>CM060695.1:32775870-35367120 GCA_030686995.1 Artemisia argyi
GCACGGGTGATTGCGTGTGAAACGTGTATCAAAATAAATACAATGTAGACGTGAGTGGAATTTACCAATCAACCTTTAGGAAAAGGAAGACTTGTAAAAACTCGTGAATACAATATATATATATATGTGATACCGGGTAATTGATTACCCAGGTCGTGTCCAAACGAGGTGTGAATGGGCAATATCGTGTAAGATTTGGAGATTAAAATGCTTGTATGGATGATGAGAGATTATTTAGTATTGTGGAATTACGGTAAATTACAAATAACGAACGAAAAATAAAATAAACGCAATTCAACTAGGAATACAAACAAGGAATGAAAATTAAAACTCAAAAACTACTAAAATCCTACGGGAATGATAAAAGGAAACTAGGGAACCCTAAAACGTAATCTAATTTAAAAACGCAAAAGTTAATAATAAAAACGCGAGTGCGCAAATTAAAACGTTAATTTAATGCTACGCTAGTCCTACGGGCATGAAATTAATTTTCTTACGATTCTAATGACAAAAGAAAATTGTTGGAAAAAGAAAAATATTTTTTTGACTTTTATATTTTTTATTACGAATTAATTACTAAATAGACTAAATAAAAAGATAAAAAAAAAAAAAAAAAAAAAAAAAAATACTAAAACCAATTTTAAAATTCTGAAAAAAATTTGGAAAGTAAATGACAGTAGTACTAACCTAGGAAAATTTTAAAAAATGAATAAGCAGTTGTAAATAAGCAGAATGGAATGCTGAAATTAAATAAGCAAATAAAATTTATCTACTTTAAATTAAAACTAAGGGAAAGGAAATACAAGAAAGGTTACTAGCACTGATGGTTTGGGGGCTGTATGTTGTGTCTGTTTGGTGTTTTGAGGTCAGGGGTTCAAACCCTGCTCTCAACATTCTTTGTTATTTATTTTTTTCAAATTTTTTTCTTTTTACAAACTGTTTTAACAACCAAAAATAACAACTATTGTGAAGTAACCTTTATTGAAAAGCTTCTAATAAGCTTATACAAGCTTGAACAACAAACATATGCAAAATTCTTTAAACCGAGATGATTCTTTTGAAACAAGCAGCTAGCCAAAGAGATACAAGCTAAAACCAAACACAAGCCAAAGCAATCTAGACATACACATCAACACACTCAACTAAAAACTAGCAATTGACATCTAGGTAAAACAGAAATTAGAATCAATAAGCTCAAGTTACCAATAACAAGATAGCATTAATAATCAACAAGCTAATATTGGGCTGCTGTTGCATAAGCATAAGCAAACAGCCAATAAGTGGCGCAAACAATCTAACAAAAGCTACTAGGGGTGAAATACATAAGGGAATCTAGGGGAAGCCTTAAATAAGCACTAAGGGACAGGAAATAAGCAAGTGGATAAGCTTAACGGCACTAACTAAGCTAAGGGTTACCACAGGCCTGTTGAGGTACAACAGCCTAGGGGGCTACTTTAAGAGCATGCACAGGCTTACAAAAAAAATTCTAAAATTATTCTAAAAATATAAGCATGCTAACAAGCTGGCAAATAAGCTCTATATCAATTTTTAAGGGGATTGGTTAAGATATGAACAAATTAAAATTGCCTATTGGAGGGCTGTTGGGACCAAAGGAAAACAAAGAAAAATGCAGCCCCTGATTTGCAGCCCACTAATGAGCAAGTAAATAGGTACCAGAATGCGAAATCAGCTCACACCAATGAAGACTATGCTACTAAATGTTCACAAGACCAAAATCCAGGCTTGATCCTAACCTAACCTATCTGAATTTGGAGTCAAAAGGGTGGCAGAAAGGACTGCAACTGTTGACTGTGGCAGTCTAGATAGGTAAAAACTATGGTACCTTGACCTGTTAAAGTCAAATATCAGTGGACCTAATCTAAATCTATCCTAGTATAAGTTAATACGATGCATCCATTACAACAAAAGTGGCTAAGCTAAGAATATACACTATGTGTTTAGTGAAAACAGTTGAAGTAAATGGATAAGGAGACTACTTTAAAACTACTTGAAGTTGCAAATTTTTGTTTCAAAACAACTCCTAATATACTACTGAGATTAAAGCAAATTGAAAAATTTGATAAAAACGAGTTCTTGACCATAATGTTTGCTTGTGCCAAACACCCCTTTTGGGAATGCATGATGAAATTTTAAAGTAAAAACCAAGGATTAAAGCTACAATACTATAAGTAGACTTGACTCAATTTAAATAAGCACTCGTAAAGAAGATATTACTACTAAAATAAGCAAAAAAAAAAAAAAAAAAAAAAGGAGTAAGAGTAAAAAAAATGTAAACTTTCATTAAATTGAGAGGAAAATACAAAAGACTTGAAATAACTAAAACACTGAGAATTAAAACTGAACCCTACTTGATTGCCAAAGGCTTACAACATAATGATCTATTTATACTACTCTTCAACTAGGGTTTCTCATGAGCTCTTTTTGTCCACTTCTGCCTTCACAGGTTGTGTTTGTTGTGTGAGAGGTAAGCTGAGCTGGAACTTAGTTTGTGTTTTCTTGAATCAATCTCAACCATAGGATGAGTCTTCAATCATCACAGCCTTTGATTTTCTTTTGGCGCCCATTTGTTGAGGATTGATGACATGGAATGGATACATGTGATTGGTTCCTTTGGAGGAGGTGAAATGGGGGGCTTTTGAGGTCTTGGGAAGGTGGTGGATTGTAGCAGGTATTTGGAGTGGAGATGGGGGGGGGGGGGTATACGTTGGGTAATAGTAGGGGTTGGGGAAGAAGAGGGTGAGTCATTTGACCTGTGTGTTTGACTAGGTCAAAGGGAGATGCCTGTTTTATTAGTAAACGTGAAAGGGAAGATTTGGGCTTGGGGTTGGTTTTGGGCCAAGGGAGGATTGGGGTAGTTTAGTGGATTGGATTTTTAGGTGGTGGATTGGTTTTAATATCAAAGGGTCCATTTGGTTAAAGAGTATCACAAGGACCATTTTTTTTAATATTTCTGATTTTGAGGGACCATCCACATTTCCAAAGTTACTTCAAGGACCAAAAATGCCATTTTTTTACTTTCCCAAGGATTTGAATTGTAAATTTCCCATTTAAAAATGCCAGAGACTAAAACTGCCAAAACTCAAACTTGAGGCGCCAAAATTGTAAATTTTCAAACTTTTTATCCAAGGACCATTTTTGATAAATTTTTACTTTTAAAGGATTTGGGTTGACTTATCTTTCAAAATAAACGCTCAGGGACTAGTTTTGACAACTTTTGAAAGTTGAGGGACTGAAACTGCCAATTATGCAAACTATGTTCGTTTTTCATCTGTTTTCACTCATTTTGCATCTGAAACATATAAAACACGATCCTGGGATATTTTCAATATTTTGATGCATTTTCTGAGTGTTTTTAAATGTTTTTGCAGTTCAGATTGACCAAAAATAATGAGTATTTACACACTCATCAATCCCCTACACTAAACTATTGCTAGTCCCTAGCAATCTTTTATGAAAATTTAATGGATTTGAAGTCTCTTTACCAAAAGCCATTACTTCTGGAGTAGCCAAATGTTTCAGTTCAAGTAAGAACTATGGTACACTGATAACCATATGATTTTGAGCAAACCATCAGTTGTTAACTGATTTGATTTGTCTTTGCCAGAAGCCGTTTGCTCTTGGACTAGCCAACTCTTTGATGGAATACAATCATTGTCTTGGTGAGTTGATTACCAATTATGGTTTTCCAATGCCTTTACCACAAGCCATAAACTTGTGGGCTAGTGATGCGTAGGGATTGCACCAGGCTTTACCTCTCGCGGGATCTCGAGAAGCTTACAACCCCCAGCAGGCAGTGTACCTGATCGATGTTGTATAGTATAGTGACAAGTACCGGGGGATTGATCATTCAGATAGGAATAGTGTCGCTAGGATTAGAAAACCTAAAGACTAGGTCTAGAGATGAGGGGTGATTCTTTTTGTATTTTTATACTTTTATGAAAGCAAGTAAAATTCTTAGGTTTTAAGGAGTTGGGCGGAATTAGTTGATAGTCAACTAACCCAATACTAAAGATGCAATCAAAATAAAATACTAAAATGAAAATAAACTAAATTATACTAAAGTTGTGAGCAATATGTGGGAGAATTGTGTTTACTTGGATTTCACTACTCCCTAGATATCTTTTACACGTTAATTACTTGTTATAGTTGCGTGAATGACGGATTGTATTCCTTAATACCATTCATGGGGTGGCGTACTTACTTCCCCAATCCTATGAGCGCCTACTTCACTCCTATGTCGAGCCGGCTAAGAAGCTCCTAACATGGGATCACTAGAATTTGCTCATGCATTAAATACAACCAATAAAACCTAGTACACATCCGTTCATGTTTCCTAAGACGTTCAAGCATGTTACACAATGGAGATCTGCCAGTTTTCTTAAGGCTAACATTGAAATCATTCATCCAATACAACCATAAACAAGTAATCAACACGTAATTAACATCAAGGTTTCATTACATCTAAGCAAACACAAGATAGATCTAGCCTAGTATGTTGAAATCAAGACAAGCACAAGATATAATCAACCAACACATAGACATATTGATTGAATTAAGAGAAGACTTATATCAATAGAACATGAAAGGATTCAAGGGGTGAAAACCCTTGAAAGTACTGTAAAATATGACCTAGGGTTTACAAAGTTCGGCCCTAGTTTTCTCCACACAAGTTCCTCTTTTATGAATGAAAAATAGAAAACTATATATAGAGTTTGATAGGTGACGGCGTCAAGAACAAAAGTCGGACTGCCTAGATCTGGGTCTGACGCCGTCATGTATTCCCCTTGTGCAGGCCGTTACCAAATTAACTCTTGACGCCCTTGTTGTGACGCCTTCAGGTTTGCACTGGGTCGTCATGGATTTAACTCTTGACGCCGTCAGGATCTTCCTCTTGACGCCGTCAGGTACTGTTCTCAGCATGGAAAATTAAGTCTTTGGCGTTTTCTTCACTTTTATGCTCCAAAAACGTCCGAATTGCTTCCTTTTCCAGAATTCACTCCCAAAGTACCTAAAATTACAAAAGGAACGATTTAGGGCAACATTTGATCAAATAAATTCAGTTTATGCTATAATATACCTTAGTATGATTGGTTCACTCATGTATCTTACATCTAGTAAGCTTGATGTTCATTTTGATATTTGCATGTGTGCCCATTACCAATCAAGGCCAACGGAAAAGCACATTACTGCCATAACACGGATCTTTCGGTACCTAAAGGGAACCATGTACATGGACCTGGTGTATCCGAAAGATTTCCGGTTTTGAACTAATTGCCTATTTAGATGCAGATTATGCATGTTGTCAAATTGATTTCAAAAGTATTTCAGAGGCTACCTAATTCATTGGGGGAAGAAATAATATACTCTTAGAAGGATTTATCTACTATTTGGACATCGGTCGTATGGATTTTGTGCCAAGGATGCATACTTGTTGAGGGATTTATTGGGTCGATGAACATTGGTTGGAGAAATTTGTGCAGGGTATTATTATTATTTGTGGGAAAATTTAAGCTGTTGATCTTCAAAGAAGCATAATCACACTGCATTATCTACTACAGAAGCTGAATAATTATCTCTCTCCGGTTGCTATGCAAAAGTGCTATGGATGAAGACACAAATGACGGTCTATGGTTTCTTCTTCGATAAAATCTCAATTTATTATGATTTGCAAAGTGCCATTACCATCTCTTGCAACACTATCCAGCACTCATGCACAAAGCTTTGTCAAAACTGAGTGCTGGATACCTAATTTCCGACAGACGGAATGTGAACTATACTTCGTCAAAACTGACTACCTAATTGCCGACTTCATCACTAAAGCTTTGCCACGGGAAACATTTGCTAATCTATGACATTGTCTAGGAAAGGCAAGCATGAGTGATAATGATGACGATAAGGTTAAAGAAGTTAACAAAGTAGCAGTCAATACGAGTACAAGTACATCTGGAAAAAAAAGGGTAATTCATTAATCATAATGGATGTTGATTAAATCACAGATCAACACCCATTTTTCAAAGAAAGGACCCTGAATGAACGCTTCAGTACGTCAATCCTTCAAAAAAGAAGAGAAAGCTTTTTATTTATCGTGAGCAAAATGTATACAAGATTTTACAAAAACCTTTTCATAAAATATTTTGCTCATGATAACCACAAACTTGAGCATGCTTTTCTGATTATTAGCATGATCTTTTTTAGCTCGAGTTTGAATAAAATTTCAAAAACAATGCTACCCTGCTCACTAATAGATCAAAAACAGCTTAAATTCTTACGCTATTTTTGAGGGGGAGAAATTGAGAAGTTTGTTTTCGAAATCAAAGAATAAGTTGTTAAAAGTTGTTGGAAAACTTAAATCAAAAAATGTTGTTGCAATGGAAAAATGATGAGAAAAATGTTGTTAAAACAGTTGGGAAAATACATCACTTCGAGGCGGAGTGATAGAGTTTACTTAAACATTTTTTGATATAACACAAACGTTCATTCACTTGAACTAATATGTTTTTGAAACATGTTGAAAAATAAAAGTTAACATAAAAGACTTTTATGACTGATTTCATTTAAACATTTTTGATATAACACAAACATTCATTTACTTAAACTAAATTGTTTTCAAAAACTCTGTTAAATGTATAATGTTAAAAAAAAGGGTATTTGTGTTAATGTGAGCTTAAGCCAAGGGGGAGTTTTGATTAAATTGTTATAACTATCTTTGAACCCTCCCCTAGTCCAAAACTCTAGCAGAACTGGGTCAAAAGTCAAAATTTCAAAATTTCGAAAGAGTTATTAACTCACCCATTTGACTGTGAGAGAAACACACAAACCTTTTAAACTATCACAACCCTCTTTCACTCACAAAACACTCATATCGCAAAACTCTTACAAAATCAATGATTTCTTGAATCTAGTGTTTCCACTACAAAAATGAGTTTTCAAACATCTTTAACTTGTTGTTTTATATCTTTATGCATTTCATACTCTGTTATGCATCACATTGATAGAAAATAACTTGTTAGGGTTGCGTTTTAGGGAATACATTATGATCAATATTAGTTTGTGATATAAGGAGTTTTAATAAAATTCTTGTGGTTAAATGACTAAGAAATAATGTTTAGATGATGATTATGAAAGAAAACGGGAAATTAAACGGTCTCATTGCGAGATCAATCTGGCAAACTTTTGTAACCCATTGCGAGATCAATCTCCCAAAATTTTCAAAAATATTTATAAGACATTTTTTTAGAGTATTATACTTTATAAAACTCTTATAATTATTTTTCTTAATTTTGACAAAGTAATTATTTGATCAAAACATTTTCTAAAAGGTCATCACTTGTTCAGAAACCTAAATTTTTGTCAAATTTAGTTTTCAAAAATATAAAAGTTTCAAAATTGAGCACATTTTTAACACAAACGTGTATTTCTCAAGTTCAAAAATCATATTTTAAATGAGAAATATCAAACTTTTTCTGAAAGAAAGATTTTAAACTCGTGAATACAAATTGCATACGATGAGTTTAGTATTGATTAGACTATGATTGTATCCCGACATTGCTTTTAAGTAATTCGAGATGCATATGATTAATTAAAATAATTATACTTTTCTATGATTGCACTTTGTTAAATGTACACTTTGTGAATGACATTTCATTATGTCAAGGTGAATGTGTGATTTTGATAGATTCAAATTTAAGTTATTTCTCGGTTGCCAATACTATGAATTTTAAATATTTAAAACAAATTGCAACCTTGAAGTGTTTTCACTCAAATCTGTTTACTCAAATGGTTTTGAAATAACTCGACACCGTCAAAACCAAGAATATCTCATCTTCAAGGTGGTTATTAGGGCTAGTTGTCATGCAAACACTGATAATGCATCCCTTTAGCTATGTAACGTAACAAAGTAATAAAGCTTTTGATACGTTTCGGGAAATCTCACTCTTATGCAACAAAAAGCACTTTTGAGATGACTTGTACTTGATCAAACTAAGAACTTCTCATCTTCAAGTTAGTTATTAGGAATAGTTATCACCTAAAAGCTGATAATGGACTCCTTTAACTAGGCCACGTAATAGAGAGTTCAAAATTTTGTCATTTGTGAAGAAACCTCACGCTCATGCAATTAAATTATCTTTGTAAATGTTTTTCTAAAAAAAAGTTATCTAGTCCGTACTAGATTACTTAAGTTTGAAACAAATGTATACTTTTTCCCAAAACTTCATAAAGGTTAGATAAACGTATATTTTTAATGCATGAGCAATATAAAACAACGTTATCTTTAAACCTACAAATCTTTTGAAAAAGTATCACAACAAACAAACTTTTGGTGAGGAAAACATAAACAGACAGAGAGAATTAAATCGCATGTAAAAATAAAAGAGCATGCGCTTATGCTATACAAGCAAGAAAGCATAAGAAAAGAAAAAGAAATGAAATATGCTCAAAAAAGAAATGCCAGAGCATATAAAAAATAGACAGAGTTAAATAAATGAATTTAAATTTATCCAGGTACTTACCATATCTCATATCATGTTCAAAATCACATCTTACAAAAATGGCTCAAGAACAAGAACAATAACCACAACACATTCAGGAAGAAGTCAACGAAGTTTTCCATTCTAACAGATGAAGAACTTCTTCCAGAAAATGAATTTCTCAAGATTGGAGTTTCTTAACCATCAATTTATTCCATATCCTTTCACTGTGATCACTCCACAATCGTTAAAACTTCTCAAGAATCATTCCATATTTCCCGCGACCACTGAAATTGTTTATAACATTATCATATACCTTCACCAATTCTGGCACCACATCCAACTCGTGGAAGAAAACAAACCTACAACTCTTACAAAAAAATGTGGAAACCTACATCTTTGAATTCACAACATCGTTGCAAAAGAAGTCGAAGAAGAAGGGAGAAACATTTGTACCTTTTGTGAAAGTCATCCAGCTCATCGTGGAAGAGTTGATGAATAGATGTTATAACATCTCATCAAAGACATAATGCTACAACACTTAAGCATTATCTATATTTTATGAGTGTTATTATATCTGGTTGATAAAAACACAAAGGTAGGTAACGAGTTTGTACGGGTAGCTAGCGTTTCTATGGAAAGCTCTAAACCGAGTGGACCTACCCAGGAAATGCATAGGATAGTTGTGTCTAGCGCCAAATTAGGTTAAGAAGGGGAGATATAAATATAAGCATATGTTGGAGACATCACTGAAATAGAAGTCATGTAATGACTAAAGAAAATGAGCTAAAAAGAAAATGTTAAGTGAATATGCCGAGTTGGAGGAACTTATGGGTGATATCGTTTCTACGTAAGTAGACAATCTTGAGAAAAATAACAAAGGTGCAAAATTGGATGCCTTATGGCAGGAAAAAGGGGGTGAATCAAGTGAAATTGTGAACCTTTTAAGGAGGATAAGGATAGATTGTTGGATAGGAAGTGAAGTGATCGTATGGATGAAAATCATGGAGATGATAAGTGGGTCGGAGCTTAAACACTTAGAAAGAAGCTTAAGACGTAGAAGAAGTTTGACAACAGTAGTTCTATTAGGACCTCTAAGTTAAATCAACTCATTTTATGATGCTTCTACAAATCCTTCTGTGGATTTCGGAACGGGCGTAGTGGATTCTTTTAAAGAATCTTCACAAGGATCTCCCGGAAATCCGGCCAGAGTTAACATCACGCCAGCTCTGATAGCCAGTCGAACAAGTCATGTATCATGTGTTGTTACATCGACAAGTTCGCTAACGAGTACTCTATGTGAGCTCGGTTAGTTAACGATTACCAAGGAAGAGACGAAATCATCGCCATCATCATCATCAGTACCAACATATGAAGAAACAACAACATGAACAACAACAACAACAACAACAACAACAACAACAACAACAACAACAACAACAACAACGACAACAACAACAACAATAACAATTACAACAATTCCTACATCAAAGGCACTATCAACTGAAAAAACTCATACATCATTAACATCCACAGTGACGACTACCAGAAAATTACCTCTCAAATTACCACATCTACACCATCAACAACACTCATTCCAAATGCTCCAAGGAAGAAATACAGATAACCCTTTGGTATCATTAAAGATTTCATCTGTATCTAAACCCTATTAAAACCCCATAGAAATAACGGACAAACAAACTTTCCAAAACCTATCTTGACGCGTTCATCAGGATAATCCCTGTCAGGATCATCCTGAGGGGGAGAAATAGCATTCGAGATTGAAGTCTTCAATAGCTGCTGGTAATACAAACATGGAACAATCTACATCATCTCACCAACAATCACAAAAACTCTCATGCTTATCAAAACCTATTGAAGATGTTGAAGAACACTACACTGAACCAATTCCGAAAGATGTTTTTGAAGATGTTTTACAAGAAGATGAAAGGAAAGCAGCTGAAGTGTGCTAGGCAAAGTTACATGAAAGGGCAATAAGGTCAAAGTAGGAATTGGATTAAGATGGGTCAGTTGCAAAAGATAAGGAGCTAGAGGTGTAAGATAAAAACGCAACGGTTGAAAAGCCCGAGGAAGTATCATCTACATAGTGTAAGTCTGCTACTGAAAGTAACAAGGAATATGACTAAAGGGCTTAAACATCAATACATGATATCTTCTACAATGAGTGAATGATCATACGATTGAAGATAAAGTATCAGCTGATAACTGATATGTTTAATGCCTCGTCTACTTGGGAATCATGCAATCCAGAAGACTATGACCATAGTTTTATGAGAGATATCTTCAAGAAAGTCAAAGTTGCACCCAAACCTCCCATTACTCACCAGAACATCCCAAATGACATTGGAAGATTTATTGGATCAGATGTTCTTCAAACAGCTTGAGATGGATGTTGAATATCAAGCACTGATAAGTAGAGTTTTGCAAATGATAAATGAATGACCGAAACTTCGAGCATTACAAAAATGCTAGAAGCAATATATAGAAGCTCGAAGATACAAAGACCGGTTGCCTTACATTGGAAGACCCGAATAGTCTACCCTTTAGTGGAGATTACTGGAACATGAAAAGTATAAATCATGATGCAGGGGCTTCCATGAAAACAAGATTAGGGAATGTTGTAATTTGTTGGAACATTTTGATACCAAGCATCTCATTGCTTATCTTGAACGATGTTGCTCACCAAGCTCAGAGCAAAAGATCAAAGCCGATGTTTATTCAGAAGTGAGAGCTTCAAGGTCATCATCATCATTAGTTGAAGACATCAATGTTTGCTAATCTAGACTACCTGTATTTAGGGGGAGATTGTTGGAACACAAAAATATAAGTAGTTTACTAGATTAAATATTCCACCCCTGAGACACTTGTATAGTCTCGGGAGGGGACTAAGAATGTTGTGGTATCATAACTTATGTTAGGAATGGGTTGTGAGGTATCACACCCATACGCATGTCTTAGTATAAATACCCTCACAATTTCACTTGTGAGGTGTGTGTTTTGCTCTTAATAATATTTCATCTTTCTACACCACTCTCTCTTCCTTCTCTCTAGTTTCTCTATCTAACATCACCACCACCATGGTTGTGTTTGCATACTCCGGCCGACCTCCCGACACCACCAATATCATCACCTAAACTAGATTTACATGGACCAAAAAAAGATTTGATACCAAAGGGAAAAATTTTAATGCAATGAAATGTTTATGTCTAACTAAGAAGGAAGTGACATGTTTGATGAAAGACTCCCACAAGGAATTCATATTGCTTATGAGGAGCTGTAGGAAAGTGAGGAGTTTGTTATTCATTGGTATTAACTAGATAGGCTCGATTGCTCGAAGAACTTGAGAAGGAATGTGATGTAATGTTTATGTATATGTTGAGTTTGATGTTGGTATTGATATTCATTTTCATGTTGATACGATGTTTAAAGTGCTCTTGCAGTGCCACAAGATGATGAAGAAGAGGGGAAGGAAAAAGAAGAAAACGTTGATAATGGTGATGAAGATGGAGTTACTATTCGTGTCACGAGGTCAAGTAACTTTCAGGTATTTGTGGTTTTCTGCAGTCAAAGAGAACAATCCCAGGTATTTTTGTTAGACAGTTATAATTTGTAGTGTCTGTTTATTTGTGTTACAGTATTACTTAAAAAACCAACGAGTTAAGTAAACTAAAGGTCCCTCTAAACAATGACGGAGAAAACTGTTAGGTCACCATTTTGTAAACACAAGTATGAGAAAATAGATGAGAATGAGAGATGGTTGATTATAAGAATGAGAGAAAAGTAAGTGCAAGAGTTTCCGTAATGTATTCAAATAACCAACAAGAATAATGTTTACATAAGCTTAGTATTTATAAGGGAGGAGTAGAGCAACATTCCCTTCCTCCCTCTTTCATCTAGTAAACGTGGGCCTCAAGCCCATTGGACCTAAAATACATAAGCCTTGTAACATAAATCATGAATTAAATAACTAAGCAACCTATTACAAAAGGTAATGACCGAGACTTGACTAAAATACAAAAGTATGTTCCCAACAATCTCCCCCTAAGGGTCGGTCATCACGGTTGCTTGACGTCTTCATCTTTGTCGTTGACTAGTGACATGTGAAACTTTAGACGTCTTCAAAATTGTTGTATAATCAATGCACTTTGCTCTATGTCTTTGTTCTTTGGTGATGCTGTAGTGATTGTGTTATGAAGTAGTCTGCCATTCGTCACTCCTGCGTCTGTGGTGGTTGTCCGCCATTCCAACATACTCATACATCTTTGGGCTTTGACTTTCACGTACACGAAGTTCCTTTTCATATTCTGAGATCTTTTAGTCTTTATACTTTGTAGATTCTTCTTTATTGACATAGAATCTTTCTTTGAACTTTGTGGTGCTAAGATCTTTGGGGGAGCTATCATTAGCTTCAAGATGTATGTATGAGCATGTTGGAATCTACCATCATGGAAGTGAGGTACCTGCAAGTAGACAGTTAGCAATAAATAACCGGTACTTACAGATAAGGAATTAGAATTTGTCAACAGCATAGTGTGAAGAATCCTTCTAATCCTTATCAAGGCCGTTCCCATATCAGATACTCCCGAAGGAGCTTACGAGACCTACTAAGTAGCTCAATGACTGGGTGAGTCGCTGGGGATCACTCCACGACTGTAGACAGTTATGGAACCACCGTAAACACTAAGCGTAACCCTTATGGGGTTACCGAAGTGACCTGCTGTCAGGGCTGTTTGATGTTAACCCTGGCAGGATTTCCGTTCAATCATTGAGAAATACATAAGTAATCCTCTCATAAACGTTCTCGGCAGATTGCTAAGATCTGCGAAGGACTCGATAATTTATAGCTGGTGTCCATTGGTGTAGAACACCAGTTGTAGAAATACTAAGTGTTCCTAAGAGATCTTTGATGTATCTCAAGGCTCTAGACTCTATACGTGCACACTTAGGTTTCCTATGCGGAGACTAGGGAGGGGTCTCCTGCTTCAATATCAACCATCTCTAAGAGATAGGTCGATAGGTTACACTGATTCCCCGTGAGAATGAAACAAGTTCTTTTAAGAGAACTTGAGTGGTTAAGAAGGTTTAGTGCATTGCGTCACTGGGTCCATGTTATCTTCAATACCGGTGTCGCCTTAGCAATAACCAGTAGCATATGAGTTGAACCCGGTGTCTGCCCTAAGGTTGAGCATATGGAGGGCTATTTCTTTTCACCCTTTTCTTTTTAATTCTTCAACTCCTTCTTTCCCTTTCATTCTTTTCTCCTTTTTTCGTATCATACCTAAGGACTTCTAATTCTAACTATGGGAGATGTCCTTGGGTAGATCCCTTTGGCTCTGGCGGATCATAGGACGGTTTTTCCTATCTTAATCACTGATGACGTATAGTCTATATTTGGGGCAGGAGCCCAAATGATAAACATTACTCGGCCCAAACCCACCACGAGTGGGCTATCATAACGAATGACTAGGGCCATAATAATAACGGCTTGGGCTCACGAAGCTCAAAGCCTAACCAAACTAACCGGGCATGCGATAAGGATCTTCTATTCATGGAATAGATATCCTTACCCCGGATAAGCACTACGCGTGCGAAGAGTAAGGAGCAAGAAACCTACACGGTTTCAGCCCCTATATAAGGAATGATATATCCTCATTCAAAGGTACGATTCACAAACCCTAACTCTTAACGAGGACCCTAAATAGATTACTTACTCTCACGCCGGAGTCTAATCGTGGGAGACAATCCCACGATAAGCCTAACGGTGTTGTTTATTTTTCTTAGTGCGCAGGTTACAAGTGCTAAGAAGCGAATTGGTACGAGAGCAAGAGCCCATAATCAGGAACGCCCAACTTTTGTATCAACAAGTGGCACCATCCGTGGGACCCTACTAAGAACTAAAAACTAGAATGACAAAGAATAAGAATTCAAGCCAGCGGACCCCACAATCGGAAAAACGTGACCATCAGAGGAGGAATCAACAAGATCCGACCTCTAGACAGGTTGCTGGGACAACCAGCGCACCTGGTCACCAAGAGGTGGGAACAACCCAACCTCTTCCAGAGGTAGAACTACCAGTAAGAACTACCCAAATCATCCCAGTGGTCCCAAGCGCTGAGGAACTTCAGTGCACTCTTTTCACCACTCCTCACCAAACCATACCCGCAGTGAACAACACTGTGCCACCAGATGCGCCTAACCGAGATAGGGTGCCTAATACTGAGACAGGCACTCTTGCAACAACCGAGGACGCACCCAATCTCACTTTGGGAAACTTTGTATCTCAAAACTATGAAACCTTAACCGTCCTCATGCAGGAAGAAGCTAGGAGAAGGGCAAGTACGAGCCTACAAGCTCGATTGAATTTTGGTCCTGAACGCGAACTATCACCGCTGCGCCACCCACGAGGAAGACGCGCAGAACGTACCACTATCCATGATAGGCTAGGTACGATATCTGAGTCACAATACTCTGAAGATAGTGGGAGGTGCACCAATGTTCATTCCAGACTTGGCAGTCGGGGGATACAAGACCGATTAGGACCTCAACATTCGCCAAGCCAAGGATCCTCCAAACCTGGAAGTAAGAGGATCCAAGACAGATTGGGGAGGAGAAGATCCCCAAGTAGAGATCCCTCAAGCTCTTCTTCTGAAAGAAGTCGGCGCAAGCGCCGAAAAAGAGACTACCCTTCCTCCAGTGACTCCTCAGACAACGAGGATAGAGAGACAGGACACTGGAAGTCAAGAGGGAGGCGTCGCGATGAAGAGAATGAAGATATGTCTCTTCCATGGCGTCGCCAGAAAGTTGACGCGTTTACACGGCGCATCAGCGATTACTCAGATCGCAAACGCAGGCGCATGCCCACTAATGTGAAAACATATGATGGAACAGGTGATCCGGATGATCACCTGAAAGTTTTCGAATCAGCCGCCACTATCGAAAACTGGCCACAGCCAGTGTGGTGCCACATGTTCAATTCTACATTAGTAGGGAACACGCGCACATGGTTTAGCAAACTCCCACGTAGGAGCATCGGTGGGTTCGAGGAATTAAGGAAAGCATTCTGTCTCAACTTCACCCAGCGAAAGAAGTGCGCTAAAAACCCTGTTGAGCTAGCAAGAGTGAAACAACGCCAAGGAGAGTCAACCAGTGCTTTCATGGAACGCTTCAAGGATGAGTGCATACAAGTTAAAGCGTGTCCTGAAATCCTAAAAATTTCAGGGTTCATGAATGGGATTAATAACCCAGAACTCATCCGAAAGCTAAACGACAAAGTTCCACAAACTTTTGATGAGCTAACAAAGCGCACTAGATCCTTTATACAAGGAGAGGCAGCCGCTGCGGACAGCAAAAAAAGTTATTCGAACTATAGGCAGCAAGAGCAGCCTCGGAGACAATCCAATGATCAGAATAACAACCGCAGCAGGAATTACCGTAATGGAAGGGACAATGACAAATATACCCCTCTTACCAAAACCCCAAGGGAAATATTTGTAACAGAGGGTGCAAACTTCCCAAAACCGCCACCAATGCGCACTGCAGAGGAAAAGCGTATAGGAAACGGATACTGCGAGTACCATGGTCAAAAAGGCCATACAACTAATGAGTGCGTCCAGCTAAAACAACTAATTGAAAAGTTAGTAAGAGAAGGCAGAATGGACCACCTTGTAAAAAACATCAAAGAAGGGAAAGACAAACAAAGGGGTGGAGGTAAGAAAGAGCCCCCCAAAGAAAAAGCTGATACCATATATATGATACAATCATGGCAGCGCAAGATAAAGCAAAAGGTCAGCCAGAAGTTTTCTCCTGATAAAGAGATATCTTTCCCTACTCTAGCTGCGGACAACGCAGTGGTGGAACCTCTGACTATTGAAATACATACGGGAGGACATGATATCCACCGCATGTACATTGACGGAGGAGCATCTGCAGACATCTTGTATGACCACTGCTTCAAGAGACTGCGACCGAAAATCCAAAATCAATTGATACCAGCAACAACATCATTGACTGGATTCACAGGAGAAAAGATCTGGCCCATGGGGCAGCTACGCTTGTTGGTGGTCGTAGGAGATGAGCAGCACTCAACCGCAACATGGATAAACTTTATGGTAATAAAGTCTCCCTCACCATACAATGGTATCATTGGGAGACCTGGAATATCATCCATGCGCGCTGTACCATCCACAGCGCATGGAATGCTTAAGTTTCCAGTGAAAGGAGGAGTTGTCACCCTCTATAACACAACAATACCACCCAGAGAATGCAATGTGGTAACAACCGAAGTAGAAACTATTCCAGAACAGCGCGCTGAAAAGACACCAAACCTGAAAGTCGCTATTCATCCCGATTACCCGGAACAACAAGTTTCAATTGGTGGATCTTTATCTGATAAAGGTAAAGCATCCGTATGCGCACTCTTGCAGAAGAACCTGGACATCTTCGCGTGGGAACCAAAGCACATGACAGGAGTGCCACGCTCTATCACAGAGCATAAGCTACAAATCCGACAAGGATACCCCCCAATACGACAAAAGAAGCGCGGCCAGGCCCCAGATCGTGCAAAGGCTATTCTGGAAGAGGTACACAAGCTTGTAGACGCAGGCATCATGCGCGAAGTGTACTACCACGACTGGCTCTCTAACCCAGTTATGGTCAAGAAGAGTGACGGCAGTTGGAGAATGTACGTGGACTTCACGGACCTCAACAAAGCATGTCCACAGGATTGCTACCCACTGCCAGAAATAGACTGGAAGGTAGAATCTCTGTGCGGATACCCTTTCAAATGCTTCCTAGATGCATACAAAGGGTACCATCAAATTCAAATGGCAGTTGAAGATGAAGAAAAAACAGCTTTCCACACCAGTCAAGGAGTGTACTGCTACACAAAAATGCCTTTTGGCTTAAAAAATGCAGGCGCGATATACCAACGATTGGTGTACACAGCCTTCGATAAACAAGTAGGCCGCAACTTGGAAGTCTACGTTGACGACCTTGTCATCAAAAGCCACACAGAGGATGAATTGGTGCGCGACATAGAGGAAACGTTCAGAACATTGGGACGCATAAATATGAAGTTAAATCCCAAGCAGTGCACCTTTGGCGCAACCGAAGGTATGTTCCTTGGATACTTAATAGAACCCGATGGAATCAAGCCTTGTCCTGAAAAAACAAAGGCCGTTATTGATCTCCCCTCACCGCGCACACTCAAAGAAGTCCAGTCATTGAATGGAAAGTTAGCGGGGCTAAATCGTTTCTTATCCAAGTCAGCAGACAAATCCCTTCCTCTCTTTAAAACACTCACGAAGTGCACTAAAAAGGGAGATTTTCGCTGGACCGAAGAAGCGGAGGAAGCTTTCCAACAACTAAAGCACCATCTGGCATCTCTTCCCAAACTTATCGCACCGCGACCAGGGGAAGAGCTAATCATGTACTTATCGGCAACCCACAGAGCAGTTAGCGCAGTACTATTGACAGATAGGAACTCCGTCCAGACACCCATATACTTTGTAAGTAAAGCCCTGAAAAAGACAGAGACTAACTACAGCGCTATGGAAAAGCTGGTCTTAGCCCTCGTATTCGCAGCCAAAAGGTTGCGCAGATACTTTCAAGCGCACCCAATAGCTGTAATCACTGATCAGCCAATCAAACAAGTTATCTCCAAACCTGACGCATCGGGACGCTTACAGAAGTGGAGTGTACTGTTAAGTGAGTATAACATCTCATACAGACCGCGCACTGCAATCAAAGGACAAGTCTTAGCCGATTTCATTGTGGAAAAGCCAGATAACAACAGTCCAACACCTGCAACCAAAACAGATCTACAAGAACCCTGGATTCTGTTCACAGATGGGTCCTCATGTGTAGATGGATCAGGCGCGGGCCTTATTCTTACAAATCCAGAGGGTATGGAATTCTACGCACTGCGCTTTGAATTCACAGCCACAAACAATGAGGCAGAATACGAGGCCCTATTATCCGGACTACGCATCGCAATCCAAATGGGTGTACGCAACCTAGAAGCGAATGTAGATTCTCGGCTAGTTGCTAACCATGTGCTAGGTGAATATGAAGCCAAGGATGAACACATGATCCAATACCTAGAAAAAACCAAGTCCTTAATAAAAAACTTTGACAGGTTCACAATAAAACAGGTGCCCAGAGGAGATAACAGGAAAGCGGATGCGCTCAGCAAAATCGCATCCACAAGCTTCGCGCACCTCTCAAAACAGGTATTGGTAGAAACCCTAAAAAACAAGTCAATCTTGGAAATGGAGATATCGACAGTGATAGAAGAACAAGATCCTACATGGATGACGCCTATCATTGAATTCATCAGCAAGGGAATCTTACCACAAGATCATAAGGACGCTCGAAGAGTGCGGCGCACAGCGCAACGGTTTGAACTACGAGACAACATACTCTATCGACGCTCTTTCTTACAACCCTGGCTCAGATGTGTTGGACCTCTTCAAGTAGACTACGTACTCAGAGAAATCCACGCGGGATCATGTAGTATGCACTCAGGGCCACGATCTGTGGTGGCAAGCGCTCTAAGGTCAGGGTATTATTGGCCAACTATGCATCGCGACGCATGCAATCTGATAAAGAAATGCAGCAATTGTCAAGTACATAGGCCAATCCCGCGCCGACCACAACAAGAGCTAACACCTATTACCTCACCATGGCCATTTTATAAATGGGGCATTGACATCGCAGGACCCTTTCCCGTAGCAGCAGGAGGAGTAAAGTTCCTCATCATAGCCATAGACTACTTCACGAAGTGGATTGAAGCAAAGGCGGTGGTGAGCATCACAGGAAACCAAGTCAAACGCTTTGTCTGGGACAACATTGTCTGTCGCTTCGGACTACCAGGAGAGATTATATCAGACAACGGAAAACAATTCTGTGATAACCCATTCAAAGATTGGTGAGCGCAATTGAACATCACGCAACACTTCGCTTCAGTAAAACACCCACAAACCAATGGCCTAGTTGAGCGTGCAAACCGCAGCCTAGGCGAAGGAATAAAAGCGCGCCTTGACAGACATAAAGGAAGGTGGGTGGACGAGCTCTCGCATGTCTTATGGGCACATCGCACAACTATCAAAACCAGTACTGGCGACATGCCATTCTCCCTAGTCTACGGAACAGAAGCCGTCATACCAGCTGAGATAGGAATGCCAACTATACGCACAGCAGAAGTCAATGTTACAACAAACGACGAGGAACGGCGCATAGATTTAGATTTACTGGAAGAAAGGCGTGAATGCGCAGCTATACGCGAAGCAAAGGCTAACGCAAAAATGAAGAAGTATTATGATGCAAAGGTCAAACACACTTCATTCAGACCAGGAGACTTTGTTTACCGCGCTAATGATGCGAGCCACGCAGAAGACACAGGCAAGCTCGGACCAAAATGGGAAGGACCTTACGAGGTCACAGATGCGCTTGGCAATGGCGCATACAGACTGCGCGACATGGAAGGTCACGACCTAGCGCGCACCTGGAACATCTGCAACCTCAAAAGATGTTACTTTTAGGCTACGGCCACTACACAGATACCTTTGCATCCTACGAGATGCCCAATAAGTGTTTGTTTTTCTTTACTTTCCTAGGAATTGTATTTTTCTTTTTTCAAAAACTTGCAAGTATTAATAAAATGTTATGGTTTCTAGCTAACTCCATAGCGTACTTCACTTTATTACATACATACTCATATATGTCAATATTGTTATCTTATATTTTGCCTATATGGCGTGCATGCACTAACTAAAGACCCACGAAGGCATAAAGGATGAGTTAACCTACTAATTCACTCGTTGAGTAAGAGGGTTGCAAACCTATCAACATCGGATCACGCATCCTTGCTAAGCACCTTACTTCTGAGACATCGAAGTAAGTCTCACATGCGCATCTCACGACGGGTGCGCAAATATTAAGTACACCGTACAAGCTTAGCAAATAATGAGCCAAGACACTTGGTCAAATAATAAAACTTAGAAAACATTACAAGTATATTTCTTAAAGTCACGCACTTAATGAAACCAATACATTTGGTCACATAAAAAAGAACTTAGCAAATAATGCAAGTATAATAACGTAGCCAATACACTTGGTCAAAAATAATAAAACTTCACAAACAATGCAAGTGACACGCTTACTTAACAAAAAAGTATCTTATTACAAAGAAAGATATTATTTACATGATAAATATACAAGCAACCTATATGCTATGGCGATGCTCAGGGCTCTCCTCCGGAGCAGCAGAACTCCCCGCCTCCTGAAGCTTCCTCAAAGTCAAAGCATCCTTAAGAGATACGGTAGGAACACTTACGGGCACACCATCAGACCTGGGGATGTGTGCAGTGCCAACGCCACACAACACTGCCTTGCCCTTGATGCCCTTCTTCTGAGCGGCCCTCTGTTCGTGACGCTCCAACACCTCTTTCAAAGAGATTTTCCTTTCAAGAGCAAAAGGGTTGAGGATGTCACGAGGCTGCGCAAACACAGGTATCTGCAGCTGCGACACATCAGGCATCAGGAAATAATCTGACTGCCCCTCTGCATTATCTCCAAGGTGGCGCTCCAATGTCAACCCCGCCATAAGTACATCTATGGGGTTGTCTTGGTCGCGCTCCAACCTCCCAATGTGCGGCAGCTCAAGGACCTTTAATCCCGCCATAGCCTGCATCAGCTCGTCGTAGGCAGCCGCATTATAACCAGGGACCTCTGCTAAGTCCTTGGTCAGCAGCTTGGCCTCGTGGAGATCCTCCATATCCTGCGACTTACCTCGCGCCATCGCACAGTGCACCACCTTCCCAAAGGCGTCCAACACCTCTTGGGACTCCAGCGTGCCCATAGATGCCAAGCGCAGCCCGTGGCTAATCAACCACCTACATTAACAAAGATAATTTGTGTTAATAACAAAGCATAGCAACAAAAGGTATTACGAAGGAGAAGAGCATAAAAGAAATACTTGCGCTCAGCAATGGTCGACATCAAGTGAGGATATAACTCCTCATCATACTCGATGCTGAGGCCGCGCAGCTTGTCCTCCAGCAGCTGGATGATCTTCAGCATGTCCTCCTTAAACTTGGCAATATTGGAAAAATGCTCCACCTTCTTCTCCTCCAAGAAGCGCACAGCCCAAGTTAGGTCGGACTTATAATGATGCAGTTCCCCACGCGCCTTCTCCACCTCAGCCATGGCAGACAATTTCTCGTGGGTGATCTTCTCAGTATACACCCGCGAGGCCTCCAACTCCACCTGCGCATCAGCCAACTGCGCACGGAGCCTCGCTAGCTCCTCATCTTTCTGGGCGAGAGTACTGCTCTCCCCAACATACTTCTCCTTCAATTGAGACACCAGCTCAGCCTGGCGCGCAGCAGTCGCAGCCAACTCATCCATCAACTGCTGCGCTCCCCTACCCTCATCAACCTTGGCTTTCCCCTCCTTGTTTTCATTCTATGGAGAGGAAACCACATCCACGAAGACCCCATCATTCTTCGCGGCATCATCCCTACAAGACATAAAAGAACGCATTTAGTATTGCGACAAGTAATATACAAGCAATTTAATATAGACGCAGGCACTTACAGAAAGGGAGAAGCCTCAGCAACCTTCTTATCCGTGCCAGAAGCGGATGTCTCCTCTGCAGACGACTCTGCATCCCCAATGAGGTAGTGACGCCTCTTCTTGGGGCCACTAGTTCCAGC
The DNA here is from genome assembly GCA_030686995.1 of Artemisia argyi. NCBI lineage: Eukaryota > Viridiplantae > Streptophyta > Magnoliopsida > Asterales > Asteraceae > Artemisia > Artemisia argyi. The sequence goes on from CM060695.1 coordinate 32,798,096, forward strand.
GTCTCCCTTGCGCTTGATATTGCTCGCCACCTCCTCCTTCAGCACCTCCTCGGGCTTCAGGATCTCAATACTGTCAGATGACTCAGCACGCGCCTCCTCTTGCGCCACCTCCACATCTGGAGCCAGGCTCTGAACGGGCGCCACTTGGAGCGGCGGCGTGTTCTCAGGGACAACCTCGGGTAGCACAGTCACGCGACCCTCAGTTGCCTCCAGTAGGGGCTGCTCACCCTCCCTCAAAGGACGCACCCCTATCGTCACCTGCTTCGGCTTATCCAGCTTGACAACGGCGAATAGATCCATCTCTGCGCACATAACCAGAAACAAGATAGACAAAAGGATTAGATATTAAAAGTGCGCATACGAAAAAACTTACAAAACTTGAAGAAGAAGGGACGAACACCCACCCCGGCCATCCTCACTTATGAAAGTGGGCACCTCGTCAGCAGCGCCGTAATAATTGCGACTCAACCCCATATACACCAAAAACTCCTCCGGATAAGGGTTAATGGCTTGGCGGTTGGCATCAAGAGTCTGCGCATCAGCCAGCCTATAGGAACCGGGTGCGGGGCGCCCATCCCTTGGCAACGTATCCTGAGTATAAAACTCGTAGGGCGATGGAAAGACTACATCATCAACCCAGAAAAAATGCTCCCTTCAATGTCTGAGGGAGTCTACTTTCTCAGTGTAACATTGAAGCGCCCCCAGGTGCTTCGCAAAAGATACCCACCCATTTGACCACGTCGTGTGGTAAAAGAAGCGGAATAGGGATATGGTTGGTTCTATCGCAAGTAAACGGCAGTTTACTTCAAAATTCGACACCTTAGCCGCACCTATACAGTACAGCTGTGAGATGTGGAGGCGATAGTGGTTGAGCAAATCGCTCAGAAAAATAGAAATTGGCACGCGGTAATTCGCGTACTCAAAAAATTTCGTGTATAAACCTATTTTCCCTTCGGGGAAATCAGCTATACACGCGTCTACGTCCGGAGCCTCTGGACGCACGTCCAAAGGAATAAAATAGTCGGATGCAAACTCAGTGACATCATCAACCGTCATCGCAGAGCGAAAGTCCCCTAATTGAGCAACCATTTTCATTTATTTACTAGTAAAACGCACCTACAGAAATGATTATTTGCGAGAAGATAGATTTTGAGAAAGTGAAAATGGTGAGTGTAGGTTTTACTGTGTGTAATTGCAAAAATGGGGCGGTAACTATTATATAGGGAAGAAGAAAACCCTAGATTCTTCCCACGTGGATCCCACTCACAAAAACGTGTGGCTAGAAACGAACCGGTACATGCACTTTTTCCCGATTCACGAGGGCCACGTGGACACAACCCCCATTTTTCGAGGTACCCTTTTTGAGATATTCTTGACTAGGTGCATTGCACCTTCAAAATGGGCGGCAATATTTCAATAATCTCCCGCCACGCTTACCGCTGTTAATATTAGTCTAGCGTCCGCGGCTACGAGCCACGCACACTAGACTGGGGGGACATGATGACGTATAGTCTATATTTGGGCCACGAGCCCAAATGATAAACATTACTCGGCCCAAACCCACAACGAGTGGGCTATCATAACAAATGACTAGGGCCATAATAATAATGGCTTGGGCTCACGAAGCCCAAATCCCAACCAAACTAACCGGGCATGCGATAAGGATCTTCTATTCATGGAATAGATATCCTTACCCCGGATAAGCACTACGCGTGCGAAGAGTAAGGAGCAAGAAACCTACACGGTTTCAGCCCCTATATAAGGAATGATATATCCTCATTCAAAGGTACGATTCACAAACCCTAACTCTTAACGAGGACCCTAAATCGATTACTTACTCTCACGCCGGAGTCTAATCGTGGGAGACAATCCCACGATAAGCCTAACGGTGTTGTTTATTTTTCTTAGTGCGCAGGTTACAAGTGCTAAGAAGCGAATTGGTACGAGAGCAAGAGCCCATAATCAGGAACGCCCAACCTTTGTATCAACAATCACCTTATAACTCCGACAGTAGCCAAGAAACCTTTGATTGAGAATCTCTCAAAGTGTTTGTGAAAATCAAATATTTTGGTTAACACTTTGAGAGTTTTGTGTACACTTTTAAAGGGCTCCCCCTTCACATGTGCTCATGAGTATTTAATAAATTTGCACATGCGGGAGGAGCAAGCATTTTGAATTGATCCACTTTCAGTGAACAAGGCCAATTCGAGACACGCTTACATCACTAGTTGAACTAGCTTGAAGTTATTACCCGGCCTGGTCAAGTCCACAGAAAGTTTCTCGAGACGGTACATTTCTACTAAGACAAATCCTTTTCGAGACATGCTTATGTGGTTAGTTAAAGAGATACATTGTCAGCTTTTAGGTGACAACTAGCTCTAGTAACTAACTTGATGTTATTACCCGTCGAGGATAAGTCTTTTCGATATTACTAACTTTTATTGTCTCGTCAATTCCTGGGTCATTTCTGAGTCTAGTTCGCACATGATACAACTTTTAGCCTTTTGGCTACTTATATTTTAATCACTTTTTTCATTTTCTCCCCCTCAAAAATAGCATATGACATGATGTTTTTGACAATCTTTTAGATTAAAATATGCCTTTTTGAGTCTTATGGGGAGATTCACCAAGAACTTTTGATTTAGAACAAAGTATTTTGTTTTTGACAAGTGCTCCCCCTCAATAAGTGATTAGGTCTTATTGAGGTGAAATACTTGTCCTTTTGAGCAGAATTATGGAAATTCATAAACATTTGATTAATTCTACTCAAAAGTAAGAAGCCTTCGCTCCTTATATTAGGATTGAGGCACTGATGCGTACCTCAGGGTCCTTTCTTTACAAGTTCGGGTTGTGCACTGTAATGCGTGCACAAGCCATTATGAAGTATAGTAATATGACAAATCAAATCAAGTTCTTACAACTTTGCTACCATTCAGGTCTCTGAAATGTCAACACCGGAAATCCAGGTCTGCCTCCAACATAGCTTTCCAATCTCCGAAACTGATCCCTGCGCTTCAACCGGCTCTCAATCCTTGTAATGAATCTGCGAGCGTCCCTGGCCTCATTGGTATTCCACCTTTTAGATTTACCCAGTGCTATGTCATCTAATCTGCTTTTGATTCCATCTCTGACGAACTTCAGGGTTTCATCACAGAACTTATGGATTTCTTCATAGGCCATGAAGCAGTTACGACCGTTTACACTACGGTATGTATACCCAAATGCCGGATGCCTGATCAAGGAGTATTGAGATAGATGTTGAAGGTTGGGGATGTCGAACATATTAGGTTTGGTGAGATTCAGCTTCTTCTGATAACTTTCCACTCCCAGTTGAAGATCTTCTACTCTTTCACTGATGACTATCTGCCTGATAAAGATTAGGAGAGCTGTGATAAAGGCGAGCTGCATAGGTTTGGGAAAGTTGCAAAGCTTTCCTTGAACTTTGAGTAGATACATATCTTCTATGTCGTTGAGGAGTAATCGTGGAAAGTCCGACTCGGAAATCTCATACTCTTTTTCATCAAGTCTTTTGAGTATTAGTTTGCTGAGGAAGGGTTACCCAAAGTGAGTGACTGCCAAAATGAATTGAATCGAGACAATCTTCAACTCACTTGTCACATTACCCATCGTCTAATTGAGTCTGCTGCTTCGATAATACTGTGCCCGGTTATCTGGCCAATGATGTATACCGTAGAGTGCATTCCGGTCATAGTCAACAACTTTATCGATGAATAAGGCAGAGGCTTCTTCTTCGATGGCATTGTTGAGGTATCTGGCTGCAGGTAGGAAGGTAAGTGATGTGGCGTACTTCTTCTCAATCTTGCTTCTGTGTTGTAGAAATTCCAAATCGTTGTTGAAGAAGAACTTGTAAGGGATCTTTGGTTCCTTAGGCTTCCCAATCATAGGCAGTGGTTTGGACCAGTCAGTTATGTATGGTGCGGTTTTCCTTGTGACCGGATCGACGTAAGATTCAGGATTGATCCAGTCAATATTGCTTGACATAGCTCGAGCAATATTTTCTAGATGGTACTCAAGTTCGATGGAGTTAGCAGACCGATCTTTAAGAAGATTGAACGCATCATTTTTGATTCTTCGTAGCTCTTTCTTGTTCATCTTTTTCATATGAAACTTTTGTTGAATCAACTGAGCGTATTCCACTGTTCGACCATCGAGAGGTTCTTGATTGTCTGCAAGTGGTGGTTGCGAATTGATCATCTTGTCAAACCAGGAGTAATCGACAGTTTCGTCTTCGTCTAGCCATTTGAGAACGGGTTTTGGTTTCTTAGGTTCTGAGCCTTTTGACGAGGTGTCCGGTTTGTGCTGATGATGTTTTCGTTTCCTTTCTTTTTTCTTTGTGGATGACGGTTCTGGTACTTCATCGGTATGAGGAATCTCGTCTCCGCCTGTATATTCAAAATGGTCATGTGCTTTGGGACCGGAACCAGATGCCTTAGGTTGTTGTGTAGATGTTGTTGTAGTTGGAGGAATGACCGGTTCTTTTGGTTGAGATGAGGGTCCTTCGGCTTGCTTTTGTTTCTTTGCCTGAGAGTTAGGATCATGATCTTCATCATCTCTTGGACATTTCAGTTTATCGGCCTCAGTGCTGCAGGTCTCTTTAGTCATTTTGGCTTTCAAAGCTTCCAGGACTTTAGCTTCTTCAGGTGACAATGTGAACTTACTTGCCAATTTGTCTAAGAGATGTGTTTCTAATTCGTCCATAGATAACCCCGGTTGTGGTAAAGTTGATTTGTCAGCTCGAAGAGTAAACGAGGTAGATCTGATCACTTTCTTGACTGCTTGTTCTGCAAACTTGGTGAGTTCATATCTCATAGGTGCCAGCAATTCTTTCAACTCAGCCACTAAGTGTTGTTCCATATACTGATGTGCTTGAGCAGCTAATATGGCTTCCAAGTTCTCTTGCACGTCCTTAGCTAAGAAGGTGTCAACCTTTTCTTGCAGCTCCTGGACATTCGTATTAAGCTTCGTCATTTCAGCAACTTGGCTTGCTAGTGATGCAACCTGATCTTCCAATTTGTTTTTCTTCTTATCATGAACTCTTCTAAATGCTTTCTTTATCAACTTAGATGTAGCAGAGGCTTTGGTACTTGCGGGTTTCTTGATTGATTCGTCATGGGTAGATTCGGATGCTGGAGGTGATGATTGAGAAGATTCAATGTTGGTGGTTACGTCTTTGTCATCTCGTCTTTGTCATCTCGTCTTTGTCATCTCCTCTTTGTGGTTCAGGTTGATCAACATTCTTAACTTTATCTTCCAATCTTTGTTCTTCAGCCAGTCTGTCAGCCTCGGCCTTAAGCTTTTGTTCTTCGGCTAATTTGGCTGCTTCTGCCTTGAGCCTCAGATCTTCTGCAATCTTGGCTTCTTCTTCGTTTCGTAACTTATCTTCTGCCAGCTTGGCTGCCTCTTCAGCCTTTCTGCTTTCCTCCATACGAATTGTTTCTTCCAATTTGGCTTGTGCTAGCTCCTGAAGCCTAGCCTCTTCAGCTTCTTGCTTTTTCTTTAATTCTTCTTCTTGAGCCCTTTCTCTGAGCTCCATTTCTTCCATAGTCAACAGATGTGGAGCCTCAGTATCCATGTGATCCTCCTCTTCCTCTTCTCCTGTTGCTGAAGCATTGAGCATTTCTACGTCTGTGGGTGTGTTGTAGATGACCAAATCAGCATTGGTTCCTTTAGTTGGTTCAGGAATACTGCTAGATCCGCCAACTTCATTAGTTTGAGAGAACAAAGGAGGTGGAGGTTGATCAGCTTGGAATGCATCTATCTTGCTGTGTAGGATGCCCAAATTGAGAGCTCTTTTATTTTCTTCTTCTACTAAAAGGCCTATGTTTGAGTGAGCAGATTCTTGTTCAGCAGTCATTGGTTCCTTCAGCTTCTCTTTCCTGATCCTTTCTTCTTCCAATTTTGTCTCTGCTTCAGTGAACGGTCTTTGATTGAGATCTGCTGGGTATTCAGCATTATCAGCAAATTCATCAATGTTTTTCTCCCAATCTTCGAACGTCAAGTCTTTATCATCAATATCTTCAAGATTAACCTCCTTGTCGATGTTTTCATAGGCTTCCCTATACACTGGACCTTCGTCGGATTCGGTTTCAGAGTCAGACGGTTTTGGAGAAGTTGGTTATGTGGGTTCAGGAATGGATGCAGGTTTCTTGACAGGAATTCTTAGCTTGAGTGTACCCTTCTTCTTTTGTTTAGACTTGGTAGAACTGCCGGAGCTCCCAGACTTGCTACCTTTCTTCCCCTTCTTCTGCATGAATGATGGTAGAACAACTTCGTCCAAGAAACCAACTTTGTCTTCATTGAGGGCTTGAAGGTAGTACTTGTAATTCTTGCAAAGCTTCACTTTAGCATTCAAGAGACAATCGGGAAATTTCTTTCCTTGCTTACGTGTGCTGGTGTCAAGTCTCTTGATCTGTCTGAGAGTGTCCTCATTTCTGAAAGTGTGCTTGGCTTCATCATCAAGTCTTTGTGGAATATCGTCATACTCACGAAGGAAGCTTTCGATGAGTAATTTGGTGAAACAAACAAATGGAATGTTGGTGGTCTTGTGTTGTATGTGCCACACAAGGTCTTCCCAAATAATGCTGGCATAGTCCACTTTCTTGACGTTTGCCACAGCCCAGAAGAGTTTGAGGTGTTGGAGCTTGGGGTGTTCATGACCAGTGTCTCTGCCAGATAAAGACTTAGCAATCAGAATGTAAAGTGTTCTCCATGGTTGTGGAAGATATCTGATGTTGATCCTAGAGTGTCTAGTCACTACTTCATCTGATTCATCATAACCAATGTCCCGTAACCAGTCTATCAGCTCTTCCTCGTTAGGTAATGGATCGTATTCTTCATCTGGGCCAAGTTCGGGTAACCCAAGAACATTCCTAAGTGTATCTATGTCCACAGTAACCTGTCTGTTATGAAGCATGCAAGTGAAGGACTCTTCCCCAAGGTCTAGCTGAAGTGTGTGCCAGAATTGGTGTATGTAGAAGCAGGCTACTGATGCTGACTTAGTGAACATGATCTTGTTAGGGTGATAGAGGAGAGCATCCACTGCTACAATGCATGACGATTCATTGCATGTGATTTTGTTGACGTTGATTCTTAGGTTGTTCTTGCCTATCTTTCTGGTGTAATCTTCGGGAAAGGTTTCTTCCCAGGAGAGTTTTGGTTCAGGTTCTGGTCCATATGGAATGTCATTGTGTTCTGCCATCTGAATTGATCATAAACAAACACAAACATAGCAATGATTTACTTTGTTAGCTCAGACATTCAATTACATGATTGTGCACATTTTTGAATTGATTAGTGGGTGTTTGTGTGAAAAAAACTTTTGTTATATGACAAACTTGTGTTTTTAGAAGTTAACACTTGGTAGAAACTTATAACAATTGATGAGGCGAAAAATGAACCACTTTTAGGGGGTCATTTAAGCCCGGAATTGAACTTATTTGATCAAATATTGCCCTAAATCATTCCTTTTGTGATTTTAGGTACTTTGGGAGTGAAATCTGGAAAAGGAAGCAATTCGGACGTTTTTGGAGCATAAAAGTGAAGAAAACGCCAAAGTCATAATTTTCCTTGCTGGGAACAGTAGGTGACGGTGTCAAGAAGGAATCCTTGACGGCGTCAAGAGCAATTTTCCATGACGACCCAGTACAGATTTGACGGCGTCACGAAGTAGGGCGTCAAGAGTAAAAGTCATGACGGCCTGGAAATGCACAACACATGACGGCGTCAGAAGTAGATCAAGGCAGTCCGAGAAGAGTTTTGGCGGCGAGGTGACGGCGTCACAAGTTTGGTCTTGACGCCGTCAGACCCCTTTTCCTATATATAGTTTTCTAATTTTCACATTAAAGAGAGAGAAGTTTTGGAGAAAACCTAAGTACGAACTTGGTGCGATTTTTACAGGTTTTTCAAGGGTTCTAAGCCCTTGATACCTTTCATGTGTAATTAAGATAAGTGTTCTTTTAATTCAATCAATATGTCTATGTGTTGGTTGTCTATATCTTGTTCTTGTCTTAATTCCATCATGCTAGGCTAGATCTATCTTGTGTTTGCTTGGATCTAATGAAACCTAGATGTTAATTATGTGTTGATTACTTGTTTATAATTGTTTTGGATGAATGAATTTATATGTTAGGCTTAAGAAAACTGGCAGATCTCCAATTGGTAACATGCTTTAACGTCTTAGGAAACATGAACCGATGTGCACTAGGTCTTTATTGGTTGTATTTAATGCATGAGCCACTGTTTATAATCCCTATAGTTGTGCTGGGCATGGTATAGGAGGATATAAGAGCTCATAGAATTGGGGAGTTAAGTGTGATACCCCATGAATGGTATTAAGGAATACAATCCGTCATCCATGCAACTATAACAAGTAATTAACGTGTAAAAGATGTCTAGGGAGTAGTGAAATCTAAGTAAACACATTTTCTCCACTTATTACTCACAACTTTAGTATAATTTAGTTTATTTTCATTTCTAGTATTTTATTTTGATTGCATCTTTAGTATTGGGTTAGTTGACTAGCAACTAATTCCGCCCAAATCCTTCAAACCCGAGATTTTTACTTGCTTTCTAAAAAAATATAAAAATACAAAAAAGAATCATCTCTCACCTTTAGAACTAGTATTTAGGTTTTCTAATCCTAGCGACACTATTCCTAGCTGAACGATCAATCCCCCGGTACTTGTCACTATACTATACTACAACGATCAGGTACACTGCCTGGTGGGGGTTGTAAGCTTCTCAAGATCCCTTGAGAGGTAAAGCCTGGTGCGATTCCCACGTATCAAGTTTTTGGCGCCGCAGCCCGGGGAATAGTTATTGTCTAGGTTAGAATCTCTTTTTATTAGGTCTACTTGCTAGATTCCTTTCTAGTAAGATTTTATTTTTATTTTTAGGTCTTCTTTAGTCTATCTTATTTCTTTGTGTCCTTTGTTCGTAAACTATTTCGATGGATAACAATAACATTGATCGTTTGATTCCTGTTATTCGTGTTTTTCGTCGTAGGATTTTCCAAATGCCCGCCCCACTCCCTTTAGTTGAGAATGAGAACCCACCTAACCTCTCACCCAACCACCACTTTGACAATAACTCTGAGCTAGAGGAGTCTGATCATGATGATGACCGTACGGCTAGCCCCTTTTACTATTCAGACTCCGACGAGGATCTTGATGATGGTGATGTGATTAATGAGGATAGAATGGAAGAGGAAATAAACCCTCTTAGGTATGTCGACCCTAGAACTAGGATTGAGTGCGATAGTTCGTTTAACGTGCAATTTCCTTGTAAGATCGGATTTAAGAGCTTTAACGCCTTTCTTAACTCATCTCTTCCAATGAACGTAATCTCGCGTAATGAATACAATAAAATCATGATAGATGAGTTAGAATACATAGGAGAAAACATTATTGCTAGGGCAATACCATTGCATGTGTTTGTAGGAAGCTTGGTTTATCTTGTTGAGTTCATGGTTATGGAGAATCTAGGAGAGTTTATTGATAATAAGTTGACCCAAATTGTGTTTGGAAAACCTTTCAAACAGTTGACCAACCTTGATGAAAAACTCATAGAAGGGTTAATTACATTCTCGGATGGGGATGAAGATTTTGTGTATCAAATGCCCCGCACCCACCCTAGGTTCAAGGATTTTTCCATGGAAAAGTGCAGTACGTATCCGCCCATGGAAATGTTAAGTGAGAATGATAAGAGAAAAGGACTTAAGTACACTCATGAAAAGAATAAAAGATACTATCGCGGATGCTTAGAGTTAGGAGATGAATATAAGAAAGATGAGGCGACTATTAGATGGCTCACACTTGGTTATGTGAGCATAAGCGATACACGTTAACCCATGACCTTGAGTCTAGCTACAAGACTCGTAAATAAAGAAAAGCGCTTCTTGGGAAGCAACCCATGTTTTGTGTGTTTTTATTTGTTTGTTTGTTTGTTTGTTATTTGCTTCCGTATGCATGCTTTTTTTTTTATTGTTGGTTGATCATGTTTCTCAATTAAATAGTGGAAATACTTTACTTTGTTGTTTTGGCCAAGTCTTAACTCCACCTAAAAGTATTTTTGCAAAAGATAAGTGTAAGGGGAAACCCCAAATATGTTTTTAAGAAACAAACCGATCATGATTCTCCACAATATTAAATGAACATGTATATTCGTACTTGTTAGAGTCAAATGCTTGTATTGAGTCATAATAAAGTTTTGCAGGATTTTCCAGGAAGTAGGACCAAGTTTTTCCAGAAATTTTCCGGAAACTTAACATAAGAATTTCTGCAGGTCACTTCTGACGACGTCAAGTGTAAAAATCTGGAAATTTTACCAGTTTTGTTTTTCTAACGGAGTTTTATGGTTTTTGTGAATTATTAAGTTTTATAATCTCCAGGAAATTTGCAAACTTCATTCCACAAGCATTATATCTTATCTTGTTTTCTAGGATTTAGTAACTTATATAGGATGCCGCCGATTTTACGCGAGGTTGTCTTGTCTATTTTCTCAGGATTTACAGGTTATGTATGACAAGAAGATGATTTATACTCTGGAAGGGAAGCTTTGATTGTTCATTTTCTTGGAGGAAGATTTAACCTGGCCAGCTTATTATCCATACCGAGCAAATCAGGGGAGTATTTGATTTCATTCTTTTTACTTTTTCACTTTTACATTCTTTACTTGAACATTGGGGACAATGTTCATCTTAAGTGCAAGGGGAGGGTAAAAAGATGATACCTTACATATGCACTTTCGCTTGAGTTTGTTTTGTTTGATGGTAGATGTGTAATAAAACTATGAGAAATACTTGTTAGTGTAATTTTAGCGCCAAATTTAAAATTTTTTACAACATTTAGGAGTGAAACTTTAGCCATAGCAAGCGTCTCATGGATAGGAGATTGTATGACTAGCATATAACCGTATATTCAGAAAAATTTTCCACCCAAATATGTGAGGTTCGCCTTTAGATTTGATAGGAAAAGCATTTACTATTAGTGCTTATGAGTGTACCGGTAGCATTTAGATTCTAGAACTTGCGTTAGTGATGCATCCCGAGACCGCTAGTGAGACTATATTCGTGTAGTAGGATTTACTACATGATAAGAGGCATTAGGATTACCGTTGTGTTAAACCCGTATCATAATTACTTGACCATTTAAGCCATATTACTTGGCTAGTTAAGTCAACTAATTTTTCCCACACCCTTAGCGTTGTACTCATTTTTAGTACACGAAACCCCTAGTACACCCCTCCGAGCCTATCTTTTCGTTTCTAACTTTAAGCATTTTACTTAAAGGAAGAATTTGTTACACCCCACTTAAATGTACAACCAAATCGCCTTAGCCTTCCGTGTATGTGCTCATTTTTAGTGCATTATTGTTATTTGTTAAACCCTAAGTTAACTATCTAATTGATTACATGGTTGCTAAGTCGAGTCATATCCTTGTACATATTGTTTTGGGACGATTGGGACTCATGGGTAAGTACTTATTTTATGGAGTAATGGGGAAGAACATCTTATTATTACCCCCATATGTACGTTAATCTTAAAAAGTGCTCCAAGTGTTTTGATTTTCTTAATTCGAGTCATTAGATTAGTTCATTGTAAAGTATGTAAAAATTCAAGTGTAAGGGGAATGTTCAACCCCTATGATGTATTATTTTGGATGGTAGGGTAAGAGTGTATGCAAAAAAAAAATAAATAAATAAAATAAAATAAAATAAAATAAAAAATCGAAAAATCAAGAAAAAGAAAAGAGAAAAAACATACGGACTACCATCCCTTTTTATTCTATGTTCATTTTATATTTTTGTTATTTTTCATTTATTAGCTTAAGTCGAGTCTAGTCTTGGCTTAGCAACGCCACATTGTACATGTAATTAACCAAGATTGTTAACTCGCCACCAGTAAAACTTCCTTTATCCAACAAAACCGTGTATTTCATATCCCTACACCTAACGTTACAACCCTTTAAAAGACCTCTTTGATAGTTTATCCTAGGTGCTTACGCCATGTGGTGGAGGTTTGATCCTTTCCCAAGCCTATGGTAATCTATTTTGCTATGACAGGTAGTGAGAGATGTTTTCCATTTCCATATTGTAATTTATACTTTATTACACCCGAGAGATGTGAGTAACTAAACACTATTTGTGAGGTGCTTGTGTATAACCTCCGTGCTTGTCTATTGGTCTTTAGTGGAACGATTATTTGTTGTAATTACTTTTATATTAGTGTTAAATGACCCCTAACTTGTATTTTGAGTAGAATAAAAGCGCATTTGCTTGAGGACAAGCAAATCTCAAGTGTAAGGGTATATGATGAGGCGAAAAATGAACCACTTTTAGGGGGTCATTTAAGCCCGGAATTGAACTTATTTGATCAAATATTGCCCTAAATCGTTTCTTTTGTGATTTTAGGTACTTTGGGAGTGAAATCTGGAAAAGGAAGCAATTCGGATGTTTTTGGAGCATAAAAGTGAAGAAAACGCCAAAGTCATAATTTTCCTTGCTGGGAACAGTAGGTGACGGCGTCAAGAAGGAATCCTTGACGGCGTCAAGAGCAATTTTCCATGACGACCCAGTACAGATTTGACGGCGTTACGAAGTAGGGCGTCAAGAGTAAAAGTCATGACGGCCTGGAAATGCACAACACATGACGGCGTCAGAAGTAGATCAAGGCAGTCCGAGAAGAGTTTTGGCGGCGAGGTGACGGCGTCACAAGTTTGTTCTTGACGCCGTCAGACCCCTTTTCCTATATATAGTTTTCTAATTTTCACATTAAAGAGAGAGAAGTTTTGGAGAAACCCTAAGTACGAACTTGGTGCGAATTTTACAGGTTTTTTAAGGGTTCTAAGCCCTTGATACCTTTCATGTGTAATTAAGATAAGTGTTCTTTTAATTCAATCAATATGTCTATGTGTTGGTTGTCTATATCTTGTTCTTGTCTTAATTCCATCATGCTAGGCTAGATCTATCTTGTGTTTGCTTGGATCTAATGAAACCTAGATGTTAATTATGTGTTGATTACTTGTTTATAATTGTTTTGGATGAATGAATTTATATGTTAGGCTTAAGAAAATTGGCAGATCTCCAATTGGTAACATGCTTGAACGTCTTAGGAAACATGAACCAATGTGCACTAGGTCTTTATTGGTTGTATTTAATGCATGAGCCACTGTTTATAATCCCTATAGTTGTGCTGGGCATGGTATAGGAGGAGATAAGAGCTCATAGAATTGGGGAGTTAAGTGCGATACCCCATGAATGGTATTAAGGAATACAATCCGTCATCCATGCAACTATAACAAGTAATTAACGTGTAAAAGATGTCTAGGGAGTAGTGAAATCTAAGTAAACACATTTTCTCCACTTATTGCTCACAACTTTAGTATAATTTAGTTTATTTTCATTTCTAGTATTTTATTTTGATTGCATCTTTAGTATTGGGTTAGTTGACTAGCAACTAATTCCGCCCAAATCCTTCAAACCCGAGATTTTTACTTGCTTTCTAAAAAAATATAAAAACACAAAAAAGAATCATCCCTCACCTTTAGAACTAGTATTTAGGTTTTCTAATCCTAGCGACACTATTCCTAGCTGAACGATCAATCCCCCGGTACTTGTCACTATAATATACTACAACGATCAGGTACACTGCCTGGTGGGGGTTGTAAGCTTCTCAAGATCCCTTGAGAGGTAAAGCCTGGTGTGATTCCCACGTATCAACAATCTAGTTACAACATGAGTTTATCATTACAAGAGATTACACATTTGAAATATTACAACACTTAGGCAATTTCATGAATTTTGACAATGTTACGCGTAAGTTGGAAATCCTACGCATAACATTATTTATGCGTAAGAAATGAACTTAGGCGTAAGAGCAAAATCTACGCATAACATTATATGTTACGCGTAAGGTGAATCTTATACGTAGGCTCAATCTTATGCGTAAAAAAAATCTTAGGCGTAAGATTCTTATGTGTAAGGTTCAAAGACCAAACAAATCTTTCAAACTTATCCAAGCTTGAAAGATATCCGAAGTCGAAGTATTCCACTAACTTATCCAAGCTAGGGAAGTACTGAGTCACCGTAACACAAGGAGAAGACCTTTGATGAAACTTAAGCGTAGATTCCAGCAACTTACGCGTAAGATTAACTCTTCTGCGTAAGATTGAACTTCTGCGTAGAAAAGGCAACTTCTGCGTAGGATGAAGCTTCAGCCTAGAACTTAAGCGTAAGATTTGAGCTTACGCGTAGGATTAAGGCGTAGAAGACTAAGTTACGCGTAGAAAGAGGGTTTTGACTAATGTTACGCGTAGGAAAGGGGTTTTGACCAAATCTTATGCGTAGAAGGGACAAAAAGTACTGTAGACAGCTTTTGATTCGTACAGTTCAAGAAACTTACGGGTAATAAGGTCAGAAACTTGAAAAATCTCAAATTTTTGAAGAAAAATGCTTAGAAATAAGGTACTTTTGATCAAATAACTTCACCAATACTTAGAAAACACTAACTATTGAAGATTTTGAGTAGAAAAAACCTTAAAAATCAAAACTTTATGCAAAATCTAAGCTTCTACACACTATATTAACCTTAAAACTTATCCAAGCTTCAAGATTTGAGTGTAAGAAACAAAGAAATAAGCAAAAAGAAGCAAAATCACACCCTAAATCCCACGTTGAATCCAAGAAACACACTTCAATCTCTATTAGGCGAATGATACCACTTGTTAGGTCACCATTTTGTAAACACAAGTATGAGAAAATAGATGAGAATGAGAGATGGTTGATTATAAGAATGAGAGAAAAGTAATTGCAAGAGTTTCCTTAATGTATTCAAATAACCAACAAGAATAATGTTTACATAAGCTTAGTATTTATAAGGGAGGAGTAGGGCAACATTCCCTTCCTCCCTCTTTCATCTAGTAAACGTGGGCCTCAAGCCCATTGGACCTAAAATACATAAGCCTTGTAACATAAATCATGAATTAAATAACTAAGCAACCTATTACAAAAGGTAATGACCGAGACTGGACTAAAATACAAAAGTATGTTCCCAACAATTAGGATCGTGGTTTAGATTGAATATTGTGATTTGGGAGGTCGTGTATGATGAAAGATTAAAGCTTCCATTGTTAGTGAGAGAGTGGAGAGAGAAGGGAAAAACTAGTGTTTTATTGATAATGAAAATGAAAGGTTACACTAAGAGTCTCACCCCTCCATGGAAGTATGGAGGGGTATATAAAGCCTAACACAAGCTAAACTATTGCAATATTACATAACTAGTTCATGTGTTTTGGCTTAACAAGATAGCTAATGTAATCCCGTAAATGTCGTTCCATTTACGTGTTGGGATTATAAACTTTGATCCCAACAATCTTCCCCCAATGGGGCGACATAAGGGATTACTTACCACATTTCCTACAAGTACAAACTTTATCTTCACTTGTAGGCAAATGATGTAATTTGCATGAAATGGATTAACTCCCCCCCAATTCATGCTACATGTCTTTAGCGGCTTCTTCGTACACTTCTTTTTGGTGAAGTTTCTGAATCAGCTTCCCCCCAAACTGACAACCGTCTTCAGCAGATTCGAAACTTTGATGTAGTCCACATGTCTTCTAACTTTGGAAGTTTTCAATACGCAGCGGAATTTGAAGATGACACTGTAAACCACACTAAGCAAATCTGACAAACACTTAATCACAGTTATGCTCTATGCGAAAGCTCCATTCGGGGGTAACATGCAAGAAATCAGCAAGATCTTCTCACTTAAGTAGGCTACTTCACACTTCACACCCCGCGAGAGTTGAAATGATTACACCAAAATCACAAAATTGAACCACTGATCATCTCTGCGGACGTCTCTCTGGTAGTAATAAAATTGTAAGCTCGATCATTTGAGTTTATTATGCGTCCCTGATGTGCACATTTCTTCCCCCTAAATGCAGATTCTCGTGGAAAATGAGTGTTTTCGAAAAGAAGTCAAGAAAAGTCAAAGAAAGCAAAGAACACCCACTCTCTCTTCCCCCACGATGTCTTCGAGGAATCGGAAGCATACACACTATGTTTACGATGGAAACAGAGGCAGCGTAACCCCATATGTCCAATCAACCGATTATATGTGAAGTATCATAAATAGCCTGTGAGAATCAACTGCTGATAAACATCTCTACTCTTTTATACTAATCTCAGCTAACTCTTTATCGACCCCATTATCATTCTATCGGCTTTTTGTAGTGACTACTGATGGAGAAAACTCAATATAACGAACTTGAGACTGAAGTAAAAATAGCCCAAACTTGTGACTTAAACTTGCACTAATGTATGACAAAGAGCAGTGTAGATAGTTCGCACAAGTTCGAATCCCTAAGTACTCTATACTCATCAACCAACCAACCATCAAGTATAAGACGTACATCACCTCTTGACTATCCACAACTTCATGTGACACTGAGCACTACAACGTAACTCCTTAAAGTGATAGTTATTTTGTGGTAATAGAAAGAAGGAATCACAAAAATAACTAGATATCCAAGTCTTCGTCATTTTAAAGGTTAAAAGCTCGAACAAGGATCTCGAAGAATCATCATCCAACCAACCCCGATATCTTCAAATACTAAGTACACGCACCCGTGAAATTCCACTTCAACCTCAAATAAATAATAAAGAATTAACGCCGTAGTCAGATCTTACGGTTAAAATCCCAAAACTAGCCTTTTGACGGTTTAGTGAAACATGATAATGGTTCCCGATCTTGTCAAAATTGTATACGCGTGAAAATTTGTAACACCAAAAATACCACTTCTTTTATACCAATACGTTGTACCAGTCCATCATCAATCCGTTTGACATGATGAAACATCAGCCCAATCCATATTTATTTACAGTTCAAACACCAGCCCATCATCAATCCGTTAAAAAATCATGTGGCCCGACCTATTAAAAGATAAATCCTGATCCAAATCATAAAGTGATATAAGTCCCGTACATTAACAATATACACTTTGACTTATTACACTTAAACCTAAACCTAAAACACATATCTTAAAGAATCCGCCCCCTCCTCACTTTTCTCTCTCGTTTGCAGATCAAATATTGTCTCTTCTATTATCAAAAACAAAATCGATCTCATCCCCAACTTCTCACTAAAAAACTTGAATGACTCAAACAAGTTCATACAGCAGTACAAATCCAAGCACTCCTTTTGATATAGACGGTTAACAACGAAGAATCAAAGAGATCATGACCAAGACCACGGTTCCAAGATCCTTGAGAGTCTCGGGTAGGTTGAATCATTGTAGTCCTATTTTTGTCGTGTTTTAGAACGAACAAAGAAAAGAGAATAACATAGTTGTTATTTTTCTTATCTTATTATTCGTATAGTTAAAAGAAGCCGATTCTTCGATAATGATTGATGATGAAAATCTCTTGTGGGTTTAAACTTTGAACGAGCTTAGGTTCACACAATGAGATTTATGAGATCGTTTGTATATTTAATTTTATGTCTGAGTCATGTAGATTGATATGGAGTGATGTGGAGAGATGGTGAGATTAAGGTTGTGTCTAGGTAATTATGTTTTGATGTAAGATATGGATTTGGTTATGGTCAATTATCTGCTTCATCTTACTCCTCTTTTTCTTTTTCTTTTTTCCGTTTCTCTACGCAAAACATTTTTACATTTGGCAGGTCTACGCTTAACCTTACGCGTAGACCTGTTGGAAATCTTACGCGTAGATTATCTTTTGCGTAAACGTGCCATACGCGTAAGCGTAACTTTTGCGTAGCCCGTGTCTTTTGCGTAAGTATTACGTGTAAGACTAGGGTTTTACGCCTAAGATGAACCTTACGCATAACTTGTCCAAGTTATGCGTAGAAAAATGATGTTTCACGTAGGATGAGGGTTTTTGGCGTAAACTAATGCGTAAACCATATTCCGGCCAGATTCAGACCTCTTTTCCGGCAAAAAAAATCTGAGCAACATGCTGACCATATAAAAGTCCCTGCGTTAAGACCAGACGATGCGTTTAACCAGGTTTGACCATATTATAGACCAGTATTAAGACCATGAATAGGCCCACCATATGACCACAAACTTTATCACGGATGTAATTTTGGTACCAAAAGTCTAAAAAAATGTAACATAAATCTTTTAACGAGGGAAAAAAAAAGGATAAACGAGATAGATATATGAAACTGATAGTTAAAGATTGTGACTTTGGACCAAATTTTGATGCGAAACTGTTGATAGTACTATTTGATAAGAAAATGTGGACCAGTAAGAGCAGTAATACAACAACAGCTTCAAAAAAAATACAATATTTGACAAGAAAAAATCACAAAAAAATCAACCGTAACTAAAACCAAGGCTCTGATGCCACTTGTAGGATCGTGGTTTAGATTGAATATTGTGATTCGGGAGGTCGTGTATGATGAAAGATTAAAGCTTCCATTGTTAGTGAGAGAGTGGAGAGAGAAGGGAAAAACTAGTGTTTTATTGATAAAGAAAATGAAAGGTTACACTAAGAGTCTCACCCCTCCATGGAAGTATGGAGGGGTATATAAAGCCTAACACAAGCTAAACTATTGCAATATTATATAACTAGTCCATGTGTTTTGGCTTAACAAGACAGCTAATATAATCCCGTAAATGTCGTTCCATTTACGTGTTGGGATTATAAACTTTGATCCCAACAAAAACTGCTCGTCAAAGGGGTCTTCTATTAACAACTAAAATTGGTAAATGTTATTTACATATTTCCGCTACCCCAACCATGTCACCAAAAGTCTTCATGTTGTAGCTGAACAAACACAAAATAGATACACATAAGTCTACAATGATACAAGTACATTTTAACATGATCTAAAGGACACAAAAGGTGCATTAAGCATTTTGCAAGCAAAACATTCACTATGAGCTCCAACTATTCAGGCTCTTTATTCTAACAAAATTTACATTATTGAAAATAACCTATTTATTTTTTAATAAATAAAAATACAGTATTGAAAATTTTTAAATAAAAACCCGTACATGCACGGGCATTACAGCTAGTAAGTTGACCATAGTGCATAAAAAATTGTTAAACATTATAGGAAATCTGATAATCTAATGAAAGAACGAGAGAACATGAATAATGAACTTGAGAGGCAATGTTGCAAAGCTAAAGCCGAAGTACAATAAATTATATTTTTCTTTACGCTTCCTTAATTTCTAATTTTTACCTGTATTATAACGTTGTGTACAAGATAATTATAAAAAAAAAAAAAAAAAAAAAAAAAGAAAAAAAAAAACGTGGTAGAGTTGGAATATAACTTCGATCTTGAATCACTGTTTCAATATTAATTTGGAATGTTGGATTCATTGCATGCAATCCATAAGATATAGGGATTGAAGCAAAGATGATGAACAACTATTTGTGTTCTTTCTTTCTTTTTCAATTATGAGATACTATGTTAGCATGGCAAGATAGGAGTTGTTGCAGGTATGTTTGAGATGCATTTGTTACGGATTAATTAATCATTATTACTCCACTTCATTACGAGTTGTGAGATGCGCTTAAGCGGGTAAGTTACTCATCTTCCTGTTAGATTCATCTTTATTAGCAATGCAGCATGTACACGGAAATTAGAAGTTATCTGTAATTTTGGTACACACGGGTCAAAGTGTGTTGGGTTAGGATCAACCGACATACCCACACTTTTTATGTCACATATTACTCAAGAGTGCTGGAACATGTACATAAGTTATCGAGTCCCATTTCTACACAAAAAAAAAAAAAAAAAAAAAAAAAAAAAAAAAAAAAAAAAAAACTCTTTAGCCTTCAATTAGGCATTTATCACTGGTACTAGTTTTAGGGCATGTTTGGCGAGCAAACTTATTAGAGGTTATCATAGCATGAGATTAATTTTTTTTAGAAAAATAAGCTACCATTAAAAATAAGTCTGGTTTGGCTGACATAGCTTGAATGAGCATGTAAAGAGAAATAAGAAACTAAATGGAATGCTAGTTGAAGGAGCATGTAAAAAAAAGCTCCAGCGACATGCATCAGCAACCGGCTCCAGCTCCTACTAGTGCCAAACAACCCTTATTGTTTTATTTTTATGATCGATTCAACGTATAGTGTAACATAAACTCATAACAGGGATCGTCAAAGTAAAATTACGAATTCGCTGTTATCTATTTCTATATTCGTCATGTTCAAATGAATTAAAGCAAGATTCTTAGCAAAGGTATCTATACCATTTGTATTAGCATTTTTTTATGTTCGTTAATGCTCATATATACTATATTTTGGTTGGAACGTCAAATATTTGTATTTATGTTTATAAAATGGAATTCTATTTTGTTGTAGGTTTGTTTGATTTGGTATGTTATGGGCAATTGGAGGGCTTCTTTTAAATTGTCTCTGATAGTGCCACATCCAAATTTAAATTGTCCAGTTACATTATTTTCTTTAAATCATTCAACAGTTGCCTAGGATTAAAAAGGATTTGAGTGAGTGAGTTCACACAGGAGGTGCTGAAACACAATAATTAAAAGGGTGAAATTTGTTCTCAAAAGTAAAGGTGACAAAATGGCATAGTCGTATGCGTTTAATAATGAGTCTAACAGGTAGGGATTGGTAGAGTTTAAAACATGTCTGGTCAAAAACCTTTTTGATCCTCGGTCTATGACGCGCAAGGAAAATTACCACTCCTGCCACAATTCGGTGTCTAACATTAATTTTTTAATGACTTACATGTTTTCTTCTTGTGAAATAGACAGTTTTACATCTATTCGATGACTCAAAATGTAAGTCACTCATTGACATTGTTGATTGGCAAACTTTGGATATCCTTTACTTTTGTTATCTACTAGCAAAAGTTGTCAGTTGGCATCCATTTATAGTGCCAAGTGTGAAAATACAGCAAAGAAAACCAACAATCGTTTTGTAATCTACTTTTAAATTGTCTGAGGAGTTCATGAGTGGAATGCTTAAGCCTATACGCTCATTAGTGTTGTTTCTTGATTGTCCCACAAACATTTGTAAACCGGTGAAATTTAAGGGATGTTGAAAAAATTAATAAAATGTTAACAATATTTGAAACACGTGAATATTTGTAACAAAATGCAATGAGTAGGAAAGAAAGGACAAAAAGAAAAATACCCACGGATCACTCTTAGTTGTTGCAATAGCTGAAAATGTCACCATTGTCACAAACGAATTAGTGGTCGTTCAAGTTTTTACTTGCGGTTAATATGGTATTTCAACCACATTCAATTGTACTTAACTTTCTGTGATTAATATATTTTACCGGGGTAACCCTTTACCAAAAAAAATAAAATAAAATAAATAATAAATAAAAAATGTCACCATTGTTATAATCACTGTAATCAATAATGATTGGAGTCTAGGCTGCCTTAGTGCTTAATGACTCTTTCTTCTTGTTCCAAAAGTTTAAAAAGAGGGAGTCCATGATAATCTACAAAAAAACATCGACATTACAAATTAGTACAAGCTATAAAATGTTTGGCTTTCCAATAAAAATAAAAATAAATAAATAAATAAATAAATAAAAGCTATAAACTGAATTATTAATTTTTAAAATACAGTAGTTGTGATAAACCTGGTTTAAATGTGTTGCAACACAGGGAAGAACGAGCAGACCAGATTCACCAAATGAACCACCAAGTTGATCTACAACTGCAACCAGCACTGGCAACGTTTTCTACGAAAAGATTACGACAACTGAAGTCTCAGTGAAAGTAAGAATACGATATATTAGATCAAAAGGACATACAATTGCCATTTAAATTATTCATTCTTCTGACACGAAGTCTAAGAGCTTTAACAGAAAGTTTGCTCTTTCTAAAGAACACGATGTATTGGGGTGCTATTTATGTTGTCACCTGACTTGCAACAAGTAAGTGGGAAATTGAGTTTTTCTTCTTCGCAAAAACTGATTTGTTGCCACCAGATACAACACATAGGATTTGTATCGAGAGGGCATTGATACGTTTAGGGAAATCTCACTGTTATGCAACAAAAAGCTCTTTTGAGATGACTTGTACTTGATCTAACTATGAACTTCTCATCTTCAAGTTAGTTATTAGGAATAGTTATCACCTAAAAGCTAATAATGGACTCCTTTAACTAGGCCACGTAATAGAGAGTTCAAAGTTTTGTCATTTGTGAAGAAACCTCACGCTCATGCAATTAAATTATCTTTGTAAATATTTTTCTAAAAAAAAGTTATCTAGTCTGTACTAGATTACTTAAGTTTGAAACAAATGTTGATACTTTTTCCCAAAACTTCATAAAGGTTAGATAAACGTATATTTTTAATGCATGAGCAATATAAAACAACGTTATCTTTAAACCTACAAATCTTTTGAAAAAGTATCACAACAAACAAACTTTTGGTGAGGAAAACATAAACAGACAGAGAGAATTAAATTGCATGTAAAAATAAAAGAGCATGCGCTTATGCTATACAAGCAAGAAAGCATAAGAAAAGAAAAAGAAATGAAATATGCTCGAAAAAGAAATGCCAGAGCATATAAAAAACAGACAGAGTTAAATAAATGAATTTAAATTTATCCAGGTACTTACCATATCTCATATCATGTTCAAAATCACATCTCACAAAAATGGCTCAATAACAAGAACAATAACCACAACACATTCAGGAAGAAGTCAACGAAGTTTTCCATTCTAACAGATGAAGAACTTCTTCCAGAAAATGAATTTCTCAAGATTGGAGTTTCTTAACCATCAATTTATTCCATATCCTTTCACTGTGATCACTCCACAATCGTTAAAACTTCTCAAGAATCATTCCATATTTCCCGCAACCACTGAAATTGTTTCCAACATTATCATATACCTTCACCAATCCTGGCACCACATCCAACTCGTGGAAGACAACAAACCTACAACTCTTACAAAAAAAATGTGAAAACCTACATCTTTGAATTCACAACATCGTTGCAAAAGAAGTCGAAGAAGAAGGGAGAAACATTTGTACCTTTCGTGAAAGTCATCAAGCTCATCGTGGAAGAGTTGATGAATAGATGTTATAACATCTCAGCAAAGACATAATGCTACAACACTTAAGCATTATCTATATTTTAAGAGTGTTATTGTATCTTGTTGATAAAAACACAAAGGTAGGTAACGAGTTTGTACGGATAGCTAGCGTTTCTATGGAAAGCTCTAAACCGAGCGGACCTACCCAGGAAATGCATAGGATAGTTGTGTCTAGTGCCAAATTAGGTTAAGAAAGGAATATATAAAATATAAGCATATGTTGGAGACATCACTGAAATAGAAGTCATGTAATGACTAAAGAAAATGAGCTAAAAAGAAAATGTCAAGTGAATATGCCGAGTTGGAGGAACTTATGGGTGATACCATTTCTACGTAAGTAGACAATCTTGAGAAAAATAACGAAGGTGCAAAATTGGATGCCTTATGGCAGGAAAAGGGGTGAATCAAGTGAAAATGTGAACCTTTTAAGGAGGATAAGGATAGATTATTGGATAGGAAGTGAAGTGATCGTATGGATGAAAATCATGGAGATGATAAGTGGGTTGGAGCTTAAACACTTAGAAAGAAGCTTAAGACGTAGAAGAAGTTTGACAACAGTAGTTCTATTAGGACCTCTGAGTTAAACCAACTCATTTTATGATGCTTCTAGAAATCCTTCTGTGGATTTCGGAACGGGCGTAGTTGATTCTTTTAAAGAATCTTCACAAGGATCACCCGGGAATCCGGCCAGAGTTAACATCACGCCAGCTCTGATCGCCAGTCGAACAAGTCATGTATCATGTGTTGTTACATCGACAAGTTCGCTAACGAGTACTCTATGTGAGCTCGGTTAGTTACCGATTACCAAGGAAGAGACGACCTCATCGCCATCATCATCATCAGTACCAACATATGAAGAAACAACAACATGAACAACAACAACAACAACAACAACAACAACAACAACAATTACAACAATTCCTACATCAAAGGCACCATCAACTGAAAAAACTCATACATCATCAACATCCACAGTGACGACTACCAGACAACTACCTCTCAAATTACCACATCTGCACCATCAACAACACTCATTCCAAATGCTCCAAGGAAGAAATACAGATAACCCTTCGGTATCATTAAAGGTTTCATCTATATCTAAACCCTATTAAAACCCCATAGAAATAACGGACATACAAACTTGCCAAAACCTATCTCGACGCCTTCATCAGGATAATCCGTCTCAGGATCATCCTGAGGAGGAGAAATGGCATTCGAGATTGAAATCTTCAATAGCTGCTGGTAATACAAACATGGAACAATCTACATCATCTCACCAACAATCACAAAAACTCTCATGCTTATCAGAACATGTTGAAGATGTTGAAGAACACTACACATAATCAATTCCGAAAGATGTTTTTGAAGATGTTGTAAAAGAAGATGAAAGGAAAGCAGCTGAAGTGTGTTAGCCAAAGTTACATGAAAGGGCAATAAGGTCAAAGTAGGAATTGGATTAAGATGGGTCAGTTGCAGAAGATAAGGAGCTAGAGGTGTAAGATGAAAACCCAACGGTTGAAAAGCCCGAGGAAGTATCGTCTGCATATGGTAAGTCTGCTACTGAAAGTAACAAGGAATATGACTAAAGGGCTTAAACATCAATACATGATATCTTCTACAATGAATGAATGATCATACGATTGAAAATAAAGTATCAGCTGATAACTGATATGTTTAATGCCTCGTCTACTTGGGAATCATGCAATCCAGAAGACTTTGACCATAGTTTTGTGAGAGATATCTTCAAGAAAGTCAAAGCTGCACCCAAACCTCCCATTACTCACCAGAACATCCCAAATGACATTGGAAGATTTATTGGATCAGATGTTCTTCAAGCAGCTAAAGATGGATGTTGAATATCAAGCATTGATAAGTAGAGTTTTGCAGATGATAAATGAATGACCGGAACTTCGAGCATTATAAAAATGCTAGAAGCAATATATAGAAGCTCGAAGATACAAAGACCGGTTGCCTTACATTGGAAGACCCGAATAGTCTACCCTTTAGTGGAGATTACTGGAACACGAAAAGTATAAATCATGATGCAGGGGCTTCCATGAAAACAAGATTAGGGAACGTTGTAATTTGTTGGAACATTTTGATACCAAGCATCTCATTGCTTATCTTCAATGATGTTGCCCACCAAGCTCAGAGCAAAAGATCAAAGCCAATGTTTATTCGGAAGAGAGAGCTTCAAGGTCATCATCATCATTAGTTGAAGACATCAATGTTCGCTAATCTAGACTACCTGTATTTAGGGGAGATTGTTGGAACACAAAAATACAAGTAGTTTACTAGATTAAATATTCCACCCCTGAGACACTTGTATAGTCTCGGGAGGGGACTAAGAATGTTGTGGTATCATAACTTATGTTAGGAATGGGTTGTGAGGTATCACACCCATATGCATGTCTTTGTATAATTTCACTTGTGAGGTGTGTGTTTTGCTCTTAATAATATTTCATCTTTCTATACCACTCTCTCTTCCTTCTCTCTAGTTTCTCTCTCTAACATCACCACCACCATGGGTGTGTTTGCGTACTCCGGCCGACCTCCCGACACCACCAATATCATCACCTAAACTAGATTTACATGGACCAACAAAAGATTTGATACCAAAGGGAAAATTTTTAATGCAGTGAAATGTCTATGTCTAACTAAGAAGGAAGTGACATGTTTGATGAAAGACTCCCACAAGGAATTCATATTGCTTATGAGGAGCTGTAGGAGAGTGAGGAGTTTGTTATTCATTGGTATTAACTAGATAGGCTCGATTGCTCGAAGAACTTGAGAAGAAATGTGATGTAATGTTTATGTATATGTTGAGGTTGATGTTGGTATTGATATTCATTTTCATGTTCATACGATGTTTAAAGTGCTCTTGCAGTGCCACAAGATGATGAAGAAGAGGGGAAGGAAAAAGAAGAAAACGTTGATAATGGTGATGAAGATGGAGTTACGATTCGTGTTACGAGGTCAAGTAACTTTCAGGTATTTGTGGTTTTTTGCAGTCAAAGAGAACAATCCCAGGTATTTGTGTTAGACTGTTATAATTTGCAGTGTTTGTTTATTTGTGTTAAAGTATTGGTTAAAAAAAATCAACGAGTTAAGTAAACTAAAGGTCCCTCTAAACAATGACAGAGAAAACTGCTCGTCAAAGGGGTCTTCTATTGGCAACTAAAATTGGTAAATGTTATTTACATATTTCCGCTACCCCAATTAACCATGTCACCAAAAGTCTTCATGTTGTAGCTGGAAAAACGCAAGATAGATACACGATAAGTCTACAATGATACAAGTACATTTTAACGTGATCTAAAGGACACAAAAGGTGCATTAAACATTTTGCAGGCAAAACATTCACTATGAGCTCCAACTATTCAGGCTCTTTATTCTAACAAAATTTACATTATTGAAAATAACCTTATTTATTTTTTAATAAATAAAAATACAATATTGAAAATTTTTAAATAAAAACCCGTGCATCCATGGGCATTATAGCTAGTAAGTTGACCATAGTGCATAAAAAATTGTTAAACATTATAGGAAATCTGATAATCTAATGAAAGAACGAGAGAACATGAATAATGAACTTGAGAGGCAATGTTGCAAAGCTAAAGCCGAAGTACATTAAATTATATTTTTCTTTACGCTTCCTTAATTTCTAATTTTTACGTGTATTATAACGTTGTGTACAAGATAATTAAAAAAAAGAAAGAAAAAAAAAAAGAAAAAAGCACGTGGTAGAGATTGAATGCAACTCCGATCTTGAACGGTAAACTACTTTCACTGTTTCAATATTAATTTGGAATGTTGGATTCATTGCATGCAATCCATAAGATATAGGGATTGAAGCAAAGATGATGAACAACTATTTGTGTTCTTTCTTTCTTTTTCAATTATGAGATACTATGTTAGCATGGCAAGATAGGAGTTGTTGCAGGTATGTTTAAGATGCATTTGTTACGGATTAATTAATCATTATTACTCCACTTCATTACGAGTTGTGAGATGCACTTAAGCGGGTAGGTTACTCATCTTCCTGTTAGATTCATCTTTATTAGCAATGCAGCATGTACACGGAAATTAGAAGTTATCTGTAATTTTGGTACACACGGGTCAAAATGTGTTGGGTTAGGATCTACTGACATACCCACACTTTTTATGTCACATATTACTCAAGAGTGCTGGAACATGTACATAAGTTATTGAGTCCCATTTCTACAAAAAAAAAATAATAATAATAAATAAAAATAAATAAATAAATAAATAAATAAAACCCTTTTAGTCTTCAATCAAGCATTTATCACTGGTACTAGTTTTAGGGCATGTTTGGCGAGCAAAGTTATTAGAGCTTATCATAGCATGAGATTATTTTTTTTTAGGAAAATAAGCTACAATTAAAAATAAGTCGTTTTGGCTGACATAGCTTGAAGGAGCATGTAAAGAGAAATAAGCAACTAAATGGAATGCTAGTTGAAGGAGCATGTAAAAAAAGCTCCAGTGACATGCTTCAGCAACCGGCTCCAGCTCCTACTAGTGTCAAACAACCCTTATTGTTTTATTTTCATGATCGATTCAACGTATAGTGTAACTTAAACTCATAACATGGATCGTCAAAGTAAAATTACGAATTCGCTGTTATCTTTTTCTATATTCGTCATGTTCAAATGAATTCAAGCAAGATTCTTAGCAAAATTATCTATACCATTTGTATTAGCATTTTTTTATGTTCGTTAATGCTCATATATACTATATTTTTGTTGGAACGTCAAATATTTGTATTTATGTTTCTAAAATGGAATTCTATTTTGTTGTAGGTTTGTTTGATTTGGTATGTTATGGGCAATTGGAGGGCTTCTTTTACTAAATTGTCCCTGATAGTGCCACATCCAAATTTAAATTGTCCAGTTACATCATTTTCTTTAAATCATTCTACAGTTGCCTAGGATTAAAAAGGATTTGAGTGAGTGAGTTCACACAGGAGGTGCAGAAACACTATTATTAAAAGGGTGAAATTTGTTCTCAAAAGTAAAGGTGACAAAATGGCATAGCCGTATGCGTTTAATAATAATGAGGCTAACAGCTAGGGATTGGTAGAGTTTAAAACAGGTCTGGTCAAAAACCTTTTTGGATCCTCGGTCTATGACGCGCAAGGAAAATTACCACATTCGGTGTCTCACATTAATTTTTTAATGACTTACATGTTTTCTTCTTGTGAAATAGACAGTTTTACATCTATTCGATGACTCAAAATGTAAGTCACTCATTGACATTGTTGATTGGCAAACTTCGGATATCCTTTACTTTTGTTATCTACTAGCAAAAGTTGTCGGTTAGCAACCATTTATAGTGCCAAGTGTGAAAATACAGCAAAGAAAACCAACAATCGTTTTGTAATCTACTTCTAAATTATCTGAGGAGTTCATGAGTGGAACGCTTAGGCCTATACGCTCATTCGCGTTGTTTCTTGATTGTCCCGCAAACATTTGTAAACCGGTGAAATTTAAGGGACATTGAAAAAATTAATAAAATATTAACAATATTTGAAACACATGAATATTTGTAACAAAATGCAATGAGTAGGAAAGAAAGGACAAAAAGAAAAATACCCACGGATCACTCTTAGTTGTTGCAATAGCTGAAAATGTCACCATTGTCACAAACGAATTAGTGGTCGTTCAAGTTTTTACTTGCGGTTAATATGGTATTTCAACCACATTCAATTGTACTTAACTTTCTGTGATTAATATATTTTACCGGGGTAACCCTTTACCAAAAAAAATAAAATAAAAAAAAAAATAATAAATAAAAAATGTCACCATTGTTATAATCACTGTAATCAATAATGATTGGAGTCTAGGCTGCCTTAGTGCTTAATGACTCTTTCTTCTTGTTCCAAAAGTTTAAAAAGAGGGAGTCCATGATAATCTACAAAAAAACATCGACATTACAAATTAGTACAAGCTATAAAATGTTTGGCTTTCCAAAAAAAAAAAAATAATAAATAAATAAATAAAAAATAAAAAATAAAAAGCTATAAATTGAATTATTAATTTTTAAAATACAAACCTGGTTTAAATGTGCTGCAACACAGGGAAGAACGAGCAGACGAGATTCACCAAATGAACCACCAAGTTGATCTACAACTGCAACCAGCACTGGCAAAGTTTTCTACGAAAAGATTACGACAACTGAAGTCTTAGTGAAAGTAAGAATACGATATATTAGATCAAAAGGACATACAATTGCCATTTAAATTATTCATTCTTCTGACACGAAGTCTAAGAGCTTTAACAGAAAGTTTGCTCCTTCTAAAGAACACGATGTATTAGGGTGCTATTTATGTTGTCACCTGACTTGCAACAAGTAAGAGGGCAATTGAGTTTTCCTTTTTCGCAAAAACTGATTTGTTGCCACCAGATACAGCACATAGGATTTGTATCGAGAGGGCATTGAACCCCATCAGTGCAAGGTGAAGAAACCTGCAGTTCATAAGATACTCCTATGAATTTGATGTCGCATGCATAATAACTTATATTATTAAGATGGGTTTTTAAAATGTGATGATTGGTCCTGTAAAAATATTCAATCTTCATAATAAATCACAAAGAAAAAGTAAAGAGAAATATATATATATATATATATATATATATATATATATATATATATATATATATATATATATATATATAGACCAAGGATCAAATGAGAAGAAAACTTAAAATAAGAAGGATGAGAAATAATTATAACTACACATTTGAGATGCATCGACTTGAATTAGATGCATCCCTAGTCTTTTAGATGCACCATAATATATTTTCTAGCAAAAAATTATATGCATATACATATATTAGATGCATTTCATCAAGTTAGACGAATCTTATACATTTTTCATCCTTTGCGGGTCAAATTTGGTTTTAGTACTACTTTGCATCGTTTTCACTTCAAAATCACTTTCGAAACTAATTGGGATGCATCTAAATGAATAGAGATACATCTAAATCAAGTCGATGCATCTCAAATGTGTGGTTATAATTATTTCTCATTCTTCTCATTTTAAGTTTTCTTCTCACTGGATCCTTACCCTATATATATATATATATATATATATATATATATATATATATATATACCCTATATATATATAGGGAAGGGATCAGGTACGTT
This sequence comes from Artemisia argyi, assembly GCA_030686995.1. Taxonomy (NCBI): domain Eukaryota; kingdom Viridiplantae; phylum Streptophyta; class Magnoliopsida; order Asterales; family Asteraceae; genus Artemisia; species Artemisia argyi. The sequence goes on from CM060695.1 coordinate 32,828,348, forward strand.
TTTGGATTTTAGTACGGATGTACGGATGAATCCCAGCCCTCCATCTAGTCAACTATCTGGAAAAGGCGGAGTGGCACGATCGTAAATATCCCGTCTTTTTTCAAAATCGTTAAATATCATATTAGCTTTTTTTCTAAAAAAATTCAAAAAAATCTGAAAAAATTAAAAAAAATAAAGAGGACAATAAATAATTAAGAATCGCTGAAAAAAAATTTCAAAAAAAAAATCGTTTTCATCGTTAAAGGTATTGTGATATTAGTGTCTTATTTTGACTTTTTTACAAAAGTCAAGATCTGATCTTGACTTTTGTAAAAAAGTCAAGATAAGATCTTAATATCACATAATATCAATTTTTTTTTTTTTTTTTTTTTTTTTTACTAATATCACTTTTTTTATAAATGATGATATTAAGTTTTTTACTAATATCACCGTTTTTTTTTTTTTTTTTTTGTATCACCGTAAGTTTTCTTAATATCGTAATAAAAAAACAGTGATATTAAGTTTTTTTACTAAATATAAAAGTAACTTTTTAAGTAAAATATCACGGTAGCACTCATACTATCCTTAATATCACGGTAGCACTCATAATCACAAATCAAAAAAGTGGTCAGAAAAATCTGAAAAAATAAAAAAAGTAAAGAAGACAATAGTAATGATCGCTCAAAAGGAAAAAAATTAAAAAAATCGTTTTAATGGTCCATTGGTGCCATGATCGTCGCGTGAGATCTTGACTTTGTTACAAAAAGTCAATATCAGATCTGGATGGGCGGCCCAGATCTATACGCACATCCGCACGAATTAAAAAAATCCGCACCTGATATATATATATATATATATATATATATATATATATATATATATATATATATATATATATATATATATATATAGTGAGACTTTCTTGCGAGAACCATCTTATCAGCGAGAAATAAGAGAACCACTAAAAACATACATGCACGCCTTCAATAATTATATTTTTGCACATATGTTCTAAAAACAACACATGTTTTTAAAAAAACATAGTTGTTCTAAAGAATTTGATAAGAAATTGGAAATACAAAATTTTTCTTTGAAGATGTGCATGTATGTTCTTATAAGGCGTGCAACGACAATATTGCGGCCGTGTGTAAGGCTTTTCTGAAAAAAGAGGATGAGTTCATGATGATATTGAAGAACATAGGTGGATACTTACGATTATTGATGATTTGCATGTATTTTAAAAGGCGTGCATGCATGTTTTTGGTGGTTCTCTCAGTTCTCGCAGTTAAGATGGTTCTCGTAAGAAAGTCTCTCTCTCTCTCTCTCTCTCTCTCTCTCTCTCTATATATATATATATATATATATATATATATATATATATATATATATATATATATATATATATAAAGTTAAGACAACTTCCATGCTACAAGATTAGAGAGAAATCATAAAAACATACGCTCCCGTTACGACAGCTACAAGGAACACTTCAAGCTTAACCATTACAAGTAGCGACCTTGATCTGCTCACTTGTATCCAAGGGACCTGAATAAGATGAAGAACATAAAAGCTGGATTTTAGGTCCATGCAATAGTGGTGGATTTGGTTAATTTGGATGTCTACCACTGGAATTAGCAGGATATGACATAAACAACCAACAAAAGCAGCACATACAAATACCCTTTGTCTTTGTCAATCTTAAGTAACTGATGCAGAACTTAAGAATCAAAGAAAATGAGTGCCAAGGTTTATTCTTACCAAACTCAATAAAATTGCATTCAAGGTTGATAACAGCTTGCGATTACTGTCAGAAAAATCTGCAACACCTGCATTGCATATGAACTTGGACATCAGTAGATAAATTTACTGTTAATACTTGATTAATGCCATCGTAATATAAGTGAAGATGTACAATAGTGACACAATTTGGCAAAACATTCAAATTGGTAACCTATTATTGTCCCACACGTCATGAGATTTGAATCTACAATTTGAATGTATTATTACGGGTTAAAGCCATTATATAGAAACTAACTTATCTCATTTTACCATTATCAGAAACATACTCATTTTATTACCTTTATCACCGTTGTAACTCGTTATAACTTGTTATAAGTAGAAACAAGACCGGATGAATATCCACCTCATTAAAACATTTCTACATAATTTGTTTTTTACAACTAGACTTGTTTTTAACAAGTTTTAAATCTCTAAAATATCCATCACTCTTTCCGTGTCCAACAATAAATGGACCATCTTACCTTTTTATAGTTTCGTTAACTTACCAAACACCATTAATCAAATTATTTAACAATAGCACATGTAAAACACAAACAAATACTCCCTCCGTCCCAAATTTATTGTCCACTATTGACTTTTTTAGTTTTTCTTCTTCAACTTTGACCTTATATATTTTTGTGGGTGTTATATAATATTTGATGCAAAATATGTAAATGGATTGGGTTTTAAGTTTACTTTTCAATGGTATAATTTTTCATCAAGTATTATATAACAAAAATATATATATTTATAGTCAAAGTTAAACTAGTTTGACTTTGAAAATTCAAAGTGGACAATAATTTGGGACGGAGGGAGTATCAATTTTCTTCATCATTATTTTGCTGCAGCCACCACCATACCACAACCATTTTAATCAAAGGGTACTATACTACTATAAATAGAGGGAAAAAACATAAAAGTCCAAAACACACTCTAAAAAAATATTCACAAAACCTTAACTCTGATTCTTTCTCAAAGGATTATGCGACAACCAACAGGCGGCGGTTTCAGTAACCGTGGTCGCAAAGCAGCGGGTTTGGATACGAATGTTGTTTAACGATTATTTATTTATTTATTTATTTACTTTTGTTTTTGCGAACTTTGTTTAACGATTTTCGATAATGGATGATAGTTAGTAGAGATTGGTATTATTAGTAATAGTTAAAATAAAATTTAAAAATACACTAAATTACGACATTAAATTGGAGGGTTGTTACAAGTCTACACATTTAACACACTTAATTTCTAAATGTAACTTCAGTTTCCATTATTAGCAAGTGTGTTGTCTGAATGTAGTATAGATGTTAGGTTTGAAAAATTATGGGAAATTTTGCTGGAAAAGGTGGTGTTTGTCGGAAAATTTGCTGATGAAGATGGTAGTTTGTTATGAAGATGAAGACGTGGCGCAGTTTTACTAGTGTATTTTCATGTAAGATGACACATAATATGCCACACATAAAAACAATGCCATGTAACAAGCCACAAGATACTGAGGAAAAAAAAAAAAAAAAAAAAAAAAAAAAAAGGAAAAAACAAAAACCATTTTTGCATGTTCCAACAGGTTACCAGTTACCAAATAAACTTATAATGTAATGAATGTGAAAGTTTGGTTGGTGATGATAGAAATAAAATCAATAAGTTTCTGATAACGGTAAAATGTGGTAAGTTTGTTACTACTTTATAGACTTAACCCTATTATTATTCTCACTAAATGGGAAGCTTGGTGATAATGTGTATCAAAAAATAAGATCAATAACCTTAAGGTCTCATTCATACTAGAGTTCAAGGATTCGTTTTCTAAATTCAAACCGCCCAGCAAAACTTCAAAAATGAGGTAAAGTAAGAATAATCACCTTTAAAGGATTCGCGAATAACCTGCCGAATGAAAGAGGAAAGGAACTTTTTAATTGCTGGATGATTAATGAAATAATAACTCATGTGATCCTTATACCTTAAATGAGAAAGCAATACAAAAACAAAGGTGCAAAACCACCGGGTAATCAGTAGTTACTTGAACATCGTAAGATGTTGTAGAAGTGTTTTCCATAAGCACAATTAGTCTGCCGCATGGTAAATGACTAAAAGCTTATCTCAATTCTCAAATTTGTTGAAAAAGAGATAAAGAAGTTAGGACTAAAAGTTCTCCGACAGTATCTAACTTCTGACTTTCTGTGGTAGGTACTTATCGAATTTTGGCACTCTCATGAACAAAGTAGAAGGGAATATCTTAAATGGAACGACCTACTCTTGCAATCTTCTATAAAGGCATAACGCGATTCACAGAACTATCACGAAGTTAATGTAATGAGACTTGGTAGAAGCTTAAAAAGAGCGTGTTACCTTTCCCAAAATCAGAGGTATCAAAAGTGTGACAACAAGGCTTCTGAATAACTGATCAGCCGGAATAGATGTACCCGCACCACCAGCTATGAGTCTTGATATAGTAAAAGGAATCTACAATAAATCAAATGCACAAACAAGGAGATGAATGTTTGCCAATAACAAGTTCCCCTAAAGAAAGAACTGTAAAATAACACAGCAAATACCTAACTTCAAAAATCTAGATTTGGCCGGTGTAAAATTGCTCAACGATATGTTTCATCAATCTGGTCTAGCTTAACCAAACTTCAACAATCTAGATTTGGCCGGTGTATAAAGAAAAAAAACTTGGGTGAAGTACCCTTAGCATGCACAGACTAGATATAGATAGGATCACCGAAAGTAAATGAAAAACTACAGTCATGCTAGCATGTAAATGAGAGAACATGACAGCTTAGTAAATATCTCCTAGAGGTCTAAAACAGCTTAGTAATGTTTGGCGGAACTATGAAATGAAAGTATATCCGGTATTGCTTATTCTTTATGATCAGCCAAAAATAAATGGAGAATACGCATAATCAAACTGTTGAAGTATTGTTAAAATTTTTGATGTGCCAATAAATAACACACAGCAATAAAGCTGCAGAGAAATCCAAAACATGTAAGTTGACTAAAATTTTAAAACCATTTTTTTTTTTTTTTTTTAAGAAAAGCTTGTACAAACGATATTAGGTTGCACGATCAAAGTGCACTGATGGTGATTCAAACTTCTATTAAAATAAGTAAACTGTTTCAGGCAGGGGTGGCAGAGTCAAAGCATTTGAACTTACAATCATAATTCCTAACAGATTTGATAATACAGTCATTGCAAGAGCCAAGGCTGAATTTCCTCCAGCAAGCTGTATCAACAATTTCATACTCTGGTTACAAAAACTCTCAAATGATACAATACAAAATAGTGACTAGAGGAAGTTTCTAACAACAGTCAACTAACCCGGGTTAAAGCAACTCCACTTGATAATGTTGTAGGCATACAGCAGAACATGGCTAGTCCTGTAAGAAAAATACAAAAATGAGAAAAAGGATATGAAAAGAAGCTACAAAGACATAAACTTATTGAAAAGATTACAAGTGGAAGCTGGTGTTTCTGTTTACAAGATTAGAGATTTCACTTTGTATATTCCTCGGAAATAGAAAGACATGTCTGCTATATAAAAGTAAAATATTGATCCTTCATAAAAATACAATATGTTTCTTAGCTCAGTTTCTAGATAATTATAAAATATTATATGGCATACTTGTATTCTATTCGTGCTCCCAAATAATTAAAATAAAACTTGGTATAAACTTTATTGAACTGCATGATATATAGTACATGCTAGAGCTACTCTTTGGTTACTTGCCCTATTTACATATAAAAATAGCATAACAAGAGACAACTATATGCACTCAATCAACACTATAAATGTATTACATGGTCCTTTTCTACAGCCACACCTGTGACAAATTCTTGAGGCTGGAGGTGAAGCTGCATAATAACTTTGGAAAACAGGGGAGTAAGCATTAACATAGAAGCCTGCGCTTACAATGATAAGAGAGTGTATTAAGATTTCATCATTTATTTTGAAGACAAAAATGCTTATGCGACTACATGTAATGCCCAGTCAAAGATTAGCAAAGCAAAATACAAGTTCTGTTGGATTGATCAGCAAGGCAAAGAAGTTAAGTGAAAAGAATGAACATACAAGTACGATAAAGTAATAAAATTTTAGTTCATACTAGCCCAAATAGTCCAACTGGCCATGCTTCAACAGCTGCACCAATTTCATCACTACGCAATGTCAGTCCTGTTTACATGAAACAAGAATGATGAGTTGATTTTAATGGTTTTGCACCAAAATATACACCATATGCCGCTAGCTAATCTGACAACCTAAAGTTCTTTAGACCATTAAAATTTAACAGCATCAAAATTAAAGATTGTCCAATGAAACGTTCATGCATTACTTTTACAGACTTATGCTCAGAAGAGTATAAACTTAATAAAATTTGTGAAGAAAACATGACGCAGGTATTATTAGAATTAGTGGTTTTTATTCTAGTCTGTTAATTAATTCATGGTATCAATTACTTTATGAGCCACAGTTAACTCTTATTAAGGCCAACTCAAGTTCCTTTAAAAGAAGGCCTTTTGACCATTCTGCTACAGCGCAGGGGCCACTATCATGATGCAGTTAAGGACACATAACCACACATCCATTGAGAATTGTTTAGGGGCTGAAAATAGTCTTTTTCTTTTTTATAAGCTTTATTTTGAACTTTTTGATTTGTTTTCTTTTTTTGTTATTTGCTGGGATTTTGTTTCCTTTTTGGTGGTTAGACATATAATGTCTTTAGAGTTTTCATAAACTCAGGAATTGATTATTATTGACGGCTAATAAAGAATTCCCCATATTGGGCATTCGGTTATTTGCTTGTTCTTGATTATTCCCTTTATTGTTTGGCCATCGATCCGGCATTATTTGGTATCGAAGCTGCTAGGTACTAATGGCCGAACCTGTTCGTCGTGGAAGACCCCGGGGGGGTGGTGCTCGTAGAAACGCCGAACGAGGCAACGAACCCGATCCACGCGACATAGAGATTGATCGCCTTAGACAGAGGATTCAAGAACTGGAACTATTACAGCAGGAAGAGACTGAATCAGATCACACGTGGGAACCCTACGAGGATGAAAATCCCTTTGGAACGTATCGTCCAGAAATTCGCGGTGGTTATCGTGATGATCCATTACGAGGTATTGGAATGAAAGTTGAAATTCCATAATTCTCGGGTAAGGTACATCCCGATGATTTTATTGATTGGTTAAGTACTGTTGAACGTGTCTTTGATTTAAAAGATACCTGAACATCTTAAGGTGAAACTAGTTGCTATTAGGCTTCGAAAACATGCTTCATTGTGGTGGGATCATGTAAAGAAGCAACGGGCTTTAGCTGGGAAATCCAAAGTTGTGACATGGGAAAAGATGAAAAAATTGTTAAAAGCGAAGTTCCTACCTGATAACCATAGGCAGGAAGCGTTTCTGGATTATCATAGTTTTTCCCAACGCGCGTTAACAGTTGAAGAACTCTTTAATGAGTTTGATAGGCTACGCATGCGTTGTGACGCGGCTGAAGAGGAGGAGCAGGTCATTGCACGTTTTCTAGGTTGTCTCCGACCTGAAATTTCTGATGTGGTAAGCCTGCAACATTATATGACTTATTCGGATGTTTGTCGACTAGCATTAAAAGTTGAGAAACAACAAAATAAAAGTAAAGGGAAGGAGCCTGCAACATTATATGACTTATTCGGATGTTTGTCGACTAGCATTAAAAGTTGAGAAACAACAAAATAAAAGTAAAGGGAAGGCAACTGTTAATCGATTTACCTCTACTCTGAAATCCACACCTTCAACAACAACTAAAGGTAAACCTGATACGACACCGAGTAACACCACGAGTGGTAATGTTCGAGCACCGCGTTGTTTTAAGTGTCAAGGTTTGGGTCATTATGCGAGAGACTGTCCAAATCAGAAAACAGTTACATTTGTCGATGAAGAAGTTGAACCGAGTTATGACACAGAGGGGGACGGAGCTGACTTGGAGATTAATGAAGAAATTGTCTATGCTGATCGGGGAGAAGCTTTAGTCATTCAACGAGTTTTAAATGTTGCAGCTTCTCAATGTATAGATGATAATTCCTGGCTTCGCAACAACATCTTTCGCACCAAGTGTACTTCGAAAGGTAAAGTGTGTAATATGATTATCGATGGGGGTAGTTGTGAGAATGTGGTTTCACTTGAAATGGTTGATAAGTTAGGCTTGAAAACGGAAGATCATCCGGAACCATATCAGCTAACTTGGTTGAAAAAAGGGAATGTTGTCAAAGTTAGTAAGCGATGTTTGGTGCAGTTTTTAATAGGGAAAAAGTATACTGATGAGGTTTGGTGTGAGGTCATTCCGATGGACGCATGCTACATCCTTTTGGGCAGGCCATGGCAATTCGACCGGAAGACAAAACACGATGGATTCCGCAATACATACAGCTTCCAAAAAGATGGTGTGAATATTACGTTAGTTCCACTCGATACAAGAAAATTCCAAGACGATGCTTCTGCCCTGTATCTTAAACGGTCTGAGTTTGAAGAAGTAGCCAAAATCAGCCCACTTGTGTTCGTTTTAGTAGTTGAGGAGGCAAATGAACTAGCACCTCCCGCACCCATTCACGTTCAACCCTTATTGAGTGAATTTTCTGATGTTATACCCGATGATATTCCACCTGGCTTACCCATGATACGGGATATTCAGCATTGCATTGACTTTATTCCAGGTTCGGCAATCCCTAATAAGCCCGCATATCGAATGAATCCCATGGAGTATGAGGAATTGCATAGGCAAGTGACGGAATTATTAGACAAAGGGCTAATTAGAGAAAGTATGAGCCCGTGTGCAGTACCTGCGTTATTGGTTCCTAAGCATGGTGGGAAATTTCGTATGTGCATTGATAGTCGAGCTGTTAACAAGATCACTATCAAGTACCGATTTCCTATTCCACGTTTTGATGACTTACTTGATCAATTATATGGTGCAACAATTTTCTCGAAAATTGACCTGAGAAGTGGGTATCATCAGATTCGGATGAGACCTGGGGACGAGTGGAAAACAGCGTTCAAGACACGAGACGGACTGTACGAGTGGATGGTTATGCCCTTCGGCCTCTCTAACGCGCCGAGTACATTCATGAGACTCATGAATCAGGTTTTTAAACCATTCATTGGTCATTTTGTCGTTGTGTACTTCGATGATATTTTGGTCTTTAGCAAAACTATGGAGCAACACTTATCTCACCTTCGCCAAGTGTTTTCTGTCCTTCGAGAACAGAAATTATATGCTAACGGTAAGAAGTGTCATTTTCTTGTTCCTGAAGTGACTTTCTTAGGATATATTGTTTCTGGCAGCGGGATCAAGATGGATGATTCTAAGATCGAGGCAATCATTAACTGGCCGTCCCACTACGATTCACGAGATCCGTAGTTTTCACGGGCTAGCTTCTTTTTATCGTCGTTTCATCAAGAATTTTAATACTATCATAGCTCCTATCACCGAATGTATGAAAGGAGGACGTTTTTCATGGACGGATGAAGCAACAACAGCCTTTGAACTTCTGAAACTTAAGGTAACACAAGCTCCTGTTTTAGCTTTATCTAATTTTAATGAAGTTTTTCAGGTTGAATGTGATGCCTCGGGTGTTGGTATTGGGGGCGTTTTGAGCCAGAATTCACGGCCCATTGCCTTCTTTAGCGAGAAGCTTAGTGATGCTCACCGCAAATACTCAACGTATTATAAAGAGTTTTATGCAATCGTGAGAAGTTTGGATACTTGGTGACATTATTTATTACCTTCTGAGTTTGTTTTGTTTTCTGATCACGAGGCTTTGAAATACATCCATGGACAACACAAGCTTAATCCTCGACATGCTAAGTGGATCGAATTGCTCCAAGCTTTTTCCTTTGTCATCAAACACAAAGCGGGAGCACAGAATAAAGTTGCTGACGCGCTTAGTCACCGACATTCATTGATTACTACTATGCAGGTATGCGTTCAAGGGTTTGATACATTTCAAGACCTGTATAGAGATGATCCTGATTTTAAGGATGTATGGAGTAAATGTACGAGGGAACCGTTCCAGCAGTTTTCTATGCATAATGGTTATTTATTTAGAGGTGCTCGATTATGTATTCCTCTTAGTTCCCTACGTGATGCCATTATATTAGAAAGCCATGCGGGTGGTCTTGCGGGTCACTTTGGTCGTGATAAGACCTTGGCTCTCATTCGTGATCAGTTTTATTGGCCTCGCATGGAGAGAGATGTTAACCATATTGTGGAGAGGTGTCGGATATGTCATCTCGCTAAGACTCATGGCAATAATGCAGGTTTGTATACCCCATTACCAGTTCCCAACGCCCCATGGGAAGATGTTAGTCTTGATTTTGTGTTGGGATTACCGCGTACCCAACGCCATAAAGATTCTGTGATGGTCGTAGTCGATCGGTTTTCTAAAATGGCTCGTTTTGTTCCCTGTTCAAAGACATTTGATGCGAGTCAAGTTGCTAAGTTATATTTTTCTGAGATTGTTAAGCTTCATGGTGTTCCTAAAACACTCACTTCTGATTGTGATGTGAAGTTTGTTAGTCACTTTTGGCGTACTTTATGGGCACGAATGGGTTCTAAGCTGCAATTCAGTAGTTCCCAACATCCGCAGACTGATGGGCATACCGAGGTCACTAATCGAAGTTTGGGTAATCTTCTACGAGGCTTATGTGGTGACAACCCAAAACAGTGGGATCTTACTCTTCCACAAGCCGAGTTTGCATTTAATAGGTCCGTTAATCGCACGACGGGCAAGAGTCCGTTTGAGGTTGTGAATGGTCGCAACCCTATCACACCCCTTGATTTGGCACCTATTCCCAGGACTAAACTAACTAACGGGGACGCTGAACAGCAGGCCACGGATATTAGACGGTTACATCAGCAAGTTCGCGACAAGATTCTTCATCACAACAAAGAGTATGTTACTCGAGCTAATAGACATCGCAAGCGTGTTATCTATAAAGAAGGTGATCTGGTGTGGATTCAGTTGCGTAAAGAGAGGTTTCCAGCAGGTCGTTTTGGGAAATTAAAGCCTCGGGTTGATGGTCCTTTTCGCGTGCTCAAGAAGGTTAATGACAACGCTTACAAAATCGAGCTTCCGGGTCACTATAATGTTTCTGCTACTTTTAACGTGGCTGACTTGTCACCTTATAAAGGCGAGGGTGACGACTATCCAGACTCGAGGTCGAGTCTTTCTGAAGAAGGGGAGGATGATGCAGTTAAGGACACATAACCACACATCTGGCCACTGAGAATTGTTTAGGGGCTGAAAATAGTCTTTTTCTTTTTTATAAGCTTTATTTTGAACTTTTTGATTTGTTTTCTTTTTTTATTATTTGCTGGGATTTTGTTTCCTTTTTGGTGGTTAGACATATAATGTCTTTAGGGTTTTCATAAACTCAGGAATTGATTATTTATTGACGGCTAATAAATAAGTATCTACAATAAAATAATATACACCGACAAACAATAATATCATCTTACCTGATATGATAAATATCCCAAAAGTGCTCAATTTTGCTACATGATATCTATGAGCAATACAACCAAGGCTAGGATTAACAAAACCTAATGTTACTCCTCCGATAAGAGCTGCACCAAGTAATCAAAAAACTAAGAATCAGTACGTAATGCTAAATTGCTGGATGTAACAAGATAAATAAAGTAACAAAGTCACCGAATATCAAATGAGGTACAAAAATATAATTAGCCAGCAACAATAATTTTATAATTCTAATAACTTTTCCTTCTTATAGTTTCAACCCAATTTCTTATTAGCCTGCGCATTAGTAGAGATAAAAAGCTTGTGGTGGTTCATAACCACATTTTATGATACTCGAAATCAAAACCTTGCAAAGATAGTCAAGCATAGTTTTTTGTTCTATTAAACCAGTCGATAACTTCTACAATTCTTTAAAAGCCATTAAAACCAATCTAATCTAGAGAGAATAATAAGAGCACACTTAATCTATACTATTAAGTAGAATAAGGTTATACGTACTAACATACTTAACTAGCTATTAAGTTTAACAAAAAAAAAAAAAGCGTCAAATAAAGTAGAAAAGCATCTTGTAATACATCAAGAGTGTTTGGGATAGCGTTTTGGAGTAGGTAATATGACCATTGCGTTTGCAAAATGCAACCGGAAACACAGCCTTAATCCAATTACATACAACATTAATTACCCAATGGAAGAAAATTGCTGGACACAAAACTCAACACAGGCTTCAGAACATCCGACACATTCACATTCGACCGCCTATCGTCCCCCTTACCACCGTTTTCCTGAAACTCAAACCACACATATAATATTTTTATTTTTTCATATTAAGTCAATTAGTGTATCATCTAATTTGTTACAAAGAAATTCAAATCAGTCTAATTTATTTCCTATTATTAAATTAAATACAGCAAAAGTCTAATCTTACAATTGCTGACGTGGCATAGATAATAGGATTTGTAACAAATAAGATACAAGTAGTTATCCAACCTGTGTACAGTTTCTGATTACGAGTGTTGTATTATTAAGTGTGCGGATAGGAGGAAGTAATACTCGATTGAGGTGTGATGACGTCAGTTTATGATGATGGATTGAACGGGGGAATGAGGTGGTTGGTGAAGTCAACGTAGTTATTATGGGTTGAAGAAGGGCTCCTCCCACCATTTGCTGCTTGTTTATGGATGATGTGTGAGGTCAGGTGAGCCTCACAGAATATACACACACTCCGGTCCTGTATGTGTTTTTTTGTATTTGGTGGTTGACTTGTTTTTTTGTTCTAACTTGTTTTTGTAAAACTATACCTAATTAGGAAAAGTCTTTTTTACTTTTCTAAAATTTTACTACTCTAACTTAAATGCTTTGTTTGATTGATAAAGTTTAGGTCAAAAAATAAAACCTCTAATGTTCTTTTAAAAGCCAGCAGCTTATCAAGTTTAATGTTGAAGTTACAATACGTATCGTTTGAAATCCGTATGACAAAACTTTTAACTCAACCCATACTTATGGGGATAAACAAATCCATACTCACATATTACTACTATCAATTTTTTATTTTTTATTTTTCTTATTCTCTCACATATGTCTAAACATTTTCTTTTATTTATATATAAAAATAACTTATTTATTTGAAAATTTTATCAAAATAAACAAGTCACCTGGTGCTTAACACTTTTTGGACCGAAAGTAATTTTATCTCGAGAATAGACCAAGGGCGACTCTGAAATTGGGCAACTGAACAATTTTACGACATGTGTTGATCACAGTTATATACTTGATCGAATTCCTTAGCTTGCAAAGGTTTAGCTATGCTAGATAATGTTGGGTTCATTCACTACCCAAGTCTCGTCAAACTAGGATTTGAATACAAATTAACCTAAGTGTTGAAAAACATTAAACACTGTAACAATTCGCATTTTCAGGTTAATTTCTATTCCTGAAAATTTCACTATTCATTTTTTACTATTCACTATTACTATTCACTTTTTACTATTAACTTTCACTATTCACTCCCAAAATTTTTATTTCATATTCTCGTAAGTTAAACTATTTTAATGATAATCCGAGAGTTTGACACTCGTCGGATCATTTCTGCAAAAATCACGAAACCGTGTCCGAGATTTACTTTTAGGTTTAAACGTCATTCTAGCATCCTGATATGTCCATAAAACACTACAAACAATAGAAATATGAATTTCTCTCATTTTAAGACAATTCCAAAAGTTTTGGAATTTTACGTTTTCCAGTTCAGCGTTTTACGCGAATTACGCGTTTTAGACTCGCGTTTCCAGTTTTAACAGCGTTTAAGCAACCCGATAGAACTTATCACTTATTAAATATGCTAAGATAGGTTATATTAATAAGTTCTAACATATTTATAAGTTTCATATTTTTAGGATACCCGGTTTTAAGTTTCATGACTTAACGACTTACAGTTAGCGATTACCGGGACCAAAACTCACTCCGTAAGCTAGATAATACCAAGTTTATGTATCTAGTCACCCTAGACTACTCTTGGCCAACTATATGGGGGGGATTCATCCCTAATGTGTTCTAATCTTAAGCCTTGATCTCCTAGATGCATAACAAGTGTCTTTAGGAAGCAAAATTGATAACATCTAGCCTACCAAAGTAACCTCCCCATTTTAGAATAAAAGGAAGTCATCCCCTCTCCTATTTGCTCATTCAAACAACCCAAGCACCATAAAAACATCATTTTGATCATTGTTCTTTTAACTTTAATCCATCACAAGTGTTAGTCTTATGTTCCTTGTTGATTCCTAGTTCCATTTATACCATAAATCACCATAAACAACACCATAATCTCATCATCATTCCATGATTGATTTGGAAGCTACACAAAGGTGCTAGGGCTGAGTTAAGAAGGATATTACAAGGGCTACCTAAGGTTATAATCAAGTGATTAAAAGATTTGTAAGCTAGGGATAAAGGATTGGAAGCTAGGGTTTTCGATTGAAGGATTTAGATCTTGTCTTAGTTCATGAGCTCCCTTTTCATTAAAGCCAAAAGTTGTAAGCAAACCCTAATATACTTTCTTGTTAAATATCATTTTCATGTTATTTATATGTCATTCATACTATATATTGTCTTGTTATTATGTTCATTGATGACGTATAGTCTATATTTGGGCCACAAGCCCAAATGATAAACATTATTTGGCCCAAACCCACCACGAGTGGGCTATTATAACGAATAACGGCCCGTAATAAACATGGCTTGGGCTCACGAAGCCCAAAGCCCAACCAAACTTAACCGGGTATGCGATAAGGATTACCTATTCATGGAATGGATATCCTTACCCCGGATAAGCATTACGTATGCGAAAAGTAAGGAGCAAGAAACCTACGCGGTTTTAGCCCCTATATAAGGAATGACATCTCTCATTCAAAGGTACGATATACAAACCCTAACTCTCTACGAGAACCCTAAATCGATTACTTACTCTCACGCCGGAGTCTAATCGGGGGAGACAATCCCTCGATAAGCCTAACGGTGTTGTTTTATTTTCTTAGTACGCAGGTAACAAGTGCTAAGAAACGAATTGGTACGAGAGCAAGAGCCAATAACCAGGTACGCCCAACTTTTGTATCAACAAGTGGCGCCATCCGTGGGACCCTACTAAGAACTAGAATGACGAAACATAAGAATTTAAGCCAGCGGACTCCACTGTCAGAAAAGCGTGACCATCAGAGGAAGAATCAACAAGATCCGACCTCCAGACAAGTTGCTGGGACAACCAGCACACCTGGTCACCACGAGGCAGGAACAACCCCACCTCGTCTAGTAGTAGAACTACCTATAAGAACTACCCAAGTCACACCAGTGGTCCCAAGCGTTGAGGAACTCCAACGCACCCTCTTCACCACTCCTCATCAAGCTACACCCGCAGTGAACAACACTGCGCCGCCAGGCGCGCCTGAACGAAACAGGGCGCCTAACACTGAGGCAGAAATTCTTGCAACAACTGAGGACGCACCTGATCTAACTTTGGGAAACTTTGTATCCCAAAATTATGAAACCCTAACCGCCCTCATGCAAGAAGAAGCAACAAAAAGAGCAAGCGCGGGTCTACAAGCCCGACTCAATTTTGGTCCTGAACGCGAACCATCACCATTGCGTCACCCACGAGGAAGACGCGCAGAACGTACCACTATCCATGATAGGTTGGGTACGATATCTGATTCACAATACTCAGGAGACAGCGAGAGGCGCACCAATGTCCACTCCAGACTTGGCAGTCGGGGAATACAAGATCGATTAGGGCCTCAACATTCGCCAAGCCAAGGATCTTCCAAACCTGGGAGTAGGAGGATTCAAGACAGATTGGGGAGAAGAAGATCCCCAAGCAGAGATCCCTCAAGCTCTTCTTCTGAAAGAAGCCGGCGCAAGCGCCGAAAAAGAGACTACCCTTCTTCCAGCAACTCCTCGGACAACGAGGATAAAGAAACAGGACACTTGAAGTCAAGAGGAAGACGTCGCGAGGAAGAGAATGAAGATATGTCTCTCCCCTGGCGACGCCAGAAAATTGATGCGTTTACACGGTGCATCAGCGATTACTCAGACCGCAAACGCAGGCGCATGCCCGCTAACGTGAAAACATATGATGGAACAGGTGATCCTGACGATCACCTAAAAAATTTTGAATCAGCCGCAACTATCGAAAATTGGCCACAGCCTGTGTGGTGCCACATGTTTAATTCCACGTTAGTAGGAAACGCGCGCACATGGTTTAGCAAACTCCCACGTAGGAGCATCGGTGGATTTGAGGAATTACGGAAAGCATTCCGCCTCAACTTCACCCAGCGAAAGAAGTGCGCTAAAAACCCTGTGGAGCTAGCAAGAGTGAAACAGCGTCAAGGGGAATCAACCAGCGCTTTTATGGAACGTTTCAAGGATGAGTGCATACAAGTCAAAGCATGTCCTGAAATCCTAAAAATTTCAGGGTTCATGAATGGGATCAATAACCCAGAACTCATCCGAAAGCTGAATGACAAAGTTCCACAGACCTTTGACGAGTTAACAAAGCGCACTAGATCCTTTATACAAGGAGAAGCAGCTGCTGCGGATAGCAAAAAAGGTTATTCAAACTATAGGCAACAAGAACATCCGCGGAGACAATCCAATGATCAGAATAACAATCGCAGCAGGAATTATCGCAGTGGAAGAGACAACGACAAATATACTCCTCTCACTAAGACTCCAAGAGAAATATTTGTAACAGAAGGTGCGAACTTCCCAAAACCACCACCAATGCGCACTGCAGAGGAAAAGCGCCTAGGTAGTGGATACTGCGAGTACCACGGCCAAAAAGGCCATACAACTAACAAGTGCGTCCAACTAAAACAACTAATTGAAAAGCTAGTTAGAGAAGGCAGGATGGACCACCTCGTAAAGAATATCAAGGAAGGAAAAGATAAACAGAGAAACGGGGGTAAGAAAGAACCCCCAAAGGAAAAAGCTGATACTATATACATGATACAATCATGGCAACGCAAGATAAAGCAAAAAGTCAGCCAAAAATTCTCTCCAGAAAAAGAGATATCCTTCCCTACTATAGCTGCGGACAACGCAGTCGTGGAGCCTCTAACCATTGAAATACATACAGGGGGACATGACATCCACCGCATATACATTGATGGAGGAGCATCCGCAGACATCCTGTACGATCACTGTTTCAAAAGACTGCGACCTGAAATCCAAAGTCAGTTGATACCAGCTACAACGTCATTAACAGGATTCACAGGAGAAAAGATTTGGCCCATGGGGCAGTTACGCTTGTTGGTGGTCGTAGGAGATGAACAACACTCAACCGCAACATGGATAAACTTTATGGTAATAAAGTCTCCTTCACCATACAATGGTATCATTGGAAGACCGGGAATATCATCCATGCGCGCGGTACCATCCACAGCGCACGGAATGCTTAAATTCCCAGTGGAAGGAGGAGTTGTCACTCTCTATAACACAACAGTACCACCAAGAGAATGCATCGCAGTAACAACTGAAGCAGAGACTATTCCAGAACAGCGCACGGAAAAAACGGCAAATTTAAAAGTCGTTATTCACCCAGATTATCCGGAACAACAAGTTTCGATTGGAGGATCTTTATCTGACAAAGGTAAAGCAGCCGTATGCGCACTCTTGCAAAAGAACCTAGACATCTTTGCATGGGAACCAAAGCATATGACGGGAGTACCGCGCTCTATCACAGAGCATAAGCTACAAATCCGACAAGGATACCCTCCAATACGACAAAAGAAGCGCGGCCAGGCCCCAGATCATGCAAAGGCTATTCTGGAAGAAGTACATAAGCTCGTAGATGCAGGCATCATGCGCGAAGTATACTATCACGACTGGCTTTCTAACCCAGTCATGGTAAAAAAGAGTGATGGCAGTTGGAGGATGTGCGTGGACTTCACGGACCTCAACAAAGCATGTCCGCAGGACTGCTATCCACTGCCGGAGATAGACTGGAAGGTCGAGTCCTTGTGCGGATACCCTTTCAAATGCTTCCTAGATGCATATAAAGGGTATCATCAGATCCAGATGGCAATGGAAGATGAAGAAAAAGCAGCTTTCCACACCAGTCAAGGAGTATACTGCTACACAAAAATGCCTTTTGGCCTGAAAAACGCAGGCGCGACATACCAACGACTGGTGGACACAGCTTTCGAAAAACAAGTAGGCCGCAACTTGGAAGTCTATGTTGACGACCTTGTCATCAAAAGCCATACAGAGGATGAATTGGTGCGCGACATCGAGGAAACATTCAGAACATTGGGGCGAATAAACATGAAGTTGAATCCCAAGAAGTGCACCTTTGGCGCAACTGAAGGCATGTTCCTCGGATATTTGATAGAACCCGATGGAATCAAGCCTTGCCCAGAGAAGACAAAGGCTGTTATTGATCTCCCCTCCCCGCGCACACTCAAAGAAGTCCAGTCACTAAATGGAAAGTTAGCAGGGCTAAACCGCTTCTTATCTAAGTCAGCAGACAAATCTCTTCCCCTCTTTAAAACACTCACGAAGTGTACAAAAAAGGGAGACTTTCGCTGGACTGCCGAAGCGGAGAAAGCTTTCCAACAACTTAAAAACCATATGGCATCTCTTCCCAAACTCGTCGCACCGCGACCAGGGGAAGAACTAATCATGTACTTATCGGCAACCCATGGAGCAGTCAGCGCCGTACTATTGACAGACAGGAACTCCGTCCAGATACCCATATATTTTGTAAGCAAAGCCCTAAAGAAAACAGAGACTAACTACAGCGCTATGGAAAAGCTGGTCTTGGCTCTAGTGTTCGCAGCCAAAAGGTTGCGCAGATACTTTCAAGCGCATCCAATAGTTGTAGTCACTGATCAGCCAATTAAACAAGTTATCTCTAAGCCTGACGCATCAGGACGCTTACAAAAATGGAGTGTACTACTAAGCAGTGTTCTGAAAAGCTCAAGGCGCACTAAGGCGCAAAGGGGGCCAAAGAGCCTCGAGTCGAGGCGCATTTCAAGGCGCGGGATTCATGAATGCGAGGCGCACTAAAAGCATTAAGTTTTTTATAACATATGTGACCATTTATGTAGCTTAAATAATACAAAATAACATTAAAATACTTAATGCATAACACAAATTGCCATTATAAGTATTAAAATGGATTAGTTGTCACTTCTAGAACGGATCAACTCTTTTGCTCGATGACCTATATAGAAATTAAAATCCATATCAGACTAAATATGTTTGTGTCCTACACTTGTAGCTTACATCTAACAAAGCTCACAATTTAACCCAAAATATCAAGTAAGCAATATATTAATATTCAAGGAATCAAGGCACAATGCTACATTTTCATGATAATATGTCGTAAAAAAATATTTAATGAAACAAAATAACTTCTTAAAGAAAATTTCAATCAATAAAATAAACATAAAATCAATTTAAATTTAGAAATCATATAAATACTCACCTATTACTTAAAAGGCCCATGCATTATATCTTAAAAAAAAAAAAAAAAAAAAAAAAAAAAAAAAAAAAAAAAAAAAGTCCCAAGGCGCAAAATATGGCTTAGGCGCAAAAATCGCCCGAGGCGCCAAGGCGCAAAAATCGCAAAAGCGCGCGATTTTTGTGGGATTCATGCATGTCATGCGCCTCGAGTCAAAAAAATCCCCAAGGCTAGCGCCTTGTGCGATTTAGCGCCTAGGCGCGCCTTAGGCGCGATTTTGACAACTTTGCTACTAAGTGAGTATAACATCTCATACAGACCGTGCACTGCAATCAAAGGACAAGTCTTAGCCAATTTTATCGTGGAGAAGCCAGACAGCGACAGCCCGACATCTGCAGCTAAAACAGACTTACAGGAACCCTGGATTCTGTTCACAGATGGGTCTTCATGTGTAGAAGGATCAGGCGCAGGCATTATTCTTACAAATCCAGAAGGTATGAAATTCACCTATGCGCTACGCTTTGAATTCACAGCCACAAACAATGAGGCAGAATACGAAGCCCTACTAGCCGGACTACGCATTGCAATCCAAATGAGTGTTCGCAACCTAGAAGCAAATGTAGATTCGCGACTAGTTGCTAACCACGTGCTAGGTGAATATGAAGCCAAGGATGAACACATGACCCAATACCTGGAAAAGACAAAATCTTTGATCAAAAACTTTGATAGGTTCACAATAAAACAGGTGCCTAGAGGAGATAACAGGAAGGCGGACGCACTCAGCAAGATCGCATCCACAAGCTTCGCACACCTCTCAAAACAGGTATTGGTAGAAACCCTAAAAAACAAGTCAATCTTAGAAATGGAGATATCAACGGTGATAGAGGAACAAGATCCTACATGGATGACACCTATCATCGAATTTATTAGCAAGGGAATCCTACCCCAAGATCATAAAGACGCTCGAAGAATACGGCGCACAGCGCAACGATTTGAATTACGCGACAACGTACTCTATCGACGGTCTTTTTTACAGCCATGGCTCAGATGTGTTGGACCCCTTCAAGCAGACTACGTACTCCGCGAAATTCACGCTGGATCATGTAGTATGCACTCAGGGCCACGATCCGTAGTGGCAAGCGCTCTAAGGTCAGGATACTATTGGCCAACAATGCATCGAGATGCACGCGATCTGATAAGAAAATGCAGCAATTGCCAAGTACATAGGCCAATTCCGTGCCGACCACAACAAGAGCTAACACCAATTACCTCACCATGGCCATTTTACAAATGGGGTATTGACATCGCAGGACCTTTCCCTGTCGCAGCTGGAGGAGTAAAGTTCCTCATCGTAGCCATAGACTACTTTACGAAGTGGATCGAAGCAAAGGCGGTGGTGAACATCACGGGAAACCAAGTCAAACGCTTTGTATGGGACAACATTGTCTGTCGCTTCGGACTACCGGGTGCGATCATATCAGACAACGGAAAACAATTCTGTGATAACCCATTCAAAGATTGGTGCGCACAATTGAACATCACACAACACTTTGCTTCAGTCAAACACCCACAAACCAATGGCCTAGTTGAGCGCGCAAATCGCAGTCTAGGCGAAGGAATAAAAGCGCGCCTTGACAGACACAAAGGAAGGTGGGTAGATGAGCTCTCGCATGTCCTGTGGGCGCATCGCACAACAATAAAAACCAGTACTGGCGACACGCCATTTTCCCTAGTCTATGGAACAGAAGCCGTCATACCAGCTGAGATAGGAATGCCAACTATACGCACAGCAGAGGTCAACGTCACGACAAACGACGAGGAACGGCGCATAGACTTAGACATACTGGAAGAAAGACGCGAACGCGCAGCTATACGCGAAGCAAATGCTAAGGCAAAAATGAAGAAGTATTATGATGCAAAGGTCAAACACACTTCATTCAGACCAGGAGACTTTGTTTACCGCGCCAACGACGCGAGCCACGCAGAAGACACAGGCAAGCTCGGACCTAAATGGGAAGGACCTTACGAAGTCACAGACGCGCTCGGCAACGGTGCATACAGACTGCGCGATATGGAAGGCCAAGACCTAGCGCGCACCTGGAACATCTGCAATCTTAAAAGATGTTACTTCTAGGCTACGGCCCTTACACAGACACCCTCGCATCCTACGTGATGCCCAATAAGTGTTTGTTCTTTTTTCTTTCCTAGGAATCGTATTTTTCTTATTTTCTTTCAAAACTTGCAAGTATCAATAAAATGTTATGGTTTTTAGCTAACTCCATAGCGTATTTTACTTTATTGCATACATAATAAATGTCAACATTGTTATCTTACATTTTTACTGCCTACATGGCGTGCATGCACCACTTAAAGACCCACGAAGGCATAAAGGATAAGTTAACCTACTAATTCACTTGTTGAGTAAGAGGGCTGCAAACCCATCAACATAGGATCACGTATCCTTGCTAAGCGCCTTACTCTTAAGACGTCAAGGTAAGTTTCGCGTTCGCACCCCACGACGGATGCGTACATACTAAGTACACTGTACAAGCTTAGCAGATAACGAGCCAAGACACTTGGTCAAATACCAAAAACTTCGCAAACAATGCAAGTATCTCTTAAAGTCGCGCACTTAAAAAACTTGGTTAAATAATTTCTGGCAAACAATGCAAGTATATTTTAAGTCATGAACTTAAACAAAATATTATCTTATTCATAAGTTATTTATAAAAATTACAAGGCAAAAACATAACATACAACAAGCCTATATGCCATGGCGATGCTCAGGACTCTCCTCTGGGGCGGCGGAACTCCCCGCTTCCTGCAGCTTCCTCAAAGTTAAGGCATCCTGCATAGACACGGTTGGAACGCTTACAGGCACACCATCTGACCTAGGGATGTGTGCAGTGCCAATGCCACACATCACTGCCTTACCCTTGATACCCTTCTTCACAGTAACCCTCTGCTCATGTCGCTCTAGCACTTCTTTCAAGGGAATCTCCCTCTCAAGAGCAAAGGGTTTGAGGATGTCGCGAGGCCGCGCGAACACAGGAACTTGAAGCTGCGAAACGTCAGGTTTCAGATAGTAATCTGATTCCCCTTCTGCATTATCCCCAAGATGGAGCTGCAATGTCAGCCCTGCCATCAGTACATCTATGGGGTCATCTTAATCACGCTCCAGTCTCCCAATATGCGGCAACTCAAGAACCTTCAACCCCGCCATTGCTTGCAGCAACTCATCATAAGCTGTAGGGCTGTACCCAGGGATTTCCGCCAAGTCCTTCTTCAGCAACTGGGCCTCGTGGAGATCCTCCATAGCCTGGGATCTGCCACGCGCCATCGCGCAATGCACCACCTTCCCAAAGGCGTCCACTACCTCTGGGGACTCTAGCGCGCCCATAGCTGCCAGGCGCAGTCCATGACTAATCAACCACCTATATTCACGAAGACAATTTGTGTAAATAAAAAGCATGGCGATAAAGTTATTATGAAGACAAGTAAACAAAAATACCTGCGCTCAGCAATAGTAGACATCAAGTGTGGATACAGCTCCTCATCATACTCTATACTGAGGGCGCGCAGCTTCTCTTCTTGCAACGCAATCATCTTCTCCATGCGCTCCTGGAACTCCTGGACGCTGGCATGATGCTCAGCCCTCTTCCCCTCAAGGTATGCCACCGACCAGGTCGCTTTAGCCTTTATCTGATTCAGCTTAGCCCTCGCATACCTAAGGTCGGCTAGCATACTCACCTTATCCCCAGCGATCTTTTTCGCATGCGCCCGCGAGGCCTCCAACTCCACTTGCGCATTAGCCAACTGCGCACGGAGTCTCGCCAACTCCTCATCCTTCTGGGCAAGAGCACTGCTCTCCCCGACATACTTCTCTTTTAGCTGAGCCACCAGCTCAGCTTGGCGCGCAGCGGTCGCAGCCAGCTCATCCATCAGCTGCTGCGCCTCGCCACCATCAGCAACCTTGGCTTTCCCCTCCCTGTTTTCATTCTGTGGAGAGGAAACCTCGTCAATGAAGACTCCATCATTCTTCACAGCATCATCCCTACGCAATAAAAAACTGTTAGTAAATATTACAACAAGTAATATGATATAAAAAAAAAGGGGAGAAAAGATGATAAAAACGCAGATACTTACAGAAACAGAGAAGCCTCATCAACCTTCAACCGTGCGCCAGAAGTAGATGTCTCTTCCGCATTAGACTCCGCGTCCCTAATAACGTGTCGACGCCTCTTCCTGGTGCCACTGCCTCCAGCCTCTCCCTTGCGCTTAACATTCTGCGCAACTTCCTCTTTCAGCACCTCCTCAGGATTAAGGACTTTTATGCTGTCAGACGACCCCGATTGCGCCTCCTTGTGCGCCACCTCCACAGTAGGCGCCACCTCCGCATCGGGCGCCATGCTCTGAACAGGCGTCACTTGGAGCGGTGGTGTGTTCTCAGGGACCGCCTCCGGCAGGACGGTCAAATGACCCTCTGTCGCCTCCAGTAGGGGCTGCTCACCTTCCCTCAGAGGGCGCACCCCTATAGTTACCAGCTTCGGCTTGTCCAGCTTAACCACAGCAAATAGATCCATCTCTGCGCACATCAATAAAGCAAGAAAGAAAAAAAGGGGATTAGTTATTAAAAGCGCACATACACCAAAGACTTACAAAGCTTGAAGTAGAAGGGATGAACACCCACCCCGGCCATCCTCACTCAGGAAAGTAGGCACCTCATCCGCAATGCCAAAATAAGTGCGGTTCAACCCCACATGTACCAAAAACTCCTCCGGATAGGGGTTAATGGCTAGTCGGTTGGCATCTAGAGTCTGCGCGTCAGCCAGCCTGTAGGAACCGGGTGCGGGGCGCCCATCCCTTGGCAATGTATCCTGAGTATAAAACTCATAGGGAAAGGGAAAGACCACGTCATCAACCCAAAAGAAGTACTCCCTCCAATTCTTTAGGGCGTCAACTTTCTCTGTATAACACTGAAGCGCCCCCTGACGCTTCGCAAAAGAAACCCAACCATTTGACCACGTCGTGTGGTAAAAGGAGCGGAACAAGGCCACGGTCGGTTCTATCGCAAGTAAACGGCAGTTTACTTCAAAATTCGACACCTTAGCTGCACCTATACAGTGCAGCTGAGAAATGTGAAGGCGATAGTGATTGAGCAAATCGCTCAGAAAAATAGATATGGGTACGCGATAATTCGCGTACTCAAAGAATTTCGTATATAGCCCTATTTTCCCTTCGGGGAAGTCAGCTATACACGCGTCCACATCTGGAGCCTCTCGATGGACATCCAGAGGCACGAAATAGTCGTACGTAAATTCAGTAACATCCTCGATGGACATCGCAGAGCGAAAATCCTTTAATTGTGCAACCATCTTCATCAAAATACTAAGTGAGACGCACATAAATTACCTACAAAAATATGGTAGTTTTCTTTGCAAAAAAAAGCTTTCAAGGAAGGTGAATAATGATCAGTGTGTGTTTTACTGTGTGATTGTAAAAAATGGGGCGGTGACTCTTATATAGGGAGTGGTAAAAACCCTAGTTTCTCTCCACGTGGAACCCACTCACAGAAAACATATGGCTAGGAGATGAACCGGTACATGCACTTTTTCCCGATTTCCGAGGGCTACGTGGACACCACCCCCGATTTTCGAGGTATCCGTTTGAAATACTTATGGTTAGGTGCATTGCACTTGAAATAGGCGGTAATATTTCCTTGACCTCCCGCCACGCTTACCGCTGATAATATTAAGTCTAGTATTCGCGGCTACGAGCCGCGCACACTAGACTGGGGGGACATGATGACGTATAGTCTATATTTGGGCCACAAGCCCAAATGATAAACATTACTTGGCCCAAACCCACCACGAGTGGGCTATTATAACGAATAACGGCCCGTAATAAACATGGCTTGGGCTCACGAAGCCCAAAGCCCAACCAAACTTAACCGGGTATGCGATAAGGATTACCTATTCATGGAATGGATATCCTTACCCCGGATAAGCATTGCGTATGCGAAAAGTAAGGAGCAAGAAACCTACGCGGTTTCAGCCCCTATATAAGGAATGACATCTCTCATTCAAAGGTACGATATACAAACCCTAACTCTCTACGAGAACCCTAAATCGATTACTTACTCTCACGCCGGAGTCTAATCGGGGGAGACAATCCCTCGATAAGCCTAACGGTGTTGTTTTATTTTCTTAGTACGCAGGTAACAAGTGCTAAGAAGCGAATTGGTACGAGAGCAAGAGCCAATAACCAGGTACGCCCAATTTTTGTATCAACATTCATGATGTATAAAAATTGGTAAAACAAGTTATGGTATATATATGTTAACTTATTTTAAGATAACAAGAAAACTAGTGACTTTTATGGAGAACCATGACCAAAATAGTATAACTATGATATTGGAAACTTACCTACTGTTAAAGAGGACTTAACAAGGAAAACATAGCAATTTGAACCACCTAAAACGAGTACACGAGTCAAAAGTTATGGCCATAAGAAGTTAGCGAAACCAAAACGACTAAACTGCCTAAAACAAGCTGTAAACATTCTGACCTTTTTGAAAGTGGCACTTCTGGTCCGATTCATCAAAAAGTTAAAACACGAAAGTTGTCCGGAATGACGTTTTCGTTCATGAACAAAGAAGCTCGAGCCCTGAAAGCGCTTTCCGAGTGATACTTTTCTTCAAATTCTTAACAGCCCATTTTAAGACCAAATGACCATGTAATAGTTATGATTAAATGAAACCAAGAGGTCTAATGACCTTAAAGCCGAGACCACAGCCATGGCTAAGGCCAAGGATGAGTCTCAAGACCATGGTAGCCATGACCAAAGTCACGACAAAGCCACAGCTAAAGACCTTATGGCCTTCTAAGTCGAAAACATGAACTAAAGTGTTATGGTAACATAAACATCCAATTTGGATCTACTCCATCAAAATAACCATGAGACTTTACAAGTAATATTCATACTAGACTTAAGAAACTCATTGAAATAACAATCTTCATTTAAAAGTAAACTTTCCTAAGTTTATTCAATTATTTGGACATGTAACTTTTCGGATCAAAAACTTATATATTTTTATCAAATACTACAACACTAGGGAGCTTCATGTGAGGGGTTCATTAAAGTAAACCGTCGAGATGAGTTGTGGATTTACGAATTAAAGTGTCCTGGCTCCTCGAACGTTTACTACATGGCCTCTAAATTATGTCGGCCCGAACGGTAGTAAGCGATATACAAACTATACATGTTTCATAAACCATTTTTATTCAAAGACTTACACTATACACTAAGTACTACATCATGGACTAAATGCAAGACATATATAGGCAATTCTTCATATTCTTTGATATTACTCCAAACCTAAGTCGCAACGTTCTACTATAGGTTGCTCTTAGAGACCTTCGCGATTCGACTACCATTTCCACTACATAACTCACGGTGAGTTCATAGCCCCACTTTTCATTACTTAATTGTTTTACAAACCCTTGGGGGGAATACATGCAATTTTAAACCGAACGCAATGCTTTGAAATTGTATGCTACCTGATTGTTTTATTATTTACTAAGTATCATCCTTGCTAAATCCAATATCCCTTATTATGAACCATTTAATCGCTAGTAATAGTGAGCGCAAGTATTGTGAATAGGCCTATTGGGATTGACGAATCCCATTTGTATTGACTAAGTTCAAACAAATGCACTATATTTGAGATTTAGGTATGACAGCAAAGTACCTACCGGGATAACTCCACCGATTGATATTGGTACCCGTTAACGTTTTGGTGTCATAAGCTTAGTATAATAATATCTGTTTTGTTTTCCAACCATTGGTGTGAGTCTAATTAACTCACACTACCAACATATTGTGTTCAATCATTTAATAAACTCTATGAATATCACTCAACCTTTGTGTTGACCTCTTAAGCATGTATTTCAGGTCCATGATGATCAAGGATGGCACAAAGGGGCACGGATATTCAAGAGGGCTATAAATTTTATTATTATTCGAAAACTCATTTAATGTAAATTGTAAACATGGAACCATTTGGGACCTCATTTTGTAATCTCTGATATTTATATAATTTGAATGATAAATCTTTTAAAACGACTCAATTAGAGTTCGTTTTCTATTATTGTGACTATTGTGCCGTCGAGTAACACCCAGTTTGAATTCCGCTACATCATTGAATTGAGGGTATTACAGATTGGTACCAGAGCCATGGTTATAGAGAAACGGGTCTAATTGAGACCTAAACTATAACCACAATTACAAGCAAAAACATTTTTATAGCCTTCCGCTCTCCGTGCGTTCCATCCTCCAGACGATTATGGACTTATTAAGCATTTTATACTACACAAACATGTTAGCATATGGATATATGTACCCTTAGCATAATTGAGCATTCCCCCGTAAGCATATTATGCTACACAAAAATACTAGTATATTGATATATACATTCGAGTTATTTTCAATCATTTTATCTAAACATATCTGTGTATGCCTATTCTAGGGCATTTCGGCACAACCACATTCTCCCAATCATGTTCCCACTCCAACATTTTATGTCCAAGATATTGTAACAAATTATAATGGTCTTCCCTATTTCCCGGACATTGTATGATACAATGGTCTTAATCATACTTCCCTAACATTGTGAATTTCACAATGGTCTAATCTACTTCCGAGACATTGTGATTTGCGCAATGGTCTCTGGAATTATTCCATCACCTCACCAATATCATTTCATATGATATCAAAAACCCATCACAATCTATCGATTTCCAAAAGAAATATGATATTTCTAAAGGATAAACTAATCCATCATCTACAAAAGCTGAAGTTTCTCTACATTCATCAAAGTTTAGCAACTTTCTCTACATTCATCAAAGTTCAGCAACTTTCTCTACAATCATCAAAGTTTTCTTTTGAAACCTTCATTGTTAAAAGTTCGTGATCCTGGCCAAGTATGGACTGTTTTAGAACTACTTAAAACTTACTTTCCACATGTATATACCCGTACTATCTTCTATGCAATGGAATGTGAAAACATAGGTTAAAAGTCTTGTATGGGCGGGACTTGCAACTGAATGGTTTGACATCGCCTTTGTTTAGTGGACAGTTTCCCAAAAGCAACGGACATATCACAAGTATACCTAATTTAGGTATTTGAAAATTTTATCGAGCCTCGGGTAAATATAGACTAGTCACCTATATTTAACCTAGGGACAGTGAAACATAGTCTGACTAACTATGTTCGACTTAAAATTTTCAAATACTGAGAATAGTTGTACTAGGGTTATGTTCAGATTAATTTCCTACATGAACTCGATAGACCACTAGAATTCATTAAAACGATCTAGAGACACGATAGTGCCTTACCACTCAGCAAGATCTTAACACCTTATTTGTACTATCTAATTCCATTCTTGAAAGTTTTCATTTATAAGATAATCCGAACTACTATCTTAGGATAGTTATCAATTCTTCTCTTCATCCCATAGAAGTACTATCCTGTTTAGGTCCTAAGGATACCATTCCGTCATAAACCTTTAAAATCTCTTAAAATTTTAAAGCAAACTTGACATCTCTACCAATATTAATGTTAAGCATGTTAATACAAATATCGCCTAAAAACGTTATTTATATTTTACGATCTTTGCTAAGTTTTGTTAATGACAAAGTATGAACTTTAGCTAAGAGTAAATCATCACTTTAAGTGTTTAAGTCTTGCTTAACTAAGGTTTCTATTTCCTTTTAAACTAAACTTTGTTTTTATTTCTTAAATTAGAAAGTGTCTTGTCATATCACATTTATTTCTTAAAATAGTAATGTCACATCACATTTAGGGCAAGCTTTGTCAATATACATTTATGGTAAGAAAAAGTGTTTGACTAACCATATGTTTGCTTGCAAGTCTTGTGTTTGACTAGCTGTAATGAGATGTGACCTTGTTTGGTTTGGAAGATTTATTGCAAAACCAACTGCAGCCCTGACGGAACCCTAGGGGTACACGGGCGGAACCCATCTGAGGGTTCCGCCTGATCCGCCAGACCTGCAGAATAGTTTACTATAAATACCAAAACCATTTGTTAGTTTTTAGTGATGACTTTAGGACATATTTTCAAATACTCTCTCAACTAACTCAGTAACATTTTATTTGTGTGATTCTCTTATGTAGCAAGGGACTTCACAAGATCATTCAAGAAGTTACAAGCTTCAACTCTAAAGTTGCAAGTCTTGCTAGCTTTGTCATGTATAAGCTTTGGTAGTTTATACTTCATATGTATCACGTATGTAGAAGTGATCGGTTAGTATTTTAGGCCTCAAAATACATAGTGTGTCGGGAGTTGTTGTACCCTTGTAAAAGAAATAACGGGAGTGGTTGTACCCTTGGTAAAGAACTCGACATCTAGCTTAGTGTCAGTAAAAGTGTAAGCGACGATGGGAGTAGTTGTACCCGTGTAAAAGAACTCGACATCTAGCTTAGTGTCGGTAAAAGTGTAAGCGACGTTGCAAAGGTTTTCTCCGCCGGTGAAAGGAGCTTGTTGATTAGTGCTTATAACTCTCGAGTTGGAAACTCGGGGCGTGGATGTAGGGCCAGGAAAAAGAGTCCTTGTAGCCGAACCGCAATAAACAATCGTGTTGTGGTTTGATCGTTTCTCTCTTTATCTTTGCTTATTACATATTGTCTTTTAGTTAGAATTGCTAATAACATATAAAGCTTTTCAAAAAATTAAACAAGTAAAGTTGTGTTTATATCTTTAAACAAATGTAAAGCGTTTCAAAGAACTAAACAAGCAAAGTTAAGATTATCACATGTAATGCTTTTCAAAGAATGAAACAAGTAATGTTAGAATTGTAATTCACATGTAAAGCTTTTCAAAGAATCAAACATGCAAAGTTGTACTTGCATCTTTGAACAAACGTAAAGTTTTTAAAAGGATATTCAAGCTAAAAAGAATTTAAAAAGCGGTAAACTATTGAACCCCCCTTCTAGTTTTTCACAATTGGCATCAAGAACTACGTTACTCAAGATCTTTAAAATAGAATGTACTTTAAAACTTGGATCGATCCATGGATTTTGAAAATCTCAAAGAAGGGCAACCTATTCAAAACCCACCGCTATTTGAAAAAGAAAACTTACTTGAATGGAAAAGTAATTTTGAAAACTATGTGAAATCAATTGATCAAGATCTTTGGCATATTATTTCTTTTGGTGATTTCAAACCAAAGAAAACAAGTTTTTGAAAACCAAGATAACTATCTTAAACTTGATAAAAATACTAAAGCTAAAACAATGATTTCTAAAGCTTTAGTACCAAATATGAAAGAATGTATTTTTGTCAAACGGCTAATGATATTTGGAAAAATATGTTAAACTTTCATCAAGAAATATGTCAAGTCAAAGATGATCAATTTAATCTCACATATGAATTAGAAGTCTTAGAAATACTAATAGATAGACATTTAGTTGTAATAAATACATGTACTACTAGTTTAAATGTTTTAAATGAAGGTGTAAGTGAAGATGATTACTCATGTCGAGCTCTTTGTGGTCTTGCTTACGATTCATGGAATAACACAGATGAAGATGAAGCCAACCATCCAGTTTATGATTCTCAACTAGATAAAACATCAAGCAAGGTACATTTTAAAACCAAACACTTTTGCTTTGACAAATTCATCCTAAGAGTTTTCTAAACTAGAAAATGAGTCTAAACGCTTATGCAACATGGACCTGAAAACTATCTTTAACAATGAGTCTTCAAAATCTTTTAAGAATATTTTTGCAAAGGAAAACTTGTTAGAAGATAAAATGTCTAGAGTTGAGAGTAATGTTGAAATTGATCTAGAATGTAAATTGTGTCTAGATTACAAACATAAGATTAAAAAGCAAAATGAGAAAGGAAAAATATTAGTTAAATTTGATGAAAGCTCAAAATCTCTTGAAAGATTGTTGAGGAGTCAAAGGTTGTTCAAAGATAAAACCGGATTAGGATTTTACTCAAAAGCACCATCAACTAGTAAAACAAAACAAGTAAAATTGTCAAACCTAGAAGAGAGATTTAGAGATAATTCAATCTCTAATAGAAACTCATAATAAAAGAATTAAGATCATCATGCTCTATGCTTTTATATGATTGTCTAACCTTCTTGGATACATGAGTAATTGAGTTTCAAAGCGTGTCGTCAAACCAAGATTTTACGCGTAGTGTTTATCCTCTTGATAGCATCTCTATGCAATTTAAAAGGTACGCATTACTTTAACTTGACTTTGATTGTCTCTTGTTTCTAGTATTATGTGTTGGAATATGTGTTATTAGTAATACTCTAAAGTGTTTACCTGCTATTTGTAATAACTAAGATTAGATTCTATGCAACAAGGAATTTCGTCATTAGTACTAGTAGGAGATATAAGGTGTTTCGGTTCTTTAACCATCAAGAGATAAACAGGTCAATTTAGATCCAAATTTAGAATAGGTTAGAGTTAGATTTAGGATTGGAATTTGGCATCTACCAATAGTGTGTTATTTGAACTTAACTTGTTTTAGTTTACGTTGGATTTGGTGATCATTTGGGTGCCATTTTGACCCTGCTACTTACCATTTCAGCAGCTGCAGTCCCTTTAACCTTTTTTTTAGCAAATTGTTAGTGGTGTTTACGTTAGCATTAGACTTAAATTTTAGTTACACAAGCATGTGGCAGTCCATTGTTTAGTATTTGTGGCATGAGTTTTCTAAGTCATTTGGTGGGTTGTAATGTGCCTGCAAATCAATTCCCTACACCTGACCATTAGTTTGCCTTGCACCAGGGTGGTGTTTTCATGAGCTCATTTTCTCAAGCTCATATCAATTTCATTATTTCACTTTAGCCTTAGCAATTGGACATTTTTAGAAACCCTTCTGGCCTGTCACATATGCATGTGTTTGTTGCTTCTTATCATGCTTGTTTGCCTGCTACTCCATGTCTCCAAACCCACACCACTGACACATCAACACTGAGCAGTCAGTGTTGAATGCTTATTTCACAAGCTCTTTCTGAGCTTCTCTGTGGGCCCCATTGGGAGATTGTTGGCATTTTGGAAAGCTCTTGTGCCAAGCTTTAGGATTCCTAGCTTGTTTTAGTTTTCAGCTTATTAGAAAAGCTAAATTTGGGCCTGCACTTGTGCCTTGTGGCCTGAGTGGGCTGCAGTGATATTGAATCTGCTTATTCTCTTAATTTCAGCTTATATCTTTTCTTTTCTCTTTTCTTTGGCTAGAATTACACTTATCTAACTTGTTTGCACAATCTATTTTTCTTTGATTCACGACTGTAAGCTAAATCTCAGTTTAGTGAGCTTCACAAGCTCTCTTTTGCTCATTTTGGCCTACTGTGGTGAATTTAGGCCTCCACAGTGCTTATTTGTGTGATTCAAAAAAGTTTTTCTTTTCAAAAGTTTTATATATTTAATGTTAGAGTAATTCTGTAACAAGAAAAAATCAAAAATTAAATGTTTGAGAAATGTGCCACTAGAGAGATTCGAACCTGGGACCTTGTGGTTGCTAGTGACAAAACCAAACATATCTCAGGCACCATCTCCCCTAAGTGTGTTCATGTGTTTTAGTTTTCCTTCCTCTTTTATATAGTAGTACAAGTCCATATAAGCCCATTTCCTTATTAGCTTAATCCCCAGCTTATTTATAAGCTTTTGTTCGATTTTATATTTTTCTTAGCTTAATATTATTATAAAGTAATTTTAGAAAAAGTTTTGTAATTTTCAAAAATAGTTTAGTATTTTTTATAATTATATTTAGTTATATTAGTAAATAATTAATAATAAATAATTAAAAAGTCAAAAAAATAATTTTCTTTTTTCTAAAATTTTCTTTTATCGTTAGGTTCGTAAAAATATAATTTTCATGTCCGTAGGATTTGCGTAGCGTAAATTTCACTTTTTATTTCGCGCACTCGCGTTTATTTTAATTTTAATTCGCGTTTTATTTAAATAACTTTTACGTTTTTAAATTTAAGTTACGTTAGTAAAAGTAGTTTGTAAAATTAAGAAAAATCAAAAACATAAATAAAGTGATAGCTTCTATTTAAGCCGTTTGGCTTATTTTTCTGGTTATTTATAAGCAAATTATGATTTTAAGTTTTTAGATTACGTTTTAGGTTAATTAAGTTTCGCGTTATTGTTAATATAGTTTGTTTACATCGTTTTCATTCCTCATTCCTTAGTGTAATCATTCAAACCCTTATATACCCTTTTCCCGTCCAAATTCACCCGATCACAAACCCGTTTGATAACCATCCACACCTCGTCGGGACATAACGACCCGGGGAAACACTATACTTCAACGGAGATTGATTCTAGGCAGTGTGACCTTGTTGACCATTCCCTGGTCAATTAGGTTGACCGTTTGGAGCCAATCAATGACTTTTGGCGTCATGTTTGATAAGTGATTGAGATGATTTGGAAATCATGGGAAGCCTCGATTTTATGATCGAATGGCATATTGAAAATTATTCGAGCTTGATTAAGCATGTTTAGAGTAATGCGGTATGCATTGGTTTCTTGATTTGGATACAGTTAAGAATTATGTGATAATTGATTTGGAATATAAGTGTGGACCCATACGTCTTTGAGCGTATCTCGAATTATGCGATAGTTGTTTTGATGATATATTCGGAATTATGTGTTATTTGAATCGAGATTATGTTTGATTGATGAGATACGTGGTAAATTGATTCATTTCTGATATGATTTGAGTTACGGGTTGGTTAACGTTAATAAACCAGACCGCAACAGTCATCGAACTCATTGGGTTGACGAACCCTATAGGGCCGATAAGTGCGCCGGAGGAAACTTATTAGTGTGTGACCCACCCTTATGACTCGTAAATTGCGTGATGCCTAAAATATGATAATTATATACCATCGTTGTCATACACTGTGTCTCCTCCCTATCCAGCCCTCACTACTCAATTCTAACACGGTAACATATCCATATGTTTCTGTCACATTCACTATCAATTAATGCTGAGATCGGACATTCGTTCTATTGTTCTGAAACGTCATCTAGCGTCATCTAAGAAAACACCCTAAAACTATTGCGTTAAGAGTACAAATAGTTGTGGATTTGATCGTTGTGAACCCCGAGTCGAATAATTCTTGGTTAGATACCTAGCTTTTAAAAGCTACCGTCGTTGTCTAACGCCGCTTCTATTCGCCGTTGATGGAATTTAGAAGATCTTGTATCAGCACTGAACGAACGTGCCTAATGGGAAGTTACATCTACGCATTAGTTGCGTTGTTTATCACTGTAACCACGGTGACCATCCATCTGTCACATAGTGGATGTGTGGAAATCTCGTACCAATCCCCGACGTTTGATGAATCCAAGTACCTGTTTACTAAGTGGAGCTGGAATCTACCATCGTTGAGCAGGATAATATTCTTATAATGTGATTGAAGTCCAATCCATTACTCTAATGATGAGGATCAAAGTTCTTGTGCGATGTTATCCTGATATCCAAATCGTATAGTTCATTGATGTCCGTTGAGACATATTAGCAGCCCTGAAACGAAATTTAGTGAGACTACGTGGACACAACTGTAACACCCCCAAATTTGGGATACGCAACGGAATTAAAGCTGGGTGTTACTCGACGGCACAACAGTTATAATAATAGAAAAACAATCTATAATTGAATTGTTAAAATGATTTTATTATTCAAATATCAGAGTTTACAAAATGAGGTCCCAGTAGTGTTACAATTTGTCCAATAATTTATCAAAGAATAATAAAATCTTAGCCTTCCTTCCGTATCCATGCCCTTCCATGCCATCATTGCTTGTTATGGACCTGAGATAAACATGCTAAAAAGTCAACACAAAGGTTGAGTGAATTCACAGCGTTTATAAATAAGTAATAGTTTGAACACTAGTCATATAGTTATAAAACAATGTATTGCAGCGTAGCATATTGCACTAAGTCTCATGACACGCAAACCTTAACAACGTGTGGACATTATAGTAATGAGCTATAATGTAAAGTTACCGACATTATAATAATAATGTAGGTAATAATGCCCTCGAGCAGGAGCTTGCCAACTTCCCGGTTTTACTTCAAATATAGTACATTTGGTTACCTATCCGGCTAACACAAATGGGGACGTCAATTCCAATAGATCTATTCACTATATTTGCGTTCACTCGCAAGTGATTAATGGCTCATGATATGAGGGTCTTTTAGTGGCAATACAGCTAACTTAGGCAATACCAGATCAGGATAGCATACAGAAAAATACTTGTGTTCGGTTTGTAGCATGTATCTCCCCACAAGTTTGAAAAACAATATAAAATAGTGGGACTATGAACTCACCTGGGCAGTCTGGATGGAAAACAAAGTTAAATGAAGTTGATAAACGTCTCCGGCACGAAACCTGAGTTATTAGGTTAAGTTCTCAGTAATTGTTTCTGATTATATAAGTTTTTCAATGTTCGTTTCGTTTTGGTTTAATGGTTAAATATTTTATTGAACCAATATGTAGTTTCAAAAGTATTATTTTATTATATTTTCTTATCTGTAAGATTTGGTTCTGTCCGTTCGTTAAATGAATACTTCGTTTGTTAGTTACGGTACAAAACATGTTTTAGGTTTACTTTTCAAACCCTAATAATAATAATAATAATAATAATAATAATAATAATAATAATAATAATAATAATAATATTAATAATAATATTAAATAATTAATTAGGGTTTACAATATTTTCATTTTAGACCCTCATGTTTCTAAAGTTGGCAACTTTTACCCTTGAACTATATAAAAATGACAACTTTTACCCCTGAACTTTGGTTAAATGACACTTTCTACCCTTAAGTTTCAAAATGGATAGTTTTTACCCCTTAGGGATTTCCCGATTACACAACAAGTCCAACAATAGAAATATTTTAGAGTTTTGGCATAATTGATCCTTGTGTTTAATCCCCGATCCCACTCGAAATCCTTTTAATCAAAAACAATTCATGTCTTGCGTTTTACCTCGAAACTTTTTACGAATCCTTTTCTAAAATGTTTATAAGTGTTATAGAAGTATTCTTGTGAAATATTATGGTCTGATTTGATCCCACGATCTCATAATAAATAACAGAAACTTGTGATCCAATATATACTCGACACAGAAAACACCAATTTTAAACGCCCCGTTCTCCCTCGTTTCTCAATGAAATTGGCTGATTCTTTTTCCTATGTTTAGACCTTCTAGTGTACTTTAACCATGTCGAAAACTAGAGTTTTAGAACCATGTTTGATACACGAAATTTGGGTCTAAAATTCCATATCTGCTGCTGCCTTTGTTTTTAAATCTGTTCTGAAATTAATTAAAAGCACCATTTATTATGCGTTTTCATGACTCGAAGTCTAAATAAGTTTTGAAGAAAACGTCGTTCCGGAGAACTTTCATGTTTTAAGTTTTTGACGAAACGGACCAGAAAGGCCTCGTTTTGCGTTATTTAGCCTGCTGTAACAGTAGGCATGTTTTAGTTTTTATATAACTTCAAATCGACATAACTTTTGACTCGTTTGTCCGTTTTAGGTGATTCAAAAGCCTAGATTCTCGTTTTTATTTCTCCTAACTGATTTTTAAGTTTACAATAGTGATTGAAAAGAGATTGGAACACTTACTTGAGAGAGAACTCGACTTAAAGCAGAAACTTGACACAATCTTTAGGAACTAGGCTCTAAGCTTCCTTCCACCTTCTAAACCTTATAGTACCCTTCCTTAACTTCTAATAGAACCTCTGGATCAGTAGCTTAGTGGGTGTGAGTGGGTTTGGGTTGAATTCGAATTGGTGTGAAGAAAATGGAGGAATAGGTGGTGCTATTTATAGAAGGGAGATTTCTAAGACTTCAAGTGTGCTATGTCATCTTGTCTAGGTTGTAGAGACAAGGTGATGTGTATCTTAGAAGGTTGTGTGGTACCAAATGAAGGTGGTGATGAGGGTGTATGTTGGTTCGATTCTTGGCCAAGAAAACTTCCCACCATTTTTGACCAAAGTTGAAGATGGAGGGAGCAAGGTGATGTGGTAGTTTATGAGACCTTAAGGTGTCTTGTGATTAGCGAGTTTCCATGTAGTAACTTAGGTTTTAGCTAGGTTGGTCTTAGTTAAGTTCGAACTAGATATGTAACTAGGGGACCGAATTGGCTTAAGAATGTTGTATATAGAGTTTAGTGAATGGTACTTAGGCTTAACTAGATGAGATCACTTAGCTTAGGGCTAGGTTGTTTAGGTCTTTTAGATTAAAAATCAATTTAGAAATTACATATTAATGTTTAGGTCGACATAGGGTATAAATAAAAGAAATTCGTTTTGTGTTTCTAAGGGTTGTACATTATATTTGTAAATGTAGAGAATGTATGTTAAATATTTAGTAAATTTATAATAAGTATAAGTTAGTTTTATGATATGTAAATATAATAAAAATGTAATTTTGTGCATTAGATACTTGTACCATATGGTTATTAGGTTTGTACTAGAGTTCATGAATTTTAGAAAATATGTTTTTAATATTTGATTAGGTTTGGAACAAATATAAACTAGTTTAAGTATAATTAGATTAGTATAAATATAGTTTTTAGGTTTCATGCATCAAGTTCTTGTACACTAGGTTTAGGGACTTGTACTTGGGCTTATTAAATATAAGAAAATATATTTTGAAAGCTTGTTCATACAAGAGTTGTACAATGTGCTTTGAAAATAAATACATTGAGGTTTATACTGAGTTTTATAGATAATTAGTTTTCATGTATTATTGACTTGTACCTGAGCTTGATAAACTTGTACTCTTATATTTCTTAAAAATAAATATCATTAATTTGAGTTTTATTATAGTTTTAATAATTTAGGGTTTTTATGAACATGTTAATAAATATAAAATGTTATATTCAAATGTTGAATACGAAATGACGTAAAGTGGTAAATAAGAAATTGAAAACTTTGATACTTGACGTAAATAAAATATTTATTCAAAATGAACCTAGGTGAATATGAGTTACGTCATATAAATTAATTATTATGAATAGTTTAACTGATAACATTTAATAAAAATAAAAAAAATTGGCGTGATAAATGAATAAATATAAGTTTAATTTATGCGGAATTTTACCGGTGGTTACAACAACCTACTGCGGCTAATGACTCAGGATGTCGTAGATCACCCCTAGTCATTCTGAGCTAAACTACGAACAACCCGGTCCCACCAAGACATGTTGCGGTGAGTCGAGTACTATAGATCAGTTGGTGACCCAACGAGTGGTAAGAGATACTAACTGAGTCAAGTCACTCAAACCCTTCTGCCAGAACTTCAGGAACCGCAAACGACGCCCGTAAGGGAGCGTATGAGGGGTTATGGAGATGCATGGCAATTGAGTTGGAGGGTTCGAGGAGGTTGTTATTCTGATGCGCTGAAAGGGAAGGAAATCTAAGGCGAAGGATGCCTTGTTCACTCGATGGGATAAAACTTCGACATAGTGACTTCCGATCTGCTAGTATCGATGCGACTTATTCTATGTCTTGAGGAGAATGTAAGATGATAGTGTTTAGGAGCTACTACCTTCGTGGTAAAGTGGGAACGATGAGAGATTGAAGTATGAAATCATGAGGCGAAAGGCACCGACATTCCAAATAAGGCCTGTAATTTCCAAGAGCTGTCACTACGGTGACTTGAGATAGCTCATATCGAAGCGTTCAAGATAGAGCACTATATTGATGGATTTCCCTCATCTAACAAGGATGACGTGACTACCTTGTGACTAGCTCACTTCGTAATGCTGTTGAATGTCTAGTGGTACGAGATACGACTAGGAAGTGGTTGACAACAAAAGGTAGCGAGAAGACCACTCAAGGAACGAGAAGTCGAGTTCTGAAAGCACGAGATGAGAGGTACTGACCTACAGACCTACACTCATCTCTTCCTTGAGATATTCTAGCTGTGCCCCGAAACGGTAAGAAGTGAGGCTTGTAAGATCAAGCGTTACATTGACGAATTGTCTTAACAAATCTGAGACAATGTAATCTAAACTGAGACAAGTAGCCTACACGACACCATGAAATGAGCATGGGCTCAAATGAACTCAGAAGTTGGGGATGTTGTCGCTGAGATAGTGAGAAACAAGGAAATGGGAAGATATCGCAAAAGGTGAGAGAAAACCGAACAGACGACAATAGGTCGTTGAGGCTTACGCTGTCAAGCAGGAGGAAAGTAGAAATACACTGAGAATCAACCTAGGTGCGACCGTTATAAGCTTAACCACTCTGGTTGGTGTGCTAAGATGTATCGTGAGGGCTGTAGGTTGGACACTTAGCCAGAGACCGTAGATCTGAGACCCATGCATTGGTTCGGAAAGCCACCGGGTCGGATCGAAAAGTTAGTGACGCAAGTGTTAAATGGAGAAATAAGGAACATTGCGAGAATGAGTGTTGGAAACTGTAGAAACGAGTGAGTTGTAGAGCTAAAGGAAAAATCGAGGAGTAAAAGGATACCCGGAGTAAAATGTGATGTCAAGGAAGGTCTGTCCTAGGAATAACTGCGACTAGAATTTCTTAAGTTTCGATGTTGAGAGAATTTCGTCATACGTTTGTAAGAATTGCGACGAGATGTGACGACCTAAGTTCGTCCTCTTATAGGATGTAAGTTTAATGGAACCTCACAAGTTTAAGACGTCTTACCTATCCGTTTGTCTTTTCTATGTTCGCTTCTTGATTACCATCGCTTACGTCTACTACCTTACTTCGCTCACCGATGACTATTTGCATCATTAAGTTCTAACGGTTGCTATTATCAACTTGAATAGGGTTCTCAAACCTGAAAGAGTTTATCACTTATTCTTGTAACAAAACTTAGCATGACATCATTAGACCTCAATTATACAAAGACTGGCCACCTATGTATAATTCGGGTAGAATCATGTTATGCTAGGAATGGTTGCTTAAACCTTCATTGAAAAAATGAGTTCTCATTCTATGTTCGTAAAGCTTGCAATTAGGATCAATTCTATGCCTCTACCATTATATGAAATCCAGCTTTAAGCGACGCCGTACTTTGAACTTGAAGATTCCGCTACGCCAATTATCGTCTTGGAGACAGAGAGACTCTTCCGCATAGCGTCCTATGCAACCCTACCTTTCTGATAATTTTAGGAACCTGGGCAATGAATAGACGAAGATTTCGAGCTTGTTGGAAATTTTGAGATAGCCCTCTACTCACCTGGTGAGTTTGAGGATGAAATCCAGTGAATCTACTTTTATCTCTATTCTATCTGGATGAGTAATTCTAAGTGAAACCCGGGATGGGTTTCTTCTGAGGCTGGGAAGCTGTGACAACTGGTAAATGTGAGAACCGGATTTAAAATACCGAAATATAATTAAAGCGAATTGTTAATTTTATTAAAACAGTTTTCAGAAATTATAGGAATTAGTGATTAATTATGTTGAATGTGACTTGTATCGTTGATTATTTATGTGGAATAATTGTCGTCGGACCACTTCTATGGCGTTAAGTTAGGCACTACTTCAACTCTTGCACTAAAAATCCTAATAAAACGCGAAACATACAATTAACGACCATGTTTATTTTAATAGACACGTTGTTAATCGAAATACTTGAGGTTTATGATTTTCGAACGATGAAGACGATATGGATAAACTCGAGAATGATGGTGGCACATTTTTCTAGCCTCGATTGAGATTTTGTCAACAAAAGATTAAGAAAACATTTCGTTTTATTTTATAAATGTGTTTGCTATCAAATTTTACGGAAAAACATTTCTAAAGTTAATTGTGGGGTTTAAAAACGATGTCGGTGGCAATCAATATTTTTCACGAATATAATTTAACGATTTCGGGAGATAGTATGAAGATTTACACCGAGAGCCCTTACACCCGACCCCTCCTTGTAAATAAATAACACACAAGGACCTACTTGCAATTTTGTCAAAAATACATTTTATATCATCAAAAACCTTAACCCTAAACTTATTTCTCTTCATCTCCTACCTTCCACATCTCTCTCTCCCTCCTCTCTTTTACCGACGTCAGTCACACCCTTAACACCACCGTCACCGCCACTATTACTACCTCACCTCCACCATAAAACGACTCACCTTCATCCCCTCTATCTATGGTTGTACCACACGCGCTTCAAAACGACCCCCACCCCCTCATATCTTGCTCCACCGCCACCAATAACTATCACCATCTCCATTTTTTGCCAACATATGAATAGATCTTGATGACAGGTAAGTAGCGTGGGCTCCACGCGTGGGTTGACTCAGTCAACGAGTCAACTCGTACCAAACTTGCTTTCGGGTTAAAACAGTGATGGGTTTTCAATGTTTTCAATATAAAAACATGTAAAAATAATGAAATGGTACCGGTAGTGTCGTGTCAGTGTGTGTGTCGAGTCGAGTAAACCGTGAGCATGAGCTCACGGTATTGATGTTGTTCTTGGTATTGTTGTTGTTATTTTTTTTTGTGTTTCGGATTAATCACCTTGGTACTGTTGGGGTTTGAAGCCGTGAGCTGGAGTTAGATTTTGGTCATGGTTTTGATTATTAGAGATGTTTTGGTTATTGTTGAGTAAATGGCAGATCATATAGGGTCTGTTTTGATCGTTATTTAGCTGTGATGAGAGAAAAGGATCACACCGAGACTAATAAGGTCTCGATAAGTGTGGATAGGACTTGGTTGATTTTTGTTGTAATGGATTATTTTGGCCGAGAAATGGGAAAGCCGAGACCAACCAAGGGTCTCGGCCAAAGTTTATAGTCAATGTTGTCATTGTTGGATAGTTATTGTTAAAATGGTTATAATTGTAGTTGTGACGGATATTAGTGGTCGGAGAAAGGTTAGACATGAGCCGTAGACGGCCGCGGATTGTTGAAGTTGTGGTTGCGGATGTTGAGTTACTTGAGCGTTGATATTATTTGGCGATTAGCTTATTATTATTAAATGTTTCGAGTGCACTGCACGCAAAACTAGGAATTTCCCTAATGCTAAACATTTGGGTATTTAATTGCGGGTCACAAATATTCGACATTAATAAACCTAACCTACGTAACTAACGAGCTATTTGGTTACGACTCGCATTAAACCTCGTTAGATGCGTCGGGAAGGTTTAATAATGGGTGACATATCCTACGACGCCTTAGGTTGCGATGTAGTCTTTGAGGAATAAGTGAGATGAATGCATTGTAAGGTTATTGAGGTGACTAGTTCAATATGCTTCGACAATTTAGTTTGATGACTTATTAGGCTATAAGAGCTTGTCACGTAGATCGTTGTGGTTTTACTTTGTGGAATGCTTGGAAAGTGTGAGTTCACTCGAGTCTTGTTGAGTTGACACTACACAAACACGACGATACCAAACACTAAAACGGATTTGAGAAGGAGTTTTTGAGAAATAAAAATGGAATACGTTCGGGATTTGGAAAATATTTATTTGAGATTTATTCTGAAGCGTATTGATATTATTAGGTAGTGCCGAGTCAGTAGTCGCTGTTGCCAGATATTTAATACTTTCTTTGCTGTTGCTGATTTACTGTGCCGAGGCTATCTAGCTGCTTATAGCATATTTCTGCTTGGACTATTGCCTGTTTCTGATATATTTGTGATTGTGCTTTGTTGGAATCGAGGAGTTCACAGCCCCACTTTTCTACTATTACAATGTGTTTATAAACTTGGGGGAGAAAACATGCAACTATTTTCTTGGACCTTTTTCAAGGCTTTTTGTTTTGATAATATGTGTTGACTAGATGAGGTTAGATGCAGTAGATTTTTCCTTAGGCTAAGGATGCTTGCGCCCTTAGAAAAGTGTATATCTCTACCTACGGCCTACATTCGGGGCAGTAACGGGTGGTTCCTTACTGTTTAATGTTTGCCTGACTAGTGACCGTCGAGGGGCCCACTCACTATAGACCATTTACCTTTCCTATGGTAATAAATCTCTTGTTTGTTGATATGCGACGGTATTGGTTGTTATTATATGGGACCCTTGTGGAGGACAGCCCATGGATGTTTTTGTCTGCCTCTTGTCACACATAGCAAATAACTATTCAGGTCCACTAATGTTTTGATAATTCAAACCTATGGACTTGCCAGCGAAAGCTGACTTTTTAACATGTTTTTCTCAGGCGAATAAGATGATGCTTATGGATAATAGTTACTGGAGGCTTGGCGAATTGGCATGGGCGATGGATCGACAAATACTCTGATATTATTTTGGGGACCAATCTTTTAAACCCTTTGGGCCTTATCTTTTATATTTTTAACTATTTGTAAACTTTTAAACTCAATTTTGGAATGCTTATTTAATAAAAATATCCCTTTGAGTTAGCTATATTTGTGTTGTGTATACCAATCCAAGTAGCACTCCGAAAGCTTGTAAGTCTTCCGCTGTACCAAATTTTAAGGGTGTCACAGTGCGCCCGAATATGGCTCATTTTTGTGGAGTGTACAATAACGTCAAGCGTATGCAGCCTATTAGTGGAGCCGGAGATGAAGAT
Source organism: Artemisia argyi (assembly GCA_030686995.1). Classification (NCBI taxonomy): domain Eukaryota; kingdom Viridiplantae; phylum Streptophyta; class Magnoliopsida; order Asterales; family Asteraceae; genus Artemisia; species Artemisia argyi. The sequence goes on from CM060695.1 coordinate 32,872,125, forward strand.
TACTACAATACGACAACTCTAAACTATGAAGCTGAATGGTGTAAAGTTCACACTCAAACATTGTTGCGAGTAGTTAAGAAATTGTCAGAAATTGAATGAAAGTGAAGTTCCAAATTCTTTATCAAAGGAAACAAATGAAAGGTCCAAGAGATACAAGTCATCTGGGTCTACTTCGTTCAACCCAGAGAGTGGAGATGCTAGTCTAAACCTGAATGATGTCGCTGGAGATGACGACGAAAATGAGGTGCAATAACTTCCGTGACCAATGGGCAGGGACAAAGCGAAAGCTTTGAGGAAATAAGGTGTGAATAAGTCGGGATCATCGGCAACTATGAATGATGAGGCATTGGCTAAGATGATGATATCGGAGATGGCACAACAAGTCGAACGTGACAATGAATTGAAGAAGAAAGAATGGGCTGAATGGATGGCGATAAAAAGGAAGGAATTGGAAGTGAGTGAATATAAAACAAAGCAAAAAGACTTAATGTTCTATATGCATCGATATGAACATTTGACTTGGGATGCACGTAGAGCCATGGACGAGGTTAAAGCGGGGATGAGAGCGAAGTAGGGTTTCAACTTTTAGTTTTAATTTCGAAGTTTATGTAATGTTTTACTTTCGTATGTTTGCGTCTTTAATAATCACAGTTTATGTATTATTTTAATATTCCCGGTTTATGTATTATGTTTAATATTTGAAGTTTATGTATTTTTTTAATTTTGTGCGTTCACGTTTTTATTTTCGTCTATTTACGTTTCTATAATTCGTAATAAGTATTAAAAAAATAGGAGTTAAGGTGAAGTGAAGCATGCCTTGCCCACTAAAAGGTGAAGTGAAGCGAGGAGAAGTTAAAGGAGAGAGAAAGCTGAGGTAACGCTGAGGTGTAAGGTGAAAAAAACATATCGTTGCCATCTAGCCTTATGAGTTCTTACAATATGTATGCTTACAACTTATACATTTGATTTCCTTTTATAGTAATGTTTGTGTTCCTAAAAATTTTAAAACTTTCTTTTATAAAAAATTCCAAATACTTTATTATGTAGTTAGATTATAGATGTTCTACATCCTACTAATTTTATGTATAATCTTTTAATGCACGACTAAACATAAAATTATAACCAAATAATAATAAGGAAGTTTGAGAAGTGTTCAGTTCATTTCATTCTAACATAAAAATTACACAAAAAATAATAATTTTAAAATTTTAATGATTTTTTATGATTGATATAAATTTAAGTAACCAAATTAAAACAAATTTCAAACTTGGTTAATGTTTGATAATTTTCACCAATCAAATTGAATCGACCTTGAATTCATTTAATTTGGAATTTGTAGCTTGAAATTTGACTTAACCTCAAATTCGAGTAAACAGTTGGTAGTTTTGAATGATCTTGGTTTAGCTTGACTCGACTCAGAGTTTATTACCTTGTCTTTCGATACAAGTAATACTCTAGTAATTTGTTTATGCCTAGCAACCCCAATCATTTATATAATAAAAGAATCTAAAGCGTTTTTGCAAATTCTTTTTCATTGAAAAAAATTGGACCAATAGCAGAGCTAGATTTTGCCAGGCAGGCGAAATCGAGCAACGTGATTGATCAATAGAAAGTCAAAATTAAATTGATTTTGGTCAAACTTAATAAATTTTGTGGAGAAATTTGGTTAAAAAAAACTAGTTATAATACCCGTGCACGCACGGGATTTTTTCAGAAAAAATTAATTATATAGTATTATCGTTTAAAAATAGAAAATTTTATGTATATTTTAAAAAGTTAGAGCATCAACATGTGCGAAAGTAAGAAAAATAGTTAGCAGAAATTATAAATATAACCGTGGCATCGACTTTGTATTGGATTCTTGAGCATGTCTCCTTATATTGTTATTGGGTTAAAGGTTCTTTGATCACATGGGTTTACACATAAATCAAATTTATTTTAAAATTTTTGCTTACTATATGGACATATATGAATTTTACCGTAAAAATTGTGATATAAGTACACCTAATAAATATGCATGAGTTGTTCATTATATATTAATATCAACTAATATTTTTTAAAAATTTTATTGGATGAAAGATTTAACTTTGTTTAGTTGATAACTTGATATAGATGTTAATGTTGAGGTTGATGTTGTTGTTTAACTTTAACAATTGATATTATGTTGTACAAAATTTGCGAGTTTAGTAGCACACAATGAGCGTTGATGAAGTTAAATTATACTCCGTAAAGTTTTCTAAATTTTTTTTTCCGGATATTCGCATACAAACTTTAAATAATAATTGCATGTGTCGTTATAAGTATAATCGTGTATATTTATTTTCAATCACAGTAACTCGTACTTACCATTTGATATTTTATTACCGTTAATAATAATATAACTGTATTTAATATTCAAACCTGTGTACGTATAGATTAAAATTTTAAATAGGATAACATGAGATATTCAAAGTCATGTACGTATAGATTAAACTTTTAAATATGATAACATGAGTTCTTATTTATATTTAACGTACATAGTAAAAAGATATTTTAATAGATGAAAGTTTAAAACTAATATTTATTTTAAAAGTATTTAACGTATATTAAAACTAATTCATACATTTATAAAATTTTGTAAGTTTAATAGATAGAAATCTCAAACCGATACTAATACTCGTGTAATTGTAAACAAAGTTCATATTATAAAGTATAAGGGTATAAAGTGTAAGATTATCTAAAGTTATCAAAAAAACATGGAGATTTATAATTTTACACTTAACTCCATATAATATATTTAAAATTCAACCACTAATGTTTTATTAATTATCTCCTCTTTTTTGAAGTTTTTATTTTCATAACTTTGATACTCATATTTTTATGTTTTTTTAGTCAATCAAATTTTTCACCAAATTTATTAAAGTTTGACCAAAATCAATTCAATTTTGACTTTTTATTGGTCAATCATATTTTTCAATTTCGCCTATGTGTCAAAATCGAGCTTTCCTATTGACCCAATTTTTTTTCCACTAAGATTGTTTTGTTAAAAAAACTCTGAAATGATGTAATTCCTTTATTATATAAAAGATACATAAAAATATAGATGTCGAATTTATAAAAACAAAAACTTTAAAAAAATGAAGTAATTAATAAAACTTTAGTGATTGAATTTTAAATAATTTATATGGAGTAAAGTGTAAATTAAAAGTTTCCATGTTTTTAATAACTTTATATAAAACACAAATAACCCTTTACACTTTATAGATAACCCCTTATACTTTATACCCTTATACTTTATAATATTAACTTTGTTAAAATTACATGAGTATTAGTATTAGTTTTTAGACTTTCATCCATTAAAATTACAAAATTTGGAAAATATGCGAATTAGTTTAATATACGTTAAATATTTTTTAAACTAATGTTAGTCTTAAACTTTCATCCATTAGAATATTTTTTTAAGAAGAACTCATGTTACAATTTAAAAGTTTAATTTATACGTACACGGGTTTGAAATACGGCTAAATTATTAGTAACGGGAATATAAATATCAAATGGTAAGCACGATACTGTGATATGAAAATAAATATAAGCAAATCTACTTATAACAACGATTCATGAAACTGTTATTTAAAATTTGTATATGGATATTCATAAAAACTTTTTAAAAACTTTACGGAGCATATTTTAACTTCATAAACGCTCATTATGTGCTACTAAATTCACACATTTTGTACAACATGATATCAATAGTTAAAGTTAAACAACAAAATCAACCTCAACCTCAACATGTCTGTCAGTTAAAAATGTTATACAAAACTAATTATTAAAAAAAAATAAACAAACACATGCGTTAGATAGTTATTGTATAATATAAAAGGTGGTTTCCTTAAATTATATAAAAACAATGCACGCATCACAGTCCTTATTTGATAACAATCACCTCCTAAATTAAAAATTAAAAATTAAAAATAAAAAATAAAAAAAAAAGTAAAAAAATAATAAAATCTACATAGATGATAACCTAACTTTATTCATTGACGTGATTTTTATATTAAAAAAAAAAAAAAAAAAAAAAAAAAAAAAACGTAATTGTTGGCCGTTGTAAACGAATTAAAAGTGTGTACATGATAATTATCCAGTAAGAATATATAGTTTTAATCATGTTATTACTATACTATACTGCGATAATGTTATTGAGTTTGTAATCACAGATGTGAGATACAACAAATTATTCTATACTTATGATTTATGTGTAAACCTCAACAGAACTTTGGCTTATGCCTTATATAGTTGATAGTATTTAATAACCTTTTTTTATGGTTTAACTTTTTTGTTATACACACCAACTTTTAGTAACTTTTTTTTCTTTATTTTTTATGTTTTATTGAAAGCTTCTACACTTAATATTTGAGTTTTTACTATAAACACACTAAGAGCAGGCGGTAAGGTGACTTTTGCCCCTGCGTTAAGCCTTAACTCACCCCCATTTTTGACCGAGTTACCTTACCGCCTATGAAAGGCAAGCCCACGGTTAACGCACCAAGTTAAGCGCTTAACGTGCGTTAAGCAGGTTGTGTTAAAAAAAATGTACACTTTTGGCCCTTGTATTATTTGGGGTGGAGGTGAGTTAAGGTGAGCTATAGGTGAGTTACCTTACCGGGGTGGAAAGTCAAGAGTTAAGGTTAAAAGGGAAAAGCTGACGTGGCGCTGAGGTGGCAGTGCGTTAAGTTTTAACCTCACGTTACCTTACCACATGCTCTAAGTAATAATAGAATTAGTTGTGAGTTCAAAGGTTTTTCACTAAGCTTCTAAAAAAAGCTTATAGCTTTATTATACACTTATTGTGTTATAATAATTGAATAAGCCAATAAACACCTATAATAAGTGTAACTAAACACCCCTTTAGTTCTAATATGTAGTTTTCTTATTTGATGTTTTGACTAACTTTGTTGTTATCCTCACTATAATGCAACATGTTAGTTGTTTTTGCAGTTTGATTATCTTATCGCACACACTAAAGTGTAATGTATTTTGTTGTGTGCGTTTTTTAGAGGAGGATTAAGTATCAACACATGATTATCGTGGAAGGATTTTCTACGCCTTCTCAAGGTATGAATATATAATTTAGTTGAGTTGCTGATTTAGATAATACATGAATGTATTGTAATGTACCAAAGATGTATTTTAGTTCCTATATGAGAAATTTTATGGTAGGAATTCGTTTCGGAGTGTAATTTATCTTTGAATGAGTTAATGAAACTTAGCAAGTGTTTGTTGTCATTGATAACACTATGGTTGTCAACCAAAGGTCTAAAATATGGGTGTTTTTTACCTAATTGATTTAGGCCAATTGTGAAGAAAGTTGCATTAAAGTGAAAGGTCGATAAGGATTAAGACAATCCTAAAAGACTTGTAAATGTACTCTTTGTCTTTTTTTTTTCAAGCATTTATAATTTACTTATACAAGTAATAATAATTTCCTTATATAGTTCGGGCTTAGAGAAAAATTATTCTTATACATTATACATAAACGTAAGATTAAATTTGAGTTCTACCCATTACATCTTTTTTTGTTTCTCTTTATGTAATAAAGAAGCTATAGTGTAAGCATCTATGTTTCTTTGGTAATTTTATGATCAAACATGAGAAGTAAATAACACAAACTTTTGAAAATACAATTTTCCAAACAAAAAGGTACATTAGTAAAAATGATATGATGGTTATTAATAATCAAGAAAATGAATTAATATTCAAAGCTATCTAAATATGCTACATATTTTAACGAAAATATAAGTAAAAGAAATACCACAATTACAAACACGTCGTATATTGATAGCACGAGTTTGCAAAACTAAAAACATATATCACTAATATCTCATGCAAGTTAAGTATCATCATATGATTTTACTTGAATAATAAAATACAATTTTTAATCAAAACGCATTCTTTTAAAATAATAGGTATGTTATAACATATACATATGGTTTTTTATTTTTAGTCTACCAAGTAAAACCATTTAAAACATGTTAATTGTTTCATTTCGTAATCGATAATAATATATAATTAAAACGAAATTTTAAAAATCCATTATAGCTAATGACACAATTATAGAGTTATCAATTTTTTTCCTTATATTTTTTTTTATACATTTGTCTAGCACATTCGAGTCTATAAGATTCTTCTATATATTAATTTTTGCCACTAGCCTAAATAAATTTTTATTAAACCCCTGTGTTTTGTTCTCTCAATTCTTCCTCCAAATTCTTCTGTAAGATTCTTGAACAACTCTTTTATTCTTGTTTTCATCGTATATACCGAAATCATGGCTCTTATATATGCGGGTTTATCATGCTTTTCTATTTTGTAGATAAAATTTCGTTATTTGCATGGATTGTTATGCCCTATTTATACTACAATTTGTTGTAGATTGAGTATTGTATGATAAGTTAGTGTTATCTTGTTCAGTTTCTAGAAAGTAGTTGTAGATGCTTATGGTATGTTAAACCCTGATCCAAATATTATGCTTAGGGTACCTTAAACCCTAAAGTATAGGCTAAGTTGTTTCGTTATTTTTGTCATTGGCATGTATTTTGCCGGAATTGGTAAAGTGAAACCAAACATACTTTGGTGGCGAAAAAAGTAGTTTAACATTTGGGCGATGAATAAGTTGATTACTTGGGTGATCTTTGCGTACATTATCCCTAAAATTAACCCAAGCCAAATTTAACAAGTGAAAAAATATTTTTTTTGTTTACAAACCTTTTGACAATTTAGTGTTGAAGATCAACCTTTTTAGTCTGTCTTGCCCTTTTGCGAAACCATTATGCATTGGTCTTGCCCTTGTGTGAAGCCGTTATGAATTGGTCTTATTGGGTAACAAGAGGGGTAAAGTTGTTTTAGATGTGCTAAAAAATCAAGCTAATAGCTAGCTAGACATCCATTCGTTAACCATTGCTAATCCTGTTATTGTATGATTGGGTTTGATAAAAATCACCACTTGATTTATGCTTTCTGAATAACCTGATCTTTGAGATTAATTCACGAGTTCCCAATCCTCTTCTGCCCCTTCAATACCACATCATGATCATTTGTGGCATAAGTTTTTTCTTATCGTCCACGAGCATGTCCAACTCACCTAAAGATTGTGATTTCCCCTTGAACGTTACTGATTGATGTAGACTAGAAGAGAAGTGTGTCTACTCGTGACTTGATGTCACCTTCTGAAGCTGTAAACGTGCTTTGTGATAATGTCGTCATCATGTAAACCCCCAAAATTATGATATGGCTGTTGGCGGCTTCTTCACTAGTACGTTGACCTTGACTATGTGAGAGGACACACCCTTCAAGAAGGTCCAACCTTCATTGTGTGTCTGTTTTTTTCTTTGCATAGTCTGATAATCTGATTTCAATAAGGGTTTCTATTATGTCTAGTCGAATAGGAGGAAATCCAGAGCTTTCAACATCTGAATACAAAAAAAGGCCTTACTTTTGTCTGAACAAGTAAATAAGGGGCAAAACAGTGCTTATTTTGAAAAACAGATTGTGCACTATCTGATTCATCATGCTGATATGCCAAAAGAATATCCTCATCCCCAAGTTTACAACACTAACATGGATAAGTGCTTTTTCTTACCGATCTTGTGATACCTTATGGCATTTCTTTGCTTTGCTCTGTTGCTTAACACTGATAAATAGCTCCTTTTGTTGTCAATATTAAGATGTATTGTCCCTTTAACTATAAAGTAGATAGGGGTGTGTACATATATCATACTATAGCTACTATGCATCAGAGGCCTCTCCAGATGCTCGTTTGATCATTTATTTGCCTGCCGGTGAACCTGTATATTAAGAAAGGTCGCATATGCCCCCCATTGGAAAAAAAAAGGTCATACAAAATTACAAAAATTAGCAACAAAGTTTTTAGGATCATGGATTATGTATTATTGGTGTCTGGGCGATTCTTTCATATAGGGGATGTTTGGAATTGCTTAAGTTAGGGTGATTATTGGCTGAAAATAAGGCCTATTGTTAAGTGCTGATTTTAGAATAAAATACTGTAAGCAAATAACCAGTTTTATCCGAAACACTCAAAGTTTCAGCTAAGCACTTGAATAACTAAACACCCTCATATTCTGATAACTTTCTGTATTCAGGTAATAATGTCGTCAATCGGGCTTCCAGTCCAATGCATGGTCAGAGGCACTCCCCAAAGCTGCATCAGTTCTGCTACGACTACTTCTCTAAAACCCAAAACAGCTCTTCCATCAATAAAGAGCGTTTCAAAAGCCTTCGGGTTGAAAACAACTTTTTCATTCAGAACAACCGCAATGGCTACATACAAAGTCAAGCTCATTGGACCAGATGGTGAAGAAAACGAGTTTGATGCACCTGATGATACCTACATTCTTGACTCAGCCGAAAGTGCAGGGATTGAGCTACCATATTCTTGCAGAGCGGGTGCGTGCTCCACTTGTGCAGGGAAATTGGTTAAAGGGTCTGTTGACCAATCTGATGGATCGTTCCTTGATGACAATCAAATGAAGGAAGGTTACGTGTTGACTTGTGTTTCTTATCCTACTTCAGATTGTGTGATTCATACTCACAAAGAAGGAGATCTTACTTGAGCTAGTCACATACTTGGATCCTCATGTGTCTTTGTTTTTCTAGAGTTGAATCTGTGTTTGTCATTTTGATCTCCGTGTGCGAGTTTATGTTGGTTTCTAATACTAGAAAACTGGATAAAAAAGTCTTGTTAGTTGATGGATTTTGAAGGCTTTATAAATGTGGTTCATATTTTTCATATAGATATGATGTAAAATTTATAAAGGCATCTACGACGAGAGGTTTAGGAAAAGGTCTAAAACACATCAAAAGGTTTATGATTTATTTTAATCATAGTTTAAAAAAAAAGTTGCACCATCTTTAAGTTGGCATACAATACAACAATCAAATTAAACAAACCAAAAACATGTGCCTAAATAAACAGCCGATCAAGATATGCAGCTTGACGGGTTTGGTATTCAAGCTGGTTGGTCATTAGATGCCATTGAAGATCGCTTTGCAATCCAAAGTAATGAATATCGTTGAATCCAAAGTAATGAATATCGTTGAAGTTGTGAAAAAAAGATCCTCAGCGACATATGCAGCTTGATGGGCTTTAATCATAGTTTATATTTCATGTTTATGTGACATGAAGAGGTTTAAGATCTTAGACATCTTTATAATTTTATACATGTGTAATTGTTGATCATTTTATAAACATGATAAGGTTTATATATAGTGAAATAGTTCATAAAATTAAAAGCTTTATAAATTAATGATTTGTCAAACTTATAAAATTGTGGACGCCTAAGGATTTTCTTAAGGAGATGATTTGATATCCAACTTTTGTGTTGGGCCAATTTTTGCCTTCTTAAGCTCAAATGAAATTGCTGCATTGGGCTATTAAGTTATACTAACAGTCTAACACACCCATTTAATTTTTTTTTTTTTTTTTTTTTTTTTTTTTTCTTCGTTTGGTTTAGGGGGTCCAACATAATTATTTGGATTTGGCTTCAAAACATATGTTTGGAGTAGGGGGATGGGGATGGCTGGGCCCACAAGAAACCAAATATTTGGGCATGTTAAAAAGTAGGCTACGGTGGTGGGATTTAGAAAATGAATTGTCTTTTTGTGTAAACACAAGAGGTGGAGCATTTTGTCACCATTTCTTTTCTTTAAAGATTTACAAAAATATTGATTATTTGTTTTTTTTATTTTTTATTACATATGTGGGCCACTCTTGATGTCTAACCCAAATCTTTAGTGTAAATCCTAAAGTAAATCACAAAGTTAAACCCGTGAGAAAACAAACGCCTCCTTAATAGCCCAATTTAACTTTTTAAGTATGCATATTTTGGGTAAAAACATAGAATAAATTACTTTTAGTCTTTCTGATATGTAAGAACTTATGAGAGTTGTCTCTAACTTGAGTCATTACATTGAAAGTCTTATTTCGTTATTGATTGGAATAGTATATGGTTTTTACAAGTCAAAACTAATGAAAAATAGTAATCGACAACATCTTTATCGAAGATTTGAATAGGCAATTTCTTGTTTTACGTCACATGTAGCATCCGTAACCTCTTGCTTTTCGTTGCGTGTCTACTACCTTATGGGGCACTCCGATGATAAATACTTGGACATGTATTCAAAAGGTCCCAAGTTCAAATTTCGTTAGCAGCAGCAGCAGCCAAAAAAAAAAAAAAAAAAAAAAAAAAAAAAAAACTTTAATATAAAATGAAGAATAGTACTGACTGAAAAAGAAGTCCAACCTGGACTAAAGGAATATGGTACCGACCTTTTTGGTGATTACAAGGTGCATTGCTTCGACCCAGTATCACTAACACGTGCTCTCTTACCATCATCTTCGTCAGTCGTCACCCTGTTTTCAATTATTATTTTTGTATATATACTTATAATGCTTAGTACATGTTACGTGTTATATGTACATTTAATTTATTGATGTCGTATCCTCAGTGAATACTGTACTTGTATTCATCATGTAGAACGTTTGAATAGTCCTTTTCAGTAACCAATTACGTAGTACTACGTAGTTCATTTGCATGGGTCCAATGTGGATTTAAATGTTTCAGATGTGATGCAATGGTGAGTGAAGGGTGTATTTGAGGTAGCAATCATTCATGTCACACAATCAGCGCCATGACACAATTTAATCAAGTGTTTTTGAGAAAAATCATATAAACTGAGGAACACTACTTAGAAAAAACCGATAGTTTATACAGAAGAATAATATTACGCCGCAAAATTTCATGGGTGTCCTTGAAGCCACCGGGACCACTCTACAAAATTCCATGCATGTGCACACCTTTTGAGAATTTTCGATGTTGTAGAAAATACAATTTTTTCTAATTTTTTTACGTATACTCTTTTGACATATTTAGCACTAACCGTAAACCCTTTGATAAACGATTTTTGCTATTGACCATGTTCGTATTGTTAAGTGAAAAAAAGGGTAAAGTTCGAATATACGATTTTTCTTTTCAAAACGTCGATAACCAGCAACGCTACCTAGCTAGCGGCCTAAATTCTCTACCGAAAGACAATATTTGGAGGTTACATTGCTGAGCGTTTCACTAGTATTTGTAATGAGAATTGATTTGCACACTTTCCGGATTGATTGAGACACTCTATCTGGGCATTAAATACTTGTACAATGGTTAACATTCTAATTGATCATCTGGTTGTATATTGAGTGTGCAAATAAACTTTTAGAATGTGAAAATGATTAACCATTTGTAATAGGGAAAATTAGACAAACTAGCATGAATATACACATATCTCAAAACATAAATTCAACCAAAAATGGCACGAGCTACAATGATCCAGTGTGATCGGTGGGTTGTTCATATTCGTAGGGATCTTCAAAATGACAAAAACAGCACATCTCAATAAACTAGTCCTTTATGATCTCTACTTGTGTGTCCATTAGAAGAGTTTATTAAGTTAAGTCACAACTTAATGTTGGTGCAGGCTTAAAAGAACAACTGAAAATATGCAAAAATGCATTTGTAACATGCTTATTATTTTGGTCGACATCGAATATGTATTGTTCGATTAGACCAAATTAGCATGCATGCAGTCGGTTCCTTTTGGATATGTTTGTCTCATTTTTCTTTTGGCTTATTGTGATTATTGATGTTTCATATTGTCTTACATGTATAGATATAGATATTTCATCGAGACCTTTTTGTCAATTTTAAAGGATGTATGAGGTTGTTTTCTTCTTCTTCTTCTTCTTCTTCTTCTTCTTCTTCTTCTTCTTCTTCTTCTTCTTCTTCTTTTTTTTTTAGTTTTAGTTTTAGAGAAACTCTTGTCACACGTAAATAGTTAAACCCAAGTTCAAAATGAAGACGTCAAAAGTGATTTTCTACTACCATGGTAAAGGTTTACCACAATCATATGTTTGTTAACTTTTTTTTTTTTTTTTTTTTTTTTTTTTTTTTTTTTTTTTTTTTTTGTGTGTGTGAAGTATATAACTATATATATATAGTAGGGAAAATGATAAAAAAATGCATCGAACTTGACACTTTTTACCATTGTATGTAGCCAACTATTTTTTTTTTCATTGTATCACAAAACTTTTGATTTTTTCTCATTGTATGTATCCACGTCAGCAAAGCGTTACATACAATGGTAAAAAGTGTCAAGTTCGATGCATTTTTTTATCATTTTCCCTTTTTTATCATGACGTTTTGCTGACGTGGATACATACAATGAGAAAAAATCAAAAGTTTTGTGATACAATGAAAAAAAAAATAGTTGGCTACATACAATGGTAAAAAGTGTCAAGTTCGATGCATTTTTTTATCATTTTCCCTATATAGTATAATAGTCTATATGATCACTTAATAACTTTAATGGACTATATATAAATCTGTAAACCGTTTATTTATACTAAAACCAATGTGATTAAACAATGTACACGATTATCTTAGCATGCTTGTATTGAATTTAAAATTATATCATATCTAATTTTCAGTTAAGAGTGCAAATAATTCGTTTTGACTCAAACAACAAAGGTTGCTATCCTTTAATCAATTTCAACTTTATGGAAACAACGTGATCCACGAATTGAAACTTGAAAGCCTCACAATAGGTTGAGCAATGCCATCAACGATCCCATGGATGAGCCGACGATGAGCAAAAACTTGAGATGGTGACAAACGAGAAAGCGATGTGAAATGTATCTACGACTTGATTATATCTCTTGTAAAACGTACGTGTATTTGAAACTAATTGCTTACATTTGGTCTTTTAAAAATAATAATAACAAAAAAAGAATTTGCATTCAGTGACGGAGGCAGGATTATTCGGCCGGGTAGGCCAAACCAAAAACTCTAAAAAAGTTACCGACAAAGAAAAAAATAAAAAATAAAAAGTCGTACAATAAGAGTTTTTCATTTCATCCACACACGACGCTTTTTAACATCGTTAAAATCATCTAGAACACCATCTAATTCAACAGAAAAACACATATTTTTTTTAATCTTTTTGATTGTCCATGGGCTGAATATTTTGTTTTAGGTGTGCCAATATATATTTTGTGTATAAAATATATTACAACACATCTACACTACTACTATTTATAAAAAAGATGGAGTTGGCCTTGGCCTACCCAAATGATAGTGTGGCTCCGTCATTGTTTGCATTTGGACATTTGGTAACTCGGTTTTGTTTGGCTACATATCAAATCAAACCGTGTGGTTCGAAAATTCTGTGCACCAAGCAAAATTTGGAAAAAGAATAAAAATCAGAAAACTACAAAAACAGAAATGTCACATATCAAGAAACAAAGAAAGAGATATTCACAAGTTAAACATTGCTAATTGCCTAATTCATATATTATTCCAAGACCATTACAAATTCTCAAAAAACGAAACTCTTTATGAAATTTTCTCGAAACAGAAGTTACAACTTACAACAACAAAAACACATAATCTCTTAGTTGATATTAGCCTGATGATAAACCACCATCAAAGTTGTCTAGTACTTCACCATGTCTATATTATTTGAGGTGGCTAAAAAAGCTCGGAAATCGCACAGAATTTGAAGAGTCGCTCTCTATGAGTTATCTAAACATAAATATCTCATCTGCTTACCCGTTTTAACAGTTAAATGATTAAAGGCATGTAAAACAACATGGATTTTATGTCTCTAAATCTTGTTTTCATACTTTTTTTAATCATAGTGTTACACGATTTACTTATAAAATGTTGAGTATGAAAGTGATCAACGTAAACTTTTGATTTATTAATTTCCTAACTATTAAAACTCGTCCTAACAAATTAAAGTGTTTCACGATCTAACAATGTTCTCGTAATAAAAGTGTTTCACGATCTAACTCACATATGTTGGTTGTAAGAGTAGCCGATGCACAACGAGCACTACTAAAATCAACAACAACAATAACAATGATACTCAATCCCGCATGAGCAGGGTATGAGAGAAGTAATATGTAGACAGATCATAAACCTACGTTTAAGTAAACCCAAACGCTACTAAAATATTACTACTAAATATTAATATGTGAATCTTTTATTATTAAAAGCTTAAACTACAATTAACTAACCTTTCCAACAATTCCTAAGATCTTAAACAGTAGTAGTAAAAGCATATTAAAAAACAAATATATTATTTATATTATAAAAAAACATTAAAAAGTAATCAAACTTTGCACTGTAGTCACATCATACATCATGAGCTAATAATAAGTTACAGTGTATATAAAGCTATCACCATTGAATTTCAATCACCTTATTTTTAACACCTTCAATCTAAATTGCCAGAGCTTCTTTTTCAGGTGGTGCATAAATGGCCACCATCTTCTCCACATTTGTGCTCCTCATTTTTTCAAGTAAGTACTCCGTACTTTCTTTTTATAAAATCTTGGAACTTTTATAATAATAATGTGGAGATCATTGCATTTTAATGTGTAAAGTTTGGAGTTTTCTAGTTAAGTTATAAGTTAAAGAATTTGTATATTGTGTTGTGAAATCTGATATACATCTCAAGGTTTGGCAAAAAAAAGATTTGGAAACTTTTTCTATGTCATGTTGTCATGTAGATTTATTGCATTGAAGCTAAAGTATATTGATTATCATTTGAGTGTAAGTTGATTAGCTAGATGCTACTAGTAAATATGTGAAATAATTAATGGGTTGTGAAATTTAGTAAGGTTTATTTTTGAAGGTTTTGAATCTGGTGTCATTTTAGCTATTTGTCACACTTTTTGATGCTTAAATAGCATTGAAGTTAAAAAGCTTATTAATATTGATGTGTGAAAATTTTAAAAAGGTTTTGAGAAATTAGTGATCTTTTTTTTTAAAAGGTTTTGTTTTTTAATGTTTGGGTCATTTTAGATGAAAAGTGGTTAAAAGTTAACAGATTTATGAAAACTCAACATTTTTCCAAAAAGGGTTTTGAATCTTGAGTCCTGATGGTCATCAAAATGCAATCTTTTTACAATTTGTTTGTATCTAAGTTTTCATAATCTTGGATCTTGATTCATGAAAATAATCATATTTTATTGGATTTGATGTCTAACAGGATCATTTGTTGGTACATTTAGTCTTGGAGTTGGGATAAATTATGGACAAATAGCTAATAATCTTCCATCTCCATCGCGTGTATCGATGCTCCTCGGATCATTAAACATAAGCAGAGTTAAGCTATACGATGCAGACCCGAATGTGTTAACAGCATTTGCCAATACAAATGTCGAATTCATCATTGGTTTAGGGAATGAGTACCTTCAGAAAATGCAAAATTTTGAGCAAGCTCAAATATGGATTCAGCAAAAGGTACAGCCTTATATTTCACAAACTAGAATCACTTGTATAACCGTAGGGAACGAGGTTTTAGGAGGTCCAGATCCTACGTTAGCACCATTTCTTGTCACGGCTATGAAAGCAATGTATCAAGCTTTAGTTAACTTAGGATTAAACTCACAAGTGTATGTGACAACCGCTCATTCTCTTCAAATCATGAAAACGTCTTTCCCGCCTTCAAATGGTGCGTTTCGTGATGAATATTATCAGTATATTCAGCCGATTCTTAGCTTTCATGCACAGACTAATTCGCCTTTTTTAATCAATGCTTACCCTTATTTTGCATATAAAAGTGACCCGAAAAATGTTCCTCTTGACTACTTGCTTTTTGAGCCAAATGTGGGAAGTGTGGATCCGAATACGAATTTGAAGTATGACAATATGTTGTATGCACAAATTGATGCGGTTTATGCTGGTATAAAGGCATTGGGTCATACTGATGTTCAAGTGAGGATTTCTGAGACAGGGTGGCCTTCAAAAGGTGATGTAGATGAACCGGGGGCCACAGTTCAGAACGCAGGGATTTATAATAGAAACTTGTTGCAAAGGATGCAACAAGAACAAGGGACGCCCGCTCATCCTTCACAACGGGTAGATGTATACGTTTTTGCCCTTTTCAATGAGAATATGAAGCCTGGTCCAACGTCTGAGCGGAACTATGGATTGTATTATCCTGATGGTAGTCCTGTTTATAACCTTGGTGTTCAAGGGTATATTCCTCGTATTGATTATTCTTCTTCGCGAAAAAATGTAAGAAAATGACCTTTTTGCCCTTATGGTTTTCGGGTTGCTAATTGTTTTTAACTTTTGACTGATATTTGTGTTTTTGCAGGCATACTGTATCTTCCGGCTTCTTGTTTTGCTACTCGGAATGTTACTCTTTGCTTAAACAGATGGATTGTTTTACTAACTTTACATAGAAGAACAACAAACACTCAAAAGGGTAGTCGTTAGAGGTAATGTTCAACACATAGTTTCTCAACTTGAGAACATATTTCTCGTTTTACTAGTTTCATTTACCTGTCATACGAGTTGGTTTACTTAATAATTTGTTCAAGTTCCGCCACTGCACTCTGCAGGTAGTATTAGTATCGTGCATAAACTAGTGACCTTATGATCAAAAAGAGTTTCATATCTTTTGCAGATTGCAACCACCCATATCCAATAAACTAAAGCTAAAAACACAATCTTTATTGAAAATGTTGTAGGATTCTTTAACCAACATTGATACATCCATTCTAGTATATTGGCCTAACCAAGTGTATTTGGACTTCAAATGTTTATAAAACAGATTCAACCATTGGAATAAGCCAGGCACTTTCTTAGAAAATTATACAAATACCCCCATTTTCAATCAAGCATTTTAGAATCTGACTTTACTTTTAGACATGATTCTTATTGTCTGCAAGTAAACAAAAGTTCTAGCTGAATTCCATCAACTTTTCATATCAGTTTTTATATGGTTTTCTCCTACTGAAATGCATAGTCCTAGCTAATAGTCGCATCCCTCAACGTGTTACATCTAATTAATCGTTTAACGACACTAGTATTTTGCAGGTAGTATTGTCGTCACATGGATAACATCCGTCTAGCTCTAGCACCAAGAACCACCGCGTCCATGTTTTCAGACTTGTCATATGTGACAACATAGAATTCACCGAAGTGTATATTTATTTAGCATTTGTTTGATATATATATATATATATATATATATATATATAGGAAATTCATCAACATATTTATTAGCAATAAAAGCTACATTTATACATGGAATGGCTCTTCTTTAGTTTACACTTTTTTTCTTTTTTTTTTTTTTTTTTTTTTTTTTTTTGGTTAGAATTTTGACATTGTTGTCATGATTGTGTATATATGTAACTATTTCATACAAAAATTGACAGAATTATTAGTTAGCTACAATAGTTTTAGACATTCATAATAATTCAGTGCTGCCGGTTATCAATATTTTGCAAGAAATCAATATATGTACTTATTTATTTTTTATTTTTTAAATTATGTATTTAGTTACATGTTGTATTTTATAAGAGCTCTAGGTGCATGAAGAGGCTAAGCCTCTTCATTCGGGCCCCACCCCTGCCACATCACCAAACACCTCAACTTCAACTAACCACAACAACATGGAATGGCTCTTCTTTAGTTTACACTTTTTTTCTTTTTTTTTTTTTTTTTTTTTTTTTTTTTTTTGGTTAGAATTTTGACATTGTTGTCATGATTGTGTATATATGTAACTATTTCATACAAAAATTGACAGAATTATTAGTTAGCTACAATAGTTTTAGACATTCATAATAATTCAGTGCTGCCGGTTATCAATATTTTGCAAGAAATCAATATATGTACTTATTTATTTTTTATTTTTTAAATTATGTATTTAGTTACATGTTGTATTTTATAAGAGCTCTAGGTGCATGAAGTGGCTAAGCCTCTTCATTCGGGCCCCACCCCTGCCACATCACCAAACACCTCAACTTCAACTAACCACAACAACCCCCCCCCCCCCCTCTCACCAAACAACAAATCTCAACTTCTCCATTAGGGCCCCACCTCAAATTATACACCTAATATTCAAAGGAAAAAAAAAAAAAAAAAAAGAATGTCAGAATCTCCAGCTCGCCGTCATCACGGGGAGGTAGCCAACGGGGAAGAACGGCAAGCATCATCTGGTGTAGTGAAGAGGAACGGCTCGCCGTTGACTTTTCCACGTCGGACGGCGAGGGTTCCTTCTTCATCTACACCTTGTGCTCTAAAAAATATTGATGGTTGATGTGAGATAATAATATTGTGGTACTATTTGTTTGGTTTAATTGTACATGAAGCAATGTTATTGTCAATGACTAGACACCACGATTGTTGTTGCTTTCAATTTTAGTCTTCGTCACCATCAATCTTCATGATGGTCTTAACTCTTATGTAGTTGTAGTGTATAAATACTCAATGCATAATTAACTACAATTAAATTGCACTTTTTCTAGCTTCAAGCATAGCCATGTTTTATAAATCTCTTTGTTGCTTCAAGTTTTACCAACAACTTTCATTTATTATGAATCATGTTCCTTTTGCCTTTTTATTCTGTAACTTTGGGGTAAAGAAAAATATGTAAAAAGATATGTCTTTTATTTCTTTCATACCATGTAATCAAAAATGCCAAAAGAAAACACATTCATGTGATTTTGTCAATCTTGGCAGCAACCGTCGTCGTTAGAAACTAATGGCAAGTACGTCTGGAAAGGTCTAACGTCTAACAAAAATCATCCTTTTTCGGAAAATTCATGCAAAGAGTTTGGTGAAATTTTCTGCGAAAAAAAAAAAAAAAGTCTTTAGAGATGTAAAGTGTTGATAGTTTCTGACAAGGATGATTAATGTTAAAGTTGACAAACCACGTGAATGATTTTTGCCATTTAATTTTTTAAAGACGCCAATTGAATTCACATTTAATGGCAAGTACATCCCGCAGAGATCTAACGTCTAACAAAAATCATCTTTTTTTGGATGATTTATGCAAAGAGTTTGGTAAAAATTTTTGCAAAAAAACATCATTCTTTAGAGATGTCAAGTGTTGATAGTTTCTGACAAGGATAATTAATGTTAAAGTTGACAAACCACGTGAATGATCTTTGCCGTTTAATTTTTTTAAAACGCCAATTGAATTCACATTTACCTTAGAAAAGTACAAGTTATAATGTAAGAATCAATGATATTGGTGATACATCAAAATCACTTATTTATTTTATATGTTTAGAAAAAACTCAATATTGTACTTGGCCAAACTTTGATACTTTTCACAGGATATGAAATATTAAAAACCGAAACGTGTTGAATCCGATCACGCCAAGCTGTTTAGACTTCGATCCCCTTGACACGAACATTGAATTTGGTCGAATGAATTGAAGAAGACATAATCGCACTTAAAATAGACAAACAATATATTTTGATACCTTTCACTCTAATGCATAATGTGTAGATATGATTTTTAGCTTTTCTAGTTAACTGATTTTTTAGATTGTTTACAATATCTATGTTAAAGCTGTAGAACTTTTGGCAGAACTTTTATCGAAATCATTTTCATATGAAAGGTTTTCCAGACTTTTGACAGACTTTGTTAATCACCAAACCATTTGGCAGCTTTTCTGAAGAATAACACATGTTGCTCATTCTTGATTGGAAAAAAAAAATGCTTATTCAATAGTAAAATGCCACATATTCTATCATGGAGTATTTTAATGCATAAACATTTCTTAAACTTAAATAAAGTAAAAATTTACTGACAATTCTACTTCATCCGTTCTAAAATAACAGTCTACATTACTGGTTTTCGATCTCTTAAATTAAATGTTTTTTTATATTTCAATCAATAAAAATAAAATAAAATAAAAGTTTAGACTGTTTAGTGGATATAGATGTTATTTGATTGATGAAAAGGATTTTTTATTTTAATTTTTTAACTTTATGTGCATTTTAAAAGTGAACATCTTAGTTTAAAACGAAAAGACTAGAACATAATTCAAACCTTACTTTGTACATATATACAGATAGTGATAATAGAAAACGTTTACAAAAATTATTTAATTAAACTGCATATATAATCAAAGACTTGTAAAAGAGAAAAACTGTCACCCACATCTTAAAATTATTGTCTTTTTCTTTTTCTTTTTCTTTTTTTTTTCCCTACATGTCTCAAAATATCGTTTCTTTTCATTTTTAACTGATAAAAAGTCTTTAAAAAAGTAAATATGCAATCTTATTGGTTTAAAATTACAAGAATTCACTTTTTATAAAAGCATGTGTTTCAAAGACTATAATTTTAAAACAGAATGATGGTTGAGATATCGACTAAAATCGAAGTATCACTTTTATAAGTATAAATATTGTGTAGCAATATTTATAAATGTAAAATTATGATTGAATAATGGTAAAAATAAAAGGAATAAATAATGGGGATCTCAGCTGCATGCGGGTCCCGTGGAGATCAGATCATGTGAGGATTAAATGGCAAGCATGTGTCTGTATCAATTCCTGACATCATATATTTAACATTTATTTTCTTTCTTTTTAATAATCATTTCAAAATATTACTAGTACACTACTTTTTTTTTAAACAATACGGAACTGCAAATGAAGATTATATGGGTCATGTTTAATTTGTATCAGAAAACATAACGTATCTCTAGATACTAGTTCAACGAACTTACTTTGTTAATTATCTTTTACTTGAGTTAAGTCATAATTCTATATGACTTGACCATTGTTAATTATCAACACCCGAAAAGTCTAAAACCATTGTTAATTAAACTGACTAAATTTGGCTGATACGTACTATTAAGACCTAATTTCTTATGTTTACGCTTGTAAATACAAAGTTACTTGGAAAAATACAAACTTACCTGTAGATCTTGTGATTTTTGATATAAAATACATGTATATAGAGCATATTACTAGCCGATTTATATGCTAATGCGATTTTGTGAGTAAAAGCATCCGCGATGGGGTGTCATCCTGGAGCATTAGGACTTTAGGTGGTTGTGTACCGTTCGACCCTTATTGAGTTATTGGCACTAAGAAAAAAAACCACTCCCCCTACGAGCTTTGCCACTAGTTGTAAAACATATGCTTTAGAACATATAGTATTTGGTTACAGAACAAATTTTGAAACATTGAAACAACATTGCCACCCGTCATGCCAGTTTATTAATCTGCGTATACTAAAGCAAAGAAGCAGTTTGCAGAGTAGAGATAATCAAAACTGGTTCTATTTCCCTGCTAATTTTAAGGTAGAATTAACAGTTTCAAATAAGCAGGTAGAAATCAGCTCATTTCTGAGTAATTAATTGAGATGAAATCAGCATACTATAGTAACTAAAGGCTGCCCGTAATAAGAGAGCACAACAAGCAATTTCACAACCGTTAACTAAGCGTCACATCAGCTTTTTTTTTTATCACACTAACTTCTCCACCAACTTGTATTTTTGTTCATTTTCATTTTTTTAAACACTAAACTTAAAATTTCATTAATAACTAAAAAAATATTACATTAATAACTCAAATAAAATAAAAAATAATACTTATATCCTCGCAACCCTAACCCTACTTATCATAGAACATAATCACTCATCCATCTTATCTATTCTCCATCACAAACCAAATTGCAGCCACGTATTTCTGTTTAAACAGAACAAGGTTATTTTGTTGTGGGTTTCGAATAACTCGAGAATAAATTGAAATCACAAACCCTTAAATTTCGTGAATATATTTTGTTTATGGGGTTTTGTTGTGTCTTTTTCAATCTCGAATCTTGTTGTAGGTTTCAAACATTCGTTATAAAAGATATTATGTTTGTTATGGGTTTCAGTTTACAAGTCTCACATACGTGGTTTTGTGTTTGGTGCTCTACGTTTTTTTCTAAATAAATATGGCCGACATCTAGTTTTTTTTTACTGTTGCCTTGTTTTTGTGCTCGAAGACGGTCCCACAACTTGGTCGATGACAAGACCAAATCTTGCATTTTAACCATTAAAGACGCTTCGAGGGGGGGTGGGGGGGGGGGGGGGGGGGGGGTCCTCCTTGGCTCGCAGACACGTTCTAGTACCCTTATTACGGGTGGTCTAAAAACCTTTGAAACAGTTTTTGCATCCCCCAACTGTCTTTTCTCTCTACTCCATAAGACAATAACTCAAAAATCAACGGGAAATAAATAAATCCAAACAATATTTCCTAAACACCCTCTCAATATGTTGATGACCCAAACCCGACTAGTTTTGGCATATTATGTCAACTAGAGCTCATTTAGTTCAACATGAATAGTCGATGTACCTGGACTAACAAATCTAGGATAATCATACATAACGCAATTATTTCAGTAACACAACAGAAACATCAAGCATTGATAATTGTGTTTTACAAACGATGACTAATGTTAACCCTGGGACAATACTCACGATAGAGAACAAACAATTCTAACAACTAAAAAATTCTTACCGTGTTTACATCTTAGATGATGACCAAAACAAATCAACAAACTACTAGAGTGAAAGCTAATAGCTACAGCATTTTACAAGCCTATTCCGCAGCAAGAAATGGGAGGACCATGGTCATAAATGTCTCATATGAAAGTGTGGCTGAACCTGTGTACCTAGTATCTTTCTCCTTGAACTTCTCAGTCAAACCCTGAAATTACGTGTTGATGAATTATGTTATTCAGACACATAAAGAACAAGATAACAATTAAAAAAAACACTACTCATATTCTGAAAAAGGGATAGCAGTTTTAGTTTTTTAGGGTTGACCTAACGCTTCTAGTTTCTTTTCCTATGAAAACTGCAAAATTTACCAATCTACCAATAGTCCCACAAAACCTTGATAATGATTTCGAGTCAACAAGATGATCTTTTTCGTCAATTATTCATGGATACAATAACACTCGATATGCAAAATTCACAGGGATCAGGAAATAAATACTAATTCATGAGTAGAAGAGGCATATGTGGTTTGGTTCCATCTGGTTCAAATGGTTCTGGTTATACCCCCTATAAGGGGTCATTTCTAGTGAGGGTGAAAATGGCCAAATTAGGTTGAGTTGACCCGTTAACACTTTATTGTCCAACGTTTTATGATTTTTCATTTTTCTATAAGTAATGGACGTGTTACAATGTTAATTAAGATTATAGGTACAATATTAGTACAGTAATCAAATTTGTTTAAAAAGACAATTTACGAGGTTGTATGCATCACAAGATAAGACTATTGAAAAGTATCAACCCGTTGGACCCATATGACCCGTTATAAACCAAACCATATCACTCATTTATAAGACCAACTCTAAATCTGAGCATCATTACATAATTATTAGAAAATAAAAAAAAGAGTAAGGGATAAGGGATGAACTTGCTGCTCACCTTTACAATCATTCCACACCTACAATTAAAAATTGCAGTAAAACATTAGAACTGGAACAAATAACAAGCTGTAAACGTGAAATGTGATATACTAAGCTTTTTGTAATAGACTTACTCAACAAAGCTGTCAAAGGACAGATCTACCCTCCTTCCACTGTGGTCATCATATTTTGAAATCAAGAGTTGTAGGACAGAAGGTGGAATTGCATATCCAAGACTGTATAGGGCATCTCTTAGTTCAGCTAGATCAATCTTTCCACTTCGATCCCTGTCAAACCTCTCAAAGATCGCCTACAGTGCACAAAAGAAAACAATTACTACGTAATAAACACCACCAAAGACAACATACTTAAGTCTGATTTCTTTTATGGATGGCAAACTTTTTTTACACATGAAAAGGTAATGAAGTTCCAATAGTTTTTATTTGAGGTAATCTAGTAAGCTAATTGATTTACTATGCGATATCAGGGCCATGTAAACAGAAAGTCAACGTAGCAAAAACTTATATTGCATCATCTGCCACATCATTAACCGTATAGCCCGCCGATTACCCTAGAATTACAAATAATGAAGCCACATTAACCCTAGTATGAGGGTAAAGTAAACAACATTCGCTGCCCCAAATAGAAGTAAAAAGCCACAATTTGCAAATCCAACTAGTAAATCCAGTTCTTTTAAGACTGCTCATTCTTCTGCCATCTATGTGAATTTTGTTTTCATTCAAAAAATCGTGCAACCAATATTTATATATATACATAGAATAACGAAATACGATCACTCACCCGCCATTCGCCAAGACAGCTCCATAACTCAGCAAACTCTTTAGGACCTGTAAAACACCAAAAAAAAGCCACATAAGTATATACAAATATACAATGCACATCAGGAGAAACGAAAATTCCTACTTTAACAAGTTAAACGAAATAATCAAAATCTAAAATATGACCATTGCAATAAATAAGATGAGCCACGAGTGCATGTTCATGGTTCAGCGAGACTTGGCAATGTTTGCATTGAGTTCATGAAGTAATTTTGTGATGTCAAATAATCAAAATAGAAACCACTACAAACAAACCACTGCGAATGTGTTTACAATTTCGATAATCAAATAATAGTTGATTACAAGCAAACGGGAGGCAACTGTCCAAAGTTGTGATAATCAGATACCAATGTCATGTATGTACGGGATGGCTTATTTCAATCTGCTTAACAGATATATGAGTGGTTTCTTATTTACTTGTTTGCCCAAAATAAGTTAAACAAATATACCCAAACACTCAAAAACGAGTGTATGCTTAAAACAGTGTGCAACAAATTATAGTCATCTAGCAATGTAGGTGTGAAACAACCTAAAAACAATTTTTTTGCCGCTACTCGCCTACTCCTTAATTAGTTTGGACCTAAAATTGCATATAGGCCGACCTAGACTCAGGTGCCCTCCTCATGTTGCGACCATCAGTCTCCGCAGCTCAGCAAGTATCTGGTGTTTGTGCATAGTGAAACTAATTCTACTTATCCGTCAGTTTTGTATAATCAACTCACGTGCAGTTGCAATAAAACTAATTCCGATTATCTCCTTATTTGAGGATCAGTTATATGTAAGACTATATGACTATCACATCTTCAAATAAACACCATAAGCACATCCTAACACTATTATTTACAGTTAATTATATTTTTAACTTAGATACGTATAAGGTTTTCTTGCATAAAATACTAAAATAGTAATGAAGAATATGCCAATTCCTAATACTAGTATCACAGTGTCAAAATTATCATACATAGGCTGAGTTTGGCCCAACTAGAACTAGCGATAGCAGGAAGCAAGCAATAGCGTTTATATTTCAACGCTCCATTGAGTAGCTTTTCTAATACTAGTGTTTAAAAAACAAAGTCCAAAACGTTACACACTCATTGCCAAATAAGCTTTATATGTCAAACGCTAAATGCTAGTTTCTACGTTACGCACCAAACATTAGTAACTTCCAATTTGTGTGCAATAATAGTGACTTTTTTCTTACATGTTGACACACATCAACATGTAATTGGATGATTGCAAAAAAGTTACTATTATGATAAATTTGTCTATGCGTTACTACAATTAGGACTTGACCTACTATAATCTCATAACAAATACAACCAAACCAAATTTATTTTAAAAAAAAAAACAAAAAAAAAAAAAAAAAAAAAAAAAAAAAACAGAAAAAAACAAAAACAAAAAAATGAACCAGTTCCGATGATGAGGTTACATGGATTCCGAAAAACTTATTATTTGGATTAAAAAAGAAGACAATAACGTAGGTGTATCTGTAATTTTAGGGCATGTTTGGCGCATAGCGGTTAGGAGCATTTGGGAGCGGTGAACGTTGAGCGTTATGATTTTTAAAGCTCGTTTGGTAAGCAGCAAGAAGATTTATCTAATTTTTCGGAATGCACCTTTTACAAAACTCCATGAAGTAGCATCTAGGAGCGTTGAGCATTTAGAAGTTGCAAACGTAGCTGTAGGTGTAATCATAATGTGTAAAACAACTACTAAATGCTCAACGCTCCTAAATGCTACTTCATGGAGTTTTGGAAAAGGAGCATTCCGAAAAAATAGATAAAGCTACTTGTTGTTTGCCAAACGAGCATTAAAAATCACAACGCTCACCGCACCTAAATGCTCCTAAACGCTCTGCACCAAACACGCCTACAACTACTTGAAGAAACATTAGGGTTCTAGCTTTTTAACTACATATACAACTCCATTACCAAACAAACATTATATTCTGAATAAAAACGCGCTAAAAAAACTGGTAAACTGACCAGTTCGATTGGGGTCACTAGGATTCCTAAACTGAAACATGAGCAGCTTAATAGTCCTGGAACTAAACTTCTGATAAGCATTGGTCAAAGCCTGCTGAAGCTCCTTAGCATCAATAAACCCACTCCTATCCAAATCCACCGCCTGGAAGCTTCGTATCACTTCAGGATGTGTCCCTGGTGGAAACGACACCGTTTGATGCTGAGGCGGTTGAGGCGGGTACCCGTACCCGCCTCCATACCCGGTGTAGTTGTAATTAGGCTGTTGTTGAGATGGTGGTTGTTGGTAAGGGTATGCGGTGGCGGGTTGGTGGGATTGGGAAGCGGGTGCGGGTGGGGCTGATGGGATGGTGTTTGGGTTGGGGTTGTAACCGGAGTATGACATGGTTTTGTGAATTGTTAACTGAGATTAGGAATTTGTGAAATTGAGGGATTATGATGATTTAATTTATATGGCGGTTACGTTACGCGTAACCAAACTCGTTTTGGATCTTTCTAGCTAGCTCCTTGTTTTCCTTCTATCAGTGGCTATCTATAAATTCTATATTTAGGTTCAGGGAGGGTGTTTGGCAGGGTGTGTTTCTTTTCTTTTTTTAGATATATATCACTTTCAGAATGTAGTTTAGAAAATTCTTATCAAATTAGAATTGGCTTTTACTAACACATTCAACGTATAATCTTTAATAACAGCGACATCCAATTAGACAGTATGTTGATCCTAAACTCCGCCTCTACTTCCTCCTTACTTCCTCCATAAGTAAATGAAAACAAAGTTTGAAAAAATACTACTCCCTTCGTCTCAAAATTATACTCCATATTAAAAAGATGTGTCAAAAAAATTATCCACATTCTATTTTAAGCAATAAAAAAAATTAGTGGGAGAATATTATATTTAAGTTGTTGAAATTTGTAACAGTTCTACTTTTATTTATTAAACTGTATTATTTTAGGTCTAGTGACAATAATTTTAAAATGAGGGGAGCAATATTTTAAAATCTTATAAGTCATTTTTAAATAGGATGAGAAAAAAATAAGTAATCCCAAGCACCCTCGATTTGACTAAAAAAAACCCCCGAGTTTTAAACCAAGAGCTCCATTAAGAATTAATTTTCCATAAGTAAATAAGTAGTAGTTTGATTTTAGGCTTTATGTATCAATAAACTAATAAGTGAATCATTGACCCTTTTTATAACATCGACTAGAACAATCACCAACGGATAATCTAGTTATGATTTTGTTATGAATATTGTTTATTATGACTGAATTGATTCAATTTGCGCCATGAAGGATAAATTAACTTAAAAAGGTTGGGTTTCCTACTTTACTAGAGTTCTTAGCATTACACAAACATTACTCTCAACCAATCAATGAACAAACATTAAAACAGCCAAAGACTACACAAGTTGTAGCATTACATTTTTCTAACAAATGACCAAACAAGATGAAATAAGTATGACCGTGCCAGTTAGACGAAAAGATAACGATACACCCTTTAAGGCATAAAAGATAGGAACAACATTGATCGCAAGCCTAAACGTCAGCCTACCTTTTGATAATGTTAGAAAATCAAAATCTATGTCTAAACTTGGCATGTTATATGTCATTGTGTTGAAATTTAGTGTAGTATTCTAGAACTTGACCCCTGGAATATATAAAAGTTTGCATTATTGAACATACACGACGCAATCATCATAAACATTGCCAGCATACAAACAACCAAGTCGGATGCAAGTAATATAAAATATGTTAAATATTAAAATCACAAATAATCAGACAGTGACTTATTAACACATGGATAAGTCATCTATAACACTTTTTTTTTTTTTTTTTAAGAATTCAGTCAAGAATCTGGGTCAGTTTCTCAATAATTATATTAGCAGTTACTCAATATTCTATACCATTTCTTTAGTGAAATCTATAGAATCATATCATAAAATCAAAAGAAACCAATAGGAGGTTCAGGTCAACCTATCAAACCATCCTGATCCCGGATCCATACCAAAAATAACCCCATGTTACGCAACCTGACCCACACAACTTACCTTTACAGAATATAGATTGGCAAAGAACAATAAACTTTGCAATTAAATAGTAGAGTATATAACAGAATTCCATGTTAACTCTTCCAAAGCAATGTGTATAAATTTGATTTTGATCTCTAAGTACTAAACACAAGACAGGGCGGTTGTTACAATTAGCCCTTATTACACGAACTTGTCCCGGATAAACATACCTGCAAAAATGATGGAACTCTTTTTGTATGCCTCATTTTGCAACACAACTCTTTTTCTTAGTTAGGTTTGGTGCAACCCCTACTATTGCAATATGTACAGGTCTTCTATTTCATGTATTCAAGCACACCCTGACTGATCTCTTCGAGAAAAGAAACAAACCCCATAGAATTTGCAAATCCGCTTCCATCAACATCTTGTTCTTCAATTAAATAGTTCTCGAACAGTGTGGCATCTTCTTGACTGCCTCTAATAAATACCAGTCTAGGAGTAATGCTTCTCTCTTGCTTCAATTTATTAATAGTAGTTCTCAATAAACCTGCAATTCAAAGTCGATTAATTTAATTATATAGTCAAATAAGATAAGTCTAGGAGTATTTTCAGCGACTTACAGTCATGTGGTGGAGGATAAGGAAGGGTAGGGTCAGCTGTGGAGGAATAAAATACAATGAGGATTGTGAATGCATCAAGAAAAAATATCGGACTTTCACTTGTCAGTAGTGCAGCACGGCTCAGTGAATGGCGAGGATATGCAAGTTTATCAGGAGTTGAATATGATGTTAACAGAGGATATATTGCACGGTGAAGAGAACTTGGTTCAAGTCCACTGCATCAAAGAATCAAAATAAACATTAACATAACGCCGCGTAGAATGTAACTAAACAAACAGTGAAACAGACCTAAACTACTTCTCCTATTACTCAATATTTTCATTTCATGGTTATCATACACATTCACAACTTCAATATTAAAAGCTCATAATAATGTTATGCAAGTATCTCTCAGTAACCCTTATTAACTTCTCCATATTAATCTGTTGTTCAGTAGTATATCTACTAGGATAAAGAGAGGCCAAATAACAAATCCAGTAGAACCATCATCATCGTCATCTTAATTGAATAGCAAATTTAACTAAGGTGGTGTTTGGACGTGCATTTTAAAGGGGATTATGTGAAATTGCATAACTGAAATCAATTAATCAGTCATAGTAAAGCAGGCCCTAGAAATTAGTGCTTGTATGTGGTTTTGGTGTTTAAGTTTTAATAATCTAATAGTGTTTGAGAAATTCTGGTTATTTTAAAATTAATACAAAACAATAAACATGAACAACTGACTCTTGCAATTTCAAGTCGCAAATGATCATATAATCAGAGTTTTGTTAATAAGGCAAATATCTACTTATCCAAACATTGAACATTAACAACAAACTCTTGCGACTTCAAGTAGCAATGATCATATAATCAGAGTTCCAAAAGGCATATTCAAACAACTCCTAAACAACAACTTGTTTACCTTTACTCTCATGCATAGAATATGACATACCTGAACAAACATTGAAGGTATATCCGATAATCTGGATGAATTCCTTCTTCATGAAAGCGAAGAAGAGGATTACGAAGCAAAGCAAAGACTAGGCGAGGTAATGCCTGTAATTGCGGACATTGAGCGAACGTGACATCAATAAGTGAGCCCGTTGAGCTTCCAAACTCGTTGGGGGCATTTTTGCATGCTTCATTATACTGACCAGTAAGGATTACAAGCCAATCATGTAGTAACATCCTTCCTTCTCTTACTCCTTCACTCAGTGAGGCTAGTATGACCTGTTTCAAGAGGGAAATATAGAGCTAAAGATCACAAAATGCCAGCTTTCACATCGAAATTGGGTAATAGATAAATCTTCTTACCTTGTGAACAAGTATTGAGAGAACAACTTCAGGATCAACACCATCATATAGCTCATTCATGTTATGCGCAACTCCAAACTGCATTGTTCGAATTCTGAGTCGCCTTTTCAGGGTATATTTCAATCTGCGTGGACACATTACATTTGTGTGAAAAAGAATGATACCCAAAGACTTGACAAGAACCTTTTTTACAGCACACAAAAATGGTTTGATCTTGATTGGCTTGCGAGTAATGACAACAATAATAGTAAGGTTTAATACTTATTGCCTGACAAGTAGCTACATCAAGTTACTATCTAATGGTACAAGGGGCAATTTCGGCATAAAATGGGTCAATTTGAGCTACTTTGCCAATCTTTTGGGTTTGTTTGAGAAAAACAACATATCCAAACAG
The DNA here is from genome assembly GCA_030686995.1 of Artemisia argyi. NCBI lineage: Eukaryota > Viridiplantae > Streptophyta > Magnoliopsida > Asterales > Asteraceae > Artemisia > Artemisia argyi. Next base: position 32,902,515 of record CM060695.1, read on the forward strand.
GGCCAGATGGGCAAAAATTAAAAAAGATGTAACGAATTTATGGATCAAAAGCTTGAATCAAGTATTAAGCATGATTCCAAGAACTATACTTCAAAACAATAATCTAATATTCTAGAATAAAACAATATAGGTGAGGTTGTAAACATTTGATACTTTTGACCCACAACATCACCAATATTAGTTACTTTTGATGCTACAATTTATTATATTAATAATGAATAACACTGTTTGAGAATCATTTAGTATGTTGGCAACTAAAAAACTTTTAAAAATTGAACAAGTGGGTCAACCCAACCCGTTTGACCTGAACCTGCTTTGACCAGTTACCCACCCCATCCATTTTGCCACCTTTATTTATAAAGTCAAATAAAAAAATATATATGCAGAAATACACATACCTACTAGGCAGGCCTGATCCTGGAGTTGGATTCTCCTCTTGGGGGACAATGACAGTATACTGGAAAGCTAATTGTAGCATAGGAAGCTCAGAAGTGTGTCTGCAGCATATATGATCCAACAAATTAGGTTTCAAACATAGTCACAATAGCATAGCACAGAACACTGCCATTTGATATTAGGGAACTGAAAATCTACAAGGCAAACTTGTACAGTAACATTTACTAGCACAGTACCCGCGAAAGCGGAGGCGACAATTACTATCCAGTGGTTTTTCGATTTTTCTGACAGTATCTGGTGGTTGCCAGAGCTGGTGGTGTATGGGAAGAAGGGGAGGGTGATGTGTAACATCTATATTAAGGTTGTCTTGGCTTTAATATGTGCGAATATGTACGGGAGCTGTCGAAGGTGTTTGGTTACACAGATACAATATCAAGAGTGAGATTTAGCCAAAGATGATCCGATGGTTGAGGTCTCACTCTCACCCATCCTTAGTCCTAGAAATAATGAGTCCCGCACATATAAATGCATAAAAATACAGCATAGATAATAGAAGAACGGGTGAAATGTGAACTTCTACCTGGCAAACCCATAATTATTTACAAAATCGAAGTCATAAGCATATGTAGCAAATGAGTCGCAACAGATAACATGTTGAACATTATCATACTGCGGATCTGGAAAGAAATGACCATACTGCAGGCAAAGAATTATTTTATTAGACATGATCAAAGCGGTACAATAAGAAAGCTAAGCAGTAGAATGAAAAGTTACTCACGGAATTTCCAGTTTTGAACTCAGTAGACGTCCTCAGCCGCATGACACAATTGAAGGCGTATGGACGACTTAACATCCGATACCTACAACCAAAAAAGCAATTTTCCTTGTATAAGATAAATAAATAACTTAGGATGCCAATCTTTACAGTAACTTTGTAAGATAAGATGCATCATACAACAACAACAGAGTAGTTAAAAGGACTATCTTTTGATGATCCATACAAAAGTTTATAACTTAATTCAGATGCACATTACTTACATATCCTGTGGAAGTGTTGAATCGTCAGTATTTGGGTATAGAAACAATGAGCCTCCACTATCAATACTAAGAAACTTCAAGGATGCCAAATCTGTGTACTCATTTGTAACAGCAAGTATGTCTATGCAAACACCTGCTTGAACAGCGACAGCAGCCTGTAAAAACATACATGAAAACATATGTTTCTTAAATATACATATCACATAAAAGACAGGGCGGTAATCAAAATTCAGATTAGTACCAAATCTTTGTAAAATGGTGTCTGTTCTGGAAGTAAGGCAAGCTCAGCATCCTCTCCTCTACTAGCATATTGATCACCATATCTTCTTGTGTCTAGTTGCCCAGGTCCATAATCAGGAGGTCCAGATAGAAAAGCAAATATTCTGGCTGCAACGAATTTCATGTTAGAAGCGGAAAAAATTGCCATTTCGTTCAAAATATAGTTTGGCTGTGCAAGCAGCAAAACATAAGCAATTCTAAAATAAAAACCATGAAAGTTATCAAACCTAAAGCGTAAGTGTTGCCATGTTCAGATCCAAGGTATGAAATTAGTGTTTCCATTGCCAGTCCAAAACCTCGCCCTCCCAGAAAAATTCCTTGTCCAGAAGCTGGACCTTCCCATGATGACGTCGGTCTTAAAGTTTCAAGCGCAGATGCAATTCGATCCTTACATGTTTCTACCTGTAGTAAAGATAAGAGTCATAACAGACCTCATCTTTTGGCCTTCTAAAATGGATCCTACAAAACCAAATATAATACGATATGGAGGTTCGATATTTAGTTGTCAATAAACTTACTGGAGCCAAGAAGGAAAACAATGGCATGGCATCTTCAAGCTCAATTGATAGGGTTCCATCAGAGTCCGCAGGTAGGAAAACATTTTTCACCACAGGAATAGGTCCTTGTACATCATACAAACCTAACTTGTGGCTGAATGTAGCAAGACCAAAAAGCGATCCAGGCGCAAGAGCTATAATAAAAACTAGGTTTTAGCATTCAAAGCTCATTGGAGCAGGTATGCATTTAGAGTCTAGATAGAAATACTAGGATTACTAACCTTCTAAAGCAGCTAACAATGCACTTTTTGTAAGTTCCAGAAACTCTTCTGAGGCTGGAAAATAATAAGTAAACATCGATTAAGTACGCGCATATACTAAAAGCACAACTAATGCACAGAAAGAAATGTCCTGTATGATAATGAATAAGACCAGAGTGCTTAAAGTTAACTATGCATCAGAACATTCCATTCTTGAAGCACTGCACTTTCTGTTGGAACATGTAAAACTGGTAAACAATTCAAATAAACACCACAATTTGACAGCCGTAACTTACATGCCAAATCAATAGCAGCAACATAAACAGGCCGGGCTTGCATATCTTCCTCCTCAGAACCTTCAACTGCAAGATTAAAACACTTAATTTAATATACACAAACACTTCAATCTACAACTAAACGTTTTGATATCTATAAAGCGAAAACGCTCAAGCCACTTCCATTGCAATAGATATTCACTGATTCTTACATTAACCTACATATACTCAAGTGCATAATCATAAGCAACACAAATGAATTCACAAAATCTATTAAAATACACTCAATAACTTCACATCAACATCAATATATTCAAGTGCATAATCATAAGCAACACAAATGAATCACAAAATCTATAGTTAAAATACACACAATAACTTCACATCAACATCAATAAACGGCCAGTAGTGCTCAAAACATTCAAAAACTCTTCTATTAGTCCACATTTTGAGTGACATTAACAAAACAAAATCAAACCTATACAAAGGGTACTCTGATTAAACCTCAACAGTCAACTACTTCATTTCTAAGAGAACATGTAATCATTTTATCTCTCATAATAAATATTTTGTATTGACATTAGTAAAGTTAAATCATGCTTATGTGACAATCCAAGGTTAACATTGCATAAGCTTATTCCGCATGTAACAACATTGTCAAATTCTATGCACATTTCACGTGACAAAATTATGACAATTAGTAAGCAATTCTATATCAACATCATTAAACTGCTTCCAGTGAAAAAACAATTACTAACTCTTCTATTAGTCCACATTTACATTAAAATTAACATTATCAGAACTAAATAAAACCTACGGACCAAAGGGCTTGCGTCCCAATGGTACCCCCATGTTGTGTGAGAAGCTCCCCAATCAAATAGTTGTGGGTTCAAGTCCTGCTTAGGACATGTGAGTTAGATTTGTGGTATTGTGAGATAGTTAAGCTTGTCGTTCTAAAAAAATAAATAAATAAACCCTGTGGATATTAGACTCTAATCGAACCTCAACCACTTCATTTCTAACCTAATTTCTCAATTCCAGCTAGAAATACAGTAATACACAACACACAACCTAAGTGATAAACAATGAAGTAAGTAGTAACAGATAATCAAGCTTACGTTGCAATTCAAGGACAACAAACAAACACATACTGTTATCCTAACTAAATAGAACTACACTAATGCAACCAGTAATAAACAATGCCGTAACAGATAATGCTGCTTATGTGGCAATCCAAGGCCATTCGAACCTCAACCAGTTCATTTCTAGTTCATTTCTAACAGAACTTCTCAGAACAATGCCTAACCTAATTCAACATATAATTCTGCTTATGTGGCAATCCAAGGCCATTCGAACCTCAACCAGTTCATTTCTAGTTCATTTCTAACAGAACTTCTCAGAACAATGCCTAACCTAATTCAACATATACATTATCAAAAACCGTTCTTACATGGCAACTCAAGGTCAACAAAGGAAGACATATTCTCCAACGAAGATTCCGGCAACGCATAACGCAATTAACAAAACTAAGTAAAAAAAAACCTATCGAAATCACACTCTAACCAAACCTCAGCCGCTTCATTTCTAACCTAATCTCTCATTTCCAGTACAATAAACAACCTAACTCAACAAGTAATAAACAATGCAGTAACAGATAACCATGCTTACGTGGCAACTCAAGGTCACCAAATCAGGACATATATTCACGCGAAGATTCCGGTACAAGAATACCGCGAAATTAACAAAACTAGTAGAAAACCTATTATGAATTACACTCTAATCGAACCTCAACCGCTTCATTTCTAACCTAATCTCTCATTTCCATCTCCAATCGCACAATACAGAACCTAATTCGACACCTAATAACGCTGTAACACATAATACACATTTCGTGTTCATATAGAGACTAAATGCGCTTATGTGGCAACTCAAGGTCTACAAACGAGGACATATTCTCCAGTGCAAATTCAGGTACCAAACACCGAGCAATTAACAAAACTTATAAAAAACTTGTAGATATATTTCGTGCAAATTACACTCTAATCAAACCTCTAACCGTAATTATACAATGCAGTAACAACTTTCTAACACAACTCAAACCTAAAGAAATCACACTCAAATCAAACCTCAACCACTTCATTTCTAACGCAACTTCTCATTTTCAGATGTAATTACCTAACTCAACAATTCATACGACACACATTTCGTGCGAAATTACGTCAACAACACAGAACACATTTCGTAATCCTAACTAAATAAAGCAACACAACCTAACTCAACAACAATGCAGCAACAAATAACAACAATCAATGCTTACGTGGCAACTCAAGGTCAACAAACACCGACATATTCTCCGGTGCAAATTCAATACCGCGCATTTTAACACAACTAGTTAAAAACCTAATGAAAAATTAAACTCTAACTGAACCTCGACCGCTTCATTTCTAAACTAATCTCACAATTCCACATCTAATTACACAATGCATAAGCTAATTCGATACCTAATAACACATAGAAACTAAATGTGCTTACGTGGCAACTCAAGTTCAACAAACCTATAGAAATCACAATCAAATCAAACCTCAACCGCTTCATTTCTAACGCAACTTCTCATTTTCACAACCTAATTCACATACGATACACATTTTGCGCGAAATTACATCAACAACCTAATTCACATACGATACACATTTTGCGCGAAATTACATCAACAACCTATCGTAATCATAACTAATAAACAATGCAGCTACAAATAACAACAATCAATGCTTATGCGGCAACTCAAGGTCAACAAACGCCGTATTCTCATTTCCACGTCTAATTACACAATACAAACCTAACTCAACAAGCAATAAAACAATGTGCTTACGCGGCAGCTCAAGGTCAACAAACGCGGACATATTCTCAGCCGAATTCTCCGGAACCGAGTACCGCGCAATGGTATCACTACTCAATCCATTCAAAGTACCACAAAGAGCACAAGTCCAAGCCCACTGATCCTGATCACAATAAGTATTGTAATAGCCGTAACAATTCTCACACCTAGGGATCAAATCACCGCCAGATCCGTACACAGGCGAGTTTCCGTGCTCGTCTTTTGAACTGAACGGGGTTACTGTTACTCCCCATGGTGCGCCTGAGGCTTCTTGTGCGTCGGGGTCGATTGGGAAGCGGTTGAGGGAGGGCCGGATTGACATTTTTGTTAGGGTTTTGTGAGTGTGTGTTTTGTGTGTTTTGTGTGTGTTTTTTTTAATTTGGGGAGATGGTGATGGTTTTTTGTTTTGGGATGATACGTGGTGTGGACGAATGGTGGTGTGACACGTGGGTTTTTTTTGTTGACTTGTCCACGTAGGATGGTTTTTTAGAGGCTGTTTGTTATCCCACTTTGGTATGGGTTTTGGGTTGACAAGACTAATGACATTTGTTTGGTTGTTGTTTTTGACAAAATGAATGGGTGTAGGATATGAAAAATATATACAACTCTATTACTATCTGACATAGATCTTATCGACCTTTTGAATGTTAGGTAATGAATAAAATGAAAGAGCTGTCACGTCGCCATTAAATATCCATATTTAGAATTGCACACACAATGTTTAGATAAAGACATGATATGGATACCATATTTAGGTAATGAATAAAATGATAAATAATATCGACTTTTTAAATGTTAAGTAATAAATAAAATGAAAGAGTTGTCACGTCGCTATTAAATATCCATATTTAGATGTAACGTAATGAATTACACACACAATGTTTAGATAAAGACATGATATGGATACCATATTTAGATGTAGGGGTGCTATTCGGGTCGGGTTCGGGTCAAACGGGTCGGGTCCAAGTCGGGTCGAGGGTAAAAATAATATACCCGAACCCGACCCTATTTGAACTCGGGTTAGTCGGGTTCGGGTCAAATCGGGTCGGGTCAAGTCGGGTCGGGTCAAGTCGGGTTCGGGTTTGTCCAATTTACAAAACCACATAATTTTATTTCTTTTTTTTTTTTTTTTTTTTTTGCGAATGACAATTATGAAAAACCAAATTCACTTTGTAGTTTGTACCGATCAATCAAGAGTCTATTAATATTGTTGATACTTAGAAGATTGAAAAAATATGTATGAGCTTAAAAGTTCATTTTGAAGTTTGTATGATTATAACGCCGAGCATACAAGTCTATTATTTCAAAATTAATTGACAATTTATGAAAGAAAAAAAAAGAAAAAAAAAAATGATATTTGTTAAGAAATAAATTCTTTTATTTCTGATGATTACAAAATTCAAAAATGATTGATAATGTGAATAAAACTATAATTCATGACTTTAAAGTCTTAGTAATTCTACTTATTTAACTTAATACAGGTCTTGCACGAGCCTCTCATAATAGATTCTAACTTAATATAGAAAATGGGCCAAGTTTACTACATGGATCACTTAATTTAACTTGGGCCTATCAATTGAAAAAAAAAAAAAAAAAAAAAAAAAAAAAAAAAAAAAAACTCGGGTTAGTCGGGTTGACCCGAACCCGAATAGGCAAGTTTTTGAAACCCGATACCCGACCCGAGTTCGTAATCGGGTTAGTCGGGTTGACCCGATTGACCCGACTAAGATTTTGGACCCGAGTAACCCGACCCGAGTATCCTTATTCGGGTTCGGGTCCGGGTCGGGTCGGGATTTATGACACCCCTATTTAGATGTAACGTAATGAATTGCATACAAAATATGTTTATAAACATATTATAGAGAATGACCTTTGGAGTGACATTTAACAAACACGAGAAAAGTAGACAAGGATGTAGACGATAAAGTTACTTATTCAATTATAAGTCCAATCTTCACCTAATTTACGTATATGGTTTGTCACCTTTTTACAAAAATTATCACCACGAATTTTGCTTCACATCTACTTCAATCGACACGAATGGCGGTTATCTTAGATGCTAGCTCTCGTGTCATTATTTTAGTGGTGGATCGAATTTTGGTTTGTTAATATGTATGTCTCTAAGAGCATAAGGTATAATAACTTAGAGTTAAAACTTCAGCTTTAACCTTTTCACCTTAACTCATAAAAAAAACCCGTTACGATAACTCACCTTAACTCAACTTTAACTCAAATATTTTCAAATTCAACCCTAAACTAAAATTAATATTTTATTTAATAACAAACATAACATGTAGAACACAAATTATATTAATCAATAAACTTTAAACACACATTAAACATTAAACTTTAAAATTAAAACACGATCTTTATTAAGTAAATAACATCACATTAATTATTAAACATGTTACAATACGAGATTAAAAAAAATTACGAAATACAATTATTCAATCTTGACGCTTTTCCAACCCATATTTTTCGATGATTCGGTCCTTTTCTATGTTGATCAAACAGTAATTAAAAGATGAAGTAATTAAACACAAATAGATCATTACTGCTGTAGTAGATTAAGCCATCAAAAGAAACTGACCCGGCCATTTAGATGGAAAAACATTAAAAGATCAACTCATCATGCCTCTAATACTTTTAGGACAGAAAGATTAAAACTTTTATCTTGCACAATAAACCACCCCAAAACTTTTGAAAAGAAACAGTACTAATCATAAAGTGCCCCAAATATAACATGTAAAAAAGAAACTGACCCATTTAGATGGAAAATTGAACTCATCATGCCTCTAATACTTTTAAGACAGAAAGATTAAAACTTTTATCTTGCACAGTAAAGCAATATTAAAAAAAGAAACTAGTATTAAAAAGAATGTAATTTTAAACCAAAAAGTTGCGCGAAACCAGAAATAAACCCGGACATCAAGATTAAAACTTTTATTTTGCAGAAAGCCCAAAACTTTTGAAAGAAGCAATAATAATCAAAACTGACAAACCCTTAAATAATCATAACGAAAGAAAAAAACTTATAACATATATTAAACCCATATATAAGATGAAAACACACAAAGTTAATATAACATTGTATAACAGTAATAAAGAAAAACAACTTACTGAAGAGTAAGTCTGGAGTGTTCGAGTAAAGATCGAGGACCACAATTTTTTCATACCGGATCTCTTCACCGGTAAATTTCTTCTTTAGAATCGCAAAAAAATCCTGCTTACTCGGTTTATACTTCAATCCGATGGGCCACTCATCGGTTCGAACAACCGATGTAGCTGTTTCAAGAGACATGATCTTGGAGTTTATTGTTTATGTCTATGAAAGAGAGCCTTTTGTTTACTGTTTTTGTGTGTGAAATAGAGAGATTGGGAGAGAGAGAGAGAAAGAGAAAGAGAAAGAGAGATTTGTGAGAGAATGATGAAGAAGAAACTTGTTGTGTTTAAATAAGAAAATCCGACCGTTGGGAACCCTTTTCTTGTAATTAATTGGTATATTACAATACTTATTTAGAGAGTACGACTCCCATTTGACCTTACTTTGACTACTTTTGTTTTAAACTACTTTAACTAGTTAGTTAGAGTTAGGCTGGGCATAGTCGATCGGTTGCCATTATGTGTGTTTGGTCATTCAAGGACCAACTCTCAAGTCGGTCGAAAATTCAATCGATTTTTTACGCTTACCTCTTTTTCTTTCTTTTCTTTTTTCTCGCAGGCGGTGGCTCTTTTGATAAATGAAGAAGACCACCCTATATTAGGGATAAATCCCCGGTTCTTGTATGTTGGGCTTTGTTTGGGCTCCTATTTGTAATACCCATTTTTTGAGCTAGTTAACTAACACTTAGGCCGAATTTTTTGAATTAAAAAGATAAATAAAAAAAAAAATAACTTGGTCCCTACTGTGGCAACTTGGTCATCGTCGGAGAGATAAAGCTGATGTGACAAGGTCATGTCTTACAATCACCTTTGTGATAACCCTTATTTTTATACGACTAGAGGTTACTAATCATTATATGACAAACTTTTACCACTTGTTTAAAAATACTTTTAACTAGTTAGAGTCACACCCTCTCATTTTTCACCTCAACTTCACCTCCTTCTCACCTTTTACCCGTAGTGGTCACCACTCCCTTCGCATTTTATTTAAAATATATTCACTTCATACAAGCATATCTCACACAAATAAACAATAATACTGTAACCCCCCTCCCCCAAAAAAAAATTCATTAACACACCGGAAGACTAATTTGGGTGTTACGGGCAGGATCGCAGTTATAACCATAGAAATTTATTCAATTCAAATACGAGAGCGTTTTCATTTTTTAACATAATCATGAATGACATAAGTGTTTGAAAATGACTGATTGAATTTTTTTTAAACCGCAGACTCATGGTCCAATACCCACTCCGTGCCTTGAATAGCTAGTCAACAAAATTGTTGAGTGAACCCATAGTGTTTATGTTTAGTAATCATTTGAACACAAGATAAGTAGTTCAAAAATAGTCAGGAGTTGTATATTGCCATAAGTCTCATGAACTCAAACATTAACGTGTATGATATAAAATAGGTGCCCTCGGGGTAGGAGCTTGTCATTCTCCTAGTATAACTCAAATAATGTGCATTTGACTATCTATCCCGTTAACACAAGGTTATCTATCCGGTTAGCTACAAATGGGCTGTCAACATCCAATAGATCTATTCACAGTTATTCGCGTTCACTCGCAAGTGACTAAGGTTCATGATATGAAGGACTTTTATAGGGGCAACCATGTATCTTATGCAATAACATTCAGGAATAGCATACATGAAATACTTTTGTTCAGTTTGTAGCATGTATCTCCCCACGGGTTTGTAAAATATATAAAAGTGGGACTATGAACTCACCTTTGTTGGGTGTATGTGTAGGAAAATATGTGATCTTAAATGCAACTTGGGAACGGCTCCAACACGTAACCTGGATAATATAGGAAATCTCATATTTTGGTGGTTTTACTCTAATTCTCAATATGAGTGAGGATTCTCATAAGAAGGTGAGCGGGAACTGGTTTTAATTGTGAGAAATGAGGTTTCAGGTGTTTGAAATGCTTAAAGTTCAAAAATAATATTATTTATAATATTACTTGACCTTATGTGTGTTGATGATAAGTTATGCTTAACTTACTGTTGTGTGTTACAATTTTTATAGTTGGGTGTTCTGGTTGTGTTGTTGCTTATGGGACATCAGTGCTTTTATTAAAGTTACTTAATAAACCTTCAAGTTTTAACCCTGCACTTTGACAAAATGATATTTTTAGCTCAATATACTCAAATGTGACCATTATCATCATAATTCTCAACTATTCACCTTTTTACCCTGTAGTTATCAAAATGACAATTTAATTGTTGTTGACTTGTTTTAACAAACAATTTGTTCTTCTCAAGAGCATCTCGTGTTCAAAACAACAAACCCATGTTGTCCAAAACAAAATCCACAAACATTATTAAACCAATATCAAACATAATCAAAGATGATGTCACTTACACAAAACTAATCCAATCATCCATAAACTCAGCCTCTTCATTACATGGCAAATTAGCCCAATCACACATTATCAAAATGGGTCATAACCCATCTCTCTTTTTAACCAACTTATGAACATGTACTTAAAATGTGCTGAATTTGGGTCTGTACATAAACTGTTTGAGTGTTTGATGAAATGTCTGAACGAAATGTGGTTTCTTGGAATATGTTGATTTTTGGGTATGCGAAAATGGGGAGGTATGAGTATGCAAAAAGGGTGTTTCGTGAGGCGAGAGGTATGGATGTTGGGTTTAGTAAGTTTACGTATGGGAGTGTTTTGAGTGTTTGTGGGAAGACGGGTGATTTGGGAAACTAGCCGTTAAAGGATATTGTAACGGAAACTATCCGTTACTAATTTTATTGGGAAATACAAATACACACAATAAGGAAATACATACAATACGAAAATACAAATACACACAATACAGAAATACAAATACGGCCGTTAATTCCTATATCTGTTCCATGTTGGGCTGTTTTTCAAGATCAACCACACGTGAAAGTATTTGAAGCCTGTAAATTCAAGTAAATATCATTGTATTTTTTACATTCACATGTAAGTCTTGCTCACTTACCCGTTATCTGGCTTTTGTTACGAACAGGACCGTCAGATTGTTCGTTGAACCTTTCTGTAACTTCATTCCAAAAAATGGATTCGCGATGGAATTCGTGAACAACTTGCCACATGTCGGCTAGCAAGCATTCTTCTTCAACAGACCAACGAGTAGCCATTGTAAAATTTTTTAGAGAGTGAAGTGTTTGCAAAATATCATTGAATTATGGGATGTTTTATATAGAGGTGTTTAAAAATTCACATATCAAAAACTGAGCGGGATATGTGTAAATTTTAAAAATTCAAATTCAAAAAATGAGCGGTTAAACGTTTAAAATTCAAATTAAAAAAACGGGCGGAAAAACGTTTAAAATTCAAACTCAAATGTCAGAGCGGGATAAATCATTAACTCGGTTCTATAAATGTCAGAGCGGGATAAATTATTTAGAAATTCAAATTTCAAAAACAAGAGCGGGATAAATTTAAATTTCAAATCCAAACAATGGCCCTATAAATAGCCATTCTCAGGTGCTCACAATACACCCAAAATTCTTACACGAATCATACATAATTCACAAACAATTCTCTCAAAACAATGTCTCACAACAATTCACCAGATAACGAGTCAGTTTACAACACCCCACCCGAAGATCTTTTCCCCGTATTCCCATGCGACAATCAACCAGCCAACAATCCACCAGCTAACAATCCACCACAAGATTTGTTTCCCATTTTCCAATATGATTTTCCACCACAAAACACTCCACCGGAAGTTTTGTTTCCACCGGTAAACAATCCACCCCACTACAATCCACTGGCAAACTATCCACCACATAACCAACCCAATACATTTGGGTTAACTGATGAAGAACTCTATGAGCAAGTGTAAGGAATTAGTGAAGTCAGTATTTAGATACTGCTGAAGATTCTGCTGACAGGTTCCTGCCGAAGCACATACTGGTTTCTGCTAAAGTATAGTTCCTGCTGAAGAATAGTGTTACTGCGGATATAGTTAATCCGTGGATAGAAGTTAGTTATTTATAGATAAGATATGTAGAATATCTTTTAGAGTATTATGTTTATACGTTTCTTGTAGAAGAATTTAAAGTTTCCACTAGTATATAAGGAACCCAAGGATATTGTATTACGTACGAGTTTCAATAACAATTATTAGCAAATAATATAGATCCATAGAGGATTAGAGTTTAGCATACAAGTTTATATTTATATTCCACAATAAGTATAAACTAACAGAGATTGTCTATTTAGTTTGCTGGTGATTACATTAGTAGACTAACGATCTATTGGCTCGAGATCTATCAAGTGCAGATCCTACAAGTGGTATCAGAGCCACAAGATAATCTTTGTAATATAACTCACACTCAAACACCTTTTCCATTCAGAAACAATGGTTGATGGAGATGCTTCTGATGTCAATCTCACAAACGTCAACGCTATCACTCAACAACTCCAACAGGTTGCTTTCTCTAACAGCAACGCCAAGTTTCCCTATCTCAGGAAGGATGAGTATGAGATTTGGGCCATGAAGATGCAGAACTGGATTGCCAGTGTAGACTTCAACTTATGGAATGTGATCTTAAGAGGGAGCAGTCCTAAAAAGCAGGGAAAGGACCCTAATGGTAATGTGACTATTTTTGCTGCTGCTTCTGCTGAAGAGATCATTGCTGAACAAAGGGAGAACAAAGCAAGAACTATCTTGCTTCAAGCAATTCCTGATGATCACATGTGAGATTTTCATTACCTGACTGATCCTAGAGAAATCTGGTTGGCTATAAAGGTAAGATTCGGAGGCAATGAGGAATCAAAGAGGATGAGAAAGTCTATGTTGAAGCAAGAATTTCAGGAATTCAGGATAACTGAAGAGGATGGCATTCACAAAGGCTATGATAGTTTTTAGAAGATTCTAAGTCATTTGAATCAGCTTATGGCCAGACCTGACAATGAGGAGGTTAACTCCAAGTTCTTAAGAGCCTTACCTCCCTCATGGTTACAGGTCAGCATATCTTTGAAAACCAAAGGAGGTTTGAATTATCTCTCGTTTGATGACTTGTACAACAAACTCAGGGCCTCGGAACTTGACATCAAGGGACACATTCTTCACACTCTGCATTCATCAGCACTCAATCAAACTATATGCCACATTCTTCCAGTCCAAGTCCTTGCACTACAACATTGTCTTTCACAAATGCTAGTCCAAATAATCATCCAAAGGTTAGCAATGTGATGGAAGATGTACTTCACTCATTTGTTGCTGAAGTTGATCAACAACAACAAATAACTTATGAGGACTTTAAGCAGATTGATGATCTTGCAATGGAACAATTGGACTTAAAGTGGCAAATGGCAATGTTGTCTCTTAAAGTCAGAAGATTTGAGCAAAAGTCTGGAAGAAAATTCAAGTCAATGGAAGAGATGCAGCTCGTTTTGACAGGAGAAAAGTTAAGTGCTATGCTTGTGGAGAGATTGGGCATTTTGCAAGAGAGTGCAAATCCAAGAAGAGTGAAGACAGTACCAGATACTCAGCTTACAAGAAGAAGGAGGTGGAGGCTGGAGAATCAAAGGCTTTGGTTTGACTGGAATGAGCATGAATCTGAAGATGCAACAAGCAGTTCTCCTCAACAAATCTCCTGCGTGGCTAGTTGTGATGCTGACTTCGCCTTCATGGGAATATCTCCTCAGGTATCTAATTGTGTTTTTGGGTGTGATATTAAATATAAAACTCTTGAAGAAGCTTATGATGATATGGAACCAAAATATAATGCTAGCTTTATAGAAGCTCAAACTTACAAAGAAGCTGTTAAAACTATAGAAAAACAGAAAGTGTGGTTTCAACAAAATCAATTGGCTTATGAGGAAAAGATAAGAGTTTTAAAAAGAGATTTAGAGATAACTAGCAATGAATTAAAATTTACTGAAAAAGAAAAAGCTAGAATTGAGTCTGAGAAAGAAGTTTTGCAAGATAAGTTGGATAAGGAAGTTGCTAGGCATAAAGAATGGCTAATTTCAGGTGATAAGTTAGCTAGTTTTCTCTATGGAAGTCAGTCTGTTACATCTGAGTTTGGTTTAGGTTTTAAGAAATATGTAGGTGTAGAGGCAAACCATTATTTAGATAAGAAAAGTAACAATAACTCTGCACATGTCAAATTCTTAAAGGAAGGTGAGATGCATGTTGTACCAGGACCTATTAGAGGTGAATTCATGCCCACCTCCAAAACCTCTGACTTTGATGGTTCACACCATTTGTATGGCAAAAAGTCTAATGACTTGCCAAACCTTACTTGTAAAACTAACACACCTGACTCTCCCATAGGAACCCCTAAGCCCACATCCCATAATTTGGACTTACCCATATCACA
Organism: Artemisia argyi; assembly: GCA_030686995.1. Taxonomy (NCBI): domain Eukaryota; kingdom Viridiplantae; phylum Streptophyta; class Magnoliopsida; order Asterales; family Asteraceae; genus Artemisia; species Artemisia argyi. Next base: position 32,917,632 of record CM060695.1, read on the forward strand.
GACTACAACTAGCATTAGGATCAATGACTCCTCTGACTCTAGAAGTACCTCTAGTAATGATTCTAATGAATGTGTCTCTTGTTCTTTCAGGGACAAAAGCTCAGAGACCTCTAGTTATGCCAGCTGTGAATCAAAGACCAAGTCAGTCTCACCCAAGTCCTCAACAAAGCTATCTGTGAAGTCATCTTACAAGTCTGTAGACTCTGAAGTTGCTGCTGATGAAGTGATTTCAAAGACAGCCTCTTCTGAAGACTTGTTATTTACTTCTTTTAAAAACAATTCCTTTCAGTCAGTACAAAACAATTCTATTTCTGGTGGTTGTTTGAATAATTTTGTGTTTCATAAGACATCTTCTAGTTTTAATAAATCTTCTAGAAAGAAGAAGTGTTTTGTTTGTGGTAGTAAAATGCATTTGATTAAGGATTGTGATTTTCATGATAAAGGGATGGGTGTTTCTGCTGTTCATAATAGACTTAGACCAATGTGGACCAATGTTCCACATATCACTAGCAGAACCAACTAGGTTTTTGCTGAAAGATCTGTTCCTGCTGAAGACTCTTTTTATGCTGATAGATATGCTGATAGGAATAGATATGTGTCTAGACCATTTTATGGATTTAATCATACTTATTTTCAAAATGGTAATTGGCCTGGCTATTATGACTCAATGTTTTTGGGAAGGGCAAATTGGGATTCTGCTGTAAAGTCCTCAGCAGATTGTTCTTGGAAATTTAATAGACCATATGTATACAGGGGTTCCAGGAACAATGGTGGATCTAACCAATCTACATGGCTTCATAATAAAGATCCACAAGGCAGGCTCAAGTCTTTCAAGACTTGAGTCTATCAATGTACTTATATTGTTGTATAATTTTTTGTTGTTGTAGGGACATCCTCTTTTGAATAAAGACTTAGGTATTGTAGATAGTGGTTGTTCATGAAGCATGTCTGGGAATTAGGAGAAGCTACATAATTTTGTGCCTTTCAATGGAGGCATAGTGAGATTTGGAAGTGGAATAGGAAAAATCACTGGAAAAGGAACCATTAGAACTCCAAAGGTAGATTTTGAGAATGTCTACTATGTGAAGGAACTAGAAGGTTTCAACTTGTTCTCAGTTTCACAAATCTGTGACAAAAAGATTCCTGTACTTTTCACTGATGTGGACTGTCTCATTCTCTTACTTGACTTCAAAATGCCTGATGAAAGTTAGGTATTACTAAATGTTCCAAGAAATCATAATCTTTACACATTCAATTTGAATGATGTCAAACCAGAAGGTGATCTAGCATGCTTGGTGGCTAAAGCATCCTTGGATGAATCTATAAAATGGCACAGAAGGATGGCACATGTTAACTTCAAAGTGATTAACAAGGTTGCTAAAGATGGACTTGTTCATGGACTCCCTTCCAAGATTTTCACCAATGAACACAACTGTGTTGCATGTAACAAAGGAAAGCAACACAAAGCCTCTTATAAGGCTATTACTGCTGTAAGCACAATCTCAGAACCTTTGCAGCTGCTTCATATGGATCTTTTTGGTCCAACATCCATCAGGAGTATTGACCATAAGTACTTCTATTTGGTAATCACTGATGCTTTCAGTAGATTTAGTTAGACATTCTTTCTAGTGACTAAAGATCAAACCTTTCAGATACTTAAAGAATTTATGGCCCTCATTGAAAACCAACTTAACAAGAAGATCAAAGGTATAAGGTGTGACAATGGGACAAAGTTCAAGAATGCCAATCTTATTGAACTCTGTGGGTTAAAGGGTATAAAGAGGGACTACAACAATCCCAGGACTCCACAACAGAATGGAGTTGCAGAAAGGAAGAATAGGACCCTGATAGAGGCTGCAAGATCTATGCTTGCTGACTCTAAACTTCCCACTATGTTTTGGACTGAAGTAGTTGGCACTGCTTGTTTTGTGCTTCATAGGGTGTTGATTACTAAACCTCACAATAAGACACCTTATGAGCTCTTGACAGGGAAGAAACCTACCATTGAATACTTGAAACCTTTTGGATGTCAAGTGACTATTTTGAATACAAGTGATCACTTAGGCAAATTTGAAGAAAAAGCTGCTGAAGGTTACATTGTTGGTTACTCAGCTCACAGCAAGGCTTACAGGGTATATAATTTGGCTGCAAAGAAAATTGAGGAGACTCTTAACCTGAAATTTCTGGAGAGCAATGAAAATACTCAGGGTAAAGGTCATGAATGGTATTTTAACCTTGATTACTTGACAGATCATTTGGGGTATACAAGATTTAAAACTAACCCTTCTGCAGGTACAGAAGTGTCTCCTACTAACAATGCAGGTACTCTGGAAGATGACTCAGACAGTGATTCAGAATGTGATGAATCCCCTATTGTTGTATATTCTCTCCCTATTCATGTTGCAGGTCCCACTAACACAAAAGCCTCTTATGCCAAAACTGCTGATGATGTGGAAAACTCAACCTATGCAGAAGATCTTGCTAGACTCAAAAAGCAAGAGCATGCTGCTGCTGAAGAAGCTAAAAGGCTTGGTCTTGAATTTGCTCAAGACACTGAAGCACTCTTGAAACAAGCTGCTATTGATGTCAGCAGGAACTCTATTTCTGCTAATGAATCTGCTGATGCTGTTGCGGCCAATTCTTCTGAAGGCATTTCGGCTGCAACACCTGTTTCCACTGCTACATCAACTAGTTTAGATGAACCATTTGGCAGGTTCCCCAGCCCCTTAGATCTTGGCAACCATGAACAAAGTGCTGGACTTTTTCAATCAGCTTCTTATGATGAAGACTTTGCTCCAACTTTGACTAATCTTGAAACCTCTGTTGATGTCAATCCTGTTCCCACTAAGAGGATCAACACCATTCATCCTCAAGAGAATATCCTTGGTGATCCTAATGCTATGGTTCTAACCAGAAGTGCTATAAAGCAGACACAGTTTGGTCAATGTGCCTTTTTCACATATGTGTCTAATCAGAAGAGAGACAATCACACAGATCAGAAGCATTGTCTGTTTGCTTGTATCTTGTCACAAGTTGAGCCAACAAGCATTAAACAAGCTTTTAGTGAACCTAGTTGGGTTGAAGCTATGCAGGAAGAGATGCAACAATTCAAGAATCAAGATGTTTGGGTCCTTGTTGATCTACTTGCAGGTAAAATTGCTATTGGAACCAAGTGGATATTAAAATGCAAAAGGGATGCAAGAGGTATAGTGGTAAGAAATAAAGCAAGATTGGTGGCTCAAGGTTTCAGACAAGAAGAAGGGATTGATTATACTGAAGTTTTTGCACCTGTTGCTAGGGTGGAAGCAATTAGGTTATTTTTGGCCTTTGCCTCTTACATGGGATTTGTGGTATATCAGATGGATGTCAAAAGTGCCTTCCTCTATGGTAAGATTGAGGAGGAAGTCTATGTTACACAACCACAAGGCTTTGAAGACCCACAAAATCCTAAGAAGGTGTACAAGGTTGTCAAAGCACTCTATGGCCTTCATCAAGCACCAAGAGCCTGGTATGCTATGCTGTCTACCTTCCTTTTGGAACATGGATACAGAAGAGGAGCTATTGACAAGACTCTCTTCATCAAGAAAAACTCCAGGGATATCATTCTAGTACAAGTGTATGTGGATGATATTATTTTTGGCTCCACAAAGGAAGCATGGTGCAGGGAATTTGAAGCTTTGATGAAAGGTGAATTTCAGATGAGTGCAATGGGGGAACTAACATTTTTCTTGGGGCTACAAGTCAAACAACAACCTGATGGGATCTTTATCCATCAGGAGAAATATGTGAAAGATATCTTGAAGAAGTTTGACTTTGAACTTTTGCGAACTGCAATTACTCCCTATGAACCTCCCAAGCTGAAAAATCCAAATGAACAAGATGAAGCTGTTAATGTGCATCTATACAGATCCATGATTGGATCACTCATGTATCTCACAGCTTCTAGACCTGACATCACTTTTGCTGTCAGTGCTTGCTCAAGACACCAGGTCACTCCATTGACTTCCCACCTAAATGTTGTAAAGAAAATTTTCAAGTACCTTAAAGGCCAACCTAAGTTAGGTATTTGGTATCCAAGGGATTCACCATTTGTGCTGGAAGCATATGGTGATAGTGACTATGCTGGGGCTAATTTGGACAGGAAATCCACAACAGGAGGTTGTCAATTTCTTGGTAGAAGACTCATTTCTTGGCAGTGCAAGAAACAAACCATTATGGCTACCTCTTCTACTGAAGCAGCATATGTTGCTGCTGCTAACTGTTGTGGTCAGGTAATCTGGATTCAGAATCAAATGTTGGATTATGGGTTCAACTTCATGAACACTAAAATTTATATTGATAATCAAAGTACCATTTCCATTGTTAAAAATCCAGTTTTTCATCAAAGGACTAAACATATTGAAATTAGGCACCATTTTATTAGAGATGCAAATGAAAAACATTTAATTCAGGTGCTTAAGATTCATACTGATGATAATGTAGCTGATTTATTAACAAAAGCTTTTGATGGACCTAGGTTTAATCACTTAGTGGTCCACATTGGGATGGTTAACCCTTGAATGCTATGTTTGAGGGGAGGCATAAGCCTCAGATTGTTATTGCTGTTGTATATGTTTGTATATTATTATTGCTTATTGCTAACTCTTAACCACTAATGTTTCTATAAGTTTTGTTTGTTACTCTGTGTCTATTTTGCAGAATGTCCTTATGAGAAGTTGTTGATCTTTAGTTGTTATTCACCAAAGAGCTGTTTTCAAAGGAATGTGGTCATGTTTGCTGAGATTTGTTTCTACTGAAGAGTCATTCATACTGATATACATTGCTTCTACTGAAGTAATACACAAGAATTGACAAATAAGGAAAGATATTCATTCATTAAAGAAACAATTTACAGCTTACAATCAACTCCAAAGTGGAATATATAGATCATTCCTATGCTAAGACTACCAAATCAATACTAAGCTTCTATCATCTATTACAAAAGGGCTGGTGGATATACATGACCAGTACGATGAAGAAGCTGAAGGAGAAAATGGAAAAGAAGAGGAGGAAGAATGATGATGATGACGATGAAGATGCTCAAGTACCTAGTTTTATATCTTCAGTTCAAGGCAAGAAGATGCTCAAGAACCTAGTTTTACATCTTTGGTCCTTGGCAACATCCCATCATCATCTACTCCATTTTCCCTTTCCCTTTACCCATCACCTCAGCCTTCTTGCCCTTTCCCCTGTGTCCATGGTAAGAAGCACCAGATCCTGGAGCAGGAAGACCCAACACCACACCACGTAATGTTGGAACAGATGGATTCCTCTTCCTTGGCCTTGGGTGGGATCTCTCTGGTGTGGAAGGAGGAAGGTATGATGGATCTTCATCTTTATCCTCTGAAGAGTCTTCATCAGAAGTAAAGATGAAGGGAGAGACATATTGTCTCTCAGCAGGAATGGGGGCATTGCTTGGTTCGCCCCTCTCCAGTGCATTCCATCGTCTCTCAAACTCTCTAGCATAATCTGAATCATCTATTTCAAAAGGATAGGGTGGAAGATCTTCTGATGATGAAGAGGAGGAGGCTAGATCAATGGTTTCAGGTTTGGAAGACATTGTTTGGTGATGAATTGGGGTTTATTATGAAATTAGGGTTTTGATATGATTTGGGGTTAATTGATATCTGAAAAGTGTGATTTGGGGGTTATTAAATAGGCGAAGTCTAGGCTTTATGATCATTAATGCGAGTTGGGTGGCACAGTAAAAATCAAGATATTCACCAAAGATATTTTTACTCTTGATTGGTTTCTGCTGATTGACCATCCATCATCAGATTGACTTTCATTTCTGTTGAAGGGTAATTTTGAAATTGAATGGAATCACTTTCCACTTCAGATTTGGTCAACGATCAGTTCCGATAATTTTTTACCACGATTGGGAAACTTCCTTTTATAACCTACTTTGCATATCTTCGCCAAAACTAAATTATTCTCCCATCCTTCAATTTAAACCCATCATTCCTTTGTATAATTCATAACCGTCTCTTTCAAATCATTCAAATGGCAAGCCTTCAATTCAAGCAAGATCATAATAAGTTTGCTATTCTGAAAAAGGCTAAGGGTCATGAAGAGTACGATTCAATGGTGGAGTTTCTACAGCATTCAAAGATTCATTATGCTTTGACACATTCTCCCAATGTGATTTATGAATCAATGGTGAAGCAATTTTGGACACATTCTCCCAATGTGATTTATGAATCAATGTATCAGCAATAAGTGTGGTGGCTGGGATCAGTTCTCTGCCCAATTGGGTTGTGGTATTGTCTGTCTCTCTAAAGGGTTAACTTATAATTTCTCAAAGTTTATTTTTACTAATATGCTTGAAAATCTTGAGAAACAAAGTCATAAGTTTTTAATGTACCCTAGGTTTCTACAAATCATTTTAGACATAAGAATTCATGTGCCCATTAAGAGTCTTGGTTCTAAGTTATCTGCCTCTATGAAAACTAACTATAATGGGGTACATCGCCCTCTGTTAGCTGCTATGTTGCCACATGGCAATGATGATGCAGTTGAGGGTGATGCTACTGGTCATATGCCCTCTCCAAATGCTGCTGATGATGGTAATCCATCATCTTCTGGTGTTGCTACTGATGGTAATCCTTCAGTGGTAAATGAGGGAGAGCCATCTACAACTGCTGAACAATTACCTGTTTCTACTGACCAACCTCCACCTTCCCCTTTACCTATGTCACCTAGTCCTGTTCCATCACCGTCTCAGGTTGCTCTTGATGAGCTAACTCCTGAGGTTGTTCCGTTTTAGAATAACGCGCACAACCTCCCCGGCAGCGGCGCCAAAATTTGATTGATGCTAAACGGTCAACTTATATTGACCAAGTAATGGTCAACAAGTCAAACTGCGTAGAGTCAATGCTCCGTGGAATATAGGGTTTCCCCGGGTCGTTATGTCCCGACGAGGTGTGGATTGTATTTAAGCGGGTTTGTGATCGGGTGAATTTGGACAGAAAAGGGTTTGTGATTGATTACACTAAGGAATCTACAAGGAAATAGCTTAAATAAGCTATATGAACAAGACTGGAAATTTGGAAAAACCAGAAACGTTTAAAACCTAAAACGCGTACGTTTACATTTAGAATAACGTAAACGTACAAAATAAAAAGTGAAAAGTGAAATCTGAAAACCTCCAGGGGGTGAAAATGACTTTTTTACAAACCTAAGGATGAAAGAAAATTTTTAGAAAAAGAAAATAAATTTTTACACTAATTAATTATTTAATATTAATTAAATACTATTTAATACTAATTATTAATTTTTAAATAACACTAATTAATTATTTAATATTAATTAAATACTATTTAATACTAATTATTAATATTTAAATAACTTAAATACAATATAATATTAGATTAATACTAGAAAAATGAAAATTAAATTTCTAAAATTATAAAATAACTAAAAACAAAATTTTAAAATTAAAAATATACTTTTTTGTCTTTTTGTGATTTTTCTTTTAAGTAATTACTAATTATATTTAATTACCTAATTAAACTAAACAAAATTATTAAAAATACTAAAAAGACTTAGATAATTATAGAAAAATTTATAAATCTAATTAACCATCACAGGAATCCTAAAAAATTATAAAAAGTTTGTTTTATATATTTTTACACTATTTTACTAATTATTATATTAAATATTAATTAATCACTAATTAAACTAATTAAATTATAAAAACTAAAAAATGAACAGTAGAAATTCTAGAAAAATTCCTGAAATTGTATTATATTGTATAAAAGCTAGGAAAAATATAAAAACTAGGTGTTACTTTATAAAAACTAATTTTGCTATTTAATACTTAATTAATAATTAATTATTACTAATACTAATATTAAATCTAATAAATACTAAATTACAATATAAAAATCTGGAAAATTTTCTAAGAATACTTTAATATAAAATAAAATTAAGAAAAATCTAAAAATGCAAAGTGCTTAAGAAAAAGCTAAAATGGAAAATTAAAAAGTTAAATTACATTAAATAGAAACTATCACTTATTTTTAAATTTGATTTTTCTGATTTTTCTTTTTCTAAACTATTTTAAAACTAAAAACAAGCAACTTTTGTGAAGATGAACTTGCTAGTGCTTAATAATAAGCACTTTAGATTGCTTAAGCCTTGACAGTTGACTTTGGTCAACTGTGAGGGCAAAAAACTTGGAAATAAGCTATGAACTGAGACACAGAGGTAAATCAAGCTACAAGGTACTGAGATAACTAGAAATAAGCAGAAAAGAAAGGATTATGCATAAGCAATAAGCTGGGGAAGGTCAATAAGCACTTGACCTATTTGACAGACCACAAAGGCCATAAAGGGCAACTGCAGCCCTCTGTGGGGTCCACAGGAGGGGGCAGGGGTCCAGACCTAGAGTTGACCCTTCAAGTTGAGCAGTGGGTCATCTAATCTAGCCAATAAGCAAGGCAATAAGCCCACTAATAAGCTCAGCAAAGGGCTAGGAAAATTGGTACAAAAGCTAAGTGAATCAGCTTGTAAGCAAAATGGGACAAACAAAATGAGAAGAGCAGCCCTATCAGATGATGTCTAAACCACAAAATAAGCCAAGGCCCTTGAATTTTGGCTTATTGGCTTTCCAATAAGCCAAATTTCAAGGTGTGGGGTCCACTATGGAAGCCAGGGCATACCATTGAAGATGGTGCATTAGGACTGGGTATGTGGTGCAGGGGAGATGCTTCCCCTGCAGGCTACTTTGAGGGGTTGTGGGGGCCACACAAAAAATGGCAAAAATAAGCTAAAGAATGGATCATAAAGAGTAGTTGGGATACTTTAATATGTAGAAAGCACAAATCCTAACTCTTATTACAAAAATCACAACAATTCTCTCTAAATCTGACTTTCTACATTAAGTGAGATTTTGACTTTTTTCGTAAACTTGGAATTTGACTTAATTGAGCTTTGGGCCTTAATTTAATGATCAAACAAGTTATAATGAACTGGAATAAAGCTAAATTAGGCTAAACCTTCAGCTTATAAGCTAATGTGATGGTTTATGGGATCAAATCACCATACAGTTAACAGTTAAGGAAGATTTTTTTTTGTGACTTTGACTTTGTTGTTAACAAACACTTGTTATGAAGGTTTAACTAACTCAAAAACCACCTAAGAGAACTGATGGTGCAAGGAAACAAGTATAAGACCACTATTACAGGTCAAACCAAGCAAAACCAAACACCCCTTATTGGGTACTGTTTGGAGTTTTTGTGAAGCAAGTGGTGAACTTAAGCTACCCTACTGATGCTAACTAAGAAAATAAGCCATGGGGGTCAAATACAAACTCACCAGAATAGAAAACAAGCATAAAAATAAGCATAAACACAAATAATTAGTTGAAACTAGTCTGAGAACCATAAGAGTGGTTTATGATGGAAGTTTAAGATACACACCTCAAATCAGCAACATGAAGCTCAAAAGAGCTTATTACCAAGCTGAATGACTAAATACTACCCCTAATACCTCTCTGAATCACCTCACCATACTAATGCACACCTGTTTGACTTTCGTTGACATGTGGAGTTTTTTTGCAATAGAATGATGTTTTACCACAACTGATGTTCATAACAAGTTATAATTAGCTTAAATAAGCTTAGTGAACAGGTAATGAAGCTTATGGAAGCTTTTGAACACACTTGAGTTTTTAAGCTAAAATCACAAATTAACTGCAAAGGAATTTTAAAGAAAACCTTAATTTCTTTTGTTAAAAAGTTAAACTAACTACTGAAAAAGAGATTACAACATTGAATTAGAAATATTACATGAGTTAAAATTACATTCGACTAAATTATATTAAGAAAAATAAAAACTAACTAACTACTCCCTCTTTTCTTTATCTCTTTGACTTAAATAGGCCGTGTCATCTTCCTCTGCTTTTCCCACTTCATTTTCAGCCATTGGATGGCTTGTAGTTGATCTTGACCCTTCAAAAAGGTTTTGGCGGGAAAAAGCCAACTTGGCAGTTGGGTGGATTGGGTGAGGATATTTAATGAGGAGGGGGTGGGTTGGTTTGGCAGGAGGTATTTAATGAAGTTGGTGGAGTTGGTGAGAAAGTGGGAAGAGGGGGAGCAAGATTACAGGTTTTAGGGGGAGTTTAGGGAAGGTGAACAGTAAGCGGGGGTGTGGAGTTTGACTGGGTCTAACTGGGGGAAATATTAAAAGGGGGTGGGCTTTGGAGCAGGCTTGGGCTTGGGGTGGTTTTGGATTGGATTTGTTATGGTTTGTTTATTTATTTTAGGTTTAAGGTCCATTTGGTATGCTTAAGTATCACAAGGACCATACTTGTCATTTTCCGAAAATTAAAGACCAAACATGCCATCTTTCCAAAGTTCTCATAAGGACCAAATATGCCATACTTGATAAACCTAAGGACCCTTGACGTAATTTTTCCATTTTAAAACACCCAGGGACCAAATCTGACAAGCTTTGAATTTTGAGGGACCTAACATGTAAATTTCCTCAAACTTTCCACCCAAGTACCATTCTTGCCAAAATAAGTAACCAAAGGACCACAAGTGATAATTTCCAAAATTTGAAATCCCAGGGACCATTTCTGTCAATTTTGAAACTCCAGGGACCAAACTGTAAATTCTCAAAACATTTCCAATTTTTCACCAAAGGACTAAATATGACAACTTATGATTTCAAAAAGACCTTTGGTGACTTTTCTTTTAAAATAAGTACACATGGACTATTTTTGCCAATTTTTGAAAGTTGGGGGACTGAAACTGCCAATTATGCAAACTTTGTACGTTTTTCAACTGTTTTTACTCATTTTGCATCTAAAACATATAAAACACAATTTTGGAATATTTTCAGTATTTTGATGCCTTTTTGAGTGTTTTTGTATGTTTTGTAGTTCAGATTTGACAAAAAATGATGAGTGTTTGAGCACTCATCAGTCATCAACATAAACTTCCAAGTTGCGACCTACTTGCTTCTCAAAATCGGTGTCCACCAATCGTTGGTATGTTGCTCCCGCGTTCTTTAGACCGAAGGGCATTTTTGTATAGCAAAAGACCCCTTGACTTGTGTGGAAGGCTGTTTTCTCTTCATCTTCTTCAGCCATCTGAATTTGATGGTATCCTTTGTACGTATCTAGGAAGCACTTAAAGGGATATCCACACAGAGATTCTACCTTCCAGTCTATCTCTGGCAGTGGATAGCAGTCCTGTGGACATGCTTTATTGGGGTCAGTGAAGTCCACGCACATCCTCCAACTGCCATCACTCTTCTTTATCATCACTGGATTGGAGAGCCAGTCGTGACAGTAGACTTCGCGCATAATACCTGCGTCTACAAGTTTGTGTACTTCCTCCAGGATGGCTTTTGCGCGATCGGGAGCCTGGCCACGCTTCTTCTGTCGTATTGGGGGATATCCTTGTCGGATTTGTAGCTTGTGCTCCGTAATAGAGCGTGGCACTCTGGTCATGTGCTTTGGTTCCCACGCAAAGATAGTTAGATTCTTTTGCAAGAGTGCACACACAGCTGCTTTACCTTTGTCAGATAAAGATCCCCCAATCGATATTTGTTGATCTGGGTAATCAGGGTGAATGACAACCTTTAGGTTTGGTAGTTTTGCTGCGCATTGTTCTGGAACATTCTCTACCTCACTAGTTACCGTGTTGCATTCCTTAGGCGGCACCCTGGTATTGTAGAGGGTGACAATCCCTCCTTCTACTGGAAATTTTAGCATCCCATGTGATGTGGATGGTACAACGCGCATGGATGATATTCCAGGTCTCCCAATGATGCCGTTGTACGGTGAAGGAGACTTGATTATCATGAAGTTTATCCATGTTGCTGTAGAGTGTTGTTCATCGCCCACCACTACCAGTAAGCGTAATTGCCCCATAGGCCATATCTTTTCTCCTGTGAAGCTAGTCAGCGACGTCGTGGCCGGTATTAACTGACTTTGTATCTCAGGTCGTAGCCTTTTGAAGCAATGCTCATACAGAATGTCTGCGGATGCTCCTCCATCGATATACATGCGGCGAATCTCGTGTCCCCCCGTATGTATCTCAATGGTTAGTGGCTCTACTACTGCGTTGTCCGCAGCTAGGGTGGGGAAGGATATCTCGTTCTCTGAAGAGAATTTTTGGTTGACTTTTTGCTTTGTTTTGCGCTGCCATGACTGTATCATGTAGATGATGTCCGTTTTATCTTTCGAAGGTTCCTTTTTACCTCCATTCTTTTGTTTATCCTTCCCTTCTTTAATGTTTTTAACGAGGTGATCCATTCTACCCTCCTTTACTAATTTGTCAATTAGTTGTCGTAGCTGGACACACTCGTTGGTGGTATGGCCCTTTTGTCCATGGTATTCGCAGTATCCGTTCCCTATACGCTTATCCTCTGGGGTGCGCATTGGTGGGGGGTTTTGGGAAGTTTGCGCCTTCTGTTACAAATATTTCCCTCGTAGTCTTTATGAGGGGGGTATACTTGTCATTATCTCGTCCACTTCCCTGACTGCGATAATTCTTGCTGCGATTGCTGCTCTGATCATTGGATTGTCTCCTAGGCTGTTCTTGCTGCCTATAATTTGAGTAGCCTTTTTTACTGTCCGCAGTAGCTGCTTCTCCTTGGATGAAGGATCTTGTGCGCTTCATTAGCTTATCGAAGGTTTGGGGAACCTTGTCGTTTAACTTCCGAATGAGTTCTGGGTTATTAATCCCATTCATGAACCCTGAAATTTTTAGGACTTCGGGACACGCTTTGACATGTATACACTCGTCTTTGAAGCGTTCCATATAAGCACTGGTTGATTCCCCTTGGCGCTGTTTTACTCTGGCTAATTCAACAGGGTTTTTGGCGCACTTCTTTTTTTGGGTGAAGTTTAAGCGAAATGCTTTTCGCAACTCTTCAAACCCGTCTATTCTCCTTCGTGGAAGCTTGCTAAACCAAGTGCGCGCATTCCCTACTAATGTGGAGTTAAACATATGACACCACACAGGTTGTGGCCAATTTTCGATAGTAGCAGCGGATTCAAAAATTTTTAGGAGGTCATCAGGATCACCCGTTCCATCATATGTTTTAACATTAGTGGGCATGCGCCTCTTCTTATAATCGGAGTAATCGCTGATGCGTCGTGTAAATGCATCAACTTTCTGGCGACGCCACGGAAGAGATAAGTCTTCGTCTTCTTCCTCGCGACGTCTTCCTCTGGACTTTCAGTGTCCTGTCTCTTTATCCTCGTTGTCCGAGGAGTCACTGGAGGAGAGGTTATCTCTTTTACGGCGCTTGCGCCGGTTTTCTTCAGAGGAAGAGCTTGAGGGGCTTTCACTTGGGGAAGTTCGTCTTCCTAACCTGTCGTGAATTCTTCTGCTCCCAGACCTGGAGGAGCCTTCGCTTGGTGAATGTTGACGTCCAAGTCTGTCTTGCATCCTTCGACTACCAAGTCTGGAGTGAACATTGGTGCGCCTCTCGCCATCTTCGTATTCCTCCGAGTATTGTGAGTCAGATACTGTACCAAGTCTATCATGGATATTGGTACGTCTTTCGTTATTTTCGCGCCCCCTCTTTGGTAGCGCGGTGGTGATGTTTCGCGTTCAGGACCAAAGTTGAGCCGGGCTTGCAAGCTCATACTTGACCTTCTCCTTGCTTCTTCTTGCATGAGGGCGGTTAAGGTTTCGTAATTTTGGGATACAAAATTACTTAACGTTAAATCGGGTGTGTCATCATCCGCTGCAAGAATTTCTGCCTCAACATTAGGCGCCCTATCTCGGTTGGGTGCGCCAGGTGGCACAGTGTTGTCCACTATAGGTGCCGTTTGGTGGGGAGTATTGAAGAGGGTGCGTTGAAGTTTTTCAACGCTTGGGACCACCGTGGTGGCTTGAGTAGTCCTTGTAGGCAATTCTACCGTTGGGAGAGGTAGGGTTGGTCCCGTTTCTTGGTGACCAGGCGCACTGGTTGTTCCAGAGGCCTGCCTATAGGTTGAGTCTTGAGGGTTCTTCCTCTGGGGATCACCACGTGTTTTTTCCAACTGCGGAGTCCGCTGGCTTGAGTTTTTGTTCTTCGTCATTCTAGTTCTTAGTTCTTAGTGTGGGGTCCCACGGATGGCGCCACTTGTTGATACAAAAGTTGGGTGTTCCTAGTTTGGGCTCCTGCTCTCGTACCAATTAGCTCTTAATGCTTGAAACCTGCGCACTAAGAAAGTAAACAAACACCGTTAGGCTTATCGTGGGATTGTCTCCCACGATTATCCTCCGGCGTGAGAGTAAGTAATCGGTTTTAGGGTTATGCTGAAGAGTTAGGGTTTTGTAAATCGTACCTTTAATGAGAATTATGTCATTCTATATATAGGTGCAGAATCCTTGTAGGTTTCGTGCTCCTTACTCTTCGCACGCGTAGTGCTTATCCGGTATAAGGATCTTTATCCGTAAATAAAAGATCATTTATCTAGACCATAAATAGTTTGGTTGGGCTTTGGGCATACGTGAGCCCAACCCATTGGTAGTGAGGCCCAAATCATTGTTATGATAGCCCATTCGTGATGGGTTTGGGCTTTAGTAATATTTATCATTTGGGCTCGCGACCCAAATATAGACTATACGTCATCAATGTCTAAAATAAAGAAACACATTTTTTTTTTTTTTTTTTTTTTTTCAGTTTTTTGCAGATATAAAAGGATAAAACGAACACACTTCTTTAATTTCTCCTCCCGCTTCCAGATTAAAAAAAGAAAAGAAAATTGTTTTTGATAAAAAGAACAAACAGTGCCTCAATTTGCTGAGTAGAGATATATGGGCCAAAAGCCCAATCCGATATATCCGTGTAACAACCAATCCTGATTATCCATCAGCTCACAACAAAAAAAAAGACCATAATTGACCTTGACCTGGTATCACTTCTCAAAATAAACCACACCCATCCTCATTTCAAACCCAACACCATTCTCCGATCCATATCTCCGGTAAGCATCATTCTCTGCACCACCAATTTGACCTAATTTTCACTCATCTTTACATACTCATCATCTCCTTGTATATATATAATCCAATGATATTTATATTTATGCTAGTACATTTTAATCCTTACAATTAGAATGATGCTATTTGATATTCAGCTCCGATGACGTCATCATATACCTGTTTATGTTTAATTTTATATGAATCATAATAACTTGTGTTAGAATGTAGAAGTTGAGTTTGTTAGGTTAGTTAAGTTAGTTACAAGTTAGTTAATTAATTAGTTTCTATCAAGTTAGTATAAATATGTTATAATCTTCGACAACAAACAATTTGTGCATTTTGACCTTAATAGTTTGTATCAGTCGACTTAACCTATCGACGTTGATTCATCATTTAGTTGTATGGTTTAACAGTTTAAACCGATGATATTTATGTTTAAAGTTGAGCTCTGATGACGTCATCATATACCTGTTTACGTTTAGTTTATATGAATAATAACTAGTGTTGGAACGTAGAGTTAAGTTTGTTAGTTTAGTTAAGTTAGTCACAAGTTAGTATAAATAGGTTATCTCCGGTAAGCGTCTTTTTCTCGACAACAATTTGTGCGTTTTTGACCTTAATAGTTTGTATCAGTCGACTTTACAGTTTACATGATCGAAGTTGATTCATCATTTCGTTGTATAGATTAACAATTTAAACCGATGATATTGTTCACTTAGTTAGTTATAAGTTAGTTACATTAGTAATTTAGTATGTAGAAATTTAATGCGAAGATGTTGATGTTGTGCGTTTTCATTTTCATAGTTAGATTACTACTCGCTATAATTATGTTATGCTGTTTGCGAGCTCGATGACGTCATCTTATACAAATTAGTGATGTTAGAATATAGAGCGGAATTTTTTAGGTCAGTTAGTTATAGTTTCTTACATTCTCAGTTCATAATCGTGTTATGGTATTATTGATACATGTGTTCGTGTTTAATTTGTAGAAATAACTAGTGTTAGAACTTAGAATGCAGAGTTGAGTTTATTATAAGTTAGTTATAGACTTATAGACTTATTACATCGTAAACGAATAACCTCTTTGTTATAAGTTGTTATTGAGAGCCGATAACATCATACAAATAGTTACGGGCAGAATGTAGAGTTTGAATTTGTTAGATTAGTTTGTTGCAATAGTTGTAGTTTGCACAGTGTCATTGCTAATGATGATCATGTTATGTTGTTATTGAGCTCCGATGACTTCATCATGTATACGTGTTATGTTTGATTTATACAAATAATTACTTGTAGAATATAGAGTTTGGAGTTTCTTAGGTTTGTTAGTTACAAGTTAGTTATAGTTTGTTACGTTCTCACAGATAGATTGCTGATGATGATTGTGCTATGTTGTTATTAAGCTCCAATGACGTCATTATACATGTGTTTATATTGAGTAAATTACATGGTTGGTCCCTGTGGTTTGTCCAAAATAACAACTTTCGTCCCTCAAATTTTAATGTTGCATTGGTAGTCCCTAAGTATGTAAACAAATAACACACCTGGTCCCTATAGGGACCATTCATGTTATTCTTTGGAGGCAAAAATTTCACCTATAGGGACTATGTGTGTTATTTGTTTACATACTTAGGGACTACCAATGCAACTTTAAATTTCGAAGGACGAAAGTTGTTATTTTGGACAAACTACAAGGACCAACCATGTAATTTACTCGTTTATATTTAAGTTATACGAATTATTGATGTTATAATGTAGAGTTGAGTTTTTAGATTAGCTAGTTATGCTGTTAAAAGTTAGTTACATTAGTCTGTAACAAGTTAGTACAAAGAGGTTATTCGTTTACAATGTAATGATAACATACAAACGTGGTTTACGTTTTTTCTCTTGATTTGGCGATTAGCTTAGCTTAATTCAAAAACAATAGCGACAATTTTACATAACACACACAGCTGTGTGTGTGTGTGTGTGTGAAATTTTTGACGTAGTAAATTTGCTCGTCCTGTGCGTAAAATGAATATACATTATGTGAATGGTGAAAATGATTAGGAAGGGTGATAATTGAGCTGTTTATTAGGAGCTCGTTTGTAATTCATAATAGTCTAATTGCGTGAGCTAATGGTTCAAAGGTAGGAAATGTATCAGTGAGTTGTGTATTACCACGTAGAAAACGTAAACATGAATTAGTTATTGATGTAAAATGGCTCATAAGATTTCACAGTGCTGCCTCATGGTCCACACATGGTAGCACCGTAGCACTACTCAGTTGGAGTAATATTGTTGGTAAAAATGATATTTATTGTGTTCTATCACGGTGAAGGATGATATCTTATATGGCTATTTGTTGAGTGTTTTATCGCCTTGACACGATCTTGTTGTTAGTTACTACATTTGCTTTCACTTAGGCATTAAGATCATATGGTTAACTATGTAAGTTTGAGTCAAATGTCTGTAAGTTTATGTTACCATGAGAACTTTTTAAGTCAGCTTTTGCATTGGTTGCAACTTTTTTAAACACCGTTGAGTCTTGCATTTGTTGTGTTAAAACAAAAGTTTCATCCATGTTTTGTATAAAGTCGGAGTAAAGTATATTAATACTGAATTACTGATACTAATATTGCTGCCATAATGTCCCAGTACTATTTGATAAAAGAATTAGCATCCAAACTTATACAAACATTTCCCATTTTTGAAGTGAAAACTATTGAAGACACCTGATAATGGCGACAAGACAGCTCGTTAGGTTTGGATCTCGCAGGTTCTCTACCGGCAAAGTACTTGGTGAGGAGGAGAAGGCTGCAGAGAATATCTACATCAAGGTAATTCCTAATTGCAACTGGTGCAAGCTATAATGATTAGTTTCTGCCTTTCATACTGTAAACTCCGCTTCACCATTCCATGCCCATACCAACGTGGCAACGTGACAGGGACATTTTTGTGTAAATGTGTGTTTGTATGCATTGTTGTTTTTCTACCGAAGTATCTAGTTTCCTTCTGATATAGCCTTCAATCGACACTACCTAGTTCTAAGTTTCTGCATGTCTTTTCTTTGTGTGGTAGCTGATTTAGGCGTTTGTAAAATTGTTGTTTGTTCAATGTTGCTAGTCATGAGTACTCGGCTTATGAAAATGTATGCCTATACAAAGGACATTAAGGACATTCTCCTGTCATTACTTTTTACTAGTTGAGAATCAGTTTATTGCCACTTGCCAGTGGCATATATATCTATCAGCCATTCCCCTCGTTCCATCTCTTAGTTGATCAAATTAGCTAGTCAGAAACTAAATATTTACTATGTGAACTTAGTAGGGAAAAAAAAGAAAAGAAAAAGAAAACGTAACTGGTTATACACTAATACACTATTCTTTCATTTATCTCTAAGTAGTGCTAACATTGTATAATTGGTTTATAAGACAACTGATGAAATGGCATCTGCTCCCTCTCCCCATAGGAGAAAAGAAGAATGACCACAAACTATATAACCTTTTAGTTATTATCACATATGCTTTGTGTGAGGTGTATAGCCTGATGTATAAAGTATGACACAGTTTACGGTTCTTACTTGGATAATTGATGTGGAGAGGTTGTATTAGTTTACTGTAGCTTTCCGGGTAACCTGTCATAGGTGATAGGTCAACTGCAATTTATGAGTTTTGGTCTAGTTTTATGCTTGATGGATGTTATGACACCATGCACAAGTTACACTTATCCTCAGGGAAGAATGGAAGATATGTAACAACCCTTACGAAACTTCAGTTTCATCCTAGAAATGACAATCTTATGGTTCTGAGGAAGAAAAACTTTCAATATGCATAATGGGCCACTTTCATTTACTTTTTTCACTTTTAGGTTTATCATAAACCAAAGTTTCAGTTTGGTTCATTATGTTAACGTAGTTTATTTGCTGGCTTTTTATGGTGTGGGTTCATAAACAATAAAGCCCCAACTCCCAACCTTGCAAATTTTTATGTCATACCTCTCTTGCTTGCATTCATGGCTATAATGGAGCAGATATTGTTTATCCTTGAATCTTGGAGATCACCTTTATTATATTTTTTTAATATATTACCACATTTCACATTTTGACAAGCCGCTCTATCGCAAATAGACTTGAATTTTAGGTTATGCCAAACAAAAGCATAGGAAAGAAGTCAAACTAACCAACAGAAAACAGCATTATTGTGCAGGGTTATCTGTATCTTATAAAGATTTATAATATTACCAGCAACTTTGCTGTCAAAATTTTCCCATGTACAACATGCTTACAATGTGTTCATTATGCGTGGTTTATTGTCTTCTTCGATTAGATTACGAAACTGTGTTCACACCAATGCTTTACCTGCAGGTCCTGTAACCCAAATTACAATTTTGCATTCAGTCCAATCTTGCAATATAAGAACTCAAACTACTGAACTTTTCTGTGACGGTTTCTATATATGTATCATGTTCTTCACTGTTAAGGGGCCAGATCATGTACTTGTCATGTCTGTTTGTTCTGTCCTTAGCTCTCACAATATATCTTGATAGTTCTCTAAATCCATCTTTACTTCTGCAGAAAACTGAGCAAGAGAAATTGCAGAAGCTTGCAAATGAGGTTCCAATTTCTATCAGTCTTTTTTGATATTCCCCATCCTATCAAACGGGTCAAAATGTATACATAATTCTACCACATCCTAAATTGTTTTACTTAGACAAAATTATATTGTTTATTATCAAGAATCTATCTTAATTCATAACTATATACATTAATGATTCACAGAATTCCAAAAAAGTATGGATAAAACAGTGTTTACTGGTCAGCACAACCTGTTTTGACCCACCCGTAAAAATTACCCGTTTAAACTCAAACCCTTTCTAACATGTTATCTATTTCTAATGTTTGTGGTTGACATTTCAGGCCGCTAAATCCACAGAGACACCAGCAGCAGCAGCAGCAGCAAATGCAGGTGGTTCCGCAGCTGAAGCAAAAGCAAGTGAGACCCCTACTCCTACTCCAAAAGGAGTATCAACTGATATCCACAGGAACTATGCAGTTGTAGCTGGTACCATAACTGGTCTTAGTGCGCTTGGATGGTACCTTTTGTCCAGAGACAAAAAGACTGAGGAGCTTCAAGATTAAAGATCCACAAACATTTAGGTACTTGCTTCCAAGTCCATTTTGATCGTCTTTTGATTCAACATTTGGAGAAAATAAGAGTTACATGATTCTGTAATCCCGTATATGACTGAATATACGCAACTGACGGGAGTGTTTAGTATTACAAGAGTAATTCAAACATACTCCACCCGAAATTATGATTCATGTTTTGTAGTTGTATTGTTGGCCTACCTGCAAATTGTATTCTCTTTGTCAAGCTCAATGTTAGTCTAGCTGTAAGAGTATGTCTCATTTTGGTTACTATACGAGAAATTGACCATAACACCCCAAAGTGTTGAGGTTTGGGGGTTTTGGTATAAAAAATGCCCTTGTGGTTCGCAAGGGTATTACGGTCATTGTTTCAAAATTAAACGGATGTTAGTGTCACCGAGACACATTTTTGAAAATCCAGTGAATAAATGTTTATAAAAAGAACTAAAGAAGCTTTTGGATCACCTTGGAACATCTGTAAAACTTAGTTGCTTCTAATAGCCATTGCTTTCTAATACGGAGTACCTTTTTTGAATACTGTTGCGCCGACGTAAATCAAATCACTCACAAGTTGTCATGTTTTGGGTAACTTAATTGTTCTTGTTACCTGGATAGTATTAGAGTTTGGGGCCACAATGATTTGTGTTTTTATATGAAAAGCATGCATGTGACATTTAATCTTCCTTTTAAGATCACATGTTATGGACCATGGCTGTTTTATTGTCATTTACGAGCTGAGCTTGAACTTGATTGAGTTGAACTTTGACGAGGCATCTTTTATTTTAATACAGCTCGGGTTATTATTGAAACTAATGATGATACCTAAAGCTATGAACTGATAAGACACATGACTTGCATCTAATATCCTGAAGCTTAAAAAATTTATAGACATGCAGTTTTGACTTTTGATAGATATATCTTGTTATTATGTTTTGCACAGATATCTCATCATCATTGAAGAAAATTAGTATGTGACTTAGAATCATAATTATGTGATTAAATTCCGTATGACCTAAACAACTTATAAGCTCTCTAATAGCCTTATGGCTTATGGATCATAAAACACCAGATATGCATATCATTAGCACATGTCCACGGTTATCATCTCCATGAAGTTCAAAATGATCTCGATCAGTCTTTAAAATCGCCATATAGGGATCATTTCTCTATTCCTTACCTACATGATCATGCTGAGTAAACCGAAGCTTTAATCTTCCATTTTCTCGACACGCATACAATAATTCTTGTGTCGGGATCTTAACCTCCTTCAAAATAAACCTACCATTTTCACGAAAAGATTTAAGACACACCCATGGTTTCCCAATAGGTGGCGGGAGTTTGGCTCCTGTGATCCTGGCCCTCTTCCCGCAACCTGACAAATGCAAATCTTTATAACGTGTAAATGTTTTTCTATCAAAACCTGCTCTTTCTGTACATTCCTCTTTAACATACCCTTCATCCTTCACTTCTTCCACATCATCAAAGCTCTCAAACCCGAGCCCTTCGGTGCATATGGATAAACTTTCTGAACTCATTGATGAAATATGGTTGGTTTGTTTTGTTGAAATGTAGTTGTTTTTCAGGGTTTTATTATTATCCATAATCGAGTAAGGTTTGTGATTGATGTTCATTATCCAAAAATGGATGGAGGGTTATAAGGTATGTGTTGAAGGCATCCATTGTTTGTTTGCGTGAACAGAATTAGTCTTTCTAAAGGTTGGAAGATGCTACTAAATAGGAGAATGATATGTGACTCAAGAATATTACTAAAAATGTTACATACAAGCGATAAAAACGTACAAAACAATTTCAAACACCATAAGTTTACTGACAGTTGTTTCAAATAACACACGGTTAATACCCAAATGCAAAGACTAGCTTGGTTATGTAGTGAATTCACAAACAAAGATTTAAAGATTTTTCACATATTCAAATCGAAAAAAAGCACGAGAACTCGACCAATGTTACCATAAAGACAATTTTGTTTACTCAACGCTGCCTCTCCTTTTGAGTATTTAGAGACTTTAAATTGCTGACTAAAGGTCGGGTTTTTTCTTGACCACTTGACTGACCCGTTTTGGATTCCTGAGTATTTTTAACCGTGGTTGTGGTCTTTGGCTCGATGGGTGGCCATCTACAGAACGTGGATCCATCAGATTCTTCACTGGTAGTTGAGTAGTCAAGATGATCATCATCAGTAGTGAAATTTTGTTCCTTCTCTTCATTTTCATCACGGTTTTCTTGCACGTTTAAACTCAATGTTGGCCCTTGATCCCCATTGTTTTTATCCGATGGTTCTTGTTGCGGGTCTGGATACGTTTCAATAACCAAATCCTCACGTTCACGAAGAGTCTTAGTAATAAGCGTTTTCAGAAAGTTCATTACTTGAACAGCATACATTAATGCAGTCAAAGGATCCACCATCTGCACAAAGAAAGTCAACAAATTAGTACAGTACTTATTTATTTCTTCACAAAAACCTATAAAAAAATATACAAACCTTTGTCATATTTGGGGCGAAAACCATTGCAATATTGTGTGAATTCATTTTATTGAGATGTTCATGTTGGACAACATCAGCCATCAAGTTGATGGCCCAATCAAGCAGGGCGGTTTCTGTTGGTGGCAGCTGGCTGCAAAGGTTGGTGCAGTCTTCCTCTGATTGACACTGGATCACTGCCTCAGGTGCAAGCGGATCCAAGACCCCAGTTGGTAGTTCTCTGAACCAAGCCTGTAAATTATGAACCTAAAATAAGCAAAACGAAAAGAATTTATTTTCATAATGATACAAAGAAAACTTAAGTACCTTGATAAGACCGGCTAAGCAGTGTACATCAATACCGTCTGGAATGACCCCAGTGTTTAACTGCGTTCTTAGATGTTCTTCTTGGTTGTTGTCTGGATTGATTCTGAAAATACCTTCAGCCTGCACATGTAAAAAGCTTAAAAATCATCTGTTCTAGTAAGTTTTTCGCTGCAGAATTGCAAGAAAAAGTTCACACTTTGCAGGAACAAACAGTTTTGAACAAAAAGTGTCGACACTTGGGGGTGTTTGACATTGTGCTTTAAATGTGATTATTCGATTACTGTCTATTGAAGTTGTAGATAGGCAAGTCCAATGGTTAAAGAAGTCACTCATTTCTTACATAATGATTTGTACTCGGCTTTTCATTATAAATGTCCACCTTTTTAGCAACATTGGGAAAGGAAGGCTAGATATTATACACCGTAATAAAGAGCAAATAACTATTTTTCTTTCACTAACACACATAAATGTTGGTTACATTTCAATTAAAGAAAAAAGCTGGGAAACGAATAACAGACCTCCAGGCCAGCTTGACTATACAAACGTTCTTGCATAAGTATGAGTATCACCGGGACACTGTTTCCTCTAGAGTCGTACACCAACTGCATTGATTCTGTTGAAACACCAAACACAGTGGCACTACAAACCGAAACAAACCAATTGTTAGGCAGAAAATGAAATAAAAACATTACAGATAAAAACAGCAAATTTTTATGAACTGCATAGCTACATTATGTGGATGCTCATTTAATTGTTAAGATAAGTGCAATCTTGAAAATTAGATATGTTTAAATTGATTACATCATGCCTTGTATTCTTTCTTAGATATCAGATACAAGCTACAGATATGTACTACTGATTCGCGTAGTCTGAAACAAGATCATCTAGATATAAATGAAGTTGAATTCTAAGCATCATATGATATACAGATTGAACATAACTCTGAATATAAAACAAGAATAACATTTACATGGATTTGATTTGTTTATTCACTGTAAACCATAAATGAAACTAAAAACTACTCAATTTGGAAATCAGAGAATGTATTGAATGATTCACATTAGACTACAGGAAATTTAATCAGCAATAAAGGCATCAATAGAAAAGCATCAAAATTCAATATACATTCATAAAAACATAATCACCATTAAGAACAAAATCTACATGCAGATAATCACATCAAATCCATCAAGAAACATTAAGGTACATCCAAAAATCACATGCACTTTGCATACTTCTATCAACCACACCAACCGCATTAACGAAAAAGCATCAAAATCAACATGTTCTCAGATACATGATCAAATACATCAAGAACACCATATTCATCCAAAATCTCAATAAAAAACACCAAATTTTTCCTAACAAAAACAAAAAAGGTACATCCAAAAACTGCATGCATCGAAATCAACATGTCAACATAAACATGGTCAAATTCACCAAAACCAAAATATACATCCAAAAATTTCAATTATCAACAAGAAACCCTATCAAACTCAAACATATGTATATAAACGAACCACGATCAAATTCGTCAAGAACAAATATTCACATTTACTCACAAAAATCTCAATACAGAATAACAAAACTTAAACATAAGTATATAAACAAAACACGACCAAATTCACCAAAAAACAAAACATACCTTGCACTAGGAGCTCTTCTAAGCACTTCCGGTTCAAACTCAACAGGCAAACCAAGAAAGCCATTAAACCTATCAAATGTGACATGCGCAACGTGGCGAACATCAGTAGGCCACCCAATCTCCATCCCAGAAAGATTTTCTTCTGCCACTGTGTCTTTGTCAATATTTTCACCACCCCAAATAGACTTCCTAAACAAAGTCCAAAAAAAGGCTAAAAACGATACTAACTGATATGGATTATTATTATCATCATGTGGGACGACCCTTTGTTGTTGAGTTTCTTGGGCTAATGTTTGAAACAATGTGTCTTGTAAAGATGGAGAAGAAGGTGGTGAGTTTTTTGAGTTTATGATGACTTGTTGTGTCATGGTGTTTGTAAAAGTATGGTTTGATCTTGCAAGATTCTTTACTTAAAATAATGGGTTTATTTTTTATATAAAAAGATTTTGAGTGTTTATTATAATGGTGTGTTGCTTTGTGGATGGCAGGTTATGAAAGGTGGTGGTTAAAACTTGACAATGAAGTATTTATGTGAAAATAAGAAATGGGTCAAAACCAGTTTTCATTAAAAAAAAATGTGGGTTATGAAAAATAGTTTTTAACTTGGATGGTAGCCTGGTAGGCTATGAAAATATGGTTAAAGACTTGAAAGATGATATTTTTTTAGTGAAAGTAAGAAATGGGTAAGAAAAATTATTTTGAAAAACAAGATTTATGGGTTATTATTAAATAAGAAATGGGTAAGATTTTTTTTTTTTTTTTTTTTTTTTTTTTTAAAGATTTTTATGAAAAAAGAAATGGGTAAGAGTTAGTTTTTATTGCAATTTTTTTTTGTGGGTTATTATAAAGATTGAACTTCTATAAAAATGGTGTGTTTCTTTGTGCATGGTATATAAATGGCTAAAGATCATTTTCTTGTGAAGTACAGTATAAGAAATGGTAAGAATTATCTTTCATTTAAAAAAAAAAATAGATTTGTGGGTTGTTATAAAAATTGGTATTTTTTTTTTGTCAAAATGGTGTATTTCTTTGTGGATGACATGTTATAAAAATGGTTAAAATGGATTTCTTTTGTGAAAAAAAGAAATGAGTAAAAACTAGTACTACTATTTATTTTTCAGTTGTTTTCCTTTAGTGGGTCATAATAAAGATTGACTTTTATCTTATTTTAATGATGAGTTTCTTTGTGGATAGGAGGTCAAAGGTAAATTTTTTTGAGAAATAAGAATAAGAAAAGGGTAAAGAACTAAAAAGAGGACGTGAGAGTCATGAAGTTTGAGTTTTTGATGATTTTAATTTATTTAATTTTTGGATTTTAATTTGATGACGAAACGTTTAGATGATTAGTGGGTGGGTGGGGAGCGAGTGAGTGAAAGAAACAGTCTTCCATTATTATATTGTTAAAACACAATTAGTTTCTCAAAGGCAGTTAGTTAGTTATAATCAAGATTTAAAAATTATCATAATGAAGTTTAATATACTTGTGATTAATTCTCAGAAACCTTAGAAAAATAATGTTGAGAAGTTAACTACAGGAATAACATTAGGTAAGTGCCGTGGGGTATTACCGTGGGAAAATTAGTGTCACCTCAAAACTTTTTTCATATAACACAACTTATCACATCACACAAAACACCCTCTTCGTATTTCTGGTGCCATTGGATATTCTATGGCTTATACATAACTAACTAAAACACAAATAAATAAAAAAAAGTAAATACTTGACCGCTTGGCTTGTGGTACGGCGTGAAGCACCACCAGCTGAGACCCGGTGTCATGTTGGCGTTGTGGTACCAGCCCAGGCTAAAACACACGGGTACCGACCCCTCTAATTGTGATTATTCCAATGAGTTTGGGTGTAATGTGATAGTGTTAACAAGAAGGTTTTGATTGCTGAATGCTAATGGTGTATGGGAAGTTGATAATGATTAATGATCCCGAACTAAAACTAACATAGACATTGTAACAAAACACACTAAAAATCATTACAAGCAACCATAAAAACAACTTTTTTTGGACGGCGCGAGTGTGTTATTACCGTTCTAGCTTGCAAGAAGCTTAAAGCTGGAGGAAAAGATTATAAGAAGCTCGATCTAATCGAACAAGGAGCAAACAAACTACTTTTCTAAATGCAATCATGGTAGTTAAAAAGTACCAACTCAAATTAAATGATATAAGTCTATTACCAATGATGTCAAACCACATCTCGTCGCTCGAACCAAACCTGTATATTTGTTTCAAAGTTTGTATATCATCTGCTGAAACATTTTCAACACGATGCTCAATCGTAAAGTCTAAATAACTCTTACTTAGCGATAAAATACTCATGTTGTAAATCACATCCCATTCATAAAGCAACAGATTTGCCTCCTTAACACTTCTCCAACCAAATGCTTGATTATTGTCTCGGCAGTTCGTTAGTTTAGATTGTCATGTCTGCCGTATCTCATATTGTGGTGTGTTTTTTTTTTAACAAAGAAACTTATATAAAATCAAACTTAAGATCCATGTACATCAAAACTCAAAATGTAGGTATATGCAAGAGGCAAGGATATACATACCAGTTAAAAGGTAAAGTGGAAGAAGAGGCAAAACGAGCAACCCTAGGGACGGGTTGGTTGTCTTCTCTACTAGTCCACGAGAAAGACAAAGACAATTGCATATTCTTCGACCACGAGGGAATATCAACATCCAGAGAGGAGCAATGCTCCTTGGTGGTGGTAGTTTCAGATGATAATTGGAGAGCTCAAAAAAAGTTATTTTGTCCCAAAGTTTTACAGATTTATTTTGGAATTTGATAAACAGAATCGAACCTAAACATAGTACTTATTTTGCAATTGACATTTATGTAACTGATTTTATTCGGTTAACATTTAATGTGTGCAAACTTAATCAAGATTTCGAATTTCCTCACTAGGAATTCTTAATTTGTGAAACATAGATTTACTTTCAAAAATTAGATATGTCACAATATATACTGTCTCTTAATTTTCATAAGTGAAGAAGATCATTCATAATAATTCAATGAAGAAAGTAAAAGTCTTAATTTTTGTTATTTAATAATCAGAAAAATATACTACTTCTTAGTGTTTTAACTGTATGGTTTATTTAAAGTTACCATTTTTATGTTGTTGTGGCCAATAAATATGATTATGAAACTATACTCTTATACCTCACTTATCTATTTCGTACAAGATAGTGATTATGAACATATTTATATACGAGATGGAGATATTTGTAAGGTTCCAATCCAAAATGAGTTTTGGATAGCCTACACACATATATGCATAGACATGCATGTATATATCGACGCACTCTTAAACATATTTCTTGGTTTATTTACGTAAAGTTAAGCATGCTCATTCTAGTTTACTGAAATAGCTTGTTAGTCGCCAACTTGCCATAGACAAGCTTTATGGGGGCTGGGATCGGCCGCCATAGCCCCTCCAATATTTTATACACTTAATGTGTTTTTGTGTGCGTGTTAGTGTTAAAAATTTATTTTCAACAATTTGTCCCCTCTAAAACTGTGAATTGATAGTTCGGCCAGTGCTTCAAGCTTCGTCTCTGTTAGTCGCTATATTGTAAAGGTTTAAGGATACTTAAACACATGCATATTTCTGTAGATGGAATCACTTTGGCGTTTCATCAATGATAATGCTAAAAGCCTAAAACATGTTTTGAAAATATCTGTCTTTACTCATTAGGGAGTTGCTATTTGCTAAGTAAGCAACAGCCAACTGGCCCATCACATTATTGGATTGCTATTTCTTGATGGGCTGGGCCAGTATAAAAAACATGTTTGCTGGACTCATTTTGAAAAATGCCAAAACAGTGAAAACTGAAAACACTAGAAATGCAGAAAGACAGGTTTACACTGATGAAAGTTGTAGTAACATGCCATTTTACAAAATGTGAGAATTTTTTCTTGTTAATCTTTCATGTTAGCTAGTGATCATAATAATAGTAACATCGAAAACGTACAGGGAGACAAGTTTCAATTTCACAATCAATAAATGAGAAATGGAGACGCTATTACAAGTAATCAAGTTTATGAAAAGAGATGAAAACTAATTACTAATTTGGTATGAAATAATGAAAACTGAAAGCCAAAGGTGAAACCAAGTATAATACTTACAATAACATTTCCACTAAAACATTAGAAGCACAAACCTTCATATATTCATCCTACACTTAGCACAACTTTAGCAACAATATTATGTTAATAAAAGGACTAAAGCAAGTATGCTTGAAACCAATTGTGAAAAAGTTATGGAGTTACGACTAGAGCTGTTTCGGTGACCATGGTGGGGTTGTCGATGACCGCTTGCATACACGGGGATGACATGATATGCTCTATACCCGTCGTTTCCTCTTGAACCACTACCATGACTACCACCACTGTGACCACCTCCGCCATGACCACCACCGCCACCACGTTTACCAACAAAGGTTCACTGCACTTTTGTCCACCTCAAGTTCTTTCTTTGTGCCTACAAAAATTATAGTTAGTGTATATAATAAATATGTATAGAGATAGTACGTATCAAACGTATAGTTTTTAGCTCTTTTTACTTAGTAAAAAACCTAAGGTCTTTAGTCTAGTGGTATGCGAGTTGTTCACCAACCTAAAAGTTATGGGTTCAAGCATCGTTGGTGGCATTTGTGAGATATAGGTGGTATAGGGCGTGAAAAAAATTATTGTTAAACAAAAAAACTTAGTAAAAACCAAGAACCAAAAAGAAAGAATGCGTACCAATAGCATGTACAACTTTGAAACAATTTGAGGATGCAATAAGGTGAAAACATACCACAACCAATATTAAAAATCTCATTATTCGTCTTTCATTTTCTTCATGTTCATATTTGTGTTTGGTACTTTTGTTTCATAGTATTTATATGTTGTCTCATTATAGCGGCAGTTTAAATATGCAATCCCAAACAGCCCAGATTTTATTATTTTTCAAAAATCACATATAGACCGGTTTATATAATAACAACCGGTCTTATAGAACTCTTTTAGACCGGTGCGTGAACCGGTCTTTATACGCAAATGAACCGGTCTTAAACCTATCTTTTAGACCGGTGCCTAGACCGGTCTTTATACTAAAAACCTTTTAGACCTCCCCCATTTAAACCCTTCGTGAAACCGGTTTAAAACCCTTTTTCAACCGGTCTAAAAGGCATTTTTTTAGTAGTGATCAATATATATAACTTTTTGAAGCTTCAAGGGAATGTAATATATGCTTGGCAAATAAGCAAAGATATATTCTCTTTTTCAGCTTCATAAAAGAGTAAACTACATTTTTTGTCCTTGTGGTTGTATCAAAATCTCACTTTTGATCCAATTTTCAAAAAATCGCACGGATCAGTCCAAAAGTACACGTGGACTTCACTTTTGGTCCAATTTTCTTAGCTAGTTAGTTTAGTCGTTAAGTACGTTGCACCGTTAGTCCTTTAACCTAACGGTCGTTAGCAAATTTTTGAAAAAAAAAATTTTGAAAAATTCGAAAAAATTTCTAAAAAAAAAATTTTGACGAAAATTTTTATTTCAAAAAAAAAATTTTTTTTGAAAAAAAATTTCAAATAAAATTTTTTCTTAAAAAATTAGAAAAAATTTCTAAAAAAAATTTTTTTTGACGAAAATTTTTTTTTCCAAAAAAAAAAATTTGAAAAACAAATTTCTAATAAAAAATTTTCTTAAAAAATTCGAAAAAAATTATAATTTTTTTTTGACATACATATTCTAAATTTTTTTTTGACGATTGTCCCGGTTTGACACTAAAATTAAAATGTATATATACGTAAAAATTTTTCTTAAAAATTTCTAAGATTAAAATGTATATATACGTAAAATTTTTATTAAAATGTATACACTAAAATTAAAATGTATATATACATTTTAGAAATTTTTAAGAAAATTTTTTACGTATACATACATTTTAATTTTAGTGTCAAACCGGGACAATCGTCAAAAAAAAAAAAATTAGAATATGTATGTAAAAAAAAAATTTAGAAATTTTTTCGAATTTTTTAAGAAAATTTTTTATTAGAAATTTGTTTTTCAAAAAGTTTTTTTGGAAAAAAAATTTTTCGTCAAAAATTTTTTTTTTAGAAATTTTTTCGAATTTTTAAAGAAAAAATTTTATTTGATTTTTTTTTTTTTAGAAAATTTTTCGAATTTTTTAAGAAAAATTTTATTTGAAATTTTTTTTCAAAATTTTTATTTTTAGAAAAAAGAATTTTCGTCGAAAAAAATTTTTTTTTAGAATTTTTTTCGAATTCTTAAAATTATTTTTTTTGGAAATTTTTTTTTTCAAAAATTTGCTAACAACCGTTAGGTTAAAGGACTAACGGTGCAAACATTGCTAACGACCGTTAGGTTAAAGGACTAACGGTGCAACGTACTTAACAACTAAACTAATTAGCTAAGAAAATTGGACCAAAAGTAAAGTCCACGTGTACTTTTGGACTGATCCGTGCGATTTTTTGAAAATTGGACCAAAAGTGAGATTTTGATACAACCACAAGGACCAAAAATGTAGTTTACTCTTCATAAAATCTTACAAAAACTGCTAACGGAATCCGATCGCGTAATTATCGTGCTTATCTCTTGCCATTTTTGTACGCAAAATTCTATAATTATAAAATGAAATAACATTATAGCTAAGTTAAACTTGTTACCCCCAACACATAAAAAAAAAAAAAAAAAAAAACTCATATCAGGAGAAAGCGTGATCAACAGAAAGAGGGTATTGTTACCTTCTTTTTTCTACATGTCAGGTTTGTAATTGCGTTTACTTTTAAATTAGAGGCTTTTGATCAATCTATACTATGTATAATGTAAAAATGGTCAATGTGGAATGTTGAGTTTTTAACAATAGTCAAATGAGAGAGAAAGTGGAATGTAATTAATACTCTTAATAAAACACCACAATACTTAAAAGTACAATTATTTATTCACATTGTACAACCAAATTAAAGCATATCTACCAAATTAAATACAACCAATTCAAACACAAATCAGGTTGACCCAGGACGCAGCAAACCCGGCGGGTTGACCCAGCTTAATTTGACCCGTTTTCGACCCAACCTAGCAAGTTGACCCGTTTTAAATACAACCAATTCAAAGACAAATCGGTTTGACCCGGGACGCTTCAAACCCGGCGGGTTGACCCAGTTTAATTTGACCCGTTTTCGACCCAACCTAGCAAGTTGACCCGGTTTAAATCGACCTACTTTTTGACCGGAACGGTTCAACTGGTTGAACCATCCGTGTCGAACCGGGTTTCAAAACATTATCCATTACTTAAAAGTACAATGGTTTATTCACATTGTACAACCAGTTAAAAACATATCTACCAAATTAAATACAACCAATTAAAACACAAACTGGGTTGACCCGGGACGCTTCAAACCCATTTTTTGACCGGAACGGTTCAACCAGTTGAACCACCCGGGTCGAACCGGGTTTCAAAACATTATGTTTAATTCCCAAATCTTCAAACTTTTATTATTTTTCATATAACCTATAAACTTTTGTTTATCAATAAACTATCTGTCGCTATAGAATCTCGTTGCTTGCGGGTTGCCCTCTTATTGCTTGCGTTTAAAAATAGGATGCCCGATTATTCTTTTAAGGAATCTCGATCCGGAAAATGGATTATGTAATGACACGAGGTTGATATTTAAACGTTTTGACCCTAATGTCATCAACGCCGAGATTGCTGTCGGGCAACACGCTGGAGTTAGAGTGCTCTTGCCAAGCAGTGGCGAAGCTAGAAAATGTTCAGTGGGGGGGTCGGGATCTAATTTTTTTTTCTAAGGCTATTTTTCAGGTAATACCGAAATTTTGGGGGATCGAAACAGGAATATACCGAAATTTTTCTACACGAAAACTATATACCCCGTACATCGCAAAAAAAATTTCGGGGGGTCGGGCTCCCCCCGGCCCCTATGTAGCTGCGCCATTGTTGCCAAAAATTCCTCTTGCTCCATCTGAAGAAGGCATGTTCCCTTTCAAACTAAAGAGAACACAATTCCCTATTCGTCTTAGCTTTGCGATGACTATTAATAAAGGTCAAGGCCAAACAATTCCAAATGTTGGTGTCTATTTGCCTGACTCTGTTTTCTCCCATGGCCAGCTTTATGTGGCATTGTTTAGAGGGATTTCCCGTAGAACAACAAAGGTATTGGTTAATCCAGTCAAAGAGTTCCGTCAACCAGGAATCTACACCTCGAATGTCGTTTATCAAGAAGTTTTACGCGAAGAGTAACGTATGTTGTTAGTTTTTATTTCATAAATGATGTAATGTTTTACTTTCAATTTCATTAAATGTTTTTATATGTTGTTTGATAGATGTTAAGAATTTTTTCTATACTTTAGTTATTGTGTAGTACAACCGTTTGCAATTACATTCTGATCGGTTCAAGTTCTATTTTGAACTCTACATAAAACACTCACCACAATATCACAAATCGTTAATTGTCTGCCGCTAGGAATTCCGTTGCTATGCACGGGTACTCGCCTAGTAAACTTGAATTAGTAAGCATTTTAAATACCATTTGTTGCGAAATTTTGTCAAAACTATCTCACAAAACATTCAATAGCAAGTTTTGAATTTTGAGTATCTAATTTAAAAAGGGCATGTATTACCGAAAATAAAGGTCATATGGTTTTCTTCAAAGCTTGGACGCTTATTTTCTAAATATGATCTATGCCAGGTTTCGTTGTTACCAAAAATTTTTGAAGCGCATATATACTGTAGCTCTTGTTGTCATGTTTCCGGCATTAACACAAGTTGCTCAGCTCAAGTTTCAGAACAGGTCACCTTTTGAATCACACATGTTGTTTGCTTACATGGGCGTTATTGCATTTGTCGTTGCTATACTGGCTTCGGTGGCTTTGTTTGCAATGGGAAACTACTTAGAGAGTTTGGGCAAGGAATGCTTGTCCAGTATATACTACATTTACATGATCCTAAGATGTGTCTTTTGCTTCTCGGTCATTCTTGCACCTCTATCATTTGTGTTGATGTTGCTCGTCAGTGACGGATATTATTTGATCGGGTATTTTATAATTTGTGCACTTTTTGTAGTCATAGTTACTTATAACGTTATTGATTACATAAAGCTACATTGCAAGAAAAAGTTATCCAACACGAGCAGTGTCGAGAGAGCCTGAGACATCGTCAAATCATTCCATATACTAGTAACTAACTATATAAAGAGTAAAAAGGTTTCTCGTTAGGATGTTGTCATATGATTAAAGTTCAATTCCCCAGTTAAATAATTTGTTTATATATATTTATTATCTTTTAGTTCTTTTTGTATGTATTAGTGACAAATATGTGATATATACCATTACTGCCTAAGGTTTGTGATCATATTGTTAATTTGTTATGAACATTTCTGATGAATTTTGTTAGATTGTTGTTTCATGAACTCAGGACATTCCCCGTGTTCGTGTATGGTAATTAATTTTTGTATATAATGTACTAATGTATATTATATTGAATATTGTTCATAACATCATATTTCCTGAAGTTGAAAATCTAAATGACAAACTGACAGAGTTTCATACGAGTATTACTTTTGACATTATTTTGTAAAGGAATGGGTTATTGGTACCATAAAACACAAACAATACTCCACCCATATGTTTTCCGATTTTTTTTTTCTTTTTTTAATAATTTTATTTATATTTAAAAACTATAAAATTGAATGATAAAACATAAACTATAAAATTTAATAAGTCAAAAGTATTAAACTGACAGAAAACATGAAGCAAAAACTGATAAAAATATTGTGTTGTACTGTAAACAAGAGTGAGACAAGAGGTGGAGAATGTAAAAAGTAAGCAAGGGTATTCATACGGTTAATAAGCATAAAAGCATGGCAAATGCAAAATAGTGAAATAGTGAGAATAGAGTCAAAAATTGCATGTCAAAAATCATGGTGAATACAAAATAGGTTAGTGAAGAATAGTAAAGGATACGAGTCTTTGCGTTTCTGGACTTTTGGCATGTTTTACATGACACTATATTGCCAATTTTACTTTTATTTTATAGTAAACTGCAAAAAATGTTTTTAAACTTTGCAATTTATTTTATTTTTGGATTTTAATTTGATGACGAAATGTTTAGATAATTACGAGTCTTTGCGTTTTTGGACTTTTGGCATGTTTTACATGACACTATATTGCCAATTTTACCTTTACTTTATAGTAAACTGCAAAAAATATTTTTAAACTTTGCAATTTATTTTATTTTTGGATTTTAATTTGATGACGAAATGTTTAGATAATTACGAGTCTTTGCGTTTTTGGACTTTTGGCATGTTTTACATGACACTATATTGCCAATTTTACTTTTACTTTATAAGTGAGTCAGAGAAACGGTCTTTGGTTATTTTATTTCTATAAATTAAAACAATTAGTTGACAAAAACAAGTTAGTTTGTTAGTTAGTTATAATCAAGAATTCAAGATTTAATATAATGATAATCAAGATGAGAGCTTTGAAAACTAATGTTGATTATACTTTTGGATGTAATGTGGT
Organism: Artemisia argyi; assembly: GCA_030686995.1. NCBI lineage: Eukaryota > Viridiplantae > Streptophyta > Magnoliopsida > Asterales > Asteraceae > Artemisia > Artemisia argyi. The sequence continues at coordinate 32,952,741 of CM060695.1, forward strand.
TGTGTTAACAAAAAGGTTTTGATTGCTAAATGCTAATGGTGTATGGGAAGAAGTTGATAATGATTAGTGATCATAAACTAAAACTAAACATAGACATTGTAACAAAACAAACTAAAAATCATTACAAGCAACAAAATAAATTACTTTTTTCTTACGGCGCAAGTATGTTATTAGCGTTCTAGCAAGAAGCTAAAAGCGAGAGAAGATTACAAGAAGCCTGATCTAATCGAACAAGGAGCAAACAAACTACTTTTCTAAATGCAATCACGGTCGTTAAAAAGAACTAACTCAAATGAAATAAGTCTATTACCAATGCTGTCAAACAACATCTTGTCGTGAACTCCTCGAACCAAACCTACTTATATTTGTTTCAAAGTTGCATATCATATGTTGAAACATTTTCAACACGATGCTCAATTGTAAAGTCTAAATAACTCTTACCTTAGCGATAAAATACCCATGTTGTACTAATCACATCCCGTTCATAAAGCAACAAATTTGTCTCCTTAACACTTTTCCAACCAAATGCATGATTATTGTCTCGGCAGTTCGTTAGTTTAGATTGTCATGTCTGCCGTATCTCACATTGGGTTTTTTTTTTTTTTTTTTTTTTTTTTTTTTTTTTTTTTTTTTTTTTTTTTTTTTTTTTTTTTTTTAAACAAAGAAACTTATATAAAATCAAACTTAAAATCCATAAACATCAAAACTCAAAATGTAGGTATATGCAAGAGGCAAGGATATACGTACTAGTTAAAAGGTAAAGTGGAAGAAGAGGCAAAACGAGCAACCCTAGGGACGGGTTGGTTGTCTTCTCTACTAGTCCACGAGAAAGACAAAGACAATTGCATTTTCTTCGACCACGAGAGAATATCAGCATCCAGAGAGGAGCAATGCTCCTTGGTGATGGACTGGTGGTGGTTTCAGTAGATAAATTTTTTAGGGATTCAGAAAAAAAAAAAAAATAAAATAAAATAAAAATAAAATCGATTTTTGTCTCAAAGTTTTACAAATTTATTTTAGTATTTCCTCACTAGGAATTCTTAATTTGTGAAACATAGATTTACTTTCAAAAATTAGATATGTCATAATATGTACTTTGATTCATGTTGTAAAATTTCCAAAAGTGAAGAAGAACTACACAAACAACTTCCATATTCATGATAATTCAATGAAGCAAGTATAGTCCTCGATCTATTTTTTTATATTTTTTATTTTTTCATTTAAGGGTTTTGATAATTAGTTTATTAAATGCAATTTTCACACAAATTATGATGCTTAACCACCACCCTATGGGTTGTGGTTAGCAAAACCCTTCATTTAATAATGAGAAAAAAATAGTGTTTTAACAATATATGGTTTATACGAACCTAACATTTTTATGTTGGGTGTGGTCTTGTGGACCAATAAATATGATTACGAAACTATACTCTTTTACCTCATTTATCGATTGCATGCAAAAGATGATTACGATTTATGAACTGTGAGATGGAGATATTTGTAAGGTTCCAATCGAAAATGAGTTTTAGATAGCCAAAAATACACACATATATGCATAGACATGTATATACAGACACACTCTTAAATATCTTTCTTGGTTTATTTACGTAAAGTTAAGCTAGCACGCTCATTCTAGTTTGTTGAAATACTCCGTAGCTTGTTAGTTGCCATAGACGAAGGTTTATGGGGGTTGAGATCGGCCCTAGCCCCTCCAAAATTTTATATACTTAATGTGGTTTTGTGTGCGAGTTAGTGTTAAAATTTTATTTTCAGCAATTTGTCCCCTCTAAAACTGTGAATTGATAGTTCGTCCCTGGTAACGAAATGCTTCAAGCTTCGTCTCTGTTATTCGCTATATTGTAAAGGTCTAAAGGATACTTAAACATACTTAAACATATGCTAATAGCCTAAAACATGTTATGAAAATATGTCTTTACTCATTAGGGAGTTGCTATAAGTCAGCAGCAGCCAACCGGCCCATCACATTATTGGGTTGCTATTTCTTGATGGGCTGGGCCAGTATAAAAAACAAGTTTGCTTGACTCATTTTGAAAATGGCCGAAACACTAGAAATGCAGAGAGACAGGTTTACAGTGATGAAAGTTGTAACATGCCATTTTACAAAATATGAGAATTTTTTCTGGTTAATCACTTAATCTTTCATATTAGCTAGTGAGCATACTAATAATAATATCGAAAACGTATAGGGAGACAAGTTTCAGTTTCACAATCAATAAATGAGAAATGGAGATGTTATTACGAGTAATCAAGTTGATACAAAGAGATGAAAACTAATTACTAATTTGTATGAGATAATGAAAACTGAAAGCCAAAGGTGAAACCAAGTATAATACTTACAATAACATTTCCACTAAAACATTAGAAGCACAAACCTTGATATATTCATCCTACACTTAGCACAACTTTAGCAACAATATTATGTTAATAAAAGGACTAAAGCAAGTATGCTTGAAACCAATTGTGAAATAGTTATGGAGTTACGACTAGAGCTGTTTCGGTGACCATGGCGGTTTTGTTGATGACCACCTGCATACACGGGGATGACATGATATGCTCTATACCCGCCGTTTCCTCTTGAACCACTACCATGACTACCACCACTATGACCACCTCCACCATGACCACCACCACCACCGCCACCACGTTTACCAACAAGGTTCACTGCACTTTTGTCCACCTCAAGTTCTTTCTTTGTGCCTACAAAAATTATAATTAGTTTATATAACAAATATATTTTTGTAAGTGTATATGAAATAGTGAAATATATGGTTGTGGTTTTTGTAAGTGTATCTGAAATATATGGTTGTGGTTTCTTCTCACCCTTCTCATTTTAATTTTTCTTTCTTATTAAACGTATAGTTTTTAGCTCTTTTTTACTTAGTAAAAAACAAGAACCAAAAAGAAGAAAGAATACGTACCAATAGCATGCACAACTTTGAAACAATTTGAGGATGCAATTAGGTGAAAACATACCACAACCAATATTAAAAATCTCATTGTTGGTCTCTTCATTTTCTTCATGTTCATATTTGTGTTTGGTACTTTTGTTTCATAGTATTTATATGTTGTTTTGGATCAATATATATATAACTTTTTTAAGCTTCAAGGGAATGTAATATATGGCTTGGCAAATAAGCAAAGATATATTCTCTTTTTCAGCTTTCATGTTTTTTCTGATAACCATGGTGAAATTGTGATCATAAGTTTTGAATAATTACTTTAAAAGGTTTGAGATGACACATTTGTGTGAGACATATCCTTTGCTCTTTTTTTGAGAACTTAACAAGAAAGGCCACAAGATGTTCGTAGCTAGCTTTATTTATTGTGGGAATCGCAAAAATAGTGAATCGCAATTTCCTAGAGCTTTCCAAAAAATGTGCTAAAAGTCTAATTGATAAATTGATAATGACATCACCTCTTATTTTTAATTTATTTAGGTACCATTACTAATATCATGAATGTCATTACTTGTATAGTTTATATTTTTATCAACATTTTTATTCTTATGATTTTGGTTGTTTCGTTTCAATTTGTTTTGTAAAAATTACCTCTTAACAACATTTTAATCTGATTCATTCAGATACGGTCAGACATTTGGGTCATTAAAAATGTTTTTTTTTTTTTTTTTTTTTTTTTTTTTTTTTTTTTTTTTTTTAATCATTAATAGACAATAAGAGGCATAAACCTCTTATTGAACTAGATGTGAAAGGGGTGTCTTAACATCTCTTAAGGTTTATTATTATTATTATTATTATTAGACAAAATTTCACTGTTAGTCCCTAAAGTTGTCGTGTTTCGCGCATATCGTCCTTAAACTATTTTTTTGGCATTTTCGTCCCTGAACTCCTCATTTTTGGCGTGGTTGGTCCCTGTAACCCACTTTTGGCTGACGGACGTTGCTTTGCAACGTTAGTTGACCAGTCAACAAGGTTTTTCGTCATTTCACATTTTTGCAATGGCCTAAACGACGGCTTGGTCCCTGAATATAAAACGGCTATTACAACTCTATTGTTTCACTTCTTACTGTACAAACCCGATCATCTTCCTCCTCTTACTTCGCAACCCTATCATTGTCACACACAAACAATCTCATACACTGCCTGATTCTTGCAATGGCCGACAAATATTGGAGCAAAGTTACGTTGACTGAAGACATGAAAGATTATCTTTATGAAACCTATAAGGATAGTTGGAAGCCAGGAGATGAGGTGTCTGATGAAATGTTGGACACCTTATGGAACTATGCTATGGTGGAAGGTTAGCACATTGTTGCATTGTTATTGTTTATAGTTAAATTTAGAGTAAATGATTTGAGTTGACCTTTTTTTGATCATCTGTTCCATCTTATTTTGACAGTTCTCAAAAAAGGACCTAGTAAGGAATTTCCTACCATTCAAGTTGTGTTGGGTCAGACCTCAAAACCCATGGAGGGAAAGCTAGCAGAGGAGAAGAAAGGTATGCATTTTGGTATTTATTTAAAATGGCCAACCTTGAGAATGTGTTGACACCATTTTGATGTTCATTTGCCCTTTTGTTGTGGCTCTAATGAATGCTTTTTAGGTAAGTTTATGATTTACCTAAGTGTTTATCCAGATTGACTTTAGCAAGTCAAACTGCATTACTGAAAGTGCAAATAGTGTTTCACTTTAGCAATTAAGGGGCTTTGTATTTGACCTAATGAGTGCCCATTGTCTAGTGTAGCCCTTTAGGTGTGTTTGAATGTCTAAAAAACAGAGTTAGCATATTGGTTGGATATATGTATTACATCTAACCTGTGTTAACCTATTATGTTTCAGATGAGCATCAGGATAAGGTTTATGACAGTAGGCTTCAAAACCTTGTGAAGAAGATTTCCATCTTTGAGAAAAGGATGGAACCAATTGAGGAGGTGTACTTTTACCGAGGAGATTACGGATTTGGAGTGAAAAATCCACTCAAGAAGTGGCTTCCGTTGACAAGAGGATTGAACACCTTGAAAGGAAGCAACAATGGCTTGAAAAGAGGATGCTAAACCTTGAGTATCAGTGCTACTCGAAGGCAATGAAGGGTGTTCCAAGTGAAGAGGAAGTATCCAGTGAAGAGGAATTTTGTACTGCAAAGGATGTTGCAAATGAGGTGATTAGTGTGTCAACTGAAGAGGATGAACCTACTCCAATAATATCCAGGCCTTCCACTTCAAAGAGATCCACAGCTCTGAAAGGTCAAGCTGCTTCAACTTCAATTGCTGAAGATGTTCCAAAGATATCCAGACCTTCCAATACTCACAAAAGAGGCAGAGCTTCCATTTCAACTGCTGCGCCTGCTCCCAAAAGACCCAGAGGCAGACCACCATCTTCAAAAACAGGTGGTCAAAAGAAAAAAGCTCCATCAACTTCAGGTCCAAGAGGCAAAGCTTCCACTTCAACTGCTGCACCAGCTCCCAAAAGACCCAGAGGCAGACCTCCTTCTTCTTCAAAAACAGGTGGTCAAAAGAAAAAAGGTCCATCACAAGCTCCTCCATCAACTTTAGCTCAAATAGGCAAGAGGCCACCACATATGACTGGAGTCGTAATTGGTTTAAGAGCTCGAGATGCTCCGGCTGTTTTATGGTTTTGAAGTTGACTTGATGTATGGGTTGTTCTAGTTATATGTTTATAACAATTACTTTTGCTGCTATATTGTACATTCAATTATAGTTGGAAATGCTCCAACTTTTTTGACATTCAGTTATATTTGGAAATGCTCCAACTGTTTGGTTGTAAAAAGTAACATACTCATCTAGCATTAGTAAATATGCAGGTTTTCTATCTTTTAATCATTTGACTTTTGTTTGTTGGTCGTAGTAAGGATTATAAGTCTAGTTATATAAGATTTTGTTATTTGAGTGTTGATTGTAAGTTCTCTTGTAAAAGTCAGTTAAAGGCATGGGCAGTACCTTTTGATGTTATAAAATTACACATTCAAACAACTTAGTTTGGAAATGCAATTGAATTAGTCAACACATAGAAAATATGTGATTTCAAGTAAGCATAACAAGAAAAAGTTCAAAACACATTGTCTCAAACAATTTGGGTTAATACTGTTGAGAAAAAAAATTAGTACTGGTGGGTGTATTTAGTACTGGTAGGATATCAAATGTGTAATAAATGTCTGTTCAACCTACGTTCCATTTGCATTATCAAAACTAGTAGTATACAACGTTCAACAATAAATTACTAAGACGTGTGTCTTTTCCAAAGCAAAAAAAAACCGTTCAGTTGCCTTACGCAATGGTTATAAATTGGAACATTTGTAAACAGCAAACTCATTCAAAACAACTTACATCTATACAATATAAAAAAATGGCATCAACATCAACAATTAACGTCCAAGAGAATGAAGCAGAGGTTAACATGGAAGAGAAACCAGGAATGCAACATATGCAAACAAATGACATTGAAGAAAAAGCTTCAATACTTCAACAACTAGAAGAGGCTGAAGAAGAAAGTGAGGAAGTACCAGAACCGACCTTTGAAGAAACTATTGATTGGTATTTTAAAGAAAAGTTTCAAGTACAGCAAAAAAAATTGATAAAATTTGAAAAACAAGAACAAGTTGCTAGAGAAAAACCAAGTCGAAAAAGTAAATACACTTGGAAGAAGATGTGGGCATACAGAAAACGCAAAAAATTGCGTTTGAGGAAGAGGAAGACTCATCAGATGATGAGCATTTGGATTATGACAACTTTCATTTGTCATTTGATCCCGAAAAATCTCCCAAGTTTAGTTGTTAATTGTATCATGTAATGTTTATTTTTTGTTGAATAAAAAATTTATTTTATGTTGAATGAACAAGGCTATTTTGTGTTCTTTACATCATTTGGCTTTTGTTAGTTGGAATTAGTAGCTATAATAAGTCTAGTTATATAACACTTTGTAATTTGCGTGCTGATTGTAAGTTGACTTATAAAAGTCAAATAAAGCCATGGGTGTATTTAGTACTGGTAGGATAAAATTTACTACGGTTGGATAACCGTTGGTACTGTTTGGGAATAACCGTTATTCATTAATAACCGTTGAGATATTTTTTGTCTATTGGTTCGCTTATAGGTTTCACCACATTCGATAATTCACAATCTTTCTTTCATTCACAATAGAAAGAAAAGTTTAATTAAGTTGATTTTCCTAAAACCCTAAGTGACATCCATATCATCTCAATTGGGTTTACCAAATACACATACTGTTCTAAACGACCATAACCCAGAACCCTAATCAAAATTTTAACAACCTTAATGGTGATTTTAAAAAATTGTAAGACACATAACATGGTAGCCTACTTACAGAAACCAGAGGGAAGTGAAGTGTTCCACCAGATTGTGGATTTTCTCAATAGAAGTTACAAAAGGTATGCTATTACACAGAATCCTACTATTTATGTTTCCCAAATCAATCAGTTTTGGCAAACTGCCAAAGTCAAAACACTTGCTAATGGAGAAAAAGAGATAAATGCTACAGTTGATGGCATATTCATGGCTATTACTGAGTCATCTGTTAGGAGGCATCTGAAACTATCAGACAATGGGGGTATTAGTTCATTGCCAAATGATGAAATATTTCAAAATCTTTACTATATGGGGTATGGGTTAACTTTTGATAACTTAACAAAAACCACAATTCCCCCCTCAATGGAGATTTCTCATTCATACCGTAGTACATTGTTTAAGTCCAAAGAAAACTTGTTGGGAACAATTTAGTAGCAACATAGCAACTGCTATTGTTTGCTTGGCCACAAAAAAGATGTTTAACTTTTCAAAATTGATTTTTGATGGTATGGTGAAAAATGTGAAAAGAAAATACAAATTTTTAATGTATCCAAGATTTATTCAAATTATTTTGAACAAACACAAGAAACGGCTTCAACCTCACAAAAACATTCTTAAAACTCCTACCCTTAGTCAAAAGGTTTTTAGTAATATGAGGACGCTTTGTGTGGGTTATAATAGGAGAGAGGCACCACTGTTTTTATCAATGATTGTTCCACTACTCGAAGGTCAAGGATCTGCAACCCAAGTTGAGTCTCATGACACACCCATTAGTGGTCCATTGGTATGTGTTAATTCACATACCTTTTCATGGCCAAATACCGACCCAATTAGACTAATTATGCTAACAAATGCCAAAGAATTGTGTGTTTTATGTTTGTGAACATGCAGGTAAGGATATTTCACAAAATGATGAAAAACAAACAAAAACCGGAAAAACGAGCACGAGAGTAGGAAAAGGTAAGAAAGTCAAGCTGGAAATCTAGTTGAGCTTTGTAAAGTCAAAAGTGATCCCTTGAGTTTGAAGATTTGTATGATTCATCATTTTCGGGAAAGTTTGAAGAATTGCCAAAATTGGTCCCTGCACTTTCAGTTTTGACAAATTCAGTCCCTCATGGAGTTTATGAAGAAAAAGGACAAAGACAACCTTTGGAGATACATTATTATCGTAATTTGCCCTTGGAAGTTATTTTTGATCAAATGGCAGAATAGGTCCTCAAAGTGTCAATAATTACATAAAGGGTCCTCGATTTTTATTGATACAAAAAATCTGAAATATCATGCCATTTAGCCAAGCCCAAATAATATCCAAACGCCCAATCCAATCACCCCAAGCCCACACCTGGTCAAAGATATCACTTGGGTCAAACGGTCAAATAAGTCAAAGAAATAAAATAATACTTACCCCGCTTTTCATTTTTCCCCCAATTCATTTTAACCCAGAGCTCATGAACCCTAGGTTACTGTTCCGGTCAAGAGTTACCATAATTAAGGGTGCGGACGTCAATTCAAGTACAATTCTAGAAGCTCAGTGATGTCAGGAGTGTGTAAAGATATCAAAGATGCACATTTGAGCTACGTGGCAAGCGTGTATTGGTGGAGACGCGTCACCAAAGATGATCTGAGGGCTAATATTGAGAGGCAATTATTGGAAATGATCTAAGGGTGCTTAGAGGCTATCAAAAAGCACAGGTCACACGGATTTCCAGCTTGGCAATCCGAGACCCCAACTCTCCTCTCTTCCTATAAATAGGACTAGTTATTAGCTTAGATGGTGTGGAGTTTTTGAGTAGCAAAACTCTGCCAAATTTTCTTTTGGATGTATTAGTTTAGTTTAATTGTAATTTTCCTCTTCTTATTAATGAATTTAGTTTTTACATGTTAAATCTTTCCGGCTTAATTCTGTTATTTCATTTGCTTTTAATTCGTCTCTTATTTCAAGTCTTATTATATCATTTCTTTTATACTTTTAAAATTTTCAATTCTGTTTTAATTTCATTTTAATTCAGTTCTCATAAAAACAGAAAATCAAATATAAAAAAATAGACATAGTTTAGTTGTTATTCAGCTCTTGAATAAGTTTGTTTGTGGAATTGTTCATCTAATATAAGCTTTGTATAGCTTTTGTGAGAGTGAGTTTAGTTCTATTATTCAGTAGCTTGTTGGTCAAAGGAGGTCAACTGATTGGGTTTATTGGTGGATTGAGGAGGAATTGACAAGCTAAAGAGAGATTTGAAAGCTCTTAGCCTGTCTAGAGACAGGCAAGCATAGTGATCCCCCTCTGTTCATGCTGAGGGGGTAGAACTTTGTAAGTTTTTGATCTCTGATTCTAGTTCTAATTGCATCTGCTTGATTCTAGTGTAGTATTGTATTTTTACTGTTTCATTGCTTAAATTGGATAATATTGTAGTTGATGATATAATACTTGTGCTTATTTGATCTTATTTTAATCTGTTTTAGCTTAATCTCTGTGTAGTTTAGTGATTGATCTTCTGTCATTTTAATTAGTTGAGATTCTAAGTATCAGTTGGAATTGATTGAATTTGTTTGCTGATTCTGAAGTTCCTAGTGAGTATTGCAGCTTATTAGATCATGTAAGTGGTTGATTGTTGTTCAATTCATGGAATTATAGTGTTAACTATTAGTTAAGGGGATGTTTGGATCTAGAGTTTTTGCTGAGTATTTGTTGTTTACCTGTTAAAATTTTGTTTTAAACATAGTTCATTAGGAATTTCTAGGTTAGTATTAGCTAGAAATCAGTAGTTTATAGAGCATATAGTCAAAATTGGATCTTAAATTCATATCTGTTGCTTAATTAGTTAACTGATCTTGTAATATTGTCCATTGGTTACATTTAGTGTTAGTTGTTGATATAAATAATTGACTAAAAACATTATTCATATCTTCCGATATCTCTATGTTTTGATAATCACAAAACTTAAACTAATCAAATCCAAAGATCATGACGTAAACACGTATTTAGTAATAAATAATCACTTTCACCAACAAATCACTTAAGGTATGAATAAACAAAGTGTTTAGTGCTATGTATGATCAAAGGGGTATTTAATTAACTAATACAAAGTTTATTTAATTATATAATCTTATTATATATTTTTGAAAAACACTTTTGGTAATAAGGAAAAATGTTTTAATCATACTAAATATATGATTTCAAATATTTAACCAAAATCAGTTAGTTTTTCACCAAATAAACTTTCCCCACTAAAAGACAAGTTTTCTGGCCGTTACAGTTGGGCGGCCCCCTTAATTATAAGGGGCGGCCCCCTTAATTTTAAGGGGGCCGGCCATGCTTTAAGGGGGCCGGCCACGCTCCTCTGTCAGAACTTGTTGCCTATAAATACCACCTTAAACCTGGATTTTTTCCCCACCTTTTTGCACAGAAACTTTCTGTTCTAGATCTCTATTTCAATCCTAAAAAATCCTTTGATCATTTCATTTCATAAGCCTTTGTTTCCAAGTGATCCAAAGCCTCATTCTTTCAAGTGCAAAGAGAAGAATACTTCTATTAGAAGTATTACAACTTAGTATCATCTTGCTATCTAAGTTGTTTGTTTACATTTCCTTGTACATCTTTCATACTTTGGTGAATAAGGTGTATGTATTAGTTAACTAGATTTAGTTGAAGAATCTAGAATTGTTGTAAGTGTGAAGTGTGACTTGAAGTGAAGAAGAAGGGTTAGATAGTAGTGGTGATAGGAGATTGTAGCAATAGGAGCTTGTAGTGAAGAAATTAAGGATCTCTAGTGGAGTAGACTAGAAGACATTTGTAGATTGAAGTTGTGAAGACATTAGTGGCTTGAAGGTGTCAAGACATTAGTGCATTGAAGGTGTGAAGACATTAGTGGCTTGAAGGTGTCAAGACATTAGTGCATTGAAGGTGTGAAGACATTAGTGGCTTGAAGGTGTCAAGACACTAGTGCATTGAAGTTGCAAAGATATTAGTGACTTGAAGGTGTCAAGACATTAGTACTTTGAAGGTGTGAAGAGAATAGAAGATCGGTGTATAGAAGATTGGTGTGTAGAAGATTGGTGTGAAGAAAATAGTAGATTGGTGTGAAGATTGGTGTGTAGTTTGGTGTGTAGATTGGTGTGTAGATTGGTGTGAAGATTGGTGTGTAAATTGGTGTGTATATTGGTGTGTACGGTTTTCTCCGCCATAAAGGAGGTCTTTGATCTAGTGAAGAAAACTCTCGAGTAGGTGACTCGGGGAGTGGAGTAGGGCAAGGAAGGTGTCCTTGTAGCCGAACCACTATAAATCCTTTGTGTCTCGGTTTGATCTTTCCATCCCTCACTCTTTGATTTATTACTTACTTGCATTTCATACATAGTCATAATTGATAGTATTGTGCATATGTTGATTTCACATAAAGATCAAACTAAAATCCATTCATAAAACTAATCTTACAAAAAACAACCTAGTACATAAAATTATATCTATACACTACTACTACTACACATATATATGCTTACATAAAATATACGAAATTGTATATTCTTTCCTAACATTATACATAAGCATTGTATATATAAAACCTTTAATAAATCTTGTATTTGTACTTTTGTAGTTAAGTGTTTTGAAATTGTACATTATACATAAGTAATATTTATACAAAATCATAAATTAACTAGTATATATATTTATGTATTAAAGTGATTTGAAGGTTTCATCTTAGAAACTATCTTTTATAAAATAAGCAAAACGAAAAAGACGTAAAACTATTCAACCCCCCCTTCTAGTTTTCCACAATTGGTATCAGAGCCACGTCTAACAAGATTTTTAAAATATACTGTATTTTAAAACTTGTAACGATCTATGGAATTCGAAAAATATCTAGAAGGAGAATTTACGCAAAAACCACCATTATTTGAAAATGATCATTTTCTTGAATGGAAAAATAAATTTGAAAATTATGTAAAATCAATAGATCTTGATCTTTGGCATATTATTTCAATTGGTGATCTTAAACTAACCAAAATGGATTTTGAAAATCAACATAATAATCTTCAAATAAAAATTGATAAAAATACTAAAGCTAAATTACTTATTTTCAAAACTCTACCAAATGTTGAATATGAAAGATTATTTCCTTGTAAAACGGCAAATGATATTTGGAAATGCCTTTTAAAGTTTCACCAAGAGAAATGTAAAACCAAAGATGATAAACTTGATATTGCACATGAAATTGTTACTCTAGAAAGTTTAATAGATAAATATTTAGTTGAAATAAACACATGTACTACTAGTTCAAATGTGATCATTGAAGGTACCAATAATGAAGAACACATGTGTCAAATCCGAAGAAAGCATGTTAATAAATCATGGTGCAACAAGGACGATAAAGACGATGTAAATACGGAATACGTGAACATCCTAACAAATGTTAATACAAATAGTGATGACAAGGATTACATGCTCCAAGATCCAAGCAATGCTACAAACAAAACATGGAGCGACATGAAGAATGGAGTTGATCACCGTATAGCGAGTGAAGAGTGTACAAGTACAAATAAGGTACAATTCAAAACCAAACATTTTTGCTATGATCAATTTACATTAGAATTTTCAAAAATGGAAAATAGCTTCAAAGACTTTTGCAACATTGACTCAAAAATTATTTTTAAAAATGAATTTTCAACATCCGCTGAAAATAACTTTGAAAAAGAAATAATTTTAGAAGACAAAATGTCTAGACTTGAAAGTAATATTGAAATTGATCTTGAATGTAAAAATTGTCAAGACTATAAACATGAAATTAAAATGGAAAAGGAAAAAGCTAAAATATTAGCAAAATTCGAAAATAGTTCTAAATCTTTAAAATATCTACTTAACATTCAAAAGTCATTTTATGATAAAACCGGATTAGGATATACGGCAGATGAGTATTTGACAAATACATCAAAACAAATAAAATTTGTTAAACCTAATGGAAAAATTTAGAACTATTATTATTTACATCCATTGATTATTTCTCTAGTCAAGAAAGTTATTGTTTGTTTGCTAAAACAAACAAATAATGAATTCTTGTACTTCTCGACGACATCCTCTTCATATGCATTTAAGTGCATTGGATGTTCGCTACTAATCAAATCGGACCCATGAGAATCTGGGTACCAAGCTCTCTGTCATGTGTAGGTAATTAACGATCAAAGGAACTACCACTTTTTAGATCGCTCTATTCGCTTTCTTTCATTTGATGACCATTGTCTTTATGGTGTGTTCGTTACTACCTCATGACGAAGGATTCTTGTTCTACCATTCTTAATCTGCACGACTTGTGATGATTGGGGCGACCGATAGTGTTTCTATGATCAAGTCTCCTTGATCCTTTTCGCATTAGGATATTACTTCGCTTCTTCAACTTGCTTTGGGGAAAACCTTCCTGACGTTTTATATTGCTCTCATGATCACTCTTAAAGAAGAGTTGGACCTGAGGTAAGTTTTCTTTTCAAAAACTCGCCTACATTACATTAAGATAAAGTATGCTTCAATTAGTATATTAATATGATTTAATTTATAAGTTGCTATGCTTTTAGATCATGAATACCAATATATGCATACATGACATTAGGATAATTAACTCTCTTGTTACTATGTCTATTATCATTTGTCTTAGTTTTCATCTATATTGATAATCTTCTATGATTTAAAGTAGAATGCTTGCCATTTATGCTATATGATCTTACTAGTTGCATTAATAGATGTGTTATAATTAAGACTTGCTAGTAACTCAATATTACAATGTGTCTTGTATACATGCATACATTCATATACCTATATTGTATTCATTGATGATTTTCTTTGTCCCTTCCTATCTCATTGCATTTAGATGTTTAATGTCTACCATATCTCTTTCATATCTTTAGTTGCCAATTAGAGATTTTTATATGTGACAATGGGCTTAATCGATTCTCTTGAAGTGTATCTTTCACTTGAAATTTCTTGATTGTCAAAATCAAAACATCATATTTAAAAAAAAAAAAAAAAAAAAAAAAAAAAAAAAAAACTTCTTTCTTTGAATTAAAACCTTTCGAATATCTATTTTATGCTTTTTCAAACAACATGCTTAATCATAAGCTATCATAACATTATTTTGATCTTTATCAAGATAGAAACATTTTTCTTTTTAAAACAAAACAAATTTTGTTTTATTGGGATACTAACTTGAATGTATCTCAAAACATTAAGCTAAGTATTAGTGAATCAAGTAAACTTCATATTTGGTAATCTTCGATAGGTAAATTTAGGAACTCGATTTATTCTAAAAAGGAGAATGACTACTGGAGAATCTATTGACTAGAAATTCAATTTAACCTAACGGTTGAATTGCTTCTATGTGAGAAGTTGGGTGTGTGTAACCCGTAAAAACGGTCGTGTTTAGCCTGAATTGAGCACCACTAGTAATAGTCTCATACTCATTCTCCAACTTGATTAAATTGCACTTCCTATATATACCTAACACTAATTTATTTATATGAACTTTGCTTCTCATTAGACTCTTTCATTCTCAGATTTATGGGATTAAGTGAAAACTTACTTTCAAACATTGTTGAATAAAACTAAAAACATTTTGTTTAAAACATTGTTATTATCTTCTCATATATGTCATACACTTATGTGAAATTGACATCTACAATTTAATCAAATCATTTCATGAGAATCATGGTTTGCCCATATGGATCTTGTTTGTAACAAGTCTTGAAGTTCATATAATCATATCTTCCCACGTGTTTATCATAAGCGATCTTCAATTTGTTTGCACTAAGCCTACTTACCATTATCTTTATATAGTTGCATGCTTAACTAGTTTGCTTTATTGCTTCCTTAGTTACCATACTTAATTGAAATATTAGAAAATAACATGATTATGAGGAATTTGTTGTTCACTTTTATTATTTCCCTACATTCATGAATAGTATGCTCTATATTGCCTCAAGAGTTGGACTTACTTGAATCCAAATCCAAAAACACAACCTTTTTGAAAATTTTCTGCCAAAAACCCATTTCTGGCATTCTGGGAATCACCAGATGGGCGGCCCCCTTAAATCATAAGGGCGGCCCCCTTAAATTTAAGGGGACCGGCCTCCATTTAAGGGGACCGGCCATCTGATGGTCGGGGATACTGTTTTCTTTATCACTTTTTGACCCATTTCAGCCTATACTTCCCAAAATTCACAAACATATTTTGTCCCATGTTATCCCTCAAAATTTACCTTCCTAAACCACATCTCTCATACACTATAAATACCCTCTTCCCATCATTAATGCCATCACACTCAAACATGTCATCTCCCAACAACCAAAAACCAAAGATTTCAAGAACCGCAAGGATCTCCGTCAAACCCGTTTGGAGGAGGAAACTTGATTCTTGTCATAACTCTTGTGATGTTGTTTCAAGTCAACCAACAACTCAACCTCAAACCCACTCAAATGAGTCATCCCACAACCTATCTTCCACTAATACCCTCATTAATGCTTCCTCTTTTGATGAGCATGCTCAATCCCAAAACAACAATCCAAATATCTCAATCAACACTTCACATATTGCTCATTCAACAAAGACATCATCCACTCATGAAGAAACTCTTCCACCCATATCATGTTTTCATGATTACCCAAGTTCAAACATATCTCCACCACCTAGAGTACCACCACCACTTCCTACAACCTCACATGCTACTCCAATGTTGCATGTGCAAACCTTCACCCAAGACAACTATCATGCTCCACCACCATCACCTTCCTCCGAACACTTGAAGTTCGTTGAGGAGCTAAAAGAGGCACATGAGCTTAGTGCTCTTTTAGCTTTACATCTTGCTCAACGCAATTTGGATCCACCACAATCAAGCTCACCATCATCACCACATAACAAAAACCAACTTGAGAAGCATGTTAACAATTGCCCTTGTTGCATCTTCCTTCAACAACAAACCATTGCTTTGAATGAGCACTTCACTTGGATTGAGTATCTTCTTACTAGATCTCAACAAACCCCATCACTTGAACAACATCACAACCCTCAACCAACAAACTCCACCTCAAATCCACCACCTCCAAGCTCTACAAACTCACCAACACTCATGGAACCAAGAGTTTACCTCCACTAAACCACCAAGCATTTGATATGCTTATGTTTTCTCATTTTCAAATAAAACTCCTCAACCATTTTGGGATTCAAGAAAGTTTGATGACACTCCTTGTTGGCACTATAGGATGTTCTATGTTATTTAGAATTCTATTTGTATTGCCTTTGTAACAATGATTATGGGTTGACATAATCATTTCTCTATTATTAAATGGTTTAATATATGTTTCTTATTACCTTGTGCCATGATTATTACTTGCTAATATTATGCTATATGTATTTGCTTGTGCCATGCTTGTGCTTCTAATATTTTTCTTGCAAGTATTACTTTCTCGAAACCTTGGTGCCCTCAAACGAGGGGGAGCATACATCAAGGGGGAGTTTTCTACCCGTTTAAACTTCTCTCACGAAGCTTATTCGGCCTAACCTTTTTGATTCTACAAAAAGGGGGAGAAGTGAATGTAAACTTACTAAATACTTGTCTAAATATTAATTTTTGGATTTAATAAGTTTAGGTTTTGTAATCATCAAAAAGGGGGAGATTGTTGATATAAATAATTGACTAAAAACATTATTCATATCTTCCGATATCTCTATGTTTTGATAATCACAAAACTTAAACTAATCAAATCCAAAGATCATGACGTAAACACGTATTTAGTAATAAATAATCACTTTCACCAACAAATCACTTAAGGTATGAATAAACAAAGTGTTTAGTGCTATGTATGATCAAAGGGGTATTTAATTAACTAATACAAAGTTTATTTAATTATATAATCTTATTATATATTTTTGAAAAACACTTTTGGTAATAAGGAAAAATGTTTTAATCATACTAAATATATGATTTCAAATATTTAACCAAAATCAGTTAGTTTTTCACCAAATAAACTTTCCCCACTAAAAGACAAGTTTTCTGGCCGTTACAGTTGGGCGGCCCCCTTAATTATAAGGGGCGGCCCCCTTAATTTTAAGGGGGCCGGCCATGCTTTAAGGGGGCCGGCCACGCTCCTCTGTCAGAACTTGTTGCCTATAAATACCACCTTAAACCTGGATTTTTTCCCCACCTTTTTGCACAGAAACTTTCTGTTCTAGATCTCTATTTCAATCCTAAAAAATCCTTTGATCATTTCATTTCATAAGCCTTTGTTTCCAAGTGATCCAAAGCCTCATTCTTTCAAGTGCAAAGAGAAGAATACTTCTATTAGAAGTATTACAACTTAGTATCATCTTGCTATCTAAGTTGTTTGTTTACATTTCCTTGTACATCTTTCATACTTTGGTGAATAAGGTGTATGTATTAGTTAACTAGATTTAGTTGAAGAATCTAGAATTGTTGTAAGTGTGAAGTGTGACTTGAAGTGAAGAAGAAGGGTTAGATAGTAGTGGTGATAGGAGATTGTAGCAATAGGAGCTTGTAGTGAAGAAATTAAGGATCTCTAGTGGAGTAGACTAGAAGACATTTGTAGATTGAAGTTGTGAAGACATTAGTGGCTTGAAGGTGTCAAGACATTAGTGCATTGAAGGTGTGAAGACATTAGTGGCTTGAAGGTGTCAAGACATTAGTGCATTGAAGGTGTGAAGACATTAGTGGCTTGAAGGTGTCAAGACACTAGTGCATTGAAGTTGCAAAGATATTAGTGACTTGAAGGTGTCAAGACATTAGTACTTTGAAGGTGTGAAGAGAATAGAAGATCGGTGTATAGAAGATTGGTGTGTAGAAGATTGGTGTGAAGAAAATAGTAGATTGGTGTGAAGATTGGTGTGTAGTTTGGTGTGTAGATTGGTGTGTAGATTGGTGTGAAGATTGGTGTGTAAATTGGTGTGTATATTGGTGTGTACGGTTTTCTCCGCCATAAAGGAGGTCTTTGATCTAGTGAAGAAAACTCTCGAGTAGGTGACTCGGGGAGTGGAGTAGGGCAAGGAAGGTGTCCTTGTAGCCGAACCACTATAAATCCTTTGTGTCTCGGTTTGATCTTTCCATCCCTCACTCTTTGATTTATTACTTACTTGCATTTCATACATAGTCATAATTGATAGTATTGTGCATATGTTGATTTCACATAAAGATCAAACTAAAATCCATTCATAAAACTAATCTTACAAAAAACAACCTAGTACATAAAATTATATCTATACACTACTACTACTACACATATATATGCTTACATAAAATATACGAAATTGTATATTCTTTCCTAACATTATACATAAGCATTGTATATATAAAACCTTTAATAAATCTTGTATTTGTACTTTTGTAGTTAAGTGTTTTGAAATTGTACATTATACATAAGTAATATTTATACAAAATCATAAATTAACTAGTATATATATTTATGTATTAAAGTGATTTGAAGGTTTCATCTTAGAAACTATCTTTTATAAAATAAGCAAAACGAAAAAGACGTAAAACTATTCAACCCCCCCTTCTAGTTTTCCACATTAGTGATTTTGATTTCAGTGTTTAAACTAGTTCAAACATCATATTAGATTAGATCTAGGTTGTTAAAATTCACATAAGTCAAAGTTATTGTGCAAAATCAAAAGTCAAATCTACTATAATTCTTCATGTAACCTGTTTTCTGTCACCTGATCTAGGTTTCATTTAGACTAGCTATTAATAGTTTATGATGGGCTTTTCAGGATTTTAACATCTCAGTAGTGTAAACTTTCTTTTGCCCCCTGATGAGTGCTCAAACACTCATCATTTTTGGTCAAATCTGAACTGCAAAACATACAAAAACACTCAGAAATGCATCAAAATACTGAAAATATTTCAAAATTGTGTTTTATATATTTTAGATGCAAAATGAGTAAAAACAGATGAAAAACGTACAAAGTTTGCAAAATAGGCAGTTTCAGTCCCCCAACTTTAAAAAATTGGCAAAAATAGTCCCTGAGCACTTATTTTGAAAGAAAAGTCACCAAAGGTCCTTTTGAAATCATAAGTTGTCATATTTAGTCCTTTGGTGAAAAATCTGAAAAGTTTTGAGAATTTATAGTTTTGGTCCCTGGATTTTTAGAATTGACATAATTGGTCCTTGGGTAAAAGTTTTGAAAAGTTTACAATTTTGGTCCCTTAACTTTGAGTTTTGACATTTTTCGTCCCTGGGAAATTTAAATTGTAAAATTACATGAAAGGTCCTTGTGGAATTATAACATGGCAGGAAAACTCCTTGGAATAAGTTTGGAAGATTGCCAAAACCTACCCTCAAGTTTCAGCAAATTGCACATATGGTCCTTGTGATTTTTGGGCTACAAACAAACGGACCCTTGATATTAATACAAACAAAACACCACCCAATACCAAGCCTGGCCCAACAAACAAACCGGCCCAATCCTACCCCTTTAATATTACCCTCGTTGACCCAGTCAAACCAATACCCAAACACTGTACACCTATCCTCCTCACCCCATTTCCCGCTTCACTGTCTCATCCCCCTCCTCACCTTTCCCCCTAATCCTCACCAACACACCCTCTCTTGTCTCCCACTCAAACCCCCACCATTAATACCCCTACCTGCCAAAACCTACCCCCACCAATTGCAAAATCTTTGTTTCCCGCCAAAAACAATTTTAATGGCTAGGATTTATTTGAGCCATCCAATGGCTGTGAGAGGAGGTGGGAAAGAAAGATAAGTACTCCAGGACCTATATAAGTCAAAGAAAAATGAAGAATGAGGTGTTAGAGTAGTAGTAGTAGGAGTAGTCAAAGCTTAAATCGTATTAATGTAATTTAAGGTTTTAATTGTTCTTTTTAGTTCTCAAATAGTGGAATCAGTGTTTTAAGTGTAAAATTAGCTTCATTCAATCAGAATTTCAAGTTTCTAGTTATATTTCAGATTATGCTTAATATCTTAATTTCATTTAAAAGTTGTTTAAAGTGATGGTTTACTGTTCTCACAAGTTTCATTAAGTGTGTTCAACTCATTTGATCCTTTACATCTTAGTTTAGTTCAAGTTTTATGCAAAAACTCAAAAATAAAAGAAAACCAGTGAAAAATAAAAAATCATGAAGAATTGAAGAAGGACCTGTGGATGCAGTGGTTTGAGGCTTTTGGGAATCAATAGGATAATTTAGAAAGTGATTTGGGTGGAGTTAAGCTTCTGTACCTGTTTGTAAGCTCAAAATTTACCATATACTTATTTTTCTGCTTATCTACTATTCAATTTGCCTAAGTAGGTGGTTACTCATGCTTTCAGTGCTTATTTGTGATTATGGTTCAAGGTTATGATTATTTTCTTGTTTATAGGTTCTATACTTTATATATGCAATATGACTGTGAACCTAGCTTACAACTGCTCATCTTGATTTGTTCATACATATTCCCTTTCAGTGATTGAGTCATGCTTGTTTAATGTTATCTCACCTAATTAAGCTTAGGGGATCATAGATTTTAGCCTAAATCAGCTTTTTGTAAGCTTAATCACAAGGCAGTCCTGTTTAAAGGAGTGTTTGGCACAGTGGTTTTCACCACTGTGCATAGTTATTGGTTGGTGATTTTGGTTCAAATTTACCACAATAGGTCATATTAGGTCAGAAGAATCATAAAAACACTAGGTCATTTAGTAGAAAGTCATAATCTTAGTTGTTTACACTTCCCTTTTCATTCACTGTTTGAAATATAAGTCCCATAACAACTGATTTTGTTGCAAGTGCATATATCATAGCCTATTTCACTTTCATATTTACTTAATATTACATCAATAATCAGTGGGAGTCATTTGAATTTCATTTTAGTCAAACCTAGTTCATTTTCTTAAAAGTCAACTTTTACCATTTGCAGAAATCCCATTTTTTGTGGGAATTAATTAGAATTGTGTGTTTGGATTGAGGCTTAGAAACTTGTGCATACTTACAGTCCCCTACCTTAACTTTGAAGTTCCATGGTCCTTTTATTTCTGTGATTTTTCCTCTGGGCCCCACAAGCCAAGAAACACACCTGTAGGGGGAGGTTGTCCCCTGCTGCAGCAGATACACAGCCAACACCACCACTTTGGTGGTGGTTTCTGGCCACTACAGTGGTCCCAAAGGCCCCCTCTCCATTTCAACCAAAAGTTCGAGCTTGATCTCAGTGGACCCCACTTGAATTCACCTCCAAAACTTGTCCCATTTTCAGTTCAGAAACAATAAGCCAAGTGCTTATTGTGGCTTATTTGCTTATTCTGTGAGAGTCTTTGCTTGCATTTCACTTAAACATGTCCAAATAAGTAAATTGAACCAGAATCTACCTTTGTGGGTCCCACTCAAGTCCATTTGAGCTTATTTCTTGTTTTGGTCAACAAAAGTCAACTATGGTGCAAATAAGCATCCACAGTGCTTATTTTTAATTTATAAAAAAGTTGTTTTTGTAAAAGTTAGTTGTTTTTAGGTATAAAATAGTATTCCAAAAGAAAAATCCAGAAAATCAAATATTAATTATAAGTGATAGTTTCTATTTAATTTTATTTATCTTTTTAATTTTCCTTTTCAGATTTTTGTTAAGCACCTTGTATTTTTATATTTTTATTAATTACCTTTTACCTTAACGTATTTTTAGTAATTTTATCAGATTTTTATATTATCATTTGGTATTTATTAGATTTAATATTAGTTTTATTAGTAATTAATTAATATTTAAGTTTTAAATAGCAAAATTAGTTTTTATAAAGTAAACCCTAGTTTTTATATTTTTCCTAGCTTTTATAAGTTGTAAAATAATTTTAGGAATTTTCTTATAATTTTCATTGTTCATTTTCTATTTTTCTTAATTTAAAATATTTTAAATTCATTAATAATTAGTTTTTAATTAATAGTAATTATTAAAAAAGTAGGAAAAATATATTTTCAGTTTGAAAATTAGTATTATAATATTTTAGATTTTTCCAAATTTATTTTTCATATTTTTAGTGTAATTTCATAATTAGTTGTAATTTAGATTAATTTAAATAATTAATAAGTAATTAGAAAATAGTAATTAATTAATAATAATTAATTAAATAGTGTAAAAATTAATTTTAATTTTCTAAAAATTTTCTTTTATTATTAGGATTGTAAAAATGTAATTTTCATATCTGTAAGTATTTTATTTCTTAAAACTTGCGTTTTATTTCGTACGTCTCTATAAATTTAAATCAGACGTACTCGTTCTTTTAGGTTTAAAACGTTTCTGGTTTTTCTACTTTTACTGTCTTGTTCAAATAGCTTATTTAAGCTATTCCCTTGTAGATTCCCTAGTTTAACCATTCACAAACCCTTTCCTGTCCAAATTTACCCGATCACAAACCCGTTTGAATACAATTCACACCTCGTCGGGACATAACGACCCGAGGAAACACTATATTCCACGGAGCATTGAGCCTAAGGAGTTTGACTATATTGACCATATCCGTGGTTGACTTTAGTTGACTGCTTTTGCCTCAATCAAATTTTGGCGCCGCTGTCAGGGAGGTTGTGCGCGTTATTCTTAAACGGTTTTCAGATTAGTGAATCGGGCTATACATCCATTGTATATTTACCACCCTTGTTCATATTATCTTCTTATTTTCTTATAAAAACAAGACTGTTCCCAAAAACATTTTAAAATCAGTTTTCAACGAACACAAAAAACACAAAAACATTTTCTTTATCATTTGTACAAAATGTCTTTCCAAAAACCCAAAAATATTCACCTTTACCCTCTCACCCTTTTGATTCTTCATTCCTTACCCTCCCAAACCTTTTGATTCTTTCTATGTCTCATCCACACCTTCTTATTTGCCATTGGTGTGGTAATCCTTATAATGGTGGCAATTGCCCCAGCTGTGGCATGGTAGAGTCAGGAAACGGGTCTGTCTATAACCAGAATCCCTATTCCTACCATGACACGACTGATTCATTCCATCAGTTACCACACCATGAGACTCAACAGTTTTACTGTTGTGAGTACTGTGGTGGTTCACACTACAGTTCTGATTGTCAATCGGGAAGCACACTTGTCTATGAGCAGTTTCCTGATAACAATTATGACTCTAGCACATACGACTCACAGCCACTTCATTTTTGCTGTTGTGAGTACTGTGGAGGTCCACACTCTAGCACAGATTGTCAAACAAGGAATCCATTTCCTTGTAACAATTACGACTATTCATTTTCAGACCCACCTCCACAGTACCATATGATTCACACAACTCTTCATGATACTGAGCAAGACCTTTTACTAAAGGCTCTTGATATATTGAAAGAACTTAAGGAGGAGTTGGTTACTACATCGTTTCAAGACTCTCGTGAGAAATCTATGGCAGAATTACTTACTGAAGAACGAGATGCTAGAAACGAATTGAGCATGGAAGAATTGCTAGTCTAAGAACAAGCAGCTATAACACGTGCCAAATTTCGTAAAGCTGCTCTTTTAGACTGTGATGATGATAGTGATAATGAAGACACCCTTGATATCCTTAAATTTTATAAGGGTTCGTCAGATTCATCATTTGTGATTCCTCCCATTGAAAATCAGGGAGAAAATAATGTGACGGAGAAATTACTAGCATAAGATCAAATGGAACTCGTACAATCCATGAATGCTAGCTCCTCTCGTCTCCCGCAGTCTATTGTTATCACACCCGAAGTTCACACTCACTCTCTAAACATGGGGGATGAGCATCTTAGCACTGTTCCTAATAAGGAATCGGACGAATTAATAAAGTCTAGTGTTGAGATCCTTATCCCAATCCCGAGTGAGTCAAAGGGAACTTTTGATCATGTGTGTGATATTCCTTCCCCCCTGATAATCCAAATGATCAAATTGAGACTGTCTCTGATTCCAGTGATGATTGTTTATCTTATGGAGACATTGAGTATGTTGATGCATCCCTTCCCCACTCTAATGTTGACTTTCTTCTCGAGGAGTTCGTCGATGAACTCACTCACACCAATCCACTTCCATCGAGATGTGATGATGATCTCTTTGATTTCAAAGATGATCTCGAAGAAGTCGAAGCATTCCTTGCCCTAGATAGTTCAACTTCGTATGAAGTTGATGATAACTATCTTGATTCTAAGGGGGATATTCTTTTCCTTGAAAGCTTATTGAATGATGATCCATCACTCAATTCCTATCTCAATACCAGGCTTAGTAATTCACACATTGATGAAAATTCTTTATCTTATGGAGACATCAGTGATGTTGATGAAATACCTTCTGAGCCCATCATTGATCACCTTATCATGACTCCTTCGGAGTATGATGGCAAGAAACATCATGATCGGGGGGAAAGATTCTCAATCATGAGAATTTGTATTTCTATGACAAATTATCCCACCCTCCCTCCCGGGATGTTTTCTAACCCTAAGAGCTTAACCGACAAAATCCAAATTCAGGAAACTAAACCTGATCTTGAGGATGAGCATCCCTTCATGATTATTCTCATGACATTCTCGGTGCCTTCCTCTCTTCTTCAATCCTACGGGAATGAAGATACTATCTTTGATCCTGGCATTTTCATTTACCATTATCTTGAGCCGGGTACTTATCTCATCGGTGTGGAACTTTCACGTACTTCAAATGTTTGTCCAAACATCTTGAATGAAAGTCCGATGGAGATTGTCTCTTCCACATCATGCTTCCCCAAGGACAAATGAATTCGGGGTCAAGTCAAGCTAGCGACTCGGTAAACAAAAACAGTAGCATGTTTATAGGGTTTTCACCCTAAGTGTGGGGGAATTACCCCTACTATGGTTACAAATAAAGTGAAAATGCAAACTGGTGTTTCCACATTTAGCTTGTAATGTTGCCCTTTTACGTTCAAAGAGTCGGCATAATAGCCGGGACTTTGAATATTGAGGACAATATTCATTCTAAGTGTGGGGGGTATTCTAGCGAATTTTATCACATTTTACTATCTAGTACCCCCGTTTTTGGCCAAAATCTCAAAAATTTTAAAATTTTTTCACTTGTGCTTCAAAATTTTTGTGGTTATCAGTCCGCCATGTCTAACCGACAAAAGGATTGGCTAATCCAGGAGCAAACGACTCTTGGTAAAGATATATCAAATCCGTTTATGGCTTGCAATTTGCCCAAAATTGTATGGTACCTCAACTCGCCATATCCAAAAAAGTGAATGAGTTGGCTAGCCCGCAAGATTATGGCTTGTGGTAAAGGCAGTGGAAAAACCATAATTGGTAATCAGCTCACCAAGATGTTGACTTTGTCCATCAAGAGTTGGCTAGTCCAGAAGCAAACGGCTTTTGGTAAAGACTAATCAAATCCGCTGACAGCTGGTGGTTTGCTCAAAATCACATGGTTATCAGGTGGACCATATTTCTTACTTGAATCGATACATCTGGCTACTCCAGAAGTGATGGCTTTTGGTAAAGAGATTAAAATCCATTAAGTTTTCAAAACAGTTTATTGCTAGGGACTAGCATTAGTTTAGTGTGGGGGATTGATGAGTGCTCAAATACTCATCATTTTTGGTCAAATCTGAACTGCAAAACATACAAAAACACTCAGAAATGCATCAAAATACTGAAAATATTTCAAAATTGTGTTTTATATGTTTTAGATGCAAAATGAGTAAAAACAGATGAAAAACGTACAAAGTTTGCAAAATTGGCAGTTTCAGTCCCCCAACTTTCAAAAATTGGCATAAATAGTCCCTGAGCACTTATTTTGAAAGAAAAGTCACCAAAGGTCCGTTTGAAATCATAAGTTGTCATATTTAGTCCTTTGGTGAAAAATCTGAAAAGTTTTGAGAATTTACAGTTTTGGTCCCTGGAGTTTCAGAAATTGACAGAATTGGTCCCTGGGTGAAAGTTTTGAAAAGTTTACAATTTTTGTCCCTTAACTTTGAGTTTTGACATTTTTTGTTCCTGGGAAATTTAAATTGTAAAATTACATGAAAGGTCCTTGTGGAATTATAACATGGCAGGAAAAGTCCTTGGAACAAGTTTGGAAGATTGCCAAAACCTACCCTCAAGTTTCAGCGAATTGCACATATGGTCCTTGTGATTTTTGGGCTACAAACAAACGGACCCTTGATATTAATACAAACAAAACACCACCCAATACCAAGCCTGGCCCAACAAACAAATCGGCCCACTCCCACCCCTTTAATATTACCCTCCTTGACCCAGTCGAACCAATACCCAAACACTGTACACCCATCCTCCTCACCCCATTTCCCGCTTCACTGTCTCATCCCCCCTCCTCACCTTTCCCCCAAATCCTCACCAACACACCCTCTCTTGTCTCCCACTCAAACCCCCACCATTAATATCCCTACCTGCCAAAACCTACCCCCACCAATTGCAAAATCTTTGTTTCCCGCCAAAAACAATTTTAATGGCGAGGATTTATTTGAGCCATCCAATGGCTGTGAGAGGAAGTGGGAAAGAAAGATAAGTGCTCCAGGACCTATATAAGTTAAAGAAAAATGAAGAATGAGGTGTTAGAGTAGTAGTAGTAGGAGTAGTCTAAGCTTAAATAGTATTAATGTAATTTAAGGTTTTAATTGTTCTTTTTAGTTCTCAAATAATGGAATCAGTGTTTTAAGTGTAAAATTACCTTCATTCAATCAGAATTTCAAGTTTCTAGTTATATTTCAGATTATGCTTATTTTTGCTTAATATCTCAATTTCATTTAAAAGTTGTTTAAGGTGATGGTTTACTGTTCTCACAAGTTTCATTAAGTGTGTTCAACTCATTGGATCCTTTACATCTTAGTTTAGTTCAAGTTTTATGCAAAAACTCAAAATTACTCAAAAATAAAAGAAAATCAATGAAAAATAAAAAATCATGAAGAATTGAAGAAGGACCTATGGATGCAGTGGTTTGAGGCTTTTGGGAATCATTAGGATAATTTAGAAAGTGATTTGGGTGGAGTTAAGCTTCTGTACCTGTTTGTAAGCTCAAAATTTACCATATGCTTATTTTTCTGCTTATCTACTGTTCAATTTGCCTAAGTAGGTGGTTACTCATGCTTTCAGTGCTTATTTGCGATTATGGTTCAAGGTTATGATTATTTTCTTGTTTATAAGTCCTATACTTTATATATGCAATATGACTGTGAACCTAGCTTACAACTGCTCATCTTGATTTTTTTCATACATATTCCCTTTCAGTGATTGAGTCATGCTTGTTTAATGTTATCTCACCTAATTAAGCTTAGGGGATCATAGATTTTAGCCTAAATCAACTTTTTGTAAGCTTAATCACAAGGCGGTCCTGTTTAAAGGAGTGTTTGGCATAGTGGTTTTCACCACTGTGCATTAGTTCTTGGTTGGTGATTTTGGTTCAAATTTACCACAATAGGTCATATTAGGTCAGAAGAATCATAAAAACACTAGGTCATTTAGTAGAAAGTCATAATCTTAGTTGTTTACACTTCCCTTTTCATTCACTGTTTGAAATATAAGTCCCATAACAACTGATTTTGTTGCAAGTGCAGATATCATAGCCTATTTCACTTTCATATTTACTTAATATTACATCTATAATCAGTGGGAGTCATTTGAATTTCATTTTAGTCAAACCTAGTTCATTTTCTTAAAAGTCAACTTTTACCATTTGCAGAAATCCCATTTTTTGTGGGAATTAATTAGAATTGTGTGTTTGGATTGAGGCTTAGAAACTTGTTCATACTTACAGTCCCCCACCTCAACTTTGAACTTCCATGGTCCTTTTATTTTTGTGATTTTTCCTCTGGGCCCCACAAGCCAAGAAACACACCTGCAGGGGGAGGTTGTCCCCTGCTGCAGCAGATACACAGCCAACACCACCACTTTGGTGGTGGTTTCTGGCCACTACAGTGGTCCCAAAGGCCCCCTCCTTGGTTCTTTGAACTCACCTACTGGCCCCCTCTCCATTTCAACCAAAAGTTCGAGCTTGATCTCAGTGGACCCCACTTGAATTCACCTCCAAAACTTGTCCCATTTTCAGTTTAGAAACAATAAGCCAAGTGCTTATTGTGGCTTATTTGCTTATTATGTGAGAGTCTTTGCTTGAATTTCACTTAAACATGTCCAAACAAGTAAATTGAACCAGAATCTACCTTTGTGGTACCCACTCAAGTCCATTTGAGCATATTTATTGTTTTGGTCAACAAAAGTCAACTGTGGTGCAAATAAGCATCCACAGTGCTTATTTTTAATTTATAAAAAAGTTGTTTTTGTAAAAGTTAGTTTTTTTTAGGTAGAAACTAGTATTCCAAAAGAAAAATCCAGAAAATCAAATATTAATTATAAGTGATAGTTTCTATTTAATTTTATTTATCTTTTTAATTTTCCTTTTTAGATTTTTGTTAAGCACCTTGTATTTTTATATTTTTATTAATTACCTTTTACCTTAAAGTATTTTTAGTAATTTTATCAGATTTTTATATTATCATTTGGTATTTATTAGATTTAATATTAGTTTTATTAGTAATTAATTAATATTTAAGTTTTAAATAGCAAAATTTGTTTTTATAAAGTAAACCCTAGTTTCTATATTTTTCCTAGCTTTTATAAGTTGTAAAATAATTTTAGGAATTTTATTATAATTTTTACTATTCATTTTCTATTTTTCTTAATTTAAAATATTTTAAATTCTTTAATAATTAGTTTTTAATTAATAGTAATTATTAAAAAAGTAGGAAAAATATATTTTCAGTTTGAAAATTATTCTTATAATATTTTAGACTTTTCCAAATTTATTTTTCATATTTTTAGTGTAATTTCATAATTAGTTGTAATTTAGATTAATTTAAATAATTAATAAGTAATTAGAAAATAGTAATTAATTAATAATAATTAATTAAATAGTGTAAAAATTAATTTTAATTTTCTAAAAATTTTCTTTTATTATTAGGATTGTAAAAATGTAATTTTCATATCTGTAAGTATTGTATTTCTTAAAACTCGCGTTTTATTTCGGACGTCTCCGTAAATTTAAATCAGACGTACGCGTTTTTTTAGGTTTAAAACGTTTCTGGTTTTTCTACTTTTACAGTCTTGTTCAAATAGCTTATTTAAGCTATTCCCTTGTAGATTCCCTAGTTTAACCATTCACAAACCCTCTCCTGTCCAAATTTACCCGATCACAAACCCGTTTGAATACAATCCACACCTCGTCGGGACATAACGACCCGGGGAAACACTATATTCCACGGAGCATTGAGCCTAAGGAGTTTGACTATATTGACCACATCCGTGGTTGACTTTATTTTGACTGCTTTTGCCTCAAGCACCCCTTAGTTTCATAGTTTAGAGCTTTTTAGAATAGCTTAATTGAATATGCTAGTTTGATGGTTGGAATATGTAAGCTGATTGAACATAGGCCTGCTAAGTACCTTGTTTGCTTGTAGCATTTGCTTATTTGAAGTTTCTGAGCTCCTGTTAGTACATTTAACTTGTTTTGCATTGTTACTTGTACTTGGTTTATTCTGTGGCTTATCAGCTTATTCATTTAGCTTATGCATGACTGCTTATTTGCTTGCATCTAGAATTTCTGTGTTTTCTTTCATAATTTCTGAGCATTACTGAGTTTTGTTAGGTATTTTACATCTGTGTTCCAAGTTTGGTTAAGTTTTGTGGCAAGTGCTTATAAATAAGCACTTGCCATAAGCTGTTTTCTGTCCAATAAGCACTTCTGCTTATCATTTTCATTTCAAAATTTTTCTGCAAGTTTTTTTTTTTTTTTTTTTTTTTTTTTTTTTTTTTTTTTTTTATAATAATCTAGATTTTCTATGAAATTTTCAGATTTTTCCTAGTTGATTTACTATTTTTCTTAATTTTCCTTTATTATTAGTCATTTTTAAATCCTTTTTAATAAACAAAAATCAATAAAAAATCAGAAAAAGCTTTTAAAAATACAAAAATATTTTAGATAATTCTTTTATAATATTTTAGATTTTTCAGAATAGATTTTATAATTTTCCCATTATTCTTCACATTTTCTTCTATTTTTAATTACTTTTTAATTCAATAAATAGAAATTAAATCATTGAAAATAAATAAAAAGCCAAAATTTTTTTTTTTCTTTTTCTCATAATTCTTTTTAATTGTTTAAGATTTTCAGAAATTTGTTTCACATTTGTAGGATCATTTTTAGTATAAAAATCGCGTTTTGTTTCGTACATTACGTTTAAAAATTGTGTTTGCATTTCCGTTTTCTAATTTTAGATTTTTGTGCATATATAGCTAGTACCTTTTGCATAATTCACTAATTCTTTTCATATTTTGAATTTCACAATCACTTCTCACTATTCACTTTTCACTACACGATTCCCAATTCGATTATTCGAAATTCCATTCGATTTTCATTGGGAGAACGACCCGAGAAATACTTTCCTAAGTATTTCTTTGGAAAATAAATATATATACTATAATTGAGCACAATCAATTTTTGGCGCCACTGCCGGGGAAGGTTGAAGCGAGTTTTTGAATATCGTTTTGAAAATTTAGTGTTTTGTTAAGCCTTCCTCTATTTTGTATATAATTCTATAAAAATATAAAAATTGAAAAATTCAAAACACTTTTCCTAAAGTGTTTACAAGAATACCAAAAAAATAATAAAGTTACAGCCTCGACTCTGCCGTGGAAGGGAGGGCGTTGTAAACCAAAAAAGTTTCACAATATAACAAAAACGTGATATTAGTTGTTTATCGGATTATTTCAATTACTACAACCGATCAAGCGGGAAATACGGAAGCTAAGACATTAAATTGCTAGCTGAAGAGAGATCCATTCTTCTCTCTCGTCCCGTCGCGCATGGTTTTGAAATAAACAGTTTCAATTAACGTAACGTTTTAATAAAAAGAAAAACAAAAGAAATAAAAAGTTTTTGAAAAATAAAAAATATAAAAAGATTTTCCTTTCTCTTTTCTTTTTCATTTTCTTTTTGATTTTGTTTGTGCTGTATGCATACCCGTTCTTCTTTTGAGAGTCTTACGTCTCCATTTTCAAATCCCCGAGCGGGTTCTACGACATACTAGTCCGGTTCATGTAACACCCTCAAAATACCGCAGCGGAAGACTGTGTCACTGGGGTGCTACTTCATAATACAAAGTACAAGTTATAGAAAATGACCTCTAAATGAGACGTTTTGAAAAGTTACCATTCGATTAATGAATTCAAAGTTACAAACATGAGATTCAAAAGTATGATACATAAATGTATAAAAAATGTTTTGAATGGTAAATGATAAAAGCGTAAGTATTCAGAATATGCAGCTTGACTCTAAGTTTCACGCACTAGCTATCGCCTTACTAACCTGAGATAAACATGCTAAAGTGTCAACACAATGGTTGGTGAGTTCATAGAGTTTGTCTTAAAACAGTTGAAAAAACTTTAAAGAATGTTCACACAGCAAGGGCATTGTGAATCCACTCAGTTGGAAGTCTCGCCCATAACAACACTTGCAACCTGTGTGTTCACAACCCACTGCTAAAATATAGTATGATTAAGACATGTATAAGTTCATCACAACAGTTAAGCAATTAGTCATGTGGCTCTACTTCATCTCCGGAGACCTCATGTGGGTATGCTGCTCACAAAGATAGAATATCATTGGCTCCACTTCATCTCCAGAAACCCGATGCATATGTTATCAAAGGAGACTTACAAGTTTAGGTATAACGCAATCAAGTATAATGCAATCAAGTATAATGAAATCAAGTATAATGCAATCAAGTATAACACAATCAAGTATAAATGTTTTGGAGTATTTGTAAAAGCAAAAGCAAGTAGTTGAGCATGTATCTCCCCCAAAGAGTTAAAACAAATATAAAAAGAGTAGGGGCTATGACTCACCTGATAATAACTGATAAGTGATACTAGAAAATTGGGCAGCGCTTCCGCATCTATATTCAAAAATCCATTTCCTAAACTATAAAAACCTCTAAATCACCTCATAGCAACCCCAAAACTATCTTAATCGCTCCTATAATAAAAACTCATCCTTAGAATTAGCCGATCCATTCTTGCCAAAGTTTTATGAAATTTCTGAGGACCACAGCTCCTATCCACCATTGTGTAGCTCTTAATCTAACCGCGTAAACACAAAATAAACTAAATTTTTATGTAGAGAATACTTATGCCATCAACTTATCTGTATAACTTGGAGCCTAAAAATCAAGTATGAAGGATGTATGGAGGGAGAAAGGTGGAGGAGGAGGGAAATGTGTGTTTTTCTGTGAAATAAAATGAACTAGTTTCCTTTCTATTTATAGTGAAAATTTCTGAAAATATCTAGATATTTTGATGAATAGTGTTTAGATATTTTGATGAATAGTGTTTACATATTTATATGAATAGTGTTTAGATATTTAAGAAGATAATTTCAACTTGACTTCTCTTAATGAGATATTTTGTAAGATATTATCTAAAAATTATTTAGTTGATGAGTAGGTATATGATTAGGCAAGGTCATTTAAAATGTATTAGTTAAAAGGTGGTGCGGGTATCGGAGTGAATAGTAATTTTTAGGAAAAAGTTCCAAGTTTCTATACTGACCCAAAATATGATGAATAGTAAAAAATAAATAGTAAAAAGTGAATAGTAATAGTGAATAGTAATCCCAAAATGTGAATTGTTACAGTCTCTACCCCTTAAGGGAACTTCGTCCCGAAGTTCAGTTGATGTTAACTACTTATGGTGTGTCTAAGAGAATTCGGGGTTTCAGGATCTCTAAAAATAGTGGTGTTCACTCTGATTCATCTAAGATTATGGTTAAGGAGTCGTATCGGATGCAAATAAGCCCACTTATTTATAACTCATTACTTACATAAAGAAGCGTCCAAATTTATGTAAGTAAGGGATCATAAACTCATGGTTCAGTGATTTACAATTTCTTTATTTAAATAAAGAGGCGTCCCAATCCATTTAAATAAGGAGATTCTAAATCATCCTACTTAAGAATTTCCGACATAAATCGCTTTCTGAGACAGATAGTAAGATAATCAAGTCATCAAATCCCTAAAGCTAAGCAATAATATTATTTAACTCAAATCTTGTGTCTCATCAAACGAGAACTGTCACAAGATCAAGTTAAATAATTAGTTATTACTGAGCTCCATATTTTTAATGACTCGATTAAATTCTGGGGTTCATTATAATACTAAAGTCACATCATCTAACAGCGTGGAACTAAACCAATAACTAACAAAAAGCATATGTGTATGTAGTGTGTATAAGGCAAATAAAGAGGAGAGTCTTAACGTATATAGCAGTTATAGTCTACGCACTAAATGCAACCTAGTTCTCTATAACCAAAGCTCTGATACCAATCTGTAACACCCCCAAAATACCGCAGCGGAAGACTGTGTCACTGGGGTGCTACTTCATAATACAAAGTACAAGTTATAGAAAACGACCTCTAAATGAGACGTTTTGAAAAGTTACCATTCGATTAATGAATTCAAAATTTCAAACATGAGATTCCAAAGTATGATACATAAATGTATACAAAATGTTTTGAATGGTAAATGATAAAAGCGTAAGTCTTCAGAATATGTAGCTTGACTCTAAGTTCCACGCACTAGCCATCGCCTTACTAACTTGAGATAAACATGCTAAAGTGTGTCAACACAATGGTTGGTGAGTTCATAGAGTTTGTCTTAAAACAGTTGAAAAGACTTTAAATAATGTTCACACAGCAAGGGCATTGTGAATCCACTCAGTTGGAAGTCTCGCCCATAACAACACTT
This sequence comes from Artemisia argyi, assembly GCA_030686995.1. NCBI lineage: Eukaryota > Viridiplantae > Streptophyta > Magnoliopsida > Asterales > Asteraceae > Artemisia > Artemisia argyi. Next base: position 32,986,794 of record CM060695.1, read on the forward strand.
GCAACCTGTGTGTTCACAAACCACTGCTAAAATATAGTATGATTAAGACATGTATAAGTTCATCACAACAGTTAAGCAATTAGTCATGAGGCTCTACTTCATCTCCGGAGACCTCATGTGGGTATGCTGCTCACAAAGATAGAATATCATTGGCTCTACTTCATCTCCGAAAACCCAATGCATATGTTATCAAAGGAGACTTACAACTTTAGGTATAACGCAATCAAATATAATGCAATCAAGTATAATGAAATCAAGTATAATGCAATCAAATATAACACAATCAAGTATAAATGTTTTGGAGTATTTGTAAAAGCAAAAGCAAGTAGTTGAGCATGTATCTCCCCCAAAGAGTTAAAACAAGTATGAAAAGAGTAGGGGCTATGACTCACCTGATAATAACTGATAAATGATACTAGAAAATTGGGCAGCGCTTCCGCATCTATATTCAAAAATCCATTTCCTAAACTATAAAAACCTCTAAATCACTTCATAGCAACCCCAAAACTATCTTAATCGCTCCTATAATAAAAACCCATCCTTAGAATTAGCAGATATATTCTTGCTAAAGTTTTAAGAAATTTCTGAGGACCACAGCTCCTATCCACCATTGTGTAGCTCTTAAGCTAACTGCGTAAACACAAAATAAACTATATTTTTAAGTAGAGAATACTTATGCCATTAACTTATCTGTATAACTTGGAGCCTAAAAATCAAGTATGAAGGATGTATGGAGGGAGAAAGGTGGAGGAGGAGGGAAATGTGTGTTTTTCTGTGAAATAAAATGAATTAGTTTTCTTTCTATTTATAGTTAAAATTTCTGAAAATATCTAGATATTTTGATAAATAGTGTTTAGATATTTTGATGAATAGTGTTTAGATATTTATGTGAATAGTGTTTAGATATTTAAGAAGAGAATTTCAACTTGACTTCTCTTAATGAGATATTTTGTAAGATATTATCTAAATAATATTTAGTTGATGACTAGGTATATGATTAGGCAAGGTCATTTAAAATGTATTAGTTAAAAGGTGGTGCAGGTATCGGAGTGAATAGTAAAAGTGAATAGTAATTTTTAGGAAAAATTTCCAAGTTCCTATACTGACCCAAAATACGATGAATAGTAAAAATAAATAGTTAAAAGTGAATAGTAATTTTTAAGAAAAAGTTCCAACTTTCTATACTAACCCAAAATACGATGAATAGTAAAAATGAATAGTAGAAATGAATAGTAATCCAAAAATGTGAATTGTTACAGTTCATTTCCTTGACGATGAGGAGATGAACCAAAACGAACAACACAACGGACCCTCGCCGATGGGTGGTCCGCAGCACAATGTTATCCCGTCGATGGGACAACAACCGGCATTTTATCCACGTCCAATGGGGGAACAACTTCAATCACCATTCAATGGTGTGAGGAGAGCTATTGTGATTCCGGACATCAATGCCAACTTTGAGATCAATCACGGATTACTCAATTTAATCACGGGTATATCCTTTCACAGGTTTGATAACGAAGACCCCTATGCTCACATCAGAAATTTCACCGACATCGCTGAGACCATAAGAATGAACCAAGTTCCTCACGATGTGGTGAAATTGAAGTTATTTCCTTTATCCTTAAAAGGGGCAGCCCGGACTTGGCTGGAAAAGGAACCGCCTAATTTGATTCACACTTGGAATGATCTTGCTTCCAAGTTTGTGAACTATTTCTATCCTCCCTCTAAAACTTCTAACCTACGTTCCCAAATTTTTCGGTTCCAACAAGCTTTTGATGAGTTATTTAGTGAAGCTTGGGATCAATTCAAAGATTTGTTGGAAAAATGTCCTAACCATGGGTTCACAGACCTTCAGCAGATTGACACTTTCTATAATGGGTTATGTCATGTTGACCAAGACTCACTCAACTCTGCTGCGGGTGGGAACTTGTTGGCTAGAAACACGAATGATGCTTTTATGATAATTGAAAACAAGGCTCGTGTGAGAATGTCTAGGAATAAACTTCAAGTGTCTAATAATGGTAAAAATAATGATGAAGTGATGAGTATGTTATTGGCTTTAACAAAGAAAGTTGATGCAATTTCAATTGAAAAATCAAACCATCAAGTCAATGTGGTTAGTCATGGTTGTGAGACTTGTGGTAGTCCACATTTGTATTATGAATGTCCGGCCATCGGTGCCTTTTCTCGAGAGAACGCGTCTGCTGCAAACACGGGTAACAACGGTTACCCACAACCTCAAGGAGACCGTAATCTCCTCAGCTACCGTCCCACTCATTATCTTGGACCACCCGTTCTCGAACAACCAAACCAAGTCAATCAAGTCAACCAGAATCATAATGTTGTGAATCGTAATATTCAAGGAAATCAAAATCAGAGTCGAGCTAATAACGGTTTTCAAAATCATAATCAAGGGTTTAATCAAAACCGGGGTTTTCAAGGTATTACAATCAAGGCCCGCCTCAAGGGAATTTTTAAAACCAAGGAAACTATGGAAACCCTGGGAATTTTCAGAACGCTAATCATGGAAATCAGAATCATGGTAATTTCCAAAACCGTGGGCAGAATTTCAACAATAATCAAAATCAAGGTGTTATTCAAAATCCGTCGCCCACGGATGATTTGATTAAGCAATTGCTTCAAAACCAACAATATTTTATGGCAAAATATGAAGAAACAACAAGGTTGTTTGCTAATCAAATAATTGATATTAACAAACGTTTAAATGATCGACCCTCGGGTTCGGGTACTACTTCTTTGCCAAGCAACACGATTGCAAACCCGAGGGGCGAAGTTAAGGCGATCACGACTCGCAGTGGTGCTAAATATGATGGACCCACAGCTCCTACTACCTCTTCTTCTTCGTCTCCGCCTAGTGAGACCGAGGCGACAAAGGACCCGGTTCTTCCTATTAATAATGGAGGAGCTGAAAACGTCCAACCTCAGGTTGTCCAAGTTTCAAAAGATAAAGAAAAAGTCATTTCTGAAAACAATGTGAAATACAAGTCTAAATTGCCATATCCGTCACGATTTAATGATGAAGAGCTCCGTGCAAAGTCTAAAAAACAAATGGAAAAATTTCTCGATATTTTTCAAAAATTGCACTTTGATATAAGTTTTATGGATGCTCTCGTGTACATGCCAAAATTTGCTTCGACGTTCAAAAACCTCATAAGTAATAAAGAGAAATTGCTTGAATTAGTCGAAACATCGATAAATGCTCAATGTTCCGCGATTCTTCACAAGAAGCTTCCCGAAAAGCTTGGTGATTCGGGAAAGTTTCTCATTCCTGGTTCATTGAAAGATCAAGAGGTTTGCAATGCCCTGGCCGATTCACGTGCGAGTATTAACATTATGCCATTATCGATCTATGAACAACATGGAATGGGGGATCTTAAACCGACGAGAATGACTTTAGAGCTTGCTAATCGATCGATAACTCATCTGGTTGGAATTGCTGAAGACGTTTTTGTTCGTGTGAATTCATGTACTTTTCCGGCAGATTTTGTTGTTGTTAATTTCGAGGCTGATCCGAGAGTTCCTCTTATGCTAGGGCGACCGTTTTTGCGAACCGCAAAATCCTAATAGATCATTTTGAGGATACTCTAACTTTACGACATGATGATGACATAATGATTTTTAAAGCCGATGCTTCAAAATCAAAAAAGTATTCCGTCAAAAGCGTTGATGTTTGTGATTATTCCTTTGATGATTTTGTGAAAACTTTCGTCTCTGACTCTTCCCCATCATTTCCTCCGACTAAGGAATATGATTTTTTTTGGGAAGAGGTCGATGAATTCCTTGCTACTAAAACAATTCCGTTTTATGAGATTGACGAATCTTACTTTGATTTGGAGGGAGATACTATTTTTCTTGACAATTTGTTGAACGATGAACCGTCAATCCCTCCGGATAAAGTTAAGACGAAGATTGAGCTTACAATTGACGATCCTCTGGAGCCCGAGCTTGAGGAATTTTTACCCGACTTTGAGAGTTTTTCCTTTGATACGACTGAGGAGATTAGTGGCAATTCCACTTACGTCCTGATTTTTCTTATCCGACTTATGATGCTTTTCATTTTGATATCGATCATTCGGAAGAGACGAGTCGTGGCAGTACCACTTCTCATGCTTTTATCTCTCTTCCGGAGTATGAGTCATTTTTTTTGATAAGATTGAATGTGAATTTGAAAAGATTTCTAATCCAGAATATGAAAGTTTCAGTTTTGATCTTGAAGTTGATCATGATCCGGGTGGTGTTCTAAAAAATGAGAGTTTTAATGAAAATTTTATCCCATCCCTCCCACCCGGGAATATTTTTAAAATGAACTTGAATGATAAAATTCATAATTCCATAATTATGAAGTTTTCTTTTGATGATGATGCGTTTTTCATGATGGTTATCATGACCTTCTTGCCATTTGTTACATTTGGTGTGATTTCTCTTATCCGTCACTTTGTCGGGAGTGAGGATGTTATTTTTGACCCTGGTATCGTTTCTAATAGTTTTCAATATTAGAATACCATCGGTTATCTCTTCGGGGTGGAACTTTCCCATACTTCATATGTTTATCCAAATATTTTGAATGAAAGCCCGAGTGAGATTATTTTTCCACGGATTTTTCCCAAAGGATGAATTAATTCGGGGATCGAGTCAAGCTACGTGACTCGGAAATAAAAAACAAAGCGCTTCGTGGGTAGCAACCCATGCTTATCCAATTTCCTCTTCTTATTTTCTATTTTCTAACAAATAACGTGAGGAGGGGATGCCTCTTCTACTCTTGTGTTCCGTGGTTGTTTGTGATGTTTGTTTAGGATTGTCCGCGATTTATGATGACTCTCGTGCTCGTTATCTTCTCTCCACTCGAGTTTCATTCATCGGTGCTATTGGAATTCCTATATCCGTGAATCTTATCGACTAACGTTTTCTTTGGCATACTTAATCAACGGCCCTAGAATTTTGTTAGGATTGCCTTAACCCATAAAAACATTGAGGAAAATGTTTCATTCTATCTGGGGGAGGGTGAATCTTTGATTCGATTTTTGACCTTGCATTTTTCACATGTCGTGAACTCTTGCAACTCCGTTTTTCCTAAAAAATGAAAAAATTGAAAGATTTTGAAGAAAAATCAATGAAAAATTCATGAAAAAGCACAAAAAGATGTAAAAAAGTTGAAAAAGTTGTGCAAAAATATAATAAAGATTGAATAAGTGTTTTGACACCTTGTTGACTTTCTTGCTGGCGAGAGTAGGAATAAATATTTTGACTTGACCGGGTGTGTTGAGCCCTAGCTTGTTCCCTTAACCAATGATAATCACATAAGCTTGTGCTAGTTTTGTATACCAGGAGCTATAAAATGCGAATTCTTTCTTAAGAATCTACAAGTTCCCGTACATGACTTTATACATACGCAGCTTAAAAGCTTTCGCTAGTCTTTTACATCAGGAGCTAGAAAACGCGAATTCTTCTTCTAGAATTTGCAAGTTTCCGTAACTGACTTTATATATGCGTTGCTGATTATCGGCTAAGTATTCGCGAGTTTCATTACTTGGAATCTTAAATTGCGAAGAGCGAGAAATGATAGAGTTTATTTAGAAGTTAGATGCTAAACGTGGAGTAGTGGTTCTCTTTAGAGCTCATGAGAGGTACTTGTGGCTTTTTGCTCCCATAAAATACGTCACCGATATATAATAGATGTTCTAGGTTAATTAGTGGTATTTAGGTTTGAATAATATTTAGTTCTTTATTTTCTTAAGAGAATCTTTGCTTTAAAAGTTGGGTACATATCAAGGAACATAAAAAATAAGAGCAAAAGTGAAAAATCAGAAGTCAAAAGTTGATTATGTATGTGGTTTTGGAGCTACCCGATAAGCTTCCATTGATGTTATGAGATAAGTCAAGAAAGAAAAAAGTGAAAAATATGAAAAGTATGAGAAAAGTGAAAAATGAAAAAGTGAAAGTTGAAAGTTATGTTGAATAAGAATTTGAATGTAAATAAGTTGTTGGCGCGTGAGGTGCATGTGGATGATTCTAAATTGGACACATGAGGTGCACGTGTAGTACTCTGCAACTTATATTTATGATATTGTATGTACCAAAATTCCTTGATGTGGACCGAATTTCTATTGCAGTGGTTCTTAAGAGAAAATGGATAACTACTTATCGTTTAAACTTAGGTGTCACTATCGGACTAAAAATAGTGAAACGAGAAAATATGGAGCAATTCATTTCTCAACAAAGTAAAATATTGAGATACAAAAATTTAGGACATGGGAGTAAGAAGTTTCCACAAGTAACTATTAGTGTTAGCATCTAATTTGTAGATAAGCTGTGATCTCGTTTGTACGCTTAGTTTGGAGACTCGTGAAAAATCAAGGATGACGATTTTTATCCGTAAGGTCACTTCTTAAATAGAAGTGTTTCTACTCGTTGACCCTAAAAATTATTGCAAAATAATGAAAGTTCAACAAACCATCACAAGAATGAAGTATGAAAAGTACAAAAATAGAAGAGAATGTGGAATAAAAGGAAAATTTTGGAAAACGGAGCGTTTGCGGGAATAAATGATTTTATTACTTCTTTCGAACCTCCTTGCTACTTTACAAAGTCAGTAGGAAGAGTTTTGAAATTATTTATCCCAAAAGCGTGAATTGATCACATTGCGTGAGGACACGACAATACCTTAGTCTGGGGGATTTTGGTATGTGTTAATTCACATACCTTTTCATGGCCAAATACCGACCCAATTAGACTAATTATTCTAACAAATGCCAAAGAATTGTGTGTTTTATGTTTGTAAACATGCAGGTAAGGATATTTCACAAAATGACGAAAAACAAACAAAAACCGGAAAAACGAGCACGAGAGTAGGAAAAGGTCAGAAAGTCAAGCTGTAAATCTAGTTGAGCTTTGTAAAGTCAAAAGTGATCCCTTGAGTTTGAAGATTTGTATGATTCATCATTTTCGGGAAAGTTTGAAGAATTGCCAAAATTGGTCCCTGCACTTTCAGTTTTGACAAATTCAGTCCCTCATGGAGTTTATGAAGAAAAAGGACAAAGACAACCTTTGGAGATACATTATTATCATAATTTGCCCTTGGAAGTTATTTTTGATCAAATGGCAGAATAGGTCCTCAAAGTGTCAATAATTACATAAAAGGTCATTGATTTTTATTGATACAAAAAATCTGAAATATCATGCCATTTAGCCAAGCCCAAATAATATCCAAAAGCCCAATCCAATCACCCCAAGCCCACACCCGGTCAAAGATATCACTTGGGTCAAACGGTCAAATAAGTCAAAGAAATAAAATAATACTTACCCCGCTTTTCATTTTTTCCCCAATTCATTTTAACCCAGAGCTCATGAACCCTAGGTTACTATTCCGGTCAAGAGTTACCATAATTAAGGGTACGGACGTCAATTCAAGTACAATTCTAGAAGCTCAGTGATGTCAGGAGTGTGCAAGGATATCAAAGAAGCACATTTGAGCTACGTGGCAAGTGTATATTGGTGGAGACACGTCACCAAAGATGATCTGAGGGCTAATATTGAGAGGCAATGATTGGAAATGATCTAAGGGTGCTCAGAGGTTATCAAGAAGCACAGGTCACACGGATTGCTAGCTTGGCAATCCGAGACCCCAACTCTCCTCTCTTCCTATAAATAGGAGTAGTTATTAGCTTAGATGGTGTGGAGTTTTTGAGTAGCAAAACTCTGCCGAATTTTCTTTTGGATGTATTAGTTTAGTTTAATTGTAATTTTCCTCTTCTTATTAATGAATTTAGTTTTTACATGTTAAATCTTTTCAACTTAATTCTGTTATTTCAGTTGCTTTTAATTCGTCCCTTATTTCAAGTCTTATTATATCATTTATTTTATACTTTTAAAAATTTCAATTCTGTTTTAATTTCATTTTAATCCAGTTCTTATAAAAACAGAAAATCGAATATAAAAAAATAGATATAGTTTAGTTGTTATTCAGCTCTTGAATAAGTTTGTTTGTGGAATTGTTCATCTAATATAAGCTTTGTACAGCTTTTGTGAGAGTGAGTTTAGTTCTATTATTCAGTAGCTTGTTGGTCAAAGGAGGTCAACTGATTGGGTTTATTGGTGGATTGAGGAGGAATTGACAAGCTAAAGAGAGATTTAGAAGCTCTTAGCCTGTCTAGAGACAGGCAAGCATAGTGATCCCCCTCTGTTCATGCTGAGGGGGTAGAACTTTGTAAGTTTTTGATCTCTGATTCTAGTTCTAATTGCATCTGCTTGATTCTAGTGTAGTATTGTATTTTTACTGTTTCATTGCTTAAATTGGATAATATTGTAGTTGATGATATAATACTTGTGCTTGTTTGATCTTATTTTCATCTGTTTTAGCTTAATCTCTGTGTAGTTTAGTGATTTTTGATCTTCGGTCATTTTAAGTAGTTGAGATTCTGAGTATCAGTTGGAATTGATTGAATTTGTTTGCTGATTCTGAAGTTCCTAGTGAGTATTGCAGCTTATTAGATCATGTAAGTGGTTGATTGTTGTTCAATTCATGGAATTATAGTTTTAACTATTAGTTAAGGGGATGTTTGGATCTAGAGTTTTTGCTGAGTATTTATTGTTTACCTGTTAAACTTTTGTTTTAAACATAGTTCATTAGGAATTTCTAGGTTATTATTAGCTAGAAATCAGTAGTTTATAGAGCATATAGTCAAAATTGGATCTTAAATTCATATTTGCTGCTTAATTAGTTAACTGATCTTGTAATATTGTCTGTTGGTTACATTTAGTGTTAGTGATTTTGATTTCAGTGTTTAAACTAGTTCAAACATCATATTAGATTAGATCTAGGCTGTTAAAATTCACATAAGTCAAAGTTATTGTGCAAAATCAAAAGTCAAATCTACTATAATTCTTCATGTAACCTGTTTTCTGTCACCTGATCTAGGTTTCATTTAGACTAGCTATTAATAGTTTGTGATGGGGCTTTTCAGGATTTTAGCATCTCAGTAGTGTAAACTTTCTTTTGCCCCCTTAGTTTCATAGTTTAGAGCTTTTTAGAATAGCTTAATTGAATCTGCTAGTTTGATGGTTGGAATATGTAAGCTGATTGAACATAGGCCTGTGAAGTACCTTGTTTGCTTGTATCATTTGCTTATTTGAAGTTTCTGAGCTCCTGTTAGTACATTTAACTTGTTTTGCATTATTACTTGTACTTGGCTTATTCTGTGGCTTATCAGCTTATTCATTTAGCTTATGCTTGACTACTTATTTGCTTGCATCTAGAGTTTCTGTGTTTTCTTTCATAATTTTTGAGCATTACTGAGTTTAGTTAGGTATTTTACATCTGTGTTCCAAGTTTGGTTAAGTTTTGTGGCAAGTGCTTATAAATAAGCATTTGCCATAAGCTGTTTTCTGTCCAATAAGCACTTCTGCTTATCATTTTCATTTCAAAATTTTTCTGCAAGTTTTTTATAATAATCTAGATTTTATGTGAATTTTTCAGATTTTTCCTAGTTGATTTACTATTTTTCTTAATTTTCCTTTATTATTAGTCATTATTAAATCCTTTTTAATATACAAAAATCAATAAAAAATCAGAAAAAGCTTTTAAAAATACAAAAAATATTTTAGATAATTCTTTTATAATATTTTAGATTTTTCATAATAGATTTTATAATTTTCCCATTATTTTTCACATTTTCTTCTATTTTTAATTACTTTTTAATTTAATAAATAGAAATTAAATCATAGAAAATAAATAAAAAGCCAAAAAAATATTTTTTCTTTTTCTCAAAATTCTTTTTAATAGTTTAAGATTTTTAGAAATTTGTTTCACATTTTTAGGATCATTTTTAGTATAAAAGTTGCGTTTTGTTTCGTACGTTACATTTAAAAATTGCGTTCGCATTTCCATTTTCTAATTTTAGACTTTTGTGCATATATAGCTAGTACCTTTTGCATAATTCACTAATTCTTTTCATATTTTGAATTTCACAATCACTTCTCACTATTCACTTTTCAGTACACGATTCCCAATTTGATTATTCGAAATTCCATTCGATTTTCATTGGGAGAACGACCCGAGAAATACTTTCCTAAGTATTTCTTTGGAAAATAAATATATATACTATAATTGAGCACAATCATCCATCATCATTAGAACCTCAAGTTACACAGACATTTACGAGAAGAATCAGAAATGAATATGTGGTACCTCAGCCCATATCTCCAACTCAACCAAATGTAGCAGATGAGGCTATCTGTGAGACAATGGTGCGGGCTGCCACTACTCTCACAGGCTTAGAAGCTGGGCAGGCCAGTGGTAAGAATGATAAGACCCAACCCATGGAAACATCTAATGATTCAAGTTCTCATGATGGTGCTTCAGGTGATGAAAACCCCATGCCGCATGATACAATGGGGGATATGCCTCATGGTTCCCCTGTCCCAAAACTGAACACAAATGGAAGTGGTGTAGGTAGTCTGAAGTACAAAGAGTTGATGGATATTTGTACAAAATTGTCAGACAGAGTTACTGGGTTGGAGGAAAACTTGAAGAATACAAAACAACTTTATGCTCGTGCTTATACCAAGTTGATTCAAAAAGTAAAGAAGTTGCGCCAAAAACTGAAGGACAGTAAAGGTAAGAGGAAATCAACCATTGTGGATTGTGATAGTTCAGAAGATTTGGAGGATCTTTCAAAACCGATGAAGTTTGAAGAGGGTGCTGAGAGTCATGGTAGGAATGAAGATCCAATGGGATTTGATATCCCTTTTACAGTTGATGGTGTAGATAATGTTAAAGATACTGTTGAACACATTGGTACTGGTGGTGGATCTGTTTGTACTGCTAGTACTCCGAATGTTGATGAAACAGCGGCACACACATTAGTTCATATCAGAGACAATCCTGTTAATGATCTACTCGAGAATATTAAAAACAAAGAGATTGCAAAGAAATCAGAAGCTAAAAAGAATAAACCACAAACTCAAGCACAAATGATGATCTGTATGAAGAGATATCTCACCAATCAAGATCATTGGACTGCAAGTAAACTGAAAGGAAAATCCTTTGAGGAAATTCTAAAGCTACACAGATATGCCCAAAGGAAGATTGACAAGTTTATTCCAATGCATTTAGAAGAAGAAAGTACAAGATTTAAGAGAGGTGCACTTAGAATCAAAGTCTTCTAAGAAGCAAAAAACATTTGTTGCAGGCCAAGAGAAACAAGATTTGAGTGAAGAACATATTCAGCATATGATGCAAATTGTTCCATATGACGGTATGAATGCAGAAGCTTTACAAGCCAAATATCCAATCATTAACTGGGAGATCTACACTGATGAATTTTGAAAATACTGGAAGATAATAAGATGTGGAAATCGTTCTGAGGTATACAAACACTTTCAAGATATGATGAAAGCATTTGACAGGGAAGATTTGGTCAAGCTATGGAGTTTAGTCACTGAAAGGTTCAAGTTAACAGAGATAGCTGATGACAAGGAAAAAATGCTATGTGTTGAATTGAATAGGCTTTTTGAACCAGATAAAGATGACAAATTGTGGAAGTTTAATGCAGATGAAGCATCATTGAAATGGATATTGTATGATACATGTGGAGTTCACCATGTGTCTACAAAAGCTGGAACTGACATATACATGCTGGTGGAGAAAGAATACCCATTGCCAACACATGCTCTCAGTGTGATGTTATCTGTAAAGTTGACTGTCGAAGAAGATACTCAGATGGCAAAAGACCTGCTTAGGAAAATCTTCATACAGTCTGAAAGTTATGTTTGGAAATGATCAAACAGTATGAAAGTTATGTTTGTAAATGTTTAAACAGTATGAAAGTTATATTTGTGTCTTGTTAGCTTTCATTTTAAATGGTATGAATTGTGTTTGTGGAAATTATTAAGTATTTTTTCTTTTGTAATATTACATATTGCTCCAATGGGTTTCACAATTAAATTGACTTTTGAAAGTCAATTAAAACCATGACCAATATTGGGTATATCATTTCATGGTTCATTTTGTAGAACATACAATTAGTCAAAAGATACACAATAACTTATTTTCATTAAGCAAAATAGGTGAGTACAAAAGACATTAACTGAAGCAACCCATAACAACCACACCCAAGGCATAAAAACCTTAAACTAAACATAAAAACACCCATCAGTTACAAAATCCTTCTTGTCACCAGCATACACCCTTTTCCTCTTCAGAGGACTTCCATTGGATTCCACCTGTTCACCAACAACAGCTTCAGGAGTAACAACTTCATCAGCAACAATTTCATGTTTAACTCTTGGCACATTAACTGCACCATTAGTTAGTTTGACAAGTGTGCTATCTAAGGTTTCATTCCAATCTGCCCATGCCTTGATTGGACAAACCTTTTGATGTCTAACCTTGTTTTCCAGCATGTCAACTTTTTCCCTCAAGTTTTTTTATGGCATTTAGCAGATTATTGAACTTGTGGCATTCATGAATCCTGTTCAACCATATCTCAGTGAAGTTGAGTGGATCATCACTGCCCTCATCAGACCATTCAGGGAGATGGTCAACAACATCTTCGATAAATGCCAGCATTGATGCCCATTTTGTTCTTGATTGTTCCATTTGGGAGTTGTGGGTTGCAATGAACAGACTGCTTTTCTTTTCAGCCATTTGGTATTGTTGGATGCAAATGGATAGGGCAATGGGCCATGTTTTATAGGTACAAATGAGAGTTGTCATTGGCATGGTGGTTTGGCTGGAAAAATGACCAAAGGACTAACATAGAATGAGTATTTCGAGGACTAATGGTAAAACAAGGTCTGTAATTCAGGGACTAAACACACACTCTATGAGGTAGTAACAATTGGCGGGAAAATTAAAAAGCCCGGAAAATGTGCATTATTTGAACCCTTTTATCTCGTTTTAGGTCCCTGATTTGGGAAAACATTTTGCACCTTTCGTCCCCGTTTAGAGAATCGTGTTATAGGCCCTCACAAACACCAACTTAAAGGACAGTATAAATTGGCAACAAGGTTCTTGCTGTCATGGAAAATGACAACAACATGATTAACTCACCCCGTGCTTCATCAGGTCACCAGAATGATGAAATTTCTGGCCAACATCCTGTTAGGATCATACCGGGTCCTGCGGGTGTCTATCAAAGGGCGAAGCTACATAAAATAGAGGAAACTCGGCTAGGTGGAGACGTGCCTATAATTTCCACACAGGAGTATATGAGGAAAGTTGTTGAAGACGTGGGTGAGGATGAGGATTTTACACGTGGGCCATGGCTTAGCGCCGTGGACTATGTGAATGCTAATGGGGGGTTGTGATTGGATGTTTAGGTGATATCAGAAGCTTTATCAATAAGGGGAAAGTTGAACAAGTTGTTGCTATAATAAAGTCGTGTACCCCAAATGCGCTTGAAGATCTTACAGTTACTGTCAAAGATCTCTCAGGTGAAATATTTGGTACAATACATCATAAAATCATTAATGAGGGGGATAATGGAAAGGATATTACTGTAGGAGCTGCTTTGATTCTTCGTAATGTTTCAGTATTTTCACCAAAATCAGGCCATTATCTTAACATTACCAGGAAAAACTTAGTTAATGTATTCAAAAAAGATACGCTTCCTGGTTGTAGTGGAATTTTAGAAGAAGAAGAAATAATGAAACTGATGGAAGAAGAAGAAAAGGCAGAATTTGAGATGCAGGTAGTTGGAAATGTTGTTGATGATGAAATTCAGCAGAGTTTAGATGAAGAAGCATTAAACCTTGCATTAGAAGAAGAAGAAGCAGCTTTTGCAAAGGCTGACGAAGAGAGGCTGCAACAAGAAGAAGAGGAGTATAACCTGCTTTGGGGCTTGCTTGTGTAAAAAAACAAAAAATGGTTATATGTTTGTTTTGTTTGAATATCTTGTGTAATCTGTTTCAGTCTAATGAAATGAAATTAATTTTATCATTTCCTTCATTTGTGTATAATAACTGTTATGAGCTTCAACTTAAATATCACCATACATTAAAGAAGGTACTGCTGAAACAAAATGATACTGGTAGAATTAAATTAGGTACTGCTACATTCAAAGAGTAAACAAGTCACTGCTTCTCAACTTGGTCAAACAAGATGACCTACACAATCTATCAATGCAGAAGTACTCAGCACAAAAGAATTTAGTGGATCAATACTACAGTGTCACATTTGTAATATGTTATCTCTGTGTGCCTTTAAAAAAAATACAAAGTGTATCTAGCAATTAATTTGACTTTCAACCATCTGTTGAACAAGCATTGAATGGGTCATTCAATTACTTTGACTAATTAAAGTCAAACAACTTACCTACTATAAAAAACAAGTTAGAGTATTGAGCACACACTTGGTTACATTAAACACATAACACTCAAACAGTAACTAAACCCGATCAAACCCTAAATTTCAAAAAAAAAAAAAAAAAGCAAATCAACACGCTGAGCTCCCCTAGCCGTCCAGGTATTTAAACTAGCAATTGTTATTTATCATTTGATACATCTTTTGCACCATTTAATTGTTGTTTATCCTGTTTAACATATTTGACCTTGTTTTAAGTGACAACATTTGGGGGTTTTGTTTGCTTGTATGTGTTTACTAAGATTAGAAAGACCATAATGTAGTATGATGCCTACATTTGAACACTAAGATTAGAAAGACCATAATGAGCTTATTTTATCATTTGATCAAACTTTTCACTCCTCGCCTTCATTTGTTTGCTTGTATGTGTTTACTAAGATTAGAAAGACCATAATGAGCTTATTTTATCATTTGATCAAACTTTTCACTCCTCGCCTTTATTTGTTTGCTTGTATGTGTTTACTAAGATTAGAAAGACCATAATGTAGTTTGACGCCTACCTTTGAACACTAACAGTACCAATTATATTAATGTGACCCGACACCAATTAGCTCATCTTCCAGCAGTTCTAGTTTAAGTTCTGGTGGTTACTCAACCCCACCCGGATTGCTTGACTGGTTAATTGAAGAGCAAGAAACCGAGTCTGGTTCAACCTCTGAGTTTTCAATAGCCGATTCTACAAGCTCTGATTCGCTAATAGAAGTTGTACCTCTCCAAGTTATTCTACCTTCTCTGCCTCTCCCAGCTGACCTTGTTGTCCTAGCTCTGCCTGTCCTTGATGAGCAGCCAATCCCAGCAAAGAAACGTAAATGTGACCAGGATCATGGTCAAAGCAGCAAAGGCAAAGGCAAAGGCAAAGGCAACAGATAGAGCCAAAGGGAAAGGCAAGGGCAAGGGGAAAGGCAAGGCAACATGAAGATGATGTATCATGTCCAACTTATGCTTTTGAAAAACTTGTTCACTTTTGATGATGCTTGTAAATATTTCTTAACTTACTATGAATGGTGCTAATGTAGTAGACTTAAGTTATGGTGGTTAGTTTGATGACTTAATGGTTAATGCTATTCATGTTTCTAGTTTATAAATCCTGCAAATCATGGCTTCCTTATGATAAAGGTTTACATCATATACAATTAGAGTAATTTGTGGTTGACTTGAACAGCCCTTGATATGGAGTTGGCAATCAACCATAAACAATGACTAGTAATTAAACTTCATATTTATTTATTGATAGAGTTATAAAGTAGCAACCATTCCATACATCACCATTCCATACATCAGATAAACACCAGATTACAAACATACTAAAACCATACAAACACCATAATCATTCAAAGCTTTCACCCCAACCGGTTTGACCCAGAGCTCTCTGCCCTGCTTACATCACTTTCCCTCCTATCCTTCCTTTCTTTATATTCTTGAAAGAAAATTTCAAGAGCCGTAATCCTGCTTGCCAAATTCAACCTATCCTCCAACATGTTTGGCTGCTGCTCCATCGCATTATGCTGCTGCTCCACCTCATTATGCTGCTGCTCCACCACATTATGCTCCTGCTCCACCACATTATTCTGCTGCTCCACCACATCCTGCTGCTGCACCAACTGATTTTGATCACCCCCACCTCCTCTTCCTCCTCCTCCTCTATATCTTCTTCCTCATTCAACCCAAAACCTCGTCCCAGTAAAAGTCCTGTCTACGAACCCACCTCAGTATCTGTGTCCTCATGACGGTGCTAACCTGCCTGTAATTACCAAATTCCAATACGGGATCATACCCGAATTCATTGAACACAGCATCCCACAACAAGGCGTTGTTTAAGACAAACTCGTATTCTTCAGCTTCACTTGGAAAGCATCCATTTGCATTTGGGGCTGCCATTTTTAAGTGTGGTTCTTTTCAAAGGGATTGCTGTGTTGGTGTGTCATCTAGGTATACAAACGAGGTTATAAATAGGCTGACGAGTTGTTGAACGTTTACCAAGAAGATATGCGGGAAAAAGGGGGGGGGGAAGGGACCAAATGCGCCATTGCAAAAATGTGAAATGACGAAAAACCCAGTTGAGTGGTCAACTAACTTTGCAAAGCAACGTCCGTCAACCAAAAGTGGGTTCCAGGGACCAACCACGCAAAAAATGAGGAGTTCAGGGACGAAAATGCCAAAAAAATAGTTTAAGGACGATATGCGCGAAACAAGACAACTTTAGGGACTAACGGTGAAATTTTGTCGTATTATTATTATTATTATTATTATTATTATTATTATTATTATTATTATTATTATTATTATTATTATTATTATTATTATTATTATTACTATTACTATTATTATTATTATTTTTTTTTTATTTTTTTTATAAACCATCACTTTATTGAAAAACAAATAGGATTTTACAAGAAATTAGTGGGGAGCCGAGATACTAACTGAGCCCCCACACCTCTAGCTACAGCAAACCCAATCCTATTAAAAATATGTGGAGCAGCACGTGCTCCCACTCCTAAACATATTATTATTATTATTATTATTATTATTATTATTATTATTATTATTATTATTTCATTTTTTTGTTTTTTTGTCTTGTTTTTCGTATTAAAAGTATTATCACGAGCCATATAGTTATTCGTTTTAAAAAATTCAATTTAAACTCCTATACGTTTATTTTTGTCAAATAAAGATGAAATTGCAAGTTTTGTTTAAAATACTTTTAACTTTAAATTGATTATTATATTATATAATTTGTTTTCTTATATTTAATAAAGTTTATTTATTGTGCGAATGCAATGATTTTATATTTATATTATAAAACTGATACTTTAATACATCTAGAGTTTCCAGACATTTTTACAAAAAGACAAAATTACACGGATGGTCCCTGTGGTTTACACAGATTGCAAGTTTAGTCCCTAAGTCAAAATAAGTACACCAGATATCGCTAATTTTGAAACCCGTCACCCTTTTAGTCCCTAATTTAGATGGGCCATTAGTTTATCCGTTAAATTATTTGCGCCGTTAGTCCTTCGTTAATATTTTTTGCACCGTTAGTCCTCATTTTATAAAAAGTCCTCATTTTTTGCACTGTTAGTCCCTCCATTAATATTTTGCACCGTTATCAGTCTTTTTACTTTTTTGTCTATTTTTTAACGTTTTCGTCCATTTTTTTTACGTTTTTGTCAATCTTTTTACGTTTTCGTCCATTTTCTTATGTTCTCGTCCGTTTTTTTAACGTGTTCGTTCATTTTTTTTTTACGTTTTTGTCAATCTTTTTACGTTTTCGTCCATTTTTTACGTTCTCGTCCGTTTTTTTAACATTTTCGTCCAATTTTTTTTATATTTTTGTCCGTTTTTTTACGTATTAGTCTGTTTTCTTATATTTTATCCGTTTTATTACGTTTTCGTCCGTTTTTTTTACGTTTTTATCTATTTTCTTATATTTTTATATGTTTTCGCCTTTTTTTACGTTTTCGCTCATTTTTTTGTGGGTAGGTAAGTACACTAAAAGAAAATTTGACATTTGAGAAAAATGTTTCTGTGTCAATTTCAAATCACGATTTTGACCCCTTTCTGGTCTGAATCATCAAACGTGTAAAACACGATAGTTGTCCGGAATGATGTTTTACATCAAGATACGCGAGATTTTAATCAGAAAATGCAAAACAGGGGCTGTCTACTACCAAAACTTAAGCCATTTTTTTACCAAATTCATAACTTATAAACTTATAAACTCTTGCAAATTTTTGTACTTGTGTAAATCATCAAACTTATTTGAAAAAAACGGACAAGATAAAAACGGATTAAAATGTACGAAAATGTTAAAAAAAACTGACGAAACATGTAAAAATGGACAAAAACATATAAAAACGTGAGAAAAACGAATGAAAACGTAAAGATATTCATATAGTTTTCTCCTCTAAGACATATACACTAGCCGGTGAGCCCGATTTGATATATAACTAACGAATGATAACGAACGAAAATGACCTTGTTTTGCATTTTTCAGGTTAAATGCTCATGAGTCTTGATGTAAAACATCATTCCGGATAACTTTTGTGTTTTACACTTTTGATGATTCAGAGCAGAAAGGGGTCAAAATCATGATTTATAATCGATACAGAAATATTTTTATCAAATGTCAAGTTTTCTTTTAGTATACTTACCTAATCACAAAAAAAAAAAAAAAAAAAAAAAAGACGAG
This sequence comes from Artemisia argyi, assembly GCA_030686995.1. Lineage (NCBI taxonomy): Eukaryota > Viridiplantae > Streptophyta > Magnoliopsida > Asterales > Asteraceae > Artemisia > Artemisia argyi. The sequence goes on from CM060695.1 coordinate 33,005,366, forward strand.
CGAAAACGTAAAAAAATTGACGAAAACGTTTAAAAACATAAGAAAACGTAAAAAAGCGGACGAAAACGTAAAAAATGGATGAAAACGTTAAAAAACGGACGAGAACGTAAAAAAATGGACGAAAATGTTAAAACATTGACAAAAACGTAAAAAAATGAACGAAAACATTAAAAGAACGAACGAGAACGTAAAAAATGGACGAAAACGTAAAATGATATACAAAAACGTAAAAAAATTGACAAAAACGTTAAAAAAATGGACGAGAACGTAAAAAATAGACGAAAACGTAAAAAGATAGACAACAGTGCAAAATATTAACGGAGGGACTAACGGTGCAAAAAATGAGGACTTTTTTAGAAAATGAGGACTAACGGTGCAAAAAATATTAACGAATGACTAACGGTGCAAATAACTTAACGGATAAACTAACGGCCCATCCAAATTAGGGACTAAAAGAGTGACAGGTTTCAAACTTAGGGATGTCTGGCGTCCTTATTTTGACTTAGGGACTAAACTTGCAATCCGTGTAAACCGCATGGACCATCCATGTAATTTTGTCTTACAAAAACAAACAGTTTTATCTGAGTCAGATTCAGATTTCTCAACCACTTATTCAGATTAAGATGGGAATCAGATTCAGATTTTTCTACCGCATATTTAGATTCAGATGTGCGTATCAGATTCAGATTTAAAGCATTTTAATAAACAAACAGCACCTTAAAGTTCTAATTATTCAAGATATATGTTTCAAGACCAACTGTGTTGTGTAGACGACCCCTTCTCGTGCATATTAACCTTTTTGCTACAAAAGGTAGTATTCGATGTTTCGTATCAACTTGAATCGTTAAAGAAATAATGCAACGAAGTGTTTTTCTTAAAGTTTACTAATCACTTTTAGTTATGCATCATGATCAAATACATCATTGAAGTACTCCAAATAATTAATAAAATGTGCTTTTATTCATAAATCCTCAATTCTCTTTTGATCCAATAATGGTATATATTATTTCTGATTTTTAACTAAAAATTAATTAAACAAAAATGATAATAACGGAGGGGTATTATTGTCTTTTCACCTAACTCACATAAGTCACGTAACTCCCCCACCATATCTCACAAACACAATCAGTTCCATGTATATTTTTTTTTTCACACACACGTCTCCAAACTCTATCATCCAATGAAACCCTAACTTTTTCCCCAATATCAATAATCACAAACATGATCAAATTGATAGATTAAGAAGTGAAATCGTGCAATTCACATCTAATTAAAACCCGATTCGTCTTCTATTCAACTAGAATCATCACAAACATGATGAGAATCTTGTTTTATGGTGTTTTTCACTCCAATTTTAATGTTTTTTTTCGTATTAAGGTTATTGAAGTTGTTAATTAGATTTTTAATGATATTTAGCGTTTATATGTCGTATTTTGTATAATTTGGAGTTCATAGTGATTTAATTACATATTATTGTTGTTATTTATCTTTAGGGATAATTCTGTGGAAAAGCACTATACTTGTCACGATAGTGACTTTTGCGTAGTGAACTAAAAAAAAAAAAATACTCTTTTATACACTAATGTTGACATGTTTGTCTTTATGTGACTAATAAAGATAAGAAAACTTTTTGTAATGACCATTTTACCCTTGAATTTTTAAAAATTGCATCCACCGTCCCTAGGCTAAATTACATAAATGGTCCCTGTCATTTGGAGAAAATTGCGTCCACCGTCCCTATTTTTTTCAATTTTTTTTGAATTTTTTCCCTTATGTTTTTGTCCCTATTTTTTTTTCAAATAAGTTTGATAATTTACACAAGTTAAAAAATTTACAAGAGTTTATAATTAGAAATTTGGTCAAAAATCGCTTAAGTTTTGATAGTAAATAGCCATTGTTTTGCATTTTTAGGTTAAAATCTCGCGAGTCTTAATGTAAAACATAATTTTGGACAACTTTTGTTTTTTACACTTTTTATGATTCAGAACAGAAAGGGGTCAAAATCGTGATTTAAAATCGATACAGAAACTGCTTAAGTTTTTGGCAGTAAACAGCCCTTGTTTAGCATTTTCAGTTTAAAATCTCGCGAATCTTGATGTAAAACATTATTCCGGACAACTTTTATGTTCTACACTTTTGATGATTCAAACTAGAAAGCGGTCAATTTTTATTTTTTTACATGTCATGAAAAAAAATTCTAAAAAAAATTATTTCAAACGAAAAAATTCAAAAAAAAAAAAAAAAAAAAAAAAAAAAAAAGAATAACAAGCATTTCAAAAAAACAAATTGGAAAAATAAATAGGGATGGTGGACGCAATTTTCTCCAAGCGACAGGGACCATTTATATAATTTAGCCTAGGGATGGTGGATGCAATTTTCGCAAACCAACAGGGACCATTTATGTAATTTGGAAGGGTAAAACTATCATAATATTTAAAGAAATACAAAAGTCTCAACATTAGTGTTCACAAGAGTATCGTTTTTAGTTCACTACGCAGAGGTCACTTTCTTGACAAGTATAGTGCTTTTCCATAGAATTATCACTTTATCTTTAAATATGATGTTGAAAAACAGTAGTTACCATTAATTGTGATGTTGTAATTGTACAACGCGGGGAGCACGCGACAGCGGAAGTCAATCAATCGGACAAGATAGCTCGAATTTCAATGCGCATTATCTTAGTCCCAATGAAAACATGCTATTATCCACTGGGTAATTGATGCGTGGATTGCAACCCTTGCAAAAGGTTGTACTTCTCAAGGGATCTTGAGAAGCTTGCAATCCTCCATGCAGTGTACCTGATCGTTGTAGTGTAGTATAGGTATGTCCGGGGGATTGATAGTTCTCTAGAGGAATAGTGTCGTTAGGTTGAAGTGTATGTCGAATAAGCCTAAAGGTGAGAGATGATTCTTTTTTGTATTTTTATATTTTATGAAAGCAAGTAAAAATCTCGATTTTTGAAGGAGGGAGGAATTAGTTGCTAGTCAACTAACTCAAAAACTAATTTAATAAACAAACATTAACTAACAAGAAAATAAAAATAGTGAACTACTTATGAGGAGATAAACGTGTTTACTTAGACTTAATTATTCCATAGTTATCTTTTATTGATTCGTTGAATGTGATAGTGCAGTTATTTTGGTTGAAGTGTTGTATTCCTTAATACCAGTCATGAGGGTGTACTAACTTCTCCAACTCTATGAATATCAATTTCTCCTATAACCGCACGTTAAGTACACTATCATAGAATAAATAACATCAATTCATGCATTAAATACAACGAGAAAAACCGTAGTGCACATACGATTATGTTTTTTAAGACGTTCAAGCTAGTTGCACAAAGGAGACCAGCCAGTTTTCTTAACCTAACTTGAATCAATCAACTAAACAATAGACAACTCATCAATAATCAATAAATAGGGTTCATTAGATCTAAGCAAACACTAGATAATTTAAGCTAACATGTTAAAAGAAAGAAAAGAAAAACAAGTAATCAAATAACACATACACATATTGAAGGGTTAAATGATTACATATCTTTAATTAAACATGGAGGATAGGAGTCTGTAAAAGCCTTACAATGAGGTGTAAAATCATCTTAGGGTTTGTGTCTCCCAAAAGTTGCATAAAAAGTTCCACCAAATAAAAGAAAAATCAAATTCTGTATATAGATTTACATTGGCGACGATGTCAGGTTATAAGTCCTGACGCCGTCAGCTCACCGCCATTAGGGTTTCATCTTGTGCAAGTCATCACTCTAACGTTATCACTCTTTGAACTATGACGCCGTCAGCTTAAGGCTGATGCCTTCACTCTATAAGCCATTTTGTTCGTGGTGTTGGGTTTATGGATGGTTAAGGGTTTTGGTTTTATTAGTAAGTGTAAGGTTTAAGTAGTGTAGTGTTAGTTTTAGGATTTAGGTAAAAAGTAGGGACCAAACTTGTAATTTTAGATTTCTCATGGACCAATACTGCCATTTTTCAAAAATTGAACCAAGGGCCTTGACACTTCATGCTCAAATATGATCCATTATTAAGAAATCCTTCCTCGGCTTCGGCTTTAAATCCCTTTTCCATTTCCCGTGCTCGTGTTTACCGTCTTTTCTCTTGATTTTTGTCCATTTCACAATATCCGTATCTGCACATTCACAATCACAAAAACACACAATCTTTGGCAATTTAGGTTAGTTTTTGGTCTTTTAAGTCCGGTTTTGGTCAAGTAAAAGGTGTATGATTAAGCATACACTAGTACGTCACTTGTAAACTCTAAAACGTGACGCCCATCTTCAAGATAACCTGACGCCGTCAGGTGTTAATTCAACTTTTGTTTATGAAGCGACGTGTGTTAATTCTTCTAGCTTCAAAATAATAAGCGACGGTGTCACAAAGTAGAACATGACGCCGTCAGGTATACCATTATGACAGGATTTTTATGACTTTGTCGTTTTCTTCATTTTTTTGCCCAAATACGTCCCAAAAACCTCCAATTTCCAGAATTCACGTCCCAAGTACCTAAAATACAAAAAGAAGTGATTTGAAGCAATATTTGATCATATAATCATGAATTTAGGCTTAAATGACCATTTAAAAAGGTATCAAACAAATCTTTATCAGTAATAGTGAGGATCGCCACCCGTGATATGGAGGTAACGACAAGGAACTTTGCCTATAAATACCATACACTTGGTCATTGAAGGCTAAGTTCCAAGTTCCAACACAGACACAAACTCATACATATTGGTCTTACTTTCAATTTATCCATCTATAACGAATACTCATTCTTATGCCCGAGGTTGATTGTGGGAGCCCCCTCCCACGGTGATACTAACGGTGCTTATTCTTAGTAGGTTCAAGCATTTACTTCTCTCAGAATCCAAGTACAAATGTCGAGCTACCATCAAGTTATTGAACTAACAATACCCCGTTAAATTTTGTATCATCAAGTGGCGCCATCCGTGGGATGCAAAACACAACTATGTCCTATGAACGAAAGTCCTGCTGTGGAAAATACCCCTTGTAACATTGATGGCTCTGTCCGGAACACCGTTACATGGGAATGAATGGCCCAATATGACTTTTGGTCTGGCTTTGCACCGCCCAAAGTGGTACGTGAATTTTGGCAAAGGCATTATGAGTAACTATTCCGGTTCATGGCGGAAAAAGCTAAAAAAAAGGAAAATGAAATGTATGCCTAAAACTAAGACCTAAAATTAGACCTAAAGATTTGATTGGTTAATTTAAAAAATTAATTGGTGAAAAAGGATGAGAGAGAATTAGTGTTTAACACTTGTCATGAAATAAATTGATTAGGTCCATTAGTAGGTCTATGTTTTAGGTCTATATATCAACACTCAAAAAAAAAATTGAAGGATGCCAGGAATCAGTTGAGCTATGGTGAAAGCACAGAGCAAGAAACTGAGGGGACATCACAACAACAAGATTTGCAACGATCAAGGAGAAAAAAAATGTCACACCTCGCCGAAGGCGAAAACGCGAGGTGCAACGCAATCAATGTACATCGCAAAAGATGATAAAACAATACCAAACCTAATAGTATAAAAGAAATCCCAACGATTTCATTGTTTGATGAGGCGAAAAATGATCCTTTTTAGGGGGTCATTTAAGCCCGAATCCGACTTTATTTGATCAAATATTGCCCTAACTCGTTCCTTTTGTGATTTTAGGTACTTGGAGAGTGAATTATGGAAAAGAAGCTATTTTAGATGTTTTTGGAGCATAAAAGTGAAGAAAACGGCAAAGTCTCAATTTTCCATGCTGGAACAGTACATGAAGGCGTCAAGAGTAAACTCATGACGGCGTCAAACCCCAAGAATTAAAATTCGTAGCTCATGACGGCGTCACGCAGGGCGTCAGAAGTAGATCAAGGCCGTCCGAGGAAGTATTTGGCGGCGAGATGACGGCGTCACACCTTTGTTCTTGACGCCGTCAACCCGATTTTCCTATATATAGTTTTCTAGTTTTTCACATTAAAAGAGGAGAAGTTTTGGAGAAACCCTAAAGACGATTTTGGTGCAACTTTTACAGGTTTTTCAAGGGTTTCAAACCCTTGATACCTTGCATTGTAATTGAGATAAGTGTTCTTCTAATTCAATCAATATGTCTATGTGTTGGTTGTCTATATCTTGTTCTTGTCTCAATTCTATTATGCTAGGCTAGATCTCTTTTGTGTTTGCTTAGATCTAATGAAACCTAGATATTGATTATGTGTTGATTACTTGTTTATTCTTGTCTTGGATGAATGATTTTATATGTTAGGCTTAAGAAAACTGGCAGATCTCCAAATGGTAACATGCTTGAACATCTTAAGAAACATGAACCGAGGCGTACTAGGTCTTTATTGGTTGTATTTAATGCATGAGCCACTGTTTACAATCCCTATAGTTGTGCTGGGCATGGTGTAGGAGGAGATAAGAGCTCATAGAATTGGGGAGTTATGTATGCCATCCCATGAATGGTATTAAGGAATACAATCCGTCATCCATGCAATTATAACAAGTAATTAACGTGTAAAAGATATCTAGGGAGTAGTGAAATCTAAGTAAACACATTTTCTCCAATTACTGCTCACAACCTTAGTATAAATTAGTTTATTTTCATTTTTATTATTTTATTTTGATTGCATCTTAGTTTTGGGTTAGTTGAATAGCAACTAATTCCGCCCACTCTTCCAAAACCCGAGAATTTTAATTGCTTTCCATAAAATATAAAAATACAAAAATAATCATCCCTCACCTTTAGAACTAGTAATTAGGCTTTCTAATCATAGCGACACTATTCCTAAGCTGAACGATCAATCCCCCGGTACTTGTCACTATACTATACTACAACGATCAGGTACACTGCCTGGTGGGGGTTGTAAGCTTCTCGAGATCCCTCGAGAGGTAAAGCCTGTTGCGATTCCCACGCATCAAGTTTTTGGCGCCGCTGCCGGGGAATAGTTATTGTCTAGGTTAGAATTTCTTGTTATTAGGTCTACTTGCTAGATTCCTTTCTAGTAAGATTTTATTTTTATTTTTAGGTCTTCATAGTCTATCTTATTTCTTTGTGCTTTTGTTCGTGACTCTTCACCGTCCGCCATCATGGCAACCAACGAATTCTCCAACCTTAGGATCACTAGGAGTCGTAGTACCACTAGAGACCTTGTCTTGCCTTATGCAGAACCCGAAAGAGAAATGTGTAGGTTAAGACGAACTCACTCAACTCCTGAACCATCCAGCATTGCTATCGATTTTGATGCACCTCTCTCTGAAGAAAATTCAGAAAACTATTTCTCAACCCCTAGCTCCCAACCCAACGACGACACTAGTACTCCCGCAACCCCCATTCCTAAGCGTCTCAAAGATTACTCCTCCCCAACCTCTCGTGGCTTCTCAAACGCCATTGTCTACCCAAACGAACACACCAACGAGGTCTTGCACGCAAACGATGTTTGGCTTGTCAAAAGTGTGTGTAAATTTCACGGACTAGATGAGGAAAATCCAATCCAACACATCAAGGACTTCCTGAAAATAGTGGACACCATTCATACGGATGGGGCTACTAGAGACACATCCCGATTGCGATTCTTTCCTTTCACCGTATATGAAAAAGCCCAAGAATGGTATGACAAACTCCCTTCTGAATCTATCTTCACATGGGAGCAACTCATATCCAAGTTCTATGAGAAGTTCTTTCCACCTGGAAAAACCTCAGCACTTAGAGATAGGATCCTCCGTTTCCGGAAGGAGAAGGACGAACCCTTCTATAAATCGTGGACTAGATTCAAAGATTGAATAAGACAAGTTCCCCATCATGGCATTGAGCTTTGGCTCTTGGTCCAAATCTTCTACGAAAATATCTCCTCTAATGACCGAAACGGAATTAACCAATCTAGGAAAGGAAGATTGGCCAATCTTAGTGCCGAGGAAGGATGGGATAGGATTGAAGAATATGCTCAAGACCAGGATGACACTTGGGATGAACCTGAGTCGACTATCAGCATTTCTGAGATCACCTCGGATCGGTTGAGCAAAGTTCACAAAAGAGTGGAATACCTAGCTGGATCGCAATTACCTAAACAGCTGTCGAATCCTTACTTGATCTGCGATTATTGTGGAGGCCCGCATGAGGTAGAAGAATGCAGAGGAGCAGCCACAACTGAACATGCATGCTTGTCAGGAGGGGACATTTATGCTGATCCCTCCCTTTTGCCTTTCTACCAAAATGACGATTACACCCTTTGGGGAAATCTGGTAAAGAGAAGAGAAGGGGAGGAAGGCCCTGAATTCAAAATCAGGAGCAATTTCGAAGATGACCTTGGTCACTTCACTCAAGAAAAAGACTTGCAAATGAAAGGGCTTAATGAGCTTTTCGACGAGCAGCAGGAGGGTATTGAAGAATTTTTCAACAAGCTTAACTCAACCCTAGATAACCTCCAAACGCCATTAGAAAGAAAAAAAGACCCCATGCTCGCGATAACCACACGAGCTGGAACGACAACCAAGGACCCTCCTTACCCAAACTCGTCCCCCGTCACCCCCGATCCAGACAAACCTGAGGAGGAGGAGCAGGAGGTCGGCATTGGCACCCCAGACCAACCGCCCGTAACGACCCCTTCCCCATCGGCCTTACCTAACCAACCTGTGAGAATCCCATTCCCGTCCTGATTAAGAAACCAGAAAACCGAGAATGATAACAAGAGGTTCTTGTCATACCTAAAAGACTCAGTTGTTACCATACCTCTCCTTGATGCTTGCTATCACATGCCAAAGTATAGCACGTACTTCAAAAAGCTACTCGCTAACAAGAAGAAGCTCGAGGGTCTTGTGACCCTGGGGGAAGAATGCTCAGTAGTGACCCATCGAGGGCTACCAAAGAAGGTAGACGATCCGGGCAGCTTCACCTTGCCTTGCTCCAAAGGACCTCTATCAATCAAGAATGCTCTTGCCGATTTGGGAGCGAGTATCAATCTCATGCCTCACTCTATGTTCCGTAAACTAGGATATTCTGGATTGAAGCCTACCCGTATGAACATCCAACTAGCCGATAGATCAGTCAAGTACCCCGTAGGGATATGCGAGAATGTGCTAGTCAAAGTTGGGAAATTCAAATTCCCGGTCGACTTCGTAATCCTGGATATGGAGGAGGATGACTTGGTACCTATCATCTTAGGTAGACCATTTCTTGCTACCGCGCGTGCAGTCATTGATGTCTACGATGGCAAATTGACCTTACGAGTGGGAGACGATAGCACAACCTTCGACATTAAGGATTCTATGGACCTATCCCTCGAAGCAGCCAACCGGCTCTACTTTATCGGGGAAGTAGATGAACTCACAGATGTCATTGATAGTTGCGTCGATGAACAAATCGATGAAGGCTGGCTACGGGACGAGAGTTTTCTGCCTTTGCTAGAGGTGGAAAAGACGGAGGATGTTAATGCAGTCTCCTTCTACCCTAGACAAGAGGCAACGGAGCATCTCGAGCTCCGAAAGCCCGAAAACAAGCTCAAGCCTTCTATTATCGAACCTCCTAACGTTAATCTTAAAGAGCTTCCTAACCATTTGGAGTATGCCTTCCTTCAGGGGGAGGACCAACTCCCGGTAATCATAAACTCTTCCTTGGAACATGAACAAAAAGTTAAACTCTTAGAGGTCCTAAAAAAATACAAGGGGGTACTCGCATGGAGTGTGGCCGACATTAAAGGGATTGACTCAACTTTTTGCACACATAAGATTCTTATGGAGGAAGATTATAAACCTACTGTGCAACCCCAGAGGCGAGTGAACCCTAACATTAAGGAAGTAGTAAAGAAAGAAGTTATCAAGCTTTTGGATGCATGACTGATTTACCCAATCTCGGATAGCCCATGGGTCAGTCCTGTGCAAGTTGTACCTAAAAAGGGTGGAATGACTGTAGTAAAGAATGACAAGGGTGAGATGGTGCCCCAGAGAACTGTCACTGGATGGCGGGTATACATCGACTATCGAAAGCTCAATGATGCCACGAGGAAAGATCACTTTCCCTTACCATTCATTGATCAGATGTTAGAGAGATTATCTGGACACGAGTACTATTGCTTCTTGGATGGGTTCTCTGGATATTTTCAAATCCCTATAGCACCCGAGGACCAAGAAAAGACCACGTTTACTTGCCCATATGGAACATTTGCCTACAAAAGGATGCCTTTTGGGCTATGTAATGCCCCCGCTACTTTCCAACGTTGCATGACCGCAATCTTTCACGAACTCATGGAAGACAGCATGGAAGTGTTCATGGATGACTTTTCAGTCTTCGGGAACTCCTTCGACCGCTGTCTTGCTAATCTAGAAAAGATGCTCAAACGTTGTGAGGAAACCAACTTGGTGTTAAACTGGGAAAAGTGTCATTTCATGGTAAAGGAAGGGATTATGTTAGGGCATAAGATCTCAGGGAACGGAATAGAGGTGGACCAAGCTAAAGTTGAAGCTATATCTAAGTTACCATACCCCACGACGGTTAAGGCAATACGCAGCTTTTTTGGGCACGCCGGGTTTTATCGGAGATTCATCAAAGATTTCTCAAAAATCGCTCGGCCAATGACTCAATTACTTGTGAAGGATGCTCCGTTCGATTTTTCCCAAGAATGCAAGGATGCATTCGATCTCTTAAAAAGGGAACTCACTCAAGCTCCAATCATGATCACACCCAACTGGGAGTTACCATTCGAAATCATGTGTGACGCTAGCGACTTCGTTGTCGGGGATGTATTAGGTCAACGACGTGACAAGCTTTTCCAACCTATTTACTACGCTAGCAAAACCATGAATCCCGCTCAAGAGAACTACTCCACCACCGAGAAAGAACTATTGGCCGTGGTTTTTGCATTCGACAAATTCCGACAATATCTTGTCCTTTCAAAAACAGTCATCTTCACTGATCACTCGGCTCTTAGATACCTCTTCGCGAAGTAGGATGCTAAGCCACGACTAATTCGGTGGATCTTGTTGTTACAAGAATTCGATGTTGAGATTCGCGATAAGAGGGGGGCAGAGAATCTAGCCGCAGATCATCTATCTCGTCTTGAAAACCCCTTGGATAAGCACGATAGAAATGAGATTAGGGATTCGTTTCCTGACGAACAACTAATATCAATGATTGATTCGGAGCCATGGTACGCCGACTTTGCTAATTACTTCGCAAGTAGATGTAGACTTGTTCCAGAACACCTGACTAAGTACGAGAGGAAGAGGTTCTTTTCCCAGCTAAAATACTACTTCTGGGATGAACCCTTTTTATTCCGAAGGTGTCCTGACCACATTATAAGGCGTTGTGTTTCGGAAAATGAGGCAGTTAAGATTATGAGGGAATGTCACTCTGGTCCTTCTGGCTGGCATCATGGGATAAACGTTACCGCCCGAAAGATTCTCGATGCAGGATTCTATTGGCTCACAATTTTCCGTGATGTGAAAGAAATGGTGCAGGCGTGCGATGCATGTCAATGAGCCGGAAATATATCACATAGGGATGAGGCACCTCAGAACTTTATACAAGTTTGTGAGGTATTCGATGTTTGGGGGATTGACTTCATGGGACCCTTTCCATCCTCAGGGGGAAACGAGTACATCTTAGTCGCCATTGACTATGTTTCAAAATGGGTTGAGGCACAAGCCCTTAGGACCAATGATGCAAGAGTAGTCATTCATTTCCTGAAAAAGCTTTTCGCAAGATTCGGGATTCCAAAAGCTCTCATCAGTGATAGGGAACACATTTTTGCAATGCACAAATGGAAAAGGTCATGAAAAGGTATGGAGTACCCCATCGATTCTCCACCGCCTATCATCCACAGACCAATGGCCAAGTCAAAAACACCAATAGAGCTATTAAAAGAATACTTGAAAAAACGGTTAGTCAAAACAGAAAGGACTGGTCATTTAAACTCGACGAAGCCTTATGGGCATTCCGAACTGCCTACAAAACACCTATTGGAACGACCCCATTCCGCATGGTGTATGGTAAGGCATGTCACTTACCGGTAGAATTAGAACACAAGGCTTATTGGGCACTTAAGGCATGCAACTTAGATTACACAACTGCTGGAAATAACAGGTTTTTGCAATTGCACGAGCTTGATGAACTTAGACTAGAAGCCTACGAATCCTCCATCACATATAAAGAAAGAGCTAAAAGATGGCATGACCAGAGAATTAAGAAACCCAAAGAATTTTCAGAGGGAGACAAGGTCCTATTATACAATTCTCGGTTGAGATTATTTCCGGGAAAACTTAAGTCTAGATGGTATGGACCGTTCACGGTAAAGAATTCTTCTAAATTTGGAGCGGTAGTGTTGATTGATGATGAAGGTAGGGAATTCACGGTTAACATACAACGTGTAAAACACTACCAAGAAAATAACAATGAAATGATTAGTGAGGAGGATGTGACGTTTGATGATGAGATCACGTAGTAACCCATGACCTTGAGTCTAGCTACAAGACTCATAAATAAAGAAAAGCGCTTCTTGGGAGGCAACCCATGTTTTGTGTGATTTAATTTGTTTGTTTGTTATTTGCTTCCGTATGCATGCTTTATTTTTATTGTTGGTTGATCATGTTTCTCAATTAAATTGTGGAAATACTTTACTTTGTTGTTTAGCCTAGTCTTAACTCCACCTAGAAGTATTTTGGCAAAAGATAAGTGTAAGGGGAAACCCCAAATATGTTTTTAAGAAACAAACCGATCATGATTCTCCATAATATTAAATAAGCATGTATATTCGTATTTGTTAGAGTCAAATGCTTGTATTGAGTCATAATGAAGTTTTTGCAGGATTTTCCTGGAAGTAGAACCAAGTTTTTCCAGAAATTTTTCGGAAACTTAACATAAGAATTTCTGCAGGTTCATTCTGACGGCGTCAGAGGTTTACTCTTGACGGCGTCAGGAGTTAAAATCTGGAAATTTTACCGGTTTTGTTTTTCTAACGGAGTCTTATGGTTTTTGTGAATTATTAAGTTTTATAATCTCCAGGAAATCTACAAACTTCATTCTACAAGCATTATATCTTATCTTGTTTTCTAGGATTTAGTAACTTATATAGGATGCCGCCGATTTTACGCGAGGTTGTCTTGTCTATTTTTGTCAGGTTTTACAGGTTATGTATGACAAGAAGATGATTTATATTCTGGAAGGGAAGCTTTGATTGTTTCATTTTCTTGGAGGAAGATTTAACCTGGCCAACCTATAATCCATACCGAGCGAATCAGGGGAGTATTTGATTTCATTCTCTTTACTTTTTCACTTTTACATTCTTTACTTGAACATTGGGGACAATGTTCATCTTAAGTGTAAGGGGAGGGTAAAAAGATGATACCTTACATATGCACTTTCGCTTGAGTTTGTCTTGTTTGATAGTAGATGTGTAATAAAACTATGAGAAATACTTGTTAGTGCAATTTTAGCGCCAAATTTAAAATTTTTTACAACATTTAGGAGTGAAACTTTAGCCATAGCAAGCGTCTCATGGATAGGAGATTGTATGACTAGCACATAACCGTATATTCAGAAAAATTTTCCACCCAAATATGTGAGGTTCGCCTTTAGATTTGATAGGAAAAGCATTTACTATTAGTGCTTATGAGTGTACCGGTAGCATTTAGATTCTAGAACTTGCGTTAGTGATGCATCCCGAGACCGCTAGTGAGACTACATTCGTGTGGTAGGATTTACTACATGATAAGAGGCATTAGGATCACCCTTGTGTTAAACACGTATCATAATTACTTGACCATTTAAGTCATATTACTTGGCTAGTTAAGTCAACTAATTTTTCCCACACCCTTAGCGTTGTACTCATTTTTAGTACACGAAACCCCTAGTACACCCCTCCGAGCCAATCTTTTCGTTTCTAACTTTAAGCATTTTACTTAAAGGAAGAATTTCTTTACAATCCACCCCAAATGTGCAACCAAATCGCCTTAGCCTTCCTTGTATGCACTCATCTTTAGTGCGCTATTGTTAATTGTTTAAACCCTTTGTTAGTTGTCTAATTGATTACATGGTTGCTAAGTCGAGTCATATCTTGTACATATTGTTTTGGGACGATTGGGACTCATGGGTAAAGTACTATTGTAATGGAGTAATGGGGATGATGTCAATTATTACCCCCATATGTGCGTTAATATTTAAAAGTACTCCAAGTGTTTTGATTATCTTGATTCGAGTCATTAGAATAGTTGATTGTAAAGTATGTAAAAGCTCAAGTGTAGGGAGGAAACGAGCTCCTTTTGATGTATTGTTTTGGATGGTAGGGTAAGAGTGTATGCAAAAAAAAAAAAAAAAAAAAAAAAAAAAAAAAAAAATCGAAAAAAGATAAAAAAAAAGAGAAAAAAAATAGAAAAAGAAAAGAGAAAAACATACGGGCTACCATCCGTTTCTTTTATTTATGTTTAAGTCAAATAGTGTCTTGAAAATCCAAAAAGAGTTTTGGTTAGTTTAAGTCGAGTCTAGTCTTGGCTTAGCAACGCCATATTGTACATGTAATTAACTAAGATTGTTAACTCGCCACCAGTAAAACTTCCTTTATCCAACAAAACCGTGTAATTCATATCCCTATACCTAACGTTACAACCCTTTAAAAGACCTCTTTGATAGTTTATCCTAGGTGCTTACGCCATGTGGTGGAGGTTTGATCCTTTCCCAAGCCTATGGTAATCTATTTTGCTATGACAGGTAGTGAGAGATATCTTCCGTTTCCATATTGTAATTTATACTTTATTACACCCGAGAGATGTGAGTATCTAAACACTATTTGTGAGGTGCTAGTGTATGACCTCCATGCTTGTCTATTGGTCTTTAGTGGAACGATTATTTGTTGTAATTACTTTTATATTAGTGTTAAATGACCCCTAACTTGTCTTTTGAATAGAATAAAAGCGCATTTGCTTGAGGCCAAGAATATCTCAAGTGTAAGGGTATATGATGAGGCGAAAAATGATCCGTTTTTAGGGGGTCATTTAAGCCCGAATCCGACTTTATTTGATCAAATATTGCCCTAAATCGTTCCTTTTGTGATTTTAGGTACTTGGAGAGTGAATTCTGGAAAAGAAGCCATTTTGGACGTTTTTGGAGCATAAAAGTGAAGAAAACAGCAAAGTCTCAATTTTCCATGCTGGAACAGTACATGAAGGCATCAAGAGTAAACTCATGACGGCGTCAAACCCCAAGAATTAAAATCCGTAGCTCATGACGGCGTCACGCAAGGCGTCAGAAGTAGATCAAGGCCGTCCGAGGAAGTATTTGGCGGCGAGATGACGGCGTCACACCTTTGTTCTTGACGCCGTCACCCCGATTTTCCTATATATAGTTTTCTAGTTTTTCACATTAAAAGAGGAGAAGTTTTGGAGAAACCCTAAAGACGATTTTGGTGCAACTTTTACAGGTTTTTCAAAGGTTCCAAACCCTTGATACCTTGCATTGTAATTGAGATAAGTGTTCTTCTAATTCAATCAATATGTCTATGTGTTGGTTGTCTATATCTTGTTCTTGTATCAATTCCATTATGCTAGGCTAGATCTCTTTTGTGTTTGCTTAGATCTAATGAAACCTAGATATTGATTATGTGTTGATTACTTGTTTATTCTTGTCTTGGATGAATGATTTTATATGTTAGGCTTAAGAAAACTGGCAGATCTCCAAATGGTAACATGCTTGAACGTCTTAAGAAACATGAACCGAGGCGTACTAGGTCTTTATTGGTTGTATTTAATGCATGAGCCACTGTTTACAATCCCTATAGTTGTGCTGGGCATGGTGTAGGAGGAGATAAGAGCTCATAGAATTGGGGAGTTATGTATGCCACCCCATGAATGGTATTAAGGAATACAATCCGTCATCCATGCAATTATAACAAGTAATTAACGTGTAAAAGATATCTAGGGAGTAGTGAAATCTAAGTAAACACATTTTCTCCAATTACTGCTCACAACCTTAGTATAAATTAGTTTATTTTCATTTTTATTATTTTATTTTGATTGCATCTTAGTTTTGGGTTAGTTGAATAGCAACTAATTCCGCCCACTCTTCCAAAACCCGAGAATTTTAATTGCTTTCCATAAAGTATAAAAATACAAAAATAATCATCCCTCACCTTTAGAACTAGTAATTA
The DNA here is from genome assembly GCA_030686995.1 of Artemisia argyi. NCBI lineage: Eukaryota > Viridiplantae > Streptophyta > Magnoliopsida > Asterales > Asteraceae > Artemisia > Artemisia argyi. Next base: position 33,021,506 of record CM060695.1, read on the forward strand.
GGCTTTCTAATCCTAGCGACACTATTCCTAAGCTGAACGATCAATCCCCCGGTACTTGTCATTATACTATACTACAACGATCAGGTACACTGCCTGGTGGGGGTTGTAAGCTTCTCGAGATCCCTCGAGAGGTAAAGCCTGTTGCGATTCCCACGCATCATTGTTATTACAAGAATCCTATGAGCATCAAGAATCACCTTCGCGAGGTCGAGTTGATCAAATAATATAATGAATTCTAGAAAGAGAGGGTAAAGAGAGAGAGAGAGAAAGGTGAAAGAAAATGAAGTTTTATTAAGATAAGAATAATGAAACACTACTACACTTTCCCACACCCCTCATGTAGAGTCGTGATGAGTATTTATAGGCTTATTACAACATAAGTTTTCCCCTTGTACATTATTAGTCCCTGCGGGTGCATGTATATTTCGTATCTAGTCCAATTCACGTATAAGACGTTATCTTCACAAAATAGCAAAGCTAAAAATCCCCCTTTAAGATAACCAAAGTTAGATAACAATCTTGACAATGACATCGAAGCGCAGAGTTTCTGTAAACAAGATACTGAGGATGAATTGGAGTTCTTTCTTCCGATGATCTTGGCTTTGATCTTTTTCCACTAACGGCTCTTGATCTTTTTCAGCTATAAATTCCTTATGCATCATCCTTGAAGTTCATTCTTCGGCATACTTTGGCATCGATCTTTGTCCACTGAAGGCGCTGATCCTTGGAGCTCTGAACTTCGTGTGTTGTAATGATCTAGTTAGGTTATTACTCCCTCCTAACTAGCGAGCATTTTTCTTTTATCTGCTCCCTCCCAAACTGAAAAGCCTTTTTGTTAAGTTTCTTTAGTCTTCTGATCAAACACGCAATGGATAAATTAGACACTAGAGTGTAGCACCATGGTTGTCGTTCTAGGAGCATCATATTAGCATAACTCACATATATTGCTTCCCAGTGCTTCAATAAAATACTTGATGTACACATTAGTGGTACCTCTACGGTTCCTGATTAAGCACAGTTCGCTCAATCAACCAAATCACGAAAGATGAAACACTACTTCTCCCTTCATGTCTTCTCCTTCCTGATGGTTGCGAGTTATCAAAATCATCATAATGTTGTGTACATGCCATAGAATTAGGGATGACAATGGGTCGGGTTCGGGGCGCCTTTTAGTGTACCCATACCCGTTTATAATATCCAAACCCGTACCCGCCCCATTACCCACCGGATACCCGGTTAATATTATCCATCGGTTTTTTGGCTTTCCCCGCGGTATCGGTTATCCCCAATTGAATATTATATGGACCAAATGGCAGTATTAAGATTAAGTTACACTAAAATTCACCAACAAAACAAAGGAAGTGATGAGTCGAAAAATGAACCAATTTAAGGGGTCATTTAAGCCCAGAATTGAATTTATTTGATCAAATATTGTCCTAAATCGTTCCTTTTGTGATTTTAGGTACTTTTGGAGTGAATTCTGGAAAAGGAAGCATTTTGGACGTTTTTGGAGCATAAAAGTGAAGAAAACGACAAAGTCTTAATTTTCCTTGCTGGGAACAGTACCTGACGGCGTCAAGAGGCTTTTCATGACGGCGTCAAGAGTAAAAGTGGTGATGGCCCAGAAGAAATGTGAAGGCGTCACCCAAGGCCGTCACGTGTTAACTTGTCAAAACTTGCGCGCGGAGTAGCTGATATTGTTTTGGTCATAACTTTTGCATACGAACTCGGATTTAGGTGATTCAAAAGCCCACGCGAAGAGGACGAAGAAATCTACAATTTGGTGAAAAAATGGTCATGACGGCATCAAGAGTAACGGGATGACGCCGTCAAGATGGGCCGACAGAAAACATGCCTATAAATATAACATCATAACTTCAATTTTTGTAAGCCCTAAACCCTAAGGTCGATTCCTGGGTTTAGGTAGGTGTTTTTCTAGCAACTTAAAGGGTTTCAATCACTCCATAAGCATCATGTATTGGTTTGTTGATTCTATCTTAATTATGTTTTCCATTATCATTGTTGATTGCTCTTCTTTGATGATGTTTTGCTAATTTATCTTGTGTCTACTTATGATTGTGTGAAACTTATGTATAATTAATTAGATCTCATTTTTCTTGTTGGTGTTTGTGTCTATCTCCATCAATGAGGGCTTGTTGATGTGTGTGTCTATCTCCATCAATTAAGGCGTGACAACTTCAATAGATCTAGTTGGTTTAGTTTATAATCCTTGTTTCCTATTGATTCTTGTTTTGATTGAATGAATTCAATGTTAGTCTTAAGAAAACTGGCAGATCTCCATTGTGTAACATGCTTGAACGTCTTAGGAAACATGAACCGATGTGTACTAGGTTTTATTGGTTGTATTTAATGCATGAGTAAATTCTAATGATCCCATGTTAGGAGCTTCTTGCAGGCTCGACATAGGAGTGAAGTAGGCACTCATAGGATTGGGGAAGTAAGTACGCCACCCCATGAATGGTATTAAGGAATACAACCCTTCAATTAAAACAAGGTGTGAAAATTCAATAGGTAGAATTGGATAGCTAGCAAGGAGTAACATATCATGGGTAGACATGCTTCACTTATCTTGTAGAACCTTAGTTTATTTTCTTGTTTATTAGATTAATTAGTAGCTTTTGGGTTAGTTGATTAACAACTAATTCCGCCCACTCTCCCAACACCTGAGATTTTTAATTGCTTTTCATAAAATATAAAAACATAAAAAGAATCATCCTTCACCTTTAGACCTAGTTAGATTAATTTCAATCCTAACGACACTATTCCTAGCTGAACGATCAATCCCCCGGTACTTGTCACTATACTATACTACAACGATCAGGTACACTGCCTGGTGGGGGTTGTAAGCTTCTCGAGATCCCTCGAGAGGTAAAGCCTGGTGCAATCCCTACGCATCAAGTTTTTGGCGCTGCAGCCCAGGGAATAGTTATTGTTTAGGTTGAGTTTGATTTTTATTAGTTCTACTCATTAGATTACTATCAAGTGAGATTTTTTCTTTTTACTTTGTAGCTTTCTCGTAGTCTATCTTTTCTTTGTGATTTTGTATGTAATTTTCTTCAAATGGACACTTCACTTAGACTTCTAAGATTGCAAGATATGGTTGAGTGGCTAGAACACCAAGAAGTGCAAAATACCTCATTTAGAGACACCTATGAACCATATGAGCCTTCACCTAGGATAGATTCTTATGAACAACCTCCATTTTTAGGATCTTGTTTTAGTGAGGCTAATAGAAAAAGCGACCTAGTTTGCCAAGGAATTATGGATAGAGCCGTATCAATAAACCATAAGTTGGATGAAGCACTAGGTTTGTTATTATCACTACCTAAGGATATAGGTGATCGTGACACGTGGAATGATGAGGTAAGTAACATAAGCCCACAAAATACTCAACCATCATTTGAGGCACACACACCGCCCGTGACTTACCCGGAAGAAGTAGAAGAAACTTTAGGAATTCCGATGGAGGTAGAACCCTTGGACCAGGCACCACTTAAGGATATAGGTTTGAATGCTTGTATTGATAACCTTACTCCTAGTTCTAGGGAATTTTCTAATGTTGATGAACCGGAACCTCAACCTTTACACAACTTTCCATCCTTAAATATACATCTAGGAGACAAAAGAGGAACCGACCCACCCATCAACCAATATTATCCGGGTAGTTTTAGGATGAAGGAAGCCATTCACTCACCCCCTTCACCTCACGTGGCATATTTTCACCCTAAGGGTGTGTATCGCTACTTCCACCCGTACTTAATCCTAAGTGTAGGGAAAACCTCCCCTATTTCTGTTAAATAAGGGTAGAGTCAGGCTCGTGACTCGAACAAAAACAAGCGCTTATTGGGAGGCAACCCAAGCTTTATTTATTTATTTGTTTGTTTGTTTGTTTATTTGATTTTATTTGTTTCCATATGCATGTTTTATTTTTGTTGCTTGTGGCTCATGTTTCAAAGTAAATTGTGAAAATGCTTTATTTTGTTTTTAACTTCGTCTTAATTGCATATAAAGGTATTTTGCAAAAGATAAGTGTAAGGGAGATCCAAATTTGTTTATAAGAACGAAATTGAGCATGAACCACAACAATATTAAATGGACTTGTGTATTAGTACTTGTTAGAGTCAAATGCTTGTATCGAGTCATAATGATGTTTTGCAGGATTTTCCAGGAAGTAGGACATAAGTTTTTTTTTCAGAAATTTTCTAGAAACTTAACGTAAAGATTTCTGCAGGTCACTTCTGACGGCGTCATGAGTTTACTCTTGACGGCGTCATGTGTAAAATTCTGGAAATTTTGCTAGTTTTGTTTATACCGGAGTCTTAAAGTTTTTGTTAATTCTTTAGTTTTATAAACTCCAGGAAATCTGCAAACATTCATTCCACAAGCATTATATCTTTAATTGTTTTGTTTCTATTCCTAAGTCTGGAATTACATCTAGTTGTGAGTTTTCTTTGTTCGGATTGATGCTTTGGGTTTTTGTGTTTATTTTCTCAGGTTTAATAGGTTATGTATGACAAGAAAATGATTTATATTCTGTAAGGGAAGCTTTGATTGTTCATTTTCTTGGAGGAAGATCTAACCTGGCCACCTTATTATCCATACCGAGCGAATCAGGGGAGTATTTGATTTCATTCTTTTTCCTTTTTCACTTTTACATTCTTTACTTGAACATTGGGGACAATGTTCATCCTAAGTGTAAGGGGAGGGTAAAATGATGATACCTTACAGATACACTTTCGCTTGAGTTTGTTTGTTTAATGGTAGATGTGTAATAAAACTGTGAGAAACACTTGTTAGTGCAATTTTAGTGCCAAATTTAAAATTTTTTACAACATTTAGGAGTGAAACTTTAGCCATAGTAAGCGTCTCATGGATAGGAGATTGTATGACTAGCACATAACCGTACTTTCAGAAAAATTTTCCACCCAAATTTGTGAGGTTCGCCTTTAGATTTGATAGGAAAAGCATTTACTATTAGTGCTTATGAGTGTACCGGTAGCATTTAGATTCTAGAACTTGCGTTAGTGATGCATCCCGAGACCTCTAGTGAGATTACATTCGTGTAGTAGGATTTACTACATGATAAGAGGCATTAGGATCACCCTTGTGTTAAACCCGTATCATAATTACCTGACCATTTAAGTCATATTACTTGGCTAGTTAAGTCAATTAATTTTTCCCACACCCTTAGCGTTGTACTCATTTTTAGTACATGAAACTCCTAGTACACCCCTCCGAGCCTATCTTTTCGTTTCTAACTTTAAGCATTTTACTTAAAGGAAGAATTTGTTACACCCCACTTAAATGTACACCCAAATCGCCTTAGCCTTCCGTGTATGCACTCATCATTAGTGCATTATTGTTATTTGTTAAACCCCAAGTTAACTATCTAATTGATTACGTGGTTGCTAAGTCGAGTCATATCCTTGTACATATTGTTTTGGGACGATTGGGACTCATGGGTAAAGTACTTATTTTATGGAGTAATGGGGAAGAACATCATATGTTACCCCCGTATGTGCGTTAATCTTAAAAGTGCTCCAAGTGTTTTGATTATCTTAATTCGAGTCATTAGATTAGTTTATTGTAAAGTATGTAAAAATTCAAGTGTAAGAGGAATTTCCATTCCCTATGATGTATTATTTTGGATGGTAGGGTAAGAGTGTATGCAAAAAAAAAAAAAAAAAAAAAAAAAAAAAAAAAAAAAAATCGAAAAAACAAGAAAAAGAAAAAAAAAAGAAAAAGAAAAGAGAAAAAAAAAACATACGGACTACTATCCCTTTTTATTCTATGTTTGTTTTATGTTTTTGTTATTTTTCATTTATTAGCTTAAGTCGAGTCTAGTCTTGGCTTAGCAACGCCATATTGTACATGTAATTGACCAAGATTGTTAACTCGCCACCAGTAAAGACTGCCTATATCCAACAAAACCGTGTATTTCATATCCCTACACCTAACGTTACAACCCTTTAAAAGACCTCTTTGATAGTTTATCCTAGGTGCTTATGCCATGTGGTGGAGGTTTGATCCTTTCCCAAGCCTATGGTAATCTATTTTGCTATGACAGGTATTGAAAGATATCTTCCGTTTCCATATTGTAATTTATACTTTATTACATCCGAGAGATGTGAGTATCTAAACACTATTTGTGAGGTGCTAGTGTATGACCTCTATGCTTGTCTTTGGTCTTTAGTGGAACGATTATTTGTTGTAATTACTTTAATATTAGTGTTAAATGACCCCTAACTTGTATTTTGATTAGAATAAAAGCGCATTTGCTTGAAGACAAGCAAATCTCAAGTGTAAGGGTATATGATGAGGCGAAAAATGAACCGTTTTTAGGGGGTCATTTAAGCCCAGAATTGAATTTATTTGATCAAATATTGCCCTAAATCGTTCCTTTTGTGATTTTAGGTACTTTTGGAGTGAATTCTGGAAAAAGGAAGCATTTTGGACGTTTTTGGAGCATAAAAGTGAAGAAAACGACAAAGTCTTAATTTTTCTTGCTGGGAACAGTACCTGACGGCGTCAAGAGTAAAAGTGGTGACGGCCCAGAAGAAACGTGAAGGCGTCACCCAAGGCCGTCACGTGTTAACTTGTCAAAACTTGCGCGCGGAGTAGCTGATATTGTTTTGGTCATAACTATTGCATACGAACTCGGATTTAGGTGATTCAAAAGCCCACGCGAAGAGGACGAAGAAATCTACAATTTGGTGAAAAAATGGTCATGACGGCATCAAGAGTAACGGGTTGACGCCGTCAAGATGGGCCGACAGAAAACATGCCTATAAATATAACATCATAACTTCACTTTTTGTAAGCCCTAAACCCTAAGGTCGATTCCTGGGTTTAGGTAGGTGTTTTTCCAGCAACTTAGAGGGTTTCAATCACTCCATAAACATCATGTATTGGTTTGTTGATTCTATCTTAATAATGTTTTCCATTATCATTTTTGATTGCTCTTCTTTGATGATGTTTTGCTAATTCACCTTGTGTCTACTTATGATTGTGTGAAACTTGTGTATAATTAATTAGATCTCATTGATTTCTTGTTGATGTTTGTGTCTATCTCCATCAATGAGGGCTTGTTGATGTGTGTGTCTATCTCCATCAATTAAGGCGTGACAACTTCAATAGATCTAGTTGGTTTAGTTTATAATTCTTGTTTCCTATTGATTCTTGTTTTGGTTGAATGAATTCAATGTTAGGCTTAAGAAAACTGGCAGATCTCCATTGTGTAACATGCTTGAACGTCTTAGAAAACATGAACCGATGTGTACTAGGTTTTATTGGTTGTATTTAATGCATGAGTAAATTCTAATGATCCCATGTTAGGAGCTTCTTGCAGGCTCGACATAGGAGTGAAGTAGGCACTCATAAGATTGGGGAAGTAAGTACGCCACCCCATGAATGGTATTAAGGAATACAACCCTTCAATTAAAACAAGGTGTGAAAATTCAATAGGTAGAATTGGATAGCTAGCAAGGAGTAACATATCATGGGTAGACATGCTTCACTTATCTTGTAGAACCTTAGTTTATTTTCTTGTTTATTAGATTAATTAGTAGCTTTTGGGTTAGTTGATTAGCAACTAATTCCGCGCACTCTCCCAACACCTGAGATTTTTAATTGCTTTTCATAAAAATATAAAAACATAAAAAGAATCATCCTTCACCTTTAGACCTAGTTAGATTAATTTCAATCCTAACGACACTATTCCTAGCTGAACGATCAATCCCCCGGTACTTGTCACTATACTATACTACAACGATCAGGTACATTGCCTGGCGGGGGTTGTAAGCTTCTCGAGATCCCTCGAGAGGTAAAGCCTTGTGCAATCCCTACGCATCAGGAAGACACCCTAATATATTCAAATTTTTTAAAAAGTTAAAGAAAATGATTATCGTATCAAACAATTTAACGCTTTTGAATAATTCATGCACAAAATAAATTATGTAATAGAGATACTTATATAAAAAAAATAAAATGAAAGAAATTATATATAATGCATATATACTATACCTATTTATAATATCAATAGAGCAGGTGTAGATCGGGTAAACGGATATGGGTACAGGTATGGGTAATCGGGCGGGTATTACCAGAACCCGTCACCGAACCCATACCCAGATAAAATTTTTTATCAATACCCAAACCCACATCCAAACCCGCCAACCCGCCCCCGAACACGATTCGGTGTCCCCCGTCGTTTATGGGTTCTCTTGCCATCCCTACATAGAATCACCTTGTACTGGAAGCAATATTAAAGCCATAACAGTCCGTTTAAGCATATATCCATGAGTATATGTCGATCTATGACTATATTTTTCTAAAATCTCATATCTTCTTTTCAACCTATAAGCGACCTCTTCAAAACTCCAACCAGCTAGTAGTGACCACTTTATGGAGACAACCCAATAAAACCAATCTGAAAATGAATTAAACACCCAGCTTTGTGACTTAATTCTTGTGCTAATGATAACTGTGAGTGATGCGTAGGGATTGCACCAGGCTTTATCTCTCAAGGGATCTTGAGAAGCCTATAACCCCCACCAGGCAGTGTACCTGATCGATGTAGTATAGTATAATGACAAGTACCGGGGGATTGATCGTTCAGCTAGGAATAGTATCGCTAGGATTAGAAAACCTAAATACTAGTTCTAGAGACGAGGGATGATTCTTTTTGTATTTTTATATTTTTTAAAAAGCAAATTAAAATCTCGGGTTTGAAGGATTTTGGGCGGAATTAGTTGCTAGTCAACTAACCCAATACTAAAGATGCAATCAAAATAAAATACTAAAAATGAAAATAAACTAATTTAAACTAAGGTTGTGAGCAATAAGTGGGTAAAATGTGTTTACTTAGATTTCACTACTCCCTAGATATCTTTTACACGTTAATTACTTGTTATAGTTGCGTGGATGACGAATTGTATTCCTTAATACCATTCATGGGGTAGCGTACTTACTTCCCCAATCCTATGAGTGCCTACTTCACTCCTATGTCGAGCCTGCAAGAAGCTCCTAACATGGGATTATTAGAATTTACTCATGCATTAAATACAACCAATAAAACCTAGTACACATCGGTTCATGTTTTCTAAGACGTTCAAGCATGTTACACAATGGAGATCTGCCAGTTTTCTTAAGCCTAACATTGAAATCATTCATCCAATACAACCATAAACAAGTAATCAACACATAATCAACATCTAGGTTTCATTAGATCTAAGCAAACACAAGATGAATCTAGCCTAACATGGTGGAATCAAGACAAGCACAAGATATAGACAACCAACACATAGACATATTGATTGAATTTAGAAAATACTTATCTCAATAGCACATGTAAGGATTCAAGGGTTGAAAACCCTTGAAAAGCTGTAAAATTCGTACAAGGTTCGGCCTTAGGGTTTCTCCAAAACTTGTTTGTCTTAATGAATGAAAATTAGAAAACTATATATAGATATTAGAGGCTGACGGCGTCAAGATCAAACTTGTGACATGAAAATTAGAAAACTATATATAGATATTTGAGGTGCACATTGGATAAACGCCCAAACAAGTTATCTTGAGACATGAAACCAGCAAACTAGTTTGACTCTAAGATAAATAAGTATACCCTTGAAATGTCACTTCAATCCCAAATAAGCAATATCGTACAAAAACTCTGTAGTCACAAAAAACTGATACTAGCCATTGTCATTTGGTGAATCTTGATAAGGATCGTTGAAGCGAAACGTGGTTTGACAATAATATCAGATAAGTTTTTGGTGTGCTTGGTGTTGTTGGTATATGTCCTAAATTAGGGTTTGAAAACTACGGTTTTGTATGTTAGATATTGGTCAAATCTCGCTTTTAAGAGTCAACTTTGAATTTCGGCTTCAGTGATTTCGGTATAAGCTATTTCGGTGTGGTTGACTTCATTTTCAAGAGTTGACTTTGGTATTAAGGTACTTTGAATCTCAGTGTCCCAATTTCATCTTCATAATTTCGGCTTCAAATGGGCAATTTTGGCTTCCCTATTTAGGCTTCAAATGGCAATTTCGGCTTGCCAATTTTGGTTTTCCTATTTCGGTTCCCCTATCTCGGCTTCAACTCTTGGGACCGATTTTGGCTTCAACTCTTGGGATCGATTTCGGCTTCGATTTTGGGACCGATTTCGGCTTCAACATTTGGGACCGATTTCGGCTTCATTTTTTAGACCGATTTCGGCTTCATTTTAAGAGGCTGATTTTGGCTTCATTTATGGAAGTCGATTTTGGCTTCATTCGCTTCATGTCGAGAGAAAATCATAAAAAAGACCTAAAAGACTAAAAAATCAACCGTTTTAGCCCGTTCTTTTTGCAAAATCTTGCTTAGAAACTCTATCTCTTCAAGAATAACATCAACTTTAACATCAAAACACCATAAAACTCAGAGATTTGAAGAAAAAGTTCACCCTTTTTTTCTATGACCATTCGAACCAAGATTTTAACACCAAAACAAGATATTTTCAAAACATAAACCACGAATCACATCCTTGTTAGCTCTAATGCCACTTGTTAACATCAAGAAACACCTTTGGGAGGTCGAGGTTGATCAAAGAACATGATGAATTCTAGAGAGAGAAAGGTGAAAGAAAATGAAGTTTTATGCTTTTTTTTCCTTATTGTTTTATGCTTTTGTTTTTCTTTATTAGTTATTTACTATTGAACATTAACTATAACTAAGCCTATTAATGTTCTTTTTTTCCCTCTTTTTCTTTTTAATTTCGTAGCTTTTAAGGCAGGCATAAATAACCTAATTGAATACATGAATTATTTAATTAGCACATAACTAATTAGGCAATTAATATATTTGTTTTTTTTGTGTGACGACTTTAAGTTTAAAGCACCATATTTAGTTACTTAGTTATCTCGGCATTTTACTTACATATTTTCAAAGAAACTATGCCTTTTAAAAACTTTAAGGAAACAAGCATTTGGATTTCAAAAGCGTTTGAAGAAACAAAGAACTGAACATTGCAATAAGAGACAATATGTAACCATGCATAATTATGTTCAAATAGAGCCAAGAGATGTTGTTGATTATCAACATCTTATTGATGAGAATGTTGCTGGTGATAATATGAATGTTGATGGTATTAGAGATGACAATGTTGATAAGGATGGAGTTAATGATATTGACATTGATGATACGGGTGGTGTTCATGGTGGCGATGTTAATGTTGATAGTGATGACATTGATGATACTAACATTAAGAGTACGCGCGGTGTTGATGGCTCTGATGAGATTAATGCAGACAATGTGAATGTTGATAATCTTAATGCTAATTTTCATCATGTTAATATATTTGAACCACGAAACTTGGACGGTCTTAGTTCTTACATGATTATAGCTTTAGTAGAAGGACATCCTAAAAGAGATAATTCTTTTAAAAAAGGTCTTAAAGATAAATCTTCTCAATGATTTTTTGCTACTTTCTTTACTAGAGTTCTACCAAATAACGAAAAGTGTGATAGAGAATGACTACTGTCTTCGAAAGAGATTGATAGAGTTTTTTTTTGTTTTTGTTGTAAAATATTGAAAAAAAGAGTTGCAAAAGGTTCATTATTTAATGAGGGTTTCTCGGATTGGGCATATCTTATTACAAGACTTAAAGATCATAAAGTTGGTTTAGAACATATCACAAACATGGCCACTTGGTTTAACATGCGTGGTAGACTAGAAAACAAAACAATTGATACAGTGGCACATGAAAAATTTTAGAAAGAGAGTGATCACTGGATGAAAGTGCGGCTGAGAGTAATTTCGGTTGTAAAGTTTCTTGCTAAACACAATTTAGCATTCCGTGGTACAAATGAGAAATTGCATGTTAATAGCAATGGAAACTTTTTGGGTCTAAAATAAAGCAAACAAAGTATATCTCTGTGATACTTTATTTTACCGCTGGTACATGTGACAACCGGCAATTTAGGGAGTTATTTTGAAAACCCGCATTACGTTAAAGTTCGTTTATAATTTTTATTTGAAATTTTATTTCACAACGAACTTGTAAGACCTATTTTATGGATAATTATGTTTTTATGATGTTATGGAATTCGTGAATTATTTTCATAATTCATTTTGATATTATGCTCGGTGATGTATTCTTAAATTCTCACTGGTACTACGTTGACTCTGGCACTAGGTTTACCTAACGGAAAATTTTATGATTCGTTTTACGAGTCCTATTATAATTAATTATATTATGGGATGTTTTCGGGTGATATTGAAAGTTTGAAATGAGTTCGGGTTTCGGGCCACATGTTTTACATTTACCCACTTTACCCACTCTTACTACTAGTAATATTATTATTACTTTTATTATTCTTATTATCATTTTTATTCTTAAAAGAAGAAAAGAAAAAGAAAAAGAATATATATATATATATATATATATATATATATATATATATATATATATATATATATATATATATATATATATATATATATATATATATATATATATATATATAAACTACATTTTGGTCCTTGGGGGCCGGTTCACAAACACACAACACACACAAACACTAACACCCTCACACCTCTCTCTCCCTCTCATTTGTTTTTCTTGCAAACCCTAGCCGCCGACCATATTATCCGGCCACCACCACCACTACGCCGACCACACGGCAAAACAAACACCACCACCTTGTTCCTTACTCTTTCCTCTTTCTTTTGATATATCATACGCACCATATACCCAACATTAACACCTCGAAATTTTATAAAATCCGACCCAACTTTGTTATTTTTACTAGATCTATTCGATTGGAGGTTCTAGGAGGTGAGTCAGATCGATTTTGGTTTTTGGGTACCACGAATTGGTATTAAATCCGTGGCTACACGGATGATTTTTGTGGGAATCGAATGTATGTTGTTAGAAAATGATGTTTTGATATAAGAAAAATGGTTTGGTATCCGGGTTTGGTGTCTTACTTCGATGGGTCGAGTGAACCGTGAGTCAAGGACTCACGGCTTGTTGTGGTTCGAGCTTTGAGGCTCGTTATTGATTCTTGAGTGGCCTTGGATTCATGTTCTCATGATTATTTGCTTGGATGGTTGACTCGACTCGATTGAGTCTTTGTTCTTTTGGCCGATTGTGGTTATTGATGCCGCGACCCAAGTGGGTCGATTGGGCAGTTTTGGTTGGCTCGTTAGAGCTTATTTTTGGTGATCCCTTGGTTTTGATTCGAGTCCTTGTGACTCATGTGGTGTGCCGAGACTCAAGTGAGTCGATAGACTCGGGTTTGGCTTGGTAAACCAACCCGAAATTTGACCTTGTTGATATTTATTTCTTGTTATGTTTTGTGGACTTAACTTGTTATTGTTGTGGCATCTTTATTTTCGGCCGAATGGTTTTGATGAGTCGAGACCTTTTGTGGTCTCGACAATGGAATTATTGAGATATTGAGGAGTTGTTGACGAATTGGGACGTTGGGGACCGATTGTGAGACGGTCACTTAGATTGACGGAGATATGTTAGTCGGGTGCCGTAGTCGGACCCTATTGTTGTAGCACGTGGATTGGGATTGTGTTGGACGGAGATACTTTTGTATTTTGACATTTGCTTATTACTTTGGACTTGGACAATGAGCCGAGAGTCATGACTCAGACATGTGACCATTTCGTATGACTCGATAACTATTACAATTAAAACGTAAATAATAAAACTCGTAATAATAATTATTGATAATATAAACGTTTATATGAATATATAGACGTGAATAACGGATATATAATTATATAGGCGCGTATATTAATAATAATAATAATCACGAGTTATATTATAAATAATACGACTATATATATATATATTAGTCTACGAAAGTGGCGTAATATTATTGAAACGTATTATTATAAAAAGGTGTTATAGAACGGGGAACTCTCGACAATTAAACATTTAATAAAATGTCATTTTATATATATAACGAGTAAACTTATCGAGTTATGCGGAGTCGTTGTCACTCGAGTTCAGGTTAGTTTTATTTGTGACTTTCGTGTTGTCACGGATATATGACGATTAATATAAACGTTTTCTATAACTAAATAACCACTTAACCGTATGGTTGAATCGGGTTATTTGGCTATATGAAATGAATATATTAATGGGCATCGTATCCTACGACGCCCATAGGTTGTGGTATATGTAAAGTGTAATAAATTGCGAATATATATAGGGAAATCTGGCCAATTTGACGATGTATATGAGGAATTTATTAAACTACGATATATATCATATAGTATTTATGTGCTATGTGCTTTAGGATTGGGTGTAATCTTGGAACGGTATGTTACGTAAATAAATATGAGGATTATCAAATCGACGGATTTGATAATTTTCGGCGATTTATTTAAATGATATATTGGACTAATATTAGATCCATAGTTTATTTTATTATTCTTTGTGTGACTTTTTGGTTTGTTTTGTGTCGACCCACCACCCGTATGGATACCAAACGCAAATACACCAAACTAATACGAAATGGATTTTCGGAAATAAAACGGATTCTCGTCCGGGTTTGGGAATATTTTGAAATTGAGGAAATGATTTCTGAACGAGTTAATATTGTTAGGTTGTGCCGAGTCCGTAGTTGCTGTTTCGTGAGTTGTTACTATACATCTTATTTCTACCGACTTATTCTTGCTATTTTCTGGACTTAAGGTGAGTCATAGCCCCACTTTTTCTTGAACTATGTTTTCAATACTTGGGGTGAGAAACGTGCAAATTATTTTATGTGGACTCTTATCGCTTCTATATTCTTTTAAAACTTGCTATGCGTATGGACTAGGATGTATTGTCAGCTTTAGTCACATTTTATGTGTACTATTCAAGGTTGGCTTATTTGTTATTGTCAGCTTTAGTCACATGGTTCGTGTGTACTATTCAAGGTTGGCTTATTTAGATACTATAGTGTGCACCTATAGGTTATTAATACTTCGGAGGTTATCCGAGTATTTATTGGTATTGCGGGGGTTACCCGAATATCTATGTTAGAACGGAGGGTATCCGTGTGTTAGGATTAGAGCGGAGGGTATTCGCAGGCTTTTAGCGAATCCTTAGTCTAGCTAGCAAGCGTTTTGCGTATATGTCCACTATATTGTTAGATGAATTTAAACCTATGATCTCACCAGCGAAAGCTGACTTTTAGCACGTTTTCTCAGGTAATTAAGTGATGATACGGATGCTTGGAATGGAAGGCTCGGCCAAGGCTCATGGTTTATGGATCTATTTTTCTAAACTCTGATAATTAATTTTGGACCTATTGTTATGATATTTTGGGCCTGACTCTGAATGATGTTGGGATAAATGTAAACGTTAAAACCCCGTTTTGGTTGCGTTTTTATTATGTTTACTTTATCTTGTTCTATATTGTCTTGTGTTGGATACCAATCCCCGTAGCACCCCGAAATCTTGTTGAGTTTTCCGCTGTATCAAATTTTGGGGGTGTTACAGTTTGGTATCAGAGCCAAGGTTATAGAGAACTAGGTAAATAAACGCCTAAACTATAACTGAATTTTTATAGAAAATGATCCTTGACCACCGCCCGCCAGCCCGCCAAGCCGAAGCATCTTCTATTATTTGAGGTATTATGAGATATTTGAGATGATTTGAGATTTATGGATTCTAGTAATAAGATGGCGTTTCGAGGAATTATATGGTCTATATGTTTTATAAACATTTTAGTAATGCGGTGTTTGAAATTCTTTTTATTGAGATTATATGTTTGAACTATTCGATGAGGATTTTTAGTATGGTATTTTGAGTTGTGATTTAGTTGTTTTGAAACACTTACACCTACCCTACGCCGTTGTCACAGACCATGGCCTCCTATATGCCCGATGTTGTCGAGGATATTCTTACTGCACCGGTTTTACCTGCACAGTTCACTATGGCATCTGACGATCCTTACCAGATGGCCATGCTTTCAGCTACTGTGCCGCAGACAGCTTCTACTTCAGCACTACCTGCTGCATCTACGCAGGGACCCTCATCTTCTCTAGGGCTCCCTGGTACATCGAGGCAGCTTACTCTTCATCTGGCTTTGGCTCGTGTGGCCCCACGCTTTGCCCACCGAGCTACGGCACGCATGTCGGTACGCCCTACTCCATCACCTTTACAGCTTGATGCTCATTCTCTTTTGTCTGAGGCGCCACCCACATCATTGCGTCGTCGTCCTAGATCACCTACCACATCTCTGCATGGTTCACCTAGTAGGAGACGACGATTGATGAGGTACTCTTCCGATGAGGAGGAGGAGGAGTACGAGGGTGAGGATGAGGCTGATGACCCTGAGCAGGAGGATGACCCTCAGGAGGCTGAGCAGGGTGATGATGATGACCCTGAGGAGGAGGATGACCCTCAGGAGGATGAGATGCCTGATGATGATGATGTGTTAGTACCACCAGCTCAGGCTGAGGAGCCTGATTCACCTGTACATCCGATTGAGCCTGATTCACCTGATCATCCATTTTTGGTTGAGTTACCACCCAGTAGTCCCGATGGGTCGGATGCATCTTCTAAGGTTTCTGCTGAGCATGCAGAGTTAGGTGAGATTGGCAGGTTATGGGCTCGGATTACTGAGCTTAGTGAGAGAGTTGCACGTGTATCTGATCGACTTGAGAGAGTTATTGGAGAGTTTATAGTGGATCTGAGAGTTGATATGACTGTGGTTGTGGGCAGGACTACTGAGATGAGGAGAGTTTTTATGGAGGTCCACGAGCATATCGATAGTTTGCAGCGAGGTTTTGTTACTGCTCGAGAGGCCGACCGCAAGCTCTGGCAAAGGAATGCCGAGCTAGAGAAGGAGGTGGCTGACCTCAAGAGAGACCGAGACACCCATAGCGTGGAGCTAGGATCGTTATGGAGGGATCTTGATGGCTTGAGGCAGGAGTTGAGGAGCCTCCGCCAGCAGCGTGGCTAGTTGCTTGGGTTATGTTGCCTTGTTGCTTTCTTAACCGAGGAGTGTTCGGTTAGAAAAGCTAGTTATCATATTTTGATGTATTTTGTTCAGTATTCGTCTCTTTTGGAACGATTAGTACGTTATTGTGTTTTCTAGTAGTTGGAACGATGTTAGATCGCTATTGTATGGTTGAAGGTAAAGTTTGCTTCTTTTACTTTCAAGGATGAAGCATTAACTTGGTGGAACAATTACCGAAATTCAGTTGGGAGTGATGTAGCTTATGCCATGACTTGGGAGCAATTTAAGTCTTTGCTGATTCAGACTTATTGCCCAAGGAATGAGGTCAAGAAGCTAGAGATTGAGTTTTGGAACCACAAGGTGAAAGGTAATGATATGACGACCTACAATCGTCGTTACCAGGAATTGGCCTTGCTTTGCCCAGATATGGTGAAAACCGAGACTCAAAAGATCGAGAGGTATACTGATGGGTTGCCTGTAGCTACGAGAAATGATGTGATTTCTGCTAGGCCTACAAACATCCATGAGGCAATCACAATTGCTCAACAACTTATGGATTCGTTGGAATTAGAAGAAGCTGATAAGGAGAAGAATGGAAAGAGAAAGAGAGACCGTCACTCTAAGGGTAATGATCACCGAAGCAAGAGACAAGCTAAGGCTTATGCTATTGGGAATGGAGATAAGAAGAACCAGAACGGTGATGCACCCAAGTGTGATCGTTGCCACCAGCATCATACTGGATGGTGTAGTGTGAAATGCCAGAACTGCTCAAAGAAAGGACACACAGCTAGGGACTGTAGAGCTCGACCTCTTGCTATGGTTCAGGCTGCTCCTGAGATGAGAAACAAGGCATATGTTACTTGTTATGGGTGTGGAAAGAAGGGACACTATAGGAATGAGTGTAGAGAATCGTGGAACCGTGGAAATCAAGGCTCGGGTGGTAATGGGTACAATCATGGAAACTGTGGAGCTGGAGGAAACCATGGACGACAAGATAATGGGGATCAACGTGTGGAAGCTGGAGCTGCTCAGGGAAGAGTGTATGCACTCGGGAACGAGAGAGGAGAAGATCCGAATGTCGTTACTGGTACGTTCCTTCTCAATAATCGTTATGCTTCCATACTATTTGATACTGGTGCCGATAGGAGTTATGTGTCCACTACATTTGCACCCTTACTCGAGAAACCCCCGATAGCCTTAGGAATTGGATATGATATTGAGTTAGCAAATGAAAATATAGAAAGGATTAATACTATCATTCGCGGTTGCACGTTAAATTCTTGAACCACCCTTTCAACATAGATCTTCTACCCGTCACGTTAGGAAGTTTTGATGTTATCATTGGTATGGATTGGTTGTCGAACTATCGTGCTCACATACTTTGCGACGAGAAGATCGTGCGTGTACCTTACGGAAAGGAGATCCTAAATATATTAGGAGATCGAAAGGATTCTAGGAGCCCATCCCGATTAGCAGTTATTTCTTGCACTAAGTTACCAAAGCTAATGGAGAAGGGATGTTACCTTTTCTTAGCTCAAATTTCTGAGAAAGGAGGGACGAAGAAAAAGGAAAGGTGCATTGGAGATGTGCCTATAGTTCGTGATTTTCCTGATGTGTTTCCCGATGATCTGCCGGGAATCCCGCCGCCTAGACAAGTGGAGTTTCAGATTGAGTTGATACCTGGTGCTGCACCTGTAGCACGAGCGCCTTATCGTCTTGCACCTACCGAACTAGAAGAGTTGTCAAAACAATTGGCGGAGTTAGCCGAAAAAGGATTCATAAGACCAAGTTCTTCACCTTGGGGAGCCCCAGTCTTATTTGTGAAGAAGAAGGATGGATCGTTTCGTATGTGCATTGATTACCGAGAGTTGAACAAGTTAACGGTGAAGAATAGATACCCGTTACCTAGGATCGACGACTTGTTCGATCAACTCCAAGGATCGAGTGTGTATTCGAAGATCGATTTGAGATCGGGATATCATCAACTTCGAGTTCGCGAGGAAGATATTCCGAAAATGGCTTTCAGAACCCGTTACGGGCATTACGAGTTTCAGGTGATGCCGTTTGGGTTGACTAACGCACCGGCGATATTCATGGATCTCATGAATCGGGTGTGTAAGCCTTACTTAGATAAGTTTGTGATTGTATTCATCGATGACATTCTGATTTATTCAAAGAGTGAGAAGGAGCATGAGGAGCATCTAAGACTCATCTTAGAATTGCTCAGGAAGGAGAAACTCTATGCCAAGTTTTCGAAATGCGAATTCTGGATTCCGACGGTACAATTTTTGGGTCATGTGATTGATAGACAAGGAGTCCATGTGGATCCTGCTAAGATTGAGGCGATAAAAGATTGGGCTGCACCTACAACCCCAACCGAAGTTCGTCAATTTTTGGGTTTAGCTGGTTATTACCGAAGATTCATTGAGGGATTTTCGAAGATAGCTAAACCATTGACCAAATTGACTCAAAAGAGTGTTACGTATGAATGGGGAGATAAAGAAGAGGAAGTATTTCAATTGCTTAAGAAGATGTTGTGTAGTGCTCCTATCTTAGCGTTACCAGAGGGTAACGAGGATTTCGTCGTCTATTGTGACGCCTCACATAAAGGATTGGGAGCCGTGTTAATGCAACGAGAGAAGGTGATAGCTTATGCTTCCCGACAGCTCAAAAAGCATGAGAAAAACTACACCACCCATGATTTGGAGTTAGGTGCTGTGGTTTTCGCCTTAAGAATATGGAGACATTACTTGTACAGAACCAAGTGTATTGTATTTACTGACCATAAAAGTCTACAACACATCTTGAATCAAAAAGAGCTCAATATGAGACAGCGACGTTGGATTGAGTTGCTAAGCGATTATGATTGCGAAATTCGCTACCATCCTGGTAAAGCAAACGTTGTTGCTGATGCTCTTAGTCGAAAGGGAAGAATACACCGTTACGAGTTAGGTCATTGGGAATGACTATCGTATCGCCGTTACCATCTCAAATACTTGAAGCTCAAACGGAAGCGTTGAAAGCAGAAAACAGATCTGCCGAGAATATATTTGGGATGGCTGAGAATGAGAAAGGATTTGTTAAGCGTTCTGATGGATTGTTATGTTTTGGAGATCGGATTTGGGTACCTTTGTATGGAGGAATTCGGGAGTTGATTATGCATGAGTCGCATAAGTCAAGGTACTCTATTCATCCTGGATCCGACAAGATGTACCAGGATCTTAAGAAGTTCTATTGGTGGCCAAATATGAAGGCAGATATAGCATCGTACGTTAGTAAGTGCTTGACATGTGCTAAGGTTAAAGCCGAACACCAGAGACCGTCAGGATTACTAACGCAACCAGAACTTCCAGTCTGGAAATGGGAGCGGATTACTATGGACTTCATTACCAAATTACCGAGGATAGCTAGCGGTTGTGACGCTATCTGGGTAATTGTGGATCGCCTGACAAAATCTGCTCATTTCCTAGCAATAAGTGAAGATGATAGTGTGGATAAACTTGTGAGGTTATATGTGAAGGAAATTATTGCGCGTCATGGAGTCCCGATATCTATTATTTCGGATCGCGATGGCCGTTTTACGTCAGCTTTGTGGTGATCACTTCAAACGGCTTTGGGGACGAGACTTGATATGAGTACTGCATATCATCCCCAAACCGATGGTCAAAGTGAGAGGACCATTCAGACTTTAGAAGATATGCTTCGTGCATGTATCATAGACTTTGGTAAAGGCTGGGAGAAATACTTGCCCCTTGCGGAATTCTCCTATAATAATAGCTACCACACAAGTCTTAAAGCTGCACCATTTGAAGTTTTGTATGGTCGAAAATGTCGTTCACCTATTGGTTGGGCAGAAGTTGGAGATAGCCAACTCACAGGCCCTGAGCTGATTTTGGAAACTACTGAGAAAGTAGCTCCGATTCGTGATCGGTTGCAAGCAGCCAGAGATAGGCAGAAAAGTTACGCCGATCAGAGACGTAAACCCTTAGAGTTCCAGGTGGGAGACAAAGTGATGCTGAAAGTCTCGCCTTGGAAGGGTGTGATACGTTCGGGAAACGTGGTAAACTCAACCCACGCTACATTGGACCATTTCTCATCTTAGAAAGAATTGGGCCCGTGGCTTATAGGTTGGAATTACCACATGAACTGAGTAAAGTTCACGACGTGTTTCACGTTAGTAATTTGAAGAAATATCTTTCCGATGAGATGCCTGTCATTCCAATAAAGGATATTCGTGTTGATGAGAAATTGAACTTCGTGGAAGAGCCAATGGAGATTTTAGATCGTGAAGTTAAACGACTCAAGCGAAGTCGCATTTCGCTCGTCAAGGTCCGTTGGAATTCCCGACATGGACCAGAATTTACGTGGGAACGTGAGGACGAGTTCCGGAAGAGATATCCGAAGCTTTTCACTTTGTAGATGAATTTTTCCGAGTGAAACCCGGGACGGGTTTCTTCTGAGACTGGGAGGATGTGACAACCGGCAATTTAGGGAGTTATTTTGAAAACCCGCATTACGTTAAAGTTCGTTTATAATTTTTATTTGAAATTTTATTTCACAACGAACTTGTAAGACCTATTTTATGGATAATTATGTTTTTATGATGTTATGGAATTTGTGAATTATTTTCATAATTCATTTTGATATTATGCTCGATGATGTATTCTTAAATTCTCACTGGTACTACGTTGACTCTGGCACTAGGTTTACCTAACGGAAAATTTTATGATTCGTTTTACGAGTCCTATTATAATTAATTATATTACGGGATGTTTTCGGGTGATATTGAAAGTTTGAAATGAGTTCGGGTTTCGGGCCACATGTTTTACATTTACCCACTTTACCCACTCTTACTACTAGTAATATTATTATTACTTTTATTATTCGTATTATCATTATTATTCTTAAAAGAAGAAAAGAAAAATATATATATATATATATATATATATATATATATATATATATATATATATATATATATATATATATATATATATATAAACTACATTTTGGTCCTTGGGGGCCGGTTCACAAACACACAACACACACAAACACTAACACCCTCACACCTCTCTCTCCCTCTCATTTGTTTTTCTTGCAAACCCTAGCCGCCGACCATATTATCCGGCCACCACCACCACTACACCGACCACACGGCAAAACAAACACCACCACCTTGTTCCTTACTCTTTCCTCTTTCTTTTGATATATCATACGCACCATATACCCAACATTAACACCTCGAAATTTTATAAAATCCGACCCAACTTTGTTATTTTTACTAGATCTATTCGATTGGAGGTTCTAGGAGGTGAGTAAGATCGATTTTGGTTTTTGGGTACCACGAATTGGTATTAAATCCGTGGCTACACGGATGATTTTTGTGGGAATCGAATGTATGTTGTTAGAAAATGATGTTTTGATATAAGAAAAATGGTTTGGTATCCGGGTTTGGTGTCTTACTTCGATGGGTCGAGTGAACCGTGAGTCAAGGACTCACGGCTTGTTGTGGTTCGAGCTTTGTGGCTCGTTATTGATTCTTGAGTGGCCTTGGATTCATGTTCTCATGATTATTTGCTTGGATGGTTGACTCGACTCGATTGAGTCTTTGTTCTTTTGGCCGATTGTGGTTATTGATGCCGCGACCCAAGTGGGTCGATTGGGCAGTTTTTGGTTGGCTTGTTAGAGCTTATTTTTGGTGATCCCTTGGTTTTGGTTCGAGTCCTTGTGACTCATGTGGTGTGCCGAGACTCAAGTGAGTCGATAGACTCGGGTTTGGCTTGGTAAACCAACCCGAAATTTGACCTTGTTGATATTTATTTCTTGTTATGTTTTGTGGACTTAACTTGTTATTGTTGTGGCATCTTTATTTTCGGCCGAATGGTTTTGATGAGTTGAGACCTTTTGTGGTCTCGACAATGGAATTATTGGGATATTGAGGAGTTGTTGACGAATTGGGACGTTGGGGACCGATTGTGAGACGGTCACTTAGATTGACGGAGATAGGTTAGTCGGGTGCCGTAGTCAGACCCTATTTTTGTAGCACGTGGATTGGGATTGTGTTGGACGGAGATACTTTTGTATTATGACATTTGCTTATTACTTTGGACTTGGACAATGAGCCGAGAGTCATGACTCGGACATGTGACCATTTCGTATGACTCGATAACTATTACAATTAAAACGTAAATAATAAAACTCGTAATAATAATTATTGATAATATAAATGTTTATATGAATATATAGATGTGAATAACGGATATATAATTATATAGGCGCGTATATTAATAATAATAATAATCACGAGTTATATTATAAATAATACGACTATATATATATATATATATATATATATATATATATATATATATATATATATATATATATATATATATATATATATATATATATATATATATATATTAGGCTACGAAAGTGGCGTAATATTATTGAAACGTATTATTATAAAAAGGTGTTATAGAACGGGGAACTCTCGACAATTAAACATTTAATAAAATGTCATTTTATATATATAACGAGTAAACTTATCGAGTTATGCGGAGTCGTTGTCACTCGAGTTCAGGTAAGTTTTATTTGTGACTTTCGTGTTGTCACGGATATATGACGATTAATATAAACGTTTTCTATAACTAAATAACCACTTAACCGTAGGGTTGAATCGGGTTATTTGGCTATATGAAATGAATATATTAATGGGCATCGTATCCTACGACGCCCATAGGTTGTGGTATATGTAAAGTGTAATAAATTGCGAATATATATAGGGAAATCTGGCCAATTTGACGATGTATATGAGGAATTTATTAAACTACGATATATATCATATAGTATTTATGTGCTATGTGCTTTAGGATTGGGTGTAATCTTGGAACGGTATGTTACGTAAATAAATATGAGGATTATCAAATCGACGGATTTGATAATTTTCGGCGATTTATTTAAATGATATATTGGACTAATATTAGATCCATAGTTTATTTTATTATTCTTTGTGTGACTTTTTGGTTTGTTTTGTGTCGACCCACCACCCGTATGGATACCAAACGCAAATACACCAAACTAATACGAAATGGATTTTCGGAAATAAAACGGATTCTCGTCCGGGTTTGGGAATATTTTGAAATTGAGGAAATGATTTCTGAACGAGTTAATATTGTTAGGTCGTGCCGAGTCCGTAGTTGCTGTTTCGTGATTTACTATACATCTTATTTCTACTGACTTCTTCTTGCTATTTTCTAGACTTGAGGTGAGTCATAGCCCCACTTTTTCTTGAACTATGTTTTCAATACTTGGGGTGAGAAACGTGCAAATTATTTTATGTGGACTGTTATCGCTTCTATATTCTTTTAAAACTTGCTATGCGTATGGACTAGGATGTATTGTCAGCTTTAGTCACATTTTATGTGTACTATTCAAGGTTGGCTTATTTGTTATTGTCAGCTTTAGTCACATGGTTCGTGTGTACTATTCAAGGTTGGCTTATTTAGATACTATAGTGTGCACCTATAGGTTATTAATACTTCGGAGGTTATCCGAGTATTTATTGGTATTGCGAGGGTTACCCGAATATCTATGTTGGAACGGAGGGTATCCGTGTGTTAGGATTGGAGCGGAGGGTATCCGCAGGCTTTTAGCGAATCCTTAGTCTAGCTAGCAAGCGTTTTGCGTATATGTCCACTATATTGTTAGATGAATTTAAACCTATGATCTCACCAGCAAAAGCTGACTTTTAGCACGTTTTCTCAGGTAATTAAGTGATGATACGGATGCTTGGAATGGAAGGCTCGGCCAAGGCTCATGGTTTATGGATCTATTTTTCTAAACTCTGATAATTAATTTTGGACCTATTGTTATGATATTTTGGGCCTGACTCTGAATGATGTTGGGATAAATGTAAACGTTAAAACCCCGTTTTGGTTGCGTTTTTATTATGTTTACTTTATCTTGTTCTATATTGTCTTGTGTTGGATACCAATCCCCGTAGCACCCCGAAATCTTGTTGAGTCTTCCGCTGTATCAAATTTTGGGGGTGTTACAGTACAAGTCATCAAGAACAAATGTCTTTGATATTGAGTTATGTAAATGTAGCATCCACAAGTGTTACAGTTGAGGAATCATTTTTAGGATTTTTAAGTGTAGATGATACGACTGGTCAAGGACTTTTTGATGTTACACATGATGAACTAAAGTCTTTAGATCTTGATATTGACGATGTGCGTGGTCAGGGCTATGATAATGGATCTAATATGAAAGGAAAGCATCGGGGAAAACAAAATAAATTTTTAGATATAAATCCTAGAACTTTTTATACTCTATGTGGTTGCCATAGCCTTAATCTAACATTGTGTACATCACTGGCTCTTGTGGTAAATCCATGGACTTTTTTTTTTTGGAGTTATATAACGTATTTACACTATGTTTGTCAATTCTTCCAAGAGGTGGTTAATTTTGAAAAATAATCTTAAAGAGTTAACTCTCAAGTCATTGTCCATAACCCGTTGGGGAAGTCGTGTTGAGAGTGTGAAAGGTATTAGATTTCAGCTTTTAGAAATAAAGAAGCTTTACTTCAAGTTGCTGAAAATGATAATGACTCTAAAGTCAAAAGCGAGTCAAAATCTTTAGCAACAAATGAGCTTGCCAATTTTGAGTTTTTAGTATCAACTGTCATTTGGTTTGACATATTATCTGCCGTAAATTTGGTGAGCAAAAAGTTACAATATGATAATATGCTTTTAGATGTTGCTATTAGAGAAGTTGAAGGGCTAATTTCATTCTTTTAGGAATTTAGAGACACGAGTTTAGATAAAGCGATTAATGTTGCTAAGGAAATTGCTAGTGAAATGGATATTGATCCAATATTTCAGAAAAAGCGCGTAATTCGTAGAAAAAGACAATTTGATGAGAGTTTTGTGGATGAAGATACTTTATATTCCGTCAAAGAGTCATTTAAGGTACAATATTTCCTATACATTGTTGATCAAGCACTTGTTTCTCTAAGAACACGATTCGAGCAAGTAAAGAGTATGAAAAAGTTTTTGGCCTTTTATTCACTTCTTGTAAGTTGAATTCCCTAGATGACAACACTCTTAAGTCCCACTGTAGTCATCTTGAAGCTGCACTTAAGAATAATGAACAATCTGATGTTGACGCGAAGGATCTTTTTGTTCAGTTGAATTTGCTTAACAAATATTTGCCTAACAAAATATGGGACCTTATAATATTGTGAATTTTCTTAAAGAACATGAGTGTTTTCCTAACATGATTGCATATAGAGTATTGCTCACGATCCTTGTAACCATGGCATCAGCTGAAACAAGCTTCTCAAAACTGAAATTGTTGAAGTCTTACTTGAGGTCCACAATGTCACAAGAGAGACTCACTGGAGTGGCCTTACTAGCAATCGAGAACGGATTATTGGAGAGCGTTGATTATGAAGCTTTAATCAACAACTTCGCTTCAAAGAATGCGAGGAAAAATGCATTTTTCAAGAAATAAGTTGCACTATATATAGCTATTTATTAGAGTGATTCACTAATTTATTTATTTATTTATTATTTTTTTTTCACATGTTTCAATTTTTCAATTAGTTTTTTTTATACTACTATTTAAAATATGATTTAGTATAGTGGGGCCAAGCCCCATGTGTGAGCTTAGAGTCTATTAGAGTTTGTGTTTTTTCTTTTGTAATTTATAAATAGTTGATGAATAAAAGTCATGGGAAGTGATTGTCACGTAGGGGCGGATCTATGTGTTGGCCACATGTGGCACATGCCTCACACGATTCAAGCCGACGAAGTGTAGTTTTTATGTAGAATTTTTTGGTTCTTTGAAAGTGCTATACTAAGTTTTGATAAGTGCACACAAAGGTGAACAAATATACAAGGAAAAACATATTATTTTGAGGCTTTGACTTTTGATTAATGAAGAAAAACCGAAAAAGAAATAATATGCAGAAAGAAGAGATGAAAGAAGATGAATAATATAATATTAATAAAATAGTGCTTGTATTTTTTTAGTGTGATACTAGTAGTTTTTTGCATTAAATTTAATATAATATAAAGCACACTTGCCAAAGCAAGAAAGAGATACTCTAAATTTAGATTGTGTACTTTTCCCTTTACAACTTTTAGAATGGCGTTTGTTTTAAAAAATATAGTTATGAATATATGTCATTATGTCAAGTTTTATTTGTTATTAGATGAATCTGTTATGTTATTATATGTTTGAATTAAATGAAGTCGTGAAAAAAAAAAATTGTTATACGCCAATTAGTGGGCAACTGTAATTGTGAACTACTCGTGAAGCAAATTGAGCCAAAAATTGTGCTACACATAGTTTGAAATATTGGATTTGCCACTGTTGTCACACTCATAAATTTGATTGGGACATTGAATGTATAAATAGTTAAACTAGTTTATTTTTACAGTACAACTATTTAATACATGTTTTGGAGTGTCTTAATCAAACATAAGAGTCTCCAAAATCACCTCTCAAAAAGTTATAGGGGTTTTCGGTGTTTAAAACACTTGCATGCATAGATCAGTGTGAACTAATATGTTTTGCCTACCATAAAAGAAAAGAAACCAAAAGAAAAAGAGACAAGCACAACTATTGAGCTTGACAAAAGAATAGGATGGCTTGTTTTTTAGACATGATTTTTGTGATGAAGAAAAGTGAAGATTTACTTTTACAAAATACGGCAAGAAGGCTATCTACAATATCTGACTACTATACACTATAGTAGTATACTATGAATAAGTTTACTTTTGTTTTCATATTGTAATAGTAGCGGTTCATGAAGCCTATAAAGGCACTAGCAAATTAGTAGCTAAGATGTACCAGCTCCTACAAACAAAAGAAAGTATTTCAAGTTTTTCAAATAAGAATATTTTTGAGTGCATTGTTTCTTCCAAATAACCAAGAGTTATTTAATACTTTGTCGAAACATATTTTGGGAGCAATATTTTTGTGAGAGTAATATCTCATGTATCCAACAATCAGCTTATAAAATAGCTATACAACTGACTATCTGAGTATGTGAAAGGTCGTTAGGTGAGTAGACTGAAAAGTCAACTAAACAATGGCTTACTATGGGGAGGACACTTCTGCATTCCTTGAAAGCTTTCCAACTTATAGTCTCAATAGCAAACCTCGACGTAATGGACTATGGGTTTTTAGTAGCAAGAATGAAGGATATGAAAATATTTCATATTCATCAGGTGATCGATCATAACTAGCTAGCTAGCCTGTTTCTATCTTCATTTTTTACTTTTAAATTTGTATACAAATGTAACATAGATACTTACACAGATAGTGTTGGCACTCGAATGATGATTTACGAAAAGATTAAATCTGTTTTTTCCAAGATGGATAACCGTGAAGGGTTAATAGCTCAGTTTTGGGCACCAGTAACAATGGGCGGGAAACATCTACTTTCAACTTCGGGTCAACCTTTTGCGGTCAGCCTTCTTTACCAAGATTTCATAGAATATAGGAGACGTTGTGTGGAGTATACGTATGATATTGATGTGAATAGTAACAATAGTAGTAAGTTTAGGGGTACACCTGCGTCTGCATTCCTCAATTGTTTTCCGGATATAGCATCTATGCACACAAGTGTCCACCACGAGGTGGATCCATTGTTGCGTTATGCTTTTCAGGAGTGTGGTTTGGAGAATTCTTTTATGATACCTATATTTTGTCCTTCCCGAACCTCTTCCTCTTCTGATTGTATTGGTGCTATCGAGTGCTCATCATGGAGCACTCCTGCTAAATTATTCAATGAGATGAATATGAATATAAAGGTTTGTATGCCTTTTTTTTTTTAAATAAATAAAGTTTCTGTTAATATGTTTATAACAATATCAAACCAATTTACTGAAGCTGTAACTGCATCTATCCAGGAAGTGGGTCTGAGTGTGTACAATGTCCAAGATCTTATACCATACAAGGTAAATATGCTTTTTAGGGGGTGTTTGTCTTAGCTTATGTGGTGGGCTTTTGAGCTTATTGAGATTTTAATAAGCTCATAAGCTTATTAATAATAGCTTATAAGCTCAAGTTAATGAACTTATAAGCCATAAGCTTACAAGCTCAGATGGATAAGCTTATAAGTTATTAATAATGAGCTTACGAGCTTATTAAAATCTCAATAAGCTCAAAAGCCCACCAAATAAGCTAAAACAAACACCCCCTTATAATAAGTTAAATTAATCGTCTTTTCATAGTTCTTTATCCTACTGTGAGAAATTACATGTGTATAAATAATTTATACTATAAATACTTTACACTTGTGAAACAGACTATAATTGGTCTCAAACTTGCTAGGGACCAAATTCAAGAGGCGTTAAAGATTGTATGTCAATCGAATCACATTACTTTTGCTCAGGTGTGGATTGCTTCTCTCAATGAGAATCATGTGCATTTTTCATCTTCTTGGGAGGAGGCACAAACAAGACAACCGTTAGGACTCAAATTGACTGGTTGTATTGATGAAAGATATTGTTGGAGTTTTCAAAATTATTATGATGCTTGTGATTTGATTCCTATACAACCGGGGGAGGAACTTGTTCTGAAGACACTTCAAGATTATGAACCACGTTTTTGTAAAAATATTTCTCATCTGGGCAATTATAAGCTTATGAGATGGGGATTACCTATTGATGGAATTAGGAGTCTGACAATATGCATGAGGAGTATTCATACCGGTGATTTTAATTATGTATTTGAATTCTTATGGGTCCATTATTCATTTTGTCAAATCTTGTTGGAGGAACTTCTTTTAAAGATAAAAAGTTGTTTGCCAAGTTTCAAGTTTGCTTCCGGTACAGAAATAGGTGACAAGTTACATGTGATAGAAGTTGACAATTTTACAGATACAGAAATCAAGAAGTTCGATATTTTCCAATTAAAAAGGTTATCACCGATACCTGAAGCATTGAAAGAAGGGAAGAAACAAGTGGCTGTGGACTACATAGTTCCTTTGGATAGGAACTGCAAGACAGCTCCAGTTCTCGTACCTAAACAAGTAATTGAGCAACAATTTGGAACATCTACCTCAGAAAATTTTCTCGGTAATGAAATTCTTTATTTATTATTATTTTTTTTTCAGAATTAAAATTTGTTTTACATTATTCCAATGGAGTTGGTTATGACCCATATGGACCTATATCTTGAAATTTTACTGCACTTTTAATATGTAACACTTTAATCATGAAACAAGCTGCAGAAAACATTTTTGGTAATGGAAATCCAATGGCTGATCGTGATGATGAGAGGCTCGCTGATTTCCTTGAAACCTTACCAACGTATATTCTTCACAAGAAACCTGAAACTGAAGGGACTCTCTGGGTTTTTTGTAGCAAAGATGCAGGATTTCAAAAGAATTTATCTTCAGGTGATCATAAGTAGTCTCTTTCTATCTACATTTTCACTGTTTAATTATTTTTTGAATTGTACATTGATCACCTAGGAATGACCACTGTACACAGATGATCTTGGCACCCGGATGATTTATGACAAGATTAAATCTGCTTTTTCTAAGGTAAGTAACAGTGGGGAATTAATAGTTCAGTTCTGGGCACCTGTTACAAGTGGCAACGGACGTGTACTTTTAACTTCTGGTCAACCATTTGCCGTCAGTGATTTTGGTGAGGGCCTCGAAGAATATAGGGGACGTTGTGTGGGATATGAATGTAGTATTGATGTGAATAATAATAAGGTTATTAAAGATGAAATTGAACAACAGGGTGACCGCCATCCTATGACCATGATCAGTGGTCCACCCACCAATGCATTCCTGAATCGTTTGCCAGAGGCAGTTTTGGACACGAAAAATCACCGTGAGGGTTTATTGATGCGATATGCTTCAGACTGTGGATTGCGGACTTCTTATACTCTGCCTATTGGTTGTGCTTCTCAATGCTACTCGTCTTGTATTGGTGTTGTCGAGTAATCATCAATATCATCAATCAATCTCGAAATTGTGAACACAATGAATAGGGCACTAGAGGTATGTATGTACATTGAGCTTCTAATAATTTATTCATAACCATCTCAAACCAATTATCTAATTACTTTAGTTCGATTAACTTTTAACACTCTCATTATTTATGAAATGAATTTCATGCTCGACTTAGGTCCATCCATAAGATGATTTCATCTCATTGCTAATTAATGACATTTATTGTTTGGGTGGTGCAGCAAGTGGATCTGAAAGTGTTTAATGTGCAAGATCGTATACCATACAACGTAAGGATTTCTAAAACACCTTATTAGTGATCTTCTATGAAAATATGTTCTTTTTATTATAGTTGAAAGTAGTGACCTTTTCTCACTTATTTTATGAAACAGACTATAAATGGTCTCAAACTTGTTAGGGACGAAATTCAAGTGGCTTTGAAGATTGTATGTGAATCACATAACATAGGTGTTGCTCAAGTATGGATCTCTTATGAGGATGAGAATTTGGTGCCCTTTTCTTTTTCTTCAGAGGACACTCAAACCACGCGTATGTTAGCGCTCAAATTGACTGGTTATAATAGTGTTAATGAGTATTCCACACCATGCCATTGGAGTTTTAAAGAATATTATGAGGCTTGCGATATGGTGCCACTAAAAATGGGGGAGGAACTTGTTGAAAAGACACTTCAAGATTATCAACCACGCTTTTGTGAAAATATTTCTCAACTGGATACTAATATGCTAATGGCATGGGTATCAACTGATGATGTTGCATGTAGTGGTTTTACAATATGCATGAGTATTGATAGTGGTGATTTTAGTTGTGCATTTGAGTTCATATGGCACCATAATCCAAATTATGTTCTCTTGTTGGAGGCGCTACTCTTAACGTTAAAAAGGCATTTGCCACGTTTCAACTTTGCTTCTGGTGCAGAACTTGGTGACCAGTTACATGTTATAGATGTTGACAATTCCACAGAGAGTGAGACTAAGTTTTTCAAAATTTTCAAAGAAAAAAGATCATCACCAATACCTCAAGCAATTGATAAAGGCAAGAAAGCAATGGTTGTCAACTACAATGCACGTTCCAAGAGGAAACGCGATACAACGGAAATCAAATTATCTCGTGAAGACATTGAACAACATTATGGAAAGACCATGAAAATAGCTGCAAAAGAACTTGGAGGTAACATATTTAACTAATGTTTTCGATTTGACTACACCTTTTCATACTATACGTTTGAGAAATCTCATTTCATGTGCTTTTTGTTATAGTTTCCTTGTCTACATTGAAACGCAAGCTCAATAAATTGGGCATGTCCGGGTGGCAAGGACCAGATTTACCACAGAGAAAGGCATATAACTCCAATAAAAATCGAAGTAACGAAAGTCACGCACATGAAAAGGATAATGGAGCAATTCACGACCCCTCACCCGTCAAGAGAAACGAAAAAACTGTTATTAAAGCAGAGTATGCAGATGATATAATCAAATTACATCTCCGTATCTCAGAAGCAACATTTATTACTGTTGAGAATGAAATTGGTAAGAAGTTCAAGCTGAAGCACGGGACTTTTAAGATCAAGTACCTTGATGAAGATGAAGAGTGGATATTAATGACTTCTGATCAAGACTTGAGTGACTGTATACAAAATTCAAAAAATGTAGATCGATATGCAGTTCGACTGTGTGTCCTTCTACACAACCAGTAGCTGGTCCTGTTGGCTACTGTGAAATATGTTATGTTCTGTTTGTTTTTTCTATATTTGTATAATGGAACCACATCGATGATTTCTGTTTACCTTTCATTAGGATCAGTAATACATTTACAAAAAAAATACGTTGATCATCTCATCATGTATGTTGACAGCTCACAAGTTACTTAAAGGAGCAGAATCAAGTCTCATTACTAATAAATCCATTCCTTCATCCAAGTATACTGGCAAACTTCTTTACCTTTAGCAACACTCACCCAAGCTCTTCTACGAATATCTTTTTCGGGCCACAGCTGTAGTTGCTCCTTCACAAGTAATGGAAACATATGTCCTTCGTAATATCCATCATTTCCTTTGCTGTTAAAAGACCATGTACCCAATTCAACGTGGACTATTCCGTACACTCCAGCTTCCTCTATCGATTCTCTTAGCGCGGCTTCTTTGATGGTTTCATCGCATTCCCAACCTCCTTTAGGAAATAACATTCCTTTGCCTTTTTTTGTGCACTAATCACACGTACTTCCTATGCATTGTTGTTAATTCTATAAGGTATACATCCACGACTTGAGGTTGTTGGCCTATATTGTAACGTTGCAATTATCGTCCGCTACGAGAAACTATTGATACAATAGTTTTCAATTCCATTTCGATCACAGATCACTCGTTGAGTAGCAGTATCCTTGCAGTTTCTTGAGATGTTTCTCAATCAAGTAGTTGTGAGTTCAAGTAAACCAGCTTATTGAATTTATAGTGTGTATATATTTGGTTATATGGAAGAAAACGAATGAGTGATATTTGTATTTGATGAAGGAAATGAGATTCTATCTATCAATCTCTATTTTGGTTTATATAAATGGTTGAGCAAACAATTGGTTTTGTGGGTCCCAGGAAGACAAAAAAGAAAAAGGCCGATGCAAAATAGGGACGTAGGAAATACGTGTTACGTGGCTACATCTTCTTTTCCAAGAAAAAAAATAATAATAATAAAATTAAAAAAAAAAAAAAAAAAAAAAAAAAGGTCATCATTGCACCACTTTTAAAAGCCCACATTTTTTTTTAATTATAAGGTCCCGTTTAGTTTTGTGGGTTTTGAATTTGGATTTGAGATTGATGAAGAAAATTCTTGTTTGGTACATGGGTTTGACACTTAAATAGTGAAAAGAGCTCATCAAAAATAAAAGTAAAAGAGGATGCTATGTTTTTCTCTTACACGTTTATATTACAATAATATGCCATTCTTTCTCTCTCACAAATATCTATACCCACTTTTATTTTTAAATAATATTTGTTAAATCAAATTTTATTATTAAATTGATAAAACAAATATAATTTTCTCTCTACTAAAACTATACAAAATTCAAATTTTATTCTAAACCAACTTATAAACTAAACAGACTCTTTTTATAATTTGAGGTTATTGTACGTCAACTGAATTCCAAAAAGAAGTTAAATAGCAAGGTAGGCATCTCGATTTCTTTATCTTGATTGATTTGTGACTATGTTTGGCGACACGTAGCAGTAGCAACAAGCAGTAGCAGTAAGCAGTAGCAGTAGCAGTAAAAACGTGTTTGGTAACGTAGCTGTAACAGTAATTATAAAATGTTAAACAAGTAAATATTTACCGCTTGTCGCTTGTCGCTTCTCCAGGAAGCATTTAAGATTGGAGCGGTTAATCATGTTTCAGACGCTTGTTGAGGTGTTGCCAAACAAGCAAGATAATGCTTATCGCTTGTCGCTTATCGCTTATCGCTCTTAAACGCTTCAAAAAAGTTGTTGCCAAACATAACCTTCCTAGTTTTTATTTTTGA
The DNA here is from genome assembly GCA_030686995.1 of Artemisia argyi. Lineage (NCBI taxonomy): Eukaryota > Viridiplantae > Streptophyta > Magnoliopsida > Asterales > Asteraceae > Artemisia > Artemisia argyi. Next base: position 33,055,982 of record CM060695.1, read on the forward strand.
AAGACTTGTCATTTTGAGAAGATTCTATTAGATTTATTTATTTTTTAAGTTAGGTTACCTTATTTGCAATTCTATCATATTATAAACATTGAGAATTTCAAAATAAGAGTATCTCAAATGAAAATACTAAAAATAGCTTTTTACTATTACAAAGCTTTCTGCAAAAGGTTTTTTTTTTTTTTTTTTTTTTTTTTTTTTTTTTTTTTTTTTTTTTTTCGCATTAAAAGCTTTTTATAAAGGCTTGATAAACTTATCAAGTCGGGTTGCAGGTCACTGTTTAAAACTCAAAACCCGACTCAACCTGACCCAATAAACCCGACAACCCAACCCGATAACACCCTTAGTTTTTATACACACATTTGTATACATATTTTTTTTACACGTTTACATTTTTATACATGTTTTTATATACGTTTTTATGTACGTGTATAAAAACCACCACCCATCGCCAACACCCCCACTGCCACCCACCAACCACCACCTTTCACCGCCACTTATCACCACCACTTGTGGTTAGTGGTGGTAGGTGGCAATGGGAGGTGGTGGGTGTTAGTATATAGGACTAACATTGCAAATGATCATTGTATAAAGGACTAACGTTGCAAACGATCGTTGGCTAAAAGGACTAATGTTGCCACATGGCGACTGGACTTAACTAATAAACGTAGTGGTGGTGAGCAGTGGGATGGGTGGCGGTGGTGAGTGGTGGTGGTAAGTGGTGGTGTTTAGTGGTAGTGGTGGGCTTGGGTGGTGATTGGTAGTGGTGGGTAGCAGTGGTGGTGGTGGTGATTGGTGGTGGTAAGTGGTGGTGGTAACATAGGTGGCAGTAGGCGTAGTTGCGATGGGTGATGGTAAGTGGTGGTGGTGGATGGCAGTGGGTGTGGTGGTAATGGATGGCGGTGGTGAGGTTAGGTGGTAAGTGATGGTGGTGGGTGTTAGTATAAATGACTAACGTTGCAAGCGATCGTTGTATAAAGGACTAACGTTGCAAATCATGACGACTGGACTTAACTTACGAAACTGACGTAAAAAAGGACCGGTCAACTCAAAATGGACAACTACATGGATGAATGGCGTAATTTTTGAGAGTTAAGGACAAAAATTGCAACTATGGCTAAGCCACAAGGACGATTTTTGTAATTAAATCTAAAAGATATTTGGTAGAAGTTGAAGATTGGAATATATATATATATATATATATATATATATATATATATATATATATATATATATATATATATATATATATATATAAAAGGATGAAATTATAAAAAGACAACCGTAGAAGCTTGTAGTGTAATCTTTGTATCTTAAAATTATTGTCTTAAAAAAAAACATTTAATAAAAGTGAAACCATTACAATATTCAACTAATTAAATATCATCCTTACTTATTATACTCGTTTTTTATTGGTTGAGACAAGAAAGAGATTATTAGTTTTGGGATATCTCAATAGGTAGGCATGACAATTCCTCCTCCAGTGACCTACCTTTCTACAATGATGGCAGATCGCGTCCTTTGCCTGGTGCTCCATCTTTTGTGGTGGGGGGGATCTTTGGTTTGGGGGCATAAGCAAGCTTACCATTGCCATTAGCATGACCCTTGCCTTGAGCAGCTTACGGTTTCTTATTCTTCTTATTTTTCAGGGTCTTGCCTCCTCTGATAGCAAGGACAACAGGAGAAGCAACCTTCTTTGGTATGCCTTTCTCAGCTAGCTTCAGCATAGTATGCAACTTAGCTATTGTCTTCCCCTTGCTATGCATATTGTAGTTCTACAAAGATTGCTCATAGTCCTTAGAGAGAGAGAGAGAGAGAGAGAGAGAGAGAGAGAGAGAGAGAGAGAGAGAAAGTTCAGTATTAAGCTCACTCCAAGATCTCGAGACATGGGGTAACCAAGGGGTTCCAACTTATTTAGATACCTCTTCATCTTTAAGACGTAGGATCAAATAGATTGTCCCTCTTCCTGCTTGCAAGCATGGAATGCTTTAATAGTTTCAAAAAGTTCTTGATCAGCTTGCTGTTGGAACATAGTTTTCAGTTCCTGTAACAAGTCATGTGCATCGAAGTCCTCTAGGTGCTTTTGAAGCTCAAAAGTCATGCTAGTGAGCATAAGACATACTACTTCCTGTTGAGCATCTAGCCACCTAGTTAACTCAACAATGATTTAAGGAGCAGCCACAGGGGCATAAGCAGGGGTATAGGTTGTTCTAGATAGATTAACTTACGCTCAGCTTTAAGGACAATCCTTAAGTTATGGTACGAGTCGAGAAAGTTAGGTCCAGAAAGCTTCAGTTTTTTGAGAATTGACCTGATAGTCGAATTGTTCATGCTTTGAACATGTAATGCCATCTACAAAAAAAAAAAAAAAAACAAAGTTCAAATGTTAGTATTGTCAATAATTAATCATTTAAAAAATTAACTACCAAAGTTTTAATAAAAACAATTAATTTTGTAAAAGGCTAAGATCCTACTTAAACTTCTACCGATCATATCAGTTGATTTGCTAGTAATGGTGGATTTAATAGGTAAGCGACGAGTGATAATTGCATTACAAGTGCAATTCTTAGACTTTATGAGACTCATGGCACTAGAGAACAATCTACTAGTGTCATGTGACATGTTTTGTTTCTTCTTATGCCTCCGATTAAGGATCTCACCCGCTTAACTCACGCATAGAGGATAATCACTTTGGGTTGCAATTCACCTACGTCTCACGCAGAGTAAAAGGCAATTGCAAGTGCCTTCACAATTGGATGACAATGACTAACATTTTATGGGTATAAAACAATTTTAATAAGAACAATTGTATCAGAAAAGTGTATGAAGAAGCATGCGTACATTCTCCGTATCACAAGTTAACAAAAAACATCTTTCTTAACTTATGTCTAAACATTATTTTAGTTTATGTGTCATACAAGTCCATTTTATCATAATATTCAACTTACGTGGATATAAAATAAAAGGAAAGACAATCATAAAAATAAAAATAACACGCAACACCATTAACCATTAAGCGTTTATTTAAAACAATATTATCGTGTGTTTTATCACGGGAAAAGATTAAAGGTTATTCAAAACCTATATTGACACCCTCGAAAGGTTATAAAACCTCAAGTATTTCAATCATACGACAAAACAGTACAAAGACATGTTTTGTCCTAGGAAAAGACTAAATAATAACCAAACCTTAGACTATCTTGGTTAAAAACCAAGAGATTCGGTCATTGATAAAAAAACAATGCAAAACTTTGTTAAACCCAAAGTTTTATTAAACCAATATACCTGCAAGTTTTTCGTGGGAACAAATTACTGCATAAACCAAACCTAATGTGTTTAAAACAATGCAAGACATTAGCTTAAGTAAACCATATTTTGATATTATTAGTTCCTTTTATTTCAAAAGTCAATTTGCAAGTTATGCAAGTCACAATGATAAATAAAATGCAAATAAATGAAACAAACATAACAAACATCACATCTCGACAAGCAAAACTAAACCGATGAATTCCTATGCTCGAGTCCATGAGCCATCATGAAATCGGAGAGGTAAACTAAGGGTCACAACCAACCACAGGGATCCCACTTTCTTTTATACATATTCCAAAGCAAGTAGAACCTAAAAAGCCTTGATTTTCAGCATGCTGTTTGAGTAGAAGCGTCCATTTGAGGGCCCGAAAAGTCCAATCTGGAATCTTCCCCACACAAAGTGCTAAACTACAAAGTTGTAGCCCTCTGAGTATGCACCTGCATACCTAATTTCGCAGTCCGATTCCCTCTAGAACTCCGGGAATTATTTGTTCTTTGCACGTTACTCCAACATGTCAACTTTTGTACTATCGACTTTAACCTGTCGACATTCCATCTTTAGCCACGGTTACAATACAAACTTTAACTAAGAATAACAAGAGATATAACAACCTACTATAAGGTACCTAAAAAATGGCTACAAGTAAATTAAAAGTACCAAAACAACAGCCAAAACCCGAAAAATTAACTACAACAAAGTAATCAATCAAACACGCATGTAAAGGCTAAGTCATCATTGGTTTTTCAAGTCCCACATATTAATAACTTATTAGTCATTCATCATGTCCTGCAATACTCCTTCCGTCCCATATTAGTTGTCTTATTTTAACTTTTACAGTATTTGTTTTTTAACTTTGACATTAAATATTTTTGTTTGTGTTATATAGTATTTAATAAAAATTATACAAAAGAAAATGCAGTTAAAACCAAATCCATTTATATATTCTACGTCAAGTATTATATAATACAAAAAGATATAGCTAAGATCAAAATTGAAAAAGAAATATTTTAAAAAGTCAAACAAGACAATTAATATGAGAGAGAAGAGTATTAATAACACAACCCTAATAGATTTATACTAAAATTAGCAATACTTTAACAACAATATATTAATAGAAGTAAAAATTAGCAATACTTTAACAACAATATATTAATAGAAGTATCAAAGCTATAACTACAACAAAATAGTCATTAGCGACTGAAATACTGACAGTTTCAAATATAGCAATGTTTTTAGCGACACAAATAGTGACGTCTTCACAAAACAACTCACATGGCGACAATGATATATTGAACTCACAATTTTCTAGTGACATATTACGTGAGTCGCTATACTTGTCGCTATGTATAGCGACATAGTTTCACAAGTCGCAAATCCGCGACTCCTTTACAACGACCGAGCAGTTGATGTCGCAGGCATAAAATACGTCGCTATAAGTGTCACTAAGTAGTTGCTAAAGGGCATTTTTCTTGTAGTGGTAGAGACCTTTTGGAGAAGAGTAACAGAGTTACGGATGGAGTTTTTGTGACCATAGTTAGCCCCATGGCTGCCTCCCTATGCATGAGATCCCGCATACCGGCTGCTGCCTCTTGATGACACCACCACCACCATGACTACTACTTTTGTGCACCACAAGGTCTTTCTTTGTGTCTACAAAAAATATAGTTGGATACTTGGATTTTGATACATATATGACCATGATCATTTTTAGTGAATGTAGATTTTGGATTTCTTGTCTATCAGAAAGAAAAACAAAAAGAATACGTACTAATAGCATGAACAAATTTCAAATGACTTAGTCAATGCAAGAAAGTGAAGACATACCAAAAACAATACGAATATGACGGGTAAAGGTGCAATGGGTCACAACGGTATAAACTAAAATGCGGAAGCAAAACCTTCGTTTGACAACACCTACCCAAACCCGTATGAACCTATGAGGAAGTAAACAAATAAGGCACACTAAGCACAACTATAAACAGCCCCTAACAATATAAAATCAGCCCCAAGACCATCAGGTAATAAAGTAAACAAACACACAACAAGAACACCAAAGCTTTTAGCGTGGAAAACCCCAAAACGGGTAAAAACCACGGGACAACTAGTGCCGCTTAAATCCACTATCAACCAAGAGAGGTACACAAAGTCTTCTCTAGATAACACTAGAGGTATACAACAAACATCATAATCTTGGAATCAACATCAAGATCTATGGCAACAAACAAAGAACAAGAAAGGAAGAATATCACTAAAACTGATGCAATCTGCCCGGGCAAGAAACAGGACTTCCAGGCCTCAAAATCAGAATCCCAACGGTCAAAACCTTCCATTATATGTAAGGAAGCTACTGTCCGAAAATTGTGACGATTTGACGGTTCAAACTCCTGTGATCGTACAAACACTGCTGTTGGGTTTGGGTGATATTTTAACTCCGGAAATCTTCTTTCTTTTCTGTTTTTGTTTTTCTCACAAACTTCTCTCGTACACCTTCTAACTACTGAACATAGGTAGTAATAGGGGACTCAAAATGGACCCCAAGATGGGCCTTAAAGAGTTGGGCTCTTAACCTCATGGGCTAGAAAATACCCAATAAATCTCCCCCTTTTCTGCCTAGGAGGAAGAGTTCGCCATCCTAGCGATCGAGCAACAAACCTTGAGCTTCTCCCTTGCTAATGGCTTGGTCAACATATCAGAACCATTATCATCAGTATGAACTTTATCAAGTTCAAATAAACCATCTTCAATAGCATCTCTAATCCAATGATACCTCACATCAATATGTTTTGTTCGCTTATGAAACATAGAATTCTTCGCAAGGTGAATAGCACTTTGATTATCACAAAGAACCACGTAGCGCTGTTACTTGAAGCCAAGCTCTTGCAGAAACCTTTTCAACCACAATAGTTCTTTGCACGCTTCTGTTGCTGCCACATACTCAGCCTCTGTTGTAGACAAAGCCACACACTTTTGCAACCTAGATTGCCATGAAACAGCTCCCCCTGCAAAGGTCGTCAAATATCCAGAAGTGGATTTCATGTTGTCCTTATTTCCCGCCATATCTGAGTCTGTGTAACCAACAAGCACGAGCTTCCCATTTCCAAATGTGATACCCAATTTGGAAGTACCACGCAGATATCTAAATATCCATTTAACAGCTTCCCAATGCTTCTTACCAGGATTTGACAGGAACCGACTAACAACACCAACTGCATGAGCTAAATATGGCCTTGTACACACCATAGCATACATCAAGCTATCAACCGCTGAGGCATATGGAACTCTATCCATTTTTTCAATATTCTTTTTGAAAGAAGGACAATCTTTATCAGTTAGCTTAAAGTTGGGAGTAAGAGGGGAACTCACCACTTTAGCTTTATCCATGTTGAACCTGTACAACACCTTTTCAATGTATTGCTCTTGTAATATATGCAACTTCTTGGCACCCCTATCACTGAAAATCCAAATCCCAAGGATCTGTTTTGCTGGCCCCAAGTCTTTCATAGCAAAAGACTTGCTCAAATCTCGCTTCAGTTGGGCAATTCTTCCAACGTTCTTGCCAACAATCAGCATATCATCAACATATAGCAATAAGATGATAAAGTCATCATCACCAAACTTCTGAAAGAAAACACAGTGATCTGAAGAGGTCTTTCGGTAGCCTTGCTTCCCTATAACCGACTCAAACTTCTTGTACCACTGTCTCGGTGCTCGCTTCAACCCATACAAACTTTTCCGAAGTCTACACACGCAGTCTTCCTTCCCCTAAACCTGAAAACCTTCAGGCTGCTCCATGTAGATTTCTTTATCCAGATCACCATGAAGAAAAGCTGTCTTGACATCCATTTGCTCCACCTCAAGATCGAGGCTAGCCGCCAAACCAAGAACAACTCGAATAGATCCCATCTTCACGACTGGAGAGAAAATCTCATCAAAATCAATACCTCTTTTCTGACTGAAACCTTTTACCACTAATCTGGCCTTGTATCTCGGTTTAGAAGTATACTCATCAGTCTTCAATTTGAAAACCCATTTGTTCTTCAAAGCTCTCTTGCCCTTAGGCAAATCTACCAACTCAAAGGTATTGTTTTTATGCAAGGAATTCATCTCATCTTGCGTGGCTTCGGACCATTCTTTCTTGTGTTCATCTTCCATAGCTTCTTCATAAGACTCGGGCTCTCCCCCATCAGTGAGTAAAACATACTCATGTGTAGAATAACGTGTGGAAGGATGATGATCTCTAGTGGACCGTCTAACCGGAACGAATGGTGGCATAGGTACTGGTAACTCAGGATGAACGTCTTCATCTAAGTATGGTTGCTCTTGAGCATCAACATCATCAGCACCATGTTCTTCATCATTCTGAATATCATCTCCAAACTGTGCATCAAAATGTCTTGGAGGAACCGGATCTAAATCAATAGGATCATCATTATGTTGAGGAATTGTCTCTTTTTCAGCCTTCTCAACATCTTTCAAAATTTGGTCTTCCTCAAACTCTACATCTCGGCTACGAATGAGTTTCTTTTGAACTGGATCATACAACCTGTACCCAAGTTCATCTTGACCATACCCGAGGAATACACATGGCTTAGACTTCACATCAAGCTTTGATCTTTCATCTTTGGGAATATGCACAGATGCCTTGCATCCAAAGACTCGTAAATGACGGTATGAAACATCTTTGCTGCTCCAAACCCTGTCAGGAACATCAAAGCGCAAAGGAACACAGGGGGTTAGATTAATAACATGTACCGCCGTATTCAAAGCTTCACCCCAAAAAGAAGAAGGCAACCCTGCATGTGAAAGCAAGCATCTAACTCTCTCAACCAAAGTTCTATTCATCCGTGATGCGTGGGAATTGCACCAGGCTTTACCTCTCGAGGGATCTCGAGAAGCTTACAACCCCCACCAGGCAGTGTACCTGATCGTTGTAGTATAGTATAGTGACAAGTACCGGGGGATTGATCGTTCAGCTAGGAATAGTGTCGCTAGGATTAGAAAACCTAAATACTAGTTCTAGAGATGAGGGATGATTATTTTTGTATTTTTATATTTTTTAGAAAGCAAGTAAATATCTTGGGTTTTAAGGATTTGGGCGGAATTAGTTGCTAGTCAACTAACCCAATACTAAAGATGCAATCAAAATAAAATACTAGAAATGAAAATAAACTAAATTAAACTAAGGTTGTGAGCAATAAGTGGAGAAATGTGTTTACTTAGATTTCACTACTCCCTAGATATCTTTTACACGTTAATTACTTGTTATAGTTGCGTGGATGACGGATTTTATTCCTTAATACCATTCATGGGGTGGCACACTTAATTCCCTAATCCTATGAGTGCCTACTTCACTCCTATGTCGAGCCGGCTAAGAAGCTCCTAACATGGGATCATTAGAATTTACTCATGCAACCAATAAAACCAATAAAACCTAGTGCACATCAGTTCATATTTCCTAAGACGTTCAAGCATGTTACCATTTGGAGATCTGCCAGTTTTCTTAAGCCTAACATCGAAATCATTCATCTAATACAACCATAAACAAGTAATCAACACATAATCAACATCTAGGTTTCATTAGATCTAAGCAAACACAAGATAAATCTAGCCTAGCATGGTGGAATTAAGACAAGCACAAGATATAGACAACCAACACATAGACATATTGATTGAATTAGAAGAACACTTATCTCAATTACACATGAAAGGGTTCAAGGGCTGAAAACCCTTGAAAAACCTGTAAAATTCGTAATAGGTTCGGTCTTAGGGTTTCTCCAAACTTCTCCCTCTTTTAATGAATGAAAATTAGAAAACTATATATAGGAAATTGAGGCTGACGGCGTCAAGACCAAATAGGTGACGCCGTCATCTCGCCGCCAAAATAATTCTCGGACTGCCTTGATCTACATCTGACGCCGTCATGTGTTAGGATCTTCCAGGCCGTCACGTGTTTTACTCTTGACGCTCTACTTGTGACGCCTTCATGTTTGCACTGGGCCGTCATGCAATTTACTCTTGACGCCGTCAGGATGTTGCTCTTGACGCCGTCACCTACTGTTCCCAGCTTGGAAAATTAAGTCTTTGGCGTTTTCTTCACTTTTATGCTCCAAAAACGTCCGAATTGCTTCCATTTCCAGATTTCTCTCCCAAAGTACCTAAAATCACAAAAGGAATGATTTAGGGCAATATTTGATCAAATAAATTCAATTCCGGGCTTAAATGACCCCCTAAAAGTGGTTCATTTTTCGCCTAATCATATACCCTTACACTTGAGATTTGCTTGTCCTCAAGCAAATGCGCTTTTATTCTAGTCAAAATACAAGTTAGGGGTCATTTAACACTAATATAAAAGTAATTACAACAAATAATCGTTCCACTAAAGACAAAGACTAGCACGGAGGTCATATACTAGCACCTCACAAATAGTGTTTAGATACTCACATCTCTCGGGTGTAATAAAGTATAAATTACAATATGGAAACGGAAGATATCTCTCACTAGCTGTCATAGCAAAATAGATTACCATAGGCTTGGGAAAGGATCAAACCTCCACCACATGGCGTAAGCACCTAGGATAAACTATCAAAGAGGTCTTTTAAAGTGTTGTAACGTTAGGTGTAGGGATATGAAATACACGGTTTTGTTGGATAAAGGCAGTCTTTACTGGTGGCGAGTTAACAATCTTGGTTAATTACATGTACAATATGGCGTTGCTAAGCCAAGACTAGACTCGACTTAAGCTAATAAATGAAAAATAACAAAAACATAAAAATGAACATAGAATGAAAAGGGATGGTAGTTCGTATGTTTTTTCTCTTTTTCTTTTTCTATTTTTTTCTTTTCTTTTTCTTGATTTTTCGATTATTATTATTATTTATTTTATTTTTTTTATTATTTTTTTTTGCATACACTTTTACCCTACCATCCAAAATAATACATCATAGGGAATGTAAATTCCCCTTACACTTGAATTTTTACATACTTTACAATAAACTAATCTAATGACTCGAATTAAGAAAATCAAAACACTTGGAGTACTTTTAAGATTAACGTACATATGGGGGTAATAAATGATGTTCTTCCCCATTACTCCATACAATAAGTACTTTACCCATGAGTCTCAATCGTCCCAAAACAATATGTACAAAGATATGACTCGACTTAGCAACCATGTAATTAATTAGATAATTAACTTAGGGTTTAACAAATAACAATAATGCACTAAAGATGAGTGCATACACGGAAGGCTAAGGCGATTTGGTTGTACATTTAAGTGGGGTGTAACAAATTCTTCCTTTAAGTAAGATGCTTAAAGTTAGAAACGAAAAGATAGGCTCGGAGGGGTGTACTAGTGGTTTCGTGTACTAAAAATGAGTACAACGCTAAGGTGTGGGAAAAATTAGTTGACTTAACTAGCCAAGTAATATGACTTAAATGGTCAAGTAATTATAATACGGGTTTAACACAAGAGTGATCCTAATGCCTCTTATCATGTAATAAATCCTACTACACGAATGTAGTCTCACTAGCGGTCTCAGGATGCATCACTAACGCAAGTTCTAGAATCTAAATGCTACCGGTACACTCATAGACACTAATAGTAAATGCTTTTCCTATCAAATCTAAAGGCGAACCTCACATATTTGGGTGGAAAATTTTTCTGAAAGTACGGTTATGTGCTAGTCATACAATCTCCTATCCATGAGACGCTTGCTATGGCTAAAGTTTCACTCCTAAATGTTGTAAAAAATTTTAAATTTGGCTCTAAAATTGCACTAACAAGTATTTCTCATAGTTTTATTACACATCTACAATCAAACAAACAAACTCAAGCGAAAGTGTATCTGTAAGGTATCATCATTTTACCCTACCCTTACACTTAAGATGAACATTGTCCCCAATGTTCAAGTAAAGAATGTAAAAGTGAAATAAATAAAAGAATGAAATCAAATACTCCCCTGATTCGCTCGGTATGGATAATAAGGTGGCCAGGTTAAATCTTCCTCCAAGAAAATGAACAATCAAAGCTTCCCTTCCAGAATGTAAATCATCTTCTTGTCATACATAACCTGTAAATCCTGAGAAAACAAACAAAGCAACCTCGCATAAAATCGGCGGCAATCTTTATAAGTTACTAAATCCTAGAAAACAAAATAAGATATAATTCTTGTGGAATGAAGTTTGCAGATTCCTGGAGATTATAAAACTTAATAATTCAACAAAAACTTTAAGACTCCGTTAGAAAAACAAAACCGGAAAAATTTCCAGATTTTTACACGTGACGTCGTCAAGAGTAAACTCATGACGCCGTCAGAAGTGATCTGCAGAAATTCTTATGTTAAGTTTCCGGAAAATTTCTGAAAAAACTTGGTCCTACTTTCTGGAAAATCCTGCAAAACTTCATTATGACTCAATACAAGCATTTGACTTTAACAAATTCGAATATACATGTTCACTTAATATTGTGGAGAATCATGATCTGTTTGTTTCTTAAAAACATATTTGGGGTTTCCCCTTACACTTATCTTTTGCAAAAATACCTTTAGGTGGAGTTAAGACTAGGCCAAAACAACAAAGTAAAGTATTTCCACTATTTAGTTTGAAACATGATCTACCAACAATAAAAGTAAAGCATGCATACGGAAGCAAATAACAAACAAACAAAATAAAATCACACAAAGCATGGGTTGCCTCCCAAGAAGCGCTTTTCTTTATTTACGAGTCTTGTAGCTAAACTCAAGGTCATGGGTTACTACGTGACCTCATCGTTGGTTTCACTCTCTAGGTCGTCTTCTAAACTAGTATCGCTTTCATAGTTTAAGTACTTCGGGTCTTCGAACTCGAAGATATCTTCTCGATACTTAGAATCAAGCTTACTAACATCCTTAAAGAATCCACATGATAAATCAGAAGTGTTCTTACACCCTCTCCGAACATCTTCATCACACAAAATAAGTTGGGAACTTATCTTATCAAGCCCGTCACAATCGATTTCCTTAAGGTCTCTTCTCTTGTACGGCATTTGGTATGAAATCCTCCTAATTCCGTCAGCGAAGGTCATGATTCCGTTCCGGTCATCAACTATCAAATTAGTGATTTCACAAAAGGGTGCTCCAAAAATGACTTGTGATAACCTAGGGTCGACATAGTCTTCGATGTTGTCCACAATCGTGAATTCCATAGTGAATGCCATATTTCCTACAAACACCTGGATTTCATGATCTTTACCAACCACTTTCTCTCCCTTGTAAACCATTCCCCATCTACAGATAATGGAATAGGGACATAAAATTCTTCAGTAGGAATACGTTAATGTTGACGTTATCGAAGTACTTATGACCGATCATGCAGGGAATTTTGAGATTATTCGGATCACGCCGTCTTATCTTCCCCGATTCTCCATCCCTTGATCCATATAGATTCCCCTCAAGGGAAGGACGATACTCGTATACCTCCTCAGTACCCCTACGAAAAATTACCTTCTTAACACCATTGGTGAACAATGCACTTCCATCCTTCTCATCAAGGATGACTCCCGATTCATTGATAAATGGTTTCCCAAGAACAAGGTTGGTTAATGTTCGATTGGTGAGAGGGTCCATATCATCGACCACAGTGAGGGCAATATTGTAAACAAGTTCTCCAATCATAATTGACATATTTCTTATTACCCTTGCATTATCGACTTTTTCGCACAATATGCGTTCTGGGAAGGCTTCTTGGTATAGGGAAAGGGGTATTATGTTGTCTGGGAAACTAGGATCTATATGACTATCGGTTAAGAGCTTTTCCTCAATGGTGCAGGAAATCTTAAAAACTTTAGGGTTGCTTACATTAGTCCCATCGCTATTCCCACTGGTAACATCCTCCATTTTTCTCTCGGGCTCCTCTAAAATAGATTTACCCGAAATGGCTGGATTTCTTGTATGCTCTTCCAATCTCTCTTTCCCTTCATTCGATTTGCTAGATTCTTGCGTGGCACATTGCTCGGATGAGTTGGTAGGGCTTCTGGCCAAATCGTGGTCCACCCTTGAGGTCTCATCTTTAGCTGTATGACCAATTTTTTCAGTTTGTTGTTGGGTTAGGTTAGGTGTAGAAGCAGATATCGTGGTGATGGTGTTTACGAAATGGATTGGTCCTAGGGGGTTGACAGGTTCTTTTCCTTTTGGTGATAGATGTTTGAATAGCTTACTAGGACTTTTTATTTTCACAAGGGAGGTTGGCGGACTCATGATGGTGATCGACTTAACCTCATCAACGTGAATAGGTTTATTAACAACATGCTCTTGGATAGCAGTTAACAGATTACAAATCTTGTTAGTCATATCGGCCTGCTGTTGTTTAAATTTAGCCTCGAGCGTAGAGAGCTGTAATTCTTGAGATAGAATGAATTTTTGCAGAGCATCTTCACAGCTTTGCCTAGGAACGCCTTGTGATGGAAAATGCTTGGACCAAGTGAGTGGTGAGGAGTCATTGAAGGATACGCTCCGCGTTTGGTACCCTCTGAAATTAGGTCTATCCTTCCATGCCTCACAGGCCTCGCCAGAAGTTCGAGGACCTCGACCCACGTGTGACGATGTGAATTCGTTATAAGCACGTTTTGGAAGCTCCATGCAGTTATGAGTCTCGTGAGGGCCATTACATAATTTACATGTAGAAGCGATTCTGCTTACTTGGCTTGAAGGTTTTTGAGCTTCGTAAGATTTCATGAGAGACGTGACTCGACTTTCAAGTTCCATGATCCTACGGTCGGGAGTGCTAGAGTTGTTCGAAGGCAAAGATATCGCCTTGACCGTTTTGTTCAAATCACGGGGATCATTCCAACTTTCGTTGTCATAGAGAGCAAGATCTTCTATGAGTTCCCATGATTGTTCCGCACTTAGATCACGTAGCTTACCACCGGCCGATTGGTCAATGGCTCGCCTCGTGGAGAGATCGATATGGTCATAAAAAATTTGGACTTGGAGCCAAAGATCTATGCCATGATGAGGGACTTTTTGAAGTAAGTCCTTGAAACGAGTCCATGCTTCATAAAGAGATTCATTTTGACGTTGTTGGAACATCAAGATGTCATTTCTAAGCTTAGTAGTTCTCCCCGGTGGGAAAAATTGAGCAAGGAAACGAGTGGTGAGATCATCCCATGTGGTGATGGATCCCGCGGGTAAACGCTCAAGCCATTGACTAGCTTGATCCCATAGAGAGAATTGGAATAGGCGTAATCAGGTTGTCTCTCTAGTTTCAACATCTAGGTCTATGGAATCTACGATTTTTAGGAAGTCCTTAAGATGTTGGTTTGGATCTTCGGAACGAAGTCCATGGAATGCACATCCGCTTTGCACCAACCGGATGGTGTCGGATCGCAAGGGGGTTACGTTGGCTCCGGTGAGCTCAATGGTGTTTCGGTAGCCTTGGTGGCTAGATCGGGAATACTCTCCTAAGGTTCGGGGCCTAAGAGGTTCTAGTGATGGGTTTTGTTGTGGTGGGATGACGGGTTCAAAGATGTTCCCATCGTCCATGATGTCGGGTGGTGAAAAGTTACGAACAAACACACAAAGAAATAAGATAGACTAAAGAAAACCTAAAAATAAAAATAAAATCTTACTAGAAACGAATCTAGCAAGTAGACCTAATAAAAAGAAATTATAACCTAGACAATAACTATTCCCCGGGCTGCGACGCCAAAAACTTGATGCGTGGGAATTGCACCAGGCTTTACCTCTCGAGGGATCTCGAGAAGCTTACAACCCCCACCAGGCAGTGTACCTGATCGTTGTAGTATAGTATAGTGACAAGTACCGGGGGATTGATCGTTCAGCTAGGAATAGTGTCGCTAGGATTAGAAAACCAATATACTAGTTCTAGAGATGAGGGATGATTATTTTTGTTTTTTTATATTTTTTAGAAAGCAAGTAAATATCTCGGGTTTTAAGGATTTGGGCAGAATTAGTTGCTAGTCAACTAACCCAATACTAAAGATGCAATCAAAATAAAATACTAGAAATGAAAATAAACTAAATTAAACTAAGGTTGTGAGCAATAAGTGGAGAAATGTGTTTACTTAGATTTCACTACTCCCTAGATATCTTTTACACGTTAATTACTTGTTATAGTTGCGTGGATGACGGATTGTATTCCTTAATAACATTCATGGGGTGGCGCACTTAATTCCCCAATCCTATGAGTGCCTACTTCACTCCTATGTCGAGCCGGCTAAGAAGCTCTTAACATGGGATCATTAGAATTTACTCATGCATTAAATACAACCAATAAAACCTAGTGCACATCAGTTCATGTTTCCTAAGACATTCAAGCATGTTACCATTTGGAGATCTGCCAGTTTTCTTAAGCCTAACATCGAAATCATTCATCCAATACAACCATAAACAAGTAATCAACACATAATCAACATCTAGGTTTCATTAGATCTAAGCAAACACAAGATAAATCTAGCCTAGCATGGTGGAATTAAGACAAGCACAAGATATAGACAACCAACACATAGACATATTGATTGAATTAGAAGAACACTTATCTCAATTACACATGAAAGGGTTCAAGGGCTGAAAACCCTTGAAAAACCTGTAAAATTCGTAATAGGTTCGGTCTTAGGGTTTCTCCAAACTTCTCCCTCTTTTAATGAATGAAAATTAGAAAACTATATATAGGAAATTGAGGCTGACGGCGTCAAGACCAAATAGGTGACGCCGTCATCTCGCCGCCAAAATAATTCTCGGACTGCCTTGATCTACATCTGACGCCGTCATGTGTTAGGGTCTTCCAGGCCATCACGTGTTTTACTCTTGACGCTCTACTTGTGACGCCTTCATGTTTGCACTGGGCCGTCATGCAATTTACTCATGACGCCGTCAGGATGTTGCTCTTGACGCCATCACCTACTGTTCCCAGCTTGGAAAATTAAGTCTTTGGCGTTTTCTTCACTTTTATGCTCCAAAAACGTCCGAATTGCTTCCTTTTCCAGATTTCTCTGCCAAATTACCTAAAATCACAAAAGGAACAATTTAGGGCAATATTTGATCAAATAAATTCAATTCCGGGCTTAAATGACCCTATAAAAGTGGTTCATTTTTCGCCTCATCAATCCGCTCTGCTAAGCCATTCAACTGCGGTGTCTTCGGTGGAGTCTTTTGATGCTGAATTCCATGCTCTCTACAATAAGCATTGATTCGTTTGAAAATCAAGTTATATTATAAGTATAGTATTACTCAAGAGATCCGCAAAGAAATACGGATAACCCGAGGTCGTAGTCCGTGTGAAGGATGAATGGAATTTCGAATTCCCGATTCGTGAAACGTGTCGTGAAAGTGGTAAAAAGTGATTTTTATGAAATTAAACTAATGAAATAGTAAATGAAGCACAAATAATCAACTAAACACGTAATTCAAGTAAGGCAACTAGAAACGTAACGTAGAAACGAAAAACGTAAGCTAAAACGGAAAACAAACGTTAACGTACGAAATAAAACGCGACTTTTAAGCTACGCTACTCCTACGGACTTGGAAATAATTTTCAAAAATTAAAAATGATAAAAGAAAATTTTGAGAAAAAGAAAAATATTCTTTTGACTTTTTATTTATTTTTTATGAATTAAAAACTAATTAAACTAATTAAAAATTAAAAGAAAATGCAAAATAAATTTCTAAAATTCTAAAATAACTAAAAATAATTTTCTAATATTTTTTTGGATTTTTCTGGGGTTTTTCTGATTTTTTTGTATTTTTTAGTAATTAAAAAGTAATTAAAAATGATTAAAAATGAAAATTAAATTGGAAAAATAGCAAATGAGCTCAGAAAAATATGAAATTTCAGGGAAAATCTAAAATAATATTTTAGAGCTAGGAAAAATATAAATTTTGAAAAATAAGCACTGTAGGTACTAATTGCTTTGAAAACAACTTAAAACAAAGAGCTTATTGATAAGCAGTTTGACCAAGGGTTGACCCAACTTTGACCAAGTGATCTTTTGACTAAATAAAGCTTGAATGAACAGAATTAAGGCCAAAATATACTTAGGAACCAGAATAAAGGACCAAGTCAGCTTCCAATAAGTACAATGAATAAGCAATAAGCCAAGTAGTATAAGCAACTGATTTCGAACTGATAAAATAAGCCACTACAAGTATTGAGTAACAGGAATGAGCCACAAATCACAACTCACCAGTAGCAAAACACTAAAGCAGCCCTATATGTGAAAACAGATACTAGGCTTAACCACTCAACTAAATAAGCTAAATAAGCTGAGCAGATGGGCTTAGATGCACAAGCTTGTGGGTTCAACTTACTGAATGTCCACCAGAGATCACAAAACAATCAAAAGAAAAAGTTTCTAATCCAATTTACTAACCTAAAAACAGCCAAGAAATGTGGTTGAGAACTGAGGTGCAGGGTAAATAAAAGTCTGAACAGGTGATTTCAATAAGCTTTTTCACTGAGCAATTGATTTTCAAAACTCAACTTCCTTTTTGATTCTATTTCACAAGCTGACAATCTTCACAAAACAGCAATTCAAATAAATTTCCAAAAAATTTAGAGTCCTACAAAAGGCTCTCAAAGATATGACCTCAGAACTGAATTGTAACCAGTTTGACTTTTTAAATTGAAAGAGATTTTGACCAAATTGGATTTTGATGACTAAAGTAAAACTGAGAATAGTTTAATAAGCTGATGTGTGGTTGAAATAAGCTTAAACTTATAGCTATGCAACTATTTTAACTGATTATGCAAACTACTTACTAACTGATGTGCAGAAATGAAGGAACTAAACTGATTTTGACTTTAAGTATATAACTACTGCTATTATGATCTACCTAGCTTGAATGCAACTTAGAACATTAGTCTAAACTATCCCAACCCTCTATATTACCAATAATCTCAGCAAACAACACAGATCCAAACACCCTTGTAATTGACTGTCTTAACCACAGATCCACTCAATACCAATCCAAATCAATCCGACACTCAACCTCAGATATAAAATAGATCCAACAGTCCAAATCAATATCAATACACAGATCTCAGATGCAATATAACTCAGAAGTAACACAACATAAATCAGGTATTATGGCAACCAATGAAACAGTGGTACTAAGTAGATAACAAATTCAAATTCAACAAATTATGACTAAACTACAAATACTAAGCAATATTAAGAGCAAAATAACAGCAATAAGCAATAACAAACCAATAAAATCAGATCCAAACTAATATTACTATAAGATGAGACAATAATTGAAATGAATGGTACTTACAACCCAAAATTCCCCCTCAGCTCAAATAGAGGGGGATTCACTTAGCTTGCCTGTCTTTTAGAAAGGCCTTTGGACACCTTAAGGCTGCCTCAACTCCAATATAAGCTCAGCTTATTATGAATAAGCAATACAGTTGACTTCCTTTGACTTTTGGTTATTTGAAAGTTTTGATGAAACAGTGAACTAAGAAAATTATATAATAACAGAAAATAAACTATTTGAATGAATAAAAACTTATTTGAAATATATATATATATATATATATATATATATATATATATATATATATATATATATATTTTATCAATATGAATGAAACAGATATTTAAAAGAGAATTTAAATCAACTACAAACTACTACTTTAATCTAAATAGAAAGTAAATAATTGCAATAATAAAAGGAAAAATAAACTAAAAACTGAATTGTATTGATAATAAGAAATTGAGTACAAATACTTGGAAAATTAAAGAAATTACAATAAGCAATTAACAGAAAACTAAGACAATATATAAAATTGCACACTCTCATGACTGAAAAGGGAGGGGTATATATAGGAGCTGAGGGGAGCTTGGGAGATGCTTCTGGATTGCCATGTCACTGATCCATGCAACTCTTGTGTTTGTTCTTAGCCCTCCTTAGCCGTATGATCACCTTGGCCTCCAATCTATTGATATCAACCGTTAGATCAAATGATTGATAGGATTGATCCTCTGAGTGTGCTCTGATTGGTACACGTATCATTCCCTGACTCTCTCTGACATGTGACTGACATGTGACAGTCCTTCTAGAAGCCCCAATCATGGGTAATTATTGCTAATGTGGGGTAATTTGGTGGAAGGTGATTCTAGGGTTCATGGGGTAACAGTAATCTTTTCTGGGTTAAAAGAATTGGGGGGCGGGAGTGTTTGTTTTGGTATTGTTAATACTTTGGGCGTTGACCGGGTTAAATGGTTATGGGTTGACCGGGTATTGGGTAGCAGGTGTGGGCTGGGTAGGATTATTAGGGGAGTGGGCTTGTATATCTTGGGCTTGGGGGTTTTAATGGATTTAACTTAAGTGTGGATCCGGTTGTAATATAGTTTAGGATTTAGTAAGTTTGACAAGGACCATTGTTGTACAATTTAGAAAATTAGGGACTGAACTTGATATTTTTCCAAAGTTATTTTCAAAGGGCTTGTTATGACTTTCTCTGAATATTAAGGGACCAAGTTTGACTTTTCTTCAAAACTCCATTAAAGGACCATATTTGCCAAAATCTGAAACTGCAGGGACTGATGTTGCCAATTTCTCAAAACTTTGTCCAGGGACTTTTCTTGTAACTTTAAGAATCTCTGAGGACTTAAATTGATAATTTGAGCTTTCCTTGATCATTTTGCTTCCCCGGCTCCGACTTTTGACCTTTTTCCGTTCTCGTGCTCGTTTTTGACGGTTTTGCTTTGTTTTCGTTCATTTTTCTCATATCCGTACCTGCACATACACAAATACAAAAACATACATTTTCTTGGCATTTTTGGTTAGTATTTGGTATTTTTGGTCTGAAATAAGGCCTAAAAAGGATGAGTGATTAAGCACTCATCAAAATCCCCCAGACTAAGGTATTGCCGTGCCCTCACGCAATGTCATCACCTCACGCTTAAGAGATAAATAATTTCAAAACCTCTCTTTACTGACGTTGTAAAGTAGCAATGATGTTCAAGAGAGATAGTAAAATCATTTATTCTCAAAAATGCTCCGTTTTCTGATTTTCATGAATAACAACTTTTACTACTATTTTTGTACTTTTTCATTTATATATAGGTGACGGTTTGCTTTGACTTTCATTATCAATTCTTATCTGTTGATAATTTTCTGGGTCAACGAGTAGAAACACTTCTCACAGAGAAGAGACCGTACGGATAAAAATCGTCATCCTTGATTTTCCACAAGCTCCCAAACTAAGCGTAAAATCGAAATCATTGTTTATCCAGAAGTTAGATGCTAACACTGCCCACAAAAGTTACTTTTGTATTACCTCTTGTCCCCAGGTCCTAAGTTTTGTATCTCAAGATTTTAATTGTGAGAAATGAATTGCTTCATATTTTCTCGTTTCGATATTTGTTAGTCCGATAAGAGCACAAAATTTGAACGCTAAGTAGTTTCCAAACTTTCCCTCGAAAACCTCTGCATACAGAAATCGGGTCCACATGAAGGTCTCTGATTTAACACGATTTGTGGAGGCCCCTTTTTTATTTACGACCGAGACATACCATGTTTGATACCCGAAGCGGAAGCTTTTTATTAGGGAAACTCCCGGAGTCGAAGCTTGGCATTTTTTGCATAATCATAAGCACTTTAATAATACTTTGGTCCTTAGTCCTTTATTCTTTTACAGTCAACGGTTTATGAGCCGCCAAGATGTAAGAGCTTTATTATGACTTTGGATTTCTATCCGCTGCTTTTTTATA
Source organism: Artemisia argyi (assembly GCA_030686995.1). Lineage (NCBI taxonomy): Eukaryota > Viridiplantae > Streptophyta > Magnoliopsida > Asterales > Asteraceae > Artemisia > Artemisia argyi. Next base: position 33,076,999 of record CM060695.1, read on the forward strand.
GCTTTGGATTCCTCTGTCTTTTTATTTGGCTTTGGACTATTATTATCGATATTCATAACTATATGCCAAACCCCGAGTCCTACGGTTTTTACTAAGATCACAACATCGGCTGCGAACCGGCAAGATGCAATAGTCTATTTTACCGTAACACTGGCAGTACCTCAATGTGTACCAAACCCCCGTATGCAGAAATTTTGTTGGGAACGAAAAAAAACTAAGTATTGCCTAAACCGTATACCCTTAATTAATCCTAGACATCTATTATATATTGGTGACGTTTCTGCTGGAACAAGGAGGCCACAAGTACCCCTCGTGGGTTTTTTAAATCCCGGTAATGCGATCAGTGTATAGCACGAAACTTCTAAATAAACTCTATCATTCCTCGATCTCCGCAAATTTAAAATCCCAAGTAATGAGATCTGCGGATGCTTAGCCATAATCTTTTGATTATTTTGGTTAAGGGAAACAAGCTAGGGCTCAACACGCCCGGTCAAGTCGGAACATTTATTTCTACTCTCACCGGTAGGAAAGTCAAAACAAGGTTTCAAAACTTATTATTCATATCATATATTTTTCATATATATATTCTTTCATTCATTTTTCACTTATATATATATATATATATATATATATATATATATATATATATATATATATATATATATATATGGATTATAAAGCGGTGACAAAAATTTAAAATTTTTGGTGGAAAACGGAGTTGCGTAAGTTAACAGCTCAGACGATGGTACAGGTCAAATCGAATCGAAGATTCACCCCCCCCCCCCCAGACTAAAGTGAAACATTGTCCTCAATGTTTTAAGGATAAAGGTAATCCTACGTAAAATCTAAGGCCGTTTATTAAGTATGCCAAGAGATAAACGTTAGTCGATAAGATTTTGGATATGGTGAATTTCTGAAAGACCAGCGAAGAATAAGACTCGAGTGGAGGGAACGACAAACCACGAGCACGAGAGTCCTCAAACTTCGGGGAAATTCCTGAACATTCATAAACAACCACGAAAACACGAGTTTGGAAAGGGTCGCCCCCTCACGTCACGTTACTTAAGAAATAGAAAATAAGGAAAATGAAAATGGATAAGCATGGGGTGCCTCCCACGAAGCGCTTGTTTTTTATTACCGAGGCACATGAGCTTGACTCGATCCCCGAATTTAATCGTCCTTGGGGAAAGTTTGGAGATCCGGGACAACCATGGGTGGTATGTCCCCTCCGAAGTAATGTTTAACACGATGACCATTCACCTTAAAATTGGGACCATTAGGTTGAGCAAGTTCGACGGTTCCATAAGGAAATACTTGGGTAATGGTGAATGGTCCAGACCAACGGGTTTTTAATTTGCCCGAGAAATTCTTCAATCGAGAATTGAAAAGAAAGACTCGGTCACCAACATTGAAGACGCGATCTTTAATTTTAGCATCGTGAATCCTCTTTGTCTTCTCTTTGTAGATCAAAGAATTCTCATAGGCCTGATCACGAAGCTCGACTAATTCATTCAATTGAACTTTTCGGTGATCACCCGCGGTTTGTAAGTCAAAATTAGCATGTTTCAAGGCCCAGTAGGCCTTGTGTTCAAGTTCAAAGGGCAAATGGCAGGCCTTCCCGTAAACCAGCTTGTAAGGAGTGCACCCAATAGGTGTTTTGTAAGCTGTACGGAAGGCCCAAAGTGCATCATCTAACTTATCGGCCCATGAAGCACGATGTTCACCTACGGTCCTTTCTAAAATTCATTTCAAGCCACAATTGGAGACCTCAACTTGACCACTCGTCTGTGGATGATATGCCGTAGAAAGACGATGTGTGACACCATATTTGAGCATAACTTTAGCGAATTGGTCGTTACAGAAATGGGTCCCACGATCGCTTATAATAGCACGAGGTTCACCAAATCGGGCGAAGAGACTTTTAAGAAATTTCACAACAACTCGGGCGTCATTGGTGGGTAGCGCCTTCGCTTCGACCCATTTGGACAAGTAATCGACGGCCACGAGTATATATTTATTACCACGAGAAGACGGGAATGGACCCATGAAATCGATACCCCAGACGTCAAAAATTTCACAGACTTGGATGGCATTTTGAGGCATCTCGTCCTTCTGAGAAATTTTTCCTTGACACTGGCAAGAATCACATGATTTAACCAACTCATGAGCATCCCGGTAAATCGTCGGCCAGTAGAAACCGGAATCAAAAACCTTCTTAGCGGTGAAGTTGGCACCATGATGTCTCCTCGTGGGTCCATTGTGGCATGCCATAAGAATTTCAGCGGCTTCTTTGCCATGAACGCACCGCCGAATCACTTGATCCGCACATATCTTAAACAAGTAGGGATCGTCCCAGAAATAATGCTTAACATCTTTGAAGAATTTTTTCTTCTGCTGGAACGACATCCCTTTCCGGATAAAATTCCCCGCATGGTAATTCGCAAAGTCGGCGAACCATGGGGTACTAGAATCACAATGTGATAAACTCCCTAGTGTCTCGAGAGGAAAAGCTTCGTTAATCTCTTTTTTCTCAAAAACACTTTGGTGGGGTGTCACACCCCGCCACGGCGGAAACGCGCGGGTGTAACTTCATGGATATCATCACAACACCTGGTGTCAACACAGAGAACAACTACATGCAAATAAATAGATCAATGTACAAACACAAAGTGTTGTAACAATACCCCAAAATAAAATAACCAAAACAAAACATAAATCCAAACATAGATGATAAACCACTTCCAATGCAACTAAGGTCTCGTCTATCCACATCCTTCTATCTTTTCCTTAGAAAGCTCACCTGAAAATGATGCTTAAAACGTCAACATAATGTTGGTGAGATTCATAGGTTTAAGACTCAACACACAAGGCAACCGAATTTACTGTGATTACAAAATATAGCTGGACAAATAAATTATAGTTATCATATAGCTACGTGCATTTGCAAGTTAATATCCACACATAAGGCAACAACACTCATAAGGCAACCATTGGGCGGAACGTGCCCACCGATCCAAAGTAGTACCCATCAATATATCATCAATTAGGTCGCATGCGTGAGCAACAGGGTAAGCACCCTCCCAATTGAATCCCAAAAATATATCATCAATTAGGTCGCTATCCTAATTGAATCCCAAAACATCCACGCAAGCAAATAATCACACATAGCATACATACAATAACATTATAAGTCCAAGCTCTTTAATACCACACACATAATCACAGTAAACCAAAACATTTAAGACAAGCATCATTCCCATCCCAAGTTTAAAACAAAGTAAAAATATGGGACTATGAACTCACCTTAAACTCCGCAGCTTCCACAAAAACAATTCACAATCTATAACACACAAAAATAATCCACATTACACAAGGTCAAGATAAAAGCTACAACCCATGTAATACTCATATAATGGATGTCTAAGACTCATATGACCCACCATGGATCTCCTAGACACCATACTAACCACCACCATAACCTAACACTCACTAAATCCCTTGCACTCTAAAACTCAGAAAACGCAGAATTTTTGAGTACATTCACTCACATAAAATCATGACAAATAAAGCTCAACAACTAACACCAAAAATTTACCATGGTCTCTCATAAGCATAGATGCTAATCCCAGAAGGCCATGGACCAATAACACACACAAGTACTCACAAGAAATTCAAACTTGACAACTACTCAAATTCGGATCTGAACGCACACCAAAAAGTTTTGATTTTTAATAATTACTTCCACAAGTTTTTATCGCGAATCCTCTTCGTGGTAGTCTAATATAACCTAAAACTTAACTATTCCAGAAGACCAAGTCAAAATACCACTTTTACAAAAGACCAACTTCCCGACCTCAAAATTGATCGTGGCTGGACTTTTTGGAAAGCTCTTTCATTATACTACAATTTAGACTTAAAATTCGTGATATAACTCATCACCATATGTTATGTACACTCACATCTTTACAGCCTTACAAATCTGTCCAAACCCTAACTCAATAACTAACATGTTTTACGCTCAATTCTCTTCACCAATCATCATAATATTACTAATTATTGATCCCAACATGTTTTATAACATTAATCTACAGAAGTTAACACAAACCCTAATCCATCATATAATTATTACATGAATTATATTAATTAATCAATTAATTGAACATAGGATTTAAAGATTTTACCTTGATTCTTGATAATTGCACCCAAATTACAAACCCTAATTTTCCTTCTTCTTTTCTTTCTTGGATCGACTCTAATTTGCTGGAAAAACGTTTTAGGGGTGTTTGGTTTGATATATATATTAATTAGGGATAATCCTTGGGCCTAAGAGTCATATTTGGACTCAAATTGGGTTTCCTTTTTCCCCCTTATCCCTTAAATCCGAATTTTACATATATAAAATATATATTTTTATTTTTTTTATTAAATTTATTTATTACACTTAAAACCTCATACTTTTCATATTTTATATATTCCCATATCGAAACCTAACGTCTTACGCGATAAACCTTAATTTTACGATAAACCGGAAAAATATCATTTTCAAAACAAAGTTTCCAAAAATAGAATTTCACACTCTTTTTGAAATATAACTCATAAAAACAAATCCCACGTAACTTACTAACGCTCAATTACTTGAACGAAACCTCGTTACGCAAAAACACAAAAACACAAAAACTACACAAGTCATTTCTACACCACAAAGGTGATCAAAATGAACTCTTCCAAATTCCAAATCTTTCCAAATCACAATAAAACCATTTACGCAAAGGGATTTAGTGCCAAAACTCACCTATATCACTCATATATCACTTCACATACCTAATACACACCAAACAACCGTCAACCGAGTCAAGACTATCAGTCAAACTGACCTGCTAAAACCACGGTTGTTACATCATCCCCCACTTAGGGAAATTGCGTCCCGAGATTTCAACTACTATAGTCACCACTCACAACAACAAAAAGGAAATTTATGGATATTTAAGCGGAATAATACCACCCCATAAAATCACAGAGAAAGAATCGCAAAAATGTGAACCGAATAAATACCCGAATTCACACAATAGAAAAACATTTCGTCACTCCAACAATACACGCAAATAGATACACTCCCCGATCTATAACTCCAACATTCCAAACAACTCCTCACAGGTAGGTACGATACCCTCGAACCAAATGAAAAGCCGAATGTTAACCGCAGGAAACACCACATATAATGGATACGTACAAAACAAACATTAATTACATCTAATCCTCACGCTCCCAAGTAAACTCAGGACCATGCTTAGAATCCAACCATACCTTTACCAACGCTATCTTACCAAATTTCAAACCCTTAACATCTCGATCCATAATCTCAACAGGTTTCTCGACAAAACGAAAAGTCTTGTCAACCTTACATTCATCTAATGGCACCTTCAGACTAGCATCCGCCAACCACCTCTTTCCATTAGATACGTGAAACGTATCATGTACACCACTCAATTCCTCAGCTAACTTCAACCGGTATGCCACAAATCCAGTTCTTTACGAAATCTCAAATGGTTCTACGTATCTCGGTGCTAGCTTCCCTTTCTTACCGAAACGCACAACACCCTTCCAAGGAGATACTTTTAACCACACAATATGACCAACACCAAACTCTAAGGCTTACAGCAATTATTCGCATAACTCTTTTTGGCGATCTTTTGCTGCCTTAAGTCTTTTCCTTGGCCAGAAAACCTTATTCGTAGTCTCTCGTTCTAGTTCAGGACCAATTAGTTGGCTTGTTCCAACCTTTGCCCACAGAACAGGTGACCTACATTACCCTCCACACAACTTTTCACACCACACATACTCCATACTAGAATGATAATTGTTGATATAGGAGAACTCAGCTAAGGATAAATGTATACCCCGGCTTCCTCCAAAATCAAACACACCCATGCTCTCTTCATACCATCCAACGTCTGATTTGTACGCTCACTTAGTTTACTCATTAGAGAATGATAAGTCGTACTCATCTTCATACGCGTTCTCAAAACTGTATAGCACATTTACCACAATCGCGAAGTAAGTATTTCATCATGTTTCTTGATGATCAACGCGACACCCCAAGGTTCTTTACCAACTCACCGAGCAAAAAGTCTCACCAACTCCTCCATACACCTCTTGCTAAGGTAATAATACGTCTTATCCATTCTCGAATGTATCAAATACCTTTCATGATTGATGTCCTTACGCTTCCACTTAGTGGAACCAATAGTTGGTCCGCAAAGTACATTCCTCCATCTTCGTTCCTTTCCATTTACTAGTATAAACCAAGTAATCATTCTTCTTACATGTTCTCATCTTTGAACCTCTCTCCCCAGACTGTCAATATCATCCCCTTAACTCCGAACTGAATTATCATAATCATCGCTCATAAACATCCAAGTTTCACTCATTCATTCCCGCTCAGCGCTCTTACCACGATGTCCTCCCTTCCTTGACGATAGCGAATCAGACAATCGTAGTCACTGAGAAACTCCACACCCAACTTCTCTTCAACATATATTAACCTTTTGTCACATACATGCTAAAGATTCTCATGGTCTGGGTAGACCACACTTTCTGCTCCATGCAAATATCATCTCCAAGTTCTACTTCCCAACTCTAAGTCACGCATCACATAGTTTCTCTTATGGATCTTCACCTCCGCGATGCCCACGCAATCTGAAGAACGTATATCTTAAAGCTAAACCTCTCACTTGAATAACTTGGCAACATCCTCTTCTTCTTCGACAAACAAATCAATTATCAAAACGACAATCTATCCCAAGTAAACGACGCGAACCATGAAACCGGTCGAACTAAAACGTATATCAACGAACTCAAAAGGGGTACGAATTATCGACTAGCGAAGTAACGAACATCAAAATCAAAGCTAGAAAAACACAATGAGAAATTTTCCCCCAATAAAAGTACACACGGATAAAATGTTCACGAAACTCATACAAAGAAAATATAAAATACCCGTACCAATAAAACATCCACAAGCGTACCTCAACGAAAGAAACACTCGATGAACCAAATACATAACAAGTTTGGTAAATGAGAACCATAGACAGTTCTTATTCCCGTACTCGACCTTCCCAAAACAAATGAACACCATTTTTTTTTACAAGACATATCTTAAACTTATACATTTTTTTATAAAATATATATAAACCATTTTATGTAAGACATCAACATAACCATTTTTTTTCTTCACACTTCATTTCCCATAAAAATATTAGTTTCCATCAAACGATCTTGAAATACCCAAAACAAATTTGTAAAATTCCATAAAGACTCTAACACAACCTCTTATTCGAACGCGAAAGACATTAAAGAATTCCGTAATCAAAATAATCCTCAAAAGAACTCATACCAGTGAACACTCACACAAATACATTGCAAACCAAACGATGAACTTGCAGACTCATTCGTACAACGATCAAACCAAAATCATAGAAAAAAAACGATACTAACAGGTCACAAAACATGTCACAAACTTCAATTGGTGTGTAAATGAGGGATTAAATATCCACACCAATTCGTCAAGAACCAACCATACTCGAAGAATTGTATAACATTCATCCGAGGAATGAATGTATGGAATAACCAAAGAAACGAACCAGTATCCAACAAAAACGAATTCGATTACCCAACACCTATCACAACGTCAAATAGAAAGAATATGGCATCTGTACCATCATGGTACGAATAGGAATCCCAACCAAAGAATTAGGTATACAAACGGAGCGTCTAGCAAACGAATCAACCTAAATACCACAACATAAGTACCCACCGATAATTGAGGTATCAACATATGATAGGTAGGATGGAATCTCACCACCTACACACCCCAACATAAAACGACTGCCCTAACGGTTAAGAGAATACTTCTCTAACCATACAGCCATCACCAACATGATATCACATACCATCTACCACAACATATAACAACAAACATCAATCAATGCGATAATGATCACAAGTCCACGTGTGTGATACCCTTATAATTATGTTCGCGACCGTAGTTATAAGCCTATTCCACACGCATACTTACTTCCAAAACCACACATCTTAATGATAACACACATATACCACATAGCACCTAATACACCATGCAATCCATGCTATCATACTTGCAAGTCCACTTGTGTTGTAACGCATGTATAATTATGTTGGCCACCATAATTATCTATGCCCCCTTTCACAAATGTACTCCCTCCTATGACAACACATCATGCAAATCATCACGCAACCAGAAGCAAAAGGCGTCGCAAACAATCATCTCGCATGGAACAATTCCAACGATCACGTAAACTCTATAATCAAAATCACTTGGATAAGGTCGATCCAATATCCAAGAGTAATCACGCTCCAACATGGCTCCAGACGGCAAAAGACAATATAAAAATTCCAAATCATAACATAAAACAAAACACGTCGCATAGTGGCTCAAATCCACTCTCGCACTTATCTCCCCACTCAGATCAATTCAACTTACTACTCGCTATGGATTCTAGATCCGAATCCACACCATTTCATCCTAACTCCCTTTCATCTTTACTCAACCATCCAGTCATGTTTCCTACATGTTGAGGTAGTCGACAACATGCAAAACCATCTCTACTCTTTTCTTCCAATTCCACATAATTCACAAGCGCATACAAATCACGAGGTTTAGACTAAATCACATCTCCTTCCTATGTGAAGTGAGGACACTACCAAGGGTATTTGGTAATGGCTCCATCCCAAGAAGTCACCGTGGTTCCAAACCTCTCCACTTCTTCTCCACCAATGTTTCCCATAAACGTCCTCTCCTTGTCCGAACATAGATACATGCTATCGGGAACTCGGATTCTGCGGTTAGTCCGCTTTATCCTACCACTTCTCTCGCATCCGATAGCGACAACGGTTGTCTAACGGAGCATCTTACGCGCGGAAGATGATATAATAAAGTCGATATATACAATACTACGTATAAAGGATAGAATAGACGTCTGAAACTCAATAAAACATCTCACAAATATAGGAAAATAGACATATAAAAATACTATACTTACACATAGATCCTAAATGCAACTATATGAAGGACTCCTAGGCTATAGTCTAGGTTAAACCACTTAATTCTCTATAACCAAGTCTCTGATACCAATCTGTCACACCCCGCCACGGCGGAAACGCGCGGGTGTAACTTCATGGATATCATCACAACACCTGGTGTCAACATAGAGAACAACTACATGCACATAAATAGAGCAATGTACAAACACAAAGTGTTGTAACAATACCCCAAAATAAAATTACCAAAACAAAACATAAATCCAAACATAGATGATAAACCACTTCCAATGCAACTAAGGTCTCGTCTATCCACATCCTTCTATCTTATCCTTAGAAAGCTCATCTGAAAATGATGCTTAAAACGTCAACATAATGTTGGTGAGATTCATAGGTTTAAGACTCAACACACAAGGCAACCGAATTTACTGTGATTACAAAATATAGTTGGACAAATAAATTATAGTTATCATATAGCTACGTGCATTTGCAAGTTAATATCCACACATAAGGCAACAACACTCATAAGGCAACCATTGGGCGAAACGTGCCCACCGATCCAAAGTAGTACCTATCAATATATCATCAATTAGGTCGCATGCGTAAGCAACAGGGTAAGCACCCTCCCAATTGAATCCCAAAAATATATCATCAATTAGGTCGCTATCCTAATTGAATCCCAAAACATCCACGCAAGCAAATAATCACACATAGCATACATACAATAACATTATAAGTCCAAGATCTTTAATACCACACACATAATCACAGTAAACCAAAACATTTAAGACAAGCATCATTCCCATCCCAAGTTTAAAACAAAGTAAAAATATGGGACTATGAACTCACCTTAAACTCCGCAGCTTCCACAAAAACAATTCACAATCTATAACACACAAAAATAATCCACATTACACAAGGTCAAGCTAAAAGCTACAACCCATGTAATACTCATATGATGGATGTCTAAGACTCATATGACCCACCATGGATCTCCTAGACACCATACTAACCACCACCATAACCTAACACTCACTAAATCCCTTGCACTCTAAAACTCAGAAAACGCAGAATTTTTGAGTACATTCACTCACATAAAATCATGACAAATAAAGCTCAACAACTTACACAAAAAATTTAACATGGTCTCTCATAAGCATAGATGCTAATCCCAGAAGGCCATGGACCAATAACATACACAAGTACTCACAAGAAATTCAAACTTGACAACTACTCAAATTCGGATCTGAACGCACACCAAAAAGTTTTGATTTTTAATAATTACTTCCACAAGTTTTTATCGCGAATCCTCTTCGTGATAGTCTAACATAACCTAAAACTTAACTATTCCAGAAGACCAAGTCAAAATACCACTTTTAAAACCACATGCCAATCTCAAACTTTTACCCAAAATCTGTCCCGGTTTGACAGCTTTGACACCTTAACAAAGAAAAATCAAAAGACCAACTTCCCGACCTCAAAATTGATCGTGGCTGGACTTTTTGGAAAGCTATTTCATTATACTACAATTTAGACTTAAAATTCATGATCTAACTCATCACCATATGTTATGTACACTCACATCTTTACAGCCTTACAAATCTGTCCAAACCCTAACTCAATAACTAACATGTTTTACGCTCAATTCTCTTCACCAATCATCATAATATTACTAATTATTGATCCCAACATGTTTTATAACATTAATCTACAGAAGTTAACACAAACCCTAATCCATCATATAATTATTACATGAATTATATTAATTAATCAATTAATTGAACATAGGATTTAAAGATTTTACCTTGATTCTTGATTATTGCACCCAAATTACAAACCCTAATTTTCCTTCTTCTTTTCTTTCTTGGATCGACTCTAATTTGCTGGAAAAACATTTTAGGGGTGTTTGGTTTGATATATATATTAATTAGGGATAATCCTTGGGCCAAAGAGTCATATTTGGACTTAAATTGGGTTTCCTTTTTCCCCCTTATCCCTTAAATCCGAATTTTACATATATAAAATATATATTTTTATTTTTTTTATTAAATTTATTTATTACACTCAAAACCTCATACTTTTCATATTTTATATATTCCCATATCGAAACCTAACGTCTTACGCGATAAACCTTAATTTTACGATAAACCGGAAAAATATCATTTTCAAAACAAAGTTTCCAAAAATAGAATTTCACACTCTTTTTGAAATATAACTCATAAAAACAAATCTCATGTAACTTACTAACGCTCAATTACTTGAACGAAACCTCGTTACGCAAAAACACAAAAACACCAAAACTACACAAGTCATTTCTACACCACAAAGGTGATCAAAATGAACTTTTCCAAATTCTATATCTTTCCAAATCACAATAAAACCATTTACGCAAAGGGATTTAGTGCCAAAACTCACCTATATCACTCATATATCACTTCACATACCTAATACACACCAAACAACCGTCAACTGAGTCAAGACTATCAGTCAAACTGACCTGCTATAACCACGGTTGTTACATGGGGATTTTCTAAACGTGATAGGTGATCAGCAGCAAGGTTCTCAGCTCCCTTTTTATCTCGAATTTCAACATTGAATTCTTGAAGGAGGAGAACCCACCGCATCAAGCGTGGCTTAGCGTCTTGCTTTGCCATAAGGTACTTAAGAGCCGAATGATCAGTATACACTATGCATTTCTTTAAAAGCAAATAAGGTCGAAACTTTTCAAAAGCGTAAATGACGGCTAACATTTCTTTCTCAGTAGTCATATAATGGTATTGAGCGTCGGTCATTGTTTTACTAGCATAGTGTATCGACTGAAAATGCTTAGACTTGCGTTGCCCCAGGACTGCACCAATGGCATAATCGCTAGCATCGCACATTAGCTCAAAAGGAAAGTCCCAATCGGGTGCAACTAAGATGGGAGCCTCTGTTAACTTCTTTTTAAGAATATTGAATGCTTCGATGCATTCATTTGAGAAGATAAACCGAGCATCTTTTTCAAGCAAGTGGGTCAGAGGCCGGGCTATCTTAGAAAAGTCTTGAATGAAACGTCGGTAAAAACCGGCATGACCGAGAAAACTTCTAATTCCTTTTACGGTCGTGGGATGAGGTAATTTTGCAATCACGTCGACTTTAGCTCTATCGACCTCAATCCCGGATTTCGATATCTTATGGTCGAGGACAATGCCCTCTTTGACCATGAAATGACACTTCTCCCAATTCAGAACCAAGTTGGTGTCTTCACACCGTTTCAGCATATTTTCTAAATGGGAGAGGCACGAAGTGAAAGAATCTCCATAAATCGAGAAATCATCCATGAAAACTTCCATGGTTTTCTCGATCATATCTGAGAATATCGACATCATACACCTTTGGAACGTGCCTGGAGCGTTGCATAAGCCAAAAGGCATACGACGATAGGCAAACGTACCATAAGGGCAATTAAAGGTAGTCTTTTCCTGGTCCGGAGGGTCAATAGGTATTTGAAAATAGCCGGAAAATCCATCAAGAAAACAATAGAACTCATTTCCCGCTAGACGTTCTAGCATTTGATCCATAAATGGAAGTGGGAAATGGTCCTTACGAGTCGCATCATTCAATTTACGATAATTAATACAAACTCTCCATCCGGTAACAAGATGTGTCGGAATCAATTCATTATCTTCATTAGTTACGACGGTCATTCCACCTTTCTTTGGTACGCAGTGGACCGGGCTAACCCAGGAGCTATCCGAGATTAGATAAATCATTCCGGCATCGAGGAGTTTAATAATTTCCTTTTTGATAACCTCATGAATTTTCGGGTTAACCCGTCGTTGTTGCTGAACGGACGGCTTGTAATTGTCTTCAAGTAAAATCTTACGCGTGCAAAAACGAGGGTCGATACCCTTAATATCAGAAATTTGCCAAGCGATGGCACTCTTATGCTTCCTGAGCACATCTAAGAGACGTTTCTTCTCCTCATCTTTAAGATCTTTCGAAATTATGACGGGAAGTTTGTCGGTTCCTTCCAAAAATGCGTATTCGAGATGAGGAGGTAAATCCTTAAGCTCGGGCTCCGGAGGATTCTCAGTAGACGGCTTAACTTCTTTAACGTCGGCCATTTTAAGGTCCAGCGGAGGGAGGGACGGGTTGGGATCTTCATTTAACAATTTCTCAATCAAAAGAACATCTCCCTCCGGGTCACAATCGGAATGATCAATTTCCGGTGAAATCGAATCATTAGCAAGAAAGGCCTCGATCTATTCCAAGATGAAATCACTTCCCTCAAACGGAGTAAGGGAAGGGGAAGGATCGGAAATTATCGGTTCAAAAGAATGAGTGGGATTCCCACTCGAAGCATGTTCGGTAAAGCCAAGTAATTCTTGAGCGTACTCCTCCGTAACTTCGTCGATAACGTCGATTCGGTTAACGGAATATTTGTCAAACTCAGAGGAGTACCTTGCAGTTTGATCCAAATTAAAAGTTACGGCTTCGGTACCAACGCGTAGGGTAATTTCTTCATCGAAAACATCAATCAAAGCACGGCCAGTCCTTAGGAAACCTCTCCCGAGAATGAGAGGTACCCGCGGATCAGCATCAAAATCAACAACGACAAAATCTGCAGGGAAATGGAATTTTCCCACATTAACGAAGACATCCTCGGCTATTCTCATCGGGCGGGAAGTAGTTCGGTCGGCAAGCTCGAGGGTCATGCAAGTCAGAGTTAATTCGGGTAAAGACAACTTCTTCCAAATAGATAACGGCATTAGGTTAATGCTAGCGCCAAGATCGGCCAAGGCAAAGCATTGAACCATCCCAGGAAAATTACACGGAATGAGAAATCGTCCGGGGTCTTCAAGCTTTTCGGGAAGCTTTTTGAGGATAACCGCCGAGCAATTCTCATTCATCTGGGTTCGTGATATTTCAAACAATGTTTCCTTATTATTCAAAAGACCTTTTAGCATAGAAGCAAATTTAGGCATTAAAAGTATAGTATCCGCGAGACTTATGTCAAAGTGTAATTCTTGAAAAATCTGATAAAACTTTTCCATCTGGTTTTTATCTTTCTCACGGAGCTTTTGTTCATTTAAACGTGACGGATAAGGCAAATTTGTTTTGACGGGAGTTTCTTTCTCAGTTTCGTTAACAACTTTATCTTTTCCTTTGGACGTTGGGACCACCGGAGGTTGGATGTTCTCGGTCCTTCCATTATTACTAGGAATTTCCGTATCCGTTGTCGCCTCGGTTTCACGGACGACTACCTTTGGAGACGAAGAAGAAGGGGTAGTCGGAGCCGTTGGTCCATCGATTATAACACCACTCCTAGTCGTGATCGCCTTAGCATCGCCCCTCGGGTTAGCGATCGTGTTGCTTGGAAGAGTACCCGAGCCCGAGGGTCGATCATTTAAAGACTTCTTCAATTCGGACATTTGATTGATTAACATTTTATTCATTTCCTTTTGACTTTTCATAAACTGCTTGAGTAATTCATCTGAAGATGACTGATTCACAACTGGATTTTGAAAATTTTGACCACGATTGTTGTTATTGAAACCTTGATTCTGAAAATTCTGATTTCCATGATTATAATTCCCATGATTAACATTTTGAAAATTTCCATGAAAATTCCCTTGATTCGGACCTTGATTATAATTTCCCGATTTTGATTTTGAAAACCATGATTTTGATTTTGAAAACCATTGTTCATCCGATTTTGATTAGCATTGTGATTAAATTGATGATTTCGGTTTTGCACATTTTGATTAACTTGATTGACTTGATTAACTTGAGTCGGTTGATTGAAACCGGGTGGTCCAACATAATGGTTCGAACGGTAGCTAAGAAGATTTCGGTCACCCTGTGATTGGTATCCGTTACCGCCCATATTGTAGGTTCCCGAAGTAGCATACACATTCTCGTGAGTGAAGCCACTGGTGGCTGGGCACTCAAAATACGAATGAGGACCACCACAAGTCTCACAAACATTGTTGACCATATTAACTTGATGGTTTTTGACTTGATTTTGATTCTGAGACGTTTGGTGCATTCGTAAAACAGCAGTCGACAAATCATCGAGTTTCTTAGTAATTGCGGCTATTTCAGAATTAGACGTAGAAGAATTGTGAGCAACGGTTGTTCTTGACTCATTCCTCTCGGCAGAGGAATCCCAGTAATTGTAATGAGCAGTCATGTTCTCAATAAGTTCGTAACAATCTTCAGGACGTCGTTTCATAAAAGTTCCACCCGCAGCTGCATTGATCGTGTCCCGATGTCGCAAAGTCAAACCATTGTAAAACGTATCGATTATCGTAACAAGAAGCATGTTATGGTTTGGACACCGATCAATAGCAAGCTTATAGCGTTCCCAAGCTTCGAATAAAGATTTGTCGGGAAGCTGACGGAAATTGCTAATATCGTTTCGAAGTTTCGTCATCATTGATGGTGGAAAATATTTCGCCAAGAACTTCGATACCATTTCTTCGAAGGTATGAATAAAGTTCTTGGGAAGACGATCAAACCAAGCTGTGGCATGATGTGTAAGAGAATAGGGGAAGAGAGAAAGACGAAGGGCGTCGTCGGAGACCCAATGTTGTTTCATACTTTGGGTGACGGTTAGAAATTTGTCGAGATGCTTGTTTACATCGTCACCCGGTAATCCGTGAAATTGGCATGAATTCTGGACTTGTTGAATCATATGGTGCTTAAGTCCAAAATCCGTAGCCTCAATATTGAGAGGGGCAATCGGACCGCCTCTACCGTGCATTGTCGGTTGACACAGCTCCTCCATCGTTCGGAGATCGGGAGCTGGTGCATTTTGAACAACACCCACCGGAGGGTGTTGATTGTTGTGGTTATTTTGTTCCATTTCCGTAATGTTAGGGAAACGAACTTTGTGTGTGTGACGTATCAAACTCTCGGGGTTCGATAATGGAGAAATAAGACGTTTAGAAGATGAACGGGTGTTCATACACCACAAAAACTCAAATTTTGAAAAATAAAAGGAAAATCAAATTTGAAAAAGAAAATCTTTTTGTATTTTTTTTTTTTTATAAAGCAAAATTCAAAAACTTATGCTTTTGTTTTTCTCCTTTTCAAACGTTACGTTAATCGTAAACCGTTTCCTCTAAATCTACTCGCGACGGAATGGGAGAGAAGAATGGATCTCTCTTCAGCTTGCAATTTAATGTCAAAGCTTCCGTATTTTCCACTTATTCGGTCGTAGAATTAAAGTAATCCGACTTGCAACTAATTTCACGCGTTGTTATATTGAGAGACTTTTTTTTTGTTTACAACGCCCTTCCTTTCGGTCGAGTCGAGGCTGTAACTTTATTATTTTTTTGGTATTTTTGAAAACACTTTAGGAAAAGTGTTTTTGATTTTTCAATTTTTTTTTTTGTTTTTATAGAAAATATATACAAGGAAGGTTTTCAAAACACAATTTCGAAAAACGAAAACGAAAAATTCACTTCAACCTTCCCCGGCAGCGGCGCCAAAATTTTGATTCATTTGAAAATCAATTATATTATAAGTTTAGTATTACTCAAGAGATCCGCAAAGAAATATGGATAACCCGAGGTCGTAGTCCGTGTGAAGGATGAATGGAATTTCGAATTCCCGATTCATGAAACGTGTCGTGAAAGTGGTAAAAAGTGATTTTTATGAAATTAAACTAATGAAATAGTAAATGAAGCACAAATAATCAACTAAACACGTAATTCAAGTAAGGCAACTAGAAACGTAACGTAGAAACAAAAAACGTAAGCTAAAACGGAAAACAAACGTTAACGTACGAAATAAAACGCGACTTTTAAGCTACGCTACTCCTACGGACTTGGAAATAATTTTCAAAAATTAAAAATGATAAAAGAAAATTTTGAGAAAAAGAAAAATATTTTTTTGACTTCTTATTTATTTTTTATGAATTAAAAACTAATTAAAAATTAAAAGAAAATGCAAATAAATTGAGAAAAATGCAAAATAAATTTCTAAAATTCTAAAATAACTAAAAATAATTTTCTAATATTTTTTTTGGATTTTTCTGGGGTTTTTCTGATTTTTTTGTATTTTTTAGTAATAAAAAAGTAATTAAAAATGATTAAAAATGAAAATTAAATAGGAAATATAGCAAATGAGCTCAGAAAAATATGAAATTTCAGGTAAAATCTAAAATAATATTTTAAAGCTAGGAAAAATATAAATTTTGAAAAATAAGCACTGTAGGTACTAATTGCTTTGAAAACAGCTTAAAACAAAGAGCTTATTGATAAGCAATTTGACCAAGGGTTGACCTAACTTTGACCAAGTGATCTTTTGACTAAATAAAGCTTGAATGAACAGAATTAAGGCCAAAATATACTTAGGAACCAGAATAAAGGACCAAGTCAGCTTCCAATAAGTACAATGAATAAGCAATAAGCCAAGTAGTATAAGCAACTGATTTCAAACTGATAAAATAAGCCACTACAAGTACTGAGTAACAGGAATGAGCCACAAATCACAACTCACCAGTAGCAAAACACTAAAGCAGCCCTATATGTGAAAACAGATACTAGGCTTAACCACTCAACTAAATAAGCTAAATAAGCTGAGCAGATGGGCTTAGATGCACAAGCTTGTGGGTTCAACTTACTGAATGTCCACCAGAGATCACAAAACAATCAAAAGAAAAAGTTTCTAATCCAATTTACCAACCTAAAAACAGCCAAGAAATGTGGTTGAGAACTGAGGTGCAGGGTAAATAAAAGTCTGAACAGGTGATTTCAATAAGCTTTTTCACTGAGCAATTGATTTTCAAAACTCAACTTCCTTTTTGATTCTATTTCACAAGCTGACAATCTTCACAAAACAGCAATTCAAATAAATTTCCAAAAAATTTAGAGTCCTACAAAAGGCTCTTAAAGATATGACCTCAGAACTGAATTGTAACCAGTTTGACTTTTTAAATTGAAAGAGATTTTGACCAAATTGGATTTTGATGACTAAAGTAAAACTGAGAATAGTTTAATAAGCTGATGTGTGGTTGAAATAAGCTTAAACTTATAGCTATGCAACTATTTTAACTGATTATGCAAACTACTTACTAACTGATGTGCAGAAATGAAGGAACTAAACTGATTTTGACTTTAAGTATATAACTACTGCTATTATGATCTACCTAGCTTGAATGCAACTTAGAACATTAGTCTAAACTATCCGAACCCTCTATATTACCAATAATCTCAGCAAACAACACAGATCCAAACACCCTTGTAATTGACTGTCTTAACCACAGATCCACTCAATACCAATCCAAATCAATCCAACACTCAACCTCAGATATAAAACAGATCCAACAGTCCAAATCAATATCAATACACAGATCTCAGATGCAATATAACTCAGAAGTAACACAACACAAATCAGGTATTATGGCAACCAATGAAACAGTGGTACTAAGTAGATAACAAATTCAAATTCAACAAATTATGACTAAACTACAAATACTAAGCAATATTAAGAGCAAAATAACAGCAATAAGCAATAACAAACCAATAAAATCAGATCCAAACTAATATTACTATAAGATGAGACAGTAATTGAAATGAATGGTACTTACAACCCAAAATTCCCCCTCAGCTCAAATAGAGGGGGATTCACTTAGCTTGCCTGTCTTTTAGACAGGCCTTTGGACACCTTAAGGCTACCTCAACTCCAATATAAGCTCAGCTTATTATGAATAAGCAATACAGTTGACTTCCTTTGACTTTTGGTTATTTGAAAGTTTTGATGAAACAGTGAACTAAGAAAATTATATAATAACAGAAAATAAACTATTTGAATGAATAAAAACTGATTTGAAATATATATATATATATATATATATATATATATATATATATATATATATATATATATATATATATATATATATATCAATATGAATGAAACAGATATTTAAAAGAGAATTTAAATCAACTACAAACTACTACTTTAATCTAAATAGAAAGTAAATAATTGCAATAATAAAAGGAAAAATAAACTAAAAACTAAATTGTATTGATAATAAGAAATTGAGTACAAATACTTGGAAAATTAAAGAAATTACAATAAGCAATTAACAGAAAACTAAGACAATATATAAAATTGCACACTCTCATGACTGAAAAGGGAGGGGTATATATAGGAGCTGAGGGGAGCTTGGGAGATGCTTCTGGATTGCCATGTCACTGATCCATGCAACTCTTGTGTTTGTTCTTAGCCCTCCTTAGCCGTATGATCACCTTGGCCTCCAATCTATTGATATCAACCGTTAGATCAAATGATTGATAGGATTGATCCTCTGAGTGTGCTCTGATTGGTACACGTATCATTCCCTGACTCTCTCTGACATGTGACTGACATGTGACAGTCCTTCTAGAAGCCCCAATCATGGGTAATTATTGCTAACGTGGGGTAATTTGGTGGAAGGTGATTCTAGGGTTCATGGGGTAACAGTAATCTTTTCTGGGTTAAAAGAATTGGGGGGCGGGAGTGTTTGTTTTGGTATTGTTAATACTTTGGGCGTTGACCGGGTTAAATGGTTATGGGTTGACCGGGTATTGGGTAGCAGGTGTGGGCTGGGTAGGATTATTAGGGGAGTGGGCTTGTATATTTTGGTCTTGGGGGTTTTAATGGATTTAAGTTAAGTGTGGATCTGGTTGTAATATAGTTTAGGATTTAGTAAGTTTGACAAGGACCGTTGTTGTACAATTCAGAAAATTAGGGACTGAACTTGATATTTTTCCAAAGTTATTTTCAAAGGGCTTGTTATGACTTTCTCTGAATATTAAGGGACCAAGTTTGACTTCTCTTCAAAACTCCATTAAAGGACCATATTTGCCAAAATCTGAAACTGCATGGACTGATGTTGCCAATTTCTCAAAACTTTGTCCAGGGACTTTTCTTGTAACTTTAAGAATCTCTGAGGACTTAAATTGATAATTTGAGCTTTCTTTGATCATTTTGCTTCCCCGGCTCCGGCTTTTGGCCTTTTTCCGTTCTCGTGCTCGTTTTTTTCGGTTTTGCTTTGTTTTCGTTCATTTTTCTCATATCCGTACCTGCACATACACAAATACAAAAACATGCATTCTCTTGGCATTTTTGGTTAATATTTGGTATTTTTGGTCTGAAATAAGGCCTAAAAAGGATGAGTGATTAAGCACTCATCAAGCATCAAAGGGGCCAATGTATTCACCTCCATTGTCGCTTCGAATACATTTAAGTTTCTTCCCTGTCTGCCTCTCAACTAAAGCATGAAACTGCTTAAACACATCCAATACTTGATCTTTAGTCTTGAAGGTATACACCCAAACCTTTCTTGAGTGATCATCGATGAAAGTGACAAAATACGAACACCCACCAAGTGTTTTAGTCTTCATGGGACCACAAACATCGGAATGTACCAGATTAAGTATGTTCTCCATTCTGAAAGGAGACCGACTCTTAAAAGCAAGTCTAGTTTGCTTTCCTGCCAAACAGTGAGAACACTTCTTCAAGTTGATATCATGCACACCGGTTAACACATTCTTCTTAGAAAGAATAGACATCCCCTTTTCACTCATATGACCAAGTCTCTTGTGCCATAACTCTGTCATATCATCATTGTCTACAGTATTGACAATGCTCTTGGAGATCTTCAGATGTGTCATATATAACTTGGATTCCCTTTTCCCTCTTGCAACAATCAAGGATCCGAGAGTCACTTTCCACAAGCCATTACCAGAACTGTTGTGGTAACCATCTTCGTCAAGAAGACCTGTTGAGATAATATTGAGTCTCATATCTGGGACATGTTTCACATTATGTAAAACCAATTCCATCCCTGTGTCAAATTTCAAACAAATATCTCCAATACCAGCAATCCTAGATAGCCCAGTATTACCCATCCTAACAACACCGAATCACCTAGTGTGTAAGATGAAAAATATTCCTTTCGTGTTGCAACATGACATGTAGCACCACTGTCAAGAATCCAACTCGAATCATTGATGACACGAAAAATGATCCGTTTTTAGGGGGTCATTTAAGCCTGAATCCGAATTTATTTGATCAAATATTGCCCTAAATCGTTCCTTTTGTGATTTTAGGTGTTTGGAGAGTGAATTCGGGAAAAGAAGCCATTTTGGACGTTTTTGGAGCATAAAAGTGAAGAAAACGGCAAAGTACCAAATTTCCATGCTGAAGATACAAGGTGACGGCGTCAAGAGTAATATCTTGACGGCGTCAGACATGAAGATTAAAAGACCGTAGGTGGTGACGGCGTCAAACGCCTTCATGACGGCGTCAAAGTGGCAAGAATAAAATACCGTGGTCGGTGACGGCGTCACATAGGCCGTCATAAGTAGATCAAGGCCGTCCGAGGAAGTATATGGCGGCGAGGTGACGGCGTCACAAGTAACTCTTGACGCCGTCAGCCTACTTTTCCTATATATAGTTTTCTAGTTTTTTCATTAAAAAGAGAGAAGTTTTGGTGAAACCCTAAAGACGATTTTGGTGTATCTTTTACAGGTTTTTCAAGGGTTCCAAACCCTTGAGACCTTGCATTGTAATTGAGATAAGTGTTCTTCCAATTCAATCAATATGTCTATGTGTTGGTTGTTTATATCTTGTTCTTGTCTCAATTCTACTATGCTAGGCTAGATCTCTTTTGTGTTTGCTTAGATCTAATGAAACCTAGATGTTGATTATGTGTTGATTACTTGTCTATTCTTGTTTTGGATGAATGATATTATATGTTAGGCTTAAGAAAACTGGCAGATCTCCAAATGGTAACATGCTTGAACGTCTTAAGAAACATGAACCGAGGCGTACTAGGTCTTTATTGGTTGTATTTAATGCATGAGCCACTGTTTACAATCCCTATAGTTGTGCTGGGTCATGGTGTAGGAGGAGATAAGAGCTCATAGAGTTGGGGAGTTATGTATGCCACCCCACGAATGGTATTAAGGAATACAATCCGTCATCCATACAAGTTTAACAAGTAATTAACGTGTAAAAGATATCTAGGGAGTAGTGAAGTCTAAGTAAACACAATTTCTCCAATTACTGCTCACAACCTTAGTATAATTAGTTTATTTTCATTTTTAGTATTTTATTTTGATTGCATCTTAGTTTTGGGTTAGTTGAATAGCAACTAATTCCGCCCACTCTTCCAAAACCCGAGATTTTACTTGCTTTTATAAAAATATAAAAATACAAAAATAATCATCTCTCACCTTTAGAACTATTAATTAGGTTTTCTAATCCTAGCGACACTATTCCTAAGCTGAACGATCAATCCCCCGGTACTTGTCACTATACTATACTACAACGATCAGGTACACTGCCTGGTGGGGGTTATAAGCTTCTCGAGATCCCTCGAGAGGTAAAGCAAGGTGCGATTCCCACGCATCAAGTTTTTGGCGCCACTGCCGGGGAATAGTTATTGTCTAGGTTAGGATTTCTTTTTATTAGGTCTACTTGCTAGATTCCTTTCTCGTAAGATTTTTATTTTTTTTTATTTTTAGGTCTTCTTTAGTCTATCTTATTTCTTCGTACCTTTGTTCGTAACTCTTTACCATCCGACATCATGGAAGGTGGTAACATCTTTGAACCCATCATCCCACCACAACAAAACCCACCATTGGAACCCCTTAGGCCCCGAACCTTAGGAGAGTATTCCCGACCTAGCCACCAAGGCTACCGAAACACCATTGAGCTCACCGGAGACAATGTGACCCCCTTGCGATCCGACACCATCCGGTTGGTGCAAAGCGGATGTGCATTCCATGGACTTCGTTCCGAAGATCCAAACCAACACCTTAAGGACTTCCTCAAAATCGTAGATTCCATAGACCTAGGTGTTGAAACTAGAGAGACCACCCGTTTACGCCTATTCCAATTCTCTCTACGGGATCAAGCTAGTCAATGGCTTGAGCGTTTACCCGCGGGATCCATCACCACGTGGGATGATCTCACCACTCGTTTCCTTGCTCAATTTTTCCCACCGGGGAGAACTACTAAGCTTAGGAATGACATCTTGATGTTCCAACAACGTCAAAATGAATCTCTTTATGAAGCATGGACTCGTTTCAAGGACTTACTCCAAAAAGTCCCTCATCATGGCATAGATCTTTGGCTCCAAGTCCAAATCTTCTATGACCATATCGACATCTCCACGAGGCGAACCATTGACCAATCGGCCGGTGGTAAGCTACGTGATCTTAGTGCGGAACAATCATGGGAACTCATAGAAGATCTTGCTCTCTATGACAATGAAAGTTGGAATGATCCCCGTGATTTGAACAGAACGGTCAAGGCAATAGCTTTGCCTTCGAACAATTCTAGCACTCCCGACCGTAGGATCATGGAACTTGAAGGTCGAGTCAAGTCTCTTATGAAATCTTACGAGGCTCAAAAACCTTCATTCCAAGTAAGCAGAATCGCTTCTACATGCAAACTATGCAATGGCCCTCATGAGACTCATAACTGCATGGAACTTCCAAGGCGTGCTTATAACAAATTCAAATCATCGCACATAGGTCAGGGTCCTCGAACTTCTGCTGAAGCCTATGAGGCATGGAAGGATAAACCTGATTTTAGAAGGTACCAAACGCGAAGCGTATCCTTCAATGACTCTTCACCACTCACTTGGTCCGAGCATTCTCCATCACAAGGCATTCCTAGGCAAAGCTGTGAAGATACTTTAAAGAAATTCATTCTCTCTCAAGAACTACAGCTCGCTACGCTCGAGGCCAAATTTAAACAACAGCAGGATGATGTAAACAACAAGATTTGTAATCTGTTGACTGCTATCAAAGAGCATATTGATAACAAGCCCATTCCTGTTAATGAGGTTAAATCTGCTACCATCATGAGTCCACCAACCTCCCCGGTAAAAATAAAAAGTCCTAGTAAGTTATTCAAACATCTGTCTCCTAACGGAAAAGAACCTGTCAACCCCCCTGGACCAATCCACTTCGTAAACACTATCACCACAATATCTGCTTCAGCACCCGACCCAACCCAACAACAACCCAACAAATTCAGTCAGACAGTGAAAGACGAGACCTCAAGGGTTGACCATGATTTGGCGAGAAAACCTACCGACTCACCCGAGCAATACACCACGCTAGAATACGACAAACCAGATGAAAGGAAAAAGAAATCGGAAGAGCATGAGAAAGATCCAACCATTTTGGGTAAATCTATTATAGAAGAACCCGAGAGAAAAATGGAGGATGTTATTAGTATGGGTAACAATCAGACTAAGGAAAGTAACCATAAGTTTTTTAAGATCCCCTGTACCATTGAGGAAAAGCTCTTAACCGATAGTCATGTAGATCCTAGCTCCCCAGTTAACATAATCCCCCTCTCCCTATACCACAAAACCTTCCCTGAGCACATTGCGTGCAAGAAAGTAATAGAGAATTTAACAATTAGGATTGGAGAGCTTGATTACAATACTGACCTCACCGTGGTTGATGACGTGAACCCTTTCACCAATCAAACGTTAACCCACCTTGTCCTTGGGATGCCATTCATCAATGAATCAGGAGCAATCCTTGACGAGAAAGATGGTAGTGTATTACTCACCAATGGTGTTAGGACGGTAATTTTTCGTAAGGATAGCGAGGAGGTTTATGAGTATCGTCCCTCCCTTGAGGGCAATCTATATGGGTCAAAGGATGGAGAGCTGAGGAAGATAAGACGGCGTGATCCGAATAACCTAAAAATCCCTTGTATGATCGGTCATAAGTACTTCGAAAACGTATACATTAATGTATTCCTGCCAAAGAATTTTATGTCATTGTTTCATTATAACAATATCTGCAGATGAGGGATGATTTACAAGGGAGAGAAAGTGGTTGGTAAGGATCATGAAATCCAAGTGTTCGTAGGAAATATGGCATTTCCTATGGAGTTCACAATTGTAGACAACATAGAGGACTATGTTGACCCTAGGCTATCGCAAGTCGTATTTGGAGCACCCTTTTGTGAAATCACTAAGTTGATAGTGGATGACTTGAACGGAATCATGACCTTCACTGACGGGATTAGGAGGGTTTCATACCAAACGCCATACAAAAGAAGAGATCTTAGGGGAATAGATTGCGACGGGCTTGATGTGATGAGCTCCCAACTTGTCTTATGTGATGATGATATTAGGAGAGGGTGTAGAAATATCTCTGACTTATCTTGTGGGTTCTTTAAAGATGTTAGTAAGCTTGGCTCTAAGTATCGACGGGATTTTTTCGAATTAGAAGATCCGAAGTACTTACACTATGAAAGCGATACTGGTTTAGAAGACGACCTAGAGAAGGGAACCAATGATGGAGTCACGTAGTAACCCATGACTTTGAGTCTAGCTACAAAACTCGTAAATAAAGAAAAGCGCTTCTTGGGAGGCAACCCATGTTTTGTGTGATTTTATTTGTTTGATTGTTATTTGTTTCCGTATGCATGTTTTATTTTTATTGTTGGTTAATCATGTTTCTCAACTAAAATGTGGAAATACTTTATTATGTTGTTTGGCCTAGTCTTAACTTCAACCTAAAGGTATTTTTGCAAAAGATAAGTGTAAGGGGAAACCCCAAATATGTTTTTAAGAAACAAACCGATCATGATTCTCCACAATATTTAATGAACATGTATATTCGTATTTGTTAGAGTCAAATGCTTGTATTGAGTCATAATGAAGTTTTGCAAGATTTTCTAGGAAGTAGGACAAAGTTTTTCCAGAAATTTTCCGGAAACTTAACATAAGAATTTCTGCAGGTCCATTCTAACGGTGTCAGAGTATTGCTCTTGACGGCGTCAGGAGTTAAAATCTGGAAATTTTACCGGTTTTGTTTTTCTAACGGAGTCTTATGGTTTTTGTGAATTATTAAGTTTTATAATCTCCAGGAAATCTGCAAACTTCATTCCACAAGCATTATATCTTACTTTGTTTTCTAGGATTTAGTAACTTATATAGGATGCCGCCGATTTTACGCGAGGTTGCCTTGTCTATTGCTGTCAGGATTTACAGGTTATTTATGACAAGAAGATGATTTATATTCTGGAAGGGAAGCTTTGATTGTTCGTTTTCTTGGAGGAAGATTTACCCTGGCCAACCTATAATCCATACCGAGCGAATCAGGGGAGTATTTGATTTCATTCTCTTTACCTCTTAACTTTTACATTCTTTACTTGAACATTGGGGACAATGTTCATCCTAAGTGTAAGGGGAGGGTAAAAAGATGATACCTTACATATGCACTTTCGCTTGAGTTTGTTTTGTTTGATAGTAGATGTGTAATAAAACTATGAGAAATACTTGTTAGTGTAATTTTAGCGCCAAATTTAAATTTTTTTACAACATTTAGGAGTGAAACTTTAGCCATAGCAAGCGTCTCATGGATAGGAGATTGTATGACTAGCACATAACCGTATATTCAGAAAAATTTTCCACCCAAAAATGTGAGGTTCGCCTTTAGATTTGATAGGAAAAGCATTTATTATTAGTGCTTATGAGTGTACCGGTAGCATTTAGATTCTAGAACTTGCGTTAGTGATGCATCCCGAGACCGCGAGTGAGACTACATTCGTGTGGTAGGATTTACTATATGATAAGAGGCATTAGGATCACCCTTGTGTTAAACCCGTATCATAATTACTTGACCATTTAAGTCATATTACTTGGCTAGTTAAGTCAACTAATTTTTCCCACACCCTTAGCGTTGTACTCATTTTTAGTACACGAAACCCCTAGTACACCCCTCCGAGCCTATCTTTTCGTTTCTAACTTTAAGCATCTTACTTAAAGGAAGAATTTGTTACACCCCACTTAAATGTACACCCAAATCGCCTTAGCCTTCCGTGTATGCGCTCATTTTTAGTGCATTATTGTTATTTGTTAAACCCTAAGTTAACTTTCTAATTGATTACATGGTTGCTAAGTCGAGTCATATCATTGTACATATTGTTTTGGGATTATTGGGACTCATGGGTAAGTACTTATTTTATGGAGTAATGGGGAAGAACATAATATATTACCCCCATATGTGCGTTAATCTTAAAAGTGCTCCAAGTGTTTTGATTTTCTTAATTCGAGTCATTAGTTTAGTTAATTGTAAAGTATGTAAAGATTCAAGTGTAAAGGGAATTCTCATCCCCTATGATGTATTATTTTGGATGGTAGGGTAAGAGTGTATGCAAAAAAAAAAAAAAAAAAAAAAAAAAAAAAAATCGAAAAAATTAAGAAAAAAAAATAGAAAAAGAAAAAAGAAAAAAAAACATACGGACTACCATCCCGTTTTTATTCTATGTTTATTTTATGTTTTTGTTATTTTTCATTTATTAGCTTAAGTCGAGTCTAGTCTTGGCTTAGCAACGCCATCTTGTACATGTAATTAACTAAGATTGTTAACTCGCCACCAGTAAAATTTCCTTTATCCAACAAAACCGTGTAATTCATATCCCTATACCTAACGTTACAACCCTTTAAAAGACCTCTTTGATAGTTTATCCTAGGTGCTTACGCCATGTGGTGGAGGTTTGATCCTTTCCCAAGCCTATGGTAATCTATTTTGCTATGACAGGTAGTGAGAGATATCTTCCATTTCCATAATGTTATATTACTTTATTACACCCAAGAGATGTGAGTATCTAAACACTATTTGTGAGGTGCTTGTGTATGACCTCCGTGCTTGTCTATTGGTCTTTAGTGGAACGATTATTTGTTGTAATTACTTTTATATTAGTGTTAAATGACCCCTAACTTGTCTTTTGAGTAGAATAAAAGCTCATTTGCTTGAGGACAAGCAAATCTCAAGTGTAAGGGTATATGATGAGGCGAAAAATGATCCGTTTTTAGGGGGTCATTTAAGCCCGAATCCGAATTTATTTGATCAAATATTGTCCTAAATCGTTCCTTTTGTGATTTTAGGTGTTTGGAGAGTGAATTCTGGAAAAGAAGCCATTTTGGACGTTTTGGGAGCATAAAAGTGAGGAAAACGGCAAAGTACCAAATTTCCATGCTGAAGATACAAGGTGACGGCGTCAAGAGTAATATCTTGACGGCGTCAGACATGAAGATTAAAAGACCGTAGGTGGTGACGGCGTCAAACGCCTTCATGACGGCGTCAAAGTGGCAAGAATAAAATACCGTGGTCGGTGACGGCGTCACATAGGCCGTCATAAGTAGATCAAGGCCGTCCGAGGAAGTATATGGCGGCGAGGTGACGGCGTCACAAGTAACTCTTGACGCCGTCAGCCTACTTTTCCTATATATAGTTTTCTAGTTTTTTCATTAAAAAGAGAGAAGTTTTGGTGAAACCCTAAAGACGATTTTGGTGTATCTTTTACAGGTTTTTCAAGGGTTCCAAACCCTTGAGACCTTGCATTGTAATTGAGATAAGTTTTCTTCCAATTCAATCAATATGTCTATGTGTTGGTTGTTTATATCTTGTTCTTGTCTCAATTCTACTATGCTAGGCTAGATCTCTTTTGTGTTTGCTTAGATCTAATGAAACCTAGATGTTGATTATGTGTTGATTACTTGTCTATTCTTGTTTTGGATGAATGATATTATATGTTAGGCTTAAGAAAACTGGCAGATCTCCAAATGGTAACATGCTTGAACGTCTTAAGAAACATGAACCGAGGCGTACTAGGTCTTTATTGGTTGTATTTAATGCATGAGCCACTGTTTACAATCCCTATAGTTGTGCTGGGTCATGGTGTAGGAGGAGATAAGAGCTCATAGAGTTGGGGAGTTATGTATGCCACCCCACGAATGGTATTAAGGAATACAATCCGTCATCCATACAAGTTTAACAAGTAATTAACGTGTAAAAGATATCTATGGAGTAGTGAAGTCTAAGTAAACACAATTTCTCCAATTACTGCTCACAACCTTAGTATAATTAGTTTATTTTCATTTTTAGTATTTTATTTTGATTGCATCTTAGTTTTGGGTTAGTTGAATAGCAACTAATTCCGCCCACTCTTCCAAAACCCGAGATTTTACTTGCTTTTATAAAAATATAAAAATACAAAAATAATCATCTCTCACCTTTAGAACTATTAATTAGGTTTTCTAATCCTAGCGACACTATTCCTAAGCTGAACGATCAATCCCCCGGTACTTGTCACTATACTATACTACAACGATCAGGTACACTGCCTGGTGGGGGTTATAAGCTTCTCGAGATCCCTCGAGAGGTAAAGCAAGGTGCGATTCCCACGCATCAAGTTTTTGGCGCCACTGCCGGGGAATAGTTATTGTCTAGGTTAGGATTTCTTTTTATTAGGTCTACTTGCTAGATTCCTTTCTAGTAAGATTTTTATTTTTTTTTTTATTTTTAGGTCTTCTTTAGTCTATCTTATTTCTTCGTACCTTTGTTCGTAACTCTTTACCATCCGACATCATGGAAGGTGGTAACATCTTCGTACTTGATACCCATGCCTGCAAGCTGATTTATAATACCCTGAAAAGCATTTAAGTGATCAGTAATAGGAGACCCATCAGTATACTTTAATCCCATCATTTGCTTGATTAAGAACAACTTGTTATTTCCAGTTTTTCGTGCATATAACTGTTCAAGTTTGTTCCAAAGAGTACGAGCATGTGTCTCCTCACAAATATGGTTCAAAACATTATCATCAACCCACTGCCTAATATACCCGCAAACCTGTCTATGCAAAATGGTCCATTCTGCATCTGTTTTGTTCTCAGGTTTCTCAGCACTAAAAACAGGCAAGTAGTAATCTTTAACATAAAGGAGATCTTCCATCTTTCCTTTCCAAACATGATAATTAGAACCATTCAAACTAACCATCCTACTTGTATTAGCTTCCATCATTCAAACAGGTTAAGTCCCCAGACCAAGAACCAAGCTCTGATGCCAATTTGACGGGTAAAGGTGCAATGGGTCACAACGGTATAAACTAAAATGCGGAAGCAAAACCTTCGTTTGACAACACCTACCCAAACCCGTATGAACCTATGAGGAAGTAAACAAATAAGGCACACTAACCACAACTATAAACAGCCCCTAACAATATAAAATCAGCCCCAAGACCAGCAGGTAATAAAGTAAACAAACACACAACAAGAACACCAAAGCTTTTAGCGTGGAAAACCTCAAAACGGGTAAAAACCACGGGACAACTAGTGCCACTTAAATCCACTATCAACCAAGAGAGGTACACAAAGTCTTCTCTAGATAACACTAGAGGTATACAACAAACATCATAATCTTGGAATCAACATCAAGATATATGGCAACAAACAAAGAACAAGAAAGGAAGAATATCACCAAAACTGATGCAATCTGCCCGGGCAAGAAACAGGACTTCAAAGCCTCAAAATCAGAATCCCAACGGTCAAAACCTTCCTTTATATGTAAGGAAGCTACTGTCCGAAAATCGTGACGATCCGACGGTTCAAACTCCTGTGATTGTACAAACACTGCTGTTGGGTTTGGGTGATATTTTAACTCCGAAATTCTTCTTTCTTTTCTGTTTTTGTTTTTCTCACAAACTTCTCTCGTACACCTTCTAACTACTGAACATAGGTAGTAATAGGGGACTCAAAATGGACCCCAAGATAGGTCTTAAAGAGTTGGGCTCTTAACCTCATGGGCTAAAAAAATACCCAACAGAATAGTCTCATCATTGTCATTCGTTTAAAAACATATGTGGTTGGATCACCAGTATAACTTTTTTTTCTAAGCTTTAGGGGCATGTATTGTATATATAGTGAATTGGCATTAAAGCTAACATTTATTCTTTCTCTTACTTTCTGCTAACCATTGTAAAAGGTTTAAGTTTACACATTTGCGTGAGATAATATTTCTCTTCTTCTTTTCTTTTTCTTTTTTTGAAAAATTTACAAGAAAGACCATTTTTGCTTTATTTGATATATATTGGAAAATCACATTAATAACGACTAACAACTTCCTAGAGCTTTCCAACTATTCCAAAGCTGGTTGGTTTGTGTTAGAATATGGACATTATTTTAGTAGTCGTATGTTAGGATCGAACTTGAGATCACGGGATTGCACACAATACGTATGAAGAGAAAAAGTAATAATTATTTATAAATGTTATAATTAATTATTAAACACAAAATAAATAATAATAATTAGTATTATTGATTAATGACTAATTATTTATTAAACGAAGATTAGGAAAGTAATACTAGACAAAACATGGAAACAAGAGAAGGTTCCGGAATCCCCTAGGGGAGTCCTACACCGATCGGCCTAAGGGGGTTTCCACCTCCTTATGTGCCTTGTGCTCCAAGTTTTGTGTAGTATATAAGCAAACCCAAGATGTAGGTTTTTCTCATAACTTGTACACACACATCTTGGTGTTTTTTCTCTCCTTTCTTTTATGCTTGTCGATTTATCAAACTAAACCCCTACGGGTTTTGATTTTATTAATCTACACAAGTTTTGTGTTTATTACTTGCATAAACGTTTTCTTGAATTAGTACGTGTGTACAAGAACGTGAATCAAACACACTATTGTTTGATTCTTGGATTGAATTACAAAAAGGTAAGGGGTAATTCTTATAATCCTTATAAACCCTAATTAGGGTTCTTGGTTCCGGAAGATTGCATTGATTCTTGTTCGGGCTAGAATCACAAAGGTATGTTTACGATTTATATTATTGATTAATTAATTACATGTTATTCGATCTATTATAATTGCTTCCGCTTATGCTCACTTTGATGTACTTGGTTTATTTATATGAAGGTCATGATATAATAATTCCAACAGTGGCATCTAGAGCCGTTATAATGTGTAATTAATTATCGAAACGCATAAAAATTGGATCTTGATTCGTTTTGTTACATGTTTTTTTAGGGTTTTAGATTCCTAACCCTAATTTATTTATTGGGTCGATTTGACCTTTAAAGTTTTTAGGGTTTTGGTTTTTAATTTATTTTAATATGATTAGAAACCCTAGGATGTCATGTAATTGTTATGCGTTTTAGTAAACGATCTTGGTACAATATGTTAATTGTTAAGCTAAATCCATGAAAAGTGCATATTTGCATGGATTTTATATTGTGTTATTATTTAAATTGTTTAAATTGTTTATATGAATTAATGGTTAAGTTATATCGAAACATGTAAATTTATTAATATATGTCGAATTGGGGAATACTCCAATATTAAGTAATCAATTATGTGCTATGTGGTATTTATTTAATTTTGGCTTACGCAATCGATTTATCGATGTATGTGGCTCTTTTTCCAAGAAGAAGAAAGCCCTAATTGAATTAATACATTATACACCTAGATTGATTATTAATAGGATTTTTTTTTAATAAGATTTGCATGTGGCTACATGTTTTATACATATTTAATTGTTATGATTATGTATATGTGTTTATTTAATTGTTTTATTTTTTATTGTATTACTTGTTTTTGTTTATTTATTGTGTTAGACATGTTTATATAAACGAAAAGGGTAATTTTTTGAATAGAAAAATAATACGGACTAAATAATGGCGAAATTGTTTTGGTTTTTAAGAGTTTAAAATTTCAAATGATTGGTTGATTGATGTTTTTGTACGTAATGGTTAAATAGGCTCGACCGAAGTTTACACACTATAAGATGGGTATAAGGATGGCAACGCATTAAATTGTGGCCTTAGATAGACAACATTCTGTCTTAACGCTCGTTTGTGTGTAAATTAGACTTACCGAACAACCATTACATGTACATTGTCATCTTAAGGGTGAATAATCCACAATTCCACAATGATTATCCGAAACACTAAGCTTTCGGGCTTATGCAAAAGTACGATATAGTGGACGATAATTGATGGTTATTCTTTAATTGGTGAACCCGATACCTCAATCAAAACTTTGTTATTTTACTCTTAGCAAATTGGTAATAAAAATGTTTTGTAAAACCAATGTTATGAAGTTGTATGCATGCTTCTTCATACATTATTTTGATTACACGTCAAAATTTAATACCCTTATAAAATTAAGTCGAATGCCATCTAATTAAGAACACTTGAAGTTGTAATTTACGTCATGTGAGACTTGGCGAGATTGCAATGGAAAGGTAAATTTCATAAATTCATTGCTAGCAGATCAACTGATGTGATGGATTTGTGAGTTTGCAGTTTTTAAGTTAGACGACTTAAATTGAGTAGGAAGTGAGACTTGGACTCAAGGCATTAAGATGGGGATCAAACATGCTTACATTACAAATGTTTTGTGATTGTAAATCCCATAAATCTAGGAATTGCAATATGATATTGGCAATTATTGTTCGACAATTACCTTGTTGAATACTATCATTACTAGCAGATCAACTGATGTAATGGTACTATGTCAATTTAGGATCCTAGCTTTAAGAAAATACTATGGTTTATATGAATATTTACCAATGGGTATTTTATTTTCTTAAAGATCTAATTATCGAAAATACTGAAATTGAATTTTGTAATTCGTTTTAATGTATTAATGCAACGTTCAAACCGTAAACGTATTTTGGGCTTTGGTAAATTGATCTAGTTCTGTTTTCAAACAAATGTTTGATTAAGAAGTATTTACTTAAAAGACAAAAGAAGTCTCCTTTCTATGAAGGAAGAGTGAGACACAATCCTATTCCTTTTCATGAATGAGAAAGGATAATAGGAATATTAGATATGTCTAAATTCTAATATAACTCATAGCAAATTTTTTTAATAGTTAATAAAATTGCGACTATTTTCCGTAGGGATTTTATCATCCTCATTCGGTGATTAAAATTCTTTGTAACAAATATGATATTTGGTTAACAGAAAATTATGGATAACATTTTATGAGTTATTATAATTAGAAGCTAGACTAATTACTGCTAAATGTTTAAAGACAAACTAGTTGTTTTAACTATTTTAAAGGTGCTACATACATTGTAGGATGGTAGACCTATTAAGGAAGAAATTGCATGCCCAATTTTTCAAGTTAATAACATTTGGTGGATAGTCCATCATTTACGTAGTAGAATACACTCTTTAGTACATAAGTAATTGTTACGTATGGACATTCAAAGGTGTAGGAAAGTTAAAAGCACACTATTTTCTTTCACTGGATATGAAACATTTACAATGTTGTCAAATTCAGTGAGAGTATTGTGTACTTATTACTGAATAAGGAATTATTGTAATGATCTTTAATTCAGTGGGAGTTACAAGCTTTGACATCTTGGTAGCTAAAGATAATTAATTTCCAAGTGTAGACACTCATACTTTTAAGGATAGTCTTGTACGTTTCCTTACTAGAAATTGTTGTTTTACATATACTTGTTATGCTACATTCTATGACACAATCATATTCAACACATAAACAAATGCATGGCATGTTGTTTATCAAATATATGAGGTTGTTCCATGCACAAGTAGGAGAAATGTTATCTTTATTGTGTGCAAGAAACAACTCATAAAGATATGATTCAATGGATTCTCTTGACTACAAGGTAAGAGAATAATGTTCTAATATTAATTCTAGAAACACTTGGTGTTACAATTTATGTTATGTGAGATCTTAACTAGATTGCAACAACAAGGTGAATTTCATATTTCATTACTAGCAGATCAACTGATGTAATTGAACTATGAGAATTTGCAGTTTCAAAATTAGATACCTATTAGAACATGTGTCAATATGATAACAAGACTACTTTAATTTATAGATTTATGAATTCATGGAATGACATAAATTAATTAAGTAATCTAATGCTACTTCAATCTGAGTATTTATGTGTTCTTGGAATGACATAAATAAATGAATAAATAATGTTGTTTACATTATTGTGAAGTAATATATTAACTTGAAATTACTATTGAAACCAAAAGATGGTGTTCATAATTACTTTAGTTAAATATGTTTATGTTTTATAGTAAAGATATAAACATAAAGTCTTTAATTGTTACAAGACTTATAATAAAGTAAGACGTTATCTTGTTGTGTTTTTTAATTAAGACATATACATGAAGTTTTTAAACTGTTAAATGACTTATAACGTATAGTGGGATTATAACAGTTTATGTTTTTCTTGTAAAGACATGGACATGAAGTAACTTTGTAAAAGTACTTGTGTTATAAGGCATGTAAAAGGCTTGGATATTATTATACCATTAAAATGAATTAGTTGGTAAATAGACAAGTCAAAACGAATATGGTTATCTTAAATATTGTTAGATTGTCTTGCAATATTAATACTAATGGAATATCAAATGTTTATGGTATGTTCAGTTAGGAAAATCAAACTCTTGTTATATTGTTTGATTAAAGATAACTATGACTTCTTTTCTTCCAAAAGTTTTCAAGGTTAGAATGTTGAGTATGACTTGGACATATTTGATAAAACTCCAACATAGAAGATTAATAAGACATTATCATATGATGGAATGTGATGAATGTGATGAATCACATTAAGTCTTAAATTGAAGTTCTAAATTTGTTTAACTTTTTATGAAGAGGTTGTTAACAAAGTTAAGTCAGGAACTGTCAATATGTATTTGTAATATCCCAAAAGAGAATATTGTATTATTGCTTAATTTGCTAAGTATTTAAAGATAGTCTTTAAATTGCTAAAAGCAAGTGGGAGTGTTGATCTTTAATAGATAAAATTACAAGATACATAATCTTCTAAAATACACTAGTAAATATCATGATGAAGTTTGACATTTAAATGTTAAATCTCAAGATGATAAAGTTTGATATTTAAATGTTAAATCTCAAGATAATGGAATTATCATTCATAGAATAGCAATATATCTCAGATATTTGATTAATATGCTGAGGGCTATGATTTACAGGATTATTGTAAACCTGATAATCATTATGATACATTACCAAATATAAAGTTGGGTAAAGTATACATGATATGAATGATTAAGATGCTGTCCATAAAGATAATCAATTTTGAAATTTGATTTATCTTAATAGTATGACTAGAAAATGAAGATGAGTTTCTTCAAAGATTTGGTAACCTTTTTGGTTTAAATCTTTGTATAGAAATCATATGGACAATGTTGTACACGTATTTAATGTATGTTTTATGACAAGATTATTAATCACATTTAAGCAATTAACTGTGATTGAATATTCTATTATAAACATATTAAATATATAAAGATTATGATTGTCAATTTTAGTTTCATATATATGAAATTGACAATAGAATATCAAAACTCTTTCATGAGTGATTACTTGAGCGAGGACGATAAGTAATCAAAAGGAGTCTATGAATTCAAATAAATCTTTAGAAGTGTACATGGTGCAATAATCCATGGATGGATAAATGCATGCATCTAGAAGATTATTTTATGTTTAATTATTAAATTCATGTTTTGATTTATAATTTAAATAAAATAATTTCTAAGTATTCCTAAAAGCTAGTGGGAGTATTATGTTTAATTTCTTAAATCATATATGTTGTAGAACATATGAAAAGTAATATTCCATATAAGTAAATGTTAAGTCTTAGAATGGAATGAAACTTTACTTGCAAGATTTAGGAAATAAGACATATAACCTTGGAATGAATGTTTATTGTTGAAACATGTGTGGTAAATAAATCTAATATAACATGATATATTATTTAGAAAGTCTAAATGAATATGTACAACATGAATAAAATTTAAGTATGACTTAAAGATTTTTCATGAACATCATGTTTTATCATGCTTGATTACAAGATGATTTGGCAATATTAATATCTAATTAAAAAGTTATTAGATAACTCGTGTAATATTCTAAAAAGAATATGTTTGATTATAGAATCACATCCTAAAATCTGAAATAGCTTCCAAATTCTATAGATGAACAATTTTTCAATGGTTGTGAAAATTGTCATAGCTAACAAACTTGAAAGTTTGAAGGGCATCAAACATTACACAATAGATATTAATGTTTACGGAAGTTTTAATAACATATTGTTGTTGCATACAATGATGTTAATGAAATTGAGATGACACTCAATGCTAGTTATGGTAAGGATTTCATCTTTGGCTATTACTAGTTATGCTTACTAAAAGCATAGTTGCATTATACATTAAAAGAATAAGAATACTTTAAACTTTAAAATGTTTAAGAGTTTAATTATCATAAATTGGTGGTTAAGGATGTGACACATTTTATGAAATATTATATGGCATTGTCAAAATAGTTGAGTATGTATATATAAGAATTTCAATAGTTGAATTCTTGAAATAAGTATTCTCAAAATTCCGATAGATCAAAGTTGGATGATTTATGTCTTGTCAACAAGTAGGAATGTCATTGCTTGAGACATAATTCATCAACAAGAGTTATCATGCATTGATCAATTTAGTATTTGGATAAGGGATGTTAAACAATTATTATAATAAATTTAAATACATGGTATGTTTAATTTATAATAAATTGTATCCTATATTTGTATGTTTAAATCCATGAATAAAGGTTATTCTTAAATTGTCCGTTGTCAGTTAATAATATGGGAATATTATTAAATTAAGACAAATCTGAAGGTTGGTATAATATACTTAAAGTATATTGATGCGTAGTCATGCCATTTCAGATGATATTCGATGATACTGAATATAGGACTTATCCCAACTACATGATGTTACTTTATGGATTTAGTTATTAAGTAAATCATGAGAAGTTATCCTCAGACTTGAGATGCAAGATAAGTGTCATGAATGTAGTACATTTTTGTGGAACAACTTAACGCTATACGTAACTGGTAGTAATAAGGGTTGTTTTCGGAAGTGTTACAAAGTTTGTGGGTTTTGCTTGTAGTCAAGATAGAATTTGTTCCTTCAAATTTATTTTTTGGAGTTTAATACTGCTGGGCCCCTCGTAGGGTTGGTAAGATGCATGTACGGCCGTACCCAATATCTTCCCTGAATATGTTCAGAAGATTTGGTAATCTTGATCAATCACAAACAACGAGAAACAGAATGGTTAAATTAAGGAATGACTTTAATCCATATCCTTATTAACGTGGTATTAGAAACAAAAGGATAATAATAATGAGAAATCATTAAAAGGTTTTCCAGGAGCCTTACTCGAGATCGTACTAGAGGCATCGGCGTGTTGCAAGACGCTAACCGATGTGATTACACTATTAAAATATGTCCAAGTGGGAGCTGTTAGAATATGGACATTATTTTAGTAGTCGTATGTTAGGATCGAACTTGAGATCACGGGATTGCACACAATACGTATGAAGAGAAAAAGTAATAATTATTTATAAATGTTATAATTAATTATTAAACACAAAATAAATAATAATAATTAGTATTATTGATTAATGACTAATTATTTATTAAACGAAGATTAGGAAAGTAATACTAGACAAAACATGGAAACAAGAGAAGGTTCCGGAATCCCCTAGGGGAGTCCTACACCGATCGGCCTAAGGGGGTTTCCACCTCCTTATGTGCCTTGTGCTCCAAGTTTTGTGTAGTATATAAGCAAACCCAAGATGTAGGTTTTTCTCATAACTTGTACACACACATCTTGGTGTTTTTTCTCTCCTTTCTTTTATGCTTGTCGATTTATCAAACTAAACCCCTAAGGGTTTCGATTTTATTAATCTACACAAGTTTTGTGTTTATTACTTGCATAAACGTTTTCTTGAATTAGTACGTGTGTACAAGAACGTGAATCAAACACACTATTGTTTGATTCTTGGATTGAATTACAAAAAGGTAAGGGGTAATTCTTATAATCCTTATAAACCCTAATTAGGGTTCTTGGTTCCGGAAGATTGCATTGATTCTTGTTCGGGCTAGAATCACAAAGGTATGTTTACGATTTATATTATTGATTAATTAATTACATGTTATTCGATATATTATAATTGCTTCCGTTTATGCTCACTTTGATGTACTTGGTTTATTTATATGAAGGTCATGATATAATAATTCCAACAGTTTGTACTAAAGGTCCAAAGGTTAAAAGAGTACTAAAAAGGTTAATTATCATTTTGTGCTTTTAGTTTGTTTTAGTTACTAGCTAGCTTTGTAAGCAATTCCCTTGATATATAGCTAGGCAAGTTTTCATTTTTATATCATATCACAATAACTGAACAAAGATCAAAGTGTACCAAGTTTTGTTTGATATAAAGAAAGTTAAATTCAGTATGCATTCACTTTGTATGGGAAATGGAAATTGAAAAACAAATGTGTAATTATATATAGGGATAATAAGGGACTTTTAGATATAAATACTAAATAACATCGATTTAATATGTTTGTAAATAATAAGCTACTAGAATGACCAGGGCTAAGATACTAGAAATTGATAGGGATAGACCGGAACGACAGGTGGAATTACTCGTGCAAGCAATGGAGTCACTCGTGGAGTTACTGATGCAAGCGATGTAGTCACTAGTAGAATTACTTGCGGTGCAAGCAGTGGAGTCACCTGTGGAGTTACTAATGCA
The DNA here is from genome assembly GCA_030686995.1 of Artemisia argyi. Lineage (NCBI taxonomy): Eukaryota > Viridiplantae > Streptophyta > Magnoliopsida > Asterales > Asteraceae > Artemisia > Artemisia argyi. Next base: position 33,116,492 of record CM060695.1, read on the forward strand.
AGCAGTGGAGTCACTAGTGGAATTACTCGTGGAGCCGGTGATGTTACTGGTGTAGTTGCTGTTTGGATCATCATGGGCTTGATGTCCACCTCCAAAAACAATTACAGGGATCACAACTGCTGGAATTCCGCCAATTCCCTTTGGACCACCTCCACGACGACCTCTACTACGATGATCACGGCCACGCCGACCACGTCTACCAAAAAGATGCACCACCACACCTTTGTTCACAACATGTTCTTTCTTAATGTCTACAAAAAAGACATATAGGAGTACATATTTTAACCAAAAAAAGACATATACATATACATATACATATACAAGATATATCATAATGTTGGACCTAAGCAATGACAAAAAAGAAAAATTATACCGATAGCATTAATAACATCCGAATGATTTGAGGATGCATGAAGCTGCAGACATACAGAAAACAATATTAAAAGTATTATCATTAGTATCTTCATTTTCTTAATATTCATTTCGTGCTTAGTTCTTTCTCAGCGTTGATGTTTTTATGTAAGCCTTATAATCACAGTTTTAATTAACAAAAATACCATTAGAGGTTTCTTGTGTTGCTCTAATTACTTGATGTGAAAATCACAATAATATTGCCTCGCAACTTCCAAGAGCTTTCCAACTATTCCAAGAATGGTGAGTTTTTACTAAAGGTCTAAATGATAAAAAGAGTAAGAAAATCAATTACATTTTCAATTCACACATCTAATTTACTTTTGAAGAAAAAAAGGGTGGTACCTTCCGTAAAGTTATGTTAGTAGTTTATCAGTTTCGCATACGTTACAGAGTCAAAGTTTTATTGTACTTATAAGTGAAATGACGAATCTAGTATATACTACCATATAATGTATTTAGGACATCTATATTTAGAAGTCTTAAAATGTTTAAGACCAAAAACATTTCTTTAATAGGAAAGATACATACATGCTTATAATTTTTTAAGACTTACAAGAAAAGAAGCATAGTGTACACCACTTTAATGCACATAATTTTCAGACTTACAAGACAAGAAGCATAGTGTACACCACTTTAATGCACACATTAAAAAAACATTAATGTTATTTAATGTAATCAATTAATTAATTGGTTAATAAATACAATTAATACAGTTATTAAAACACCTTTTACATAAGAAATACAAATTATCAAGCATATTGTACAACCAAATTAAACACAATTCGAGTATTAAATGTCACTAATACAAATAATAAAGCACATTATTCAAGCCTGAACAAGTAACAGGCCAAATGGGCTTGAGCCCGAACAGGTGCGGGCCAAACAGGCCCAACGGGCTCGAGCCCAAACGAGCTCGGGCTAAACGAAATTCTTGATCTCCTTAAATTTATTATCAAAAAAATATAATAAACTAAAATACATAGTTCACCGAAAAATTTTATTTCAGGGTACCCGCCGCTGCAACGCGCGGGTACTCTGCTAGTTGTTACCAACGTCAATATGAATCAACCAAATCAAAATTGCAAACTATACAAGCATACATGATACAACATCATCATAACTAAACTAAATTTTCTTTTATTAACAATTTGCTGTTTCATCAAACTTAATTACATGATTATGTATGAAAAGAGTGGAGGGTTTAAGTTGTACAATAGACACATACTTTTTTAAATGTATCGTTATGGTATGTGTACTAAAAAAGGTATTAGTCTAATAAGTGAACTTTGAGATTCGAGCTAATATGGCTGTTTTTATACCGGCTACCGGTGAAACCGGCAATAAGTTTTATTTTTGTGTCTTTTGGGCTCACATCACTTAAACACATAAATGCAAACACCCACCACCACCTCGCCACCCTAGACGCACCCAATAACGGAGCTAGGCAAATAAAAAAACGATCTGCGGAAAAAATGGTATGGTAGAATTTGTTTACCCGATGGATGATCAAACTTTTGTAACTTTATTGTTTCAATTGACGTCTTAAACTAGTAATATTCTCTTGGTTGAGGCTGTCTTATTTATCGAAGTTACGATTTTTCAGTCAAACAAACCAAAATTAATTAATTTCTTGAAAAAAGTACTAAGCAATGTGAAACAAAACTAAGAGATTAATTATAACCTGTATAAAATAAGCAATAACCAAACACCCAAATAAACCAAAATGACGCCGAAAAATAAATAATCACATAACTTCTCCTTAGTAAACACTGTTCAATTGTTGTGTTAAAAAGGTGATGAAATCGAGTCTCTGTGAATCCGTGATTAACTAGTGATTAACTAGAGTGGTATTGTAATTTCGTTTAGTCAATCGAGTCTTGAGATGCATTTTATTTTGGATGGGCCAGTCTTATATTTTATAGGTCTTATTTTATAGGCGGACCTATTAGCTTAGTTAAGTAATTACATTACAAAATATACATATACTCGTATCCAATATAAGTGTTGGTGGCCATGTCCCATCCCACATATAACGTGGCTTCATCCCTGGACGCACCCACCGGCACATACTTTTGCCACCACACCCGTCACCCCTACAGGTACCCCGCCACCACCTCACACTCCACTAATGATGTGGTGGTTACCGTAGTTATGAAGGTGTTGAAGATGGAGGAGGTTGGAGGTGAAGAGGATGAAGATCGGGTGTTGAAGACCGAGGTGGTGGTACATATGGTTATAATGGTATGGAGAGACGGTTATGGATAGGGGTGAGCAAACAAAACCGAAAAAATCGAAACTGAACCGAAAACCGATAAAACCGAACCAAAAAAACTGACCGAAACCAAAAACATATGGTTCGGTTTTTAATTTTTCAAAAACCGAAATATACGGTTCGGTTTCGGTTTTCGTCAAAAAACCGAACCGTAAAAACCGAACCGAACCTAACCGATTTTATTATATATAATATATAATTAATATAATATGAATAAATAAGTAAATAAATCAAATTTAAAAATTTATATTCATTTTGTGAGTAGATTTATAATATATTTATCTTAACGTTTATTTTTATATGCGTGTTTGTCGTGCCGTGTGTTTACTATATATCAATAAATATATAATGATGATCATACTATATGCAATTATGTATGTTCATATGCATGTTTGTGTCTTATTTATATGTGTATAATTATATAATTATGCAATAAATATTATTATGCTACATTGACAAAAAAATAATAATAATAAGAATAATCAATTTTTTATGTAATACAAGTTTGTTTGAATAAATTTGTCATTCCCAAATATAAACGGGTGTCCATTTTGATTATTACATGGGCTCCTTTATATAAAATGAAATTTTAGGGGTGTCTACCAACACGCTAATAACTTGAATGAAGTTATGATTTATACATACTAGCTTGCATGAACTCTGAAAAAACATATGACGTGTTTATATATATATAGTCACAACTCACAATGGACCGATCATTATGTTATGACTTTTAGTCTTTTACTTCCCCATCAGATGAAAAATGATAGCATTCGAGAACAGTGTAATAACGAAAGATCCTTTTGCAAATATAATATTGAAAAATGGGAAAAATAACTTGGTTTTCTTCTTTTGTAACATTTACATAAAAATTAAATGATGAACAGTATCATGTCCGTTAAAGATTTATATAGGAACAACTGCACGAAACAACACACATGAACATTCTTATAACCAAATCCTGTTTTGACATACAAACTGTTTTTTGGATCTTGTGGCGGTATCGGAATAAAGTGTCTTTCGACTCTTGGTGGCGATGAAGTACAGTAAAAGTTTGTTTGCACTTATGAATTCTCCATAGGTGCAATCAATGCTCTGGTTCCTAGGGCCGCACCGGCAAGAGAAATAAAGGTAGAACGGGCGGATATATATGAATGCATGTAAAACCGATTTGATTATTATGGATGAATGATCCAATATCGGCTTGTTCTAAGATATGTAGTGCCTTGTAATGCTCTGTTTGCTGTTCTAGCTTCTTGCTGGTATCCTAATGAAACTGCCGTTATATATAAATTTTACTCCGTATATTAATATCTAAACTATATGGAAAGATATATTGACATCGTTTTCGGATAACTCCAACTTTCCTTCCGCAGCCAAACAGTACGTGCTTTGACGTGGTCATTCAAACAACATTATCAGTCATATGCAGGGGCGAAGCTTGGAAATTTCGAGTGGGGGGTCGGGATCTAAATTCTTTTTTCCTAACACTATGGGGGGTCGAAACCGAATTAAATTGGGGAGCGAAACCGAAAATACCGAAATTTTTCTACACGAAAACTATATACCCGTACATCGCAAAAAAAAAATTCGGGGGGTCGGCCGCCTCCCCCCTAGAAGTTGCGCCCCTGGTCATATGGAATTTCCGGAATATAGTTTGTTTCGCGACTCTAAACCTCCTACGAAGGATACTTTAGGTGGTGAGAAAATTTCTTTTTCTCACTTTTGGATTTAATTTGTGATAGAAATAAACATCTTCATCCTTCTTGGATTGATTGGGTTTCAAATCCATTTCTCGTATTTTTTTTAACTTCTTGCTAGTTTATCCAAATCGTCTTTAAAAAAATATATAAAATAATATTGGACATACCAGAAATCATCACAACAACGATATCGTTAAAAATAACTTCATTCAGAAAACTTTTGCATTATAGAGTACATGTTAAAAAGAATATCAAGTTTTAACAAAGAATAATATACATCAATTAACCTATTTTTATTTGACAAGTTGACATCTTATATGTAAAATCTGATCAAATACTGCAAGACTCACTGCTTATGAATACGTCAGATATAGAAAAGGAAGAATATTAAAAATTAAATGTTGATTCTCTTCTTAGAAATCTATTAAATTATTATATAACGCCCTTAGAAATTCTAGTCTTAAAAAAAATACATCTCATGAAAGCACGTCTTCCAAATTACTAGCAAAAAAACGTGCAAGCCATTTAACCAATAAACTCAAAATCATCATATCAGTATAAATACTAAATATGGATTTCTTGTTCTTCATTCTAATACAAGCAAGAATCTGCAAAGCAAAACATCAGTATGGCAAACATGAATTCAGTTGCATTTGCATTCATCTTGCTGAACCTCATCAGTCACTCCTATGGTGCTCTTGAGTTTGGTTTCTACAATGGTAAGTGTCAATCTTCAAACGTTGAAGATATCGTAAGGAGAACAGTTTCTGATAAGTTCTCTTCTGACAGAACAATCACCCCGGCTCTCCTTCGCATGCAGTTCCATGATTGCTTTGTGACTGTAAGTTACTATGCTACAAATCCATTTTCATGCATGCAAACGTATATGTATGCATGTTCAAATGTTAGGACATATATACGGCTCGTTATTAACCTAAGTCTACTCAATCATGTTGTCTTAACATTTTGAAGGAAAAAGATTACAACACGAGTTTTACTGAAAAAACATGATTGGCTGGATTTAAGTTAGTGATCACATGACATAACCTAATTAGTTACGGCGTGCATATAAGCACATTACATGCCTATAAGTATAATCTTATCAATAGAATGTAACAAATCATTCTAACTTTTCATGAATTGAAGGGATGTGATGCGTCACTTCTACTAGACGGAAGCAACTCTGAGAAAACCGCACCACCAAATTTAAGCGTTAGAGGCTATGATGTCATTGATGCTGCAAAATCTGCGGTAGAGAGTGTGTGTCCAGGAGTGGTTTCTTGTGCTGATATAATCGTTATGGCTACAAGAGATGCCGTTTCATTTGTAAGTCGTACAAAAGGCACCTCATCTTGTCATAACTTTATACTTATCTATATTTATGGTTTGCTTTAACTTTGAGAATTGATGTACGTAGAGCGGTGGAGATAGATATGCTGTCCAAACAGGAAGAAGAGACGGATTTGTGTCTACTGCACAAAATGCTGCAATCCTCCCATCTCCATCTGTATCAGTGTCGAATGCAATTAGAGCTTTTGCTAGCAAAGGACTCAACGCCACCGACATGGTCTATCTTCTTGGTAATGCACCACACAATTTCATTCATGCTTCTTGCTAGGGTTAAATAAGTTCCATGTCTTTAAAAGAGCAACCTCTATTTATGGCATACCATTTTGCTTACCGCGTGTGCTCTATGTAGGTGGTCACACTGTTGGGATCGCTCATTGCTCATTGTTTAAAGACCGTCTTTACAACTTCAAGAACACTGGGAAACCAGACCCGAACATGGACAGTTCGCTCGTGTCATCCCTCAAGCATACATGTCCCCAGTTTTCAAACGGTGATGGCACTGCAAACTTGGATCAAAACCCTTCTAGCTCCCAAGTTGTGGACAAATCTTTCTACAGTCAGATAATGCAGCATAGAGGAGTACTTCAAATTGATCAAGAATTAGCATTGGATAGTCTAACCAAGTCGACGGTTGAAGGCATTGCTCGTTCGGCTGATTTCAACTTCAAGTTTGGGCAAGCCATGGTTAAGTTGGGTGCCACCCAAGTGCTTACAGGAACACAAGGGGAGATCAGGCAATCGTGCAGAGCAGTCAAAGGGAGATCTTTAGGCGATTCCTTATTTAATTGATGAAAGATTAATTATACCATTTTGTTTTAAACTCATTATATTTTATGAGTTTAAAAATATAATTAATATTCCGTACTTGATACATCTAAAGCTCTAATTTTGGTGTTTTGCTAAAACATCCATTCTATTTTCACTTTAATATTCATATATGTTTGTTTACTTGTTTCTTCATATTCTTAATAATTTATGATCATATCCAAGGTGTTATCGTTGCTTAACTGTAACCATATAAAATATGAGAGATATGGATAAATAGTATTCGCAAATGCAAACCAATCACCATGTTTGGAGTTAAATATAGATAAATTCACCGATCACAAAATAATACTATCTCTACACGTATTAGTGGTTAATGGATTTGTCAAGTCAACGAGAAATGTCCATGAGAGAACATGGTCTGAAGTACATTTGCTCGCCATTCGCCACCCAAAATGACCAATGGCGGTGCCATTTGTACACCAACGACGCCATTGGTGCGCTGTTCGTCCTTGCGTTGGCTGGTGCCGTCGGGTGTTTCTCCTTTTTTGTGTATGCATGTGAGAGAGATAGTGGAATATTTTTTGTGGGGTGTTATGTGAGACCTACATGCACCAATAATTTTTATTTATTTATTTTTTTAGAGAGGTATTTTAGTTATTGGTGTGTTATTGAGAAGGAAATAAGATGACGATGAGGTGGCACACCAATAAGTGTTATTGGTAGTGTTTCACACCTAACTCTCTGATAAGTAAGGGTCCAAACGGACGGGTCAATTTTTTTTTTTTTTTTTTTTAAACAACCGAGGTCTACCAGATGGCTATGAAAATAAGGCAACAAATCACTTAATCTTTCTTAATCAAGATCAAATCTGATTGCAAACTTCCTTGTTGTTTCTTATAATTCTTATGTTTTATGTTAATTCCATAATCGAAATGGTCAAAATCGAGCAGGTTATATATGATTCTTAAAACAAACTATCATTATAAGTTAAAAGGATGGTAGCTTATTAAAAATGAAGTATCATATTTGCAAAACCTAATATAGCGACTATTCTACTAAGGGATTTGGCCGTACAATAGAAACGTACTTTTCCAAAAGTTTTGATCTAGTACGCATACTATTTTTTGTCCCACTTAATGTAACGAACTTTCATTTTTTGTTCCCTTCTACCTAAAAGTTACCGGTTACTGGGAAAAAAATTTGAAAACCGGGAAAAATACCTACGTGACAAATTTAATACTTGAGTAAATAGTAACGTACTTTTTCAAATATACCGGTCTAGTACGCGTATTATTTTCGTCTGTTTTTATAAGTTTTTTTTTTCGTATTCATCCGTTTTTATACACATTTTCATCTATTTTTACATGTTTTCATCCGTTTTTTACGTTTTCGTTCGTTTTTGCACGTTTTTCCGTTTTTGCACATTTTTGTCTGTTTTTACACGTTGTTGTTCGATTTTACACGCTTTTGTCTGTTCTTACACGTTGTCATTCGTTTTTGCATGTTTTCGTCCGTTTTTGCACACGTTGTTGTTCGTTTTTGCACGTTTTCATCCATATTTACACGTTTTCATCCATTTTTTACATGTTTTCATCTGTTTTTTACATGTTTTCTTACGCTTTAGTCCGTTTTTGCATGTTTTCATTCGTTTTTACACGTTTTTGTCCGTTTTTACACGTTGTCATTCAGTTTTGCATGTTTTCGTCCGTTTTTGCATGTTGTCGTTCGTTTTTGCACGTTTTCATCCATATTTACACGTTTTCATCCGTTTTTTTACACGTTTTCATCTGTTTTTACATGTTTTCATTCGTTTTTACATGTTTTGTTTGTTTTTACACGTTGTCGTTCGTTTTTGCATGTTTTCTGTCCGTTTTTACATGTTGTCATTCGTTTTTGCACGTGTTTGTCCAGTTTTTACACGTGCAAAAACATACAAAAAGTGCAAAAACATGTAAAACCGAACAAAAACGTGCACAAATGGACGAAAATATTCGAAAACGGATGAAAACGTGTAAAAATGGGAGAAAGCGTGCAAAAACGGATGAAAACGTGTAAAATTGGAGAAAACATACAAAAACGGATGAAATGTGTAACAATAGACGAAAACGTGCAAAAACAGACAAAACGTGCAAAAAAGACGAAAATGTGTAAAACCGAATAAAAACGTGTACAAAAGAATGAAAAATTGAAAAAACGGATGAAAATGTGTAAATACGGGAAAAAACATGCAAAACGGATGAAACCTGGAAAAATGGGCGAAAACGTGCAAAAATGGATGAAAACTTGTAAAAACAGACGAAAAGGTGCAAAATGAAAAAAAAAAACATGTAAAAATGAACGAAAATATCCAAACCGGATGAAAACGTAAAAAAACCAAATTTTAGTTATTTTTGACACGCATACCATATGAGTAAATTTGAGAAAGTATACGGCTATTTAATGGCTTTTACAAGTATATAATATGTAGTGGAAATCCGATGTGGCAGCTTTTGTGGGGGAAAAAAATCTTGCTAGCCGGTTAAACAAGTTTCATGGGGTATAATAGAACAAAACTTAAAAGTTCGTTACATTAAGTGGAACAAAAAATAGTATGCGTACTAGATCGGAATATTTGAAAAAGTGCTTTGTTATTTTACGGCAAAATCCCTTCTACTAAAATACCAAAAAATATAAAAAGAAACAAAAATCACTTCTATTTGATGTTCAGTATCCATGAGTTGTAATTTAAGTTGCTTAGACCTTTTTGATATATGCTGTCAAGGTATTACACCACTTGAAGTTTGCTAATGCTTATAACTTTGGAAAGAAACTAATGAGGCCCTACATTACTACTTCATGGTTTTGCACCACCTCTTTTTACATCATGAAACCCTTTTACATCACTTGCCTTAAATAAACATATAGAAAAAAAATAGTAATAAAAATAGAGAAATATATATATATATATATATATATATATATATATATATATATATATATATATATATATATATATATATATATATATATATGTTCATACTTATATTCTTTTTCTTTTGGGATATCATAAGGTGTGCAAGGAGCAAGTTTGATTCACCCAATGTAGCTATCATCACTAATTAATTATCCTTTGTCACCTCAATTGAACAGTTTTCTTGTTTCAATTGCAAAATATCATTACTCAATTGGTAGATTCTATGAGCATCAATCACAGCATAGTGTTCTTGTAACTCAATCCACAATTTAGAAGCAGAATTGATGAAACTCAGATTGTTCCCAATTTGATCACTTACAGTATTGAGAATCCATGAGATTAACATGTCATCATTCCTTTCCCAAAGTGCTCTTAACTTAGAATTAGGACTTGGTTTAGCAAATTCTTCAGTAATGATTTTCATCTTGTTTTTAGCATCCAATGCAATTGCGAGGGACCTTTTCCATGAACTGTAATTGTCTGATCCAGTCAACTTCTTTGAGATCAAAACAAGACATGGATGATCTGTTTGGTGAAGAAATAGAGGGTGATTTGAGGTTATCTTATCATTGGTTGCTGTGGTGTTAGCATTGTGTGAGTTTTGTGATTCTTGAGAATTTCCCGCCATTTTCTGTTTTGAAATTTTGTGATGATTTTAATTGATCTTGATGTGATTTGTGTTGTTTTATGATAAATTGATGTAATTAAGATGATCAGTAAGTGACTGTGATTGAAATGATGGTTGTTTGGTGGTCTGAATGATAGTTTATTGATGGTTATGGTGGTTTTAATGGTGGTCTAAGTTTGTTGTGGTGGTCAAAGTTTGTTAGAGGTGATCAGAGTTAGTTGGTGGTGGTGGTTATACCACCAGAGAGCTGGTGGTGCTCTGATACCATGTTGAGAAAGTTGAGATAGTGAGTTTGGAGGGAAAAGTGGTTATTATTCATTAAGTGAAAAATGACAATACAAAGTCCTATTTATAGGACAAAAGTCAAATACATAAAGTCAAACTAGGCTAATTCTACTTGTACAATATAACTATCATTATTACAATAACACTGCTATCAGTCTACTTATATACATAGGTACTCTAAACAATTCCACAATGCACTTGTGCCTTCTGATGAAGCTTGAGCTTTGTTGGCTTGATAAGCTTTGACTGCTGTGTAATGTTATGAACTTGATGAGCTGTGGCATCACTTGACTTATCAACTGAGCTTCCTTCTTTAGTTCCTTCAAACTCAATCACTTGTATCTTATTCATATTCGTAATGATTTATGATCATATCCAGTATATTGTTTTATCTTTGTTTAACTGTAACTTAAGTTAACAAAGCCATGCATACCAATATCAAAGACTGTAGTAGAGTAAAATAAGGTGTTATCAACAAAGACTTATAAATGATCACGTACTTATGCTTTGAAACATTTTGATTTGTGATATCATATATACTTTAGCCAAACAATAACAATTCAACTAATACAGTACTATTATTCGGCTAAACTATCAAGAATTGAGTTATAAAAAAATGACAATTCCAATAGATTGTTACTCTTCTAGTTATATAAAGTAGTGTTATGCCATGCTGATGGAAATATCAAAGTATCTAACATATAAACGACGCATCAGAATGTTTCTAAACAAATTCAAAGCACCATGATCTCCACTGATGCTGATTTGGATATTTAAGCAACCTTATAGTGGAGAGTTCATCTTGAAAATAGATAGCATGGATCAACTTTTGTCATTCAAGAACTATATATCTTGTGTGGATTTTATTTATCTAGTGAGATATTGTTTCTATAAAAACACCTAGCTTATTCTTAACATTCACATTGAACTTATTCCATATAATATTTCTTACTTTTTGCATAAACATAACCATAGTAACTAAAAGAAAATCACACACTCAACTATACCGTATATTCTCACACAAACACATCAGCCACACGTTTGTCGATATAAAAAATAAAAAATAAACTCACAACATACTGATTGAGACAAAATCATTTCACGAATTCTGTTAGCCAAAAGGCCTTGGGTATATATTAGCTAGTTTATATGGTTTATTTAGTTGCAAGATTTTAGATAATGATGGAAATTAAAGATTTATTAATCAGAGAGGATGTTACAGACCGTTTAGAAGAAAAGAAAACGAAAATGAAAACGTTACTGGTCTTCTGAGTTTATAGTTTATACGACAACAGGATATGTTGAAGACACAATCTAATGTAAAATCAATGATCCTGATAACTTATTAGTAGTAGAATCTTAGTGTTAAAAATATTCCATATCTTTGTCTTGAAGCATTTAATTAGAAATATATAAATACTAGAAGCAATAATATATTTTTTCCCTAGGTAGTTTATGTGCCGACAATTACTATAGTATGAGGTCTCAGGTTCAATTCGTGCTTGGTGCAAGCAACCCCAAAGTGGTCATCTTAAACTTTTGAAAAGAGATGGCTTCATCCGGTTTAAATCTGTGTAACGGTGAGTTTAAACCTCATGAATTAGTCAGCCAAATGTCTAGAAATAAAATTAAAAAATAAAAATAATACTATACCCATCAACAGTTATGCAAATAATAATTGAATACTCAACATAATATTTAAACTAAAATCAAGTAAACTGTATGATTTATTTTTTAAAGCTTATTGCCAGAAACACTTCGAAACATATAATAAAACAACAATGTCCACACGTCTCTCATCACAACATATATAGAAGAAGAACAACGTGACAACCATTTAAACACTAACCTCTATATATAGCGAATAATCATTTATTCTTCTTCATTCCAACTCAATCAACAATTTGCATAATAAAACTGCAATGGCAAACAGTAAAGCAGTTGCATTAGCTGTTGGATTCATCGTCTTGAACCTCACCGGTCACTGCTTTGGTGCTCTCCAATTCGGATTCTACAATGGCAAGTGTAACACTTCAAATGTTGAAGACATCGTAAGAAAAACGGTATACTCAAAGTTCCTTAGAGACCGATCACTTACCGCTGCTCTCATTCGTATGCAGTTCCATGATTGCTTTGTTAATGTAAGTTTCTACCATTTTCATGCAGGCAACACTACACTACCACAAATTAATTGGCTTAACAAACAAACTTTTGTTAGCATTTTTGTACGTTTTTCACATTTGAAAGCTTGAATTTATATATAGTAATTTACGTACACTTATAATTCGTTTTATCGTGAAGAAATCACTTGAAAATAATATATCTCAAAGTGTAAACAAATAATTTATGTTTATTTAACAATTTCTTTTTCTAGAAATATAAGTGCATTTTTTTCCGACTTTATACATTTGGTTTCATGCTTAGAAGTGTAAATATCATTTAGATGTATCAATTAGCTAGAAAACTCTTTTATGTATACTAAACCATAATTGTTTTGTTAGACTAGCAAAAAGGTGATGCACATTAGTTATACAGTGACATATTAAAAAAAACTCTAATAGTTCTAACTTCGTGTGAATTAAAAGGGATGTGATGCGTCGATTCTACTAGACGGACCTAATTCTGAGAAAACCGCACCACCAAATTTAAGTGTTAGAGGCTACAATGTCATTGATGCTGCAAAAGCCGCGGTGGACGCTGTGTGTCCAGGAGTGGTTTCTTGTGCTGATATAATCATTATGGCTACAAGAGATGTTGTTTCATTCGTAAGAAATTCTTACTAAATGCTCTTGATTCTGTTAATACAGTATAGTTGTATCTTGACTTGGAAAATTGTGTTAATTGTGGCAGAGTGGTGGAAAAAAATACACTGTCCAAACAGGAAGAAGAGATGGATCTGTGTCGCTTGCACAAAATACACAAAGCCTTCCAGGTCCTTCTGTCTCGGTGGGAAGTTCAATTCAAGCTTTTGCTCGTAAAGGACTCAGTGCCACCGATATGATATATCTTCTGGGTAATTCACCATGTTTTAATTGCTAAGATAAAAAATTGTAAAATTTTAGTTTCATACATGGTTATTAATTACATAAATTTTGTTTAACATGTATGCTTGTCTTGTATAGGTGGTCACACTGTCGGAATTGCTCACTGCTCTTTATTTCAAGACCGTCTCTACAACTTCAGGAACACAGGAAGACCAGACCCAACCTTGAATGCAACACTTTTACCAACTTTGAGGCAGACGTGTCCTCAAAATTCAGCGGTTGATCGTGTTGTTAACTTGGATCAAAACCCTTTAAGCTCTAGAATCATGGACAACTCTTTCTATAAACAAATATTGATGCGTAGAGGAATTCTTGAAATTGATCAAAAATTGGCTGAGGATCGTTTGAGCAAGTCTACAGTTCAAGCCATTGCTAGCTCGTCCGACTTTAACACCAAGTTTGGTCAAGCCATGGTTAAGATGGGTGGCATCCAAGTTCTCACGGGAAATCAAGGGGAAATAAGGCAAAAATGTAATGTAGTCAACAGAAAGCTAACAGCAACAGCTCTGCCATCTTTATTTAACTGATTAAAAAGTTCAACAGCGATTTGAATTATTATTATTATTATTTTTTAATGCAATTGTTACTCATGGTGTGAAGTTTTGCTATTTAATATATATTTTTTAATTACAATTTTGCAAGTTTTGATTGTAAGAAATTCTTGGTAACATACATGATGACATTATTGATTAAAAAAACTCTGCCTAGTTGATTATTGTTTTTCTAGGAAATTTCATTCTTTAATTTTAGATTTGTGCTATATATGTTTGCAGATAAAGAAAAACTACCGTTACCATGAATCATATTGAAGAAGGTAAAGATAAATTTTTATTAATCATTTTTTGTAACGGTGACAACTGACAACATATATACGTAGTCATATAAACAGATTTGTTTTTCCGTATTGAGGTTACACAGGAAGGACAAATTTTTGACTCAGCGTAACCGTTTCGACCATTTCTCTAGCCACACCCAAATGTGTACCTCGTGAGGTTTGAACCATATATACCTCTTTTGAATAGGCCACTTTGGTAGTAGTTACTATGTGCAGTAATCTGCATAACACTGAGTATAGTCGCCAACAATCTTTATTTTGGACTTTTTTTTTTAATAGAAATAAGTTATATTAAAAAGATAATTCAAACAACATCCGATAACAACCACACATAAGACCTGTGATGCACAAGACCAAGAGACACAATAGTTTGAGTTTCACCTAACGCCCATCTAGCTATGCTATATATTCGCAACTCTATTACCTAAACGTTCAAAAATCCATGAGCAATGCTGAAATAGAGAGGCAATATATCAACCTTGACATGCCGCATACACACCTAGTAAAGTGGCTTAATTACCCGTATTAATGGATCTTTTGAATAAATAAGTTCCTACACACTTGGTGGTGGTGAGAATAGTGGTAGTGGTAGTAGTGGTGGTGGTAGTAGTAGTGGTGGTAGTGGTAGTGGTGGTGGCAGTACATGATAGTGGTAGTGGTAGTGGCGGGAGTGGTAGCTGTTGGTGATTTTAGTGTCATCAATTATATTTTATGTAATTGTGATTTACTTGAGATCAAGGGTTTAATCAGGTTTAGCTTACAGTCGAGTTTTGAGGTGCGTAGTGCACACTCGTTCTAGCTAGTTTGATGCCGCCACGAACAAAAGAGCAAGGGTCAAGGGGCAGAGCCCCTTGCTGGGGTCAATGGTATATTTGGTGCTCCAAAGTGTTTCCCACCAAAAGTCATACTTTTTCCCCAACAGTCATGATCCTTCACTGCCAACCGAATTTAACCGAATATAACTAATTTTCGGTTGGGTTTTATAGACCAGAGTTGATCTCTTCCAGGATATAACACAACATAACAACTTTTTCTGTATTTGCTTTGATTTCTCGTGCCTTAAAAACAAAGTGTTGTTCTTTGTCTTATCCACCCACGCACACCGAAATTCTAACAGTAGCAGTGTATAGTAGTGGCGATGGCAGCAACAATAGTAGTTAGAGTACTTAAAGTAGTTAATAAAAAAAATAGTTTAAAGTATATTGGGTTTTTGTAAAATATATAAATCTTTTAAAACTTATGAAAATTGAGAATTTTATATTTAAATTCATAAAATTAGATTTAAGATTTTTTTAATTTATTTATTATTATTATTTTTTTAAGTTTGATTGTAAATCCTACTAACCAATCAAAATATAACGTTTATTTACACTTCAGGCTGAAATTTTAAAAAGAAAGGAGCTCACAAGGCATGTGTATTTTTAGTTTTTTTTCTCCACCATATTTATCAAGAGCAGCTCAAGCCTTATGGAGGCCTAAAGCGAAATTCAAATGTAAGGCCTTTTTAAATTTTTTATTTTTTACTCTTTGCTAAATATTAGCTCTCGATTCACTGGATTTATAGAACATACGATTATTAAACCAAGAACACAATGAAAATCTTGGAGCTTGTTGTTGATAGAGAAAAATAATATAAGAAAGAGAAAAAACAACACTTCACTTTATGATACTCTACAAGTAGGGCTAAAAAACCGAACCAACATGAACGAGGCTTGTTCTTGTTTATTAGTTTTGGGTAATCGAACAAACGAACTAATATGAACACTTAAACAAACGGACATTGATGTTCATCTTTCTTCATTGAAAAATAGGTTATCTTGTCCGTTTTTTAAGACACTATTCATAAGTGATTCTTGAAATATTTAATTTGTTTACAATATCGGCTAAAAGTAATTATAATTTGTAGCATTAAATGAGTGCAATTCATCATTTGTAATAATAATAATATGGACCTCAATATGACGCAAAAAATATATGACCGACTATATATTCATAAATGGCGTTAGGAAATTGGAGGGCCTTAAATATTTGGAGGCATAAAGCGGTGACTTTAGTAGCTTTACCCTTAAGTTACCACTATTATTTATCAATACTTTAACCAAACTAATTCAATTTTAACTTTTATTAAACAATTATTAGCTTGATTTTGTAATTAAGTTCTCTTATTAATCAGTAAAAAAAGATGGATTGTGACGGAACATTTTTCTCGTTATATACTGTATAAAATTCATGTCAGACGAGCTACAATTCAACTTTCGTTTAGAAAAGAAAAAGATTCAATACATACATTGATAGTTGATACATGACCCTTTTGGCCTCTTTGACTTGATCTCATTAACACGCGCCTTAACAGCTAAGAGACATGCCGGACCAACAAATTAAAGCAGACTAATGTCGTACAAGCTAGGTGATATGATATCGACTTTCCAAAACCAGCTGGCCACAAATTAAAGTTCATATGTAAGCCAAATGGTCATCATGACTTATAGACAATAATGCTCATTTGGTTTTGTAAAACAATTCCACACTTGGCAAACTCTTTGGCAAAGGAAGAAGATTTGCTATTTGAGAATAAAGAGGCCGGGTGTATATAATTAACTTAACGTATGTCGGTTAAATTTCGAACCAAAGTGAGTACATATATAACTTAATTTTCGTAAGTTATAACTTATAACAAACAAAATAATAGAGAAGTTTTTAATAGTCTGGTTATATTTTTTTATGTGAACGACAGAATCTATTAGAACTAGCAAGATGCTAGATGAGTAATTACAATATAATGTAAAGTTAAAAGCATGGATTCGGTGATCCATCTAATCCGGCCAAATAATGCGTAAGTTCCTAGCTGTATTGGTTTAAAAGCAACATGTTGACGCAGTCGAATGTAGAGCATGAACACGACCATGATCGAATATAATGAGTCGAAACATAATAAACCTGGATTACTCATGATTTAATTAGCTATTTGTGAAAAAAGATTTGGGATCCACATTTGAATTACTCATGATTTAGATCTTTAACTCGTGCTTCATGTATATATTTTCAAATGGATTAAATAAGCAATGAAAAACAAGTAATATTTAAAATTTAGAGAGGAGACATGCATCCATGCCATCAGTAATTATTAAAAAAAGTATTAACTATAACGTTATATACATATGTGTCAAAGACTTCAAATCAGATCTATTATTGTATGAGATTATACATGAAAAGTGAGTTGGATGTTTAAGTTATTTAAGCCACGTACTACTAATCTCCACACGTCTCAGCACAACGTGAAAGCCTGCATTTAATTAAGAAATAATCTTCCAATCTTATCATAGCTTATAAATACCATACAATAAGTTGTTGATCATCATCCAACTTCAGTTAAGAGTTTGCAGACTTAAATATCAATGGCAAACGGTAAAGCAGTTGCATTAGCAGTTGGTTTCATCTTCTTGAACCTTGCTGGTCACTGCTACTGTTATTATGGTGGTCTCCAATACGGGTTCTACAAAGGCAAGTGTCGAACTTCAGATGTTGAAGACATCGTAAGAAAAACTGTCTACTCTAAGTTTCTTAGAGACCGAACAATCGCTCCTGCTCTCATTCGTATGCAATTCCATGATTGCTTTGTTAACGTAAGTTTCTTCAATTTTCATGCATGCATGCATGCATGCAAAGTACCTTGATCACACATTTTGCTTAGTTAGGGAAAATCATAATTCATTATTTTAATTATGCATTAATTTAAAAGGGATGTGATGCGTCGATTCTACTAGACGGGCCCAACTCTGAGAAAACCGCACCACCAAATTTAAGCGTTAGAGGCTTTGATGTCATTGATGCTGCAAAGGCCGAAGTTGAGAAGGTGTGCCCGGGAGTAGTTTCTTGTGCTGATATTATAATTATGGCAACAAGAGATGTTGTGTCCTTGGTAAGTAGTAGTAGTAGTAGTAAATGAACCTAATCTAATGAGAGCTTTACAACTGTTTTCTAAGTTTTGAAATCATGCTAATAATGCAGAGTGGTGGAGGTAGATACAAGGTTCAAACAGGAAGAAGAGATGGACTTGTGTCTCTTGCACAAAATACAATATCCCTCCCACCTCCCACAGCATCAGTGGCGACTTCGATCCAACTTTTTGCTCTCAAAGGACTCACCGCCACCGACATGATCTATCTTTCTGGTAATTCACCATGTTATTATATCAAATATGATCAATACTACAAGTAAACGCCGTATACCATCAAAATTGTCATTTTAGCTATTGAATAAAATTTTGGCTTAACATTTAGTAATTTTTCTTTGGTATAGGTGGTCACAGTATTGGGATCGCTCACTGTTCTTTATTCAAAGACCGTCTATACAACTTTAAAAACACTGGAAAACCAGACCCTACAATGGATTGGGCATTGTTAACATCATTGAGGAAAACATGTGCTCAAAATGCAACCATTGATCGCACGGCAAACTTGGATCAAAACCCATATAGCTCAGCAGTCGTTGACAATTCTTTCTATAGTCAGATTATAAAGCGTAGGGGAGTTCTTAAATTTGATCAAGATCTAGCATCAGACCGTTTGAGCAAGTCTACGGTTGCAAGGATTGCTAGATCGTCCAATTTTAACACTAAGTTTGGCCAAGCCATGGTTAAGCTAGGTGCTGTCCAAGTCCTCACTGGAAAACAAGGACAAATCAGAAAATCATGCCGAGCAGTTAATCAACTAACTTTAACTTCTTTATTTACTTGATCAAAATTCTTAAAAGGGTTCTTGGGTGTTTCTTTTATACATTTCGATTTTTAATTGACATGGTAATTTTTTTGTCGTCACGCATCTGTATCAATTTGTTTCTTGTTTTATATCAAACGATCAATGTATGTATGCAATGTTTGCAAGGGTTTGTTTGTGAGAAATGTTTTTTGAAATTTTTATTATCAATTATCAGCTTTGATAGAAAATTTCTTATGTATGTTTTGATTGTTTCTTGCTTACCAGTAACAAAATCTTTCTATCTTTGTAAATACTAGGTATAGTAACTGAAAATAAAAAATCTCCTGCATATGATTACATGCATGAGAAAACAAAAAGAAGAAACAACATTTTTTTATGACAACGATTAAGCTAAAGTCTTGCAATCAATATTGAAGAGCATATACTTATCATTATTCTAACAACTTCTAATAGAACAGTAGTAAGTCCAATAAACATCTAAGGACCAGACTGGTCGTTAAATCCAGTGTCCTTAATCCTTATTCGGTTCTTGCATGTTCACGAATTGAATCTTCATTGTTCGATAACTTTGTAGCTTTTTAGACTTGTTATAATCAGGATTTTAAAAAGTTCAAAACAAGAACTTAGTCAAATTTCTCCATTTCTATAAATAGTACTCCAAGATACTAAACTAAAAAAATAGATTGAACATATCTAACAAGACTCGAAAAATTAAATCATATTTGAAGTATGACATTACTCTTTGCAAAGCAAGTTTTGATCTCACTTTGTGTCGCCATGGCCTTCACGGGGCTCGTTCAAGCTAGTGATCCCGACATTCTCTTCGACTACATTGTTCCACCTAATGTAACCGAAGTAGACGGGAATTTCTTTACTTACACCAAAATTCGTGGGTTTTTTGATGGATCATCACATTCAGCTGATAGTAAATCAATGCTAGCCAGCATGACTGAGTTCCCGGCTTTAAATGGTCAAAGTGTTTCGCTGTCCCTGTTAAGTTTAGCCCCTGGAGGAGTGAGTGCACCCCACACACGACCCCATGCAACGGGCCTATTTTTCGTGTTGGAGGGTGCATTTGAGGTTGGTTTTGTCGACACAACTAATAAACTTTACACTCAAACTTTACAAACCGGGGACATGTTTATTTTTCCTAAGGGACTTGTGCATTACCAGTATAATTCCGATACGAAGAATCCTGCAGTTGCTGTTGCTGCATTTGGTAGTGCAAGTGCTTCAACCGTTTTGATTCCGACAACGTTGTTTGATGTAGATATTGAAGATGTAATTCTTGCAAAGTCATTTAAAACGAATGTGGCCACAATTCGGAAGCTCAAGGCTTGTTTTGGAAGCAAGTCTTGAACCATGGTTTTGTATCATTATTGTTCATTTGAATTGTTGAACTCTTTCAATTCATACAATATAACTTTTGTATAATAAACAAAACAAAAATTAACATTTGATCATATTGGCAGTTTTTTGCTAGAACAATTATATTTTGCATTTTTTTTTTAACATTTATACGTGCAAAGAAAATGATTAAAGTTTATAAGGTAGACTTTGGGTGTGTTTGATACCTACTTAACAAAACAATTCAGAGGACAAAACTGAGTCGGTCAAAGGTTAAGTTGTTTGGTAGAAAAAAAGGTATGCTGAGTGGGCCAACTCAGTTATGAATGGGCCACCTCTCCTGTCCTTACCCTGTGATTCAGCGTCATTTAATTTCCTCCTTTTACCCTTTTTTCATACGGTATCCTTACTATCCCGCCTCTAACTTTGTATTGTTTATTTTTTTCATACGAGTTATTCTTTCATGCTTTGATTCTGCTGGCATACAATTATTGCAGGTAACTCATAACTTTTATAGTTTTCACTTTGTACCTTTATTTTATCCAATAATATAAACAATAGAAGCATGCAAATTATGCCACGTATTGTTATAATAGTATGTCAGGTGCTATCTACTTTAGCAATTGCATGATACATGTTAATTTGTGGTTAGAATCAAGTCACCATGGCCAACTAAAAATAAAAATAAATTGTGTGAATCAAATATTTGCTTGAATGTGCATATCAATGTATCTCAGTACCCATCTAAAATTTTATTTTTACATTATAATATAGAAAAGTTGTCAAACGATGTGTAGTAATTTTTTAAAATATATTTTTATTCGAGTTAATAATTTTTTATCAAAGGTATATTTTGTTAAATACAAAATCAGACAGAAGGTTAAATTAGTAATTTCAGGCAACTCAGATTGCTCATTCAGAACAAATGTCAAACAATCATTTTCACTCAGAATCAGGTTCGCTCAGTATCTTGGAGTCATTCAGCAGCTTTGATTCATTCAGCGCTAAATCATAATTTTTATCAAACAGCCCCTTTGTGTTGGCGGACTAATCTAGAATTCTAGAAACATTGCCCGATATTTTTTGTTATGTTTATAGAAATTTTATTCGAATATCAAAAAAAAAAAAAAAAAAAAAAGGTTAACAAGTTGGGTTTGCCATCCATATTAAATTTGCTGTCTTTGACTAGCATTTCATATTTTACTAGTTAGCTAGGGAGACGCCACACAGGAAATAGCATGTTTTGTTCCTTTACATGCATACCATACGTCATCAGTTAAATAGACCATCCATACATATAGTTAACATTTCCAAGTATATATCATATATGTTCCATGCATCAATCCAATATTGTGGGTAAACGTTTCCTTAGAACAGCTGTAGAAAACGCTTATACAGGACTTGACTTATGAGTTGTGTCGGCACCGTTTAGACTAGAGTTAATTTAGAGTCTTCAATTCATTGTATCTGAAGTTCCAAAAAAAAAAAAAAAAAAGTTCATTATATCTGCATGATACTGTACCTTGTAGAAATTTTGGAAGGAAATGACTGAAAATCATTCCACTTCGCCAAATTATTATTGCTTCTCACTTCTGAGTTTAGATCAAATGAAATGGATATCATTGTTTTGTACTCTTATAATCCTCTGCCATTTGCTAAGAAATGTGATGTATGGTGCATGTTACAAATTAAAAGGTGTGTTTGGCGAAATGATTGGGGCCAGGGCTAAAATCGAAACCGGAGTTGGGGCTTACACTATGGTTCTTGAGTTAGAGTTGAGCAAGAAAATAAAAGAAAATGAAAATGAAAATGAAACAAAAAATGTTATGTTCTCGAGTAATACTTAAGGAAGAAAAGAAAAAGAAATAAAATGAAAAGTAGTGTTATTTTGTTGATTTTGAAAGTAAAGTGTTTCCTCCCAGTTTTGGGAGAAAAATATTTACTTTACATTCATTTACTTTTCTTTAATAATAAAACTTAAGAACATAGTGTTAGATTATATAGCGAACGCTGGAGGCTATATTTTATAAAGTTGTTTGATAAATTAGTTATAACAAAATCTTATTAATGTAAAATTGCATAAAATGATATATTTCAAATTTTTACATGTTAATACATTATATTTTCCAAAATATTAAAGTAATTTGACCAAATATAAATATGTTTCAAACATATATAACAAACAAAACTTACACAAACTATAAGTTTTCTAATGATATCTACGTAAAATGTTGTTCACTAGTTTTTCGATAAACCTTTTGACAGGTACTAGTCACGTGATCTATAATAACTCTAGTCCTTTTTTTTTTTTTTTTTTTTTTTTTTTTTTCTGCAATAACTCGTTAACACTAGACCTTAATATATTTGTAGGCAAATCCATTAAATTAGGGGTGTTCGTTAGTTTGGTTATAGGGTTATTCGGTTTCTTCAATTAATTTTTTTCTAAGTATAACAAAAAACCAAACCGAACCCTCATAACCGAAAACTGAACCGAATAATCCGAATTACATAATTTTAGTTGTTTATTCATTTATTTATATAGATTTTTAGCGCAAAAAAAAAATTCAAACTTAGAAAATGTTACATTTATAGTATGAAAGAGTTTTGAATATTTTCTTCGTCTTTAACAACAAATTAGCAATAGCTCTCTTAAAGTTTTTTAATTTAGTCTCACCTTTCAAGTTTCATCACTTGTACCTTATATGTGTATTAGACAATATACACCTAGTTTTCTGTTTAATGTCAACTAAAAATTTTAAATATCATTACAATATTTTCATAATAAATAGAAAATTAATAAAATATACTAGTAGTACTTATAGAGTTTATAGTATTCAACTATTTTGAAGGTTTAATATTTAGCTCACAACAAGGATTTTAGCATGTGCGTTGTTGCGGAGTGTCTTTATACGACACTGGTCATTAGTTTTTATAACAAAGGAATTGCAAATTCAAAAGTGCATGTTTCTTTTCAGTGACAGTCTATCAGATTTCGTACTGATTATTGATTATGCATGAATAAGAAAAGGATGAATCTATCCCACTTTTAGATCTTAGATAAGATACATATAAAATTGTTACACAACATCGTTTAAGTTCTTGTCAACTATAATTCCTATAGGTAAAATACTAATAAAGTTACACAAAATCATTTTCACTCCTTTATAGCTTCAATTCGTGCTGACATGCAGGAGAGTTTTTTTTTCATAACGTGCACGTCATATCTACATTAGAGTTACTGATGACAAATCTAGTCATGTCATTATGGTGGAAAATAAGAATCCTCTTTCTTCTGATAAATCCGAAATAACTGCATAAGAGTATTCAAGTGCAAGAATTATTTCTTTAGACAACATACGGGCGTACAATCACATATTCAGCATGAGTTCATTCAGTACTCAGCATCCACCCGTAACTCTACAATATTCTCCTGAATGTTGTACGTACTTAAAATCATTTTATAATGTTCAAAAGACCAAATACATTCGCCCAGACCAATTTGTTTCACTTTTATTTTCATTTCTATCTCTTGTAAAGCATTATGAACAATCCCATCCCCCATTGCAACAGTTCCATCAAACGACCCCGGAGCATTGTACAGATAACGTCTGGCAATTAAGTAGAGCACCCACCAAGCATAACATTTTAATCCCTCGCACGGGCCTCCTCCTCTTCTTCAAAGGCCATTTTTTACCCCAAATAGTAACAAGATGACTATTAGGATCGTTAGCCAATTTAGTAGCGTAAGTCCTAATTATCCAAGGTTCCTGCATTCATTTTAGATGAGCTTCCACCCCCACTAACTAAAGTTCCGGTGGGTCCCTTGAGAGGGTACTTTTCCACATCTACAAAACTAAAATCCATTGATAAAAAACACTAATATGAAGTTTAAAACTGCAAATAGTATAAATGAATAACTAGAAATGCCAGTGTACATTGCCCTCTAGAAATTTCACTTATCATCACAGGAAAAATGAAACTACAATGTACCTGAGTCAGTGTAGCAGGCTAGAGAATAAACTAAAGGCATCGTTGGAGGTCCTATCCCCACAAAAAAAACCCAATTACAAACCAACTCACCCTAATTAGGTTGCCCAAACCAAAAGACACGTTACCTAAAACATTGATCATACTCGATTTAGAATTTACACGACATGTAAAACGGGCATACTAAAATTGGAGTAAAGAGGATAGCAGAAACCAACGTAAAAGTTTTTTTAGCAAGAGTTCCAGGGAAGTTATTGTCGCAACAAAAATTGATTAACACACATGATGTTTAAGCATGAACATAAATTGGATAATACAGAAGCTATTTAAGTATAAACAAAATTCGAATGGAGGATTTCTTTTTTCGTGAAACATATTAATAGTGTATCCCAACAAATCCACTTTACTAACAGTGTACTAATTCAAAATATAATTACCACGTTCTCTTGGTCTTTTCATATTTATTTGAAAGTAAGTAGAATTTCAAGTTTTGAAGGACTCATATATTTTGTCACAGAAAAAGGTTTGTTGTTCATCACCAAGCACACTCATCTCACTCCAAGCATCAAACAATTCACAATCAATAGCTATAAAATATTGCAAAACTGCTAACTTTTAGCCATCACCATAAAATAACAGCAATAGGCAATTGGTTAGAAAAAATGCTACATTTTCGTCGCTTTCTTCCATCCTCTTCAGCCCAACGCTAACATGACCAGCTGATATATTTTGGCCACCCTTAATACAAACACAACAATGTATTAACACTTGTACCAATAATATCTATCTGTAGCATCCGACACTGAACTGGGCACAAAGCATAGATAAACTTTTAGGTGTTCCAGTTTATGACATACAAAATTAATACAAATCAGAAGACTTGCTTATCATAGCCAAACAAATACTATCTGAATTACATTTTCAAAAGCAACGTCGAAGTATGCAGATAACTGTATTATCTTACCTCAATTTTATATAGTATAATTTAAAGTATTAGCGTTAGAAACAAAAGGTGTACATGTGAAGCAACTAACCTATGCAGCGAAAACCAGCACTTGGCTTGTGCACAGAACCCCCACGATAAAAACATCAAAGTCACGTTGCACATAGAAGTTATGTTATAAGAATGCTTACCACTTCCCTTCAACCTGAGTCTGAACAGTAATGCCCAAAGTCCAATATCACATAATTTGTCATCACACACAGCATCACAATATATTCAGCTGTTTCCCTACATAGTAAGATTTCTTTTTTGTATAACGTAGATTTGCAGAACACATTAGTTTCTACTACATTACATCATTGTTATTTTGACACATCAACATAAAACACAGCTTTTGATAACAGCGGTCGCAATCCAACCATTTTACACAATCCCATAAAAATAAAAAAAAAAAAAAAAAAAAAAAAAAAAAAAAAAAAAAAACCCCTTCAAACTTCATTACAGCCAAATAGGGAACATCTTTCAACATGTGAAAACAAACACATGCGACCAGAACCTATACATAGACTAGCGATCCAGCAACTACGACCAAACAGCAAATTATAAAGGATATCATGAAACACCAATGGCCACAAATCTAAGCCAATCGAATCTACCATCAAACACCCTACCATTTTGCGCAAACAACAAATAGATTCCAACACTTTATAAATGACCAACTACAACCACAACTATTAGACATCACATAAAATCAACAAGCATCACCACATGTAAGACTTAAAAAGCTACCACAAAAGGCATGTAACCACGAATCACAAAAAGCGTACTAAATCAACACTCAGGTCATGTATCACAATAAGAAAAATAGCATAAAAACCTTAACAAACACAGAAACACATTGAGAAGCCAACCAACAACAAATAAAGTAAGAAAAACTTTTTGAAAAACCATAATGGGCAAACAAAACACAACGTGTAGCATATCGTATCAAATCAACAATCGTAATCACACACCAGACCTATCATAAAGCTTAAACAAACACAGACACATAACCACCAATTAACAAACAACATGCAAACTAAAAAAATATAGACTTCAATCCCAACCTTCCCTCAAACAGGCCTCATTGTCCTATTCCGGTTGAGGTAAGTCAGCAACTTCAAAATGATGATCAGGTACTTCAGACTCATTATTCTCATTTTCGGTATTTAATTTTTCATTCATATTTCAGTTAGAAAGCATTTTGAAACAAACAAAATCCCCCCAAAAAAATAGATAATCACCTAAAATATGAATATGCCCCCTTAACGGATAACCTGGTGGCCTATCAACAACAACAAACGACATTATGACAACACTTATTTAAGTTAGAAGCCTGAATCAACCAAAATCCAAAAACAAAATATAGAATCACCTGAAATATGAATATAACCTAATGACCTATCAACAACAAAAAACGGCATCGCACAACATTGGTGAGATAACAAATTAAAAATCGCAATAAACCAAAAACACCTACATGTAACTTAAAAAATGTCGGAATGCAGCCCCTACCTCCTCTTGCACCCAATCCTTTTCAATGGATTTGGAAATATCCAACTGAACTTACTATATTATCTCTCTCGAAAGATGGTAATGAAAAACAAATGTAAAACATGCATAAAGCCCTAGAAATCAAGTGTTATCACATATGAAAACACACTAAGAAAATCAAGGATGAAGACAAGTGTACAACATGCAACAAACCATAGAAATTAAGTGGAACACCCACTAAGCACGTATTTTAATCCATAGATGCCGACCGGCTCGGCTCGGCGTGCTCCACAGTGCACCTAAACTGCCCCACTCCCTCAAGCCGATCCCTAAGTCAGCGGCTTCGGAACAGTGCAGGCTCCTGAAACACTTCAATGAATGTTATATATCTCTTCTACTTATAAAGCAAATTTGCTTATTCTTGAAAGCATAAAATCTCTTAAAAATGAGTAAATTTGATTCCTCAAAATACCCCCTAAAATAATTAACTTATATTTATACTACATATAGAGCACGAATTTAAAATGATAATAATATGTACCACTAATATATTTTGAATATTGTTTAATCATTAAACTTTTATAGTTTTCGTTTTTAACCATAAAGGCATAAACTTTCTTTCTCGCAATGATTACAAATTGAACTCGCAAAGTCACACCAAATCACAAGTTTGCAAGTATAATTATTTGCCACTATAAATCGTTGTTTTGCACGAGTATTCATCTAGTATAATATAACGCGTGGTATCACAATGTCCCATGCAACATGTGCCCCCACACTTTTAATTTTTGTTTGCAATAATTCCAATATTCTAATCACATCCATTATATATTTATTTTAACCGTTTGAAAATTAAAATTTACCCTCATTAAAACCCTAAAAAAGTTATGCCCAAAATAAATCAAGAAGGCAAGAACTTTCTAAAACAAGAACTTTCGGACTCAACTTAGCTTGACCTTTTTCTAGATACATTTATCTTTGTTAATTGTGATCGAAACATGAATTACAAATTGTTCTATTTTATGTAAGAAACTTTTAAATTATGTTCTTGTATACATACGCATAACTTTTTCACAAACAACTACTAACAAATTACACATGCTTGACGCTTATATGTTTTTAATGTATGTCTAACTACTGCACCTGGATATCAATACTAACATGTAGGTTCCTAAATTAACATGAAGGTTATCTTTATATATATATATATATATATATATATATATATATATATATATATATATATATATATATATATATATATATATATATATATATATATATATATATATATATATATATATGATGCTACAAGACTTGTTTGTTACTATAACCTAGTATCATGACAGGTATATGTTGTAATGGAAAATGACGAAAGTACTGGAATCCTTCAAACCATGGCCAAAGCCATAGATGAGCTTATACATTCATTGAAAAAGAACCGTTGATTACGTGAACTGATCTGTTATTTATTACTGTAGATAAAATAAGAAAACTATTTGAACAAAATTTGAAAATTCGTATCCAACAATAAAACACTTTAGAACATTCGGTATGAGAGGTTCATGAATATGTTTATAATTGTTGAAAAAATTTATCTTTCATTTCAATAATAGTGGATTTTCATTTCATATCTATGTGACATGCAAAATATCGTAAACCTTAGACCTCTTCATGCAGTCTCAAGATATTTAATGTAAATGTTACGTGAAACAATTACAAAGCTTTAAAATGTGTTTATTGTGGTAGATATATATTTATTAACGCAAAAGGTTAATAAAATATTAATTAGACATGAAATAATAAAATCTTAAAGCCTTATAAGTTTTTTTTTTTTTTTTTTTTTTTTTTGAAAGGTGACTTTTTTCATATATGGTTTTGAGTCGCACCTGCCAAATAGCAGGCCCTCATCCACCACATACCCAGACTATGTTGTCTGAACCGGGCCCACGCTGGCGCAGTGGGGATTTAAACGGCTTTCGCCCGGAAACCGTACCGCCTCCACACGAGATTACTCGCTGGAGAAACGGCCGGATGAAAACCGGGGCCGGCTTGGATTCGAACCTGCGCAGCTAATGGCTTACAGGTTCTCCTCTTCATTGCCTGATATCTCCGGAACGTATGGTCCACAAGTGGACCACAAGTGAGGACTTCCCGGATGGTCACCCATCCGGTACTACTCCCACTTGTGGCTCGCTTAACAAGTTAAGCCCCACCCACTAGACCACAAGTCCTTTGATCATAATAGATGTAGTATTAATCATAATAGATGTCCTTATACGGAATGTACCCAACAAAGATGTGTTATAAGAAATACATTGAAATTTAACGAATTATTATTATTATTTTTTTAAGCAATAGTAATATATATGGAGAGGGACACAACTAAACAAGTCCAAAATATACATTCTGAAAGGGGTAGACCTGTAATTAACCAAAAAGTAACACAAAAGGCTGACTACTTCAAGAAAACAATATCCATTGGCATGTAGTGGACATTGCAGCTTGAAGGTCAGGTCATGACTTGTTCAAGACCTCGCTTCGTTGCCCCAATTTTCCATTTTCACTCGGTAACCATCTCTTTCACCAACCCTATAAATATTAACAACACTAACCTTAGAACCTCAAACTCCAACAACAATGGCCCAAGACGACGACTACCAACAGCACTCGGTCTTAAGATTCTACCCGACTGAAGAAGAACTAATTTCATTCTACCTCGTGAACAAGCTTCAAAACCTAAGAACAAACGCTATTAATCGTGTCATCCCAGTTGTCAATGTTTATGATCATAATCCTAGCCACCTTCCTAGTAAGCATACATCACATTCTTTCAGCACTTTATGCTTTTTTTATATATATTGGCCGGATAGGAGGAAACCCTAGCAACCCTACCAGAGCCATCATTTCTGACAGGTAAACCTTTGCAAGTCTAATCTTATTTTTGTTTGTAGATTTAGCTGGAGAGTTATGTAGACAAGACACCGAGCAGTGGTTCTTTTTTGTGCCGAGGCAAGAGCGAGAAGCACAAGGAGGAAGACCTAGCAGGACCACGGCTTTAGGGTATTGGAAAGCCACGGGCTCACCCTCTTATGTCTACTCATCGGATAACAAAGTGATTGGAGTTAAAAAGACTATGGTGTTCTATGAAGGGAAGTCTCGTAGTGTGAAGAAAACTGTATGGAAAATGAATGAGTATCGAGCTATTAAAGAAGAGGTAGACGATACCAACACTTTCCCCGTTCCAAAGGTCCGTTACATATGTAAAATCGTGTTTCCAAGTTTGATCTTATCATATGTTAATATATGTTTAACTTTGGCTAAATTTGTGCAGTTACAACATGAGCTTAGCTTATGTAGAGTGTATGTGGTATCAGGAACCACACGAGCATTTGATAGACGGCCTTTAGGTTTAGGGCCGACGGAGAGGGTCAACCCTGAACCGAGCAGGCCTGCCTCAGCTTCACAAAGTATTCTACAAACGTATAGGATTACGGGCACTTCTGAGTGCCCACGGCCTGATAGCCCATGCCCGAACCAAGAAATGGTTGATTTCATGGATAATGTAGTACTTGAACCTCTACAAGAATGGCAAAATTTTGCTCGTTGAGTCACTCATTAGACGATAAATTTCTTTGGAAAACAAATTGTATGTGGATAGAAGTTTTCAAAATGTAATAAAAGTAGGCATAGCCCTTGATTTACATTTCGAGTTTAGTTGCTAACACCATACTATGATTATATGAAAAGTCTACATATTTTGAAGTGATATTTGAATTGAAGTGGTATGTAATGCATCCAAATGCTGCAAAGGATAAGGCCTCCAAAAGCAATTTGGCATGTTCCAATGTACACTTGCAGTGGAATTAAGACGTAAGGGAAAGTATATGTTTTAAGAAATCGATCATGTGATGATTAATAATTTGGTATGGGTCACGATCATAGAATATTGTAAATGTAACCATATTGGGGATTGGCTAATAGGTGATAATTGCGTTGATTTTTAACATAGTTATACACACTAAATGTAAAATGTATCGTACAATTGTCAAAAAGGTTAAACACGTGCACACATCATGCCTTTGTTGCTAAGTGTAATTTAGACTTCTTGTGAATAATCATGGTTTAAGTAGTATTGAGTTTTGTATAAACAAGCAACATACAATGACCAATTCGTATTACATTAATATGCTGTTTTGTCTTTTTAAGTAATCATGTTTTCGGATTTTTTTGAGAATAATTCATTTGGTTTGAGTCCATCTTCACACATACGGGTAAAGCCCGTTTTATTTCACAAACGTTAATTAAATTTTAAAAGCGAATATTAGTAAAAATATATGTTCGGAATTGGGAAGAAAACTTTGTGCAAATTCAGTTCATTTATTTCCTTTACGAATTTAATGCAAAAAATGAGGTGTTATTGATGCAAGTGGTGATGAATAAATGAGTTGACCATATAGAAATTTGGGAAGAAGGCTTGGAGACAATATTTTGCAAGTTGAAGATGTCTTTTAGCTAGTAAGCAACGATTAAGACATGGAGACTATATATACATGTATTAAAAGTCTGCTACCAATAGCAACCGAAGTCGTGTCGGTGTCAAGGTCATTCATCATATTAAATTTAATAATACTTTACATGACATATTAAATTTTAACAATGGCTAGTGATAAGTGGCAACCATAATACCATATCGATCATGATATTTCTTCATTTAGCACTACTACTCCTCTTTCATTGACTAAAAAATGGGTTTCTGTTGAGATACTTGGTCAAACTTATGTGATCAATATTTTCTCTTTGTGTTTCTTTGGTTATAAATGTCCATGGATTGAAGATGCAATAATTGGCTCAAATTTGAAGATTTGGTATGCTAATTAAGTTCATTGAAGTTCAACGGCTAAAGTGTATATTGCTTTTATTTAAGCAAAGAACCCTCTTAGGGTTTCAGGTCTTCTCATCCGTAGTACACACATTTTCTTTAGAGGGAAAGGTGTGGGCTCGTTGCCCTCCTTTGTCGTCCTATGTGGATACTTGCTCACCCTCGTTGTAGCACTTCATCACACCATGCCAACCTCTTCATGCCTCTTCACATGATACTTGCTCACCTGCACGACGAGGGTAGGCATCTGACAAAGTGTACTTTTTTTTTCTTTTCTTGTGTGAGTGATAAAAAAATAAAGGTGTAAGTGGTGGGCCTCAAATGAGTAAGTTGAGGTTAGTTATGAGTGATGAGGGGTTAGTTGTGAAGAGATGTACGTTGGGGTGATGTGGCACCCGTGGGCCCCAAATGAGAAGGTGAATGATCATCACCACACGTCTTGCTCTTATATTGTATTTTCAATTTTTCATCACTTTGTCTTGTTATATTAGTTTAGTATCTCTGATTCAGTTTCATATTCTTGTTGATTGATCTCTTTATTTGATCTCTCCTCTATTGAGTGTTGAGTGATTTGTAGTGAGTAGTATCATTGAGTGTTGAGTGATTTGTAATGAGCCTCAGATAGTATCCATATTTGGGGACTATCTTTTTCGTTTATTCGTTGGTTGCACCCATTTAGGGACAATCGTCAGATAGGATTTCTTTAAATAGTAGCTAAGTTAATGTTCGTGTTTTTATGTTGTTTTATACTGTAATTACAATAATTTTTAAAAATGTTATTTGTTTTCTGTACGTTTTGATAATAACAAAACATAAAATCATTCTACGTAAACAAAGTTTTTAGTCGTAAAACTCAATCTCGACACCATAATCACTAAAGATATGAATAATGAGTATTAAACACTGTAAATGATCAAAGAAATATTTTTTCACAAATGCAAGACAAACATTTTATACAAAGTTTATTTTACAAATTATTTTTTAATTTTAATAAAATGTTTTAATCAAAAAAAAAATTTTGAATTTCAAAAATCTGGTTTTTCCTCCCCCAAATAACAATTTCACCATATTTTAACTTCCTCACAAAAAGACAAAAAAATGGAGCGTGAGATGGTACCATTAGCTTCAGATGGTACAGTTAAATATTTAAGGGTGTCGTCCCTCTTTAAAGGTACCATCCACCCGTTGAACGGCCAAATTTTCCTGGCCTATAAATAGCAGCTCAAATCTCACATTTTCACCAACCCTTTTCCACATAATTTTTCTGATATCATTTTACACATACTAGCTTCATTTCTTTGAACATATATTTAGTTTAATCTCATTCATTAGTGATCCAACTATTCTTACATCACAAGTACAAGAGAAGAATACTTACATTCATCAAGTTATCAGATCATAAGTAACATTGGTTACTTTCTTGTTGTATTTTAGCATACATCAAGATTATATCTCCATCATTGTTTAGTTGTGTTATTGGGTAGATTGACTTGATCGTGAGGAGATTGTGAGTTGTGTAGCTAGTGAGTCATTTGGGTAGATTGTGTCAAGATCGAATGGAGCTTGTGTGTTATGTATTAGGTGTGTTGAGTGTGCCAAGATCGGGAGGATCTTGTGAGTTGAGTAGTGAGATCGTGTTGATTGTTTGGTAGATTGGTTCTAGCTAAGATTAGAATTCGACGTCTAGCTTAGTGTCAGAAATTGGATAAGCAACGTGTACGGTGTTCTCTGCATGAAGGTAGTTTGTTGACATAGTGAAGTGAACTCTCGAGTTGCACTCGAGGAGTGGAGTAGGGCGAAGAGGAGCTTCGTTTTCAAACCACAATAAATCACGGTGTTATCCTTCTTACTCTTTACTTTTATTTTACTTTCATTATTTTTTAGTTCATAGTTGACATAGTTATTATATTGTGTGTTCATATTGTTGTTGATTGATTTCACATAACCTAGATTCTAAAGTTTCCATAAACGTAATCTTTTAAACGAAAAATCGGTAAAACTATTGAACCCCCATTCTAGTTTTCTATTATATCATTTTACATGGTATTAGAGCTACGGCTTTGATTAATAGAATTTATATTTGATCTAGGGTATCGTCATCCCATTAGAAATATGAGGGTTTCTTAATTCGGTTATAGATCTAGTGATATGTGGTATTATTTCATCAATTGTGGTGGAATTGTCTGTTTTGGTTAAAGATCCGGTGATTTTTGTGGGTAGATCTATTAGGGTTTTCAATTTTATTGAAACCCAAATTTTGATAATTTGGGGCTTTTGAGTTTTGGTGGTTTCTTGGTTTGATTGGCCTCTTTTTTGACCATTATCACTCTTGACTAAGTGAATGAAGAGTGGTTTTGGTTTGGTATTTGCTTCCGCGTGCTTTGTAAGACCTCTCACACCTTTATTTTTTTATTGTCTTTATTGTTTTCTAGAAATTGGTGGATAGGTTAAGGGATTAAATGATTATTGAGAAGTTTTGTATTGATTGGTGGATTAATTGTGATTGTGGTGTTGTTGATTTTGAACTGTGTTACAATTGTTGGTTACCTACTCAAATACTTTTATTCTTGGTTATACTTGACCTACCTCTTAAGATGTAAAGAATCATGTCCTTGGCCTTGAGTCATGTCCTTGGCCTTGTGTTCCACTTTGTGGCTTGGTTCACTGGTTGCCAAATATGGTGGTTTATTGTTGTTTTTGTTTGTTATTTCTATTCTTGTTTGTCGTTTGTTTTCTATTGATTATGTTCATTGTTTTTCTGTTGGTTGTCTATTTGTTTGATATATTTGTTTTTCTAATTCATCATGGTTGGTCCTTCTGGTAGTGGTACTAACGATGTTTTTACTAATAATCTGGATGCTGGTAATCCTTTGCATATGCATCATAATGATTCTAGCGGGACTTCTTTAATTCCATTTAAAGTGCTTGGTATTGAGAATTATAGAATCTGTACTAATGCTATGAAGCTTGCTTTGTTGGCTAGGAATAAATTTGCATTTGTTGATGGTTCTTGTAAGAAAACTGCTTTTGAAACTAGTGATGTTTTGTGTGCTTAATGGGATAGATGCAATGCTGTTGTTCTTACTTGGATTATGAATTCTGTGTCGCAAGATGTTTATATGGGTCTCGTTTATTTTGTTAATGTTTTTTCCATTTGGAAAGAGTTAGAAGAAACATATGATAAAGTTGATGGTTCTATAACATACAATTTGTTACAAAAGATTAGCAGTATTAAACAAGGTGGTAGTTCTATTGTTGATTATTATCACAGATTGAACTATCTTTGGAGAGATTTGGTGCTTTAACTAAACGGCCTAATTGTACGTGTGATGCTAATAAAGAATTGTTATTACATAATCAACTTATGAAATTGATGCAGTTTGTGGAAAACTAGAAGGGGGGGTTGAATAGTTTTCCCCTCTTTTTCGTTTATAAAAAGTTTATTTCAAAATGTTGATTCGAATTTATTCAATTGTTTGTTTGAAAAATCTTCAATTAGAGTTTAGTATGAAAACAACATATAATCAATATGATCAATTATATATATGAGCTTTTGGATTAGTTTTCCAAACTTAGTTTTATGAATGGAGCTTTGGTTGATCTTTATGTGAATACGTTTTCCTTTTAAAATCTTAAAACGTTTTGTATCAAATTATCTATCAAGTTAAACTCAATATAAGAAGTGTGAATAATAATCTATTAGACCATATCATATAATTATACACACAATCACCATATTAACTTGTAACTATAACACAATTAATCATCATGACAATATAAGCAACTATCAACACATATTAGCAAACATAGATATAAAGCGATAAGTGCAAGAATAAATGTAAAGAGATACAAGAAAGAAAATGCAAACCGGACACGATGATTTATAATGGTTCAGCTACAAGGACACCTTCCTTGCCCTACTCCACTCCCCGAGTCACCTACTCGAGAGTTTTCTTCACTACTCAACAAGGTCCCTTTTGGCGGAGAAAACCTTACACAACTTTTGCTTACACCAATTAACGACACTAAGCTAAATGTCGAGTTCTAATAGTAGCTAGAACCAATCTCACAACTTCAATCACTTCACAACTTCTACACGACTTCACGACTTCTTCATGGCTTAACGACTTCATGACTTCTTCACAACTTCTTCTATACTCCACTACATATTCACACATCTTCTTCACAGCTACATGACTTCTCCACACTACTACTTCTTTCCACTAATTCTTACTCACTCATAAACTCACTACTAAGTAAGATCATCTTGATCTACTTATTACATATACATAACTCACAACTTCACATAAACACTAACTAGATCCTAATACATCTTTGGCTTTATGATAGGGAGGATTCTTCTCTTGCACTTTGAGTGGTGAAGGATTGGATCACTTGAAACAAAGACTTATAATCTTATGATCAAAGGATTTAGAAGGATGTTTTGAAGGGATTGGGACTGAAAATTTTCGTGCAAAAGGTGAGGAAAAATTGCAGAAATGAACCAGTATTTATAGGAAAAAATTTCTGAAAACTGGAGCGTGCCGGTCCCCTTAATTGTATGGTCAGTCCCCTTAATTATTAAGGGGGCCGCCCTACTGAAACGGTCAGAAATTTTTGTCTTTTCTGGTGAAAGTTTATTTGGTGAAAAACTAACTAATTTTGGTTAAAAATTTGAATTCATATATTTGTTATGAATTAAACATTTTCCTTTAATTACCAAAATTATTTTTCAAAAATATATGACATGTTTATATCATTTTATAAACTTTGTAATGTTTAAATAGAATCCCTTTGATCATAAAATGTATTAGACATTTGTTTGTATACCTTAAGTGATTGTTGAGGCAAACACGAGACGTTGAGATGTCGAGGCTTGTTGACGTAAGAATGCATAGATGAATTGTGATCACAAGTAACTTAAGCACTTTACGTTATATGTTGTAACTTACATCTTTGTCATCATCAAAACATGAAGAGAATGTTTAGATTAAATATCGTAATATTCATGCCAACACAGTTCCTAATGAGCCTTTATGACTGTTGTCAGTCTGTTAGGAGTGCTCTTTTAACCAGAAACCACTCCTTGAAGTAAAAGACGCATACAAAACTGTATCTAGAGAGCAATCCTATAGCGGAGTTCCTGAGTCCTTTGGTATTACTAAGACCAAATGATACTTCTTTTGCTGCTAAGAATTTTGATAACAATAGGAGAAGTAATACTAATGTTAACAACATCATAGGTCCTCCTCTTTTCTAAATGGCAAGTCTCATTTCTTTTTGTTGCATTGTAGAAAACCAACCCTTTCTCATATTAGGAGTTTTAGCTGTCTTTGTTTTGCTTCTATTTTAAATCATTTTAATAAATTTTCATCAATATATGAATGTCTTTTAATAGGCTTTTCAACACAAAAAGGCTTATAAGTTGTTCTTGATGATAGAGTTAAGTATAGATTGAATGGATATGCTAATCATACTAAATTGTCTACTGAAAATTGTTGCTTTATTTCCAATATGAAATTTTCGTATGAACCTGAATCCTATTATGAGGCTGCTAAAGATAAAAATTGGGTTCAATCATTGAATAATGAAATGCAAGCTTTATATAAAAATAATACTTGGGTTCTTACTGATTTACCTCCTGATAGGAAGTCGATTGGTTGTAAGTAGATTTTTAAAATACAATATAAATCTACTAGGGAAATTGATATGTATTAAGCTAGGCTTGTTGCTAAAGGTTATAGTCAAAGAAAAGGTATTGGTTATGAGAAAACCTTTATTCTTGTGGTTAAAATGGGAACTGTTAAATGCTTAATTAGCTTGGCTATTCAAAATGATTGGAATTTGTTTCAAATGGATACTAATAATGCTTTTTTGTATGGTGATCTTACTAAGGATGTTATATGGATCCTCCACCTGTATTGTTTTTAACAAAGATGAAAAAAAAGGTTTTGGTTAAGTCTTTATATGGGCCAAAGCAAGCTCCTAGACAGTTGAATCATAAGTTGTCAAAAGGTCTTAATGAAGCTGGTTTTGTTCAAAGTAAGCATGATCATTCTTTGATTCCTAAAAATAAAACTTGTAATTTCTTGCATTATTGGTATATGTTGGTGACATTGTTGTTACAGGTAACATTGTTACTAAAATTGAAGAATCTAAAAATTTTTGAATGATAAGTTTAAAATAAAAAATCTGTAGGTCCAAAAGTTTTGGATCTAAGAAGCCTTTGTAAGACAATAGACACCTTAGATAAATCCAAACTATCTATATGAGAAACTCTAAAGAATGTATACTTGATGTTAACGTGAAATATTTGTGGAAAACTAGAAGGGGGGGGGGTTGAATAGTTTTATGTCTTTTTAATTTTATTATAAAACTTAGTTTAGTTTTAAAACATTGTTTACTTTTAAAACTTTGATTCGATCTTATGTGAACTCAAATCTTGAACAATATGAACAACTATATCTAAGTATGAACAATAATAATAATTTAAGCTAAGTATGTGAAATCAACACATGCATAATATAAACAGTTATAGATATATACGAGAGACAAGTAAGTAAACGTTTATTATGTAATCCTTAATTATATGTTGTATGAAAACTATACTTGATCGAAATGATCAATTATATGTATGTTATCTTTTTAGTTTGATTGTAAAGACTTTGTTTTGTGAATGAAACTTTTGTTTGATCTTTAAGTGAAATCAACACTAGCGCTATATGAGCAACAATATATATATATATATATATATATATATATATATATATATATATATATATATATATATATATATATATATATATATATATATATATATATATATATATATATATATGCGTCTACGTCTACGAAAGTAATAACGATATAAGCAAAATAATAAGTAAGAGATGGAAAGATCAAACAGCGAGACAAAGCATTTATAGTGGTTCGGCTACAAGGACACCTTCCTTGCCCTACTCCATTCCCCGAGTCACCTACTCGAGAGTTTTCTTCACTATGTCAACAAGCTCCCTTGTGGCGGAGAAAACCTTACACACCAATATACACACCACAACTTCGTCACAACTTATTCACAACTTCTTCACACCTAGTCACTACTTAATCACAACACTACTTCTTCACACCTATTTATCTTCATAACTATCTACTCTACAACTATCTACTTCACAACTATCTACTTCACAACCTCTCTATCTACACACCTTGCTAATCTATCTTCTATCAAATATTCACAACTAGTTACACAAAGAAATAGATATAATGGAGGATGCTCTAACAACTTGGATGTGGAGGTCACAAAAAGTTGTAATACTTCTTCTCTTGAAGGATTGAAGTACTCTTCTCTTGCACTTGAAAGGTTGAAGCTTGATTCACTTGGAAACAAAAACTTATGATTATATGATCAAAGGGTATAGAAGATTTATATCAGAGAGTTTATAGTGCAAAAGGTGAGGAAAAATGTCAGATTTGAGCCAGTATTTAAAGGAGAAAAATATTGTTTGGGAGAGTGGCCGGTCCTCTTAATTATTAAAGGGGCCGCCCATACAATTAAGGGGTCCGCCCTCTAAAAACGGCCAGAAAACTTGTCTTTTTCTGGGAAAAGTTTATCTAGTGAACTTTTAACTGTTTTTGGTTAAAAATTTGAATTCATATATTTATTTTGAATTAAACATTTTCCTTTAATTACCAAAAGTGTTTTTCAAAAAAAAATATAAGATGTTTATATCATTTTATAAACTTTGTAATGTTTAAATAAAAATCCCTTTGATCATAAAATGTAATAAACATTTGTTTATTCATACCTTAAGTGATTTGGATGTTAAAGTGAATATTTACGACTAAATACTTGTTTACGTCATAATTTGTAGTTCAATGAGTTTAGGTTTTGTGATTATCAAAACATGGAAATATCGATATATGTTAATAACATTTTTAGGCATTATTTATATCAACAATCTCCCCCTTTTTGATAATTACAAAACCTAAACTCATCAAGTCTAAAAATTATTTTTTAGACATGTATTTAGTGAGTTTGTATTCACTTCTCCCCCTATTTGTATAATCAAAAAGGTTATGCCGGCTAGCTTCATAAATGAAGTTATAAGGCATGAAAGCTCCCCCTTGATGTGTGCTCCCCCTCGTTCGATGGCACCAAGGAATCGAGATATGGAATGCTCGCAAGAAAAATATTAGAAGCACAAGCATATATAGAAGAATATGCAATATACAAATAACAAGCATAGCAAACAAATATTAAGGATACATAACAATTAATTCAAAGTGATTATGTTAAAGATCCTAATTTGCCAAAGAGAGCCATCGGACTTGCTTGTAACAAAAGGTTGTTTGATTCGTATTTGAAAGTGAAAATCAAAAGCATATAGTATGCTTAGATGGTTGATGATGGAGTGTTTGGAATGAAGATGGTTGAGTTAGGGTAAATTTTTTGGATTAATGGAGGTATATATTTGGGTCATGAATGTTGGAGAGTTTGTAGCGGAAGAGGTTGGGTAATCATGAATGGATGAGAATGAAGTTGTGGAAGAATAGGATGTATCATGAGTGGAGGATGTTTTGGATGATGGATTGGTAGGTTGAACAAAATGTGAGGTCTTAGGAATGAGATTGGGATTGTTGTTTTGAGATTGAACATGCTCTTCACATGGCTTATGTGGGTGAGATGAAGGTGTATTTTTGGGAACAAGGATGGATGGTTGGTTATTATGATGAGGTTTGTGTATCATGAAAATATGGTTTGACCTTCGTGAGTTAAGTTGTAGTGGTGATGACACACTTTGTAGAGTGTAGGGAATGGTTATATGGTTGAATCTTTTTGTAAGAATGACTAGGTGGAGTTATTGGTGAAGATGGGAAATATGTATCAAGTGATGTGATTGGTGAGAGTGAAAGAGCGATGTTCATGGAAGAGATTTCTTGGTAGGAGGGTGTTATAGATGATGCATTAGGTGCACTAGGAGATGAAATTTGAGGTTGAGGTGAGTAAGGTTATGAGGTTTTAGTGTGTAAAGATTTTGAGGTTTGAATGTAAGGTAGAAGGATATGAGGTTTGAATGTGTAAAGATTATGAGGTTTGAGTGTAATGTAGAAGGATATGGGTGAGTAAAGGTTGTTGATATGTAATGTTAGTGGGAAGGAGAGTGAGATGTTAGGTATGTAATGTTGAAGACATAGGAGGAATTTGGTGTTGGATGTTTGACAACATCATTTGGTTTGACGGGATTTTAATGGAAGTTAGGCTTTCTTCTCCAAACGGGTTTCTTGGTGGTTTTGGTTTAATGGGATAGGAAATGATGAGATGAGTGGAGATTGAGAGGAATGAGAGTGTTTATAATGTAGGATTGGTGGGGATCAAGGATGGATAAACTTTGATGGAAGGTTTAGGATAGAATAGGTTTGTGAATTTTGGGAAGTGTAGGATGAAATGTGCTAAAAAGTAGAAAAAGGAAACAACACCTTCGACCATCAGATGGCCGTTCCCCTTAATTGGAGGCCGGTCCCTTTAATAATTAAGGGGGCCGCCTTATGATTTAAGGGGGCCGCCCATCTGGTGATCCCAGATTGCCAGAAAAGGGTTTTTAGTAGTGAATTGCAGAAAGGTTGTGTTTTTTGGTTTCAAACAAGTCCAACTCTTTGCGGGAATTAAGCATATACAAATTATGTAGGCAATTATGTAGCCAAAGCATGTTAACCAAAGAGATTAAGTAAACAATCAATTTCATCTAGCATGTAAACATACTCATCAAGCAAGTAAAATATAAGTGCTAGGAAACAATAAGCAACATCAAGTATTTCATAACTACATAACTAGGAGAATTAATCCTAATGTGTATCAATGTGTAATAAGTGGGTAGTTATGATAGCATGGGTTTCTAGACTTGTTACAAACAAAGTCTTAATAGACAAATCATGGTCCTCTTGATTTTATTTAGTTCACTTATAAGTGTCATTTATATAAATATAGATGATAAATATGAGATCACCATGCATGATTTAAAAGAGACGTTTTAGCATTATTCAACAATGTTTGAAAGTAGGTTTTCACTTAGATGTGCGAGTTATTTGAATAAAATAGATTGGGTTTTACTTTAAAATGTGTGAATGAATGGTAAAGAATATTTACCCAATTTTTGGTTTTGATCAAAACAAAATTGTGGATATTGATAGTGAAAACATGTTATTTAAAAGTGGGATAGTTATTTGAAAAAATATTTTCCAGAATGTGAGGTTTTTGCATATTTTTAGAGATATTAGATTTTTGACAACAAATATCATTAATCATATATTTTAAAAGGTGTTTATTAAAGATCTCATGCTCAAGAGGATTGGTTAAGCCTATTATTATCTCATGCTATCGATTCTACATATCCTATGATCCTAAAGGAAGCGATGACGATAATTTATATGATAGATGCGAGAGTGTTGAATGGGGTATAACCTAAAATCTATAGTTCCTTTGTTTCCGCACGCTTATCTAAGTTAATGCCATAGTCTACGAGAGCTTGTTTCATCCATAGTTTTCTTACGCGAGGGATCTAATCCTACTTCTATATTAATGATTGATCAACTTAACTCATTTCACTTCATCACCATGAGTTTGCTAATATTGGATATAGAAGATTTCCATCTTCTATTTTGTTCGGCAATGAACAATTTTATCATATTCCTAGGAAAGTCAACCAATGATGTTTCTAGGTTATAAGAATATAAGCTATTATGTACATATATGTGTATAGCTAAGCATTAATCTAACTAATCATATATCTAAGAATGCAAATTATAGCGATGAACCTAAAAGAAACGCATACCTTTTAGTCTTCAATGGAATATCTTCAAGCACATCAAGTGACCATGTTGACTTATAGAAGTCATTTGTAGATGATATTCCAACTTCTTCCAAGATTGACAACTTAGCCACTTGGTCCCCATTGTCTCATTGGTCCAAAGTTGTTTGGTCCAAACATATTTAACATTTGGCTAGAATGCATGTATGGTGGTAATATTTCCCAAGGATTGTAACTTGGTTGATAATTCCACATTTGATTTCTAGTGTTATTGTAATTTTGTCTATTTTGGTTTCTTCTAGGTTGAGGTGTTTTAGATCGAGTATGAGAATTATTTGGTTTTCTTGGTGGTGGAGTTTTAGATCTTAATTTAGGTTTAGAGGATCCTACTTCGGTCTTTAAGGATGGTTTATAAAAAGTTTTTACTTTTTCATCATTCGCAATGGGTATTTTTCTATCTTTTGTAAGTATATACTTAGGATTTGATTCAAATGATTTTTGTTTACTAGATTCACATTCAAACTATATACTTTTATTTTCACTAGTTGAAACATTAGTTGAGGTTAATCTTAAACCGGTTTTATCTCCCGAAGTTTCTTGAACACTTACTACTATTTTTAAACTTGTCAAGTTTGAAAATTTCATCTTTAAGTTTTTCGTTTTCATTTTTAACCTCTAAGCATGTTTTACATTTTATAAAAACTTCTTTTCCTTTTTCCAAATGTTGTAGTTTAATTTTTATTTCGAGTACTTGATTTTCTAATAGATTATTAATATGTTTTAGTGGCTTATTTTTAGCTATAACCTTTTGACCTAATTTGCATCACCTATTATATTCATTATATAGGTCTTTTTCGTCTAATGATAAATTTTCGTCACTAAAGTATTCGGTTTCGGAACGTACCTCGCTTGATGTCTTAGCCATAAGACACTTTTCTTCATTTGTGGTTTCTTTCTTGTCCTCATCGCTTACCTCGCTTGATGTCTTAGCCATAAGACACTTTTCTTCATTTGTGGTTTCTTTCTTGTCCTCATCGCTATTACTCCAAGCACCTCCAATAAACGCCTTTTGATTTTAATCTCTTGACATCATTGGACACTTTCTGATGAGATGATTTGGATTGCCATATTTAAAACACTTCCTTTCATTATATGGTTGCCTAACGTATCTTCCTCGTCTTTTGAATAATTTCTTTAAGTCTCATACGGCCATAGCATACTCTTCATCGTCACTTTTGGAGGTTGAATATTCTTCGTCACTAGAGTCCTTTTTAGCTTTCAACGCAATTGATTTGCTTTGCTCCCTTTTTCCTTTGATAATCTCGGAGTCTTTCTTTATTATTTCTTCGTAGACCTTTAAGTTGTCGATCAATTCGTCAAGTTGTAGAGTTGACAAATTCTTTGATTCTTCAATAGCCGTGACTTTAGCTCGCCATTTTGGATGAAGAGCCCTAAGAAATTTCCTTGTGGAAAACTAGAAGGGGGTTGAATAGTTTACCGTTTAAAATCTTTTTAACTTGTTAAGTTAGCTTTGAAACTTTCCGTTTGATCAAAGATATATGCACAAACACAATATATAACAAGTAAGTAAATGAAAGAAACGATCAAACCACAACACGAGTATTTATCGTGGTTCGGCTACAAGGACTCTTTTTCCTTGCCCTACGTCCACGCCCCGAGTATCCAACTCGAGAGTTTCTTTCACTAGTCAACAAGCTCCTTTCACCGGCGGAGAAAACCTTACACGTCGCTTATACTTTTACCGACACAAAGCTAAATGTCGAGTTCTTTTACAAGGGCAAAACCACTCCCGTTAGTTCTTTTACTAGGGTACAACAACTCTCAACACTCTTTGTATTTTGAGGACTAAAATACTAACCACTCACTACAGAATATACACAAACAAATGAAGTGTAAACAACACGAGTTTACACAATGCTAAGCTACCAAGTCTTGCAACGTTGTGTTGGAAACTTGTAACTTTTCACGACCTTGTGAGCTTCTTTGCTACAAAGAGAAACTTCACATTAACAATGTTAAGAGGTTAGAAGAAAAGATGAGTGTGTGTGTAAAATATGATCTCAAGAGGTTAGCCAAAAATCAAGTTATGGCTTGGTATTTATAGCACAACATTCTGCATGCTTGGCGGATCAGGCGGAACCCTCAGATGGGTTCCGCCCGTGTACCCTCAGGGTACCGCCGGTTCTGCAGTAGGTTTTAGCAATAACTCTTCAAACCAAAC
Source organism: Artemisia argyi (assembly GCA_030686995.1). NCBI lineage: Eukaryota > Viridiplantae > Streptophyta > Magnoliopsida > Asterales > Asteraceae > Artemisia > Artemisia argyi. The sequence goes on from CM060695.1 coordinate 33,161,201, forward strand.
AAGGTCTTGTCTCATAACTCCTAGCAACCAAAGAATGTCACAACACTTAAATCAAGTCAAACATGAAACTTGTAAGCAACAACAAAGTTAGTCAAACACATTTCTTTCCATAAATACATAATGACAAAACTTGCCATAAATGTGATGTGACAATTTCTAATTTAAGAAATAAACTTGTGTTGTGTTTTATGAAATGTAAAATGTAGCAAAAGTCTAGTTTATGTAAGTCTTAAAAACTAAGATTATGTTTTGCTTAGAAACTAAAGTTTACATTTTGTCGTTAACAAAACTTAGCGAAGATCGTAAAATATAAATAACGTTTTTAGGCGATATTTGTATTAACAATCTCCCCTTTTTTGTTGATGACAAAACATAAACTTTGTTTTTAAGTAACATGCAAAATCTTGGTTTTCAAGACTTAAAAAAAATTATATTAACCTTGTTTTACTTAAGAGACGAAAAGCATATCAAGTATTGAAGGTTTAATATATTTCTCCCCCTTTTTGTCGAAACAAAAAGTAGAGTAGCGAAGCGGAATAATGGCCATACTCCCCCTTGATCGATACTCCCCCTAAATGGAGTACCAATATGGGAAACATGGATTTTGAGACCTACAAAAAAAAATGGTTAGTTGGTGATATATATAGTCAAGCTTGTAGTTACCATACACATTGCAACCACAACACAAACATGATCAACCAACAATGTACTAAAGTGAGTAGAAAGAAATTTATTCCAAGTAAAATTTTGACTATAAAAGTCAAAAGACAAGAAATGAGAACTATTCTTCTACTTGTACACAAAAACTAAAAAATAACCAAGAAAATAAAATAAAATCCTACATTCCTAGAGTGGGGCAAATGGCCTCCAAGGGTTGTCTAGGATTTGTTTGGGTGGGAAAGTGCATCCAAACGTTCTATGACGTGTTGGCATGCAAAACGGGTTTCGTTTTGGAATTGGTTAAGCAATGTTTTGATGGTTTCACCCATTTGCTCACAATTTGAGCAAGCATGGGGATGAGTGGGTTGAAATGGGTTGGTTTTGGTTTCTTGGTTTGATGGTTGGTTGGTTTTTGGTTCTTGGTTGGAGGATGGATTTGGTATTGAGTCAAGCAAAGTGGTTTGAAATTCCATTGCTTGATGAAGGTGGTTGTCAACCATGCTTTGTATTTCCTCATAAGAGGGAAAGAAAGACTCAAAGGTTTGGGGTTGAAAAGGTGGTGGAGTTGGGTGATCATGGTGTTCAAAATTCGGTTCTCCATAAAGAGGACCATGGATTTCACGGTAGATTGGGTGAAATAACAACGGTTTAGGTGGTTGGTATACTTGTTGTGGTGTTTGAGTAAGTTCAAGATCTTCATCAATGTCAAGAATTGACCTTGGTGATTGATTTGCAAAAGGTGGTGGTTGGGTATGTCTTGGTGGAAGATCATTTAAATCTTGGACATACGGGTGTGGTGATGTTGGAGGAGACCCGAAAAGCTCCATAGGTTCAATTTTTGGTAATGGTGATGGTGATGGAGTCTTTGATGGTTGGGTTGGAGCACTTGGTGGAGTTGGGTCAATAGGTGATTTAGTAGGTGGTGGAGTGTGCTTATTTGGTTGTTTGGGTGATGGAGATGGAGATGCAAGGTTCAAAAAATGTTCATTTTTTATGGGTGATGTGAATTCCTCCGATGATGAGGAGCTAACGTTGATGGATTGATTGCACCATAGTGGTTTCACACTTATCCGGGCGGTTCTTCGGATGGGTCGTGATGGTTGAGAGGTGTTTGTTGACTTGGTCATGGTTAAAATGGTTTAAGTTTTAGAAATTTTGATGAATAAGGTGTGGTTTGATAGTGTTTAGGATGATTTAATTTATAGTGATGAAGATTTGTGGGAAGGAGTGTTTGGATTTGATGTTAGTCCATACAAAAATTGTGGTTCCTAATGATTTGGAAAACTTAATTGTGGGTTGTCATGTCATGAAAGTCAATCCAATGAAAATGGTGAAATGAGAAGACAAGTTTTGCACTAAATGCATAGTGGTTTTGGTGGATTTTTGGTAGTATAAATCTCAGGGATTTCAAGGATCCCTTAGAAGGGTTCCTTCCTTTATGTTTGAGGGGTCCTTGAGGTTGTTATGGTTAAATTTGAATTTTGGCGGGAATTGGTTTTGGTTAAGTTCATGGAAGAAGGAGTATCCTATTATGCTAAACACATTGCAAGTAATGGGTTTCTACCTAAAAGGATTGGATTTTGGTGTTTCAATGTTGAATTGGCGAAAAAGAAAACAAAAAAAAATCTGCAGGCTACTGGCGGCACCCTCAGATGACACAGGCGGAACCCTAATGAAGGTACCGTCTGGTCCGTTGGGCAAATTCTGGGTTACCCAGAATTTGTACTGGCGGAACCCAAATTTGGGATCCGCCGTATCCGCCAGGCCTGAAAAAGTTCACAGTCCGCGTTTTTGACCCGCGAAACGATTTTCAAAATTTTCGAAAACTCCTAAAATCAAAGAGATACTTCATTTCTGGTTAGGCAATGCAAAAATTAGACACCTAAACACACATATCATAGGAGTTTGACCTTGAGGTCGAGAATTTCACCATACTTAGTGAAAATTCCATAACCATGAAAATTTGACAACTTGCCAAAAGTTGTCTTCCTGCAACATTGTTAGTTGAAACATGTTACAAAGTGTATCAAACATTGTACTAACACACAAATACATCACAAAGATTGTTTAAACTACCAAATATTTCCAATAGCACCTTGTGCCAAACACTCCTAACACACCCGCACTCATTGACGGTCCATCTTCTTCTTCATCTTCCCAAGGAATCTCCCAATGTTTTTGAACATCCCCTTTGTTTTCTTGAACTCCTCCAACTAATTTGGAATATCCAGAAGTTGGGAAAGGTATTCTAGAGGTGGGAGCCTAGAGTTTGGCAAATTGTCATCTTCACTCATTGAGGAAGAAGATGATGAGGTAGGAGGATGTGGACGTTTTCCTTGAGCTTTGTAAACTCTCTTATCACTAAGTGGAACAAAGGTGTGTGGAATGAGAGTGTAGTCAAGATGAAGACCATTTGAAGTTGGTGGAATGGGTGAGATGAAACTTAAGAGACGGGTCAAGAGCATTCCATATGGCATAGCCGTTGTGCCACGCACGGGAATGTCGACCATTCTCTCTGCCATGTAGTAGGCAAGGTTGAAGGGTTGCCTAACGGACAAGGAGTAGAGCATGTAGCAAAGGCAAAGGTTGATATGGTCACGGTTCCCTATTGTGCTAATGACATTGGCTCTAAGGACTTCCTCCCATTTCTTGAATTGAGGTTTAAGTTCGTTCATTTCCATTCCATATGGGTCCTTATCGACCTCATTCCCCGAACGGGTTCTCCTAGTGGTGGTGGTCCTAACAAAGAGGTGGTCACGGAGAACGTCTTTTGAGACAAGAGGTGTGTCATAAGGGTGGATACGGTCTTGAAGGTTGTCAAGAGTTGAGAGGGAGTGCAAGTCGGAATAGAGGCAAGTACCATGGTTTGGAACACCTAAGATTTGAGCAAACTCCTCAAGAGTGAAGGAGTATTGGTGACCGCTAACCCTAAAGTGGATAGACATATGACCATAATCATCCGTTGAGAGGACGCATGATGCATAGAACTCTAGAATGAACCTAGGACAAATAGGCTCGTCGATATTCAAAAGACACTCAAAGTTTATTGTGGAAAAATCGGCGTAAAGGTTTGTGCCTTCTAGGAAAGATGGGTCTATGGTTCTACCCTCATGGACATAGTGTTTTTCTAGGGCTTTGAAAACGTTTACTTGATTTGCGGTAAGGCCTTTGGTTTTGTGGTGTTTTGGTAAGTACTTAATGGTGTCCTTGTGGTCGTAGTGAGTTAGAAGAGGCATGATGATTCAATGATGATTGATTTGCAATGTAAATGAATGGAGGACCAAGAATTCGTAGGTGTGGATGAGTGGTGAAGTGAATAGTATCAGCCTTGAAGTGGTGGTATGAGATAATGGGTGTTTGGTTAAATATAAACAAAGAAAATGATTCTGCAGGTCGACGGACACGGCGGAACCCTGGGTTGGGTTCCGTCCGTTATGGCTGAGGGTTCCGCTGACCCTGCTGAGAAAAATGGTTTTGGATTTGTTTTGATTTTTGTGATTTTTGTCTAATGTCCAGAACTACAATGTAGGTTCCATGAGTCCTAAGCCTATCCTAAGAAGATTAAAAGGTTCATGTTTAAGAGGTTTTGTGAGAATGTCGGCTATGTTATCTTCGGAAGAAACTTTCTCAATTGAGATATTTCCTTTTTGGACGTTGTCACGAAGGAAATGATGACGGATTTCAATATGTTTGGTACGAGCATGTTGAACCGGGTTTTTGCTAAGATCAATGGCACCTTTGTTGTCACAAAGAATTGTGATGTCGTTGAGTTGAATTCCGTAGTCGACAAGAGCTTGCTTCATCCAAAGAGCTTGTTGACATGCCTTTCCGGCCGAAACGTACTCGGCTTCCGTTGTTGAGATAGCAAGAGCCGTTTGCTTCTTATAGAACCATGAGGTGAGACAATGTCCAACAAAAGTACAAATACCACTTGTGCTTTTTCTATCGACATAGTCACCGGCATGATCCGAGTCGGCATACACTATGGTGTCTATTCCCGTTCCTTTGGGATACCATAAACCTAAATGTGTAGTGCCCTTAATATACCTAAAAATCCTTTTAACAGCTTCGAGATGGGTAGTTTTAGGATCTTCTTGAAAACGAGCACATAGACAAACACTAAACATAATGTCGGGTCTACTAGCCGTTAGGTAAAGTAGACTACCAATCATACCTCTATATTTAGTGCTATCTACGGATTCACTTTCCTCATCCTTGGTGAGTTTAGTTTCCGTGGACATGGGAGTTTTGATAGGTTTCGAATCTTCTAGTCCAAATTTCTTAAGCATGTCCTTAATATATTTAGATTGGTTAAAGAAGATACCATCTTCTAGTTGTTTGATTTGGAGTCCTAAGAAAAAGTTAAGTTCTCCCATCATACTCATTTCAAACTCGTCATGCATGATTTTTGAGAAATCCACACATAGTTCTTGACAAGTTGATCCGAATATAATGTCATCAACATAGATTTGGACTATGATAATATGTGAATCTTTCTTCTTAGTGAAGAGAGTATTATCAACTAAGCCCATGGTATACTTATGGTCAACTAGGAATGTTTTAAGTCGATCATACCATGCTTTTGGAGCTTACTTAAGTCCGTAAAGAGCCTTTTTAAGTTTGTAAACATGATTTTGGTTTTTCAAAATCGATGAAGCCCGGTGGTTGAGCAACATACACTTCTTCATTAATGACTCCGTTTAGAAATGCACTTTTGACGTCCATTTGAAAGAGTTTAAAATTATGTGCACACGCATAAGCAAGTAATATTCTAATTGACTCGAGCCTAGCTACCGGAGCAAAAGTTTCATCGTAATCAATGCCTTCTTGTTGATTATATCCTTGTGCTACTAGCCTAGCTTTGTTTCTAGACACAATTCCATTTTCATCCATTTTATTACGAAAGACCCATTTCGTTCCAATTATTGTTTGACTCTTTGGTTGAGGAACTAATGTCCATACATCATTCCTAACAAATTGGTTTAATTCTTCTTGCATTCCAATTACCCAAGATTCATCTTTAATGGCTTCATTAATGTTTTTCGGTTCAATGGTTGACACGAAACAAAAGTAGTTGCTTTCATTTTGAACTTTTGATCTAAGTGTTCTTTCGTTAATGTTGCCTATGATACCGTCTAATGGATGACTTTTAGATTCTTTGACATTGACAAGTTCTTTGTTTAATAGTTCATCTTCCTTGTCATTACCTAAGATTTCTTGACATTCAATTGCTTGGCTTTCAACTAAGTCATCATCTACCAAAGGTAATGTCTTAGAGGGAGGTGGACTTTCGTCAAATGTTACGTTTAATGATTCCTCGACTCTTAAGGTTTCTTTGTTCAAAACAATGTAAGCTTTACTATTTTGTGAATATCCAAGAAATACACCTTCATAAGACTTTGGGTCAAATTTGGTGAGATAATCCTTGGTGTTAAGAATGAAGCATTTACTCCCAAACACTCTAAAGTATCCTAATGTAGGCTTTTTACCTCTATAAAGTTCATAAGGAGTTTTATTCAAAAATCGTCTAATTAGGACTCGATTAAGAATGTACGTTGATGTGTCAACGGCATTACACCAAAACTTTTGTGGAATAGTTTGTTCATTAAGCATTGTTCTACTCATCTCTTGTAATGTCCGGTTTTTACGTTCTACTACACCATTAGATTGAGGAGTACGTGGAGCCGAAAAGTTATGAGTAATTCCATTTTTATCACAAAAGTTTCCAAATTGAAATTCATTATCAAATTCACGACCGTGATCCGTTCTAATAGACACTATATTAGATCCTACTTGATTTTGAATTTTCTTACTTAGAATCTCAAATTTATCAAAAGCTTCATTTTTATTTTTCAAAAACTTTGTCCAAGTATAACGTGAGTAATCATCTACTATGACCAAAGTATAGAAGTTACCTCCATAACTTTGTATAGCGGATGGACCAAATAAATCCATATGCAAAAGTTCTAGATACCTAGATGTAGACACCATATTTTTAGCCTTATGGCTACTATGGACTTGTTTACCGACTTTGCAAGCATCACAAAAGTGTTGGTCATATTTCAACTTGGGTAGGTTTCGAACTAAGTCTTTGGAGGAGAGGTTTTGGATTAGTCTCATGTTAGCGTCTCCTAAACGTCTATGCTATAAAGTTGAAGATTCATCTAATGAGGTAAGACAAAGTTTGTCTCTAGATGTTGAATCCAACTTCATGACGTATACGTTGTTCTTAAGGACACATTTGGCTACGGTTATACCATCTTTAAGAATTTTACTACCGTTTTCACTAAAAAGGACATTATACTTATTACGACAAAGTTGACTAATACTAAGAAGATTAAATCCTAAGTTATCAACATGAGCAACATCATCTATAGAAAGGGAGTCATGAGAGATTGTACATTTTCCGATGATTTTGCTCTTAGCATTACTACCAAACGTAACATTAGCTCCATCACATTTGTGATATGTTGAAAAGAGGCTTTTATTACCCGTCATGTGCCTTGAACAACCGCTATCTTTAATCCATTCATCCGGTTCCAAACAAACTTTGAGGCACGCCTATTTTATGAAAAACACTCAAACATTTGGTCCCCAATTTCTCATGGGTCCATTTTGGTTAAGCATGCCATTAATTTGTTCCAAGTATGAAAATAGAGAATAAGGGTTCCATGGCATGTGGTTTTGAGTTTGGTAATGTCTAGGAGTGTTTTGGTTCCAAACATGTGGGTAGTTTGGTCGAGCGTTGAAGTTGCTCTTTGGAAAGGGACGTTTGGGAATAGGAGTCTTAGGTCTTGATTGAGTAGTTTTAGCTCTAAATACATTTTTACTAAATCCTACTTCAGTTTTAAACACAGGTTTTGTTCCATTTTTGTATGGAACTTTAACAAATTTTGAACGATCCGAAGTGGATGGAGTTACTGCTGCAGCAGACCTGGCGGAACCTTCGGGACCAACGGGCGAAACCCTATTTTGGGTTCCGTCTGATCCGCAGGTTGCTGTAACAGTTTTGTTTGTATCATGTGCATTCTTTTCTTGTTTCGTTTGACCCTTAACGGTTTCTACTTTCCTGAACCCTAGACCTGTTTTATCAAAGGGTGACTTTTGAAGTTTCATAATTTCATCCGCACACGAAATGCTCTTATCGAACTTTTTGAACTTTGTGGTTTGTTTGATTAGATCATTTTGAGTAATTTTAAGTTTCTCAACTTCAAGTTTAAGTTCTTCACATGATTTGCATGATGTGTCAATACCTTTACCCTTTTCTAATCTCTTAGCTTTTTCTTTTAACTCATAAACTTCATTTTCTAAAACTCCTTTTTAGTTTTCAAAAATTTATTTTTGTTTATGATTTTTAAGCTTAACTCACAAAGTTTGTTATATTCATTTTGTAAAGTATCATCATCAATAGAGGAGTAAGATGAGTCGGAGAGTACCTCATTTGAGTTATGAGCCATGAGAGCAATATCATCATTCTTTGGCTCATCATCATCTCCTTCATAGTCACTCCAAGCACCACCCACAAAAGCTTGTTGAGGTTTGCTCTTGGGTGGTTTTGGACATTCTCCTACAAGATGACTTGTGTCTCCACACCTATAACATTTTCTTTCAACTTTTCCTTTTCGATCATCACGATCTTTCCGGAAGGTTTTCTTGTCATCTTTAGGTTGCCTTACAAACTTCCCTCGCCTACGAAAGAACTTCTTGAAGTCTCTCACGGCCATAGCATATTCCTCATCATCACTATCCAAAGTAGATTCTTCATCATCACTTGATTGGACTCTAGCTTTCAAGGCAATGGACTTAACTTTTTCTTTCTTGCCTCTAACTAGTTCCGAATCCTTTTCCATTACCATTTCGTGAACTTTGAGGTTTCCAATTAGCTCATCAAGTGACATGCTTGAAAGATCTTTGGATTCTTCAATTGCCGTCACTTTTGCTCTCCACTTCGGATGGAGTGCTCTAAGAAATTTCCTGACAAAGTTCTTACTACAAAAAGATTCGTCAAGTGCTTTAAGTGAAGTAATAATGGTATTAAATCTAGCAAAAGCATTATCAATAATCTCATCTTCGGAAATAACAAATTGTTCATATTGTTGAACAAGAAGATCAATTTTGTTATCTTTAACTTGTGAGTTTCCTTGATGAGTGACAATTAAAGATTGCCAAATATCTTTGGCGGTTTTACACAAAAAGACTCTTTCATATTCTTTCTTAGGCAAAGCATTATAAAGCATCATTTTAGCTTCATTATTTTTACCTATTAATTTCTTTTGATCATAATCTTTGATGTTAGTAACTACGTTATCACCATCAATAATTATATACCACAAATCTATATCTTTAGATTTTACGTAAGTTTCAAAATGGTTTTTCCAATATATAAAACCATTTGCTTCAAAGAGTGGTGGTCTTTGCATAGATTGCCCTTCTTTGTAATTTTCAAAATCCATGGATCGTTTCAAGTTTTAAAACACAATATATTTTAAAAGCTTGAGTAACTTAGCTCTTGATGCCAATTGTGGAAAACTAGAAGGGGGGTTGAATAGTTTACCGTTTAAAATCTTTTTAACTTGTTAAGTTAGCTTTGAAACTTTCCGTTTGATCAAAGATATATGCACAAACACAATATATAACAAGTAAGTAAATGAAAGAAACGATCAAACCACAACACGAGTATTTATCGTGGTTCGGCTACAAGGACTCTTTTTCCTTGCCCTACGTCCACGCCCCGAGTATCCAACTCGAGAGTTTCTTTCACTAGTCAACAAGCTCCTTTCACCGGCGGAGAAAACCTTACACGTCGCTTATACTTTTACCGACACAAAGCTAAATGTCGAGTTCTTTTACAAGGGCACAACCACTGCCGTTAGTTCTTTTACTAGGGTACAACAACTCCCAACACTCTTTGTATTTTGAGGACTAAAATACTAACCACTCACTACAGAATATACACAAACAAATGAAGTGTAAACAACACGAGTTTACACAATGCTAAGCTACCAAGTCTTGCAACGTTGTGTTGGAAACTTGTAACTTTTCACGACCTTGTGAGCTTCTTTGCTACAAAGAGAAACTTCACATTAACAATGTTAAGAGGTTAGAAGAAAAGATGAGTGTGTGTGTAAAATATGATCTCAAGAGGTTAGCCAAAAATCAAGTTATGGCTTGGTATTTATAGCACAACATTCTGCATGCTTGGCGGATCAGGTGGAACCCTCAGATGGGTTCCGCCCGTGTACCCCCAGGGTACCGCCGGGTCTGCAGTAGGTTTTTGCAATAACTCTTCAAACCAAACAAGGTCTTGTCTCATAACTCCTAGCAACCAAACAATGTCACATCACTTAAATCAAGTCAAACATGAAACTTTTAAGCAACAACAAAGTTAGTCAAACACATTTCTTTCCATAAATACATAATGACAAAACTTGCCATAAATGTGATGTGACAATTTCTAATTTAAGAAATAAACTTGTGTTGTGTTTTATGAAATGTAAAATGTAGCAAAAGTCTAGTTTATGCAAGTCTTAAAAACTAAGATTATGTTTTGCTTAGAAACTAAAGTTTACATTTTGTCGTTAACAAAACTTAGTGAAGATCGTAAAATATAAATAACGTTTTTAGGTGATATTTGTATTAACATTCCTGACAAAATTCTTACTAGAAAAATTCTCATCAAGTGCTTTTAGACTTGTGATGATAGTGTTAAACCTAGCAAAAGCATTATCAATTGATTCCTCTTCCGGAATCGTAAATTGCTCATATTGTTGCACAAGTAGACCTATTTTGTTATCCTTAACTTGACTATTACCTTGGTGAGTTATTAGTAAAAAATTCCAAATTTCTTTTGCGGTTTCACACATAAAGATCCTTTCGTATTCTTTACGTGGTAACGCATTGTAAATAACCATTTTTGCTTCATTATTTTTAGAAAGTTTTCTTTTTAAATCATCATTTTGTTTTTCAAAAGGTACTATTTCATCTTTATTTGTTTCGGGATTATTTTGAGTAGGTAAAAAATCACCATTAGTAATAACATGCCAAAGATCTAGATCCTTTGATTTCACATAAGTTTCGAATCGATTTTTCCAATATAAAAATCCATCACTTTCAAATAGTGATGGTCTTTACATAGATTGCCCTTCTAAATATTTTCTAGAATCCATAGATCATTACAAGTTTTAAAATACAATATATTTTAAAAATCTTGTTTAACGTAGCTCTGATGCCAATTGTGAAAAACTAGAAGGGGGTTGAATAGTTTTACGTCTTTTTAATTTTATTATGAAAACTTAGTTTAGTTTTTAAACCTTGTTTACTTTTAAAACTTTGATTCGATCTTATGTGAACTCAAATCTTGAACAATATGAACAACTATATCTAAGTATGAACAATAATAATAATGTAAGCTAAGTATGTGAAATCAACACATGCATAATATAAACAGTTATAGCTATATACGAGAGATAAGTAAGTAAACGTTTATTATGTAATCCTTAATTATATGTTGTATGAAAACTATACTTGATCGAAATGATCAATTATATGTATGTTATCTTTTTAGTTTGATTGTAAAGACTTTGTTTTGTGAATGAAACTTTTGTTTGATCTTTAAGTGAAATCAACACTAGCACTATATGAGCAACAATATATATATATATACGTCTACGTCTACGAAAATAAATAACGATATAGGCAAAATAATAAGTAAGAGATGGAAAGATCAAACCGCGAGACAAAGCATTTATAGTGGTTCGGCTACAAGGACACATTCTTTGCCCTACTCCACTCCCCGAGTCACCTACTCGAGAGTTTTCTTCACTATGTCAACAAGCTCCCTTATGGCGGAGAAAACCTTACACACCAATATACACACCACAACTTCGTCACAACTTATTTACACCTTCTACACAACTTCTTCACACCTAGTCACTACTTAATCACAACACTACTTCTTCACACCTATTTATCTTCACAACTATCTACTTCACAACTATCTACTTCACAACCTCTCTATCTACACACCTTGCTAATCTATCTTCTATCAAATATTCACAACTAGTTACATAAAGAAATAGATATAATGGATGATGCTCTAACAACTTGGATGTGGAGGTCATAATAAGTTGTAATACTTCTTCTCTTGAAGGATTGAAGTATTTTTCTCTTGCACTTGAAAGGTTGAAGCTTGAATCACTTGGAAACAAAAGCTTATGATTATATGATCAAAGGGTTTAAGAGAATGGTATAGAAGATTTATATCAGAGAGTTTATAATGCAAAAGGTGAGGAAAAATGCCAGACTTGAGCCAATATTTAAAGGGGAAAAAATACTGTTTGGGAGCGTGGCCGGTCCCCTTAATTATTAAGGGGGCCGCCCATACAATTAAGGGGGCCGCCCTCTAAAAACGGCTAGAAAACTTGTCTTTTTCTGGAGAAAGTTTATCTAGTGAAATTTTAACTGTTTTTGGTTAAAAATTTGAATTCATATATTTATTTTGAATTAAACATTTTCCTTTAATTACAAAAAGTGTTTTTCAAAAAAAATATAAGATGTTTATCTCATTTTATAAACTTTGTAATGTTTAAATAAAAATCCCTTTGATCATAAAATGTATTAGACATTTGTTTATTCATACCTTAAGTGATTTGGATGTTAAAGTGAATATTTACGACTAAATACTTGTTTACGTCATAATTTGTAGTTCAATGAGTTTAGGTTTTGTGATTATCAAAACATGGAAATATCGATATATGTTAATAACGTTTTTAGGCATTATTTATATCAACAATATTAACACAAGAAGTAAGAACAACACATAGAATTTACTAACTTTGTATTTGCTATAAAACTTGAAAACTTGGCATAGAACACAATGACGTAGGGTTCCTTTTATACTATAAGGAAAACCCTAACCCTAACTATATAAAATGTGTGAAAGGGTGCATACATATATTTTCCTAAGATATCTAACCGTTTACATATCCTTTCCTAGAATATCTCCTAACTTATCTATTCTTGTTAAACAAGACAGACTTAACTAGCTGTCACACCCCCAAAATCGGGTCCAGCGAAAGCATACGTGTAGCTGGGGTGTAACTCAATTGGTATTACAGCACAAGTACAAAATGGGTTTTCACTTCAATCATTTAGAGTAAAATCGTTTAACTAAAAGTATTGAGTTTACATTGTTTAAAATTAGTGCGGAAGTAGGCCCTTAAAATAGTTTAAAACGGTCCCCATATAAATAATCAGAGTCTTCTATGACCATGCCATACCCTGCCAAAACCTCCTGTAGCGTGCCGTAGGTTAAAACCTGAAAATACATGCTAAAGTGTCAACACGAGGTTGGTGAGTTCATAGAGTTTGTTTAACAAGTAAAGTTTATAGAAAAAAGATCACACAGCAAAGGCATCGTAAATCCACTCAGTTACAAGTCCCGCCATAAGAGCCTTGTAACCTGTGTGTTCACAACCCACTGCTAATATATATAGTATGATTAAGACATATGAGTATTTGATATGGGTACATGCCACTGATCAAAGATTGAAGACTACTGGGTGCCATTTCCCAAAGTTATGAGATTACTGGGTGTCATTTCCCAAAGTATAAATGATTACTGGGTGTCATTTCCCAAAGTATAAATGATTACTGGGTGTCATTTCCCAAAGTATAAATGTTTAAACGTTTCAAGTAGCAAGTAAGTATAACACAGTTAAGTATAACACAATCACATATGTATACAATCAAGTATAAGTATAATCAAGTATAAGACAATCAAGTATAAATGTTTCAAGTATCAAGAAAATATGTTTTGAGTATTTATACTAGTAAATAAGTAGTTGAGCATGTATCTCCCCCAAAGAGTTAAAACAAGTATAAGGAGTAAAAGTGGGGCTATGACTCACCTGGTGCGATAGCTACGATGACAAAAGTGGATACACAGAAATGAGGTTCGATCTCTAACCGCAACCTAATATAAATGATAGTGATCTACTTAGATCATGAAAGGATGAAGAGAATATGCATACACATGATACCTATACCACTCGTAACTTGGAAATAATTGTTATTGTCAAAGTAAAGTATTTTCCATACTTAAGAAAAATAAGTCCAACTAGAATTACAAAACTTGTCGTAATATATCGTATATAAAAACGTTAGTGTTATATTCCTCGTTTTGAAAACCTTAAGATATCGTCTAGTAGTCGCATAAATAAACCTTGGGTCGTACGTATTTCGTTAGTTAAAAATAAACTCCTTGAATAAGAAATCTAGAAAATATATTATTTAGTACGTAGTTATATTATTTTCTAGTAGTGACTATATATATATATATATATATATATATATATATATATATATATATATATATATATATATATATATATATATATATATATATATATATATATATATAGTTTTGACGATTTTAAAACATGTATAACTTGGTCGTTTTAAGCTCATTTTACTCGTTCTTTATATCCACGGATTCGTTTTAGTATATACTAATATATTGTGATAGTTCGGCACCTCTAGGTTACGTCTAACGCCTCTATTTGTCCAACGAAAAATGTCAAACAGCATGCAGTTTTCAGAAAATATAGTTTTCGTCGTTAAACTCGTTTTTAGCGTATCTCCTTCGTTATTAACTCGTTTTCATCCCCGTTTTCGGCCATAGTTCCGTCTCGGAATGTATTTTCTAAATATTTGGTCAAAAGTTACCCCAAACCCACTGAGTTTGCCACGTTTTCATTTTAAGGACAGTAGGTTTGTATATATGTTTAAAATCCATTTCTAATGTTCCAAACTAGTTTCTAATCCAACCAAACCACTTTCAATCACCACAAATCTAGTCTAATCTTACCATACACCTTCTTAGGGTGTCATGGGTTCCTAAACATCATAAATCAAGTGGATCTAACAAGGATCTAACTATAATCCATTTCTAGAGTTCAAAAGTTAGATATATATATATATATATATATATATATATAAATGAGTGGTATAACTAACATATGCATGAAATCCTTGAATAAACAACATGAAACTAGAAAAATGAAAGTATGGAAATATCAACAAGTGATCTTGAAGCTTACTTGATGATTGGATGAGTTTTGAAGATGATGATGTAAAGAAAACTAGAGTTTTATCACAAAACCCTAACTAGAAATACATATGAGACCTAATTAACACTTGATCTTCAAAAATCCATGGTTTCTTCTTGTTTGTTCTTCCTTGGCCGATCCACACAAAAGAGAGAAAAGAGAAGAGAGTTTTCTTGAGCTAGTTAAATTATTAGTGATAAAATGGATGAAAAAGGTGTAATATATAGTTAGAGACAATTGTTAGTTGGGCATTTAATTTGGTTGGTGAGGTTTAGGCTTGTGAAGTCTAGGAGGGGGGGGGGGCCGGTTCACAAAGGAGGGAAAGAGGGGGGGATGTTGGGTGATTAAATTAGGAAGTGTAGTATAGTTTGTGTTGTTATTAGTTAGTTTAGGTATAATCGGGTACCGGGTTTGCTAGAAATAAATTTTATCAGAGTTAACCGGGACATAATAAAGTCATAAAATTTGTAAAAATATGTTGGGTACAAGTATTGGGTGTTTGGATGATTATCGTTTAGTTTTTAAGAAAACTGTCGTAATTATATTAGACGTACGATACGAATTAAATAAATTTCCAAAATAACGGGTAAATGAATTTTATAATTTTTGTATCATTATAATGAGTGTAAAAATGTCTTAGGACCATAGTTGGGATTGTCGGACCAATTATTCAAAATAATAGTTCATAAGATAACGTATATTAGGTAAATAACCGTACGTATACAGAAATGACGCAACTCACGCATAAACGACAAATTTTCTCCGGAGGTGAATAGTGTTTTATGAATAGTAAAATTTTAAAACGCTTCTCAGAATATCAAACTGACCTCAAAAATGATGAATAGTAAAATGATGAATAGTGATCGATGAATAGTAACCGATGAATAGTAAATGTTGAAAGTTCGGGAAAAGACCAGAATTTACGAGTTGTGACACTAGCTAAAAACATAAACAGACTTAACTAGGTTTGCCAGACTTAACTTAGTACTAGCAGACTTAAATATCTACTCGACTTGACTATAACAGACTTAAGTCTGTTTACAAATAATTCCCAACAATCCTCCCCTAACTCAATCTTCATAGCCCATGAACTTCAAGTTCCTTTCTTCAAAGCTTCCTAAGGATTTTGAACTATAACTTCTTGGAATTATTTTGAACTTCAACTATTTAAATCATTTCTACAACACTTTAAAAGTCTTTAGTATCTGATGTGTGTGCAGCATCTGTTCTTTTGATCTTTGCAGCAACATTGACCATTTGTATATCAATTCATAAAGTTTCATATTATTCTCATCACATTCATGTAATACCTCAAATTCTAAAACATGCAAAATTACCAAAATGCCCCTAAGTTCAAAGAAATTGAAATAACACTTAATTAATACAAAGAAAACCCTATAAATTTTGAATTTGGCAACATATGAACAAAATAAATTAAGTATGAATATAATTAGTCACTTTTGTTAAAATAAAAATTATTTCTTACATATAAATTATTTAGTTGATTATATAAGTGTATATATATATATATATATATATATATATATATATATATATATATATATATATATATATTAAGGAAATAAATCCCAAATAAATAGGAAACTTGGATAATACTTTTATTTTACCTTATCACATAAACTTGCAGCCCAAGATAAGGATTTCACTTAATATATATGATACATACACGTTTTTATTTTTTAGAAGAACCATAAATCGATTTTTATTAAACCAAAACCCTAAAAACATCCCAAACACTCGACAAAAAATTTCTGAGGCTTTCAAGTATTTTTATTGGATGTGTTTCAAGCATAAGAAGGTGGGAAAATTAGTGATTTAGGCTGGGGAAGCTTGGTTCGATTGATGAGATTTGTTTTGGTTCAATTTATATTAAACGAGGGTATGTTTTTGATTCTACTCATTCTCACGTTCAAATCTTCTTGTGGTATTTTTTATCATCCTTTATATCTTATATGATCTATATATGTGTATAAAAACATAATATGCATGCAAAATTGATCATACGAATTTATAGAAAATCAAAACCCTAAATCGACTTAAAATCCTAAATCAACTAGAATGAATTTTGCATGCTTCAAATATATTTTATACATGTCTTAAACATGTTATTTGACTATAATAAAATTGGTTCCATGATGATCGAAGCTTAGAAACTAGTTTTGTATTTATTTTGTAATCGGATCAAACAAGAAAATGAAATAAAAAGAATTAAGGATCGAATGGGTTAGGGTTAGGGTTTCTAAAAATTTTAGTGTAATTAATGATGTTTAAGGATGAATTAATGAGGGTGTAATGATTGGGGAATTTAGGGTTAGGGTTTGGTGGATTTTTGTATAAATCGATTTGGTATTAAAAAGTATAAGGGTGTGTTTTGTAATTTTATAAACATGCGGGGTTATTTTTATAAGTTATGTTAGACCATGAGTGAGTTGGGAAAAATTATAATATGAGGGTGTTATGTGTAGATTTTACAACTAAAAGGTTTAAAGGGTAATTTATGTAGTTATATAATTAGATTTGTAATTAATTAAATTAGGGGGTTAGTTTTGGAAATTATATAAAGTTAAGGGCTGTTTAGTGTAATTATGATATTAATTAAACATGCGGGTTATTTTTATAAGTTATGTTAGACCATGAGTGAGTTGGGAAAAATTATAATATGAGGGTGTTATGTGTAGATTTTACAACTAAAAGGTTTAAAGGGTAATTTATGTAGTTATATAATTAGATTTGTAATTAATTAAATTAGGGGGTTAGTTTTGGAAATTATATAAAGTTAAGGGCTGTTTAGTATAATTATGATATTAAGGGGGTGAATGTATAAATTTGGATAATTAAAGGCTAATGTGTAAATATGAATATTGTAAGGATAAACTTGTAATTTATTTAATTAAAAGGTTTAATTTGTAACATTATTAAAACTAAAGGGTTGGAATTGTAAATATGGGAAACTTATGGATTAAAGTGAATAAAATATAAAACTTATGATATTTACATTTTAAACCTTACAGTATAATATAAGTACACTTTAAACCCTAAACTATTATTATATTTTCATAATTAAACCCTAAAACCATGTCCATAATTTATTTAATTATTCACTTAATATTTATGTGAAATGTTACTAAATAAGGGAAATTCCTAATTATAAAGACTTACTAATTCTGGAAACCTACTAAATATGAAAAGTTACTAAACATGGAAGTTGATTAAAAGGAGCAATCTGATTTAAGATAAAGTTATTAATAATAAAATGATTCTAATTCAGGTAGATAAATTGAAGAAGTGAACTCTTCCCTTCTGTGAATCTTTCTTTTGATCTCATTACTTTGCTAAGGTACGGATATTCTGACCTTAATCTTAAGGTTTCCTTTGTCATATGAACCATCTGATTTGACAACTTTCTGATTTGGACCTTTGCTATGATAAACCTTGTTTTGAACTTTCTGTTATGACAAATATTTTTGAACCTTTGTTATGAACCTTATGTTATCTGAGCTTCACTCGGCATGGGGGTTCCATGTCCGTGTCAGGGGATGCACCTCTGACATGACTCTAGGGCAGTAGAGTGATGTTCTGCCACGTCCCTTGGTTTGGCTGCATATATTTATCTGTTGGGAAGGGGCGCATGGATGCATCTTAGATCAGTTTTGTTATCTGTTATCTGGTGAATGTGGCTGTGTGTGCAATACACATCCTTCACAAATTCTGGGAGCTAGCTACTCCATTATGTTGCCTTGTATGTGTTTATGATATGATTATGATCTGTTTCTAAGCTCATGGTATTATTATGGTTCTGATTCTGTTTATACAGGTGACTGTATGAATTCCTTACCTAACCTACACATTTTATTTCTGTATTATCCGTTATACCTAAATATGTTTTCCCCAAAATATATCACTTGTACTTCAGCATTTATATTTTGTTTCATTTTGTTATATATTTGTTCACTGGCTTTTTAAGCTCAACCGCATTTCTTTTCACCGCGGCATGTAATCAAGATAGCTTTTGGGATAGCTTCCTGGGTTTGAGAGTAGAGCTGAGTTGAAGATTTTGACCATAGTCATTTAGAGTAAGTTATTTATGTAAGATTTCCGCTTTTGATCTGTTCTGTTTGTTCTGATGTAACACCATATTATTGTGACATTTTTACCCTTGTTGGGTTGGGGTGTTACATCCAGGTGTGTAAACTCCTATAAAAGGTGAATCATTGAAAATTTAATGGATTTCATGTCTCTTTACCAGTTAGCCGCTAACTCTGGAGTAGCCAATGTTTTAGTTAAGGAACCATGGTACATTAATAACCATATGATTTTTAGTAAACCATCAGTTATCAATGGATTTGATTGGTCTTTACCAAAAGCCGTTTGCTTTTGGACTAGTCAAATCTTTGGTGGAATGCAGTCATCACCTTGGTGAATTGATAACCAATTATAGTTTTCCACGGCCTTTACCACAAGCCATAATCTTGTGGGCTAGCCAACTTTTCACTATCACAGATATGGTGAGTTGATGACTGTTGATACAAAAGTTGGGCGTTCCTTGTTTGGGTTCCTGTTCTCGTACCAATCAAATCTTAATGCTTGAGACCTGCGCACTAAGAAAGCAAACAAACACCGTTAGGCTTATCGTGGGATTGTCTCCCACGATTACCCTCTGGCGTGAGAGTAAGTAATCGGTTTTAGGGTTGTATAGAAGAGTTAGGGTTGTGTATCGTACCTTTAATGAGAATTATGATATTCTTTATATAGGCACGAAATCCTTATAGATTTCGTGTTCCTTACTCTTCGGCGTATCACGCCTATCCGGTCTATGGATCTTTATCCCATAAATAAGAGATCCTTATCTAGACCATAAATAATGTATTTGGGTTTGGGCTTTCGTGAGCCCAAACCGTTAGCATGGTAGCCCAAATCATTGTTATGATAGCCCAATCGTGGTGGGCTTGGGCATTAGTGGTGTTCATTAATTGGGTTCGTGACCTGAATATAGACTATACGTCATCAATGACCATACAATTTTTGGCAAATTATCAGCAATAAACGGATTTGAGATATCTTTACCTAGAGTCGTTTGCTCTTGGATTAGCCATTCCTTATGTGGATTAGACATGGTGAGTCGATTACCATTTGTTGTGTCAGTGCAATGTACCTTCACCAAGTAAGCCCCAAGTAAACTTATCTCAAGCCTATCTATCCTTAGCATTGAAAATTCTTTTAAACACCCCAAACAGCCTCCTTCTGAGACTATCTCTTAATCAATTGCAGGAGTTGAAAGCATATATCATCCTTTGTGTTACCCAACAATTTCTTGTCAAGCATCTCCTTTCAAATTTTGGGATGTAGTGGATACTCTACTTCAGTCAACATATATATATATATATATGTGTGCAGTTTTTAAAGATAAACAATGAACTGCACAACTATAAAAGTACCTCCAATGCACTATAGGTTGCTGATAAGGTAATTTCCATACCTCATCTATCTTGGATGGTAGATCAAACATGGTTTTTAGATCTCCCCATAGCACTCTTTCATACTCCTCCTCAGGTCTTTTATCCCCATGTTTAAGCATCATCAATCTGTACAGCTCCTTGAGATCATCACTAGAGACATCATTTAGCATCCCTTGAAAGCTCACATATACAACATCAGTGTTATCTTCCCTTATGATTTGGTAGACTGCCCTGTTGTGATTCATGATAATTTGCCACTTCACAACCTTAGCCCTTGATGTAGAACCTTCAAGAATAGAACCTTCAGGAATAGAACCCATGGTGAAGGAGACAGAGGAAGGATCATCAACTCTTTCTTCCAAGTAATTTTCCACATCACACTTTGTGGGAGAAGATTTCTTCTTTCCTTTCTTCCCTATATGCTTTCTTTTGTTCCACCTTATAATGGGTTTTGGAACACATTCTTCTTTCTTCACAACATTAGACTGAACAACATCAACTACCTTAGGCTTCTTGGCTTCTTTTGGTTGAAGTGGTTCACCAGGTCTTTTGAATCTCTCCTTTTCCAATTCAGAATCCATAGGAGTGAAGAGCTGATTTTGTCTAGTACATTTTTCAAATTCACTCTGCAACTGATCAGGTGATAATCTTTTAAGTTGAGCCATGGTCCAATTATTACCCTGACTTTTAACATATCTGATCATGTATTCCCTTTGTTCTCCTCTAGTCAAAGGCTTACTCTATCTTTTTTTGTACCTTTGCTCCCTTAATTGCCTTTTCTTTTCCTTAACCATCTGAACCATCTTCTAAGCACAGTCTTCACCTTCAATATCATGTAGAATATCTCTATTCAATTCAAGCTTATCCCTGATGAGATCCCAATCATCTTCAGTGTAGAATTTTGCAACTTGCTGAACTTCAGCCATTCTTTTATTTTTAGCTTCAGATGGTTCAAGATCTTCCTGCATTTTCCTTGCAATTCTGCATCATTGGCTTCTATTTCAGCAAGCATTGCTGCATCAGCTTCTTCTTGAGCTTTGATTATGGCAATCTCATCCATGCTAGCTTGTTCTTCTCTAAGTTGCTTCTTGCTTTTCTTGAGTTAGGAAGGTTCTTCAAGTATCTGTTTTCCTTCCCTTTGAGCTGGAACAGACTTATCTTCGTGACCAGTATTAACCTGATCATTGCCAGACTTAAGTTCTTCTGTACCAGACTTAACTTGCTCATCAGCCGAGTTAAGTTCTTCACCTAAATCAATCTTTTTGCCAAATCCTGTCTTGACCTTTCTCTTCTTCTGACTTAGAATATAAGCCAGGATTTCAGCAGCTTCCAAGCCTTGAGAACTTATGTCACCAGAAGATTTAGGTAGTGTAGAGGTCTTTAATCCAACTTCATTTAGATTCCTCCTATGTTTGGAAGAATTTTCTTCACCTTGTTCTGCATCTGAATCAGTGAACACCACCCCTTTCCTATTCAATATGCCCTTTTGTTTCTTTACCTTCCTCACCGGTTTGTTAATGGCATTACTCATAGTCTCTTTAGTCCTTTTAAGATCCTCTTCTAAGACTGATATTCTTGTGAGGAATGTTGGAACAACTCGAAGTAGTGTTTCTACAGTCATAGGAACAGGTTCCTCCTCATGAGGTGGAGTTGAAACCTGGGCTTGGGGGAGTAGGAGATGGGTGTGTGGGTGATAGAGTAGGTGAAGAATGTGGTTGTGGCGATGACTGTTGTTGATGTTCAGAGGAGCTAGAGGATCCAGGCTCATGAGTAGATTCCTCTTCGTCATTCAAAGATTGGGAGTGAGCCTCTGATGAGGCGAAAAATGAACCACTTTTAGGGGGTCATTTAAGCCCGAAATTGAATTTATTTGATCAAATATTGCCCTAAATCGTTCCTTTTGTGATTTTAGGTACTTTGGGAGTGAAATCTGGAAAAGGAAGCAATTCGGACGTTTTTGGAGCAAAAAAGTGAAGAAAACGCCAAAGACTTAATTTTCCATGCTGAGAACAGTACCTGACGGCGTCAAGAGGAAGATCCTGACGGCGTCAGGAGTAAAAGTGGTGACGACCCAGTGCAAACCTGACGGCGTCACAACTCGGGCGTCAAGAGTAAAATCTGTGACGGCCTGCATAAGGTGTACATATGACGGCGTCAGATCCAGATCTAGGCAGTCCGAGGAACTATTTGGCGGCGAGATGACGGCGTCAGACATTTGTTCTTGACGCCGTCACCTTCTAAACTCTATATATAGTTTTCTATTTTTCATTCATTAGAGAGGAACTTGTGTGGAGAAACCCTAGGGCGGAACTTTGTGAACCCTAGCTCGTATTTTACAGTATATTCAAGGGTTTCAACCCTTGAATCCTTTCATGTGCTATTGAGATAAGTCTTCTCTTAATTCAATCAATATGTCTATGTGTTGGTTGTCTATATCTTGTGCTTGTCTTGATTTCAACATGCTAGGCTAGATCTATCTTGTGTTTGCTTAGATCTAATGAAACCTAGATGTTAATTATGTGTTGATTACTTGTTTATGGTTGTATTGGATGAATGATTTCAATGTTAGTCTTAAGAAAACTGGCAGATCTCCATTGTGTAACATGCTTGAACGTCTTAGTAAACATGAACCGATGTGTACTAGGTTTTATTGGTTGTATTTAATGCATGAGTAAATTCTAATGATCCCATGTTAGGAGCTTCTTAGCCGGCTCGACATAGGAGTGAAGTAGGCACTCATAGGATTGGGGAAGTAAG
The DNA here is from genome assembly GCA_030686995.1 of Artemisia argyi. NCBI lineage: Eukaryota > Viridiplantae > Streptophyta > Magnoliopsida > Asterales > Asteraceae > Artemisia > Artemisia argyi. The sequence continues at coordinate 33,184,203 of CM060695.1, forward strand.
TACGCCACCCCATGAATGGTATTAAGGAATACAATCCGTCATCCACGCAACTATAACAAGTAATTAACGTGTAAAAGATATCTACGGAGTAGTGAAATCTAAGTAAACACACTTCTCCCACATATTGCTCACAACTTTAGTATAATTTAGTTTTATTTTCATTTCTAGTATTTTATTTTGATTGCATCTTAGTATTGGGTTAGTTGACTAGCAACTAATTCCGCCCAACTCCTTCAAAACCGAGATTTTTACTTGCTTTCTAAAACAAATATAAAAATACAAAAAGAATCATCCCTCATCTCTAGACCTAGTCTTTAGGTTTTCTAATCCTAGCGACATTATTCCTAGCTGAACGATCAATCCCCCGGTACTTGTCATTATACTATACTACATCGATCAGGTACACTGCCTGGTGAGGGTTGTAAGCTTCTCAAGATCCCTTGAGAGGTAAAGCCTGGTGCAATCCCTACGCATCAGCCTCACTTGCACAGGATGATGATGATGATGATGAACCTGCAATGTTAGCACTAGCAGGCAACATAGCAGCTAAAAGTGGCTTATTCTTCCCTTTAAAACCCCTTTTCATGTTAGTGAAAACCTTTTTGTTAAATGGGACAGCCAAGTATGGTGTTCTGTTATGGGTTTCTACATTCAAAACCATTTATAGAAATCTTGGGTACATCAAGAATTCCTTCTTATTTTTAGAATTTGCAATCATTGCCTCAAAAATGTACCTTGAAAAATTGTAAATCCTATTAGTGGATAGACAAACCAAAGCAGAAGCAATGTTGCTTCCAAATTGGTCCCATCCACCACTTTTAGAACTCAAACAATGAAGCAAATGATGAAGTAGAAACCTCCAATTAGGTGTGAAATAACCTTTCCAAAATGTAAATGACCCATCTACAAGATACCCAATATCATTTAACCCTTCAAAGATTTTTTCATTAGGCAACATAACAGGGCCTGAGGCATTATCCAATTGGAGACTACTCCTATTGGATACCTCAGTAACTGAGTACTCAAGAGTATCAAAAGTAGCCCTCAATTCTATGGTCCCATCATCAAGAGCAAAAGCTTTGGCAGTCTGCTAGAATTGCTTGACCAAAGAATCATAAATGGTAGGGTTATGTAATAAGGCATACCTGATGTGAGTCCCTTTCATGAAGTCCACAATCTGATGGAAATCATCACTTTTTCTAGTTTCTTTAGAAAACCAACTTGATTGTGCTTGTCACAGTATTTCATTCTTCCCATTTTCTTATAGAGAACATTTTTGAAAAAGCTTTTGAAATTACTGAGATGAAAATCGTTGTAGGGTTTAAGTACTGGTTGTGTAAAACAGAGTATGCGATTTAGTTGCTGTAAATAAATGATTTTGTTTTGAAGTTTAAAGAGAGATGAATAATCGATAAGAATAAAAAATAAATTAAATCTTATCCTTATATACCTCTTACCGCCGTAAAAGAAGTAACGACACTATTGACATAGTGAAAATCATTTAACGTCTGACTAGTACTAACGGTAACATAAATTACACTTCGAGACTTAAAAATGGTCAACCAGACTTAAGTGGTGACTTCACCAGACTTAACAGATTTTGCCCATAACACAGACACTTACATACAACCCATATTAGTAGAAATTCTAAGCAACTCCAATCCATGCTTGTCCTGAAAAGATTAGTCCAAGACCAAGAAACGATAGCTATGCAACCAGAATTAATGCATATGAACTACCTGAATTAACTTAAAATCTACCAGTTTTAACCCAATTCACCAGTATTGGACTCATAACTTGATTTATGAGTTGCAAATTATACATGTAACCTCCCCTTAAATGTAGCTATGGGTTAACATACCAAAAAAAACAAATTTAAAGAAAAACATCTGCATTAAATTCTCAAACCAAGACAAAACATATGAAAGACTTAGTTTCTGCATAACCAAACGATTAATTATCCATGAGCAAACATTCCACAATTCATGACTTATTCAAATACAATGCAAGTCTCTTAAATGATGCAATAACCTTGAGAATGAGTGAGCACTTAAAAACTTTTTCACTTCTTTGCCTTGGTTTCATTATCAAGCTCCTCACAGATCTTACTCAGCAATTGACCACCTATGCTGAAAATGAGGTTGTCAACCACATCAGTTTGTTCATCACACTGGAGCTTGGAAGACATCATTCCAATAAGCATTTCAGTACTTTAGGGATACACTACATCAGCAAGCATGAATATATCAACACCACCTTTGGTTGATAGATGATGAACATTACTTGAGTCATAGAACTTCCATAGGAGAGTCCTATCTTGAGTTGGAAAATTCCAATACACATCTGCAGGATCAGGTTCATACGTTCTTTTAAGCTCCACGAACAATTCTTGTTCCTTCACATCAGCTTTCCCTGTAATCTTCAGATTCAGTTGAACCAACTTCCATAAGGTATCTAAATCTTCTCTATCACAAGACTTTACCAATGATTCAATGTTGTTATAATTTTCAGACTTTCCATCAGCTCTGGTTACTTTCTAGACTTTACCAAGCTTATCTCTGCTGATCTTCCACTGCACAATCCTTACTGGAAATAAATTAATATACATAGTTTTTTCAAACATAGCAAAGGTTTATTTATAACCATGCATTTGCTCTGAGCATCCACTGTCAATTATGCCTATTTCCCATGTTCTTAAGTGAATGATCCTGTATATTAAGAAATTAAGAGATTAGTTTCTCTTAACGACCCAGGCCTATGCAGGCTTAGGTATCCCTTGTGGATCCACATACTTGTATATCTTGTAGGAACAAGATCCATAGATGGTGCTTTGGGACTTATAGGTAAGTTCACTCTTAAATGGATCTCATTTCCAGCAATCTAAGTCCTTAACAACAGACCCTCTTTACCCTTTGCAGCATTAGAGTTTGACAATTTTGGTACATTATTTACATTGGGTCTTCTCACAGGTGAATGTGATTTAGCAAAATTGTTTCTTTGATTAATTTGGTTCACCTGTGGTAAGGATCTCCTTACAGGTGAATGTGAATTAATAGAATTGCTTTTCTGACTTTTTGTGTTCACCTGTGGTTTTTTATAGTAAGCACTGGTAGGTTTTTGTTGTTTGGTTTGAATAGATTTATCATTTGCATAACCAAAAGTACCATTAGGCTTAGCAGAATTAAAATTTTGCCTACCAGAACTAAATTTTGGCTGAACAAAATTAACTTGTGACCTACTCGCATTGATTAATACTGGTCTTGGAATAAACTTATTTACATGGTTAATCATGTTAGCATTATTCCATATTGGTTTAAACATTACATTACCAGTATTACCCACTTTTTGTTTCTTTAATTCAGCTTCTTTAGCCATTCTCTTTTCATGAAAGTCACAATCTCTAATTAAATGGCTAAGACTACCACACACAAAGCACCTTTTCTGAGTATAAGAATAACCTGCTCCTAACACTCTTTCCTTTTTCTCATTCCTATTCTTTTTAGGTGTCTATTAGTTATTTTCTTGCTGCCTAGAAGATTTTATGTGAGTTTCACAACTAGGTTCAACAGGTTTTGGCTTACTTTCAGACACAACAAATTTGTTAATTATAAAAGGTTTAGGTTTTGACACTTCACTTAGGATACTTTCTGGTAATTTAGTATGCATTTTGAAACTCTGTTGATTTAGGGCTCATTACAACTCCTACTCTCACGGATAAGGAAGATTGCATGTGGTGGTGCGATAGAAATGATAATCTAACTGAGTACTCGGTGAAATGTGCTTGGGAGGCTTTAAGACCACGTGGCCTTGATGTCTCTTGGTGCGATATAGTTTGGTTTTCCCATGACATCTCCCGCCATGCTTTTCATCTTTGGCTCATCATGAGACGATGTCTTAAAACCCAAGATAAGCTGCGTTATTGGGATGTGAGTCCGACTATGGTTTTATCTTCGCTTCGATGCTCTTTATGTGGTCTTCAGATGGACTCACATGAACACCTTATCTTTGAATGTGATTACTTGGCCAAGATTCGGTGTCGTATTCGAAATCTTTCTGGAATGGATATTGTACCTCCTGTTTTGAAGGATATCGTGGCATGGCTCCAACATATGGCAGCTAAACGCTCGGTTAGTTGTAAAGTGGGTAAACTTCTGTTTACAGCTCCTAGTTATTATGTTTGGAGTGAACGAAATAATCGTTTGTTCAAGAATACTAGAAGAACCCATGAGGAGCTTTGTGATCTTATTATGGTTATGATACGGCTCAAGCTTGTTTCTTTGTGATCTTATTATGGTTATGATACGGCTCAAGCTTATTATGTTTGTGATCTTATTATGGTTATAATTAGTTTTTGGCTAGTAACTATATGTTGCATGTCACATTGGTTTTTTGGTATTTCAAACCTCGATTTGTGGTTAATATGGCATTCGGCCATATTCCATTGTACTTGAAATGTTTTTTGAGTAATATATTTTACCGGGTAACCCATTACACCAAAAAAATAATAATAATAAAAAATAATAAATAATAAATCTATTGATTTAATAATATCGTTTTCGGACGACTTTTATAGGCTAACCGAACAGGTGGTGACTCCGGTTCCTAGTTAAACTTGTTGGTCCGGTCCGTTTTTTAAAACAATATGTACTATCAACTTATTTACATATAAATTGTATGAAGTTTTGTGTGTTTTATTAGTTTGCACAATATGTAAAACACCAAGTATTTTTAATATTATGGGCGTTTTAAAAATAACATTTATTAGGTAATTATTGTTATAGACGTTGTTTTTTTTTTTTTTGTTTTTTTTTTAATTAAATTACACTATATTTTTTTCAAAAACTTGTCTACAAAAAGTGCTGTATCTATCTATACTAATAAACCAGAATAATTTACTAGCCCCTTAAAGCACCCTATGCAATTAATGTGATGATGTGTCTTGGCTGTGATTGGTCCATGCTTTAATGCGTACAACTTGCTAATGCAATACATTCTTCACATCTTATCACCAAAACTCATTCATGGTAACTAATTAATGACCAAAACTCATTCACGCTCCTCATTAAACTCATTCCTCTACACCATTATTTCAAAATACGTTTCAATATTCTAGTGAAGCACAAATCAAACTTCCTCTGCACGATTCAACATTGCTTTAAATTATATCATTGTGCCATCAATTGTGTTTTGTCAACATAGAACATTGGTATGTACCTATTTAATTTGAATGTTTAGGGTTTTGAATTATTAGGGTTTTGAAAATTGGTCTATATATATTTGATTCAAGCATTAACATCAACCTTAACAACTCAATATTTCGGTAAGTTTTAATTGAATTGAATCGATTTGGTTTGTATTATTGCTGATTTTTTATGTTTGTGATGTAACCCAGTAGTAACTCTTGGATGCAGCCGAGTATGAAAAACCAAATTACATACTCTGTATAATTTGTATTTGTTTTTTATAATACATTGTCACTTTAATTTTGTGCCGATTCAATTAAATATATTTAATTTGGTATGTATGATTTGGTTGTTTTGATTCAGCCATCCATCATAAACCGTGAGATCTCGCCTCTCTGCCAGTGTTTGTGTTGCTTTCCATAACGTGAAATTGGTAACGATCTTAGTGGCATTGAATTGAGAAATTGTTTTTCAAAGTTTTTTAATCTGATATAGCGTCGATTAGTATGGATGGCATATATTTGATATGAGTAATTACCAATTACATAATTTGTGTATTAAAACCCTAAAAAAAATTATTTGGGCCACACTGCTTTGTTGAGTTTTGCCTTTTTTTTTCTTGCAGAAACAAGGACCGGTGGGACTAATTGATCAAGTTAAGCTTTCATTGTTCAACAATAGGTAAATTTTTCATTCAGTGTTTTTTTTAAAACAATGCGTAATGAAGCCGTGTGATAAAGGGGGCATGCACAAAAAATAGAAAAATCAGTACTAACAACAATGTGTAATTCATCCGTTCTATTTTTTTCAAAAAACTTCTTTAGTGGAATCCATGGGTTTTTTGGCAACTTACGTCAAGGCTCTTGAAGATGCTCTTGATGTTTTGGACAAGATTTCCATGTCTATTGATGTGAATGATCGTGAGTTCCATCATTGCTTCTTTTTTATGTATCATTCATACGCATGTCTTCTTCTATAACAATTCCCACTTTAACTTACTCTACGAACCAATTTATTTGCTTAATCACAGAAAATTGATTGTCTTTTATTTCAATTCTTCCGGTTGGTCATCTTTATCATTAACTGAAATGCTTACATTGCAGGTTCCATGACGTTGCGTCTGGTGTAGAGTCATATTGGTGCAGAGTTTATCATTCACTTTGGTGATCTAATTGCAGTTAGTATTCTATTCCTACTTTTTTTTTCTCTTCATTTCGAACACAAAATCATACCCCCAAGATTCATATAGCCCGTTTCAAAAATTAAAAAATAATAATACTAATAATAATAAAAAAAATAAAAAATAAAAAAAATTGCACACAAGGTACACAAATTTTTATTATAGCCGCACAATTTTAGTTTTTTTTTAGGTACACTAATTTTTATTGTTTTTTTGAATCGTTCTTAGTAGGTGTTCTTAATAGTTTTTTTTAGTTAACTAATTTTTTTAATCATTTTTAATAGATGTTTAATCAGGTTCTTTTAGTTTTGGGGACTGTGTAACGTTTTGGCTCGATTGTATAGACTATGATTTTTTTAGAATTGATTGTTCTGTTTGAAACATAAGTGTTGTAATTGTTTGTCACAATGAATATATTGTCAAAGATTTATATATGGATAGCACTCTTATTTTACGTAATGTATGCATATCAAATCTCTATTAAAACTCATCTTCCTTCTTATCAATAACCAAATGGCTATTAGGTTTGATAATGGTTTCATTTTGGACCTCATTGTTGTAAGAGACAACATTATCTTACGTGTTCATATTGGACGAGAAGGTATCACATAAATAATTCCATTTTAATCGTTAATGTTTTCTGAGTACGCGTAATTTTTAATCCTGTTAGGGCGCCAAGATACAAGCTTCCGTTAAGATGGCTCTGGTCTGTGTGTTTAAGAAACAATTGAATGAAGGTGATGCGGTTGTGTTGCGGATGTACAGTTTGGGTCAAATCCAACCGAACTATCGAATTATGGATAACCCTTTGAGACTAAACTTTGTTAGCAAGACCCAAGTTAGTCAGTGTGTTGATTTCTAAGGATCCGTTCATGGCTTTGACTTCAAGCCCTTCAAAGACATTTTGAAATGTAAAAATGAAGTCTCGGGCCAATTTGGTAAATTTTAAACTTTCAACTTCTATTGGATGGTGAGTTGCATTTCTTTATATATATGTTTAACCTGGTATATTTTTTACTAGATGTCATCAGCCAAGTAATCGAGTCTCTTGAATTAGACAACTATAGTGGAAACGGTAAACCGGGCAAAAACAAGGCTCTCAAGCTGATCGACCTTTAGTAAGTCCATTTTTCAGTACTTCACACTTTGTATTAAATTTCACGCATGCTCTGCTAAATAACAGGACACACTCTCAACCATTGCAGTTGCTTGAACAATTAACCTGTTAACGGGCACTACTTTGTGTTGCCTTCCGTTAACAGGCCACTATTTATTATACATATAACCTTCTAAATTTATTTATATCAATACGTATATTATTAATTAAATAGTACTTTTGTGTGTTGATATAAATAATGCCTAAAAACATTATTAACATTTATCGATATCTCTAAGTTTTGATAATCACAAAACGTAAACCCATTGAGCTAAAAATTATGACGTAAACAAGTATTTAGTGATAAATATTCACTTTACATCCAAATCACTTAAGGTATGAATAAACAAAGTGTTTATTGCATTCTATGATCAAAGGAATATTTCTCTTAAACACTAGACTTTTTATAAAATGTCACAAAACATTTTATATCTTTTACAAAATCATTTTTGGAAATAAAAGAATATGTTTAAATCATTATAAATATATGATTCAATTTTTTAACCAAAAATGGTAAAAATGTTCCAGAAAAACCTTCCCCAGTAAAGACAAATTTTATGGCCGTTTTGGGAGGGCGGCCCCCTTAATAATTAAGGGGACCGGCCACGCTCCGAAATAGTATTTTTTCCCCTATAAATACTGGCTCAAATTTGGCATTTTTCCTTACTTTTTGCACCAAAAACTTTCTGATCTAAATCTTCTATACCATTCTCTTAAACCCTTTGATCATATAATCATAAGCTTTTGTTTTCAAGTGATCCAAGCTTCAACCTTTCAAATGCAAGAGAAGAATACTTCAATCCTTCAAGATAAGAAGTATTACAACTTGTTATGACCTCCACATCCAAGTTGTTTGTGCATCATCACTTGTATAGTATTCATCCATTTGTGTATTAGTTGTGAATATTGGTTAGATAGAAGTAAACATAAGGAGTTAGGCTAGTAAGGTGTGTAGGTAGAGAAGTTGTGAATTGATTGTGGTGTGCAAGTAGTATAGGTGTGAAGAAGAAGTAGTGTGATTAGGTAGTGGTTAGGTGTGAAGAGGTTGTGAAGTAGTTGTGAAGAAGTTGTGAAATAGGTGTGTAGAAGTTGTGAAAAAGGCGTGACGAATTTGTGGTGTGATAATTGGTGTGTAAGGTTTTCTCCGCCATAAAGAAGCTTGTTGACATAGTGAAGAAAACTCTCGAGTTAGGTGCTCGGGGATTGGAGTAGGGCAAGGAAGGTGTCCTTGTAGCCGAACCACTATAAATCTCTTGTCTCGCGGTTAGATCTTTCCATCTCTTACTTATTATCTTGCTTATATCGTTATTACTTTTGTAGACATAGACGTATATATATTGTTGCTCATATAGTGCTAGTGTTGATTTCACTTAAAGATCAAACAAAAGTTTTATTTACAAAACAAAGTTTTTACAATAAAACTAAAAAGGTAACATACATATAATTGATCATTTCGATCAAGTATAATTTTCATACAAAATATAATTAAGGATTACAAAATAAACATTTACTTACTTATCTCTCGTATATAGCTATAATTGTTTATATTATGCATGTGTTGATTTCACATACTTAGCTTACATTATTATTATTATTGTTCATACTTAGATATAATTGTTCATATTGTTCAAGATTTGAGTTCACATAAAATCGAATCAAGGTTTTAAAGCTAAACTAAAGTTTTCTAAAATAATAAAAAGGATGTAAAACTATTCAACCCCCCCCCCCCCCTTTCTAGTTTTACACAATTGGTACCAGACCCAGGTCTAACAAGATCTTTAAAATATATTGTATTTTAAAACTTGTAACGATCTATGGAATCTGAAAAGTATTTAGAAGGGCAATCTATGCAAAGACTACCACTATTTGAAAGTGATGGATTTTTATATTGGAAAAATCGATTCGAAACTTATGTGAAATCAAAGGATCTAGATCTTTGGCAAGTTATTACTAATGGTGATTTTTTACCTACTCAAAATAATCCCGATACAAATAAAGATGAAATAGTACCTTTTGAAAATCAAAATGATGATTTAAAAAGAAAACTTTCTAAAAATAATGAAGCAAAAATGGTTATTTACAATGCGTTACCACGTAAAGAATACGAAAGGATCTTTATGTGTGAAACCGCAAAAAAGAAATTTGGAATTTTTTACTAATAACTCACCAAGGTAATAGTCAAGTTAAGGATAACAAAATAGGTCTACTTGTGCAACAATATGAGCAATTTACGATTCCGGAAGAGGAATCAATTGATAATGCTTTTGCTAGGTTTAACACTATCATCACAAGTCTAAAAGCACTTGATGAGAATTTTCTTGTAAGAATTTTGTTAGAAAATTTCTTAGGGCTCTTCATCCAAAATGGCGAGCTAAAGTCACGGCTATTGAAGAATCAAAGAATTTGTCAACTCTACAACTTGACGAATTAATTGGGAACTTGAAAGTACACGAGGTCATAATAAAGAAGGACTCCGAAATAATCAAAGGAAAAAGAGAACAAAGCAAATCCATTGCTTTGAAAGCTAGGAGGGAATCTAGTGACGACGAAAGCTCAACCTCCGAAAGTGATGATGAAGAATACGCTATGGCCGTAAGAGATTTCAAGAAATTTTTCAAAAAACGAGGAAGATTCGTTAGACAACGGCATGATGAAATGAAAGTATCTCAAAGAGGTAAAGATGACAAGAATGGGAAGAATGAAAGGAAGTGTTTTAAATGTGGTGATCCAAATCATCTCATCGGAAAGTGTACAATGATGTCAAGAGATCAAAATCAAAAGGCGTTCATTGGAGGTGCTTGGAGTGATAGCGATGAGGACAAGAAAGAAACCACAAAGGAGGAAAAGTGTCTTATGGCTAAGACGTTAAAAGAGGTACATTCCGAAACCGAATTCTTTAGTGATGAAAATTTATCATTAGATAAAAAAGGCCTAGAAAATGAATATAATAAATTATGCAAATTAGGTCAAAAAGTAATGGTTAAAAATAAAACACTAAAATGCATAAATACTCAAACAGAAAATGAAATACTTGAATTCAAAGCTAAAATACACCACTTAGAAAAGGGTAAGAAAATTTTTGAGGAATGTAAATCATGTCATGATCTCGAAAATGAAAATGAAAAACTTAAGGAAGAAATTTATAAACTTGATAAATTTGAAAATAGTAGTCACTCACTTAGGAAAATAATAAGTATTCAAAGAGCATCCGGAGATAAAACTGGTTTAGGATTTAACCCAACCGAAGCTTCAACAAGTGAAACTAAAAATGTTAAATTTGAAAGTGAACTTAATGAACTAAAACCTTTAGAACCAAATCCTAAATATATACTTATTAATGATAGAAAAATACCTCTTGCCAATGATGAAGAAGTAAAAACCTTTTATAAACCATCCTTAAAAACCGAAGTAGGATCATCTAAACCCAAATTAAGATCTAAAACTCCACCATCAAGAAAACCTAACAATCATCATCTAAGATCTAAAACACCTCAACCTAGAAGAAATCAAAATAGACAAAATTTCAATAGCACTAGAAATCAAATGTGGAATTATCAACCAAGTTACAATCCTTGAGGAATATTACCACCATACATGCATCCTAGCCAAATGTTAAATATGTTTGGACCAAACAACTTTGGACCAATGAGACAATGGGGACCAAGTGGCTAAGTTGTCATTCTTCAAAGAAGTTGGAATCTCATCTACAAATGACTTCTATAAGTCAACATAGTCACTTGAAGTGCTTGAAGAAAATCCATTGAAGACTAAAAGGTACGCGTTTCTTTTAAGTTCATCGCTATAATTTACATGCTTAGATAAATGATTAGTTAGATTAATGCTTAGCTATATATATATATATATATATATATATATATATATATATATATATATATATATATATATATATATATATATATATATATATATATATATATATTGTTTGTAACACTTATACATATATACGTACATAATAGCTTATATACTTATAACCTAGAAACATCATTAGTTGACTTTCCTAGGAATAAAATGAAATTGTTCATTGTCGAACAAAATAGAAAATGGAAATCTTCTATATCAACTATTAGCAAATTCATGGTGATGAAGTGAAATGAGTTAAGTGGATCAATCGTTAATATAGAAGTAGGATTAGATCTCCCGCGTAAGAAAACTATGGATGAAACAAGCTCTCGTAGACTATGGCATTAAGTTAGATAAGCGTGCGAAAACAAAGGAAATATAGATGTTAGGTTATACCCCATTCAACAATCTCGCATCTAACATATAAATTTTCGTCATCACTTCCGTTAGAATCATAGGATATGTAGAAACGATAGCATGAGATAATAATAGGCTTAATCAATCCTCTTGAGTATGAGATCTCTAATAAACATCTTTTAAAATATATGATTAATAATATTTGTTGTCAAAAATCTAATATCTTTAAAAATATGCCAAAACCTCACATTTTGGAAAATAGTTTTTCAAATGACTATCCCACTTTTCAATAACATGTTTTCATTATCAATATCCACAATTTTGTTTTGATCAAAACCAAAGATTGGGAAAATTTTCTTTACCTTTCATTAACACAATCTATTTTATTCAAATAACTCTCACATCTACGTGAAAACATACTTTCAAACATTGTTGAATAATGCTAAAAACGTGTCTTTAAATCATGCATGGTGATCTCATATTTGTCATCTATATAAATATAAATGACACTTATAAGTGAACTAAATCAAATCAAGAAGACCATGGTTTGTATATTAAAACTTTGTTTGTAACAAGTCTAGAAATCCATGCTATCATAACTACCCACTTATTGTACATTGATACACTTAGGATTAATCCTCCTAGTTATGTAGTTATGGAATACTTGATGTTGCTTATTGTTTCCTAGCACTTATATTTTACTTGCTTGATGAGTATGTTTGCATGCTAGATGAAATTGCTTGTTTACTTAATCTCTTTGGTTAACATGCTTTGGCTATATAATTGCCTACATAATTAGTATATGCTTAATTGCCTCAAAGAATTGGACTTGCTTGAAACCAATAACACAACCTTTCTGCAATTCACTACCAAAAACCCTTTTCTGGCAATCTGGGAATCACCAGATGGGTGGCCCCCTTAAATCATAAGGCGGCCCCCTTAATTATTAAGGGGACCGGCCTCCAATTAAGGGGACTGGCCATCTGATGGTCGAAGGTGTTGTTTCCTTTTTAGCCCATTTCATCCTATACTTCCCAAAATTCACAAACCTATTTTATCCTAAACCTTCTATCAAAGTTTATACAACCTTAATCCCACCAATCCTACATTATAAACACTCTCATTTCTCTCAATCTCCACTCATCTCATCATGTCCTCTCCCATTAAACCAAAATCACCAAGAAACCCGTTTGGAGAAGAAAGCCTAACTTCCATTAAAAGCCCGTCAAACCAAATGATGATTGTCAAACAACCAACACCAAATTCCTCCTATGTCTTCAACATTACATACCTAACACCTCACTCTCCTTCCCACCAACATTACATATCAACAACCTTTACTCACCCATATCCTTCTACATTACACTCAAACCTCATAATCTTTACACACTCAAACCTCATATCCTTCTATCTTACACTCAAACCTCAAAACCTTTACACACTCAAACCTTATAACCTTTACTCACCTCAACCTCAAATTTCATTTCCTAGTGCACCTAATGCACCATCTATAACACCCTCCTACAAAGAAATCCCTTCCATGAACATTGCTCTTTCACTCTCACCAATCACATCACTTGATACTCATTTCCCATCTTCACCAATAACTCCACCTAGTCATCCTCACAAAAAGATTCAACCATATAACCATTCCCTACACTCTACAAAGTATGTCATCACCACTACAACTTAACCCATGAAGGTCAAACCATATTTTATGATACACAAACCTCATGCTCACTCAAATGAACCCTTTCACAAACCTCATCATATAACCAAACATCCATCCTTGTTCCTAAAAATACACCTTCATCTCACCCACATAAGCCATATGAAGATCATGTTCAATCTCAAAACAACAATCCCAATCTCATTCCTAACACCTCACATTTTGTTCAACCTACCAATCCACCATCCAAAACATCCTCCACTCATGAAACATCATATTCTTCCACAACTTCATTCTCAACCATTCATGATTACCCAAACTCACAAATATCTCCACCACCAAGAATATCACCACCACCTCCTACCAACACACATGTTATCCCTATGTTGCATGTCCAATCATCCATCCCTAAATAACAACCACACTCCACCATCATCACCTTCCTCCGAACACTTGAAGTTCATTGAAGAACTCAAGGAAGCCCATGAGCTTTGTGCTCTTCTTGCCTTACACCTTGCTCAATGCAACTTGGAATAATTTTCCTCTAGCTCTCCTTCATCACCCCATAACTTGAAACAAGTTGCAAAACATGTCAATAATTTTCCTTGTTGCATCTTTCTCAAAAAACAAACCATTTCATTGAATGAACACTTCACTTGGATTGAGTATCTTCTCACTAGATCTCATCCAAAACCCTCGCTTGAACAACATCCAAACTCTCAATCAACCTCTTCCGCTCCTAACTCTACACCTCTAAACTCTCCACCACCAAACTCTCCAACACTCATGCACCCAAACATATACCTCCATTAATCCAAAAATCTTACCCTAACTTAACCATTTTCATTCCAAACACCCAATCATCAACCATCTGAACATAATATATGCTTATGATTTTCACTTTCAAATAAGAATCAACCAACCTTTTGTTACAAGCAAGTCCGATGGCTCTCTTTGGCAAATTAGGACCTTTAACATAATCACTTTGAATTAATTGTTATGTATCCTTAATATTTGTTTGCTATGCTTGTTATTTGTATATTGCATATTTTTCTATGTATGCTTGTGCTTCTAATATTTTTTCAGCCAAGATTCCCATTGCTCGATTCCTTGGTGCCCTCGAACGAGGGGGAGCACACATTAAGGGGGAGCTTTCATCCCGTCTAACTTCATTTATGAAGCTAGTCGGCATAACCTTTTTGATTCTACAAAAAGGGGGAGAAGTGAATATAAACTCACTAAATACATGTCTAAAAATTAATTTTTAGACTTGATAAGTTTAGGTTTTGTAATCATCAAAAAGGAGGAGATTGCTGATATAAATAATGCCTAAAAACATTATTAACATTTATCGATATCTCTATGTTTTGACAATCACAAAACATAAACCCATTGAGCTAAAAATTATGACGTAAACAAGTATTTAGTGATAAATATTCACTTTACATCCAAATCACTTAATGTATGAATAAACAAAGTGTTTATTGCATTCTATGATCAAAGGAATATTTCTCTTGAACACTAGACTTTTTATAAAATGTCACAAAACATTTTATATCTTTTACAAAATCATTTTTGGAAATAAAAAAATATGTTTAAATCATTATAAATATATGAATTCAAATTTTTAACCAAAAATGGTAAAAATGTTCCAGAAAAACCTTCCCTAGAAAAAGACAAATTTTATGGCCGTTTTGGGAGGGCGGCCCCCTTAATAATTAAGGGGACCGGCCACGCTCCAAAACAGTTAATTTTCCCCTATAAATACTGGCTCAAATCTGGAATTTTTTCTTACCTTTTGCACCAAAAACTTTCTGATCTAAATCTTCTATACCATTCCCTTAAACCCTTTGATCATATAATCAAAAGCTTTTGTTTCCAAGTGATCCAAGCTTCAACCTTTCAAGTGCAAGAGAAGAATACTTCAATCCTTCAAGACAAGAAGTATTACAACTTGTTGTGACCTCCACATCCAAGTTGTTTGTGCATCATCACTTGTATAGTATTCATCCATTTGTGTATTAGTTTTGAATATTGGTTAGATAGAAGTAAACATAAGGAGTTAGGCTAGTAAGATGTGTAGGTAGAGAAATTGCGAATTGATTGTGGTGTGCAAGTAGTATAGGTGTGAAGAAGAAGTAGTGTGATTAGGTAGTGGTTAGGTGTGAAGAAGTTGTGAAGTAGTTGTGAAATAGTTGTGTAGAAGTTGTGAAAAAGGTGTGACGAAGTTGTGTTGTGATAATTGGTGTGTAAGGTTTTCTCCGCCATAAAGGAGCTTGTTGACATAGTGAAGAAAACTCTCGAGTTAGGTGCTCGGGGAGTGGAGTAGGGCAAGAAAGGTGTCCTTGTAGCCAAACCACTATAAATCTCTTGTCTCGCGGTTAGATCTTTCCATCTCCTACTTATTATCTTGCTTATATTGTTATTACTTTTGTAGACATAGACGTATATATATTGTTGCTCATATAGTGCTAGTGTTGATTTCACTTAAAGATCAAACAAAAGTTTCATTCACAAAACAAAGTTTTTACAATCAAACTAAAAAGGTAACATTCATATAATTGATCATTTCGATCAAGTATAGTTTTCATGCAAAATATAATTAAGGATTACAAAATAAACATTTACTTACTTATCTCTCGTATATAGCTATAATTGTTTATATTTTACATGTGTTGATTTCACGTACTTAGCTTACATTATTATTATTGTTCATACTTAGATATAATTGGTCATATTGTTCAAGATTTGAGTTCACATAAGATCGAATCAATGTTTTAAAGCTAAACTAAAGTTTTCTAAAATAATAAAAAGGACGTAAAACTATTCAACCCCCCTTCTAGGTTTCCACATTATGTTTTTAATAGACATTGTGTCTTTATAAAATAAGTTATTGCGTCAGTGAAATAGAAAACGTCTATAAGCTGTTGTTTCATTAAAAAAAAGTAACTGCATCAGCTCAACCATTGCCGGAAATGCCTTTACCCGGTTCAACCCATACCACTTAAATGACCGGTCTCAACTTATAGTAGAAAAATTAACTATTGTAACTAATACCCGGTTCATCATTCGTTGTTAACATTGTGCAATAATGCTTATTTACTTTGACAGTAAATTATTATAAAAGTGCCCATTATAACTCATTCTAGATGCATATCCTATTATAACCCATGCTAGAAAACTTACCTTTTTCAACCCTTGGCAGAAAAATAACCCATTAAACCCGTAGCACATAGATGAGCACTTTCAACCAATACTACAAATATGACCCGATATAACCGAATATCGTACCTTCACAATAATTCCATCTGTTACTGATGAGGCGAAAAATAATCCGTTTTTAGGGGGTCATTTAAGCCGGAATTGGAATTTATTTGATCAAATATTGCCCTAAATCGTTCCTTTTGTGATTTTAGGTACTTTGGGAGTGAATTCTGGAAAAGGAAGCATTTTGGACATTTTTTGGAGCATAAAAGTGAAGAAAACGGCAAAGTCTTAATTTTCCTTGTTGGGAACAGTACCTGACGGCGTCAAGAAGGATTTGATGACGGCGTCTGGAGCAAAATGGATGACGGCCCAGAGAAAATGTGACGGCGTCAGAACAAGGGCGTCAGGAGTAAAAGTGGTGACGGCCCAGAGCAGAAATACACATGACGGCGTCAGATCTAGATCTAGGCAGTCCGAGAACTTTATTGGCGGCGAGATGACGGCGTCAGAATTTTACTCTTGACGCCGTCACCTTGTGAAATCTATTAATACTTTTCTAATTTTCATTCATTAGTGTGGAACTTGTGAGGAGAATTCTAGGGCCGAACTTTATAAACCCTAGCTCGTTTGTAACAGTATTTTCAAGGGTTTTCACCCCTTGAAACCCTTCATGTTCAATTGAGATAAGTCTTCTTTCAATTCATTCAATATGTCTATGTGTTGTTTGAATATATCTTACGCTTGTCTTGATTTTAACATACTAGGCTAGATCTTTTGTGTGTTTGCTTAGATGTAATGAAACCTAGATGTTGATTATAGGTTGATTACTTGTTTATAGTTGTAATGGATGAATGATTTCAATGTTAGGCTTAAGAAAACTGGCAGATCTCCATTGTGTAACTTGCTTGAACGTCTTAAGAAACATGAATCTATGTGTACTAGGTTTTTATGGTTGTATTTAATGCATGAGCGAATTCTAGTGATCCCATGTTGGGAGCTTCTTGCAGGCTCGACATAGGAGTGAAGTAGGAGCTTATAGAATTGGGGAAGTAAGTACACCACCCCATGATTGATATTAAGGAATATTACCCGTCATCCACGCAACTGTAACAAGTAATTAACCTGTAAAAGATATCTAGGGAGTAGTGAAATCTAAGTAAACACAATTCTCCCATTTATTGTTCACACCACTAGTTTAATTTAGCTTTATTTACATTTTTGTTATTTTATTTTGATTGCATCTTTAGTTATTAGGTTAGTTGACTAGCAACTAATTCCACCCACTCTTCCAAAACCCGAGATTTTTAATTGATTTTCATAAAATATAAAAATACAAAAAGAATCATCCTTCACCTCTAGACCTAGTTTTTAGGCTTTCTAATCCTAGCGACACTATTCCTGAGTTGAACGATCAATCCCCCGGTACTTGTCACTATACTATACTACAACGATCAGGTACACTGCCTGGTGGGGGTTGTAAGCTTCTCAAGATCCATCGAGAGGTAAAACCTGGTGCAATTCCCACGCATCAAGTTTTTGGCGCCGCAGCCCGAGGAATAGTTATTGTCTAGGTTAGAATTTCTTTTTATTAGGTCTACTTGCTAGATTCCTTTCTAGTAAGATTTTATTTTTATTTTTTAGGTTTTCTTTAGTCTATCTTATTTCTTCGTGTTTTTGTTCGTAACTCTTTACCATCCGACATCATGGAAGGTGGTAACATCTTTGAACCCATCAACCCACCACAACAAAACCACCCACAAAACCCACCACTAGCTAACCAACGTCTTAGGCCCCGAACCCTAGGAGAGTACTCCCGACCTAGCCACCAAGTCTATCGAAACACCATTGAGCTCACCCAAGGAGCCAATGTGTCTCCCTTGCGATCCGACACCATCCGGTTGGTGCAAAGCGGATGTGCATTCCATGGACTTCATTCCGAAGATCCTAATCAACATCTCAAGGACTTCCATAAAATCGTAGATTCTATAGACCTTGATGTTACAACTAGAGAGTCAACCCGATTACGCCTATTCCAATTCTCTCTACGTGATCAAGCTAGTCAATGGCTTGAACGTTTACCCGCGGGATCCATCACCTCATGGGATGATCTCACCACTCGTTTCCTTGCTTAATTTTTCCCACCGGCGAGAACTACCAAGCTTAGAAATGATATCTTGATGTTCCAACAACGTCAAGGTGAAACTCTATATGAAGCATGGACTCGTTTCAAGGACTTACTCCAAAAAGTCCCTCATCATGGCATAGATCTTT
Source organism: Artemisia argyi (assembly GCA_030686995.1). Taxonomy (NCBI): domain Eukaryota; kingdom Viridiplantae; phylum Streptophyta; class Magnoliopsida; order Asterales; family Asteraceae; genus Artemisia; species Artemisia argyi. The sequence continues at coordinate 33,203,087 of CM060695.1, forward strand.
GGCTCCAAGTCCAAATCTTCTATGACCATATCGATCTCTCCACAAGGCGAACCATTGACCAATCGGCTGGTGGCAAGCTACGTGATCTAAGTGTGGAAGAATCATGGGAACTCATAGAAGATCTTGCTCTCTATGACAACGAAAGTTGGAATGATCCCCGTGATTTAAACAAAACGGTCAAGGCAATATCTTTGCCTTCGAACAATTCTAGCACTCCCGACCGTAGGATCATGGAACTTGAGGACCAAGTCAAGTTTCTCATGAAATCTTACGAAGCTCCTAAGCCTTCAAGCCAAGTGAACAAAATCACTTCTTCATGCGAATTATGTAGTGGTCCCCATGACACTCGTGATTGCGTGGAACTCCCCGGAACAGCTTTTGCGGACTACGCATCCTCGCGTACTGACGAAGCGGGAGATAAGTGGTACACTTTCAAGCCCTAGCCAAACCCTTACGGTGATTCCTACAATCCCTCTTGGAAAAATCACCCGAACCTTAGGTGGAAACAAAACCAAAACAATTCTTCCAATCCGCCTAATCGTTACCAACCAAACGGTCCACCCTCCAACCGTATTTTCAACAACAATCCTTCTAATAACTATGGTAGTACCAACAATCTTGAAGGATTGATGTCCAAGTTTATGGCATCTCAAGAAGCTCGCATATCTAAGTTTGAAGCCGATTTCAAACAAAAGCAAAGCGAGATGACCACCAAAATTGACACATTGTTGAAAGTTCTCAATGACCGAGAAATGGGAGCACTCCTAAGCGACACGGTCAAGAACCCGAAACTAAACGTTAATTCCATATCATCAGTTTCGTCACCCACTTCTTGTCCGCAATACTACTCGGTTAAATCAATGAGCACGTGTTTCAAGCAAAACCAAATTCTCCAAAAGGACCAATCGAATGAAACACCCGATATCAAACCGGTCAAAAGCATAGTTGAAACACCTCATACACAAGACCTTGGCGATGAATTCAAGGAGCTTCACCTTGAACGCCCCGTCATTGATGTCTTAGCCCGTGCTCCCTACTATAGTGCCCTCCTAGAAAAATATGAGAAATTTAAACTAGGTAAAAATGGGACCGCCTTCATTCAAAACAAGTTGCCTAAAAAGCTTGATGATCCGGGTATATTTGTTTTGCCTTGTAAGATAGGAAGATCCGAAGCTTTCGACACACTAGCCGATTTAGGGTCAAGCCTTAACTTGATTCCCTTATCCCTTTTTACCACTCTCAAGCTAGGAAAGTTAGAGGAGACGGAGGTATTAATTGGTCTAGCGTATGGGAGTATTGCCCACCCGGTTGGGATGATTAAGGATGTAGTTGTTCACGTAGGGAAGTTAACTATTTTAGTGGATTTTCACGTCCTAGATATGGTTAGTGATACTACATGCCCACTATTAGTAGGAAGAGGATTTTTAGCAACCGCTAGCGCCATGATAGATTGTAAGGAGTCTAAGATAGCGGTAGGTGAGGGCGATACTTGGTCGGTATATGATGTTAAGAAACACAGCTATGATTGTGAGGATGAACCGACACCACATTGGGTAGAGATGAATAGGAGACCATCTAGATATGGACCTTGGATAGAAAGAAACTTTATAGGACCCCAACGCCCATTTGATGTGCATTTTATTATGCAAGTTTTAAATTTATAAGGGTGAATTACCAAATCTAGAAACAACACATACGAGCAAGTGTACTCGTCCGTTACAGCAAGATATGATGGTAAGTCGGGATCGTTCGCAGGGATTTGTGAGTGAATCAAAATACAAGTCTAAAAGTAAATCTCTAATGTACGCAAATAAGATAATAAGAAAATTCAATAATTTAAAAACTACACTTGTTTAGACTAGTTTTCTACTTAATGACACACATGATTGTGATAACTTTTGATAACATGTTGGTTGTGATAATTAGATGGTGGTCTAATCTATTGTTTTTACAAGTTAAACCTTAGTCAAGATTTTAGTTCATAAAAACAAGCTTTAGGTGTAAACCAATCAATTCAAGATCCATCCAAGGTTCATAAGGTATGGTGAATATCTTAAACACAAGAACAAACTCTTATTATAAATCAAATACTCTTAGGAAATGGTCATTACAAAAGGTAACCCATTCATAGACAAAAAGGTTACAATTGTTTATAAACATCTAAACTTTCGTCCAACTAAAGGTTTACAAACAATCCGATTTAACATTATAAAAGCATTCTCATTACAATCATACTTCTTGTTTCTTTGTTTAGCCAAGAATAATTATGGTGAAAAACAATCATTTATAGGCAAATGATTATAACTAGTTGAATAATAACAAATCTTTCGACCCTTGAAACTATTATCAATTAGTTAACCTTAACTCAACAAATGTCACTATGAAACTTAAGGTACAATTGGTTCTTAGGATTGACTTGAAATTGAATTAAAACATGTTATCACAATCATAACTATCACTAAGCATAAAACATCATCAAAACAAGTGTAAAAAGACTACTAGCCACTCATAGCAAACATGCAAATAAACTCAGAATATTTAACATTAGAATCCATGGTTATAAGTCTTACAATGCTTTGGAATTGATAACAAATGACAAGGTATTGATAACCTAAGTATTGGTGATGATTTCTTGAGATTTTTTGCCTCCAAATGTTGCTTCCTTGGTCCTCCAAAGTTCCTGGTTCTTTCTGCACGAATTTTCCTTCTTTGAGAGCTAGATGATGATAATAATTGAGAGTGGTAATGTGTGTAAATGATCTCTTGAATTGTGTCTTTAATTGTGTAGTCTTGGGGTCCTTTTAGGCTTGTCAAATACTCCTAGTAATGAATAGGGACTTAAATACTGGAGCTTGGACATCAAGACACTAAGAAGGGCCTAGAACCATGGGACAAAAGTCCAAGATTCGTGCACAAAAGTCGGTATACACAGGCAGAAATGTCCATCCGATCGGTTGCGGGTTGATACCGATCGGATGGATATGGTAATTGTGGCTATCCGATCGGTTATACTCCAACCGATCGGATGGTACGTTCTGGTTGCATTTGACTTTGACTTTTCCTTGTGTAATTCTTTATGCACTATCCAAACTTGATTAACTCTGAACTTGGAACTTTGAGATGACAAAACTTAGGTTCTCCTTATGAATTGCGTCACAGATTGGACTTTTGAACTTGGGAATCTTCGTGTAATCGCATATACTTCATTTTCTTCACTTTTTCTCCATTTTTCCTACATTTGGCTACATATGCTACAAAAACATAATTTGATACGATTTAGTGGCAAAAGCATATAAAAACAACCAAATAATATACACAAAAACACTAATAACGCTTATAAAAACATGTTAACTTTGAGCGTTATCAAATCCCCCACACTTAAACTTTGCTTGTCCTCAAGCAAATCTAGAAGAAAACTAAATATCCACATGGTAACCGGAAGTGATTAGAAAAATGTGATGCAAATCCACCAAGTACAAGTACAAGATAAGATTCATCATTTTTAAGCTTTACTGGTGAAAAACCGAGATGTTTGACAATACCCAACGATTTTCTTGCTTGAGTAACATTTCTAAAACACCTCACGAAAGAAGAATAAGATATAATTCACTCATAACACTCATATATGGGGTAGCGTATATGATAAATCACACTCATTGCTCAGTCATGATCTAATTATTACCATAGGCTTGTACAAGAAACAAAACTACACCGCAATGGCGTAAGCACCAAGTCTACACATCAAAGAGGTCTTTTATTCGGGTTGTAATGTTTAGGCTTCGGGTTGTACCAGGCTTATGTTCAAACATCTCATACAAAAACATAATAGATTGCTGGCGCGAATTCTTGATTACTCAAAAAACGGATGGTCACTACCATATTCTTGCACTTGATATTCTCACAAAGCCATTACTATATCCGGAGAGATAAAGTAATTTGGTAAGGGTAGGGATAAGGCATGGGAATATTTATGAAATTGGTTTTAAAAGAAAAATAAAGTCAAGTCTAAGTCTCATTGTTGCCAGTCACCGATCTATCCGCAAATCCGTAAATGATTATAGTTACAATCATCTCTTCTTCAGACTTTCACATATCGTTACATTGATTCGCCATAATAATATTCTTCATACATAGCACATCGGCTAACAACATATCACATAACTTCGTCTTCACATATAGCACATTTGCTATAATTGTCACCTTATAGTTGCGATGACTTATTCTTTTTTTTTTTTTTTTTTTTAACTCATCCCCCACACTTCGCATAAGCATCATCACAAAAATACAAATAAGAAGCTGCAGTCTCCGTCTTTGTCGGAATGGCATACACATGATTGGTGAAGTGTGATTAACTAAAAATCATCAAAAACAATCCAAAATACCAAGCAACTAGCAACCCACCAATTAGACTTTGACAAAGGGTAAGACTAGGGTTTAAAGTGTAAAATCTTTTTTTATTTTTCTGGATGTAATAAAAACGAAAATATTGGCTCAGAGGGTGTAACTAAAGGTATCTAGCGTTAAAGATGAACGCTAACAAAAGGGTTAAAAATTGGAAATTAACTAATCAATGTGACTAGCTAAAAATCAATAATGAAGGCTATCTGATTAAAATCCTAAGGTTGCCTCTTATCACGTATGTATACTTATATTACAAAAATGTAATCTCACAACGGTTTGGTAATGATTTACAAGTACAAGTTCTAGAATAAATAAAATCACCGGCACACTCATAACAAAAGATTCGAGCATATAAGATGTATGCTAGATATGAACAGGCTAAAATCCTCATAATTTAGTGGAAAATATTATAATATGTGCTAGCAAATGTTATCGATCCAAAAGTGGATTGCAATATTAATCGGGACACATCTCAATTCTTTCAAAATTACTGATTTTTCCAGTGGATAGATCCAGTTATTCTAATAAATTACTCCTAAAAGTGTGAAAACAACTAGATTATAAGGACAAACAAAATTTAAAAATTAAATCGATATTAGACTTAATTTCTTATTTTACCTACTCACCCCCCCCCCCCCCCCCACACACTTAAGTTAAGCATTGTCCTCAATGTGATAAACGAACTTAAAAGTATAAAAGTAGGGAAATGAGAAAATAAACCATGATATCCGGTTTTATATTTCTATCCAATCTTCTGTTTCTTGCAATCAACACCTGCATTATTAAAAACAAAAACAAACAAACAAAAAGCATTGCAGTTTTATTCAAATTAGTGGCACACCCCCACACTTAAGTTTGACCAAGTGATAAAACTTTGGAGTGTAGACACTGAAAAATAAAATAAATTAAAAATAAACACACGGGTTGCCTCCCGAGAAGCGCTTGTTTTATTAACGAGTCCTCAGCCGGACTCAAACTTCGAATAGATTATGTAGTTGTAGTGTTACACTTCTTTTTAGGGATGTACAACACATTTCCTATCACAATTCCCTCCCCTATTTCATCTATGTTTTCCAATGTAACTGTTTCCCATGCTCTAGGAAGAGCATCATAGATAAAACCATTATTCTGTGCCCAAGGGACCATTCCCTTGTGTGGAGCCATGAATGTGATAGCTTCATATTCAAATTCGGATGGAATTTCTTCATTAGAAATTATGTTTAATTGCTCTTTATCATAATAGAGTTTAATTCGGTGCCCATTTACAATGAAACTTCCACCACGTTTGTCATAAAGTTCAACATAACCTGATGGAAATCCATGTTTCACTACATATGGTCCAAACCATTTTGGTTTGAGTTTCGGAGCTTTAAACTTGTATTTCATATTGAAGAGCAGAACTTTATCTCTAGCTTTGAATTGTTTTCGAATTCTCAGCTTTCTATCGTGGTAAGCTTTGGTTCTTGCTTTGTATAGCTGGGAGTTCTCATAAGCTTGAAGTCTTAACTCATCGAGTTCATGCAATTGCAAAAATCTCTTTTCTCCAGCTATTTTTAGATCAGGATTACAGCTTCTTAGCGCCCAGTAAGCACGGTGCTCAAGTTCGAACGGTAGATGACATGTTTTCCCATACAAGAGTCTGTATGGTGTTGTACCAATTGGTGTCTTATATGTCGTACGAAATGCCCATATCGTTTCCTTAACCGTTCTTTCAAGTATTCTTTTTATAGCTCTATTGGTATTTTTGACTTGACCACTAGTTTGTGGATGATAAGCTGTAGCAAAACGATGATGAACTCCATATCGTTTCATTACTTTCTCCATTTGTTTATTACAGAAATGGGATCCTCTATCACTTATTAAAGCTTTAGAAATTCCATAGCGAGCAAAAATCTTTATGAGAAAGTTGACAATAACTCGTGCATCGTTAGTAGGAAGAGCTTCAGCTTCAACCCATTTGGAAACATAATCGATTGCAACGAGGATATATTCGTATTTGTGTGATTTAGGGAAGGGTCCCATAAAATCAATTCCTCAAATGTCGAATATTTCACAGACTTGAATGCTCTTTTGAGGCATTTCGTCTCTTCGAGAAAGGTTACCGGATTTTTGGCACGCATCACAGTTTTGAACAAGAGTATATGCTTCTTTGAAAATTGTAGGCCAATAGAATCCAGCATCAAAAACTTTTTTAGCTGTAGTGGAAGGACCATAATGTCCCCCAGTTGGGCCATGATGATATTCATCAAGAATTTTTCTTGTTTCGGCACCCGAAACACATCTTCGTATCATTCCATCCTTGCACATTTTAAAAAGGTAAGGTTTCTCCCAATAATAGTGTTTTAGTTCTGAAAAGAACTTACTACGTTGGTAGTGACTCATCCCTTTTTTAAGAATATCTCCTGCAAGATAATTTGCGTAATCTGTAAACCATGGTACTTCCTCATCATCATCTTTATCTATCATCATGAGAGTTTCTTCTGGAAAATAATCGTTAATTTCATTTTCTTTTAATTCTTCCAAATTCGGATTCTCGAGACGTGACAAATGATCAGCTGCAAGATTTTCTGCTCCTTTCTTGTCTTTTATTTCAATATCGAATTCTTGCAGTAGTAAAATCCATCTGATAAGACGCGGTTTTGCATCTTGTTTGTTAAACAGATATTTAAGTGCGGAATGATCTGTAAAAACTATCTTTTTTGAAAGCACAAGATAAGATCTGAATTTGTCGAATGCAAAAACTACGGCTAATAATTCTTTTTCTGTAACCGTATAGTTTTGTTGAGCATTGTTGAGTGTTTTACTAGCGAAGTATATAGGACAAAAATGTTTTCCTTCACGTTGTCCTAAAACAACTCCAACAGCGAAATCGCTTGCATCACACATAAGTTCAAATGGTAGTGACCAATTAGGTGCAACCATAATTGGGGCACTAGTCAATTGACTTTTTAATGTTTCGAAAGCTTTAATGCAGTCAGCATTAAAATCAAATACAGAATCCTTTTTCTAAAAGTTTAGTCATAGGAAGTGATATTTTTGAAAAATCTTGGATAAATCGGCGGTAAAAACCGGCATGTCCTAGAAAACTTCTAACGGATTTAACGTTAGTTGGTGGTGGTAATTTGGTGATAACATCTATTTTAGCTTTGTCTACTTCCATTCCTGAACTTGATATCTTGTGTCCTAACACAATTCCTTCAGTTACCATGAAATGACATTTTTCCCAATTAAGAACTAGATGTGCAGCTTCACATCTCTCAAGCATTTTATCGAGATTGGAAAGACAAGTTTCAAAAGAATCACCAAAAACTGAAAAGTCATCCATGAAAACTTCCATAGATGTCTCAAGCATATCTTGGAATATTGCGATCATACACCTTTGAAAAGTTGCAGGTGCATTACATAGACCAAAAGGCATACGCCGGTAAGCGTAGGTTCCAAAAGGACATGTAAATGTGGTTTTCTCTTGATCGGCTGGATCGATAGGAATTTCGAAATATCCCGAAAAACCATCAAGGAAGCAAAAGTATTTGTTTCCTGCTAATCTTTCGAGCATCTGATCCATGAACGATAGAGGAAAATGATCTTTCCTGGTGGCTTTGTTAAGTTTTCTGTAATAAATACATACTTGCCATCCAGTGACAGTTCTAGTAGGAACTAATTCATTCCTTTCGTTGGTCACTACAGTCATTCCTCCTTTCTTCGGAACACAATGAACTGGACTCACCCATAGGCTATCCTCGATAGGATAAATAATTCCTGCGTCAAGAATTTTAATGATTTCCTTCTTAACAACTTCTTTCATATTGGGGTTGAGTCGACGTTGTCTTTCTACAACGGGTTTAGTACCTTCTTTACAATTGATTTTGTGTTTACAAAAATCTGGGCTAATTCCTGGAATATCAGAAGTTTTCCACGCAAAAGCGCGTTTATGCTTCTTAAGAACAGAAACGAGTCTTTCTTTTTTATTTGTTTTGAGTAACGACGATATGACTGCTGGAAGAATTGAATTTTCTTCTAAGTAGGCGTATTCAAGATTATTGGGAAGGGGTTTGAGTTCCAAATCAGTGGGTGGTTCTTCTAGAGATGATTTGATTTTCATTTGATCTTTTTCAGTGATATCTTCAAATTTCTCTTCTTCCTCTTCTTCTAATTTTACTTCCATGAATTCCTCAAATTCTTTATCAGAATCTGTTTCACTGATCTTTTCTGAAGTAGTCATGAATGGTTTCGAATCGTCAAGTAATGCATCCAATTCTTCTTCAGTGACTTCATCAATTACATCGATGTTATAGCATGTGTCATCACTGGAATTTGGATATTTCATTGCTTTATCGATTAAGAATGTGATTCGATCTTCTCCTACTCCAAGATTGAGTTCTCTGCCTTTGACTTTGATCATGGCGTCAGCAATGTTTAAGAAAGGTCTTCCTAAGATTAAGGGTACTCGACTATCTTCCTCCATTTCTAAGATGACAAAATCCACAGGAAAAACAAATTTACCAACTTGAACAAGCATATTTTTAGCAACCCCAACAGGATATTGGTATGTATGGTTGGCTAATCTTATACTCATCTTAGTAGGTTTCAATGTATTGATGGAAAGTTTAGAATACAACGAATAGGGCATCAAATTGATACTTGCACCTAGATCGGCTAAAGCATCGCATGTGATGTTGTTTCCTAATGTACATGGTATAAGAAAACTTCCGGGATCTCCTAGTTTCGGTGGAATTTTGTTTTGAATTATAGCAGAGCATTCTTCATTGATAACGGTAGCGGAAATTTGTTCCAACTTGTTTCGATTATTAAGAAGTTCTTTCAAAAATTTCCCATAATTGGGCATTCCAGCTAGAACATCAACGAGGGGTACGCTAATTCTACCTTCTTTGATCATCTCTATAAACTTATTATTTCGCTCCTCTCTTTTCTCTTTTCTTAGGGCTTGTGGATATGGTATTTTCGGTGTATAAGGTTTTATTGGTGGAACGGTATTTTCTTTGGTTGGTGTTTGGGTTGGTTCTTATTCAGCTGCTTCTTCTTCAGCTTCTTCCTCCTCCTCATCTTGAATGATGGTATTATCTATAGGAACGGGTGGTGGATCATATGAAAGACCACTTCGAGTGAATACAGCATTGATATGCTCATTTCTGTTTTCTGGTGGAAGATAATTCTTATTGTTTGATCCAGATGGTTTTGGATTGGATTGGGTGTTACTTGGTAATGTACCAGGAATTCGAGAAGAAAATTGATCAGAAAGTCTACCAAATTTTTGTTCAAGATCCTGGATAGAAGCTTGATGATTTTTCTGACCTTGCTCAACTTTTGTTTTGAGATTGAAAATTTGAGTTTTTACAAACTCATTTGTAGTTCTTTGAGCAGTTACGAAATCTCGCATCATTTTTTCGAAATCAGATTCTTCCTTTTTATCGGAATTTGGTGGGTTTGGGTTGTCTGTTCGGGGTTGAAAATCACGGTTGTTATCCATTTGTTGGCGGTCTTGCCAATTTCCAGAACTTCTTCCGTAATAATTACCACGAAAACCTCCTCCACGATATCCTCCTTAGACATAATTGGCTTCCCCTTCGTTGGGTCCATTCATAGGTTGGTCATCACACTCGGATGATGTATGATTTCCTCCACAATTATTACAGCCATCTCGCATTTCTTTCATTTCTCCTTTTATATCTTTGTATTGCGAGTCAATTTTAGAAGACAAGGCTTCTATTTTATCCATGAGTTTCGAATTATCTGAACTTTCGGCAAAAGCAACGGTTTTCCGTTGGGGTTTGGTTTTGGAATCTTTTGACCAATCGAGTTTAAGGAGTACTCGGTCTTCGAGAAGTTGATATGCCTCGTTAGGTGTTTTGTAAAGAAAAATTCCTCCGGCATCAAGGATTGCTTGGGATGCTTCATCAAGACTATGATAAAAGATTTGGATTATTGTTCCTCGTCCTAAATTATGACCATGACAACTTCGAAGCAAATCTTTCATGCGAAGCCAAGCTTCAACAAGAGATTCATTAGGATTTTGTGAAAAAGCACGGATTTCTCCCATTAGTCTATCATACATGGCAGGTGGAAAGAATCGGCTTACAAAACCTTGCCTCATCTCCTCCCAAGTATTGATAGTTCCTGGGGTTAATTCGTTATACCATACTTTGGCATCTCCGGCGAGTGATGATGGAAAAAGTTTGAGCTTAATAGCATCGACATCGGTATTTCCATAACGAAACATGACACAAATTTCAATGAATTCGGCAATGTGTTTATGCGGATCGGCCCACGAACGGCCATCAAATTGACGGTCTTTGATCATAGAAAGATGGTGACCTTTAACGGTAAAGTTTTCACCAAGGTCGGCGACAACAATAGCAGCTCCAGGAGTAGGTTTTACGGTTCGAATGGCGGCCCACATGGGTTGATCGTCAGCCATGGGTATTGGTTTAAAAAGATCGGAAATCGGATGTTCTTCGGAAAGATTATCAAACCAATTAAGAATAGATGAAGATCTCTTCTTACGAAACAAACTTTCAGGATCGGATAAAGGTGTACTAAGCTTTTTAGTAGTAGAACGAGTGTTCATACAACTACCAAGAGAATCGAGTTAATTACCTAAACAAAAGAACAAGAAAATAAAATTTTCGAAAATAGAAAATTCTATCTGAATCGGTTGGATACCAAACCGATCGGATGGACGCTATGGTAAAATTAAAAAACGGAAAAAAAACTGGGAAACCGATCGGTTGGATACTTCTAAAAAAACATTTTTTTAAAAAACGAACACGAAAAGAAACGGACTTTTAAAACTTAAAAGAAACACAATCAAAATCCCCGGCAACGGCGCCAAAAACTTGATGTGCGTTTTATTATGCAAGTTTTAAATTTATAAGGGTGAATTTCCAAATCTAGAAACAACACATACGAGCAAGTGTACTCATCCGTTACAGCAAGATATGATGGTAAGTCGGGATCGTTCGCAGGGATTTGTGAGTGAATCAAAATATAAGTCTAAAAGTAAATCTCTAATGTACGCAAATAAGATAATAAGCAAATTCAATAATTTAAAAACTACACTTGTTTAGACTACTTTTCTACTTAATGACACACATGATTGTGATAACTTTTGATAACATGTTGGTTGTGATAATTAGATGGTGGTCTAATCTATTGTTTTTAAAAGTTAAATCCTCGTCAAGATTTTAGTTTATAAAAACAAGCTTTAGGTGTAAACCAATCAATTCAAGATCCATCCAAGGTTCATAAGGTATGGTGAATATCTTAAACACAAGAACAAACTCTTATTACAAATCAAATACTCTTAGGAAATGGTCATTACAAAAGGTAACCCATTCATAGACAAAAATGTTACAATTGTTTATAAACATCTAAACTTTCGTCCAACTAAAGGTTTACAAACAATCCGATTTGATGTTATAAAAGCATTCTCATTACAATCATACTTCTTGTTTCTTTGTTTAGCCAAGAATAATTATGGTGAAAAACAATCATTCATAGACAAATGATCATAGCAAACATGCAAATAAACTCAGAATATTTAATATTAGAATCCATGGTTATAAGTCTTACAATGCTTTGGAATTGATAACAAATGACAAGGTATTGATAACCTAAGTATTGGTGATGATTTCTTGAGATTTTTTGCCTCCAAATGTTGCTTCCTTTGTCCTCCAAAGTTCCTGGTTCTTTCTGCACGAATTTTCCTTCTTTGAGAGCTAGATGATGATAATAATTGAGAGTGGTAATGTGTGTCAATGATCTCTTGAATTGTGTCTTTAATTGTGTACTCTTGGGGTCCTTTTAGGCTTGTCAAATACTCCTAGTAATGAATAGGGACTTAAATACTGGAGCTTGGACATCAAGACACTAAGAAGGCCTAGAACCATGGGACAAAAGACCAAGATTCGTGCACAAAAGTTGGTATACACAGGCAGAAATGTCCATCCGATCGGTTGCGGGTTGATACCGATCAGATGGATATGGTAATTGTAGCTATCCGATCGGTTATACTCCAACCAATCGGATGGTACGTTCTGGTTGCATTTGACTTTGACTTTTCCTTGTGTAATTCTTTATGCACTATCCAAACTTGATTAACTCTGAACTTGGAACTTTGAGATGACAAAACTTAGGTTCTCCTTATGAATTGCGTCACAGATTGGACTTTTGAACTTGGGAATCTTCGTGTAATCGCATATACTTCATTTTCTTCACTTTTTCTCCATTTTTCCTACATTTGGCTATATATGCTACAAAAACATACTTTGATACGATTTAGTGGCAAAAGCATATAAAAACGACCAAATAACATACACAAAAACACTAATAACGCTTATAAAAACATGTTAACTTTGAGCGTTATCACCATTCTATCTAGAAAAAGATTTCATCGATAAAACAGATTCGGTGGAACAACTCATAGCTAGAGATGAAGAGTTAGACCCTTTTGAGGACCCCCTATTCTTTAGGAAAATGATTGAGTTCTTAAGCGTAATGCCTATTAACATTGAGATGAACAAGTGAAAGAGAGAGGGGGATAAGTGTAAATGGAGGTGGGACAAGCCACCTAAAGAAGGTGACGGATCATGGCATATGAAGATGATTTTGTATGATCCGGATGGAGAAAAGTTTGAAAGTGATGCGTAGGAATCGCAACAGGCTTTACCTCTCGAGGGATCTCGAGAAGCTTACAACCCCCACCAGGCAGTGTACCTGATCATTGTAGTATAGTATAGTGACAAGTACCGGAGGATTGATCGTTCAGCTTAGGAATAGTGTCGTTAGGATTGAAATTAATCTAACTAGGTCTAAAGGTGAAGGATGTTTCTTTTTATGTTTTTATATTTTATGAAAAGCAAGTAAAAATCTCGGGTATTGGGAGAGTGGGCGGAATTAGTTGCTAATCAACTAACCCAAAAGCTACTAATTAAACTAATAAAAAAGAAAATAAACTAAGGTTCTACAAGATAAGTGAAGCATGTCTACCCATGATATGTTACTCCTTGCTAGCTATCCAATCCTACCTATTGAATTGTAATCTTGTTTTAATTGACGGGTTGTATTCCTTAATACCATTCATGGGGTATCGCACATAACTCCCCAATTCTATGAGCTCTTATCTCCTCCTATACCATGCCCAGCACAACCATAGGGATTGTAAACAGTGGCTCATGCATTAAATACAACCAATAAAGACCTTAGTTCAGTAGGTTCATGTTTCCTAAGACGTTCAAGCATGTTACCATTTGGAGATCTGCCAGTTTTCTTAAGCCTAACATATAAATCATTCAATCAAAACAAGAATCAATAGGAATCAAGGATTATAAACTAAACCAAACCAACTAGATCTATTGAAGTTGTCATGCCTTAATTGATGGAGATAGACACAACATCAACAAGAAATCAATGAGATCTAATCAATTATATACAAGTTCCACATAATCATAAGTAGACACAAGGTGAATTAGCAAATCATCATCAAAGAATAGCAAACAACAATGATAATGGAAAACATAATTAAGATAGAATCATCAAACCAATACATGATGTTTATGGAGTGATTGAAACCCTCTAAGTTGCTGGAAAAACACCCACCTAAACCCAGGAATCGACCTTAGGGTTTAGGGCTTACAAAAAGTGAAGTTATGATGTTATATTTATAGACATGTTTTCTGTCGGCAAGGCTTAACGGTGTCAGCTCGTTTCTCTTGACGCCGTCAAGACCATTTTTTCACCAAATTGTAGATCTCTTCGTCCTCTACGCGTGGGCTTTTGAATCACCTAAATCCGAGTTCGTATGCAAAAGTTATGACCAAAACAATATCAGCTACTCAGCGCGCAAGTTTTGACAAGTTAACACGTGACGGCCTTGGGTGACGCCTTCAAGTTCTCTCTGGGCCGTCACCACTTTTACTCTTGACGCCGTCACCAAAGTGCTCTTGACGCCGTCACCTACTGTTCCCAGCATGGAAAATTAAGACTTTGGCGTTTTCTTCACTTTTATGCTCCAAAAACGTCCGAATTGCTTCATTTTCCAGATTTCTCTCCCAAAGTACCTAAAATCACAAAAGGAACGATTTAGGGCAATATTTGATCAAATAAATTCGAATTCGGGCTTAAATGACCCCCTAAAAACAGATCATTTTTCGCCTCATCATATACCCTTACACTTGAGATTTGCTTGTCCTCAAGCAAATGCGCTTTTATTCTACTCAAAATACAAGTTAGAGGGTCATTTAATACTAATATAAAAGTAATTACAACAAATAATCGTTCCACTAAAGACCAATAGACAAGCACGGAGGTCATACACAAGCACCTCACAAATAGTGTTTAGATACTCACATCTCTCGGGTGTAATAAAGTGTAAATTACAATATCGAAACGGAAGATATCTCTCACTACCTGTCATAGCAAAATAGATTACCATAGGCTTGGAAAAGGATCAAACCTCCACCACATGGCGTAAGCACCTAGGATAAACTATCAAAGAGGTCTTTTAAAAGGTTGTAACGTTAGGTGTAGGGATATGAAATACACGGTTTTGTTGGATAAAAGAAGTTTTACTGGTGGCGAGTTAACAATCTTGGTTAATTACATGTACAATATGGCGTTGCTAAGCCAAGACTAGACTCGACTTAAGCTAATAAATGAAAAATAACAAAAAACATAAAATGAACATAGAATAAAAAGGGATGGTAGTCCGTATGTTTTTTTTCTCTTTTTCTTTTTCTATTTTTTTTTTTTCTTTTTCTTGATTTTTTCGATTTTTTTTTTTTTTTTTTTTTTTTTTTTTGCATACACTCTTGCCCTACCATCCAAAATAATACATCATAGGGAATGAATATTCCCCTTACACTTGAATCTTTACATACTTTACATTAAACTAATCTAATGACTCGAATTAAGAAAATCAAAACACTTGCAGCACTTTTAAGATTAACGTACATATGGGGGTAATAAATGATGTTCTTCCCCATTACTCCATAAAATAAGTACTTACCCATGAGTCCCAATCGTCCCAAAACAATATGTACAAGGATATGACTCGACTTAGCAACCATGTAATCAATTAGATAGTTAACTTAGGGTTTAACAAATAACAATAATGCACTAAAAATGAGCGCATACACGGAAGGCTAAGGCGATTTGGGTGTACATTTAAGTGGGGTGTAACAAATTCTTCCTTTAAGTAAGATGCTTAAAGTTAGAAACGAAAAGATAGGCTCGGAGGGGTGTACTAGGGGTTTCGTGTACTAAAAATGAGTACAACGCTAAGGGTGTGGGAAAAATTAGTTGACTTAACTAGCCAAGTAATATGACTTAAATGGTCAAGTAATTATGATACGGGTTTAACACAAGGGTGATCCTAATGCCTCTTATCATGTAGTAAATCCTACCACACGAATGTAGTCTCACTAGCGGTCTCGGGATGCATCACTAACGCAAGTTCTAGAATCTAAATGCTACCGGTACACTCATAAGCACTAATAATGAATGCTTTTCCTATCAAATCTAAAGGCGAACCTCACATTTTTGGGTGGAAAATTTTTCTGAATATACGGTTTTGTGCTAGTCATACAATCTCCTATCCATGAGACGCTTGCTATGGCTAAAGTTTCACTTCTAAATGTTGTAAAAAAATTAAATTTGGCGCTAAAATTGCACTAACAAGTATTTCTCATAGTTTTATTACACATCTACCATCAAACAAAACAAACTCAAGCGAAAGTGCATATGCAAGGTATCATCTTTTTACCCTCCCCTTACACTTAAGATGAACATTGTCCCCAATGTTCAAGTAAAGAATGTAAAAGTGAAAAAGTAAAGAGAATGAAATCAAATACTCCCCTGATTCGCTCGGTATGGATAATAAGGTGGCCAGGTTAAATCTTCCTCCAAGAAAATGAACAATCAAAGCTTCCCTTCCAGAATATAAATCATCTTCTTGTCATACGTAACCTGTAAATCCTGAGAAAACAAACAAAAACCCAAAGCATCAACCCGAACAAAGATAACTCACAACTAGATGTAATTCCAGACTTAGGAATAGAAACAAAACAATTAAAGATATAATGCTTGTGGAATGAATGTTTGCAGATTTCCTGGAGTTTATAAAACTAAAGAATCAACAAAAACTTTAAGACTCCGGTATAAACAAAACTAGCAAAATTTCCAGAATTTTACACATGACGCCGTCAAGAGTAAACTCGTGACGCCGTCAGAAGTGACCTGCAGAAATTCTTATGTTAAGTTTCTGGAAAATTTCTGGAAAAACTTCGTCCTACTTCCTGGAAAATCCTGCAAAACATCATTACGACTCGATACAAGCATTTGACTCTAACAAGTACTAATACACATGTCCATTTAATATTGTTGTGGTTCATGCTCAATTTCGTTCTTATAAACAAATTTGGATCTCCCTTACACTTATCTTTTGCAAAATACCTTTATATGCAACTAAGACGAAGTTAAAAACAAAATAAAGCATTTTCACAATTTACTTTGAAACATGAGCCACAAACAATAAAAATAAAACATGCATACGGAAACAAATAAAATCAAACAAACAAACAAACAAATAAAAACGTACAAAACATGGGTTGCCTCCCAAGAAGCGCTTGTTTTTGTTCGAGTCACGAGCCTGACTCTACCCTTATTTAACGGAAATAGGGGAGGTTCTCCCTACACTTAGGATTAAGTGTGGGTGAAAGTAGCGATACACACCCTTAGGGTGTGAATATGCTACGTGAGGTGAAGGGGGTGAGTGAATGGCTTCCTTCATCCTAAAACTACCTGGATAATATTGGTTGATGGGTGGGTCGGTTCTTCTTTTGTCTCCTAGAAATATATCTAAGGATGGAAAGGTGTGTAAAGATTGAGATTCCGGTTCATCAACACTAGGAAATTCCCTAGAACTAGGAGTAAGGTTATCACTACAAGTGTTCAAACCTATATCCTCAAGTGGTGCCTGGTCCAAGGGTTCTACCTCCATTGGAATTCCTAAAGTTTCTTCTACTTCTTCCGGGTAAGTCACGGGCGGTGCGTGTGCCTCAAATGATGGTTGAGTATTTTGTGGGCTTATGTTGTTCACCTCATCATTCCATGTGTCAGGATCTAGCCCTAACATTCTCCCAAGTATCTCACGTGCTTCTCTAGGCATCTAAACTTCTATGTCCGAATCATAAGGGTCATCCTCAATATTCTAACTGCTATATACAAATTGCCCAAGAGATTCATCATCTATTTCTTGAGATTCATCATCATCGATCATAAAACCTAGGTCTTTTTGATCAATGTGATCATGCTCGGCTAAATCCTCCTCAATTGTTTTCTTAGGTAGTGATAATAGCAAACCTAGTGCTTCATCCAACTTATGATTTGTTGTAATGGCTCTCTCCATAATTCCTTGGAAAACTAGGTCGCATTTCCTATTGGCCTCACTAAAACTAGATCTTAAACATGGAGGTTGTTCATAAGAATCTATCCTAGGTGAAGGCTCATATGATTCATAGGTGTCTCTAAATGAGGTATTTTGAACTCTTTGGTGTGTTAGCCGCTCAACCCTATCTTGCAATCTTAGAAGTCTAAGTGTAGAGTCCATTTGAAGCAAATTACAAACAAAATCACAAAGAAAAGATAGACTACGAGAAAGCTACAAAAGAAAAAATCTCACTTGATAGGAATCTAATGAGTAGACCTAATAAAAATCAAATTCAACCTAAGCAATAACTATTCCCCGGCAGCGGCGCCAAAAACTTGATGCGTGGGAATCGCAACAGGCTTTACCTCTCTAGGGATCTCGAGAAGCTTACAACCCCCACCAGGCAGTGTACCTGATCGTTGTATTATAGTATAGTGACAAGTACCGAGGGATTGATCGTTCAGCTTAGGAATAGTGTCGTTAGGATTGAAATTAATTTAACTAGGTCTAAAGGTGAAGGATGATTCTTTTTATGTTTTTATATTTTATGAAAAGCAAGTAAAAATCTTGGGTATTGGGAGAGTGGGCGGAATTAGTTGCTAATCAACTAACCCAAAAGCTACTAATTAAACTAATAAAAAAGAAAATAAACTAAGGTTCTACAAGATAAGTGAAGCATGTCTACCCATGATATGTTACTCCTTGCTAGCTATCCAATCCTACCTATTGAATTGTAACCTTGTTTTAATTGACGGGTTGTATTCCTTAATACCATTCATAGGGTATCGCACATAACTCCCCAATTCTATGAGCTCTTATCTCCTCCTATACCATGCCCAGCACAACCATAGGGATTGTAAATAGTGGCTCATGCATTAAATACAACCAATAAAGACCTTAGTGCAATAGGTTCATGTTTCCTAAGACGTTCAAGCATGTTACCATTTGGAGATCTGCCAGTTTTCTTAAGCCTAACATATAAATCATTCAATTAAAACAAGAATCAATAGGAAACAAGGATTATAAACTAAACCAACTAGATCTATTGAAGTTGTCACGCCTTAATTGATGGAGATAGACACAACATCAACAAGAAATCAATGAGATCTAATCAATTATATACAAGTTCCACATAATCATAAGTAGACACAAGGTGAATTAGCAAATCATCATCAAAGAATAGCAAACAACAATGATAATGGAAAACATAATTAAGATAGAATCATCAAACCAATACATGATGTTTATGGAGTGATTGAAACCCTCTAAGTTGCTGGAAAAACACCCACCTAAACCCAGGAATCGACCTTAGGGTTTAGGGCTTAAAAAAAGTGAAGTTATGATGTTATATTTATAGGCATGTTTTCTGTCAGCAAGGATGACGGCGTCAGCTCGTTTCTCTTGACGCCGTCAAGACCATTTTTTCACCAAATTGTAGATCTCTTCGTCCTCTTCGCGTGGGCTTTTGAATCACCTAAATCCGAGTTCGTATGCAAAAGTTATGACCAAAACAATATCAGCTACTCCGCGCGCAAGTTTTGACAAGTTAACACGTGACGGCCTTGGGTGACGCCTTCAAGTTCTCTCTGGGCCGTCACCACTTTTACTCTTGACGCCATCACCAAAGTGCTCTTGACGCCGTCACCTACTGTTCCCAGCATGGAAAATTAAGACTTTGGCGTTTTCTTCACTTTTATGCTCCAAAAACGTCCGAATTGCTTCATTTTCCAGATTTCTCTCCCAAAGTACCTAAAATCACAAAAGGAACGATTTAGGGCAATATTTGATCAAATAAATTCGAATTCGGGCTTAAATGACCCCCTAAAAACGGATCATTTTTCGCCTCATCAGAAAGGTCATACCGTACTAAGAAAACCGATAGAAAGTTGAAACCTAAGTTTGATCCCAAAGATGTACTTAATGAGGAACTCACCCATGTCACGTAATAACCCATGACCTTGAGTCTAGCTACAAGACTCGTAAATAAAGAAAAGCACTTCTTGGGAGGCAACCCATGCTTTGTGTGATTTTTATTTTGTTTGATTGTTATTTGTTTTCGTATGCATGCTTTATTTTTATTGTTGGTAGATCATGTTTCAAACTAAAATGGTGAAAATACTTTATTTTGTTGTTTGGCTTTGTCTTAACTTCATCCAAAGGTATTTCGCAAAAGATAAGTGTAAGGGGAAACCCCAAATATGTTTTTAAGAAACAAAACCGATCATGATTCTCCACAATATTAAATGAACATGTATATTCGTATTTGTTAGAGTCAAATGCTTGTATCGAGTCATAATGATGTTTTGCAGGATTTTTCAGGAAGTAGGACAAAGTTTTTCCAGAAATTTTCCAGAAACTTAACATAAGGATTTCTGCATGTCACTTCTGACGGCGTCAGGAAGAAACTCCTGATGGCGTCACGTGTAAAAATCTGGAAATTTTACCAGTTTTGTTTTTCTAACGGAGTCTTAAAGTTTTTGTCGAATCTTTAGTTTTATAATCTCCAGGAAATCTGCAAACATTCATTCCACAAGCATTATATCTTACTTTGTTTTCTAGGATTTGTTAGCATATATAGATTGCCGCCGATTTTATGCAAGGTTGCCTTGTTCGTTTTCTCAGGTTTAACAGGTTATGTATGACAAGAAGATGATTTATATTCTGGAAGGGAAGCTTTGAATGTTCATTTTCTTGGAGGAAGATCTAACCTTGTTACCATAATATCCATACCGAGCGAATCAGGGGAGTTTTTAATTTCATTCTTTTACCTGTTTTACTTTTACAATCTTTAATTGAACATTGGGGAAAATGTTCATCCTAAGTGTAAGGGGAGGGTAAATGATGATACCTTATAGATAAACTTGCACTTGAGTTTGTTTGTTTGATGGTAGGTGTGTAATAAAACTATGAGAAATACTTGTTAGTGTAATTTTAGCGCCAAATTTAAATTTTTTTACAACATTTAGGAGTGAAACTTTAGCCTTAGCAAGCGTCTCATGGATAGGAGTTGTATGACTAGCACAAAACCGTACTATTCAGGAAAAATTTTCCACCCAAATATGTGAGGTTCGCCTTTAGATTTGATAGGAAAAGCATTCATTATTAGTGCTTATGAGTGTACCGCTAGCATTTAGATTCTAGAACTTGCGTTAGTGATGCATCCCGAGACCGCTAGTGAGACTACATTCGTGTAGTAGGATTTACTACATGATAAGAGGCATTAGGATCACCCTTGTGTTAAACCGTATCATAATTACTTGACCATTTAAGTCATATTACTTGGCTAGTAAAGTCAATTAATTTTTCCCACACCCTTAGCGTTGTACTCATTTTTAGTACACGAAACCCCTAGTACACCCCTCCGAGCCTATCTTTTCGTTTCTAACTTTAAGCATCTTAATTAAAGGAAGAATTTGTTACAACCCACTTAAATGTACACCCAAATCGCCTTAGCCTTCCGTGTATGCACTCATCTTTAATGCATTATTGTTATTTGTTAAACCCTTAGTTAATTATCTAATTGATTACATGGTTGCTAAGTCGAGTCATATCCTTGTACATATTGTTTTGGGACGATTGGGACTCATGGGTAAAGTACTATTGTTATGGAGTAATGGGGAAGAAAATCATTTTATTACCCCCATATGTACGTTAATCTTAAAAGTACTCCAAGTGTTTTGATTATCTTAATTCGAGTCATTAGATTAGTTTATTGTAAAGTATGTAAAAATTCAAGTGTAAGGGGAATGTTCATTCCCTATGATGTATTATTTTGGATGGTAGGGTAAGAGTGTATGCAAAAAAAAAAAAAAAAAAAAAAAAAAAAAAAAAAAAAAAAAAAAGAGAAAAAACATACGGACTACCATCCCGTTTCATTCTATGTTTATTTTATGTTTTTGGTTATTTTTTTTATTTATTAGCTTAAGTCGAGTCTAGTCTTGGCTTAGCAACGCCATATTGTACATGTAATTAACCAAGATTATTAACTCGCCACCAGTAAAGATTGCCTATATCCAACAAAACCGTGTATTCCATGTCCCTACACCTAACGTTACAACCCTTTAAAAGACCTCTTTGATAGTTTATCCTAGGTGCTTACGCCATGTGGTGGAGGTTTGATCCTTTCCCAAGCCTATGGTAATCTATTTTGCTATGACAGGTAGTGAGATATGTTTTCCATTTCCATATTGTGATATATACTTTATTACACCCGAGAGATGTGAGTATCTAAACACTATTTGTGAGGTGCTAGTGTATGACCTCCGTGCTTGTCTTTGGTCTTTAGTGGAACGATTATTTGTTGTAATTACTTTTATATTAGTGTTAAATGACCCCTAACTTGTATTTTGATTAGAATAAAAGCGCATTTGCTTGAGGACAAGCAAATCTCAAGTGTAAGGGTATATGATGAGGCGAAAAATGATCCGTTTTTAGGGGGTCATTTAAGCCGGAATTGGAATTTATTTGATCAAATATTGCCCTAAATCGTTCCTTTTGTGATTTTAGGTACTTTGGGAGTGAATTCTGGAAATGGAAGCATTTTGGACGTTTTTGGAGCATAAAAGTGAAGAAAATGGCAAAGTCTTAATTTTCCTTGCTGGGAACAGTACCTGACGGCGTCAAGAAGGATTTGATGACGGCGCAGGAGCAAAATAGATGACGGCCCAGAGAAAACGTGACGGCGTCAGAACAAGGGCGTCAGGAGTAAAAGTGGTGACGACCCAGAGCAGAAATACACATGACGGCGTCAGATCTAGATCTAGGCAGTCCGAGAACTTTATTGGCGGCGAGATGATGGCGTCAGAATTTTACTCTTGACGCCGTCACCTTGTGAAATCTATAAATACTTTTCTAATTTTCATTCATTAGTGTGGAACTTGTGAGGAGAATTCGAGGGCCGAACTTTATAAACCCTAGCTCGTTTGTAACAGTATTTTTCAAGGGTTTTCACCCCTTGAAACCCTTCATGTTCAATTGAGATAAGTCTTCTTTCAATTCATTCAATATGTCTATGTGTTGTTTGAATATATCTTACTCTTGTCTTTATTTTAACATGCTAGGCTAGATCTTTTGTGTGTTTGCTTAGATGTAATGAAACCTAGATGTTGATTATAGGTTGATTGCTTGTTTATAGTTGTAATGGATACATGATTTCAATGTTAGGCTTAAGAAAACTGGCAGATCTTCATTGTGTAACTTGCTTGAACGTCTTAAGAAACATGAACCGATGTGTACTAGGTTTTTATGGTTGTATTTAATGCATGAGCGAATTCTAGTGATCCCATGTTAGGAGCTTCTTGCAGGCTCGACATAGGAGTGAAGTAGGAGCTTATAGAATTGGGGAAGTAAGTACGCCACCCCATGATTGATATTAAGGAATATAACCCGTCATCCACGCAACTGTAACAAGTAATTAACCTGTAAAAGATATTTAGGGAGTAGTGAAATCTAAGTAAACACAATTCTCCCATTTATTGTTCACACCACTAGTTTAATTTAGCTTTATTTACATTTTTGTTATTTTATTTTGATTGCGTCTTTAGTTATTGGGTTAGTTGACTAGCAACTAATTCCGCCCACTCTTCCAAAACCCGAGATTTTTAATTGCTTTTCATAAAATATAAAAATACAAAAAGAATCATCCCTCACCTCTAGACCTAGTTTTTAGGCTTTCTAATCCTACCGACACTATTCATGAGTTGAACGATCAATCCCCCGGTACTTGTTACTATACTATACTACAACGATCAGGTACACTGCCTGGTGGGGGTTGTAAGCTTCTCGAGATCCCTCGAGAGGTAAAACCTGGTGCAATTCCCACGCATCAGTTACTACATTAGAACAGAATACTATTAATTATTGATAGAAAAAGTACCCACTTTAAACAAAGTGAAATGATGTTTTTTTTTATATAGACAGTAAATTACCTAGAACGGTGTTAATATGGATGAGTGGCAATCAAAGAAATTGTTACCATCGTGGACTGTCCAGAAAAAGTCCGTGATCCTGAAATCATCAATATACTCATTCCAATGATAACACCATCAAAGGTGCACCAAACTGATAAAACGTGCACATTTCCAATGATAACACCATTAAAGTATAGGGTGTTGGACTATGTTCTTATGCCTATATTAATTCCACCATGATCAAACAAGTGATGCCTCTGTGAAGGATACAAATGTGTCACAGCTGGTAATTATTTCCACATTTATAACCTTTAGTTTTATAAATTTAGATTCCATGTAATATGATTTGTCTTTTATTAGGATCTTGCATATGTTACGATGATAATGGGACCCCCTCAGAACTGTTGAAAAGCATTACAAGAACTCCTAACGACAAGAGTTCCATCAACAAATGTAATGGAGATGGTGTGCTGGGAAATGAGGGCTCAAACACAAAGAAGCAGCTTATTGACAAGATAGGCGACAAGAATTGAACCTACTCTAAAGATCATTAAGTTTGAATCTTTGAATGATTATGATCCTCTGAACTTTCTGTTTGGGTACTTTATGTTTAATGTTTGTTTGATTTGATATGTTGAACATACCCAATTCATATTGAAGCTCAAACAACTTTTTTCTAACATGTCAAATGAGTTCAGTGCGTATATAGCTGCGAACAATAAACTATCTCACATGTCCTAAGCAAGACTTTAACTCACAACAATTTAGTTGAGGAGTTTCTCACACAACAAAGGGTACCATTGTGACACTTTGATCATCTTTGAATAACTTTATTCAAAAGCATTTAATTTTTCATTTTGGCAGCACGTATTAAACATTTTAGTGTTTAAAAGAACGATTTACAAATTCTCTTTTGATATCCTCATATTTAAAAGAAAAAAAATGTGTATGAATATATTCTGCTTTGTGTATAAATTGTCATATGTACATAAACAAGCAATAAGATGCCCACAACAGAAAAACGAGCTCAACAAATCAAAACTACAATACGTCTTTATGGAATTTTATGTTCTCTTTCAGTTATTTGACTATTGTATTTGATATGACATATGTTTATGAGTACCAACTTTATATTCTACAAATGTGTACACTAATATTCTACAATTGTGTATACTAATATAGTTTTTTCTAATGTCTAACTTCGTAATATTCAAATAAAAAACTATCTTCTTTTGACATTTCTAATATAATTTTTACTTTTGTCATTTTTTTGATATTTTTGTAGGTAGAACATGATTGAGGAAGATTAACCAAGCCGGAAATTAATGATGATACACCAAAGGTACGATTTTGGGATCTATTGAATCTTACTAATTTTTTTTGTATGTTTTGTATTAATTAATTTTTTTTACATATGCTTTATGTAGATTTGATAATTTTGATTCCTTTATTATATGTTTATCAGGCATATGATTTGAAGGCAGGATGGAACATGTTTGATGAAATGTCTAAGAGATACGTATTTTAGGGCTTTCTATATAGGATTTCAATTTTTCATTTTGATTATGGGTTTTAATTATGCTTTTGAATTCATAGGTAAACTGAATTTTGAAATCATTGATTTGAGGGTTTATTATTGTTCGTTTGTTTATGTAGTTATACATGAGGTGATTAGCACGTGTTACGGAATCCATAGAAAGGATCAAAGAAGACATTCCTTCTCGCATGTAAATAAACTGAGAATGCAACAGCCGTTTATGGGTGTGTTAGCTTACCAATCAGTGTTATTTAATTTAGTAGTATGGTGAATGCGACATGCATTAAACGGTTTATTTTAACCTATACTAAATCTCAATTGTGACAGGTATTAATAATGATATGCAAAATAGTTGCAGCAGCTCGTGCCCGCAAATTACACGATTAAAAGGTAAATGTTTAGACTCAAATATTGTTGCAGTAATTAGTCGTGTCTTATATCAAACTAAGTTATAAATAATTATGAACATTAACCATAGTATCTTATGTTTTAAACTCAAATGATGTTGCAGTAATTAGTGTTATACGGTGTGATATAAACGGTTGAGCATGTTTTAATCCTAAAAAATGTATCAATTTGGCGGTTTAACCCTTAAACGTCTTTTTGGCAATGTTTTAATCGTGAACATTTTTGGTCTATTTCAAACATATCTCTGTTTTCAACTTATAAAATGTCAGAATCAGTACGCCAAGCAAGAGAAAGTTTACATGTGTATGCATAGCATGAGTCTTTGCTTGAAGCAATTCAAGATCATCAGGTCTACCGTTTGCATTACTTGTGCATGATTTGAAGTATATATATACAAAGTTTACTTAATATGCTTGAACATTATAAAGTTTGACCGTTACATGAGTTGCTACTTTGATCGACCATTTTGGTATTTGAATTCAGGTTGGCCATTGAACAGAATTTGAAATTTGGACCTGTGATGAAACAATAATCAAGTTTTTGACTAACAAGTTGTTAGTACATGAGCTTATTCTAGAATCTCTTGCAAGCTACAGGTATGTTGTATTCATTACTACTGGAGGAACATGTTTCAACTTATTAGCCTAACAGTTTTGTTTAAATTGTTTTATTGCAAACGGGTATCCTTTCTGAAATAATAAATTTGCGATTAAATTATTAAACATGTAACGGTTCAAATGCTTGAATATCCTGGAGTATATTCAAAACTTCAAAGTCT
This sequence comes from Artemisia argyi, assembly GCA_030686995.1. Lineage (NCBI taxonomy): Eukaryota > Viridiplantae > Streptophyta > Magnoliopsida > Asterales > Asteraceae > Artemisia > Artemisia argyi. Next base: position 33,229,564 of record CM060695.1, read on the forward strand.
AGCAACCTCATATGTCTCTATTAAATATAAATCATGTTTGACCAACTGAATCGAGTCAAATTGTTAGGCTTTGTGACAGATTTAAACAAATTTTATAGAAAGGGTAGACAAAAATATGTTACCAGGTCACTCCTTACCAATTTGACCTGTACAAAAAATGACCAATTGGACGTGAACATGTTTTGACCCATTACTTAGCCTGCCCCCACCACCCGTTTTGCCACTGTTAGGGTTAAGTGGAATTACAAATATTGTGATTTTGGATAAAACTAATGGTGGCAATTCGCATAGGGTTCGCTTCACCCAAATGACACATTATTGTTTCGTTAACAAAACCAACCCGTACACATTTAGCCCATGCAACCCGTACTTGATGCATGTAAGTATGTAGTGTGCCTGACCCATGTATTCTGGTGGAACAGGAAAGTTTTGTTCGGATAAAAAACCCTCTGCAGTTAATTGGATTGAGGAGCATGGAAAATCTGTTGTGTACCAAAGTAGGCAATATCTTGAAGCTGCTATTAACAGGAAAACTTATCAGGTATAGTACATTAATGCATAATACTTGCATACAACTTAGAGTAATATAACCCACTCCAAAAAAGGCACATGTTTTATGGTACCCTGTAAAATCTGAAAACTGATTAAATGGTCTTTGTCTTCATTCATGGTGGCTTCAGCAATCGGCCCGTTTGCAGCGAGGTATCCAAATTTGAAATAAGGATAGGCTTCGTAGAGTTAGAGCATATAAGAAAATAGTTCACATGCTACCTGAAGACATTTTAGATACAAGCCCTTCCAACATGTAAGCTTCTAATGTTTGTGCAGGCTCACCAAAACCGAAACCAACGGGCATAATGTTGATATTAGCCATTTAGCAGTTAATATATCGTTCTAAGCAAGTGCTTTAGCACAAGTATGTTTTATTTATGTGTCATTATGTTTTATTAATGACGTCTTTTTTAACAGGTTTTGCACCAGCATATATGGATTAAGGAGATTGTGATCAGGTTTGCGATTATTACGAAGCCCTTATTTGCCATTTTACGAAAGAAATTGCATTCGAAAAGTTTTTGTGTTCGTTGACAACTTTTTGAGGTACGAGATAATGGCACGCAAGATGATAGGAGCAGAGGAGAATTGCGACACACTAAAAGGTATTGCCGGGACATATATGCCTTGGTTCTAAATGAAAAATTATTTTGTTGATGTGGTCGTATTGGCGAGGATCCTCGTGGGATCCCAAACCATCTTATGCCCTTTGTCCGACAAGTAGCCGTTTGCAGGTTACCTACACACAAAATAGTTGGAACTGGCTACTCAAAAAAAGGTGCAAAACCTGGGTATGTTCAGATTTTTAAGTTTTAAGTTTATTTATTTATTATTCAAGTAGCCATCCATGTTCTGACTTTTGAAAGTCAAATTATCTGCAGTACTATTTAAATAAAAAAATAGATAAGATTTGTGGTGGTTGCATAAATGTTATGTAAATCTGAAGGAACTATATTGTGTTGTTTGTATAAACATTCTGAATTTTTATTTCTATTCAGGTACGTGATTGTTGATTTAGTAGATGGACAAACAACTGCATTGAGGAAACTTTCTGACCCTAAAATAGGTATGGTTTTTTTTTCCTGAGTGGATAAAGTATGAAATGGTTGATAATACCAAATTTATGTCTAAAAATGGGGTCTAGGAGTGTGTTGGTAAGTTAATAGTTTAGTGGCATAAATTCATCAACAAATTAACCATTTTCAAACCGACATTTGATGAGGTATTTTTTAAATTCTAATAGTTTTTTGTTTAAATAACATTGCAGATTAAACATAATTAATTAGAGAAATGAGGTTAAGGAGAAGTGATTGTGGAGCAAGTCCAATAATTGGTGTAGAAATTGGTGAAACGTTGTATTTAGGCACAAGCCAGAGACTGTCTTCTTCTTATCAAAATCACTTCTGAAAATGTGAGACGGCGTTTTGGTGTTAGAAGGAAAGAACAATACCAGGCTGCAGTAAGTTTTGACTTGGAAGAGTTAGTTGATTTGTTTTTCTTTTGTGGGTTGTAATCTGTTTGAATTTAACCCCGGAAAATCTATATATTATATAGGCCGAGCTTCGTACATGTGCTACTGTAGCAACTTTGTTTGGGAAGTTTAAAGATGAGATCGTTCCTGTTTATAACAAGGTATACATATTTTGACTTTAAAAGTCGAAACCATGGATTATATTGAAATTAATAGGCTCTTTGTTGCAATTGCAACATTATATTAAATCTTATGTTTTATTTCTTACTATAAAAGCCACATGGATATCTTTGTAGATTATTGACCCAAAAACAAGAGTGGAAAAGCAGGTTAATATATCTGTAGATGATGGTGTTAGTCCAAACACGAACTTGGCGGATTTGGACATCTTTCAAAGCTAAAGCCATCATTTAAAAAGGACGGTACAAAAAAAAGCAGGTATATACGTATTAGAATCTATACATGCATGCATATAAGCATATAAAATAAAATAAAATAGATGTGATGACAACCATGCTGAATCATGATTATGTACTTTTATGTGTTAACAAATAACACGTTTAGTTTTACATGTTCATGATTGTGGTTGTGCTTTCTCTGGTAATGGAAATTAAAATATTCAGAAGACACATTTGATTACTTATTTGTGACACTATTTTGGTTAAAAATCTCAGGAATGATTGTTTTGCCTTTTTATTCGGGACTCACTCGTGCTTACTGATCTTTGAATTCTTTTACCTTTTTCATTGCTTGTATCATTATATTATTATATATAAGAAGTTATTGACTTGTGAACACATGTTGACTATACATGATCTCTTGTCGGATATTTTCAGGACCCGAAAGGTTGTTATCTCAACAAATATTGCAGAGACATCCTTGACACTGAAGGTACTTTTGAGTAATATTCTTGATTGTTAATAGTATATTGTTTTCTACGACTTTTATTTTCTTTGCTTATTATTATGGGTAGAAGTAACTGGTTCTGTTTGTGGTGGCAAGTGTTCCTAATTTAGTAGGATTTCACATAAAATTAATATCTCTAATTCCTGTAGGCTGTATTGTTTGAGATATTTATGAATGAGGGATGTTCTTGGTTGCTCGTGGAGTCACTAATACTGTATCATTTCTATGAATTTGATGCAGCCTTGCAGGGGTTAAGTGGTCAGAATATCAACCGAAATCTGTGTGTATTTAACAATGTTATAAACGTAAATACTTGCCACTTGAGCAACATGTTGAACTTCTACAAGCAGATGCAAGTAAGGCTCTCTTCTCCACTCCTCTGCAATTCTTATTCTTTCACTTTTGAAACTCAGTTCTGAATGGAGTAATGGACCATAGACTCATATTGTTTCACTTCTATATTTCACTCCTTTGCAATTATTATTGTTTCACTTTTATAATTCACTCTTCTGCAATTCTTATTGTTTCACTTTTATAATGATCCAGACTTAAGTGAAACAATATATTCACACATGGGTTGGCTGAACTTGCAGGTGTTCATGATTCATATTGGACACACGGAGCAATGCCTTGTAAAACTAAAAAAGAAAGACAAGTTAGAGATAGGAAATCTTTTCTACTTCAGTGCCTCTTTGTCGACGTATCAGTTTTAGAAGCTGTAGCTGCCATTAAGAATTCCCTTTCTTAGATTTACCAGCTCATAACTTAATTTGTATATTTCATTATAGTTTGCCATTGGTCATAGCAATTAAGCTAAATATTTTTTCTTAGTTAAATATGAATTGTTTTTTTTTTTTTTTTTTTTTTTCTCATAATTTTCAATTTTCATTGTTCTTTTTTGCATAAATTACATGAACACTTCCCTTCTTTTTTCAATTTTTGTGTTTAAGGTATTTTCCGTTATTCATTATTTATGTACATAAGATTTATAATTCGTCAAATAATATTATGAAGCTAACCCGCCCATCGAGCGGGTTATGAAGCTAGTTTCTCCAATGTATGAGAATTGCAAAACAAGGCTCATTACAAAGAGAATGTGTTCACGACTTGATATGAATAGATTTAGAGTAAAATGCAGAAATCGTCCTTGTGGTTTGCAAAAATTGCACGTATTCTCCCTGGTCTTCCATAAGTGCAGGCGGCCTCCCTGGTCTTCATACTTTTGGTTCGTTTTGGTCCCTGGCACTAACAACCGTTAGTCCATCTCAGTTAGTTGATATATAAATGGTCCCTGTTCCTATGCTAAATTGCGTCCAACGTCCCTATTTTTTGAAATTTTCTTTTTCCAACTTTTTTTCTCGAATTTTTTTTCGGAATTATTTTTTTCTCAAATTAATTTTTTTAGAATTTTTTTTTCGTGAAATCATTTCTTTTTCTTAATTTTATTTTCGAAACTATTTTGTTTAGAAAAATTAATTTTTTTTTCGAATTTTTTTCCATTTATTTTTTCTGAAATAATTTTTTAAGAAACCTTTTTCCAAAAATAAATTTCAGAAATTTTGTTTAGAAATTTTTTTCCAGAAATTTTTTTAAGAAAGATTAATATTTTATTCGAAATTTTTTTCCGAAATTTTTTTAGAAACTTTTTTCCAAAAAAAAATTTTTTAGAAATTTTTTTCCTGATTTTTTTTTAGAAAAATAATTTTCAAAAAAAATAATTTTTCTAAAAAAATTAATTTCGAAAATAAATTTAAGAAAAAGAAATGATTTCACGAAAAAAAAATTCTAAAAAAAGTAATTTGAGAAAAAAATAATTCCGAAAAAATTTTGGAAAAAAAAATTTTGAAAAAAAAGTTGGAAAAATAAAATTTCAAAAAAATAGGGACGTTGGTCGCAATTTAGCGTAGGGACAGGGACCATTTATATATTAACTAACTGAGATGGACTAACGGTTGTTAGTGCCAGGGACCAAAACGAACCAAAAGTATGAAGACCAGGGAGGCCGTCTGCACTTATGAAAGACCAGGGAGGATACATGCAATTTTTGCAAACCACAAGGACAATTTCTGCATTTTACTCATAGATTTATAAATAGAAGAGTAAATTACACCGTTCATCTTTGTGGTTTGCGTTGACCGCAACTGTTAGTCCGTTGACCAAAAAAATTTTACCGTTCGACCTTAAGTGGAAAACGTTATGCACCGTTCGACCTTAAGTGGCAAATATTGATGAGACTTCTACTTGCTCAATATCTCCACAAAGTGACCTGGGACTGTTGTTGAAGAAACGCAGGCTTATTATTTTGGATGAAGCTCCCATGACAAATAAGCTCTGTTTTGAGGCTTTAGATAGGTCCTTGAGAGAAGTCTTGCGTAAGAGCAGGTACGACACTTGTGATACGCCATTTGGTAACATGACTGTAGTATTTGTTGGTGATTTTAGGTAGGTGCTTCCAGTTATACCAAAAGGTTCCCGGCAGGACATTGTCAGTGCATCTTTAAAGCAATCGTACTTGTGGGATCACTGCAAAGTCTTAAAATTAACCGCCAACATGCGCCTAACTGTTGGATCGCGGCCTGAAGATGTAACTGAGATAAATGAATTTGCGGATTGGATATTGAAAGTAGGCGACGGAGAGATTGGAGGACCACACGATGGAGAGGTTTTTATCAATATACCCGAAGATATTCTAATATATGAAACTGATGATCCGGTACAATCTGTTATTGATTTCACTTATCCAAACCTTTTGAATCACATAGATGATCCATCTTACTTCCAAGAAAAGGCCATTCTTGCTCCGATGAATGAAGTGGTTGATACTACAAACAATCATTTCACGTTTCCTGGTGAGGAAATGGTTTATCTTAGTTGCGACAACAAAGATAAAAATGAACGTGGTGGTGCTATCGATCAATCCGTTTTCTCACCAGAATTTATCAACGGATTAAAATTCTCAGGTGTTCCAAACCATAGGCTTGCATTGAAAGTGGGTATATCAATAATGTTACTGAGAAACATTAATCAATCACAAGGATTATGTAATGGGACAAGGCTTTAAGTCACTAAATTAATACGAACTTCCATTCAAGCCCAAATAATTAACGGAACACATTTTGAAAATACGGTTATCCTACCAAGGTTGAAAATTACTCCGTCGGATAAACGTTTACCACTCAAGATCGTACGCAAACAAGTTCCTGTGTCAGTTTCATTTTCCATGACGATAAACAAAAGCCAAGGGCAATCACTTTCGAAAGTAGGTTTATACTTACCACGTCATGTTTTCACACATGGACAATTATACGTTGCTCTTTCACGTGTCAAAAGCAAAAAGAGTTTGAAGGTTGTTGTTTCTGATGTGGATGGTAATTTATCAAAGACTACTACAAATGTTGTCTACAAAAGAGGTTCTTCACGGTCTATGATCAAGTTTCAAAAGGTATGTACGAATATTCTTATGATGTCATTTATGCCGTTTTTTACATGTAATATCTATCACACAAAATGTTTTCCTTACATTTTTTATACTTATTAGGTGCTCACCAAAGGTTCATTTGGCTTATTTTTAAAGGCGGTCAAGATCGGAGCTCACGTGCATGGCCGTTTATTACATTATTAGTTACAAGCAGTGTTGTCCAAATGTTTTACTTACACTTTATTTTTATACTTATTAGGTGCTCACCAAATGTTCATTATACTCTATAGTATCATTCACTTCTTACTTCATATTCCTTTCGAATAAATGATTTAGCCTGTTTACCTTCGTTCCTTTCCTTATTTTGTTTACACATTTTTTTTTTTTTTTTTTTTTTTTTTTGCAATATCTCTTCTAAAAACTCATGGATTCCACGGGTCTTATAAGCTAGTAGATTATATAGTTGTAAATATTACCTCCGTTTTCACTTAAAAGAAGTATTTATATGTTAATCAGTAATAGCTTATACTTTGCTCAAAAAAAAGTAATAGCTTATACAAATGAATTATAAAACTATATATAGTTCCAAATTCTGTTATAAAACTACTTTATATTTTACGCCATTTATAGTTTTTAGTAGCTAGTGTGTATTAAATCAAACACACTAGACACGTTTATCATATCATTCTCAAACAAAATTATACATATATTACATTTATCGTGTGTTGCACTGTTCCTTCGCTATAGTGTTTTTTGTGAGTGGCTACAGTATCATATATTTTTATATTAAGAGCACTGTAGTAATGTTACTGTAGCAATACTGTTCCTTCGCTACAGTGTTTTTTGTGAGTGGCTACAGTACCATATATTTTTATATTAAGAGCACTGTATCAAATGGTACTGTAGCAATGCTACTGTAGCAGCGCTACTGTATCAAAATTTTTTATTTTTTATTTTTTTTTGAAAAAAAAATGATATTTTGATTATTAAAAATTTTCATGAAGATATATTTTTTACAAGATTTGGAAAATCCATTAACAAAATTCATTTAGAGTACCACAGTGGAAGCAAGAGTAGTCTTTTGCAATTTAGTCCCTGAGTCCTAAGGTGTAAAAAAAAAAAAAAAAAAAAAAAAAAAAAATTAACACGGCATTTTCGCAGCAACGCGCGGGTACCTCCGCTCGTTCTAAACACATTAATAGACACAAAAGGTTCAATTTAGATAAATAAATAGGAAACAGTCCAATAAAGTGAAATTTTTAAATGAGGTGGAAGTTATTTATTGGGCCTGGGGGTCCACTTACCTAACCCATCTTGAGGTCATCACCACTCTCAGGTTGCACTATATGTTTGGTGCCTCATCCGCTAATGTTGAAATATGTCAACTTTTTAAATGATTTGATTAGTTCTATAAAATGAAAAATAGAATTGTTATAAAATTTTACTAGTTATATTTTGTTATTTAGAGTTGTTTTTAGCGAAGGATTTACGACTTAAACTTATCAGGTGCAATCTTATTAAAAAGAAGACTTGTAAGATAGTACATAACTTTTAAACAAGATGCATTTTGCAAAAGAATAAGTGTGCGTTTAGTTGGAGAGAAATTCTTCATTTTTTTAAGAAATTTTTTATAAGAAAATGAATAAACTGAAAACGCATTTAGTCGCACTTTTTTCAAACAATTTTCAAAAAAAATGAAATTCTCAAGGCCGTTTAGTTAGTGAAAAATTTCTCAATTTTTTCATCTCTAAATTCCTTGAGAAGGGATGGTTTTTCTTATCTAGAGAAGAGTTGAGAATTTTGAAAACGCGTTTAGTTGTAGTGATATTTTTCTTTTTTAAAAATGATAATAAGATTACCTCAAATTGTGACGGTGGCAGCGACGGCGGGCGGTGGCGGCGACGGTCGGCGGTAGAGGATGACACGAGAGTTTAGGGGTAGAATGGTGTATGTGTTTTTTTGGAGTTGAGAAAAAAAATGAGAAAGAAAAAAGTGAGAATACTATAATGGACTTTTCAATTTCTTAGTTAAAATTTAGAAAATGAGAATTTCATTTTTTTTTTTGAAAATTACTGAAAAAAAGTGCGACTAAACGCGTTTTCAGTTTTTTCATTTTCTTATGAAAAATTTCTTGAAAAAATAAAGAATTTCTCTCCAACTAAACGCACCCTCATTTTCTAAATTTTAACTAAGAAATTGAAAAGCATTCTACAATTCTCACTTTTTTCTTTCTCATTTTTTTTCTCAACTCCAAAAAAAACACACACCATTCTACCCCTAATCTCTCGTGTCATCCTCCACCGCCCGCCGTCGCCACCACCATCGCAATTTGAGGTAATCTTCTAATCATTTTTAAAAAAGAAAAATAAAACTCCAACTAAACGGGTTTTTAAAATTCTCAACTCTTTTCTAGAGAAGAAAACTCATTCCTTTCTCAATAAATTTAGAAACTGAAAAAGAGGAAAATTTTTATACAACTAAACGACACCTTTCACAACACAAAAAATTTGTGTGATTTGTAGACACTCAAAAACCACATTGAGTTACTTTTGTAATTATAAATTTCATATTATGTATGCTCAATATGACATATATATGTTTTAAAACCGGATGTAATGGTCATCAAACTCATAACCTTTATATCAGCATCACATTATTATTCATCACATCACCAAACCATCCACCAAACAACACTGTAGTGGTGACCACATAACCAAACACATAAAATACATCACTTTAAACAAACATATCTCATATACAAACACGCACAAAAAAGTACGCCGCCAAACTAGTGCAAAAACCCACCACCGCAAGCGGTGATGGGGTGTAACAGGCAACCGCGCATCATATATCACCACCACCTATGAGTTTGCTGACCATTACAACCGGTGTTAGACAATGCAACAACATAACTTTAACTTTTTAAAAATACTAGGCATGTACCTGTACATAGCGACATAACTTTATAGGGTCAAATAGTTATAGTTAAGTTATTCGTTTAACTCACTTTAACATTTAGCAATTGACGTTGACAAGTATTCATCATCATCCGAGATGACAACAAAATAATACCAGTTTCATTTTAAAGAATTGAGATTCAAGTATGGATCAGGATTAAGAGTGAGATTGTGATGAATTGTTTAAAAAATGGTAAAAATAGAAACAAAAAATATTTTTAAAACAAATATTTTAAATATTATTTTTAAAAGTGTTTTAATATGAGAAAGTAAACAAAATATTAAAATTTATGTTTTAAAAAGGTATTTTGAAAATTAAACATTACTATTTTTAAGTAATCCTAATTATTACGAAAAAAACATTTTTGCTTAACATGCATGAGAGATATTCCTTAACCGCCCAGTTGGAGGTGCTTCTAGTTCTAAAATATGCCCTTTTGGTTTTGGTGTTTTGTCGTGCCTAAACAAACTAACTATACTAAATAAATATAAATATTTAAAAATTAAATCATTCATAGAGTTTAATATTATATTCCAAAGTAGAATAGTGTCAAAAGAGCATCATTTTCTTAGTATTAAACGAGATCCACATTTGTTTTTCTTTATAAACATCACCATTTACTACTCGTTTCTCATATCTTAATCCAATGGAAGCTCTCATTACTACATTATCATCACCTTTAATTTCAATTTCCCATAAACATTCTTATTGTTCTTTTTCACCATTAACAACATCCACTTTTTTGTTAACAAAAACACAAAAAAATGCTAGCTATAGAGTCCAAAATAGTAAGTATGGCAACTTTCTTGACTTGGTCCCAGAAAACAAATCTGAACCTATCAAATTTGACTTAAACTGGCTAGACACGTTGAAAAAAGCCCGGCTAGACCTGATCGTGATTGGTGCAGGTCCAGCCGGGCTTTGTCTGGCGGAACGAGTTTCAAGATATGGGGTCAGGGTATGTTGTGTTGACCCTGACCCACTATCTATGTGGCCTAATAATTATGGCTCTTGGGTTGATGAGTTATCATGCTTAGGTCTTGATGATTGTTTTGATAAAACATGGCCTCTGGCTTATGTTCATGTTGATGATCATAAGACTAAGTATCTTGATCGGCCTTACGGACGAATTAATAGGAAGACGTTGAAGACGAAGTTGCTTGAAGGGTGTGTTTCCAATGGAGTTAAGTTCCATAAGGCGAAAGTATGGAAAGTTGATCATCAAGAATTTGAGTCTTCTGCTGTTTGTGATGATGGGACTGAATTAAAAGCTAGTTTGATTGTGGATGCAAGTGGTTTTTCAAGCTCTTTTGTTGAGTACGATAAGCCGAGAAACCATGGTTACCAAATAGCTCATGGGATTCTAGCAGAAGTTGATGAACATCCATTTGATCTTGACAAGATGCTACTAATGGATTGGAGAGACTCCCACCTTGGAAATGAGCCTAGTTTACGCGCTAGCAATTCTAGGCTTCCAACTTTTCTATACGCTATGCCCTTTGATTCAAATTTAGTCTTTTTAGAAGAGACTTCATTGGTTAGCCGTCCGGTTTTATCTTACAAAGAGATCAAGTTAAGAATGGCAGCAAGGTTAAGGCATATGGGTATCAAAGTAAAGAGAGTGATTGAGAGCGAGAAATGTTTGATCCCCATGGGTGGGCCACTTCCAACAATTCCTCAACCCGTGATGGGGATTGGTGGAACCGCTGGATTGGCCCACCCGTCGACAGGGTACATGGTGGCTAGGACACTAACCTTGGCGCCAATCCACGCTGAGTCCATTGTTGAGTGTCTTGGTTCAACCAGGATGATTAGAGGTCAACCACTTTATCACAGAGTTTGGAACGGGTTGTGGCCTTTAGAAAAAAGATTAACAAGGGAATACTACACATTCGGGATGGAGACACTTTTAAAACTTGATTTGAATGGAACAAGAAGCTTTTTTGAGGCTTTCTTTGATTTGAATCCAGAATATTGGCATGGATTCTTGTCATCAAGATTGTCACTCATGGAACTTGCCATGCTAAGCTTGTCTCTTTTTGGGCATTCATCAAATTCATCAAAACTTGATATTGTTACAAAGTGTCCTGCTCCTTTAGCCAAGATGATGGGTAATTTAGTAGTTGAATCGATTTGATTTTGGATGAATATCTATAAAATGATTATGCAGATGAGTATTGTTTCGAGTTGGATTTTTTGTTTTTAATTAGTATGTTGTCCTGTACAAGTTTGATACCGCATAGGCTGGTATGTCTAATGCTTTGTAGGATGATGATTTGTCAAATACTTAAACTATCATGAAAAGATAAAGAAATCTTCTGATCTCGACACAATAGCACATGGTTATATCTGAGATTCTATATTTCAATATGAGACTCTTTAAAGAAAAAGAGGTATTGTAGTTTTTAGTGAATTTGTAATAAGGCATAAAAAGCAGGCGATAGAGATTAGAAGTGGCAGTCTTAACTTATATGTATGAAGTGATTGGAGTTGCATCGGTTCATAATGGTTAAGTATTAAAAAATACTAGTAGATAAAACTTTAATCTCTCAATGGGTTAAACAGGTCAAAAGTCATATAACATGTATTCCGATGCTTTTAAAGGAGTAGATCGTCTTATATACAAGAAGTTGTTTTACTATTGATTAAGACCTCTGTTTAATCATAGTTGATATATTGTGTCGATGTCAATAGGTTGTCAGTTTGTCACAACCCTGTATGGCATAAGATTACCTATTTTGACCCGGACATATTTTTACTCATTACCCCTGCTATATTAGCTTGTCTTCTGATATCTAACTAGAGGTGAAGTTTTAGAGAAGAAAATTAAGGGGGCACACTGTCTGCGAACTCGTTTATTGTGCTTTTAAGTCATAACAGTTATGTATGAGAAACAGGTAAAAATATTTGTTGCCAACAAGATTGATTTCTGTGCGCTTGTCTAGATTTACTGAACCTTCCCTAGTTTTTACCATCTTTTTACATCTTATTATCAAGCTTTAAGTCGTAAACATCTCAGTAACCACTTTATAAACTCACAAGTCACAACCAAACTCATTTGAAAACTTGCTCATGATGCTGAAGTGGAGCAAGTTGGCAACAACTCCCTTCATATTCTTTAACCAATCCATCATCTCTATATGTGCATATATATATACACCAAACTCCCTTAGAAAATTACTTAAAACTCTCTCACTTATCTTTAAGCACAACTGCTTCTATGAATTCGAGTCATTCAACCAAAGAACATGGTGATATTCCAATCCCCGTAACCGAGTCTAAGTCAACAAAGGCCGCTCCTTCTCCTGTCATGAAGAAAGCCACCAAGAAAGTCGCCAAACTAGCACTAGCGTCAAGGTGGAAAAGATGTCTTGGCATATTTGACTTCATTATAAGGATCTGTGCCATTGCTGCAGCTCTAGCAGCCGCTACCGCTATGGGCACGACTAGCCAACAGCTTCCATTTTTCACTCAATTCTTCAAGTTTGAAGCTGACTTTAGCGACCTCCCTGCTTTCACGTAATATTATGGTTAACTTAGTCATTACATGTGTCATTGATTCTTTCTCAAAACGATTTTCTGTTATTCTTATCACGTAGGTTTTTCGTGATTGCAAATGCTACAGCTGGTGCTTACTTGGTTCTCTCCTTACCATTCTCTATAGTGTGCATCGTTCGTCCAAATATCATGAAAGCTAGGCTGATGCTCCTTGTTTTCGACACTGTACGTTATACTATAGTTTTTTTTATACATAACACTTGTCAAACAATATTTTATTTTATTTAATACACAAACCTTTTAAGCGCTTTATTACTGTCAATGAAACGAGTTTTGGTAGTAACGGGTAATTTTTAGTGGAGATAAAATTGGGTAGGTTGGGTTCATCATTCATGGGTTGTCCCCCAAACACCTTTTCTCAAAGTTTTTAAGTGATCCTATAAATAACGTACGTGATAATTATGCTGACAAAACAATCTTAATGGTACTGTAAATCCTTTAGTAAAACTATCCAGGATGTTTTGCATGCCTTAGAATAAACCTTATACCTCCCCTTTTATCAGCTTAATTTTTTTGTTTGACTCATTTGATATATAACTCGACCCAAAAGACTCATTCATAAGTAAATCAGTCGAAAACAACTAAATTGTTTCCTACAAATTTATTAATAAATGGTTTCTTTTTTTTGGTTAAAATTTGCATACTCAGATTGCAGTGCCTTTGGTCACTTCTGCTGCATCTGCAGCTGCAGCAATAGTCTACTTGGCACACAATGGCAACTCAGATGCAAATTGGGGAGCAATTTGCAGACAGTTCAATGACTTTTGCCAACGTGTTAGCGGGGCAGTGGTAGCTTCCTTCATCACAGCATTGCTTTTCATAGTTTTGGTTATTATATCCGCAGTGGCTCTAAGGAGGAAGTGAGCTGATGCGAGACTGTTTGATTGTTTATGCGTGTCCAGTTCTATACTGGAATGGTTTTGGTTATGTAATTTGATGTATGCTATCATGTAAAGATAGGGTTCTTGAAATAATCAGTGTATCAATGAATCAATCTTTTGTTGCTAGATAAATAGTTGTTCATAACTGCATAAAAGCTGAAACAAAGGCCTCTTGGCCCAGCGGTATATGAGTGGCCCATTAACCTAGAGGTTATGGGTTTAAGTCTCGTTGGAGACTCGCTTTCTTTTCCTCCACTATTACCAATCACTTTCTAAGTTATATTTCCGTTGTAACCGGTTAACCAGTGACACTTTCCACCAAAATATATCACCCATTCACACAACTTTCAAAGATAATGCCGTGAAGAAGGAAAAAGGGATCGTAACGTAGTTAACCAATGATAACGAAGACTAACTGATGTGTTTACGAGCACTAACAATTAACAATGTCATCTTGATACACAGTTACACAGTACGCACCATACACTGTGGAATACAATTGGCATTATTTTTAAAACAAATTTTCATTATCTAAAAAGCAATATAAACAAATTACTTTTGACTTAACTCCACTAAATAAAAGTGTCCTTTCTAAAAGTAAAGTTTTTATTTACTCCATTTATAGTAAACGGATTCATTGTCAGAGCCACGAGTGTGATCGGGAAAAAAACGTCGGCAAAATTGACATGTCATCTTTCCCAAGCCCAAACACAATTGCAAACTTTATTTCGCAGGAAAATATGTTCCTAAAATTTGTGCCTAAATTGTACATGTGATGTGTTGATTGGAAAATGATAAAAGTGGACCAACTTGGGTATCCTGTAAAAGGACTTGTGTTATGACGGACCTACATTGATGTCAGGTGTGACCTCTGTTGTAAAAATTGGTCCAGACGGCCGATTAATCCCCGCATAATCGTTGATCGCTCACTAAGCGCCTTGATTTATCATAATCGGCCTATTTAATCGCTTTGGTCAAAGATTGCTTAAAAATTGGTCAACAAACCGATTAATCGGAAAAAATCGGTCTAATCGGATTAATCGAACAAAATCACTTAAAAATAAGTCAACAAAATTGCGTAAAAATAAGTCAAAATCGCTTAAAAATTGGTCAACAAATCGATTAATCTGACAAAATCAGTCAAAGATCACTTAAAAATAGTCAACAAACCGAATAATATCTATGTTTGACTTTAAACTTTGTAGAATTATGTATTATGTTTATATTTGAACACTTGAAATATTTGAACTTTGATGCATTATGCTTATCTCATACATATAATATAGTATAATATCTAAAATTACAATTTTGTGCATAAAAAATCCAATCCGATTAATCCCTGCCTAACCGATTAATCGCTAGGCCCTACCCGACCGCCTCACTAGCGCCTAGCGATTTTTACAACCTTGGGTGTGACACGTACTACATCTGATTTTAGGTTATGAAGTGCAAAAAGATTTAAAAATTGTTGATTTTTGTTATGGGCAACCCCGATAAGGTTTTTTGCTACTTTCGTTTTGTTATGGTGAAACTTTAGTTAACTCAAATGATAATATCCTCTCAAAAATCCTGAGTCCGTCTCTGCTTGTGCCATTATAATGCATTTTTTTTATTTTTTTATTTTTTTAATATTAAAAGTTAAGATGATATAGCATCACTCTTATTTCCCTCATGCAAAACAGGAAATCATCCGGAAAGTTATGTCATTATGTGTGAAGATTATGTTTGAGCTGAGGGTATTTAGATAAGATTAAAGACAAAGAGAAGTTGCGTGGAAGGGGGATATAAAAACTAAAAAGTGATTGTGTCAAATAAGATTCCCGTCATTTTACTTTTTTATGCGAAATAAAAGTTAAAAGGACATTGTTCACTTTGCTTAACTAGCTACATATGTATTTTGTCATATGCTTTGATGAGCATTAGACAAAAAGATATCTTACAACATGATCATGTCTCTCCATCTTCACTAACCTGACACCCACGTGTTTCACTTTAACCCCCTTCATTTTGATCTCTATCTCTTTTTATTACATCCTTATTAAGCATCAAAGTTTTTTTTTTTTTTTTTTTTTTTTATAAATAAAAATGTCACTTTTTATCTATAACTTATAATCTATAAATTAACACAAAAACACCCTCCTTCCACCACTCAAGTTATAGGACACCCCTGAACTCCATAATTTTTTTTTTTTTTTTTTTTTTTCAAGTAAAACAACATATTTAAATAAAAAACATTACATAATTTAAATAAAATAAAGTATTACATTTATATCAAATTTTATACAATTTAGGGACTGGCATTAAAAACCTAAAAGGACTAACGGTGTAACAATAGTACTACAAGGCACTAAAGTCAAAATAATAAAATTTAAAAAGGTTAAAAATGAAAAATATATCTAACTACGTATAAAGCAAAAAGCACCGTTCTTCTTCCAATTTTTTTTTTTTTTTTTTTTTTTTTTTTTTTTAAACGCTTTTAGCAAATACAAAAGTTAGATGTACAATCAATTTATGCAGCAATATCTACGTATATTGACACTTCAACACATGTAGTTAATGTAACTTTCAAACACCTCCTTAATAAAATGCAATGTATAAACCAATCAAGCTGCTAAACACTATGAAAAATATGGTGTTTTTTTTAAGTGTGTTATTTAATGTGCTACCAGGTTGTTGAAAAGTAGGATGTTGGACCAATTAAAAGTTAATAAGTTTTTTTTGTTTTTTTTTTTTTTAAGTGAACTGTGAATGTGTTAATGTATATATATATATTTTTTAAAATTTTAATTTTGTAACCTTTTTACAAAAATATTTTTTGTATTTTTATATAAATGAGAAAAATTAGTTTGTTCAAAAAATTGAAAAAAATAAAATGGCGGGTGAGACACTTTTGGCTCAAGCCATGTGATAGAATGTATTTTAATGCGTGAATAAATTAACTGAGTTGCTGATGTCACCGATAAACTGGATAATACGAGTTTGAGCCACGGTGCTTGACGCCCTTACAACAGTAAAAACCAAAAAAGTCTTTACAAAACTCACTTCCGTTAATACATTTTCACTTCCATTAATACATTCCTACATACATACAAAAATACATACATATACATAAATTGTAGGGCAAATTCCGAAATCAGGACATTTATTTTTTGAGTTTATTTATTGAGTACAAAATCAACCCCATTTCCCAATTTAGTCAAGTGCGATCGTGCGATCCCTTTAAATTTGTTACACGTGTCCCAGACAAAACAACATTGCCAATCATTGCAGCCCCACCCCAATTGCACTTGTCCCTCAAGTGGCCTTTGACTTTAATTTTAGATCGTGCGAATTCTGATCGTGCGAAAGTCGGCTACCCCATGTGCAATATATCTTGGAAAAGACCACAAATCTTTTGAAAAATTTTTCTTCCTATCTATCTTTTTTACTTTATTTTGTCCTATTGTCATCTAATCTTGCACCATTTATGCCGGTGAGAGCACCCAAATCGTTGCTCACATAATCATTATTCTTGATCTCAAAATATAGTTTCTATAATATCAAATCTACTTTGGTGATTTCGAGTAACTAAAAGATCTATATAAAATGATTTCAAGATCTTAAAGATCTATATAAAACGAGAACAACCATCATAGATCTTGACCAAACAACGAAAAACAAACAACTGACTACCTTACCCGAGACCTTACAAGAAGATCTTGATGCCGAAAAATCTTCTGGGATTCGTACTAAACAGTATGGTATTTGGGTTAGTGTTTAGTTGTATGTGTTTGTGGTATTCTGGTTCAAGCAGTAAGACGAGTGATTTGCTTATGTGCTTGTTTCGATCAGAAGTAAGGGATGATTTGTTTGACTTGATCTGCTATCATTTTGGAGTGATAAGGTGATATAGCTTATTTCAATTGGAGTTACAAGGAGGAGTTGACTGCCAATTTGAGTTTACAGAAATGATGGGAGGCGGATGTTTATGTGGAGTAAAAAAAATATTTCCAAAAGATTTGTGGTCTTTTCCAATATATATTGCACATGGGGTAGCCGACTTTCGCACGATCGCACGATCAGAATTCGCACGATCTAAAATTAAAGTCAAAGACCACTTGGGGGACAAGTGCAAATGGGGTGGGGCTGCAATGATTGGCAATGTTGTTTTGTCTGGGACACGTATAACAAATTTAAAAAGATCGCACGATCACACTTGACTAAATTGAGAAATGGGGTTAAATTTGTACTCAATAAATAAACTCAAAAAATAAATGTCCTAATTTCGGAATTTACCCTAAATTGTATCTATACAATATATTACAACACACCTATATAATACATCCACCTCCCCCTTATCAATTCCTACTCCACATAAACCCTACCAAGCAAACATCTCCCAACTCAATTCAATTCCCTTCTCCCCCAAACACACACGCTCCAAAATTAGGGTTTCCAATTTTAGGGCTTCACCAATTCCAAGATTAGGGTTTTTTGCTATAACAATCGGTTATTATTAAATCTCATGAGAATTAGTAGGGGAATGCACAGATCCAAATTTAAATCTTTTTTACCTAAAGCTAGAACTCGTGGCAAATCAAAATTATAAAAATTATAAAAATTAGCCTTTTTTTTTTATATTTTTTTTGTATATTTTTTTAGGGTTTTGTTTTTTTTTATATATAATATAGGATCATGACTCGTGTTTTTGTTCAAAGAGGGTCTGCGTCGAATGCGAATAGTATCCGGGCTAATTCGGGCTCTTCGAGCCAGCCGCAGGGTCAAATTGACAATCTTGAGGTTCAAGAAACTGTTGTAAGTGATGATCTTGATATGGGTATTGTTGAAATTGATAAAAGTAGTGATCTTGATGAGAAAAGTGAGAATCTTGAGTCCGATATAGCAAATTTGAGCGTAAAAAACGACGCGGAGGGGCAAAAAGATGGGGTGGTAAGTGATGAGAGTGCGGTGGGGATTGGTGGAAGTTCGAACCCTCCACCGCCACCTGCCCCGCCTCCGAAACCTAAGAGGTTTAGTAGTTCGGGTGGTTTGAGAATTGGGAGTAGTCGGAGTACTAGACGGTGGCCGGTTGTGTCTACCGGGTCGCCTCCTAGGGGTAGTTGTGAGAATGATGGATATAATAGTGCTGATGAGCAAATACCGTGTTATGGGTCGTCGTATGATGATGCTGTAAGTTCTAGTCGGTTTAGTCACTATAAGGAAGTGAATAATAGTCAGAATAATACGGTATGCTTTCATGAATCTGTTTGATTATCTGTATAATCCGTTAGATGATTATGTGAAATTAGGTTGTGCCGTTGTGTTCCTTTAGTATGTGCTTGGCATTGTGTTTTGGTAGTAATTATCTGGTTAATATGATTATTGTGTTTTCAAGTTGCACGTAATTAGTTTGTAGTGTTTGTGTATAGTTTGATTAGTTATCCTGGTTTTGATTATCTGATTACGTTAGGGGTTAAATATTTAGCTTAGTACGGTAGTTGACTAGTACGGAGTAGTTGCAATAAAAATGGTTCTGATTATCTAGCGTTGAATTACTAGGGTTATTTTCTTGGAAATTCGTAAGTAATCGAAATTTGCCAAACACTACATATCTAATTACCGTGTATGATCACTTTCAAAACGCAATGCTAAGGTTGTGTTTAGTTGAAAAAAATGTTTTGTACAGAACAAGGAAAATGGAGATTACGTTCAAATCAATGTTTGTCCAAAAATTGATCTACAAAATTGAAAATATGCATTTCCTAATTTAACAAGGGAAACTACAAAACATATTTTTGATGTTTTCTTTGTTTCCTTGCTACCAAAACCCCTCTCCTTTCTTCAAAATAGAAAATATGATATCATTTGCACGCGTTTTCTATGTTTTGTAGAGATATAAAACCGCTCCCTTTTACTACAATACTAAAGATATAAAATCAAGAACCTTTTTCTCCAACCAAACGCACCTTAAACACCCTCTACTTTTGTGTGGCTTTCCTTGAATATTTTTGTGCTAAACACAACATGAGATTCAAGACGCAGTTAACCTGTTCTTGCCTTTAAAGTTGCAACAACTAAGTAACGAGGTGCTGCTATTCAGGAAAGAGAGCGTCAATTTGAGATTGATATCCGACGAACAAAAGGTTTTGAAGTTAAAAGAATGATGGAAGATGGGAATTGTCTCTTTCGTGCTGTTGCAGATCAAGTATATGGTGATTCTGAATTATATGATTTGGCTAGACAGCTGTGCATAGATTACATGGTATGTTGATTTCTTCCATAATAGCATTTAATTTCTCAAGTCTTTTTTGAAAAAAAAAACAAACCATCTTAAAGCAGAATGAAGAGAGTACCAATATCGATTTCAAAGTTAATTTCAGGAGTTACTAGTATATAGTTTTTAGTTTTTGTTGTGTGATTAGAGTTATGGTACTAGAGATCAAAAGGATAAGATTGGTGTACTTTGGAGGACTTATTAGTTATTACGTCTCTTAGAGCAAATGTTTCGAAGCAAGCTCCTTAAAATTCACTAAGGGTGTGCTTGGATAAGACTATTTTCTACTTAGATAGCTTATTGGCTTATTGCATCTTTAGAAGGCACTAAGCTGGAAAAACCATTTTGTAATTTGGAGGGTATACTGGCTTAGTTACCAAGAAAACAATATTTGGGCTCTTAGAAACACCGTAAACTGTTTCAAAGAAGTTAATTCAGACACCCCTAAATAAAGTTTCGTTTTTTAACCTAAAGTTCTTTTTGTGTGTATATTTTCTGTATCAAAAAAAAAAAAAAAAAAAAAAAAAAAAAGTGATTCTGTTACTAGGGAGAGGGAATATTGGAAATGGTAGAGAAAAGTAACAAATAGCAGCAGTGGCATTTCTTTTTGTATGGTCCTTGCAACCACAATGAAATCCTGAGAATGTTTGCGAATACTGTCATGTTAATATCCAATATCTGGCTTGACACATAGCTTTATGATAGCTTTTGACGAAATTCAATGACCTAAAACACCCATTAATGAGACAATCGTGAGAGAAAATGTCTACCAAAATCAGTGTCACAAGATATTTTGTAATATTACCAATTGGGGAACCGGTGTATTTGTCACCCTAGTTTCTTGTGAAATTATTGGAATGCTGATATTGTTATAAAAGCTTACTATCTGTTTATTTGCTCATTCACTTTCATAAGCTGTTTTTAATACAAAATCAGTTCATTATGGTTGAAATCTTAGCACACTGATGTGATCGTGGAGGCTTCTTTTCATAGTTGTTTGTAAATGAAGTGCATTATCATTCAGTCTTTAAACATAGTTTGCGGTAATTTATGCTGAATTATAAACTTACTAGTTAATCTTTATCCAGGAACGTGAAAGAGACCACTTCTCCCAGTTTATAACAGAAGGTTTCACTTCTTATTGCAAGAGGAAGAGAAGAGATAAAGTATGCAAATTTGCACATTATTGAACCATTTATGCAACAATTATTCTTGCTTTATGTGAATTTTCTCAGTAAATGCAGTATAAACATCTTGATTTCATCTCGAGTAATGTTATTTTTTTTTAAACGCTCTGGTTTATAATTTGTGAACGCAGGTGTATGGGAACAATGTGGAGATTCAAGCTTTGTCTGAGATGTACAATCGGCCTATTCATATCTATTCATATACAACAGGTACAGTTTGATATTATAATACTGGATCTATGCATTTACTAGTGCTCGCACGTCAACCCGTTTACAAATGGGTGGGATGATTTGGATTGTTTTTTATCTCAAACGTGTAGAATTTAAAATTTTAGCTAAAAGGTGAATAGGTCAAGCGCGGGTTGAAAAGTGGCTCAAAATCTATGTTTGAATTTCTATAGCATAAAACCTCCTGATAATTTCATTCTAGAATTTTCTCGAACCAGCCGAAGCTTTTCTGTCCTTTTACTCGACATGCTTATCTGGACATCTTCCCGCGTCTAGCTTTTATCTTTCTGCATCTGACTAACAAAAAAGATGTTTGGATGCAGAGCCTATCAATATATTCCATGGGAGCTATAACACAGACACACCCCCAATCAGGCTAAGTTACCATCATGGCAACCATTACAATTCTCTTGTGGATCCACGTCGACTGACAATCGGTGCTGGGCTTGGTTTTAGCTCCCTGCAGGGGGTAATGAGTCTACTCAATCTTCTTTATTTAAATCTTTGTGTGAAAAGTGTAACCTTCTTTTTTATCCTTACGGTTTGTTTTCTTTCAGACAAATGTGGATAAAGATCAAGTCAAGGCAGCAATTAAAGCTCAACAAGATCAACAGATTGATAATGTAACCACTAATAACCTTTTATTTGCTTTGTGACTATAATATTAACTTTAAATCATATTCTAACTTACACATGAATAGGCTCTGCTAGCGGAGGCACGCTTTTGCTCAGATGTGGAACTAACCGAGAAAGAAATCGAGCGTATGGTGATGGAAGCTTCACGGGCTGAATACATAGCTAATGATAAGTTTAAGCACCAGCTTGGCCGAAGAGAATCTTCAACATCTGAAGCTGAACCATCTTCTTCTGGAGGCAGTAAGTGTCTTTTCTCCCATTTAGAACCACGTCTATTGTTGCCATTAGTTTAGATACCGCAAAAAGGGGGTGGTTAAGATTTCACAGTAAGTAATTAGTGTCTAACAAACCTTTTAGATGAGACCAGAGCCGTTTTTACAAACTAAAAAGGTAGTTTACTCTTAAAAAGTCGATTTATTTTAATAGTAATCTAAAATTTTAAGCTAATTGAGTTAGGAGGTATTGTTTTCAAGAGTATGCATAGGGTGATTTTTCGCCTTTTTCCTTGTAAGTTAGAGATAAACTAAGCCGAATCGACCTATCCATTAGTAAATGGTTGAAATTGACACCTCTTCCCGGTTAATTAAGAAAGAGTTGAACTTGTGATGGCAGGGCCATCTGGAAGCGAGAGCAAGGGTGAAGAAGGGTCTGTGCTATGCAGCAGTATGCAGATGGTGCTGTCAATGGGATTCAGTTACGTGCAGGCAATGGAGGCTTACAGTATATTTGGCGATGATGTTGATTCCATGGTTTGTTATCTTCTTGAAACCAGCAGCAGACGTAAAGGCAAGGCTACCGAGTAAAAGTGACCCATCAACTAAACTGTAATACCAGTATTTATAGGGACTTTAGTTGTAGTTGTAGTACTAATAAATATGGGTATTGCAAATCTGTGCAGTAACCTTTGTGTGGGTCGTATCTTGTGTTAAGTATATGTGTGCTTAATCTTACCAATCACAAGATTTTGGTTCTAAAACATGGAGGATGTATGACACTGTGATATGGAATAATCAACTTTAGACAATTAGTTGTACATAAATGTGTGGCAAAAGATGGTGTTTTGATGTGCTTCTACTACTTTAAATCATGATATTAAATTGTTTCATCACTTCTTAAGTGATGTCTAAATAACCACTTTCAATTATTGACATTACAAAATGATTCTGTGATTTAAAAGTACAATAATAGCAAAATGCTACTATGCAATGAAGTCAAATAAAAACTTTGGTGTAGGTTTGGGTACACCTTTGTTTTTTGTAGCATGGGCTACTTATAACAATCCAATTTAGACTTAACAAAAATCCTTCAGTCTCAGGGTCTATTTAATACTATCCCAGTATGACTTTCCCAAAAGTATCAAGATCAACTTAGGATTCATGAGATAAAGTGATAAACTGTAAATTGTGATTTAACATATGTGATATGTTAGCTATAAGCCCATAAGTATGTCCAAACTACTTTTCATCCAATACTATACAAATGAAATGATTTTAATAATTCCACTAGTTCCTGTTTTTATGCTACATTGCTTTTGCTGACACAAAAATTATTATATATATAATCTTTTATCATTTGTAATTTTGTATATTTTCATGTGACTATTGAACTTCACATAAAAATTCAATTTATAACCTTTTACCTCAACACAACTCCACCAAACTTCCCAATCCTTATTAGTTGGTCAATCACACTCATCATACTATCAATTTCCTCAATAAATATTAGTAATTCACACATTACACACTCATACACACCAAAAAGCTATGTGCATATAACTTCCATCTCATTAGTACAAAATATATTCCAAACCAACTCATCTCCTATCTGCACCTTGCTAAAGTTTTTCTAGGTGTTTTATGCTTCATGTCTTGGTGCAACTACAAAATATTCCGATCTCTTTAGCACAAAATATTACGATATGGGAGTAGTCAAGGCGGCTATTGGGGACGGTGTGATCACATTTTTGTGGGTGTTTTGTGCTTCATGTCTTGGTGCAGCTACTTCAGCCATTGCTAAAGCTATAGGTGTTCATGGGACAGCTACATTGTTGATCACTATTTCATTGATATTTATTTTATTGTTTGTTTTT
Source organism: Artemisia argyi (assembly GCA_030686995.1). Lineage (NCBI taxonomy): Eukaryota > Viridiplantae > Streptophyta > Magnoliopsida > Asterales > Asteraceae > Artemisia > Artemisia argyi. The sequence continues at coordinate 33,253,701 of CM060695.1, forward strand.
GGTATCATTGGTGGTGCTTTAGGTGGTGCTAGTTTTAATCCTACTGCTACTGCCGCGTTTTATGCTCTTGGACTAGGTGGTGATTCTCTCATCTCAGCTGCAGTTCGGTTTCCGGCTCAGGTGGGTTTGACTTTACAGGTCAAAGTATCTAATCCTAAATCAAGAACTCAATCAAAGCTTCAAAAGTCGACCAGCCTAATATTGAACTCCAAAATGACATGAATACATCTAAACTTTGAGGTTTTACTGAATTTTAAAATAAAATTTTGAGGTAATCATGAGTTTGACTTCAAAAGTCAATATTTGCACCGTTAACAGGCTTTTGGTGCTGTTGGAGGCGCATTGGCGGTTATTGAATTTATGCCATTACAATACAAACACATGCTTGGAGGACCGTCTCTAAAATGTGATATGCATACCGGGGCTATTGCTGAGGGCGTGTTGACATTCACTAGTACCACACTTGTCCTTTACATTATCTTAAAGGGCCCAAAGAATATGCATATGAAAAACTTGTTGCTTACCATGTCGATGGTGACACTCGTGTTTTTTGGTGGAGGATACACCGGTCCTTCAATGAATCCTGCCAATGTAAGTGACAATAACGTATATATATATCTTTCTTCATTATAGTATATGCACGTTTAAGCATTTGATCCTCAAACTTGGTTTTACTTAGCTTTAGTAATTAGTACTAAAAAATGGTTAACGCTGTTGTTGCTTGTAATACTAATGGATCTCATACCCTATTTTGGACGCAAACATCCAGTAATTATATGACATCCAATCACTAAAGCAATATTTGAGAGTAAAAGGTTTTATTTGACATTTAATTTCTCTATTTTGCATTGAGTAACCATTCCTCTTTCATGGCAGTCTTGATTGTATAGGTTGCATGTTTTCTGCAGGCATTTGGTTGGGCATATGTGAACAACCGGCACAATACATGGGAACAATTTTACGTTTACTGGATTTCGCCTTTTGTAGGGGCGATATCCGCAGCTTGGACTTTCCGTCTCCTCTTTCCACCACCCTCAAAGGAGAAGTCTGCCTGAACGCATAGCTAATTCAGACTCCAGGGGAAAGTTTATGACCACTGTATCCCTAGTAAGTAGTACAGTAACATGTAACTTGTCAAGAACAGGCTTGTGAAACTGGATTGCTATACAATTACAACCTTGGTATTTTAATTTGTGTAGAAGTTATTAGAACAAATTGTTGTTTTAAGCCCAGGACTACACACATGAAAGAAAAAAAAAAAATCTGTACTCTCTCGAGGTGTACTGGGTTGGCGAGCTGACCTCATAATTAGACATTAACATATTTTAGTAATAGGCAACAAATAATTATCAGCTATATATGATAAGTTGATCTATAAAACTTATTAGGTTTCACATATTCCATGAAGCAGACCACAATGAGACTCGAGCAACTTGTGATCATAATGCAATTACTTTCCATCCAGTGTTCCAATAGTTGCCTAGCTTGTTAAAATCACGACATAGTTCCACTAAATCTAAAGTAAAAACTAGAAATAACTCGGAAAAGAAGAAACTGATCACCGCAAAAGCTCCAGTCATATGTTTCTAGATAGTAAGTCTGTATTTGAATGTTTAACACCTTTAAATGTATGTATTTCAGTATTAAAATGGAACAACCAATGTCAGCAACAGTATATCCAGATGCTCAAATCCATTAAAATTTAACATAATAGGTTACATATAAATCTTGATGGATGTGTTGACTTATATAAGATACGGAAATCAAACCTAAAACAGAAAAGAAAAATTACACACCAGTGCTAGAAAATGACACAGTGAACTGAAATACAGAATAGGGATGGCCAGCTGATCCCAAGTCGCCAAGCTCACGAAAAGTCTGTATTGCAGGTTTGTATTGTAGAATCATTCCCTGAAATTCAATTACCATTAACGAATCCTCTTCTTGTTCTCCCAAAACAATACTCAAAACTCTTGAATTAATGCTCCAAGAGCTAGGAAATGGACTAAATATGTCATTAAGATCAACAGAGTACTTTACTGACCATCAGAACACCCATTCCTCATCTCATAAATATCTATCTGTCGAGAATCATTACACTCATCACAAAGAAGAAGCAAACAACCACGAGACTCAAACAACATGCAATCACATGTAGCAGGTACCTTACCATCGAGGGTTTCTATGGGTGTTAACGCTTGGTGCTAGCTCTACACTAATATCTAACTTGAAAAGCAAATTAGGCTTCTTTAAACTATTTAGCCAATAAATTGCATCATTCCAATATATAGTACTTCCTTTGTGAAATATTTAAAACTATCATACGGATATTGGTCACTGCAAACACTCCACTTGCATGTTTCCGAAGAGTAAGTTTGTCTTTGAATCGAAAAACCAACATCATGGCCATGGATTAATACAGTCTGAATGACTTTGTAGTGAGGTGATTTTGAAGGATCAAAAGCAATTCTTGAAGTACTAACATATTTAATTGGGCTTCGTGGAAGCATCTTAATGAGATTAATGGATGGATTGTACACGTGAACCTTATCATTCCAATTCTTCCTACCACCATAACAAATAAGCAAACCATTGCATGACTGCAAAATATGAGCATTATGTAACTTGGAGCCGGAAGTGAAGGTGGTGTTTAATGCAGATTTTTTACATGGAATTCCGGTATCGAATGACACAAAATCATACTTACTCGTACCTGAAGGAAGTAGGAGACCAGAAGGAGGATCAATTATAGGCATTAGACTCCGACTCAGAGTGAAAGTAGGGTTGCTAATAAGAGATGGTTGGTCGACTATAGAGGTCCATGTTTATATTCATTGATCAAGAACTCAAATAACATACATCTAATATTTTGAACATAGAATTCGAACTTGAAAGCGATATGAATGCTTTGAAACTATGTCGTTCTACTATACTAAAAAGAAAAATACAAAAATATGGTAATTTGTTTGACATAAAAGGTCAATGTGTCTTTTCTCAAATCAAGCATTCAACCAACATTTAACACATAGTAATTAAGACTATGAACTTCAGAGATCAATTTGATTTTCTTTTTTACTCCAAATTGACATGAATGCTTTTCAAACTTTGATGTTCTACTATATGGTATATAAAGTTTGAGGTAATGAGTTTGACTTGAAAGGTCAATGTTTGATTTCTTAACAGGCTGTTGGTGCTGTTGGAGGTACATTGGTGGTTATTGAATTCATGCCATTTGGGTGGGCATATGTGAACAATCGACAATACATGGGAATAATTTTACGTTTACTGTATTTGTCCATTTTAAGGTGCGATTTCGGCAGCTTGGACCTTACCAGGAAAGTAATTATGACCTTTGTATCCCTAGTACAATATAACTAGTCAACAACATGCTTGTGAAAGATACTAATTGCATTGCTATCGTTAATGTAATTCACTAACATCAGTAACTCTATATTCAAATATCAATATCCACCAAATTTATCACAGTATGTGGTGACAGGATTTTATATAAGATATGGAAATCAAACTTGAAACAGAAAGCATAATCACAAACCAACACCAGCAAACGATGCAATGAATTGAAATCTAGTAAAAGGGTAATCTGATTCCAAAGCATAGAGGTCATGAGAAGTCTTCAACACAGGTTTGTATTGAAATATCTTTGTAGAATCTTCAATAACTATAAATGAATCCTCTTCCCTTTCTCCCAAGACAATACTGTAAACATCCGGACACACAAACGGCCTTCTCGGACACGAAACATCGTCATTAAGATTCACGCGATACTTCACCAACCATTCAGAATACCCCTTCCTCTTCTCGTAAACATCCATAAGCAGGCGATTATCATGTTGCATACAAAGAAGAAGCAAACAACCACAAGACTCAAACAACTCGCAAATACTATTCCCCATTACAGGGGGTTGTACAGTTGTTAACGCTTGATGCTTTGCAATATGTATTTTGAAAAGCAAAGGCTTGGTTTTACTATTTAGCCAACAAATTGCATCATTCCAATATATTCCATTGTCAAAATCATAAAAACTATTTTCCAGGTATTGATCACCGCAAAAGTTCCACTTGCGTGTCTCTGAAGAGTAAGTTTGTATCTGAATTGAAAACATATTATCATCATCACCATCGTCATTGACTTCCACAGCTTGAATGACTTTGTAGTGAGGTGATTTTGTTGGATCAAATGCAATTCTTGTACCATAAACAGTTGTAATCAAGCATTGCGGAATCATCTTTGAGAGATTAATGCATGGATTGTATACGTAATACTCAATGCATGGACTGTCTACGTAATACTTATAAGCTGTCCAATATAGAAGCATACCATTGCAAGACTGCAAAATCCTAACAAAACGTCCCTCGGAGCAAAAAGGGAAGGTGGTCTTCAATGCAGTTCTTTTGCTTGGAATTCGGGTATCAAATGACACAAAATCATATTCACACGAACATCGAATAAGGAGACCGTAAGAAGGATCAAGGGTAGGGATTTGGCTTCGGCGCAGAGTGAAAGCAGGATTGCTGATGAGAGATAACCATCGTTTGCATACGGATTTGAAAAGAAAAAGTGAAACTACAGGTAACCGGACTAAGATTTCAATCAAAAGATCGTCATTGTATTCAACTGCATGTCAGATTGAGTATCCATGAAAAGAAAAAATGTAAAACCCTAATATGCTTTTTATTTTTGGCTGATCACACCGTATTTGTATATCTTTTTGTGATTTCATTAAGCCCGCTCAAAGCCCATAACTCCCATCCTATTAGGACGATAAAATTCTAAACCCAACTTAACTCTTGTCAAAACTTTGTAGAAAATCCCGAAATTTGTAAAATGCACCCCATCAAAAATGTCTTTTTTTTTTTTTTTTTTTTTTTTTTTTTTTTTTTTTTTTTTTTTAAGTATTCTTTAATTTCTATAAAAATGGACGCGATAACTTTTAGTTCTGAATCCGCCACTCAGGCAGCCACCCAAGGGTGATATCTATTAGTTGTTATATTCTGTATTTCGATTATTGCTTTAGGCCCTCTTGTGTGTACAGGCCTAAGCCCATTGTCAGTTTTCTAGAATCCTCCATTGTATGATATAAACGCATATTATGAGTTAATGAAAATCAAGGCAAATTATTAACCTTCCAATATGGTATCACAGCCATAATTATCTTCCCTTTTTTCTCTCCACACAAATCGGATCTCTCCTCCTTCCTCCCTAATCTCTCCAAACGGCTGCCATGACAGGCGATCAACTTCTCACCACAAACACCACCTCTAACGCCAAAATTGTCCCTTTCAATATACCCATCAAACTAAGCCTTGACAAACACAACTATAACTCTTGGAGCTCCTTCCTTCATATTCATCTTGGGAGCCTTGGCTTAAAAACACATATTGAAGGAACCACCCCAAGTGATACTGACGCCGAGTGGCACAAACAAGATGATCTTGTCAAAGTCTGGATACTAGGTACGTTAGACGAGTCTCTCCAAGACCAAGTTATCACGACACCCGGTAATGCTAAAGCTCTGTGGGACCACATCAAGGACCTCTTCCACGACAACAAAGATGCTCGTGCCATAACCCTTGATAATGAACTTCGATCCATCAAAATCGGGAATCTCTCCATTAATGCGTATTGTTCTAAGATACGTACTATGGCAGATCGCTTGAAAAATCTTGGTGAAATTGTGAGTGATAAAAATTTGGTCATGTATGCTATCAATGGGCTTGACGAACGTTTTAAGGGTATTGCTCGCATCATACGACATAAGGAACCTCTACCAAAATTCGAGACGGCTCGAAACATGCTACTTCTTGAGGAGTCTCAGTTGAATGGCACAAGCAGCTCCAACACCACGTTTGACAGCTCCTCTTCGTCTCTCACTGTCCTTGTCGCCACTAACAACTCGCCACATAAAGGTGGTACTACCACTGCCCAAAACAAGTCTCCTAATCTACCTCCATTATGTAACCATTTTAACAAAGGATCTTGCAAGTTTGGCGACCGGTGTAAATTCATACATGACCTTCGAAACCGAGCAGGGCTACAAACCAAAAGTTCCACAGTAGAGACTAACCGCATGAATGTTACACCCAATAGTTACCACAACCAAAGCTGGGCTGCACCTGGTCTTCACACCGCACGCCAGGCCCAATTTCAATCTCAGCACAACAGGTCTCTAGCCTTTGTAGCACCTGTATACCATCAACAGCAGGCCCATCCATCCTTATATCTCCCTACAGCCCAACAACCTATGGCCCAAACACCTTATGCAGCCCAACCCCAACAGGCCGCAACTCCCCATTTTCAACAGGCCGCTGCTCAGCCCAGCTTACTAGGACCTGCTCCAACCGGGTACTCGACTCAAGCTACGATGATACCTAGTGCGTTTAGCACTATGACTTTGCAAGATCCCACTTGGAATATGGACACAGGTGCTTCCTCTCATTTGAATTCTAATGCAACTAATTTAAGTACTATTTTTAATACGCGCTTATTCCCATCTGTACATGTTGGTGACGGGAATTCCATTCCCGTTACTAACACCGGACATAGCATTATTCCATCTCCTCATCGACCCTTACACCTTCATAATGTCCTTGTCACCCCTAATATCATTAAAAATCTTATTTTCGTTCGTCAGTTTACTAGGGATAATAATTGTACAATTGAATTTGACGCTTTTGGTTTTTCTGTGAAGGATTTCTTGACTCGCCATATCCTCCTTCGATGTGACAGCTCAGGTGACCTCTATCCTGTTACAAAGCCATCAACTATCCCTACTGCCCTTTTGTCTACAAGTTCCTCTACGTGGCATCAACGCCTCGGTCATCCCGGGGATGAAGTGCTACGGTCTCTCGTCTCTCGTCATTTTATTACGTGTAATAAAGAAAAGACTCCACATGTTTGTCACGCTTGTCAACTTGGCAAATATGTGAAGCTTCCTTTCTATAGTTCACACTCTATTGTTGAAAAATGCTTTGATATTATTCATTTTGATTTATGGACATCTCCTATTGTTAGTTCTAGAGGTTTTAAATATTATGTCTTATTTCTTGACCACTTCTCTCATTATTTGTGGATATATCCCCTTCGGTCTAAATCCGACATGTTTGATAAATTCTTACATTTTCGCAAATATGTTAAAAATCAATTCAAATGTGACATAAAGAGTTTCCAATGTGATCATGGTGGTGAGTTCGACAACAACCGTCTCCACACTCTTTTTGCTAATAATGGTATCCAAATTCGATTTTCTTGCCCGAAAACCTCTCAACAAAATGGAAAGGCGGAACGCATGATACGCACCATCAATAATGTCATACGTACCCTCCTTTTCCAAGCACATCTCCCTCCTACCTTTTGGGTCGAAGCACTTCACATGGCCGCCTATCTCCTAAATCTCCTACCTTCTACAGCTATTAACAACGAAATTCCTTACACTCGCCTTTTTCAAAAAGAACCCGACTACTCCCGATTACGCATATTCGGGTGCCTTTGCTACCCTCACCTTCACTCCCCGCACAAACTTGCACCCCGTGCCACACCGTGCATTTTCCTGGGCTTTCCCGCATATCACCGCGGCTTTCGTTGCCTCGACCTTGAAACCAACAAAATCATCCTTTCCCGACATGTAACATTTGACGAAACACAATTCCCGTATCGCTCCATGACACCCTCCTCCCCCTTCCTACACTTTCTTAGACTATATCTCCTCACCTCCTATTAATAATCGCCCCACCACTCCAAACGAACCCCATAATCCTACGCCCAACTCCACACCTGAGCCCACTAACCAACCTTCGGCCCAACAGTCTATTCCCTCTCCCACCTCTCCAGCCCATCATGCGACCCAACAACAATCTGTCTCAACTATTCCCCTTGTCATAGAATCAAGTCCAACTCCACAAACCCACAATCACAACCATGAACACCCCTCACCTTCACACTCCACCAACGAGCCGCAACTCGCAAATCCTCCTTCGCCCATTCATTCCTCGCCTCAACCAGCACCTTCTACTGCCAATCCACCTCGAACTCACCGTATGGTCACACGGTCTCAATTGGGCATCGTCAAACCCATCGATCGTTTGTCTTTACATACGTCCTCTATATCTCCCTTACCTAAGTCTCCGTTTCTCGCCTTACAAAACCCGTTTTGGAGTAATGCTATGTATGATGAGTATAATGCGTTGGTTAAAAATGGTACTTGGATTCTTGTACCACGGCCCTCAGGTGTTAATCTGGTTCGTTCCATGTGGTTTTTAAACATAAGTTCCATGCTGACGGGACTTTAAGCCGATATAAGGCTCGTTTGGTTGCCAATGGGAGCAGTCAGCAACTTGGTGTTGATTTTGATGAGACATTTAGCCCAGTGGTTAAACCGGCTACTATTCGCACCGTTCTTAGCCTTGCGGTCTCTCGCAATTGGCCAGTTCACCAGCTTGATGTTAAGAATGCTTTTCTTAATGGGGATTTATTAGAGACGGTTTACATGCATCAGCCTCCTGGTTTTGTTGACCCTCGGTATCCTCATCATGTTTGCCTTTTGTAGAGATCTTTATATGGGCTTAAACAAGCACCTCGTGCTTGGTTTCAGAGATTTGCTGGCTATGCCACACGAGTGGGTTTTTACCATAGTCGATGTGATTCGTCATTGTTTATCTTTCAACAGGGTTCAGAGATTGCATATCTTCTTATTTATGTAGATGACATTATCCTTACAGCATCTTCCACCGCGTTACTACAACATCTCCTCTTTACACAGGGAATTTGAAATGACTGACCTCGGGGAACTTAATTATTTTTTGGGAATCTCTGATGTTCGACACTCTACAGGGTTGTTCTTATCTTAGAAGAAGTATGCTCTTCAATTACTTGAGCTTGCTCACATGACTAACTGTAATCCTTCCCGAACCCCAGTTGATACTGAGTCTAAATTGGGTCCGGAAGGTGTTCCAGTTCAGGATCCTACCTTGTATCGCAGTCTTGCAGGTGGCCTTCAGTATCTCACTTTCACCCGTCCTGATCTGTCTTACGCAGTACAACAGATATGTTTATATATGCATGATCCACGGGAACCTCACTTCACTGCTCTAAAACGTATCTTACGATATGTTCATGGGACTTTGGACTTCGGACTACACATATATTCATCACCAACTTTTTCTCTAGTTGGTTATACAGATGGTGATTGGGCGGGTTGCCCTTCTACACGTTGATCCACCTCAGGTTATTGTGTCTTTTTGGGCGATAATCTTCTGTCTTGGTCATCCAAGCGACAGCACACCATCTCCCGTTCCAGTGCCGAAGCAGAATATCGGGGTGTTGCCAACGTTGTAGCTGAAACTGCCTGGCTTCGCAACCTTCTTCGTGAGTTACACTCGCCTTTGACATCTGCCACTCTGGTTTACTGTGACAACGTCAGTGCCATATACCTATCTGCTAATCCTGTACAACATCAGCGGACGAAACACATTGAGATTGACATACACTTCGTCCGCGACATGGTTACTGTTGGACAGGTTCGAGTCCTCCATGTCCCATCTCGTTATCAGTATGCCTATATCTTCACCAAAGGCCTTCCTTCTGCATTATTCGAAGATTTTCGCTCCAGTTTGAGCGTTCGGCCTCCTCCCGCTCTAACTGCGGGGGTGTATTAGTTGTTATATTCTGTATTTCGATTATTGCTTTAGGCCCTCTTGTGTGTACAGGCCTAAGCCCATTGTCAGTTCTCTAGAATCCTCCATTGTATGATATAAACGCATATTATCAGTTAATGAAAATCAAGGCAAATTATTAACCTTCCAATAATATCATTTGTGTTGGTGTTTTGTGCTTCATGTTTTGGTGCATCTATATAATATATTCTCATCTCTTTAGTACAAGATGTAGTCAAGGCGGGGATAGAGGATAGTATGATAACAATATTGTGCGTTTTTTGTTCATGGGAAAGCTACATTGTTAATCAGTGTTTCATTGATATTTATTTTATTGTTTGTTTTTGGTATCATTGATCACCACTACATAAAAGACTAAAAAGAACGGTTAGAAAGCTTTAAAAAGATAGGTAACCAACCACTCTAACTAAGGGTGATATATTTAAGGGAGTAGTCATATAGATCGGTGCACAACCGATTTTTTGATACTACAATAAGAACGGGCCACAACAAAGAAGGGATCTATTAATTTGATTTGGGCTGGCTGCCTAGACACTAGCTAGATCAGTTGTTCAACCGATCTATTTAACAACTGTGATTTTAAAACAATAGAACTAATATTTCATTTCTCTAGAATTTAATCATACAATCATACAAAAGTGCAGGCTTTTCCGGAAGTGCATTCATTACCATGCACAATAATATTCTAACACAAATAACTTAGATAAAGATTCAACACTTAATTTACAACCCAAAACAACTTCAGTAAAAAAAAACAGTTGCAACATAAATCAAAACCCTCAAAATATGAGCTTAACAAAGTGCTACTAAGTACTAACTACTAGCCAAAGATCCAAGCTGTTGAGTTGCAAATACTAAGTACAAAGTGCTACTAAGTACTAACTACTAGCCAAAAGCAATCAAGGATGCAAAAGAGTAAAGCTCGATGACCTTTAAATCCAATCCTTATAGCCTTATAGGGCTGTCGTTATTGTTGATGTCGTTGTTACCTGCTGTCAACATAAAAATAAACTAAATCATAATCTACAAGGATAGTTCAACACGGCATCAAGAATTGTACATTTTCGTTTACAAATATTGCTTAGATTGGGTAGTAACATACCTCATAAGTCGCGCCACAATGAATACCAAGCATTGACGACGTCGTCTATCTCACTTATACTTAACGACCTCTTTTCACCCCAAGGGAGCTATATTTACCATAATAAATAAGTAAAAAATGTTATAGCATTTGCCATTTGGTATAAAAAAAGAAAATTTAAATATATTTAACAAGTACTTACTATATTCGGAAAATCATCATGTTGATATTTCAGCACAAAGTCGAGCATCCACTTCATGACATAGAATCCACACTCCCACCTGTCCTCTTGCCTATTTACAATAGGCAGGTCCCAACTCAAATGACCAACAACCCTAAAATAAAGAGAAAATAAGCATAGAGAAATTTCTCTGTTAATGATTATAAAAATAAGTGAACTCAAATTCAACTTAAAAATAATATTACCATTCCACATGTTTAACAAGGTAGTAGTCTTCCTTGGTTCTCTTTTCTTCCCACTTATAAGAATCCAATATGAATCCCCTTCCGTGCTTTGGGCAAATAATGAGAAGAACATGATGACCACTCTATATGTGCAAAAAATACATAACATGATGACCACTGTATAAAGCAACTTTAAAAAAAAATATAAAGATAAAGATGGTACCATCTTACCTTTGTAGGTACGGTGCCACAAAAAAATCATAACCCGAAGTCTCACAATTCAATGCTTCTGTCAAGTAAATTGCAACATTAATGTCCGTGTCCATGTGTGTGTCTCCCGTGATCATTTCTGGGTTCAAGAAACCGGTCTTGTTATTTTGATTTGGTGAGTTTGCCTTGAGAATATAAAGTGACCTGATTAAACAAATTAACATAGATCAAACACAATATATGGAAATCAGATATTGGCAGGTTCGAGTCATGTGGCTTCCTTTTTGAAAATTTATTTTTCTTATTGGATTTTCTTTTGTAAAACTGAATAAGTAGCTAAATCAAAACCTTTTTTTTTTTTTTTTTTTTTTATGAAAACGTACTTTTTGAAAACCTCAAATAAGCAGGGGAAAAGCAGGATTAAGGAAACAGTTTTGAAAAATTTAAACAAGGAAAAATGAAAACTAAAGAAGCCATTTCTAGGGGCAAAAAGCTACGGATTAAAATTAATAAGCTACCTAGACCTAAAAGCAAACAAATTAAGAAAATCTAACTCTAACTAAAGCACCCTAATAAGCAGAATAAGCTAAGAAGCACATAAAGCAATAACTAAAACAAAGGACCAAACAGTCCTTATGGGGCACTTTCAAGCTAAAGCACAAGCTACAATTCTAAAAGCTACTCTATCAAAACTATAATAACTCATAAACAAGGAACCAAAGCTTAAGCATACCAAATTTGAGATCATTAAAGCTTGAAATGAGTATAATAAAAATAAAATGCAAGAGCAGTTTGGGACAAGGGGCTAACTGTCACAGGCTAGATGCCCAAAACCACCAACTAGCAGGCCAAAATAAGCTCTGCTAGTTCTAAGGGGTGTTTTATGGGCTAAGAAAGGCTACCAAGAAAAAATTACAAAATTAAATAAAAAAATGCAAGCAATTAGATCAGGTACTAGACTACCTGTATGCAAAATTTTAGAACATTTGGTCTTGAATTGAGCAAACTAAAAATCAAAAACATAAGCTGAATGGGAATTATGCAGTTGGGTCAAATGGGTAAAAATGGGTGAAAACATAAATTCTGACCTATAAACCCTTAGTACCAGATATTGACTATTAATATTAACCTATTGTGAACTATTTTAGAGCAAAAACTACAACTTTTATAGCCTAATCTAATTTTTTAACGTATTAACTATTTAAAACAGTTTTCCCTTTCCAATAGTTGAACCAGCTTCACCATTTGATGCAAGAAACCTCAGATATGTGGTGTCTGTGTAGTTTTTTTGACATAAAACAGAATCATTACGAAACCATATCAATGTAACAAACGCTAATACTCAACTATCCATCTTCAATATCCTCACTAGAAATGTAAAATCATCCCAAACTGGATTTTAATGTGGGTTCTAGTTATAGTGTTATTTTAATGTCCTTTTTTATAATGTAGACAACAGATTACGTGCATTTCTGATCAATGAGTACTTAATGCCTATGCATCAGATGCGTGTATTTGAGAGGAGAAAATATTGGATGTCTAATGAGGTAAAATGATTTTATTTAGAAGTCTAGAAGTTTAGGGTAGGAAATAAATAGATCGGTTATTTACAAAACACGATCTATTTAAAGAACATGCGTTACCACTTGGAGTTTGTGGCGTATAAATAGATCGGTTGATACACAAGGACTGATCTAATTATATTTAAACTTAGTTAGAACATTTGTTATCTTAATAACCGATCTATTTGTTACCTTTCCCCTTTTTTTTTGTTAGTCAGATCACGTTTTAGGAAGACCACTCTATTTAAGGTGTTCTACATAAGCTTTTGTGTAGTAGTGGATGGTGCTTTATGTGGTGCTATTTTAATTCCACTGGTACCGTGGCGGTTTGTGTTGTTGGACAAGGTATGATTCACTCATCTCGATCAGCTGCAGTTCAATTGTTACACCCGTATTTCTGTCTAATATATATTATTAATGAATTTACGTTCTATAATATATCTACGTTAGTAAGAGTTATGTAAGCTATGTGATTGGTGGGTCACAACTGTTTGGATTGACTAAGCGTTAGTACAAGTCAAAGTCGGAGTCAAAATACTAAAATTTAACAAACTCATGAGTTAATGTACAAAGTATATCATAGTATGGACTATGGAACTTTAAGGGTCTTATTGTAAGTATATCGAAAGCATCTAAGTAAACAAAAAATCAGCATTTTTGCCATTCTTTAAAATTAAGAAAGTTGAAGAATGAGTGTGTGCTTGTATGTGACGGTTCAAGCTAAGGGAGAAAAAAAAATGAATAGGTGAAATTTTAAGATTGAGGTGTCAAACTATTAACAAGTGACGCTTTTTTATTGTCAGATGAAGATTATATCAATGTATGAGTATTACAAACAATATTTGGAGACCTTGTTTAAGTATGCGCATGTATGATAAATTTTTGGCGTGTTTTGTTATAGGCTTGCCTCTAAGTGATAATTGATCTACATAAAAGTGTTGTTGAAATCAATGGTTTGAATAAAATGTTAGATCATTACTTACCAAAGCCAAACAAGGTCTTAAGCTTATAAACTCATCAAAGGATTTGAGTCAATGGGTGAAAATGGGTAAATGAGTGTTTTACTAAAAACTGAAGGCATGTTCATGAATTTGAGGTGGTTTGGTGTTTAAATGGTGTGTAATATGTTGTATAAACTTAAGTTAGAATACATAAATTGTGAAAGATGATTTGGGGCGAATTGGAAGTGTTTTGGGTCGGTTTTTCCAAAAGTATAAGTGCACGCCGTGGGTTAATATTAGAGGTAACTGGTTTGACTTTAAAGGTCAAAGTATCTAATTCTAAACCAAGAACTCAATCAAAGCTTCAAAAGTCGACCAGGCTAATATTGAACTCCAAATTGACAAGAATACATTTTAAACTTTGAGGTTTTACTCAATCAAAGCTTTGATAGCTTGACTTGAACTATTGTGGACCTTTCTAGGCTTATGTATTATGCATTTTTAATATACATGTTTTGGAGCTATTCGAGTTCAACTCAAGTTTGCTTATCCAAATAAAAATTTCTCTATATATTTTTGAATTAGAAGATCTCAAATCTTTTTTGGTTGAACTCATTCTTGAAATCCCTAGGCTATCGAGTTCAAGCTTAGCTAAGGTTATTGAGACAAGCTTGAAGTCGGCTCAGTCCGCTAGGAGTCCAGGATCTTGAACTCTCAGTTGACCCTTTTACCAGTTTTAAGTTCTACTTATACCCCATATCTAAACTGAGGTAATGGGTTTGACTTTCAAGGTCAATGTATAAATTCTGAAATCAATAACTCAATCCAGTTAACATGTTTTTATAAAAAAGTGTACTTCAAAGGTCATTCAGATCAATGTTGAACTCATAATTGACATGGAAAAACTGTAAACTTTGAAGTTCTGCCATATTAGAGACAAAATATGAGGTAATGAGTTTGACTACAAAAGTCAATGTTAATAATCTTAACAGGCTGTTGGTGCTGTTGGAGATGCATTGGCAATTCTTGAATATATGCAATTACAATACACACATATGCTTGGAGGGCGCTGTCTTAAAAGTTATATGCATACTGGTGTCATTGCTGAGGGCATGTTGACATTCACTAGTAACTTGTTCTCTACATTATTCTTAGAGGCCGGAAGAGCACACTTATGAAAAACTTGTTGCTTTCCATGTCAATGGTGTTTTTTAGTGGAGGATATAGACACGTTGTTTGGCTGGTTATATCTTTAGCAAATGAAAACTACATTAACTATGACGACATTCAACCACTCAATAAATATCGATAAAAAGAGGGATGACAACTTTTAGGGGTGTTTGGGATTGCGTCTGCAAGACATATATTTCAGTTTCTGAACTACGTTTTCAAACAGTAGGTCATTCTTCTTTTTTTCTTTACAAAAATGCATTTTCTTTCAAAGAAAATGCAGATCAATCACTTTTTTTTCAAATGTTTGCCAATTCCAGAAACTATTTTCTAATTATTGAGGTTTTGCAACCTGTTTATCAGATAATCTCCTCCAACGCAATCCTGAACACCCTCTTAATATCTTTGTTTGGCTACTTTTGAAGGGTATTCCAGTCATTTTTCTGTCCCTTGTGTTGTTACAATAGATACTAATTGCATTACTATCGTTAATGTAATTCACTAACATCAGTAACTTTAATTTCAAATATCAATATCCACCAAATTTATTATAGTAGGTTACATAACAAATCTTAATTGATGTGGTGACAGGATTTATATAAGACACAAAAATAAAACATGAATTGAAAGCATAATCACAAACCAACACCAGCAAGCGATGCAATGAATTGAAAGCTACAGGAAGATCTATCTGATTCCATAGCATAGAGGTCATGAGAAGTCTTCAACACAGGTTTGTATTGAAATATCATTCTATAATCTTGGAAAACTATAAATGAATCATCTTCCCTTTCTCCCAAAACAATACTTAAAACACACGGAGGCGTACACGGCCTTCTCAGACATGAAACA
Source organism: Artemisia argyi (assembly GCA_030686995.1). Taxonomy (NCBI): domain Eukaryota; kingdom Viridiplantae; phylum Streptophyta; class Magnoliopsida; order Asterales; family Asteraceae; genus Artemisia; species Artemisia argyi. Next base: position 33,269,612 of record CM060695.1, read on the forward strand.
TTGTCATTAAGATTCACGCAATACTTCAGCAACCATTCAGAATACCCTTTCCTCATCTCGTAAACATCCATAACCAGGGAATTACCATACTTCCTACAAAGAAGAAGCAAACAACCACAAGTTTCGAACAGCTGGCAATCCGGCCAGTTAACCTTACCACGCAAGGTTCTAGGGGTTTTCGTCGTTAATGCTTGATGCTCTACATTAGTTTCTAACTTGGAAAGCAAAGCGTCATTGTTCCTATTTAACCAATAAAGTGCATCATTCCAAAATATTCCTTCCTTAAAATAATTAAAACTAAAGAGCGGATATCGACTAGTGCAAACGCTCCACATGTCTGTCTCTGAAGAGTAAGTTTGTATTTGATATGGAAACATATCACCATCACCATCACCATCATCATCATCATCATCATCATCATCATCATCATCATCATTCAGTAATACAACTTGAATGACTTTGTAGTGAGGTGATTTTGTAGGATCAAAAGCTATTCTTGTACCATAGTCACTTTTCATCAAGCATTGTGGAACCATTTTTAAGAGAACCATTTTTAAGAGATTAATGCATGGATTGTATACGTAATACTCATTTGCCTTAGTAACACTACAACATAGAAGCAAACCATTGCAAGACTGTAAGATCTTAAGATCATGTAATTTGGAGCCAAAAGTGAAGGGGTTAAATATAAAGCTTTTGCTTGGAATTCGGGTATCAAATGACACAAAATAATATCCATGTGAAAGCCAATGTGGTTGAAGAAGGAGACCAGAAGGAGGATCGAGGTTACAATTTTGTCTCCGGCGCAAACGGAAAGAAGGATTGCTAATGAGAGAGAACCAGCGTTTGCATACGGATTTGAACAGAACAAGTGAGATTACAGGTAACCGGACTAAGATTTGGATCAAAAGGTCGTCGTTGTATTCAACTGCATGTATGGATTGAGTATCCATGAAGAAAAAGATAAAACCCTAATAAGCGTTTTATTTTTTGCTGATGACAATATTTATATGCATTCATCTCCCTTCTTATTTTACGAGTATATGTATATCTTTTTGTGATTTCATTAAGCCTGCTAAAAGCCCATAACTCCCATCCCATTAATTAGGACAAAACAATTCTAAACACAACTTAACTCTTGTCAACACGTAGTAGAAAATCCCAATTTGTGTGATTTGCACCCGATCAAAAAATAACAAGTCTTCTTTAATTTCTATAAATTGGATATTATAAGTTTTAGTCCTGAATCCGCCACTCAAGGCAGCTACCAGTGACTGTGTGATATCATTTTTGTGCTTCATGTTTTGGTGCAGTCAAGGCGCAATATATAGGGGATAGTGTGATAAAATTTTTGTCCATATTTTGTGATTCATATCTTGCTACAGCTACTTCAGATATTGCTAAAGTTATAGGTATTCATTGGAAAGCTACATTGAAGATTGCTATGTCATTGATGGTGCTCGTTTCTATCCTACTGATACCGTGGTGTTCTATGTTGTTGGATGGGGCATGATTCTCTCATCTCAGCTGCAGTTCAATTTCAGTTCGAGTAATAACTTAAATGAAATTAGTTTTTGTTTTGGATTAGATCAAGGAATTGTTTTGACATTCGAAGTCAAAACTTTTTTTTTATCATGAGCACTAAAAATATATCGTCTAAAACATAATGAGTTGAGGTCAAGCTTATAATAGCTAGACTTGAACTATATGTTGTGGACCTTTTGAGGCTTATGTAACATGCATGTTCGATATACATCCTTCTGAGCTATTCGAACACAACTCGACTTTGCTTATTCTAGTACTCTAGTAGAACTACCACATATTGTTTAGTTAGATGATCCCAAATGTTCATATGCCGAGCTCATTTTTGAAGGCTAGTAGGCTATCAAGTCTAGTTCAAGCTTAGCTTAAGGTTCTTGAGCCAAGCTTGAGGTCACTTATCTCCCCTTGTAGTCCAAGATCTTGAACTAAAAATTTACAATAATGCTTTTAAAAGTTTGAAGTTCTAGATAGACTCCGAATCAATCATGCAATAAAAACTGAGGTCGTGTTTGAATTTTAAGGTCAATTTGTATATTTCTATGTTAAACAACTCAGCATGTGTTCTCAAAATTTATGGACTTCAAAGATTAATTAGATAAAAAAATAAAATTCCACTCAATATCGACATAAATGCATGAAACTATTGAGTCTTACTATGTTATTAGGATTATTTTAAAAAAGGCGATAAGCCGGTAATTGGTTTGACTTATCAATTTGTATATTTGAGGGTCAAGAACTCAACCATCTATTTCAAATTATGAAATTTAAAGGTCAATGAGTTCAATGATCAATCCAAATTCACATGAAGTGCTAAAAGGTTTTGAAGTTTTACTAAGTTAACTGGTTTGACTTCGAAGGTCACGGTTAAAATTCCCAAATCAAGAGATCAATCAGCAGTATGAATTTATAAAATTTAAACTCCAAAGGCCATTCAGAACAATCTTGAACTCATAATTGACATGAAACTTTATAAACTTTGAAGTCATACTATATTGCAGATAAAAGCTGAGAAATATGAGTTTGACATTAAAAGTCAATGTCTGTATGCTTAACAGACTGTTGGTGAATTGGCTGTTATTGAATTCATACCATTGCAATACAAACACATGCTTGGAGGGCCTTGTCTTAGATGTGATATTCACTAGTACCACACTTGTGCTGTACATAGCCTTTTTTATTACCATTCAATGTCAATAGCGTTTTTTGGGGGAGGATATACCAGTCCTTGAATAAATCCTGTTAATGTAAGCTTAACAAATAAGATTACCATTATTTTTTAACTTATATTAGTAATATTTTTATTCTTAACAGGCTGTTGGTGCTATTGGAGATATGTTGGTGGTGTTTGAATTCATGCCATCGCAGAACAAACATATGCTTTGGAGGACCATCTCTAAAAGTAGATATGCATAACGGGGGCTATTTCTAAGGGCACGTTGACATTTACTAGTATCACACTTGTCCTTTGCATTATCCTTAGAGGCCCGTAGAGTACCCTTGTGAGAAACTTGATTGCTGCTTTAATTTCCATGTCAATGGTGACACTTGTATTTTTTATGGAGGATATACCGGTCCTTCAATGAATCCCTGCTAATGTAAGTTTCACTGTAATAACTCCCATCCCATTAGTGCAAAAAAGAGATATTCCAAATCCAACTTAACCCATGCAAACACTTCCAATTTGTGGTGCGCAAAAAACTTATTCCGATATAGGTGTAGTCAAGGCAGCTATCGGTGATGGTATGATTACATTTTTGTGGTTGTTTTATTCTTCGTGACTTGGTGCAGCATAGCTAAACTTATTCATTTGTGTTCATGGGAAAGCCAGCTTCAAGTAAAGATTTATATTTATAGGTACGTAGTGCTAGTTTTAGTCTTGTACTCCTGTATATACATACAGTGGAGTTTTATGTTGTTGGACAGGTGGTGGTTCTATAATCTCAGCCGCAGTTCGGTTTCAGCTCAAGTAACTAGTTACTTAAAATTAGTTCAAGTTTTGGATTAACTAGATCAATCATTTTAGTTTTGAAGACAAACTTTTCTAACTTGAGCACTAAATAGATATCGAGTAAAAATAATAATAAGTTGAGGTTGAGCTTTGATAGCTCGACTTGAACTATTGTCGACCTTTCTAGGATTATGTATTATGCATTTTTAATATACATTTTTTGGAGCTATTCAAGCTCAACTCAAATAATCTTTGGTTGAACTCATTCTTGAAGTCCCGTAGGCTATCAAGTCGAGTTCAAGCTTAGCTAAGGTTATTGAGACAAGCTTGAAGTCGGCTCAGTCCGCTAGCAGTCCAGGATCTTGAACTCTCAGTTGACCCTTTTACGAGTGTTAAGTTCTACTTATACCGCGTATCTAAACTGAGGTTATGGGTTTGACTTCAGGTCAATGTCTACATTCCGAAATCAATAACTCAATCAACAGTTTATATGTTTTATAAAAATGTGGACTTCAAAGGTCATTCAGATCAGTCTTGAACTCATAATTGACATGAAAAATCTATAAACTTGAAAGTTCTGCTAAATTACAGAGTAGCGAGTTTGACTATAAAAGTCAATTTTATTAATATTAACTGGCTGTTGGTGCTATTGGAGATGCATTGGAAGATCTTATATTTATGCCATTGCAATACACACATATGCTTGGAGGGCCTTGTCTTAACTGTGACTTGTATAAGGGTCGGTGCGACTGCTGAGGGTAAACAACCTTTGTTCTGTATATCATTCTTATAGGCCCGAGAAGCACACTTTTAAAAAACTTGTTGCTTTCCATGTCAATGGTGTTTTTTGGTGGACGATAAACCTTTCTAAACATCTGTCTTCGTGGGGCGATTTGATACCAGTCCTTAACTGAATCCAGCTTATGTAAGTTTAACAAATGCAATAACCATTCTTTATTCAAAACATTTTAGTCACTTGTATTAGGAGTAATATGTTATGTAATTTTCTTATTTTGATTGGTAGACACGTTGTTCGGCTAGTAACATCCTTAGCACACAAAATAAATTTCAACGAAAACGGTTATTTTTTACATTTAAGGATGTTTGGGATTGTGTTTGCAATACATATTTTGCATTTGTAGAACTATGTTTTAAACATGGTGGAGTAGTATACTCATAACTGAAATGAGTATACTACTTATGGTAAGAAAGAAATTGGAGATTGTTAAAGAATTGTGAAACAAGTGTTCATGAACTCCCCAATATCATGTGTGAAACTGTCAGAACGAAACTCGTGTCTTTGAGAGTGAAAAAGTGAAGTGCAGTGCTAGAAATTGAAAACATATGGAATGTGAGATTTGAGGAGGTTGGGAGATGATTTTATGGCTTCATGGATGTTTGAGGTGACTCGCAATATGCTGTACAAGTATATGCAGTGCTGAATAATTTGCTCTGTTGTCTAAAGGGGTGTTTGGACATGGGAGTAACAGGCAGATGGACTGTGTCATGATGTAATCTGCTACATTGTATAAGGTTTTAACCTTACATCAGTATCCCAACTATGATAATACTGATTCTAACAAGCTCATCATCATCATCAATATGGCCTTGTAACTTGATCTCATGTCATCAATTCAAAGACTGTGATGGTAGTTGATTGATAGATTGGCCATGGGTGCGATCTGTTCTGACTATCCAGCAGAGCTCTTTAGTTGACTGATATGTGGATCATAAAGTAGGTTCCCTTGATGAGAAGGGTAGATGAGCTTGGTGCGGTGGTGCAAGATGCTAGGAATAGAGAGTCATGCAAGATGAGGCGATCATTGGGAGGATAGGTTGGATTATTTCATCAAGGGTGTGTGTTCCGTGGCTGATGATGCCTGATCCTCTATACTTATTAAGTTGTATGTAGTGAGGATGTGTCTGCTATGTATAGTTTAAGTAATCAGCTGAGTATAGCCCCTTACTGGAATGTCAGGGTGCTATAGTCTTCATGATGAGGCCTGGTAAGGATGCCATATGTTGTTGTGGATGATGGCTGAATGACATGTGGTTTACTCTTATCCAGGAACTGTAGTCATGGGACTATAGTAGGTGATTCAAAGGTGAACTTGGAAAGCACAGATGAAAGCTATGGAATGCAGCAATGGATTCCTAGTACTATCTGATGTATGTTCTAGTTTATCAGAGATATGAATATGTTGCACCCGATATGGGATAGATGTTCTTTTGCAGTTGTAATGTTTGGGCGTGTCCAAACCATATTTCTTATTATTGTTGTATATGTTGTTTGGTTAATATAAATTCACCTTTTAACCAAAAAAAAACACCCACTTAATATCTTATTTTGGCTACTTTTGAATACCAATTAACCATTTTTCACTCTCTCATGTTGTTACAATAGGTATGGAGTGTTTTCTGTAGACATTTGGGTGGGCATACATGAACAATCGGCACAATACATGAGAGCAATTTTATGTTTACTGTATTTTTCCATTTGCAGGAGTGACATCAGAAGCTGGGACCTTCAAAGTTCAAACAATAAATCCACCCAAAATCAGCCCTTACTGGGAAAGTAATTATGACCATTGTATTCTCGCGCAGGAACAAGCGTAGGCCTGTAGCGCGCCCTTCAACCTACAAGATTTCATTCTTGAACAAAAATCCATTTCGTCGATGGAAGAGCCATGTCAGTCAATTTCTATTGGGACTTCTATGGATTATGGATTCGACTAAAGGGACTCCTAGCAGCAAAGATTGGAATGGGCATAGGAACATGTATTGATGTACCATATCGGCTAATGCTCCCAGGTTGATGCGATGTATTCCACCAGTTGACTGAAGACTAGTAGGCTGGACCAACATCCAACCGAGAGAGGGCAGTCTTTAGAAGCAACAGGTTGGGAAACCAAGAGAACGCTTGGCCTTTCCCGGGCCGAGCCAGAATTCTTTATTAGAAAGGGCAGGCAAAGCCCGAAGGCTGCTATCCCAATAGGCCAGCGGGCGGAACGAGGAGAGGGGAAGAAAAATGGAGAGAGAAAGAGCTGAACACAGGGTCAGTCACGGACCTCTTAGGTTTTTTCAGAAAGAAATTGCATTGCTATCTTTAATGTAACTCTATATTCAAATATCAATATCCACCAAAATTTGTCATAGTAGGTTACATAATAAATCATAATCGATGTGGTGACAGGATTTTATATAAGATACGAAAATAAAACTTGAATTAGAAAGCAGAATCACAAACCAACACCAGCAAACGATGCAATGAATTGAAAGCTACGATAACTGTCAGCTGATTTTAGATCATAGAGGTCATGATAAGTCTTCAACACGGGTTTGTATTGAAATATCTTTGTAGAATCTTGAATAACTATAAATGAATCCTCTTCCCTTTCTCCCAAAACAATACTTAAAACACACGGAGGTGTACACGGCCTTCTCAGACATGAAACATTGTCATTAAGATTCACGCAATACTTCAGCAACCATTCAGAATACCCTTTCCTCATCTCGTAAACATCCATAAGCCGGGGACAAGCATACTTCCTACAAAGAAGAAGCAAACAACCACAAGTCTCGAACAGCTTGCAAAACCAGGAAACCTTACCATCCAAGGGTATTGGGGTTTCTATGGTCGTTAATGCTTGATGCTCTACATTAGTATCTAACTTGAAAAGCAAATGGTAATTGTCCCTGTTTATCCAATAAAGTGCATCATTCCAGCATATTCCACTATAAAAATAAAGAAAACTATGGCACCCATATCGACCAGGGCAAACACTCCACATGTCTGTATCTGAAGAGTAAGTTTGTATCTGAATTGAATTCATATTACCATCAGCATCATTCACTTTTACAGCACGAATGATTTTGTAGTGAGGTGATTTTACAGGATCAAAAGCTATTCTTGCAATATAAACAGTTTTAATCGGGTATTGCGGAACCATCTTTAAGAGATTAATGCATGGATTGTATATGTAATACTCATTAGCCTTACAACATAGAAGCAAACCATTGCAAGACTGCAAAATATTAAGATCATGTAATTTGGAGCCAAAAGAGAAGGGGTTCTTTAATATAGAGCTTTTGCATGAAATTCGGGTATCAAATGACACAAAATCATATCCATGTGAAGGCCAATACTGTTGAAGAAGGAGACCAGAAGGAGGATCAAGGTTACAATTTTGGCTCCGGCGCAAACGGAAAGTAGGATTGCTGATGAGAGATAACCAGCGTTTGCATACTGATTTGAACAGAAGAAGTGAAATTACAGGTAACCGGACTAAGATTTCAATCAAAAGGTCGTCATTGTATTCAACTGCATGTACGGATTGAGTATCCATGAAGAAAAAGATAAAACCCTAATAAGCGTTTTATTTTTTGCTGATGACAATATTTATATGCATTCATCTCCCTTCTTATTTTACGATTATATGTATATCTTTTTGTGATTTCATTAAGCCCGCTCAAAGCCCATAACTCCCATCCCATTAGGACAAAAAATTGTAAACACAACTTAACTCTTGTCAACACATAGTAGAAAATCCGAATTTGTGTGATTTGCACCCGATCAAAAAATAACAAGTCTAGCTTCTTTAATTTCTATAAATTGGATATTATAAGTTTTAGTCCTGAATCCGCCACTCAAGGCAGCTACCAGTGACGGGGTGATATCATTTTTGTGCTTCATGTTTTCGTGCAGCTATAAAATATCCTCATCTATTAGTACAAAAGATTCCAATATGGGTGTAGTCAAGGCGGCGATATATAGGGGATAGTGTGATAAAATATTTGTCCGTATTTTGTGATTCATGTCTTGCTGCAGCTACTTCAGCTATTGCTAAAGCTATAGGCATTCATTGGAAAGCTATACTGATGATTACTATGTCATTGATGGACTGATGGTGCTCGTTTCTATCCTACTGATACCGTGGTGTTTTATGTTGTTGGACGGGGTATGATTCTCTCATCTCAGCTGCAGTTCAATTTCAGTTCGGGTAATAAGTTAATTGAAATTAGTTTATGTTTTGGATTAGATCAAGGTATTGTTTTGACATTCTAAGTCAAAACTTTTTTCTATCTTGAGCACTAAAAATATATCGGCTAAAACATAATGAGTTGAGGTCAAGCTTATAATAGCTAGACTTGAACTATAGTTCTATATGTTGTGGACCTTTTGAGGCTTATGTAACATGCATGTTCGATATACATCCTTCTGAGCAATTCGAGCACAACTAGACTTTGCTAATTCTAGTACTCTAGTAGAACTACCACTATATATTGTTTAATTAGTTAGATGATCCCAAATGTTCTTAAGCCGAGCTCATTTTGGAAGGCTAGTAGGCTATCAAGTCGAGTTCAAGCTTAGCTTTAGGTTCTTGAGCCAAGCTTGAGGTTGCTTATCTCCCCTTGTAGTCCAAGATCTTCAGCTATAAATTTACAATAATGCTTTTAAAAGTTTGAAGTTCTAGATAGACTCTGAATCAATCATGCATTAAAAACTGAGGTCGTGTTTGAATTTTAAGGTCAATTTGTATATTTCTATGTTAAATAACTCAGCGTGTGTTCTCAAAATTTATGGACTTCAAAGATTAATTAGATAAAAAAATAAAATTCCACTCAATATCGACATAAATGCTTGAAACTATTGAGTCTTACTATGTTATTAGGATTATTTTAAAAAAGGCAATAAGCCGGTAATTGGTTTGACTGATCAATTTGTATATTTGAGGATCAAGAACTCAACCATCTATTTCAAATTATGAAATTTAAAGGTCAATGAGTTCAATGATCAATCCAAATTCACATGAAGTGCTAAAAGGTTTTATAGTTTTACTAAGTTAACCGGTTTGACTTCGAAGGTCACGGTTAAAATTCCCAAATCAAGAGATCAATCAGCAGGAGGAATTTATAAAATTTAAACTCCAAAGGCCATTCAGAACAATCTTGAACTCATAATTGACATGAAACTTTATAAACTTTGAAGTCATACTATATTACAGACAAAAGCTGAGAAATGAGTTTGACATTAAAAGTCAATGTCTGTATGCTTAACAGACTGTTGGTGAATTAGTTGTTATTGAATTCATACCATTGCAATACAAACACATGCTTGGAGGGCCTTGTCTTAGATGTGATATTCACTAGTACCACACTTGTGCTGTACATAGCCTTTTTTATTACCATTCAATGTCAATAGCGTTTTTTGGGGGAGGATATACCAGTCCTTGAATAAATCCTGTTAATGTAAGCTTAACAAATAAGATTACCATTATTTTTTAACATATATTAGTAATATTTTTATTCTTAACAGGCTGTTTTGGTGGTTTTTGAATTCATGCCATCGAAGAACAAACATATGCTTGGAGGACCATCTCTAAAAGTAGATATGCATAACGGGGGATATTTCTGAGGGCACGTTGACATTTACTAGTATCACACTTGTCCTTTGCATTATCCTTAGAGGCCAGTAGAGTACCCTTATGAGAAACTTGATTGCTGCTTTAATTTCCATGTCAATGGTGACACTTGTATTTTTTATGGAGGATATACCGGTCCTTCAATGAATCCCTGCTAATGTAAGTTTCACTGTAATAACTCCCATCCCATTAGTGCAAAAAAGAGATATTCCAAATCCAACTTAACCCATGCAAACACTTCCAATTTGTGGTACGCAAAAAACTTATTCCGATATAGGTGTAGTCAAGGCAGCTATCGGTGATGGTATGATTACATTTTTGTGGTTGTTTTGTTCTTCGTGACTTGGTGCAGCATAGCTAAACTTATTCATTTTTTGTTCATGGGAAAGCCAGCTTCGTGACTTTGTAGTGAGGTGATTTTGTAGGATCAATAGCTATTCTTGTACCATAATCACTTTTCATCAAGCATTGTGGAACCATTTTTAAGAGATTAATGCATGGATTGTATACGTAATACTCATTAGCCTTAGTAATACTACAACATAGAAGCAAACCATTGCAAGACTGTAAGATCTTAAGATCATGTAATTTGGAGCCAAAAGAGAAGGTGTTAAATATAGAGCTTTTGCATGGAATTCGGGTATCAAATGACACAAAATAATATCCATGTGAACGTGAATGTGGTTGAAGAAGGAGACCAGAAGGAGGATCGAGGTTACAATTTTGGCTCCGGCGCAAACGGAAAGAATGATTGCTAATGAGAGAGAACCAGCGTTTGCATACGGATTTGAACAGAACAAGTGACATTACAAGTAACCGGACTAAGATTTCGATCAAAAGGTCATCGTTATATTCAACAGCATATACGGATTGAGTATCCATGAAGAAAAAGAAAAAACCCTAATAAGCGTTTTATTTTTTGCTGATGACACTATTTTATATGCATTCATCTCCCTTCTTATTTTGCGATTATATGTATATCTTTTTGTGATTTCATTAAGCTCGTTAAAAGCCCATAACTCCCATCCCATTAGGACAAAAAATTATAAACACAACTTAACTCTTGTCAACACATACTAGAAAATCCCGATTAGTGATTTGCACCCGATCAAAAAATAACAAGTCTTCTTTAATTTCTTTAAAATGGATGTGTTAACTTTTAGTAATCCGACACTCAAATCAGCTACCCAATGGTGTGGTATCATTTTTGTGGGTGTTTTGTTCTTCATGTTTTGGTGCAGCTATAAAATATTCTCATCTTTTAGTACAAAATATTCCAATATGGGTGTAGTACGTCCAGGCGGCGATATTATCTCAGCCGCAGCTGGGTTTCAGCTCAAGTAATTATTAGTCAATTTCAGTTTTGGATTAACTAGATCAATTATTTCACTTTCGAAGACAAACTGTTCTAATTTGAGCACTAAAACTATATCGAGTAAAAATAATAATAAGTTGAGGTTGAGCTTCGATAGCCTGACTTGAACTATTGTCAACCTTTCTAGGCTTATGTATTATGCATTTTTAATATACAAGTTTTGGAGCTATTCGAGCTCAACTCAAGGTTGTTTATCCAAATAAATTTTTTTCTATATATATTTGAGTTAGAAGATCTCAAATCTTCTTTGGTTGAGCTCATTCTTGAAGGCCCGTAGGCTATCAATAAAGTCGAGTTCAAGCTTAGGTAAGGTTATTGAGACAAGCTTGAAGTCGGCTCAGTCTGCTAGCATTCCAGGATCTTGAACTCTCGGTTGACCCTTTTACGAGCTTTAAGTTCGACTTATAGCGTGTATCTAAACTGAGGTAATGGGTTTGACTTTTAAGGTCAATGTCTAAATTCCGAAATCAATAACTCAATCAACAGTTAACATGTTTTATATAAAAAGTGGACTTCAAAGGTCATTCAGATCAATCTTGAACTCATAATTGACATGAAAAATCTATAAACTTTGAAGTTCTGCTATATTAGAGACAAAAATTGAGATAATGAGTTTGACTATAAAAGTGAATGTTATTAATCTTAACAGGCTGTTTGTGCTATTGGAGATGCATTGGCAGTTCTTGAATATATGCCATTGCAATACACCCAGATGCTTGTAGGGTCTTTTCTTAAATGTTATATATATGCATATGGGTGTGATTGCTGAGGGCGTATTGACATTCACTAGTACCACACTTGTCAATGGTGTTTTTTGGTGGAGGATATAGACACGTTGTTTGGCTGGTTATATCCTTAGCAAATTAAAAGTACATTAACTATGACGACATCCAGCCACAAAATAAATTTCTGGAAAAATGGGTACTTTTTTACATTTAAAGATGTTTGGGATTGCGTTAGCAAGACATATTTTGCACTTGTAGAACTACATTTTCAAAAGGTGGGTCTTAATCTTTTCGTTCCTTGACAAAAGTGCATTTTCTCTTTAAGACAATGCAGATGAATCACCTTTTTTCAAATGTTTGCCAATTCCAGAAACTATTTTCTAGTTATCGATGTTTTGCAACCTGTTAATCAGATAATCTACGCCAAAGCAATTTCGAACACCCACATAAAATCTTTTTTTTTTTTTTTTTTTTTTTGGCTAATTTTGAATACCAGCCATTTTTCTCTCTCGTGTTGTTACAACAGGAAGCAATTTGGTGGGCATACATGAACAATCGACACAATACGTGGAAGCTTACTGTATATCCCTAGTACCATATATGTAGTCAACAACATGCTTGTGAAAGAAATTGCAATGCTATCATTAATGAAATTTACCAAAATTTATCATAGTTGGTTACATAACAAAATCTTAATCGATGTGGTGGCAGCATTTTATATAAGATACGAAAATCAAACTTGAAATAGAAAGTAGTATCACAAACCAACACCAGCAAACGATTCAGTGAATTGAAAGCTATGACTATGAGAATGGTACGCTGATTTTGAAACATAGAGCTCATGAGAAGTCTTCGAAACGGATATCTTTTTAGAATCATGAATAACTATAAATGAATCATCTTCCCTTTCTCCTAAGACAATACTTAAAATATACAGATATGTCCACGACCTTTTCAGATATGAAACATCATCATTGAGATTCACGCGATACTTCAACAACCACTCAGAATACCCTTTCCTCATCTCGTAAACATCCATAAGCAGAGAACTATCACGCTGCCTACAAAGAAGAAGCAAACAACCACAAGTCACGAACAGCTTGAAATCCGGCCGGTACATCTTACCATCGAAGGTTCTAGGGGGTTTTATAGTAGTTAATGCTTGATGCTCTACATTAGTATCTAACCTGAAAAGCAAAGGGTTATTGTCCCTATTTAGCCAATAAAGTGCATCGTTCCAATATACTCCATCACGAAAATGAAGAAAATAACTATAGTGCGGATATCGACTAGTGCCAACACTCCACAGGTCTGTCTCTGAAGAGTAAGTTTGTATCTGAATTGAATTATTCACTAATACAGCTTGAATGACTTTGTATTGAGGTGATTTTGTAGGATCAAAAGCTATTTTTGTACCATGAACAGCTCTAATCATCGAGCATTGTGGAACCATCTTTAAGAGATTGATACATGGATTGTATACGTAATAGTTATAATTAGTATAACTAAAACATAGAAGCAAACCATTGCAAGACTGCAAAATCTTAACATCATGTAATTTGGAGCCAAAAATAAAGGGGTTCTTTAATATAGAGCTTTTGCATGGAACTTGGGTATCAAATGACAAAAAATGATATCTATCTGAACGCCAATTTGGTTTTAGAAGGAGACCAGAAGGAGGATCAAGGTTACAATTTTGGCTCCGACGCAAATAGAAAGTAGGATTGCTGATAAGAGATAACCAGCGTTTGCATACGGATTTGAACAGAACAAGTGAAATTACAGGTAACCGGAGTAAGATCTCGATTAAAAGATCATCATTGTATATAACTGCATGCACGGATTGTGTATCCATAAAGAAAAAGATACTCCGTAAAACCCTAATAACCTTTTTAGCTTTTGCTAATTAAGCACCCTTCTTCTATTACGAGTAAATATATCGTTTTATGATTCCATTAAGCCCACTTACGAAGCCCATAAGTCCTCACTTTAAAATAACAAAAACATGTATTATTGGTACCTTGAGTTGAAAGATATATATAGCATAAACTTTAGATCCATCGTGTTTAGTCAACCTCCTCGAGCCAATATGAGTTGTACCAATACCACAACTTGTGTGTCGGCTAGAATAAATTTGGCTCATGTCCACTAATAATCAAAGATCTTGACCCATCAACCCCTTATTTATTCTATTATTATCATTATTTTAATTTCATGTCAAATTTAAATAAATTAACACTATGTTTTTTTTTTCACAACAAAGAATTTTTTAATAGGTTCTATTGCGGGGCGCAGGGTTTATGTTAATTTTTCTCACACGGGTGGTTTTTAAAGACAAATTATGTAATTTCAGTTAAAACTTAAGGACCAGTTATGCAAATTTTTGTTTCCTCTAAAGAAAGTTTTTACGAATTATTTTTGCAGCGTTAGATAACATACATAATTGGTGTTAAGGACGGATCTTTTAACAGAGGCTAAAACGAAGGGACAAGAAACTTCCCACTTTTGATGTCTTGCGATTATGCTAGTTTAGAAACTAAGGGTGTGTTCTCCCACTAAAAGATAAAAGTTTAGGGAATGAATTTTGCAATGAGGACTATTTGCAAAATTTTGTTAAACTGTTGGTGTTTAAGAACAAAATTTCCGTAAAGTTGTTAGTCGTCAGGGATATTTGTAAAATTTTTGTTAAACTGTTGGTTTTTAAGAACGAAATTTCCGTAAAGTTGTTAGTCGTCAGGGACGAAATTGCAACAACATGGATGATTTTGTAAATTGCAGAAAAAGACAAAAAAAGGTACTGCATGCACAATGCAATTCCTGAGAATTGTATATATTCAAAATAACACGATCACGATAAAATAAAAGTATTTTTTCACCGAGTTTACAGAAGCATATAAAAGATGGAACTTGTGTAATAAGCGTTCCAAAACAAATAGCTCCATTCAAATGAGAAGTTTATAAGAACTTATATTACATGCTTACGGTATAACAAAATTTGTCAATTTTGCAAACCTTTTTTTCCACACTTCTAAAAAGTAGTGAGTAAAACTTCATGAGTTTGTTAACACTAACGAATGTGCAAATTTTAGTTACATTTATAAGTGTGAACAAATTATATAAAAGAAAAGATTGTTCGCACTTATATTTGTTTTAAAAAAGTATTTACCTTTGTAAGTGTGAAGAATTTACCATTTGTCTACACTTAAAAGTGTGGAAAAAAATTGTGACACTAAATTTTGTCGCGTAATATGAAGTGTGGAGAAATTTTTTCATTACAATTGATATATACACTTATAATGAAGAAATTTTTGTGAAAATTAAGATTTTCATTTAAATATCTTCACACTTATTAATATGCTAAATTTATACACATTTAAAAATGTAAACACTTTAATATAATTCTACATTTACACTCTTTTTAAAAGTGCGTAGAAATAAGTGTGACAGAAATACATATTTGTTGTAATTGAAATCTCATAAACCTTCAAAATAAAAGTACATATTTGTTGTAATTGTAATTGCTAAAAAGATCAATAGGTTAACTTCTCAACTTCTATTTCTTTTTAATTTAATGACTTAACTAAATATGTTTCTTTTTTTTATCACTTAAGTGACATTTTTCTTGGCTTCTACTTCATACCAAGCATCATTTTTAATTACCTTTACAATTACTTGCCCTATGTGACCTTCAACTAAGCATGCCTTCAATTTAATATTTTTAA
Source organism: Artemisia argyi (assembly GCA_030686995.1). Lineage (NCBI taxonomy): Eukaryota > Viridiplantae > Streptophyta > Magnoliopsida > Asterales > Asteraceae > Artemisia > Artemisia argyi. Next base: position 33,285,346 of record CM060695.1, read on the forward strand.
TTAGTTATCTGATGATAGTTTCACTCATGTTTAATAAATAAAAAATGCCTAATATTTCTATCGATCACAATGAATTATATCTACTTGTTTAATAAAAAAAAAATACCTAATAAAAAAATGCCTAGTATGAAAAAATAATGTAGCTTAAATGGTAATAATAACTAGAAATCATGTACAACTAAAACGTAATCTTGCTTCTTCGTTGTTAGAAATCTGTGGAACAACGACCGACGGGAAACGTGCAAAGTATTTTTAGGCTTTGAACTCCAGAGTTGGTTTCCCTTTCCCAATAAAATGTTAAAGAAAGTTTTGTAGAATGTGTGTTCATAACAGTTTTGACCCGGTAGTTTAGGAATGGATCAATATGGGTAACTTTTTATATTGCTATATGACACTACCTATATCTATTTGTGAATGGTCAAATGCAATGAAAATGTTTTAGTTGAATGATCTGCTATATGACACTACCTATATCTATTTACTGAATATCCTCCTATTAACATTGTATGGTGATTTAAGAGTGTTGGCATAGGAGGGAGTACACTTGTGAAATGGGGCATAGATAATTATGGTGGCCAAGATAATTATACATGCGTCACAATACAAGTGGACTTGCAAGTATGATAGCATGGATTGCATTGTGTATTAGGTGTTATGTGGTATATGTGCGTTATCATTGAGATGTGTGGTTTGGGAATTAAGTATGCGTGTGGAATAGGCTTATAACTATAGTCGCGAACATAATTATAAGGGTATCACACGTGTACTTGTGACCATTATTGCATTGATTGATGTTTTGTTGTTATATGTTGTGGTAGATGGTATGTGATATATGTTGGGGTGTATGGGTGCTAAGATTTCATCCTACCTATCATATGCTGATACCTCGATTATCTGTTGGTACTTATGTGCTGATATTTAAGTTGATTCGTTTGCTAGAATCTCCGTTTGTATACCTAATTCTTTGGTTGGCATCCCTATTCGTACCATGATGGTATAGATGTCATATTCTTTCTATTCGACTTGGGTAATCGAATTCGTTTTTTTGTTGGATACTGGTTCGTTTCTTTAGTTATTCCTTGCATTCATTCCGCGAATGAATATTATATTGTTCTTCGAGTATTGTTGGTTCGTGATGAGTTGGTGCGGATATTTAATCCTTCATTTGCACACCAATTGAATTTTGTGACATGTTTTGCGATTTGATAGTATCAAGGTTTTTTTTATGATCTTAATTTGCTCATTGTATGAATGAGTCTTTACGTTCTTCGCTTGGTTTGCAATGTATTTGCATGAGTGTTCACTGGTATGAGTTCGTTTGATGATTATTTTGATTATGTGATTCTTCCATGTTTTTCGCATTCGATTAAGAGGTTATGTTAGAGTCTTTATGGCATTCTACAAATTCGTTTTAGGTATCTCAAGGTCATTTGTTGGAAACTAATATTTTTTTTATGAGGAAATGAGGTGTGAAAAAAATGATTATCAGTCTATTGTCAAAGCTATTTATAAAAACCCTGCTATGAAAGTATACTTATTATTGTGTTAATAAACATGATTTAAATATCTTAAACAAGTAAGGTGAGATACTATATTAATATAATTAACCTTTGGTATTATAAAAACTATGCCTAGTATGGAATGTAAGTCATAGATGATTTTCTAACATAAAATGGTTTATATATATTTTTAAAAAAATGTATGAGTTTAAGGTATATCCTGTGAAAAACGAAATTATTTTATTTGTTTATTTTTTTTTTTGGGTAAGGACGCGTACCGGAATGAGAACTATATATGGTTCTCATTTATCAAATTTGATATATATTTAGTTCCTCATGTATTTCTTTCATTGTGGTACGCTGGTGGATTTTCTATGGGTACGCGTTTCTTGTATTTTCAGTGTATGGGTGTCATGAACATTTGATTTGCATCTACTCTTATTGGAGAAAATTTCTCATTGTGTTTTCTAATTTTGATTTTGATATTCGTCTACTACGTTAGTCGGTAATTTGTACCCTTTTGAGTTCATTGATATACGTATTAGTTTGACCGATGATGGTTCGCGTTGTTTCCTTAAGATAGATTGTCGATTTGGTTATCATTTTGATTGTGAAGAAGAAGAGGATGTTTGTCAAGTTGTTCAAGTGAGAGGTTTAGCTTCAAGATGTACGTTCTGCAGGTATGTGGTCAACGTTAGTGAGTTTCGTGAACACTAGTAAGATAAATGTAGTGAAGAGTGGAAAGTACCTAAGATACCATCTGAGAGACAATTGTCCATAGGATTGGCAGGTACTGTTGACGATTCATTTCGAACTTTTTATGGATTGCGTAGGCATCGCGGAGGTGGAAGATCCATAAGAGGAACTATGTGATACATGACTTAGAGTTGGGGAGTAGAACTTGGAGATGATATTTGTATGGAGCAGAAAGTGTTATCTATACAAATCATAAGAATCTTTCGCATATATTTGACAAGAGATTAATATATGTAGAAGAGAAGTTGGGTGTGGAACTTCTCAGTGACTACAATTGTCTAATTTGCTACCGTCAAGGAAGAGCGGACATCGTGGTAAGAGCACTGAGCAGGAGTGAACGAGTGAAACATTGATGTCTATGAGCAATGATTGTGATAATTCAGTTTGGAGTTAAAAGGATGATACTGGCAGCCAGAGGGAGATGTTCAAGGAAGAGAACATGTGAGGAGAATGATTACATGGTTTAGATCAGCTAATGGAAAGGAATGATGGTAGAGGACTGTACTTCGCGGACCAATTATTGGTTTCATTGGAAGGAAGCATAAGGACATCAATCATGCAAGGTATTTGATACATCCTAGAATGGATAAGACGTATTATTATCTTAGCAAGAAATGTATTGAGGAGCAAGTATGAAGGAGAATACAGATACCTTAACAAGTGTTTGATACATTTGAAGGTGAATGTTAATGACAACAATTATTAGAGTGATGCAACCGTCAGAGATACCTGAAGATTTTGTTAAGAAGGAGTTAGCGAGACGTTACATTTGATGAGTTGGTAGAGAGACGTGGGGTGTCGCATCAACCAGCTTATATCAAGATGAAATACTTACTTCGTGATTGTGGTAAATGTTTTATAGAGCCTTGAAATAGCGTATGAAGATGAGTACGACTTATCATTCTTAAATGAATGGACTAAGTGAGCGTACAAATCAGGCGTTGTATGATATGATGAGAGCATGGTGATGCGTGGGAATCGCAACAGGCTTTACCTCTCAAGGGATCTCGAGAAGCTTACAACCCCCACCAGGCAGTGTACCTGACCGTTGTAGTATAGTATAGTGACAAGTACCGGGGGATTGATCGTTCAGCTTAGGAATAGTGTCGCTAGGATTAGAAAGCCTAAATACCAGTTCTAAAGGTGAGGGATGATTCTTTTTGTGTTTTTATATTTTTTAGAAAGCAAATTAAAATCTCGGGTTTTGGAAGAGTGGGCGGAATTAGTTGCTATTCAACTAACCCAATACTAAGATGCAATCAAAATAAAATACTAAAAATGAAAGTAAACTAATTTATACTAAAGTTGTGAGCAGTAATTGGAGAAAATGTGTTTACTTATATTTCATTACTCCCTAGATATCTTTTACACGTTAATTACTTGTTATAATTGCATGGATGACGGATCGTATTCCTTAATACCATTCATGGGGTGGCACACATAACTCCCCAATTCTATGAGCTCTTATCTCCTCCTACACCATGCCCAGCACAACTATAGGGATTGTAAACAGTGGCTCATGCATTAAATACAACCAATAAAGACCTAGTGCGCGTTGGTTCATGTTTCTTAAGACGTTCAAGCATGTTACCAATTGGAGATCTGCCAGTTTTCTTAAGCCTAACATATAAATCATTCATCCAAGACAAGAATAAACAAGTAATCAACGCATAATCAATATCTAGGTTTCATTAGATCTAAGCAAACACAAAAGAGATCTAGCCTAGCATGATAGAATTAAGACAAGAACATGATATAGACAACCAACACATAGACATATTGATTGAATTAGAAGAACACTTATCTTGATTAATCATGCAAGGTATCAAGGGGTTGGAACCCTTGAAAAACCTGTAAAGTTACACCAAAATCGTACTTAGGGTTTCTCCCAAAACTTCCCTCTTTAAATGTGAAAAATTAGAAAACTATATATAGAAAAATAGGTTTGACGGCGTCAAGAGTAATCTTGTGACGCCGTCACCTCGCCGCCAAAACAATCCTCGGACTGCCTAGATCTACTTCTGACGCCGTCAAGACTTATATACTTCCAGGCCGTCATGACTCTTTTACTCTTGACGCCCTTCCCACGTGACGCCGTCAAAACTTTTCTGGATCGTCATGGAAATTCATGAAATTTGCTCTTGACGCCGTCAAGGTGTTGCTCTTGACGCCGTCACCTACTGTTCCCAGCATGAAAAATTAAGACTTTGGCGTTTTCTTCACTTTTATGCTCCAAAAACGTCCGAATTGCTTCCTTTTCCAGATTTCACTCCCAAAGTATCTAAAATCACAAAAGGAACGATTTAGGGCAATACTTGATCAAATAAATTCGAATTCGGGCTTAAATGACCCCCTAAAAACGGATCATTTTTCGCCTCATCATATACCCTTACACTTGAGATTTGCTTGTCCTCAAGCAAATGTGCTTTTATTCTAATCAAAATACAAGTTAGGGGTCATTTAACACTAACATAAAAGTAATTACAACAAATAATCGTTCCACTAAAGACCAATAGACAAGCACGGAGGTCATACACAAGCACCTCACAAATAGTGTTTAGATACTCACATCTCTCGGGTGTAATAAAGTGTAAATTACAATATGGAAACGGAGGATATCTCTCACTACCTGTCATAGCAAAATAGATTACCATAGGCTTGGGAAAGGATCAAACCTCCACCACATGGCGTAAGCACCTAGGATAAACTATCAAAGAGGTCTTTTAAAGGGTTGTAACGTTAGGTGTAGGGATATGAAATACACGGTTTTGTTGGATAAAGGAAGTTTTACTGGTGGCGAGTTAACAATCTTGGTTAATTACATATACAATGTGGCGTTGCTAAGCCAAGACTAGACTCGACTTAAGCTAATAAATGAAAATAACAAAAACATAAAATAAACATAGAATGAAACGGGATGGTAGTCCGTATGTTTTTTCTCTTTTTCCTTTTTCTATTTTTTTTTCTTTTCTTTTTCTTGATTTTTTCGATTTTTTTTTTTTTTTTTTTTTTTTTTGCATACACTCTTATCCTACCATCCAAAATAATACATCATAGGGAATGAACATTCCCCTTACACTTGAATCTTTACATACTTTATAATAAACTAATCTAATGACTCGAATTAAGAAAATCAAAACACTTTGAGCACTTTTAAGATTAACGTACATATGGGGGTAATAAGTGATGTTCTTCCCCATTACTCCATAAAATAAGTACTTACCCATGAGTCCCAATCGTCCCAAAACAATATGTACAAGGATATGACTCGACTTAGCAACCATGTAATCAATTAGATAGTTAACTTTGGGTTTAACAAATAACAATAGTGCACTAAAAATGAGCGCATACACGGAAGGCTAAGGCAATTTGGTTGTACATTTAAGTGGGGTATAACAAATTCTTCCTTTAAGTAAAATGCTTAAAGTTAGAAACGAAAAGATAGGCTCGGAGGGGTGTACTAGGGGTATCGTGTACTAAAAATGAGTACAACGCTAAGGGTGTGGGAAAAATTAGTTGACTTAACTAGCCAAGTAATATGACTTAAATGGTCAAGTAATTATGATACGGGTTTAACACAAGGGTGATCCTAATGCCTCTTATCATGTAGTAAATCCTACTACACGAATGTAGTCTCACTAGCGGTCTCGGGATGCATTACTAACGCAAGTTCTAGAATCTAAATGCTACCGGTACACTCATAAGCACTAATAGTAAATGCTTTTCCTATCAAATCTAAAGGCGAACCTCACATTTTTGGGTGGAAATTTTTTCTCAATATACGGTTATGTGCTAGTCATACAATCTCCTATCCATGAGACGCTTGCTATGGCTAAAGTTTCACTCCTAAATGTTGTAAAAAAAATTAAATTTGGCGCTAAAATTGCACTAACAAGTATTTCTCATAGTTTTATGACACATCTACCATTAAACAAAACAAACTCAAGCGAAAGTGCATATGTAAGGTATCATCTTTTACCCTCCCCTTACACTTAAGATGAACATTGTCCCCAATGTTCAAGTAAAGAATGTAAAAGTGAAAAAGTAAAGAGAATGAAATCAAATACTCCCCTGATTCGCTCGGTATGGATAATAGGATGGCCAGGTCAAATCTTCCTCCAAGAAAATGAACAATCAAAGCTTCCAATCCAGAATATAAATCATCTTCTTGTCACATATAACCTGTAAAACCTGACAAAGTAGACAAGACAACCTCGCGTAAAATCGGCGGCATCCTATATAAGTTTCTAAATCCTAGAAAACAAGATAAGATATAATGATTATGGAATGAAGTTTGCAGATCTCCTGGAGATTATAAAACTTAATAATTCACAAAAAACCATAAGACTCCGTTAGAAAAACAAAACCGGTAAAATTTCCAGATTTTAACTCCTGACGCCGTCAAGAGTAAAACCCTGACGCCGTCAGAATGGACCTGCAGAAATTCTTATGTTAAGTTTCCGGAAAATTTCTGGAAAAACTTGGTCCTACTTCCTGGAAAATCCTGCAAAACTTCATTATGACTCAATACAAGCATTTGACTCTAACAAATACGAATATACATGCTCATTCAATATTGTGGAGAATCATGATCGGTTTGTTTCTTAAAAACATATTTGGGGTTTCCCCTTACACTTATCTTTTGCAAAAATACTTCTAAGTGGAGTTAAGACTAGGCCAAAACAACAAAGTAAAGTATTTCCACTATTTAGTTTAGAAACATGATCTACCAACAATAAAAATAAAGCATGCATACGGAAGCAAATAACAATTAAACAAATAAAATCACACAAAACATGGGTTACCTCCCAAGAAGCGCTTTTCTTTATTTACGAGTCTTGTAGCTAGACTCAAGGTTATGGGTTACTACGTGATCTCATCATTGGTTCCATTCTCTAGGTCGTCTTCTAAACCAGTTTCGCTTTCGTAGTGTAAGTACTTCGGGTCTTCGAACTCGAAAACATCTTGTCGATATTTAGAACCAAGCTTACAAACATCCTTAAAGAATCCACATGATAAATCAGAAATGTTTTTACAACCTCTCCTAACATCTTCATCACACAAGATAAGTTGGGAGCTCATCATATCAAGCCCGTCACAATCTATCTCCTTAAGGTCTTTTCTCTTGTATGGCGTTTGGTATGAAATCCTCCTAATCCCATCAGTGAAGGTCATGATTCCGTTCAAGTCATCCACTATCAAATTAGTGATTTCACAGAAAGGTGCTCCCAAAACTACTTGTGATAACCTGGGGTCGACATAGTCTTCTATGTTATCCACAATCCTGAATTCCATAGTGAATGTCATATTACCTACGAACAACTGGATTTCATGATCCTTACCAACCACTTTCTCTCCCTTGTAAATCATCCCCCATCTGCAGATATTGTTATAATGAAACAATGACATAAAATTCTTTGGCAGGAATACATTAATGTATATGTTATCGAAGTACTTATGACCGATCATGCAGGGGATTTTGAGATTATTCGGATCACGTCGTCTTATCTTCCCCAACTCTCCATCCTTTGACCCATATAGATTCCCCTCAAGAGAGGGACGATACTCGTACACCTCCTCACTATCCCTACGAAAGATTACCTTCCTAACACCATTGGTGAGTACTACACTACCATCTTTCTCATCAAGGATTGCTCCCAATTCATTGATAAATGGTATCCCAAGGACAAGGTTGGTTAACGTTCGATTGGTGAGAGGGTCCACGTCATCAACCACGGTGAGGTCAGTATTGTAAACAAGGTCTCCAATCCTAATTGATAAATTTTTATTACTCTTTCGCACGCAACGTGTTCTGGGAAGGTTTTGTGGTATAGGGAAAGGGGGATTATGTTGACTGGGAAGCTAGGATCTATATGACTATCGGTTAAGAGCTTTTCCTTAATGGTACAGGGGATCTTGAAAACTTTAGGGTTACTTTCCTTAGTCTTATTGCTACTCCCACTAATAACATCCTCCATTTTTTTCTCGGGTTCTCCCATAATAGAATTACCCAAAATGGTTGGATCTCTCTCATGCTCTTCCGATTTCTCTTTCCCTTCATCCGGTTTGCCGGATTCTTGCGCGGTGTATTGCTCGGGTGATTTGATAGGTTTCCTTGCCGAAGCATGGTCAACCCTTGAGGTCTCAACTTTAGCTGTCCGACTGAATTCGTTAGTTTGTTGTTGGGTTGGGTTGGATGTTGAAGCAAATATTGTGGTGATGGTGTTTACGAAGTGGATTGGTCCTGGGGGGTTGACAGGTTCTTTTCCGTTAGGAGATAGATGTTTGAATAACTTGCTAGGACTTTTTATTTTTACAGGGGAGGCTGGTGGACTCATGACGGTAGCAGATTTAACCTCATCAACGTGAATGGGCTTATTATCAATATGCTCTTTGATAGCAGTCAACAGATTACAAATCTTGTTGTTTACATCAGCCTGCTGTTGTTTAAATTTGGCCTCGAGCGTAGCGAGCTGTAGCTCTTGAGATAGAATGAATTTTTTTAAAGTATCTTCACAGCTTTGCCTAGGAATGCCTTGTGATGGAAAATGCTCGGACCAAGTGAGTGGTGAGGAGTCATTGAAGGATACGCTTCGCGTTTGGTACCCTCTAAAATCAGGTTTATCCTTCCATGCCTCATAGGCTTTGGCAGGAGTTCGAGGACCCTGACATACGTGTGATGATGTGAATTCGTTATAAGCACGTTTTGGAAGTTCCATGCAGTTATGGGTCTCATGAGGGCCATTGCATAGTTTGCATGTAGAAGCGATTTTGCTTACTTGGCTTGAGGGTTTATGAGCTTCGTAAGATTTCATGAGAGACTTGACTCGACCTTCAAGTTCCATGATCCTACGGTTGGGAGTGCTAGAATTGTTCGAAGGCAAAGATATTGCCTTGACCGTTTTGTTCAAATCATGGGGATCATTCCAACTTTCGTTGTCATAGAGAGCAAGATCTTCTATGAGTTCCCATGATTGTTCCGCACTAAGATCACATAGCTTACTACCGGCCGATTGGTCAATGGCTCGCCTCGTGGGGATGTCGATATGGTCATAAAAAATTTGGACTTGGAGCCAAAGATCTATGCCATGATGAGGGACTTTTTGGAGTAAGTCCTTGAAACGAGTCCATGCTTCATAAAGAGATTCATTTTGACGTTGTTGGAACATCAAGATGTCATTTCTAAGCTTAGTAGTTCTCCCCGGTGTGAAAAATTGAGCAAGGAAACGAGTGGTGAGATCATCCCATGTGGTGATGGATCCCGCGGGTAAACGCTCAAGCCATTGACTAGCTTGATCCCGTAGAGAGAATTGGAATAGGCGTAAACGGGTAGTCTCTCTAGTTTCAACATCTAGGTCTATGGAATCTACGATTTTGAGAAAGTCCTTAAGATGTTGGTTTGGATCTTCGGAACGAAGTCCATGGAATGCACATCCGCTTTGCACCAACCGGATGTTGTCGGATCGCAAGGGGGTCACATTGGCTCCGGTGAGCTCAATGGTGTTTCGGTAGCCTTGGTGGCTAGGTCGGGAATACTTTCCTAAGGTTCGGGGCCTAAGGGGTTCTAATGGTGGGTTTTGTTGTGGTGGAATGACGGGTTCAAAGATGTTACCACCTTCCATGATGTCGGATGGTAAAGAGTTACGAACAAAAGCACGAAGAAATAAGATAGACTAAAGAAGACCTAAAAATAAAAATAAAATCTTACTAGAAAGGAATCTAGCAAGTAGACCTAATAAAAAGAAATTCTAACCTAGACAATAACTATTCCCCGGGCTGCGGCGCCAAAAACTTGATGCGTGGGAATCGCAACAGGCTTTACCTCTCGAGGGATCTCGAGAAGCTTACAACCCCCACCAGGCAGTGTACCTGATCGTTGTAGTATAGTATAGTGACAAGTACCGGGGGATTGATCGTTCAGCTTAGGAATAGTGTCGCTAGGATTAGAAAGCCTAAATACCAGTTCTAAAGGTGAGGGATGATTCTTTTTGTGTTTTTATATTTTTTAGAAAGCAAATTAAAATCTCGGGTTTTGGAAGAGTGGGCGGAATTAGTTGCTATTCAACTAACCCAATACTAAGATGCAATCAAAATAAAATACTAAAAATGAAAGTAAACTAATTTATACTAAAGTTGTGAGCAGTAGTTGGAGAAAATGTGTTTACTTATATTTCATTACTCCCTAGATATCTTTTACACGTTAATTACTTGTTATAATTGCATGGATGACGGATCGTATTCCTTAATACCATTCATGGGGTGGCACACATAACTCCCCAATTCTATGAGCTCTTATCTCCTCCTACACCATGCCCAGCACAACTATAAGGATTGTAAACAGTGGCTCATGCATTAAATACAACCAATAAAGACCTAGTGCGCGTTGGTTCATGTTTCTTAAGACGTTCAAGCATGTTACCAATTGGAGATCTGCCAGTTTTCTTAAGCCTAACATATAAATCATTCATCCAAGACAAGAATAAACAAGTAATCAACACATAATCAATATCTAGGTTTCATTAGATCTAAGCAAACACAAAAGAGATCTAGCCTAGCATGATAGAATTAAGACAAGAACATGATATAGACAACCAACACATAGACATATTGATTGAATTAGAAGAACACTTATCTTGATTAATCATGCAAGGTATCAAGGGGTTGGAACCCTTGAAAAACCTGTAAAGTTACACCAAAATCGTACTTAGGGTTTCTCCCAAAACTTCCCTCTTTAAATGTGAAAAATTAGAAAACTATATATAGAAAAATAGGTTTGACGGCGTCAAGAGTAATCTTGTGACGCCGTCACCTCGCCGCCAAAACAATCCTCGGACTGCCTAGATCTACTTCTGACGCCATCAAGACTTATATACTTCCAGGCCGTCATGACTCTTTTACTCTTGACGCCCTTCCCACGTGACGCCGTCAAAACTCTTCTGGATCGTCATGGAGATTCATGAAATTTGCTCTTGACGCCGTCAAGGTGTTGCTCTTGACGCCGTCACCTACTGTTCCCAGCATGGAAAATTAAGACTTTGGCGTTTTCTTCACTTTTATGCTCAAAAAACGTCCGAATTGCTTCCTTTTCCAGATTTCACTCCCAAAGTACCTAAAATCACAAAAGGAACGATTTAGGGCAATATTTGATCAAATAAATTCGAATTCGGGCTTAAATGACCCCCTAAAAACGGATCATTTTTCGCCTCATCACATGGGTGTGTTTGAGTTTGGAGGGAGCTGAGGTATGCATTTATCTTTAGTTGAGTTCTCCTATAACAATAATTACCATTCTAGTATTAAGAATGTGCCGTTTGAAGTATTGTATGGAAGGAAATGTATATCACATGTTCTATGGGCAGAGGATGGGACAAGCTAACTAATTGATCCTGAACTGGAATGAGAGACTGCGAATAAGGTTTTCCATATTAATGAAAGATATAAGGCAGCGAGAGATTCGTCAAAAGAGTTTTGCGGATAATCGCCGTAAATTGATGATCATGTGATGTTAAAAGTATCTCCTTGGAAAGGTGTCGTGCATTTCGGTAAAAAAGGCAAGTTAACACCCAGATATGTAGGACCGTTTGAGATTTCGGAAAGGATTGGATTTGTGGCATACCGGTTGAAGTTAGATGAGGAATTAAGTGGTGTACATGATACGTTTCACGTATCTAATTGAAAGAAGTGTTTGACGGATGCTAGTCTGTATGTGCCATTAGATGAATGTAAGGTTGACAAACTCTTTGTTTTGTCGAGAAACCTGTTGAGATTGTGAATCGAGATGTTAAGGGTTTGAAGTGTGGTGAGATAGCGTTAGTAAAGGTATGATGGGATTCTAAGTGTGGTCCTGAGTTTACTTGGGAACGTGAGGATCAGATGAAATTTAAGTACCCAAATTTGTTTGCTGATGTGGTTGGTAAAGTAAATCGTTTGCAGTTGGATTTAGATCGTGGAAGTTAGATGCAAGGTGTTCGCATATGTTTTAATTAATGTTTGTTTTTTGTGAGACTATTATATGTGTGTACTTCTTGCGGTTACCATTTGGATTTTCATTTGGTTCGGGGGTATAGTACCTACATGTGAGAAGTCATTTTGATCATTGGTATTATTGATCAGAGTAGTGTATCTATTTTCGTGTATCGTTGGATTGTCGGTAATGTTTTATATCGTGTGTATTCAAGTATTTGGTTCATATTTTGTTGTACTTTCTTTATGACTTGTAAGGCGTGGTAGAATTCCACACAGTCATAAGAAGTACTAGTGATTTATGGTTTTATGGCGTAGTGTTATCTCGCCTAATGTCTACAAATTTTCTTTGGCTGATGTTAATGGTGACTCGAGTTGTTAAATCTTGGGACGAGATTTCCCTAAGTGGGGGATGATGTAACAACCTTGATTTTAGCGAGTTAGTTTGACTAATAGTCTCGACCCATTTAACTTTGTTTGGTGTGAATTAGGTGTTTATGTGTGATACAAGTATGATATATGCGTGATAGGAGCGTGTGTTGGCACTAAATCCTTTTGTGTGAGGTTGCCATTATGTTTTGGGAAGTATTGATTTTGAGTAAGTTCATTTTGATCGCCTTTGTGGTGTAGAAATGACTTGTGTAGTTTTGGTGTTTTGTGTTTTTGCGTAACAAGTATTCGTTCAAGTATTTGAGCGTTAGCAAGTTACGAGAAGTTTGTTTTTATGTATTATGCTTTTAAAAGAGTGAAAATCTATTTTTGGAAACTTTGTTTTTAAAATGATCATTTTTCCGAGTTGTTGTAAAAACGAAGGTTTATCGCGTAAGACGTTAGGATTCGTTATGAGTACTTATAAAATATCAAAAGTATGAGGTTTTGAGTGTAATAAATAAATTTAATAAAAAAATAAAAATACGTATATGGGGGGATGATCGACCGGCTAGGGGGTAAAGAAGGGAAAAGGAAATCCAATTTGAGTCCAAATATGATTCTTAGGCCCAAGGATTATTCAAAATTAATATATAAACAAACCCAAGCAACCCTAAAACGTTTTTTTTGTGAGTTTATGGTCGATCCAAGGAGCAAAAGAAGGGAGAAAAATTTAGGGTTTCTAATTTTGAAGCAATAATCAAGAATTAAGGTAAAATTCTTAAACCCTATGCTCAATTGTTTGGTTAATTATACAAATTCATGTAATATTAAGTATGATGGATATAGGGTTTATAAACTTCTGTAAATTAATGATGTTAAACATGTTAGGATCATTAATTAATAATAGTATGATGATTGGTAAAGAGAATTAAGCATAAAACGCGTTAGTTTATAAGTTAGGGTTTGGATAGAAAATTAGGGCTGTAAAGATACGAAGATATTTAATAGATGGTGATGAGTTAGATCACGAATTTTTAGTCTAAATTGAATTTCAGTGAAAGAGCTTTCCAAAAAGTCTGGCCACGATCGATTTCGAGGTACGGAAGTTAATCTTTTGATTTTTCTTTGTTAAGGTGTCAAAGTTGTAAAACCAGGACATATTTAGGTCATAAGTTTGGTAGTGAGATGTGGATGAAAAAGTAAGATTTAGCTTAGCCCTTCTGGTTGAGCTAAGTTTCATATGTACTTAGACTCCCACGCGAAGGATTTGCGATAAAAAGTTGTAGAAGTATTTTAATTTGATTAAAACTTTTTGGTGTGCTTTCAGATCCAAATTTGGATAGTTTTTAAGTTTGATTTTATGAAGGGTACATGTGTATGTTTTTAGACCATGGCCTTCTGGTAGTAGCTTGTATACATCCAAGGGACTATGGTAAAATTTTGGTGTGAGTTATTGAGCCTTTAATGTTATTATTTCATGTGGGCGAATGTACCCTAAAATTATGTGTTTTCTGAGTTTTTAAGTGCAAGGGATTTAATGAGCATTAGTATCTGGTGATGGTTAGTATGGAGTCTAGGAGATCCATATTGGGTCATATGAACCTTAGACATCCATCATATGCTTATTACATGGGCCATAGCTTTTAGCTTGCCCATGTGTAACGTGGACTTATTTTGTGTGATATAGATTTGTGATTTGTGTTTGTGGAAGCTGCAAAGTTTGAGGTGAGTTGATAGTCACACTTTTTACTTTGTTTTAAACTTAGGATGGAAATGATCCTTGTGTTAATTGTTTTGAGTTACTGTGATTATGTGTGGTTTAAAAAGCTTGGACTTATAATGTTATCGTATGAATGCTATATGTGATGATAATGCTATGTGGTTTAAATGTTGTCTGATGATGTTGTGTTGTCCAATTGGAGGGAGGATCCAATTGGAGAGTAGTACTCCTACTCACTGTTATTCTGTGTGGTCCGATCGGAGGGTATTAATTACCCATTATTTGGAGCGGGGGTGACGTTTCGGCCCGGATGTTGTGAATTTGGATCGGTGTGTACGTTCCGCCCAAATGGTTGCCTTTTTGTGTGACGGTTGGTTTGCGAATACATGTAGCTTGTATGATAACTATAATTATTTGTCCAGCTATGTTTTATAATCACAGTGAATCGGTTGTCTATTGTGTGTGAGTCTTAAACCTATGAATCTCACCACCATTAAGTTGACGTTTTAAGCATCATTTTCAGATGAGCTTTCTAAGGATAAGATAGAAGGATGTGATTAGACGAGACCTTAGTTGTATTGGAAGTGGTTTATCATCTATGTTTGATTTACGAATTGTTTTGGATTATGTTTTGGTTATTTTGTTTTGGGGTATTGTTACGACACTTCGTGTATGTACTTGCTCTATATTACGCATGTAGTTATTCTCTATATAGACACCATGTGTTGTGATGATATTCATGAAGTTACGCACTCCCGTTTCCGCCTTGGCGAGGTGTGATACGAACCTAATGGGTTCGGTCCGGTTCGATCCAAGAAGGCAAAAGGGTCGGTTTGTAAGCCAGACCAAACCGGACCGAGACCGAAATAAGAAAAAAATCCAGACCACTAATCCTTCAGTCGATCCGTCTTCTCAATCCTGATATGTTTTAAGTCTGCGATGCTCAATCCTACTCATTACCACTTAACAAACAAACAACACCTTACACTCGCCAAATATATAGATTAAAAAATTGGAAAAGTTACGTATTTCATTTTGTCCAAATCACGTAAAGTCACCCCTCCCTCCTTTCCCACAATCACACTTCATAAAATAAAATAAAAAATCACACACACTTAAAAAACACACACACACATACAATCACCATTAATAAATAAATATACCAAAAAACCTAACGGTTTTTTCCGATCCAGTAGCACTGGATTCCGTCGCAGAACCACCGTCAACCACCACCACCACCACCACCGGTCAGATCCGGTACCGATCCCCTTCCGCCGCAGAGCTTCTCGAAGGTCAAGTCTTCGCCACGTCATCAGAACAGCTCACAACCGACAACAAAATGTCGAAACGTAACCGCTTATACAACAACAATAACGACTCACTAACCGACAAAATGAACCGTTACCGCGGCGTTATACTAGTTATATCGATACCGTTGGTTTTAATATCCTTTGTGTTGTTTTTAATGCCTAATGTACGGTCAAACGACGCCGTTTTGCCTAATAGAAAATTTTCGCCTAATTATGTATTGGAGAGTGGGGATGGTAAGGTGATGAATAAGTATGCGGTGGTGTTTGATGCTGGGAGTAGTGGGAGTAGAGTTCATGTGTTTTGTTTTGATCGGAATTTAGATCTCGTTCATATCGGTAACGATCTCGAGCTTTTTGAGCAGGTAGATTGATTATCTGTTGCGTAATTGGTGTAATGTGTTACAGATCTGGTTTTAGTTTTAGTGAATGTAGTTTACGCGCTAGTTAGTTAGTTAGTTGAATCGAGATCGATACGGTTGTGACATTTAATAGATCTGTTTTTCTTATTAGTAAATATAGTGTTTGCTGTTTGTTAGTTAATTGGCGTTTAGTTCAACGACTGAAATTGATATCGGTTAGGTAGTAACATTGAGCGGATCTGCTTTCATATTAGTGCATGTATTAGTATACGGCGTTTGTTAGTTGATACGTGTAAGTTTATATGTGTGTTAGTATACGGCATTTGGTGTAAGTTAGTATATGTGTGTTATCTGTTGCGTAATTGTTGTAATGTATTACAGATCTGGTTCTAGTTTTAGTGAATGTAGTTTATGCGTTAGTTAGTTAGTTGATGTGCGTAAGCTAGTATGTGTAGTTTAGTTAAATCGAGATCAATTCGGTTGCGACATTGAACAGATCTGTTAGTTGATATGTGTTAGTTAATTGGCGTTTAGTTCAACGACTGAAATTGATATCGGTTAGGTAGGAATATTGAGCGGATCTGCTTTCAGATTAGTGCATGTATTAGTATACGGCATTTGAATTGATTAATGGTAGTTTAGATTAGATGTCGAAATTGACATCACTACGGTTGTAATATATGACAGATCTGCCTCTGTTTTAGACTTTTAGTGCGTATAGTGTAAGTTAGTATTAGTAAACGGTAGTATAGTGTAGTTTAGATTTTGAAATGGATGATGATAAGGTAGTAACGTTGAAGAGATCTACCGTTTGTTAGTGCATATAAGATTCAGCATGTATATGTGTGAGTTAGCGTTAGTTAACTG
Source organism: Artemisia argyi (assembly GCA_030686995.1). Classification (NCBI taxonomy): domain Eukaryota; kingdom Viridiplantae; phylum Streptophyta; class Magnoliopsida; order Asterales; family Asteraceae; genus Artemisia; species Artemisia argyi. The sequence goes on from CM060695.1 coordinate 33,302,192, forward strand.
TTGCTTAGTTTGAATTGAAATCAACATCAATACCAAGGCCGTCCTATTGATTTGGGGGGCTCGCTGCGAAACTACGAATGGGGCCCCGTAAATCACGAAAAGCTTAAATATTATGGAAAATTCAAAACATAATATACTTAGACATGTATAAATACTAATGGACATATACTAAATCGGAGGCCCCCTCACATAATTTTTAAAAAGGGCTATAAAAATCCAAGTTAGACATGTATAAATATGCTTAGACATGTATAAATACTAATGGACATAGAGAAGAGATCTAGTGAGAAGAAAATATGAAATGAGAAGAATGAGAAGAAGTTTCAGCCATACATTTCAAATGAGGGGTAGAAATTTAAGGGGAGATGCATCTATGTTTGTAGGTGCATCTGAAATATGCGGTTTTTGTTTCTTCTCATCCTTCTCATTTTAATTTTATTTCTCATTTGATCCTTACTCAATGGACATATACTAAATCGGAGGCCCCTCACTAATGGTGGCCCTATGCGGCTGCCCCACATGCACATGTTAATCACCGCCACTGATCAATATGGTTGTGACATTAAACAGATCTGCCTTTGTTTTGTGCTTGTAATATTCGGCATGTATATGCGTGAGTTAGCGTTAGTTAACTGTTGCTTAGTTTGAATTGATATCAACATCAATACGGTTGTGAGGTTAAACAGATCTGCTTTTTTTTAGTGCATATAATATTCGGCATGTATATGTGTGAGTTGGCGTTAGTTAACCGTTGCTTAGTTTGAATTGAAATCGACATTAATACTGTTGTGACATTAAACAGATCTGCCTTCTTTTTAATGCATATAAGATTCAGCATGTATATGTGTGAGTTAGCGTTAGTTATCTGTTGCTTAGTTTGAATTGAAATCAACATCAATATGGTTGTGACATTAAACAGATCTGCCTTTTTTTAGTGCGTATAATTTTCGGCATGTATATGTGTGAGTTAGCGTTAGTTAACTGTTGCTTAGTTTGAATTGAAATCAACATCAATATGGTTGTAACATTTACAGATCTGCCTTCTTTTTTGTGCATATATCATTCGGCGTTTGTTACTTGATACGTGCAAGAATGTAAGTGTTAGGTAGCTTTAGTTTAGTTTAAATCAGAATCGTTACGGTTGTGACATTGGACAGATTATAGATATGGATGGTGTGGAGAGAAGTGTTAAAAGGAGTGGTGGATTTGCTTTTTTCATGCATATAGTGTTTGGCATTTAGTGATTAGATTAAGTTATAAGATATTTCACTGATATGTGTAACTTAGTACTAGTTAAATTTAGTTGACTTTAAAAATTGAAATCGACATGGATGAGGTTGTAATATTGAATAGATTATAGATGTAGATGACGTGGAAAGAACTGTTAATTAGGAGTGGTCACTGGTCAATCGGCTTCTTTTTAGTGCATGTAGTAGTATTGGCAATTGGCAATAAGATCAAGTTACTACGAAGGTTAATAGTAACTTTAATCCTTGTGTGACTTTTAATGCACGTTGAGTAAGGCAGTAAGCTTTTTAGGATTATCAAACGAACAGATGAGCTAGTAATCCGAAGGTTGCTAGTTACAAAATCTGATGCAAGTAGGAGCTTTAATCCCTAACAATGAGGAAATACAATTTGCCCTCTTTTAGACGATATTTGACAGTGTTGAAATGTGCCTGGCAGTTTTAAGGCAATATCTGTTTTGTTTGAGTTATTGAAATTCTAATCTATCTGCAATGGAAGAAGATTGATGTATTAATTGATATATTTATCTTGTAGCTGAAACCAGGTTTGAGTGCATATGCAACGGATCCTAAAGCAGCTGCAGATTCTCTTCTGCCTCTTTTAGAGAAAGCAGAAAAGGTCGTTCCACAAAATATGCGCCAAAATACACCAGTCAAAGTTGGGGTTAGTGATTTGTATGACTAATGATACTTCTGTATGTTGTTAGAGCTGTTTGCTAATATGCTTATGTATGTTATATCTATATGCAGGCAACTGCAGGTCTGAGACAGTTGGGAGTTGATGCATCTGAAAAGATCTTGCAAGCTGTACGTACTTATCTTCTACATGACTTTTTTCTCACTTAACAGATTCTGTTCTCCCGTCTTGTGATTTTTGTTTTGGTAGATGTTTATATAGGTCAAAGATTTTCTAAAAGTTAAGAGCAGCCTCAAGTCGAATGATGATTGGGTAACTGTTCTGGATGGAACCCAGGAAGGTGCTTATCAGTGGGTAAGATACTTACTTCTTACATCCTCATAGATGCTATGCTGTTAGCATAAGAATTGGACCCATTTCATGTTTTCTGACGGATTAAGAAATAACAAATAAAATTAACTGATCTTAGTTTGGTGCTTTATGCACAGGTGACTACTGACTAGATGTCAATGTGTCTGAGAGAACCTGTTACATCAATCTTTGTTAAGACGCCTGTTTTATGTTTAAGAAAATCGACTAAGAAACATGGTTGTGTGTCATGCCTTTCTCTATAGGGTGTCTTAGAATCTTGTCTTTCTCTCTTTTAAGGGTTAAGTTGGAGCTCCTATGATTTTGGTTTGCAAGACATCTTAATACTTATCATATCGTATATTTTCTTTGCTTATTAACACCTTTTTCATCCCTACAGGTGACCATAAATTATTTGTCAAATAAATTGGGCAAGAAATATTCGGACACAGTTGGGGTAGTTGATCTAGGTGGCGGGTCAGTACAAATGGCATATGCTATTTCAGAGGCAGATGCTGCAAAGGCTCCAAGGATTACAAACGGAGAGGATACGTATGTGAAGGAAATGTTACTCATGGGAACTAAATACTACCTCTACGTTCACAGGTTCGCCTCATACCTGTTTAAATATAGATATTTACTTCTTTGTAGATGACTTTCTGAAGATGGAACGGGTTTCCCTTATCTCTGTTTGAAGCTATGTTTACTTTCTTTATAGTTGACATTAAAAAGGTAGAACAGTATCAGAATATGAAGCCTATCAACCATAACACATGATAAAAATGAATAGGCAATCTAGGCTTGTAACATATGCCAGGAAGGCTAGAAAGTTAAAAAATATAATGTACACTGAATCATATATTCATTGTTTCACACGGGTATTGAACACCCCGCACCCCGCATGCAAACAAATGTTAGAAGATGTGATATCATTAAATTCAAATTTGATTTTGGTGACTTGGTGTATTTTTGAGCCTTTAATGGTGTTTTTTCATGTCTATTTCTGCTATGTGGTCATATTAATTTGCATTACTTTGAGTTGATGCTCTTTTCCTTTTAATCTTTCAGTTACTTGAAGTATGGATTGTTAGCAGCTCGTGCTGAGATCCTCAGAGTTGCAAAAGATTCTGAGAGTCCATGTGTCATGGCTGGCTATACTGGTATGTTTTTTTGATATAAAGCTGTTTTACCTCACGTCTTTCTGGTATTAAGCCTTAAGGTCTTACAGAAAGAAGATTTTAGGTTTTAGAATGATGTTAATTTGAATGACATGCGTGTTTACTAACCAACTGGTGTATTAACTCTTAACTCTTGTTTTATCTTGTAGGGGTATATTCATATGCTGGAAATGATTACAAAGTTTCAGCTCCTTCTTCTGGTTCGAGCATGAACAAGTGCAGGGAAGAAGCATTAAAAGCCCTTAAAGTTAATGAATCAACTTGTACCCACATGAAATGCACTTTTGGTGGGGTATGGAATGGTGGTGGTGGTGATGGACAAAAGAATCTATTTGTAGCTTCATTCTTCTTCGATCGGGCTGCTGAGGTATTAAAGGATATCTTTCAATACCTTTTGGAAATCAGTAAAATACCTTTATGGCTGCTTTTTATAAAGCCGATTTTCATATGCATATCGACTAATGCTGTTCATGTAGGCTGGTTTTGTTGATCCAAAAAGCCATGTTGCCAAAGTTCGTCCAGTTGATTTCCAAGAGGCTGCTAAACGTGCTTGTCAAACCTCACTCGAGGATGCAAAATCCGCATATCCCAATGTGGAAGAAGCTAACCTACCATACTTATGCATGGATCTTGTGTATCAATACACATTGCTTGTAGATGGCTTTGGTAAGTTAAATGCTTAATACAGCTTCAATTACAGAACCTTCTTAAAAACCAAGGGGAGGGGTAGGTGGATTGGGTAATATACTAATATGCCAAAACTGAATCGGGTCAAAATCTCTGGTTTGTTAGTATGTCATAAGTGAGTTTGGCTGAACCCACAAACACGACCTTTTACAAAAAAAATTAATTCCTAAATCTGTTAACTATGATTACAAAACTATATTCTACAATAATAGTGTGAAACTATTTTTACTAAAGCAATTCAGAAGATCTGTACACATTTTGAAGACTTATAATCTGTGTGACCCATTTTTCCTTGTCAATAAATTTGTAGCTTAACCAGATGTCTGGTTTTCTGGTTAAAATTGCTTAGCTGTAGCTGACATGGCATTTTCCTGATCAGTTACTTTTCATAATACTGCCGGCAAAAACACACAGTGTTTCACTTTTGTGCTGTTTTAGTCATTGATATTCATTAGTATACCAAACTAAGAAAAATAATCTAATTGCTCGTGTTCTTGTTGAACAGACCTGGCACCATGGCAACAGATTACACTGGTGAAAAAGGTTGAGTACCAAAATTCATTGGTTGAAGCTGCTTGGCCGTTGGGTAGTGCAATTGAAGCAGTGTCAGCAGTTGCCTAGCGGCCAAAATTACATTATCGATTGTATTATGTAAGGAACTGGTTAACCATTGTTGCCAGATCAGCGGGTCGGTAAATGCTCTGAGGTTCCGAGAAGATATTCTTTTCACTATCAATAGCGCTATTATTTTTGTGTTTATGACTGGTAAAAGACTGGAAAACCCAATTTTTGAATTAAATTTTACATTAAGCAGTGAGACGTAATTAGGACTCATCTGTATTTGTATCTCACTAAAGTTGGACCTGAAATACCATAAACGTGAAATCTCTTTTGTTAAAATACTAGGCGAGTACCGTGCATAGCGACATGATTTTATAACGATAAATAGTTATAATTGCGAAAGTGTACTTAAGTGTTGCGTATAATGTTTATGCATACGATGTAAAATGTCTCGTCTTGGCTAAGAGATTGTTTAACAACATTATCAATCCTATTCATCTTCTACAAATTTTTTTCTTTCTTCATGATGGATGAAGGAAATGGTTGTGTTATATGTATTATACAATATGTGCACTATATACGAAACAAGGTGTGGGCGCCTGCTGCGTTGCGGCGGGTCTTTTTTACGTTAATTCTGATTCAGTTCGTGTGTTGTTCGAATGTTTTATCGATTAAATAGGGGCATATACTCAATGTGATATATAAAGTTTGTTATATAAAAAGTCGTAAATAAAAAAAAGTTCATGGTAGTTTCCGCAATTTGTTATATATATCAAACTTCAACATTTTTTATAAAATCATACGTATATCGAAAGATATCAATAGCACCCGTTCGTTGCGGCGAGGCTGGCAAAATTTTAATTTCATCTGACTTATGCATTGCTTTTTGATAGTCCGGTTTTGAATGTCGTGACCGAGCTTTTAACCTATTTTTTGATCATTTTGAAAGTTTAGGGTGGTTGCGTACACTTTTATTAAAGTGTATGTTTTTTCTCCTATGGTTTAAATTAATTTTAAAATAGTTTTTAAAGTTATTTGATAGATTAAGGGTGCATTATAAAAGTTCTTTTATTTTATATGTATTAAACTTCACATTTTTTTTTATATAATCGTGTGTACGTCAAAAGTATATCAATATTGAGCTCGTTTTGTTCGTCATCGAAAGATCTTTCTAGTAGAATTTTTTTATTCATGAAATCGCGAGACATCTGTTAGATATTTGATAAATAAAATTTGTTATATGAAAAAGTTGTAAATAGTTAAAAGTGTAAGGTGATTTTTGTAAAAGTTTATTACTATTTTATCTTTTTCGAATATTTTAATTGTAAGTTTACCCGGGTTCGTATTTCTGAACAAAGTTTAATACTACTTTAATCATTTTTTGAATATTTTAAGACATTTACTTAGGTCCCGTTTGGTTTGCGGATATCGCACTGTTGGTTTGCTATGATAAGAAAATAAAGAGTTTGGTTGGAGATTTCGGTTACACAAGTGTCTGACACCAATAGATGGGTGATTTAACTATTCCCACCAAGTACCCTTGGTTTTACTGTGTCTTTAGGCATGATACTTTTGACTTTTCTCCTTTTTTTGGACTTTTCTTATTTTTTATTTTGGACTTTTCTTCTAATTGTTTTAATAACGAGGGTGTGAGCCCGCGCGTTGCGGCGGGGTTTTTGTATACGCAAGTTAGCCAAGAAAAAAAGAGTAACAAAGTTGGTATATTGCGTTAGAACGCGGTAGGTTACAACAGTTAGATATCATAGGCATTATAAGGGATACATTTAAACTAATAAAGCTATAGTAGCAAGTAAAACACTTTCATCTACACACATAAGCATGCAGAAATGTAGAAGATAATAAAGTGATTTATGGTTAAGAAACATGTTAACACGACAGCTTTCAGATTTGCTTGATAACACAACAATCAAACAACATATGGAAGGAACATACAAAACTTGTATACCACATGGGAGAAGTGACTCAGAGGCATAGTCTGCGAAAGAGATCTGCAAATCCGTGAAGTTGTGCTCAGACACGATGTCAATCTTGCTGCAGCAACAACATTATGTTTGGAGTAAGAATGATGGCGCGTATCACAGGTTAAAAAAATAAATCTTAAATAAATAAATAAACCCACGATCAGTGCTAAAATGTGATCAAGCCTATAAATTTTTCAGCGGCTAATATGCTGACGATAACTATGCATCTCATATATCAACTATAAACCGAAGCTCTAATTCTAAATACAGATTATGTAATCAGAATATGATAGGATATGTGTTACCAGGCTGCTAAGGTTATGGGAGATTATGTAATCAGAATATGATAGGATATGCTTTATCAGGCTGCTAAGATTATGGGTTATTTCCTAACAAAATAAGCAAGTAGGCACTTGTAAACTATTGATTCCCAAACACCGTTAATTAAAAGCAGTTAAAAAAAGTTGACCAAGCTGAGAGTGACTGAGATTTTGGTTAGTGTCAATGTTGTCAAGTTTTGTGTGGACATTTCGCTTCTACATACCTCACAAATAAGCACCCCCACACCTCTTCAGATTAAGCATAGATATTTGATTTGATAAGTCAGTTACATTAAGCATAGATACGAAACATTATTCAACAAATATAATTGCATGAAAATCTTATATATGTATCAACATTTTTGGTTCACAAAACGTGAGGCAACCTGTTCTGTTCTGATCCAAGAAAAGACGTTAACCTTCATATAACTTACAAAACAACTATTGGCATTCATATAGACACACTTAAACAACAGCTATGAGTACAGATATGATGTAAAAGAGAATAGCAAATACATGAAGATTACCATCTCTCTTGCATCATTCGTTGGACCCATATTGTTAAACCCAGTATTTTGATCGTCAAGTAGTTTGGCCAAAGTTTTGTTTTTTTTTTTTTTTTTTTTTTTTTTTTGCCAATTGGGCGCCAAATCCAAATGACTTTTCGGACGCACAATAATTTCTGCCCGCTTGATTTTTTTCCCTATTTCCTTTCTGACCCCCTGGACAATCAAAAACCACGCCTGCATTTAATGAAAGCTGGATTTAATATGTATCTGAATTTGTTGTTATGGTTCAGACAGTCAAGTTTAAGATATAGTTACACTATTTAGGACACATGTCGGATAAATGTTTTCAACGAAACAGCACCAAGCTTCACACAGTTTATAAATGGCAAAGCAATGCAGCAAGGACTGTTTGGATTTACAATCATATAGTTAAACTATAGGTACCACAAAAAAGGAACATGACAAAGATAGTGTGGAAGTAATGAACGGATACATTGTGTACTAAATTTCTTGGTAAATTTCTTATTTTCGGCGTCGGTAGATCCAACTGGAACCATTTTTTAAAGGTGTTACTAATATTTTTATGCGTAAATCTTAAGAAGAAAACAAACTGTAAGGAACTCACTTCTCTTTCTTCTATCCATTGCATCTCGGCGCCTTCTTCTAACATGATTTTTCCTCAAGTTATCTCTGCGCCTAGCCAACCATGAGCAGTAGTTTAGTTATTTTACCATCATTAACCCATTTTTTCCTAAAAAATAGAAAATAAAGCACTCTTGACATAATACAACTTAAGATGCTACTATTTTACATAAGCCTCTGAAATAAAGCTTTATATCCGGATGGTAACAATTTTGAAATAACAGTAACCATAAGTTTGATAAGATCATTTTTAATAGCTTCGTTCAGGCTATATAAAGATATTCATCTAGCCCATTCTATTTGACATTATACCTGACTATGACCAGCCACCGGTCAAGCTTAATTGTGCTACCTTCCCGCCGCTGAACATATGGCTGCATCAAAAACAGAACCCAGTTAAGCAAAATCAAAAAACACACTCGCCCATATTCCATAACAGCATCCACACCTTTATGCTAACTTTTGTTACTCATAAATCTTTTTAAATATGCATAAGTTAGTAAGGTCCAACTAATCCAAACACTCCCTTATTTCAAGCATCCTAAGCTAGTATCTTTGCAAAACTCAATATATATGCACTTCTTCTCTACAAAACCATTCTCATCACCAACACCTCTCGCCTGATTCTGTACTACTGAGGATATGTTTGGTTAGCCATTTTAGTTCTTTTTGGTCTAATTATTTAGAGTTCTTTTAGGTCCAATACAGTCACCTTCTGTAACACTTTCATTCATATTGCTTTCATTCATATCAGGTGCACCTCATAATAAAAAAAAGTAGCCAAACAGCTCTTAACTTAATGTCTCTATGAAATTGATTTGCAGATGACTATGTATCAGACCAAATGACTCAAACCTTGAAAGTTGTTCAGAATTAAGAACTAAAATGTAAACAATTAACTCAAGTATTTTTTTTTTTTCATTCAATTCTAGCATGGACCGATATTTAATCATTGTCAGTTATCTAATTGTTTACCTTATCTATTAGTATGTAGCAAACAACATGTGTAAATGGTTTGAGGTCCCATGATGGCAATGACAATAACACTAAGAATATGTTCATTTTTCAACAGATTACAGATGACATACCACTGCTTTGAGGTCCCATGATGCCAATGACACCAGCAGAGAGTGCACATTCAGCCACCTTCACTTGCTTAATAAAACTATCAAATACTTTGGTAATAAATGTGCCATCTCCTTGTATTAGGTGTGTGTAGTAGGTTATATGGCACCAATTAAGTCGAGTCACCACTGCATATACAGATAAAAGTGAATTTATTCAAAATTTTGGACTCCAACTTAATTTGTTTAAGAGGAAAATGATAGAGTAAACTATTACTCACCTGTATAACCACACACCAATCTCATATTGACTCATCTGCTTAATTAATGGCAACATGGTTTTTGCGCTGTCTATTCATCAGTACCCTTGTGCCTAACATTACTGACGTAGATCAGTACGCTCATGTTTCTTACCAGCCACCCATTATCTCACGAAAGATAAACTGAGCGTTAAAATTAAAAGATAAATCAATATATATATTTTTATTTTATTTTTTTTATTTTTGAACTTTAAGCACTTTAAGCATATCAGCGATAAAATGAAAAGATAAATCTATATTTTTTTATTTTTGGATTTTTAGCATTTTAAGCACATCAAACTCATAACACGCTTTAACTCAAAAACTAATACCTCTATTCCGAAAACCAACAACAATTTCAGCAGTTAAATGTATTCCAGCAGAACTTCTTTGTAGATAAATGTACTGAATAAGTAGATAAGCTAGCAAGTTCCCGAGAGATATGAGACTGCAATTCCATAAACAACCTGCAAAAGTAACAACCTTTCAAGCCTAAATCGTCAGATGAAACACAGGAAATATACAAACAACGGTATGAGCACCAAACTTACATGATCTCATATGAATGGCATTTTTCATGTAAGCGAGTCATAGAGACCTTTGCTATGAAACTGTGATAAGAAGACATGGGCCGCCGAAAGATTTAAGCGTGGATGATATTTTATCTCAACCTTCAGGATTTTTTTTTAATAGATTTACTGGCCTCCTTTTGACCCGTTAAGCATAAATCAGTTGAGAATCCACCTTCTTAATAGAGTTCTACTGTTTTCCTGATAAAAATTGAAAACTAATCAGTATATCAAAAACGATTATGGAAAGTACCTACATATAGTACTAAAAAAGTATTATATCATTCACTCTACTACATACAATTTATTGAAAGTACCAACAGACTTAGAAGTAGCACATAAAAGAACTGTTCCAGAAGTAACATAACATCAAGCTGGTTAAAAATTCTACCATATTAAGTACCATCTTCAAATATCACCCTCTTTAAATCCTGGTTTTTACTTAATATCTGATTTCATTTATACAGTTGTTTTAATGAATTATAACATAGAAAGCCAGTGTGACCCAACTTCCAGAAGGTAACCTGACCTGGAAAACACTTGGAGGAGATCATGGAACTTTTCAGTATGAATCATTTATGCCAAATCCGGATATACTGCAATAAGGCCATTTTTAGATTGTCTTCCAATTGCGCCTACATTTCAATAAAACAATAGTTTTGAATAAGATTGTGTAAACAAAATTTAGTCTCATATGTATATAATCAAGCTTACCTTTGTATACCACATTATTTTCTAGGCCGTCATTTATTTGTCGTTTAAACTCGCGCATTTCTTCAGCCCCCAAACCCACCCATTTGAGCCCCTAAACCCACATGTTTCAGCACCCAAGCGCGCCGATTCCAGCCCCCGTTTCAGCACCCAAACGCACTCATTTCATCCCCCATTTTAGCCCCCAAACGCACCCACTTTCGCACCCACTTCTGCACCTAAACAACCCGATTTCAGCCGCCGAACCCACCCATTTCAGCCTCCAAATCCGCACCATCAAATATTCCAACATACCTTCCCGTATTCCATGTAACTTGTCCGACAAACTTCTCAACCAAATTTTTATACTAATCCAGTACAACACAAAAAACTTATCACCAAATCTTATTCAAGTTACTCAAAACTCAAAAGTATTTTGTTAAAAAGGATTTGGTCTATCAACAAAAGCATTCATGGAACCATTATTAACCACTTACAACAGCAACCTAATTAAAGGCCAATATCAATAATCTGATCCATCATCAAGCCCCTCCTGGATTATCAACCACAAAAACAAACACATGTAAATGAAACGCTGACTATCGAGGTAGATAAAGAACAAAAGCCAAACATATTATCGAAAGAAAATCAAACGAAAAAAATATATATATAATCCATACTAACAGCAGAACACTAACCTGGTTTTGATCCATTAAAAATATATAATCATGTACCAATCATCACACCCCACCTCTTCCTGCTTCTTCATCAACTTAAATGCCTAAACACCAACACATAATATCACCAAATAACAAATCAAACATACTAAAAAACATCAAAATAAAAAATACACAGGTCCCTAAATAAAAAGGGAAAAAAAAACCAAACCCTAAAAATGAACAATCAGATCGACATCATTTTTTCCCCTCTTGGTATTTGTGGATCTTGGTACGTTTTGGATTTGTAGGATGAATTCGGTCTTTGTGTGTGTGTTTGTTGTGTTGATGTGTGCAAATGAGGGAGAGGAAGAAAGATCGAGAATTTTGTATTTGTGAGTGACTGGAAAAAGAAGTTTGTGGGGTAGCAAATTACTGTTGATTTTACTGGTCATCACCACACACACAACTGTAGCTGGAGCTAAAAAGTTTGGATATAGCAATTTTGGGGTAGCAAGCCCTATAGGAGTATAATAATAGAATGTGAAGTGTGAAAGTAACAATTTGGGGGAAAAGCACCGTAGCAAAGTTCCTGGTAAATGTAATATGGTATGGAGTATAATATAACTAGGTGGGCCCTTTTATTATATAATAATATTAAATAAAAACCAAATCCCAAATACATTTTATAAAACAAACAACACTAATACTATCATTCAATTTTTATTTCTTTCAATTCATACCGAATCTTATACCCATTGTGATTCCTAGCAACAAACCAAACGGCCCCTTAAATCAAACCAAGTCTTTTTCTAAATGCACATAGCGTTTGTATCCGGTAATGTTTAATTGCAAAAATTATTTTTTTAACCGGACAAGGAAATCGAGTCCTTCTCCTATAGTATTTAGAAGGAATTTAATCGAGTGTGATCAAGTGATTAAAAGAGAAATGGCGTGACTTACAAACCATAAAATTTGTAAAGTAAGCATGATTTCCCTTAACAAAATAGTGTTAGTTAAAACAAAAAAATTCAAATTTAAAATAAAAAACAACATTTATTTGGTGGCAAATAAAATAAATATTTCACATTTTAAACCATAAATTTAAACAATAAAGTTAAAATGGGTATTTTTGTTAAACAATTTTACTCAATTTTAAGTTTTAAAAAATTTCGTTTTCTCTTTATAGTAGAGATTGGTCCAAAGTTATATGGCTAAATGGATCTTGATTCAAGTTAGGGGACCATGATCTAATCCACGATCCAACTAACTTAAATAGATGGATCATGATCCTAATTTTTGTTTTAATTACTACAAATCTACAATAAGCCTAAAACCAAAAAAATCGAATATCCCTTTGGATCCTCTCAAATTGAGAGGTACAATTTGACTCAAGTTGGGACATTATGTGCCATTGGATTTGATCCAATAGCTCAAATCAAAAGAACTTCTTTTGATTTGAACCATTGAATCAAATCCAATGGCTCACAATCATCCAATTTGAGTCAAGTTGTACATCTCAACTTGAGAGGATCCCATTCCTAACCAATTTACACATATTGTTTCGCTTTGATTTTTGGGTTAACCACGTAAAAATATAGCTAAAGAAACGCATTTTCAACGTAAGTTTACCTTAATGATGTTTGATCATAAACGGAAATCATTTTCATTTATTAAAAAATTTAGGATCATAAAATCTTAATCATTTTTTTTTTTTTAACAACAATTTTTTTTCATACCTTATGCCACTTATCTCACAAGTGCCTCTAGCTATGCTTGAACCCACCACCTCTAAGTTGGTGGGCAATTCATATACCGCTAGACAAATGGCATTGGGTATAAAATCTTAAGGTGGTAGTTATTGGCCAGAGATGATGATGGTAGTAATCTGGATATGATGGTAGTTGTGGGCTATAGCTGTTGGTTGTTGTGGTAGCCGAAGATGGTGATGATTAACTGGCTGTAGTGAGAGGAGATGGTCATTATTGTAATTGGAGATGTTTGGGTGTTAGGGCCGTCTCGTGGTTTTTGGTGGCCCTAGGCAATAACGGCAAGGAGGCCTTATTGCACTTGTAAATTAGAGTTAAATTGCATGTAAACTTGAATTACCATATCATATATTTTTAATATCTAACGTATTTATATACAAGACTAAGAAAAATATGACTCTTTTTAAGTGGAGGCCCGGTGCGACGATATCACTTGCACACCCTTTGAGCCCCCTCTATTGGGTGCTTAGAGGGAGAAGAAAGATGATGGTAGGATATGTGTAGGATGGAGTCATCGAAGATACACCATGAAGAATGAGAGAGAGAATCTGAGAAAGATGAGTAGGCGGAGTTTGAAGAAAAAATATCCATCTTATCCTCATATGTAGACTTAAAAGGATAAAATACCTTCACTTGTGGGTTGTTAACTAGGGTTAGTGAGGGTCGTTAGAGGAATAGACTAACGGCACATAACGTTTGGCAGTTAAAGACAAATAATACATTTTTTCAAGTCAAAGGACGAACCACTGTGGTCAACGCAAACTACAAGGAAGAACAGTGTAATTTTCTATAAATTTCGAGATTAAGTTAGGATGAAGATGAGTGATTTTTTTTTATATACTAGATGATTGCACGCGCATAACAGCGACAGTGTATAGTAGCATCAGTTTGTTTGTTTGTGTCGTTATTTTATTTTATTGTATATATGGGTGTAAGTGAAGTGGAGTAAGTTTGTGGATTAATTTGTAATTAAATGTTTAAATAAAGAGTAAATTTCACGGATCGTCCTTATAGTTTGCGTTGACTTTAACATATGGTCCTTTGATTTTTTTCCAACCCAGATAGTCCTTAAATCGAAAACCCTTAACACCCCCGATCTCTTAACTAAACAGACGTTAAAATTCTGTTAATGTTCTTCATTTGCAATGCATGTGAAAATGTTATTGTCATTTTTAGTTTTTTTCTTGTTTCTTTTTGGTCCCGCACATTCCAATACAATTTAAATGACTCTTTTTCTTCCTATGCACCTAACTAAAACTCTACAGCCCAGAATTTTACATTATTATGTAATTTTGCTTTTATCCACTAAATCAAGCTTTTTTTCTTATTAAAATTTTACTCCATTTTTTTTTGTTACCCATCATACATGCTCATTATTTATTATGTAATTACGTGCTTAAAGTTAAAGACCAAGTCCATACAAAACAGTCGAGTCAAACAACGTTTGAGTTGTGTTGACACTTGACAGAAGACCAAATCCATTTTCACATTTATTTAGTTTCCATGCACATTCAAAGTTGTTGCATGCTTGCATGCATTTAGAAAGAGGAGTGGACCTCCACTTCATGAATTTGTCATTTAGTCCCATGCTTATTAGTTAGTTTTGTTCCTGAAGTCTAGAAATGCATTAGTCATCATTTATTCGTTTTTTTAGCATTATAAATTGTGTACTTTGCTTTTGATGAAAGGCAGAGAAGAAAAATGTTTGAGTAAAGTTAGTATTAGATTTCTATTTCTTATTCTTTTGCTTGGAGATTACCAAATTCTTTTTCTTTTTTTCCTTCTAAACTCAAAAAAGTCACCAACCATGATTCACTTATTCATTGGATCTGAAAACATAATCAGAGGAAAACTCAAAAACAATCTGGTAACACCACACGATCACACCCCAAAAACCATCCAGGCGTCATCATAGATGAGCGAAAGAATAGAGAGTAATGTCATAGCATTTTTTTAGTTGGTTTATTGATTATGATTGTAGATAGAAAATTAGAAATGAAGGTTTATGTTCATCAACTGGGTTTAATTGGTAAAATTTCTTTTGAAGATTGAAGTTAAGAAAAAACTTGTGGTGTGGTTTTGATTGATCGGTGGATAATGGTGGTCATGTAAATATCACTTGTATTATAGGCTTATTGTGTTGGGTCACTTTAGTTGGTGAAAACATCTTGTTTTTTAAGAAAATTTTTCATAATAAAATGAAAAAACTGAAAACTCGTTTAGTCACACTTATTTACAACAATTTCTAAAAAAGGTAAAATTCTCAATTTTCAAATTTTAACTAGAAAATGAAACCACAATCTACTCTATTCCATTTTTTATCCCAAAAAAAAAAAAAAAAAAAAAAAAAAAAAGTTTCCCAATCTACCGGTAAAGTATCTCATTCTAATCACCATTGATAACACCTTCACATTCCATCCTTGTCGTCGCTACCCACCATCGCAATCCAAGGTAATCTTTTTTAAAAAGGAAACATAACTCCATTTAAACGGGTTTTCATAATTTTCAACTCTTCTCTATAGAAGAAAAACAATTCTCTTCTCAAGGAATCAAGAAACGAAATAATAAGAAATTTTTTCTAGAACTAAACGCTACATTAGTTTTTTATTTTTTTAATCTTACTTAGAGTTTAGGATATTTTGGTTTTTTGAAGTTAGTTTTTTAAATTAGTCAATTCTTGGTGTTATTATCAAGTAGATTTGGGGTTAATTTTCACTACATTTGATTGATTGCACGTAACATAATGGTGGGTTTTATTTGATGAAACATTTGATATATAATCGAAGTGTATATATATATATATATATTTTCAATTAGTAAGATATGGTTGCAATTGACTTAACTATTATAGTAAGAATCATATTTGTTTGGGAAATTTGTTCCCATATGTAGTTAGATTGATAAGGATTATTGGATGGAAGACATATCACAAAGGATCTAGGTGCTGCTTGTACTTATAAATAACATTTCAGAAACTAATTTTCAAGTACCAGTAACTAACGGGATATACATTCATTTTGACAATGCAACTAATTAACATGGAATCTAATAGCGGAAAAAGGCAATAACTAGATAGAGTCACATTGCTTGATCAAACCCTTGTTGGTCATATACTCTCACTTCTGCCTTTCGGCAAGGCTATTGAAACCAACATTTTTTCAAAAGGGGATATCACGGTGGCACCACTTTCCAAGTATAGGAATAGATAACTGGTTTGTCGAACAAGTATGCCAGGGTGATAGGTATAAACTGCTCTAAACTATGATGCAGATCCTGCTTAGTCACAAGAATCATCTCATCTAAGTATTAAACTAACTTGTCTCAAATCCTGCGGACTTGTCTACGAAGATGTATCAGATAATCCATTATCTTGGCAGCACATATGGAACAACGTTGAAAAGGCTTACTTTGCAAATGCCTCAAAACCAACCCAAGATCAAGCTCCCACCTTCACTAAACTCAACGTGCGAATTAGAGTACCTACTATTGAAGGATTGCAACATGAGTGACTACTTGACACCTAAGGGGTTCCCTTTGCTATCTTCGCTCACCCTCATTTTAAATAATAAGATTACTGCAACTAGATTACACTCGTTCCTACGAAGCTGTACACAACTGACAAAGCTAAATCTGATAATTAATGTCTTAGTTAATTGATAGAATTTTGATAAAAAGTTAGTCTTTATATGAAAAAATATTTTGATTTGGGGCGTAGGTGGTAAAGGGTAACGACTTCAGCGAAGGAGAGGAAGGCAACCCTAGTGTCTCATAATTATTGGATTGTGTGCCCGATATATGATTCATGAATTTTTTTAGGTAAACATTATAAACTCAATTACTCAAGCTATATATATGTGTATACAAGATAGTGAGAGTGGGTTGATAATCATATGTTTTTTTTCTTGTCACAGTACTATGCTCATACACAGACAACCTACGTCCTACCCACCCCTCCTGTCAAGTTTGTGGTGCTCAAAGTTGGGTTATGCATAACTGACCAACTACAAGTTGCAGCTGCCTTATCGTCACACTCAGTCTAAAGGTAAACAAGTACAACCGCTTCAAACATTTAAACGTATAAGTTTCATATTTTGTAAAGCTTACTACTAACATGATGACAACTTCAATGTAGATGTTCTATCAAACCAATGGTCCTGAAACACCAGAAGACTCGTTTGAACCTAAAAAATACAAAGACATGGATATGAGGAGCATGCACCAGTTCGAGATCTGGTATCTTAGAACAAGCTGAGTGAGCTTTTGCATAAGTTGTGAGTCTGTGAAAGACCAGATTTTGGAAACACTGTGGCCTTTTTGGCTTGTACTTGATGAAGAGAGTAACATTTAAGAGAAACTTTAAAATGTAACTTTATTGCTTTAACTTTGCTTGATTACAAATGCTTATCATCCATCACATATTATTATATATACTAAAAGGGGGAACGTTTTACTATTCGACACTGTAGCTACAGTGGACGAAACAGTGCACGATTGCAAAATAGTCCCTAAGGTGAAACTGTCGTTGCAAGATAGGTTCTTCGGGGACTAACGATGCAATATGCCGGGGACTAACGATGCAACACGTCAAGAATTTTAGGGACTTTTTATGTAAAAAAATATATTATTTCCAGAATTATTTTGTACCTAACGAATTTACAAAAATGGTCCTTCCGGTTAGCTGTAAACATCACCGTTAGTCCCCCGTTAGCAATCTTTTGCAAATTTAGTCCTTAATAATTTTTTCCTTGTCGTTTTATTTCGATTTTATATTAGACACAACATTCTCGTAGCAACGCGCGGGTGCCCTCACTCGTTTATACTAGTCTAAGAAATATTCTAGAATTTAGATTTCCATGGATCTCTAGATAATTCCGACTTCATATCTATATTCATATATTTCTATCACACTTAGCTACAACCTTCCATACACTTTTATAGATATTTTACATAGATATAATCTATGATCATTCTTTGACTTTCTATAAACTTCTTGATCATAGGTTCGGGCTTTTATGTATAGGCCAATCTTTATTGGATTAAATCAAATTTACGATCCAACATGGATCTCAAACTGCTGCATGCTCCTCATATCAATGTTTATGTAGTTTTCAGGATCAAACGAGTCTTCTGGTGACCATTGGTTTGATAGAACATATATACTGAAGTCATCATTATGTTAGAAGTAAGCTTTACAAAATATAAACTTATAGGTCCAAATGTTTAAAGGAGTGGTATTTGTTTACCTTTAGACCGAGTGTGATGATAGTTGATCAACTCCTTGTTAGACCGAGTGTGCTAAAACCCTCTTCGAATCTTGAAAAATGGTCCTGTAAAGCTTGTACTTTTTTAAACCCTTATAAACGGTCAAGTTGTAAGAATTGTGCGTCTGATCATGGTGACGGTGCCTCACGTGCTAATGTTCAAGCCTGACATCCATATGTCGGATCCGGGAAGTTTGTTTTTCTTTAAGTTTTTTTGTAATTGTAACTTTCAAGTTTAAACACCAAAATTATATAATTCTTAAATGACCCAGACTGGAACCCGAATTAAACCGAACCTGACTAACCCGAATTTTAAATATAATCAGGTTTGGATATGTTTTTTAAGACTTGACCCGAACTGACCCGAGTGACCGCACCCAATTAACAACCCAAGAATTAAAGTTCAAAAGAGTACGCGGGCAAATCAAATATATCTTTCAAAATCGCTCTCTCAAAAAACCTTTCATCCCCTCTTTTCAAAAACCCTAATTTCAATTCCCCCCAAATCAATAGCAACAATGTCGTCATCATGGACATGTCCAAGTTGCACATTCATAAACCCAAATTCTCTCAAACCCACTTGCCAAATCTGCTCAAATTCGAAACCCACTTCACAATTTTCATCATCTTCAAAACCCACTTCGAATCTTGAAAAATGGTCTTGTAAAGCTTGTACTTTTTTAAACCCTTTAAAACTGTCAAGTTGTGAGATTTGTGGGACTCGAAACTCGTCGTTTTCGTCGAATATGAATCTTGATGATCAGGAATTGGAGTCGGGTTCAAAGGGTGTTGGGAATGTGTTTTTGCCTTTGTTGCAAAAGTGTAGTAATAGTACTAATAATAAGAGGAAGATTGGGGATGATTCAGTTGATGTTGATGAGGTTGTTGCTGATTTAGGCAGGCGTGTCTCGTGGGGTTAAATCGAGTAACAAAAAGGCGGTTGATATTGGTGAGTGAATTCTATTGTATTGTTTTCGGGCTTTCGGCTGTCTTTTTTTGTTATGTTTTGCAAATGTTTAGTATGTATGCATTGTGATTAGCATTTATATGAGAAAATGTGTTTAGAATGTGATTATGTGAAACCGAATTAGTTGTAACAAAACATGGTTTTTGCGACAACTAGTAATAATTGTTTAATGACGTGGATTATTTCAGAAAGTACACTTTATGTTGAATAAGGGTATATAAGTAAGTTTACTCTAGCATTTGATAATAGGTTTGAACCTGCAAGTATCAGACTTGTTACTACGAATTGGTTAGTTGACCTTAGAATTAGGCTAGTCAAACACTTTTAAGATAATTACATTCTCATTCTGTGGTTCTCGAGAGAGAAGGAAATGAATTAAAAAGGATATAAAGCTTGTGCTTTTGCGTGAGTTTTGTGGTGTTTTTTGTCATGATATATTATTTGTTCTTGCTGTTGTTGTATGTGGTCTTTGTCAAACAATCAGCTAGTCCCCCCAACGAGGACATATAAGTATTTAGTTACAAAATGTTGATGGCTACAAGTTCTTGTCATATTACTAATGGGAGTGGCCATTGATATGAGTTTTGTTTCATTGTTTAGCGATGTAGTTTCATTTATTGAGTTACTTTTATAAATTAAATAAATCTTTATTCTTCATTTTACAGTTAAAGTTGTGGAATTTGACTTTGGCCGTGCTTTTGTGTAAATGCAGTTATACTTGATGATGATACTTTTGAGTTGGGAGGTTCCCATGAGATTAAATCCGCTGGTAAAGCGTTGGTTGGCTCTGGTGAGTTTGAGAGTTTGAAGCTTTGTTATTGCTTGTCGATCATTCGTCTGCTGATATTGATTCTTGAATACAATCCAAGTCTTCGTGTAACTATCTGTTTATTATGATTGCATGATGTCTTCTCATATATAGATGCATTGATGAATTGTTTGCAGATGAAACTCGAGCAAAAGAGGATTTGAGGACGTTAAAAATTTTGAGTTACAATGTGTGGTTTGCAGAGAATATCGAGCTTCGTATAAGAATGAGAGCCATTGGTGATATTATTCAATTGCATTCCCCAGACATCATATGTTTGCAGGTATTGTAAAGATTGGATCATGTATTATAGTTTTTTTCTTTTGGTCAAATCGTCAAGGTTAACAACATATAACGGTAGAATTTTGATTAAAAGTAAACTATGCGTGGGACAAAACGTTGTAACTTTCATGGGTGGATGGATGTTTTTTATTTATAAATCGTCAAGGTTAACAACATATAACGGTATTATAGAATTTTGATTAAAAGTTAATTATGCGTGGGACAAAACGTTGTAACTTTCATGGGTGGATGGATGTTTTTTATTTATGTTAATGTGATTGTGTTTATACTGTAGGAGGTCACTCCTAACATCTATGCCATTTTTCAACGAACCAATTGGTGGAAGTCGTATAAATGCTCACTTTCTTCTGATAAGGCGATGACCAGGCCATACTTTTGCATGCAGGTACCACACCATCATCATTCATATATTTTGTGTGATTATTTTTAATCTTTGTGAAATTAACAAATTATATACTTTCATTGTAAAAGTTTTTTTTAAACATTTTACTCTTAAGACATTAAAATTATATTTACTGAAATGTTGCAAAGGATCATATTGCCTAGTTACTCTCGGAATAAACTTTGAATCTATTTTAGGAATTATTTTTTGGGATGCATTCTACATTGATTAGTGGTAAAATATTAAGCTGATTAATGGTATACATGTAAACTTAGTGAATTACCCAGCTTTATGCAATCAGTTATCTGATTTTTCGAATTGCAATAATCACTTTCAAGAAGACACAGGGCAATTGTCAATATGATGAAAAACTTTCTGAATTTTACGACTGTGTTCTATTAGTTTATAAAAAAATCATGTTTTTGACATAATCTAATGGAATTTGCAGCTTAGCAAATTGCCTGTGAAATCCTTTGGATGTAAGCAGTTCAGTTATTCTGCTATGGGAAGAGAGTTATGCATTGCAGAAGTTTCAACCCAAGGCGGCACTCCTTTAGTGGTAGCTACATCTCATCTTGAGAGCCCCTGCCCTAGCCCACCAAAATGGGACCAAATGTATAGTAAAGAACGTGTGAAACAAGCAAACGAAGCTGTTGACTTTCTCAAGAAAAACCCAAACGCAATCTTTTGTGGTGATATGAATTGGGATGACAAATTGGATGGTGAGTTTCCTCTGCCAGATGGATGGTTTGACGCTTGGACTGAACTAAAACCTAAAGAAATCGGATGGACTTATGATACAAAGGCAAACCTGATGCTGTCTGCTAATTGGAAACTGCAAAAACGTCTTGACCGATTCTTGATCAGTTTGCGTGATTTAAAAGTTGAAAGTATTAATATGGTTGGGACTGAACGTATACCAGAAGTGACATATATGAAGCAGAGGAAAGGCAAACCTGATTTGGAGCTACCTGTTTTGCCCAGTGATCACTTTGGTTTGCTGTTAACTATGGTTGCACGGTAGTTTTTATGGTGCTTGATGTCTTTTTGCTATGATGATTGATAACTAATCATGGGGGCATGTGATTTGGTGGATCAATCGTTTCCACATTTTCTGTGAAGTATTTTTGTGAATACTAATGTGAACCAATATTACTAGGAGTAAATGGATTATCTTTTCTTATATCTATTTGTTTCATACAAGTTAAAATATTTGTCTCGTAGTTTAACATCATGCATTGT
This sequence comes from Artemisia argyi, assembly GCA_030686995.1. Taxonomy (NCBI): domain Eukaryota; kingdom Viridiplantae; phylum Streptophyta; class Magnoliopsida; order Asterales; family Asteraceae; genus Artemisia; species Artemisia argyi. Next base: position 33,324,313 of record CM060695.1, read on the forward strand.
TGGTCTTGTAGAAATGTAGTAGTAAAAATACTAGGAGGATGATTAGGGATGATTCACTTGCTGTGGATGATGATTCTGTTGATTTTGGAGTAAAGAACGTGTCAAACAAGCAAATGAAGCAGTTGAGTTTCTCAATAAAAAATCAAATGCGGTCTTTTGTGGTGATAAGAATTGGGAAGACGAATTGGACGGTGAGTTCCCAATGCCAGATGGATGATTAACGCCTGGACAGGACTGAAGCCGACAGATGTTGGTTGGACCTTGAGGTTTTGATACAAAGGCAAATCCAATGATATATGCTAATCAGAAACTCTGCAAAGACACATTGACCGATTCTTGATCAGTTAATAATTTATACAAATAGACACAACACATTAATTCAGCAAACACTAACCAATCATTAGCGAACTTACATAAAAGCATAAGACAAATAGTATCTTCTGGTGTACGTTACTTGCTGATGTACTACTCGGAAGAGATTTGATCAACATCCATATTGCTCTGCCTTTTTGTTTGACCATAGCTTGATTGTCCTGTCCTGGGAAACAGTGGCAATAGTTTGTCCATCTGCAACTACATCAACAGATGTCACTTTAGATTCGTGACCAGAAAGGACCTTCACGGGCTTAAAATCTCTTGATGACCATACCTTAGCAGTCATATCATATGAAGCAGTTACCAAAAAGTATCCCTCTTGAGGCTCAAATTTAATTTGAGAAATAAGTTTTGCATGGGCAGGAATTGTGTACAAACATCCCTTCTTCCTCAAATCCCAAATTCTACAAGTATTATCTTCACCTCCTGTTGCTAAATGATACCCATTTGGTGAAAAGCTAATACCCAAAACCGGCTTCACATGACCTTCCAAAGCAAGAATGCTTCTTCCCGACCGTAGGTCCCACACAAGAGCCAACGCATCAAGCCCATAAGACGCTGCAAGTGAGCCATCAGGGTGAAAAGTCAAACCATACACGCTTCTGCTATGACCTTCTTGATAAAGCAACTCTTCACCGGTCTCAGTATCCCACAATCTCCATGTGTTATCAAAGCTAGTTGTACCCAAATACTTGCCGGATGGATGGAAAGCAACACGAGCTAAGCGGTTCAACTGACCCTTGTATGTATTAAGCAAAGTTCCTTGTGTGTTCCATAATCTTGCAGTGCGGTCAGCAGAAGCAGTTGCTATAATGTGGTGGTTGTTGTTTGCTGGAGAAAATGCAATATCTGTAGCTCGTTGAGTATGCCCCTTTAACGAAGACACAATCTTTACTTGTGGCTGCATGCTCCGTATCTTACCACCTCCAGTTAAAGAACATGTAGCAAGAAACTTGCCATCAGAGGAAAACGAGCACCCTGAAAGCCGCCGATCATCACCAATCTCACTAGAAACCATATCAAAACTACTTTTAAAAGCATTATTCTCCAATGCCCAAGCATCTTGACCATCTCTCGCCCTCCCTAACCTCACCGCGGCTTTCAAAACGGATATTCACTTTCAACTGATGCCATTATGTTGAATTCTAAAACAGGTTTACGTACCTGAAGGGGAACCGATGAGTGTGGTTACGAAACCTTATGATCGAATAATTAATGGCCGGGATATCGAAGAATGTCTCCAACCCTGCCTTGTACTACGTATTTATATATTCTCTTGCATATTAACCGACTAACAAGATGTACGTTGGGCTTCTACTTACTATATCAAAACCCATAAAGTTATATTAAAGTATTAAACCCAACAAGTTAAGTATGTGCCACATTGGCTTGTACTTATATTAAAACTCGACAAGTTATGATGATAGTGCCCGAGGATCCGAGCTACGTCTCCTTGAATCAAGTAAGTGTTTGTTTATTATTTACATGTTGTTATAATTCTGTAGTAACTATTCATACATGTTTATATGCCTTGATGATTAATTTGCATTAACATGATGTACGTATTGAATATTGATGTATATGACTCGTGTGTTTGATTTGATAAAACCATGCTTCCGCAGTTCCGCGTTTACTTTATCTTGATAATATATTGTGAATATATTGATCTTGTTTATATGGCACACGAAATTTTAAAATATGCATAGACTTTACATTAAATTCCATTAGGAATAGATGACACAAACAATCATACATTTGGCCATAATCCCATAAAGAATCATACTTTTGGAAAAAGCTCCTAATCGTGTGTCTATGTGACGGTAGATTATTGGTTCATAAAAAAGCAAGTACTTTGCTACAAGTAAAAAATACGGATACACATATTTACTTACAAAAATACACATATATTTAGGTCTATGAATCATTTCTTATTCTTTTATATGTAAACAATTCGAGGACAAGACACCATTAAGAGCACCGTGTGTCGTGGTGTATATGTCTCGCGTTATAGCAAAAAGTGCTGCTATCTCAACACTTTTTACATATAAATCGAAACCTATAACTTAAAGTAAAAACACCCTCCCTCCATCACTTGCATTATATATATGACACTCCTTGGCCTACACATAATCTAATAAAACACAAATACAACACAAAAAAAAGAAGAAGAAAAAAAAAACGTATGGCGTGGGTTGGTCATGACTACACCAACCCTTATGGCACGAAGAGGGGTGTCGAGCTGGCGTTATAGGATGACGATATGGGATGGCGCGAGACTTTCCAGCCACCCACACCATGCCCTCTAAGAAAAACACCTTCACACCTTTTAAAAGCAAATATTAAGCCCAAAATATTTTTATTTTGGTCTAAAACAATTTAATATATACCCCAACAACTAGGGGTGTTTGTCTAAGGTTATATTTCGGGCTTAAGCTTATGTTTTATGAGCGGCTTACTGTTCATATATACTCCCTCCGTCCCATAATAAGTGTCCACTTTGAATTTTCTAAGTCTTTTTTGTTCAAGTTTGACCGTAAATGTTTTTATTTGTGTTATATAATACTTGATGAAAATTATACCAAATGAAAATACACTTAAAACCAATCTATTCATATATTTTTTATCAAGTATTATATAACATAAATATAAATATTTATGGTCAAAGTTTAATAAGAAAGACTAAAAAAAGTCAAAGTGGACATTTATTATGGGACGGAGGTAGTAATAAGATTATAAGCCCATATTTAGTGTTTGGCTTAGATTATTACAATTGATAAGGTGAAATAATTAAAAAAAAAATTACAAATATAAAAATGTGTGATTATTAAATGAGTGTATAGAAGTCATAAACCTAACCTATAAGCTTCGCTACACACTTAATTAATCTTATTTTATTATATAAGCTAATAAGACCATAAGCCTTTGAATAAGCTCACCAAATAGCCTAAAACTTTTTTATTATTGCATTTTTCTTGTTTGTTTATGAGAAATGATTGAAAAATCTAAATATACACTGGGCCCGTTTGGTTGCCTGTTTTCGATTGGGTTTAGATGTCATGAAATCTTTGTTATTCGTTTGGTTGGAATTCATGGTATTTAAAAATTGGATTAATGCCTAAACAGTATATGAGAGAGAAATCCGAACGTGCTACACAGGTTTTGCAATTTTAGTCTGTCCTTTTCTAAACTAGTGGGCCACATTTTAATTCTAACCAATCATATTTTTCTTTTTATCCCCCAATTATTAATATAAATAATTTTAAATTTATATTTTAATATATACTTCCTCCGTCTCAAAATTATTGTCAGAAAACAAGAATTACAAAGTTTAATAAAAGTGGGGTTACTTTTGTTTTCAACCACTCAAAAAGAATATTCCCCTACTATATTTTCTAGTTTTTACTTAAAAGGAAAAATAGACAATTAATTTGAGACATCCAACAATAGAAATATGATCAATAATTTTGAGACGGGGGTAGTGATATATATTTAAATATTATTTTCTCTCTCCTACTTAAACCCAAATCGAAATCATAATCTATAACTTTACATTCAAATTCAAATCCTAATCTAAACCCATCTACAAACCAAACGGGCCTTACTAAAAAATATTAGGGAGAAAATGATTAGTTTACAAATAAATAAGTCTTTGCAACCACCACCACCACACAAAATTAGCATTCATGTAAACATTTTTATGATTTTTTCTTCTTTTAAGAGTAAACAACAATTTGAGACAAGGTCAAAAGACATTGTTGGGGCATTCATTAATGCGGTTTATGAAATGATCTAAAATGATGAAAATATTTATATTTTATTTCAACCATAGTGAATATCATTTCATGTTTATATGAAATTTAAGGTCCTAATTCTTGAACCTTTTTACATATTTTCATATATACAATGCATGTGTTATATCAGACATTTTATAAAATTGTTAAGGTTTATACCATAGTAAATATATGTTAAAAATATCAAAAGGTCTAATAATTGATGTAGGATTTTATTAACATTTTTTTTGAAAAGTTTAGCATATTGAATGCTCTTAAGAAAGCACTTCTACACTTTTTAAAACCAAATATTAAGTCCAAAATATTTTTATTTTGTGCCAAAACAATTTAATTTACTCCCCAGGCTCATATTAAATATTTATTTTCATAATACACAAAGTTTAAGAAATCTCACTAACTTTACTTTTCATCAATCAAATATCATATTTACCTAATAAAATCTATTCTCATTGGTTGAATGAAAACACAAAATAGTAATGTGACATTTACACTTTGTTGTCGAAATTTTTTAAGGGGGAAATTAAATGAAAGTAAAGAAATGTAAAGTTGAGAGGAAAGTAAAAGAAATAAATTTTTATATTGGTTGTGTTATATAGTTTGGAAAAAGAAATAAAGAAAGCGAAAGTATAAATAATGAATGTTTGTGTGTCATATTTTTATACAATTGATTTTATAGGATTATCACTATACCCTTATAAACAAAAAGGTATAATGATTTGATACTTACAGCATTGGGTACCTTGATCCGGAGTTATTTAATAACTTGGTCCACGTCAGCCTCCACAATAACTTGGCAAGTTATTCAATAACGCGGCGTGTCTTAACTCACAATAACTCAGCTAGTTATTCAATAACGTTGCGTTAACTTGGCAAAAACTTGGTAGGCGGTGTGTTAACTTGGCAATAACTTGGGTTAAAGTGATTTTTTTTTTTTTTTTTTTAGGCAACAATACATGTTAACGCAAGTTATTGCAATAACTTGCTACGTTAATGCCCGAATAACTTGGCAATAACTTGATAGACGGTATGTTAACTTGGCAATAACTCAGTCCACGTCAGCCTCCATGTCATCTTAACTTGACAATAACTTGGGTTTATTGTCGAGGTACCCAATGCTCTTACAATTAATGTAAACTTTGTCAATAACCTTTATATATTTTGTGGTTATTATTAGGGCTAATTGTTTGAAAATATATCATACTTGTTATTTTTGGTTATTATGTGTACTAATTATTATTTTTTTATTGAATTTTTAAATTTCGATCATTGTGTGTGTATTTTGTAGGGGTGGCAATTGTTGACACGACACGAAGTTAAACAGGTTTGGGATGAGGATAAACAAGTTTGGGTCAAAACAAGTCAACTCGTCTAACCTGTTTAATAAATAGGTCGTGTTTGGGTTGAGTGAATATTAAACAGGTCAACCCATGAACCCGTTTAAGTATATAAGGCTCTAAAAATAAAATATATAACATGTTTTTTTATGTTGGATGTGGATTAAATGTATTATGTTATGTACTTGATATGATTGAATTATGAGTACATCAAATATCATAGAAATTGACTCTTATAACTGAGAAAATTGTCGTATAGTTATTTGTCTGTTATTTTTATTATATTTAAAATTTTTATATCATTTTGGCATTTAAGCTAGTTAAATCAACAAGCCACAAACCTTATTCACTACTTGTTATATTTATTTAAATAGATTAAACGGGTCTAAAATGGGTTACACATGTTATACAGGTGCGGGTGAGGGTTGAATTTTTTGATACGATTAATGAATGGGTCGTGTTTGGATAGAGATTATACTAACCTGACAACACGCGAACCTGAATAAATTAACACCAACACGACTCAATTGCCACCTAGTATTTTGTAACCATTTTACCCGTTACTTTTTTTTAAATTCGAAAGGTCAAATGGTCTATGCTAAAATATACGCAATAAAATTTTAGTACACAAAAACAAACAATAACTTTCAGTCCATTTCCACTCATTAGGTCTTCTGCCACTGCTCATCGCCGTCCGTGGTCCGCCGGTGCCGGACCGCCGCTCCATTTCAAACCGTCAAAGTGATTGGTAATATACTAAACACTATTTAATTTATATGTCTGAATTTTATATTAAAAAAAAAAAAAAAAAAAAAAAAAAAAGAAAAAAAAAAAAGAGTAATAGTTGGGTGATTATATGTGTGTAGGTTACACTAATTTTTCTTGTTAATTATTAAGTGAGGTTTATTTATGTTTGTTGTTTAGAAGTTTTAGATAATTGGGCGACAAGTGTTTTGGAGTCTGTGGACAGACTATTAGTTGGGGTGGTTTAAATGGGTTGACCCGGACATTTAAAAAAAAAGAAAGAAAAACAGATTTTAAGGGGGTGCTTGTTTCGGCTTATATAGCCGGCTTATGTCTTATCTGGTTTTGGGCTTATGTTTTTTAAGCTCACTTTTTGTGGCTTATTTTGAAACTTATATAACTTCATTATGGTCATAATGAACTTATATAAGCCGAAAAGTTTCAAAATTAAGCCACAAGAAGTGAGCTTATGAACATAAGCCACAAACCAAATAAACCATCAGCCGGCTATATAAGCCGAAACAAACACCCCCTTAAAATCTATAATTGATTAGATTGGTTATACGGGTTAAATGGGTCAAACGGGCCGCATTGCTAACCATTTGACCTGTTTAACCCGTGTAACACGTTTCACCCACCAACCCATTCAGATAAACGGGCTGTGTTTAGGTTATGTATAAACTGGTCGTGTTCGTGCTGGGGCTTTTTGACCCACCAACCCGAACACGACGCGAATTTTCACCCCGAGTTGTTGTCGTTTTTTTGCAATTTTCAAACTAATTGTGATTAGAATGATTTTAATGGGATTTTGTTCTCATGATTTGAACCATTAAATGTTACAGTATAAATATATGGTATTAAAGGATTATGATGGACTCCTTTCTGCGTGTACAATGAGTTCAAGTCATGAAAAGTGATTTACCCTTTGTCACAAAGGGTTTGTAACTCGCTTTTTCACATTCCATTGATTTGTATTTTGTATAGTTTGTGATATGATTATTATGGTTTGATAAGCACGGTTGAGGGTGTTTGCGAATATTTGTTCAGTCCAGTACAAGATGTAGTTATTCACCATAGACATGGTCTGTTTTTTAGAATTAACAACGACAACAATACCCAATCCCGCGGGATCGGTTTGTTACTTTTATATAATTTTTTTCTATGTCAGCTTTTTCTGTATCGTGATTTGTAGGTTTTTGTGCTAGGTGGTTTTTGCTTCTTAAATTTGGTAATTATGGTGATAATGATTTTAGTTGACGAATGATGACAAGTACGGCTATAATGAAAATAGTTGGTGTTTAGGACATGATCACTGGTTAAAAGAATGATCATGACGGGATTCTGTTTTAACGAGACTTGAACCCATGAAACCACTTTCGTCACAGCTTACATATTGCTCTACGGAAAATTATCTATGTTATTCTTTAATTTTTCTTTTAAGTTACATATGTCAAGTCACTTGTCCTCTAGAAAGTATGTAATTAGCTTAACAACTATTTTGACCCACTTGAATCCATTGTTAAATTTTAAATATAGAAATTTTGTTCATGTGTGTACAATTGTACAAAGATGTGATTTGAATGTCATGGTATCATTATTCGTTGATTTCTTATCCTATTGATTTATACTTGTCTGCTTTTCTTTGTATTTGCAGTATAATGGAACCAGAAGATTACATTAGCCGCATGCCACCAGACGTGATAAGTAACATTTTAGATTGTCTGCCGACACATGATGCAGTGAGGACTGATATATTGGCGAGAAATTGGAGGTTTAATTGGACTATGATCACCCAACTCATATTTGATGCTGATTTCTTTCGGTTTATACTTGGACCGGATGAAGATAAAAAATTTAACGGGAGGAGTTTGAGTAGACTTCTCATTCATCTTAAAGGTCCCATAAGAAAGTTTGTTTTTAATTGTTATCCAGATTCAGAATTGATAGATGTTGAGGATATCAATCATTGGATTTTGTTTGTCTCTAGAAACGGAATTAAGGATCTCACTCTTGGAAATTTTTACCGAGACGACCCATTTAAGTTGCCAACCCAGCTTTACTCTTGTATGGAGATGGAACATTTGAAGCTTGAGCATTGTTGTTTTCGTCATTCACCTAGTTTTCGAGGTTTTCCAAATCTACGGAGCTTAGATTTTTTTAATGTAGGATTTCAGAGCTATACTTTTGGTGAGTTTATATCTCGGTCTCCACTACTTGAGATTCTGAAATTTAGAGAATTTGGTAGAACAAAGGAAGTGAAAACCGATGAGATTGCAAAACTTCGAAATCTGAAAACCTTATCTTTGTCGTGGTTTAGTTTTGATTGGCAGATGGCAATCAAAAGTTCAAGTATCTTTCAGCTTATGGGCCTTCCAAAACTTCAGGAACTTAGTTTTGATTTTTGGATGTGCGATGTAAGACTATGTTTGCTCTTTGAAATTCACTTATTAAAATGATATTGTTGTGATGCTTTTTGAAAAGGTTTAACTGACTAAAGGTGCCATTCTGTATACATTTTCTTTTAGTTGATGACAGCAGATGTTGTCAAAAAGAAGGTCCCAACCTCCTTTAACTGCCTCAAGACTCTAAAATTATCCTTTATAGATTTTAGCGATGAAGTTATGGCATCATTTGTTTTCGAAATGATATGTGCCTCCCCAAATTTGCAGACACTTGAAATCGAAGTGAGTGGAATACTTATGCATCAAATTAATCTTCAAAAAATATCATAGTTGTGCATCTGAATATTTTTAAATCTTGCAGGCTTGTGACAATTATGTCTCACCCGAGACACTTTGGTCTTTAGAATTAGACCCCAAGACAGCGGGGAAACTGCTGTTACCGGATGTGTCCTTTACATCCTTTAGAGGTTCAAAGAATGAAGTATGTTTGTTAAGGTATTTGCTTGCTTGTTCCCCTTTACTAAAGAAGATTAGTATTAGGCTTGAGTTAGAGTCACTGGTTGGTGGTAGAGATGAAAGGTTTAAGTTATCTAAAAAGTTGAAGAAGCTCTATCGAGCCTCCCCAGCAGCCGAGATGGACATCTCCGAAAGATGGTGTTGTCCTTGAATTTGACTTTTCCTGATTTGACCCGTTTGAAATGGACTTCTGGTAAATTTAGTAGTTTGAACCTAATTTGGGAAGTTTTATCAAATTTTGTTTAATCTTATGGCTTCAGCAGCACTTCTAAGTATGTAATCGAATTGACTTTTATTTAATCATGGATTGATGGTGATGGTTCGTGTTTTATCTTGTAACTGGGCTTTCTATTTTAATTCAGAGTAATTTGAAATGAATATGTGACTTCTGAGAGTAATGGTCATTGTGTTAATTACCTGAGTCAATGCTCGATGCACCAGCAATATGTATATCAGCTTATGACAGGTTATTTAACAGTCTTATTGAATGTCATGTTCTTACGTCTAATATTTATACGTACCTGGCGTTGTATCTACTTGTTGATTTATTGCTTAGATTATCTGAAAATGGCAGCCAGAGTACTAATTCTTTGAAATCATGAGTACGTAAACTTGGTTCCTAGTTACAGTCAGTTATGTTGTTATGGTTTCTCGTACATATATTTAAGAGTTCTGTATGTTGTGACTCAACTTTGTATACGTGAGTTGTCTTTATGTTGATATTCAGTAACATCTTATTGAATTAAGGTGATTTGGCAATTTGCAGATACAAAGGTGAGTTTTGTTCTTTTTATTTCACTTCCGTGTAGATGATAACACGTTAGTAGTTAGTTCAACTTTCTTCAAATACCTGTCCACTCTGTTGCCTTGGTCAAGCCAGTTTTGTAGGCCTTACAGATCATTGTGGCTCCTTGCTGAAGGGTGTTCACCTTTGATTTTGTTTCAATCGTTTCATGCTGGACAGTATCTTTACTAGTGTCTGGTGGGCAGTGTTGTAAAACTCGGTCTAGCAAACCGATTAATTGCTAAGTGGCCATAGTGTTTTAACAAGTTTGGGTTTCTCTATCGAAGATGTAAAATTACTGTTTTGAAATCATAGGCCATTTTAACCGAGATTAACATATAAAGAGGGTTCGATTCACTGTGGTGGGAAAGAGTTGATCTGATTTATAATGCAGTGACCTGAAATACTACGGAGTTACATATCCAGTTTTTCCAAATTCTGAGTCGTAATTATTTTGACATATACACCGGTCTGGTCGTCTGGATAATGTGATTGCCTAAATTTACAACAAATACCTTCAAATTGATCATCCGAAACATATCAAGTGACCCTCAGATAATCAAAATCAGTTTCCTTATACCCAAAGTGGTCTCCGAGACACTGACCAATAATACCAATAGACTGGCTCGAACTTTTATGGATATTTCCATGTGAAACCAAACAAGCCTCTACAAGTGAGTTTGAACTTGTTAAACATCACCTAACGATTTTGTTAAAGCAAGACTTGAATAATCAAATAAACAAATCGATTATGTTTATCCCCAACATGCCGTATGTTAACCGCCACTCTTAGTCTCTTATCATCAAACAAAACTAACTCAGAAAAACAAGACAACCTCACACATTGTATATAAGTTGAGCATAATAGCAAATACATTACATTGATTCAAACAAGAGTATAGGTTTATGAGTTCAAAAAGAAAGTAGCATTGCTCGATTCATGTTAAACAATAATAATATCCAAAACAAGTATACAAGCTTACATTAAACACAAAACCACTAGCAATTTTCACAGGAACCAAAACCTCATCAGTTCCTACCAAGTGGCAAAGCCCTACACGAATACGTTTCCTTAAAATCAGATTTCCTCGAAGAAGTAAAAATAGACGCATAAACTTCCTTATTGGCATTCGGGGGAGCCATATCACCCGCCTTAAACCGCTTCGCTTCACTCTTCCCGTTCACCTCCACACCTTTCCCACTCGTCTCAATCTTCCCATTAACCTTCTCCGCCTTCAGCTCACTCCCACGCTTCGTCCCACTCACCTTAACTCCCTCAACACCATCACCACCATTCTTCACTTTCTTCACCTTCTTCTCCCTCAAATTCAAACTCTCACGCAACGCATTCACTTCCTCCTCATTCCCATTAATCACAATCTTATCCGACTCCACAAACTCCTTACGACAAACATGACAACTATTCGTTTTAATCTCCCTCAAAGCCTTAACACTCAACACATGCCCACAGCTCTTCAACGCGTAAAACTTATACTTCCCATTAAACTCCAAACCCGTAACCGGACACTGAAACTTAACATCCTTATCACTCCTATCCGACCCATCACCCGAACCCGGTATAACCTCCATCTCAACATCAACCACATCTCTCAAACGCTTAATATGCGAAAACGCTTTCGGCATTTTCTTCCCCAACAATGCACTAACTAAACTCTCCTTATTAAACAAATTCCCTAAATAATCAACCACAATAGGCTTCCTCAACGCCTCATTCGATATCGCGCAATTTAGCCATTTCGACAAACGTTGCTCATTCGGGTCAACTTTATCGGGCTTTTTATCAGCATACATATTAAGATAACAGTCACGTGACTCGGCACAAGTAGACCCTCCATCTCCACCCCCGCCGTAAAGTCTCAGCTTTAGGGTTAGGGTTTCAAAACCTTGAATCCCGGTGGTTTTGACGGTGCCGTTGTCCGGCAAGATACGGCCATTGAGGGTAAAGTATGAGGATGATGTTAGGGCTAATGGGTATGATTTAGTTTTGAAGAATAACTGCTTGAGATTGTGGATTGTGAAATTGGGAGCTAGGGTTAGGGTTAGGGTTTGAATTGGGATTTGAAGATCTGGGGCTTGTATGAAGATTTGTGAATTCTGGGTATTCGAATTCATGGTGTGATTGAAATGGGTTTTGAATGGATTTGATTATTATGGATTCAATTGAGAGATTGATTGGATTAATGATTGTTCTTGCTTATTAGAAAGTTATAAAGTATAAACCGACATAAAAAGAAGAAGAAAGACGAATCCTTATTGGCTTATTATATCTATATACTAATACCCGTGGTTTTCGTGTTTCCTTTTAAGCCCAGTTGGTTAATGTGGTCGGCCCAAATCCAACCCACTTATTATAACCCGGATCCGAATATGCTTTCTCAATGTCTCTCACAATTTTCCCGTCTACCGAAGATCCATTGGAGAAAAATAAAACCGAAAAGCCGACCCACTCTCAAACGAATCCGAGGCATCTATAGTGATTTATGTGTCTTGCACTACAATTTTAGCTACAGGGATTGAATTTCTTCAATTTTTTAATGGGTGTTTGTGAGAGAGTGGACAATTTGTGGCTGGTTTTATAGATATGTTGTAAAATGACACCAAAACTAAAGTAAAAGTTTTTATTATTATTATTATTATTATTATTATTAACCAACACTTTTATTAACAATAATAATAATTATTATTATTATTATTATTATTATTATTATTATTAGGGATGGTAAAAAGAAAATCCTGTGCATGTAGAGCGCGTATACAAATGAGAATAGCCACCTGTCTTGAACTTAGTGAGTACTTAGAAACAAGGTATTTCTCAATAACACCAAAGTAACACTTTACCAAGGTTTTCATCATTTGGGGGGCAGAAGCGCCATTAGTGACAGAGAGAGCGTCCATGTTACAAGTAATGTTGAAAGTATCAAGAGCATACTGAAAAGAAGGACCATAGGAGACATTACCAGTTTTAGACAGTATATTGTCCTGTAGATCACTCGTTTGCAAACGAGAGGCGAGAAAAGCATACTGGATAATGTCACCCGCTGAAAGGATACCCAGACCACCCAACTTGATTGGAAGAGTGGCGAGCCGCCACTGCCAATCACTAAACCCCCGCCCTGAGGCAGTAACAATCTTCTCCAAGGAAGTACGTAACGACTGATCAAACTGACCATGGGCCTCCTGTAAATACAAAGGGGAGCATGTCCTCAAAGCATAAGATAATTTTGCAACCCCGGCACAACTACGAAGAAGAAGGAGCTCACATTGGGGATCATGAAGTTTGTGGATTGCCTCCATTAAGGTGATAGTTTTAGAAACCCTTTTCAAAGCCAAATTCTGACAAAAACTATCATCCAAACTGACTGAACCCCCAAGAAGTTTGACACCATTGAGCGGGCGAGAGATATTTAAAGGAAAAACACCCTCCACCCTATTTCTAGGATCCTCCACAGGCCAAAAGAGTTCAGTTTTATCAACATTCAAAAACAAACCACGAGCCGGGCCATCCGTCCTGATGATGTCAAGTGCCTTAGCAACCATAAGGGTATCTCCAACAATAGTACTGTCATCAAGATACCAAGCCTGAAGGGTAAACAACACTGATTAATTGACTGAACCAAAGGGTGCAAAGCTAGAGCAAATAACAAAGGACCTAACGGATCCCCTTGTTGAACCCCTTGACAAGACCAAAGGATAGAGTCATCATAATAAAGCCTAGCAGGTCGGGCATAACAAAACTCAACCCAATGAGCAATGGATGGGCAACGCGCCCCGGCTTCCTGAAGTAATACGCTCCTATCAACAAGATTAAAAGCATTCTTAAAATCCACCAAAAGTATAGAAAGCCTAACCTCGTTACCCTTAGACTCAATGAGCCTATTAACAGAATGGAGAACAGCCTCACAACCACCAGGAACACCAACACCAAATTGAAAGTCATGTATATATGTATCCATAGAGTTACCAATAGAAGAAGAAGCCACCTTAGAAACAAGCCTTCTCCATACAGTACCAACAGCAATAGGGCGTATACCACCACCAGGCTTGACCAGGGGAGTCAAGGGGCATTAGCGATATATTCCCCCAATAGAATAGGACACTTTCCACTGAGAAACAGATTGACAACATCGGCAATAGAACCTAGCAGATCATCAGCAATAGCGGAAGCAGCCCCTCCCAAAATATCCATTAAATGTTGTGCTCTACGCCCATCACGACCACACGATGTCCCTTTGGGGAAACTACGAATCGTGTTCAATACCAAGTCCTTATGGACAAAAAGGGGATCCCCGCCAGGTAGAGAAGAAGATGAAGTCGGAGGTGGGGCATACGGGTGTTTGGCCTCTAACTCAAGAAGGGTGTCAGGAGTAGATGGAGCGATACCAGAAGAAGTAAGCACCTTAATAGCAGCAGTGAAGTGCCCATCTCCCAGTTTACGTTTACATTGAGCGAGGTTAGCTCCATCGTTGTCTTTGGTTTTCGTCACCCCACTAAAGGATGGAGTTACTCCAGCCAAACGATCCATCACCAAAACAAGCCTGTCTGCGGGATCCCTCCATCTAAGAATAGCCCGAGAAATACTTTCAGACTGACACCATTCTCTCTCACCAGATCGTCGCTGAGCTCTATTATTATTATTATTATTATTATTATTATTATTATTATTATTATTATTATTATTATTATTATTATTATTATTATTTCACATGCAACTAAATTAGAACTCGTGTTTTACCTATGTAGTATAAGTAAATACTTAAGGTAATTGCATAAGAGAGCAAGATGCAGTTGCACCGTATAATTTTTATAAGTTTCGTCACGTTAGCATGTATCTTATAACACTCTCATAACATAAACAATTTTCCTAATAAAATTCTTAATACACATCACAAAAAATACACACGCACTCAAAAAAAAAAAAAAAAAAAAAAAAAAAAAAAAAAAAACCCGCATAATGAATGCGAACGAGATGGCTATAAAACCTACAACACAAAGGGAAGGTGCATTATAACATGTCATAAAGGAGCTATAGTGCAAATTAACACCTATAACATGCCATACAACCAATGCACCATGTGCTTTAATCATAACTTTGATAAAAAAAAATATGCAGTTTCTTAATAGAGATGATCACATAATAATGCACCAAGAAAATAAGAAGGGAGATGAATGCATATAAATAGTGTCATCAGTAAAAAGTAAAACGCTTATTAGGGTTTTATCTTTTTCTTCATGGTTACTCAATCTGTGCATGCAGTTGAATACAACGACGACCTTTTGATCGAAATCTTAGTCTGGTTACCTGTAATTTCACTTCTTCTGTTCAAATCCATATGCAAACGCTAGTTATCTCTCATCAGCTATCTTACTTTCTATTTGCGCCGGAGCCAAAATTTTAACCTTGATCCTCCTTCTGGTCTCCTTCTTCAACCACACTGCCGTTCACATGGATATTATTTTGTGTCATTTGATACCCGAATTCCATACAAAAGCTCTATATTAAAGAACCCCTTCACTTTTGGCTCCAAATTACATGATGTTAAGATTTTGCAGTCTTGCAATGGTTTGCTTCTATGTTGTAGTAATACTAAGGCTAATGAGTATTACGTATACAATCCATGTTAGATTAATTAACATACATAGGATCAATCTCATGTAATCATATTATAACAATCACATTAAAGTAAACTTGCTTGACGATAGAACCGACTGAGGATTATGATTAGATGATGAAGCCATAGCATTAGGGTTAGTCAATTTTGGTAGTGATGTCAGTAATCTGATGGAGGGATTTCTCTCTAGTTAATGGTGTTTGATATGAGAGAATATGATATTGACAAGATACAGGAAAATGACCACTTCCCAGAGATTTATTGTTATGACAGTTATTCAATCAAATAACTGTCAATTGTTAGTTAGGGTAGATAATGTCATTAAAGCATAGTTAAGGGTCTAAATGGTCAAGGCCCAGGGGCGGAGCCACTTGCAAAGTAGGGAGGGCACTTGCCCCTAACACTTTCTTTAATAGTCTTATTTTTCGTGAGTAATATTTATATATATATATATATATATATATATTTATATATATATATATATATATATATTTTGAGATTTTAATGGTATTGCCTTCATTGTAAAATTGATTGTGCCCTCTACAAGTTCCATGGTTTTTAAAAAATGAGTTGAAAAAAATATGAGAAAGATGATGCACAGGAAAATATGCTAAGAGAGAGAGAAAATAATTAATACTCGTGTTTGAAACAAATTGGTGTAAAGTGACATGGTGGGAAATCAAGTAATTTATTACTTTTTCCACTTTTCTTACTATATGATTGTGCGGTTCTCATTTTTTATTTCTCATTTGTCTAAAGTTAGAAAACTACGTAGATATAAAATATGTGACTTTTAATATTTCATTTTTTTTGTTAATTAAATGTCGTGCATTTTTAAATATTTTGTTAATTTGTTATGATATAAATGTGCAAAACATCTATCAAGAACTTTGTTACTTGTTATATTATTTGGCCCCAAAATATGCAATGATAACAAAAAAGAGAAATGTCAACCTCATCAACATTCGTTAATATTGTTTTGATATTCTTATGTTTTTGCTCAAATTAGATGTCTAACTTTTTTTTTTTTTTTTTTTTTTTTTTTTTTTTTTTTTTTTTAATATAAACTTTTTTTTAACCCCATTTTTACTAGATGCTCTTTTACATAATATATACTATTATTTTGGTGCAAATATTACGCAACTTAAGCTGGTTTGTGCAATACAAGTTATTATTTTTTTTATTATATTTTTTTTTGTGTGTGTGTGTGTGTGTTTTCTCGCTTTTTTAACGACTTGCGTAAAGGTATAAATTTTTTGCCCCCCATGCGCTGATTTCCTGGCTCCGCCACTGTCAAGGCCACATTAGCTAAAGGGATTATTCTAACGATCCATGCATTAAATTCTTAAAGACGGTTATGCAATGCTCGATGAAAACTGAATAGCTTTTCTTAAGTGTACTCTTCGGGCCTCTAAGGATAATGTACAGAACAAATGTGGTACTCAGTGGCGGACCTAGAAATTCATAAGATGGGGGCGAAAAAAAAAAAAAAAAAAAAAAAAAAAAAAAAAAAAGCCTTTTACAAATGTCGTTGTGCTAAAACATCAATGAAAGCTTATATTGCTGAGAAAGAGCTTCAAAACAGCATTGGAGGTCCAAAAAACAACTTTTACAATGCCAAAACAACATCCCAAAAGAGCACCAAAACATCCTCACTATACAGCAATTTATTCCAACTCCTAGTGTGAAAAAATAGCTGGAAATATAGTGCAAAATATTACACACCGTGCCTATTGTAACAACACGAGGGAGAGAAAAATGGCTGGAATACTCTTCAAAAGTAGCCAAAAACAAAGATATTAAGAGGGTGTTCGATCAGGATTGCGTTGGAGGAGAATATCTGATAAACGGGTTGCAATACGTCGATAATTAGAAAATAGTTTCTGGAATTGGCAAACATTTGAAAAAAAAGTGATTCATATGCATTTTTTTTTGTAACCATGATTCATCATTTATTTTTTTTGGTAACCATGAGTATTCAGCATTTTCTTAGAAAAAAATGCATTTTTGTATATATATATATATATATATATATATATATATATATACACACACACACACACACACACACACACACACACACACACATATATATATATATATATATATATATATATATATATATATATATATATATATATATATATATATATATAGGGTAGGGATCCAGTAAGAAGTAAATTAAAATAGGAAGTGGTAAGAAGTGACCAAAACCACGCATTTGAGATGCAACGACTTGCATACGATGCATTTCTATTCATATAGATGCAACATCTTGAGTTTCGAAAGTTAATTTGATGTATAGGTGGTGCAAAGTGATTTTCATGATTTCGGCACGTGTAGAGGAACAAAAAATAAGAGAAATTTTGAAATGCATCTAATATATGTATATGCATCTGATTAAAAGCTAGAAAACACACTATAGTGCGTTATAATGCATCTAAGATTATAGGGATGCATCTAATTTAGGTCGGTGCATCTCGAATTTGTGGTTATAGTTCTTCTTATTCCTTCTTATTTTAAGTAATCTTCTTATTTGATCATAACCCTATATATATATATATATATATATATATATATATATATATATATATATATATATATATATATATATATATATATATATATATATATATATATATATATATTAAGACCTACTATTTGAAAACGTAGTTCAACAAATGCAAAATATGTCTTGCAAATGCAATCCCAAACACCCCTAAAAGTTTAATAATCCCCCTTTCTATCGATATTTATTGAGTGGTTGAATGTCGTCATAGTTAATGTAATTTTCGTTCGCTAAGGATATGACCATATCCTCCAGTAAAAAACACCATTGACATGGAAAGCAACAAGTTTTTCATAAGTGTGCTCTTCCGGCCTCTAAGAATAATGTACAGAACAAGTGTGGTACTAGTGAATGTCAACACACCCTCAGCAATGACACTATACATCATTCAACTAACATCCACGATAACATATAGGGGTCACTTAACAGGCATCATCATGTAGACTATAGCACCCTGACACTCCTAGGAGGGGCTATACCTGAACTGACTACATTTCCTAACTACCATCCCTTAAATCAGATATAGCAGCTACATCCTCACTATAAGAGAAGGTAATAGCCAGGCATCATCAGCTAGGGAACACACACCCTCAGAGAAGATACCATCCCAACCTCCTAGTAATGCAATGCAAGGACCAAGAGGCCTCATCTTTCACGACCCTCTATTCCTTGCAACTTGCATCACCACACCAAGCTCATACTACCCTTCACACTAGGGAAACCGACTTTATGATACCCAAGCAATCAAGATAGTATTATGATGAAGCCAAACAGATCCTCCCAAGGCATCTGTCAAAAGCTATCATCACAACATTATAAAGATTGAATAGGATCAAGATACAAGGTCATCCTGTGAGATGAGCTTAAAAAAGAACAGTACTTTAGTGCTCAAATTAGAATAGTTTGTCTTCGAAAGTGAAATAATTGATCTAGTTAATTCAAAACTGAACTTATTTTAATTAACTAATAATTACATGAGCTGAAACCGAGCTGCGGCTGTGGATAGCTTAAGTGAACCATTGTTTACGATTCTATGATACCCTATAAATTTTAGATAAACTTATCATATATAGCTGGAAAATAGTTTGACTATTTCTAAAATATGTTAATGTCTAATAATGAGGTCAGCCCGCCAACCCAGTACACCTCCAGAGAGTACTGATTGTTTTCCATGTATGTAGTCCCTGGGCTTAAAACAACAATTTGTTCTAATAACTTCCACACAAATTAAAATACCAAAGTCGTAATTGTATAGCAATCCAGTTTCACAAGCCTGTTCTTGACAAGTTACATGGTACTAGGGATACAATGGTCATAAATACTTTCCCCTGGAGTCTGAATTAGCGCTTTATGTTCAGGCATACTTCTCCTTTGAGGGTGGTGGAAAGAGGAGATGGAAAGTCCAAGCTGCGGATATCGCCCCTACAAAAGGTGAAATCTAGTAAACATAAAATTGCTCCCATGTATTGTGTCGGTTGTTCACGTATGCCCATCCAAATGCCTGCAGAAAACACGAAACCTATAGAATCAAGACCGCCAAGAAAGAGGAATGACCAAATACCTTACTCAATCCAAAAAAGAGAAATTAAATGTCAAATAAAACCTTTTTCTCTCAAATATTGCTTTAGTGATCGGATGTCATCTCATTACTGGATGTTTGCGTCCAAAATAGGGTATGAGATCCATTAGTATTACAAGCAGCAGCGACATTAACCATTTTGTACTACTAATTACTAAAGCTTAGTAAAACCAAGTTTGAGGATCAAATGCTAAAACATGCATATACTATATAGACAATTATAGAGCAGAGTAGCAGACACACGTTCAAAGTGCATGTTTTAATGCATATTACTACAATGAAGAAAGAAATTTATACGTTTTTGTAAAACTTACATTGGCAGGATTCATTGAAGGACCAGTTTATCCTCCACCAAAAAACACGAGTGTCACCATCGACATGGGAAGCAACAAGTTTTCCATGTGTGTACTCGTCGGGTCCTTATAGAATAATGTGAAGGACAAGTGTGGTACTAGTGAATGTCAACACGTCCTCAGCAATAGCTCCCGTATGCATATCACATTTTAGAGACGGTCCTCCAAGCATGTGTTTTTATTGTAATGGCATAAATTCAATAACCGCCAATGCGCCTCCAACAGTGCTAAAAGCCTGTTAACAGCGCAAATATTGACTTTTGAAGTTAAACTCATTACCTCAAATTTTTATCATAAAATTCAGTAAAACCTCAAAGTTTAAATGTATTCATGTCATTTTGGAGTTCAATATTAGACTTGTCGACTCTTGACGCTTTGATTGAGTTCATGGTTTAGAATTAGCTACTTTGACCTTTAAAGTCAAACCAGTTAGCCCTAATATTAACATTCTTTTGGGAAAATCGACCCAAAACACCTCCGATTCGCCCCAAATCGTCTTTCAGAATTAATGTATTCTAACTTAAGTTTATACAACGGATTGCACACCATTTAAACACCAAGCCACCTCAAATTCTTGAACCATACCTTCACATTTTAGTAAAACACTCATTTACCCATTTTCACCCATTGACTCAAATCCTTTGGCGAGTTTATAAGCTTAAGACCTTGTTTGGCTTTGGTAAGTAATGATCTCTAACATTTTTATTCAAACCATTGATTTCAACAACACTTATATATAGATCAATTATCACTCAAAGCCTATAACCAAAAACACCAACAATTTATCATACATGCGCATACTTAAACAAGGTCTCCAAAAATTGTTAGTATTTACTCATACATTGATATAATCTTCATCTAACAATAAAAAAGTCGTCACTTGTTAATAGTTTGACACCTTAATCTTAAAATTTCACCTATTCATTTTTTTTCTCCCTTAGCTTGAATACAAGCACACACTCATTCTTCAACTTTCTCAATTTAAAGAATGGCAAAAATGCTGATAAATTATATATCAACGCTACTCAATTCAAATAGTTGTGACCCACCAATCACATAGCTTATATAACTCTTACTAATATAGATATATTATAGAACGTAAATTCATTAATAGTATATATTAGACAGAAATACGGGTGTAAGTGTGTAACAATTGAACTGCAGCTGATCGAGATGAGTGAATCATACCTTGTCCAACAACATAAAACGCCACGGTACCAGTGGAATTAAAACAAGCACGCACCACTTAAAGCACCATCAATGATACCAAAAACAAACAATAAAATAAATATCAATGAAACACTGATTAACAATGTAGCTTTCTCATGAACAAAAAACGCACAATATGTTATCATACTATCATCTGTCCCCGCCTTGACTACGTGCACCCATATTGGAATATTTTGTACAAAAGAGATGAGAATATTTATAGCTGCACCAAAACATGAAGCACAAAACACCCACAAAAATGATATCACCCCGTTGGGTGGCTGCCTGAGTGGTGGATTCAGGACTAAAAGTTATCACATCCATTTTATCTAAATTAAAGAAGACTTGTATTTCTTGATCGGGTGCAAATAAAAAATAAATAAATAAATAAATAAATAAATAAAACAGGGATTTTCTAAGATGTGTTGACAAGAGTTGATGGGTTTAGATTTTTATTTTATTTTTTTTTATTATATTTTTTTTTATTTTTTTTTTGTGTCCTAATGGGATGGGGGAGTTATGGGCTTTGAGCGGGCTTAATGAAATCACAAAAAGATATACATATAATCGTAAAATAAGAAGGGAGATGAATGCATATAAATATTGTCATCAGCAAAAAAATAAAACGCTTATTAGGGTTTTATCTTTTTCTTCATGGATACTCAATCCATACATGCAGTTGAATACAACGACGACCTTTTGATCGAAATCTTAGTCCGGTTACCCGTAATTTCACTTCTTCAGTTCAAATCCGTATGCAAACGCTGGTTATCTCTCATCAGCAATCCTACTTTCCATTTGCGCTGGAGCCAAAATTGTAACCTTGATCCTCCTTCTGTTGTCCTTCTTCAACCATATTGCGCTGGATATGATATTGTGTCATTTGATACCCGAATTCCATGCAAAAGCTCTATATTAAAGAACCCCTTCACTTTTGGCTCCAAATTACATGATGTTAAGATTTTGCAGTCTTGCAATGGTTTGTTGCTTCTTCGTTGTATTAATACTAAGATTAGCCTTAGTTATAAGGCTGATGAGTATTACGTATACAATCCATGCATTAATCTCTTAAAGATGGTTCCACAATGCTCGATGAAAGGTGATTATTATGGTACAAGAATAGCTTTTGATCCTACAAAATCACCTCACTACAAAGTCATTCAAGTTGTATTTGTGAAGGATGCTGCTGATGATGGTGATGGTGATATGTTTCCATATCAGATACAAACTTACTCTTCAGAGACAGACATGTGGAGTATTTGCACCGGTCTATATCCTCGCGATAGTTTTTTTTATTTTAATGAAGGAATATATTGGAATGATGCACTTTATTGGCTAAATAGGGACCTGCTCAAGCTAGATACTAATGTAGAGCATCAAACATCAACGGCCATAAAAACCCCTAGAAGCAGCTTGGATGGCAAGGTGTACTGGCCAGATTTCAAGCTGTTCGAGACTTGTGGTTGTTTGCTTCTTGTTTGTAGGCAGCGTTATAATGCTCTGCTTATGGATGTTTATGAGATGAGGAAAGGGAATTCTGAATGGTTGTTGAAGTATCGCCTGAATCTTAATGATGATGTTTCTTGTCAGAGAAGGCCGACGTATCCGGATGTTTTAAGTATTGTCTTGGGAGAAAGGGAAGAGGATTCATTTATAGTTATTCAAGATTTTACAAAGATATTTCGATACCAACCCGTGTTGAAGACTTCGCATGACCACTATGATTTGAAATCAGCTTACGGTATTAGCTTTCAATTCATTGCATCGTTTGCTGGTGTTGGTTTGTGATCTTGCTTTCTATTTCATGTTTGATTTTCGTATCTTATATAAATTCCTGTCACCACATCGATTAGGATTTGTTATGTAACCTACTATGATAAATTTGGTGGATATTGATATTTGAATATAGAGTTACTGATGTTAGTGAATTACATCAACGATAGCAATGCAATTAGTATCTTTCACAAGCATGTTGTTGACTAGTTATATTGTACTAGGGATACAAAGGTCATAATTACTTTCCTGGTAAGGTCCAAGCTGCCAAAATCGCACCTTAAAATGAAAAAATACAGTAAACGTAAAATTATTCCCATGTATTGTCGATTGTTCACGTATGCCCACTCAAATGCCTATAGATTACATACAGTGCCTATTGTAACAACACGAGGGATAGAAAAATGGCTGGAATACCCTTCAAAAGTAGCCAAACAAAGATATTAAGAGGGTGTTCGATCAGGATTGCGTTGGAGGAGAATATCTGATAAACAGGTTGCAAAACGTCGATAATTAGAAAATTGTTTCTGGAATTGGCAAACATTTGAAAAAAAATTGATTCATCTGCATTTTCTTAGAACGAAAATGCATTTTTGTAAAGAAAAAAAGTGAT
The DNA here is from genome assembly GCA_030686995.1 of Artemisia argyi. Classification (NCBI taxonomy): domain Eukaryota; kingdom Viridiplantae; phylum Streptophyta; class Magnoliopsida; order Asterales; family Asteraceae; genus Artemisia; species Artemisia argyi. The sequence continues at coordinate 33,347,985 of CM060695.1, forward strand.
TAAGACCTACTATTTGAAAACGTAGTTCAACAATTGCAAAATATGTCTTGGAAACGCAATCCCACACACCCCTAAAAGTTTAACAATCTCCGTTTTTATTGATACTTATTGAGTGGTTGAATGTCGTCATAGTTAATGTAATTTTCATTCGCTAAGGATATGACGATATCCTCCACTAAAAAACACCATTGACATGGAAAGCAACAAGTTTTTCATAAGTGTGCTCTTCTGGCCTCTAAGAATAATGTACAGAACAAGTGTGGTACTAGTGAATGTCAACACGCCCTCAGCAATGACACCCGTATGCATACAACTTTTAAGACAAGGCCCTCGCTCCAACTCTCCAAGTATATGTGTGTATGGTAATTGTATAAATTCAAGAACTGCCAATGCATCTCCAATAGCACCAACAGCCTGTTAAGATTATTAATATCGACTTTTATAGTCAAACTCATTACCTCAGATTTTGTCTCTAATATAGCAGAACTTCAAAGTTTATAGATTTTTCATGTCAATTATGAGTTCAAGATTGATCTGAATGACCTTTGAAGTCCACTTTTTTTTTTTTATAAAACATGTTAACGGTTGATTGAGTTATTGAATTCGGAATTCAGACATTGACCTAAAAAGTCAAACCCGTTAACTCAGTTTAGATACACGGTAAGTAGAACTTAAAATTCGTAAAAGGGTCAACGGAGAGTTCAAGATCCTGGACTGCTAGCGGACTAAGCTGACTTCAAGCCTGTTCAAGAATGAGTTCAACCAAAGAAGATTTGAGATACTAGAAAGTTTTTATTTGGAGAAACAAACATGAGTTGAACTCAAATAGCTCCTTAACATGTACTATATTAAAAATGCATAATACATAAGTCTAGAAAGGTCCACAATAGTTCAAGTCGAGTTATCAAAGCTCAACCTCAACTTCCTCAATTTATTATTAAGTTTACTCGACATATTTTTAGTGCTCAAGTTAGAAAAGTTTGTCTTCGAAAGTGAAATAATTGATCTAGTTAATCCAAAACTTGAACTAATTTTAGATAACTAATTACTTGAGCTGAAACCGAACTGCGGCTGAGATTATAGAACCATCACCTGTCCAACAACATAAAACTCCACAGTACGTATAAACAGGACTAAAACTCACACTACGTACCTAGAAATATAAATGATTAGTGATCTTTACTTGAAGCTAGCTTTCCCATGAACACCAATGAATAACTTTAGCTATGCTGCTCCAAGTCATGAAGAACAAAACACCACAAAATGTAATCATACCGTCACCGATAGCTACCTTGAATACACTACACCTATATCGGAATAAATTTTTTGTATACCACAAATTGGAAGTGTTTGCATGAGTTAAGTTGGATTTGGAATATATTTTTTTGCACCACTTTGAATCCGCTACTTCTACTTATGTAAAATGCTCACATAAAGTAATCATCAGCTTAAATTGGTGTATGTCTAGACTAGAAATCGTGCCCATATCCAGAAAGTCTTTCATTTTCGAGCCAAATAAGCTACGCAACTGAAGCATGATGTCAAAACATGTAGCTTGTGAGATTGAACTTGAGTTTACACATACTCACATAGTATCTCAACTAAGTCGCACTTGTGTTTGTCCTTATAAGGCAAGTGTTTTAACTACTATCGATACAATTTTGTAGCCGGGTTTTACAACATTATTGATTTATGTTTTCAATTCTATCATCGCATAATCCTTGATCCGTAAAACATAATGTATCAGCTTTTTCTAATAACTTAAGCCACTTTTCTTGTTGCCTTTTATTCACAAATGATAAAATACCAAAACTAGCCAATTTTTCAATTGGGTTTCACTTTCTAGTCAAGAAAAAATAGTTTTTAGATTAAATATTTGTGTGACCAATAGACTGTGCGACTCTATAGAAACCTTGACACATGTCCAAAAGTTGGTGGAATGTTTTTTGCTAGGCGAAGTGATGTGTCGTGCGACCCAGTTTTTTTTTTTTTTTTTTTTTTTTTTTTTTGCTAGACAAACAGACTTTTTTTTTGTCTTATCAGAAAAGTGTCAATCGTGTGACCCTAGTTTTCTAATTAAAAAAAAAAAAAAAAAAAAAAAAGCGTCAAAGGTGGGTTTGACTTTTTTAATAAGACAAAAATGTCATGTTGGTCTAACAAAAAAAAAAAAAAAAAAAAAAAAATGGTTATACAAAATGTCACTTCAGTCTAGCAAAAACCATCCTACAAACTTTTGGACAATTGTCAAAATTTCTATAAAGTCGCACAGTCTAGCGGTCACACAAGACTAAATCTAAAAACTATTTTCTTCTGAACCCACAATTGAAAAATTGGCTACTTTTGCAAATTGCTCTACAATAAAACCCAATGCTTCCTCATTAGTTGACTATTATTATTAGGGGTTTCTTAGGACCCGTTTGGTTTGAAGTTGGGGTTCACTTTGGGTGTGGGACTCATAGATGGCAAGTTTAGGATTAGGTTTGACAACTTAAAGAATGTTGTTTGGTTACTTCCAGGTTTGAAAGTCACTTCAATAAATGATGTTTGTTTATCAAATTTTGCTACAGGAATGCTACGAAAGAAAAGTCAAAGCAAATATAAAATACAATATGAGCATCTTATAAAGATACAATATAAACACAACAGCACATTTCATCACTGAACATTTGAATACAAAACATACAAAAACAAAAGAAGGGTCCTTGCCATATTCGAACTAACCAAATGCTAATATAACCAAATATACATTTTACAATAATGGGAACAAACTTAACATATATATATATATATATATATATATATATATATATATATATATATATATATATATATATATATATATATATATATATATATGCTTTTAAACCTCAAAATCACCACATACTAATGTGCCCAAAAGTCAGCATAAACCTCAAAAAGGTAACAAGAATACCTTAGAACCCATGTTTTTAATAAACTGAAGCAAAACGCAAAATCAGAGATTCCAAACACTGATGGTCAACTTCAAAAAAAAAAAAAAAAAAAAAAAAAAAAAAAAAAAAAATCAGTCTTGACCTGTTAGGCAAAACAGCCATTTCCGAGAAATTTGATAGGATTATCAAAATTTGATAGGTGTCAAATAGGTTCTTTTCAAGTATTTCTTACACACCGTATCAAATAGTGAAAACATGGCGATGTTAGTAGAATAATAGGATTATTATAACATAATGCTCTAAAATCACTTTCTATCAAAGGGTTATTAGCATCCATCAATTTAAAATGATATAACATGTAGTACTGTGGTTTATGTAGTGTGCTAAAAAATCACCCACAAAAAAGAAACATGAACACGACACTTTCAAAGCAAGAATCAATTATAACCTATGAATGATTTAGTGATCTAAATCTTACCCCTCCAACAAATAACAATAATAGATTAGGCATACAAAATAAAAAAGGGTTGTACAAATACAATTGATAAAAATTAAAAATCATGCCCTATTTTTCATTCATCTACTGATTATCGCTTGATTTATATGATATAAACCAATCGTTCGGCCAGAAGAAAATATTTGATTACATGTTGGTGTGTTGAGAGAATAAGAGCTGTGGTCATGAAAATTTATGTTGGAAGAAGAAGAAAAAAACATAATTTTTGAGATCTTGTATGAGACAGAATAAAGTGAGGATAATTGCAGGTGGGAATAGAATGAAAACTTACCCTTCATGATGGGTTTTGTAAATCACCATAGGATATCATTCCTAATTTTAAAGCCCAACTCCCTCAACCAAACAATTGCAATCAAGCCCAATCCCAATCCCACTAGTCATTAGAAGTTAGAGGTTGTTTGGACACTATAATTGAAGTCTTGTGATCTCAAAAGTCAGACTCACACACAAGTACACAACTCCCTCCAAAACTTGACATCTCAAACAAAACTCATTCAAAAACCCCAACTCTCTCAGAAGCATTTTCACAAACACCTGGTATGCACCCCTCTAACTAAACTCAACTCCATACCATATTCCTGTTCATAAACCCTAATCAATTCTCCATTAAAAATGTTAACCTTCAAAACAAAACTAACCCAAACACTATTCTCACTCTCAAAAACCCCCAAATTCACTTCAAGAACTTATAAAACCCTAGTTCAAAACCTAATTCATACCCAACATGTTAACCCACCAAAACCCCCAAATTTTTATATAAATAAACCCCATTTCATTCCAAGAATACCCTTTTCATCAACACCCATATTTCATAATAACTCAGATTCTGATGATAATCATATAATTGGTAAAGAATATAATGAAAATAATGATGAAACCCTAAAAAAATCTGAACTTGATATCGAAACAGGACTAATAATGGATATAATGAAATACCCACATGGCGAAAACGCTTTAAATGTCAAAAGAACCAATCTTTATAAGTGTAATGTGACTGTGACAGCGGATTTAGTTAGCGAGGTTTTAGCGCGTGTGAGGAACGATTGGGAGGCTGCGTTTATGTTTTTTAAATGGGCGGGTGAGCAAAGGGGTTACGCGCATTCGTTGAGGCAGTATAACTGTATGATTGCGATATTGGGTAAAATGGGTCAGTTTGAGAAATGTTGGAGTTTGATTGACGAGATGGAAAAAGGCGGGGGAAATGGTTTGGGTGAGTCGATGGTGACGAGTCAGACGTTGTTGATTATGGTTAGGAGATATGCTGCGGCTCATGATGTTGAGAATGCTGTTAAGACGTTTTATGGGTATGAGCGGTTTGGGTTTAAGGTTGGTGTTGATGTGTTTCATGATGTTTTGTCTGCGCTTTGTCGGTATAAGAACGTTAACGAGGCGGAAAAGTTTATGTTTCGTAATGAAAAGGTTTTTCCGTTGTGTACTAAAGGTTTTAATATCGTTTTGAATGGATGGTGTAATGTTGTGTGTAGTCCGCGTGAGGGGAAGAGGGTATGGTTGGAGATGTGTAATAGAGGGATACATCGTGATGTTGTGTCGTATTCGAGTATAATATCTTGTTATTCGAAACGTTGTGAGGTGAATGAAGTGATCAAGGTTTTTAACGAGTTGTTAGCGAGTGATGTTAGTCCCGATAGGAAGCTTTATAATAGTGTGATTCATGCTTTAGCTAAATCCGGGCGTGTTGAAAAAGCTCGTGATGTTATGAGATCGATGGAAGAAAAAGGGATTTCGCCAAATGTGGTTACTTATAACTCGTTGATCATGCCTCTTTGTAAAAAGGGCAACTCAGTGAACGCATGCCAGGCGTTTGACGAAATGCTGCAAAGAGGGTTATTACCTACGGTTAAAACATACCATGCTTTTTTTCGTGTGTCGAGAACAAGTGAGGAAGTGTTTTCCATCATGCGAAAGATGAGTACACTAGGTTGTTGTTTGACTCAAGATACGTATGTTATGTTGATTAGGAAGTTTTGCCGTTGGGGAGAAGTGGAGAATGTGTGGAAACTGTGGGACGAGATGATTAGTAACGGGTTAGACCCTGATCGGAGTTCGTATGTGGCGTTGGTACACGGGCTTTTTTTGAATGGGATGTTGGATGAGGCTTATAAGTATCATGTCGAAATGAAGGCAAAGGGTCTATTGCCTGAGCCTGAGATTGAGAAGAGGATGGAAGCTTGGATGGCTGGTATGAAGGACTTGAAGACCAAATGTGGCGACTCGTAACATGTTCCTTGAGGTCAAATCTTTTCAATGATTTTTTGTATGATTATTTATTTTGAATTTTCTATATACCATATGATGACTTACTGCTACCTTAAAGTTTTCATAAGATATATAAATCTTCTTAGGATATAATACTCCTGAACTGATCTAAACATGTGGTATAATACAACACTCATCAAATTTTTATACAAATTTTCATATAATCTCTTAAGTTTCTTATTATATACTTATCTTAACCCCACTCGAGTCTGTATTCAAGTAATGTATTTTGTTATCTAACATTTTTGCTATATAAATTTACAGAATTTGAGTTTTATGAGTTTGAAAATTTACAAAAATTTACAGTCTTCAGTCTTAACTAGCAAGATAAGGACCACTCTTCTAGATAGCTTAGAATTGAGTTTTTTATTTAAAACGTGGAAGGAGACATGTGGTTTGAATACGATCTTTGATCGACCCCACTTTATCAATTATGACCCAACTGCACTCTGCCACATCTATTATAAAAGATCAATATAAAATGTTATCTTATTGATTAAGGATTAAGTAGAAAGGTTGTAGCAATAGTATTTGAAGTTTGCCGACTTCAAAATTTTGTAAGTTAGTACATGTTTCATGATACGTGTGTGGTGCTATTTAGTCTGATCACATATGAAATCAAACTGAGTAGTTAACATATTACTTTTACAAGGATTAATGCTCAAGGGAGTATACTTTCATTTGAAAAGAATGTAAAGCACTTAAGTTATCGTATAAGCTATCTTGTATTAACTGTCTAAAATTAGGTAAACAGAAGATACCAATAGTATATCGGTTTATAGCAATGCTTATAAAGGGAGTAAAAGAAAACTGGGTAAAACTTTTTCACAAAAAGCATCATACATTTTCCAAAAAGACAAACCTAAAAAAGAAAAAGAGCATCAATCAATTGTTATTTTCACATATTGTACGTGTCCCAAAAAACATTTAGTCATGGGCACAATAATGTTATTCATGCACCGGCCAAAATCCAAAAATCAAGATCTTCCAACTACCCCTATACATCTATTTAACTAACTCCTTGCTACTTCCAACACACAAACATAAGCACTTAAACTAATTTTCAAACCAACACTTCAGCAACATTTTTAACAGAATGGATCGCCACCACCACAATGCTCCAAGCCACCACAATGCTTCGCAACCTGCTGCTGTTGCAGTCCAGCATGTTTCTCACCAGACCACTCACCATACACCAAAGTACACTGATAACAAACCAACTGTGAGGTTTTATACCAAGGCTAAAAGAGATTTTTCGCTTACTATCCGTGATGGGAAAGTTGTTCTTGCGCCTACTAATCCTTCTGATCAGCATCAGGTACGCGATCTAGTTGTTCTTGGTACAAGTTATTTTGGATTTTGGAAATAAGGAAATTTGACTTTTTCTCCTCCAGTAGGTTTAAATCAGTTGACCTGTACACACTTTTTGAGTTTTTGGGTGCAGACTAACCCTTCCCCAAGGACCTAGCCCCAGTGACCTTTAGCTAGAAGTTGGATAGTTGACTTTTATAATTCTGCACTTTTATATATTTAATTGTTTAAGTAGATATCATGGTTATGTGATTAATATGTCACATCAATATCGACGAAATGATTCTTTTTAAATATGTACAAAATGGCTTTTTTATAGAATTCGTTCGTCCCGGAATGAGTGTCCACTCATGTACCTTAAAATTGTGTGGATTATAACAAGGGTAAATATGACTTTTACTTAATAAAAAGTGTAATGATCGCGTGTTTTATAAATAGGTGTGGCTATTTTCTAGTTAACACTTATTTTGGGACGGCACAGTAGTTATCTTTAGCCATCATCAATGCGTTAGGTCCATTTAGTTAGGCCTCTTTATCATTTTCCTTAGCGATGTTGTATTTAATTAGTTTTTTTTTTTTTTTTTTTTTTTTTTTTTTTTTTTTTTTTTTTTTTTTTAATAAAGGGTTTTAACCCGGTAAAATATATTCCTCAAAAAAACGGTTCCATATCTCAGCCCGTTACATAGGGAAAACTAAAAAATAAATAATTGCTCATAGCGGGACTCTACCTCCTGACCTCTTGCTTCCCGAGCACAAACTTAACCACTAGACCAAGACCATCTTTTTTTTTTTTTTTTTTTTTTTTTTTTTTTTTTTTTTTGTTGTTGTTGTTGTATTTAATTAGTTGAATGATTAAAATAGTTAAAACGCAGTGGAGAACTAATAGAGTTAATTTGCTATTTTGGAAACAGTTTTTAATCTGATTTCAATTTGGTTGACATTTTGTTGGAACTTTTATGCAGCATTGGATAAAAGATGAAACGTTTAGCACAAGAGTGAAGGATGAAGAGGGTTTTCCCTCTTTTGCTTTGGTCAACAAAGCTACTGGACAAGCAATTAAGCACTCAAGTTCTGGTCAGCCGGTATGAATTCATCTACAATAGTTCTACTTTTACATTTGAATTTGAACTTGAATATGCTTCATATGCTACTTTAGAGTTTGTATATAATATATTATATGAGGTGTTGTCATCTTGTTCTGAAAGTGATTATATGATCAGTGAAGTTGCAGTTAGTTTCTAGTGTTTGCAGATAGAAAATCATTTTGGTATTGAAAGATCAGATTATTAGTTTTGCAGTAACCGCAACAAAACTGATTCTTATTACCTGATTATTTAGGTGTTAGATAATGGGGTTAAGGGAGTGGTGATATTCTTGGAAAATTGATTGAATAGTGTATATTTCACTGTCCAAATAAAGTATTTCGACCCTTTATTACCTTTGGTATCATGACATCTTTACTCGACCCTTTATTTTGACCCAAATAAAGTCTTTCGACCCGCCGCCCGCTCACTTGCGAGCAGTACCGCTACTAGGGGGCTCTCCCCCCTTGACCCTGCTATTCGTTGTGGTGGTATCAAGTTAGCTGAAACGAGTGTGCACTCCGCACCTCCTAACTCGTGATTGAGCTTAACTTACAAAAGCCTTTTGTCTCGTGTAAATCACAATTAACTAAAACAGTTGATGACACTAAAATCACCATCATTAGGTGGGTAAATTCTACAGTATATGGAAATCCTTAAATTGTCAAATCAAATCGTGTCAAACAGTTATTTAGCTCATTATCTTACACAACTTAAAAACTTTATTTTGTAACCGTTTTGTTACATCTAATTATCTGATTATTCCATTTCACAAAATTACTTTGCGATGTCACATCCCCTTATAAGTTTTAAAATTCTTACAAGCCTCTCTTTATATGCTCTCTATTGCGCAAGCAATCCTCATGTGTTCTTTGAAACTCGACAAAAACTGGTACCTTGATAATTATCTGCTGTCCTATAGACGACCACTTTGATCAATAACAGCATAGAGCTTCCAAGAATTTCAATAGCAACTAACCAAAAATCTTAGCAAGTTTAGACATTCTATGCTTATGGTGGTATTTACTGATCTTTGTTCGTAGTAAAAAACCAGATTAACTGAGGATTTTTTGTGAATGGTTCTGCAGGTTCAGCTGGTCGAATTCAATCCAGATAAGCTTGATGAGTCCGTTCTTTGGACCCAAAGTAAGGACTTGGGAGATGGTTTCCATGCCGTGAGGATGGTGAATAAAATTAAGCTTAATCTAGATGCATGGAATGGTGATAAAGACCATGGTGGTGTTAAAGATGGTACCACAGTTGCTCTTTGGGATTGGACTAAGGAAGATAATCAGAGGTGGACGACCGCCCCTTTTTGTAAGTTTCTCGACCAATGATGATCATCCTTTATCATGTTTCCAGTTGCTATAAACAGTAACTAAATTAAAGTATGTAGTTATCCTGTGGTAGAAAAACTAATTATTGCTAAATCAGAAAGTGCATTCTGTTTGCTAGAACAATTTGTTTAAAGCAAGAACAATAGCCAAATATTTCAAAACGTTAATTCATTTTACAGACTAAAAAGAACCAATATTTTTTAGGTATTCCTGGTTGACACTGAACACTCCGTTAATGAATAACGGCATGGTATGGCAAATTTTGACTTTTGGCCGATTCGGGTTATGTTTGAAACTGACAATTCAAAATAGATTATGCTTAACTAAACTGAGACAAGTCAAATAAAAAGGTCGCCTAAAGTGTAATTGTAACACAAAAATTCTCCTATTGATTTATTCCAAAACCAGATTATTGGCGCAATATGGTTTTCTTGTAAAGTTGTAATCATGAACAGAATAAAACACTGAACAAAAATGTTTCGGGTCAACCTGACACGTTTTGACAATGGCTACACCTTGTTGTACACGTGTATTTGAACATCTTAAATTATCCTTAACAGCTGCGACAATCAACGTTGTAATCCAATTTCTACCTCTTGTGTGCAGGATTATCATCGTGTGGAGTTCTCGTGACATGAACCTATTATGCTTTTATGTGTGTTCTTATGGCCTATGACTTTGTATTCATGGTCACGGTGAAGCTAATACGTATGTTTGAATGTTATGATGGTGTAATAAGAATAGCATGATAGTTGCAGCGTTACAACGCTCAATACTACGGCTAGTACATGATCGAGACACTGTCAATGTCTTATGTCTGTTGCTTTTTATATGTAGATATATGAATGAGAATAATTTTGTGGACGATTACGATATCTTCTTTTTTTCTTCCCTTCAGTTGTGTTTTCTAGCGTCTTTTTTCTTGTATTCCGATCGATTGCGCCCCTGGTATACGAATAGCTCTTTGTTATTATACATGTGAAGGTGTATTACAATGTAAAAGACTTGTTCAAGTAGTTCGAACTTTATAAAATTTGTAGTTTCAAAACTTATATCAAGTTTACACTTTACACAATAGATTAGAAACTCAAATCCTTACCCATCTGCTACATTTTTCGTAAGAGCTCTCGGCGTGGGTGAGTTATATGTTGACTGGCGGTCTTTAACTTAGCCCTATAACACCAGCCCCACACAGCCACACCTTACCCCAAGTTATCCGTACTCGCGCAAAACTTAACAGTTGACGTTATACATTTTTTTCCTTTTTTCTTTGTGTGTGTTGTATTTGTGTTGGGGTAGCTGGGTTACAATTTTTGTAGCCAATTGACTACAATCCTCCCTTAAATTACAAAAGAAAGTGAATCAGGGACCCGCAAAAAGAAGTCAAGGACTCACAAAATGATTTAGGATCCGCAATTTGTAGCACAAATTGTATGGAATTGGCTACAATTTAATTGTAGCTAATTCACATTTGTGTTTTGTTAGGTTATGTGTGAGCCAAGAGGTGTCATATAACTTTAGGGGTATTTTCCACAAATACCCCATCCGTACCATCCCCTTCACCCTAAATGCCCCACAATTTTTTGTTTTCTCCAAATACCCTAAGGGGAGATGGTCGCTCATAAAATTTGAGCGGATAGTATAATATAGTGACATGTGTCCTTATACATGTGTACTTCTTGGGCGACTGGACCCATATTTCTTGATTATTTAGGGGCGTCCCTCTCCCCTTGAGGTGTTTGGAGAAAACAAAAAATTGTGGGGGATTTAGGGTGAAGGGATGGTACGGATAGGGTAGTGTTTTCTGTTTACGTTAAAGAAAAAAATGCTGAGATGACAACACTTTTTGCTATAACGCTAGTTCTATAGCTCTTGCACGCCTGGTGGTCCAAGGATTATCTTTGGAGTCTTACTTTTAAGAGTTTGGTGGTTTTTGTGAGTGGTCCTTATTTTTGATGTTAACATGTCAAACAATGAATTTGATGCCAATTTGGCCCACTAATGACCCACACCATATAATAATGAGTAGATTAATTATTCGATAAAATGTTTGTTTGATAATGTGTAAATGCTTAAGATTGTAAGTATGGGATATTGGGATATTAAACATCTGATATGAAGTTCTGCAAATTATAGTCCTAGTTAACCTGGCGAGACTTAAATTCCCCCTTGATGCATAGAGAGTTACAACAGCTCTCCAAAACATCTGTACGGCTGCTTCCATTTCTCGAGAAACAGAAATATATTGAACGAGAGTGGTTCAAATTTATATTAAAAAAAATAATAATAATAAAAAAAAATAAAATAAAAAAAAAATAAAAAAAAATCTCTTATACATCTTACTATAAGAGCAAAATAAGCAAAACATAATCAGAGTTTCGATCTGGTCTTGCTATCATGTTGATTAGCTAGTTATTAATGTTGTTATCCACTTATCCTAGTGTCATTTTTTGGGTTTCTTCTTATTCTTATGATATTTGATTGTTTTAACTAACCAGGGACAGAGCCGGGGTTCTCGCAGGTGCCCGGGATCCATATGGATTTTTTCGATATAGTGTTAATTTTTGAAAAAAACATAAATTTTTCGTTAATGTATCTTAAATGCACCTGGTCCATTGAAATGTGTTTCTATATTACAGTTCCAAAAAAATTGTGCACCCAGTCATATTTAGTCATGGTTCTGTACATGTAACTAACTAAACAGAAGTCTAACCTTGCTATATTTACATGAACGATATAGATAACTTCATTTGTCCATCTAAATTTTAATCCAACGTTTATATTCATTCCACACTCAAGTGGTACCACATTGTCATGATTTAAGTGTTTAATTCAAAGAATTATCCACTAGATTAGAAAGTATAACCAAAAAAGCACAAGAGTCAAGCCTATACGACCTCAGATTGATCAAGCTAGAGACGATGAACATCACGATTGTCAAAAGCCTAAAATGAAGAAATGGTAGCTATACAAATATCCTAGTCTAAGGGGGAGGAAATATTTTCTATCATCCGGATAAGAAGAATATATCGTACTTCTCATGTCTAGCGAAAAGTGGATGGATGTCCATGCCTCAATAAAATCTAACAGTAATATGATTATGTTCGGCAAAACTAGCCCAAACATAATTATGTCGAGTGTCGGATGACATGTTCGCACAAATGCTCACATCATATTGCCGTTGAGAGTTTTGATCATTCTACCCTATGTTAAGACTTAAGAACGATATCACCAACTGCTAAAGATCAGAGCCGTATATGAGGGTGTGCGATGCATGCTATCGCACAGGGCCTCCAAATTCTAGGAGCCTCAAAATTTTTATATGATATCTATATATATCCTATAAAAGTGACTTCATGTATTTGATTTAGAGTGTTGCATTAAAAAATGCTAGCCGGACACATTGATAACGTTATTTCTCATTTTATCTTTTAATTAAATTATTTACTTTCTATTTTAAGCTCCGTATTTATCTTTAAACTGAATTCTTCACTGACCTCCATAAAATCAGAGACGACACTGCTAAATATCCTACAGACACTTGTTCTTTAAACCCTTACCAATCAATTCTTAATTTGAACCAACTTTAGAAATTAGAAATGTGTATACATAAACAACCTTTGTTATTAGATTAAACAAAATTTGTCTCACCTCCCTCTTCTGTTGACAATTTTACTAGACAAATTGACATTATTTTTTCTTTCATTTGTAAATATAAATACCAGAAACAGACATCATAATTCAAGTTTCCGCAATGGTAGCTATAAACGGTGATCGTGAAGAACATGAAACTTAAAGCGGAAGCCTTGACTTCAACTTTATTTCATACGTTGGCCTTGTTAATGGTTGATAGAGGCTAGCTGAGGATTGTTATCTATGTCGTAATAAGTTAATTATAGTTTGAGCTTTGTTGCCATCATCACCAAATCATTTGATGTCCTTACAAGAGGTTTATGGTTAAAAGCTAGTAAGTTAAAATACTCGTTTTCTCCAAATAACCTAAACAAAAGCAAAATAATAATAATAAAATAAAACTCGTCGTTTTTTATATATATACTCAAGGTTGTAAAAATCGCTAGGCGCTAGCGAGGCGGTCGGATAGCGCCTGGCGATTAATTGGTTAGGTGGAGATTAATCGGATTGAATTTTTATGCAAAAAATTGTAACTTTAGATATTATATTATATGTATGAGATAGGGAAGAGATCTAGTGAGAAGAGAAAATATAATAAGAAGAATGAGAAATATTTTTAGCCAGACATTTCAATTGAATAAGGAGAAATTCATGGGAGTTGCATCTTTTATTGTTCATGCATCTGAAATGTGTGGTTGTGGTTACTTCTCATTCTTCTCATTTTACTTTTATTTCTCATTTGATCCTTGCTCGTATGAGATAAGCATAGTGTATCAAAGTTCAAATATTTCAAGTGTTCAAATATAAACATAATATATAATTATTTAAAGTTCAAAGTCAAATATAGATATTACTCGGTTTGTTGACTATTTATAAGCGATTTTTGACCAATTTTTTCTGATTAATCGGTTTGTTGACCAATTTTTAAGGCGATTTTGTCTGATTTTTAAGCGATTATGTTGACTGATTTTTAAGCGATTTTGTCCGATTAATCGGTTTGTTGACCGATTTTTAAGCGATCTTTGACCAAACCGATTAAATAGGCTGATTATGGTAAATCCGGGTGCTTAGTGACCGATCAATGATTATGCGTTGATTAATCAGCCGCCTAGACCGATTTTTACAACAGAGTATATACTAGACGAATACCCGTGCAAAGGACGTTTTATAACGGAAAATAATTATATTTATGAAGTTGTGTTTCGGGTTTTTTTGGTTTTGGTTTCTTGGTTATCGTTTTATGCGGTTTCGAATTTAGCGGGTTGTCTCGGTTTGGCGGTTTCACATGAACACATATATTTATAAAGCTTAACTTTATATAAATCAAATAGTCATATTGAATAACGGAAAAACATTGCTCACTAAAATATTTATAATCATAATTGAGTAATGGAAAAGATTGTCAGTGATTGAAGAGTTGTAATATGCGAAATGAAATTCTTGACTCCGTTAATTTTTTTGTTAAAAAAGAACGTAAAAGATTAAAAAAAACATATTTCATCGAAAAATTTTAATTTAAATACCTGCCGCCGCAACGCTCAGATACACTGTTAGTAAATTATTAGACACTTTGCTCCACTATAAGGAAGAACAACAATACAATATTATTTGAGCGAATTAAAATAGCGAACTAAAAAGAAACATATTTTAACTAACAATATTTTGAAGAATGACATAGTAAATTGGGTAAACAATATTCAACGTTATCCGTTGTGATGAGCCTTTATCGCGTAATAAGTCTTATGAAACCAACACTAATACAGAAATTTAAAACTCTCATCGAGTCGTCTAAATGTGTGTGTCCCCGACATTTTCTTCAACAACAACATACCTAGACGTTCAGCGTTCGTTATTTTCTTTCTCGACACAAATTCATCTTTTTGACTTATTTACACATAAACATTGAATTATTAAATGTGTTGCTTATGTTAGTTAATAAGTTTTCAATTCTTTTGTCAAACTTCCCTATACTAGTTTTGGAATTAAGAAATTAAGCAAAAATACTTACATGCTTTATATGTAGTTATAAGATACAGTTTGAGCTTTGTTAAAAACACAAGGGGCTTAAAATGTGAGTATTGTAAAGTGGGTGGGTGTGGTACGGGTGAGACGGAATAAATTATGGGAGTTGAACTTAGAAGCTCATTTTGAACCAATGCCCGAATTCTAATGAAAGCAATTTCCATTTAATTCTATTTATTATATTTATTTATTATGACATTTATTATTATTTTTTCCACTCCTTAAAAATAGGAAGAAAATTTCAATATTAGACAAAAAGGAAACGCGTTATTAGACTTATTTAATTTAATCCATGTACGGGATGACGATATCATGACATTATCATTTCTCTCATTTTTTATGCAATTTAAATCTCACGTAAAATTATTTTGCTAATTGTCACATTTTCTATTAATGATTTTACTAAAAATATTTACTACCATAAATGTTATTAGCATGAGAAGATAGAATTAAAAATATATATATATGAGAACACAAACATGAAAAATAAGTTGGTTTGATAAGAAGAATGTGGAGACTAGAAATATGTTATTTTTATTATATATGTTAAAATACTAGCTCTACTGTTAATTTGGATGGAATGGAGTGAGTCATGGTGAGTTGGTAACTTTTTCTATATCGTTTTTCATGTTATTAAAAAAGAACATAAAGAAAGATAATATAAACAATCGGATGAGCATATTTTTATAAAGTTATACATGTTTCAAGGCCTTGTAAGCATCTAATCATGCCCCAAATTACTTTTCACTAATTTATTGTTGGTAGTAAATTATTGATAATAAAAGATTGCCTGAATAAAATTTTGACTCATGTTATCATTTTTCTAATACAATATTTCGACTTTATTTAATGTTTTGGGTTACACAAAACTAGTATCGAGATAAGACAATAACACACTAAGATTTATGTAAAAGAGAGAGAGCGCAACATATAGAGAATTTATTGTATTTGTTATTGATATGAATATATTCATATGAAAATGTTTACAAATATATAAACTTAATAGCGGTTGTAAAGAAAAGTTGTGACTTTTAATAAAAAATCACACTTTTCTGTGACAAGTCACAAAACTACCTTTAAACGTGTCTAGCAACAATTTTGTATGGACAATTTAGTGACCATGAGTGTCACTATATGACCCTTGACTTAAATTCACAATCTTTTCCATTCTCATACTCGAAATTAAGTTCATTAGTTTATACACGTGTTCGTACCTTCAAACACGTATTATAACTTAACTTGAAATTCATTTAGTCCCAGAGTAAATCACCATTACACAAAAATTATTTGATGAAACTAAAATCATAACATTGTTTTCATTGTTACTATAGTTTTTTATTCAAATTAAAAGAAGTGTACGAGGTTACTTAATTCTAACTGGAAAAACTTATGTCAACCATGCCAAATTGCTAATTAAGTACTATCAATTTGGCTTTGTTATTCTACTTACGACAAAAAGAAATTAAAAACTTGCCAATAAAATTTAAAATATCAAAATACCTATAACTTTTTTACAAATTTAATATTTATACAAGTTTGAAAGAGTCAATTCTATCCTTAACTTAAAAAAAGAAAAATATATACAGAGAGAGGTTAAACTCTTGGCATATACTAAAACGACAATTATATTTAAGGTATTTTCATTAACACACTATTTTGTTTTCAATCAAAATGATGTGAACAAAAACCACATTTTTGATATATATGGATTAATTTAACGTAATTATGGAAATACATTTTTTAACGGCATTTAAGTTATCATCCTAACAAGTTGCCAGGAGCAAAGAAACAAAGTGAAAAATTATAAGGATTATGCGATATTCAATCAAGAGAAATTTTTATATGCCTACCAGAAATCCAAATGAAGTAATAAAGCTTGACATCGTTGAGGACGAGAGATTCACGTTTTGTTTTTTTAGCTGCAAAAGTGAATTCGTTCCTATATCACCACATAAACCAAAAGGCCGGTTTGCTTGAGCCACCACGTCAAAGAAAATACGATGTGAGGACTTTAAAATGGATTTGTCCACGAGACTTATGGCATAAAAAAACGACACGACTCATTAACGAACGTTGAATAGTTTACACCAAGGAAAAAAAATCCTTCCATGTTTTTCCGGCTAGGTTGCAAGAGACAAAGATGTCGTCTTCCGTCTCAAGAGCATCATCATATAATGGACATCTAAATGAACATGAATCACTACCGTTTTTACCAAAGTTACTAGTTGGCAATCTTTAATTAAGATATGTCATAAACAGGGGGCAGAGTTAGAAATTTATGATCAAGGGGACAAACTTTAATAATTTTAGAAATAAAATTAAAAATTGGTTTGTTAATTGTGCAAATTACAAAAATAGTAAGATATTTTAAGATTTTTACACTACAACTTTTTTCGCTATGGAGCACGTGCCCACCCTGCCCCCCTTCTGTCTCCGCCTCTGGCCACGAGTTACTATCTACCTTTATCCAAGTCAGATCGATACCCCCTTGAAATACATGAATAATCTTTGTATATATGATAGCTCATGAATGAAACTCAAAGTAGCTCATAATCAAGTAAACATATAGAAATTGCAAAGTTTTAGAGTTTGGATTCTTTCAACTCTTAGGCGATACATGCTAGTAGTGCTTTAGTATGTATAATACAACTTATTAAGATATGTTTATCTTTGTTTATTTCATTGATTTGAATTAAAAAAATCTGACACTTGTCTTGGATCTAGTGTCGACAGAGAATCGCTCTTAGAATAATCCGAAATGCTTTTCGTTCCCTTAAAATGTTGCAATCGTTAATACATATTCTAATGCCAAATGTGGAATCATTATTATCAAAATTTAGTAAACAAATATAGCAATACAACAAAGAAAAATAACACCACATCACATCTTTATCGTCTCGAGATTGAGGCCTTGACAAAAATTCATGAGAAATTCAAAAACTAATTCTTTATAAAAGAAAGTGTTTCAGTTTTATAAGATGTTATGCAAAATAATCATTTAAACGTACGTTTAATAAATTTAAAATGTATTCTTACGTAGTTGCTTTTTTTTTTTTTTTTTTTTTTTTTTTTTTTTTTTTTAATTTTAAATTGTGTACACATATGTATATAAATTGTTAACGGGTTGGGACGAATTTGAGTGGCTTTAAAATTTGAAGGGTTATGTGTGGTCGCCCACCTCACCTACCCTAAGGACGGCTCTGATCTTTATAATCAGGTTAAGAAAATAATAGTAGCAAGTTAATTAGCATAAAGATCATTACAACTAGCTACAAAAATATATTTAAATTTTGCAAAGTACGAGTAAATTACAAACAATTAAGAAATGATGAGGAACATGATCCGAGAAAAAACACTCGGATTTCAAGAGAACAATGTCAACGTTTGCAGATGGATTTCTTGTAAATGAATTAATTAAAATCCAGTATTATATTTACCACATGGCATATTTATTGTCATATTGATTACCTGTTTTCAAGTATTTCCTAACTTTTGTCTTTTGAGTTGATCGATGAACAATTAGGTAAAAATGTTTAACTTTCGGTTGAATGCATTATCTAACAATTGCATATTTACAAAGAGTTATGAAAAAAATAAAAAAATAAAAAAATAAATGCTAGTTTTTTTTAAAGGCAACAATTTTATTAAAACCATAAAAAAACTAGCAATTTAATTAAAACCAAACAAAAGCATGTAAGCAATACTTAATTATTCGCTTAAAAAACAAATTATATACAATGATTTAACAAAATGTAACATTTGACTTAGTACATATCTTTCTTAACGCAAAAGGTTGATTTATTAAGTAACTAGTGCCTTATCTTATGATGAAATACAATAAATGAAAACTTTGAGGAATACCTATTAAACTTCTTATAATATGTTAATATATACATTCGCAGAACTAAGAGTGGAAAATGTGTGATCTTCTCCAAAAGGTTGGCAGAAAAACCCTGATTTCGTACATCTTTTGGTGCAGACTGACCATTCCCCAAGAAATTGTGCAATTTTAATTGAAATGATTGAGTTTAACACAAAATTGATTTAATTTTCACGTACTAATAGACTAAAGGGATTGTCTAATCAGTGCCCTTAGGGCACTGGTTAAGAAGGAGGAGAACCCATAAAAAAGTACTAAAAAAATATTTCTTTGTTAAAAAAGTGTAGGTCCCTGAGTCTTTAATTATTTCTTTAGTGTTTTTTTGTGGGTCCTCCCCTTTCTTAACCAGTGTCCTTAGGGCACTGGTTCGACAATCCCTAGACTAAATTGGCAAGTACAAAAACACAACTTCAACGATAAAATTTAGCACAAGCACAACTTCATCGATATCCCATAAACACTAAATATATAAGATCATAATGAATAGAATAATATATAAATATTAGAATTAGAATGTTGTGTCTATAAAAAGGAAAAGAATAAGCCATATTATATCTTTATCATGTATAAAACGAGGATTTACAACCCCGCACGTTGTGGCGAGGCGCGAGAGTGTTCAGTTATGCATATTTACGCAATATATAAATTTAAATTGATATAATCAAAGGTTTAATGATAGATTGTTATGATATTTAAGCATTACATTAAAAAAAATGATGAAATCTTGAATTAAATCTATACTTTTATTAACTTTGTTTTTAGCCATATTAAGATGTTTTGTTACAATTTCAATTCGGAAATAATTTTGTTACCAATGGACAAATCTTCACCATTCATCTAGTTTGATCTAATGGTGGGGATTAACCTAAGATTTAAATGGAGAAAAAAAAGACAAAAAAAATAGGGAAAAGTGATTTAGAAACAAAACATTAAAAAAATAATAATAAAATAAAATAATAATAATAATAAAAATAAAGAAAAAAAAAAAAAAAAAAAAAAAAAGATGCGTGACAAAAAAACCAAAAAGAAAGAAAAAAAAAATAATAATAAAAAAGACAAAAAAAGGAAAAAAAAAAAAAAACATAGACTTAGATTTCCATATTTAATCTTAGGTTTATCCCAACCATTAGATCAAATTAAATGGATGATAGAGATTTGTCCATTGGTATGCACCAAAATAAGGGTATCCAAAATAAAGTGCTTCTAATAGAAATGACTAAAAGATTTAATATAATGAATATCATGTCTTCTATAATGATACTTAAACTTGAGGGACTATTTTGTTAAAAATGAAGAACAGAAAGTGACCATATTGATTCGAACCTATGTCGATTAATTGGTTCTTAAAAAAGAAAGGTTGCCCACTTTGTAATTGCCTCTTTTGTTATATATTTTATAAAAATTAATTGGTTCTTAAAAAAGAAAGGTTGCCCACTTTGTAATTGCCTCTTTTGTTATATATTTTATAAAAATTAATATATATTATAATTTATGGCAGAAAAAACAAAAGTGACTGCATGATTCATCAAACCTATGTCGACTGGTTCTAAAAGGTCACATTGCAAGAAAGTTTTTTTGGCCACTTTGTACCTGCCTCTTTGCTCAAAAAAGAAAGAAAAAAACAAAAGAAACTTTGTACCTGCCTCTTTTGTTATATGTTTTACAAAAGTTAATATATACGATGAATATCCGTGCAAAACGACAGTGTATAACATCAAATAATTATAATTGTGAACTTATAACTAGCAGAGTTCTACTATAAAAGCATGTCTCTACACGGGTACTTGTCTAGCCACGAGATTTCATAGATGACAATATACTTACCTCAACATCAATATTTTTTGATTATTCCTTTCAATCAACTTAATTATGAATTACCACAAGATTAAAAAGAAGATTATTGTGTTTATAAAGTAAAGATTAGGATGATTTTTGGATATATTAAATATAAATTGTCATCGCCTTTTTTTTTTTTTTTTTTTTTTTTTTTTTTTTTTTTTAAATAATAACCGTGTGTATTTATGGTGTTTGTGCTGGAGCGTGTGTTGACTTTGTTTTTAATTTCATAAAAGTTAGTCATAAAAACTTGATAATGCATGTGTTTTAAAAAGTTTCCTGTTATGAAAAACAAAATTCCTAAACTAATTTTAAAAGGTATTATTAAGGGGTAAATTTGAAAAAAACACTCTAATCACTTTTAAGACTTTTTGAATTTTAAGATTTGGACATAAACTTTTTATAACGAGACTCAAGTGTCGAAAGTTTAAGAAAGAAAAAACAAAAAAGTTACTATTGCTTCTATAGTAACATTCCAATAAATAGTTACTTAAAATACACATTCAAGTGTTGAAAAGTTAAGCAATAATTGGAGCTCAAAAAGTCGCACATTTTATCAACAAAAGCCGGTTGAGTGCGTGCGTATCGAGTGTGTGTATAACGGCGTGTTGACGCGTTCTCAAATAGTAGTTGTGCCCCTAAAGCCATTAACCATTACTTTAAAGCCTTCTTCTTTCTTATTCTTCTTCAACTTTCTATTCATATCTTTTGACTTTCTTTGCAATTCTATGACGTCCTCTAAACCCTACTCATTTCCACCCCATGTCTATAATCAAATATCTTTTGTTACCCCTTGACTTTCTTTCTATTCTTATTGTTTGTTTTATCAGTTTGTATATCCATAAAAGGTGTAGATTGGCAGGAATACCCTGACCCCGGGTGCCTTTTGGCTCTAACCGTCATTGTCCACTTTACAAAAAATACATCCGGCAACTCTCCTGACCGAAAGGAGCACCAACTAGAGTGAGCACGAGCCGAGATTTGAACCCATGACATTTCTTTCTTTTCTTATTGTTTGTTCTATCGGTTTGTATATAGTTTTTGTTCAAATAATTGGTTATTGAACGCCAATTCGAAGTCAAAGATTTTATGTTAAGAAAAAATTATTGCGATAAATATCACTCAAAAAACAATTGAGTCTTTTTAAACCATGATTCAAGCTTATAACATCATAACGTATAAGAACTAAACTAGAATTGGTAGGAATAGTTTGACAAGTAAATCTAGCTAGTGTTGTATTTCATCATTTAAGGTTATTTGTTTAGTAATTCACACAATTCAAAGATATTTTATTTGAGTAAATGAGAGTTGAATACAACAGCTAAAAGGGAAATTGACTTTGAGGTTAAATAACAAATGTATGAAGCGAGGTGATTAAAGATGACTCGGCAAACTCATTAATCACTCATTAGTAATCTTACCGGCCCTATCTTTACTTTAATTGAGAAACTACAAATGAGGTTGATTTCTCGATAAGAAACCATATGAAGAATTTGTCTTTAAATCTTAAATGTTAACGTTAAACTTCTTAATTTCGTGTTTGGATGTGATCTAAATACTTTTATTGTGGTTTAAGTCTAATTAATAGTTAGGTTGATAGTGTTTGACAATCTAATGTTGATTTTATGCTTTAAAGGTCAATCTAATCTTAATTAGCAAAATAAAATTATAGAGAATATACGATTAGTTCTACGTTATTAGTCATTTAGTCTTGTTGTAACTTATTGTATGGTTATGAAAATTTAATTATCGCGTGTTGTAACAATTACCTTGAAAACACGTCTTCACCGCGTTAACGTGCAAGAGTATATACATATATTTTATGTACACTAGTATACGAATCTACATGGTACTTGACCTTTGTAGTATAATATACGATTCTACATGGTACTTGACTTGGTATGGCTTTTGTTCCAAACGATCCAACTAGACTATTACATAAGTATCTTATCCTTGTATTATTGAAAAAAGTGATAAACTAATCTTATCAGAAAGTCATATATAATCAGTTGTAGTATACTAATGATTTACTCGTAATACTTAAAGCCAGAAAACAATTGATGTGAGTGATTGCAAACATGAAAACAAAGTGCCCAAAGGGAGTCTTTACCCTCATGTATAGTTAAGCGCGATGCTTAAAATCGTTTGGTAGTAAAATGGTCCCAAAGTTTTTAATGAGATGTTAGTTCAAACTTTGTTAGGTAAACATTATAGAAAAGTCTAGTTGAGAATCTACAAACGTCAAAACGTTCACGAAAATATCAGTTAGACCACGTAAACCAGAGAAAGAAGACTTGAACTTTCTCGATAGCCTGAAAAAGATCCCTCTCCGTTTACGTATATACCTAAGGGCGTTAAGTAACATCTTCGAAACATAAGTGTCGTATCCTCAATCCATACAAAGTTTAGGGACATAAATAAGTATTCTCAAACTAGTGAATGAATACATCACAATATCACATATATCCAAATGTGAAAAGGATGATACTAAAGAGATAAGGGTCCTACTTAACCTCAGCTCACCTCTAACCAGACCCACCACCTTCATCTAACAACTAAGAAACTTGCAATAAACTTTCTCATCACATTTTTAAAACATGCTAGTGGATAACATGCCATTATTTAATAACTTTTACACTCTATAAAATATTACATATATATGATTCTCAAATCCCATCTTTCTTCTAGCTACAAACTTTTGACATGTACACATGTATGTATGTATGTATGATTTTTCAAGTAGTGCATCTAGTAACACTTAATGGACTTGCAAGTTGCAAACTATCAACTTGAACAAATTATTTCATGCTTGTGAGTCTAATTAATGGTCCATATCCCTTATACATGGTTTTGCATGTGCACATACATGAATCTAATGGTCCAACTAACATTAACGCATGACCAACCGAAAGTTAAAGGTAGACTTACAAAAATCGTCATGTTCATATGGATATAATGGTCCAAGTCAATGTAGTCGTATGTTGAATAACGTAAACCCCGTAAGATATTTTGGCTTATTGATCCACAATTTATAATTGTAACTACATATAAACGGGTTTGGGCCTATTTATCTTCTGATAGAGTAAGCGTTTAAACAATTTAACTATGACATGCAAATGTTTGTTTCATTCAATCGTGATCGATATCTAACTACTATGCACGCTATCGCAAGAATATGATTTACGGATCGATGAATGTTAAGTTTGATGTAAATATTACTACTATTGTTTATATTTTCTAAGATGTATGACCTCAGACATGCGTGCACATATACGTGAAATGATGGGAATAAACTTAGAAATATCACTTTCTAATAAAAGTCCAAAAGTTTGACAAAAACCATAGAGAAAAATAAAGACGTATATTTCTTTAAGAAGTTACTTGATGCCTACGCTTCTATTTCTATTTAAATCCCATTATTTGCCTGCATTTTTTTCTTTCTAAACCGATGCTTGTTGTTCCCCTTTCTCCTGTACAACAACTTTCATTTTTATATTCAAACTCGAGATCATCTGTACAAAATCGAGAGTAGTTGAATAGTAGCTAGGCTAGCTAGGGTTGTGCATAGCTATATATGGAAGGAGGATCATCATCAATGGTGGTTAATGAAGGTGACGATGCATTGGTTGGTTTGCCGCCTGGATTTAGGTTTCATCCGACCGATGAAGAGATTGTTACTCATTATCTTACGCCTAAAGTTGTTAATCGGAGATTTAGTGCTTGCGCGATTGGTGAAGTTGATCTAAACAAGTGTGAACCATGGGATCTACCTGGTAAACTTTTTTTTCTTTTTTTTTTTTTTTTTTTTTTCTTTTTTTTTTCTTTTTTTCTTTTTCTTTTTTTTTTTTTAATTTTTAAAGTTAAGGTCGATCTTTATGATTTGTATGAATTCAACTAGCTATTTAAAGAAATTTTCAAACAAGTAATTTGTCCAAATTATTATAACTAAGCAATTTGTCAAACTTCTTAATTATAGGAAACAATAAGAGAATGAACAACATATTTAAGATAAAAGATTTTGTCAAACTTCAACATAATTTTGTTAGTTACATATAACATCTTGAGATCTACATAAATGCATGGTTTTCAAATTAGGAATCTTTACATATGTAACTAGACATGGACCATTGTTAATTCAAAATTCTAGGTGCCTATATCAGTTCTTAAATGTGGATTAAAAGATACTTATTATGTATATATGTGAATAGATTTAGGTTTTTGGTGTGGGTTAAAAGTTAGTACAACTAATATGAATATTTGTAAACTATGTTGCATGCAGAAAAAGCAAAGATGGGGGAGAAGGAATGGTTCTTCTTTTGTCAAAGAGACCGAAAGTATCCGACCGGGATGAGAACAAACCGAGCCACAGATTCCGGTTATTGGAAGGCTACCGGAAAAGATAAGGAGATACATAAAAAAGGAAAATCTGGAAAGTTGGTAGGAATGAAGAAGACACTTGTTTTTTACAAAGGAAGAGCTCCTAAAGGAGAGAAAACTAATTGGGTCATGCATGAATTTAGGCTTGAAGGGGATTTCTCATATTACAACATGTCTAGAGCATCTAAGGTACATTTCTTTATGCAAATATCAACTTTATCTTTTTTTAGACAAGATATGTTCATTTCAATTGTCTATTTATATGAAACTTTTTAGATATTTATTTTGTTGATTTCTCGGTTTCAGGATGAATGGGTAGTATGTCGTATTGTTCAAAAGAATAATACGGAAATTAAAAGAAACTTGAATGCGGATGTTGGGGTGTCAAGGATGAACTCTTTTGTGGACGAGTTGTTGGATAGTCCGCCATGGTTGCCACCGTTGATGGATCAACCCACTCCTCAGTTCGACCCTGATAGGCCAGGGTCGAGTTTTACACACTTGGATAGAAACAAAATAACCAACAACCACAACGAAAATATTGGTGTACAAAAATTCAAGGGTTTGGTTGATCATGAAAACTACCCATCCTATTTCTCTCATGACCAATCTCAAAGGCTTCAGGAAGACCAAGATTACAAAAACTTTGTGTCCCCTTACAATTACAACTTTGACACCAACTCTTTCCAAATGACCCCATTTGTTAGTGACCACCAAAGTAACTTCGCATCAACTCAAAACTTTAGTACAAATTTCCCATATCTATCATCAGGGTCGACGCGTTACATGGACCAGGCTAGTGGGCTAGACGGGGAAGCGGAGAAAAATGTAGGACGATGCAAAGTGGAGACATATGTTACGACTAACACCAACCAATCTAGCAAGATTAGCGTTACTTCACAAGATACAGGGATTAGCAATGACATGACTACAGAGATATCTTCCGCGTCCAAGCATGATATGGGAATGAGGCCATATGATCATCTAGCTGATGATCAACCTGCACTTTCGGAGTTTGATTCTTTGCTGGAATATTAATCAGCAAAGGTGATGACTTGATTTAATTCCTCATTTAACCTTAATGTTGATGAAATCATTGTTTCATAGAATCATCTAATTATTTAGCTTCTCTCCTAGGGTAGATAGTGAGTGACTTTGTTTGTTTCTTGGTTTATTTTTTAGGATAGGAAATTAATTGAAGATGTGGCAAAACTCCATGTAAATTCATTTGATCATTATGTACATAACTTATTAATCATAACTTAAGCTTGATACATGATCTATTGAACACAATGATTCATTGGCCGACCGGCTACTAACCAAATCACAATAGAACACAATCACATCATTTTGAACTCGTGTTCCTTTCAGTTCAATACTATTCCATTTTAACTATTCATGATAAAAACGCATGTACATAAGATGTGGGATTCACTCACATCCTATGTACTTAATTTTTTTTGGTGTTACAAAATTTACCGGGTGTATAAATCACCTGTTACCCAAAAAAAGACAAAACACATGTAAATAGTCTTTATTTCGATAATCTTTCCCAATACATACGATAATTCTAGGTCACACTTACGTTCACGTAAACTAGCTTCGTACACGCAACAAAAGGGAATATCTTACGAAATATATTAGCATAACATAAGCATATCCAAATCTTAGATCACTTTCATCAATCAAACAATTAATTTCAACATCATCTATGATCTATCGACATACTTATTAACTAAACCAAGTAGGTTGTTAAAATTATTAGTAAACCCCATAATTTGCTAGACAATATATAACTTTTGGTACCAAAATTAACAAAGTTATGTGACATGACATGCAAAGCATTTGTCACATGTTCTATATAAATAAATGAAAACCAAAAAGATGTTGAAAATTACAATGACATTATTAACCGATAACTTTCATCGTGAAAATCCAATCCACTAGAACGACCATAAACTTAATTCTTAGCGAAAAACGATCTTTACACAGACCCTAACATGACTAGACCCATAGGACAAATCTAACTTATACTTTGATAGTTGTATTAGCTAGTACTTGTACAATAGTAAGGCTGTCTACCTTCGAGTAGAGATAAGGCTGTCTACATCTCACCTCTTATATACCTCGTGGAAGACAGGATTGAGTTAACTGGGTTAACGTACAATAGTAAGGTGATGTCATGTACATATAATTAAGTAGCAAAATAGATTAAGACAGAACAAGGTATATTCCAGTTAGCTGAATTGTGGAGTAAGATTTATAAACTCTGTCAGAATTAAAACTTAAACGCAGCATGTGGCGAAATTCCAGTGACCTACCTGTCAAAATATATATTAAATTTATGTTTCACTATCTCCCCTCCTACTTTTACGGCTTTGCAATTTTAATGGACACGTTAACGGCGATCACCATAAATATAGGAAATTATGATGACGATTTTTTCATCATTATGAATCTTTTTACGTTATCTTAAGCCGACATATTTTATACAACGGATATAACTATACTAAACCACCACTGTTTCCCTCTTCCTTAGGTCTCTCCTAATGGAATATCGTTCTCATAAGCAACCGTATCAAAAATGTTTAACTTACGCGTATTATCTAGCTCATGTATGTCGCGTTGTAGTTGAACACATCAACATCATGGTATATATGGCTAAGTTAAGCGTATTATCACCAACATGCTTGTAGTTAAGCGTACCTAGGTGGCTCGGCCTCTAACCAGATAATTGGGAGGTCAAGTCTTAATTAATAAATTGTACGTGCATTTTTGTCTTTTCGAAATACTTTACGTGCATATATCTCACCTACTTGGTAATTAAACACTTGAATCAAATGTCGCGTACGTGGTAGTTGAATTTATCATGGTTTATGTTGAGTAATACTATGTTGAAGTTTAGACAAATAGTACCATCCTCTTAATTGTCTATGTGGATACACTTTATGCCATTAATATTTTGAGGTCACACGTACACATATTCTTGTGTATGCATATGTTTTTTTTCGGGTTTTAGGGTTGTAGTTTTGACTAGTAATAGTGTAGAAGTTTGTAATCTTGCAATCAACATCCAGAGACCAGAGTTATGTACGTATGTTAACATTTATCCATGAATTGGGAATTGTGCTATACAAGGTAATCCACAAGGATCCAATAATTGTTACTTATGGTACAAGCTATTACCCAAAGTAGATGTCACTACAAAAACATCTTTGTGAGACTATTGATTATCCCCTTGCACACTATTCTTTCTTCAACTTCAACCCTCTAACTTTTCATCAAATCAGTGTTGATCATGCAAGCTCTACAATCCAAATATAGTAATTAAGAAACATCATACCGTCGTAGTGTTACGAGTTATAAGTTTCGTGCACGTACAAAGTTATTACACGAATCAAATTTCTTTTAAAATTACTAAATATACTTAACAAAGTTACTTTACATGCATTAACGTGTTATCGTTCCTTTTGATATATATTTTCTATGCTAATACATAACTTGCAACCTTGCTCGCGAAAGTAACATACTACAACTTTATATAAAGTGATTGATATATAGTATACCAAATTACTCGTGTGGTAGTGCAAAGTTTGAGTTTGATTAATGAAAAATGGTTTTCTAGAAGGCGAAGGTGGTTATTGCTTTTCGGTGATATTATTATTACGCATTAATGAATTTAACAAACATAGAAATATTTTTCTGTGTTTTAGACTGAGAGTACGTATCAATAGTTATATACATTAGATGGAGTAGTGATAGTGCATCTTCCTAGTTCATCATTGTATTATAGTGCTTGATAGTAGTAGTAATGTTACATCCTCCTAGCTAGTTATCCATTCTATTAGTTCTTATAACAAAAAGATTATAACATGTTCTTGTGGGTGGGATGATATTTAAGAGAACTAGTCTGATATGCAAGTTTTTTTAGATGAAGCTCTATTGAACACATTATGTTTCTATTATTTCTTGGACTCCATATATATATATATATATATATATATATATATATATATATATATATATATATATATATATATATATATATATATATATATATATATATATCTCATTTGATATACATGCTACACATGCATGTTTAGTTTGTTACTCTCAGTCTTGCAACATGGGTATCTCCGATAGCGGACCCAAGACCAAAAGGCATGAGGTTCATTTTATAAAAAGTATAAGCTAAACATTAGGGATCAATTGCATTTTAGAAAAATCGCTATATTTTACATAATTTTATACAGAGTACTACGCAAGAAAAATTCATGGAGTTTTTGTGCAAACCCGAAACCTCGCTGGGTCTTCCCGGGGTATCTATAATTTGTGAAATAACATTCATGAATGAAACATGATGAAAATGAGGTGTTTGAGTGAATGAGATATTATAGAGGGGTTGGATATGGAATTACATAAAATGAAGAAATCATAGAGGTTTTGATGAGGAAATAATTGCTTGTCAGAAAGAGTTTGCTTTCAATTGAAATCAAAGATTCCGTGTGGTTTCATGCTTCTAGGGAGAGCATCTCTGGCCGTTACTTTGTTTGTATATTTAATTAAGATTCAAGAAAAAAAAAAAAAAATTAGCTAAAAATTTGCCTCATTCTTATTCTTTTCTTCAAATGAATTCAACATTCCTGGATTAATGCATGGAAACATGTTACTTTGGAAAATGGAAACTTTAACAACATCACCCCCAAATAATTGTTTATTTCGTTTTTTAGACAAGTGTTTGATGTTTGATAGTAGATCATTATTGAACTTAACATGTTGTTATATATATTAGGTTAGCTAAACTCTAACTTTGTTTTCAAGAATAGTAAACTTAATTTATTTTTAGAAAGAATCTATCATGAGCTAGTTAGTCGTCATACGGCTTTTGGCCATCATTTTCAAAAAGATACCACTGCACGTTGTAGTTTTAACAATTGCTACTACTAAACATGAGCATAACCACTACTCCATGTCCGATTTTCCCAAGTCGGTCTTCGGACACATATGTCTTACTTGGTTTCGTCTAAATTCTAGCTAGTGTCTTAGTTTTTAGAAACACAAATGCACAAACTTATTATGTCACGTACGTAATGCATAACACATGTTTTATGAACACACGACCTCTTAGTTTATGGAGTATTCAATTCACAAACCGCTAGGCGAATGATCCTTTAAATTGTTCAAGCTATTCTTTTTAAGTGACATTAAATTGTTCTCGGCTTTACCTACAGTAATCGCTTCTAGTTATCATAACTTAAATACCCCTCGGTTTTTTTCTTTCATCACTTTTCCGTAAAAGGTTTTGGCTTTCTTTTCATCACTTTTCCATAAAAGAACTTTTTTTGTTTATATATATATTTTTGGTAAAAGGTCAAAGCACCCGGTAAATATATTACTCTAAAAAAACGTTTAAGTATTCCATAAAAGATCTTTGTCTCAAATCATAGTCGATAAGAACAAAGTAAAATGTTTTTTGTTCATCATTTTGGCTGCCTATAGAATAAGCTCAGAGACGGAACCAGGACTAAATATGACCGGTTGCACACAAAAAATTGAACACTAATGCTAGAAACATATTTCGATGGACCGGGTGTATTTAAGACGACTATAAGAAGAATTGATGTTTATTTTTATTTATTTTTTTTCAAAAATTAACACTATATTGAAAAAAAATCCATGGGGTGTCTGGGCACCCGCAGGAACCCCCTGGCTCCGTCCCTGAACAAGCTAGCATTATAGTCTTTGTAAACTTTGACTCATTATAAAGTGTTACAGTTGATACTCCATCCATCCCAATTTATTTGTCCACTTTTGATTTTCAAAGTCTTTCTTTGTCCTTAAATATATTTGTTTGTGTTATTTAATATTTGATACAAAATATATGAATAGATTGAGCATTAATTGTATTTTTAATTTGTATAATTTTTATCAATTATTATATAACACAAATAAGAATATTTACGGTGAAAGTTGACAAAGAAAGACTCAAAAAGTCAAAACTAGACAAATAAATTGGGACGGAGTGAGTATTAAACAAGCTAGCTAGTATTTTAGGGTGCGTTTGTTTTGAGGGTATGAATGGGTTTGATATTGATTTGACATTAATTGCATGTTTGGTTCACTCTTTTAGTTAGGGGAATGATTGTTTGGAATCAAAAGTAATAGTTAGCTCTCTTGATTGGTTTTGCATGGATTTTTAATTTTGTGGGCCACTTTTTTTTTTGCTCTCTCTGTATATGTGCGACCTTCACATTAAATACTATCACTTTTTTTATTTTTTTACTATCAAATAATATTATTTTATTTAAAATATATTATAACATATATTTAATTAAATATAATTTCTCTCTCCTAAACCTTCATTAAATCCAAATCTTATACCAAATCATAATCCTAATCCAAACCCACTTATAAACGAAACGGACCCTTACGCTCCGTTCTTGAGTTAAATTAAGAGTGAAATGTAAAGAAAATGAAAATGAAGAAAAGAAATGGAGTGGAGATGAAAGAAAGATAGATATTTATTTGTGTTCTCGAGTATCAATGAAATAAGAAGAAAGAAAATGAAAGAATGTTTCACATTTACAATCATGCCCTTACAAAATAGAAAATAAAAAAAGATGCAAGGACGATTTGGTCTTTTTACTACTAAATATTTTGTCCCTTCCACTTTCATCCCAAATATGGGGTGAAAGTGATGAGTCAAAAATCCACTAGTGCTCTTTACTTTCCATTTGCACTCATTTTCACTTCTATGCACAAAAAAACTCAAGAACACACAAATTTTATGTTTCACTCAATTTTATTCACTTTCACTCCTAAAATAAAACTAGAGAACAAAGTGTTAGTCTTAGTTTTTAACTTTTTTTTTAGCAAAATATATTTCACTCACCACATAATTTATACATAAAGTCTCTACGTACATTGGATTCAGTGATTTAATGAAACATGGTACAAAGTACAAACATGGTGGTGTCATCATCTCTTGTCACGTGAAACCCTAACCGATATACTGTATCTATCCACCTCGATTATATATTGTTGTATACTTTGTGCTACATGTTAATCTTGGCAAGTTTGTTCAGTTTCATGTTGTTTCTAAAAACTCGTATAATAACTTCCCCATATGATTAATTAAGTTCGTATGTACTTGCTACCTTTATACGATGATTTATCACATGAAGTGCAATAATGTTCTGTGTCACTGTTTACATGCATGTGTTCTTTGTGTACCATCGTAGGCCATATTGCACTAACATAACGTGCCATAGATTCTCATGCTTGCAAATAATAGTGTGCAAGGTGCAAACTATCGAGGAGATGTCCTTTCCTGCGGGAAACAAGGAAAATTCCACACCTCACTTTGCGGCAAACAAAATTTCTTTTTCCTTTCGGCATTGTAGTCCCGCAAGATTTAAAAGAGAGAAAATTATTTTTTTATTTTGTTTGACTATGTATTGTGTGGGAAATATGTTGAGTGTATTTTTTATAATAAAAAAAAATTGAAGGAAAAAGAAAGAATGTGTTGCATGTGTTGAAGGAAAGATGATAAAAAGTGATGAACCGGTAATGTGGAGCTGATATGACGAGGGACCCCCCCCCCCCCCCCCCCCCCCCCCCCCCCCCCCCGAAAATTATTTTTTTATTTTGTTTGACTATGTATTGTGTGGGAAATATGTTGAGTGTATTTTTTATAATAAAAAAAATTGAAGGAAAAAGAAAGAATGTGTTGCATGTGTTGAAGGAAAGATGATAAAAAGTGATGAACCGGTAATGTGGAGCTGATATGACGAGGGAACCCCCCCCCCCCCCCCCCCCCCTCCACCCTTAGTACCGGCATTCTTAATATTTTTAGTAAAATTGTTTTCATTTATCTAGATGAACGGTGTGGATCATTTGCGCTTTATAAACGTAAAAAAATCCATACTGTTGATTGCACTACCACTAAATGGCGTCAAACTTGTTTCTAAAGCGCTTAAGAATCCACTTAGTTGAAGCCTGTGTCAAACTATTCACGTGTTGGTGCAATCAACAATCCTTTAGGCTACTTTCAGCCCTCACACAAATTCACCTTTCACAAAATGAAAAGAAAGAAAGAAAGAAATAAAATCTTGCAATTCATGAAAAAAATCTCTCAAGATGCGATGTTTATTATGCAATTCATGCGATCTCGGATACCCGAAATAAAGTATGGCCGGCATGGTGTTTATTTATGTGTTTAATGGGCTATATGGAGGCGGAGGAACAAGATAGTTAATGCTTCCCCGGACACTATTATGGTTGTCCGATAAGAGGATATATATCTTCCCGTCTATTTAGAGGCTCTCGATTGGTAGGCATTGCTCGACTCGTATCTTAAACTGGAATCAATGGATCCTTAATCGTAAAAGTTTGTTTGATCTTTTTTCCCCCCTCTGTGTAGTCTTCTTTCATTTGTTGCTCCGAAGCTTTTTTATAGTCTTTTTTCTTTAATAATATCATCCTTATAAAAAATAAAAATAAAAATACGATTTATGTTTATGCAAAAATCTAGAAAATTGTTAAGTCACGATTAAAAAGCATTCAAAATGTATCACAAAACTATCGGTTGTGACTAGGTCGGGTAAGCTGTCACACAAGTTGTCACTAAAAAGTGCCATCAAAAGGCAAAAGCATTAACAAAGAAAGTAAAAACTATCATTAATCGAAATAAAAAGTGAAGTTAGACAAATGGTCGCGTATCAAGAAAAGAATTCGCAAATCATGAGTGAAAAAGTGAGTACTTTAACAATTATGAGAATCTTGATCTTTTTTTTTTAAAGTGCAGTGATAATAAAGTGAGTACTTTTATTAGTTTTGACGAACGATACAAGAGTGTTTTTGAAAGTTCCTGCGTACCACATGTATCTTTGATGTAAATGTAGAATAGTAGTTTTACCCTTTTTTTTAGTGAGACCTAGTCAAGAACTATAAAATTAATAATTAGGTGCACAATTTTGTTTGATGTAAGTAATAAGTTAATTAAAGAAAAATCTGTAATACAAAATTTGAGAACTGGTCATATTAACAAACATGTACATAGGGCTAAGCATGGACGACTCAAAACTAAACCGGACCGAAAAAACGACTGAACCGACAAAAACCGAGCCGATCCGACAGCCCTTCAGTTCGGTCTGGGTTTCATGTTTTTCTTATTTTCGGTTTTGAGTCCGTATGGTTTGACCCAAACTAACAAAAACACACCTAAATCGAACCGAACCGACACAAAACCGAACCAACCATATTTGGTTCAGTTTCAGTTCATGTTTTTTCACGAAATCGGTTCTCAAATTCGTTCGATTTTTGTCCGATCAGTTGATTTTGTACCTTTGCTCAGTCCTAAAAAATACGAGTACTAAAAATGATTTGACTATTTTATACCCTGGGCCTCAACGGGCTCACATTAAAAAAAACTAAAGTATTAACCTCATACTTTGGGCCTAAATAGTTTCACATTAAAAAATTCAACTTGGGCCATAGTCCATAACCCCATCACCAAAAACGAATCTTACAGGCCCATCCATACTCAAACGCAATCATCGTCCTCACTCCCCCTTCGATCAAACAAACTTTGTGTACACTTGTCTACAGGTAACCTTTTGGGTTCCAATTACATGTCTTTGTGATAAAATTATAATTAATTTGAAGTGGGTATTGTGGTAATTTCAACATGGGGTTAGGGGTTTTTAGATATGCACACCATGTGTTCGACGTATTGCTTAAGAGACTAATGAAATGCCCATATAGGATTTTTTTTTATATATTGGAAGTGGGTATTTGATTTTTAAGACATTGGTCTTTGTTTCCGACTTTTTGGCTGACTAATCCGCGGGTTTAAGCTCACTGAAAGTTGAACTTGAGACATAAACATTGGAATGGGGGTGTTTGTTTCACCTTATATAGCCGGCTTATAGCTTATTTCGTTTTGGGCTTGTGTTTCATAAGCACACTTTTTATAGCTTTTTTTGAAACTTTCCGGCTTATATAACTGTATAAGTTCATTATGTCATAATGAACTTATATAAGCCGGAAAGTTTCAAAATAAGCTATAAAAAGTGAGCTTACGAAACATAAGCCCAAGACGAAATAAGCTATAAGCTGGCTATATAAGCTGAAACAAACACCCCCAATGTTTGTTTGCACTTTGCACCTAGCGGAAATTGAACTTGAGACAATTCACATTGCTCACATCTTAATGTTGGAAGTGGGTGTTTGATTTAAGACATTAGTTTTTTTGTTGGTTATTTGTGTTGCTTTTGCAGATTGGAAATATGCACTTCTGGAAAGAGTGTTTAGAATTGCTTATTCTAGAAAAAAGTTCAATAAGTAGATAAATAAACAACGAGAAAGCTCATTTGTGTATATTTAAACGTTTTTAGGTTTCATATGAGGGTCTGAAGGTCGATTTAGTTTAATCTCAAATAAGCACTTGGCGGCATAAGCCGCTACCTAACTGCTTATTGAATGTTACTTATGTTGCCCAAAATACAGTTTGGTTTACTGAAACACTCCAAATGGGGCATCTGCTTAGAAGAAAAGATGAGCAATTTCAAACACCCTCTTAGAGTTAGCGAGGAGTTGAAGTTAAACGATTGGATCAAATGCGTACAGACGAAAGGGTGATTGTTTTCGGATAGTTTCTGCTTAAGTAATGTTTAGACAGTTTCTCATACTTGGCTAAGTTATTATTCTTCACGGTTAATGTTAGATTATAGGTTTTTGAATGTTAGAGAAAACTTATACTACATGGGTATACATTCATTATAAGTTGTTTTATGCTATTTATGTTTCCTGCATTTTATAAGCTATGTAGAACTGTGATACTCGAGCTAAACTAATGGAAATATTAAAGGACGTACATTAGCTTGATTATGTAGTTTAGTTTTAAGTGAAAGTGCTTCATATAGTTAATAATAGTCCTTTGTGTTGTGTTTGCCTGTAAGATAGGGAGAGAAGATTGCTACGCATAGCAAATCTTTAGCTTAGATATTATGCTGATTGCGTTTAGGTTATAAGGCTTCACCAATTGCAGTTACAGACCCGCTTCTCTTGTTGAAAACCAAAAAGGTGCATGTTATATCTTGTATTCCCCCGTTACTATACAAGTCGTTATACGTTTTTTACTTTACCTTTTAATTTTTGGGCATTTGTGACCATGTATTGGAGTATTTTGTAATTGTGATCATGTAATGGACTTGGTATCATTGTGTTCTTTGAAATCGTTACATGTTCCAATGATTATGGCTTTAGTGATGAAACTTGCTTAAATATACATAACTAAACCTGGCTTTACCAGTATTTGTGCAAGTATCCCACTTCATTAAAGAAATGAGCACCATACATTTGACTGTTCTTTTTCATTTCCAGGATTCAACAATAGCCTTGAAAACGATGACTAATGAATTGACTAATCTTTGTACAGAATAGTCCTGCTACAGCCTATATCGCGTGACTACTGCAGATGCGATAATGGCCAATGTTCCACCTTTTCAACCGTCAGGGTATCCTCAGGGGATGTATGATTATGCATATCAAAATGTGGGTGAAGTTTCAGCAAGGCCACCAGAGAAAGAAGCAGCCACACTATTGATACGTCGTCTTCCTGAGGCTATTCCTCATGATACTCTCACTAGGCTCTTTTCTCACTATGGCGCTTCTTGTGTCCGCCCATGCACTACTGGAAGGTAATAAGCAAGTATGGTTCACATCAATACTTGTCTGCATATCAGGTCTACTGAATTTAATTACTTGGTCAAGCCACATTTTTTGGTACTTTATTGCAAACTGTTGGTGCTCTCAATGTGGTTAAGTAACCTTTGGTCAAGTTTTTCCACATTTTCATGGAAGATAATTAGTGATTTAGTTCTGACCAATGTTTCTATATTTCAATTACATTGACATACATCCTATTCATGCAGGATGAGGAACTGTGCGTTTGTTGATTTTAATAATGAGGGTGTGGCAGCTCAAGCACAACGCCAATTAAATGGGTAATTCATGATTGCAAGCTCAAGAAGTTCTATTATATGATGAGATTGTTATTTAACATTCATATGCGCTAAACTCATGATATTCTTATCAGGTTACGGTTTCTTGGTAAAGTCTTGTCAGTTGAGAGAGCTAGTACACAACCACATGATAGATCTCAGCAAAATAAATCTACGTCAGGGAATGACGCCATTTCATCAGGGGATGATGCTACTGTAGCCAAAGATTCGAAGCAGAATCCCGTGGCTAAGTCCATTCCATCACTTGAACCTATTGCTGAAAAACTTGGAGTGGAGTACCCATTTCCCCCTCACCTTGAGTAAGTTGTACTAAAAAGATTGTAAGATTGTTACTATAGCTTGCTGCTTATTGTCACAGTTTTTAGTTTTGGATAATGACATTTATACAATTATGCTGTAGGTATGCATACCCTCCACCAGATGGAAATATCCTGACGAACATAGTAAATGCTCTTATTGCTGTTCCCCGATTCTATACACAGGTAACTTAAGATTCTCTCGAGTAATACTGTTACTAAAATTATAATTTCTTAAATTTTATGTATTACATGTTTCTTGGTAGGTGTTACACTTGATGAACAAAATGAATATTCCCGCTCCTTTCCGTGCAGCACTGCCGACACCACCTCTACCTCCTTCAGCACCTGCACCACTTCCACCACCACCCCCTCCTGTAGATACAAACTCTAGCTTGGCACATCTCTCAAGTGGTGAATCAGAATTGGAGTCTTCAGATGAGGTACGGTTTCTAAGGTATATGTATGTAAGATGATGTGTAACTTTAACTTGCATGCATATATGTGATTGTAATAAGGGTCTGTGTGCGTAAGTGTATAGGAATGGTACTGATCAGGAAATACTAAGTTTACCAAACACTGTGATACTTTTAGGAAAATGTTCGTGCTGGTGGATCAGGTGGACCTAAGCGCAAGCGTATCAGGCGAGAAGCTATTGTGGGTCCTGCTATCGACAAGGATGTCGCACACGAGGCTGTTGGATTGAAACCTGCAACCTTAGTTCCTAAGGAAATCCCATTGATAAAAAAGAAGAACCCTGTGTTACAGGTTTTGATTTTTACATTTCAAATAGAAGATAATCACAAGACAAATTGTTTTCTTGCAGGTTTTTTTTTTTTTTTTTTTTTTTTTTTTTTTTTTTTTTTTTTTTTTTTTTTTTTTTTTAACTTGTTATATTTATCTTTTTGGTTTCAGATAAAAATTGCTCCTAAACAAACTCAGACTGAACAAGTAGTTGATGGCACAGGAGAAGACATAGAGGAGGCGAAGAATGAGAATTTAAGTACTAATCCTTTTGCTACTGTTGAAGAGTTGGAGCGCGGAAAATTGCCTCCAGAAGAGATTTTATCCCTTCCAATGTTTAAGGTACCACCATGGCGCCATCTGATTTTATATGAGTCAATAGCGTTATAACCTGTTCCTTTTTTTAACAGTTTTCTTCATGTAAACTAATGCTATAATTTGTTGCAGAATTATAATGCTGGAAATCCTGCTCCTGTGTTGTATATAAAAAACTTGGCGAAAGACGTCATTGCAGATGACTTCTACTATGTCTTTGGTGAGTTTTAATTCCAGATAATTTCACGTTTTAACTTTTTCCTGGTGGTGAAAATATGGCGGGTTCTAACAGGTCTAAATGGGTAAAGGCCAAAATGTGTAAGAACGGGTTGAGTTGACCTGCTGGCACTTTTATGTTGAACATTACAAACAATTTATGAAATTAAACATGATTACAAAAGTTAAAGTGTTAAACTAATAAGAAAGTTATTAAATTCTTTGTGGAGGCTGTGCACATCTGGATAATACTTGATGTTCGACCCATTACTCCTTTATTTCGAGCTAAATCAAGTAAAAACTTCCACATCACCCCGTAAAGCTAAAATATAAATCTTAGTCTGTTTACTTTTCGGGAAATCGTTTGAAATTGCCACCTTCAAGTTTTCGTAAAAAGCTGATGCGTGTTTGAAGGAGTAGCTGTGTATCAAATTTAATCAGTGTTTCTTTCCTCGCCTGTATCAAGTATTAGGACAGTTTAGCCTTTTAGGGTTATCTTATACAGCCGCTTGTGTTGCAGGCACTTTCTTTGGGAACATTGAAGCAGCTAAGGCGAATCTTTCTGTGAAGTTAATGCAGGTAAGATGTCCTATCCAACTTAAACTTACTGATCTAGCTTCAGGTACTCGAAAAGTCCTGTTTCCTTTTAATGTTAGGAAAATCCTGTTTATGAACTTACTGATCTAGCTTCTTGTACTCGAAAAGTCCTGTTTCCTTTTAATGTTAGGAAAATCCTGTTTATGTTAGAAATTAAACTATAAATGACCAAAATGAACATTCTTGTGAAAAAGGAGAAACGTCTAAAAGATTCCCAAATTTGGTTAAAAAAAAAAGAGTGATTCGGTAATTCTGTTTGACCTTCACATAGTCAATCGGAGCCACCATGGAACTGATAGTTTGATCCTTAAAAGATAGATTAAGTGATAAGATGGAGCGCAAGATGTTCATCCGAACAAATAGAAACTGATTATTGTGATTACAAATCCCTGTAGTTAGATAATTAGTTTCCAAAATGCAAATCCAAACACCCCCTCCAGTACACATGCTTGCATCTTAATCACTCAACCATATAGGCTAATGATATGAACTCCAAATTGTTTCCGGTTTCAGGAAGGAAGAATGAGGGGTCAAGCATTTGTAACATTCCCATCGATCGACATTGCTCACCAAGCTCTGGTATGGTTCTTAATTTGCCATTCTCAGCTGCAGAAAACCCTTTATTTTATTTTATTTTTTTGAAAATGATTTTCTTAAACTTGTATGAAATATTTACGCAAGTATATCACTTGTTTGCAGAATCTGGTCAATGGATTTGTATTTAAAGGCAAGCCAATGATCATCCAGTTTGGACGGAATCCTTCCGCTGCCAAAACAAGTTAAATAGCTTGCATATCAAGGCAGATGTTGTAAATCAAATATCGACTAACGGGTCAAAACAGGTAACAATGCTCAATCACACCAGCTTCTAGACAATTTCAAAATTAGCTATCTATCCAAATGAGTCGGGTCATTTCTAAACAACCCATTTTTACGGATATTTTTTTTTCTCCATTGTTATTTCAAAAGGTTGACATTGACATGAACACATGGCCACCATGAAAAACAGTTGTGGTACAAAATGTGGGTGGCAAAAGCTTGTAGTGTCCCCTATTTTTTTGTTCATAAGAATTTTATCCAAATAGCATCCACTTATTTTTCTACACAGGGGTAATATTGGGAATTTACATTTTCCAGATCTAGCATATGTGGATCCAACTGGGTGATAAAGGGGATGATCATGTGCTTCTCTTCTACATTCAGTTATCTGTTTACATGTTGCATCCTTCCATTCTGTGGGATCCTCTTTTTGTAGCTTGATGTATCAACTAGCATAACTTGCAAGTTGTAAGTGATGCCTTGAATGCATGTATTTAATGTATACTCTTAGGCTTAAAGGTTTGTTAGTTATAACATATTACTTATGAGAGCAAATGTTAATCTTAACTCAGTCGATTTAATGCCTGTGTGAGAAACTAAAACCAACACTAATGATAAATATGAACCAACTTCTGGTCACATAAGGCAAACGTAGACGTATGATAATAACTTCAAACACAACTCTCTAAAGGTAACAAGTAGTTTGAATCTATGACCAACTTTTAACCGAACAAGTAAAACAAATCTTCATTTCAGGAACAAACACATGCTATAACAGTACCAGCACATCATTCCCTTTGAGTACAACATATATAACAGGTTTGCAACTATTAAAGACAGCCAAGACTCATTCATTAATTTAACCTATTAAGTTGATTCATTGTACAATAATAATATGAACCACCAGTAGGGGTGGAAAAGAGATATACTCAGCTCGTTTAGAGCCTTATATTTTTCAGCTCGAGCTTGGTTTGTGACAAATTTTGAAAGCTTGGGCTCTGCTTGGGCTTGGCTCATTTTTATGATTAGAATAAATGAAATAAAGACCGACTCAAACTCAGCTTGTTAAGCACAGTAGGCTCGAGCTTTGAGGTCAAACCAGTTACCTTCTAAACAGATGTATGAGTTCTTGATGTGTGAATATACAAATTAATTGACCTTTGAAGTCAAACCAGTTACCTTCTAAACAGTTATCTTCTCATAACTTGTTGTAGTTGCCTTATTTCTCACTTGTCTTTTTCGACAACTAACTCTTTCTTGTAGGTTCAAAATCCATGTTTCTCAACTTGGCACCCCAACTAGAGGGAGTATTGTCCAAGGGGGAGCATTTGGCTTGCATCATTCCGCTACGCAACTCTTCTTTTAGTTTCGGCAAAAAGGGGGAGAAAAACATATTTAAACTTAAATTATTTCTCATCATTCTAATAAAACAAGTTTAAATATAAAATTTTAAAGACTTAACATTATAATTAGTGATTTGCTTTAAAATAAAGTTTATGTTTTGTCCTCAACAAAAAAGGGGTAGATTGTTAATACAAATATCGCCTAAAAACGTTATTTATATTTTACGATCTTTGCTAAGTTTTTTAACGACAAAGTGTAAACTTTAATTTTTAGCAAAACATGAATATAGCTTAAGTCTTTCATAACTAGACTTTATTTCATATAAACATTACATTTGCTACATTTACATTTCATATAAAACATAACATTTTCATATTTTAAAAAATAGAAAATGTTGTATGACATCATGGCATGCATTATGTGTAATTTTAGAAAGATTTTTAAAATCTCTAAGTTCACTTTTGGAAAGATCTCATGCATTTTTGGAAAGATTATTACTCAATCTATCTTGTAGTTGACTTAAAAGATCTTGATTAGACTTGGATAGATATGGAAAGATTTTCTTGAGTATTTGACTGTCCTGGCGGAACCTTTTGGGTACAAGGGCGGAACCTTTGTTTTGGTTCCGCCAGTCTGCTGTCTTGGTTGGCTATAAATAGCAAGCCACACTCAAGAAATTCTTCATCACTCACCATTATAATTTACACATACATTTTCATTTCATTCATCTTACTCAGTAACATTTCATTTGTGTGAGATCTTTTGTAGCAAAGAAGATCACAAGTTTATCCGAAAGTTACAAGCCTCAACATAACGTTGCAAGTCTTGTTAGCTTAGCATTGTGTAAACTCGTATAGTTTACACTTCAATTGATTATGTAAATCGGTTAGTATTTTAGTCCTTAAAATACATAGTGTGACGGGAGTGGTTATACCCTTGTAAAAGAACCCGACATTTAGCTTTGTATCGGAAATCTTGTGTAAGCGACATGTAAGGTTTTCTCCGCCGGTGAAAGGAGCTTGTTGACTAGTGAAAGAAACTCTCGAATTGGATACTCGGGGCGTGGAGTAGGGTAAGGAAAAATAGTCCTTGTAGCTGAACCATGATAAACATCCGTGTTTTGGTTTGATCGTTTCTTACTTTATTCTTGCATATTACTTATAGTTTATTAGTTTCGATTATTGATTACACGTAATACTTTCAAAGTAACTCAAGTTAAAAACTGGTAAACTATTCAACCCCTCTTCTAGTTTTCTACAGTTTTATTTGTTTACTTTCTTAGCATGTCTTAGGACACTCTAGTTTCGGTAGTATTGATGTTTGGTAGCTCCATTGAGGCTAGGAGAATTGACCATAGTACCCATAGTGGATTAGGGTGTGTTTTAGGGATAGAAATGTCACCATTCATGTGGAAATTTCAACGACCGACCACCTACCAAACATATTTGCTTAAGGAATTAGAGGGGATGTAAGTTCCGACCGGCCGTATCCCGTTAGACTATCCTAAGTTAGTAGAGGCGCTTAACGACTCTTG
Organism: Artemisia argyi; assembly: GCA_030686995.1. Lineage (NCBI taxonomy): Eukaryota > Viridiplantae > Streptophyta > Magnoliopsida > Asterales > Asteraceae > Artemisia > Artemisia argyi. The sequence continues at coordinate 33,391,060 of CM060695.1, forward strand.
CATCTTGTAGACCAAGGCCAACCAGCGAACTCTTATAATGAAGGTTATAGGATTAGGGCAAGGTGTAAGATAGGATTAGACGATTTGACCATCTAAGTCTATCGACTTGAATCCCCAGATGAAACGATAGGATGCATTATTAGAAAACTTGTCATGATAATAACAAGAATATTAATTAGGTTAACACTATTCTCCCATCTGATTTCCCTTCGCTTATTTACTTTATTTTATTGTTTGTTTTATTTCATTCGTAGTTTAAATAACCAAAATACTAAAACCCCGTTTTAAACTTGTGACACTAAACTTAGATAATTTCCGCACTCATAGCTCTTGGGACGACTTAGGCTTTACCGTTAGCTATACCATACACAACCGGGTACACTGCCCGATTGTGTATTAGGTAGACCTTAGGTAGACGAGCAACTTATAAATATTAAAACCTGGTCGGTAATTCTGGCATCAAGTTTCTGTTGAATGTTGAACTATTCCCTTTATCTTAGTAGAGAAATGCTTGAAAATTTTGATTGAGTTGTTTTTGATAGTTAAATGTACATTGTCTCGAGAACATCAATTGCTTCACACACTGAAGAATGTAGTTAAGTGAACATCATCTTGAGAATATATGTTTCCTCAAACTTCACAACTATATGATCCTCAAACTTTTCAATCGTCACAGAATTTGATATTTCCTTATCTACTTCGATTATCTCAATGTTTCGTTGGTCTTCATAGTTGAATAGTTCAGAGCAGCAATGAAATAATTACTATGACGACTAACGGATCTTCAAAACTCATAGATATCCATGGTCTGATTGATGATGAGTAATATGAGATAATATATGAGCAAATATGTGATATTTCAGCCTTAGTTGATGGTTTACGATATCCTCATATAGAAACAAAGTAGTGGAATAAACTCAACTTCTTCTGCATTATATATGAAAGCTTGTTCAGTAGATGATCCCGATGTAGAAGTAATTGAGCAGATGTTCAGAAAACTTGATGTAGACGCTTGATCTGGAGCTTTTCCTTTAACAATTGTTGAAGTAGCAGCTTGCACATCTTGATCTATAAGCTCCTGAGTTACGAACACCTATTTTCGTCTAACGGGAAAAGTTCTGGACCACGTGGGTTACTAGTTAACATACAAGTTGAACCTACTATAGAATCAAATGTATGATCCATGTTCAGCTTTGATGTGATTATAGCTGGAAGATCAACATTAGATCTCACTACCTCAGTTTCGACAAGGCTACAAAAGCATATGTGAAACAACTACACATGGATTGCATAGATTACTAGTTAACACTTTTTAAATTAATAAAGAAACATATGAGTGACCTACGTTCAATGCTGACGTGATGTTAACACTAGTAGGATTTCCATTCAATCATCATGGAATACCAAGTTTAGGTATCACTAGAATATTCCAGCAATGTCACAAAGACATGCAAATCGAGTATGGGTTCTATATGATGATTCATTCATCGGTGCTAGACTCGTTGTAACTACCTATCCTAGTTGTTAAATATCTTGGATACTGGATAGGAAGGGTTACTACTTGCACTACTTGGGCGGGTAGTGACTTTCTTCAATGCCAGTGAACGTCAAAGGTTCATTGATAGCAAATGTGGTGACCCGATGTCTATTTCTAGTTGGTGAAGGTTTTCATTTCTCTTATGAACTTTTCCTTCTTATTCTTTTAACAATAACCATTTCATTTTCAACTCCTTCCATGAGCAAATGTTTTTCAGTTTAATATTTAAGCATTGCTATAACTGAACCTGCTTCTCTTGGATATATATCAACTCCCACTCCTCATTCCCTAAAGGTTCTCTACCCAGACTATGGTTCCCATAACCAAAGTTGTGACTCTCTACAACCCTAGGTTCCTCACTTCTAATTGGCTCTAATCCATGGGTAGGACCAGACGCATCTCTCCAGTATGTGGGATTCTAACATATATATGCTAATATGTTACTGGATACATTGTATCTATTAAAAATAAAAGGTGAATCTTACACAACTTGGGCAACTTGGTATTACAACTTGGACAATAATTGAAGCTCTCAACGTGGAAGGTTTTTCATTGGTTGTCATTGGGTAGTATATTTACAAGTATGCCATGGAGTAGTACTATAAAAGGGAATGATCTATGCTTCAGTTTGCATCCCATTTCCAACAAATATACACACATATAAGTATTCTTTGGATCTCATTTCTACTTTCTCCTAGCATTGTGAGTTTGTTAGAGAGTTGGTGAGATAGCTCCTAATACAAGAGATATAAATGTGTTTATCATTGTAATTAGAGAGAAGGTGTAACTCCTAGTTTTCATCATAGTGAAACATATCTTTCCTTGCCGGTGGTTTTTACCCTGTTGGGGTTTTCCACGTTATATCCTTGTGTCATCTTTTATTATATTTCATATTTTAGTTGTGGGTTTGCTTCAGTCCGGTGTCACTTTTCTCAACAAGTGGTATCAAGAGCTAAGGTTGGGTGTGTGTATAATTATTTATCGTATGCTCTGTGGTTGCCATTTTTAAGTGGACCATCCACATCAAAAGATAAATAAGATTATACTCACTCAAAAGGTGTTCGGTACTATTATTAACAAATAATAGTTTTGTCGAAAAGTAGATTGTGATTGTAGCAATGGCGGCAAAATTTGAAATCGAAAAATTCAATGGGAATAATTTCTCGTTGTGGAAATTAAAGATGAAGGCTATCCTTAGAAAGGATATATGTTTAGCGGCCATTGACAAAAGGCCAGCTGAGGTCACAGATGACAGTAAATGGGACGAGATGGACGGAAATGCTATTGCAAATCTTCATCTGGGATTAGCAGATGGAGTTTTGTCGAGCATAGAGGAGAAGAAAAGTGCAAAGGAGATTTGGGATCATCTTGCTCGATTGTATGAGGCAAGATCGCTCCACAATAAAAATTTTCTTAAGAGGAAACTTTATGCTCTTCGCATGACGGAATCTACTTCAGTGACTGAGCATGTTAATAACCTAAATACTCTGTTTTCTCAGCTCACGTCTTTGAGTTGTAAAATAGAGCCACATGAACGTGCTGGAATTCTACTTCAAAGTTTACCTGACTCATATGACCAACTCATAATCAACTTAACCAGTAATGTTCTTTCGGACTATCTAGTCTTCGATGATGTTGCAACCGCTATTCTGGAAAAAGAAAATAGGCGTAACAATAGGGAGGACAGACAGGCCAGTTCAAGACAGGTGGAGGCGTTGGTGGTAACAAGAGAGAGGTCAATGGAACCTGGCTCCAGTGGGAGTCACAATCATGGTAAATCTAAAACAGGAAAGAAGAAGAATTTTAAATGCTTCAACTGTGGCAAGCAGGGTCACATGAAGAAAGATTGTAGGAGTTTAAGAAACTCTAATCCGCAAGGAAATGTCGCCAGCACTTCAGAAGATGGTAACGCTCAGTGTTGTGAAGCAGTGGTTGCAAATGAAGGCAGGACGAGATTTGCAGATGTATGGCTGTTTGATACAGGAGCAACTTTTCATATGACCGCAAGAAGAGAATGGTTTCATCAATATAAACCTATCTCTGGAGGCGGATCTGTGTACAGTTGCAATGATCAAAAACTAAAGATCATTGGAATTGGAAGTGTCATGGTGAAGGTGCATGATGGTACAGTTCATACTATTCGGGATGTGTGACACGTGGAGGGCCTGAAAAAGAATTTATTGTCTTTAGGACAATTTGATGAACTTGGTTGTAAGGTTGAAATAAAAAAACAAGACCATGAAAATTATAAAAGGCGCGTTTGTACTTATGAAAGGAGAAAAGGTGATTGCGAACTTATACCAACTAAAGGGAGAGATAATAGAGGAGGCAGAAGCATCTGTTGCTTCACATAGTCCAAGTCATAGAGTTGCAGTAACATGGCATCAGAAGCTTGGACATATGTCAGAGCAAGGAATGAAGATTCTTGTGGAAAGGAAGTTAATTCCTGGCCTCACAAAGGTTTCTTTACCTTTCTGTGAGCATTGTGTTATCAGCAAGCAGCATCGCCTAAAATTCAAGACATCAAATTCTAGAAGTGTATCTGTTCTAGAATTGGTTCATTCTGATGTGTGGCAAGCACCGGTTCAATCCTTGGGAGGAGCAAGGTATTTTGTATCCTTTATTGATGATTATTTCAGGAGATGTTGGGTGTACCCAATCAAGAAGAAGTCGGATGTGTTTGAAGTTTTCAAAGTTTACAAAGCGCGTGTTGAACTTGATTTTGGAAAGAAGATCAAGTGTTTGAGGACTGATAATGGAGGTGAATACACTGGTGATGAATTTGATACCTTTTGCAGGCAAGAAGGAATCAAAAGGCAGTTCACTACAGCATGCACTCCTCAACAGAACGGAGTGGCAGAGCGGATGAACAGAACCTTGTTAGAAAGAGCAAGAGCAATGTTGGCAACTGCAGGCTTGGAAAAATCGTTCTGGGCAGAAGCAGTCAATACCGCCTGTTATGTGATAAATCGGTCACCTTTAACTGCACTTGAGTTGAAGACACCGATGGAGATGTGGACGGGAAATCTGGTCAACTATTCAGACCTTCATATATTTGGAAGTCCTGTGTACGTGATGTACAATTCTCAAGAAACTACAAAGCTGGATCCGAAATCCAGAAAATGTTTGTTCTTGGGATATGCTGACGGAGTAAAGGGGTATCGCTTGTGGGACCCCACTGCCCACAAAGTAGTCGTCAGTAGAGATGTTGTCTTTATGGAAGACAAAGTTCAAGAGAATGAAGAAGGTGATAGCACTCCAAGTGAAACTACATCAATACAGGTGGAAAAGCTGTCTCAGTCGAGTGATTCTTCTGAAGCCGTACCACAACACGAGGTGAATGAGACAACTGAGTCTCAAGCTCCAAAGACTCTGATACTTGGGAATCGCACCAGGCTTTACCTCTCGAGGAATCTCGAGAAGCTTACAACCCCCACCAGGCAGTGTACCTAATCATTGTAGTATAGTATAGTAACAAGTACCGGGGGATTGATCGTTCAACTCAGGAATAGTGTCGCTAGGATTAGAAAGCCTAAAAACTAGGTCTAGAGGTGAGGGACGATTCTTTTTGTATTTTTTATATTTTATAAAAGCAAATAAAATCTCGGATTTTGGAAGAGTGGGCGGAATTAGTTGCTAGCCAACTAACCCAAATAACTACTAATGCAATTGAAATAAAATAACAAAAATGAAAATAAACTAATTATACTAATTTGGTGTAAACAATGATAGGTAAAGTTGTGTTTACTTAGGTTTCATTACTCCCTAGATATCTTTTACAGGTTGATAGTTTGTTACAATTGCATGGATGACGGGTCATATTCCTTAATACTAGTCGTAGGGTCGTGTACAATATTCCCTAACTCTATAAGATCCTCCTTCACTCCATGTCGAGCCGTTAAAAACTCCTAACATGGGATCCTTAGAATTCTCCTACGCATTAAATACAACCTAATATCGTAGTACACCTCCGATCATGTTTCTTAAGACGTTTAAGCAAGTTACCAATGGAAGTCTGCCAGTTTTCTTAAGCATAACATCGAATACAATCAACCCATAATTAACATCTCGGTTTCACTACATCTAAGCAAACACACAAGAAATCTAGCCTAGCATGTTAAATTGACGACAAGCGTAAGATATATTCAAACAACACATAGACATATTGATTGAATTGAAAAAGTAATTATCTCAATTGAACATGAGAGGTTTCAAAGGGTAAAAACCCTTGAAAAAGCTGTAAAAATCGGACTAGGGTTTTTCTCCAAAGTTGCACCCTAAAAGTTACACACCAATGAATGAAAATTGCGAAACTATATATAAATTATACAGGGTGACGGCGTCAAGAAGAAAATTCTGACGCCGTCAACTCGCCGCCCATAATGAAGTCGGATTGCCTAGATCCAGTTTTGACGCCGTCATGTGTAATTTGGTTCTGGGCCGTCACCAACTCTTGAACCGTGACGGCCTTGGGTGACGCGGTCACGTTTTCACTGGACCGTCACCAATTCCACCTCTTGTGTTGCTCTTGACGCCGTCATTAAGAAACTTGTGACGCCGTCAGGTACTGTTCCCAGCAAGGAAAATTAAGACTTTGCCGTTTTCTTCACTTTTATGCTAAAAAAACGTCCAAAATGCTTCCTTTTCCAGAATTCACTCCAAAAGTACCTAAAATGACAAAAGGAACGATTTAGGGCAATATTTGATCAAATAAATTCGAATTCGGGCTTAAATGACCCCCTAAAAATGGTTCATTTTTCGCCTCATCAAATACCCTTACATTTGAGATTTGCTTGTCCTCAAGCAAATGCGCTTTTATTCTAATCAAAATACAAGTTAGGGGTCATTTAACACTAATATAAAAGTAATTACAATAAATAATCGTTCCACTAAAGACCAAAGACAAGCACGGAAGTCATACACTAGCACCTCACAAATAGTATTTAGATACTCACATCTCTCGGGTGTAATAAAATATATATCACAATAAGGAAATGGAAAACATCTCTCACTACCTGTCATAGCAAATAGATTACCATAGGCTTGGGAAAGGATCAAACCTCCACCACTTGGCATAAGCACCTAGGATAAACTATCAAAGAGGTCTTTCAAAGGGTTATAATGTTAGGTGTAGGGATATGGAAAACACTGTTTTGTTGGATAAAAGCAATATTTACTCGTGGCGAGTTAATCATCTTGGTTAATTACATGTACAATATGGCGTTGCTAAGCCAAGACTAGACTCGACTTAAGCTAATAAATCAAAAATAACAAAAACATAAAATGAATATAGAATGAAACGGGATGGTAGTCCGTATGTTGTTTTCTCGTTTTTTTTTTTTTTTTTTTTTTTTTTTTTTTTTTTTTTTTTTTTTGCATACACTCTTACCCTACCATCCAAAATAATACATCATAGGGAATGAACATTCCCCTTACACTTGAATTTTTACATACTTTATAATAAACTAATCTAATGACTCGAATTAAGATAATCAAAACACTTGGAGTACTTTTAGGATTAACGTACATATGGGGGTAATAATTTGATGTTCTTCCCCATTACTCCATAAAACAAGTACTTTACCCATGAGTCCCAATCGTCCCATAACAATATGTACAAGATATGACTCGACTTAGCAACCATGTAATCAATTAGATAATTAACTAAGGGTTTAAACATGTAACAATAATGCACTAAATATGAGTGCATACACGGAAGACTAAGGCGATTTGGTTGTACATTTAAGTGGGTTGTCACAAATTCTTCCTTTAAGTAAGATGCTTAAAGTTAGAAACGAAAAGATAGGCTCGGAGGGGTGTACTAGGGGTTTCGTGTACTAAAAATGAGTACAACGCTAATTAAGGTGTGGGAAAAATTAGTTGACTTTACTAGCCAAGTAATATGACTTAAATGGTCAAGTAATTATGATACGGGTTTAACACAAGGGTGATCCTAATGCCTCTTATTATGTAATAAATCCTACTACACGAATGTAGTCTCACTAGCGGTCTTGGAATGCATCACTAACGCAAGTTCTAGAATCTAAATGTTACTGGTACACACATAAGCACTAATAATGAATGCTTTTCCTATCAAATCTAAAGGCGAACCTCACATATTTGGGTGGAAATTTTTTTAAGTGGTACGGTTTTGTGCTAGTCATACAACTCCTATCCATGAGACGCTTGCTAAGGCTAAAGTTTCACTCCTAAATGTTGTAAAAAAATTTTAAATTTGGCACTAAAATTACACTAACAAGTATTTCTCTTAGTTTTATTACACACCTACCATCAAACAAACAAACTCAAGTGTAATTGTATCCTATAAGGTATCATCATTTTGTTCTGACGCCGTCAACTCGCCGCCCATAATGAAGTCGGATTGCCTAGATCCAGTTTTGACGCCGTCATGTGTAATTTGGTTATGGGCCGTCACCAACTCTTGAACCGTGACGGCCTTGGGTGACGCCGTCACGTTTTCATTGGACCGTCACCACTTCCACCTCTTGTGTTGCTCTTGACGCCGTCATTAAGAAACTTGTGACGCCGTCAGGTACTGTTCCCAGCAAGAAAAATTAAGACTTTGCCATTTTCTTCACTTTTATGCTCCAAAAACGTCCAAAATGCTTCATTTTCCAGAATTCACTCCAAAAGTACCTAAAATGACAAAAGAAATGATTTAGGGCAATATTTGATCAAATAAATTCGAATTCGGGCTTAAATGACCCCCTAAAAACGGTTCATTTTTCTCCTCATCAGACTCGTACTCTTAATCATGAAAGAAAACGTCCGGTGTGGCACTCGGATTATGTTATGGAGGGAAATGTTGCATATTGTCTTCTTACAGAGGAAGGAGAGCCGTCAACTCTTCAAGAAGCATTGAATAATTCAGATGCTTCGTTCTGGAGGGAAGCAATGCAAGAAGAAATTGAAGCTCTTCATAAGAATAAAACGTGGCAATTGATGCCACTACCAGCAGGTAGAAAACCCATTGGAAACAAATGGGTATATAAGATCAAGAGGAACGGTGATGATCAGGTGGAGAGGTATCGTGCAAGATTGGTAGTCAAAGGATATGCTCAGAAGGAGGGAATCGACTTCAACGAAATATTTTCCCCTGTGGTTCGAATGACAACTGTTCGAGTAGTTCTGGCAATGTGTGCTACGTATGATTTACATCTAGAGCAGCTAGATGTGAAAACTGTATTTCTTCATGGAAATCTTGAGGAAGAAATTTACATGCTCCAACCAGAAGGTTTTAAACAAAAATAAAAAGAGAACTTGGTTTGCAGGTTAAACAAATATCTGTATGGTTTAAAGCAGGTGCCGCGGTGTTGGTACAAGAGATTTGATTCTTTCATCATTGGCCTTGGATATAACAGACTACACGCAGACCCTTGTGCATATTACAAGAGGTTTGGAGACAATGATTTTGTCATCTTGCTGTTATATGTTGACGACATGTTGGTTGCAGGCCCCAACAAAGATCGTATCAGTAAACTGAAGGCACAACTCGCTAGGGAATTTGAGATGAAAGACTTGGGACCAGCAAACAAGATTCTAGGGATGCAAATTCACCGAGACAGAGTTAGTAGGAAAGTTTGGCTTTCACAGAAAAGTTATGTGAAGAAAATCTTGCAAAGATTCAATATGCAAGATTGTAAGCCAATATCAACCCCGTTTCCTACTAATGTCAAGTTATCCTCCAAGATGAGTCCTAGCGGTGAAGAATAGAGGATGGAGATGTCTCGAGTACCGTATGCATCAGCAGTGGGAAGTTTAATGTTCGGGATGATTTGTACAAGACCAGACATTGCACATGCAGTGGGAGTAGTGAGTCGGTACATGGCGGAACCTGGTAGAGAGCATTGGGAAGCTGTGAAGAGGATCTTTAGATATCTTAAAGGAACCTCGGATGTTGCATTATGTTATGGGGAATCGGGTTTAATTGTCAGGGGATATGTTGATTCTGATTATGCAAGTGATCTTGACGGAAGTAAATCAACCACTGGGTATGCATTTACACTTTCTGGCGGAACAGTAAGCTGGGTTTCAAAACTGCAGTCAGTTGTGGCCATGTCAACAACAGAAGCAGAATATGTTGCAGCTGCTCAAGCCAGCAAAGAGGCAGTATGGTTGAAGATGTTGTTGGAAGAGCTCGGGCACGAACAAGAGAAAATTACTCTATTTTGTGATAATCAGAGCGCCTTGTATCTAGCAAGGAATCCAGCATTTCATTCAAAGACAAAGCATATACGAGTTCAGTATCACTTCATTCGTGAGAAAGTGGAAGAAGGAACCGTGGATATGCAGAAAATTCATACTGATGATAATGTGGCAGATTAACTAACGAAAGCAATCAACTGTGACAAGTTCATATGGTACCGATCCTCATGCGGCCTAGCGGAAACGTAAGCAACATGAAAGTGCAAGGAAGGATAATGGTGTGAAGATCGATTTAGCTTCAATCAGATCTTCAAGTGGGAGATTGTTATTGGATACATTGTATCTATTAAAAATAAAAGGTGGATCTTACACAACTTGGGCAACTTGGTATTACAACTTGGACAATAATTGAAGCTCTCAACGTGGAAGGTTTTTCATTGGTTGTCATTGGGTAGTATATTTACAAGTATGCCATAGAGTAGTACTATAAAAGGGAATGATCTATGCTTCAGTTTGCATCCCATTTCCAACGAATAAACACACATATAAGTATTCTTTGGATCTCATTTCTACTTTCTCCTAGCATTGTGAGTTTATTAGAGAGTTGGTGAGATAGCTCCTAATACAAGAGATATAAATGTGTGTATCCTTGTAATTATTAGAGAAGGTGTAACTCCTAGTTTTCATCATAGTGAAACGTATCTTTCCTTGCCAGTGGTTTTTACCCTGCTGGAGTTTTCCACATTATATCCTTGTGTCATCTTTTATTATATTTCATATTTTAGTTGTGGGTTTGCTTCAGTCCGGTGTCACTTTTCTCAACATAATACTCACGGCATTTGAATCCTCAGCTCTTAGAAGATAATATGAATTTCTTATTTGCTTGCGGATTCAAATTCCCACAATTGCTTCTAATCTTCAATATCATGAAATCTTAAATTGCGTCCCTTCCAATTCTTCTGATCCTTGGATTATCTCTTGAAAAACATGGAAAAGGTAGATGGTTCTTATCCAACTTGCTATCATCTTAAACAAAGTGAAGAGAAAAACTTGGTCAAACAAAATAAAATGAAGGAAACTTTACCCCTGTCATCCCGATGGAGAACACGCATGAAGCTCTCATCCTAGTGTGAGTTCAACTGAGCATGAACCAAGGCACCTTTATGAAAGGACCTTTGGTAGATGGACGCATGGCGCAACCTGTTAAAAAAATTTGCCTGGGAGCACCACGTGGGATGGCAGGAAGAGTGGGAGCATTATCATGATGAACATTTAAACTCTAGCCAATATAGTTATCAGGCATCACATATGAGATAAGGTCACCCAAATCCAATTTTGATGACAACCAGTAAACCCATGAGAGGTCATCTCTATCTTAAACTGATTGTCATTCTTAAGTGTTGTTGTTGTTGTTGTTGTTGTTGTTGTTGTTGTTGTTGTTTTTTCATTTTTTATTTTTTTTCCTCCCTAAAACTCCACTAGGAGGTACATTGTTTCGACTGGAAAAAAATTACGAAAGACAACTAGACGAGGATCTAAATTTACAAAATAACACACCATAATAAATGAGATTAAGATCCTCTCAAGTTATTATCAAACATGATTAATCATGTTATTTTTGTTATGAGAAGAAATAAGCAAGTGGCCCTTGACTTTTGTTAAATGAAAAAGTTGTATTCATTTATCTTATTTGTGATTGGTGAACATGATGTATCATGTTTGACTCAACTTTAGAAGATCCTAATAATAAAGGTATTGATCTTTTAAATGGCATTGGGATGAAGTTGTGAGAAACGTCAATCATCAAAATCAAGAAGAGCACGATAAAAATCATGAAGGGGAAAAAAAGATTGCAATGACTAACATATTTGAGATACAATGCAACCATTCTCAAAGTTGGAGGCACATTAACCTGGTCATTCCCTTGAGGAGTACGGGGATTATACTCAGTAATTCAATGATATCTACCTATAAAAGTACTAAATTTCACTCTTTACAAAGCTAGGGCTTTCTTCAATTACATGTAACCTAGTAGCCATATCTAAGGCTTCGAATATCTAACGCTTCGAGTAAAGCACAAAAAACACTGGTAACGGAAGAGACTCAATGAATAACGACAGAATTACAAAACTTCGTTATCTATAATCAGAAAAGAGCAGTTAAGCGAAACAACGACAAGACAATTAGCAACGAAGAAAGCAAATAAAGAAGATAGAGAGCAAAGTTAAATTGTGAAATCATATTCTCTCTCAGCAAAGACACTAAACACTAAATACACAGACTATTCACCAATTTTAACTCTATTATGAGACCAATACACTAAATGACCGTTTCTTTGTATTCTATGTTTTTAGTTGTTGCAAGTTGTTGATTCAAAAGAAACTGGGGGCAAACGTATAAAAAAATTTGAATTTTTGACATTTATACATTTGTAACAACATCATCATGTACAAGAGAAAAATAATAATTCAATTTTTATATTCCATATATCGTTTCTTACACGGGTATACTTGAGGAATGTAAACCAGAATCGAGAGCCGAATCAAAACTCAAACCTTTTTTTAATCATTTTGTTCTAAATTCTAATTTGGATCGTTTCGACCAAATATGAAACTGTGCTCATCCTTAATACCCATCATCCACCACCCTGATTAACTAGCACCATTGTTTAAAAAAATATTCATCTAATAATCATCTTCAGCACACAATACCCCCACCCTCGTTGTCTACCATCATGGAGTGGCCAAGTTGATTGACCACTTTCATATCACTTTCATTCCGCAACCAGTTAACCCACTGATGGTTCACATATACCAAACACTTTCACACTCGGAATAATTTTAACGTAATCCTTGACACATCACACTTTTTAAAAGTTTTGTTATCACGAGCGAGTTTGGTAGCCGGGTGGGTATCAATGGTCAACATTGGATAGGTCAATGTGGTCGTCGTCAACGTCGTGCATTCAATACGTGATCCGAGTCCACCCATTCCGGGTACTCTCATCATCTCCATAATATATGTTCACACGTTTACAATAAAAAATCAAAATAATTTCAAAAACACAATCACATTCAACGACACAAATATGGTGAACAATACAATTGTTTTTTATTCGAACGGTAATAAACCATTTCACAATATTTACGTCACAAATTACCTCACATGTACTAAACATGACTTGAACTCACAATCATTTAGTTTATGAGTGTCTCATGGAGTAAAAGGATACCATTAATTAGGACAAAAGTCCTTTGTTTTTAATTTGTCAAACAAAAAGTTTGGATTTTTAGTTTCCGAGCTTAGTACTCATTTTCCTTTTCTAGTTCAATATGACATTTATTCATTCAATAATTTTCCTTCCACACATTCTTCAATTATTTTTTCAAAAGTTAAAAGTTAAAATTCAAAATCATACAAGTGAAAGGGTAAATACAAAAAAGTTGTAGGAAAATTTAGCATTCTTTTTCTAATTATTTACTTTTCAAATTGACATAAAGCAATACACAAATATCCAAGCAATTTTAGTCGAAACAAGAGTTTGTATTTGAATCTCCTTGATTTTGAATCATATATTAGAGTGGTGTTCGAATAGTATTCAGGCAAATTTTACCAAACCACATGAACCAGTAGTAATTTACTCTAAAGATTATCATACTGTAAAAACGGTTTTAGACATACAAATTAAAACATAGTTACATTGGAAAAATATATGACCACATGCATATAGAGCAACATTTACATTTAGATTTGAAGTAAAAAAAAAAAGTACAATGACTAGAAAGAAGAACATGGGTACAAGAACATGTAAATATTACATATGAACTAGATATTGACTTCTCAATCTTGACCGGATTAATATGGCACTCAAAATCACATAAGCTCAATATATAGTGAAGTAAATCTTAGTAAACTTACCGGCCAGAACAGATATGATTTTCAAGGAGAGGGATAACTAAAATAATCACGCCATTTGTCAATGAAAGGTAACTCAGCCGGATCCAAGTCTGGAAACTCCCGGTCTTGAAGGGTGTTGATTATCTGCGTAGTCTCACCAAGGAGTTGGGCTGCAGCAATGACACTGGACTCCCTTTTCTCTATCACGCTTTCATGACATTTTGTAACTATGACTTGGGGTAAGTTGGTGAAACAAGCTGCCAGTATATCAGCAATCATTGATGATAATTCCGTGAATAAGTCCTCTTGGCTAAGCTCGTCAATGTTGGTGTGGTAGGAAAGAAGGATTGATTCGGTAATTCGATACATTGAATTGGCGCAAATAGACCGGTAGATGGAATTATCATCTGCACTTCCAATATCCATACTTTGAACTTCAGTGACCATGTTTTTAGCTTTATTCTTGAACCATTGCAGAATCAATCCTGCTGTGTTCAATTCTGGAGGATGGTCTTTCAGATTGTCTCCTAACCATTTGTTGGAGAATTCCACCTCTACCCACAACACTTCAGCTGCCTTTTGAATGCTTACATACTCATCGGTAGTATTGAGGGTTCCTTCCACAAGTGTGACATATATAAGACCTTCACTCACTCTGCTTAGCAACCTATCAATTATGTCGTTTTGTAGTTCAGGAAGAGAAATGGCGATGACTGTCAGGGTTATCAACGGTAAGCTCCAAGAATTGAGATACTCCTCAGCAGGTAAAGGTGGAATACGATGATTGTTATACTTTCCAACTCCTTCAAAACCACTAGATTCTTCTAAAAGCTTCATAAGATTTTTGGGTTGTTGCTTTTCACCCTTTCGGATCACAAGGTTAAAAGATTTTGTAATTCCTTTCAATGTTCTCTCAGCAAGCTCCATGTCGCCTTGAAGTTGCAACACATACTGCCTAAGATCGTTAAAGTTCTCTTGTTGTTCACGATTTTGTCCCAGGACAATAATACTTGAGGTACTAAACATGGATTTAAACCACTTCCAACACCAAATACGAAACAAAACGCATATGATCACAAAGAAAATTGGGATCAGCGCTATCATCTTACATGCTACCACAATTGTCTTCTGAAGTCCTATACAAATGATAAGAAATATGACTTTGAAATTCTGGATGACAATCTTGATTTTGCGACTACTGACTGAGAATGGTATGCTACTCTGTTTCCAATCATACAGCTTCTGGGTCCAGTAGCTCTCTACTTTAAATACCTTAATATGGTTCCAGATCCATTTTTTGGACAACTTAAAGCTCACGGCAGCATAACATCTACAAAGTGGTGCAATTGTTCCTACTAGACTTCCGATAAACTGTATCATGATAATTACTGGAATTGACCATTCATAATCCGATCCCCACCCTTTATAATACCTTCTGTCTGATCGAAAGTCAAGACTAGTTGAGATAGCCTTGTAAATCAAAATATAGATATGCATGACAGTACTAGCCACACATATTACCCCAGAAGCAGAGGTAGTTGCAGAGCAAGCTGTGATGAACTGAGGGCTGCCTGTTCCTGCCATGATACAATGGTTTTTCACATGCTGCTTTAGCTTCTCAATAGTTAATCTTCCTGGTTGTTGTAGCTCTAAGTCCTTCAAAGCAGTTTTATGACCTGATTTGTATTTCAATTCTATTATCTGTTTAGACTTTAGAATCGTTAAACCTGAACATGTGTGTATTATCAGCAAGATGAGTAGCATAGCCACATAAAACAATGCTATTCGCTTATCTGAAGCAAAATAGTACTCGTAGTTAGGATCTCCAATCACACCTGTAAATGTTTGAATGCTAACATTCACAATCAAGGTGATTACCAGAATATCCAAAGCTATGATGTTTGTGACAAGTTCCTTGCTATTCATGGTTGCTAAAGAAGGCAATAAATTAGCCATCATGGTGCACATGAAGGCCATGCTTCCGAGTTTTGCCATTTGATCCAAATCTTCTGGCATTGGATTACTTAAATCCACAGGTAGCTTCATTGCAACAGCTATCACAGTGAGAGAAGCAGCATTCAAGGTGAATGTTTTACAAGGGAACCATAGTTTTCGGTTTCTTAATCCATGTATTAAATCAGCTACCATTGCTAGGATGCAAAGCAGAGATGCTACAGCGATATAGATACCAATCCATGGCATAGGTTTGCTGAATCTATTTTTTAGATCTGTGTCATGCTGAAAAGTGGAAAAAAAATTCCACAAACAACTTCGAAAATTATCTGGAATACCCACAACAGTGTCAAATTGACAGATGTGGTATCTCTGGTTGTAATAATAGTCCATAGTTTGGTTCCTTATGGGGAATTATAATGGTGATTTGTGACAATTTAAATAGGAGCAGGAAGATGGTGTAGATTATGAAAATAGCAGGATTTGTCTTCAGAAAGACTTAAAATTGTTGGAAATAGCGCGAATGATATACATGTAGTTATTGTATCGTATGAGTGATGAATCCATGAAATGAAACTTCGAGTAACTTTCCAACAAAATTTGGACAGGAAGACTCTATGTAGACTTAAACAACACCACTAATTAATAGATAGACTTTGTGATTGCGCTATATATCATTCATCATCATTTGGCCCACCCTTCAAATGTTATTATTTGGGAAAAAAGATAATTACAATTTACAAACCGAGTTGAACGCAACGACCATAACGGTAACTGCACGTTCTTGCATCTTCTTAAAAACTAATTATTTTTATTATTTTTTTATTTTTTTTATTTTTTTTTTCTTCTTGCATCTTCTTAAAAACTAATTTGTACGTTCGTGTTAAATATTATTTTTAGAGAATAAATAAAAATACATGTAGAGTAATACTAGTTTTAATGCTCGTGCTACGTGGTTCAAACTATTCAAATTAAAAGTACAACTAATAATTATATTTTAATGATATGTTTTTGACATGAACTTATAAGTTTTATTATTATAGAATTGATTATTCATAAAACCGTCATAATAACAATTATTATTATTTTTGGTAAAATGGATTCACCCTGGCAAAATATAAAACCGGCATAATTATTTATGAAGCATATATTTGAATACGCAAAAATAACATGAGCTAGATCTGAATAAATTTAGCTTAAAGTATTAATTTAATGTATGTGACTGATAATAATATCACGCGTATTTTGTTTTTTTTAACCTGTGTAAGCTCGGGTTACTAAACACAGATAAAAATAATAATATTGTTCTGGATAATTTACTTAACCTTTAAAGAGTAATTACATAAGTCGTTATATGTACAATATAATATGTGCTTTCATTTTACATTTATAATCCCGTGCATGTATGAATTTTTTCTACTATTTTTTTTTTTTTTTTTTTTTTTTTTTTTTTTTTTTTTGTATTTAGTTTTATAACCATTTTATGCACGGGTTATTATATGCGTGGTGTAACAAAAAAATAGTTTTTCAGATATCATTACTTAAACTTTTAAGAGAAAGTACATGAGTCGTCATTAAATGTATAATCTCGAGTATTCAATTACACAATAATATGTGCTTTCATTTTGATATTTATAATATCGTGTATATACATTAATTCAATCTAATAATGACGATAATATCTATAAATAACAACAATTGAATTTAAAATACATGTATAATCTATGGAGTATTTCTTAAATTTATAATGTTATTTCAATAAAAGTAAACTTAAGATTAGTTTTTAAAAAGCTTTTGATTTAAATGTATATTTTACCAGCCAATTAGAGTACAACATTATTTTAAATCCAAGAGTTAAAGTTTTATTAATAACCACCCCTCATTTTTTTAAGTTTGTTCTTTTATTATTTGACCAATTTTTGCTTTTTCTTCACAAATTAATAAAATTATTTTAATGTTAACCAAATTGTCTTCAATTTTGATTTTTATTGACCAATCAGAAGACTCTTTTTATAGTTTGAGCTCTCTTATTAATCCAATTTAGTCATTTTTAAAAACTTGATATGCACTTCAATGTTTTCTCTTATTATGTACAATATTTACATACCATAAACTTATTAGATTAATTTTCCAAAAAACACCATCCTAATTGATTTTTTTCTTGATTATTGTGTTTTTTTAACTTGTATATATGGAGGAAGATTGTTTATTTATATATATAAAAAGGTTACTTTGATAAAAATATTTTACATGAAATACTAGTTTTGTAGTCCCCTGTGTTCATACAATTTTGATATAAATCAAATTTAGTAAATATTTATGTTAATATGTTATAACCATATGCATAATACTAAATTTAATTTAACTTTTTAATAATAATATAAAAAAATTTCATTTAAAAAGTTAAAGTCCATGTCTCATGTATTTATTTGCATATCTAAAAACAATAAATTGGAAGATAAAAATAAATATGGTACTCAAGACATTAATAATGATATCCAGAAAACAAGTGATAAACAACAACCTGATATAGTGGACAACACGGTGGATCCAGGTTGTCACAGTGGCAGTGGGAATCATATAGGTAAAAAGCGTAAGACGTTACCTGGAGGATTGTTTGTGTGGGATGTGAAGTCGACTGATGGGAGTAAAACTAA
Source organism: Artemisia argyi (assembly GCA_030686995.1). Lineage (NCBI taxonomy): Eukaryota > Viridiplantae > Streptophyta > Magnoliopsida > Asterales > Asteraceae > Artemisia > Artemisia argyi. Next base: position 33,409,270 of record CM060695.1, read on the forward strand.
AACAACGAGAAGGAGGATCTTCAATTTTGCAAAGTCAGTTTCAAGAAGAAGAAGGTGATCCACCTCCTTTCTTGGGTGCTTAGAGGTGCTAGGGTGCTAGGTTACTATTAGGGAGGTGCTAGGGTGCTTGGTTGGTTCATTTGAGGTGCTAAGGTGACTTGGTTTAAGCTTTAGGTTTTTTTTTGACCTAGTTTTGTATAGTTTAAGATTTGGTCCTATCTTAGGGTTTAGTGCCTAAATCAGGGTCCTATGGGTGTTTAGTGACTAATATTAAGTCCTAGGAGGCTTATACTAAGTGGTGGTAACTTATGGTAAAGATTTGGGATGGTTTAACCTAGTTTCCAGGAAGTTATAACCTAATTAGGGTTTTGTGCATAAGGGACTTGTACCTAGGTTCTAGAGAGTTGTACTATGATCTAGGGAGTCTAATATACTCTAAAGATACTAATGTAACTCATACCTAAGCCTTGAACACTTTCAAGTTAGTTCAGATAAGCAATTAGAGTTTTAAAGCTAACCGGGAATACATAGGTGCAATTAGGGTTTTCTGATGAGTATTGTGTATTAGAGTGATAGTTTACTTAGTGAAAATATGTTTGTAACCTTGACTTGACATACCTAGATGTTTACATCAAGTAAACATAGTGGTGGTTGGCATAGGTGGATACGTGAGCTTGTCTAGAGGTTAGAAAGGCAATAGTAGTTAGCAAAGCAAAAATTCCACTCGAGAAATAGCTATAGGCATTTCTAACCTAGATTTTGCTTAGTGAGGGCCTAAGTTAAGTTAGTAAGGTATTGCTAACCTAATGGGAGTTAGTGGGGAAGTTAGTGGGTTGCTACACAAATGCTTTGCAAACATACTTTGATACGATTAACCGACAAAAGCATATAAAAATAACCAAATAATATATACAAAAGCACAAATAATGCTACTAAAAACATGCACAATTTAAGCGTTATCAGATACAAATTGTTGTTATTATTTGTATAATGAGTGGTATTTTGGAATTATAATTTTCACAGGGATACATTGTTCACAGGTAGAATTGCTATGTTTAACAAAAATGACTACGATGTTTGATGCGTGGTTTTGCAACCTTGCAAAAGGTTTTACTTCTCAAGGGATCTCGAGAAGCTTGAAATCCCCACCAGGCAGTGTACCTGACCGATGTAGTATAGTGTAGTGGCAAGTACCGGGGGATTGATCGTTCTCTCGGGGAATAGTGTCTTTAGGATCAAAACTTAATTAAACTAGGTCTAGAGGCAAGGGGTGATTCTTTTTGTATTTTTATAGTTTTTTTAAGAAAGCAAGTAAAAATCTCAGGTTTTGAATGAGTGGGCGGAATTAGTTGCTAGTCAACTAACCCAATTAACTACTAATGTAATAAAAATAAAATGACAAGAAAGTAAATGTGGAGAAAAAAACAATAATGAGAGAAATGTGTTTACTTAGATTCACTACTCCCTAGCTATCTTTTACTAGTTGATTAGTTTGTTACAATTGCGTGGATGACGGGTTATATTCCTTAATACAATTCACAGGGCCGTGTACGATCTTCCCTAACTCTATAAGCTTCTACCTCTTCATATGTCGAGCCGACTACTAGCTCCTAGCATGGCCTCCTTAGTAGTTACTTATGCGTTAAATACAACCAATTAATCGTAGTACACATCCGATCATGTTTCTTAAGACGTTCAAGCATGTTACCAATTGGAAGTCTGCCAGTTTTCTTAAGCCTAACATCAAAATCATTCATCCATTACAATTAATAACAAACAACCTACTAATAATCAATAGCTAGGTTTCATTACATCTAAGCAAACACAAAGAAAACCTAGCCTAGCATGTTAAAGTAAAGACAAGCATAAGATAGAATCAAACAACACATAGACATATTGAATGATTATTGGAAGACTTATGTTTATTAGAACATGGATGATAAAAGGGTGAAAAACCCTGTAAAATTCGACCTAGGGTTTCCCCACAAGTTCTCCCAAAAGTCTCTAAAATTCTCCTCTTAATACATGAAAATTAGAAAACTATATATAGATTTTAGGGGCTGACGGCGTCACGTGTAAATCCTAACGCCGTCAACTCGCCGCCAAAGAAACTCTCGTATTGCCTAGATCCAGATTTGACGCCGTCATGTATTAAACTTCTCATGGCCGTCAAGAGTAAATTACACGTGATGGCCTTGGTGACGCCGTCACGTGTTAAAGTCCAAAAACATTCTGGCGCGTCTCGTTATATCTTTTTATCCACCTTTTTGCCATAACGTGACGCCGTCACCTCCAAAGAGTGACGCCGTCAAGCACTGTTTCCAGCTTTATTTGGAGACTTTGCCGTTTTCTTCACTTTTCGCTCCAAAAACGTCCAAAATGCTTCCTTTTCCAAATTTCTTCTCCAAAGTACCTAAAATGACAAAAGGAACGATTTGAGGCAATATTTGATCAAATAATCTCGACTTAGGGCTTAAATAACCCCCTAAAAGCGGTACACTTTTCGTCTCATCAAATACCCTTACACTTGAGATTTGCTTGTCCTCAAGCAAATGCGCTTTTATTCTAATCAAAATACAAGCTAGGGGTCAATTAACACTAATATAAAAGTAATTACAATAAGTAATCGTTCCACTTCAAACAAAACAAGCACGGAAATTATACACTAGCACATCACAAATAGTGTTTAGATACTCACATCTCTCGGGTGTAATAAAAGTGTATATCACAATATGAAAATGGAAAATAGCTCTCACTACCTGTCATAGCACATAGATTACCATAGGCTTGGGAAAGGATCAAACCTCCACCACTTGGCGTAAGCACCTAGGATAAACTATCAAAGAGGTCTTTTAAAGGGTTGTAACGTTAGGTGTAGGGATATGGAATACACGGTTTTGTTGGATAAAGGCAATATTTACTGGTGGTGAGTTAATCATCTTGGTCAGTTACATGTACAATGTGGCGTTGCTAAGCCAAGACTCGACTCGACTAAAGCTAATCATAAACTAACAAAACATAAAATAAACATAAAAGGAAACGAGATGGTAGTCCGTATGTTTTTTCTCTTTTTCTTTTTCAATTTTTTTTTTTCTTTTTCTTGATTTTTTGATTTTTTTTAATTATTATTATTATTATTATTATTATTATTTTTTTCTTCATACACTCTTGCCCTACCATCCAAAATAATACATCGTAGGGAATTTGCATTCCCCTTACACTTGAACTTTTACATACTTTACAATCAATTATTCTAATGACTCGAATTAAGATAATCAAAACACTTGGAGTACTTTTTAAATATTAACGCGCATATGGGGGCAATATATGATGTTCTTCCCCATTATTCCACAACACTAGTACTTTACCCATGAGTCCCAATCGTCCCAAAACAATATTTACAAGATATGACTCGACTTAGCAACCATGTAATCAATTAGACAATTAACTAAGGGTTTAAACATGTAACAATAATGCACTAAAGATGAGTGCATACAAGGAAGGCTAAGGCGATTTGGTTGCACATTTGGGGTGGATTGTAAACAAATTCTTCCTTTAAGTAAAATGCTTAAAGTTAGAAATGAAAAAGATAGGCTCGGAGGGGTGTACTAGGGGTATCGTGTACTAAAAATGAGTACAACGCAAAGGTGTGGGAAAAATTAATTGACTTTACTAGTCAAGTAATTATGACTTCATTGGTCAAGTAATTATGATACGGGTTTAAACACAAGGGTGATCCTAATGCCTCTTATCATGTAGTAAATTCTAACTACACGAATGTAGTCTCACTAGCGGTCTCGGGATGCATCACTAACGCAAGTTCTAGAATCTAAGTACTACCGGTACACTCATAAGCATCTTTTCCTAACAAATCTAGGGGCGAACCTCATATATTTGGGGTGAAAAATTTTGAGTGGTACGGTTTTTCGTGCTAGTCATACAACTCCTATCCATGAGACGCTCATTAAGGCTAAAGTTTCACTCCTAAATTTTGTAAAAAATTTTAAATTTGGCGCTAAAATTGCCCTAACAAGTGTTTCTCTTAGTTTATTACACACCTATTATTGAACAAACAAACTGAAGTGCAATTGTATTCTCTAAGGTATCATCATTTACCCTCCCCTTACACTTAGGCTGAACATTGTCCCCAATGTTCAATAAAAATGATGTAAAAGTAATGAAGGTCAAAGAATGAAACAAATAGTCCCCTGATTCGTTCGGTGTGGATAATGTGGTAACAAGGTTAGACCCTCCTCAAAGAAAATGAATGTTGAAAGCTTCCCTTTAGAAATATAAATCATCTTCTTGTCCAATATAACCTGTTAAACCTGAGAAAACAATCATGGCAAACCTCGCGTAAAATCGGCGGCAAACTCTATATATACTAAAATTCTAAAAAGCAAATTAAGATATAATGCTTGTGGAATGAATATTTGCAGATTTCCTGGAGTTTATTAAACTAAAGAATTAACAAAAACTTTAAGACTCCGGTAGAAAAACAAAACTTGCAAAATTTTTCAGAATTGTACACCTGACGCCGTCAGGTTGTAACCCCGACGCCATCAGAATGCTCTGACAGAAATCTTATGTTAAGTTTCCAGAAAATTTCTGGAAAAACTCACGCCTTAATTCCTGGAATTCCTGCAAAACATCATTATGACTCGATACAAGCATTTGACTCAAACAAATACTAATATGCATGTTCGTTTAATATCGTTGTGATTCATGTTCAATCTCGTTCTTAGAAACAAATTTAGATTTCCCTTACACTTATCTTTTGCAAAATACCTTTATATGAAGTTAAGACGAAGTTAAACAACAAGGTAAAGCATTTTCACAATTTATTTTGAAACATGTGCCACAAACAATAAAAATAAAAGCATGCATACGGAAACAAATAAAATCAAACAAACAAACAATCAAACAAATAAAGCTTGGGTTGCCTTCCAAGAAGCGCTTTTCTTTATTAACGAGACTCAAGGTCACGTCCTACCGTGTGTCGTTTATACTCACATACCCACGTGTGAGCCATCTAATTGTTGCCTCATCTTTCTTATAGTCATCACTTAGCTCTGAACATCCGCGATAATATCTTTTATTCTTTTCATGAGGATATTTAAGCCCTTTCCTTTTATCATTCTCACTTAGCATATCGAGAGGTGGAAACCTATTACATTTCTCAATAGAAAAATCCTTGAATCTAGGGTGTGCACAGGGCATTTGGTAAACAAAATCTTCATCCCCGTCTGAGAATATAATTAACCATTCCATAAGCTTTTCATCTAATTTGGTTAACCTTTTGAAGGGCTTCCCAAACACAACTTGGGTTAAGTTACTATTGATAAACTCTCCTAGATTCTCCATAACCATAAACTCAACCAAATAGACAAAGCTTCCTACAAATACATGCAATGTCTTTGCCCTAGCAACAATATTATCTCCTTTGTATTCTAACTCATTTACCATAATTTTATTGTATTCAGTACGCGAGATTATGTTAATTGGTAAGGATGAGTTAAGGTAAGCATCAAAGCTCCTAAATCCTATCTTACAAGGAAATTGCATATTAAATGAGCTGTCAATCTCAATCCTTGTCCCAGGGTCGACATACCTAAGAGGGTTCATCTCATTTTCCATCCTATCCTCATTAGTTACATCACCATCATCTAGGTCCTCATCGGAGTCTGAATAGTAAAAAGGACTAGCCTTATGGTCATTATCATGGTCAGACTCCTCCATCACAGAATTATTGCCAAAGTGGTGGTCCGGCGAGAGGTTAGGTAGGTTCTCATTTTCCACTAAAGAGATTGGGATGGGTGGTTGGAAAATCCTACGACGAAAAACACGAATAACAGGAATCAAACGATCAATGCTATTGTTATCCATCGAGATAGTTTACGAACAAAGGAAACAAAGAAATAAGATAGACTAAAGAAACCTATAAAAATAAAATAAAAATCTTACTAGAAAGGAATCTAGCAAGTAGACCTAATAAAAAGAAATTTCAACCTAAACAATAACTATTCCCCGGCAGCGGTGCCAAAAACTTGATGCGTGGTTTTGCAACCTTGCAAAAGGTTTTACTTCTCAAGGGATCTCAAGAAGCTTGCAATCCCCACCAGGAAGTGTACCTGACCGATGTAGTATAGTGTAGTGGCAAGTACCGGGGGATTGATCGTTCTCTCGGGGAATAGTGTCGTTAGGATCAAATCTTAATTAAACTATGTCTAGAGGCAAGGGATGATTCTTTTTGTATTTTTATAGTTTTTTTTTAGAAAGCAAGTAAAATCTCAGGTTTTGGAAGAGTGGGCAGAATTAGTTGCTAGTCAACTAACCCAATTAACTACTAATGCAATAAAAATAAAATGACAAGAAAGTAAATGTGGAGAAAAAAACAATAATGAGAGAAATGAGTTTACTTAGATTCACTACTCCCTAGCTATCTTTTACTAGTTGATTAGTTTGTTACAATTGCGTGGATGAAGGGTTATATTCCTTAATACCATTCGTAGGGCCGTGTACGATCTTCCCTAACTCTATAAGCTTCTACCTCTTCATATGTCGAGCCGACTACTAGCTCCTAACATGGCCTCCTTAGTAGTTACTTATGCATTAAATACAACCAATTAATTGTAGTACACATCCGATCATGTTTCTTAAGACGTTCAAGCATGTTACCAATTGGAAGTCTGCCAGTTTTCTTAAGCCTAACATCGAAATCATTCATCCATTACAATTAATAACAAACAACCTACTAATAATCAATAGCTAGGTTTCATTACATCTAAGCAAACACAAAGAAAACCTAGCCTAGCATGTTAAAGTAAAGACAAGCATAAGATAGAATCAAACAACACATAGACATATTGAATGATTATTGGAAGACTTATCTTTATTAGAACATGGATGATAAAAGGGTGAAAACCCTGTAAAATTTGACCTAGGGTTTCCCCACAAGTTCTCCCAAAAGTCTCTCTAAAATTCTCCTCTTAATACATGAAAATTAGAAAACTATATATAAATTTTAGGGGTTGACGGCGTCACGTGTAAATCCTGACGCCGTCAACTCGCCGCCAAAGAAACTCTCGTATTGCCTAGATCCAGATTTGACGCCGTAATGTATTAATCTTCTCATGGCCGTCAAGAGTAAATTACACGTGACGGCCTTGGTGACGCCGTCACGTGTTAAAGTCCAAAAACATTCTGGCGCGTCTCGTTATATCTTTTTATCCACCTTTTTTCCATAACGTGACGCCATCACCTCCAAAGAGTGACACCGTCAAGCACTGTTTCCAGCTTGATTTGGAGACTTTGCCGTTTTCTTCACTTTTCGCTCCAAAAACGTCCAAAATGCTTCCTTTTCCAGATTTCTTCTCCAAAGTACCTAAAATGACAAAAGAAACTATTTGAGGCAATATTTGATCAAATAATCTCAACTTAGGGCTTAGTATGTAATATTGTCAAAGTTAAGAGAAGCCCTAGTCCTCACCTATAAATACTCTTGTATCCCCTCATTTGAGGTTGTTGGTTCTCTTGCAATTACAAGTTCATTTCATTTTCATATTTGAGTTCCTTCCGCTCTCTCTCTCTAACCTTCTTTCTCTCTCTAAGATTTAGTGATTATTTGTTAAGAAGTCATGACCTAACAAGTGGTATCATTCGCCAAGGGATAATATAGGTTGTTTTAGGTTAGATTTGGTAGATAAAACTTGGTTTAGAAGCGAATTTTTTGTTTCTGGGTACTGTTCATCGGCGTTCTATCGAGTTAGCCTAGTTTTATCGAGTTAGGTTAGCGAGTTAGGATTGTCTGTCGAGTTAGACCTTCTGTTTTTATCGAGTTAGTGACAAGGTAGTACCGAGTTAGCCATTATTAGTCTCGAGTTACATATTTTGGCGAGTTAGCTAAAACACCTTAACGTTTATCGAGTAAGGTTCTTCTTGGTTACTACTTAGGCCAAACTATACTTCGTAATTTTCTGCTTATCGAGTTTGGAAGCTCTATCGAGTTAAGACTTAAATTATCGAGTTTCAGATTCTCATTGAGTTAGTAGTCATTATCCTAACCGAGTTAGTTCTTCAGATAACTTTACCGAGTTAGCTAGTTATACCGAGTTAGCAAGTTCTACCGAGTTACAAACTTTCTGATTAACTTTACCGAGTTAGTACTTCAGCTAACCTTACCGAGTTAGGATATTGTTTTACCGAGTTAGCAATCCAGAAGACTTTACCGAGTTAAATATGGTATTACCGAGTTAGAATTTATCTCAGATTTACCGAGTTTGAAGTTAGATTTATCGAGTTTGCAAAGTCAGAATAACCTAGAGCTATAACCTTTATTTATCCTTAAAGATCCATATTTACATTATCACTAATCATCTTATCTTATCAAGTTTTTCCTTCTAATCTTTCTCTCCTTCATTTCATTTAAAAAAAAAAAAAAAGTTTTTTGGCGGGAAAATTTGAGTAAAATTTAATTTTTACAGGAGACTAAACGTTCAATTTTTACGCGAAATTCAAATTTTGGTTTAACGGTGAAAATTTTGGCCCAAAATTCAAATTTTTAGGCCAAAATTCAAATTTTTTCGGTGAAATTTGGCGGCAAAATTTTTGAAACTCAAATTTTTCTTGCATTTCATAGTGATTTTCAAATTTTGAGAGAGAAAATTTTCAAATTAAATTTTTGAGGGAAAAATCAGAATTCAGTATATCGACCTTGAGTGTGACATTTTTGTTTGATTATTTCGATTACATCGCAACAATCACGGGGGAGAGCAATGCCATTTACAATGTCTCAATCTCCTTCTTCCAACTACCTTCCTCACCAATATTCTCATAAGCAACAATACCTTCTTCCAACTACCTTCCTCACCAATATTCTCATCAGCAACGGTCATCAGCAATAGTACCTTCTTCCAACTACCTTCCTCACCAATATTCTCATCAGCAACAGTATCATTAACAACAAAGTCACAGCTCCCTCATTCGTCATGTTCTGCTATTTGGCAATAAATCAAGGCCTCCAATGTTGCTACCAGGAACATATACTGATTGGAAATGGAGATTCCTACAATGGCTCACAGATCGTCCTGCTGCAGATCTCATGCTTAAATCCATTTGAGATGGTCCATACAAAATGATATTTCTTGCTGACTCAACAGGGATTATCAGACTACAAACTAATGAAGATTTGAATGCTACTGAACTTGATCAGTATTATGCTAACAAACAAGCTGCATGGTTCATGACATTAGCCCTTCCCAATTCAATTTACATGAATATGGACTTTCAAGCCAGTGCTTATGAAATGTGGAAATATCTTGAAGCTATGCATCGTACAGAAGAACTTCATCACATCAAAATGAAGCAAATTCTTGAATCCTGTTTAAGCATAAATCCACTGAAGACCATTCTCCCTGCTCCGCCATCTCCAGTTGTTGACCATGGATCCTTAATTTACACTCCAAATGGTCTCTTCTTCATTCCTCCAAATGCACCTGAGCCTATCTTCATTCCACAGTACCATCCTGCAACACTATATAATCATATGCAACCACTTCTGCAAAATCTTGTGAAGCTTGGACAAGCATCTACTGATAAAGGCAAATGCATGATGACTTCAACTTATGAATGCTTTAACACAATGAAATATACTGATGGCGAAGAAGATCTTATCGAACCAAGCATGGCATTTATGGCATATACGGAAAATATTGCAGATGTGGAAGCTCAAGATTATGATTCAACTCCACTCTTTGACGATAATGTTGAATACAATGCCACATTTAGTTAAATGGAAGTTGAAGGTGGTAATCTCAATGCTATTTTGCAAAGTGTCATGGGAGATATTCCATCTGATGATGAATATGCAAATTTAGAATCCAATACAGCAGATTTGGAAGCCGATACAACAGATGTGATGTTAATGGCAAACATGCAGGAATTTCACATGAATAATACTGGCCTAGAGTATGATTATGATGATTCTAAAGATCCATTTGTGAAATTAAACAAAGAGAAATGCATGATATCTTTAAGATTACTTTATTCACACCTTAAGCTTCTCTCAAACAAAGACTTAGCAGAAACTCGTTCCGAGTGGATTCAAATGGGTATTTCCAGACCTGTTTGGAGAAAAAGTTGATATTTTCACTACTTCGATGTTCGACAACGTGAATCAACTTGAAACTGAAGAATTTCACGAGAGTGAATCCAATGCCGCCTTCAGAGTGCTAAAGAAACAGTTTCAACATTTCATCAGTTATGACTGTGAAGTGGTAAGCAAGTATTTTTTAGAATACACTCAAATTGAGGCTCAAACCTTCAAAGATATATTGCTCCAACACCTGGATGCTATTGAAAAGTCAATTGTTGAAAGAGTACTTCACAGACTAGAGTATGACAAAAGGGTTAATAAAAGGAAGTTGCAGATTCAAGAAGAGCAAATTCATAAAGTTGATGTACCTAATTTGGTTGTCATGGAAAGCAATGGGACAGAATCAGAAGAGCAGGATGATAACAACAGATTGGGGAATGATACAGATGCAGACTGTGTAGAGATCAGACCCTTCCATGACTCAGAGCCCAACTTTGGCAAAGAACAGATGGATGAGGAAGATGTCATACCCATCTATGACACAGAACCTAACTTTGAAAAAGAGTAAATGGTTGAGGTACAATCCACTGTTGATCATATTATGCATGCAAATGAGAAACGACAATCTGAGTAACCTAACTTCAGTAATGAAGGAGAGGTTGACCAGAATGTTGTTCAATGTCTAGACAAACGTTCTGAGTCTGAGTCCTTACCTGATAATCTAATGACTGAAACATTAAACCAAACTCTTGAGTCTGAAAACATTCTTCTCAAAAATATCATTGCCCAGTTTCATAAAGATTTTTCAAAACTAGAGGCACATTGCATCTCACTTGAACTTAAATTGCAAAACGAATCTCTAACTTCGGGCAACAATGGTCAATTTCTTAATGAACAAAGTAAACATGTGGATACATTAGTTAAATAAAATGAGCTTTTAAAGGGTTGATGAGTGTGTAAATACTCATCATTTTATATCAATCTGAGCTGCCAAAACATACAAAAACACCCAAATATGTATCAAAATACTTAAAATATCTTAGAGGTGTGTTTTATATGTTTCAAACACAAAATATGCAAAAACAAATGAAAAACGTACAAAGTTTGCATAATTGGCAGTTTCACTCCCTCAAGTTTCATAAATTTGCAAAACTAGTCCCTGGTAAATCAAAACTTGTACAAATGTCATAAAAGGTCCTTGGGATTCATAAGTTGTAAGAAATAGTCCTTTAAAGTTTAAAATCACATATTTACAACTTTGGTCCCTCAACTTTGAAAAATGTCAAAAATAGTCCCTAAGGTTTTGAAAAATGGAAAATGTGAAAAATAAACCTTATACTATTCTAAAATGACAAAATTGGTCCTTATGATAACTTTTGAGAAGTTACAAATTAAACCCTTCAAAAATCAGAAAATTACAGGTTTGGTCCCTGGAGTTTGTGGAATTGGCAGATTTGGTCCCTGAGGTTTAAAATAATAAAATTTATACTTGTGGTCCTTGTACTAATGTTAAATTGCAGGTTTGATCCTTATTTGAAGTTTGGAAAAAAATCACAAACAGCCCCTCAACTTTACCTTTATTACACATTTGGTCCTTGTGATTTATTAAACCAAATCCTAACCGGATCCAAAATAAGCTAAGACCAAAACCACTTATCCAACTTTCGGCCCAAAAATTACCCAACCCAACCTGAGCCCAATCCACCCAAAGTGTTAAATCCGGGTCAACGTTGACCTGGTCAACTCCCAGTCAAACACCCATACCCCGTCCCCTTTCCCTCCTCAACACCACCACTTGCTACTTCCCTCCTCCACCTGCCTCCTCCATCACATCCAACCTCTCAATCCCTCCAATCACAATCCAAGGAGAACCCCCCACAATAAATGCTTCTATCACCCCTCCCCTACACGCAACAGAGCAATTTGCTCTGTTTGCATTTTTCCCGCCAACACACGTGGTACATGGAGAGTGGACCAAAGCTTGAACAAAGTGGTGGGAAATGATGACAATGCAGAGGGTAACCCTAATTTGGAGCTATAAATAGAAGATGAAGCACAAGGAAGAGATAGTTAGTTAATTTTAATTTTATGTATGTTGTATAAATGCAATTTCAAATTCTAGTCTAATTTAAAGTGTTTAAGCAGTGTATTAAGTCTTTTTCATGTATTGTAACTCTTTTTGAACAATCAATTTCAATTTTCCCTATCTGTTTCAGTTTATGCAATTCTACTTTTATTTTAAAATTTTCATTAAGCTTAATTATTGTTTCTAGTGGATGATAAGGACTCCTAGGCTCATATAAGTTCCCTTATAGCTTATATAAGCTATTAGAAATAGTTAAAATTAGCTTAGTGATATAAAACTCAAAAAACACAACTTGGTCAACAAAAGTCAACATGACAAGTTTTTGGATTTCAAAGCTGGAGCAGGGTGTATTTTGGAAGGCCTTGGGTTAGAATCCCATGGGGGATGTTAGAAAAGGGTTCATGGTTCTTGGATTTTGAATATAGCAGGAGTGCAAAAATTTGTAAGCAAATCCATTTGATCTCAGTTCCTTTCTATTGATCTCATTGGTAGTTTAAATTTGATCTAATTGCTATCTTATACCTATTTTAGTAGTATCTGATTCATAAATTTAGTTTTAATCCTTGTTTACTAAGTTCATTCAATAATCTGTTTCCTAAAGTGGTGTTTGGATTTACATGTTGCTTGGTACTCAGCTTATTCTTGTTGTTGTTTCTTACTTACACATACTCCTTAGTGTCAAACTAGCTCAGAATAACAATAAAACACAAAGCTATGTTCATTAAAAAGTCAAAATCAACACAAACAGGCCAATTATACCCTCTGTGATTGGTTAAAGAGTGGCTTATGCCCCATTTCCAATCACAATTGAGTGGTTTAGGATAATTTGGCCTTAACTTAGCTTAAATCATCATACTAAGTAGTTAATTTGGATGCAAAGTTCATAAAAGTCAGAGTATACAAAAATCTTGTAAAGTCAAATCTGTCTCACTGGATTTTGGGCAAACTTTGATGGCCTGCAATTTGTTTGATACTAGGTTTTAGGGTCTGAGATTTTACAAGCTAAATCTCTACCACTGTGTTGATTTTTGAGATTTTATTTAGATTTTATAGGTTTTGTTTAGTGGGTCCCACAGACCCTCAAAGTGAGTTGCAGGGCAAAGGTGTGCCCTGCTCACCCAGATACCCAGTCACCACCATCACTTTGGTGGTGTTTTGTGACCCCCTCAGTGGGTCCCACACCCTCTAGTTAGGTTCCTTCAACCCCCTCCTACCAGAGTCTCACCATTGACCTTTTGTTTGACCTCCAGCTCAGTGGACCCCACCTAGTTTAAGCCCCTAAGGTTGTCCCAGGTCTGAGTCAAAAGTGCAAGGTGCAAAGTGCTTATTTCTCTTTAATCAGCTTATTTGTGATCTAGTATTGTTTTTTATTTTTTATTTGAGTTTGTTTAACTTACTGAGACTCACTTTCACCATTGTGGACCCCACCTTAAGCCATTTGACCACAATTGACCACACAGTCAACATAAGTCAACTGTGTAAGCCAAGGGGGTGTTTACAGCTTATTAATAAGCTAATTTTAAAAGTGTTTTCATTAAAGTTTGTCATTTTAAGGTATTAAGTAGTTCTGAAAAAGAAAAATCCAAAAAAAATCAAAGTTAAAGTAAGTGATAGTTTCTATTTAATTCAAGTTAATTTTAATTTTAATTTTTATATTTTAATTAAGTCACTAGTGTTTTTATATTTTTATTAAATACCTCATATAGTAAAGTAATTTTGATAAATTTTTCAGATTTTTATTTTGTCATTTAGTGTTAATTAGATTTAATTTTAATTTTCTTTATTATTAATTAATATCAAATATTAAATAGCTTAATTAGTTTTTATAAGGTTAAATTTAGTTTTTATAATTTTCCTAGTTCTAATATAGTCTAATAAGTTTTTAGAAAATAAAATTTGAGATTCTACTGTTCATTTTCTATTTTCCTTATTTTATTTGTTTAAAATAGACTTAAGTTAATTAAAAGGTAAATAATTAGTTGTTTAATCTTAAAACATAATTTTTAGAGTTTTTATAATTTTATAGGATTCCAGTGATGGTTAAGTAGTTTTATAAATTTTATCTTAATTTTCTAAGTTAATTTAGTATTAGTATTAATTAAAAGTAGTTTAATTAGTTAAATTAAGTTAAATAGTTTTTAATTAATAACAAACTCACAAAAAGACAAAAACATTTATTTTTATTTTTTATACTTTCTTCAAGTTCTAATTTAGGTTTAGAAAATATTTTTGTTAATTTTTAGTTTAATTTAAATCATTTGTCATTTTTAGTTTATTTAAATTAGATTTTAATTTAGATTTTAAATAGTTTAATTAATTAAATAATATTTTAATAGTATTTTAATCACTTTTATAATTTCATTTTCATTTTTAATTTTAAGTTTTGAAAAGTGTCAAAAGCACCCCCTGTAGTTTGATAATTACCAAAAACCCACTTTTCCAGTCCGATACGTGATCTTAATTGTGAATTTGTGCATATATCTGGTATCTGATTATTGTGAATATTATATCTGTGTACCAATACCAAAATAACAGTAGCAAAATCAATTCCATATCATCTGGGCTACTGTCCTCAGTCCCACTCACTCATAAACGATTCCAAAAGCATCATTTCAATCTCGCTGGGACTTTTACGACCCGGGGAAACACTACACTATCACCGGAGTATTGATTCTAGGCTATCTTTGACTTATTGACCTTGGTCAATAAATATCTGACTGCTCTGAACCAATCAAGGGTCAAATTCAAGCAAAGGTGTTTGCACATGCTGCATTGCAAAACAAATTAAGAAGACTGACTGGCCAGAGTGTGGATACTAAGTTTGCAAAACCATCAATCTTGGGGAAACCGACTTCTCAAACAATTAGAAAACGATCAGTTGTTAGACAACCAACTGCATTTAAATCTGAACGACCCAAATTTTCAAAATCTCGGCTTGCCTCCCAAGTTGTGGAGAAAAACAATTTGACAAAACCAGTCACTCCACATTCTTGGCCTAAGGAAAATGCATATGTGTCTGCTAAATCTCAACACGTAATTATACCTGGCTCATCTAGGATTAGTTCAAAAACAATGTCTAATACGAGCATTAAAAGTAAAGATTCTTATGGAAAATATGACATGTACATGAACTATGATCTAGAAAAGGCTAGGAAAAATGCGCTACTTCAAAAGGATGGAATTCTAGGCTCAAAACCTCGGGTGATGCCTTCCACTGTAGTACAAAACACTACTAGTAGTAGCAAACCAAAACCTAGGAGTTCTCAACAAACTAATAGGAATTGGCGAGCATCTAAGAGTAGTTGCGTAAATAATCATGTTGTTGGTGCTTTAAAATATTTTCAAAAGGGAAATTCACTTGAAAAGGCTCAATCAACTAAGACAAACAAACCCGTTGAACCAAATGTCATAAGTCAGAAACCTAAGAAGTGGATCAATGTAAGATGTAGGTTTTCTCAACCAAGTGATGCTCCCACTGCATCTCAAAGGAAAACATCTCCGAGATCTAACATTAGGTGGGTACCCACGGGTAGAATTTTCAAAACGATTAGTCTTAGGTGAATTCCTACAAGAAAGATTTTAGACATTTGCACCAAAACTAATGTGATCTCCACAACATCTACCTCTGAGACAAGAATGAAAACAATCGGAATTGTGTGTTTGAGTGTCAAGAAGATAATTGACACTACATCTTTATGCTTCTAACATTCGGAACCCAATTACACTTGGGGATCCATGTTCTCTGTTCTGTCTATTCTTTCTTCTTTTCAGATATAACAGGTATGGCTTCGGAACACCTCAGTTTCGGACCCGAGCTTCATGTAATGGCTTCGGAACACCTTAGTTTCGGACCCGAGCTTCATGTAATGGCTTCAGAACAAATCAGTTTTGGACCAGCGCTTAATGTTATGGCTTCTGAGCACAACAGCTTAGGACCCGTAATCAACCGTTTGAACAGCACTTCAGCTATGGCCTCTGAGCACAACAACTTAGGACCAGTAACCAACCATTTAAATATCACTTCAGCTATGGCTTCTAAGCACAACAGCTTAGGACCCGCATCCAACCATCTAAACTTTCTGGATTCTTCGGCTGAACCATTGTCACTCTCTCACAAAGAATTGGAAACCTTGTTTGCTCCATTGTTCGATGATACGATTGAAAACTGTCCTTCTGAGGTCTCACCAATTTCCGTTGCATACCTTGATCATAATCAAGTACCTGACACACCTCAACAAATAACAACAACCGTTGATAAAGACGGTCCTCCAATTGAATCTCAAACAACAGCAGCACAAACTGCTTCCAACTCCAGATAATCAGCTGAAGATCCAGAACAATGATCAGTACCACAACCTGCAGATTATGACAAAAATGCTTTCATCAATCCATTTGCACCGACTCTAACCATTCTAGATATAATAGAGTCGTCTTCTCGCAATTTGGATCCATCTAATATGCATACGTTCTACCAACATCACCCTTCGACACATCATTGGACTTAAATGGATTTGGAAAACAATCTGGACGCAGAAGGCACAGTGATTCGCAACACATCTTGTTTAGTTACAAAGGGATACAGTCAATGAAGCAGGATTGTACATCACTGTCATCAACAAAAGCTTAATATGTAGCCATGTCTGCTTTCTATGTCATTTGGATGAGAACTTAGCTCACGGACTACGGCTATGTATTTGACTAGATCTCAATGTACTGCGACTCAAAGTGTGCTATTGCTATCTCGTGCAACACCATTCATCATTCCAAGGCCATACATATTGCTCTCCGCTACCATTTCATCAAAGAGTATGTTGAGAAGGGTACAATTGAATTAGAGTTTGTGGGTACTAAATACCAATTGGCGGACTTGTTTACAAAGACATTACATCCATCAAGGTTTGTTGATTTAGTTCACCAAAATGGTATGTGATGTTTGACTCCAGATGATTTGCAAAATTTTCTTAAAACCTAAGAGAGTCAAACATCAAACTCTTTCTGTAAATATTTTATTAAAAAAAAATTAAATTTTCAAAAAAAAAAAAAAAACTACAAAAAGAATCTTCTTTCTTTGTGTACAAACTTCTAATCTTCAAAACTATGTTCCTCCGTGAAAACAAATTTTGCTTCACATTGTCAAAATGGAACATGTTTTGAGGGGGAGAAAATTTTTTCACAAAAACATGAAGTTTGCACACCTAATCATTACTCTTCAAGGATAAAATGTTTCTTCATCATTCGGATTAAAAATTCATTTTCAAAAAGTTCTATGATCTCTCGAATTAAAATGTGCAAAAATGTTTCACAAAATAAATGCTAATTCGAGGGAGAGAAAAGAAATTTTTCGGCAAGGATTCCAATTTAACCATGTTTAGACTTCAAATGGAAAAGTAATTAACCTTTAATGAGTAAAGTTCACAAAAGTCTTAAACTTAGGTAAAAGGACATTGCATGAAAAAATAAACCGGGATCTAATAAATATTTTCATAAATGTTCTCAAAAGTTTCGCACATAATTAAAAACCTCAATGAATCAGACTAACGATTTTTTTATCCTCGATTTCTTTTTGATTATGAGTTTCAAATTTCTTCATTGTTGTTGTCTAATCATTCCCTAAATGTTTCAAATATTTTCAACGGTCAAAAAGGCATAATCAGAAACTAGGGTTCATGTAATTATCGATCGGGGCGTTTCTTTTTTATGTTTTTAGTCTATTTAATTATTTCATATAACTTTAGAGAACACTAAAGAATGCTCGATTGGTGTGTTTGCTCGATTAGAAACAACATAGGTTTGAAATCATGTGATTTAGGGTTTAAGATGTCGATGTCTTTGCTGCTACTACTAGGGCATTTGTTTGTTTAATATTAAGGCATTTTGATGCTAACATGTGTGCAAAGTCTCAATTCATAACCCCAAACCATGACAATAATTGGAAAATTTCGAGTGAAAGAATGAATTAATCTGTGATCGTGTGTGTTAATTTGAGAATTCTGAGCACTTAGGTTGATTTAGAATGTGTTTTTGATTCATCCGTATACTTGTTTGTGCCTGATGCATTTTCTCTATGTGCAAGTACATGTCATCCATTTGAAAGTCAAAATTTCAACATTTGACAAAATGTTTCTTATGGAACATATTTTGAGGTCAAAGGGTTAAATGTGTTAAAAGGCTAAAACTGGTAAAAGGATTCAAAATGGTGAGGAACAAATTTTTTTCCAAACTCTACACTCTCGTTTTACTCTAGTAAAGCAAGTGTGGAGACCAAAGCAAAGTCGTTCAAACCTTTCAAATTTTCAAAATCTGGAATACTTTGGCTACAATAAAAGAATGTCTCTGATTTGAACATCCCAAATACGGGAAGATTTTCATTCATCACAAAATCAAATCTTCAAAAAGAACCCATGAGGTTCAACTCTAAATGGAAATCTTCTTCTTCAGATTTTAAAACTCAAAAGAGAGACACCGGGTTTCTCAAAACAACTTTCAACAGAAAAAGAGTTTTTTTTAAAAGCATTCTTTGTTGTATAATACTTAATTGTGTTTTCTAAAACCTTGAGCAGAATCATCTCACAAACTTTCAAAAAGTATTTCTTAAATACGATTCAAAAAATCTGCTCAAGAAGACTATCTCTCGAATAAACTTCATTATTTAAGGGGGAGTATTTTGTTTAAAGAAAACTAATCTTGTATGAAAACAACGACTTGTGCACTCATTTCAGTGTACAACTCGGGTTTCAGAGAAAGGAAAGTGCCTTGCTAAACCATTCTTTAAAACCAAACGTGCACTTTTCCTTGAATACAAGAAGAAGTTCTCATGCTAAGCTTTTCTAAAACTTCTTAATCATGAGCAAAATTTATTCAAAATTTTTCAAAAGGTTTTTTTCAAAACTTTTCAAAAATTTGCTCAAGATTTTTCAAATCTTTACTCCCCAATTCGCTTCAAAAGTTTAAAATTCTCAAAACATATGCGAGTTTTGAGGGGGAGTATTTCCAAAACAAAATGTTCTGTCAAAAATCATGTTTTTTGGCTTGTGCACACATTACAGTGTTCAACCCGTTCTTGTAAAGAAAGGACCTTGAGGTACGCTTCAGTGCCTCAATCCTGATATAAGGAGCGAAGGCTTCTTACTTTTGAGTAGAATTAATCAAACTTTTTCTGATTTTCCTAATTTTGCTCAAAAGACAAGTATTTCACCTCAATAAGTATTCACTTGTTGAAGGGGAGCACTTGAAGCAAAATCGTCGTTCTCAAATCAAATGTTCTTGTTGAATTATCCCTATAAGACTCAAAAAGGCATATTTTAATCAAAAATTTGTAAAAAACATCATCTTGTATGCTATTTTTGAGGGGGAGAAAAATGAAAGTGATTAAAATATGTAAGTTCAAAGATGCTTAAAGTTGAATATCATGCGAGCTAGACTCAGAAATGACCCAAGAATTGACGAAACAACAAAAGTTAGTAATCAAAAAGACTTGTCCTGGACGGGTAATAATTTCAAGCTGGTCTAACCAGTGATGTAAACGTGTCTCGAATAGGACTTGTCTAAGTAGAATGTACCGTTTCGAGAAGCTCTTCTTAGATGTATACTTTGACGGGTCTAACTTCCTTTTTCAAGGAATGTTAACAACTTCAAGTTAGTTACTAGAGCTAGTTGTCACCTAAAAGCTGACAATACATCTCTTTAACTAGCAACGTAAACGTGTCCCTCGGGTATATGTCTATCAAGAATGGATCAATTCAAAAGTGCTTACTCCTCCCGCATGTGCAAATTTCTGAAATACTCATGAGCACATGTGAAGGGGGAGTCCTTCAAATGTGAATCAAAACTCTCAAAGTGTACAAAACTTGTCTTGCAATAATAAACACTTTGAGAGATTTTCAATAAAAGGTTTCAATGGCAATTATAGGATAGTCATGGAGTTATAAGGTGACTAAGGTTAGGAAAAACTGTCCTATGATCCGCCAGAGCCGGAGGGATCTACCCAAGGACATCACCAATAGTTATAATTAGAAGTCCTTAGGTATGATACAAAAAAAGGAGTAAAGAATGAAAGGAGAAAGAAGGGGTTGAAGAATTAAAAAGAAAAATAAAGAAAAGGGTGAAAAGAAATAGCCCTCCATATGTTCAACCTTAGGGCAGACACCGGGTTCAATTCGTATACTACTGGTTGTTGCAAAGACAACACCGGTATTGAAGATAAAATTCGTCATGTACCCTGTCACACCCCCAAAATACCTGAATGGCAGCGGAATGGAATACCTGAGGGTGTAACGGATCATAGCACACAAGCAAGGAAATATTGAACGACCTAAAGTGTCGTTTATAAAATACATCGTTTGATTCATTCAAAATATCAAAGTTATAAAACATAGGTCCCAAAGTTAGAAAAGGTTTGAAGAAACAAGTTTAGTACAATCAAACGATAGTTCAAAGTGCATGAAATCCAAAAGTGACGCGTCAGCCTTGATACACAAAGTGACTCCATGCAATGCCATGAGAAATGCCTTAGATACCTGAGAAATACATTGCGAAAAACGGTCAACATAAAGTTGGTGAATAATCATAGGTTTATAAGTAAAATCAAGTGTATAAATGCCATAAGTATTGCCATGAATTAGGATGTCCGGAAAGTATATACATTGGCTCTTAAGCTCATGACCCCGAAGCTAGACGATACTTGGCCCCAATGAGTGTTTACCAGGCACTCGAATAATAAAGACATGAAATGCATTCGTTCCATTTGGAGCAACCCAAACACGAATGGAGGCGTCACCCCCGATAGATCTATCCACTCACTCCCGCTTAGTACTAGAAATTAACGGTCCATGATATAATAAGGGGACTTATCAAGACGTGGTAATAAGGAAACTTAAGCAATGTATGAATTTTATACTTAGGCATGTACACGAAAATAAGTAATGCAATGTATTCTCCCCCGTGGGATTTGAAATCAAAAATATAGAATTAAAACGGGGCTATGAAAACTCACCTCGAAGTAATGGTACAAAGATGGTGCAATGAGGTGAAAGTAGTCGGGACAATGAGGCGCGAGTACTAGCCGCAACCTAAATGAATAACCATGATCTAACTTAGATCAAGCCGTAATGAAATGAATGCACATGCACATGATACTCATACCACTCGTAATTTGAAAATACTAGTTATCGTCGTAGAAAAATGGTTTCCATACTTAGGAAAATAAGTCCTTATATAGGAGTATATAACTTGTCGTACTATCTCGTTAAAAAGTGTTAGCGTTGAATTCCTTGTATTGAAAACCTTGAAATATGTCGTTAAGTCGTATAAGTATTCTCTCGGGTCATACGTATTCGTTTGATAAGAAAATAGTCCTTTGTAATATTTACTAGAAAATATACCGTTTAGCGCGTACGTTATTATTTTTATTTGTATCCATATATATATATATATATATAGTTTGACGATGTTAGAATGGTCATAACTTGGTCGTTTCAAGCCCGTTTTCCTTGTTCTTTATGTCCACGGATTCGTCTTTGTGTATACTAGTATATTTTAGACAACTCGGCTCTTTTAGGTTACGTTTAAGGCCTCAAAATACCCATCGTATTCTGCCCAACAGCAAGCAGTTTTCTGAAAAGTAGTTTTCGTCGTTAAGTTTGCAAAAATCATAACTCCTTCGTTATAAACTCGTTTTAATCCGTTCTTTCGCCTAAAGTTTCGTTTTTGAATGTATTTTCTAAATCTTTGGTCAAAACTTAGTCATCACTTACTGATTTTCCCACGAATTTAAAATAAGGACAGTAGGTATTTCAAAAGTTCCAAAAATCATTTCCAAGTCTCTAAACTAGTTCCATCCTCCATCAATCCACTTTCAAACACCACAAGACTAATCTAATCCTACCATACACCTTCTTAGGGTGTCATGGGTCCTAAAATATCATCATACCACTAGGTCTAACAAGAGTTTCATATGTTTCCATTTCTAGGGTTTCAAAGTTAATATGTACAAAAATGAAGTGGTACAAGTTGATGCATGTGTAAGATCTTATAAGAAAATTATATGAACATAATAATAACTTGTAAAAATCATAAAAATGAGTTTGTATACTTACTTGGTGGTTTAGAGAGTTTAGATGATTAAAAAGCTTACTAATCCTTGAGTTTTTTTTATTTCAAAACTCTAACAAGGATGATTATACTAACTAGTTTATGAAATGATCTTGCAAAATTTCTTCTCCTTGCTCCTTGTTTAACCCAAATCGAACCAAAACACCAAAGAAAATGAGAGAAAAAGTTAGCTAGTTTGCAAGAAAAGTGATTTTAGTGAAAAGGGTTTAAGAAAAGTTTATTATATACTTGGACAATTGGTTTGGTGAGCATTTAATAAGTTTGGTGAGGCATTTAAAACTTGATGACCAAGGGGGGGGGGGGGGGGGGCTTGGCCGGTTTTGGTGAGGGAAAAGGGGAGGGATGTTGGGTGATTAGTTAGTAAATATTAGTGTTAGTGATTAAGTATAGTTAGGTTAGGTTTAGGTTTAAAGTTTAATCGGGTACCGGGTTTGTTAAAAATAAGTTTTGTTGAAGTTATTCGGGACGTAATAAAGTTATAAAAGTTGTAAAAATAAGTCGGGTACAAGTACGGAGAGTTAGGGTGATTATCGTTCAATTTTGGTGAAAACCGGCGTTATTAAGTTAAACGTACGATACGTATTAGTTAAATTTCCAAAATACCGGGTAAATTAATATTGTAGTTTTTATATTATAGAAATGAGTATAAAAATGTATTAGGATCAAAATCGGGAGTGTCGGACACGTTAGACACATTTATAGTTCGCGTATTAGCGTTTATTGAAATAAACGTACGTAGATCGTTAATCGTACCAAAAGTAGTAATTTAGATATCCTACGAGTGGAATAGTATGCAAGTGCCCTAATGATGATATGTAGACTATTTCTAGTCCGTATGAAGTGTCCCTGACAATAATGCATGAATTCGCTCCTGAACCAATACGGTTACGCGAATTTGAACACCCGTAAACTAAATTTACGATGACATGAATAATGCACGTGAATAGTGGTTTTCCCTCGGAAATGAATAGTGTCAAGTGAATAGTAAAATTTCTGAATACGTCTCGGAATGTCAAATTGACCTCAAAAACGATGAATAGTAAAACGATGAATAGTGATCGATGAATAGTAATTTGTGAATAGTAGAATATCGAAGTTTGGAAAAATGACCTGAAATTGTGGGTTGTGACAGTCGCCCATGCAAAAAGGAATTCAGTCCCTGAATTCAGTCAGTGTTGGTCTCGGTACTAGGCTCGGTGAAAAGTTGTGGATACTTGCGTCGCATTTGGTCTTCTCGTTCCCAAGTAAACTCGGGTCCTCTTCGAGAATTCCAACGAACCTTCACGATCGGAATTCGACTTTGTTTCAATTGTTTGATCTCGCGATCCATTATTTCAACTGGTTCTTCCACAAAATTAAGCTTGTCATCGAGTTGTATTTCTTCTAATGGTATAATGGCAGACTCGTCCGAAAGACATTTCTTAAGGTTCGAAACATGAAACGTGTTATGTACGTTGCTAAGTTCTGATGGAAGTTCAAGCTTGTAAGCAACCGGACCAATCCTTTCCAGGATCTTGAATGGTCCAATGTATCTCGGGTTCAATTTCCCGCGTTTTCCAAAGCGTATTACGCCTTTCCAAGGCGAGACTTTCAACATAACTTTGTCTCCGATCTGAAATTCCAATGGTTTGCGTCGAACATCGGCGTAGCTTTTCTGTCGACTTCTAGCAGTTTCGAGTCTCTCTCGAATTTGAATTATCTTTTCTGTTGTTTCTTGTACCATCTCCGGGCCAGTACATTGTACTTCACCGACTTCGGCCCAACAAACTGGAGATCGACACTTACGACCATAAAGTGCCTCAAATGGTGCAGCCTTAATGCTCGAATGGTAACTGTTGTTGTAAGAAAACTCGATCAACGGCAAATGGTTAGCCCAACCATTTCCAAAGTCAATCACACATGCTCTAAGCATGTCCTCAAGTGTTTGTATAGTTCTCTCACTCTGACCATCGGTCTGAGGATGGTAAGCAGTGCTCATGTCTAACTTGGATCCAAAAGAATCTTGTAATGACCGCCAAAAGTTCGAAGTAAAACGACTATCTCTGTCGGAAATGATGGAAACTGGTGCACCGTGTCTTGAGACTATTTCCTTGACATAAAGTCTAGCGAGTTGTTCCATTGAATAAGTCTCTCTAATGGGTATGAAATGAGCTGATTTGGTAAGTCGATCGATGATTACCCAAATAGCATCGAAACCTCCTGACGTCTTTGGAAGTTTAGTGACAAAATCCATAGCAATACGTTCCCACTTCCATTGTGGAATCTCCGGTTGTTGAAGTAACCCTGACAGTTTCTGGTACTCGGCTTTCACTTTAGCACAAGTAAGACATTTGCTGACGTACATAGCTATTTCTGCCTTCATATTCGGCCACCAATAAAGCTTTTTGAGATCCTGATACATCTTATCAGAACCTGGATGAATAGAGTACTTCGACTTGTGTGATTCATGCATAATCAATTCTCGCACTCCACCATAGAGTGGTATCCAACTTCGGTCCTTGAAGCATAACACTCCATCTGATCTCTTTACAAAGCCATTTTCGCTTTCTGTCATACCATAAAGTTTCTCATGTGGTCGATTTTCTTCTTTGAGAGCCTCAATCTGAGCTTCTAAGATCTTCGATGGTAATGGCGAAATGATAGTCATTCCCAATGACTTGACTCTCAAAGGTTTGAGTCGTTCTTTTCGGCTAAGTGCATCTGCTACAACATTCGCTTTCCCTGGGTGATATCGAATTTCACAATCGTAATCACTCAACAACTCTAGCCAACGACGTTGTCTCATATTAAGTTCCTTCTGATCGAGTATATGTTGTAAGCTCTTGTGGTCGGTAAAAATTACACACTTAGTACCATAAAGGTAGTGTCTCCAAATCTTGAGTGCAAAAACTACTGCACCCAATTCCAAGTCGTGAGTAGTGTAATTCTTCTCGTGTATCTTAAGCTGTCTAGATGCATAAGCTATCACCTTCTCGTTTTGCATTAGCACAGCTCCAAGTCCTTTATGCGAAGCATCGCAATATACCACAAAGTTCTCAATACCTTCAGGCAGTGACAAAATCGGCGCGCTACAAAGCTTTTGTTTCAATAATTGAAACGCGGACTCTTGTTTTTCTCCCCACTCGTACTTCTCATTCTTTTGTGTCAGTTTCGTCAACGGCTTTGCTATCTTTGAAAACCCTTCAATAAACCTTCTGTAATATCCGGCAAGTCCTAGAAATTGACGAATTTCCGTAGGAGACTTGGGCGTAGCCCAATCCTTAACTGCCTCAATCTTTGCCGGGTCGACTTGTAAACCTTGGCTATCAATAACATGGCCAAGAAATTGAACTCTACGTATCCAAAAATCACACTTAGAAAATTTGGCATACAATTGCTCCTTCTTGAGTACTTCCAGGATTGTTCTGAGGTGCTCTTCGTGATCTTCCTTACTCTTGGAATAAATCAAGATATCGTCAATGAATACGATCACAAACTTATCGAGATACGGTTTGCACACCCTATTCATGAGATCCATAAATACCGCAGGTGCGTTAGTTAATCCAAAAGGCATCACTTGAAACTCATAATGACCGTAGCGTGTTCTAAATGCCGTCTTCGGGATATCCTCTTCCCGAACTTTAAGTTGATGGTAACCGGATCTTAAATCAATCTTGGAATAAAAACTAGAACCTTGTAACTGGTCGAACAAGTCGTCAATTCTGGGGAGTGGATAACGGTTCTTAATCGTTAACTTGTTCAGCTCACGATAGTCGATGCACATTCTGAAAGTTCCGTCCTTCTTCTTCACAAACAAAACTGGCGCTCCCCAAGGCGAGGAACTCGGTCTAATGAATCCTTTGTCTAAAAGTTCTTGCAATTGATTCGACAATTCTTGCATTTCCGAAGGTGCAAGTCTATACGGTGCTCGTGCAATCGGTGCAGCTCCTGGCACTAATTCAATTTGAAACTCAACTTGGCGTGTAGGCGGAAGTCCTGGCAACTCTTCCGGAAAAACTTCTTGAAATTCCTTAACAATTGGCACATCTTCAAGTCGTTTCTCATCCGACTTCTTCTCCGTGATGTGAGCCAAAAATGCATAACAACCCTTCTTTATGTACTTCTCGGTTTTAATGCACGATATAATACTAAGTCTAGTTCCACTTCGCTCTCCGCGAACAACCAAAGTTTCACCGTTATAAGGAAGGTGAACAACTTTCTCATCACAAATAATTCTCGCTCGATGCCGAGATAACCAATCCATACCGATCACAACGTCGAAACTTCCAAGTTCTACGGGCATAAGGTCTATATTGAATGGATGGTTTAGGAAATTTATAGTGCAACCACGGATAATGGTGTTGGTGTTAACTAAAGATCCATCGGCTAATTCAACGATATAGGAAATGTCTAATGGGATTGGTTCTATGTTAAGCAAAGGTGCAAATGCAATAGAAACAAAACTTCTATCCGCTCCTGAATCAAATAAAATGGATGCATAACGATTATTAACGAGGAACGTACCCGCAACAACATTCGGGTCTTCTTTGATATCGTCTCCTCCCATGACATAAGCTCTTCCTCGAGCCATTCCATTTTGGTTTCCTGTTCCTTGATTCTTCTTCTTTGGGCACTCATTCTTAAAGTGTCCAAGTTCTCCACATCCAAAACACGTTACCGGTGGTTTCTGATTGTCACCCACGATTGGAAGTCTACAATCTTTGATGTGGTGACCAAGCTTCTTGCAATTGCCACAAAAATCTGGACAACGACCTGGGTTATGATGCTTCTGACACCTTTCGCACTTAGGTAGGTTACCAGTGTAACCTTTTCTGTCATTTGGTCCTGCAGCATAAACCTTTGCTACTTCCTGTCTCTTAGGTGGCGGCTGAACAGCAAATCCACCTTGGTTGTAGTCAAACCTCCTCTTGTTGTTGTTGTTGTTGTTGTTTCGGTTATTGGGATAGTTGCGGTTCCGATTGTTGTTATAGTTGTTGTTGTTCCGAGTGTTGGTGTAGTTGGTGTTGTTTGAACGGTTATTGTTGTTGACAGCAGATTTCCCTTTGACTACTTGAACCATGAGTTTCTGAGTTATACGAATAGCCTCTTCCATTGATTGAGGATCAAAAGAAATCACATCTCCTCGAATACTTTCAGGCAATCCACCAACAAAGTTTTCCATCTTTTTCTCATCATCGGGAACCATAGTTGGACACAGTACAGCCAACTCTTGAAACTTCCTGATGTAAGTCTCGATATCATCGCCTTTAGTCACAAGCTCATAAAATTCCGTTTCCAACTTTTGCACCTCGGTTCGAGGGCAAAACTTCTTTGTCATCAATTTCTTGAATTGATCCCAAGTGAGTTTGTGAGCATTTTCCATACCAATCGGCTGAGCATACGAATTCCACCAAGACATAGCTTCATCAAGAAGCATACCTGTAGCAAACTTCACCTTGCTAACTTCCGGGCATTCACACATGAGAAATACATTCTCAGTCTTTTCAAACCAGCGAATTAGAGCAACCGCTCCTTCAGTGCCCTTAAATTTGACGGGATCACTAATCTTGAAATCCTTCCATGTACATCCACGCCTAGCAGTGGGTGGTTCAACGACTTCTGTATTAGAAGCAACCTCAGCAGCCCTTGCAGCAACCTCAGCTCTCTCAACCTCCAGAGCTTCTGCAATACTATCCCTGACCAACTTGCGGATAGCGGCTTGAGTCATAGCGGACGTTTCTGGTGCAGCCTTACTCTTCCTTGGTGCCATACTTCTGATAAATCACAATGGAAATAACCATGAGAAAAATCATAATAGAAATAGTCATCGTACCAAAGATATACACCCACAACATGTACGAATACCACCACAACAAATATAGATACAACCACGACATGTACGAATACAACCACAATCTGTGTCGATACAACTTCAACACGTACGAATACAACCACAACATGTATATATACAACCACAACCTGTGTCGATACAAGCACAACATGTACGAATACAACCACGACACGTATATATACAACCACAACCTGGATAAATACAATAATAAAGAGCAACCACGAAACATCATAAATATAATCACAACACATGAATATAATACATGAAAATTTCGGTCTACATGGACCGATATAATATATAGCACAACATTTCCACATAGTAGAGTCGCACTTGATAATATTTGTTTGTACAACAATCAAAAGATTATAAGTTCTTGAACTATGTCCCACATCCCGGGACTAGGAAAATAATACAAGCTAATATATAATACCAGTCTACGTCTAGGCTCCTCACGGTGCTCTAGATGGTCCAGGCTCTCCCCTCAAGCGGCGAATCTCACGATCCATCGCCACCACAATCTCCTCAAGATGCTCAAGTCGTAACCGAGAAGAAGCATCCCTACGCTCCAAAACAACTACCCTCTCTCGAAGCAGTGTCAACTCATCTACCTGCTCCCACTGGGTCTCCTGTGTCGCCTGAGCTCGATCTCGAATCTCAGGTAACTCACCCCTAAGTAGCTCAATCTCCTCCTGATGCCTCAACTGTCGTGCCTCGAGTCCATGGTAAGACACATCAATACTAACCCTGCCCTGAATCAAATCCTCAACCTGCTCCTCAACAGTCTCAAGTCTAGTGGTAATGATCTCATCAACTCGATACCCCAACCTATCTACTTGCTCCTGCTGAGCACCCATCTGATCCTCTAATGTGACGGCTGTAGGGCTCCTAGCCGCAGCAGCTCTAGAACTCTCACCTATGTGGTACTCTGGTGGTGGTGAAAAGTCATCAGTCTCAGTGGTAGGTGAATCTGGAGTGGTAAGCCTTGCACGCTTCCGAAGCGGCAAGAGTGAGGTAGGCATAGTAGTAGTAGTGGGTAAGGCTGGTGGTGGTGTAGGCACAATAGGACTAGGGAGACTCCTATAAGTACATGTAGCATAACGAACTCTCTTCCTAGGGCCCTGAACAGTCTTCTCCCTAGGAAACATAAGTCTCGGCTCCGAATAGATAGTAGTAGTAGGTGATGATGGTATGTCAGTAGGTATAGTAGGATGGACATGGGGAGTAGGAGCCGTCTCCTCCTCCTCGAAAGGTTCGGTATCATCATCTGACGCCAAAAGTGGCAACTCAGGTGTAGGAGAAACAAGTGGTGAAACAGCAGTGGAGGACACAGAGCCCTCATCATCAGAATCTGATATGGTGTAAAGTATGACAGTGTCGGGATACGAAGACATAACTCTGTGATAATCAAGGTGAAATAAATAAATGACTCGTAATATGGCATCACCAAAAATAAGTAAATATGCACTTATGATGAAATGATGATATGCTATGATAGTGTGGTTATAGTCTAGGGTCAATGATGCAACCTAGTTCGCTATAACCTTAGCTCTGGTACCAATCTGTCACACCCCCAAAATACCTGAATGGCAGCGGAATGGAATACCTGAGGGTGTAACGGATCATAGCACACAAGCAAGGAAATATTGAACGACCTAAAGTGTCGTTTATAAAATACATCGTTTGATTCATTCAAAATATCAAAGTTATAAAACATAGGTCCCAAAGTTAGAAAAGGTTTGAAGAAACAAGTTTAGTACAATCAAACGATAGTTCAAAGTGCATGAAATCCAAAAGTGACGCGTCAGCCTTGATACACAAAGTGACTCCATGCAATGCCATGAGAAATGCCTTAGATACCTGAGAAATACATTGCGAAAAACGGTCAACATAAAGTTGGTGAATAATCATAGGTTTATAAGTAAAATCAAGTGTATAAATGCCATAAGTATTGCCATGAATTAGGATGTCCGGAAAGTATATACATTGGCTCTTAAGCTCATGACCCCGAAGCTAGACGATACTTGGCCCCAATGAGTGTTTACCAGGCACTCGAATAATAAAGACATGAAATGCATTCGTTCCATTTGGAGCAACCCAAACACGAATGGAGGCGTCACCCCCGATAGATCTATCCACTCACTCCCGCTTAGTACTAGAAATTAACGGTCCATGATATAATAAGGGGACTTATCAAGACGTGGTAATAAGGAAACTTAAGCAATGTATGAATTTTATACTTAGGCATGTACACGAAAATAAGTAATGCAATGTATTCTCCCCCGTGGGATTTGAAATCAAAAATATAGAATTAAAACGGGGCTATGAAAACTCACCTCGAAGTAATGGTACAAAGATGGTGCAATGAGGTGAAAGTAGTCGGGACAATGAGGCGCGAGTACTAGCCGCAACCTAAATGAATAACCATGATCTAACTTAGATCAAGCCGTAATGAAATGAATGCACATGCACATGATACTCATACCACTCGTAATTTGAAAATACTAGTTATCGTCGTAGAAAAATGGTTTCCATACTTAGGAAAATAAGTCCTTATATAGGAGTATATAACTTGTCGTACTATCTCGTTAAAAAGTGTTAGCGTTGAATTCCTTGTATTGAAAACCTTGAAATATGTCGTTAAGTCGTATAAGTATTCTCTCGGGTCATACGTATTCGTTTGATAAGAAAATAGTCCTTTGTAATATTTACTAGAAAATATACCGTTTAGCGCGTACGTTATTATTTTTATTTGTATCCATATATATATATATATATAGTTTGACGATGTTAGAATGGTCATAACTTGGTCGTTTCAAGCCCGTTTTCCTTGTTCTTTATGTCCACGGATTCGTCTTTGTGTATACTAGTATATTTTAGACAACTCGGCTCTTTTAGGTTACGTTTAAGGCCTCAAAATACCCATCGTATTCTGCCCAACAGCAAGCAGTTTTCTGAAAAGTAGTTTTCGTCGTTAAGTTTGCAAAAATCATAACTCCTTCGTTATAAACTCGTTTTAATCCGTTCTTTCGCCTAAAGTTTCGTTTTTGAATGTATTTTCTAAATCTTTGGTCAAAACTTAGTCATCACTTACTGATTTTCCCACGAATTTAAAATAAGGACAGTAGGTATTTCAAAAGTTCCAAAAATCATTTCCAAGTCTCTAAACTAGTTCCATCCTCCATCAATCCACTTTCAAACACCACAAGACTAATCTAATCCTACCATACACCTTCTTAGGGTGTCATGGGTCCTAAAATATCATCATACCACTAGGTCTAACAAGAGTTTCATATGTTTCCATTTCTAGGGTTTCAAAGTTAATATGTACAAAAATGAAGTGGTACAAGTTGATGCATGTGTAAGATCTTATAAGAAAATTATATGAACATAATAATAACTTGTAAAAATCATAAAAATGAGTTTGTATACTTACTTGGTGGTTTAGAGAGTTTAGATGATTAAAAAGCTTACTAATCCTTGAGTTTTTTTTATTTCAAAACTCTAACAAGGATGATTATACTAACTAGTTTATGAAATGATCTTGCAAAATTTCTTCTCCTTGCTCCTTGTTTAACCCAAATCGAACCAAAACACCAAAGAAAATGAGAGAAAAAGTTAGCTAGTTTGCAAGAAAAGTGATTTTAGTGAAAAGGGTTTAAGAAAAGTTTATTATATACTTGGACAATTGGTTTGGTGAGCATTTAATAAGTTTGGTGAGGCATTTAAAACTTGATGACCAAGGGGGGGGGGGGGGGGGGCTTGGCCGGTTTTGGTGAGGGAAAAGGGGAGGGATGTTGGGTGATTAGTTAGTAAATATTAGTGTTAGTGATTAAGTATAGTTAGGTTAGGTTTAGGTTTAAAGTTTAATCGGGTACCGGGTTTGTTAAAAATAAGTTTTGTTGAAGTTATTCGGGACGTAATAAAGTTATAAAAGTTGTAAAAATAAGTCGGGTACAAGTACGGAGAGTTAGGGTGATTATCGTTCAATTTTGGTGAAAACCGGCGTTATTAAGTTAAACGTACGATACGTATTAGTTAAATTTCCAAAATACCGGGTAAATTAATATTGTAGTTTTTATATTATAGAAATGAGTATAAAAATGTATTAGGATCAAAATCGGGAGTGTCGGACACGTTAGACACATTTATAGTTCGCGTATTAGCGTTTATTGAAATAAACGTACGTAGATCGTTAATCGTACCAAAAGTAGTAATTTAGATATCCTACGAGTGGAATAGTATGCAAGTGCCCTAATGATGATATGTAGACTATTTCTAGTCCGTATGAAGTGTCCCTGACAATAATGCATGAATTCGCTCCTGAACCAATACGGTTACGCGAATTTGAACACCCGTAAACTAAATTTACGATGACATGAATAATGCACGTGAATAGTGGTTTTCCCTCGGAAATGAATAGTGTCAAGTGAATAGTAAAATTTCTGAATACGTCTCGGAATGTCAAATTGACCTCAAAAACGATGAATAGTAAAACGATGAATAGTGATCGATGAATAGTAATTTGTGAATAGTAGAATATCGAAGTTTGGAAAAATGACCTGAAATTGTGGGTTGTGACATACCCAGTGACGCAATGCACTAAACCTTATTAACCATTCAAGTTCTCTTAAAAGAACTTGTTTCATTCTCACGGGGAACCGGTGTAATCTATCGACTTGTCTCTTAGAGCTGGTTGATATTGAAGCAGGAGACCCCTCCCTAGTCTCCGCATAGGAAACCTAAGTGTGCACTTATCGAGTCTAGAACCATGAGATACATCAAAGATCTCTTAGGAACACTTAGTATTTCTACAACTGGTGTGCTACATCAATGGACACCAGCTGTAAATTTATTGAGTCCTTCGCAGATCATAGCAATCTGCCGAGAACGTTTATAAGAGAATTTACATAAGTATTTCTCAATGATTGAACGGAAATCCTGCCAGGGTCAACATCAAACAGCCCTGACACCAGGTCACTTCGGTAACTCCTTGAGGGTTACACTTAGTGTTCGCGGTGGTTCGATAGCGATCTACAATCGTGGAGTGATCCCTATCGACTCACCCAGTCATTGAGCTACTAAGTAGGTCTTGTAAGCTCCCTTGGGAGTATTTGACATGGGAACGGCCTTGATAAGAATTAGAAGGAGTCTTCAGAATATGCTATTGACGATCTCTAATTCCTTATCTGTAAGTATCGGTTGATTATTGCTAACTGTTTACCTGCAGGTACAAATCACCTCCATGATGGTAGATTCCAGCATGCTCATGCATACATCTTGAAGCCTATGAAAGCTCCCCCAAAGATCTAAGCACCACAAATTTCAAAGAAAGATTCTACGCCAAAAAGAAGAATCTACAAAGTATAAAGACCAAAGATCAAAGTGTATGTAAAGGAACTTCGTGCATTTGAAAGTCAAAGTCAAAAGATGTATGAGCATGTTGGAATGGCGGACAACCACCACAGATACATAAGTGACAAAAGGCAGACAACTTCATAATATGATCACCATCACATCAACAAAGAACAAAGAACAAAGAAGAAAGAACGATGAAAGATTTTGCTACAAATTTTGAAGACGTCAACTACAAAGTCAAAGTTTAGAAGATGACGACGTCGGGCAACCTTTGATGACCAACACTTAGTGGGAGATTGTTGGGAATAGACTTTATTAAATCAAGTGTCGGTCATTAAGTTTTGTAATAGGTTGCAATATTATGTTAGTACGTTAATGATTTCATATGTTTTTAATAGTTTTATGCTAAGTTTACATGTTTGGTAAAGGTCTAAGGGCTTAGTATGTAATATTGTCAAAGTTAAGAGAAGCCCTAGTCCTCACCTATAAATACTCTTGTATCCCCTCATTTGAGGTTGTTGGTTCTCTTGCAATTACAAGTTCATTTCATTTCATATTTGAGTTCCTTCCACTCTCTCTAACCTTCTTTCTCTCTATAACGTTTTATCCACCTTTTTTCCATAACGTGACGCCATTAACTCCAAAGAGTGACGCCGTCAAGCACTATTTCCAGCTTGATTTGGAAACTTTGCCGTTTTCTTCACTTTTCGCTTCAAAAACGTCCAAAATGCTTCCTTTTCCAGATTTCTTCTCCAAAGTACCTAAAATGACAAAAGGAACTATTTGAGGCAATATTTGATCAAATATGTTGGGAATAATAGACTTTATTAAATCAAGTGTCGGTCATTGAGTTTTGTAATAGGTTGCAATATTATGTTAGTACGTTAATGATTTTATATGTTTTTAATAGTTTTGTGCTAAGTTTACATGTTTGGTAAAGGTCTAAGGGCTTAATATGTAATATTGTCTAAGTTAAGAGAAGCCCTAGTCCTCACCTATAAATACTCTTGTATCCCCTCATTTGAGGGTGTTGGTTCTCTTGGTAATACATGTAGGATCGAAATAAATGTTGATTATTGTGGTGATTCGGGTGCTCTTGTATGATGGAAGAACAAGATGAAATCCATGGTAAAAGTTAGAGAGAGAGAGAGGTGGGAAGTTTCTAGTGAGAGAAACACCTAATGAGGTGTGTGTATTATGAGAAACAACCAACCCTTCCCTTGTGTGGGAAGGGGTATATATACAATTACAATATACGCCCTCCTGCGGGCTGTGGATCAGGTGTACAGTGGGTAAAGACCCGTCCGTCCTCCACGGGTCCATTTGGGGAATAGGATATCAACATCTCTATCTCACTAAATGCATTCCAGTTATATTACATCTACCAAATCAGCCCACATGTACCAAATACAAGAAGCAACGATAACACCAAAGTAACAGGTTGAGGCACTGATCATCTCTGCGGATATCAACTCCAGAATAACTGATTAAGCTCGATCATGTGAACCTGTTGTGCGTCCCTGATGTACACATTTCTCTCTCCCCTGATGGTTGCGATTAATCAGCCCATGATGTGCACATGACGTGATACAACCAAAGTAACAAGTTGAACCACTGATTATCTCTGCGGTTATCAATCCCAGAATAAGTGATTAAGCCCGATCACGTGAACTTGTTGTGCGTCCTTGGTGTACACATTCCTCTCCCCTGATGGTTGCGATTAATCGAAATCATCATAATGATGTGTACATGAAGCATTAACTGGAAGCCCTTTATCAATAATAATATTAGCCCGTGAGAAAGTGTCGATAAGCCCTCATGAGTCCTGAACTGAAGATTTCAGGAGTCATGAAATGATGACTAATTGAGTTTGCTCCCCCTCAATTAGGCCATCGTATATAAAGAGCCTCTTCGAAACTTGTGAAGTTTCAGAATCGGCTCCCCCTCAAACTAATCATCCCCTTTTTAGTGATTCAACACTTTAACTTCATGATCACGTTTGAGGGTTTTGATATTAACCATCTTCTTCTTTATCTGAATCAGTCAATCAACTGGAGTACTAAATGATAACGCCAAGTTTGAATCCCAGAAGTGACAATAGAACTCGAACAGATTAACAAACCACGGAATATTTCGGAGTGAAGAGACCAATCTTCCCAACATGAAAAGTTAAGCTCGATCCCTTCGTGATTTATAATCCCAGCATACACATTTCTCCTCCCACGAAAGAATAGAAAGAACACACGCTTATTCTCCCCCTCAAAAGTAGCATGCTAATGACATTTTTGCCATGGTCGAAAGGAAAAAGGACATATGCTTGTTCTCCCCCTCAAAGATGGCATGCAATGACAATTTTGCCATAGTTGAGATTCCGTGATGGTTGAAATTTATCAGATGCATCATAAATATGTGTGTGGCACCAAAAACTACTGTGAAGAAGATGATGATAAAGCTCTCTTGTAGCAGTCCCTCTTTTGTCTCCTCATCAGAGGCTTAGCAAATGAAGAGTTCAATTAAGCTTATAATATGCTTAAACCACTTGTAGAAATATGTTGATCTGTAGAAGGAGTAAATATCAGCGTACAAGAGCTCAATGACCATTTTACGAACATCATCAACATGTAGTATCTTCACCCTTTCCCTTCTCCCCCTCAAAAATTGCATATGCCTGTTTGCAATTTTTGATTGAATAAGTGAAGCACAAAAATATAATCCAATGTATGTCGATCCACTTGATGACTGTACGAACATGGGAAAAACGTGAAGCTTGTTGATGAGAATGGCCATAAATAAGAAGACTTCTCTTCTTTCCAAGATAAAGCGCACTGACACGTACACCTTTCTTTTCTTTGAGGAATGGGGCCTGAAGTGTTATCTACAGACGCCATAATGTTTGAAGAACGAGGCTTGAACCGTTGTGTCTGATACGTGGGAATCGCACCAGGCTTTACCTCTCAAGGGATCTCGAGAAGCTTACAACCCCCACCAGGCAGTGTACCTGATCGTTGTAGTATAGTATAGTGACAAGTACCGGGGGATTGATCGTTCAGCTAGGAATAGTGTCGCTAGGATTAGAAAACCTAATTACTAGTGCTAAAGATGATGGAAGATTATTTTTGTATTTTTATATTTTTTAGAAAGCAAAGTAAAATCTCGGGTTTTAAGGATTTGGGCGGAATTAGTTGCTAGTCAACAAACCCAATACTAAAGATGCAATCAAAATAAAATACTAGAAATGAAAATAAACTAAGTTATACTAAGGTTGTGAGCAATATGTGGAGAAAATGTGTTTACTTAGATTTCACTACTCCCTAGACACGTTAATTACTTGTTATAGTTGCGTGGATGACGGATTGTATTCCTTAATACCATTCATGGGGTGGCGCACTTACTTCCCCAATCCTATGAGTGCCTACTTCACTCCTATGTCGAGCCGTTAAAAACTCCTAACATGGGATCATTAGAAATTACTCATGTAGTAAATACAACCAATAAAACCTAGTGCACATCGGTTCATGTTTCCTAAGACGTTCAAGCATGTTACCTGATGAGTGCTCAAACACTCATCGTTTTCGATATATTTAAACTGCCAAAACGCACAAAAACAATCAAAAAGATATCAAAATACTTAAATTATCCCAGGGATTGTGTTTTATGTGTTTTAAAAGCAAAATGTGCAAAAACAAAGAAAAAACGTACAAAGTTTGCAGTATTGGCAGTTTCAGTCCCCCGAGTTTCAAAACTTGTCAATTTTAGTCCCTATGCATTTATTTTTAAGGAAAAGTCAACCCAAGGTCTTAAAAGTCAAATAAAGTCAAAATTTCATAATTGGGTTGCAAGATTTCATAAATTACACAATTAGTCCCTGAAAATCCAAAGTTGGCAAAATTAGTCCCTGGGATGTTTTGAAATTTTGAAAAAAATGGGAAAATGCAAAATTGGTCCTTGAATTATTGGCATGTGAAAAAAATAGCACTTTGAGAACTTTGGGAGTTTGGCATTTTCAGTCCTTAGGTTTTGATAAATTTGCAAATTTGGTCCTTGTTATCCATTTCACCATCCGGACCCTTTTTTGCTAAACCCAAAAACAAAACCAAACCAACCCTTTTTGTTATTTGGTCCAATCCAACCCCCAAGCCCAGTCCAAGCCCACCTTGGTTTTTAATAAACCTGGGCGTTGACTTCGGTCAACCCTCACCACCCCGACCATCTCCTTCCCCCAACATCATCCCAGAAAACCAGGGAGAAATCTTCCCCCCCTCGCCTTTTTCACCAACTTTCACCCCCACCATTAATGCCCTCACCCACCAACTCCACCACCATAAATGCTCCCCAATTCCCTCACCAGTACCACCCAATTTGGCCCCGTACCCTTTTTGGCGCCAAAATCATGATCAAGGGCTAGGATTGATCTCATAGCAATTCAACGATGGGGATTTGGTCAGAGGTCAAAGACAAAGCATGTGGGACTCTTAAAATTCAAAAGGAAG
Organism: Artemisia argyi; assembly: GCA_030686995.1. Taxonomy (NCBI): domain Eukaryota; kingdom Viridiplantae; phylum Streptophyta; class Magnoliopsida; order Asterales; family Asteraceae; genus Artemisia; species Artemisia argyi. Next base: position 33,447,234 of record CM060695.1, read on the forward strand.
CTGTGTGAAAGGAGATGGGATTAATTTTTAGGTCGGTATATATAGATAAGCTCATAGAAGCTAAATGTGTGTAATTTTCTTAGTTAAGTTGTATTTTCAGTTTATTTTCTATGTAATGTAACTCTTTTATTAATGCAAAGTTCAATTTAAAGTTTAATTTTCAATTTCAATCTTTCAAGTCTTACTTTAAGTTTTCAAGTTTCAATTAAGTTAAGTTGTTTGTATTCAAAGTACTCAGAAGCTCTTGTATGCTCAAAAATAAGATAATTCAAGTTTCATAAGCTCATTTGAACTCCTACAACTCAGTTTTCAACAAAAATCAAGAAAATAAGAAAAATAAAAATAAAAATAAAAAAGTGTGATCATTGGTTGGAAAAGCATGGAGCACAGTGCATTTTGGAAGGCTGTGGGTTAGGAACCTCAGGGGAGGGCATAGGTTTGTTTGGATTGGTCCTTGGTGTTCACTAAATAGCTTGGAAGGCTTTGTAAGCTACTTACTTTTTCATTTTTACTCTTAAAGTAGTTTAGGTTGTTAATTTAAGTGCATTACAGTTATTTAATAGCTTATTGACTAATTGTAATCATCTGTTTGTGTTGATCACTTGTTTAAGTGCTAATCTCTCTTATAACTGTTTTTAAGAGAGTGTTTGGTTCTAGTTTGTCTAGGGTGTTGTAGTTGTTCAACTTAGTATCTATCTGTTTGCAATTGTTTGTTGGGTGTAATATAGCTCAGGGAAACAAGTTTTTTGGTCCAAAACACTTCAAAAGTCAAAATCACAAAATTATAATCACCACAGTTCACTGTGGTGATTTTTGAATCCAAATCTCACAAATCTTGTTCACAAGTTGGAATTTTAGTCTAATTCAGTTTACACTTAACCTACAAACATGATTTGAGTCAGTTAAATCAATCACAAGTTCATAAAAGTCAAACTAGCTCAAAATTCTTCAAAGTCAAAACTTTGCTCAGTCATTTTGAGCAATATTGGGAAGGTTGTAACTTATTTGATTTTAGCTATTAGAAGCTGAAAATTGGTGTGCTTATACTCTACCACCTTGTAGATTTTTGTAATTTTTTCCAGATTTTATTAAATTTGTTTGGTGGGTCAAAACAGGTCTCAAAGTGACCTGCAGGGCAACTTATTTGCCCTGCTCTCAGTTGCCTCAGCAACCACCTCACTTCATTGGTGGTTTGTGACTGACCCAGTGGGTCCCACAGCCTTGGCCTTGCATCTCTCAACCCCCCCTCCTACCCAGGAAGTAGGATTGACCTTTTGTTTGACCCCTATATCTGTGGTCCCTACCTAATTTAGCCTATTAAGTTTGTCCCTCAAACTGCTCAGTCAACAAATAAGCTAAGTGCTTATTTGTTAATTTTGGCTTATTCAGGCTACTTTTTGGCTCAAGTTTTGCTTAATTGTGTTCCTTAAACTCAGAGAAACCAAGAATCATCATTGTGGACCCCCAAATTTCCATTTTGAGCTTATTAACCATCACAGTCAACAAAAGTCAACTGTGAGGTGAATAAGCACTCCAAGTGCTTATTTCCAGGGGTGTAAAAAAGTTGTCTTAATTAAAAGTGCTCATTTTTATCTTATTATTAGTTTGGAAAAAAGAAAAAAACCAAAAAACCAACTTTTAAGAATAGTGATAGCTTCTATTTAATAGGATTTATCTATTTATTTTTCTTTTTTATTTAATTTCTAAATAATATATCACTTTTATATTTTTAGAAATTATAATTTAGGTTAAAGTAATTTTACAAATTTTTCCAGATTTTTATTTTGTCTTTTAGTGGTATTACTAATTAATTTTAATTTAATTTAGTTTTAATTAATATTAATCAATTAAATAGCATAATTAGTTTTTAAATAGTATAACCTAGTTTTTATAATTTTTATAGCTTTTATTTTAGTTAAAATAATTTTATAAATTTTTCTAGAATTTTTACTGTTCATTTAATAGTATTTATAATTTAAATAGTTTAGTTAAATATTAATTAATAAATAGAGTAATAATTATTTAATTAGCTTAAAAATACTTAGAATTAACTTTTTATAATTTTTTAGGATTCCCATGATGGTTAATTAGATTTATAAAATTTTTCTTAATTTTCTAAACCTTTTTAGTATTTCTAATAATTTTAATTAATTAAATTAGTATTAAATAGATAATTAGTAAAATAATTAATATTAAATAATTAAATAGTATAAAAATACTTTTTATTTTTCTTAAAATTTTCTTTAATTCATAGGATTGTAAAAATATCAAATTTACACTTTTACCCCTCTCAGTTCTTCAGTTGTACTTTTTGTACGATTCATCAGTATACGTTTTTAATTTAAACGTATAATTTTTGGTTTAAGCTCAAATCCTTGTAATCCAAATTCCAGTAATCACTCACGTAGCTTTCCTAAGCTATATTTGTTTATAAGATCCAAATAATTTTGATCATAACCCTTTCCTGTGAATAATTACCCGATCCCTAATACGCTAAAGTCACATTTCACACTTCAACGGGATTTCACGACCCGGTGATACATTATATTACCCGGAGCATTGACCTAGGCTATTTGACTTTGTTGACCATTATTTGGTTAATATAAGTTAGGTGGTTTAGCATCAATCAATTTATGGCGCCGCTGCCGGGGAAGTGTGCGCGTATCTTTAGCGTTATTTGAGATTAGTATTATCTCACATCTTTCACTGTACAAATACCATCACTTGTGTATATTTTCATAATCAAAATACAAAAAAGTCATTAACACTTTTCCTAAAGTGTTAAAACACCAAAAAATTAAAAACAACAAAACAAATCGTAACGTTTTCTGATTCGGTTTTCTTTTAAGGTGATTCTTAAAGAAAAACGATTTTGGTAAACGAAACGATACCAAAAATATTTTCCAAAAGTTTTTAAACCCATTCACAAAACACAAAAACATCCGTCTCTTTTTTGTTTATAATAATTATACATTAAAATAAACCGTCAAAAACCAAGACAGAACACCTACCAACTGGTGGTGTGAACATAATAAGTCCCCAATCAGAAAGATTAAAACTTGCCTTTGTATCCTTGTGAGTGGTGTACCTTTCTTAAAGAAGCCACTTGCTTGCGATTATTGGTTTAAGTTCACTATTATTTTGCCTCGATTTTTGTTTTGATTGGTTTTTAGTGCATGCGCACTCGTTCTTCAAGGTCCACGAGCCCATTACGTGAGCTTGTTCGGAAACCTAGAAGACCTCGACGACGTTCAGCACCAACAGTCGGATCTGAGATCCGTACTGTTGCCACACCCACTGTCACCATGGCGGAAGACCGTCCCATGTGTGAACTTCTCCAAGCACCCATCGAGGGTTACGGAGATGCCATTGTTGTCCCAGCCATTGTGGCTGATAATTTTGAGCTCAAAACCGGGTTACTCAATCTTGTAACCTCAAGCCAATTCTATGGTTTTGAGCGGGACGACCCTCATGCTCATATTCGATGGTTCAACAAAATCACATCAACCATCAAGTACAAAAATGTCCCGTGTGAAGCAATCAAACTCCTTCTCTTCCCATTCTCATTGGAGGGACAAGCCCGGATCTGGCTTGAAAAACAACCTCCACGATCCATTGAGACTTGGGAAGATCTCGTCAAAAAGTTTGTGAATGAATTCTTCCCACCTTCCAAGACCACGAGTCTTAAGAACGAAATCACCAAGTTCACTCAAAAATACGATGAATCTTTTGGTGAAGCGTGGGATCGTTTCAAAGAATTACTTCGCAAGTGTCCACATCATGGTTTCTCTGAGTTGATGCAACTCGATACGTTTTACAATGGCGTGAGCCAAGCTGATCAGGATTCTCTCAACGCCTCCGCGGGAGGAAATTTTTTGAGTAGAACCACAAAAGAAGCTTTGCAAATCATAGAAAACAAGTCTAAGGTCCGCTCCACAAGAAGCAAACCGATTGTTTCCCAAATTAATGCGGGTCCTTCTACTTCATCTTCTGTGGGTCAATCTAGTACGGATGCTAAGATTGACAAGCTCACTGAAGCGATCCAAGCTTTGGTTCTCGCCCAAACAAAGAAAGTCTCATTTCCACAACATCCTCCCCCTGCTGAGGTTAAAAAATTGGAAGTCTGTGTAACTTGTGGTGGGCCGCATGCCTACTACAATTGCACAGCTACTGATGGTACGCCATACGAAGCTCATGCTGTAGTCGGGTCCCAAATTCAAGGAGGAAATCAATACCGTCCTCCTATTGACCCGAACTATCATCCTCACCATTATCCTGGACCTCCCGGTTTTAATCAAAACCAAAATGTTCAAAACCGTGGCCAAAACCAAAACAGAGTTAACCAAGGTTATCAAAACCAAAATAATTTCAATCAGGGTCACGGTTTTCAAAATCAAAACCAAAGTTTTCAAAATCAAGGTTTTCAAAATCAAGGAAACTTTAACCGGAACCAAGGTCAGGGTAATTTCAACCCCGGGAACTTTCATGGAAACAATCACCAGAATCAAGGGAATTTCCATCAACAAAATCAAGGAAATTTCAATCATGGCCCCAACCCGAACAATCGTGCCCCAAATATTCCTAATCCGAATCAAGCCATTGTTCCAACCGGGTCTTCATCTGATGAATTGTTGAAGCAATTTATGAAGTCCCAAGAAGAGTTGAACAAGTTGCTGGTCAGCCAGATTTCTGACATTAAGAAGTCTTTAAATGATCGACCCTCGGGCTCAGGTACTACTTTACCGAGCAACACGATCGCTAACCCGAGGGGCGATGCTAAGGCGATCACAACACGAAGTGGTGCTTCATATGATGAGCCCGCGATTCCTACTACCTTTTCTTCCTCTCCTCCTAAGGTAGTGAATCGTGAGCCTGAGGTAACAAAGGACAAGGTGCAAATTCCTAGCACACGAAGTACAGCACATGTCCAACCTCAGGATAATCCTGAAACCAGATGTAAGCCTGGAGTTGTCTTTGAACCACCAGAAACTCCAGTGGACAACCCGAAATCCAAAACTTCTATTCCATATCCTTCACGTCTCAGTGAACAAAAGCTCCGCGAAAAAGCTAATCACCAAATGGATAAATTTTTCCAAATCTTCCAAGATTTGCACTTTGATATCAGCTTCGCGGATGCTATTCTCTTGATGCCCAAGTTTGCATCGACAATCAAAAATCTGTTGAGTAATAAAGAAAAGTTATTCGAGATGGCAAGAACTCCTCTGAATGAGAACTGCTCTGCGGTTCTTTTGAAAAAGCTTCCTGAAAAGCTTGGAGATCCCGGGAAATTTCTCATTCCTTGTACTTTCCCGGGTATGGTTGATTGCTTTGCCCTAGCCGATCTAGGTGCTAGCATCAACTTGATGCCATATTCTGTATGGAAGAAACTTTCTCTCCCAGAACTCACTCCCACGTGCATGACTTTAGAGCTTTCCGATCGCTCGATTTCTCGTCCCATTGGCATTGCCGAGGACGTATTCGTTAAAGTGGGAAAGTTCCATTTTCCAGCAGATTTTGTGATTGTTGACTTTGATGCCGATTCTAGGGTCCCTCTCATCCTTGGGCGGGGATTCCTTAGAACTGGGCGCGCTCTTATCGATGTATTTGAGCATGAGATCACATTGCGTGTTGGAACGGAAGCTATTACCTTCAACCTAAATCAAACTTCGAGATACTCTTCCAATTATGATTGTGAGTCGGTGAATCAAATTGATGTCATCGATGTTGCTGCTGAGGAGTATGCTCAAGAGATTTTAGGTTTCATTGATGATTCTTCGAGTGAAAATCTCACTCAGACTTCTCACCCCATCATAGCCAATTCTTCTCCTTCCCTCACACCGTTTGAGGGAAGTGACTTCATCTTAGAAGAAATGGAAGCGTTTCTCAAAAGTGATTCGATTCCCGATGGAGTCGATAGCCAAGAGATCGACCTTGAGAGGGATATTCTCCTGCTTGAAAAATTGTTAAACGAGGATCCCTCTCATCTTCAGGTTCTACCACAACAACTTCATAATGAGGAGGTCAAACATGTTGAGAAAACTGATGACTTCCCCGAGGTTGAACTTAAGGACTTGCCGCCTCATCTTGAATATGCATTTCTGGAGGGTGATGATAAATTACCCGTCATAATTGCCAAAGACTTAAGCGATGAGGAAAAGGCTGCTCTTATCAAAGTTTTGAAATCTCATAAACAAGCAATTGCTTGGCGTCTCTCAGATATCAAGGGCATTGACCCTGAGTTTTGTACTCATAAGATTTTAATGGAGGACGATTTCAAACCTGCGGTCCAACAACAAAGAAGGGTAAATCCAAAAATCCATGAGGTTATCAAACAAGAGGTTTTAAAACTTCTTGATGCCGGATTGATTTACCCTATCTCAGACAGTCCTTGGGTCAGCCCAATCCATTGTGTTCCAAAAAAGGGTGGCATTACCGTTGTCACTAATGAGGAGAATGAGTTAATTCCAACTCGTTTGGTTACGGGTTGGCGCGTCTGCATTGATTATCGTAAATTGAATGACGCTACCCGTAAGGATCATTTTCCTCTGCCTTTTATGGATCAGATGCTCGAGAGATTAGCGGGGAATGAGTACTATTGCTTCCTCGATGGTTTCTCGGGTTACTTTCAGATTCCCATTGACCCGCAAGACCAAGAAAAGACCACTTTTACGTGCCCCTATGGAACCTTCGCATATAAACGTATGCCATTTGGCTTATGTAATGCTCCGGGCACGTTTCAAAGATGTATGATGGCCATCTTTTCCGACATGCTCGGGAAAAGCATGGAGGTCTTTATGGACGATTTTTCGGTCATTGGGGATTCGTTTAAATCATGTCTCTCCCATTTAGACAGCATGCTAAAACGTTGTGAAGACACAAAGTTATGTCTAAATTAGGAGAAGAGTCACTTTATGGTCAAAGAGGGCATTGTCCTCGGCCATAAAATTTCAAAAAACGGGATTGAGGTTGATCGTGCCAAAGTGGACGTCATTGCAAAATTGCCTCATCCCACAACCGTGAAAGGTGTTAGGAGCTTTTTGGGTCACGCCGGTTTCTATCGTAGGTTTATTCAAGATTTTTCAAAAATTGCCCGGCCCATGACCCATCTCCTCGAGAAGGATGCTCCTTTTATCTTCTCCCCTGAGTGCATCGAAGCCTTTGAAACATTAAAGAAAAGGCTTACCGAGGCACCGATTCTTGTTGCCCCCGATTGGGACTTGCCCTTCGAGCTCATGTGTGATGCTAGTGATTATGCTATAGGGGCAGTCTTGGGGCAACGCAAAACAAAACATTTTCAGCCTATACACTATGCCAGCAAAACTATGACCGAGGCACAAAGCCATTACACCACCACTGAAAAAGAATTATTAGCTGTGGTGTATGCTTTTGAAAAATTCCGGCCATACTTGATTCTGACTAAAAGCATAGTGTATACGGATCATTCGGCTTTGAAATATCTATTTGCAAAACAGGATGCAAAGCCAAGACTCCTCCGATGGGTTCTCCTCCTTCAGGAATTTGATATCATTATTCGTGATAAAAAAGGAGCTGAGAACCTAGCTGCTGATCATCTCTCCCGACTTGAAAACCCTCACCAAAATGATTTCGAGAAAAAGGAAATAAATGAAACATTTCCTCTCGAAACCCTCAATGCGGTTTCATTTCGTGGAGACTCGATTACCCCATGGTTTGCCGATTTTGCAAACTATCTTGCGGGTAATTTCATTGTGAAAGGGATGTCGTCCCAACAAAAAAATAAATTTTTCAAAGACGTAAAACATTACTTTTGGGACGACCCCTATTTGTTCAAGATATGCGCGGATCAAGTCATCCGGCGGTGTGTGTATGGTCAGGAAGCCGCTGAAATCTTAAAGGCTTGCCATGCTGGTCCCACGGGGGGCCACCACAATCCCAACTACACCGCCAAAAAGGTGTTTGATTCCGGCTTTTATTGGCCCTCGATCTACAAGGATGCCCAAGAATTGGTCAAGTCCTGTGACGCTTGTCAGCGCCACGGGAATATTTCACAAAGAAATGAAATGCCTCAAAATGCAATTCAAGTTTGTGAAATCTTTGATATCTGGGGCATCGACTTTATGGGGCCATTTCCATCTTCTCACGGTAACAAATACATACTCGTGGCAGTTGACTACTTGTCAAAATGGGTTGAGGCAAAAGCCTTACCCACAAATGATGCCCGAGTAGTTGTGAAATTTTTAAAAGCTCTCTTTGCCCGATTTGGAACTCCACGTGCTATTATTAGTGATCGTGGTACGCACTTCTGTAATGACAAGTTTGACAAAGTCATGCAAAAATACGGTGTGACTCACCGTCTGTCCACTGCGTACCACCCTCAAACAAGCGGACAAGTCGAAGTGTCCAATCGGGGCATTAAAAGAATATTGGAGAGAACTGTAGGTGAAAATCGTGCATCGTGGTCGGACAAATTAGATGATGCACTTTGGGCTTTCCGTACGGCTTACAAAACACCCATTGGGTGTACGCCTTATAAACTTGTGTACGGGAAAGCGTGCCATCTTCCGATCGAGCTTGAACACAAAGCCTATTGGGCTCTCAAGCATGCCAATTTCGACCTCAAAACGGCGGGTGATCATAGAAAAGTTCAATTAAATGAATTAAACGAACTGCGTGATCAGGCTTACGAGAACTCTTTGATCTATAAAGAAAAGACAAAGAAGATTCATGACTCAAAAATCAAAAACCGCGTTTTCAACGTTGGTGATCGAGTCCTTCTTTTCAATTCTAGACTCAAGATCTTCTCGGGAAAGCTCAAAACCCGATGGACTGGTCCATTCACTATCGCAAAAGTTTATCCTTATGGTACCGTCGAATTATCTCAAAATGACGGTCCAAATTTCAAAGTGAATGGACATCGGTTAAAGCACTACTTTGGAGAGGACGTACCATCCATGGTTGTCCCGGATCTCCAAACTTTCCCCAAGGACAATTGAATTCGGGGATAGAGTCAAGCTAGCGACTCAATGACCAAAAACTAGCAACAATACGGGTTTTCACCCGTATCTCTGATTCTTTCTATTTTCTACCACTAAGTGTGGGGGAATGGCCAACCCCCCGCTGTTTGAAAAAAAAAAATGTATATATGTAAAAAAAAAAAAAAAAAAAAAAAAAAAAAAAAAAAAAAAAAAAAAAGGTTGTATATATGGAAATAAAGTGAAATTGGTATTTCCGCAGTTAGATTCGAATCTTGGCTTTTTACGTTCATAGCTTCGGCATAATAGCCGGGACTTTGAATATTGAGGACAATATTCATTTCTAAGTGTGGGGGGGAAATTCTAACGAATTCTAGCAAATATCTTTCAAGTGCCCCCCGTTTTGGCCAAAATTTTCAAAAATTTTTCACTTTATTTCAAAATTTTTAGGGTAATCAGTCCGCCTCGTCTAAGCGACAAAAGGGATTGGCTAATCCAGGAGCAAACGGCTCTTGGTAAAGATAAATCAAATCCGTTGACGGCTGGCAATTTGCCCAAAATTGTGTGGGTCATCAACTCCCCGAAAACAAATGAGTTGGCTAGCCCGCAAGATTATGGCTTGTGGTAAAGGCCGTGGAAAAATCCATAATTGGTAATCAGCTCACCAAGATGTTGACTAGGTCCATCAAGAGTTGGCTAGTCCAGGAGCAAACGGCTCCTGGTAAAGACTTAACAAATCCGTTGAAAGCTGGTGGTTTGCTCAAAATCACACGGTTATCAGGTGTGCCACAGTTCTTACACCTGGCTACTCCAGAAGTGATGGCTTTTGGTAAAGAGTTTAAAATCCATCAAGTTTTCTAAAAAGATTGCTAGGGACTAGCAATAGTTCAGTGTGGGGGATTGATGAGTGCTCAAACACTCATCGTTTTCGATATATTTAAACTGCCAAAACGCACAAAAACAATCAAAAAGATATCAAAATACTTAAATTATCCCAGGGATTGTGTTTTATGTGTTTTAAAAGCAAAATGTGCAAAAACAAAGAAAAAACGTACAAAGTTTGCAGTATTGGCAGTTTCAGTCCCCCGAGTTTCAAAACTTGTCAATTTTAGTCCCTATGCATTTATTTTTAAGGAAAAGTCAACCCAAGGTCTTAAAAGTCAAATAAAGTCAAAATTTCATAATTGGGTTGCAAGATTTCATAAATTACACAATTAGTCCCTGAAAATCCAAAGTTGGCAAAATTAGTCCCTGGGATGTTTTGAAATTTTGAAAAAAATGGGAAAATGCAAAATTGGTCCTTGAATTATTGGCATGTGAAAAAAATAGCACTTTGAGAACTTTGGGAGTTTGGCATTTTCAGTCCTTAGGTTTTGATAAATTTGCAAATTTGGTCCTTGTTATCCATTTCACCATCCGGACCCTTTTTTGCTAAACCCAAAAACAAAACCAAACCAACCCTTTTTGTTATTTGGTCCAATCCAACCCCCAAGCCCAGTCCAAGCCCACCTTGGTTTTTAATAAACCTGGGCGTTGACTTCGGTCAACCCTCACCACCCCGACCATCTCCTTCCCCCAACATCATCCCAGAAAACCAGGGAGAAATCTTCCCCCCCTCGCCTTTTTCACCAACTTTCACCCCCACCATTAATGCCCTCACCCACCAACTCCACCACCATAAATGCTCCCCAATTCCCTCACCAGTACCACCCAATTTGGCCCCGTACCCTTTTTGGCGCCAAAATCATGATCAAGGGCTAGGATTGATCTCATAGCAATTCAACGATGGGGATTTGGTCAGAGGTCAAAGACAAAGCATGTGGGACTCTTAAAATTCAAAAGGAAGCTGTGTGAAAGGAGATGGGATTAATTTTTAGGTCGGTATATATAGATAAGCTCATAGAAGCTAAATGTGTGTAATTTTCTTAGTTAAGTTGTATTTTCAGTTTATTTTCTATGTAATGTAACTCTTTTATTAATGCAAAGTTCAATTTAAAGTTTAATTTTCAATTTCAATCTTTCAAGTCTTACTTTAAGTTTTCAAGTTTCAATTAAGTTAAGTTGTTTGTATTCAAAGTACTCAGAAGCTCTTGTATGCTCAAAAATAAGATAATTCAAGTTTCATAAGCTCATTTGAACTCCTACAACTCAGTTTTCAACAAAAATCAAGAAAATAAGAAAAATAAAAATAAAAATAAAAAAGTGTGATCATTGGTTGGAAAAGCATGGAGCACAGTGCATTTTGGAAGGCTGTGGGTTAGGAACCTCAGGGGAGGGCATAGGTTTGTTTGGATTGGTCCTTGGTGTTCACTAAATAGCTTGGAAGGCTTTGTAAGCTACTTACTTTTTCATTTTTACTCTTAAAGTAGTTTAGGTTGTTAATTTAAGTGCATTACAGTTATTTAATAGCTTATTGACTAATTGTAATCATCTGTTTGTGTTGATCACTTGTTTAAGTGCTAATCTCTCTTATAACTGTTTTTAAGAGAGTGTTTGGTTCTAGTTTGTCTAGGGTGTTGTAGTTGTTCAACTTAGTATCTATCTGTTTGCAATTGTTTGTTGGGTGTAATATAGCTCAGGGAAACAAGTTTTTTGGTCCAAAACACTTCAAAAGTCAAAATCACAAAATTATAATCACCACAGTTCACTGTGGTGATTTTTGAATCCAAATCTCACAAATCTTGTTCACAAGTTGGAATTTTAGTCTAATTCAGTTTACACTTAACCTACAAACATGATTTGAGTCAGTTAAATCAATCACAAGTTCATAAAAGTCAAACTAGCTCAAAATTCTTCAAAGTCAAAACTTTGCTCAGTCATTTTGAGCAATATTGGGAAGGTTGTAACTTATTTGATTTTAGCTATTAGAAGCTGAAAATTGGTGTGCTTATACTCTACCACCTTGTAGATTTTTGTAATTTTTTCCAGATTTTATTAAATTTGTTTGGTGGGTCAAAACAGGTCTCAAAGTGACCTGCAGGGCAACTTATTTGCCCTGCTCTCAGTTGCCTCAGCAACCACCTCACTTCATTGGTGGTTTGTGACTGACCCAGTGGGTCCCACAGCCTTGGCCTTGCATCTCTCAACCCCCCCTCCTACCCAGGAAGTAGGATTGACCTTTTGTTTGACCCCTATATCTGTGGTCCCTACCTAATTTGGCCTATTAAGTTTGTCCCTCAAACTGCTCAGTCAACAAATAAGCTAAGTGCTTATTTGTTAATTTTGGCTTATTCAGGCTACTTTTTGGCTCAAGTTTTGCTTAATTGTGTTCCTTAAACTCAGAGAAACCAAGAATCATCATTGTGGACCCCCAAATTTCCATTTTGAGCTTATTAACCATCACAGTCAACAAAAGTCAACTGTGAGGTGAATAAGCACTCCAAGTGCTTATTTCCAGGGGTGTAAAAAAGTTGTCTTAATTAAAAGTGCTCATTTTTATCTTATTATTAGTTTGGAAAAAAGAAAAAAACCAAAAAACCAACTTTTAAGAATAGTGATAGCTTCTATTTAATAGGATTTATCTATTTATTTTTCTTTTTTATTTAATTTCTAAATAATATATCACTTTTATATTTTTAGAAATTATAATTTAGGTTAAAGTAATTTTACAAATTTTTCCAGATTTTTATTTTGTCTTTTAGTGGTATTACTAATTAATTTTAATTTAATTTAGTTTTAATTAATATTAATCAATTAAATAGCATAATTAGTTTTTAAATAGTATAACCTAGTTTTTATAATTTTTATAGCTTTTATTTTAGTTAAAATAATTTTATAAATTTTTCTAGAATTTTTACTGTTCATTTAATAGTATTTATAATTTAAATAGTTTAGTTAAATATTAATTAATAAATAGAGTAATAATTATTTAATTAGCTTAAAAATACTTAGAATTAACTTTTTATAATTTTTTAGGATTCCCATGATGGTTAATTAGATTTATAAAATTTTTCTTAATTTTCTAAACCTTTTTAGTATTTCTAATAATTTTAATTAATTAAATTAGTATTAAATAGATAATTAGTAAAATAATTAATATTAAATAATTAAATAGTATAAAAATACTTTTTATTTTTCTTAAAATTTTCTTTAATTCATAGGATTGTAAAAATATCAAATTTACACTTTTACCCCTCTCAGTTCTTCAGTTGTACTTTTTGTACGATTCATCAGTATACGTTTTTAATTTAAACGTATAATTTTTGGTTTAAGCTCAAATCCTTGTAATCCAAATTCCAGTAATCACTCACGTAGCTTTCCTAAGCTATATTTGTTTATAAGATCCAAATAATTTTGATCATAACCCTTTCCTGTGAATAATTACCCGATCCCTAATACGCTAAAGTCACATTTCACACTTCAACGGGATTTCACGACCCGGTGATACATTATATTACCCGGAGCATTGACCTAGGCTATTTGACTTTGTTGACCATTATTTGGTTAATATAAGTTAGGTGGTTTAGCATCAATCATTACCAATTGGAGATCTGCCAGTTTTCTTAAGCTTAACATCGAAATCATTCATCCAATACAACCATAAACAAGTAATCAACACATAATTAACATCTAGGTTTCATTAGATCTAAGCAAACACAAGATAGATCTAGCCTAGCATGGTGGAATTAAGACAAGAACAAGATATAGACAACCAACACATAGACATATTGATTGAATTAAAAGAATACTTATCTCAATTACACATGAAAGGGATCAAGGGCAAAGAACCCTTGAAAAACCTGTAAAATTCGTCTTAAGTTCGTCATCTCGCCGCCAAAATACTTCTCGGACTGCCTTGATCTACTTCTGACGCCGTCATGTGTTAGCATTTTCCAGGCCGTCATGCATTTTACTCTTGACGCCCTACCTTGTGACGCCGTCAAATCTGTACTGGGTCGTCATGGAAAGTCATGGAAATTACTCTTGACGCCGTCAGAAATTCCTTCTTGACGCCGTCACCTACTGTTCCCAGCTTGGAAAATTGAGACTTTGCCGTTTTCTTCACTTTTATGCTCCAAAAACGTCCAAAATGCCTTCTTTTCCAGATTTCACTCCCAAAGTACCTAAAATCACAAAAGGAACGATTTAGGGCGATATTTGATCAAATAAATTCAATTCTGGGCTTAAATGACCCCCTAAAAGTGGTTCATTTTTCGCCTCATCAGTGTCCAAACGTCATCTCTCTCTTTTCTTCTTCTCTCTGCTAACTCATTACCAACCCCATTATCATTCAGTCGGCTCTTTGTCGTGACTACAGATGGATAAAAACCCAATATGATGAACTTGAGACTGAAATAAAGTGACCCGAACTTGTGACTTAAGCTTGCACTAATGTATGACAAAGAGCGGTGTAGAGAGTTCGTGCAACATCGAATCCCTAAGTACTCTATACTCTTCAACCAACCAACCATCAAGTATAAGACGTACATCACCTCTTGAGTATCCACAACTTCGTGTGACACTGAGCACTACAACGTAACTCCTTAAAATGATAGTTATTTTGTGGTAATAGAAAGGAAGAATCCCAAAAATAACTAGATGTCCAAGTCTTTGTCATTGTAAAGGTTAAAAGCTCGAACAAGGATCTCGAAGAATCTTCATCCAACCACCCCGATATCTTCAGCTACAAAGTACACGCACCCACGAAATTTCACTTCAGCCTCAAATAAATAATAATGAATTAATGCCGTAGTCACATCTTGTGGTTTAATTGCCCAAATCTAGCCCTTATTGATGTTTTGAATGAACTTTGATAAAGGTTTTTCTCCCGATCATGGTCAAAAAGCGCATATCCCCGTAACGCTTTGTTATAGCCAAAATGCCATGAAGTATATCATAAAAGTCATCCAATACATGAAGTACACACCTTATCCCTTCTTTGAAGTTGAAACCGTAGCACCAAGTTCAATTAAGATCCGGAAATGCACTTTATTTCTCCAGGATAATTCCATCATCACGGGATTTTACAAATCTATGATTTAAACTGAGAAATAGATTCTTTCGCGGGATTTTACAAAACCAAGAAGAAACCGTGAGACAATGATCGATTGAATGTGTTATGACAACTGTTGGATTTGGTGAATAACTGTTTGGGAAAACATGCAAGAGATCAACAACAATTATTCTCCCATATGTAAAAGACTTCACAAACCATGCTAAGTCATGTAGTATAAACTACTTCCCCTTGGAGGTTGACCTTATATCATCAAAGTATACGTTTCTCCCCCATGATGGTTTCGAACTTTCGGAAACATCATTGACGTGTACGACCATATGCACGAGAAGTTCTTGTCTTAAGCAACTATCTTGAAAAAAACATGAATGACATTGAAGGAACTTAAGAGATTTTGCTTAGACCGTGAAGTATCATTGACATTCTGTAGCGTCGACAATCCCATGAAAATTGCTGATCACATCTCAACCTTTGAACCCTTTGGCTAACAACCCAACCTCCTATTCTGTCGGCTATTTCTGTGACTACTTGGCGACGTAAACCCGATATACCCAATTTGAAAATGAAGTAGAATTCCCCAAATTTGTTACTTAAGCTTGCAAATCTCTAAGTACTCAATACTATCCTAACAAAGTATGAGACTTTTATCACCTTGATAAAGTCTTTTTGTAGTATATAATTATTCCGAAGAAATACTCGTGAAAGTATTTCCCGGGTCGTGTCCCAGCGAAGGTAGAATGGAATTTCGAATTATCGAATCGCAAAATCAAGTCGTGAAAAGTGGTAAAGTGAAAAAAAAATGATTTTGGAATTCAAGTTGAGATAAGAAATGATGAAAAATGAAGAATTTACAAGCTAAATATGTACAAATGTTGAAAACGTAAAAACGGAAATGTTACCGCAAAATTTAAAACGTAACGTATAACGAAAAATGAAACTACAAACTTGAAAATATTTTCTAAAAATCTTAAACTATTAAAAAGAATTTTAAGAAAAAGAAAAATATTTTTTTTAGTTTTTATTTATTTTCTAGAATTTATTTTCTATTTTTAGAATTAAAAATGAATTAAAAATAAAGAAAAATAGAAAAACAAATTGGAAAAATGAAAATTAAATTCTAAAAATTCTAAAATATTATAAAAGAATTTATAAAAATATTTTTGTATTTTTCAAGATTTTTTCTGATTTTTTATTTGATTTTTGTATTTAACATTGATTTAAAATTGATTAAAAACTAAAAGAAAATAAGAAAAATAGCAAATGACCTCAGAAAATTATGAAAAATTACCAGAAATTCTAAATTAATATAGAGAGCTTGCAGAAAAATTTTGAGATCTAAAAGTTAAGCAGAAGTGCCTAAAGAGACCAAAACAGCTTATGGCAAGTGCTTATTTATAAGCACTTGCCACAAAACTTTACCAAATTGATAACACTACTGTAATATGCTATAAAGAACTCAAAGGTACTCAGATAAGATCAATTGAAACACAGAAACATCAATAACAAGCAATAAGCAGTTGAGATAAGCTACTAGGATAAGCAGAATTGAACCATGATAAGCAAAAAGCTATGAACTGAAAGAGATAGCCAAATTACCACTATACTAACTCAGAACAATCAATGAACCTCAATTAAAAGTTCAATCAAACAAAATGCAGCCCTATGATCAACTCAGATTTCTAGTCCTACTCTACCAATAAGCATAACTGATTAAGCTATTCTAATGAGCTTTAAACTAGAAACTAATGGGAGCAATACAGAGTCTACCATACAGAGATTCTATAAAATAAAAAAACTAAAGCTATGACTATCAGCTACTATCTAAAAAGATGCCAAGAGAACAGGTCAAAAACCTGTGTGCAGGGGAAATCAGTGCTCAGACAGCCGACTATAAGCTACAATTATGATAAGCTAATGATTTAAGAACTGAAATTTGATTGCTGATTATACTAAACTAGTTGCTAAGGAACTCAAATCAACAAACCTTATCTAATTCCTACTACTAATGAGTCCTACAGAAACAATCAAAAATCATACCAAAATCTGAGTCCAAAGTTAATTTGACTTTTTGAAATGCAAAGAACTTTGACTAATATGAATTACTTATGCTGATTACTACTCTAAACTTGTAATATTAAGCTATGATAAAGCTATATTAAGCTACTTTACCCTATTATGCAACTACTATTAAGTTTTACTAACTAAAAATTACTTTACCTAACTGTGAATCAAATTTGAAATCTATTTTGACTTCTAATATAATGAGCTACTGTTTTATTGCTTGATCCAATCTATATACACCTAAAGTGAACTACAAGTGTAATTTGAACAACAATATCACCACTCTAGATCAGCTAAACTAGCTGATCCAAACACCCCTGATCCAACAGATTACAAACAGAGATGATGCAACAAGCTATAATCCAACTAAACAATAATCTAAACAGTTGAGATAACTCAATCAGATCACAATCAAACAACTAATAGCAACTGAAAACCAGAGACACAACATTAACACAGATATGCAGATCTTAGTTATAACAATTAGTCTTGAAACAAAAATAGCACTAAGCCACAACAAACATTAGTAACTACTACATTTGATCAAACTAGCAACATTAACTCTAAATCTACTGATAATCAACAATCAATAACAATCAAACACTAATTAGCATACTATTAGATCTAAGCTACTATTAAATTGAGAAATGGAATAGAACTTACAAAAACATTTCCCCTCAGCTCAAAATAGAGGGGTTCACTGAGCTAGCCTATCTTTTGATAGGCTCAAACCACACCCTACAACCATGATCAGGAACTAACGTACCCAGAAATCATCATCATCATACCCTTTGACTTTCGTTGACCATATCACCATTTACCATTATAAGCAGTAAAACATTTGTAAAACTCAACTAAAGCTACAATAAGACTTGAATGAATTATTTTGAACAGAAATGAAAGCTTGAAAACAGATTTATTAAGATGCTTGGAAAAATTAAAGTTCTAGGAATTAACTTGAAAAATAAACTTTTATTGAAACTATGAACTGATTACAACTGAAAGCTAAAATAAACTAAAAATTACACTAATTTAGCTATATTACACTACTCCTACTCCTAGTCTAACACCTTCAAATCGTGAGTGAGGTCTTCTATTTATATCAGAGATGAGGGAGTCTTCAGAAGGTCCTAGAAGTGGAATCTCCTTGGAATATACTCTCTTAGATCCCTGATGATACCATTGAACCAATCAGAGCCTCAGAATTGTTCCCTTGACGTGTTCCAACCAATCACAATGCCCTATTCTGCCATGCTGTCATTCTTTCTTGTCAGAGGGTGTCAGGTGTGGTGGGGAATGACATTAGTACCCTTAATACGAGGTTAATTGGGTGGGAGTTGGGTAATTATGGAGAAGTAATTCTAGGGTTCTTATTCACTATTCAATGAATAGTAGAATCTGGGTAAAGGGTAATATTAGGGGGCGGGTAAAGTGTACGGGGTAAGTTTTTATATATTTATTTGGTTTTTGGGTTGACTTTTGACTGAAGGTTTATGATGTGGACCGGGTTAGGATAATGAAGGTGGGCTTTTGGTTTTGAGGTGGTGGGCTGGGTATTGATTTTTGGGTTTATTATTTGGACCAGATTTTGTATTTTATATTTTCAGATTTTGGTGTAAAATGTACAAGGGCCAATTGTGAACACTTTCAAACTCTAAGGGTAATTTCTGCCATGTTTTGATTCTTCAAGGTTTAATTTGACAAATTGAGCTCAAATATTGATCCACATTTGAAAAATGCTTCCCGGCATCGGCTTTCGAACCTTTTCATACTCTCGTGCTCGGTTTTGCTTTGTTTTGTTCGTTTTTCGTAATATCCGTACCTGCACATCACAAACATAAAAACACATGTTTTCTTGGCATTTGTTAGCTCAAATAAGTCGTTTTGGGTCGATAATTAGCCATAAAACAGTGAGTGAATAAGCACTCACCACACCTCTTGCGATTATCCACAACGTCTTCTACGTGTGACACTGAGTACAATAATGTAACTCCTTTAAGTGATAGTTAACCAGGTCTTCAACCATCCACCCCGACTGCTGGTAACTAGATAAACCAAGTCTTCAACTTAAATCTTAATCACGAGCAAGTTATCATTGAAAGTCATGCATCCAACCAACCCCGACTTCAAGATAAAATAAGTATGCGCCTTCGTGAAACCCACTTCAAACTCAAATAAGGGATACCAAAATAAACTTCGTGGTCATCTCATGCATTTAAACACCCAAACACTAGCCTTGAAACAATGAGAAATAGTTGGATTGGTAAATGGTTAGATGATTGTTTGATGAACGTGATGGTTGAATGATCAAATTCTTGTTGTAGTTCAACTTATATAAAGATGCGAGCTAACCGCAAACTTGAAATAACCGCAAACTTGAGCTAATCACAAACTTGAGCTAACCACAAACTTGAGCTAACCGCAAATTTGAACTAACCACAAACTTGAGCTAACCATAAACTTGAGCTAACCACAAACTTGAGCTAATCACAAACTTGAGCTAACCACAAACTTGAGCTAACCGCAAACTTGAGCTAACCGCAAATTTGAACTAACCACAAACTTGAGCTAACCCCAAATTTGAACTAACCACAAACTTGAGCTAACCACAAACTTGAGCTAATCGCAAACTTGAACTAACCACAAACTTGAGATGAGATAACCGCAAACTTGAGCTAACCACAGATTAAAAGTAACCGCAGATTAAAACTAATCTTTGAAATTGGGAGCTAACCGCAGCTAGGAGGTAACCACAAACTTAGAGCTAACCTCTAACTTTGAGCAAACCTCTAACTTTGAGCTAACCTCTAAACACAAAAAAACAAGAAAGTCACTATCTTGCCAGTTTGTCTTTTTCCCGTTTTTGAGTTAATCTCAACCAAGAAACAAGTTAATCTCAACCAAGAAACTTTCAACTTAGAGCTAACCACTAATAAGCACCTTAAACATATCATTGGTATAAACAATGAATTGGACCTTAAACAATGGATTTGCGAGCAAAAACAATGAATACGAACAAAGATTTAGAAATATAATATTGTTACTAATAAGAACCTTAACCTTAAACCTTAAACAATGAATTTGCGAGCAAAAACAATACGAACAAAGATTTAGAGATTTTCCTTTGCAAAGAATACGAAAAAAGATTTAGAAATAGAATTCCCCCATCAAACAAAACTTATGTTATAAAAAAACCAATACTACGATTTAATATTCCTTGATTAAATACTACGAACAAACTGCTCACCCTTAATATTAAACAATATTCGCAGAATTGTTTAACAGTTGGTGAACAATATTGTTTAGCATAACTTAGTATTTAATATTCGAACAAAGATTTAGAAATAACATAACTTAGCTAGACACGTGATTCAAACAAAAGAACCAATAGAATTCCCCCATTTTTTTTTCATACGTATAACTTAATATTCGAACCAAAAAAATAAAAAAAAAAAACCACAAAACCAAACATGAATTCGAAAACACCTAGCCCCTAAGATGAAACCATGGCTCTTGATACCAATTGTAGAATCGAAATAAATGTTGATTATTGTAGTGATTCAGGTGGTCTTGTATGATGGAAGAACAAGATGAAATCCATGGTAAAAGTTAGAGAGAGAGAGAGAGGTGGGAAGTTTCTAGTGAGAGAAACACCTAATGAGGTGTGTGTATTATGAGAAACAACAAACCCTTCCCTTGTGTGGGAAGGGGTATATATACAATTACAATATACGCCCTCCTGCGGGCTGTGGATCAGGTGTATAGTGGGTAAAGACCCGTCCGTCCTCCACGGTGTGACTATATCTAATCTAATATATACAAAACTAAGAGCTATGCTAAGTATGTAAATACATGGGGTGACCGAACCTTTTTCTTAATCCTAACAATACATGTTCATTTCATTTTCATATTATTGAGTTCCTTCCACTCTCTTTCTCTTTTTACTTTCTCTCTCTAAGATTTAGTGATTATGTGTTAAGAAATCATGACCTAACAAGTGGTATCATTCGCCAAGGGATAATATAGGTTGTTTTATGTTTGATTTGGTAGAAAAAAACTAGGTTTAGACTTGATTTTTATGAATCTACTACTGTTCATCGGCGTTCTATCGAGTTAGGACTGATTTATCGAGTTAAGTTACCGAGTTTGGTAGTAAGTTTATCGAGTTAGATATGTCTGCTTATCGAGTTAGGATTGTATCCTCACCGAGTTAGGTATCGAGTTCTATACTTGGCCAGTTAGCCATTACCTTATCGTTTATCGAGTAAGGTTCTTTGTGGTTGATACCTAGGGGAAACTATACTCAATTTATTTCTTGTTACCGAGTTAGAGGTTTATCGAGTTAGTAATTCTTCAAACCTTACCGAGTTAACACTATTGTTACCGAGTTAGCAGATTTACCGAGTTAGTACTCCAGATAACTTCACTAAGTTACATTTCTTACCGGGTTATACATTCTTACCGAGTTACAGTGTGTACCGAGTTAGTAGCCTGATTTTTCTTGTTAACAAGTCAACCTAGAATTCAAACCTTCATTTATCCTTAACGATCTAAGTTTAACACAATCACTTAATATGTCTCAACCATCATTCTACAATTTTTAGCAACAACAGAATCAGAATCATCAGTATCAACAACAACCGATGTATCATCAACAACAACAACCGTACCAACAATCATCATCTTATCCACAACAACATCTTCTCATGCAACAACATCAGATGGTTCCGATACAACAACCATATCTAATGCCACAACAACAGAGTCCACTTCCACCAAAACAAACACACTGGTTTGATCGGATGTGTGAAGTGATATCTACTCAGCAATCCAGACATGAGGCAAGATCCATTGACACACCACCAATGCTTACACCTGGTAATTATGTTCAGTGGGAAAGTCGATTATTAAGGTTTATTGAACTCAAGAAACCCCATGGTAAGTTCATGAAACAAGTTATCCTTGAAGGACCATTTCAGTGGCCTACTAATTTAGTTGGAGGTGACCCAGCTGCTGATCCTCCAGTAGCTCCAACTGCAGTACTAGTTCCTGAGTCTGCACTCACTTCTGAACAACAACTGCATCGTGAAGCAGACGAGTATGCTATGGTTTACATACTTCAAGGAATCCCAAATCCAATATTTAGAAGTGTTGATGCTCAGAAAACTGCTAAAGCAATGTGGGAACACGTTCATCTACTAATGGATGGCACTCAACTGAACAAAGAAGACATGGAATCAAAACTTTATATGGAATACACTAACTTCATGATTGAACCAGGGGAGTCACTTGAATCTTACTATCATCGTTTCACCAATGTCGTCAATGATTTAGAAAGATATGAAGTACACCTTCCAAGGATCGCAGTCAATACGAAGTTTGTCAGTAGTCTGGGTTATGATTGGCAAAAGTACGTGACATTTGTGAGACAAGCAAAGAATCTTCATAATTCTCCATATGGTTTGTTGTATAATTATCTGAAACACCATGAATCTGAAGTGGAAAAAGATCGAGCTTCTCGAGGAGGTTATACACCACCCCCAACAACAAACTCATTGGCACTCGTTGCTCAATCTCACTCTGTTTCACCTCCTATGTCAAATCATGCTTATGTTCAAGAACAGAATTACTTCAGTTATCCTCAAACCACACCCTCCAACCAAATGGTTCCATATGATTCATCTCCACAGCAGACATCAACACAACTTGCTCCATACTACAACAACAACAGTGATGCAGTGTACTACTCAAATTCCAATGAAGACGACGATGAGGATTTTAATACGTTGAATCAAGGGCTTGCTCTTATTGCTCGTGCTTTCAGAAAATTCAACAACAAGACAAACAACCGTCAAAATTCTTCTTCTAATACAAGGAATCAAGCTGTTGTGCACGATTGGAGGGTTGAAATACAAAACCGTAACAATGGAAGATTCGGATTAGGTGGTTGGTTATTCAGGAAGTTTTGGGAATGGTCAGAGGTTTAACAGCAATGGAGGGTTCAGGAACAATTCAGGTGCTTCTCAGCAAAGATCAGAAATAGTTGATAATGGGAATTCAGACTCAGGGAATGCAGTGTGGTGCTACAACTGCAATGGAAAAGGTCATATTGCAACAGCATGTCCAAAACTGAGAACTCGGGGTAGTAAGTTTCACAAGCAAGCATTACTTATGGCTCTCAAAGATGAAAAGGAAGGTACTTTCACTGAACAGGAAAATAGTTTCATCGCCAATGCCTATAATGATGATGACATGGAAGATTTGGAAGCAAATGCTGCAGTAATGCTTATGGCCAACATGCAGGAACTTAGTTTGAATGATTCAGGCCCAGTGTATGACACTGAGGGTTTGTCTCAGGTACATGACCTAAACACATGCTTTATACATGAAATAACATCACCCTCTGCTCCTGAATCAGATAAGGTGCAAGTTGTTCCATCTGACTCATCTTTATCTTCTCAAGAGGATGAACAACTGAACACAGATGTTATATTTGATGATGCCACAGTTGTTTCATTTGATGATCCTATTGAGAATGACAAACATGATCATGTAGAACAACATGAACCTTTGTCTGATCCTGACTATGACCTTATCCTGTTGAAAAATCAACTAAATGATCAAACATTGTAAATCATAAAATGCAACGAGAAAAATAAAGCTTTGAAAGAAACAAATGCAGTTTTGACAAAAGACATTGAGTGTTATAAGCTACAACTTTCAAATCTTGAAAATGAAGTTAAACGTGAAAAGTGTTTTGAAAAGTCATTTCAAGAATATTACATCAAAGAACAAGATCTTCAACACAAAATGCATGAGTTAATGGAGTCAAACGGTAAATTGGTTTCCAAACTGGAAAATGATAAAAATGAACTCAACCAACAAGTTGAACAACTTCAAAAAGAGCTTTCAAAAACACAAACAGAATTGTCTACTTGCAAAAAGAATTTTTGTGAACATAAAGTGCGAAAACGGAAAAGAGAAATGAAATTAATAGGTGAAATTGTAGATCTTGAACACCAACTTAAAGAATTTCAAAATGTTGTTTACAAAACCGGGGGCTCAGTCACAACAATTCAAAAATTCAAAATGACGCCAAAACCTAATGGAGGCTTTGCTCTGGGTGACAACACATCCCGTTTTCTTCATAAGGCACTCATGGAAAATCCAAAAATTTATAGTATTGATCAAATGCTTGATAATTCAATTGTGCGTGTTGTTGTCCATGATACTGAGGAAGAAGAGGAACTTGAAGAAGAGAGTCGATAAAAATGAGTCAAGTTGAATATTGCAAACCATATGATTATTCAAAAGCTCCTCATATTTTAAAATCTTTTGGTCCTCAAAAAGACATACCTGAGAAATCATGGTATGTGACAGAGTCATATGTCTCATCTTCCAATGCAGCTCCTGTCCAAACTGTGGCACAAATAAACGGACCTTTACCATCATCTGGTGAAGTAACACCTTTACCTAAACGTTGTCGTGTTTTAGAATATTTTAATATTTTAATGAAAGACATCAAAACCTTGGAAGAAGTAATTGAACGCAACTCGGAAATAAAAATTGCTACTTTTCAATCGGCTTATGAGCGAGAAAAGAGAGAAATTTTTCAAAACCAGTTTTTGCCAGTCGTTCAACATTTACGTCATTGTGCTACACGTTGGGATCAGGAACTTCAAAAAGAAGTCAAATCCATGATAAACATTTTCAAATTAAATGAAAATGATTTTTTGGTTGAAAAACAAAAGAACCAAGCTTTAAAAACTGATGCTGATCGACTCTTGGAACAAGTTCTCGAGGCTGATATTCTGTCTGTAATTATGAATGATATTTATAAATCTGGAAATGCTATGCTTTTTGAAGATTACTGCGCTGACAATGATTTGCTGTACAAGGAAATTGAGGCATTAAAACATGAATATGAAACGTTGAAAAAAAATAGTGATGATGTGCAAAACAAACTTTCAAAAGAAATTTGTCAACTCAAACAAAGGCTTGAATGGTGTCAAGCTCAAAGTCTTGAAATGGAATTGCAACTTCAAAGTCAAAATGTTTCAAACAATTGTCAACTTTGCAAAGACAATGCGTTTTTCAAAAATCAATGACTCATTTATGAAAAAGAAATTGCGGATTTAAAAATTGAAAACGTCGAATGGCAACAAAACCGCGATCACATTGATTATTGCAATGGTTTACTTGAGTCTGATATTCAGGATAAAAATCACATCATCATTGATTTGAAAGAGAAAATTAAGCTACTTGAAAAAGGAAAGTTTGTTGACACAACTGTGATTGCACTAGGAATGTATAAAATAGACAAAACATCTAAGGGTAATAATGTTCAGAGTTCTAATGTTAATTCTTCCACTTCCACAGGACTAGTATCCACTAAAAGCGTTAGCAGACCCAAGGGAAAAAGTACCAAGAAGACTAGGAAGACTAGGATCTGGCAACGTAAAAGAGGAACACTAGAAGTCCAAGAAGTAGAAGATCAACTTAGGAATTTGAATAAAACTCATGTTGCATCTGAATTAGATTCTAATTTGGCAAATTGTAATCGTAATTTCAGTGTAACGAATGATGAACCTTTGAATGTTTTGAATTTTAATGCTTCTTGTGTGTTTTGTCGAAAAAGTGTGTTATTTGGTGATCATACGAAATGTCTAGTTAATTCTCTCTTAACTTCTCATAAGAAACGTAGGTCCGACATTCCTTCTAAGCCCACTATTGCCTCTAAGTCTATCTTAGGAAAACCGCCAACTACTGTTTCGAAAGATGTTGTAGTTACCCCCACAGATGCACAAGACAAGTCCAGGAACAAACCTTTAGCTAGTGAATTCACCAAAAAGAAAGCACGAACTAGTTGGAACTGGCAACATTGGTTACAATATAAACCAAATTTTAAATGGATTCCAAAAATGTTGAATACTTGTGCTTCTAACCAATAGGAACCCACCATTTCTTCGGGTTCTACCCGTACCTCTGCTCCATCTTTGTTGTCTTCTTGTGATACAGGTGGTTCATATTGTTCTTTGGATTGTTGATAGCAGATGCACCCAACATATGACAGGCAATCTCAAACTGTTAGTCAACTTTGTTTCAAAGTTTATCATAACTGTCAGATTCGGGAATGATCAATACGCTTTAATCATAAGTTACGGTGACTACATGAATGGGAACATTGAGATTAGCATAGTTTACAATGTTGAAGGCTTGGGTCACAACCTCTTTTCAGTCGGTCAATTTTGTGATGGGGATTTAGAAGTAGCGTTCTGAGAGAAAACATGTTTTGTTCGTGATCTACAAGGAAATGATCTAATGTCAGGCACTCGCAAAACCAGTCTCTACACTATTTCAATGTCTGACATGATTGCTTTATCTCCGATTTGTCTTCTCTCCAAAGCTAAAATGACCAAATCATGGTTATGGCACAAACGTCTTTCTCACTTGAATTTCAAAACGATGACTGAACTCGCTCGTCACAAATTGGTTGATGGCTTTCCAAGATTCCGTTATGCCAAAGATCACTTATGTCCAGCCTGTGAACAAGGCAAAAGTACCCGTGCTCATTTTCTTTCAAAAACTGAACACAGCACTAATCATGTTTTACACCTGCTTCATATGGATTTGTGTGGTCCGATGCGTGTTCAAAGTATAAATGGTAAACGCTACATTTTAGTAATTGTCGATGATTACTCCCGTTGGACTTGGGTTTATTTTCTTCGAAGTAAAGATCAAGCTCCTCAAATGATCATCACCTTTCTCATGAAAATACAAGTTCAGTTGCGCAACATGGTCAGAATTGTTAGAACTGACAATGGTACATAATTTAAGAATCAGACTCCGAGGTCGTATTTTGAGAAAGTGGGAATTGAACATCAAACATCCATTCCAAGAACACCCGAACAGAATGGAGTAGTCGAAAGACGCAACAGAACGTTAGTGGAAGCTGCAAGAATGATGTTAATCAATGCTCAATTACCAGATTACTTATGAGCGAAAGCTGTTTCAACTGCATGTTACACTCAAAACCGTTGTATGATCACAAAACGCCATCACAAAACCCCTTATCAGATTGTTCACAAAAGGAAACCGAACATCAATTACTTTCATATATTTGGAGCTCTATGTTATCCAGTTAATGATCATGATGATCTAGGTAAACTTAAAGCAAAGGCTGACATTGGAGTGTTTGTTGGATACTGTGAAAATTCAAAAGGCTTTCGGATATGGAATCGTTGTACAAGAGAAATTCAAGAGACTATTCATGCTAATTTTGATGAACTCACTCAAATGGCTTCTGAGCAAAACAGCTTAGGACCCGCATCCAACCGTCTAAATTTTCTGGAATCTTTGGCTGAACCTTTGTCACTCTCCCATAAAGAAGTGGAAACCTTATTTGCTCTGTTGTTTGATGATACGATTGATAACCGTCCCTCTGAGGTCTCACCAATTTCCGTTGCACATCTTGATCACCATCAAGTACCTGATTCACCTCAACAAACAACAACAATTGTTGGGAGAGACGGCCCTCCAATTGTATCTCCAACAACTATAGAACAAACCGGGTCCAACTCACGACAATCAGCTAGAGACTCCATACCTAAATCAGTTCGACAAACCGCAGAGCATGACCCAGAACCATTCTTTAACCCATTTGCACCGGCTCAACTCGTTCCTGACATTGCTGAGTCATCTACACGCAATTTGGATCCTGCTCACTTGCGAGATACTTATCAACTTCACCCTTCGACACACAAATGAACTAGAGATCACCCCTTAGTTCAAATTATTGGCCATCCAGATGCACCAATTATGACAATACAACGACTTCACATAGACGGTGAAACTTGCATCTACGCACTCACGGTATATGAAACCGTACCAAAGAACGTCAAAGAAGCAATGACTTATGACAACTGGATTGAATCTATGCAAAAGGAATTTGAATCATTTGAAAGATTAGAAGTCTGGGAAATGGTTGAAAAACCTGAAGGAGTCATTGTCATTGGCTTGAAATGGATCTGGAAAAACAATCTGGATGCAGAAGGAACTGTCATACATAACAAATCACGATTGGTAGCAAAAGGATACTTTCAAGAAGAAGGAATCGATTTTGAAGAATCATTTGCTCCAGTGGCTAGACTTGAAGCTGTACGGATTTTTCTAGCATACGCTGCTCACTGGAATATGGTTGTTTATCAAATGGACGTGAAAACGGCATTTCTGAATGGTCAACTCTGTGAAGTGGTTTATGTCAGTCAACCAGAAGGTTTTGTTGATCCAGAACGTCCTAATCATGTTTACAAGCTAAAGAAGTCTCTTTATGGTCTCAAGCAAGCCCCAAGGGCGTGGTATGATAAGTTATCTACATTCTTGTTAGCTAATAACTTTACTTTAGGCTCGGTGGACCCAACACTGTTTACAAAAATATATGGGGCGGACTTATTAATTGTTCAAATTTATGTCGATGACATTATTTTTGCATCAACAAACACAAGGCACTCAATTGATTTTGTAAAATTAATGAAAGATAATTTCGAAATGTCTATGATGGGTGAACTTTCGTTCTTTCTAGGACTACAAGTTCATCAATCACCCCGTGGAATTTTTCTAAATCAGTCTAAATACGCTCTCGAGATTTTAAAGAAACATGGCATGACAAGTTGTGATACTATGATTACACCAATGGCCAATTCCACAAAACTAGATGCTGATATACATGGGACTCCAGTTGACCCTACCAAATACCGAAGTATTATTGGGTCACTCATGTATCTCATATCTAGCAGACCTGATATTGTTTTTGCTGTATATATATGTTCACGTTATTAGTCTCGACCAACTGAAAGACACCTCAATGAGGCAAAAATAATCCTTCGATACATAAACGGAACCATTCACTTGGGAATCTGGTAACCGAAGGATTTTGGTTTTGAACTAATAGCTTTTTCAGACGCTGACCATGCAGGATGTTTAGACACGCGAAAAAGTACATCAGGTGGATTACAGCTTCTTGGAGATAAGCTTGTGTCTTGGAAATCAAAGAAGCAGGACTGCACATCACTGTCATCAACAGAGTCTGAATACGTAGCTATGTCTGCTTGTTGTGCTCAAGTCATCTGGATGCGATCATAGCTTAAAGACTATGGCTACCTATTCAATAAGATTCCGATCTACTGTGACTCCAAAAGTGCCATTGCAATTTCCTGCAACACCGTTCATCACTGCAAGTCCAAACACATTGATCTCCGCTATCATTTCATCAAGGAGCATGTCGAAAAGGGTACAGTTGAATTATACTTTGTCGGAACTGAATACCAATTGGCGTACTTACTCACCAAAGTATTACCTCCAACAGGGTTTGCTAATCTAGTTCACCAGATTGGTATGCGATGTTTGACTCCAGAAGACCTGGAAAAGTTTTTAAAACACAAGTGATTGTAAAACATCAAAACTATCTCTGTAAATATATTTTCAAAAACAAAATACAAAAAATAAAACCAACAAAAACACAAAAATATTTTTCATTTCACTAATTTAAAAAAAAAGAAAAAAAAAAACACTTTTCAAAACTTCAAGATATGTTGTTCAAAACGTTTTTTCCGATTTTATAACAAACATATCTTGAGGGGGAGACAAAAAGTTTTTCTACTTCTTCATTTGAAAGGTTTTTCTCGTCATGAAAATTCTTTTCTCGACACCTATTGAACCATTTGAATTTTAAAGTGTTTATAACTTCTCGTGGTTGGTTCAAGAGGAAGTAACGTCCAAAATACTCGTAGTATTCATTGTTTGGACTCAAATTTTAAGTTATTAAAACTTAAGGGGCTTAATGTGCTTAAATGGTTATTACTTTGATTTGTATACAAGTGCA
Source organism: Artemisia argyi (assembly GCA_030686995.1). Taxonomy (NCBI): domain Eukaryota; kingdom Viridiplantae; phylum Streptophyta; class Magnoliopsida; order Asterales; family Asteraceae; genus Artemisia; species Artemisia argyi. The sequence continues at coordinate 33,477,079 of CM060695.1, forward strand.
AGGACCAAAAGGGTAAATTCTCCAAAATTGTTAGTATATTATCAAATCTTAAAACCTGTTTCTTCTTTTCACGCAAACAAACACCCCTACGCTGCTAATTTTCTTTCAAATTCAACATTTTCAAGATTGTCGAGTTTCTGTGATTGTAAGTTCTAATGTTTATCATTTTCTTGCATTAATCACTCGCCCTCATTCTCTTGGATTTCTCTGTGGCTACATTGTCAGAAATTGATTATTAGGGTTTAAGCTCAAAAATTGGGTGTTTCTTATTGGTGATGTTTTAGGCTAATTTAATTGGATGGTTAGCTTTGGTAGGACATAATAAGTTAGACTACATCTTTACTTTGATTCCTAATTCATCAGTTTTGAGAAATTTGTGTGTTTAGGGTTTTAGGGCTCTTTATCTTGGCTGACAACTTCTGGGTGTATGTTTGTTTGTTATGAGATTTGTTTGTGGCTTATTTGTGTCTACTTAACATGTACCTTAAGTCTCGATACATCAAAATAACATTTGCTTGTGGTTATGTCAATTTGATCTACTGTTTGATCTTTTGTGAATAAGTTGTTAGGCTTATTTTTCGTTTAGGATTGGATTGTGTCATTAAAAGCCTTTTTACATCTAACTATAGCTTTCCCATAACCCAATTCTTTTATAAATTTTTGGTCTATTGGTATGCTTATTGAGTTATGGCATGAACTTATCAAGTTAGGATGAATTTCGTCAAGTTATGTAACGATTTTATCGAGTTATGTGATGAAGTTGTCGAGTTAGGATTTAGTTTTTCAAGATTAGTAGTTGTTATCGAGTTAAGTATTGAACTTTTCGAGTTATGAAGATGGATTTGTCGAGTTTGGTGTTTGCTTAACAAGTTAGAGATGCTTATCGAGTTTGGAGCTTGTGCTTAGCGAGTTATCTTATCTTATTGAGTTTCTGCCTTGTCGAGTTATGTGTTTGACTTATCAAGTTTAACAGGTTTTATCGAGTTAGAATAAATCTTTATCGAGTTAAGGAATTATTTGTCGAGTTATGGTGTTCTATCGAGTTACACATATTTTTCCAAGTTATGAAATAATTTTTGTGGACTGATCTTGAATCATGGATTTTCACTCCTAGTTAGGAGTTTCATTATGGAACCATCGAGTATGGGTTCCAAGTTTATAACCTTGGTGAAAAGAGATGCTGCCCAAATTTTTTTAAAATTTATCGAGTTAAGTAGCACTTTGTCGAGTTATGTGTTATTATTTCTGCCGAGTTATGAGACACCATTATGTGTCTCGAATAGGACTTGTCTAAGTAGAATGTACCGTTTCGAGAAGCTCTTCTTAGATGTATACTTTGATGGGTCTAACTTCCTTTATCAAGGAATGTTAACAACTTCAAGTTAGTTACTAGGGCTAGTTGTCACCTAAAAGCTGACAATGCATCCCTTTAACTAGCGACGTAAACGTGTCCCTCGGGTATATGTCTATTAAGAATGGATCAATTCAACAGTGCTTACTCCTCCTACATGTGCAAATTTCTCAAATACTCATGAGGTGCATTCTTGTAGAAAGAAATACAAACATAAGAAAAATAAGTTGTATTCTTCTAATAAGAATTACAATAAAAACACGAATATAATATGATAGAAACCTACAAAACAATGCCTAGAGAGAAGATATGAGGATGAGATGCTTCTAATGATGTTGTAAACTAACAAGGAATGAGTTTCTCAACTAAAAGATTGTTTTGAAGAAGTGTGGTAGTTGAAAATTTGAAAAATAGAAAATAAACATTTGCAGGTGGTCTGGCGGAACCCTGCGATGACACGGGCGGAACCCTTGTGAGGGTTCCGTCTGATCCGCTGGGCCATTTCTGGGTTTCTAGAAAATTGCATTGGCGGAACCCTCGTGAAGGTTCCGCCAGATCCGCCAGACCTGGAAAACAACACAGTCCCCTTTTTAAAGTGCCGAGACGATTTTCAAAATTTTCGAAAACTCTTAAAAGCACAAATATAACTCATATCTGGTTGGGAAAAGATAACAGGGCAAGTAAAAACACACGTAACGTTAGAGTTTGAACGAGGGCTAATGATTTTCATTATACTTTAGAAAAAGTACTGAAAATATGACAACATCACAAGATGAATAGAAGTAGGTTTTACGCTAATCCATGGTGGTGATGATTAGTGAAAGAGTTGATTGAAGGTGGTGGTGATACGTAGACAACTATTTAAAGAGTTAGAAGCTCGTGTGTATAGCAAATTCTTTATCAAAAGATAAGGATAGAACATATCTACTCATGCAATCCTAAAATTCACAACTAGAGGGATAAGCAACGAATATAACTTTATCATCTACCAAAGATGATGTATCTTGCCCTAATGCATGCTTGAATGGAATTGAAAGGAAGTGATAACAATAAGCACCTATGAACAAGAGTTCACATGAAAAGAGTACTAAAAACACCTATATGAGGATGAAAAATGACATCATAAGATGCGAGAGTGTTGATTAAACCAACGTGTTGAGAATGAGAGTTTGATTAAAATATCGTTTGCACTTACAATGACGTGCATGATATGTGTCGAGGAAGAAAAAGGATGAGATCCTATGATGGTGTTCTAGACAATGAAGTTGTGAAGTCCTAGTTTTGAGAACAATCCTAGACTTCATTGGTTGTTGGTTGTGGAGATGAAAAACTTTGTTGAACATATGATGTGTTTTTCACTTGATGAGGTATTGGGGGTGAAAAGGGCTTGAAATATTAAAAAGAGAAAAAGTCAAAGGCTTGAAGCACTTGTGTTTTTGTGAACCGACTTTAACTAAATGAAGTGTACCTATGTGTTGGTATTTTAGGGTGTAAGAAACATGAGTAGATGTTCTTTGAATACAATTTGACAAAATACAAATATGTGAATGAATTTCTCTCCTCCTAAATAGGTGGACATCCAACATATTGTGTAATGCATCGTATAAGGAATTATGATGAAGTGTTTAGGAGGTTGTAGGTTAATGTAAGCGATGAGCTTAGTGAAAGCGACGAGCTTTGTGAAATTGAATGATTTTGAAGTGTTTAGGGATGTTGATTAGCATACAAAGAACTTTATCCTTGAAGTCATGTAGCTCTTCTCTATCAATTCGAGATGATCGCATGAAGAGGCATGTGGTTTTCTCAAAGGAGGTGGAAAGGATTAGAATATTGGTATGGAGGCGACGATGAGTAATCTTGAGGATTGACGTTAGGAGACTCTTTGTGAATGTGGATTATCATTAATGGATGATTGGGAATCATGGAGTTTTGAGGTGTTTTGTTGGTTGACGACTGAAGGTGTGAATGTGTGAAATGAGGTGATGATGACTTGACAACACTTGAAGCTTGGATATCTTCTTTGTGTTCTTCACTTGCTAGAAAGTGGAAAAGACGCATTTCATAATGAAATTCACTTGACTTTCGACTACATACACAAATATGACAATGAGTGTATGGATATGATAATTGCCCTTCGTTTCAAAGAGTGACACAAGGGTGAATATAAGTTTATGTATCATGAGATATGGTTTAACCTTAATGGGTTAGGTTGTAGTGGGGATGACACACTTTGTTGATATAAATAATGTTTAAAAAGGTTATTAATATCTCTCAATAAACCTATGTTTTGATAACCACAAAACTCAAATCAAATTAAGTCAAGATTAAGACGTAAACAAGTATTTGGTAACAAATATTTACTTCTATATCTAATATCACTTAAGGTATGCATAAACTAAGCATCTTATGCATTACATGATCAAAGGAAATTTTGTCTTAAGACATAACATCTTATAAAATGATATAAACATTTTATATATATATATTTGTAAATCATATTTGGTAATGCTATATTAAACCACAAAGATATGATTTCAAATTTCCAACCAAAAAGGGCAAATTTTATCCAGAAAAACTTTTCCAACGTTCAGGAGGGCGGCCCCCTTAATTTTACTAGGCGGCCCCCTTAATGATTAAGGGGACCGGCACGCTCCAGAACAGTAAAATCTGGCCCTATAAATATTGGATCATTTCACACATTTTCCTCACCTTTTTGCACTATAAACTTTCTGATCCAACCTCCATTTCTAGATCTAAAATCCTTTGATCATATAATTCATAAGTCTTTGTTTCCAAGTGATCCAAAGCTTCATCCATTCAAGTGCAAGAAGAAGAACACTTTTCTACATCCATCTAATTGTAGTAGTGTTGTGAATAGCTAGTTTCATATTGTAGTTGTGTTAGATATTTGTAAAAGTGTTGTGTAAATTTGTTGATTGTAGAAACTAGGTGTGTTGTAAAGTAGTTTAGTAGTTGTGAATTAGTTGTGCATAGAAGAAGGTGTGAAGTTGTGAAGGTGTGAAGAAGGTGTGAAGCCTTGAAGAAGTTGTGAAGTTGTGAAGAAGGTGTGAAGCCTTGAAGAAGTCGTGAGATTGGTTCTAGCTACGATTAGAACTCGACATTTAGCTTAGTGTCGTTAACTCGTGTAAGCCAAGGTGTGTAAGGTTTCTCCACCATAAGGAGTTTGTTGACATAGTGAAGAAAACTCTCGAGTGTGGTACTCGGGGAGTGGAGTAGGGCAAGGAAGGTGTCCTTGTAGCCGAACCACTATAAATTCGCGTGTTGTGATTTGATCTTTCTAACTCTATCTTTTCTTCATTACATTTCAATACTTTCATTATTAGATTAGAATTGCTTATATTGGTTGTCATTTGAATTCACTTGAGATCGAATCGAAAGTTTTTAATAAGCTACAAAATATTTTTGATAATAAACTTTTAAAAGGACGTAAAACTATTCAACCCCCCTTCTAGTTTTCCACACACTTGTTTGGTTACATGGTGGAATCTTCTTGTGAAGATAACTAGGTGTATGATATTGACTCTTGGTTTCTTTGAGGGTATGGAAGTGGTGGATGACTCGATATTGGTAGAACAAAGGATAACTCGGTTTTTCATTTCACATTGGTGGTTTAAGGTTTGAGTGATGAAAGGTTATGAGAGTTATTTGATCATCAAAGACCAAGAGATGTGTTAGTGTGTGATGATGGAATATGTTAAGAACGTTCTCAATAGAGATCTTTGGAACAAGTGTATAAAGTTACTAACTTTATAGGATCTTAATTGTGTATGCTCTAGAGATGTGTAGGATATGCATAAGGTTTGAATTGGGTTATGAGCAAGGTTTGGTTATGATGAACTCTTAAAAGGAAATAGACACATATGGTGTCTTTCAACAAGTAAGATTATTACGTGGAATAAAGTCACCATGCTTATGAAACATAAGAATGACTGGATGGTGAGGAGGCTCTAGATCCTAGAACTTGCAGATGTTGATTTAAGATCATTAACCCAATGGGGTATAATGAAATCTCATGTAACACAACCGTTCATGTTCAATGAGAGAATGACGCATTGGATATACAATATCCTTTTAATCATAATGAAAACTTGACGCATGATTTCTTAGGCATAATGTCTTTCAATACATCATGTTTTCCTAAATGAAGATATGAAGCCAAAGTGTTTGAATCGGATAGTCCTATCCTAAATATAATTGGTCTCAAGATTATAATCACTAGATGATGACTATAGGAATTCACTCGAGTTTCTTATGTATACTCCTCAAGAGTCATTGTTGCTCAGGGTTTATGAGGTTAGCTTTGAGATTGCATTTTAACATATGTTGTTAAAATGTTGATTTGAAGTTTAATGAAACATGTGCAGAAGTTAAAAGTATTACTAATACTTTGATAACTTGTGAAAGCGGAACTACTTAAACCTAGTGTAATTAAATGTGCGCTTCATGCTCATTTGATGGTGAAGGTTCTAATCCTATAGGTGGTAAAGTATGGTTGAGTTTGTTAAACGAGTGTTTAGACAAGGGGCTTTTTGAGCAATGCACTCAATGGATTCAAATGAAGGTAAGGATGGTGGATTGGTTTATCTAGGTGGTAGCTCCTTTAGTGTGTCCAAAGAAGGATGTGGTGATGTGGAGGTTTGTTGTGCTAAGGAAGTACTTAAGTTTCATAGATGTAGAAAGTGAAGAAGGATTAATCCTAATTTGTTCTCATCTATTGGTTGGTACAACTAGCGGGCGAGGTGCTTGAAGTTTTGCTCATGTTTGTGAAGCTTATGGGCTGAGATATATCACAAGGTGAATGTGATGAGATAATGGTGAAAGAACTAGTGAACTTAATTGCTAAATGTTTAAGGATGAAAACCTATTGACATTTGTTTTTATTCCTATTGATTGGGAGAGTACTATGATGAGTGTTTTAGTTGTGATGAGTGTTTTAACAAACATTGTTAAAATACTTGGGTGTTGATTTTTTGGATATGACTTTTAATGACTACGATAGTAAGTCAAGATTACTTGAATATTTTGAAATAAATACTTAAGTTGTCAATCCTACTTAGTTGAGAATGGATAGCAAGACTCGATAATACATCTATAACTTAAGAGTAAGTTATGACTCGATGTAAATCCTTATCGTCTTGAAGGATGAGTTAAGGATGAAAGAATGTTGTGAGTGTGTGTAGTGATCACAAATACTCAATGGCTCGAGGATTACAAGGAACAAGTTTCCGGATTCCTTTCTCTATGGAGAAAGGTATCTTGGATCATTCTTGTGAAGTTTGGAAAGTATTATTATAGATGATTTTCTTATTGGTGCAGGTGAGATGTCCTAATCCTAATATGAGTGAACATTAGTGAGAAGAATCCTAGTGATGAAGGTGAGTGATCTTGAGTGAGGGATTTAAATGAAAATTTAAAAAGGAGTCTGCAGGACTGGCGGAACCCTGACACATCAAGGGCGGAACCCTTTTGAGGGTTCCGTATGATCCGTTGGGCCAAATTCTGGAGCACCCAGAAATTACACTGGCGGAACCCATTCTAGGGTACCGCCAGATCCGCCAGACCTGAAAAATTAGACAGTCCGTGATTTTGACCCGCGAGACGATTTTCAAATTTTTCGAAAACTCCTAAAACATAAAATTTATACCATATCTGATTAGGAAATGCAAAGATTGGATATAGAAACATTCTAACCATTAGTCTTTGACCGGGGGCTAGCGAATTTCACTATACTTAGTGAAATATCCAAAACTTGAAAAGTTGACAACATCCCAAATGTTGTCTACCTGCATATCCGTTAGTACAAGACAATGTATAGAGATAACAAAAGATCCTAGAAGTACATATATCCATGAAACACATTGTTTAACTACCAAATAGTTCAAATTTCAAGTAGTGCCAAACACTCCTTAACAATGGACATTTATTGACTCCCGAAATTCGTTCAAGTATCCTAATAATACTTGGAACATATGCACCTAATTAGATGTGATAGATTAAAACCAAAAACACATATTCTAACACATGTTAGCATATAGATTAAGCCGAGGATTATGAGCTTACCATAAATAGAAATTAAGCCAAACATGAAAAATTGATTACAACAATGTGTTATCATCCAAACATGATACGATTAGTTAGCATGATCAATCTAAGATGATTTTCTATCTTTTAGCACAACACATTCATTACGCATCATTGTAGAAGCATGTATACCAAACACCATTTTACAAGAATACTACATGTTTAAAAATGTAGTAACTCATTTAGATGTGTGACCATATTCCAAGATATTTAATTAGTATTACTTAATTCTCATTCCTAAGTTAATTATGCAAAATAATCACATAACATATGCAAGGAAGAGTAACTAAAACAATAAGCAATACAAACACAAATTTTCAACTTAGTACACACAATCTAGCAAATATCCTATTGTGTATAAACATGAAATCGACAAACAAGCAAATGAATATCATGACAAGATTGACACTCATGAATCACAAATAAACAATATGCAATCACAACTTTCAATAAGCAAATATCATATATGCACACAACTAAAACAAGTAGTCATTTAGCATAACATAAAAAGAAATATATTTTACGTCACTTTGCGTTTAAATATGACGATGTATGCCAAGCTTGATTAGTTTCCTTTGTATATATGAATATCACAAAATTCTTTAGTTTCAAAGAAAATAATGTCAATGTTCAAAAGATACTAACTTATATTGCCTAACTCAAAAGTTTGAGTTTCTACGTCAAAACGAAACTTGTTATTTTGGACACACTATAGTATTTGGTTTATTCTTTTGACTTCAGATTAGATTTAGGCCATGACATTGTTTTTAAAAGAAAGTAGACTCAATTACCTTTAAAATGATAGGTGGCGCGACTCCTACGGACTTACGGTTAATTTGTTATGAATTTTTAAAGTTTAACAAAAACTGTATACTGTGCAGCCCAAGGAACCTTCGTCCAAAGGGCAAGGAACCCTTCTGAGGGTTCCGCGGGGATCCGCGGGGTCTGCTGTAACAAAATTTCAAAAAAAGCTAAAAACGTGTATTTCGCATAGCGAAAATGTGTAGGACTTACTAGATTTGTTAGTAAACATATAATACACCTATTTTAACATCATTACTTCTTATGTGACTTATCTAAACATTTACGGAGGTGATTTTTTTAACTAATTTTATAGTTAACCCAAACACTCCTTTTAAAACCGTATTTTACGTACATTAGCTCTAACCACATAATTTGACACTTACAACTTTTTAAAAAAAGTTTTCTTTTATTTTTCAAGGACACCTTCAAGCTTGTATACAAAGTAATATTTAACCACAAAATTTCTAAGTATACTTAACGAAACATTTTTCATATTATATTCCGCTTCAATGGTAATTTGATACATGAATCGTGCTCCATTTTAAAAACCATTTGTTTTGAAAATAAGAGCTACGAAGCTCTGATGCCAATTGTGGAAAACTAGAAGGGGGGTTGAATAGTTTACCGTTTAAAAACTTTAAACTTGTTGTATCAAATGTCCATTTTTAGCTTGTTCTAATATAAAAGATGTTACTTGTAGTTTATGACTAACATCACTTAAAACATGTTATCACACAAGTACAATCAACAAGTCACAACACAAACAATCACATAATGCAAACATTAAAGTAAGGCAATAAGTAAAAGGAAAGTGCAAACCGAACACGAGGATTTATAGTGGTTCGGTCACGGATCTCCTCTCCGGCCTACTCCACTCCTCGAGTACCCAACTCGAGAGTTACTTCACTAGATCAAACAACCTCCCTTTTCGGCGGAGAAAACCTTACAATCGTCACTTACACTTTTATTGACACTAAGCTAGATGTCGAGTTCTTTTACAAGGGTACAACCACTCCCGTTCGTCGCTTAAAGCTAGATGTCGAGTTCTTTTACATGGGTACAACCACTCCCGTTCGTCGCTTACACTTTTACCGACACTAAGCTAGATTTCGAGTTCTTTACCAAGGGTACAACCACTCCAGCTATGTTTTGTGGCCCAACATAAAAACCTTGTGTTTTATGGCACAAACACATAAACCATCTAATCTATAATGTTATGATACAATGATGATCCAAGACATAAAAGTCTAATGGATATGCATGCCTAATCTACCTGAACTTCTTGAATAAGAAGTCTTCAACCATTGAGGATGTCAAGTGTCCTTGAATCTTCATATGTTGGAATTCTTTAATGAATGATGACTTCAAGATCTTGTAACCTTCTTGGTGGATCATGAAGTATGATATGCTTACAACAAAGATGAATGTTAGAAGCATTATGATCATTATGGAAAGGGTGATCTACATGGTTTCCTACTTATCTATGTGTGTGTGTTTATATCATCTTTTCATCATATTTCTAAGTAAAACATAAACTTCTATTTATAGGCAAAACAAGTAAAGAAGTTTTTCAAAACCATGTTCAATAAACCATGTTCCAAAACCATGGATTACTATTAGAGTCAACATTGACAAGACATATGCATATACTTGAAACTAAATGTTGACAAGACAAGACATATATGTTACTTGTCAACTTACAAGGACTATGACACATCTTACAAGTTCTTTGACCAAGTTATTTTTCAAAGATGTTTCCAAGTCAACTACAATCTATGACACATCTTAAATGATATTTGACAAAAATAATTCCAAATATAGTTTTCCATTTTATGAAAAATACATTTAGACAAATGTATATATTAACTTAAAAAGGTAAATTACTTGTATAAAAAATATATTAGCTAGCTATATAATATTTAGTAAGTTACTAAAAATGTTTTATGTACTTATGTTGTTATAAGACACATTTTTATATATTGTAAACTTACTAATATTATCTAGACACCTAATGTGACACTTATTCTATTTAACACCTAAAGTGTACTTTGACACCTAAAATACTTAAAGACTCCTAAAGTATTTTAGTCATTCTAAATGGTTGGTCAAGGGGTTTGATCATAATGCTACATAACAAACATGTACGGACCTGTGTTGTAGCATACGATGACTCGAGACGTTGAGAGGTGTTGAATGTTTGTTGAGACAAAGTATGATTACAAGTAACTTGTACATTTTACGTTATGTATCAAGTTATACGTTTGTCATCAATCAAAACAAACGAGACTGTATAGATTAAATATCGTAATATTTGCACTAACAATTATTATTATTATTATTATTATTATTATTATTATTATTATTATTATTATTATTATTATTATTATTATTATTATTATTATTATTATTATATACGTAGGATTTGATTAATATTTTGATAAGAAGTAAAAAAAATTACATATTTATATAATTATTGGATCTTTGGTTCCGGAATCAAGAACCGGTGGAACCGATCTGAACCGACCTAAGAACCGAAAAATCTCAAAATCAAGAACAGGATCTGGAACCATTGGTTTTGGTTCCGGTTCGGTTCATCATGGTTTCGGTCTGGTTCTCGATCCGGTTCCAGTTCTTTGGTTCTTTTGCTCATCCCTATGCCGCATCACCCAACACCTTTTCACAACTAACCCCCTTCTCACCAAACAACAAACATCAACTTCTTTATTCGGGCCCCACCACTTACAACTTTATTTATTTTTATTAATTTCATTAAATAAAATAAATTCATTTCACTAATAATTAAAAATAATACAACACATTAATTTTATTTCATAACAAAAAAAAAAAAAAAAAAAAAAAAAAAAAAAAAAAAAAGAATAAATAAACTTGAAAAAAAAATAAACAATATAGATATTATCTCTTATTTTTCTCTTATTTTTTTGTACCAACACGACAACAACCAACCGTATCTATCTTCTTTCTCCAAAACACACACAAACACACACACTAGATCTGAAAAAACAAAACACACAAACACAAAAACACACAAACACAAACACAAATATACATCTGAACAAGGAAAGAGATAAAGGATAAAAAAAAAGGTAATTGTCTGATGTTCCTCCTCTTCGTTCAGACGAGGAGGTCTTCAACGGGGAACAACGGAGAGGCGAGGGTGGTGTAGTGAGGAGGAACGACGAGCTCTACGTAGGAATGGCGAGCCCTACGGCGAGCCTACACCCAATGCTCTAAGAGTGTTTTTGAAAGTCCTGCGAACCACTTGTATCTTTGATGCAATGTTTTGAAAACCGGGTTTGAAATCGACCCGATCGAGTCATCGGGCATCGGGTCAACCAGTTCGACCTTCAGGTCAACTCATTTTTAATTTATTATTTTTTTATTTTTTGACCAGTTTGACCGCCGGGTCAACTCGGGTTTTTATTAAAAAAAATTTTGGAAAAAACAAATTCCGGCAGGGTTTCGAGTACCGGGTTGACGTGGGTCACTCAAAACCCGATGGGTCTTACTGGTTAACCCGGTTTTAGAAATCGGGTTTTTGCTTTTGTGGCCCTCATGTGAAGACTTCCCGGCAGGTCACCCAAGCCAGTACTACTCTCACATGAGCACGCTTAACCGTATGGCCGATTAACCGTTCCACCACAAAACGCGTTGTGTCATATAAGGCGAATGTTAACATATATGTCCCAGCATCACTCAAAGTCACAGCCAATGTGGGATTTGCCTGGGGTATTACAGGTTAACCCGGTTTTAGAAATCGGGTTTTTCTAAGCCGTTTTTTTGGCGAAACCGGTCGAACGAATTTACCCGGCCGAGTCGACCCGGGTTTCAAAACACTTTGATGTACCGTGTAGATGTTTGTTAAAGATCCTTATTTCTCCTAAGAGTTCTATAAATTTTTTTATTAAGAGTTAATTACTTGAAAATATATCATACGTATTATTTTTTGTTATTGTGTGTATTAATTTTTTTTTTTTTTTTTCGTTTCCTTATTGTATGTCCCGAACTTTATAGTCCTAGACTACCAGGTCTCATTAAAAAAAATCACTAAAAATGCTTCGACTATTTTATACCCTGGGCCTGAACGGGCTCACATAAACAAAAAACACTAATGTATTTACTTCATACTTTGGGCCTAAATAAAATAGGCTGACATTAAAAAATCCAACTTGGGCCACACTAAAAATGAATCTTAAAAGCCCATCCATATTCAAACACAGATCATCGTCCTCACCCCCCCTTCGATCAAACAAACTTTGTGTCCGCACTTGTTTACAGGTAACCTTTTGGGTCCCACTTACATGTCTTTATGATAAAGTTATATTCAATTTGTTGTGGGTATTGTGGTAATTTTAACATGGGCTTAGGCGTTTTTAGATATGCATACCAGGTGTTCGACGTATTGTTTAAGAGACTATGAAAGGATTGTTTTTGGTTTTTTTTATATATTGGAAGTGGGTATTTGGTTTTTAAGACATTGGTCTTTGTTTCCGACTTTTTGGCTGACTAATCCGCGGGTTTAAGCTCGCCGAAAGCTGAACTTGAGACATAAACATGGGAATGGGGGTGTTTGTTTCACCTTATATAGCCGCCTTATAGCTTATTTCGTTTTGGGCTTGTGTTTCGTAAGCTCACTTTTTATAGCTTCTTTTGAAACTTTCCGGCTTATGTAACTATATAAGTTCATTATGTCATAATGAACTTATATAAGCCGGAAAGTTTCAAAATACGCTATAAAAAGTGAGCTTACGAAACATAAGCCCAGAACGAAATAAGCTATAAGCTGGCTATATAAGCTGAAACAAACACCCCCAATGTTTGTTTGCATCTAGTGGAAATTGAACTTGAGACATGTCACATTGCTCACATTTTAATGTTGGAACTGGGTGTTTGATTTAAGACATTAATTTTTTTGTTGGTTAGATTGGAAATATGCACTTCTGGAAATAGTGTTTTGAACTGCTTATTCTAGAAAAAGTTCAACAAGTAGATAAATAAACAATGAGAAAGCTTATTTGCGTATATTTAAATGTTTTTAGGTTTCATGTAAGGGTCTGAAGGTCGATTTAGTTTAATCTCAAATAAGCACTTGGCATAAGCCGCTCCCTAACTGCTTATTAAATGCTACTTATGTTGCCCAGATTACAGTTTGGTTTACTGAAACACTCCAAATGGTTCATCTGCTTAGAAGAAAAGATGAGCAGTCCCAAACACCCTCTTAGAGTTAGTGAGGAGTTGAATTTAAACGATTGGATCAAATGCATATAGACCAAAGGGTGATTGTTTTCGGATAGTTTCTGCTTAAGTAATGTTTAGACACTTTCTCTTACTGGTTAAGTTATTATTCTTCACGGTTAATGTTAGATTATAGGTTTTTGAATGTTGGAGCAAACTTATACTACATGGATATACATTCATTATAAGTTGATTGTTTTAGCTATTTATGTATCCTGCATTTTATAAGCTATGCAGAAGTGTGATACTCGAGCTAAACTAATGGAAAAATTAGAGGACGTATATTAGCTTGATTATGTAATTTAGTATTAAGTGAAAATGCTTCAGATAGTTAATAATAGTCCTTTGCGTTGTGCTTGCCTGTAAGATAGGGAGAGAAGATTGCTACGCATAGCAAGTCTTTAGCTTAGATATTATGCTGATTGTGTTTAGGTCATACGGCTTCCCCCATTACTATAAAAGTCGTAATTGTAATATTTTTACTTTTCCTTTTAATTTTTGGGCATATGTGACCATGTATTGGAGTATTTTGTAATTGTGATCATGTAATGGATTTGGCATCATTGTGTTCTTCGAAACCGTTACATGCTAGTATTTCCTTTTACTGCGGCTTTACTGATGAAACTTGATTAAATATGCTTAACTAAACCTGGCTTTACCTGTATTTGTGCAAGTATCCCACTTCATGAAAGAAATGAACACCATACATTTGACTGTTCTTTTTCAATTTCCAGGATTCAACCATAGCCTTGAAAACGATGACTAATGAATTGACTAATCTTTGTACAGAATAGTCCTGTAACAGCCTGTATAGCGTAACTACTGCAGATGCTATAATGGCAAATGTTCCACCTTTTCAACCGTCAGGGTATCCTCAGGGGATGTATGATTATGCATATCAAAATGTGGGTGAAGTTTCAGCAAGGCCACCTGAGAAAGAAGTAACCACACTATTGATACGTCGTCTTCCTGAGGCTATTCCTCATGATACTCTCACTCGGCTCTTTTCTCATTATGGCGCTTCTTGTGTTCGTCCATGCACCACTGGAAGGTAATAAGCAAGTATGATTCACATCAATACTTGTCTGCATTTCAGGTCCACTGAATTTAATTACTTAGTCAACCCACATTTTTTGGTACTTTATTGCAAACTTTTGGTACTCTCAATATGGTTAAGTAACCTTTGGTCAAGTTTTTCCACCTGCTTAAAGAGGAATCAAGGCATGGAAGATAATTAGTTCTGACCAATGTTTCTTTATTTTAATTACATCAACATACATTTTATTCATGTAGGATGAGGAACTGTGCGTTTGTTGGTTTTAATAATGAAGGTGTGGCAACTCAAGCACAACGCCAATTAAATGGGTAATTTATGATTGCAAGCTCAAGAGTTCTATTATATGATGAGATTGTTATTTAACATTCCTACGCGCTACACTCATGATATTTTTATCAGATTACGGTTTCTTGGTAAAGTCTTGTCAGTTGAGAGAGCTAGTACACAACCACATGATAGATCTCCGCAAAATAAATCTACTTCAGGGAATGATGCCATTTCATCAAGGGATGATGCTACTGTAGTCAAAGATTCGAAGCAGAATCCCATGACTAAGTCCATGCCAGCACTTGAACCTATTGCTGAAAAACTTGGAGTGGAGTACCCATTTCCCCCTCACCTCGAGTAAGTTGTACAAAAAAAATCATAAGATTGTTACTATAGCTTGCTGCTTATTGTCACAGTTTTAAGTTTTAGATAGTGACATTTATACAATTGTGCTGCAGGTATGCATACCCCCCACCAGATGGAAATACCCTGACGAACATAGTAAATGCTCTTATTGCTGTTCCCCGATTCTATACACAGGTAACTTAAGATTCTCTCGAGTAATACTGTTACTCAAATTATAATTTCTTAAATTTTATGTATTACATGTTTCTTGGTAGGTGTTACACTTGATGAACAAAATGAATATTCCCGCTCCTTTCCGTGCAGCACTGCCGACACCACCTCTACCTCCTTCAGCACCTGCACCACTTCCACCACCACCCCCTCCTGTAGATACAAACTCTAGCTTGGCACATCTCTCAAGTGGTGAATCAGAATTGGAGTCTTCAGATGAGGTACGGTTTCTAAGGATATGTATGTAAGATGATGTGTAACTTTAACTTGCATGCATATATGTGATTGTAATAAGGGTCTGTGTGCGTAAGTGTATAGGAATGGTACTGATCATGAAATACTAAGTTTACCAAACACTGTGATACTTTTAGGAAAATGTTCGTGCTGGTGGATCAGGTGGACCTAAGCGCAAGCGTATCAGGCGAGAAGCTATTGTGGGTCCTGCTATCGACAAGGATGTCGCACACGAGGCTGTTGGATTGAAACCTGCAACCTTAGTTCCTAAGGAAATCCCATTGATAAAAAAGAAGAACCCTGTGTTACAGGTTTTGATTTTTACATTTCAAACAGAAGATAATCACAAGACAAATTGTTTTCTTGCAGTTTTTTTTTTTTTTTTTTTTTTTTTTTTTTTTTTTTTTTTTTTTTTTTTTTTTTTAACTTGTTACATTTATCTTTTTGGTTTCAGATTAAAATTGCTCCTAAACAAACTCAGACTGAACAAGTAGTTGATGGCACAAGAGAGGACATAGAGGAGGCGGAGAATGAGAATTTAAGTACTAATCCTTTTGCTACTGTTGAAGAGTTGGAGCGCGGAAAATTGCCTCCAGAAGAGATTTTATCCCTTCCGATGTTTAAGGTACCACCATGGCGCCATCTGATTTTGTATGAGGGTTATAACCTGTTCCTTTTTTTTAACAGTTTTCTTCATGTAAACTAATGCTATAATTTGTTGCAGAATTATAATGCTGGAAATCCTGCTCCTGTGTTGTACATAAAAAACTTGGCGAAAGACGTGGTTGCAGATGACTTCTACTATGTATTTGGTGAAATTTTATTCCAGATAATTTCACTCTTTGAATTTTTTCTGGAGGTGAAAATATGACGGGTTCGGTAACAGGTCTAAATGGGTAAAGGCCAAAATGTGTAAGAAAGGGTTGGTTTGACCTGCTGGCACTTTTATGTTGAACATTACAAATATTTCATGAAATTAAACATGATTACAAAAGTCAAAGTGTTAAAACTAATAAGAAAGTTCAATTCTTTGTGACAAAACAATTGAAAACTTCCTCATCAAGTAAAAACTTCCTCATCACCCCGTAAAGCTAACATTTAAATCTAAATCGGTTTATTTTTCGGGAAATCGGTTGAAATTGCCACCTTCAAGTTTTCATAGAAAGCTGATGTGTGTTTGAAGGAATAATTGTGTATCAAATTTAATCAGTGTTTCTTTTCTCGCTTGTATCATGTATTAGGACAGTTAAGCCTTTTAGGGTTATCTTATACAGCCGCTTGTGTTGCAGGCACTTTCTTTGGGAACATTGAAGCAGCTAAGGCTAATCTTTCTGTGAAGTTAATGCAGGTAAGATGTTCTATCCGACTTAAACTTACTGATCTAGCTTCTTGTACTCGAAAAGTCCTGTTTCCTTTTAATGTTAGGAAAATCCTGTTTATGTTAGAAATTAAACTATAAATGACCAAAATGAACATTCTTGTGAAAAAGGAGAAACGTCTAAAATATCCCCAAATTTGGATAAAAAAAAAAGAGTGATTCGGTAATTCTGTTTGACCTTCACATAGTCAATCGGAGCCACTATGAAACTGATAGTTTGATCCTTAAAAGATAGATTAAGTGATAAGATGGAGCGCAAGATGTTCATCCGAACAAATAGAAACTGCTTATTGTGATTTACAAATCCCTGTAGTTAGATAATTAGTTTCCAAAAATGCAAATCCAAACACCCCCTCCAGTACGCATGCTTGCATTATGCTTAATCACTCAACCATATAGGCTATTGACATGAACTCCAAATTGTTTCCGGTTTCAGGAAGGAAGAATGAGGGGTCAAGCATTTGTAACATTCCCATCGATTGACATTGCTCACCAAGCTCTGGTATGGTTCTTCTTTTGCCATTCTCAGCTGCAGAAAACCTTTTTTTTTTTTTTTTTTTTTTTTTTTTTTTTTTTTTTTTAATATTTACGCAACTCTATCACTTGTTTGCAGAATCTGGTCAATGGGTTTGTATTTAAAGGCAAGCCAATGATCATCCAGTTTGGACGGAATCCTTCCGCTGCCAAAACAAGTTAAATAGCTTGCATCACAAGGCAGATGTTGTAAATCAAATATCGACTAACGGGTCAAAACAGGTAAGAATGCTCAATCACCAGCTTTTAGACAATTTCAAAATTAGCTATCTATCCAAATGAGTCGGGTCAAGTCGAGTCGGGTCATTTCTAAACAACCCATTTTTGCGGATATTTTTTTTCTCCATTGTTATTACAAAAAGTTTTGTGACATTGACATGAACACATGGCCACCATGAAAAACAGGTGTGGTACAAAATGTGGGTGGCAAAAGCTACTAGTGTCCCCTATTTTTATGTTCATAAGAATTTTATCCAAATAATATCCACTTATTTTTCTGCACAGGGGTAATATTGGGAATTTACATTTTCCAGATCTAGCATATGTGGATCCAACTGGGTGATAAAGGGGATGATCATGTGCTTCTCTTCTACATTCAGTTATCTGTTTACATGTTGCATCCTTCCATTCTGTGGGATCCTCTTTTTGTAGCTTGATATTTCAACTAGCATAACTTGTAAGTTGTAAGTGATGCCTTGAATGCATGTATTTAATGTATACTCTTAGGCTTAAAGGTTTGTTAGTTATAACGTATTACTTATGAGAGCAAATGTTAATCTTAACTCAGTCGATTTAATGCCTGTGTGAGAAACTAAAACCGACACTAATGATAAATATGAACCAACTTCTGGTCACATAAGGCAAACGTAGACGTATGATACTTAACCTATTAAGTTGATTCATTGTACAATAATAATATGAACCACCAGTAGGGGTGGAAACGAGATATACTCAGCTTGTTTAGAGCCTTATATTTTTCAGCTCGAGCTTGGTTTGTGACAAATTTTGAAAGCTTGGGCTCTGCTTGGGTTTGGCTCATTTTTATGATTAGAATAAACGAAATAAAGATCGACTCAAACTCAGCTTGTTAAGCACAGTAGGCTTGAGCTTTGAGGTCAAACCAACAACCTTATTTTTCTATTTCTGCTCAAAATATAGAACTTTGTAGTTCTAAAACATTCATATCGAGTTTGAGCCCAAAATTTTATCAATGAATTTATACATATTGACCTTTATAGTCAACAAACTGACTCAATTTTTATGCTCCAGCTAGATAAAAGTTTGACTCAACCATACCTAGATCTCATTTAAACTTAAATCAAGTTAAAATGAATTAGTTACTTGATCTAGAAACTGAATTGCAATGGAGATGAGGGAATTGCCATCTAGTCCAACAGCATAAAACGCCGTGGTACCCGTAAGATTAAAAACTGGCACCAAATGATAACAAAACAAACAATATATTGAAGAGAGAGAGAGTGTTCAACACTGAAGCTTTCCTATGTACACCAATAACTTTAGTCTTAGCAATGGCTGAATTAGCTGAACCCAAGACATGAAGCACAAAACTGTAAATTTACCACGGGCCTTTGGCTTAACAATATCCAATGCGAATGATTCCCAACCAAGCACGGTTATGGGTTCAAGGGTCGACTAGGTCAAGTGTGAGATTTCTACAGTGTTGTGAGTTAGTGAAGGAAAAATGAATTCAAATGATTCTATTATTGATAATAAACAAAGGATTACAAATCCAGGAACCAAACTAAAGTGTTCTCCAACAATCAATACAATAACTTGATCTCAATCAAGTATAAAGAGTACCACCAGTAGCAGCAATAATACCCCAATCTGATCTCAAGCAGATTGACAACTAAGAGGTAACACAACCTGATCTCAATCAGGCAAACCAACAAAGAAACAACAATGGGTACTCCAGCTATACTGTCGTGCCCTTAATATCTAACTTGATATTAGTTCTATTACAATCACTGATAATACAAAACTGATAATAGCCTTTAGATAAAGAAAGAATAGCTGCTTTGGGTGGTGATCTATACCGGCTATCTCAATAGCCGTTTAGAAGTATATGTCAATGAGAGAGAGGCAGTGATTCCATTGTTTGTCTTTAAGGGAGAGCTGAGTATAAATACTTGATTCAACAACGGCTCTATCAAGGTGACATAAACAGCCCTTCAACTTTCCATCTTCATCAAACAAGGCTTAAAACTTTGATAACATTGAAATAGAGAATAAGAGAAAGACAACATTAGTCCTTGTAAGTATCCAGGCTTAAGATTATATTTCAACACCCCCTTTAATCTTAGCCTGGAGGAAAAACACCAAACAACCAATTTTGAAAAAGCTTGTTATGCTCAGAAACCACTAAAGACATGGGACAATCCTGAAAACCCCAACTGTTTTCATTGTTTCGACAATCCTGAAAACACATTTTTTTTTTTTCATCAAGTGCAGGATAATCACCATGTTGAAAAAAAAAACAGAACACAATAAAGAACCAGAGAGACAAAACCTGGAACCAGCAACCTGCTCTCAAGCAGGTAGAAAACGAAACACTTCAACCTGTTTTCAAACAGGTAAGCAAGAAACAAAGCAGCTTTGGTGTCAAAGAGACTGAACCAATGTACCACGCTGATTTTAAGCAGCCAAAAAACAATCACAGCTGCATTCTGATCTCAATCAGAAAACAGCAAATAACCGCATACAACCTAATCTCAAGCAGGTGTACAACCAACATCACAATCTGAATAAAATGGGACAACCAAGGATGAATGCAAACTGATATAAATCAGCAGCAAGCAACTGAATCTTTAACTAAAGCCACAATTTCAAATCCGAAACAGTTAATGAGCCAACCATTTTAAATGAGGAAGCAACAAGCAACTGAATCTTAACCAAAGCCATGCCAAGAAGACACAACCAACAAAGTAGGCAAGGGGTCATCAATCCCCAAGACCCATAGTGCCACGAACCATGTCCACAAACATGCTGAAAAATCAGCAACCAAACACTTTGAAACAAGCTGAAAAATCAGCAACAAGAGTAACAACAACCTCCTCTCAAGCAGGTTAATACTAGAAACATCTTGAGCCTGATCTCAAGCAGGCAAGACATATGAGATGCTTAAACCCGATCTCAAGCAAGTAAGCAAAAATGATAGCTTTAACCTGATCTCAAGCAGGTAAGCAACAAGAATAACGAACTTTTAATCCTTGAGCCTGATCTCAAGCAGGCAGGAATATGAAGTGCTTAAACCTGATCTCAAGCAGGTAAGCAAAGAAGAAAGGAGAGGACTCCAACCTTTAAAACCGATAACATCAATCAAGTTGTTACAAAGGAGAGACCAAATCTGTTCTCAAACAGATTGATCAAACACTTGATCTCAATCAAGATAATATAAGGCCAACCAAGTGTAAAACACTTTCATGAACAGGATTAGCTGCAATTTTAAGTTGCATCCTTTCAACCAAAGGTTTGACTGGTATAAAGGTTCCCAGTCTAAAGTCTTGAAAACCAAAAGCTTACAAGAGATACCATCCATTTTATCGCCTCGTACATTTTACCGGCATCAAAAAAGGGGCACCTCTATTTTTGCAGAAAGGGTCAATCATCATTTATACCGAAATCAACACAAGACTCAGGGATAGGCGTTTTCAATAAAATGAAAACACCATTTGATTCAGACACATAATTTCCAGAAATAAACCAATTTTGCCCATTTTGCATCAGCAAAGTTTCAAGAGAAAGCATGGGCACCAGAAATATGAACTCCTAACCTTGGTGATCCCTTTAAGTACCATAGTACTTTCAGAGCATCCCTGAGGAGAGATTAAGATGCCAATGCAGACAAAAGAGGCCATTGAAAAACAGTTACCATCCCTTCGGTCCCCAAGACGAAAAACATGAGATCCCCAGAACTATGATTGGAAAGATAGAAATTTTAAAAACTTAAAGGTTTTCAATTACTTTAAATTTGTATTAATTAAGGCAGCAAGGTTACACAAACTTTTTTTTTTTTTTTTTTTTTTCATAGTTATTTGTTGGCACAGAGCCAACAAGTAAGGATAAAGGAGAGAAGGATATAAGCCAAACAAGCAAGCACCGAAGCAGCAAGTAAAGGCACGCATAAAGGGCTCTCATGCAAAGCGACCATTTTATTGTTCATCGCCTTTACCCAGTACTGATTATTGCAAAACTCCCAAAGGGATTTAGATTTAAGGTTTTTATATAACTTAGTTACAAACCACAAATTTTCAGTCATAGGTTTAGTAGGACTGACACAAACACTGTGATCAATTTTAACCTTAGAATCGGCCATAAACTCATTATACTTGTTTAAAAAACTAGCGGACACAGTGTCAGACCTTAAAAAAGGGTTGACTATCATTTAGAGATGACTCTGCTGCTTGTTCAGAATTGGAATCACTAATACCCTCAGAAATGTAAGTTTTTCTCACAGGAGTTGCAGCCATCTCATTCAAGTTTACAAACTCATTAGAACTAAGAAAATGCCCAAATTTATTCTTAGTTTGGTCAACAGTTGGATTATCAACAGATGAAGAGTTGCTACCATCACCAATCGAGTGAGTAATTTTATTGTTATTACCCACAGGGGTTTTAGTTTTGAGGAATTCATCATTGGGTACACCAGGGTCATCACAAGTAACTTTATCAAAGAAGTTAACTTGACTTAGACCCCGATTGAGAGGGTCAGGGGCAGCAGAGACAATAACAATCATGAAAGGAAAGGTATTTTCAAAAAATCCAACTTCTTTGGAAATAGTAGAGAGTTTTCTTTCAAGGCTGTAAAGACTATACTCCTTGTTCTTACAAAATGCATATCCAATTAAAACACATTTCTCAGTCCCACTCCAAACTTTATTAGTATTTTTCAGAACAGTGGCCAAGCAAGGAAACCCATATGTTTTTAAAAGAATCAAAGAACATTTGTTGTTTAAGGACCAAATGTTAGATTTACCATTCAGCACCGATGAAGACAATCTAATCAGATAATAAGCAGTAAGAAAACAATCAGACCAAATATTTAGAGAAATCCCCCTGAAACAGAAGGGATCTAGCCACATTCGGCAGATGCCGATGTTTCCTCTTGACAATCCCATTCTGAGTATAAACAAGTTTTCCAAGCACAACGTTACTGCGCTTTCTTTAAGGAAAAAGATTTATGATATTCTTAACCTTTTGACAAACTTCACATATTGAGATATTATTCCCATGATTAAAAACAATATCATTTTTTAAATCAGACAAGATTTGATCAGAAGAATGACCAGGTCCACAATGTCGAATAGTTTTAAACAACTTGTAACTAGTCTTAAGGTTCTTAAACCCTTAGTTAATACCTTGATTATTATCAAAAAGGAATTTGTTCTCTCCAAAAATAGTAGGGTAGCCAAAGATTTCAAAAAAACTATCAGCAGTGTAACAATTAAGCTCACATTGCTTGCAACTAGGATCACCAGTAATCATACTGGAATTAAACATAAGAGACAGAGACCTCTGGGAGGTATCAGTATCTGAACTAAAAAACCACAAACACATAACAAGAATGACAATGAAGAGGCATGAATAACAACAAAACAGCTAGCAAGCCAAAACAGCAATCACAACACCAAACAAACCTAATTCTATCACAAGCAGTCAATCAAGCAAAAATAGAACAAGATAGCCAACACCAAACAACAACTTCAACACCAAACAACAACTTCAACAATCTCTCACAACCTACTCCCCGACAATCTAAACAAGATAAATTAAATGCAAGGAAAATAAAAGGTGAGAGAGGTGTTACAGTGTACGCGTAAATCCAATGAGCAGCGGAACAAAGAACCCAAGTAGTAACCTTGATTCACAAAATCAAGAATCACAACCCACAAGATCTTTAAACAACTCAGAACCAACAACTACCAAATCCTAAATATCAAGGATTAGGGAAATCACCAAAAAACCACCAAGATTTTCCAGAAACACCAGCAATCGATCAGGAACACTCAAACCAACCACCAATCGAAGTCAGAGATGAAACCCCCAAAATTGCCGAAACCCTAATTTTCTCAAAAATTGGGCGTTTTGTAAAAATATTTTAGAATTAAACAATTAGGGTCAAAAGGCACCAATTGACAACAGATGATTGAGTTTAATTGCATTAATTTTGAAAAAACCCCAAAAACTTTGAAACCCTAATTTTTGAAAAAGTGATATTCAGAGCAACCTGGCTCTGATACCATGAAGGAAAAATGAATTCAAATGATTCTATTATTGATAATAAACAAAGGATTACAAATCCAGGAACCAAACTAAAGTGTTCTCCAACAATCAATACAATAACTTGATCTCAATCAAGTATAAAGAGTACCACTAGTAGCAGCAATAATACCCCAATCTGATCTCAAGCAGATTGACAACTAAGAGGTAACACAACCTGATCTCAATCAGGCAAACCAACAAAGAAACAACAATGGCTACTCCAGCTATACTGTCGTACCCCTAATATCTAACTTGATATTAGTTCTATTACAATCACTGATAATACAAAACTGATAATAGCCTTTAGATAAAGAAAGAATAGCTGCTTTGGGTGGTGATCTATAACGGCTATCTCAATAGCCGTTTAGAAGTATATGTCAATGAGAGAGAGGTAGTGATTCCATTGTTTGTCTTTAAGGGAGAGCTAAGTATAAATACTTGATTCAACAATGGCTCTATCAAGGTGACATAAACAGCCCTTCAACTTTCCATCTTCATCAAACAAGGCTTAAAACTTTGATAACACTGAAATAGAGAATAAGAGAAAGACAACATTAGTCCTCAACAGTTAGCCATTCCCAAAAAATATGGGAATCATATGCACATATATAGTTGTTTGGTGTGTGGCATTTTTTTAATGATGTGGACTTATGGGCTTTGTAAGCGGGCTTAAAACTAGCTAAATCATACAATGAGAGTATATATAAATATATAATATTACAGATTAAAAGCTTATTAGGGTTTTTCCTTTTTTCTTAATGGAAACGATTGGCAGAAGTTCCTCTAAAGTTCTAGTTCCCTTTAAGGATGTCATCGGTAGAGAAGGCAGATCATACAAAAAGCTGATTACAAACAAGCAATCCATGCATGCAGTTGAATACAACGACGACCTTTTAATTGAAATCTTACTCCGGTTACCTGTAATCTCACTCATTCTGTTCAAATCCGTATGCAAACGTTGGTTATTTCTCATAAGCAATCCTTCTTTCCGTTTGCGCGCCAAATCCCTCCCCTCGATCCTAGCTCCTTGTGGTTTCATTCTTCGAGTATCTCCACGTTTAGCCATGAAATATGATTTTGTGTCATTAGATACCCGGATTCCATACAAGCATTCTGCTTTAAAGGACCCCTTCCCTTTTCTGTCCATGTTACATAATTATGATATTTTGCAGTCGTGCAACGGTTTGCTTCTTTGTCGTGGTGGAATCAAGAATGATATGTATTACGTATACAATCCATGCATTAATCTCTATAAGATGCTTCCACAATGCTCGAATGAAATTATTCGTCATACACGAATAGCTTTTGATCCAACAAAATCACCTCACTACAAAGTCATTCAGACTGTATTAGTGCCTCACGGTGATGGAGATGGTGGTATTTTAAAAATTCAAATACAAACTTACTCTTCAGAGACACGCAATAACTGGAGTTTTTGCAGTGATCGGTATCCGCATAATAGTTTTCTTTATTTTGACAATGGAATATATTAGAATGATGCAATTTATTGGCTAAATAGTGAATTTAAGCCTGATGTTATTTTCAATTTAGATATTAGCGTTGAGCATCAAGCATTAACAACCATAAAAACCTTCGTACCCGTGGATATTAAGGTGCCTTCTACATATAAATACATGTTATGTGAGGCTCGTGGTTGTTTGCTTCTTATTTGTTCTGATCGGCATTATTATTCTCGGCATATAGATGTTTATGAGATGAGGAATGGTTTATATGGATGGTCAGTAAAGTACTCTGTGAATCTTGATGACATTACACCATTTCCTAGAGAATGGAGAATTTATTCTAATGTTTGGAGTATTTGTGAATTCGCATGAATTTGTTGAACTTGTTGGAAAGCTTGTACAATACAAACCCGTCTCAAAGACTTCCCGTGAGCTTTGTGAATTCTCATCAGTTGGCTCTACTGATATATTTCACTTCATTGCATCATTTCCTAGTGTTGGTGTGTGATTCTGCTTTCTGTTTCAGGTTTGATTGTAAGTCAACATAACTATGATGTTAAATGTCAGTGGATTTAAGTATTTGGATATATGGTTAGTGATGTTGGTTCTTCCATCTTAATACTTTTACTCTTTAGAAACATATGATTGGATCTTTTGTGATAATCAACGTTTAATTTTACAAGCATTATGATCACAAGTTACTCGAATCGCCTTCTTGTTTGCTTCATGAGATATGGTACATTAAGTGAACAATTATTAGCTTAATTAATTTTTAGACCAACTTATCACATATAGTTGGAATTGTATTTAGATGCCTATGACTACAATTTTCTAGTCATTAGTTACGAAGAGGTCATCCCGCCAACCCATGTACCTTGAGAGACTACTGTTATGTTTCTATGTATGTAGTGCCACAATCTCAAAACAACAATTTGTTGTTGTAACTTCTACAGAAATAGAAAAACCAAAGATGAAATTATATCACAGGCAATTTCACAAGCCTGTATGAAATATTTACGCAAGTCTATCACTTGTTTGCAGAATCTGGTCAATGGATTTGTATTTAAAGGCAAGCCAATGATCATCCAGTTTGGACGGAATCCTTCCGCTGCCAAAACAAGTTAAAAATAGCTTGCATCACAAGGCAGATGTTGTAAATCAAATATCGACTAACGGGTCAAAACAGGTAACAATGCTCAATCGCCAGTTTTTAGACAATGTCAGAATTAGCTATATATCCAAATGAGTCGGGTCAAGTCAAGTCGGGTCATTTTTAAGAGCATTCGGTAAGTTAACTCACCAAGGTGAGTTATAGCTTAATGCACTAGCTTAAAGCACCAAGTTACCTTACCGTCCCCCCAAGTTAAAGCTGAGTTAACGCACCAAGTTATGGGCTTAACGCAGCGTTAAGGGGTGAGTTATGGCATAACTCAGGTGAGTTACCCTACCCCCCCCCCCCCCCCCCCCCCCCCCCGAGTTATGGGATAACTCAGGTGTTTTTTGGTGAGTTATCTTACCACCCCTAAGGTTAACGCACCAAGTTAAAGTGTTTAACGCTGACGTGGCAAGTTATGGTATAACTCGGGGTCAACTTACCCAATGCTCCAAACACCCTTTTTTAAGATATTTTTCTCTCCATTTTTATTGCAAAAAAGTGACATTGACATGAACACATGGCTACCATGAATAACCACTTATTTTTTTGTTCATAAGAATTTTATCCAAATAATAACCACTTATTTTTTGACGCAGGGTAATGTTGTGAATTTACATTTTCCAGATCTAGCATATATGGATCCACCTGGGTGATAAAGGGGATGATCATGTGCTCCTCTTTCTACATTCAATTCTCTATTTACATGTTGCATCCTTCCATTTTGTGGGTCCTCTTTTTGTAGTTCGATATTTTAACTAGCATAACTTGTAAGTTGATTGCATGTATTTAGTGTATATATTATTTAGTTGCTAATTAAAATAGGGAGAATTTCATATTTACCTAATCCAAATATCAAAATGCCTCTTTCTTTTTGGCGTAGTTGTTACTTGAACCAATAACCATTGGTTAATAAAGCACATCAGATATATCTTTAATACTCTTAGGCTAGAGGTTTGTTAGTTGTAACGTATTACTTATGAGAGCTCACTTGATCTCTTTATAAATGTTAACCAACTTGTATACTTTCTGGTGACATAAGGCAAACGTAGACGTGTGATACTCAATAACTTCATACACAACTCTCTAAAGGTAACAAAGTAGTTTAAATCAATGACCACTTGTGACCAAACAAGCAAAACAAATCTTCATTTCAACAAAAAACTAATTCGTGCAAGTATGATTCATTGTATATAACTATTTTGCAACTATCGTGACAAATTGATTCATTGTACAATATGAACTACAAGCAAGGTCTGATCTCATTTATATTTATCAAGTTTGAGCTTGTTTCAAGCCTTATATTTTCAACTCGAGCTTGGTTCGTGATCAATTTCAAAAGCTTTGGTTCGACTCATTTTTATGATGAGCATAAATGAAATAAACTCAGCTTGTTAAGCGCATTTGGCTCAAGCTTTGAGTTCAAATCAGTTTCCTTTTATACATATGTATGAGTTCTTGATGTGTGAATATACAAATTAATTGACCTTTGAAGTCAAAGCAACTACATTATTTTTCTATTTCTACTCATAATATAGTAGAACTTTGTAATTTTAGAACATTCACATTCAGTTCGAGTTCAAAATTTTATCCGGTTAATCTCTTAAGTTCAAATCTTAAACATGTCATTTGAGTTCTTGATCAATGAACTTATACAACTTGGGGTAGCAATCGAGTCGTGTTCGGGTTGACCTATTCGAGTTCGCGGGTTAGTATACATCTCCCGTTTATTAATTGTGTCAAGAAACTCAATCATAACCTATTAACCTAGACCAGCATATCACATGTATCTCGTTTAACATATTTAAGTAAATAGGTCAAATGATGAAGAAGATTGGTGGTTTGTAGATTTAAATCCAAAAATATTACAAATAACTATATATAACAATTTTAATGATACCTGAGTTATAATTTAAATTCATTGTCATATTAAGTACATAACAAAATGCATTTGATTCAAATTAAACATAAAATCAAAGTTATATGTTTTATTTTTTTGGAAGGTTATATACTTAAATAGGTTCACGGGTTGACCTGTTTAATACATATTAAACCCAAAAAATTCGACCCGTTTATTAAACAGTTTAGATGGATTAACATGTTTTCTACTCAAACATGTTTATCCTCAACCCAAACTCGTCTAACCTCATGCCGGTTCATGTCATTTAGCGTGTCTCGTCGAGATTTGCCAGCCCTAAACAAACTGCCTCAACATTTATGGTCGAGCTATAAGTTTGACTCAATCATGCCTTGATCTCATTTAAAACTTAAACTAAGTTAAATGAATCAATTACTTGAGGACTTATGGGCTTTGTAAGCGGGCTTAAAACTAGCAAAATAAGACAGTGAGAGTATATATTATAACAATTAAAAGCTTATTAGGGTTTTACCTTTTTTCTTAATGGAAACGATTGGCAGAAGTTCCTCTAAAGTTCTAGTCCTGGTTAAGGATGTCATCGGTAGAGAAGGCAGATCATCCAAAAAGCTGATTAACAAGCAATCCATGCATGCAGTTGAATACAATGACGACCTTTTGATCGAAATCTTACTCCGGTTACCTGTAATATCACTTGTTCAGTTCAAATCCGTATGCAAGCATTGGTTCTCTCTCATTAGCAATCCTTCTTTCCTTTTGCGCTGGAACCAAATCCCTACCTTCGATCCTCCTTGTGGTCTTTTCCTTTTTAAAAGGCCTACGAACACAAACCGGAAGGGAGTATCTCCACGTTTGGCCACAGAATATGAATTTATGTCATTAGATACCCGAATTCTGTACAAACGCTCTGCTTTGAAGACCCTCTTCCCTTTTCTGTCTGAGTTACATAATGTTGATATTTTGCAGTCGTCCAATGGTTTGCTTCTCTGTCGTGATGGTATCAAGAATGATAAGTATTACGTATACAATCCATGCATTAATCTCTCTAAGATGCTTCCACACTGCTCGAATACAACTGTTTATGGTACAAAAATAGCCTTTGATCCAACAAAATCACCTCACTACAAAGTCATTCAGGCTGTATTAGTGCATGACGATGATGGAGATGATGGTTTTCTAATTCGAATACGAACTTACTCTTCAGAGACACGCAACTGGAGTTTTTGCAGTGATCAATTCCCGCTAAATAGTTTTCATTATTTTGAAGATGGAATATATTGGAATGATTCAATTTATTGGCTAGATACTATATTTATGCCTAAAGTTATTTTCAAGTTAGGTATTAACGTTGAGCATCAAGCATTAACAACCATAAAAACCTTCGGACCCTTGGATAGTGAGGTGCCTTCTACATATGATTGCATGTTGTATGAGTCTCATGGTTGTTTACTTCTTCTTTGTTCCGTTTGGTGTGATTATTCTCGACATATAGATGTTTATGAGATGAGGAATGGTTTATCTGAATGGTCAGTAAAGTACTCTGTGAATCGTAATGACATTACAAGACCATTTCCAAGAAATTGGAGCATTTATTCAAATGTTTGGAGCATTGTTTTGGGAGAATCAGAAGAGGATTCTTATATGTTAATTGAACCTTTTGGAAAGCTTGTACAGTACAAACCCGTCTCAAAGAGTTCCCGTGAGCTTTGTGAATTGGCATCAGTTGGCTCTACTGCTATATTTCACTTCATTGCATCGTTTGCAAGTGCTGGTGAGTGATTCTGATTTCTGTTTCAGGTTTGATTGTCGTATCTTATATAAGTCAACATAACCCATTACGATTAATATGTAAACTATTATGTTAAATGTTGGTGGATTTAAGTATTTGGTTATTTGGTTAGTGATGTTGGTTTTCCCATCTTATTACTGAAATTAAATGCATACCTTTACAAGTAGCAAAACATTCAAATACTTGCTCTTTTGAAACATATGATTGGATCTTTTATTATAATCAAAGTTAATTGTACAAGCATTATGATCACAAGTTACTCGAATCGCCTTCTTGTTTGCTTCATGGAATATGCATGGTACACCAAGTGAACCATTGTTAGCTTAAATAACTAAAATTTGCAAGTCATTAGTTACGAGGTCAGCCTGCCAACCCAATGCACCTTGAGAGATTACTGATATGTTTCTATGTATGTAGTGGCATAAGCTCAAAACAACAATTTGTTCTTTTAACTTCTGCAAAAGTAGAAAAGCCAAGGATGAAGTTATATGGCAGTGCAATTTCACAAGCCTGTTCTTGACTAATTATATGGTACAAAGGTCATAAATACTTTCTAGTGGAGCCTTCATTAGCATAGTGTTGAGGACTTCAAGAAGACTTCTCCTTTGAAGGTGTTGGAGATCAAAGAGGAGACAGAAAGTCTAAGCTGCCGATATCCAGTTAACAAATGACGAAATCCAGTAAACATAAAATTGCTCCCATGTATTATGTCGATTGTTTACGTAAGCCCATCCATACGAAGAAACACATAAATTCTATAGAGTCAAGACCGCCAAGTTAGAGAAATGACCAAAATACCTTACTCATTGCAAAATAGAGAAATTAAATGTCAAATAATACCCTTTTTCCTTAATAGTATTTCTTAAGTGGTTGGATGTCATTGGATTAGAGATGCGAGGTATCATTGGATTAGAGATGCTATTGAAGATGGTTTATTTGAACTTGATAAAGTTCATACCGATGATAATGGTTCCGATATGTTGACCAAGCCGTTAGCAAGGGAGAAGCTCAAGGTTTGTTGCTCGATCGCCGGGATGGCGAACTCTTCCTCATAGGCAGAAAAGGGGGAGATTTGTTGGGTATTTTCTTAGCCCATGAGGTTAAGAGCCCAACTCTTTAAGGCCCATCTTGGGGTCCATTTTTAGTTCCTTATTACTACCTATGTTCAGTAGTCAGAAGGAGTATGAGAGAAGTTTGTGAGAAAAACAAAACAGAAAAGAAAGAAGATTTTCGGAGTTAAATATCACCAAAACCCAACAGCAGTGTTTGTACGATCACCGGAGTTTGAACCGTCGGATCGTCACGATTTTCGGACAGTAGCTTCCTTACATATAAAGGAAGGTTTTGACCGTTGGGATTCTGATTTTGAGGCCTGGAAGTCCTGTTTCTTGCCCGGGCAGTTTGCATCAGATTTGGTGATATTCTTCCTTTCTTGTTCTTTGTTTGTTGCCATATATCTTGATGTTGATTCCAAGATTATGATGTTTGTTGTATACATCTAGTGTTATCTAGAGAAGACTTTGTGTACCTCTCTTGGTTGATAGTGGATTTTAAGCGGCACTAGGTGTCCCGTGGTTTTTACCCGTTTTGGGGTTTTCCACGCTAAAAGCTTTGGTGTTCTTGTTGTGTGTTTTGATTACATTATTACCTCCTGGTCTTGGGGCTGATTTTATATTGTTAGGGGCTGTTTATAGTTGTGGTTAGTGTGCCTTATTTGTTTACTTCCTCATAGGTTCATACAAGTTTGGGTAGGTGTTGCCAAACGAAGGTTTAGCTTCTGCATTTGTGTTTATACCGTTGTGACCCATTGCACCTTTACCCGTTAAATTGGTATCAAGAGCTTGGTTCTTGGTTTGGGGACTTAACCTGTTTGAATGGTGGAAGCTAATACAAGTAGGATGGTTAGTTTGAATGGTTCTAATTATCATGTTTGGAAAGGAAAGATGGAAGATCTCCTTTATGTTAAAGATTACTACTTGCCTGTTTTTAGTGCTGAGAAACCTGAGAACAAAACAGATGCAGAATGGACTATTTTGCATAGACAGGTTTGCGGGTATATTAGGCAGTGGGTTGATGATAATGTTTTGAACCATATTTGTGAGGAGACACATGCTCGTACTCTTTGGAACAAACTTGAACAGTTATATGCACGAAAAACTGGAAATAACAAGTTGTTCTTAATCAAGCAAATGATGGGATTAAAGTATACTGATGGGTCTCCTATTACTGATCACTTAAATGCTTTTCAGGGTATTATAAATCAGCTTGCAGGAATGGGTATCAAGTTTGAAGATGAGATTCAAGGCTTGTGGCTTCTTGGTACTTTACCGGATACTTGGGAGACTTTTAGGACATCTTTGTCCAACTCTGCACCAGATGGTATTATTACCATGGAATTGGCTAAAGGCAGTATTCTGAATGAAGAAATGAGAAGAAAGTCACAAGGTTCTTCTTCACAGTCAGACGTCTTGGTCACTGAAAGGCGGGGGAGAAGTCAAAGTAGAGGTCCGAGTAACAGAGGTAATCATCGCAGTAGTTCCAGCAAAGGAAAATTTGCTGATGTTGAATGCTATCATTGTCATAAAAAGGGGCACACGATGAAGTTTTGCCGACAGTTGAAAAAGGAGAACAAAAAGAAAAACTACAACAACCAGAAGAACAAACACAAGAAAGATGATGATGGTGATGACAGTGCTGAAGTAAATACCCCCACAGATGAGTTCTTTGTCTGTTATGATTATGATATGGTTAACCTTGCTCATGATGATTCGAGTTGGATTCTTGATAGTGGTGCTACGTGTCATGTTGCAACACGAAAAGAATATTTTTCATCTTACACACCAGGTGATTTCGGTGTTGTTAGGATGGGTAATACTGGGCTATCTAGGATTGCTGGTATTGGAGATATTTGTTTGAAGTTTGACACAGGGATGGAATTGGTTTTACATAATGCGAAACATGTCCCAGATATGAGACTCAATATTATCTCAACAGGTCTTCTTGACGAAGATGGTTACCACAACAGTTCTGGTAATGGCTTGTGGAAAGTGACTCTCGGATCCTTGATTGTTGCAAGAGGGAAAAGGGAATCCAAGTTATATATGACACATCCGAAGATCTCCAAGAGCATTGTCAATGCTGTAGACAATGATGATATGACCGAGTTATGGCACAAGAGACTTGGTCACATGAGTGAAAAGGGGATGTCTATTCTTTCTAAGAAGAATGTGTTAACCGGTGTGCATGATATCAACTTGAAGAAGTGTTCTCATTGTTTGGCAGGAAAGCAAACTAGACTTGCTTTTAAGAGTCGGTCTCCTTTCAGAATGGAGAACATACTTGATCTGGTACATTCTGATGTTTGTGGTCCCATGAAGACTAAAACACTTGGTGGGTGTTCGTATTTTGTCACTTTCATCGATGATCACTCAAGAAAGGTTTGGGTGTATACCTTGAAGACTAAAGATCAAGTATTGGATGTGTTTAAGCAGTTTCATGCTTTAGTTGGGAGGCAGACAGGAAGAAACTTAAATGTATTCGAAGTGACAATGGAGGTGAATACATTGGCCCCTTTGATGCTTATTGTAGAGAGCATGGAATTCAGCATCAAAAGACTCCACCGAAGACACCGCAGTTGAATGGCTTAGCAGAGCGGATGAATAGAACTTTGGTTGAGAGAGTTAGATGCTTGCTTTCACATGCAGGGTTGCCTGCTTCTTTTTGGGGTGAAGCTTTGAATACGGCGGTACATGTTATTAATCTAACCCCTTGTGTTCCTTTGCGCTTTGATGTTCCTGACAGGGTTTGGAGCGGAAAAGATGTTTCATACCGTCATTTACGAGTCTTTGGATGCAAGGCATCTGTGCATATTCCCAAAGATGAAAGATCAAAGCTTGATGTGAAGTCTAAGCCATGTGTATTCCTCGGGTATGGTCAAGATGAACTTGGGTACAGGTTGTATGATCCAGTTCAAAAGACACTCATTCGTAGCCGAGATGTAGAGTTTGACGAAGACCAAATTTTGAAAGATGTTGAGAAGGCTGAGAAGGAGAAAATTCCTCAACATAATGATGATCCTATTGATTTAGATCCGGTTCCTCCAAGACATTTTGATGCACAGTTTGGAGATGATATTCAGAATGATGAAGAACATGGTGCTGATGATGTTGATGCTCAAGAGCAACCATACCTAGATGAAGACGTTCATCCTGAGTTACCAGTACCTATGCCACCATTCGTTCCGGTTAGATGGTCCACTAGAGATCATCATCCTTCCACACGCTATTCTACACATGAGTATGTTTTACTCACTGATGGGGGAGAGCCCGAGTCTTATGAAGAAGCTATGGAAGATGAACACAAAAGGGAATGGTCTGAAGCCACGCAAGATGAGATGAAT
This sequence comes from Artemisia argyi, assembly GCA_030686995.1. Classification (NCBI taxonomy): domain Eukaryota; kingdom Viridiplantae; phylum Streptophyta; class Magnoliopsida; order Asterales; family Asteraceae; genus Artemisia; species Artemisia argyi. The sequence goes on from CM060695.1 coordinate 33,511,597, forward strand.
TCCTTGCATAAAAACAATACCTTTGAGCTGGTAGAGTTGCCTAAGGGCAAAAGAGCTTTGAAGAACAAATGGGTTTTCAAATTGAAGACTGATGAGTATACTTCTAGACCGAGATACAAGGCCAGATTAGTGGTAAAAGGTTTCAGTCAGAAAAGAGGTATTGATTTTGATGAGATTTTCTCTCCAGTCGTGAAGATGGGATCTATTAGAGTTGTTCTTGGTTTGGCGGCTAGCCTCGATCTTGAGGTGGAGCAAATGGATGTCAATACAGCTTTCCTTCATGGTGATCTGGATAAAGAAATCTACATGGAGCAGCCTGAAGGTTTTCAGGTTAAGGGGAAGGAAGACTACGTGTGTAGACTTCGGAAAAGTTTGTATGGGTTGAAGCAAGCACCGAGACAGTGGTACAAGAAGTTTGAGTCGGTTATAGGGAAGCATGGTTACCGAAAGACCTCTTCAGATCACTGTGTTTTCTTTCAGAAGTTTGGTGATGATGACTTCATCATCTTATTGCTATATGTTGATGATATGCTGATTGTTGGCAAGAACGTTGGAAGAATTGCCCAACTGAAGTGAGATTTGAGCAAGTCTTTTGCTATGAAAGACTTGGGGCCAGCAAAACAGATCCTTGGCATTTGGATTTTTCGTGATAGAGGTGCCAAGAAGTTGCATATATCACAAGAGCAATACATTGAAAAGGTGTTGTGCAGGTTCAACATGGATAAAGCTAAAGTGGTGAGTTCCCCTCTTACTCCCAACTTTAAGCTAACTGATAAAGATTGTCCTTCTTCCAAAAAGAACATTGAAAAGATGGATAGAGTTCCATATGCCTCAGCGGTTGGTAGCTTGATGTATGCTATGGTGTGTATAAGGCCAGATTTAGCTCATGCAGTTGGTGTTGTCAGTCGGTTCCTTTCAAATCCTGGTAAGAAGCATTGTGAAGCTGTTAAATGGATATTTAGATATCTGCGAGGTACTTCCAAATTGGGTATCACATTTGGAAATGGGAAGCCCGTGCTTGTTGGTTACACAGACTCAGATATGGCAGGAAATAAGGACAACATGAAATCCACTTCTGGATATTTGATGACCTTTGCAGGGGGAGCTGTTTCATGGCAATCTAGGTTGCAAAAGTGTGTGGCTTTGTCTACAACAGAGGCTGAGTATGTGGCGGCAACAGAAGCGTGCAAAGAACTATTGTGGTTGAAAAGGTTTCTGCAGGAGCTTGGCTTCAAGCAACAGCGCTACGTGGTTCTTTGTGATAATCAAAGCGCTATTCACCTTGCGAAGAATTCTATGTTTCATAAGCGAACAAAACATATTGATGTGAGGTATCATTGGATTAGAGATGCTATTGAAAATGGTTTATTTGAACTTGATAAAGTTCATACCAATGATTATGGTTCCGATATGTTGACCAAGCCATTAGCAAGGGAGAAGCTCAAGGTTTGTTGCTCGATCGCCGGGATGGCGAACTCTTCCTCATAGGCAGAAAAAGGGGAGATTTGTTGGGTATTTTCTTAGCCCATGAGGTTAAGAGCCCAACTCTTTAAGGCCCATCTTGGGGTCCATTTTTAGTCCCTTATTACTACCTATGTTCAGTAGTCAGAAGGAGTACGAGAGAAGTTTGTGAGAAAAACAAAACAGAAAAGAAAGAAGATTTTCGGAGTTAAATATCACCCAAACCCAACAGCAGTGTTTGTACGATCACCGGAGTTTGAACCGTCGGATCATCACGATTTTCGGACAGTAGCTTCCTTACATATAAAGGAAGGTTTTGACCGTTGGGATTCTGATTTTGAGGCCTGGAAGTCCTGTTTCTTGCCCATGCAGTTTGCATCAGATTTGGTGATATTCTTCCTTTTTTGTTCTTTGTTTGTTGCCATATATCTTGATGTTGATTCCAAGATTATGATGTTTGTTGTATACCTCTAGTGTTATCTAGAGAAGTCTTTGTGTACCTCTCTTGGTTGATAGTGGATTTTAAGCGGCACTAGGTGTCCCGTGGTTTTTACCCGTTTTGGGGTTTTCCACGCTAAAAGCTTTGGTGTTCTTGTTGTGTGTTTTGATTACATTATTACCTGCTGGTCTTGGGGCTGATTTTATATTGTTAGGGGCTGTTTATAGTTGTGGTTAGTGTGCCTTATTTGTTTACTTCTTCATAGGTTCATACGGGTTTGGGTAGGTGTTGTCAAACGAAGGTTTAGCTTTCGCATTTGTGTTTATATCGTTGTGACCCATTGCACCTTTACCCGTCAGGATGTGCCTTATACATATAAATGCAAGTTATCTGAGTCTCCTGGTTGTTTGCTTCTTATTTGTTCTGATTGGGATCATTATTCTCGGCATATAGATGTTTATGAGATGAGGAATGATTTATCTGGATGGTCAGTAAAGTACTCTGTGAATCTTAATGACATTAAGCCATTTCCCAGAGGATGGAGAATTTGTTCTAATGTTTGGAGTATTGTTTTGGGAGAATCAGAAGAGGATTCATTTATGTTAATTGAACTTGTTGGAAAGCTTGTACAATACAAACCCGTCTCTAAGACTTCCCGTGAGCTTTGTAAATTCGCATCAGTTGGCTCTACTGATTTATTTCACTTCACTGCATCATTTGCTAGTGCTGGTGTGTGATTCTGCTTTCTGTTTCAGGTTTGATTGTCGTATCTTATATAAGTCAACATAAATATTATGGTTAGAGATGTTGGTTCTTCCATCTTAATACTTACTCTTTAGAAACATATGATTGGATCTTTTGTGATAATCAACGTTTAATTTTATAAGCATTATGATCACAAGTTACTCGAAACACTTTCTTGTTTGCTTCATGAGATATGGTACATTAAGTGAACCATTATTAGCTTAATTAATTTTTGGACAAACCTTTCCTATATAAATGGAATTGTTTTTAGATGCCTATGACTACAATTTTTTAGTCATTAGTAACGAAGCCAGCCCGCCAACCCAATGCACCTTGAGAGACTACTGACATGTTTCTATGTATGTAGTGCCACAAGCTCAAAACAACAATTTGTTCTTGTAACTTCTGCAGAAATAGAAAAACCAAGGATGAAATTATATCACAGGCAATTTCACAAGCCTGTATGAAATATTTACACAAGTATATCACTTGTTTGCAGAATCTGGTCAATGGATTTGTATTTAAAGGCAAGCCAATGATCATCCAGTTTGGACGGAATCCTTCAGCTTCCAAAACAAGCTAAAAATAGCTTGCATCACAAGGCAGATGCTGTAAATCAAATACCGAATAACGGGTCAAAATACGTAACAGTGCTCAATCACCAGTTTTTAGACAATGTTAAAATCAACTATCTATCCAAATGAGTCGGGTCAAGTCAAGTCGGGTCGTTTCTAAACACCCTTTTTTAAGATATTTGATTTCTCTCCGTTTTTATTGCAAAAAAAGTGACATTGACATGAATACGTGGCCACCATGAAAAATAGGTGTGGTACAAAATGTGGGTGGCAAAAGCTAGTAGTGTCCCCTATTTTTATGTTCATAAGATTTTTTTCCAAATAATATCCACTTATTTTTCTACACAAGGGTAATGTTGTGAGTTTACATTTTCCAGGTCTAATATATGTGGATCCACCTGGGTGATAAAAGGGATGATCATGTGCTCCTCTTTCTACATTCAGTTCTCTGTTTACATGTTGCATCTTTCCATTTTGTGGGATCCTCTTTTTGTAGTTTGATATTTTAACTAGCATAACTTGTAAGTGATGCCTTGAATGCATGTATTTACTGTATAATTATTTAGTTGCTAATTACAATAGGGAGAATTTCATATTTACCTAATCCAAATATCAAAATGACTCTTTTTGGAGTAGTTGTTACTTGAACCAATAACCTTTGGTTAATAAAGCACATCTGATATATCTTTAATACTCTTAGGCTAGAGGTTTATTAGTTGTAACGTATTACTTATGAGAGCTCACTTGATCTCTTTATAAATGTTAACCTTAACTCGGTCGATTTAGCACCAGTGTGAGAAACTAAAACAGTAAAACCAATATGATGAATATTGAACCAACTTGTCTAGTTTCTGGTGACATAAGGCAAACGTAGATGTGTGATACTCAATAACTTCAAACACAACTCTCTAAAGGTAACAAAGTAGTTTAAATCAATGACCACTTGTGACCAAACAAGCAAAACAAATCTTCATTTCAACAAAAAACTAATTCGTGCAAGTATGATTCATTGTATATAACTATTTTGCAACTATCGTGACAAATTGATTCATTGTACAATATGAACTACAAGCAAGGTCTGATCTCATTTATATTTATCAAGTTTGAGCTTGTTTCAAGCCTTATATTTTCAACTCGAGCTTGGTTCGTGACCAATTTCAAAAGCTTTGGTTCGACTCATTTTTATGATGAGCATAAATGAAATAAACTCAGCTTGTTAAGCACATTAGGCTCAAGCTTTGAGGTCAAATCAGTTTCCTTTTATACATATGTATGAGTTCTTGATGTGTGAATATACAAATTAATTGACCTTTGAAGTCAAAGCAACTACATTATTTTTCTATTTCTACTCATAATATAGTAGAACTTTGTAATTTTAGAACATTCACATTGAGTTCGAGTTCAAAATTTTATCCGGTTAATCTCTTAAGTTCAAATCTTAAACATGTCATTTGAGTTCTTGATCAATGAACTTATACAACTTGGGGTAGCAATCGACACTACAATAAACAGGAGGACGGGCGACGAGGTTTTTGGCGGCGACACCCTTTTCTCCGCTGAAAGTCACTAAACGATAAAAATTGTGCTGAGCTGGCACAAATTCTCGTTGACCGCCCATTGCATTTTCAACGCAAACTTTCGGCGGGTCCCCGCCGAAAGTAGTTTTGCAGATCACAACTTTGACCAAAGTATTCGCAATTTCAACTCCACCTTTTCGCGGGGACTGTCCCCGTCGAAAGTATTTCACAATCTTTGACCAAAATAGTTGGGCTTTTTATTGTCCCGGGTATTATTCCCGCCATTACTTTTGGCGGGGAATGCTTAACTTTTGGCGGAGACATGTCCCCGCTAAAAGTTTAGGCGCCAAATTTCCCTCCAAGCTGCAACTTTCTTCCAAAAACTTTTTAATATATATTATAACATACACATAATACATATTAAATCATAAATTCGGCAAAAAAAATACAAAACACACATAACAATGGATGGTTTAACGCCGGAACAGGAGTGGGCAAAGGCTTTATCACACGAGCTCTTGTATAATGAAATTATAAATCATTGGGGCATTGAAATTTTTGATGAATATGGTTCGTACGCGAACTGTGCACCGTGACAGAGAGACCGGATTCTGGTATGGTTGAGGAAAAAGTCATACTATAGAGAGTATTTGGAAGAGGTAGATAATGCTGAAGCTCAACGTGCTGCTGAAGCTCAAGCTGCTGCTGTTGGAGGTGAGGATGAAGCTGAAAGCACGTTTGATGAAGCTGCTGCTGTTGATAATCTGGAAAATAGAATAACAAGTCTTGAAGCTACGTTTGCATATCTCAAGGAAATGAGAGCAAGGAAAGGAAGAGGTGGTGCGAGTTCAAGCAAAGCAAGAGTTAGCCGCAAAAAAAAAGTAAACAGGTTGTTTCATTTGGTTGTCGTGTTGTTTAGTTTGAGTTGTTTTGTTTGGTTGTCGAGTTGTTTAGTTTGAGTTGTTTCGTTTGATCTGGTTCGTTTGCTTGTCGAGTTGTTTAGTTTGAGTCTGTATGAAAATGTATCTGGTTTACAACTCTTGTGTGGTTTGAATAAAATGTTTGCCTTCGTGTTTGAAGCTAAGCGTGTGGTGTTTCGGATTCCTTTATAAACTGCTTAGGTTCTTACTGTGGACGTTTATTAAACTCTTGAGTGTTTGGATAGAAGTTTATGATTTCTAGTGGTAAAGCAACAACAATAACACAACACAACAAACAACATTTTATTAAACAACAACAACAATAACACAACAAACAACAAACAACAATAACACAAGGAACAACAAACAACAAGAATAACATAAGAAACAACAAACAACAACAACAACAACAACAACAACAACAGCATTACATACGAAGATTTTCCATGTCACCTAACAGGTCACGGAGTATTGCATCCGATTGACATGCGTGGTCATTGTTGTCGGGATTCGTTGCCAATGCAAGTCTTGCCTCAAGCAACCTGACTTTTGTCTCTAACACCTGTTTTTGTGCCTCCAGCATATTTATCCTAAGATCTTTTTCATGGCAGTTTGTGCACCCAGAACCGTGAGATGTTGAAGCAGAATATATTACTTGTAATTGTTCATCAAATTCACTCTTCCACATAAAATATCCACATCCATGATCTTTCTCTCTTGGCTTCGAAAGAGGACATGCATAATACTCCCATCCAAGTGTATCTTTTTGATGTGATGTTTTTTTTTTTTTTATATTTCCTGCTCCACAAGTACACATAAAAGGATTATATCGCTGCATCTGGTTGACAGTGTGTGTTTGTAGTTGTGTGTGGTAGAATCGTGATCTGGGTGGCCCGATCTACAAGTTGAGTTGATAAAAGGTGGTGGCCAGAAAAAGATTCCGGCGGCCGGAATCTGCTGGTGTCGCCGGAAAACAGAAACTGTTATATATATATATATATATATATATATATATATATATATATATATATATATATATATATATATATATATATATATATATATATATAGTGAGATGAGTGTGTGTGTGTGTGTGAGATGATATGGGTTAGATGAGTGTGTGTGAGTTTATATGTGAGGATAAGTTGTTAGGTGGTTTTATATCGTGTAATACCACATCATCTCGACTCATTCGTTTAACATCTCGTGTATAACCCTATCATCTCGACTTATTCGTTTAACGTCTCATGCATAACCGTATCATCTCGACTCATTTGTTTAACATCTCGTGCATAACCGTATCATCTCGACTCATTCGTTTAACGTCTCGTGTATAACCGTATCATCTCGACTCATTCGTTTAACATCTCATGCATAACCGTATCATCTCGACTCATTCGTTTAACATCTCGTGTAAAACCGTATCATCTCGACTCATTCGTTTAACATCTCGTGTATAACCGTATCATCTCGACTCATTCGTTTAACATCTCGTGTCGATTCATTCGTTTAACTTCTCGTGAATAACCGTATCATCTTGAATCATTCATTTAACATCTCGTGTATAACCATATCATCTCGACTCATTCGTTTAACATCTCGTGCATAACCATATCATCTCGACTCATTCGTTTAACATCATCTCGACTCATTCGTTTAACATCTCATGTATAACCCTATCATCTCGACTCATTCGTTTAACATATCATGTATAACCCTATCATCTCGACTCATTCGTTTAACATATCGTGTATAACCGTATCATCTCGACTCATTCGTTTAACATCTTGTGCATAACCGTATCATCTCGACTCATTCGTTTAACATCTCGTGTATAACCGTATCATCTCGACTCATTCGTTTAACCTCTCGTGTATAACCGTATCATCTCGACTCATTCGTTTAATATCTCGTGTATAACCGTATCATCTCGACTCATTCGTTTAACTTCTCGTGTATAACCGTATCATCTCGAATCATTCGTTTAACATCTCGTGTATAACCATATCATCTCGACTCATTCGTTTAACATCTCGTGTATAACCGTATCATCTCGACTCATTCGTTTAACATCTTGTGCATAACCCTATCATCTCGACTCATTCATTTAACATCTCGTGTATAACCGTATCATCTCGACTCATTCGTTTAACCTCTCGTGTATAACCGTATCATCTCGACTCATTCGTTTAATATCTCGTGTATAACTGTATCATCTCGACTCATTCGTTTAACTTCTCGTGTATAACCGTTCATCTCGAATCATTCGTTTAACATCTCGTGTATAACCATATCATCTCGACTCATTCGTTTAACATCTCGTGCATAACCATATCATCTCGACTCATTCGTTTAACATCTCGTGTATAACCATATCATCTCGACTCATTCGTTTAACATATCGTTTAATATCTCGTGTATAACCGTATCATCTCGACTCATTCGTTTAACTTCTCGTGTATAACTGTATCATCTCGACCTCTCAGACCTCCCAAGCCCAATGCCAAAATTGGGAAAGGCGGGAAGTCGGTGCGTGGTCCCACAAAGAACACGCGGCTCGGAAATGAGAGGAAAGAGACTGGTCGTCCGGTATCGATCAGATTCCGAAAGAACGACAAAGGGATGTGGGAGCATGTGGGCGACCACGCGAAGTGGTTCTCCAACTTGGTCGGGGAATTGTTACGACAATCAATTCCTATGCATTACAAATCCTGGTCGGCTGTTCCTGCTACCCGCGACGGCCAACATCGACGACCAGCTACACATAAGTTTTTTTTTTATCTTTTATTTTTTTTAATTATTGTGTTTGTTTATTTTAACTTTGCTATTTATTTAAATGTGATTGTTTATTTAAATTTGAATATTTATTTTAATTATATTTTATTGCAGCATTATTTTGATCTCGGCGAGCACCTTGCCAGTGCTGATGGAGAGGATATTGTTAAGAGTATCGAATATTATCTCCAAAAGTAATACGACAACAACAAGTGGCGGCACAAAAAGATAAATTTTACTGAGCAAGGTGGGATGGAGAAGCTGGAGGAGATCAAGGCAAAACGCCCGGAGAACATGTCGGAGTCGGATTGGGCAGAATATGTAAATTTCTGGATCCACACTTTATTATTATTATTATTATTATTATTATTATTGTTATTGTTATTGTTATTGTTATTGTTATTGTTATTGTTATTGTTATTGTTATTGTTAATAATAATAATAATAATAATAATAATAATAATAATAATAATAATAATAATAATAATAATAATAATAATAATAATTCATTTATATAACATTTTTTATTATTTATAATACTCAGGTTAAGCACTGGTCGAACCCGGATAATTTGAAGAAAGGGGAAACCAACAGGCAGAACCGGCTCGCCAATCCGACTGCCAGCCTTCATGGGTCGGATTCGTTAGCTGTGATATGCGATAACTTCGTAAGACGCTTTTTAATCATTTCATTATATATATATATATATATATATATATATATATATATATATATATATATATATATATATATATATATATATATATATATATATATATATAGTGTTTGGTGAGTCGTTATTGAGTTTATTTATAAACAGCTGATACGTGGGAATCGCACCAGGCTTTACCTCTCAAGGGATCTTGAGAAGCTTACAACCCCCACCAGGCAGTGTACCTGATCGTTGTAGTATAGTATAGTGACAAGTACCGGAGGATTGATCGTTCAGCTAGAAATAGTGCTGCTAGGATTAGAAAACCTAAATACTAGTTCTAAAGGTGAAGGATGATTCTTTTTGTATTTTTTATATTTTTTAGAAAGCAAGTAAAAATCTCGAGTTTGAAGGATTTGGGCGGAATTAGTTGCTAGTCAACTAACCCAATACTAAAGATGCAATCAATACTAAAAATGAAAATAAACTAAATTATACTAAGGTTGTGAGCAATAAGTGGAGAAGTTGTGTTTACTTAGATTTCACTACTCCCTAGATATCTTTTACACGTTAATTACTTGTTATAGTTGCGTGGATGACGGATTGTATTCCTTAATACCATTCATGGGGTGGCGCACTTAACTCCCCAATCCTATGAGCTCTTATCTCCTCCTATGCCATGCCCAGCACAACCATAGGGATTATAAATAGTGGCTCATGCATTAAATACAACCAATAAAAATCTAGTGCACATCAGTTCATGTTTCCTAAGACGTTCAAGCAAGTTACCATTTGGAGATCTGCCAGTTTTCTTAAGCCTAACATCAAATTCATTCATCCAAAACAACTATAAACAAGTAATCAACACATAATTAACATCTATGTTTCATTAGATCCAAGCAAACACAAGATAGATCTAGCCTAACATGATGGAATTAAGACAAGACCAAGATATAGACAACCAACACATAGACATATTGATTGAATTAAAAGAATACTTATCTCAATTACACATGAAAGGTATCAAGGGCTTAGAACCCTTGAAAAACCTGTAAAATTCGCACCAAGTTCGTACTTAGGGTTTCTCCAAAACTTCTCTCTTTAATGTGTGAAAATTAGAAAAATATATATAGGAAATAGGGTCTGACGGCGTCAAGACAAATCTTGTGACGCCGTCACCTCGCCGCCAAAATATTTCTCGGACTGCCTTGATCTACTTTTGACGCCGTCATGTGTTAGCATTTTCCAGGCCGTCATGAATTTTACTCTTGACGCCCTACTTCGTGACGCCGTCAAATCTGTACTGGATCGTCATGGAAATTACTCTTGACGCCGTCAGAAATTCCTTCTTGACGCCGTCACCTACTGTTCCCAGCAAGGAAAATTAAGACTTTGGCTTTTTCTTTACTTTTATGCTCCAAAAACGTCCGAATTGCTTCCTTTTCCAGATTTCACTCCCAAAGCACCTAAAATCACAAAAGGAACGATTTAGGGCAATATTTGATCAAATAAATTCAATTCCGGGCTTAAATGACCCCCTAAAAGTGGTTCATTTTTCGCCTCATCATATACCCTTACACTTGAGATTTGCTTGTCCTCAAGCAAATGCGCTTTTATTCTAGTCAAAATACAAGTTAGGGGTCATTTAACACTAAGATAAAAGTAATTACAACAAATAATCGTTCCACTAAAGACCAATAGACAAGCACGGAGGTCATACACAAGCACCTCACAAATAGTGTTTAGATACTCACATCTCTCGGGTGTAATAAAGTAAAAATTACAATATGGAAACGGAAGATATCTCTCACTACCTGTCATAGCAAAATAGATTATCATAGGTTTGGGAAAGGATCAAACCTCCACCACATGGCGTAAGCACCTACGATAAACTATCAAAGAGGTCTTTTAAAGGGTTGTAATGTTAGGTGTAGGGATATGAAATACACAGTTTTGTTGGATAAAGGAAGTTTTACTGGTGGCGAGTTAACAATCTTGGTTAATTACATGTATAATATGGCGTTGCTAAGCCAAGACTAGACTCGACTTAAGCTAATAAATGAAAAATAACAAAAACATAAAATGAACATAGAATAAAAAGGGATGGTAGTCCGTATGTTTTTTCTCTTTTTTTTTCTATTTTTTTTCTTTTTTCTTGATTTTTTCGATTTTTTTTTTTTTTTTTTTTTTTTTTTTTTGCATACACTCTTACCCTACCATCCAAAATAATACATCATAGGGAATAAACATTTCCCTTACACTTGAATTTTTACATACTTTACAATAAACTAATCTAATGACTCGAATTAAGAAAATCAAAACACTTGGAGTACTTTTAAGATTAACGCACATATGGGGGTAATAATATTATGTTCTTCCCCATTACTCCATAAATTAAGTACTTTACCCATGAGTCCCAATCGTCCCAAAACAATATGTATAAGGATACGACTCGACTTAGCAACCATGTAATCAATTAGAAAGTTAACTTAGGGTTTAACAAATAACAATAATGTACTAAAAATGAGCGCATACACGGAAGGCTAAGGCGATTTGGTTGTACATTTAAGTGGGGTGTAACAAATTCTTCCTTTAAGTAAGATGCTTAAAGTTAGAAACGAAAAGATAGGCTTGGAGGGGTGTACTAGGGGTTTCGTGTACTAAAAATGAGTACAACGCTAAGGGTGTGGGAAAAATTAGTTGACTTAACGAGCCAAGTAATATGACTTAAATGGTCAAGTAATTATGATACGGGTTTAACACAAGGGTGATCCTAATGCCTCTTATCATGTAGTAAATCCTACTACACGAATGTAGTCTCACTAGCGGTCTCGGGATGCATCACTAACGCAAGTTCTAGAATCTAAATGCTACCGGTACACTCATAAGCACTAATAGTAAATGCTTTTCCTATCAAATCTAAAGGCGAACCTCACATATTTGGGTGGAAAATTTTTCTGAATATACGGTTTTGTGCTAGTCATACAATCTCCTATCCTTGAGACGCTTGCTATGGCTAAAGTTTCACTCCTAAATGTTGTAAAAAATTTTAAATTTGGCGCTAAAATTGCACTAACAAGTATTTCTCATAGTTTTATTACACATCTACCATTAAACAAAACAAACTCAAGCGAAAGTGCATATGTAAGGTATCATCATTTTACCCTCCCCTTACACTTAAGATGAACATTGTCCCCAATGTTCAAGTAAAGAATGTAAAAGTGAAATAAGTAAAAAGAATGAAATCAAATACTCCCCTGATTCGCTCGGTATGGATAATAAGGTGGCCAGGTTAAATCTTCCTCCAAGAAAATGAACAATCAAAGCTTCCCTTCCAGAATATAAATCATCTTCTTGTCATACATAACCTGTAAATCTGAGAAAATAGACAAAAACAACCTCGCGTAAAATCGGCGGCATCCTACATAAGTTACTAAATCCTAGAAAACAAGATAAGATATAATGCTTGTGGAATGAAGTTTGCAGATTTCCTGGAGATTATAAAACTTAATAATTCACAAAAACCATAAGACTCCGTTAGAAAAACAAAACCGGTAAAATTTCCAGATTTTTTAAACGTGACGCCGTCAAGAGTTAACTCGTGACGCCGTCAGAAGTGACCTGCAGAAATTCTTATGTTAAGTTTCTGGAAAATTTCTGGAAAAACTTGGTCCTACTTCTTGGAAAATCCTGCAAAACTTCATTATGACTCAATACAAGCATTTGACTCTAACAAATACGAATATACATGTTCATTTAATATTGTGGAGAATCATGATCGGTTTGTTTCTTAAAAACATATTTGGGGTTTCCCCTTACACTTATCTTTTGCAAAAATACCTTTAGGTGGAGTTAAGACTAGGCCAAAACAACAAAGTAAAGTATTTTCACTATTTAATTGAGAAACATGATCTACCAACAATAAAAATAAAGCATGCATATGGAAGCAAATAACAAACAAACAAAATAAAATCACACAAAACATGGGTTGCCTCCCAAGAAGCGCTTTTCTTTATTTACGAGTCTTGTAGCTAGACTCAAGGTCATGGGTTACTACGTGACCTTATTTCGCAATAGAAATGCGGTTTTGAAACTTCTAATCACTCTTCCATCCCACTTGTATTCCGGGCCTAAAGCCAAACATCCCGAATACTTAATTTTATTTCCTCTCTGGTTGACATCACTAACCTCAAATATTGGAATGTTGTCGACATCTAGACCATCAATACCCTTGAACTTTTCGAACTTATAAGGCATCATGTACTTAACACACCCAGTTTCTTTGGAAAATGTAACGGTGCCTTCATCCTTATCATAAATCATGTTGGATGTATTGATGAAGGGTTTTCCCAGAACTATTTCTCCTAAATGCTGATCTATAATTCCCTTCACATCTTCTAAGATCATGAAATCACATTGATAAACGAAATCCCCAATAAAAATGTGTAAACCTCTAGCAATACCTATGAAATTGAATAGTCGATTGGGGTTATAGGGGTCTTGTCTAGGTTTCAGCTCATTGCTCATGATCCAATTATAATAGAGCCTAGACATAACATTCATTGGGGCTTGCAAGTCAACATAGGTATGCTCCCTAAACATATGACCAATCATGCATGGAACCTTCACATTAAAATAGCCCCCCCTTTTAATCCATGGGTTCTTTCGATGTTTAGCGGGACAAGGATATTTCAAAAGAAAGTTATGGTGACTTAATGCTTCAAGAATTGGTGAAGAGTTTTGAAATACTTCTAAATCATCCCTAGACTCCATTGTTTTGTTGTTGTAAAAGACGGTGTTATTTTCACAATGGTCTATTTTCAGCTCCCTTTCTTTTTTAATTAACTCATTAAGCTCATTAAACCCCTTAATTTCTCTTTCCATTCGGTTGCGTAGTAAAAATCTTTTTTCAATTTCCAAACGTCGGCTTTTAGTTTCCATAATGACACACTTTTTGCGAACAAAAACACAAAGAAATAAGATAGACTAAAGAAAACCTAAAAATAAAAATAAAATCTCACTAGAAAGGAATCTAGCAAGTAGACCTAATAAAAAGAGATTCTAACCTAGACAATAACTATTCCCCGGGCTGCGGCGCCAAAAACTTGATCCGTGGGAATCGCACCAGGCTTTACCTCTCAAGGGATCTTGAGAAGCTTACAACCCCCACCAGGCAGTGTACCTGATCGTTGTAGTATAGTATAGTGACAAGTACCGGGGGATTGATCGTTCAGCTAGGAATAGTGTCGCTAGGATTAGAAAACCTAAATACCAGTTCTAAAGGTGAGGGATAATTCTTTTTGTATTTTTTATATTTTTTAGAAAGCAAGTAAAAATCTCGGGTTTGAAGGATTTGGGCGGAATTAGTTGCTAGTCAACTAACCCAATACTAAAGATGCAATCAAAATAAAATACTAAAAATGAAAATAAACTAAATTATACTAAGGTTGTGAGCAATAAGTGGAGAAGTTGTGTTTACTTAGATTTAACTACTCCCTAGATATCTTTTACACGTTAATTACTTGTTATAGTTGCGTGGATGACGGATTGTATTCCTTAATACCATTCATGGGGTGGCGCACTTAACTCCCCAATCCTATGAGCTCTTATCTCCTCCTATGCCATGCCCAGCACAACCATAGGGATTATAAACAATGGCTCATGCATTAAATACAACCAATAAAAACCTAGTGCACATCAGTTCATGTTTCCTAAGACGTTCAAGCATGTTACCATTTGGAGATCTGCCAGTTTTCTTAAGCCTAACATCAAATTCATTCATCCAAAACAACTATAAACAAGTAATCAACACATAATTAACATCTAGGTTTCATTAGATCCAAGCAAACACAAGATAGATCTAGCCTAACATGATGGAATAAAGACAAGAACAAGATATAGACAACCAACACATAGACATATTGATTGAATTAAAAGAATACTTATCTTAATTACACATGAAAGGTATCAAGGGCTTAGAACCTTTGAAAAACCTGTAAAATTCGCACCAAGTTCGTACTTAGGGTTTCTCCAAAACTTCTCTCTTTAATGTGTGAAAATTAGAAAAATATATATATGAAATAGGGTCTGACGGCGTCAAGACAAATCTTGTGACGCCGTCACCTCGCCGCCAAAATATTTCTCGGACTACCTTGATCTACTTTTGACGCCGTCATGTGTTAGCATTTTTCAGGCCGTCATGAATTTTACTCTTGACGCCCTACTTCATGACTCCGTCAAATCTGTACTGGATCGTCATGGAAATTACTCTTGACGCCGTCAGAAATTCCTTCTTGACGCCGTCACCTACTGTTCCCAGCAAGGAAAATTAAGACTTTGGCGTTTTCTTCACTTTTATGCTCCAAAAACGTCCGAATTGCTTCCTTTTCCAGATTTCACTCCCAAAGTACCTAAAATCACAAAAGGAACGATTTAGAGCAATATTTGATCAAATAAATTCAATTCCGGGCTTAAATGACCCCCTAAAAGTGGTTCATTTTTCGCCTCATCAACAGCTGAGAGAATCCACCGACGCTGTGGATGGTAGAGACTTGATCGCGATGTACAGACACAACCATACGAGAGACGGCGTTTGGGAGTCTAGATTGTATGAGACTAGATGTGTAAGTATAATTTATTTCCATAAAACTCACCCACATTAATGCAAATATAATAAATCACGACTTATGTATTACTTTGCTTATTTTTTTGTAAAACAGAACCAGATGATACAGATGCGGACGGAGAGCACCTCCGGGGGGACGACTGATGAGGCGAAAAATGATCCGTTTTTAGGGGGTCATTTAAGCCCGAATTCGAATTTATTTGATCAAATATTGCCCTAAATCGTTCCTTTTGTGATTTTAGGTACTTTGGGAGAGAAATCTGGAAAAGGAAGCAATTCGGACGTTTTTGGAGCATAAAAGTGAAGAAAACGCCAAAGTCTTAATTTTCCATGCTGGGAACAGTAGGTGACGGCGTCAAGAGCAACTCCTTGACGGCGTCAAGAGCAAAATTCCATGACGGTCCAGTAGAGATTTGACGGCGTCATGAAGGTAGGGCGTCAAGAGTAAAAAGTCATGACGGCCTGGAAATGATTAATACTTGACGGCGTCAAATGTAGATCAAGGCAGTCCGAGAAGAGTTTTGGCGGCGAGGTGACGGCGTCACCTAATTGGTCTTGACGCCGTCAGACCCATTTTTCTATATATAGTTTTCTAATTTTTCACATTTAGAGAGAGAAGTTTTGGGAGAAACCCTAAGTACGATTTTGGTGTAACTTTACAGGTTTTTCAAGGGTTCCAACCCCTTGATACCTTGCATGTTTAATCAAGATAAGTGTTCCTTCAATTCAATCAATATGTCTATGTGTTGGTTGTCTATATCTTGTTCTTATCTTAATTTCATCATGCTAGGCTAGATCTATCTTGTGTTTGCTTAGATCTAATGAAACCTAGATGTTGATTATGTGTTGATTACTTGTTTATTCTTGTCTTGGATGAATGATTTATATGTTAGGCTTAAGAAAACTGGCAGATCTCCAATTAGTAACATGCTTGAACGTCTTAAGAAACATGAACCGACGCGCACTAGGTCTTTATTGGTTGTATTTAATGCATGAGCCACTGTTTACAATCCCTATAGTTGTGCTGGGCATGGTGTAGGAGGAGATAAGAGCTCATAGAATTGGGGAGTTAAGTGTGCCACCCCATGAATGGTATTAAGGAATACGATCCGTCATCCATGCAATTATAACAAGTAATTAACGTGTAAAAGATGTCTAGGGAGTAGTGAAATCTAAGTAAACACATTTTCTCCAATTACTGCTCACAACTTTAGTATAATTAGTTTATTTTCATTTTTAGTATTTTATTTTGATTGCATCTTAGTATTGGGTTAGTTGATTAGCAACTAATTCCGCCCAAATCCTTCAAACCCGAGAATTTTACTTGCTTTCCATAAAATATAAAAATACAAAAAATAATCTTCCCTCATCTTTAGAACTAGTATTTAGGTTTTCTAATCCTAGCGACACTATTCCTAGCTGAACGATCAATCCCCCGGTACTTGTCACTATACTATATTACAACGATCAGGTACACTGCCTGGTGGGGGTTGTAAGCTTCTCAAGATCCCTTGAGAGGTAAAGCCTGGTGCGATTCCCACGTATCAAGTTTTTGGCGCCGCAGCCCGGGGAATAGTTATTGTCTAGGTTAGAATTTCTTTTTACTAGGTCTACTTGCTAGATTCCTTTCTAGTAAGATTTTATTTTTATTTTTAGGTTTTCTTTAGTCTATCTTATTTCTTTGTGCCTTTGTTCGTAACCACCCAACATCATGGACAACGGGAACATCTTTGAACCCGTCATCCCACCACAACAAAACCCACCATTAGAACCCCTTAGGCCCCGAACCTTAGGAGAGTATTCCCGACCTAGCCATCAAGGCTACCAAAACACCATTGAGCTCACCGGAGCCAATGTGACCCCCTTGCGATCCAACACCATCCGGTTGGTGCAAAGCGGATGTGCATTCCATGGACTTCGTTCCGAAGATCCAAACCAATATCTTAAGGACTTCCTCAAAATCGTAGATTCCATAGACCTAGATGTTGCAACTAGAGAGACTACCCGTTTACGCCTATTCCAATTCTCTCTACGGGATCAAGCTAGTCAATGGCTTGAGCGTTTACCCGCGGGATCCATCACCACATGGGATGATCTCACCACTCGTTTCCTTGCTCAATTTTTCCCACCGGGGAGAACTACTAAGCTTAGGAATGACATCTTGATGTTCCAACAACGTCAAAATGAATCTCGTTATGAAGCATGGACTCGTTTCAAGGACTTACTCCAAAAAGTCCCTCATCATGGCATAGATCTTTGGCTCAAAGTCCAAATCTTTTATGACCATATCGATCTCTCCACGAGGCGAGCCATTGACCAATCGGCCGGTGGTAAGCTACGTGATCTTAGTGCGGAACAATCATGGGAACTCATAGAAGATCTTGCTCTCTATGACAACGAAAGTTGGAATGATCCCCGTGACTTGAACAAAATGGTCAAGGCAATATCTTTGCCTTCGAACAATTCTAGCACTCCCGACCGTAGGATCATGGAACTTGAGGACCAAGTCAAGTTTCTCATGAAATCTTACGAAGCTCCTAAGCCTTCAAGCCAAGTGAACAAAATCACTTCTTCATGCGAATTATGTAGTGGTCCCCATGACACTCGTGATTGTGTGGAACTCCCCGGAATAGCTTTTGCGGACTACGCATCCTCGCGTACCGACGAAGCGAGAGATAAGTGGTACACTTTCAAGCCCGAGCCAAACACTTACGGTGATTCATACAACCCCTCTTGGAAAAATCACCCAAACCTTAGGTGGAAACAAAATCAACCCAATTCTTCCAATCCGCCTAATCGTTACCAACCAAACGGTCCACCATCCAACCGTACTTTCAACAACAATCCTTCTAACAACTATGGTAGTACCAACAATCTTGAAGGATTAATGTCAAAGTTCATGGCATCTCAAGAAGCTCGTATAGCTAGGTTCGAAACCGAATTCAACCAACAACAAACGGAGATGACCAACAAGATTGACAACTTGTTGAAAGCCCTCAACAACCAAGCATTAATCACACCTAGGAAGGACACTAGGGACACCAATAGTGGAATCCAAATTAAGGACCCCTCATCATCCAAACATGTCCACTTTGTCAATGTTGTCACCATTAAGCCGATAGATAAGGAGATAGAGGAGAGTGACAAGGATGAAGTTAGAGTAGAAGCCGATATTAAGGATGAGAGTAGGGAAGTTGAGGTTAATAAGGATGAGGAATTAGAGGAGGTAGAGCCTATAGAAAAATACTTTGATAAGTTGCCCACCGAGGAAGAACGGGAGTACCATAAGGATTTATTCGATAGTCCTGAGAGACCATATATCTTCGGCACACCATTTATCAAAATGGGAGACCCCTCTAACATTAACATCCCATGCAATATCGGGCACATGCATATATGGAAAGCTTACATCGACCCTAGTCCCCCGTTAACATCATGACTAGGACTTATTACAATTGGGTAATGAAGAAGCAACTTAACTTTAGGATGATGCCCAACAAGAATCTGATAAGTAATTTTGCAGGAAGGGTGAAGGGATTGCATGTAATTATTGGGAATCTCACCTATAAGATCGATTTCATGATAGTGGAAGACATTCGTCCGGTAATAGATGTTTGCCTAAGCCAAATAATATTCAGAAAACCATTTGTTGAGGCCACTAGGATGAGTTATGATCCGACATTAGGGATAGTTAGATTTAAGGAGGAGAATGATGAGGTTGCCTATCAAATGCCCTACAAGATTGAGCAATACCGCCTTCTCTCTAATTTCGAAAAAGAACACAAGCAAGCGACTTATTATAGGAATGAGAAGGATAGACGTAGAGGAGTAGAATATGTAAAGAATAGGATACTTGGTTTCTATAAAGAATGCTTACAACTAGGTCCGGAATACAAAACTGGTTTAGAAGATGACCTAGAAAGTGAAACCAATGATGAGGTCACGTAGTAACCCATGACCTTGAGTCTAGCTACAAGACTCGTAAATAAAGAAAAGCGCTTCTTGGGAGGCAACCCATGTTTTGTGTGATTTTATTTGTTTGATTGTTATTTGCTTCCGTATGCATGCTTAATTTTTATTGTTGGTAGATCATGTTTCTCAATTAAAAAGTGGAAATACTTTACTTTGTTGTTTTGGCCTAGTCTTAACTCCACCTAAAAGTATTTTTGCAAAAGATAAGTGTAAGGGGAAACCCCAAATATGTTTTTAAGAAACAAACCGATCATGATTCGCCACAATATTAAATGAACATGTATATTCGTATTTGTTAGAGTCAAATGCTTGTATTGAGTCATAATGAAGTTTTGCAGGATTTTCAAGGAAGTAGGACCAAGTTTTTCCAGAAATTTTCCGGAAACTTAACATAAGAATTTCTGCAGGTCAATTCTGACGGCGTCAGGAGTTTACTCTTGACGGCGTCAGGTGTAAAAATCTGGAAATTTTACCGGTTTTGTTTTTCTAACGGAGTCTTATGGTTTTTGTGAATTATTAAGTTTTATAATCTCCAGGAAATCTGCAAACTTCATTCCACAAGCATTATATCTTATCTTGTTTTCTAGGATTTAGTAACTTATATAGGATGCCGCCGATTTTACGCGAGGTTGTCTTGTCTATTTTGTCAGGTTTTACAGGTTATGTATGACAAGAAGATGATTTATATTCTGGAAGGGAAGCTTTGATTGTTCATTTTCTTGGAGGAAGATTTAAACTGGCCACCTATTATCCATACCGAGCGAATCAGGGGAGTATTTGATTTCATTCTCTTTACTTTTTCACTTTTACATTCTTTACTTGAACATTGGGGACAATGTTCATCTTAAGTGTAAGGGGAGGGTAAAAAGATGATACCTTACATATGCACTTCGCTTGAGTTTGTTTTGTTTAATGGTAGATGTGTAATAAAACTATGAGAAATACTTGTTAGTGTAATTTTAGCGCCAAATTTAAAATTTTTTACAACATTTAGGAGTGAAACTTTAGCCATAGCAAGCGTCTCATGGATAGGAGATTGTATGACTAGCACATAACCGTATATTCAGAAAAATTTTCCACCCAAATATGTGAGGTTCTCCTTTAGATTTGATAGGAAAAGCATTTATTATTAGTGCTTATGAGTGTACCGGTAGCATTTAGATTCTAGAACTTGCGTTAGTGATGCATCCCGAGACCGCTAGTGAGACTATATTCGCGTAGTAGGATTTACTACATGATAAGAGGCATTAGGATCACCCTTGTGTTAAACCCGTATCATAATTACTTGACCATTTAAGTCATATTACTTGGCTAGTTAAGTCAACTAATTTTTCCCACACCCTTAGCGTTGTACTCATTTTTAGTACACGAAACCCCTAGTACACCCCTCCGAGCCTATCTTTTCATTTCTAACTTTAAGCATTTTACTTAAAGGAAGAATTTGTTACACCCAACTTAAATGTACAACCAAATCGCCTTAGCCTTCCGTGTATGCGCTAATTTTTAGTGCATTATTGTTATTTGTTAAACCCTAAGTTAACTATCTAATTGATTACATGGTTGCTAAGTCGAGTCATATCCTTGTACATATTGTTTTGGGACGATTGGGACTCATGGGTAAGTGCTTATTTTATGGAGTAATGGGGAAGAACATCATTTATTACCCCCATATGTACGTTAATCTTAAAAGTGCTCCAGGTGTTTTGATTTTCTTAATTCGAGTCATTAGATTAGTTAATTGTAAAGTATGTAAAAATTCAAGTGTAAGGGGAGTGTCCATTCCCTATGATGTATTATTTTGGATGGTAGGGTAAAAGTGTATGCAAAAAAAAAAAAAAAAAAAAAAAAAAAAAAAAAAAAAAAAAAAAATAGAAAAAAGGAAAAATAGAAAAAACATACGGACTACCATCCCGTTTCATTCTATGTTCATTTTATATTTTTGTTATTTTTCATTTATTAGCTTAAGTCGAGTCTAGTCTTGGCTTAGCAACGCTACATTGTACATATAATTAACCAAGATTGTTAACTCGCCACCAGTAAAACTTCCTTTATCCAACAAAACCGTGTATTTCATATCCCTACACCTAACGTTACAACCCTTTAAAAGACCTCTTTGATAGTTTATCCTAGGTGCTTACACCATATGGTGGAGGTTTGATCCTTTCCCAAGCCTATGGTAATCTATTTTGCTATGACAGGTAGTGAGAGATGTTTTCCATTTCCATATTGTAATTTACACTTTATTACACCCGAGAGATGTGAGTTTCTAAACACTATTTGTGAGGTGCGTGTGTATAACCTCCGTGCTTGTCTATTGGTCTTTAGTGGAACGATTATTTGTTGTAATTACTTTTATATTAGTGTTAAATGACCCCTAACTTGTATTTTGAGTAGAATAAAAGCGCATTTGCTTGAGGACAAGCAAATCTCAAGTGTAAGGGTATATGATGAGGCGAAAAATGATCCGTTTTTAGGGGGTCATTTAAGCCCGAATTCGAATTTATTTGATCAAATATTGCCCTAAATCGTTCCTTTTGTGATTTTAGGTACTTTGGGAGAGAAATCTGGAAAAGGAAGCAATTCGGACGTTTTTGGAGCATAAAAGTGAAGAAAACGCCAAAGTCTTAATTTTCCATGCTGGGAACAGTAGGTGACGGCGTCAAGAGCAACTCCTTGACGGCGTCAAGAGCAAAATTCCATGACGGTCCAGTAGAGATTTGACGGCGTCATGAAGGTAGGGCGTCAAGAGTAAAAAGTCATGACGGCCTGGAAATGATTAATACTTGACGGCGTCAAATGTAGATCAAGGCAGTCCGAGAAGAGTTTTGGCGGCGAGGTGACGGCGTCACCTAATTGGTCTTGACGCCGTCAGACCCATTTTTCTATATATAGTTTTCTAATTTTTCACATTTAGAGAGAGAAGTTTTGGGAGAAACCCTAAGTACGATTTTGGTGTAACTTTACAGGTTTTTCAAGGGTTCCAACCCCTTGATACCTTGCATGTTTAATCAAGATAAGTGTTCCTTCAATTCAATCAATATGTCTATGTGTTGGTTGTCTATATCTTGTTCTTATCTTAATTTCATCATGCTAGGCTAGATCTATCTTGTGTTTGCTTAGATCTAATGAAACCTAGATGTTGATTATGTGTTGATTACTTGTTTATTCTTGTCTTGGATGAATGATTTATATGTTAGGCTTAAGAAAACTGGCAGATCTCCAATTAGTAACATGCTTGAACGTCTTAAGAAACATGAACCGACGCGCACTAGGTCTTTATTGGTTGTATTTAATGCATGAGCCACTGTTTACAATCCCTATAGTTGTGCTGGGCATGGTGTAGGAGGAGATAAGAGCTCATAGAATTGGGGAGTTAAGTGTGCCACCCCATGAATGGTATTAAGGAATACGATCCGTCATCCATGCAATTATAACAAGTAATTAACGTGTAAAAGATGTCTAGGGAGTAGTGAAATCTAAGTAAACACATTTTCTCCAATTACTGCTCACAACTTTAGTATAATTAGTTTATTTTCATTTTTAGTATTTTATTTTGATTGCATCTTAGTATTGGGTTAGTTGATTAGCAACTAATTCCGCCCAAATCCTTCAAACCCGAGAATTTTACTTGCTTTCCATAAAATATAAAAATACAAAAAATAATCTTCCCTCATCTTTAGAACTAGTATTTAGGTTTTCTAATCCTAGCGACACTATTCCTAGTTGAACGATCAATCCCCCGGTACTTGTCACTATACTATACTACAACGATCAGGTACACTGCCTGGTGGGGGTTGTAAGCTTCTCAAGATCCCTTGAGAGGTAAAGCCTGGTGCGATTCCCACGTATCAACGACCATGTCTGACCTCGATATTATGCGCCACGTGATCGGTGGCAAGCAGCGAGGTCATATTCCTGGCATAGGTCTAGTCTTACCCGGCGGTGGTCGTCAGACGACCCTCAGCGCCGCACGAGCTTGTGATCAAGCCTCCGCGTCCTCCCTGCACGAAACAGTCCAGAAGCAAACCAGGAGATGTCCCAGCAAAGGACACTGATTGATATGTTGTTGGGGTGGGCTAAGACATAGTCGGGGTTCCCCGCTAAGCTAGCGACTCAGGCGACGACATCGGGATCCCAGGAGGCTTCACCAGGTGAATCTACAGGTACCCCGAAGGAAGGGAGTGGGGCTAGTGGGGCTAGTAGGGGGGGGGGGGGTGGGGGGACTCAGGAGTAGCGTATGGGTTGTTTGGGTTGATTTATATTTGTTTTGGGTTATGGACAAATGTTTGGATAGTTTCATGGATTATTATGTCTTTATGTAGTTTATGTGTTAGGATTCCCGCTACATTGTTCCCACGTATAGTTTTGTAGCGTATAGCGGATAGCTAGCTTATGTAGTGATCATGTGATAACGGTTTTTTAACCGTATTTTGCGAATTTGGATACAAACACATGATTATGTTAATTTTTAACAAATTTGGATATGTATCATAATATGTTTGGCAAATTTGTGACTTGAGTGTCTTGTGGTGTTGTAATTAGATTATATACAGGTTGTGAATTTGTAGTGATAATGTAGATTTTTTCAGGAAAAAATCTGGAAATTACCCATTTTGCAGCAATTTGCTGCAAAATGGGTCAGTCACTTTTAGCAGGGACATGTCCACGCCAAAAGGTTGCTGCATTATTAGTGAGCACAACTTTCAGCGGGGACACGTCCCCGCCAAAAGTAAGTACCATTTACGTGTAAAATACTTTTAGCGGGGAACTGTCCCCGCCAAAAGTAAGTACCATTTACGTGTAAAATAGCGGGGACATGGCTCCGCCAAAAGTCTTGCCACGCTGGCAAGTTTGACTTGACCAAAATTATCCACGCTGGCAGTGTGGGTCCCACGTGTCACCGCCAAAAGAGATGTTAGTCGCCGCCGAAAGTTTACAGCGAAGGGCTTTAGCCGAGTCACTTTCGGCGGGGACATGTCCCCGCCGAAAGTGTTGGGCGGGGAGAAGTCCTCGCTGAAAGCGAGGAAATGTCCCCGCTAAAAGCAGCCTATGTTGTAGTGCGAGTCGTGTTCGGGTTGACCTATTTTCGGGTTCGCGGGTTAGTATACATCTCCCGTTTATTCATTGTTTCCAGAAACTCAATCATAACCTAGACCAGCATATCACATATATCCCGTTTAACATGCTTAAATAAATATGTCAAATGGTGGAGAAGATTGATGGTTTGAAGATTTAAATCCAAAAATGTTACAAATAACTATATAACAATTTCAATGATATCTGAGTTATAATTTAAAGTCATTGTCATATTCAGTACATAACAAAATGCATTTGATCCAAATTAAACATAAAATCAGAGTTATATATTTTATTTTTTAGAAGGTTATATACTTAAACAGGTTCACGGGTTGACCTGTTTAATACATATTAAACTCAAAAAATTCGACCCGTTTATTAAACAGTTTAGATGGATTAACATGTTTATCCTCAACCCAAACTCGTCTAACCTCATGCTGGTTCATGTCATTTAGCGTGTCTCCTTGAGATTTGCCACCCCTATACTGTTGGAATTATAATATCATGACAATCATATAAATAAACCAAATACATCAAGTAAGCATATGCGGAAGCGTTATAACAAGATCATATAACATGTAATTAATTAATCAATATTAAATAGTAAACGTACCTTTGTGATTCTAGCCCGAAAAAGAATCAATTGCAATCTTCAATTCAAGAACCCTAATTAGGGTTTATGTGGATTATAAGAATTACCCCTTACCTCTTTTGTAATTCAATCCAAGATACAATCAATAGTGTGATTGTGTCACGTTCTTGTACACACGTACTATAACGTATTAAAGTTATGCTAGTAATTAAATCACAAAACTTAAACCAAGACAATTTTTTTTTACAAAAAAATCAATCATCCCTTGGAGAGGGTATGAGTCGATCGACCAAAGAAAAAGAACAAGGAGAAAAGATTTTAGGTTTTTGTGTGTGTGCACGAGAGTACCAAAAACCTAAACCTTTGATGTGTATATATACTAGAAGAAACGTAGAGATCAAGTTTTGTGTGGGTTGGGTAAACCCAATACAAATCCGATAGGCCCTCAAAGGAATGAGGGGATCTGGAATCTTCTTAACTTCCAATTTCATTCTAGTCCTCGTTCTTTTAATTTAACATCCATTAGTCATATATCTTAAATACTAATAAACGTTTATATGTTTTGTGATAATTAATAAATGAATACAACGTTTATATTCAAGTATTAATCTTTAATACTCATACGTAAAGTGTGCAATCCCGTGATCTCGAGTTCGATCCTAACATACGACTACTAAAATAATGTCCATAATCTAACAGCTCCCACTTGGACATATTTTAATAGTGTAATCACATCGGTTAGCATCTAGCAACACTTCGATGCCTCTAGTACGACCTCGAGTAAGGCTCCTGGAAAACCTTTTAATTATTTCTCATTATTATTATTCTTTTGTTTCTAATACCATTTTAATAAGGATATGGATTAAAGTCATTCCTTAATTAACCATTCTGTTTCTCGTTGTTTATGATTGATCAAGATTACCAAATCTTCTGAACATATTCAGGGGAGATCTTGGGTGTGGCCACACATACATCTTACCAACCCTACGAGGAGCCCAGCAGTATTAAACTCCAAAAAATAAATTTGAAGGAACAAATTCTATCTTGAATACAAGCAAAACCCACAAACTTTGTAACACTTTCGAAAACAACCCTTATGACTACCAGTTACGTATAGCGTTAAGTTGTTCCACAAAAATGTACTACATTCATGACACTTATCTTGCATCTCAAGTCTGAGGATAACTTCTCATGATTTACTTAATAACAAAATCCATAAAGTAACATCATGTAGTTGGGATAAGTCCTATATTCGGTACCATTGAATATCATCTGAAATGGCATGACTACGCATCAATATACTTTAAGTATATTATACCAACCTTCAGATTTGTCTTGATTTAATAATATTCCCATATTATTAACTGACAATGGACAATTTAGAATAACCTTTATTCATGGATTAAACATACAAATATAGGATACAATTTATTATAAATTAAACATATCATGTATTTAAATTTATTATAATAATTGTTTAACATCCCTTATCCAAATACTAAATAGATCAATGCATGATAACTCTTGTTGATGAATTATGTCTCAAGTAATGACATTCATACTTGTTGACAAGACATAGATCATCCAACTTTGATCTATCGGAATTTTGAGAATACTTATTTTAAGAATTCAGCTAGTGAAGTTCTTGTATGTACATACTCAACTCTTTTGATAATGCCATATATTAGTTCATAAAATGTGTGACATCCTTAACCACCAATTTATGATAATCAAACTTTTAAACATTTTAAAGTTTAAGTATTCTTATTCTCTTAATGTATAATGCAACTATGCTTTTAGTAAGCATAACTAGTAATAGCCAAGGATGAAATCCTTACCATAACTAGTATTGAGTGTCATCTCAATTTCATTAGCATCATTGTATGCAAACAACAATATGCTATTAAAACTTTCCGTAAACATTAATATCTATTGTGTAATGTTTGATGCCTTTCAAACTTTCAAGTTTGTTGGCTATAACAATTTTCACAACAATTGAAAAATTGTTCATTTATAGAATTTGGAAGCTGTTCCAGATTAAGGATGTGATTCTATAATCAAACATATTCCTTTTAGAATATTACACAAGTCATCTAATAACTTTTAATTAGATATTAATATTGCCAAATCATCTTATAATCAAGCATGATACAACAAAACATGATGTACATGAAAAATCTATGAGTCATACTTAGATTTTATTCATGTCATACATATCTATTTAGACTTTCTAAATAATATATCATGTTATATTAGATTTATTTACTGCTCATGTTTCAACAATAAACATTGATTCCAAGGTTGTATGTCTTATTTTCTAAATCTTCAAAGTAAAGTTTCATTCCAAACTAAGACTTAACTTTTAACTTATATGGAATGTTACCCTTTATATGTTCTACAACATATATGATTTAAGAAATTAAACATAATATTCCCACTAGCTTTTAGGAATACATAGAAATTATCTTATTTCAATTATAAATTAAAACATGAATTTAATAATTAAAGATAAGACTAATCTTCTAGATGCATGCATTTATCCATCCATGGATTATTGCACTTTGTACACTTCCAAAGATTTATTTAAATTCATAAACTCCTTTTAATTACTTGTCGTCCTCGCTTAAGTAATCACTCAATAAAGAGTTTTGATAGTCTATTATCAATTTCATAAATATGACAATCATAATCTTTATATATTTAATGTGTTTAGAAAAGAATATTCAATCACAGTTAATTGCTTAAGTGTGATTAATAATCTTGTCATAAAACATACATTAAATACGTGCACAATTTTGTCTATATGATTTATATACAAAGATTTAAACCACAATGATTACCTTATCTTTGAAGAAACTCATCCTCATTTTCTAGTCTAACTATTAAGATAAACCAATTTTCTAAAATTGATTATCTTTATGGACATCATCTTAATCATTCATATCATGTATACTTTATCCAATTTCATATTTGGTAATGTATCATAATGATTATCAGGTTTACAATAATCCTGTAAATCATAGTCCTCAGCATATTAATCAAATATTTGAGATATATTGCTATTCTATGAATGATAATTCCATCATCTTGAGATTTAACATTTAAATGTCAACCTTTATTATCATGTTGAGATTTAACATTCAAATGTCAAACTTAATCATGATATTTACTAGTGTATTTTAGAAGATTTTGTATCTTGTAATTTTATCTTTTAAAGATCAAAACTCCCACTTGCTTTTAGCAATTTAAAGACTATCTTTTAAATACTTAGCAAATAAAGCAACAATACAATATTCTCTTTTGGGATATTACAAATACATATTGACAGTTCCTGGCTTTACTTTGTTAATAACCTCTTCATAAGCAGTTAAACAAATTTAGAACTTCAATTTAAGACTTTAATGTGATTCATCACATTCATCATATTCCATCATATGATAATGTCTTATTAATCTTCTAGGTTGGAGTTTTATTAAATATGTCCAAGTCATACTCAACATTCTAACCTTGATAACTTATGGAAGAAAAGAAGTCATAGTTATCTTTAATCAAACAATATAACAAGAGTTTGATTTTCCTAACCGAACATACCAAAAACATTTGGTATTTCATTAGTATCAATATTGCAAGACAATCTAACAATATTTAAGATAACCATATTCGTTTTGACTTGTCTATTTACCAACTAATACATTTTGATGGTATAATAATTTTCAAGTCAATTACATGCTTTATAACACAAGTACTTTTTTACAAAGTCACTTCATGTCCATGTCTTTATAAGAAAACATAACCTGTTATAATCCCACTATACGTTATAAGTCATTTAACAATTTAATGACTTCATGTATATGTCTTAATAAAAAACATAACAAGATAACGTCTTACTTTACTATAAGTCTTGTAACAATTAAAAGACTTTCTGTTTATATCTTTACAATGAAACATAAACATGTTTAACTAAAGTGATTATAAACACTATCTCTTGGTTTCAATAGTAATTTCAAGTTAATTTATTACTTCATAATAATGTAAATAACATTATTTCTTCATTTATTTATGTCATTCAAAGAACACATAAATATTCAGATTGAAGTAGCATTAGATTACTTAATTAATTTATGTCATTCCTTGAATTCATAAATATACTAATTAAAGGAGTCTTGATATCATATTGACACATGTTCTAATAGGTATCTAATTTAGAAACAGCAAATTCTCATAGTTCAATTACATCAGTTGATCTGCTAGTAATGAAAATATGAAATTCACCTTGTTGTTGCAATCTAGCTAAGCTCTCACATAAAATAAATTGTAACACCAAGTGTTTCTTGAATTAGATTAGTATAATTCATATTAGCACATTATTCTCTTACCTTGCAGTCAAGAGAATCCATTAAATCATATCTTTATGAGTTGTTTCTTGCACACATTAAAGATAACATTTCTCCCACTTGTGCATGGAACAACCTCATATAGTTGATAAACAACACGCCATGCATTTGTTTATGTGATCAATATGATTGTGTCATAGATTTTAGCATAACAAGTAGATGTAGAACAACAATGTCTAGTAAGAAAACGTACAAGACTATCCTTAAAAGTATGAGTGTCTACACTTGGAAAGTAATTATCTTTAGCTACCAAGATGTCAAAGCTTGTAACTCCCACTAAATTAAAGATCATTACAATAATTTCTTATTCAGTAATAAGTACACACTACTCCCACTAAATTTGACAACATTTAAAATGTTTCATATCCAGTGAAAGAAAATAGTGTACTTTTAACTTTCCTACACCTTTAATTGTCCATACGTAACAATTACTTATGCACTAAAAGTGTATTATACTACGTAAATGATGGACTATCCACCAAATGCCTTTAACTTAAAAAATTGGGCATGCAATTTCTTCCTTAACAGGTCTACCATCCTACAATGTATGTAGCACCTTTAAAATAGTCAAAACAACTAGTTTGTCTTTAAACATTTTGCAGTAATTAGTCTAGCTTCTAATTATAATAACTCATAAAATGTCATACATAATTTTCTGTTAACCAAATATCATATTTGTTACTAAAAATTTGATCACCGAATGAGGATGATAAAATCCCTATGAAAAATATTCGCAATTTTCTTAACTATTAAAAAATTTGCTATGAGTTATATTAGAATTTAGACATATCTAATATTCCTATTATCCTTTCTCATTCATGAAAAGGAATAGGATTGTGTCTCACTCTTCTTTCATAGAAAGGAGACTTCATTTGTCTTTTATGTAAATTATTCTTAATCAAACTTTTGTTTGAAAACAGAACGAGATCAATTTACCAAAACCCAAAGTGCATTTCGGTTTGAACGTTGCATTAATACATTAAAACGAATTACAAAATTCAATTTCAGTATTTTCAATAATTAGGTCTTTAAGAAAATAATATACCCATTGGTAAATATTTATATAAACCGTAGTATTTTCTTAAAGCTAGGATCCAAATTGATATAGTACCATTACATCAGTTGATCTGCTAGTAATGATAGTATTTAACAAGGTAATTGTCGAACAATAATTGCCAATATCATATTGCAATTCCTAGATTTATGGGATTTACAATCACAAAACTTTTGTATTGTAAGCATGTTTGATCCCCATCTTAATGTCTTGAGTCCAAGATCTCACTTCCTACTCAATTTAAGTCATCTAACTTAAAAACTGCAAACTCACAAATCCATCACATCAGTTGATCTGCTAGCAATGAATTTATGAAATTTACCTCTCCATTGCAATCTCGCCAAGTTCTCACATGACTTAAATTACAACTTCAAGTGTTCTTAATTAGATGGCATTCGACTTAATTTTATGAGGGTATTAAATTTTGACGTGATCAAAATAATGTATGAAGAAGCATGCATACAACTTCATAACATTGGTTTTACAAAACATTTTTATTACCAATTTGCTAAGAGTAAAATAACAAAGTTTTGATTGAGGTATCGGGTTCACCAATTAAAGAATTACCAACAATTATCGTCCACTATATCGTACTTTTGCATATGCCCTAAGGCTTAGTGTTTCGGATAATCATTGTGGAATTGTGGTGAATTCACCCTTAAGATGACAATGTACGTAATATAGTGATATAGGTAAGTCTAGAGTCGGCAACCAAGCAGTTGTAGAGAACCGGTAGGTGCATGAGCTTTAAAAACCCCTCTCTACAAGTACGTTGGATGGCAACCTTCGGTCCTCCTTTCGCACACTATGTACAAAAACATCAATCAACCAATCCTTTGAAATTTACTCTTAAAACCAAAACAATTTCGCCATTTATTTAGTCCATATTATTTTTCTATTCAAAAAATTACCCTTTTCGTTTATAAACATGTCTAACATAATAATAAACAAAAACAAGTAATATTAAATAAAAAATAAAACAACTAAATAAACATATACATAATCATAACAATTAAATATGTATAAGACATGTAGCCACATGCAAATCTTATTAAATAGTCTTATTAATAATCAAATCTAGGTGTATAACGTATTTGTTCAATTAAGGCTTTCTTCTTTTAGGAAAAAGAGCCACATACATCGATAAATTGATTGCGTAAGCCAAAACTAAACAAATACCACATAGCACATAATTGATTACTGAATATTGAGGTCTTCCCCAATTCAACATCTATTAATAAATTTACATGTTTCGATATAACTTAACAATATATATATATATATATATATACAATTTAAACCATTTAAATTCTCACACAATATAAAATCCATGCAAATATGAACTTTTTCATGGATTAAGCTTAACAATTAACATATTGCACCAAGATCGTTTACTAAAACGCATAACAAATTACATGACATCCTAGGGTTTCTAATCATATTAAAAATTCAAAAACCAAAACCCTAAAACCCTTTAAGGTCAAATCGACCCATAAAAAAAATTAGGGTTAGGAATCAAAAAACCCTAAAAACATGTAACTAAACGAATCAAGATCCAATTTTTATGCGTTTCGATAATTAATTACACATTATAACGGCTCTAGATGCCACTGTTGGAATTATAATATCATGACAATCATATAAATAAACCATATACATCAAGTAAGCATATGCGGAAGCATTATAACAAGATCATATAACATGTAATTAATTAATCAATATTAAATAGTAAACGTACCTTTGTGATTCTAGCCTAGCCCGAACAAGAATCAATTGCAATCTTCAATTCAAGAACCCTAATTAGTGTTTATGTGGATTATAAGAATTACCCCTTACCCCTTTTGTAATTCAATCCAAGATACAATCAATAGTGTGATTGTATCACGTTCTTGTACACACGTACTATAACGTATTAAAGTTATGCTAGTAATTAAATCACAAAACTTAAACCAAGACAATTTTTGTTTTACAAAAAAATCGATCATCCCTTGGAGAGGGTATGAGTCGATCGACCAAAGAAAAAGAACAAGGAGAAAAGATTTTAGGTTTTTGTGTGTGTGCACAAGAGTACCAAAAACCTAAACCTTTGATGTGTATATATACTAGAAGCTTAGAGCTCAAGTTTTGTGTGGGTTGGGTAAACCCAATACAAATCCGATCGGCCCTCAAAGGAATGAGGGGATCCGGAATCTTCTTGACTTCTAATTTCATTCTAGTCCTCGTTCTTTTAATTTAACGTCCATTAGTCATATATCTTAAATACTAATAAACGTTTATATGTTTTGTGATAATTAATAAATGAATACAACATTTATATTCAAGTACGGAGTATTAATCTTTAATACTCATACGTAAAGTGTGCAATCCCGTGATCTCAAGTTCGATCCTAACATACGACTACTAAAATAATGTCCATAATCTAACATATACAAACTGCCTCAATATTGGTCGAGCTATAAGTTTGACTCAATCATACCTTGATCTCATTTAAAACTTAAACTAAGTTAAGTGAATCAATTGCTTGAGGACTTATGGGCTTTGTAAGCCGGCTTAAAACTAGCTAAATCAGACAGTGAGAGTATATATATATTATAACAATTAAAATTAAGCTTATTAGGGTTTTACCTTTTTTCTTAATGGAAACGATTGGCAGAAGTTCCTCTAAAGTTCTAGTCCCGTTTAAGGATGTCATCGGTAGAGAAGGCAGATCATCCAAAAAGCTGACTACAAACAAGCAATCCATGCATGCAGTTGAATACAATGACGACCTTTTGATCGAAATCTTACTCCGGTTACCTGTAATCTCACTTGTTCAGTTCAAATCCGTATGCAAGCGTTGGTTATCTCTCATTAGCAATCCTTCTTTCCTTTTGCGCCAACCAAATCCCTACCTTCGATCCTCCTTGTGGTATTTTCCTTTTTAAAAGGCCTACGAACACAAACCAGAAGGGAGTATCCCAACGTTTGGCGACAGAATATGAATTTATGTCATTAGATACCGGAATTCTGTACAAACGCTTTGCTTTGAAGACCCTCTTCCCTTTTCTGTCTGAGTTACATAATGTTGATATTTTGCAGTCGTCCAATGGTTTGCTTATCTGTCGTGATGGTATCAAGAATGATAAGTATTACGTATACAATCCATGCATTAATCTCTCTAAGATGCTTCCACACTGCTCGAATACAACTGTTTATGGTACAAAAATAGCCTTTGATCCAACAAAATCACCTCACTACAAAGTCATTCAGACTGTATTAGTGCATGACGATGATGGAGATGATGGTTTTCTAATTCGAATACGAACTTACTCTTCAGAGACACGCAACTGGACTTTTTGCAGTGATCAATTCCCGCCAAATAGTTTTCATTATTTTGAAGATGGAATATATTGGAATGATTCAATTTATTGGCTAGATAGTATATTTATGCCTAAAGTTATTTTCAAGTTAGGTATTAACGTTGAGCATCAAGCATTAACAACCATAAAAACCTTCGGACCCTTGGATAATGAGGTGCCTTCTACATATGATTGCATGTTGTGTGAGTCTCGTGGTTGTTTGCTTCTTATTTGTTCTGATCTGTGTGATTATTCTCGACCTATAGATGTTTATGAGATGAGGAATGGTTTATCTGGATGGTCAGTAAAGTACTCTGTGAATCTTGATGACATTACAAAACCATTTCCTAGATATTGGATAAAAGATTTTAAAGTTTGGAGCATTGTTTTGGGAGAATCAGAAGAGGATTCATTTATGTTAATTAAACTTTTTGGAAAGCTTGTACAATACAAACCCATCTCAAAGACTTCCCGTGAGCTTTGTGAATCCGCATCAGTTTGTTCTACTTCTGCTATATTTCACTTCATTCCGTCGTTTGCTAGTGCTGGTGTGTGATTCTGCTTTCTGTTTCAGGTTTGATTGTCGTATCTTATATAAGTCAACATAGCCCATTACGATTAATATGTAAACTATTATGTTAAATGTTAGTGGATTTAAGTAATTTGGTTAGTGATGTTGGTTAGTCCATCTTATTACTGAAATGCATACCTTTATAAGTAGCAAAACATTCAAATACTTTCTCTTTAGAAACATATGATTGGGTCTTTTGTGATAATCAAAGTTAATTGTACAAGCATTATGATCACAAGTTACTCGAATCGCCTTCTTGTTTGCTTCATGGAATATGGTACACCAAGTGAACCATTGTTAGCTTAAATAACTAAAATTTGCAAGTCATTAGTTACGAGGTCAGACCGCCAACCCCATGCACCTTGAGAGACTACTGATATGTTTCTATGTATGTAGTGCCACAAGCTCAAAACAACAATCTGTTCTTTTTTTTTTTTTTTTTTTTTTTTTTTTTTTTTTTTTGGTAAACATGGGTTTCCGACTCGACATTGCGAGCCGACTAATCCCACGGCGACTACCCTTTTTGGATAGCCCGCAGTCGGCGCAGGTGAACCTCCGTGGCAATTTCACAAAAATAGAAAAGCCAAGGATGAAGTTATATAGCAGTGCAATTTCACAAGCCTGTTCTTGACTAATTATATGGTGCAAAGGTCATAAATACTTTCTCGTGGAGCCTTGAATAGCATAGTGTTGAGGACTTCAAGCAGACTTCTCCTTTGAAGGTGTTGGAAATCAAAGAGGAGACAGAAAGTCTAAGCTGCCGATATCCAGTTAACAAATGACGAAATCCAGTAAACATAAAATTGCTCCCATGTATTATGTCGATTGTTTACGTAAGCCCATCCATATGAAGAAACACATAAATTCTATAGAGTCAAGACCGCCAAGTTAGAGAAATGACCAAAATACCTTACTCATTGCAAAATAGAGAAATTAAAGGTCAAATAATACCCTTTTTCCTTAATAGTATTTCTTAAGTGGTTGGATGTCATCTCATACAGAGATGTTTGCGTCCAAAATACCGTATGCGAAAACTAGTTGGAGGATCAACTACTAAGAAGTGCAGAGTCGTTAAAAACATAATATTGTGCAACCTATACACTTATAAACTAACAGGTCACAATGTGAAAATGGGTATCCATCCAAATGGGAGTCGGGTCATTTCCTTTCTAAATACCCATTTTTTAAGATATTTTTTTCTTCATGGTTTGATTGTTATTACAAAAAGTTGTGACATTGACATGAACACACAGCCACCATGAAAAACAGGTGTGGTACAAAATATGGGTAGCAAAAGCTACTAGTGTCCCTTATTTTTGTTCATAAGAATTTTATCCATATAATATCCACTTATTTTTCTACACAAAGGGTAGTACTGTGAATTTACATTTTGCAGATCTTAACATATGTGGATCCACGTGGGTGACAAAGGGTATGGTCACGTGCTTCTCCTTCTACCATATAGGATCTTAACATTCAGTTCTCTGTTTACATGTTAAGTGCTCTTTTTGTTGTATGATTTTTAACTAGCATAACTTGTTAGTGATAGCAGTTCGTTTACTTGTTAGCAGTTTGTTTAGTATAAAAGTATGTACTTCTCTTTATTTGTTGTAGGCTGTATGCCCTGCACCTTTTAATATGTACATATTGTTTGGGAGTTACTCTCTCCGTCTCAAAATTATTTTCATGAGAAAAATCACAAAATTTACTCTCTCCGTCTCAAAATTATTGTCATGAGAAAAATCACAAAGTTTACTCTCTCCGTCTCAAATTTATTGTCCGCCATTGACAATTATTTTGGGACAGAGGGAGTAATAAAAATTAACCACTATTAATCTCAACCACTCAAAAATATTATTCCTCTATTATATTCTTTAATTTTTACTTAAAAATGAAATTGGACAATATTAAAAAAAATAATAATAATAATAAATAAATAAATAAAAAAAAAAAAAAAAAAGATAATGTGTGTAGAATACTAATTAAGTTGGAAACATGTTCAAGTGGTGGTGAGTTGGGCGTAGAAATGGAAGAAAGGAGGAGAGGAGAGAAAGAGTGGAACCTTGAAAGAAAAAGGAAAAGATTAGATTGAAAATGTATGAAAGGTCCAACCCTCTCCACATGTGGAGAGGGGTATTTATAGTTACAACATAACGCCCACTCCCGGGCTGTGGATCAGGCATACAGTGGGTGAAGACCCGTTCCTTCTTCCACGGTGTTACTTAAACTAAACTATCTAACTAATAAATAAACTAACTACGAGCTAACTTAATGCTATTACAATCATTAGGTGACCGAGACTTTTACAGGAATATTTGTATTCCTAACAATCTCCCCCTAAGCGAGGTCACCTTTGAAGTTAAGATCATTGGTCTTTAAGCATTCCTTAGTCTTTGTAGCTCGTAGGATCTGATTCTTCACTTTTCAACACACTTCGTACTTCAAGCAAACGAACTTGTGATTAGAGTTCCTTTGTGATGTGTGATCTTTGAGCTTCTTTGAGATCATCAGCCAAAGTAAATCTCCAAGCTCATCCATAGTAGCATCGCCTTCATGTGATGTAGTGACTAAGGACCATCATGCTCACACCCTTCTGTATCTGTAGACGTTGCATTGGAGTTTGTGGATTATGAGACCTTTTCATCAGAGTTGCGGAAACGTTGTTAGTAGTCTCTCAACATTTGTTGTAGCAAGTCTCTCATCTTCATTGATAGTGTGGAGGATGTGTGAGCATGAGGTATGGATTGACCCGATTCACCTGGAAACTGGAGCCATCAACGCCATCTTTATATGTGTCCCTGAAATAAAACAGTTAGCAATAAAGATAGAGAACGAATATGGCTTTGTCATTCGTTCTGCGAGGACAGACTACCCTCCGGTTTTGTGAAAACCGACCTGTGAACAGGTAGAGTCTCTTTTAAAGAAGACTCTCCTTGACAGGAATTTCCAGCTTGTAGTAATGAATTTTCCAAAGAATCCACTTAGGAATCTTCATACTAAGCATGTTCTCATACCGGAACGTCTCAAAGCAGACAGCACGATAGAGTGAATCGGTGAATTGATATTCACGGATTGATGTGAAATTGATTTATAGAAATCACTCGCATGTCATATGATAAACATTTTTGAGACACGACGAGAGTTTTATACTTTGAATCACATTTCCGTCAAAAATACTTTTGTTTGAAAGATATTACACAATCAATGTGCTCGAAAGATAAGTTGGTGAGCACATTGAGAGGTTTTGGCAAAAGTATCCGTCAATCCATATCCTGGAACAAGTTTGATTCAAATTTGAATCGCACCATCGTTGCTTTCCAGTTGTCACTTGATCATTGATCCAAGATGGATCTCACATGTCACCTACCAAGAGCTTGAGTGATGTTCGCTCTAGAAGGATTTCCATCGTCATTGTGAATATTATCATATCACTCGGATGTTCTGGCAATACCACAAGGATAATGCGTAGGACTCTAAATATTTTGTCTTATTTTCCACATTGTGTGAAACAATAAGCATATTAGGAAGTGTGTCCTATCGAGATTTATGGATGATCTCATGGCTCTAGACTCAATAGTGCGTTTTGATCCGCTCCTGGAGACTGGGGAGGCGTCTCCTGTTTTAGGTATCAACATAGCTCGCAATGAGCGGTCGATACATTGCACAGGGTTCCCCGTGAGATTGAAACAAGCTCTTTTAAGAGAACTTGAGTGGTTGGGAAGTTTAGTGCAGTGCGTCACTGGGTCCATGACGTCTTGTCTTCAATACCGGCGTTACCTTAGTAACCGCCAGTAGCATATGTATTGAACCCGGTTTCTGCCCTAAGGTTGAATAATTGGAGGGCTATTTCTTTTCACCCTTTCTCATTATATTTCTTTTTCATTCTTCAACCCCTTCAGTGCTTACCGAGATTTCATCACTAGAACCTTGTTGGGTTTGTTCCAGTCCTAGCTCTATCTCAGTCCGCACTCTTCCCTTTCTCACTTTACTCCTTTTTTTTTTTTTTCATAATCATTCCTAAGGACTTCTAATCTATCTATGGATTGTCCCTGGGAAGATCCTTCCGGTTCTGGTGGATCATGGGAACTTATACCTAACCTTAACCAACCTTATAACTCCATGCATAAAGATAAATGGTCGGTCTTTGGTATAACTTCCACAAACGCCTTTTGCTCCCCCTCAATATGTGCATCGATATTCGAAAGTGTTTAGCACATATGTGGGAGCCTATTATTGAGTACAAAAGATCACTTTTGATTATCAGATTTCATATTTAAATCACATTCTCTCCCCCGATCAAAAATTTCAAATCTTTCGAGATTTTTGATCTCAATTGATTTAAATAATTTAGAAAGCGTTTTTGGGAGAGAAATGCGGTCAAGTTTAATAATTTCTGATAAACGGAACTTTTTCATGCTCCCCCTCAAACTGTGAGGGAGGTTGTTATGTGTCAGATTTGTAGAGTTTACAAAAGATTTGAAGTTTTAACGAAAACTCTTTGAAAATGTACTCATTCTGACACATAACACATCACAAATCATTTTGTTGCAAGGTTTTATGTACGAAGTGTGGGGAGTGTTGATGATACATAAAATTTTGAGAAATCACTCTCCCCCTCAATCAATGACGGATGTTAAAAACATATTTTCATAAAATGTTAAAGTCATTGATTGAGTGAAAATTTTATCAAACGTTTAAGTTCAATTTGATTTTCATTCAAAATTTCATGGTACCACCAAGTTTTGCACAAACACTTTCCGGAAAAATCATAGAAGGGAAAGTATTTGGCGATAAAAAGAAGATTTCTCTTCTTTATCAAGAAATAATGCACTGAAGCGTACATTAGATCGAGGGTGCATGAATACAAAGTAATTCACGCTCGGATGAACGGCACCCTTTGATAGGAACAACCGTCTTTTTGGCGACGTGTTTTCCTTAATTTTGAAAAACCGGGTTGCTATCTGAAGTAATAGCAAACCATATTTTTGAAGACCGGGTTGTAGCCTGAAATGACTACAAGCCATATTTAAAGAATGTTTTGAGACACGACATGTTTTTGAAAAGAACTTTATTTGAAACCGAAAAACTCTTGCTCAAGCATATGTATGATTCCGTGTCATTGTTGAATGACATTTCTAGAATCGTACATAATATTGATTACACAAGAGACATGTCGTGAGAAGAATATTTTTGAAATTTTTGTAAATTTTTTTTTTTTTTTTTTTTTTTTTTTTTTTTTTTTTTTTATGGTTATATAATTTTCTATTATCTTTTTGATTTGATACTATACAAGGATATGTGAAGCAACCCCTTTACTCCTCTTGATCTTCTTGTAGACATCTGAGATCCTCAGGTGTGAGACTCTTCATACCAAGGCGTGGGAGGATGAATTGAAATCGTTCCCTAGAAAGTGCTTTGGTGAAGATATCGGCAAGTTGGAACTCAGTCCTCACAAAGTAAAGTTCCACAATTCCTTTCTCAACTTGTTCCCTGATGAAGTGATGTCGAATGTCAATGTGTTTAGTTCTTGAATGCTGGACATTGTTGCAGCAGAGTGCAATTGCACTTTTGTTGTCACAGTACATAGGAACCTTATTGCAAATAAGCCCATAGTCAGAAAGTTGAGATCGCATCCAGAGGATCTGAGCACAGCATGATGACATGGCAATGTATTCAGCTTCAGTGGAGGAGATGGATGTACTCATTTGTTTCTTTGAAGACCAACTGACTAACTTATTTCCTAAAAACTGCGCGCCCCCAGATGTACTGCGACGAGTGTCTTGACATCCAGCATGATCAGCATCCGAATATGCTGTGAGAGCCATAGAAGTTTCTTTAGGGTACCAAAGGCCCATGTGGATAGTTCCTTTAAGGTATCGAAAGACTCTCTTGACAGCTTCCAAATGTTTCTTGGTGGGTTTGGATTGATACCGGGCACAAATACAAACTGCGAACAGAAGGTCGGGTCTGCTTGCAGTAAGGTACATTAATGAGCCAATCATGCTTCGATACATGGTTTGATCGACCGGAATTCCTACATCATCTTCGTCAAGCTTTGAACGTTCAATCATAGGAGTATCAACTGAATCACTGGAGTCGAATCCAAATTTCTTCAACGTTTCATTGGCGTATTTGGATTGATTGATGAATATGCCATTGGGGTTTTGAGAAATTTGCAGTCCTAGAAAGAATGACATTTGACCCATCATAGACATTTGGAATTCGGAGCTCATCTCTTGAGAGAAACGATCACATTCTGAGGGATCAGACGAGGCAAAGATGATGTCATCGACGTAGATTTGTACATGTAGAAGGTGTTTGCCTGTTTTTCTGGTAAAGAGGGTAGGATCAACAACGCCTTTGGAAAATTTGTTGGCCAGAAGAAATTTGGACAAGGTGTTGTACCACGCCCTGGGTGCTTGTTTAAGCCCATATAGAGCCTTCTTTAATCGATACACGTGATTAGGGCGTTCTGGATCCACAAAACCTTCGGGTTGAGATACATACACCACCTCTTTCAGATCCCCATTTAAGAATGCGGTCTTGACATCCATTTGATAAACCACCATGTTTTGACTTGCAGCATTAGCGAGAAAGATCCTTATGGCTTCTATTCTAGCAACTGGGGCGAAGGATTCTTCAAAGTCAATACCTTCTTCTTGTCGATATCCTTTTGCCACGAGCCTAGCTTTGTTTTTCAGAACATCTCCATGCTCATCAAGTTTGACCTTGAATATCCATTTGAGAGCAATGATCATAGCACACTCGGGAGGTGGTACTAGTTCCCAGACGTCCAGTCGGTCAAATTCATGAATCTCGTCCACCATAGCAGTGAACCATGAGTGTTTAGACATTGCATCCTTGACGCTTTTTGGTTCAGCTTTAGAGAGAACAGAATTGAAGAAACACCATAATGCGTCAGTTGCAAGTTGCTTGCGGGTTGATACTGGACGTGAGGGGTTCCCAATGATGTTGTCAATAGGATGATCATTGGTCCATTTTCGAAGGTATTCATGGGGTTGAAGATGTGGAACTGAGGTAGCCGTATTAGATTCATCAGAGGATGTTGTTTCATTTGATGGTTCAGGGGCAAAGATATTAACAAATGGCTCATTATCAGGTGGAGCAAAAGGATTAACTTCAGATGAATTATCTACATTTGCCGCTCGATGTGCAAGTGAAGGTTGGACATTGGACGTGCTGACCGATTGACTGATGGCGGGGGCTTCAGAATCCCATGACAATGAAGTGGATGGACCGTTAAGGTAATCTTGATCATTCACCACCCCATCTGGTGGTTGAACCATTGTAGCTTCGGGATCATTCATCTGTTGAGGCTCAAAGTATTCATCAAACATTGGGTCAAACAATTTCTTCCA
Organism: Artemisia argyi; assembly: GCA_030686995.1. Lineage (NCBI taxonomy): Eukaryota > Viridiplantae > Streptophyta > Magnoliopsida > Asterales > Asteraceae > Artemisia > Artemisia argyi. The sequence continues at coordinate 33,553,681 of CM060695.1, forward strand.
ATCTTCACTCGTAGGGGGTACAAAAGGAGCAGCAGGAATGGAATTCTGTACAAGCCTGGAACTAATTGGTCCAGGGGACAAAAGGTTAGGTACGGGTCCAGAACTTGATTGTCCAGGAACCGGGTGCTCAGTCAGCTCATCGAAAGTAACGTGGATTGTTTCCATTATATCTCTGGTACGTTTGTTGTAGATTCGGTACCCCTTTCGCTCTGGAGCATAGCCAACGAAGAAACCAATGTCGGCCTTGGCCTTGAGTTTCCCAAGGTCTTCACTGTCATTCGTAGGATAACATAGTGCACCAAACACTCGAAGAAACGAAAGGTCGGGTTTTCTGCCATGGACCAGTTCATAGGGAGTTTTGCAGTGGAGGGGATGTATCAAGGATCGGTTCTGAGTGTAACATGCGGTGGCAATTGCCTCAGCCCAAAGAAATAGAGGAGCTTTGGAAAAGATGAGCATAGTCCTTGCAGCTTCAACTAAGGTGCGATTGCGTCTTTCTACAACTCCATTTTGTTGAGGAGTTCTGGGTATGCTCTTTTGATGACTAATCCCGACACCTTCATAAAATAGAGTAAGTTGTCTGTTCACAAATTCTGTTCCATTATCAGTACGAACGACTCTAACTATTTTGTTGAGACGGACTTGCAACATCTTGATGAGTTTGATGATGGTTTCAGGAGTTTCATCTTTTGATCGTAGAAACTTCACCCATGTGAATCGAGAGTGATCATCAACAATAACCAGCACATATTTCTTTCCATTGATACTTTGAATCCTCATTGGTCCACAAAGATCCATATGAAGGGTATGAAGAACTTCCATGATAGAATTGACGGTTTTGGGTTTATGGGTATGCTTTTTGCTTTTGCCCATTTGACAGGCGGAACACAGATGATCTTTTTCATACTTGAGTCTGGGCAAGCCTCGAACAAGATCCTTTCGCGTAAGTTCATTGATGGTACCGAAGTTCAAATGGTTTAAACGTCGATGCCACAACCATGACTTGTTCTTAGATGCTTTAGAGAGCAGACAAATTGGAGAGGACCGTAGCATATCTTCGATGGAGATTGTGTAAAGATTAGTGCCCCGACTCCCCTTGAGAAGATCAACACCATCTAATTCTCTAACAAAACAGGTGTGCTTTCTGAAGGCGACTTCGAGATCTGAGTCACAGAATTGACCAACAGAAAATAGATTGTGCCCGAGACCTTCCACGTAGTATACTCTGGATATGACACTGTCTCCAAAGACATAATCACCATAACCCATTATAGACCCAAAATGGTCATTCCCAAACCTAACCGTACCAATAAATTTTTCCACGAAATTCTTGAGCCTTGAGCGATCACCAGTCATATGTTTTGAGCAGCCTGAGTCCAAATACCAAAGGACGATTTGTACGACCTGCATTTGAAACCAGACAATCGTGGATAACTGAAAAAGCTGGAGCCCCACACACAATTGGGGTCCATTTGGTTAGAACACACAAATATTGGATTATCATAAGTAACAGGTTTCTCACTGAAGTGTTCACATTTTGATGCACTAGGACTAGAGGTGGTATCTATTGCTTCTATAGGAAATAGTCTACCAGTAGGTCTCCACTTCCTAATAGGCATATCTCTAGAGTTGGTAGTCCTAGTTACTGGGCACATTTTCCTCGGAGTGAATTTCCTTCCAGTGGGTCTCCATTGATAACCAACATTAGTGAACACTTTTCCTGTTTTATTCCAGACTTGTTTTGCTCGTTTAACACTAGAAACATTCATATCTGGTGATCGTATAATAGATTTAAGAAAAGGCACAGCACATGTATCATGATTACCATAAAATAAGCATTTGTTACATGTCTTACAAATAGCATCAGAATTCGAATTAGTTACATCATTGTTCACACAAAAGTTTGAAATAACTCGATTCCTTTCACTAAGCAACACTTTATTGTTCCTAGATGACTCTTCTACTTCCTTCACAAGTGAGCTCTTAGCTGGCAAAGTCATATCATTCTTTGTATTGCTCTTAGGCTGTGACTTGCTAGCATTAGATACACCTTTTACTCCTGTAGAAGCAATGATGGGAACATTAGTCTGATTAGTAGCTACTTGTTTACTGGTGATCAAGATGGAGGATTGAGGCATGATTTGAGGAAAGTCAACTGTGACATGCTTGTTGCCACTGAGAGGGTGCAAGGCAGTTGTTCTATCCGACTTGGTATCATTCTTGGGGCATGATCCTATGGTATATTCTAACAATTCCTGGGCCCTATTAGTGAGAAAGCACGCACCAATAATACCATCATCAAGTGGTTTAGCAATCCTCTCATCTTCAATGGTTTCTCTAAGTATGGCCAGACAATCCTTAAGATTTCTAAGATAGTTATTATGAACTAACTTATTGTTCCTAAGGGGAAGAGAAACATTCACAGCATCGCACGCATATTTATTACAAGCAGGTATCTTGGACATTGCATGATCACATGAAACAACGGGCATTTTACCCTTTACCATGGTCTTTAGATTCTCAATTTCATTTAACAAAGAAGTGACTTTCTCATTGTTTTGGTCACGTGTTGTTTTGATTGACTCAAACAATTCTTTATAACGTTGTTTAGCGTTGGACATTTCAGCACGAAGCCACTCATTTTCATGTTGTAATTCATTGATAATGCCCTGTTTTTGAAAATTTTGAGAATCCATAGACTTCTGGTAATTGGTATTGATCACATCGCTTCTGTTCGATTTTAATTGTGCAATTTGGACCTTCAACTTCCTAATCGTGTTAGAGTGAGCTTGAATTACTTCATCCTTTTTGGCTAATTCAAAACATGTATCAAATTCAGGAACATCCGAAGATATCTTGGCATTTGATATTTTTATACTTTCTTCTAGATGTTGATATTTTAATTGTAGGTTCAAATTATCAACTTCTAGTTTTGAGAAATTCCTGACCATGTTATCATGATCATCGTTTTGAATTTTTTTAATAAGTTTGTAATTCTCCCCCTCAAGCTCAATCACACGATTTTGGAAGACATTCAGAGTAACTGACATTTCATGAAATTGTCGAGCAGATAGCGCAGAGTCGGTAACAGTATAAAACACATCTTTAGCAATGCAGTTAGCAATCAAATTATCATTCATGATGAGAATGTTTTTCCTGTCAATTTCACTGTGTTTGAGATCAATAGCAAGTTGGTTACCCTCACTTTTCACTTCATCAAAAACCTTTTTCATTTGACTCACATCATCATTAATGGTGTTTTTAAGTCCCTCAAAATGTTCTTTTAGAAGTTTAAAAAATGGCATAACTTCAGTTAGGTAACACTGTTTTGTTTGCTCAAAACCCCTTTCCCCTTCTGTAATCCCTGTAGGTGTAATTCTTATTTTACAGGTTTTCTCAAAGTCATTGAACAATTGACCAAGTACATACAGCCCAATTAGAGTATTACATTGTGTGGGAAGAGTGAGAGGGACAAGATGACTAGGTGTGTTCAGGGGATAGGTAGTTGGGTGAGCAATTCTAAACATAGTGCGTGTGTTGCCTACAACTCTTTCAGCTTGCAATTTCTCAATATCAATATTCCAAAACACTTTTTCAGGACAAATTCTCTTTTGAGGAACAAAAATTGCAGTGTGATTGTCATTGGCATAGTCATAGTGAAACACGAGATTCTTAGCAATGCATTTAGGATCCTTTAACCGTTCAGCAAGTTTTGCCCTAGTTCTATCCTCTGCCTCATTGATGTGGTCATAGGATCGAGTATCGGGAGGTGCATGGTTAGGTTCAAGCATAGTTTTTGCATCATATAATGCAGGTTGTGCACCTAGACCTATTTTAAGGAATCTTGCTTTGGGTTTGGAGGCATCATGTTCACTAAATTCATCACTTAACTTCCTGTGGCTTTCCAACATTTGAGCAGATTGAATGGTTTGGCCCTGTGTGTACAACTTATCTTCCAATTTATTTTTTAACGTTTTTAATTTTGAGAAGTCATTTAGAAGTTTAGTTTCTTTATCCTTGAATTCTTGTTTGATTGTAGTCAAACCTTTTTGAACCTCAAGTTTTTGTTTGACGGTTTGATTCAATTGGCTCTTTAAAGAAACTAGTTCCCTTTTTAATGATTCTTGTTTGGAATTATTTTCAGATATGTAAGTACGCAGTTGCCATTCCATTTTCTGCTCACGTTCATTCAACTCAAACTTAGCACGCTGCTCATAAATGTTTACTTGATCCTTAAGGGTGTTAATTCTAGTGATCAGAGAATCATCAGGGTTGTATATAGAGTGCTCATACATCTCATGGTTACTAAAATCAATAGACGGCATGTCACTCGGTACAACTTGGGTTCCATTGTCATTCACATACATTTCATATGGGATATTATTGGTATTACCCATATTTGTGATGTCTGTGTTGACAATATTCTTGAGTTGTACAGAGCCACATGCCCCCTTTACAGGTGCAGAATCATTCAGATCATGTATAGAAGATGTTGGTACCTCAGAGATAGCAGAAGTGATGGATGAATCAGGATGCTGTGAAGAGGATGCGGCTGCAGACAGATTAGCCATGAAGATTGTTTGAGCAGTTGGTTCATCATCCACGTCTGAGTCAAATGCATCACACTCTTCAACTTGAAAGATATTCGGATCATTAAGAGCCATGTCCTGAACAGGTTGATCATCCACATCAGCGTCAAAGGTGTTCCCATCATTACCAGCCAGAAAGAGCAAAGCTTCTTCATCCAACACAGTCCCATTTTCTTGTGCCTGCATTAGCAGCATCTTGTCTTTGAAGTACTCAGAGTTTTGGGGACGTTTTGGGAGAGTGCAATTCCTAGCAATGTGGCCCAACCCTCCGCAGTTGTAGCATTTTGGTTGCTTAGCTTGTGCTTGAAGAGCATTCCCAACTCTGTACTGCCCATTCTCTCTACCAGCATTTCTTTGGTTGAAGTTCTGTCTTCCCTGCACATTCTGCACCACTACCCGACCATCTTCAATGACTGCCTGATTACGTGGATTAGATGAGATTCTGAGCTGGTTGTTAGTAGATGGGAGTGCAGCCCTGAACTGTTGGACCAGTAAAGACACTTGGTTGGAGAGATTATCAATCATCATGTCAGTGTGAGAATACCCAGAATCAAGTTGAGTATTCAATGCAGATGGTGAGGGAGTTGATGATTGACTGATGGTTGGGGTAGACCTGGAGGATGATTGTGATGGTTGAACTTGATCTTTAGAGGTTTGATTAGGTTGTTGAACATTGGAGACAAAAGCAAGAGATTCATTTGTTGCAGACGGATTGAGCTTTTCTCGCATTACCCGATCATAAGCTGCATGTTTCTCATGTTGCTGGAGATACGCATACAGCTGTTCATGATTGGTATGCCTGAGACCCTTGTTGAGCTTCACAGCCGTGACAAACCTATCCCATTCCGGTGCCATGTTGTTCACGAATTTTGAATTGAGCTGTATGTTGGGCATTGTCATCTTGATAGCTCTCATGTCATTGACCAGCTTGTGAAATCTGACATAATAGTCAGTGATACTTTCCCCTGGATTCATTTTGAAATGCTCAAATTCATCGTAAAGCTGTGACTCACGATCTTCTTTTGTTAACTCAGACCCTGCAAGAAGCATTTTGACATTATCCCAGACCGCCTTTGCTTCAGTGTTGAAGTTGATCAGTTTGTAGACATCTTTGGGAAGGCCTTGAATGATGATATTAGATGCTCTAATGTCAGCATCATAGCGTTTCTTTTCTTCTTCAGACAGCTCATTGTAAGTGCGAGATCTATTAGGACCAAGCACGGCCGGTGATTGATCAGTTGCTTCTGAAATCGTGTCTCTAGTAGTACCCACTTGAAAGGGTCCCTCATCAATGGATTTCAGAATGTTAACCCCATTATCTTTACCTAGACAGTACAGCCGTATCCTTTGAGCCCATGATTCATAGTCAGTTCTGTCCAACATCGGAGGTCGGGTGTCAGACCCCGCAGCTTGAATGTCATCGGAAGAAGTCGACATCACAAATAAGTTAACCACAACTTAACCACAATAAAAACCAACCGCAACTTAACCACAACTTGACCAAACCGCAGAACACAATCCAACCGCAGTATGAGCTAACCGCAACCAGAGCAAACCGCAGGCCAGAGATACTAACCGCAGAGTACTAATCGCAAGTTATACCAAACCGCAACAAAATCCAGTCGCAATATGAACTAACCGCAACCTACACGAACCGCAGACCAATAATACTAACCGCAAGACACTAACCGCAGATTATAACTAACCGCAGGAAAAGTTAACCGCAATGCATTCGAACACCAGACACTTAACCGCAATGAGTTAACCGCAACACACTTAACCGCAGAGAAACTAACCGCAGTGCTTAGAACCAAACGCAAAATATTTAACCGCAGAACCTAGACGCAATAAGCAAGCTGAGGAAGACTTAACCGCAGAATCTAACCGCAGAGACAAAAGTCCAAAACTGTCACTTTCGTTGCGTTTTGTTTGTATTCCCGAAATAGTAAACGCAGCAATCCAAACGCAGATTTCAGGACTTAATCGCAACCAGGCAATGGAACAGTGGACTTAACCGCAACCTAGAAATTCGCCTAAAAACAATTCCAAGCTTCAAATATCTTGATGATATTGTAACACACTCTACACTACAATGTTCCACAAACACAAATGAACATAAAAGGACATCACAAACATGTATAACCACACAAGAGGGATGAAACCAAGATGTTTTCCAAGAAAGTTGCACCAAACTCACAAAACCACTCAAAACATCATCAAATTCGATTCTACAAGGCCCTAAGATGAAACCTTGGCTCTTGATACCAATTGTAGAATACTAATTAAGTTGGAAACATGTTCAAGTGGTGGTGAGTTGGGCGTAGAAATGGAAGAAAGGAGGAGAGGAGAGAAAGAGTGGAACCTTGAAAGAAAAAGGAAAAGATTAGATTGAAAATGTATGAAAGGTCCAACCCTCTCCACATGTGGAGAGGGGTATTTATAGTTACAACATAACGCCCACTCCCGGGCTGTGGATCAGGCATACAGTGGGTGAAGACCCGTTCCTTCTTCCACGGTGTTACTTAAACTAAACTATCTAACTAATAAATAAACTAACTACGAGCTAACTTAATGCTATTACAATCATTAGGTGACCGAGACTTTTACAGGAATATTTGTATTCCTAACAATGTGAATATCAAAATGACTCTTCCTTTTTGCCGTACTAGTTACTTTGAGGTCAAATCACTTTCCTTTTAAACATATGTATGAGTTCTTGATGTGTGATTATACAAATTAATTGACCTTTGAAGTCAAACCTACTACCTTATTTTAATTGACCTTTGAAGTCAAACCAACTACATTATTTTTCAAACACAAACTTGAACCATGTATTTTTTTACTGTTTACTTGACCAAAGAACTTTCAAATTTTTATTCGACTTAAACCAATAATATCCGAGTTATAATCGCAATTCATTGTCATATTAAGTACATAACACAAAGCATTTGATCCAAATTAAACATAAAATCAAAGTTATATATGTTATTTTGGGTTAATATTCAAAAAAGTTACTAAAGTTTCCCAAAATTTTGACGTAAGTTACTATATATATATATATATATATATATATATATATATATATATATATATATATATATATATATATATATATATATATATATATATATATATATTTTCTCAACCAGGTTACTATTGTTTACATGAGTGGTTTCATATGTCACTCCTTTCATTGCAACTCATTATAACTTGTTTCAATCCACGCTGGCATCCTAAGTGGCAAGAATCCATTTTTTAATTGAGTTGACCATGACCCGTATATTATAATAACAGGTTGATCCCTTTTGTTTAATCCGCCTCTTTTTATCCAAACCCTAAAACACACTCTATTCCATAAACACAAATCTCTCTTCCATATTTTGAAATTGACCTTGATTATGGTTGTCATCTTCCCAACAAGGTAACTTTTGGAGAGTATTTATTAGTTTGATATGTTTATTAACCTTGATTCATATTTTAAAATTAGGGTTTTGTGTAACAATTTAAGGATTTATGAAATCAAACACTTTTTCTTGATTTTTTTTGTTTGATATGGCATCTTCCTCCTCAACTTTCACTTTTCTCATAAAATTTCATCGTGGTGGTGTATTTGTTTTTTGCTTATGACTTTGAAATTTTGAAAACCTAATATTGATTAGGGTTTTATTTGAAAAAGAAAAGGTAGGTGGGGAGGGGGGGGGGGGGGGGGTTATAAAGGGTTAACATTTGGTGGAAAAAACGGGTGGAAAAATTTGGGTGAGCTGTAAAACCAGCATGGCCAAATATGGCTGAGTTGGCATGGGTAACCGGTTATCAACAGGTAACCCACCATCAAAACGATCTTATTGCAACTTATGTAAATGTCGAGTGATCAAATAAATAAAACACGTAAACAATGGTAACCTTGTTGAACAACAAAAAACTATAGTAACTTAGGTCAAACTTTTGGAAAACTTTAGTAACTTTTCTGAGTATTAACCCTTTTATTTTTGAGAAGGTTATATACTTAAAAGGTTCATGTGTTGATATATTTAATATTTATTAAACCCAAAAATTCGACCCGTTTATTAAACGGTTTAGATGGATTGACCTGTTTTTTTACCCAAACATGTTTATCCTCAACCCAAACTCGTCTAACCTCATGCCGGTTGATGTCATTTAGCGTGTCTTGTCGAGAATTGCAACCCCTACATCAATAGTCAACAAACTGCCTCAATATTTATGGTCGAGCTATAAGTTTGACTAAATCATACCTTGATCTCATTTAAAACGTAAACTAAGTTAAATGAATCAATTACTTGAGGACTTATGGGCTTTGTAAGCGGGCTTAAAACTAGCTAAATCAGACAATGAGAGTATATAATATAACAATTAAAAGCTTATTAGGGTTTTACCTTTTTTCTTGATGGAAACGATTGGCAGAAGTTCCTCTAAAGTTCCAGTCCCGTTTAAGCATGTCATCGGTAGTGAAGGAAGATCATCCAAAAAGCGGATTACAAACAAGCAATCCATGCATGCAGTACTTGAATAAAATGACGACCTTTTGATCGAAATCTTAGTCCGGTTACCTGTAATCTCAATTGTTCAGTTCAAATCCGTATGCAAGCGTTGGTTATCTCTCATTAGCAATCCTTCTTTCCGTTTGCGCTGGAACCAAATCCCTACCTTCGATCCTCCTTGTGGTCTTTTTCTTTTTAAAAGGCCTACAAACACAAACCGGAAGGGAGTATCTCCATGTTTGGCCACAGAATATGATTTTGTGTCATTAGATACCCGAATTCCGTACAAACCCTCTGCTTTGAAGACCCTCTTCCCTTTTCTGTCTGATTTACATAATTTTGATATTTTGCAGTCGTCCAACGGTTTGCTTCTCTGTCGTGGTGGTATCAAGAATGATAAGTATTACGTATACAATCCATTCATTAATCTCTTTAAGATGCTTCCACAATCCTCGAATAACATTATTCGTCATACAAATTTAGCCTTTGATCCAACAAAATCACCTCATTACAAAGTCATTCAGACTGTATCAGTGCATGGGGATAATGCTTTTTTAAAATTTCAAATACAAACTTACTCTTCCGAGACACGTAACTGGAGCTTTTGCACTGATCAATACTCGAGAGATTCTTTTTATTATTTTGATGATGGAATATATTGGAATGATGCAATTTATTGGTTAGATACTGTAACTAAGCCTGATTTTATTTTCAAGTTAGATATTAATGTTGAGCATCAGGCATTAACAACCATAGATACCCTCTTGGATAGTAAGGTGCCTTCTATATTTGAATGCAAGTTGTATGAGTCTCATGGTTGTTTGCTTCTTCTTTGTTCCGTTTGGTGTGATTATTCTCGACATATAGATGTTTATGAGATGAGGAATGGTTTATCTGAATGGTCAGTAAAGTACTCTGTGAATCGTAATGACATTACAAGACCATTTCCAAGAAATTGGAGCATTTATTCAAATGTTTGGAGCATTGTTTTGGGAGAATTAGAAGAGGATTCTTATATGTTAATTGAACTTTTTGGAAAGCTTGTACAGTACAAACCCGTCTCAAAGAGTTCCCGTGAGCTTTGTGAGTTCGCATCAGTTGGCTCTACTGCTATATTTCACTTCATTGCATCGTTTGCAAGTGCTGGTGAGTGATTCTGATTTCTGTTTCAGGTTTGATTGTCGTATCTTATATAAGTCAACATAACCCATTACGATTAGTATGTAAACTATTATGTTAAATGTTAGTGGATTTAAGTTTTTGGTTATTTGGTTAGTGATGTTGGTTTGTCCATCTTATTACTGAAATTAAATGCATACCTTTACAAGTAGCAAAACATTCAAATACTTACTCTTTAGATACATATGATTGGATCTTTTGTGATAATCAACGTTTAATTGTACAAGCGTTATTATAACAAGTTACTCGAATCACCTTCTTGTTTGCTTCATGGAATATGGTATGCTAAGTGAAACATTGTTAGCCTAATTAATTTATAGACCAACTTATCATATTGGAATTGTTTTAGATGCCTATGACTAAATTTTCTAGTCATTAGTTATGACGAGGTCAGCCCGCCAAGGCGCCAACCCAATGCACCTTGAGAGACTACTGATATGTTTTCATGTGTATGTAGTACCACAAGCTCAAAACAACAATTTGTTCTTGTAACTTCTACAGAAATAGAAAAACTAACGATGAAATTATATCGCGGGCAATTTCACAATCTTGTTCTTGACTTGTTATTTGGTAAGGGTACAAAGGTCATAAATACTTTCGGCTGGACCGCGCTAAGAAACAAGCGGTCATGGAGATTGGTATTGATGAAAAACCAAGCAAAGATGCTTTGAACAAGATTGATGATATTCCGGCTGTTGAGGGGTTTGTTTTCCTTGCTATGTAGTCTTGGATTTGGTCAAATTCTGATTCGGGTATTCTGTTTTGTTAACAGTTTTTCTGAAGCTTTTGGATTTCGGTATTTGTTGTTTAGTAGAAATGTTAGTACATAATCTTGATCTTGTTGATGGCTGGATTTCACAGTTTCAGCATCTGAATGATGCATGTTAGCTTACCAACAGATTAGAAGCATTTAAGTGCCAAAACCAATTCAATCAACAATTTAACTAATTTAGCATTTGGCCTAAAAAGCTAAGTTCAACCAGCATTAAGTCATATCTTTTTAGACTTATTAACGTATAGATTTCGGCCTTTCTGGTCATAACGTAAAGAAGGCCAAATTCGACAGACCAGCTTGCCTGCACAGATCCAAAATGGCCAAATCTGACGTTATGCACCATGCTAAGTGATTTTTAGTTTCAGGTCAATATAAATCTAGTTCTTTATCAAATTATGTCTCATTATTAGTTTTATTGGCAACAGGTTAAATTAGTTCAGTTGAATTACTAAAGTTTTTGAAGAGGTATTTGAAAGCTCGAGTTCAACACATCTTATAGCTATGTCTGTCTTGTATACCATAGAGCTTGAATACACTGATTTTTATCCACCCTTAAAGTATAAAGTCAAAAACAAAAAGGAACTAAAGGTGCATTGACATTATAATCGCTCATGTTCATAGCAAGATAAGTGAGCACCAGACATGGGATCATTTATTATTACGCAAAACATCAAGTTTTTATTTGACATTAATTAATCGATCAATGACAATGATACCATGACGACATCAACAAAGAACTTTTGGATGAAATGAGAACAATGTCCTGGCACACCACAAAGAAAATAGTATGTTCCAGGTTGGGTGAAGGTTCCTACATCATCTCCAGAATCAAAATAATAATTTGGTGATTCTGTACTGCAATTATCAAACGCAACACTGTTCACTGCGCGTACACGTTATACGTGTCTTTTTGATAAATGAACTCTGTAATATAAGAGCATAAGATGTTTCAGCATTGAAATAAAATTTTAAAACAAAAATGATGAACTTATTTACCTACCTTAAAACTTTATCATCAGCCCAAGCTTGATAATCGTAATAGGTGGTCCAACCACAGTCCCACCCTATATACTGTTGGTATGGTGGTGGCTGGAAATGGCACGACAACCAAAATGGCTAATACGACGGCAATGTGGTTAATCAAGGCCATCTGTTGGGTCATGTTTCAAAATGTATTGTTCCTTGTCTTGAGTTTGGTTTTAGAAAGCATGCAATGATTTAATTTACAGAAATTTGTATCTTTCTCATACAATCTAGCTAAGATATTTTTCGAATGAATATACTCACAAAAGCTATCTACAATCGAGCTAAGTTATTTTTCAAATGAAAATACTCGACAAGAAACCCACAATTTGAAGAGCAATAATTAATTGCACGACCAATCTGTATTCACTTGATTGAAACAGATAACATTGGTGCCAAAATCTCAAGTCCAAGTATAAGATTGGCCAACGAGAATGCTCATAAACCTACAACTTCGTCCCATTACATGATATTTGTAGGGATTTTTCACCGCACCACATTACAAAACCATAGACATTAGTCTCAAGAAAATTAAACTACACTCTCTTTAGGTAAATACATCATAACAGACAAGTACGACAGGTTCCATCTACGCAAGTTAGAAACTGCCTAGCTTTGTTTCAAATCAACATTTAAACAACAAACCAAAAATCAATCTTGGAGAATAACGGTATCGGTTTTGCTTGTTGACAGTTCACCATGGCCATCAGTAATTATACCATCTGGAAAATAAAGACCACAGGCTACATCAAGAATAATGATAAACAAGGCTTCCCGTGTATTTACCAAGATCAACAGCTAACCTGTTATAGCCATTTGGGTTATGAACGTCATAACCACCAACACACTTGGTCCTACCCACCATCCCAGTAACGCCATAAGCCCATAACAGACTTCAGGATCACTCGAACGATCTACAGGTAATACAATGTCAACCTCATTAACCATATTAACAGATGGGCTGATCGAAACACGGAATGTTTTTAAATCTATCAATCTTAACCTTTTTGGTGTAATGGTTATCCATAACCCAAACCAACCCATTCACAAGTAACTGGGCCGAATGAAAATGACAAATGGAATTCAGGGATAAGCTCGATTATTCATTCAAAGTACACAACTAGGTGGACAAAATGTGTCACATAAGAAACAATAACTTGCTGAAGGAGGCATAGCTCATTTAACGCACATGATGAATGCACCCCTATAATACCTATGTTACAGTTTGACAATCAAATAACACATATTGCGGAAGCTAGGATCAAGTATAACACATAAATATTAACTAAAACATAAATAGTAAACGTACCCGATGCACTTCAAATAAACCTTGATTCTTGGACAATTAGATCAATGATAAACCCCTTACCGTTTTGTTTATCGATCTCTTGATAATTACTAAAGTAAGTAATTACCTCGTTCTTGTACACACAAACTACCAACGAATAAAGGTTTGTTGCAAGTAAACGAAAACACTTAATTTTGGTTTAAGCAAAATCGATCCAAGACCCTTGTGGGGTGATGAGTCGATCGGCCAAGAAACAAAGAGAAGGAAACCAAGATTTAGGGTTAGAGTGTGTGCACAAAAGATGTGAAAGTCTAACCCTTGGCCTTGTATATATACTAGGTGATTTCTTGGAGGACAAGACAAACATGGGTTGGGCTTGCCCCTCCCTTGTTCGACCGGCCTAGGCATCCCCTAGGGGATTCTAGATCCTTCTTGACTCCTAAATTACACTCTAGTCCATATCTTTCGTCCCTAACGATAATTAGTCCATACGGTTAATAACTAACGACCGTTTAGTCCATTAAGTGTTATAAATATATATATTCGATACATTTAATATATATATATTTATTTTACATTATTCTTGTTTGTAAAGTGTGCAATCCCGAGGTCTCGGGTTCGATCCTAGACATTTACCTATTAATGTTTATACGTAACATTTAACAGCTCCCACTCGTATATCCATTAATAGTAAAATGACATTGGTTAGCGTCTTGCAACACTCTAATGCCCCTAGTTCAATCCGAGCTAGGTTTCCTGGAAAAACCTTTAATGATTCATCATTATAATTATCCTTTCATTACTAATACCACATTAATAAAGATGTGAGTTCCTTTATTAAATTTATGTTTCTCGTTTCTTCATGATTGAACAAAATTACCAAAACATCTGAACGTATTCCAGATAGACTTTGGGCATGGCCATGCAAACATTTTGTCAACCCTACGAGGGGCCCAGCAGTATTAAACTTCTAAACAAATCAGAAGGAATAAATTCTTTCTTGACTACAAGAATAACCCATGAACTTTGCAACACTTCTGAAAACAACCCTTATAACTCCCTGTTACGGTGAGCGGTAGATTGCTTCACAAAAATGCACTACATCCATGACACTTATCTGGTATCTCAAGTCTGAGGATAACTTTAAATATGATTCTCACATTAAATCTTAAATCATATTATTGGGATAAGTCCAATATTCAATTCATCGAATATCATGTGAAATTGGTATGACTACGCATCAATATACTTTCAAGTATATCCTAAACCAATACTCAAATTTGTCTTAGTTTAACGATATTCCCATATCATTAATCGACAATGGACATTTAGAATAATAAATTATTCATGGATCTTAAACATGCAAATATAGGATATATTATTAAGACAATGATAAATAAACATAAAACATATTTTATTTCATTAAAATAATAATTGTACGTTACATCCTTTATCCAAACACTAATCACAAATGGGCATGAAACTTTCAGTTAATCTAAGTCCTACACCTTCAGCATGCTTGTAAAGCTTAGTGTCAGGTAGAGGCTTTGTTAATTGATCTGCCAAGTTATCATCTGTGTGAACTTTGAGCATTTCGATTTCGCCTATTTCGACTTGTTCTCGAACATAGTGATGCTTAATCGGGAAATGTCTGGTGCCTTTCATGATTCCAGGCTCATTGGCAAATGTAATTGCAGCTGAATTGTCACAATACATTTTAATAGGTCTTTGAATCGAAGGCATGACTCCAAGCCCTGAAACAAACTTCCTAATCCAAACAACTTCCATTGCAGCTTCTGAAGCAGCTATATACTCACTTTCTGTAGCAGACATCGCTAGTACACTCTGCTTTCTGCTCCTCCAATCCACAGCTCCTCCATTAATGACAAAGACATAACCCGTCTGAGACTTCGTATCATCCTTATCACCTTTCCAAGAAGCATCGCAGTAACCTGTAACATCAAGTTCTGCTGATGGATTTCCCCCATAAACCAAGAACATATCTTTAGTAGCCCTAAGGTACTTAAGAATATTCTTAACAGCAGTCCAGTGGGCTACACCTGGATTTTGCTGATATCGACTGGTTAAATTCTGAGCAAATGCTACATCAGGTCTTGTACTTTTCACCGCATACATTATAGATCCCACAGCCGAAGCATAAGGGACTCTTTTCATGCGTTGCACCTCTGCAGGTGTTGAAGCACAAACCTTGTTGCTCAAGCCATGTTGCTCTTGCATCGGCAAATATCCTTTCTTGGAATTTTGCATACTGGATCTCTTCAGTATTTTATCAATGTAAGCACTTTGGCTTAATCCAATTAATCGTTGAGATCTATCTCTATATATCTTGATTCCCATAATAAATGCAGCTTCCCCTAAATCTTTCATAGAAAAACAACTTCCAAGATATTCCTTAACCTTTTGTAAACTTGGAATGTCGTTCCCCATGATCAATATGTCATCGACATATAATATAAGGAAAATTACATTACTCCCACTAACTTTGTGATATACACATGGCTCATCAAGATTTTGAGTGAATCCATACTTTTTAATTTCACCATCAAATCTCTTATTCCATTGTCGTGATGCTTGCTTCAATCCATAAATGGATCTTTTAAGCTTGCATACACGATTTGGGAATTCTGGATTTACATACCCCTCAGGCTGCGCCATATAGATGTCTTCATCTAGGCGACCATTTAAGAAGGCGGTTTTTACATCCATTTGCCAAATCTCATAGTCATAGTAAGCAGCTATGGCTATAAGAATCCTAATTGCCCTTATGTTAGCTACAGGAGAAAAGGTCTCCTCATAGTCAACACCAAAAGTTTGTGTATAGCCTTTAGCTACACAACGGGCCTTATAGGTGTGTACAATGCCATCCATGTCAGTCTTTTTCTTGTAGAGCCATTTACTCCCAACTAGTTTGGCACCCGGAGGTAGGTCTACTTCTTCCCAGACATCATTGTCTTCCATGGATTGCATTTCCCCATCCATAGCTTCTTTTCATTTGGCCTTTTCAGGACCATTCATGGCAGCTTTATAACTTGTAGACTCATCAAGATCACCCAGTATATTCTCATCACTCTCTACATTAAGACATAGACGAGTAGGAGCTTTTACTGGTCTTGTTGACCTACGAATGGGAATCACTTCAACTTCAGGTGGAGGACCTAAACTTTCAGGTTCTACCGGAAGTTGGTTAGTGTTTTCAGAAGGTTCTACATCTTCTTGACCGTCTTCCAGATCATATACTCTCCCACTGAATTCTTGAGATATGAGCTCCCTTTCAAGGAAGTCTCCATACCTTGCAACAAATACTTTGTTTTCAGGTGGGTAATAAAAGTAGTATCCCATAGTTTCCTTAGGGTATCCTACGAAGATGCACTTCACAGATCTTTGTTGGATTTTGTCTGCTGAGTCACGTTTAACATACGCCTCACAACCCCAGACCTTCAGATAAGACAGGTTAGGAGCTTTTCCAGTCCATACCTCATATGGTGTCTTATCAACCTTCTTTGTCGGAACCATATTTAGAATGCGAACCGCAGATTCTAAGGCATAATCCCAAAACGAGAAAGGAAGAGTTGTTAGATTATACATATATCGTATCATGTCTTGCAATGTACGATTCCTTCTTTCAGATACACCATTTTGTTGTGGAGTATATGGAGAAGTAAGGTGCTGGACAATTCCCTCCTTTGCTAGATAATCTATGAACTCCTGACTCAGGTATTCACCACCTCTATCGGATCGAAGAGCTTTAATCTTCTTTCCAAGTTGCAACTCTACTTCTGCTTTAAACACTTTGAATGTTTCAAATACCTCATGCTTATGTTTAAGTAAATAAACATAACCATAACGGCTGTAATCATCCGTAAATGTTAAAAAGTAGCTAGCACCCCTCCTTGACACATGTCTAAGTGGTCCACACACATCTGTGTGAATAAGACCAAGTAGATCATTAGCCCTTTCAATCCTATTTTTAAAGGGTTTCTTAGTCATCTTCCCAGCAATGCAAGATTCGCATTTATCAAATGATTCATCATTGATCTTATTTAAAAGCCCATCATGTTGCAGCTTTTTCATGCGATCTTTGCCAATGTGAGCAAGTCGACAATGCCAAAGATAAGATGAATCCAGACCTTTCTTGATTCTCTTATTGTTGATGCTATACATTGAATTATTTGTAACAAAAGCATTATCATTATCATTCATATCAATTTCAAATACACCATTCACAGCAATAGCATTAAAATAAAAAACATTATTTAAAGAAACTGAAATTCCATTGCTTGAAATAGTATGATGAAAACCAAGGTTTAACAAACATGAAAATGAAATTACACCTCTAACAATTGACGGTGCATAATGACAATTATTTAAAGATAGTACTAGGCCCGAAGGCAATACTAAATTAAAAAATCCTATAGCTTCAACTCCTGCATGCGCTCCGTTACCAACGTGCAAGAATTGTTGTCCATAGGCCAGCTTTCTCTCAACTCTAAACCCCTGCAAGGTATTGCAAATATGAATGCCACATCCCGTATCATATACCCATGAATTCAATTTAGGAGTAAGAGTGAATAATTCAATCATAAAGAATGCACCTGATGTGCTGGGGTTACCAGCATCATTCCCCTGCTTCTTGAGTCGCAAGTCATGAATGTAGAGAGGGCAATTGCGCTTCCAATGGCCCTTTTCATGACAATGGTGACAAGCCTGATCCTTCTTGTTTGGCGGATTCACCTTGTTCTGCTTAGGTTGATGTTGCTTCATCTTTGGTTGAGGTTGATAGGCCATGACCTGCTTGCCTTTATCACCTTTACCTTTGCCTTTGTTCACATGCGATTTCTTCTAGATTCTCCCCCCATGAATTGCCAACACTTGTGGGGTGGGAGTCTTGACCTTGGCTGGTAGACTTTTCTCATAATCAACAAGCAATGCGAGTAATTCTGAGACTGTCTTCCCCGAGCAATGCATGTTGTAATTCTGCACAAAACCAGCAAAATCCCTGTTAAGGGACCTGTTGATCAAGTGCACTTGCACATTGTCGGGGTAACCAAAACCAATTCTGTGAAGTTGATCAAACGAATCTTTCATCTCATCCACATAATCAGCTACTGGTTTACCATCACCATGCTTGCAGTTGTATAGCTTGTCAAGTTCATCATACAATTCAACTGCAGGTGGCTTCTCATAAGACTGCCTGAGGTTATCAAGCATATTCTTAGGAGAGGAGTACTCATACTTCTTTTGCAATTGAGCACTCATGCTAGTGAGCATTAAACAAGCAACCTCATTGTATCTAGCATTAGTCACCTTCCATGCTGCCTTTGCTTCATCTGTTGCAGTAGCAGCAGGTTCAGCAGGGCATTCCTCGGTCACATAACCTAGCTTACCAGACGCCCTCAAGACAATTCTGAGCGAACGGTGCCAGTCATTGAAATTCTTTCCAGTCAGTTTTCCTCTCTCAAGATGACTCTTGAAAGCAGAAATCACAGTTTGGTTATCGGGTTGAGCCATATCTACAGATAAAGTTCAAATATTAGTATTTTCGATAATCAATATCTTCAAGAAAAATAAAATACCCAAGGCTATATTCATATAACCAACTAATTTTCTTGAAAATCTAGGATCCAACTTAACATAGATTCCACCACACCAGTTGATATGCTAGTGATGAAAGTATAAAAGTTGGTAATCTGTCGAACAATAATTGGCAAACAAGATTTCCAATTCCTAGACCATTATGGGATTTACATCAAATTGATTCATCAATTTGCCTTGTAAGCATGTTTCATCCCATCTCATGCCTTAAGTTCTAGGTCTCACGCACAACTTAATTAAGTCGTCTACCTTAGAAACTGTAAAATTACAATTATGGTCTCACGCGTTAAAAGAATTTTACCTTGTTATAGTAATTTAGCCTAGGTCTCACGTTTACTAAATTAAAATTCCAAGTGTTCCTTATAGATAGATGGCATGTAACTTAAATTATTAAGGGTATTAATTTTGATATGTCAATCAAAATATGTACAAAGATGCATGCACTCATCTTTATAACATAAGTTTTCATAAAAACTTTTTATATCCAATTCGTGAAATTAATACACAAAGTTTTACTTGAGGTTTATGCCAAAACCCTAAGATGACTTTCTACAATCATGATTTTAAAAGTAATTCGTTTAAGACATATTCAAGATTGTGATAACCAAGGCAGACTCTAAGGCTCTTTTCTAAGCCTTCAAATCACGGTTATGAATATCATCTTAAAAGACTTAATTTTAAAAGCATATTTGCACAAAACATCATTCAAGCAAAAGTTTATGGATTCAATCTCAAAATAGTAATAAAGTTTGAATTTTTGCTAGTCTCGCCTGGGAGCTGATTACCGTGCGAATCGGACCACGATTGGCAATAAGACCTTGCAAGATTCTTACTTTATCACTTTAGGGTTTCACAATTATTAGTCCGTATTAATTTTCTTTATGAAAACAACCCTTTTATTGCTTACAACAAGTCCAACTAAAACAATAAAACAAGTATCAAAGAAAATCAAAACAACCAATAATAAATAAGTGAAACAATTAGCCACATGCAATCCGTATTAGAAAAGATCCTAATAAAATCAATTCTAGGTATAATAATGCATGTAATCAACTAAGGCCTTCCCCTCTTAATAGAGGTGAGTCGCATACATTGACGAATCAATTGCGTAGGCCAAAGCTAAAAACACACCACATAGCATATATTAATTGATTTTAATAAGTATTGGAGTCTTCCCCAATTTAAGATCTATCTTAACATGTGATAAATAAAACAAGATCCATGACAAACATGCATGTAAGTCACGGATTAAAACCTAACAATTAGCAATTAGGTCACAAGATACGTTCAATTAACCGGTTAATGACCTAGGGTTTCTAGTGATTACACATAATCTTAGAAAACCACAAAACCCTAATTAGGGTTTCATGGAAAAATCGACCCCCCCCCCCCAAAATTAGGGTTAGGGTTTCGAAATTTTTAGAAAAAAAATAGGAAAAACCCTAGATCAAAAAAAACATGTATCTAAAACAATTAAAGATCCGGTTTTTATTACGTTTTAGTAATCAATTACATGTTATACATGGCTCGTGATGCCACTGTTACAGTTTGACAATCAAATAACACATATTGCGGAAGCTAGGATCAAGTATAACACATAAATATTAACTAAAACATAAATAGTAAACGTACCCGATGCACTTCAAATAAACCTTGATTCTTGGACAATTAGATCAATGATAAACCCCTTACCGTTTTGTTTATCGATCTCTTGATAATTACTAAAGTAAGTAATTACCTCGTTCTTGTACACACAAACTACCAACGAATAAAGGTTTGTTGCAAGTAAACGAAAACACTTAATTTTGGTTTAAGCAAAATCGATCCAAGACCCTTGTGGGGTGATGAGTCGATCGGCCAAGAAACAAAGACAAGGAAACCAAGATTTAGGGTTAGAGTGTGTGCACAAAAGATGTGAAAGTCTAACCCTTGGCCTTGTATATATACTAGGTGATTTCTTGGAGGACAAGACATACATGGGTTGGGCTTGCCCCTCCCTTGTTCGACCGGCCTAGGCATCCCCTAGGGGATTCTAGATCCTTCTTGACTCCTAAATTACACTCTAGTCCATATCTTTCGTCCCTAACGATAATTAGTCCATACGGTTAATAACTAACGACCGTTTAGTCCATTAAGTGTTATAAATATATATATTCGATACATTTAATATATATATATATATATATATATATATATATATTTATTTTACATTATTCTTGTTTGTAAAGTGTGCAATCCCGAGGTCTCGGGTTCGATCCTAGACATTTACCTATTAATGTTTATACGTAACATTTAACAACCTATAGTGATTATTAGTTCTAGAGGTGAAATGGATAGACAACAAGGTTTGTACAAAAAAGAAAATGTAGAAATAAATGGAAGACTAACCTTTAACAGTTTCATACACAGATCTCTTGGTGGATACCTTTAACATATCTGCATTGGTGGATACCTTTAACAGATCTGCATGCAAGTAAAGGAATGATGGCACGGGACGCAAAAAAAGAAGTTATTTATGCAGCTTATATAAACCAAAGTTTTACTTTTAGTTTATAGAATTATCAGAGATTTTAGATGTCACAGGGAGATAACTGGAATGGCAACAAACACTTTCAATGATGGTGACCTGTTACATTTTTTAGCTAGGTTTTAAATAATGATGTTAACCAAAAGCAACCCATCTTTACATAAATGGATCAAACTTTTTGTCACATCTTGTTCTTCGTACATTATAAGAGGAAAAACCACAATTGATATGCGGCTGTCGTATATCATAAATTGTTATTTGAATGTTTGTAGCAGCACAGTAGAAAGTATAAAAATGGGTTTCTTATAGGAAACCAAAAAAACAAATCATCACATGAAATACTTCAAATGGTGACATACGAGATGGTTTACGATCCGTGAGAGCAAACGAGTCCAGAGTTATGGCACCATCATCGGATTCACATTCGACCGTGGCCTCATAGGATCCAGCGTAACCTTGTTCAATGGCCTCTATGGTCATGTTGAAGAGATACGACATAGACAGTTTATGGTAATAGCACTTCAAGAACTGAACATCATGAATGTTTTCTTTCATGCTATTGTTAACATACTGACAACATAGTACAAGAAAAAAAGGTTTAACGACAGAAACAGTCTCAAAAGTGGAAAGCAGGTGGAATGTAATCATACCATCATATGGGACTTGTTGAAGGCATTGACAGCAAAATCACCAATAAAGTTGAAGAGATCTCCTTTCTTGAGTGGCGTTATTGTTCTCTGATCATTTGGATAACTTATGCCAGCACGTGCAGTCTGCCACATGCATGAAATATGTTTATATATATGTGTGTGCAGAACTGTGGATGTAGGTGTACATATGAAGATTCAAAGAAAAGAAAAAAAAAATGAGAGATGAAAATCTTATACATACAATTCCAGCTGCTGCATCCTGTTGTTTAAACTCCATCCAGGCTTTTCTCCCGCGTTCATCCAACGGAGTGCATTTAAGACTCGGGTTCGCTGAAAGAGAAAAACTCACCAAGTAACCATCAATGTGTTGACTCATACGTGAAATACTATACACAGGAGACACAGGCATAACAACTTATCGTGCAATAGGAACTTGCATATACAACAAACATTTGAAACCCCTTTAAACTTGTCTCTAGCAACATTCTTTTGTAATAAATAATCCTTGTGTATATTTGGATTTGTAAAATAGTTCTAACAGCATTTTTTGAATCTATATAACAAGTCCCCAACCATCAGGATGGTTATTATTCATTATGGGCAAGGGTAGCCATCAATAAGAAAACGGCCAAAAATATAGATGGAAATGCGTACGAGTCATCTCTGTGACTGTGTGAATTTCTTCCGTTATCTTAGGAAATATTTGTTGGTTGGTATTCGCCCAGAGCAGGGTGGAGATAATCAATAGCCTAACTACGTACCAATTAAGGTTACCGGATATCACTTGGAATCGTGTTATCACTTTCCAAAGTAAACTATTCGACCCTAATGCCTGGGTATCACGAATATCTACTTGGGATAAGACCAAATGTTGTTAGTGATTTAGGCACAAATCAATAACCCTTCGTGAATAAGTATTGTGTGTTTTTATGTGTCTTTCTCATGCATAATATGATTTCCTATTTATAGGAATACACTCATGGCTAGACAAATGGAATTATGAGAATTAATCGGCCCATTAATCTCCACATAATTATCCCCATTATAGCCTAAAATAGTGGTTACTTGACCAGTTAAACGTGGTCATAAGTGTATATGTAACTGCCATTTGAATAGGTCAAATCAGTTACATATCATTAGCAGAATCCACTTATCACTAGCAGCAGATTATCTGCTTAGCAGCAGAGTCATACTACTAGCAGCAGAATTGCTATCAGCAGTATCCTGATGCTAGCAGCAGGATCCACTATCAGTGGAAACCAATACTAGCAGCAGAATCCTACACAACCACTATTTGAGTCAGGGTGTTCAGGGACCTGATGGGTGTACACTCCGTACCTCCAAGCCCATTACCAGGTGTGAACAAATCCCATAAGTGCACTAAATTTTCCAACAATCCTCCCCAAATTTAGTTCACTACCTTTGCATGAAAATAACCATAATACAAAACAAGTGCATAAACGAAAATATCCTGAGGATTGAATTTCCATGTTAGTACATTACACGTTCAAATATTCGAGAATCAGGGTGTTCTAAGAATTGAACCCTTCAACCCATTTGAATACCTGAAGATAAAATACACACAAGTTTTCCAACACTTAAACACTCCTGACACTATACAAGCCATGTGTCCATATCCAATTCATAAATGTTGTAAAAGCTAAAAGTCCATAGCTTCCTGAAGCGGCAAAACTTCAACATTCATATAGGTGGTTCCTCTTTATTCATGCTCCTGCCAAGCACTTTTTCAAAGAAAATTAACCATTAAGAAGTAATGACTTCATCCTCCTTTCAGCAGGTTCCAAGCACAAACCTTGGGATGTTTGTAAAACATGTGCTTCAGTACACTGAATGTTCAGCTTTCCACATTGAACTCAGCTCCCAAGTTTCCTCAGGAGGGAGTTGGGTGTCCTAGCATTCAGTGACCAAGTTGGACTTTAAACCCATCCCTTTAGCAGACTTTATAACCAAGTCTCTAGCCAGACCCTTCGTCAAGTGATCAGCTAAATTCTGTTGAGATCTAACAAACTCTATAGAAATCACCCCATTCATGATAAGCTCACGAATCATGCTATGCCTGACACCTAAGTGTCTAGACTTTCCATTGTACATCTGGCTATAAGCCTTTGCCAATGTAGCAGCACTATCACACCGGATAGAAATAGGTGCTATACGTTTAGGCCACAATGGAATCTCAAGAAGCAAGTTTCTCAACCATTCAGCTTCTTTACGGGCAGCTGCTAGAGCCACAAATTCAGATTTCATTGTTGAACTGGTGATGCAAGTTTGCTTCTTGGATGCACAAGAAATTGCACCTCCACAAATTAGGAATACCCAGCCACTGGTAGACGAATTGTCTTCAGTGTTACTGATCCAACTTGCATCAGTGTAACTGATGAGGCGAAAAATGATCCGTTTTTAGGGGGTCATTTAAGCCCGAATCCGAATTTATTTGATCAAATATTGCCCTAAATCGTTCCTTTTGTGATTTTAGGTGTTTGGAGAGCGAATTCTGGAAAAGAGGCTATTTTGGACGTTTTTGGAGCATAAAGTGAAGAAAACGACAAAGTACCAAAAATCCAAGCTGGAAATACAAGGTGACGGCGTCAAGGGTTTTCTCTTGACGGCGTCAGACATGAAGAATAATTTACCGTAGCTGGTGACGGCGTCAGATGGAGTGATGACGGCGTCAAAGTGACCAAGAATAATTTACCGTGGGTGGTGACGGCGTCACATAGGCCGTCACGATTGGATCTAGGGCGTCCGAGGAAGTGTATGGCGGCGAGTTGACGGCGTCAGATTTAACTCTTGACGCCGTCAGGAAGATTTTCCTATATATAGTTTTCTAGTTTTTTCATTAAAAGAGAGAGAAGTTTTGGTGAAACCCTAAAGACGATTTTGGTGCCTCTTTTACAGGTTTTTCAAGGGTTCCAAACCCTTGAGACCTTGCATTGTAATTGAGATAAGTATACTCTTAATTCAATCAATATGTCTATGTGTTGGTTGTTTATCTTTTGTTCTTATCTTAATTCTACTATGCTAGGCTAGATCTCTCTTGTGTTTGCTTAGATCTAATGAAACCTAGATGTTGATTATGTGTTGATTACTTGTCTACTCTTGTTTTGAATGAATGATTTTATATGTTAGGCTTAAGAAAACTGGCAGATCTCCAAATGGTAACATGCTTGAACGTCTTAAGAAACATGAACCGAGGCGTACTAGGTCTTTATTGGTTGTATTTAATGCATGAGCCACTGTTTACAATCCCTATAGTTGTGCTGGGTCATGGTGTAGGAGGAGATAAGAGCTCATAGAGTTGGGGAGTTATGTATGCCACTCCACGAATGGTATTAAGGAATACAACCCGTCATTCATACAAGTGTAACAAGTAATTAACATGTAAAAGATATCTAGGGAGTAATGAAGTCTAAGTAAACACAATTTCTCCACATACTGCTCACAACCTTAGTTTAATATTAGTTTAATTTTATTTTCATTAGTTTAATTAGTTACAAAGTAGTTTTTGGGTTAGTTGAATAACAACTAATTCCGCCCACTCTTCTAAAAACCGAGATTTTACTTGCTTTCATAAAATATAAAAACACAAAAATAATCATCTTTCATCTCTAGAACTATTAATTAGGTTTTCTAATCCTAGCGACACTATTCCTAAGCTGAACGATCAATCCCCCGGTACTTGTCACTATACTATACTACAACGATCAGGTACACTGCCTGGTGGGGGTTGTAAGCCTCGCGAGATCCCTCGAGAGGTAAAGCAAGGTGCGATTCCCACGCATCAAGTTTTTGGCGCCGCAGCCTGGGGAATAGTTATTGTCTAGGTTAGGATTTCTTTTTATTAGGTCTACTTGCTAGATTCCTTTCTAGTAAGATTATTTTTTATTTTTTTAGGTCTTCTTTAGTCTATCTTATTTCTTCGTGCTTTTGTTCGTAACTCTTTACCATCCGACATCATGGAAGGTGGTAACATCTTTGAACCCATCATCCCACCACAACAAAACCCACCATTAGAACCCCTTAGGCCCCGAACCTTAGGAGAGTATTCCCGACCTAGCCACCAAGGCTACCGAAACACCATTGAGCTCACCGGAACCAATGTGACCCCCTTGCGATCCGACACCATCCGGTTGGTGCAAAGCGGATGTGCATTCCATGGACTTCGTTCTGAAGATCCAAAACAACACCTTAAGGACTTCCTCAAAATCATAGATTCCATAGACCTAGGTGTTGAAACTAGAGAGACTACCCGTTTACGCCTATTCCAATTCTCTCTACGGGATCAAGCTAGTCAATGGCTTGAGCGTTTACCCGCGGGATCCATCACCACATGGGATGATCTCACCACTCGTTTCCTTGCTCAATTTTTCCCACCGGGGAGAACTACTAAACTTAGGAATGACATCTTGATGTTTCAACAACGTCAAAATGAATCTCTTTATGAAGCATGGACTCGTTTCAAGGACTTACTCCAAAAAGTCCCTCATCATGGCATAGATTTGTGGCTCCAAGTCCAAATTTTTTATGACCATATCGATATCCCCACGAGGCGAACCATTGACCAATCGGCCGGTGGTAAGCTACGTGATCTTAGTGCGGAACAATCATGGGAACTCATAGAAGATCTTGCTCTCTATGACAACGAAAGTTGGAATGATCCCCGTGATTTGAACAAAACGGTCAAGGCAATATCTTTGCCTTCGAATAATTCAAGCACTCCCGACCGTAGGATCATGGAACTTGAGGACCAAGTCAAGTTTCTCATGAAATCTTACGAAGCTCCGAAGCATTCAAGCCAAGTGAACAAAATCACTTCTTCATGCGAATTATGTAGTGGTCCCCATGACACTCGTGATTGTATGGAACTCCCCGGAACAGCTTTTGCGGACTACGCATCCACGCGTACCGACGAAGCGGGAGATAAGTGGTACACTTTCAAGCCCGAGCCAAACACATACGGTGATTCATATAACCCCTCATGGAAAAATCACCCAAACCTTAGGTGGAAACAAAATCAACCCAATTCATCCAACCCACCTAATCGTTACCAATCAAACGGTCCACCATCCAACCGTACCTTCAACAACAATCCTTCTAACAACTATGGTAGTACCAACAATCTTGAAGGATTGATGTCAAAGTTCATGGCATCTCAAGAAGCCCGCATAGCTAAGTTTGAAGCCGATTTCAAACAAAATCAAAGCGAGATGACCAATAGAATTGATGCATTGTTGAAAGTTCTCAATGACCGAGAAATGGGAGCACTCCCAAGCGACACCATCAAGAATCCGAAACTAAACGTTAATGCCATATCTTCAGTTTCGTCACCCACTTCGTGTCCACAATATTACTCGGTTAAATCAACGAGCACGTGTTTCAAACAACACCAAGTTCCCCAAAAGGACCAATCAACTAAAACACCCACTATAGAGCCGGTCAAAAGCATAGTTGAAACACCTCTTACGCAAGACCTTGACGATGAATTCAAAGAACTTCACCTCGAACGCCCCGTCATTGATGTCTTAGCGCGTGCTCCTTACTATAGTGCCCTCCTAGAAAAATATGAGAAGTATAAGCTAGGTAAAAATGGGACCGCCTTCGTTCAAAACAAGTTGCCTAAAAAGCTTGATGATCCGGGTATATTTGTTTTGCCTTGTAAGATAGGAAGATCCGAAGCTTTCGGCACACTAGCCGATTTAGGGTCAAGCCTCAACTTGATTCCCTTATCCTTATTCACCGCTCTTAAGCTAGGAAAGTTAGAGGAAACGGAGGTATTGATAGGGCTAGCGGATGGAAGTATTGCCCACCCTGTTGGAATGATTAAGGATGTAGTTGTTCACGTAGGAAGGTTAACTATATTAGCGGATTTTCACGTTCTAGACATGGTTAGTGACACTACATGCCCATTATTGGTAGGAAGAGGATTTTTAGCAACTGCTAGTGCCATGATAGATTGCAAGGAATCCAAGATAACGGTAGGAGAAGGCGATACTTGGTCGGTGTATGATGTTAAGAAGCATAGTTATGATTGTGATGATGAACCAACACCGCATTGGGTAGAGATGAATAGGAGACCATCTAGATATGGACCTTGGATAGAAAGGAACTTCATAGGACCTCAATGCCCATTTTATCTAGAAAAGGATTTCGTTGAGAAGACACATTCGGTAGAACAACTCATAGCTAGGGATGAGGAGCTAGATCCCTTTGAGGACCCCTTAGTCTTTAGAAAGATGATTGAGTTTTTGAGCGTAATGCCTATTAATATAGAGTTGAATAAATGGAAAAGAGATGGAGATAAGTATAAATGGAGGTGGGACAAGCCACCTAAAGAAGGTAACGGGTCATGGCATATTAGAATGACCTTGTATGATCCGGATGGAGAAAAGTTTGAAAGGTCATACCACACTAAGGGAACCAATAGAAAGTTGAAACCTAAGTTCGATCCCAAAGATGTCCTCAATGAGGAACTCACCCGAATCACGTAGTAACCCACGACTTTGAGTCTAGCTACAAGACTCGTAAATAAAGAAAAGCGCTTCTTGGGAGGCAACCCATGTTTTGTGTAATTTTTATTTGTTTGATTGTTAGTTGCTTCCGTATGCATGTTTTATTTTTATTGTTGGTTAATCATGTTTCTCAATTAAAATGTGAAATACTTTATTATGTTGTTTAGCCTAGTCTTAACTCCAACCTAAAGGTATTTTTGCAAAAGATAAGTGTAAGGGGAAACCCCAAATATGTTTTTAAGAAACAAACCGATCATGATTATCCACAATATTTAATGAACATGTATATTCGTATTTGTTAGAGTCAAATGCTTGTATTGAGTCATAATGAAGTTTTGCAGGATTTTCCAGGAAGTAGGACAAAGTTTTTCCAGAAATTTTCCGGAAACTTAACATAAAGATTTCTGCAGGTCCATTCTGACGGCGTCAGGCAATTGCTCTTGACGGCGTCAGGAGTCAAAAATCTGGAAATTTTACCGGTTTTGTTTTTCTAACGGAGTCTTATAGTTTTTGTGAATTATTAAGTTTTATAATCTCCAGGAAATCTGCAAACTTCATTCCACAAGCATTATATCTTATTTTGTTTTCTAGGATTTAGTAACTTATATAGGATGCCGCCGATTTTACGCGAGGTTGCCTTGTCTACTTTTGTCAGGATTTACAGGTTATTTGTGACAAGAAGATGATTTATATTCTGGAATGGAAGCTTTGATTGTTCGTTTTCTTGGAAGAAGATTTAACCTGGCCAACTAAAATCCATACCGAGCGAATCAGGGGAGTATTTGACTTCATTCTCTTTACTTTTTAACTTTTACATTCTTTACTTGAACATTGGGGACAATGTTCATCTTAAGTGTAAGGGGAGGGTAAAAAGATGATACCTTACATATGCACTTTCGCTTGAGTTTGTTTTGTTTGATAGTAGATGAGTAATAAAACTACGAGAAATACTTGTTAGTGTAATTTTAGCGCCAAATTTAAAATTTTTTACAACATTTAGGAGTGAAACTTTAGCCATAGCAAGCGTCTCATGGATAGGAGGTTGTATGACTAGCACATAACCGTATATTCAGAAAAATTTTCCACCCAAAAATGTGAGGTTCGCCTTTAGATTTGATAGGAAAAGCATTCATTATTAGTGCTTATGAGTGTACCGGTAGCATTTAGATTCTAGAACTTGCGTTAGTGATGCATCCCGAGACCGCTAGTGAGACTACATTCGTGTGGTAGGATTTACTACATGATAAGAGGCATTAGGATCACCCTTGTGTTAAACCCGTATTATAATTACTTGACCATTTAAGTCATATTACTTGGCTAGTTAAGTCAACTAATTTTTCCCACACCCTTTGCGTTGTACTCATTTTTAATACACGATACCCCTAGTACACCCCTCCGAGCCTATCTTTTCGTTTCTAACTTTAAGCATTTTACTTAAAGGAAGAATTTGTTACACCCCACTTAAATGTACAACCAAATCGCCTTAGCCTTCCGTGTATGCGCTCATTTTTAGTGCATTATTGTTATATGTTAAACCCTAAGTTAACTTTCTAATTGATTACATGGTTGCTAAGTCGAGTCATATCCTTGTACATATTGTTTTGGGACGATTGGGACTCATGGGTAAGTACTTATTTTATGGAGTAATGGGGAAGAACATCATATTATTACCCCCATATGTACGTTAATTTTAAAAGTGCTCCAAGTGTTTTGATTTTCTTAATTCGAGTCATTAGAATAGTTTAATGTAAAGTATGTAAAGATTCAAGTGTAAGGGGAGTGCTCAAACCCCTATGATGTATTATTTTGGATGGTAGGGTAAGAGTGTATGCAAAAAAAAAAAAAAAAAAAAAAAAAAAAAAAAAAAAAAAAATCGAAAAAAAAAATATAGAAAAATCAAAAAAAAAAAAAAAAAAAAAATAGAAAAAGAAAAGAAAAGAAAAAAAACATACGGACTACCATCCCGTTTTCATTCTATGTTCATTTTATGTTTTTGTTATTTTTCATTTATTAGCTTAAGTCGAGTCTAGTCTTGGCTTAGCAACGCCATCTTGTACATGTAATTTACTAAGATTGTTAACTCGCCACCAGTAAAATTCCCTTTATCCAACAAAACCGTGTAATTCATATCCCTACACCTAACATTATAACCCTTTTTAAAAGACCTCTTTGATAGTTTATCCTAGGTGCTTACGCCATGTGGTGGAGGTTTGATCCTTTCCCAAGCCTATGGTAATCTATTTTGTTATGACAGGTAGTGAGAGATATCTTCCATTTCCATAATGTTATATTACTTTATTACACCCGAGAGATGTGAGTATCTAAACACTATTTGTGAGGTGCTTGTGTATGACCTCCGTGCTTGTCTATTGGTCTTTAGTGGAACGATTATTTGTTGTAATTACTTTTATATTAGTGTTAAATGACCCCTAACTTGTCTTTTGAGTAGAATAAAAGCTCATTTGCTTGAGGACAAGCAAATCTCAAGTGTAAGGGTATATGATGAGGCGAAAAATGATCCGTTTTTAGGGGGTCATTTAAGCCCGAATCCGAATTTATATGATCAAATATTGCCCTAAATCGTTCCTTTTGTGATTTTAGGTGTTTGGAGAGCGAATTCTGGAAAAGAGGCTATTTTGGACATTTTTGGAGCATAAAGTGAAGAAAACGAAGGGTTTTCTCTTGACGGCGTCAGACATGAAGAATAATTTACCGTAGCTGGTGACGGCGTCAGATGGAGTGATGACGGCGTCAAAGTGACCAAGAATAATTTACCGTGGGTGGTGACGGCGTCACATAGGCCGTCACGATTGGATCTAGGGCGTCCGAGGAAGTGTATGGCAGCGAGTTGACGGCGTCAGATTTAACTCTTGACGCCGTCAGGACGATTTTCCTATATATAGTTTTCTAGTTTTTTCATTAAAAGAGAGAGAAGTTTTGGTGAAACCCTAAAGACGATTTTGGTGCCTCTTTTACAGGTTTTTCAAGGGTTCCAAACCCTTGAGACCTTGCATTGTAATTGAGATAAGTATACTCTTAATTCAATCAATATGTCTATGTGTTGGTTGTTTATCTTTTGTTCTTATCTTAATTCTACTATGCTAGGCTAGATCTCTCTTGTGTTTGCTTAGATCTAATGAAACCTAGATGTTGATTATGTGTTGATTACTTGTCTACTCTTGTTTTGAATGAATGATTTTATATGTTAGGCTTAAGAAAACTGGCAGATCTCCAAATGGTAACATGCTTGAACGTCTTAAGAAACATGAACCGAGGCGTACTAGGTCTTTATTGGTTGTATTTAATGCATGAGCCACTGTTTACAATCCCTATAGTTGTGCTGGGTCATGGTGTAGGAGGAGATAAGAGCTCATAGAGTTGGGGAGTTATGTATGCCACTCCACGAATGGTATTAAGGAATACAACCCGTCATTCATACAAGTGTAACAAGTAATTAACATGTAAAAGATATCTAGGGAGTAATGAAGTCTAAGTAAACACAATTTCTCCACATACTGCTCACAACCTTAGTTTAATATTAGTTTAATTTTATTTTCATTAGTTTAATTAGTTACAAAGTAGTTTTTGGGTTAGTTGAATAACAACTAATTCCGCCCACTCTTCTAAAAACCGAGATTTTACTTGCTTTCATAAAATATAAAAACACAAAAATAATCATCTTTCATCTCTAGAACTATTAATTAGGTTTTCTAATCCTAGCGACACTATTCCTAAGCTGAACGGTCAATCCCCCGGTACTTGTCACTATACTATACTACAACGATCAGGTACACTGCCTAATGGGGGTTGTAAGCCTCGCGAGATCCCTCGAGAGGTAAAGCAAGGTGCGATTCCCACGCATCAGTAACCTTCCAACACTGAAGGATAACCAGTATATGAAAGACTATAATCCATAGTTCTCTTCAAATACTTCAGTACCCTTTGAATTGCTTGCCAGTGCTGAGCACTAGGATTACTAGTATACCTGCTCAGTTTACCCACAGTAAAAGCAATGTCAGGCCTTGTACAAGTCATGGCATACATCAGGCAGCCAATCACCCTGGAATACTCAAGTTGAGATACAGCTTTGCCATTGTTAAGCATAAGCTTCTCAGTGGTATCCATGGGAGTACTCACTGGAGTACAATCAAAGCAATTAAATTTCTTCAGTACCTTCTCAATGTAATGAGACTGAGAAATTGATATACCATTGCTTTCATGTTTAATCGTTATACCAAGGATAACATCAGCCTCCCCCATGTCCTTCATGGAGAACCTTGATGACAAAAATTCCTTTGTCAGGTCAACTTGATTTTGGTCAGTGCCAAAGATCAACATGTCATCAACATATAGGCAAATGATAACTCCTTTACCAGATTCATCAAATTTGCTATATACACATTTGTCAGTCTGGTTAAGAACATAACCATTAGACAAAACCACTTCATCAAATTTTTGATGCCATTGCTTAGGTGCCTGTTTCAGTCCATATAAAGACTTAATCAGTTTGCACACTTTATTTTCATTGCCAGGCAAGATGAAGCCCTGAGGTTGGTTCATATAAACCTCCTCATCCAATTCACCATTCAAGAAAGCTGTCTTCACATCCATCTGATGAATAATCAGATTGTGAATTGATGCCAAAGCAATCAGCAGCCTGATGGTACTCATACGTGCCACAGGGGCATAAGTATCAAAGTAGTCTATCCCTGACTTTTGTTTAAAGCCCTGAATGACTAATCTAGCCTTGAACTTTTCAATAGTTCCATCTACCTTCATTTTCCTTTTGAAAATCCATTTGCAACCAAGAGGTTTGCAACCTGGTGGTAGATCAACCAACACCCAAGTGTTGTTGCCCATGATGGAGTCAATCTCATCATTTATTGCTTCTTTCCAGAAAGCAACATCCTGGGACTTCATTGCTTCTTCAAATGTTTTGGGATCATCCTCAACAATGAAGCAATAGGAGTATTGATCAGAGACCTCACTCCTTGTACCTTCAATTAAATATAATTGAAACTCAGGTCCAAATGACTTTGGAGTCCTGACCCTTTTGCTCTTCCTGAGCTCAGGTTCAGGTTGTTGAACCACAACCTCATCAGGGGCCGGAGATGATAAATCATCAGGGACCTCTGATACACCATTGTCATCAGTTCCATTTGGAGTCCTGTGACTTGGTCTAGGGACTGATGAGAATCTATTCTCATCAAATAATGTATCCCTTGATTCAATTATAGAATTAATTGAAACATATTCATTAGGTTCAATAACATAGAACCTGTATGCCTTGGAATGCTCAGCATATCCAACAAAGATGCAATCAATGCCTCTTTCACCCAAAGTTTTCAACTTCGGATCAGGGAGTCTTACAACTGCCCTACAACCCCAAACCCTGAGATAATTCAGGTTGGGTTTCTTTTTAGTCCAGAGTTCATAAGGGGTAACCTTGTTCCTTTTGTTGGGAACCCTATTAAGTAAATAGCAAGCTGTTAACATAGCTTCACCCCGACTCAGTCCTGAATAGGATAACATGGAATTAACCATCTCCTTCAGTACCCTGTTCTTCCTTTCAGAGATACCATTTTGTTGAGGAGTATAGGGAGCAGTCGTTTCATGGATTATCCCAACAGACTGAAAATACAGAGTATCCATGTACTCACCTCCCCTATCAGTCCTGAATCTTTTTGATCAGGGACCCAAGTTGCAACTCAACTTCAGTTTTAAATACTTTGAATTTATCTAATGCTTCATCCTTGGTATGTAATAGAAACACATAACAAAACATAGAAGCATCATCAATAAATGTCACAAAGTACTTCTTGTTCCCCAAAGAGGGAGTGGCATGCAAATCACACAGGTCACTGTGTATAAGCTCCAAGAGCTCAGTCTCACGTTTTACACCCTGAAAAGGTTTCTTAGTAATTTTGGTCAACATGCAAGTCTTACACTTTTCAGTGTCCATGTCAAATGCTGGGATTAACCCATCCTTAGACATGTCTTGCATCCTTTTATAATGTACATGGCCAAGTCTAGCATGCCACAGGGTAGAGTCATTCAGTTTAGAGGTTGATAAAAAGGCTGAATTAACAATGTCAGTGACAACATTAAGCCTGAACATTTTATTACACAAATAGCCAAAACCAATAAACACACCATGTTTGGACAAAATAAATTTATCAGATTCGATAACTTGTTTATATCCATGATTATTCAAGACACTACTTGAAACCAAGTTCTTCCTTATATCAGGAACATGAATAACATTAAACAAAGTTACAATCTTTCCAGAACTAAAACTAAGATCTACACAACCACGACCATGCACCAAGGCTGTTGACTCATTTCCCATGTGAAGAATAGATCCATCATTCAGTGACTCATAAGTCTTGAACCAGCATCTATCTTTGCACACATGAACAGTTGCTCCAGAGTCAACCCACCACGCAACATCATCATCCTGCACATAGTTAGATTCAGATACATATGTAACATAATAAACCTGAAAAGATTCATTAAACATATTCTGACCTTTCAGTGAGTTGGCTGAACCACCACTCCCTGAACCACTAGTGCCTGAACCATTGGTTTTACCACCAATCTTAACACCTTTGCAATCCCTTTTAATGTGACCAGATTTGCCACATTTCCAACAATTAGGTGTTGCCTTCTTGTTAGGATCAGCCCTTGTGTTGTCCTGATGTTTACGTTTGCCTTTGTTGTCATTGTACCTGGTGGAATTGTTATGTTCCACCATATTGACAACATGTGCACCAGTAGCATTGCTACTCTTTGGCTTGTCATTATCCTGCACCCTGAGGGAATCCTCAATACGCAAATGACTACCCAACTGAACAAGTGTCAGTTCTTCCTTCTTATGTTTCAAGGCATGCTTGAAATCTTTCCAAGAAGGAGGGAGTTTGTCAATGATACAAGAGACTGAAATAGCCTCATCCATGTTCATTTTATGTTGTGTAAACCTTCCAAGTATTCCAAGAAGTTCATTGTATTGTTCCATGACTGGTCTTGAATCAGTCATTTTGTAATTTGTGAAATTACTCACAAGAAACTTCTTACTTGAAGCATCCTCAGCCATATATTTGGCATCCAAGGAATCCCAAAGTTCTTTGGAAGATTCAACGTTCTGATAAATGTCAAAGAGAGAATCAGACATACCATTGAGAATTAAACCTCTGCATACATAGTCATCATTCTCCCATTTGCTTCTTTTCCTTATCTGTTCCACAGTAGCATCATCCCCATGATCCTCAGGAATGGCAGTGCTTAGATCATACACCACATTCATGCTAGAAAGCAAGAAGTGCATCTTCTTTTGCCATCTTCTGAAATCAACACCTTCAAACTTATCCAATTTGGAAAAGTTAGCAGCCATATGCCTCATAGCAGCAGCCATTGATTATCACAAAATAGTTTACTTTGATTGTTGGTTGGTATTCGCCCAGAGCAGGGTGGAGATAATCAATAGCCTAACTACGTACCAATTAAGGTTACCGGATATCACTTGGAATCGTGTTATCACTTTCCAAAGTAAACTATTCGACCCTAATGCCTGGGTATCACGAATATCTACTTGGGATAAGACCAAATGTTGTTAGTGATTTAGGCACAAATCAATAACCCTTCGTGAATAAGTATTGTGTGTTTTTCTGTGTCTTTCTCATGCATAATATGATTTCCTATTTATAGGAATACACTCATGGCTAGACAAATGGAATTATGAGAATTAATCGGCTCATTAATCTCCACATAATTATCCCCATTATAGCCTAAAATAGTGGTTACTTGACCAGTTAAACGTGGTCATAAGTGTATATGTAACTGCCATTTGAATAGGTCAAATCAGTTACATATCATTAGCAGAATCCACTTATCACTAGCAGCAGATTATCTGCTTAGCAGCAGAGTCATACTACTAGCAGCAGAATTGCTATCAGCAGTATCCTGATGCTAGCAGCAGGATCCACTATCAGTGGAAACCAATACTAGCAGCAGAATCCTACACAACCACTATTTGAGTCAGGGTGTTCAGGGACCTGATGGGTGTACACTCCGTACCTCCAAGCCCATTACCAGGTGTGAACAAATCCCACAAGTGCACTAAATTTTCCAACAATATTTTGGGCACAAGGGTGTGGGCGGTGGCCGGATTGCTGCAAGAAAAGGGAAATGTTGTATGAGTATAAAAAATATAAACATACACTTAATTGTTTGATCCCTTTGAGAGATAAACAAAAAGATACACTAAAACATGTTTTATAAAGTTGAAGTATGAATAAAAAGGCATAGAGCATACTATTTCCAATCAGATGGCAAAAATTCACATAGCTTGTAGTATTCAGCAACACGGTCGATCGAGCGCTTAACATCCTCAAATTTCGATTTCAAGCCCCTCTGATTCGTCTGCAGCTGCTTCTCGAGGTTAAGTGCTTCCTGAACAAACTCGTATAAATGATCTAGAATTTCAAGTCTGGCTGAAAGCTGTTGGAAAATTTAGTGCACTGGTGGGATTGGTTCACACCTGGTAATGGGCTTGGAGGTACGGAGTGTACACCCATCAGGTCCCTGAACATCCTGACTCAAATAGTGGTTGTGTAGGATTCTGCTGCTAGTATTGGTTTCCACTGTTAGTGGACCCTGCTGCTAGCATCAGGATTCTGCTGATAGCAATTCTGCTGCTAACAGTATGACTCTGCTGCTGAGCAGTGATTCTGCTGCTAGTGATAAGTGGATCCTGCTGATGGTTATGTAACTGATTTGACCTATTCAAATGGCAGTTACATCTACACTTATGACCTCGTTTAACTGGTCAAGTAACCACTATTTTAGACTATAATGGGGATAATTATGTGGAGATTAATGGGCCGATTAATTCTCATAATTACATTTGACTAGCCATGAGTATCTTCCTATAAATAGGAAATCTTATTATGCATGAACACACACAGAAAACATACAACACTTATACATGAAGGGTTATTCATTTGTGCCTAAATCACTAACAACATTTGGTCTTATCCCAAGTAGATATTCGTGATACCCAGGCATTAGGGTCAAATAGTTTACTTTGGAAAGTGATAACACGATTCCAAGTGATATCCGGTAACCTTAATTGGTACGTAGTTAGGCTATTGATTATCTCCACCCTGTTCTGGGCGAATAACCACCAACAATCAAAGTAAATTATTTTGTGATAATCAATGGCTGCTGCTATGAGGCATATGGCTGCTAACTTTTCCAAATTGGATAAGTTTGAAGGTGTTGATTTCAGAAGATGGAAAAAGAAGATGCACTTCTTGCTATCAAGCATGAATGTGGTGTATGTTCTTAGCACTGCTATTCCTGAAGATCATGGGGATGATGCTACTGTGGAACAGATAAGGAAAAGAAGCAAATGGGAGAATGATGACTATGTATGCAGAGGCTTAATCCTAAATGGTATGTCTGATTCTTTCTTTGACATTTATCAGAACGTTGAATCTTCCAAAGAACTTTGGGATTCCTTGGATGCCAAATATATGGCTGAGGATGCTTCAAGTAAGAAGTTTCTTGTGAGTAATTTCACAAATTACAAAATGACTGATTCAAGACCAGTCATGGAATAATACAATGAACTTCTTGGAATACTTGGAAGGTTTACACAACATAAAATGAACTTGGATGAGGCTATTTCAGTCTCTTGTATCATTGACAAACTCCCTCCTTCTTGGAAAGATTTCAAGCATGCCTTGAAACATAAGAAGGAAGAACTGACACTTGTTCAGTTGGGTAGTCATTTGCGTATTGAGGATTCCCTCAGGGCGCAGGATAATGACAAGCCAAAGAGTAGCAATGCTACTGGTGCACATGTTGTCAATATGGTGGAACATAACAATTCCACCAGGTACAATGACAACAAAGGCAAACGCAAACATCAGGATAACACAAGGGCTGATCCTAACAAGAAGGCTACACCTACTTGTTGGAAATGTGGCAAATCTGGTCACATTAAAAGGGATTGCAAAGGTGTTAAGATTGGTGGTAAAACCAATGGTTCAGGCACTAGTGGTTCAGGGAGTGGTGGTTCAGCCAACTCACTGAAAGGTCAGAATATATTTAATGAATCTCTTCAGGTTTATTATGTTACATATGTATCTGAATCTAACTTTGTGCAGGATGATGATGTTGCGTGGTGGGTTGACTCTGGAGCAACTGTTCATGTGTGCAAAGATAGATGCTGGTTCAAGACTTATGAGTCACTGAATGATGGATCTATTCTTCACATGGGAAGCCTTGGTGCATGGTCGTGGTTGTGTAGATCTTAGTTTTAGTTCTGGAAAGATTATAACTTTGTTTAATGTTATTCATGTTCCTGATATAAGGAAGAACTTGGTTTCAAGTAGTGTTTTGAATAATCATGGATATAAACAAGTTATTGAATCTGATAAATTTATTTTGTCTAAACATGGTGTGTTTATTGGTTTTGGCTATTTGTGTAATCAAATGTTCAGGCTGAATATTGTCACTGACACTGTTAATTCAGCCTTTATGTCAACCTCTAAACTGAATGACTCTACCCTGTGGCATGCTAGACTTGGCCATGTACATTATAAAAGGATGCAAGATATGTCTAAGGATGGGTTAATCCCAGCATTTGACATGGACACTGAAAAGTGTAAAACTTGCATGTTGACCAAAAATTACTAAGAAACCTTTTCAGGGTGTAAAACGTGAGACTGAGCTCTTGGAGCTTATACACAGTGACCTGTGTGATTTGCATGCCACTCCCTCTTTGGGGAACAAGAAGTACTTTGTGACATTTATTGATGATGCTTCTAGGTTTTGTTATGTCTATCTGTTACATACCAAGGATGAAGCATTAGATAAATTCAAAGTGTTTAAAACTGAAGTTGAGTTGCAACTTGGGTCCCTTATCAAAAGATTAAGGACTGATAGGGGAGGTGAGTACATGGATACTCTGTATTTTCAGTCTGTTGGTATAATCCATGAAACGACTGCTCCCTATACTCCTCAACAAAATGGTATCTCTGAAAGAAAGAACAAGGTACTAAAGGAGATGGTTAATTCCATGTTGTCCTATTCAGGACTGAGTCAAGGGTTCTGGGGTGAAGCTATGTTAACAGCTTGCTATTTACTTAATAGGGTTCCCAACAAAAGGAACAAAGTCACCCCTTATGAACTTTGGACTAAAAAGAAACCCAACCTGAATTATCTCAGGGTTTGGGGTTGTAGGGCAGTTGTAAGACTCCCTAATCCAAAGTTAAAAACTCTGGGTGAAAGAGGCATTGAATGCATCTTTGTTGGATATGCTGAGCATTCCAAGGCTTATAGGTTCTATGTTATTGAACATAATGAATATGTTTCAATTAACTCAATAATTGAATCAAGGGATGCACTATTTGATGATAATAGATTCTCATCAGTCCCTAGACCAAGTCACAAGTTTCCAAATGGAACTGATGACAATGGTGTATCAGAGGTCCCTGATGAATTATCATCTCAGGCCCCTGATGAGGTTGTGGTTCAACAACCTGAACCTGAGCTCAGAAAGAGCAAAAGGGTCAGGACTCCAAAGTCATTTGGACCTGAGTTTCAATTATACTTAATTGAAGGTACAAGGAATGAGGTCTCTGACCAATATTCCTATTGCTTCATTGTTGAGGATGATCCCAAAACATTTGAAGAAGCAATGAAGTCCCAGGATGTTGCTTTCTGGAAAGAGGCAATAAATGATGAGATTGACTCCATCATGGGCAACAACACTTGGGTGTTGGTTGATCTACCACCAGGTTGCAAACCTCTTGGTTGCAAATGGATTTTCAAAAGGAAAATGAAGGTATACGGAACTATTGAAAAGTTCAAGGCTAGACTAGTCATTCAGGGCTTTAAACAAAAGTCAGGGATAGACTACTTTGATACTTATGCCCCTGTGGCACGTATGAGTACCATCAGGCTGCTGATTGCTTTGGCATCAATTCACAATCTGATTATTCATCAGATGGATGTGAAGACAGCTTTCTTGAATGGTGAATTGGATGAGGAGGTTTATATGAACCAACCTCAGGGCTTCATCTTGCTTGGCAATGAAAACAAGGTGTGTAAACTGATTAAGTCTTTATATGGACTCAAACAGGCACCTAAGCAATGGCATCAAAAATTTGATGAAGTGGTTTTGTCTAATGGTTATGTTCTTAACCAGGCTGACAAATGTGTATATAGCAAATTTGATGATTCTGGTAAAGGAGTCATCATTTGCCTATATGTTGATGACATGTTGATCTTTGGCACTGACTAAAATCAAGTTGACCTGACAAAGGAATTTTTGTCATCAAAGTTCTCCATGAAGGACATGGGGGAGGCTGATGTTATCCTTGGTATAAGGATCAAACATGAAAGCAATGGTATATCAATTTCTCAGTCTCATTACATAGAGAAGGTACTCAAGAAATTTAATTGCTTTGATTGCACTCCAGTGAGTACTCCCATGGATACCACTGAGAAGCTTATGCTTAATACTAGCAAAGCTGTATCTCAACTTGAGTATTCCAGGGTGATTGGCTGCCTGATGTATGCCATGACTTGTACAAGGCCTGACATTGCTTTTGCTGTGGGTAAACTGAGCAGGTATACTAGTAATCCTAGTGCTCAGCACTGGCAAGCAATTCAGAGGGAACTGAAGTATTTGAAGAGAACTATGGACTATAGTCTCTCATATACTGGTCATCCTTCAGTGTTGGAAGGATACACTGATGCAAGTTGGATCAGTAACACTGAAGACAATTCGTCTACCAGTAGCTGGGTATTCCTACTTGGTGGAGGTGCAATTTCTTGGGCATCCAAGAAGCAAACTTGTATCACCAGTTCAACAATGGAATCTGAATTTGTGGCTCTAGCAGCTGCTGGTAAAGAAGCTGAATGGTTGAGAAACTTGCTTCTTGAGATTCCATTGTAGCCTAAACCTATAGCACCTATTTCTATCCGGTGTGATAGTGCTGCTACATTGGCAAAGGCTTATAGCCAGATGTACAATGGGAAGTCTAGACACTTAGGTGTCAGGCATAGCATGATTCGTGAGCTTATCATGAATGGGGTGGTATCTATAGAGTTTGTAAGATCTCAACAGAACTTAGCTGATCACTTGACGAAGGGTCTGGGTAGAGACTTGGTTATAAAGTCTGCTAAGGGGATGGGTTTAAAGTCCAACTTGGTCACTGAATGCTAGGACACCCAACTCCCACCTGAGGAAACTTGGGAGCTGAGTTCAATGTGGAAAGCTGAACATTCAGTGTACTGAAGCACATGTTTTACAAACATCCCAAGGTTTGTGCTTGGAAACTGCTGAAAGGAGGATGAAGTCACTACTTCTTAATGGTTAATTTTCTTTGAAAAAGTGCTTGGCAGGAGCATGAATAAAGAGGAACCACCTATGTGAATGTTGAAGTTTTGCCGCTTCAGGAAGCTATGGGC
Organism: Artemisia argyi; assembly: GCA_030686995.1. Classification (NCBI taxonomy): domain Eukaryota; kingdom Viridiplantae; phylum Streptophyta; class Magnoliopsida; order Asterales; family Asteraceae; genus Artemisia; species Artemisia argyi. The sequence continues at coordinate 33,595,833 of CM060695.1, forward strand.
TTTTAGCTTTTACAACATTTATGAATTGGATATGGACACATGGCTTGTATAGTGTCAGGAGTGTTTAAGTGTTGGAAAACTTGTGTGTATTTTATCTTCAGGTATTCAAATGGGTTGAAGGGTTCAATTCTTAGAACACCCTGATTCTCGAATATTTGAACGTGTAATGTACTAACATGGAAATTCAATCCTCAGGATATTTTCGTTTATGCACTTGTTTTGTATTATGGTTATTTTCATGCAAAGGCAGTGAACTAAATTTGGGGAGGATTGTTGGAAAATTTAGTGCACTGGTGGGATTGGTTCACACCTGGTAATGGGCTTGGAGGTACGGAGTGTACACCCATCAGGTCCCTAAACATCCTGACTCAAATAGTGGTTGTGTAGGATTCTGCTGCTAGTATTGGTTTCCACTGTTAGTGGACCCTGCTGCTAGCATCAGGATTCTGCTGATAGCAATTCTGCTGCTAACAGTATGACTCTGCTGCTGAGCAGTGATTCTGCTGCTAGTGATAAATGGATCCTGCTGATGGTTATGTAACTGATTTGACCTATTCAAATGGCAGTTACATCTACACTTATGACCTCGTTTAACTGGTCAAGTAACCACTATTTTAGGCTATAATGGGGATAATTATGTGGAGATTAATGGGCCGATTAATTCTCATAATTACATTTGACTAGCCATGAGTATCTTCCTATAAATAGGAAATCTTATTATGCATGAACACACACAGAAAACATACAACACTTATACACGAAGGGTTATTGATTTGTGCCTAAATCACTAACAACATTTGGTCTTATCCCAAGTAGATATTCGTGATACCCAGGCATTAGGGTCGAATAGTTTACTTTGGAAAGTGATAACACGATTCCAAGTGATATCCGGTAACCTTAATTGGTACGTAGTTAGGCTATTGATTATCTTCACCCTGTTCTGGGCGAATAACCACCAACAACAGCCTGGTTCGACATTTGCCCGGGAACTAAATAAACGAGTAGAAAACAATTAAAGTCATATATATCCTGATTGATATTCTAAGTTGGGTGAGTAGCAGGCAATAGTAATTTCTTAACTTTAGAGATTATTAACATGTAATGATGCAACAAGTTGGATTATGATATCAATATATATCACACGTACCTACAGGGACGGATCTCTTATATAAACACTAAGTACTATTCAACGGTTTTAAATTTACTCACGGGTTAATAACCTAGTTCGTTATATACAGAAAAGAAAAAAGGCAACTAAAAAGAGGGAGTATCAGCCATTTAGTTTGTAATAATGAACTTGAAATATATTAGTCCTTAGGATAGGATAAGAAAAATAAGCTATTCCTCAAAAGCTTAGCCAAACACCCGATCGACACCAACAGCAAAAACACAAAATTATATGCTGGAAGATGATTTAAACAGTATAAAAAATAAGAATAATTCTTACATTCGATGATGAAGGAGAACGAGCACGAGTTTGCACCTTACTGTTAACAAAAAGGCGAAAAAATAATAAATAAATCACTATCAATCAAATAAGAAGACGAAAGTAAGTTTGATTATAAAAAGTACCTGCTAGCCATGCCGAAACCCTAATCCAATTTTGGGTACTTTTAGATTTGGAAAAACATATCTATTAAATTTAATGCTTTATACACTTTTAGCCGGCAAATTTTGAGTTTATGGACTCCCGCCTATCAATAACTTTTTTTTTTCCCTCGAACAACTTCTAAATGCATATAAAACCATATGAGTTATCTTTTTCCAAGGAAAACGGGTCAAGCATTGTTGAAACAATTTTCAGATACATAAAAACATCATCCAATGAACCATTAAAACAATTATGCAAAGACTTCTATAATCTTGTATTCACACAATAGCACATAATATATTTCATATACTTCTACGTTAAAACATAGTATTACTGTATTCATAAAGCATTTTAAATAACTTTATGAAGTGAATCCGTCCTGGCTCTAAACTCTAAGTGGTTTAAGTAACTTTTTTTTTCCTTTTTTTTTAAGTTCTTTTTGCAGCATTATTTTATTTGGTTTTATAATCTTTTATATACCTAGACGAGTACCCGTGCATAACAACGGGAATTTATAACGGCATATAGTTATAGTGATACTTCGGTTAAATGTTTCGTGTAACGTTGTACCCTCCTTTCTTTTTCTTTTCTCTGTTATTATTATCATTTATTATCTCTACAATTAAATTATTTACTCATCTTTAACCTCTTTATACTCATTTTTTAACCTCAATTTTTTTCAACCTCAACAATATAATCGGACCTTAAAAAATAAAAAAATACATGAACAAAACAATTACAACATACACATATAAAGATCACAAAATCATTTATTAATTTTTCATTAACATTACAATATTTTTTGCCACAATAACACAAAAACCATCTATCACCTACAACCAAAAATATAACCCTCCAAAAAAAAAGTAAAAAAATCTCATCTTTCTTTGTTGCCAAACCTACAACTAAAAATACAACCACCATCAGCCACGAGCACAAACATCAACCATGAAAAAGCAAATCCCTATTTTAATCGTCTTCCATTATTTCCGAATATAGCAAAAATCAAATAAAAAAAAAACAAAACCACACAAACACTTCTACGCCTTCATCTTTAATCTCTATCTTTTTAAACACCTCCACACACACTCACTAAAAGGCCACCACCACCACAAAACTCCCTAAGACCATATCCGGTCATAATCCGGTCGAACCCGTGGTTGGTGGCGCTTATCGTTGGTTAGGGGCGAGTTTCGATGGTTGTAGTTTAATGTCGGTCAGACGCCGGCGGAGGCGATGTTGATGGGTGTGATGGTGGTCGGTGGTGGCAGTGACCGGATATTGTGAGATAATTATTTTTAGAGAGATAAATAGGTTTTTTTTAGAGAGAGGGTTTTTGTTTTTGTTTTTTTTTGTTTTTTTTTTTTTTTTTTTTGAATAAAATAATAGAAAGAGAGTATAAAAGGTGAGGATTGTGTTTTTAGTTGGTTTTTATGGCCATCAATAGTTTCTATCAATATTATGAATATGTAGTTTCCAGTAATATCAAGCTGTATATGCATTTAAGAAGGGCATTCGATTTCCATTCATTGACAAGGGTAAAATGTGCATTGACGCAAAATTCATTTTTTCACTTTTCACTTGACCATTTTTACATTATAAGTAGTTAAGATTAAGATAAAACAAAACCTCAAGTGGGAACTTTTGTATTTCAAAAAACTCAACCATACCTTATTAAGTAATAATTAAGTTATTATTGTTATTTTTCTTCTAAAGATATTTAATAACAACCCTTAAATATTGCTTAATTTATGAAAAAAATAATTAAAATTCGTTTTTGAGTAAACTGAGTACAAAATAATATGTGTTAAAAATATAAAAAAGTGAAACTTGGAAAAGGCGGAGTAATCTACAAAAAAGTTAGAGGTTAAAACTGAAATTTTGAAAAACAAAATCACCCAACATTCCCTGCCGAGCCACACATCCAACACAATTTTCTTTCAACTCAATGTTCAAAGTGGAGCCCTATAACAAGTTGGTCGATTTGAAAACAAATTGAGAAAACATGTTTGAATTTTATTATTGTTACAGTGCTTCCAATGATAATTTATTTAAGGAAGACAATAATTCTTTCAATGGCCTAAAGGTATGACTTTTAATGTCTAATTTATTGATTTTGTTTAAATTTGATATAGGGCTTTTATTATATTCTAAAAGGGTTTTTGATTTTGCTGTTAATTTTTGCATCAGTTAAAAATTAGAGTTCGATTATTAATAACCATTACTTGATCATCGAAATTTTTGATTAAGCAGCAAAAAAAAAAGAAAAAAAAAAAGCTTCTAATCAGAGGATTGTAAGTGATTATGTTTTTCGATTCAAGGTATCATATTTTTTGGATATAAAAGTGTTAATGATTATTGAACTAGGTTGAGGGCTCTTTTCAACGCAGATTGGTGATTTATTGGAGCTAATAGTCCATTGATGATATTAACTGGTTCGTCAACAATACTGATTAAAGTTCATCGACGAGAAAAAAAAATTAATAGCTACCGACAAGATTTTAATAGCTAGCAAACTCCATGAATCAAGCGAAAAGACAAGTCATCGTCAAACAGATGCATAGGTAAGAAGTCCATAGCACATACCTTAATTCTATACTTGTCGGCATAGGTGGCAAGATGCGTGGGTTGGGTAATGGGCTTGATTAAAATGGGTCGCCTTTATTTTAGTCAAAACGTGCAGGTTTGGGATTGGTTTGTGTAATTTATCTGTAAATTTTTGTGTATCTTTTTTACATTTTTATAAATAATATTGGAGTTGTTAGACCATTGTAATGAGAATTATGGCATGGTGTTAATATGCTATATTATAAATCTTCATGTGTAATGTGATCAATATTGACCAAGAGCCTAGGTGACTTAGTTGTCATATTTATCTATATAAGCTTCTATAGTTGCATAGACTAAGAATATTCGAGTGTTATGTGAAGTTTATCATAAAATATCATCTGTAAGTATTTAACATATTTAATTTAGATAGGTTTGATAAGTGCGATATCATGTGTAAGTATTTCCCCGACATTACAAATCTTGATTGTAATAGGATATCGACGGAGTTTTTTAATCATATTTTGATGTATCCTATTGATTATTATGAACGGGTCGATTTGGTTTGTATTTTATCTCTAACGGGTCAATTTCATTAAATCTTTGAAGTTCGGGTAAAAAAGCATTTGTACTTAGGTTTCATGCATTATAATTACCCTTTGGGCGACTATTGACCCACTTCACTAGTTTTCTAATAAGTTATTTTTTATTTATTTACCATGCGCCAAACAGTAACAAACATGATTGGAACGCTACCGCCTCAGTTTTTGTCATAACAGTTACTACTGTAAGAATACAATCTATGCCTATTGGTGAAGGTGAAAACCTTTTCTTCATAGATTGCTTGATTGAAGGATAGAATACGGTATAATGATCATGCAATCATGTTCTGTGAATCTTGCACAACTCATGTATAGTGTTTTGATGACCGGGAATATGTTCAAAAATGCACATTATTGGTTGGAATTGCAACAAAGTTTGGAGCAGGTTGCACTTCCTGTATATCGAAGGAGAAAAAGGTAGTTAATTTTGAATTTTTGGGTTATTTTAGCAATCTTCGTGCAATGGGTAGGAGACAGATGTTACTCAAGGCTTATGGTTATGCATTGATCCTATAATCAAGTAAAAAAATTGTTTCAGCATAAATAATGCGACATGCGTTTTCAGCGATCAGTCCCAAAAACCCCTTTAATGCTATCCTAAATGATTTGTTTGTGCCGTTCATGCTCTTTTGACATTTGATGCTAGAGTTGAGGTAGTAACATGTTTCTAACCTGATTACATTTTAAAAGTGTTGCTCATTCAGTTTTATCCATTTTTAGTTGCAATATTCATATCTTTTCTAAATAAGACTCAGAAAAGTAAAAAACCTAGGAAGTGTCTCAGTTTTGAGTTTTGTACAAGTTCAAACCTATAGATTGATGTGATCTTTCAGTTTTCCATTTTAGCAGCCGTTGCAGGATCCTTTAATTAAAGACAGGATTAATTATTAAACATGGGGACTAATTTTAGCAGCACAAAAATTATATAAGATCATTGTATCACACATCAATTCGGGTCAAAATGGGTAGAAATGCTTATTTAACTTTTTAGTTGAATTATCTGCATTAATAACCTTTCTCAATCTTTATGGTGACTCTTATTTCACTCTGATGTTACAATGGGAGTGCAAAGTCCATCGTATTTTGACAGCTGAAAGACCATAAAACTATACGCTCATTTTTCTTTTCAAACATATATAGATTCAAGCGTGATTATGAGCCACATTGTTATTAATCTAACCAATGAACATACCATGACAAGTACAGTTTTTGTGACACAAGCATGGACTTGCACCAGCGCTATAAGAATGTGACTTAAATTGGTACGTATCATCTTAGTACATTTCAACTTGATAGAACTATACAGCAGTGTAACGTCCTCAACTTTATATCCAAACTATGGCCTTAGTACATTATATTTCAATGGTCCATGATAGTATACATTATGAACAAGGTTTTTTTTAATTATTATTTCTTTTGCAAATCTTTGTTTTGATAACTAATTAAGTGATGTCAACTAAGAAGCAACTTTAGGAATATAGTCGAATATGTAATGGGCAAACTGTAATTGATTGGTTGATTTTATTGTTCTCTCCTATAGCTTGCCAAATAGAATCATGTTCTTGTGACTTGCTGTATTTTTAAGTTGTTAGAATAAATTTTGTTACTTTTAAACAAATGTTTTTAGGCTCGGTAGTGAAGATATTAGTTTTCCATAACCTTGGTTCTTTTTGCAGGTAAGAAACAAACTTTTATCATTTATAACATTTGCCTAAGATAAATTATTCCATTAATCTTGAGGTAAACTTCCTAACCTCATTCTTTCTTTTAGCCTTTAGATTCAAGTTAACTTAAATGAGAGTAATTTTCCACACATCCTATGTACATGCTCCCTATTCCGTGCAAAGCTCTTAAAATTACAAAAATGATTCAAATAAGACTAAGGCGGTGTTTGGGATTGTTTATTAGAACCGATGATGCTTTTTGAAAATTTTAGATAACCATTTGGGATATTCAAAATAATTGTTATCACTCTCAAATTATCAAATAACCAACTTGAATAAACAATCAAAACACTCGCACAAAGAATTAATTAACTACATATTCATAATAGTTCTCATTATTGAGACAAAAGGTTAACACTAGATGTTTCCCCTTTGTTCAAAAGAAAGGTCGAGAATGGCCAAACAACAAAGTTTTGGACTGATTCATGGCTTGGAGGGGCACCCCTATGTTCCACATTCCCACAACTTTATCGACTTGAAAGATTTAAAACCTGTTGGGTATGTGATCGATCTCCAACAGCTACTCGTGGACTCATAAATTCTTCAAATGAGCAGCCTCACCCCTTGGGTCTATTATTCCCGTGGGCCTGGAGTAGAGCAATAAGATCGCCAGTCGAGCAACAAGAATTACAGATGATTATAAACCTCACTTCAAATCTCTATCTCTCTTCTGAAATTGATTCATGGGAATGCACTATAGATGACAGCAGGTTGTTCACAGTCAAAGGCATGCGAAAACATATCACTAACCTTTCCCACACCTCGGTTGCCCAACCTTTTAGATGGAACAAAGCACTTCCAATCAAAATCAACGTTTTCTCTTAGAGAGCTTCACATGCTAGACTGCCAACAAGATCCAACCTTGACAGAAGAGACATCGACTTAAACTCCACCCGCTGTCCAGTTTGTGATGATGATATCGAGACAGAAGAGCACCTTTTTATCTCATGTATTGTTGCTAAAGAGACTTGGCTAAAGTCTTCAAGTGGTGGAACATTCAGTACATTCCAAGCTCAAATCTCCATGAAACCATCAACCTGTCAGAGCGAGTAAACCTACCATCTCATCAATTGTTACATTTCGACGTTGTCGTCCAAACAACGCTTTGGGTTTTATGGAAATTCCAGAATGACATGACATTTTCTTTGAGACGTCCCTCAAAGGAGCTGATCGTCAATGACATTAACTTATCTTCGTTCAGTTTGATCACGAGTAGAATTCGTAAGGTTAATTTAAATTGGATCAATTCATTCAACGACCCATGTAACGCTATTTGATGTAATGTGTTCTTTTGGGCTTCTAGTGTCTTACTAGAATGCCTTGCTTATATTTTATATACTAAAGATGTTCCAAAAAAAAACACTAGATGTTTCCCCTGTTGTTGAACCAACTTTGGTCAATGATATGCTGGATGAAAGGGCTTCTCAAAATGCTCCACCAAAAGCATGACAGCAAAATGGGTGACTAAATGTCTCTGTATACAAGATCTGTTATGACATTAGTTAGTAACTCATCCTAGCTATATTTAAAGTTTCGTTTGTGTAGTTTATGTTTGTTAATAATTATATCATGTGATATGTTGGTGGCATTTGTATGAATGTAAACGTTGCATTCCATGGTTTTCGCAATTGTTGTGTTAGTGCAAGACCAGATGGTGTATTTGGTGGCGATGCAGCAGTGGTCGGGGTAGGGGTCGTACCGGCCCTCATTTAGTTCTTTAATGCCAAAAGCCCGTGCATATTTCTTGCTCACATTTTAGTATCAATTTAGTGAGCGATTGTTAGGTTAGTTTACAGAACTACTTCTCTTGGTTAGTAATGTGTACTTTGACTTTGTAAGCATGGTTGTCGGCCTTTAGGCCTCATCCAAATCGGTGCAGTAATGAAAGAGTCGTTCAAGTAATATGAATCAAGTATGCTATGTTTTGGATTTGAATGTCAACCTGCTTCTCACATTTGATTATGTATACTAGGAGTATCGCAGATAAAAGATACTGAAGATAACTGCCAAAAGCATCTGGGGATTTTGAGAAAATTAAGTAACAAAAATTGAAAATTGATATGTCAGTGTTGGTAATTCAAAAGACGAAACAAACAAACAAATTCAAACAAACGAAGCGGAATCTTTATTCAAATACCAAACTAAATTACAAAACCAAATTCAAAGACAAATTCTAATTCAAATGGTACCAAACCCTAATTCAAAAGGTACCAAACACAAATTCAAAATGTACCAAACACAAATTCAAAAGGTATAAATAATTCTAATGCCAATGATCCCTATTTATAGGGCAAAACTAACCGTCATAGATTAGTTGCCAAGTTCTAATAAAACTTGTAGGACAAGTCACCCAATTTACCAAAGTTACCAAACAACCCTTAGAGTTTAAGTCACTTTCTAACAATCTCCACTGTGACTTCAACTCCACTCGAAACTTCAAACCAAACGAAACTTTCGTCTTCAAATTCAAATTTCCAAATTTCGAATTCCAAATTTCAAACTCCAAAATCCAAATTCCAAATGCCAGAGATGCTAGCCAAATTCAAATCAAACGACCCATTCCCAAAAGCAATCAAAAACAAAATCGATCCAAAGCAAATGCCAATGACTTCAAAACGAATAATCAAACGTTAACCGACAAATTCAAACTCGGTCAACCAAATAAACAAATCGGCTCAAACGATCTTCAACAAAGATTATCAAATTCATGCAACAAATTTCAAGAGCCCGACGAACGAAGATCCAAATTTTCCAAAACAAAATCCAATGATCGAACAAATTCCAAACGACTCGATTAAAACCAAGTCTTCAAACACCAAATCGATCTTCAACTTTCAAATACCAAATTCAAATTCTAATGACCCACTTATTTAATAAGTATTACGGTCAAACTTCAAATTTATTATCAAAGTATCAAACAAATTCAAGTTAAAAGTAACTTGACAAACGGACTCTAATTCAAAAGCCCCAAATATGCTACTGATAATAATACTAATTACCCACTTATTTAATAAGAATTACGGTCCAAATTCAAATATAAATACCTAAATATCCTAATCTTCTGAACTTCGTGATATTTGAGTTCAAAATATTCCAAACAAACAAATGCTATGATCACAAATGCATACGAATGATATTCATAGGATAGCAGCTAGAAACCTAAAACCATAAGGTTTGCCCAATACAAAACAAGAAGTCCAAATAACTAATACCAAAAAATCAGACGCACCTTCGATACCAAACGATTCTTATGATCAATTGCTCAAATTTCAAACAACCTAACGAAAATCATCCAATCAAATATACGAACCTCTTTTTTTTCCTTCTCTTCTTTTTCTTCATGGCTAAACAAACCTAGCTCTGATACCACTTGTTGGTAATTCAAAAGACGAAACAAACAAACAAATTCAAACAAACGAAGCGGAATCTTTATTCAAATACCAAACCAAATTACAAAACCAAATTCAAAGACAAATTCTAATTCAAATGGTACCAAACCCTAATTTAAAAGGTACCAAACACAAATTCAAAAGGTACAAATAATTCTAATGCCAATGATCCCTATTTATAGGGCAAAACTAACCGTCATAGATTAGTTGCCAAATTCTAATCAAACTTGTAGGACAAGTCACCCAATTTACCAAAGTTACCAAACAACCCTTAGAGTTTAAGTCACTTTCTAACAGTCAGTCTTTGAGTTATTTATACTTATTTCAGCTAAATTTTTTATAGTGTTTTTAGTTCAAAGCATGAGTAAACCTGGTGCATACAGAAGTTTAAACTCATTTATATATTTCACTATTACTTTGTGTATGTTGGCCTCTCTTTTATTTAAACGAATATGCTTCAATAATACTCATCAGACAATTCATTCAGTAGCTCAATCAAACAATTCACTTTTACCACATAAAGAAAATTGAACATATACAAAACATATACATTATTATTTAAACTAAACAAATGTAAACCCCGTGCGTGCAGGTACAAATGGCTTCGAAAGCGCAAATGATGACAACTCCCCAAGGATGATTAGAAATCAAACAATACCTACAAAGAAATTATAAAAGCGCGATCTTTATCTAACTGAGGATGAAGATCATTAGAATAAATGTTAGAAACATCACAAAAATAATATAAGTATTAGATACGTGCATTTGATCTTTTACCACAAAAACTATAATTACAACCTATAAACAAATTTAATATTAACAAATAAAGAAAAAACCCCGTGCGTGCACGGGTTTTATAACTAGTTAAATTATAATCACAATATCTCATCAAGAACCGTGTATTGAAACTATCCTTTATTAACCAATTTATGCAATAAACCATTAAGGCGTGTCGAGCTTACCTCAAAGGTTTTTGTGTCAAAACCATGAGGAGTCATGCAACTGTGAAGTCTTGCACCACCAGGGAGAAACACATAAGCTATCGCTTATAAGTGTCATTTCTTTAGTTCTTTTATACATGTGCCAATTATGACCCATTTGCTTATGAATGGGTCAATACAAGTTATCTTTTATATATAAGTCGCATGTATAAGAGAATATATAGTAATGAGTAATGGAACAGTACCTCATATCCTCCATGAGTAAAACCCATAAATTCTCTCATGCAATTGCGGTGATAGTGCGGTAAGGTATGTTCAGCGACCAACCATCGTGTAGGGAATATGACCAAATCAAGCAATGTGACGCTAGGTTTATCAGTTGTGTGGTCAAAACTGCAATAAAAATGCAAAAAAAAAAAAAATGTAAACTAAGACGGGTCTAATGAGCAAAAATCATCTCCTATTTTATTAAGGTTTCTAAAATATAGAATCAATAGATTCCACTAACGGGCATTTATTGACGGATCTCCATGGTCAACCAAAACTGTATTATAAGGGCAGAACTTGCTTAGATCATACAACAAGAAAATAATATAACTTTTAGCTTCATCAACAGATGAATTTGTATCTTCAGCAATCAGGAAAAATAAAATCATAAAAAAATCTCATAAAAATAAATATTAAAAGCATATAAACATTAATACGATATACTCACCAATGTCTATTGGAATAGATACCATCCGTGGTGCTTCTCCTACATACTTTTCCATAGTTGCAAGAAACGATTGTGGAGTCTGCAAAAGTTTAAATTACCAATTAAAACCATCTACCAACATTTACACATTGCAACAAATGAACAGAATCATGGTTGTATATATCACTCGGCGGTACTGTGGCGGTCGACCCCCGCCAAGCACCATACCGGTCTTGGAGGTGATATACCATTTATATATCGGAGAACATAAATTATAAAGAAATTTACCGATTTTAACATTTATTTAATATAAATTGTGCATAATTTACGTATTTTTATTAAATTTATTAGTCTTTCTATTATTTTTAGTTATACACTTATTTATCAGTCTCCGATTATGTCTCCTACCAATAATTTCCCGATTTTTACCGATATTTAACCAATTTTGGCTGATTTTGACCGATATTTAACCGATTTTGGCCGATTTTGACCATGACTGATATGCAAAATATCCTGGCGTAGTCAAAATGTCACCCCAAGAACTGCCAAGAAAAATCTAAGTCAAGGATGTTGATTCATCTTGAGACTTATCCGTAGGAGAATTCACTATTTGGTCAAGGACGGAGGCATCAAAGAGTTCATTATCCGTGTACTCCAAGTCAAGCTGAGCCTCATCATCCCCGGTCGGCCCGGTAACCGGGGCAGATGGAGTTGATTGCTGCTGACCATCTCCCAAACCAACCATGGAGCCAATCGCAGTTGATTTAGATAGACGTGGAACAACAACAGGACCCCCGGAGTAGTCAAACTCCTTGCCATACTTCTTGTTTTTCATCTCCTTATAGGCAGCAATGGCCTGGGGACGAGAAGTGATGCTTTTCAGCAATGAGTCCGGAAGGATACGTTCTTCCGCGACCGGGGGACCAAATGTGAACTCTGCAGATCCAGGGGAACGTTCCTCTTCGAGCACAATTTGAGACATCAAAAACTCTAAGGACGAATCCTTGCAACCTTCAAGAGACTCTAGCAGCGGAAACGGAACCTCACTCAACCTTATCAAGACCTTAGTATACCTTTGTTTGGCTGCCAGATCATAAGCTTCCACATCCTCAAGCTTTACACCTTTAGAGCCATGCTCTATCCAGGCCTCCAAACCCTGGCGAAGCCCTTCAGTAAGAGCAGCGGAAATACAACCCCCAAGCCTAGTCTTTAACTCCGGACACTCTTTAAACTTCATGAATGCCTTACGAAAACCATGGCCGATCACCAACCTCTTCCCCTCCACAGCCATTAAACATCGAGGAAAGAGCTCCGTATCAAAATCTGAGTTCAGGGCCGCTAACCTAGCATCCAAGTCGGGTATATGATCCTTGAAGCTAGCTCGGTTCGCCTCCTCTCTTTCCTCAAACTGCTTGTTCAAATACTCCTCCCCTTTCACCTGCCCCTACAGGGTTCCACAAACTATCTCCAAACCAGCAATCTTTTCCTATAGGTCCTTGTTGCGGGACTCCAAATCTAAACTCTTAGACCCTAACCCAGTCAACCCCCTCAACCTTCTCAGCCAACTCAGCATTCTTTGCCCGCAAGTCAGCAACCTCCTTCTCTTTAGACTCTGTGGCCGTCTCCAATTCAAACAACTTACCGCGGAGCTCAGCCACCTGTAAAGACTCACCATCAAACCTGTCAACCTTCTCCCTAAGAGCAGAAATCTGCCTCTCCTTCCTCTCCAACTTCCTGCTTAACTTGTCATTCTGATGGAGCTCATACTCAAGCATTTGCCTAACCTCTGAGTGTGTGCCAACCTTCTAGGCAGTTAAAAGGTTGTGGTGGTCCAATAGCTCTCTTGCCCCATATTCCGGAGCACGAACACATACCCGGGGGTGGGAAGATTATCCACAAGACTACGGCAGATCGAAGGTTCATCCATCTTGAACCCGTTAGTTGCAAGCCACTTGGGGACATAAGTGGATGAAGCCTCAGTAGTATCGACAGACAAGGACTGATAAAACTCATCGGACCCGGCAGGACTGTCAACCGCGGTATCCACCGGCTCGGACACATCCTCAACGTGGTCCGGACCAAAACTCTGTACATGCAAACTGGTGGAGTCCGGAGGGATAGATCCGGTAGAAGTAGGAGCAGAACGTTCTAGAGCCTTGTTCTCAGGACCGGGACGGGCGGAAGTAGTAGAATCAGAAGAAAGGACAGTAGTATTCTTCATAATATTTGCATCCGTGTGCGGACCAGAACGGTCAAGCCCGTCGCCGGACTCATCGTGCAGCTCTTGGAGCACTGGGGTGGCCTCTGCGGGCGCAACACCTAAATAAAAGAAAAGAAAGAAGAAGAAGAAGAGAAGAGTGTCACCCCCTGAAGATAAAAATAAAAGAGAGAGAAAACTGGCACGCTGATGCAGGTTTTACTGACCAGGTCTTAATACTTATATTTGCTCGATCACCTAAGGTCTACCTATTTGCACTAACGAACAGAGAATTCGGTCGCGTGTAGACTAGTATTCGGTGAAACCGAGGTCGTCCCAAGAGCTATGTGGTTTGGATTTTTTCTAAGTCTGTGTGTAACTATTTTAAACTGATTTGAAGGTTGAAATGATTAATTAAACTAAATATTGAAAAGTAAGTAAAACAAGAAATGAAATGTAAGTTGTGAGCAGTAAGAGAGAAGTGTACTAGCCTAATTACTCATCCTATATTGCTTGCAATCATGTTTCCTATAAAACTAATCTCATGCTTTAGGTGGGGCGGACATATATCGCTAGGTTCATATGGTCAAGTTCCCTAGCCTATCTCCCCCGAATCTTGCCGGGAACCACAGGCACTACCCCATGCTAGTAAGCCGACGTACGGTAGATGGGTTTGAGTCATTAAATGCCACTACATGCTTGATTTATCTTGTATGGTCCGTTGTCACGATCATATACCATACTTTAATTACTTAAGTTCATCCACCCTGGAAAGTGGTCCTATGATCAATTTGCACACAAGGTCCGTGGTTAGTTGTCATCCCAACCATATCCTCGCAACTCAATTACGTAAGGGTCCTATGGTCAATTCTCCTAGCATACCAAGTATAACTGGGTGTTTTAAACTACCGCAACTAAAGGATCTTAAGATAAACTAAGCATGCACACACGTAAAAGCATTATGAAAAGTACGGAAACATAATTAAAACAATATAGAAATCATAACTAGGCTAGCACCAGAGGTGCTTTGTGTAACACCCCCTAATTTGTAACATGGCAGCGGAAAAGTAATTAGGGTGTTACGGTGAGGATCGAAGACATAATGATAGAAAACGACTCGAATGAGACGTTTTAAAATATAAGTTCATTAATAAAAATTCAAATAAAAGTCTTGATGTTCTAAACTGAATCAAACATCATTTATTTTACACCATTATTTAAATAAAGTAGATAAGTTTTAAAGTTTTGCCGTCCGTTCCATGCTTGCTTCCACTGCTAAATACCTGAGATACATGTTTAAAAGTCAACAAAAATGTTGAGTGATATCATAGAGTTTGAATTTAGTAATCATTTTGATACACAAGTAAGATTGTATTGGAAATACAATCGGTTTAAAATTTGATATTGCAGTATATATTGCTCTAAGTCTCATGACACGCAAAACGTTAACAAATACCGTAAAAATGGAGGTGTTTATAAAATCAATGATTATTTTGCCCTCGTGTAATAGGTGATTTGCCAATTCCTATTTTTACTCAAATATAATTATCACGACTAATACGACTAACCACATGCATAATGGCATTCCGTCAAGTATTAATGGGACAGGCTGTCAAACCTTAAATAGATCTATTCATTATATTCGCGTTCACATAACAGTGATTAATGGCTCATGATCAAGGGTCTTTTGGCAATAGGTAACTTAGGCATATATCAAGTCAGGAAGCATACAGAAAATTACTTGTGATCTATTTATAACATGTATCCCCCTCACGGAGTTTGAAAATAAGTAATTGTGAGGCTATGACTCACATTGATTGATACTGAAATGAAGAAAATAAAGTCGGACGAATTTATGATAACGGCTTCGAAACACAACCTGATAAATAGATTTATCTGAGAATTTGACCAAATACCATTTGGTAAATACGAACGAATAACGAATAATAATTATTCGTTATGACGAATAGGTGATGTGCAGTGTATTTCTTGTGATATGCATGATATGACAAAATATGTTATTTAAATTATTCATCGAAGTTTTACCTTTTTAATCGTAAGTAAAAAATATTAACTTTTGAAATATCGTTATATATATTATTAACGTTACGTTAAATAATATATATATAAATAAAAATGAAGTTTAAATGCATATGAAATAAATTTACAAAAATAGAAAATAAATAAGAATGTTAAATAGATTATGTTTAGTCCTTTTCCTTTTTTCAATTTTACCATTTTTACTCTAACGATATTTGCGTTACACCGTTAGTCCTTTTTATAAATAAGTTCAACTATAGTTCTCTAATTGCCCAATAATCAATACTAGGCTTAGAATATTAACTTTCATCAATTTTTATCCTTAAGTTTCTGTTTTTACAGTTTTAGTCTTTACTTTTCAATATTTACACTTTTAGTCCTTCTAGGTGTCGTCGCGTTACATTTTTAGTCCAAAGTTACAAAAATGATTTGTAAAAATTTTCTAAAAATTTCCGTGGCTTATTAAGTCAATAATAAGCTTATTTCAACTGCTTATTTGATTAAAAGTGCTTATTTTCAATAATTTGGCCTTTAACGAATCAAATTCAAGGCCCCGTTAAGATTTTTAGAGGCGAGGGCATGGAAAATGTTTTGGGCCTGGCCTTGGGCTATTTTTATGATTCTAAAAACGTTTCATATGGGCCCAGTGGGCTTATGGATCGTTACTTCTTATTGGGCTTAGTATAAGCCCAAACGAAAAATATTAATTTTCTAAACTAAATTTGGATTTGAAAAACCTTGTGAATGCCGATTCAAAATGGATTAATTTGTGTGTCGAAACGTGAGTATTTTTACAAGTTGTATAAATGAAAGTGGTAGTTTTCTAGGTGGTCTATTGAGTCGTGTATAAATATGGTACTCTTGTTACGTGATATTTAAAGATATACGAGTGTTTTGTAGAAATATTTCTAAGTGTTTAAATGAGTTTTCATACGATGGAGCATGGTTCAAAATAGGTTCATGTGATGCATGTAACGTTGAAACTAATGTGAATTATGTGTGCTACGTGACTCCTAGGCCTTCCAAGATAGAGGATAGCCACGTTTGTGTTCTATATGACAATATATACATGAAAACAATACGTAAAGTAATATACGATCGATAAAATATAAACAAGGTGCATGAACTATTTTTAACGTGTGAAGTGAATGGAAATAAGCTTGAAACAACTTACAACACCCTTTAGGTGGTAGAGAGTAGAGAGTCGAGAGTGAATGGATGGAACACAAGGATAATCACGTTCAACGTATAACCCAAATAATATACGTATAACTCCAACCCAATAATCCTTTTCTTGCGTCCAAACGATATTGCAATCGACTTCTGGCTTCTATGGAATAGTTTTTAGGAAGAAAGAAATAGTTGAAGGTGTATGATAATTGTGAGAAACGAATGCATGCATGTATTGTATATATGGTGTCAATTTATCACACGTAAGTGTGAATTATTTCAAGGAAACCATAGTAACTATGCATTGCCAGTAAACCTAGGTTCTAGGATGATTTATATTGTTATTATATGGATTGAGAGTGCATAAAATATGGTGTATGTCCTTGGTGAATCACCAAGATGTCAACAACCCTTTTATTCCATACACGATTTGTGAAATCTAGTACTACTTGATTATAGTTGATCATAGATGACATTTAAACATGAAAATATTGTTAGAAATGTTATTAGGAACTCGTAGGAACAAACGGGAATCTAAACGGTTAAGATTTGAATTATATATGAATCGATTGATATGAATATTCGTCAAACACTTTGCCCCTTAAAAACGTATCAAACGTCGTCCAATGAACTTGAGATTTGACACACTAATAGTTGGCTAGATGGTAAACGAGATGGTGTAAAAATATTGGCACGTCGTGTGTAAGAATCGAGAATAAAAGAGGTGTTTTGGAGGCTTGAAGCTTAGTCGAACAAATGAGATTTTAATAAAAATTGGAGTTGGGCTTGTGACCTTGGGCCTGTGAATAGTGAACGAGACTGGGCTGGAATAAGGTTAAGGTCCTGTTTGGATTATTAAGTGTTATTAGGAAATTTAATTAAGTTTAAGAAATATAATTAAGATTAAATGAAATATTTAGGTTTCGAGTAACGTGTCGAGGATTAATTCCGTCATTTCGTGAATTATATTATTTTGTGATAACGACAAAATAATATAATAAGAAAAATTTCAAATTTTTCCGAGAAAATGGGAATTAGTAACGATAACGAAAGATTATATATTTTATTAATGATATAATTACAATAAATTTTTACAAGGTTCTACAGTACCCACTTGTCATTCTGAATTTCGTCCCGAAATTTGATTTTAAGAAATCTAACAAGTGTGTTCTATGAAAATAAATGTGGATATTTCTCACGGAATCTATCTTCTCTTTCTCATGTATAAGTCGGTTCTCGCTTTGAGTCCCATCTAACCTTTACAATGAGGATACGATTCTGTTTGAGTTGTTTTATTTCTCTATCCATTATTTCCACAGGCTCTTCTGTGAACACTAGTTTGTCATCCAATCTAATCTCCTTTAGTGGAATGACGAGAGTTTCATCAAACAAACATTTCTTGAGTTGTTGATGAGTGTCTAAATACTCATCATTTTATACTATTCTGAACTGCCAAAACATCTAAAAACACTCAAATATGCATCAAAATACTTAAAATATTTTAGAAGTGTGTTTTATATGTTTCAAATGCAAAATAATCAAAAACAGATGAAAAACGTACAAAGTTTGCATAATTGGCAGTTTCAGTCCCTCAAGTTTCAAAAGTTGTCAAAACTAGTCCCTGGTAAATTAAAACATGAAAAATATCATCAAAGGTCCTTAGGGATTCATAAGTTGTCAAGTTTAGTCCTTTAAAGTTAAAAGATTGCAAAATGACAACTTTAGTCCCTCAAGTTTGAAAAATGTCAAATATAGTCCTTAAGGTTTTAAAAATGGAAAAATATAAAAAATAAACCTTGAACTATTCTTAAATGACAAAATTGGTCCTTATGATAAACATTTTGGGAAATTTCATCTTTAGTCCCTTAAAAATCCAAAGTTACATAAATGGTCCCTGGAGTTTGAGAATTAGCAGAAAAGGTCCCTGGATTTTTAAAAAAAATGAAAATATTACATCTTTGGTCCTTGGTTTATCATATTTGGCAAGTTAAGTCCTTGAATATGCTTTGGGAGAATTACAATACCAGCCCCTTAACTTTGCTCAAATTACAACTTTGGTCCTTGTGTAACAATAAAACCAAACGGACCGTTTTTTATTACAAAAACCACAAACCAAAGCCTAGTCCAAAACACACCCAAGCCCACCCTTCCTTTCCCTAAGCCCAATCCACCCTCGGCCCACACCCTTAATAATACAAACCAGGGTTTGACCCTGGTCAAACACCCCAAACCGCCAACACTGAAACCCTGGTCAAACACCCCAAACCGCCAACACTGTTCACCACCCTCACCCCCAGCCTGAAACCTGAAACCAGGGTGGGTTTCCACCACCTCATCACCTTCCACCTCATCCCTACTCCCCCCTAACCACCTTTCCACCTCACAACCAAACCACATCACCACTTAATGCATCCCCACACCCTTTTCACTCCAAACCATACCCTGCTCCCTGTTTTTCTTCCATATCACCCCAACTTGTCTGAAAACCATCTCAATTGTCCCCTGCCACCTTCACATGATTCCAATAATCTTTAATTGCACACCTTTGGCCCCAAGTAAACGTGGAGACCTTTTGGCGCCAAAATTAGTTTAAACGGCTAGGATCAATTCAGAGATTGGATGGTCAAGATTCAAGTGGGATATGCTCAGAGACTTACAAGGAACCCTAATTTGGGCCTATAAAAGGAAGAAAAGCAGAAGAGATTAGTATCTAGTTTATTTTTAATAATTGTATGTCAAATGTACTAGTTTTCTAATTCCAGTGTATCTTAAGTTTTCAAGTGTAATCTCTAGTGTTTTCAAGTGTATTGTGAAACCGTTTAAGTAATAAACTTCAAGTTTGTATCTTTATCTCAGTTTATGAAAGTTTTATTTTATATCAAAAATCTTAATAATGTCTAATATTGTTTGTAGTGGATGATAAGGACTAATCAGCTCATATAAGCTCCTAATAAGCTCAATAAAGCTTTTAGTAACTTACTAATCAGTATAAGATAAAAAAATTCCACAAATACAAAATTGGTCAATGAAAGTCAACTGTGGCAATTGGATTTGATTTCTGGGATTCAGAGCTGATTTGGAAGCATAAGGAAGCTTTGGAGTTGGGTTTAGATCCTCAGGGAGGAATTAAGTGTTCTTGGTTCTTGGTTTTGATGCTCACAGTCAACAAATTGTAAGCCTCATTTTCATTTTCAAGCTCCTTTTCTATACCATAGCTGTCTATGCTTATATCTGTGTTATTTATGTTTGTTTGAAGTAAGTTAGTGATAATATAATCTTTAGTAGCATAGTTGTTTATTGAAATTAGTAGTTGCTTAATATTTCAATTTTCAAGTAAAAATTAGTACTTTGATAAATTCTGGGTTGTTGTTGTTATTAGTAGTTCAATTGTGCTAAGATAGACTTAAATAATCATAGTGTATGCTTCTGTATTCATGTATTGGTAAAAATCATGTGTTAGCTTTGAAAAAACCCCACATCAGTCAGTTAAGGTAGTGTTTGGAACAAGATTGTGAGCTTAGCTCTTGTTGTTATTTGGTGTTTATTGGTGTTTCACTAGACTGCAGTAGTGTTATTTAGGTTAATTAAAGTATAAAACTTTGGTCTCATACACCCAAAAGTCAAAATCACAAGCAATTCATCACCACAGTTAACTGTGGTGATATTTGAGTCCAAGTCTCACCATATCATCACATAAGTTAGTAACCTAGCCTAATTTAACTTAATATTAGCTTATAACAACTTATTTAATAAGTAGGATCAATCAGAAGTTCACATAAGTCAAAGTTAGTTCATCAATTAAAAAGTCAAAAAGTGCACAACCTCAGAAATCCTCAAAATGGCATGATTTATCTAGAATTTTGTGTTCAATTTTAAGCTTTGAAACTTATTGAGGTTTTAGTATACCAGCTTAACTTTAGTTTCCTGCATCTATTTCATTTTTAAGATTTTTCTTGTGCAAGTTACAGACCTCCAAAAACACTTGCAGGGGAAGGTACTCCCCTGCTACACAGATCACCATCTCACCACCACCACTTTGGTGGTTGATTGTGACCACCCCAGTGGGTCCCATACTCCAAATCTTGGTTCTTACAACCCCCCTCCTACCAGGTTTTCAAAGTTGACCCTCTGTTTGACCTAGTGATCAGTGGACCCCACCTAAATCAACCTCATAAGTCTGTCCCATTTCTGACCCAGAAACCCAAATAAGCAGTTGCTTATTATAGCTTTTTAGCTTATTACATGAGCTTCTCTCATCAAATCTAGTTTAAATAAGTCAAAATAACTTAGGTGAACCTGACTTAACCAGTGTGGACCCCACATAACTCCATTTGAGCTTGTTTCTTTGTGTGGTCAAACTTAGTCAACTGTCTAGGGTAATAAGCACTCACAGTGCTTATTCTGAGTTTCCAAACTAGTTGTCTTTGATAAAGTTTCATAATTTAAGTATTCTCATAGTTCTATAAAAGAAAAACCAGAAAAAGCCAACTTTAATTATAGTGATAGCTTCTATTTAATAAAAATTATCTATTTAATTTTCCTTTCAGCTTATTAATAAGCACTTGTCCATTTTTATAATTTTCTTAATTTCTTATTACCTTTAAGTAGCTAAAATAATTTTCTTAGATTTTTCCTAAGCAGTTCACTATTTATTAGAATTAAAAGTAGTTTAAATAATTAAATAGGTAATATTAGTAATTAAATAGTTTTCTTTAATTTTAATTAACAACAGTAGAATTTTATATTTTTCCTAAGTTTTATAAAGTAGTTAAGACTTTTAGAAAATAGTTTCATAATTTCCACTGTCCATTTTCCAATTTTCTTATTTAATTTAATTAAATTAGATTTAAAATAATTAATAGGTAATTAATTAGTAAAATAGCCTAAATATAATTTTTAGAAGTTTTTATAATTTTTTAGGATTCCTGTGATGGTTAAATAGTTTTATAAATTTTCTCATAATTTTATAAGTTAATTTAGTATTAATAGTAATTTAAAATAGTTTAATTAGTTTAATTAAGATAAATAGTTTTTAATTAATAGAAAACTCATAAAAAGACAAAAATATTTTTTTTCATTTTTTATACTTTCTTCAAGTTCTTTTTAAGGTTTAGAAATTATTTTTGCAAGTTTTTAGTTTAAATTGTAATCTTTATAATTTTTAGTTAATTTAACTTAGGTTTAAATTAGATTTTTAATAGTTTTAATTAATTAAGTAATATTTAAATATTAAAATAATCAATTTTATAATTTCATTTTCACTTTAAATTTTCTATTAATTTTAAGTTTTAAAAAGTTTTAATTGTACCCCCTGTAGTTTGTAATTTGATAAAACCCACTTTTCTCTGTTTGCTATCTGATTTTATAATTTGTGCTTTTGTGCTTATATCTGTATTTCTGTTATTGTTTATATCATTTCATATTATCCAAATACCAAGCAATCAGTAGTATAATCATTCCTCAATCATTTTGGTTATTGTCCTCAGTACCACTCATTCCTCTAATCGTTCAAAAATACAATTTCAATCTCGTTGGGATTTAACGACCCGGGGATTTCCCTATATTTCCACGGTCAATAATAACTTGTACTTTCTCCTAGGTGGGCCTATCAACTGCACACGGTTGACTGGTTGGTTTAGGAGGAGTCAGTTGTGATACGTGAAATGTAGGATGTACCCTACTGAGTTCTTCCGGAAGTTCAAACTTATAAGCAACTGAACCAATTCTCTCCAGAATTTTGAAAGGTCCAATGTACCTCGGATTTAACTTTCCACGTCTTCCAAAACGGATCATTCCCTTCCAGGGAGAAACTTTCAACATGACTTTGTCTCCTACTTGAAATTCCATAGGCTTTCTCCTGACATCAACATAACTCTTCTGTCTGTCATGAGCAGCTTGCAAGCGTTACTTGATTTGGAATATCTTCTCGGTCGTGTCATGTATTAGCTCTGGTCCGGTGAGTTGCATATCACCAACTTATGTCCAACAGACTGGTGATCTGCACTTCCTTCCGTAAAGTGCCTCAAAAGGTGCAGCCTTTATGCTGGCATGGTAGCTGTTATTGTATGAGAATTCAACTAATGGCAAGTGTTTATCCCAACCTTTTCCAAAATCAATCACACATGCTCGGAGCATATCTTCCAAGGTTTAGATTGTTCTTTCACTTTGTCCATCGGTTTGCGGATGATAAGCGGTGCTCATATCTAACCGAGTACCAAGAGATTTTTGTAGAGATTCCCAAAATCTTGAGGTGAATCGGCTATCTTTATCAGAAATAATAGATATCGGAACTCCATGTCTAATCACAATTTCCTTAAAATACAACTGAGTGAGTGTTTCCATCTCGTCAGTCTCCTTGATAGGTAGAAAATGTGCAGACTTGGTTAATCGATCGATGATAACCCAGATTGTGTCTAATCCGGTCGAAGTCTTTGGTAATTTGGTAATAAAATCCATGGTGATTCGTTCCCATTTCCAGACCGGAATTTCTGGTTGCACGAGTAATCCTGATGGTTTCTGAGTCTCTGCCTTTACTCTAGAACATGTTAAACATTTACCAACATACTCTGCGATATCAGCTTTCATATTTGGCCACCAATAATTCTTCTTAAGATCTTGATACATCTTATTGGAACCGGGATGAATAGAATATTTGGATTTATGAGATTCATGCATGATAAGGTCTCGAATACCTCCAAAGAGAGGGATCCAATATCTTTCCTTAAAACATAACATTCCATCATTTCTTCTCACAAATTCTTTTTCATTATTTGGCATTCTGTCAACCTGATCTTCAGGGTTTGACCTTCTGTCAATTTTCTCATATTGCCGGTTTTATTCTTGTAGAGCTTCTGTTTGAGCTTTGATGATTTGAGCTGGAAGTGGCGAATGAATTGTCATTCCTAGAGATCAAACTCTAAGAGGTTTAATTCTGTCTTTTCTGCTCAACACGTCGGCTACAACATTTGCTTTACCAGGGTGGTAACGAATTTTACAGTCGTAGTCGTTGAGTAATTCTAACCATCTTCGCTGTCTCATGTTCAGCTCCTTCTGATCCAGTATATGTTGAAGACTCTTGTGATCGGTGAAAACCGTACACTTTGTACCATATAGGTAATGTCTCCATATCTTAAGAGTAAAAACTATTGCTCCTAATTCTAGATCATGAGTGGTATAATTTTCTTCATTCTTCTTTAGATGTCGTGAAGCATAAGCTATGACTTTGTCTCTTTGCATCAGTACCGCGCCTAAACCATGATGAGATGCATCACAATACACAACAAAGTCCTCATTTCCTTCCGGTAATGCTAATATTGGTGCTTCACAAAGCTTCTGTTTCAATAGTTGAAATGCTGACTCTTGCTTCTCTTCCCAGATATACTTCTTGTTTTTTTGGGTGAGTTCCGTCAAAGGTTTTGCAATCTTTGAGAAACCTTCTATAAATCTCCGGTAGTAACCGGCGAGACCTAAAAATTGACGAATTTCGGTTGGAGCGGTGGGTGATGTCCAACCTTTAACTGCTTCTATCTTCGCGGGATCTACATGGATACCTTGGTTGTTGATGATATGGCCTAAAAATTGAACGGTAGAAATCCAAAAATCACATTTGGAAAACTTGGCGTACAACTTTTCTCTCTTAAGTAACTCCAAAATAGTCCTTAAGTGTTCGGCATGCTCTTCTTTGTTGCGTGAATAGATTAAAATATCATCAATGAACACAATAACGAATTTATCCAAGTATGGCTTGCATACTCGGTTCATTAAATCCATGAACACTGCTGGCGCATTGGTAAGACCAAATGGCATTACTTGAAATTCATAATGTCCGTACCGTGTTCGAAAAGCTGTCTTGGGAATGTCTTCTTCCCTGACTCTTAATTGATGATATCCTGATCTTAGATCGATTTTTGAGTAAACACTAGATCCTTGTAATTGGTCAAATAGATCGTCGATCCTTGGTAATGGATATCGATTCTTCACCGTGAGTTTGTTCAACTCCCTGTAATCGATACACATTCGGAACGTTCCATCTTTCTTTTTGACGAATAGGATTGGTGCTCCCCAAGAGGATGAGCTTGGTTGGATGAATCCTTTATCTGATAGTTCTTTCAACTGTTCAGATAATTCTTTCATTTCGGAGGGTGCTAATCGATATGGTGCTTTTGCAACTGGTGCTGCTCCAGGCACTAAATCGATGCGAAATTCTACTTGGCGGGTTGGTGGAATTCCAGGCAAGTCTTCGGGAAATACATCAGAAAATTCTTTTACAACTGGCACTTCATCAAGTTGTTTCTTCTTTTCTTTTGTTTCTCCTCCCGTTACTTGAATTTGGAATACATGGCATCCTTTGCTTATGTATTTCATCGTCTTGGCATACGAGATAATATTGAACGAAGTTTTAGGTTTATCACCTTGGATGATTAAGGTTTCACCGTTGAGTGGAATTTGAATGACTTTCTCGTCACAAATTATTCTGGCACGGTGTGTAGATAACCAATCCATACCAATGATGACATCAAAACTTCCCAATTGGATGGGCATAAGATCGATAGGGAAAGATTTACTTAGAAGAGTTAAGGTGCAATTTTCGATTAGGGTATTGGTACTTAGGATATTTCCATCTGCTAATTCTATGTCATAGATAGTATTTAACTTTATAGGAGTAATATTTAGAATTGCGGCAAACGAAGTAGACACAAAATTTTTATCTGCTCCAGAATCAAATAATATCTTAGCATCTTGTTGATTTAATAGGAACGTACCCGTAACAACATCAGAATTCTGAGTTGTGTTTCCATCACCAAGTACATATGCTCTTCCTCGGGCAACGTTATTGGCATTCTTCGGACAGTGAGTTCTGTAATGTCCAACTTCACCACAACCATGGCACTTTACTGCTATCGGTTATGTGTTGGCTCCAGTTGCTCGAAAGTCCTTTGTCATGTGACCAATTCTTCTGCAGTTGCCACAAGTAGCCTTACATGATCCGGTATGATGCATGTTGCACTTGTTACATGGGGGTAGAGTTCCAGCATAACCTTTACTTTCTGCAGGCACTGCTGCATAAGCTCTGGTAGCTTCTTGTCGACGATTCTGTTGCTGATGATGATTACTACGGTTCTGTTGTTGATCTCTGTTGCGGTTGCTGCTTTGATTGTTGTTGTTGTAGCTCCTGTTACCACTGTAGTTGTTGTTGTAGCTGCGGTTGTTGCTATTGTTGTTTCCACGGTTGTCAGCACTTCTCTTATGCTCATTGATCACGGAGGTAGAACCTCTTTTGATCACCCGGGTCAACAATCTCTGGGCAAGTCCCATAGCTTCTTCTACTGTCTGTGGATTCGATGTGGTAACATCCCCTTCAATAGATGGTGGCAGTCCTTCCACATATTTCTCCAATGCTTGTTCAACATCGGGGACTATTGTTGGGCATAATACTGACAACTCCGGAAACTTTATGTCGTATGTCTTCCGATCATTGTACCTTACTACTAGCTGATGAAATTCATCCTCTAGTTTTCTGATCCCTGTCCTGGGACAATACTTCTTAAGCATTTTATTCTTCAACTCATTCCAGGAAAGTTTGAAAGCTTCATCCTGACCCATAGCATTCGCGGTAGTATTCCACCACGATAGTGCTTCTCCTTGAAGAGTTCCTGTAGCAAATGTAACTTTGCTATCTTCAGAACAGCCGCTCCTCTTGAAGACTGTCTCAGTATGCTCAAACCAATGGGCCATTTCAGTAACTCCTTCTATTCCTTTGAAATTAGTTGGCTTGCAAGTCATGAAGTCCTTGTAAGTACAATTACGAGGAGTAGATGTATTAGCTTCACGGTTTGCTCCATTGATGTTATTCAAATGATCAGCTTCACGAGCTGCCGATATACCCTCAGCAATCATCCTTTGAACCTCGGTAGGTGTCATGATCACTTCCGGGTTGGAATTTTCGCTACTTGCATGCTCCATTTTTCTATTAATAATACAAAAATATAGCTTTAGAATTTTAAACAATAATTTTGTTTAAAGGATCTTGTGAAATAGGGAAATGAATATTTATGAGTTCTAACAATAATTGGGCACCATGTGTAGTTTTTATTTTGATACAACAATCATAATTATTCCGATATGTTAGATGCATTATTAATACACATGAACAACCATAAGCATAAATTAACATTTGTATATAGTAATATCACAACCAACAGCATAACATTAATAACTTGATCAGTTGAGTTTTCATAACAAAACGATACAAGGTTCTTTATTAATTGCCACATGCGGCAGGCTTAGATGCCTTATTACTAATACAAATACTAACTGCCTCTAATGATTAGGTACGTCCACATGTCCTCCCATCTCTAAAATCTGAGTTCGGAGATCCTGCATCTCGGTATGGTGTTGAATCTGCATATCTCCTACGAGGTTTTCCAATGTATCTGCTCTTCGGTGTGCAAGCTGGGCTTCCCAAGTATGGTTTTGTCCCTCTCTTCGCAATGATATCGCGAAAGAGCGTGTCTTGGAGATATCTGAATGTATCTGAGCTAAACCCTGCTGCAACTCTATCCTATTGGCTATAAGGTTATGTAAGGTATTGTGGATAGTATCCGAATGGTCAAATGATGAATAATCAATCATCTGAAGAAGTGAGTCTATTTGTTCTTCGTGATGCTCCAAACGCGTCACTACTACAGAAGGTGAAAGAGTAGAGGTAATTTCCATCCTAGCACTCTCGCCAGTTTCATTGATATGAGCTGGGGGAGTAAAACCAGGAGGATATGGTAATGATGGTGAAAGTGGAGGAGTAGAATCGGAAATACGAAGTCGGCTGGATGTGGGTATATCTTCCTCAGAAATTTGTTCTCTATGGTGAAAAGTATATGGATAAGTTTGGCTAAAAAGATCGAATAGGTGATCAGGTGCATATGAATCAAATTCATGATGTGGTAATGGTATATGTGTTGGTAAAATCAAAACATCGGGATTTTCAGGCGTTGTTACAATCTCGTCTTGCTCGAATGGTTCTGTTTCTTGGGAAACAGTGTCAGGTACAAAGGTAGAACGAAAAACAGGCGACGTAACAGATGCGACGGAAATTTCAGAGTTGGAGTCTGATATACTCATATTGAAATAATACTGTAATGATTCATAAATAGTGCAGAATAAGAATTTATTATCGTCAAAGAATACAAAATTCTAATATACCAAGATTAAAGTATCATAGCTTAATGATTAACTTACTGAGTATGGTAGCAAGCAGGCACGGCGGGCGAAAAATAGTATGGTGTAAATTTAATTTATTTGAAAGTGTGGTTATAGTTCAATGTTTGAAAACATTTGATTCTCTATAACTATGGCTCTGATGCCAATCTGTAACACCCCCTAATTTGTAATATGGCAGCGGAAAAGTAATTAGGGTGTTACAGTGAGGATCGAAGTCATAATGATAGAAAACGACTCGAAAGAGACGTTTTAAAATATAAGTTCATTAATAAAAATTCAAATACAAGAGGTTACTATCAGAGTATTATAATAAAAGTCTTGATGTTCTAAACTGAATCAAACATCATTTATTTTACACCATTATTTAAATAAAGTAGATAAGTTTTGAAGTTTTGCCGCCCGTTCCATGCTTGCTTCCACTGCTAAATATATGAGATACATGTTTAAAAGTAACAGAAATGTTGAGTGATATTATAGAGTTTGAATTTAGTAATCATTTTGATACACAAGTAAGATTGTATTGGAAATACAATCGGTTTAAAAATTGATATTGCAGTATATATTGCTCTAAGTCTCATGACACGCAAAACGTTAACAAATACCGTAAAAACGGAGGTGTTTATCAAATCAATGATAATTTTGCCCTCGTGTAATAGGTGATTTGCCAATTCCTATTTTTACTCAAATATAATTATCACGACTAACCACATGCATAATGGCATTCCGTCAAGTATTAATGGGACAGACTGTCAAACCTTAAATAGATCTATTCATTATATTCGCGTTCACATAATAGTGATTAATGGCTCATGATCAAGGGTCTTTTGGCAATAGGTAACTTAGGCATATATCAAGTCAGGAAGCATACAGAAAATTACTTGTGATCTATTTATAACATGTATCCCCCTCACGGAGTTTGAAAATAAGTAATTGTGAGGCTATGACTCACCTTGATTGATACTGAAATAAAGAAAATAAAATCGGACGAATTTATAATAACGGCTTCGAAACACAACCTGATAAATAGATTTATCTAAGAATTTGACCAAATACCATTTGGTAAATACAAACGAATAACGAATAATAATTATTCGTTATGACGAATAGGTGATGTGCAGTGTATTTCTTGTGATATGCATGATATGACAAAATATGTTATTTAAATTATCCATCGAAGTTTTACCTTTTTAATCGTAAGTAAAAAATATTAACTTTTGAAATATCGTTATATATATTATTAACGTTACGTTAAATAATATATATATAAATAAAAATGAAGTTTAAATGCATATGAAATAAATTTACGAAAATAGAAAATAAATAAGAATGTTAAATAGATTATGTTTAGTCCTTGTCCTTTTTCCAATTTTACCATTTTTACTCTAACGATATTTGCGTTACACCGTTAGTCCTTTTTATAAATAAGTTCAACTATAGTCCTCTAATTGTCCAATAATCAATACTAGGCTTAGAATATTAACTTTCATCAAATTTTATCCTTAAGTTTCTGTTTTTACAGTTTTAGTCCTTACTTTTCAATATTTACACTTTTAGTCCTTCTAGGTGTCGTCGCGTTACATTTTTAGTCCAAAGTTACAAAAATGATTTGTAAAAATTTTCTAAAAATTTTCGTGGCTTATTAAGTCAATAATAAGCTTATTTCAACTGCTTATTTGATTAAAAGTGCTTATTTTCAATAATTGGGCCTTTAACGAAACAAATTCAAGGCCCCGTTAAGATTTTTAGAGGCGAGGGCATGAAAAATGTTTTGGGCCTGGCCTTGGGCTATTTTTATGATTCTAAAAACGTTTCATATGGGCCCAGTGGGCTTATGGATCGTTACTTCTTATTGGGCTTAGTATAAGCCCAAACGAAAAATATTAATTTTCTTAACTAAATTTGGATTTGAAAAACCTTGTGAATGCCGATTCAAAATGGATTAATTTGTGTGTCGAAACGTGAGTATTTTAACAAGTTGTATAAATGTAAGTGGTAGTTTTCTAGGTGGTCTATTGAGTCGTGTATAAATATGGTACTCTTGTTACGTGATATTTAAAGATATACGAGTGTTTTGTAGCATGTTTGTAACGTTTATATATATGAAAAACTTAGAAATATTTCTAAGTGTTTAAATGAGTTTTCATACGATGGAGCATGGTTCAAAATAGGTTCATGTGATGCTTGTAACGTTGAAACTAATGTGAATTATGTGTGCTACGTGACTCCTAGGCCTTCCAAGATAGAGGCTAGCCACGTTTGTGTTCTATATGACAATATATACATGAAAACAATACGTAAAGTAATATACAATCGATAAAATATAAACAAGGTGCATGAACTATTTTTAACGTGTGAAGTGAATGGAAATAAGCTTGAAACAACTTACAACACCCTTTAGGTGGTAGAGAGTAGAGAGTCGAGAGTGAATGGATGGAACACATGGATAATCACGTTCAACGTATAACCCAAATAATATACGTATAACTCCAACCCAATAATCCTTTTCTTGCGTCCAAACGATATTGCAATCGACTTCTGGCTTCTATGGAATAGTTTTTAGGAAGAAAGAAATAGTTGAAGGTGTATGATAATTGTGAGAAATGAATGCATGCATGTATTGTATATATGGTGTCAATTTATCACACGTAAGTGTGAATTATTTCAAGGAAACCATAGTAACTATGCATTGTCAGTAAACCTAGGTTCTAGGATGATTTATATTGTTATTATATGGATTGAGAGTGCATAAAATATGGTGTATGTCCTTGGTGAATCACCAAGATGTCGACAACCCTTTTATTCCATACACGATTTGTGAAATCTCGTACTACTTGATTATAGCTGATCATAGATGACATTTAAACATGAAAATATGTTAGAAATGTTATTAGAAACTCGTAGGAACAAACGGGAATCAAAACGGTTAAGATTTGAATTATATATGAATCGATTGATATGAATATTCGTCAAACACTTTGCCCCTTAAAAATGTATCAAACGTCGTCCAATGAACTTGGGATTTGACACACTAATAGTTGGCTAGGTGGTAAACGAGATGGTGTAAAAATATTGGCACGTCGTGTGTAAGAATCGAGAATAAACGAGACGTTTTTGGAGGCTTGAAGCTTAGTCGAACAAATGAGATTTTAATAAAAATTGGAGTTGGGCTTGTGACCTTGGGTCTGTGAATAGTGAACGAGACTGGGCTGGAATAAGATTAAGGGCCCGTTTGGATTATTAAGTGTGATTAGGAAATTTAATTAAGTTTAAGAAATATAATTAAGATTAAATGAAATATTTAGGTTTTGAGTAACGTGTCGAGTATTAATTCCGTCATTTCGTGATTTATATTATTTTGTGATAACGAAAAAATAATATAATAAGAAAAATTTCAAATTTTTCCGAGAAAATGGGAATTAGTAACAATAACGAAAGATTATATATTTTATTAACGATATAATTACAAGAAATTTTTACAAGGTTCTACATTTTGCCGATTATATTAAATAGGACACTCGAATAAATGTTTACAAATGTCATGAATTCGAAATGTAAATGAAATGATGAAATGCTAAAATTTATGATGTATTAGGCGTGATTTCTCCCTTGAAAATGCTCTGTATGCTGCTGTAGAAAAGCCTTTGAGAAGTCAAACTCATTACCTTAAATTTGTACTTTATAAGTATATAATAACTTCAAATTTGAAAGTACAGAATCTACGCCGGTTTTAAGATCATGATTGATCTGATTGACCTTTGAAGTTTAAAATCTAAACATATGTGGACTGTTTGAGTTCTTGATTTCAGAATTCAGACTATACACATTGACCATTAATGTCATACCACTAACCTTTTTTTTTATTCCTTATATAAGTAGTGAAAATTGAAAACTTAGTTAATCCAACTAGAATAGGACAAGAATATATATAGAGAGAGAATGAAGTACTAAGCAGAACTAATTACTGTAAGAAACTCAACTATCTAGCGACTAAAGCATACATTCTAGTGAATATATGTTACGATAAGTATTACTTATACAATCTATCCATTAATCTTAACTTCCCCAACGCCCAGTTATTACTGTTGATGTTTCGAGAATTGCTTTTAATCGTACATAATCGACTCACTACAAAGTCATTCATATCAGTGGCGGAGCCAGGATTTTTAGTTAAGGGGGGTCAACCGTGCTTAAGGCAAGTCATAGTGATGGATATTGTTTCAGAATTTAATCTATAGTGTTGTTTGTTATTGTTTAAGTTATTCATTACTGAATTTTGTAGGTATGCCTATAAAATAAGGGTAACTGAATGTAAAAAACTAGTAGAGAAATGGCTCGTAGTCTAAGTAAATTATGAATGAAGTGGGTTGATTAGGAGTGGCTCAGCACCCACTAGTCACCCTACTAGCTCTGCCCCTGATTTAGATTGTACTAATGCTTGATAATGATGTTGGTTATTCAATTCAAATACAAACTTACTCTTCAGAAACATGTAAGTGGAGTGTTTGCAGAGATCAATATCTGGACCATAGTTTTCTCTAATTTCACAATGGAAATATTGGAATGGTGCATTTTATTGGCGAAATAGTTCCAATAAGCCTAGTATCATTTTCAAGTTAGATAATGATATATGTAGAGCATCAAGCATTAACCACCATATAAACCCTCGGACCCGTGGATAGTAAGGTGCCTTCTTGCCCTTCGACAGCATGTGTGTTGTACTGGTTATTGCAAAATTGCAGTCACAAGATCCAATAAATACGTAATCAACCAGTTTTAAGAAAAATCCAAACACCATTAATTAACCACTCACTGAACTAAGCTAATTACAATAACTCCTAATTGTTTTCTGGTTTCAGGAGGGAAAAATGAGGCGTCAAGCGTTTGTGACATATCCATTGATCGACATTGCTCACCATGCATGCTTTGGTATAGTTCTTATATATGACATTGTTTCTTATGCATGTGTTTCAGACATTCAATATGCCATTTTCATCTGCAACAAATATTTCTTTTTGATGTAAAATGTTATATGCTAATTTTGTATGAAATCTTCATAGAAGTATGTGTGTTTCAAAACAGGTGATTATGTTCAATCAGTCATTCGCCACTTCTAAAACAATGTCAAAATACTGAAATAGCTAGCTATCTAAAGAACCGGGTCGAGTCGAGTCGAGTCCGTTCATTTCTAAACACCCCATTTTTAAGGATATTTTTTTTCTCCATTGTCATCACATAAAGTTGTGACATTGACATGAACACATGGCTGCCATGAAAAACAGGTGTGGTACAAAATATGGGTGGCAAAAGCTACTAGCGTCCCCTATTTTTTTGTTCATAAGAATTTTATCCAAATAATATCCACTTATTTTTCTACACAAGGGTAATATTGTGAATTTACATTTTGCAGATCTTAACATATGTGGATCCACGTGGGTGATAAAGGGTACGGTCACGTGCTTCTCCTTCTACCATATAGGATCTTATCTATTTATTGTGGTACCTGAATTTTAGTTCTGTATTTACATTTGGGCTCCCTTAATTTTGTAGGGTGCTTAATTTGTAGTTTGAGACTTTTTAACTTTTCTAAACTTGACTAACTTGCAAGTAATGGGTTGAATGTATTTACTTTATGTATGTTGTTTTACTTGCTAATTAAAAGAGAATCTTGGACGATTTGGAATGTGTGCGTATATAAAACTATGTATGTCTTTTCTTAAACATTTAAAAATCCGTAAACATTTAATTAATAAAGCATATCTAATGTATCTTTGAAGAGGTGTGCTACACCCACCTACACTTTACAAAATTTTTCCCACACGCTGACGTGGCGGAGTGTTGATTGGTTGGTCTTCTGTGGCCCACAGAAAACCAACCAATCAACACTCCGCCACGTCAGCGTGTGGAAAAAATTTTGTAAAATGTATGTGGATCTAGTATTTTTCATCTTTGAATACCGTCAACCTAAGGCTTGTTAAGTCTTTTGTGAAGGTTATTTTCAACTCACTTAATCTTTAAGTAATACAATGAATAGATGCTTTTCGATGAAATCAAGCAACTAGAGACATCCATGATTTATTACTTCAAACTGAAGTTATAAAACTTTGTAAAACATAACAAGTAATCATAAATTTCATAAATCGGTGACCAACTAGTAACCGAACAAGCAAAACAATATTTTATTTAAACATACGAGGATTATTATGCCCATGTATACAACATACAATACTGTTTTGTAACTATAACATGAACTACGAAGGCTCAAAAGTATGGTGAAAACGAGCTAAGCCGCTTGTAAAAAGCTCGGGGTCATTAGAGTCGGAGCTAACATTGTAACTTTAGAGGGATTTTATTCTTAGAATTCGTTAATCTGCGCGAACATAAATACTATGTCTTGTACATAAAAAAGATTGTACAATTATGTTTATGAGTTGAAAACATCTTTGTTGCATCGAGGTATAGATTAATTTTATCATAGCTAATTGCTCAACCTGAGACCAAAAAAATAATACTCAACTATATATAAGAAAATTTATTCTGACTCTTCTAAAATGATAAGATTTCAGTCTTAGCGTGCTAACAATCCCGAGTTTGATTTAAGCTAAAATTACAATGCTTGAAACGAGCCTAACCTCGAGTTGTATAGTTATAAATATGGGTGAGCATCGGGTCTAACCCGGACTGGACCGAAAAAACTCGAACTATGCTGAGACCGATTTAGCCTAAAACCATGGACCGAGGATCGGATCGAATGTGTTTGGTCCGATCCAGTCCGGTTCTTTGATCGGTTCAGTCCAAGAAGGCAAAATGATCGGTTGTACGTAAAACCGGACCAGACCAAGGATTAACCATGAGGTAAAGTGTGAACCGAAGACCGGACTAAAATAGGTTCGGTTCGATCTGAGATCCATTATGCTAACCCCTAATAAACGAGTCGAGCTCGCGCTCCGACAGACTCAACTCAGGTCAACTCGCTTCCAACCCTAATCAAACTCATTAATATTAACCTATCAAATTGGTTCATTGTACCATATGACAAGAACACATCAAACTAAACAATTTTGAGGACCAAAACCACATATCACCCAAACAACAAGACCCAAACCAAAACCTCAAAAAGACAGATCCCACTGTCATGACCCTCTATCCAAATTTATCCACCGTTAGATCATGTTATCCAACACAACAATGACTGGGATAATACTACTCCCACAAGAAAACAATTAGTAATCCACAAATATTGATTTGACCCCACACATTTTCAAAATACACACACTTTTTCTCACATACACGTATACCACAAAAATTAGACCAAAAGCAATATAAAAAAGCTAATCCATTTGCCACTTTTTGCCGCATTTGACTTTAGAAAAAAAAAAAACCCTTTATTCATCTCAAGAAACCCATTTCATTGGTACTAATTTCTTGAAAAAAAGATTAAGGAAAATCATCATGGCTAAGGTTGTATGTAACAGTTTTAAGGTTTCTGGTTCTTGTGAGAAGAATGGTTTTGGTTGTGGTAAAAATTTGGATCATTTGGCGCCTGTGGTGTTGAAGATGCAAAGGTTGAATAAATTTGGATCTGCGAAGTCGGAGGTGTTTGGGCGGCGCGTGGGGTTCACGCGCCAAGAAAGGTCTCATCTTGGTGGTGGTGCTTCTGATGCTATGGTAAAAAATTTTTACTTTTTTTTTTTTTTTTTTTTTTTTTTTTTAATTTTTTGAATTACCCTTTTTGTGTTTCTGCTTAGTTATGTTTTTGGGATTTTTTTTTTTTTTTTTTTTTTTTTTTTTTTTTTTTTTAAATAAAAGTATATGATTAGGAGAATCTTGTTATTGATTGATTGTATATAAATTTATTTGTTTGTACCATAGTTTATAAAAAGATGAACTTGATGATATGCCCAGAATGGAATATTTACAAAATGGTAAATATTGTTTTACCATGGTTAAAAATCCATTTTTTTGGTTTTTCTTGATGCATTTTTTAAGGGTGTTTGGGTTGTATTTTGGAAAGTGATTATCTGATTTTTGTGTTATTTAGGTCGTAGATGATTAGTCTTGAGTGTTTGGATGGAGATTGTAATAGGGTTAGCTTATGCAAGATGATTATTTGGTTCTTTTGAATCGCTTAATTTGTTTTAGAAAACAGAATATGTGAAAGCAATCATCTTGATGTTTAGGAAGAGCGTGCGCTTTCGTGTTTTTATATTTTCGGTTTCCGATGGTGATTAATTTATACTGAGTACTAATGTAACTTGTATTTGAAATGAAACAGATGAGTATTAGCATTGGGAAATCTTTAAAATGGTGGGAGAAGGGTCTTCAACCAAACATGAAGGAAATCGAGGGTGCAGAAGATCTCGTTGAGTCTCTGTCGAGTGCTGGTGATAAATTAGTTGTTGTAGATTTCTTTTCGCCCGGTTGTGGAGGTTGCAAAGCTCTTCACCCCAAGGTACATTTTACAGATTTATGAATCATATTTTGTTTTAAATCAAAGTATGCAATATGTTGTATTAAATGATTAGAAATGGTACATTTGCATTTTCTTGCAATTTTACCTAATTTGTGATGGCCCCATTTTCCTAACTTTTTTTGGCTTTTCGTATTTCTTTTGTTGCAGATATGTCAATTAGCAGAGATGAATCCCGACGTCCAGTTTCTTCAAGTGAACTACGAGGATCACAAATCCATGTGTTATAGCCTCAACGTTCACGTTCTTCCATTCTTTCGCTTCTACAGAGGGGCTGAGGGTCGTCTTTGTAGCTTTAGCTGTACTAATGCCACGGTTCGTTTCTGTATAATCTCTTTTTCAGTTTAGTAGCATTAAAACTACTCTTGAAAAAAGAGTTTTTTCTGATCTTGGTGATTTATGATGATACAGATCAAGAAATTTAAAGATGCACTAGCCAAACACTCACCCGATCGATGCAGTTTAGGCCCTCCAAAGGGTTTGGAGGAGAAAGAATTGGTGGCGCTTGGGGCCAACCGAGACCTTTCTTTTGTGTATACTCCAAGACCCGAGCACCAGCCGAAGGAGATTGCGCCACCAGCATTGCCTCAAGCACCAGTGCCAGTATCGGGTCCATTATCCGAACCAAGTCTCCCTCTTCCTCTTCCTATTCCCCTGAAGTCAACATCAGATATGAAAGAAGATAGCAAAGATAAAAACTTGGTGTCTTCTGGGAGATGACGTGTGTTCGGCATGTTAACTATATGCCTATATGGTGATGTGTATAATGAAAGCGTCTGTACAGGGTACCTTTGTACTATGTGTACGTTTTGTGGTGTAAATAGTACAAAAGTCGAGCCTGAGGTTTATGAACCGAAACGTCCAAGTGTGGGCACCTGTTCTATCCCAAGTGTGTTCACCTGTTCTATCCGATTTTCTTGTTACTTAGAAGCCTATATTAGTGTCTAATATGTATATGAAAGAAGGTGAATCTGTTTCACTTTTGAAAAAATTTGTAGTGGAAGTTACGAATTAATAGAATCCTTTTCGCATTTGCAAGTTCATGTGTTTCAATCAAAGCTAACAAGTTTGAGTCTCAAGAACTTGTTGATGGTACTCGATACACAAGGGGCTTATAGTTGTAGCCAGTGGCGGCGATTAGCATATGCAAGTGGTGCAACCGCACATGGCCCCTCATTGTAAGGGCCCTCCGATTTAGTATATATCCATTAATATTTAAAGTTTTATACATATTTAAATATATAATGTTTTGAATTTTTAGCATATTTGTTAAATATTATCAAAGTTGATCCGGGCTACATATCAAAGAACTTTTAATTTTTCATAATAGTTAAACTTTTCGTGATTTATGAGGTTTTCATTCGTGATTTCGCACCGGGTCACCCAAATCAATGGAACGGCCCTGGTTATAACTTAGCGGTATTCGCGGGATGCTCCAACCAATCTGTTATGAGTTTATAAGTGTCGTATGGGACACTTGTGTAGTATTTGTGAATATTGTGAGATTGGTCTTAGAAAAGTTTGATTTTGACAATAAAAATTAGAGATGACAATTTATTTACTTATAAATGGGCTAATATCAGTGTCGATTCTTTTGAATAAAAGATTGGAAATTTGGAATGGGCCAAATCAGTTAAATGGGCCATGCTCAAATGGATTGAAACTTTGAAAGTTCTTCAAATCTTCTTTTAGCAACTCAAAATTATTTTTAAAGCAATATACATTATTGAGATACTCCAATATAAAAACTACCAAGAAGCTAGAATTATACCGAATTAACATGACACTACATCAAAGTAACTTACATCACCTACCATCAACCCAAAGTAACAACGTCATCAACTACAGACCCTAAAACTAGCAAGCAACAAACACCAAACGTGTGCAAAAATAAACATCTAAACGACTAAGGTAAAATCTCAACCTTCAAACTTACCGAACGCGGTTTCACTAAGCGCATTTACTGGGTAGAAAGCAACTCTAAGTTGTATTGCAACAATGTTGCTCTCTTAGTTGAAATAAAGGCATTCATTATATATGCCGATGATATGCAATTAATATCATTGTATTATAGCAATCATCGTGTATAACTGTATATACAATGTACCTTACAAATGTAAAAAAGAAGAAAACATATTGTTAACAAGTATTATGTTCTGCTTATGCAATGTACCTAAAAACTGTAAAGAAAACTATATACAAGTATTATGGTTATGCCATGTACTGATGTACCTTAAAGTTGTATATAAGTTACCTCTAAAATTTAAAGGTTTTTCTAATAGACCATTGATTGACATGCGTATGACTAATAATATATGTGTCAGCAACTCAGCATTCTGTTACTCCACTTCTTCATAAAACAATAACTTATTGTCACATTTATTTAAGCATATAATTAGTCACATTTTTAGATCTCTCAATCATTTTTCATTCTAATATGAAGGTGAAGCATATTTTACATGTTTAAATGTTATAATATAAAGGTGAAACATAGTTGAATACCAAGTACTATGCATAAAATGTACTGTAGCACTTGTAGAGATTCAATAATTTATGGTTTGAAAGAAAAGATTATGTTCTATAAAACAGATACTTGTGAAATTATATGGTATATTTTTTCTATATAACATGAAAATATTAGCATACCAATACAACCCATTTTAAGAGGTATGAAAATGACTCATTCAGCCAAACCTACTATGAGCAAGCCAATCATCTTGCCACTTTTGCTCACCATGTACAAGTATGAACAAGAAACAAACTTACCCATTGGTAAAATTTCATCAAACAAATGTGCATTTCTAAGATTTGAAAAAAAAATATATATAATAAATAAATAAATAATCAAAAAAACTTAGAACAGCAAGTGAGTGCACAATTTGCTCTGAGTTGCTACAAGAATATGGACAACGTACACTGAGTGGTATGAAGTAATTAATCACCCAAAAAAACAATATATAGCCTAGCATGAGAAGCAGAAAGAAGAATGTAGCCAAAGACAACTTGCCGATAGACAATGCATATAAGATACGTACATGCATGGTCAAAAAGACCATAGTCGTCGGCAAGTCATCCTTGGCTGCATCCCAACGTTTCTGCGACCGCCATGCTAGGCCTTGGGTGAGCCTTAGCACAAAGGAAGAAGAAGAAGAAGTAGAAGTGAGGGTAAAATAAGTGGAGAAAGAGAGGGTTGATAGTGAATGTGAATAGGGGTATTTATAAATTTTTTTGGACATTCATCACAGTTAAATTTCCCCACGTTTTAGTAACATTAAACAATAACTCACCATGCCAAAATAGGAAAAGATTTAGGCATTGTTTATTTTCTTAAATACTTTTGTGAAAGTTTTTGTCTAGCCCTCTCATGTCTCCAAGCGGGAAGAGAAAGTGGAAAAAAAAAATGTTTAAGTTTATTTTTAAACATAAAAGGCAAAAATGA
Source organism: Artemisia argyi (assembly GCA_030686995.1). NCBI lineage: Eukaryota > Viridiplantae > Streptophyta > Magnoliopsida > Asterales > Asteraceae > Artemisia > Artemisia argyi. The sequence goes on from CM060695.1 coordinate 33,635,851, forward strand.
CTTATTCCACTTCAATTTTGTGAAAGTTTTTTGTCTGGTTATCGATAACGTTTCTTATACCTTAAAGACTTTAGATCCACCTCTTCTCTCGTATATATGTTTTACTTGTTTTTTAAAAAAGAAAACATAAAACGTATAAAAAAAACAAACACAAACCTTAATTGTATAATCATAGTTTTTTTTTTTTTTTTTTTTTTTTTTTTTTTTTTTTTTTGAACCATTTTTTGATAAACACATCTAGCATAAGTTCTAAATAAGATTGTGTGTAACATTATTTTCATTAAGATGCAGTCACCTTAAATAAGTTTGTCTTTATATTTTTGCTCCATGTCTCCTTACACTAGCGTCTTCATTAAAATTCTGTTATCGAAATGTTGTTAGATGAAAATAAAATATTAAAAGTAATAAATGTACTTGCTATAACTTTTTTCAAAACTTGGTAGGGTTTATAGATACTCAATTTCAACTATCAAATTACCTAACTTTTATTTCCTCGATCAAGATAAATGATTCTTGATGTTTCTACACTATCTCCAACCATAAATCAAAATCCTTCTCACCTTCACAAAATATAGCTGAATTAACGCGTAAATTTATTAAAAAAATACTAACTATAAAGAGATGTTCCTTATCAGACTTAAGTTACAAATTATTAAAATCATATATAAGGCGGTGTGAGTATAATAAGCTATCAAATAAGTGAGTTATATGTGTCAGTGTCGGCTCACCACATCCACTAAACAATATACAAATTGAATTTGTCCTTTTTATGTAGAATTATACTAATCTAAATAGGTAAAATAAATAATTTGAGAACTTCTGGTTTTGTTTATTTACTTTTACTAAAAATTGTAGGGTTTTGCTAAGCTATGTTTAAGAAATAAAAATGTGCATAAGTGGTGGTAGATAGAGCCGGTTGAAAGATGTTAATTCAGAAGGTGGACAGTTATTATTCAAGGTACAAACAACGTGTCTGAATATGTTAAACATAATTTTTAAGGCTACGTTTAGCAATTTTCAAAAATGTATGTCGGCTATGTCTCAACTTTTACACCACATATAACGTTTTTTAGGAATATACATCTATATGCTACTCACAAGTCATGCTAAAATAGATTTTCACATTGTGTAAATTAAGGATGAAAATACTCCTCCATGTTATTTAGGATGCGTTTAGTTGGAGAGAAATTCTCTATTTTTCCAAGAAATTTTTCATAAGAAAATGAAAAAACTAAAAACGCGTTTAGTCGCACTTTTTTCCAATAATTTCGATTTGTTTTTGGCAACCAGATGACGAAGCTATGTATTGGCGCGAACAATAACTAGGAGGACCTCATTTTCTACCGTCTAAAATAGTAGAACTCTGATGCGTGGAGTAAATGGTCAAATTAAAACATGAAAAAAAATCGTAAGCTATAGAACAGTTTTTTTTTTAAATCTGTATCGTCGATGAGAATATTGATCTAAAATAATCGTCTCTTTTGTCGTTGATGTTGTTGGATGACACATCAATATTGATCTAAGATAATCGTCTCTTTAATGATCTTTTGACCGACTAATTCACGAGGTTTGAACTCAGTGGCACACTAATTACTAAAATCGGATAAACCCTTCTTCTTTTATGAAAGATTGTTCATATCCACTTCAAAGTTGTTTGCACGTAGCAAGAATCTGCAAACTCGATACTTCTCATACTTTAGTGATAATATTCACAAACATTGAGCGACTAAGTCTCCTGATTGGTATAATAAAGCGGTAAAAAGTTAAGCAAGTCTGTATAAAGTGAATGAATGAGACGCGAGTGATGGTGCCCCTTCGATTTCGCTATAGGTAACACGGCCCCCGGGACAAACTTTAACACAAATAACAAAACATGTACAATTAACAATAGACAAGTTGATGTAGAACATATGAACCCAAATAGAAAAGTTTCCAAAATAGGAAAGAAATAATGGTGAGTTAACGTTAATGTTTTTAACCAAAAAGAGGAGTGAATAAATAATGGAGATGAATATAATTGAGGGGTGGAAATGGCAGTGGCAGGGGAATCCTTGGTAAATGAACCCATCAACTCGAATATCGATATCTCAGTGTGCATGGTGTCTCTGACTCTCTGTTCCCTCTTGATCATTTAGCATTCTTATGCTATTAGATTTTCAAAATTTTTGGGTAATTACATGAAGTGTTACATGCATTATCTAGAAGAATCGAAAAGTAACCATTTGACATGAGCTTTATTAGAGTTTATAAGAGCATTCGGAATGAGTAAATTAACAACAGCTTTTTACTATTTAAATTTTTTTTTTAAAGAATTTCTTGCATTGTATTGAAAGTTTTTAAAAATCTATAATACTATAAGATTCAGTCCCTAAATTTGATGTGGAGTTATGATGATAGAGTTTTTAGAGTTAGAAACAAGTTGGAGTTGTTTAGTAGTTGCATAGAGTACAAAATAGCTATGCTCGGAATTCAATGCAGCCTCATAATAACTATACAATCATGAAAGGAGATGAAGTGCAAGGGTTGCCCGAATCGATCACATGACATTTAGTATAGAATTAAAAGTCGGTTAGATGAAATGCAAGGGTTGCGAAAGGTTGCAAGAACAATTAATGATTTAACCTAATTCATGCCTATATAAACCCGCCAAAATCATATTTAGTATGTACATTTGAAGATGATTCACACATCTTTTAGATCTTTGATTGTTGGTAGCGGTATGTAAATTCTCTTTTGCTACATTTTGGAACACATCTTTTAGATCTTTGTAATTAACTTGGTCTTTTTTCTTTTTCTTAATTTAGTTATCATACGCAGGTACCATGAAAATCACACAAGATCATGCATGCTCAGATAAATGGAACCAAAGATTGAGATACCAACTATTTTCTTTGATTCTTACATATTATGTGATTGTTATAGATAAGCATATATATATATATATATATATATATATATATATATATATATATATATATATATATATATATATATATATATATATATATATATATATATATATATTATGTTAAGGCATTTCATATACAAGTAATTTATGTGCGTTTTCTATTGATGTAGCTCACATGTGCAAATTGATTCAAAAAAATGTGCACGAGCATGTATGTAAAGCAACATTTAAATGGTTAAATAATACTTTTTAGCGTGATTAGTTTATGTAAGTAGTTGCTTTCGAATGCTCTTTGAGAAATATTAGAATGAATTTATCGTGTGCAATTGAATTATTATTGAAAAGAAGAAGGTCCGCGCATCGCAAAGTGTTTTTTTTTTTATATGTAGAATCATTAGTGAGAAACTAATATTTACGCCCATTAAATGAGTTTTCCATAATAGCAAAATACGACATATTAAAAATAGCACATTGAGTAATGAATAGAAAGAAAAAAATACATAATTTTGACTTAAATCCGTTTGTAAATTATAATATCAAATAAAAAAGTTATGTTTTAAACATAAGCAAAAGTTCAAACTTTTATCGAAAAATAAAACCAGTGCATTTAATGTGAAGTATATACAACATCGAGATGGAAGTGCAAGGCTTGCCGGAATTTATCACCTAATATTTAGTAATTAGTATAGAATTAAAAGTCGGTTATAGATTGAGATGAAGTTGAAAAGATTGCAAGAATAACTGATGATTTAACCTAATATTTAGTAATTAGATGAAGTTGAAAAGCTAAATGGACACATTAATTCCACTAAATAAACCTTAATGATGACATTAATCATTGTTTTCTCACTTTTCATTAAAGTTTTAAATACAGTAATTATGCTAATTAATGAAACTTCACCATATAAATTTTATCATTATTAAGTAACCACTACTTATCTTTTAAACTTATTTTTCTTTTATTTTTTACTTACCTAAAATTACATTAAAAAGTTAAACAAATTACAGAGGTCAAGGGTTCGATCCTCACCCCTTACAAAGCCAGAGGTTATTTTCTACCTCTGGTAGAATCGGAAGCAGCCTCTTTACCTTAGATAGAGTTAAAGTTGTCTACGTCTCAATCTCCCCCATATACCGTGGAAGACGGTATTGAGACCAATAACCCGTGATTGGTTTTGGTAGTAAGATTTTGTTTTGTGATTTGTTGACCGGGATTTTATTTATTTATTTATTTATTTTTTATTTTTTTTATTATTATTTTTTTTTTGTTAGTGATGATAAAGGGTGTCAAGGTTCTATGACATAATAAAGTGGCATGTATGGTGGTGGGCGGAGGTTGATGGTGGTGGTCGCCGGAAGGGTCGCCGGATTTTGGGTTTAAAGTTTGGAGGTGTTGGCTGGAGAAGGTGAAGTCGGTAGCCAAATACTAAGGTAGCTTAAGGTGAAGTTGATAGCCCAATTCCAACAAAAGAGTATATATGTCATTTATAATAAGACATAGTAAAGACAAAACAAATCATGTATACAGTTCTCAAATTGTAGACACTTTTTATATGTATACAGTTCTCAAATTGTAGACACTTTTTATCTTAAAAAAATCTCAATTCTTTGGGCTACTTGTCCATTTACAAAATTACCTCTAGTTAAATTATATGTATAAAGTTCTCAAATTGTAGACACTTTTTATCTTAAAAAAAGTGAATGTAAACGACAAACAAAAAAGAAAAGAAAAAATGAAAATGATATAGTTTTATAAAAGCAAGTTCGGCTAATGGCCAATAAATAAATAATAGTACCAGGTTAACACATTTTTTATTTCTATTTTTTTTTTTTTTTTTTTTGTCAGGAGATTTAAAGTAAATTGATTAAAACATTAGTTAATGTTTAAATAAAATGAAGTAAAGTTAATATTGAAACTTAGAATAATGTAATGAAAAATTTTGACTAGTGTTTATTTAATGAATTTGGTGTTCATTTAGCAGGACCCCGAAAGAATTTTTGCATTGCGGATGCTCTAAGGGTTTATGCTATGTTTGGCGCGGAGTTTTTTTGGTGCGATGAGCGGTGAGCAATGAGTTTTTTGATTTTTATTGTTCGTTTGGTAAAAGAGCGGTGAGCTTTGCTATTTTTTAAAAATGCTCATTTTTCCAATGCTTTTGGCTATGTTTGGCAAAAGTAGGTGTGAGCAGTAGCAATGAGCTGTGAGCAGTAGCCAAAAAAGCTCACGGCTTCATAAAGAAGCATTGAGAAAATGAGCTTTCCTAAAAAATAGCAAAGCCCACAGCTCTCATGCCAAACGAACACTAGCAATCAAAGAGCTCATTATTCACCGCTCCTTACCCAAAAAAGCTCCAAAAAGCTTTGTGCCAAACATAGCCAAGCTGTGAGCTGTGAGCTATGGCTACTACTCACAGCTACTGCTCACAACTCATTGCTAGTTTTACCAAACACACCCTTAGACTTTCGAAAAACAAAAGAGGTGATTGTCGACATGAGTCCTATTATTAAGTTTTGAGGAAAAAGTTATATGAAATTTTAAGAGTTATGTTTAACAAGAAAAGACAATAATTATGATAACCATCGAGTGATAATCATCTAAACCACTTTGTAGCATGTATCATAATTTATAATTATTTTTACTTTTTATAAACAGCTTTTAAATTATTTCAGACTCGGGTTTTTTTCATATAAATTAAATATGATTATAAACTAGTGAAATTGTAATGTATGTTTGATGGGTGAGTTTGTTTTGGTATATGGATATTAAGGATCTAGCTAACGTTATATATGTAGCGTTATATGATAAAATCGTGTTTGTAAATACGAGCAAACAATCATGCAATGTGAGGTTTCTTGCGATTCACTTTACCTAGCGGTTTCATAAAAGAACTTTAAATTGTTTAAATCCAATGATATCTTGCGTAACAAAATAGAGTTGAACATGACCAAAATGAAAATCAAATGCAAAAAAAATCAAGTCCTGGATTTAAAGTTTTTTTTTTTTTTTTTTTTTTTTTTTTTTTTTTTTTTTTTTTTTTGAGGTTTGGGAATCCTATACTCTCTTTTACACTTTTGACACTTTAATTGGCCTTGAATTTATCAAAATCCCAATCACTGCCACTCCACCTCCGTGACTACTTGTAGTACGTGTCAGAATTAACCACCTGTTTATGCGGCTCCAGTATCTTCTTGTTACTGTAATTTTTAATTTTTTTGTAAAATATAAGACAAAATTTTTAATTTAAGTACGGATGAAGTAGTTATCCATTTTAATACAAACTACAGAAAGTTCTAGATTGCAATTATTTACATGGACACATGAATTATTTGTAAAAGTAAAATTTTAAGTTCTTTTTTACTTTAGTAAAGAGTGCAAAATAAATGTGCAATGATCCTGATGATTATAATCTTCATTTCTGTTTTTGTAATGCTAATTTTACAGGAATCAAAGATGAGAACTTAAACTAAATTTATTGAACCCCTTTGACTGCGAGGAGTGATTTGTATGCTTCTTAAGTTTTCTAATGCAAGTTTCTCTTTGATAACTTACTAAATACGAGTTTAAAAAGAAGTAATATGACTAATACAAATAAGAGGAAAAAAAAAGTATAAGATATGACTTGGTCATATTTGGATACTAGTTATAATACCCGTGCACGCGCGGGTTTTTTAAAATTTTTTGAATCATATATTTTTATTATTAAAGATAATTATTTAAAAATTTTAATCCTATTATTAATTGTATCTAATCTATATTTTTATCTCATCTATATTTTTTGTATTTATCTTCTACTTGTGGATAAATATAAAATGTTACCTAATAAGAAAATAATATTTTTTTTTAAATACAATTATTACTAAATAAGGTATGAATTGATTTTTTTTTAAATGGAAAATTTTCAATAGGAGTTTTGTTTTATTATATAAAAGATTACACATTTACAAAAGTGAGATTACATCATTAACACCATGGGCGGAGCCAAAAAGTTATTCTCGAGAAGACATACTTTGATAACTTTTAATAAATACGCTATAAATCGGTCCGTTATAAGGAGACAAATTAACAAAAATAGCCAGATATTTATAAAAAATTACAGTACAATTTTTTTCGCTAGAGAGACACGTGACCACCCTGCCTCTTTTGTCTCTGCCTCTGATTAACACGTGAGATTTTATCTTCAAGACGAAAATAATTTTTTGATAAAACCAATTTTACCACAAGTTACAAGAAATCCATCAACAAGGGTATCTTGGATCAATTATTTATAACTTTTTTTTTTTTTTCTTTTTCCGTCAGATGATTACAATTTGTTTACCAAAATTTAGTTTTGATTATTCATATCTTGACAGCTGACATGGTGTTAAACTCACCATATATATAATCTAAAAAATTTGTTGCATCTAATAAACCATCCTTAACAAACCAATTGCAATTTTGATTTCTGCAGAATTTTTTCTTTTCTTTCAAAAAAATAAATAAAATAAAATAAAATAATAATAATAATAATAATAATAATAATAATAAATAAAAAAAAAAAAAAAAAAAAAAAAAAAAAAAAAAAACTTACCAGATTCCAAGCATAGGGGCTTGAACTTGGGTCTCTCATGAAGAAACTCATGTCTCTACCATCCATGCTACAAGTCTACAACCTGGCAGCTAGCATATTCATATAACTATTAATATTTACATATTTTGGCACTCACTATCAAATGAAAAATAGAGTTTTTAATCAAATTTTGCCTTTTTTTATTTTTTTTTCTTTTTTCTATACAATTACTAAATCAAATATTGGGTTTATATTTTCTATCATACATAACAAATTTTCATGAAAAAGCTATTTTATATTAAGAAAAATAATACTACTACTGTATGTAACAATAATATTTGGATCTTGTGTTTTGTCATGTGTAGTGGGGTCCAGGTCAGAAAAATGTATGGGATTACTAGCAGTGGCTGCAAAATGAGCAGAGACTGGAACACACAGATTGCCCAAAACCTTATTTATCTGCAACACCCTGCTTCAACCCTTCAACCAGTAACCACACAGTAAATAACTTAACAAGTTTATTGCTAGTTCCATATATGAAAAAATAGCTAAAAAAATCATAAATTTTTGTCTATATTTTTATACCTTAAACTAACAGCAATAAGCTGATAAACTAAGCACTTATCATGAATAAGCTCACAAGCTTTTGCTGAGTGTTTAGTTTCTAATCAGCAAAGAGCTCCAACCCTACAAAATGCGCCATATGAAGAGTTTATCAAATGTCAAAACCCCCTCTAAACTAATAAGTTAGTCCAAAGTAACACCGCAAGTTAATAAGGTGACAAAAATAAGATAAGAAGAACCTACCTAATAAAGAATAAACAAAAATAATTACAAATAAATGTACTAAATGACCATTAAACTAACAAAGTTTATTTTACCAAACATGGAATTCGGGGTGAATTGTGAAGGCATGATGTACTCCATACTCAGATAATCAGATTCAATTTTTAACCCGGACATACAATATTTTGGGCCATGAAGTCCCAACATATTTTGGTTTTGGAATTCAAAGTACATAGAGATTTCACAAAGAAGTTTGATGCTAAATTTTCCATCTAAACGCCGATTTTAAAAGTTCATTGGAATACAGAGAACCAAAAAAGTCAAATTATACAAAAAGGTTATAAATGACTGTAACTTAATGCCATAAAACAAGACCTTATCAATCATTTGACATACAACGGGGGCAACGACACTCAAAACCAAACCCATTCAACAAGAGATTTCGCCGAGCATCACGATCCATGCTTGCATCAATGTAACATATCCTCAGCTCTTCGCCTGCAAATATCAAAACAAGAACGTGTCTTGCATTAACAAACCTTTTATAAAGCACATTGTAACCAGAATACCAACAATAACTTCAAAGTGAAACCAATTCTTCTAAAGAAATAGACCTGCTTCAATTTCTCGTAAAGCTTTCAATCTTGCTTCCACATTTTGCAACCAAATTATGTGTGTATTGGGATCTATAGCAGAAAAAAAGAAAGAACAAGTATATCAAATATGTATTCAAGTTTTGATGTCATTAAGTTCTTAGATTTTGATAATAAGAATGATCCATTAGGATAATGCAGGTCCATAGCAGAATATGAATTGTTACCACAGTCATGATTATAGAAGGATGGAAGCATATAGACGGCATTGCCAACAGCAGCTTCTGATTCCACTGATGCAATAGCTGATGCAAGTAGATCTTCATAAGAACCTCCAGCCAATTCAATACGGAAGGCATTGATACGAATACGTGCAAGTACTCCAGCATACCATTCAATATTCAGAACTAGAGAGAAATTATTCAAAAGTAAATAAATGTATAACAGAACTGCAATGCAATATGTTGTTACTTGCTCTTCCATAACTCTAAAGTATATTTAAAATCTTTAAATTTAAAACATTAATAAAGTATTTGCAAACAGATAATACTTGATTGAAATTAGCATTATAATCGTTACAAAATTACATGTCAATTGTTCGTCTGTCATGCCTGAATCTTCCAGGGCACCTCTCAACAAACCAAATTCCTCTTCCATCTGAAAAGTGTTAAGGATGCACGTTGAAGTTAATAAATCATCGTCTAGATTGGGATAGAGCAGTAAAGTGCAAAATAGGAATATATGGTCACTTAAAACTGGTCGAGAATAACAAACCGATGTATTAACATAGGAGCTATAGATAAACCAGAGGGGGAAACTTCGACCCATTTACTTTTATATGGGTCGATTCAGGCTACCTCTTACAGGTAAATAATAGGAATTAGCTTAAGAGGAAATGCGTCAAATGGAACGAGCGTCCAACTACATATTTTGCCACTTTTAGTTTAGTTCTTCTTACTTGAAGATACGTTCTAGGAACATTCCCGAGAGGGTAGCAAGGCTTACCTGTGAGATCATTTCAGCAGACAAGCGCTCAGGCTGAAGTATGTCCAAACTCTCTGCAGAAGTCGCTCCGGATATTACCATGCAGGCAAATCTTTTGGCAAGAAGTGGATACTTTAAGCCCCGGATCCTATAATATATAAGTAAAATGGCACAATCAGATCGACATCAATATAAGTATAAAGTTTCCATAGAGAATAATGATCTAAACTAATGTTAAATATCAAGAGAACAACATCGTCTAGCAAAAGTATATATAGAAAACTAATGGAGGGCATGGTGCAATGCACCAATGACATGTTATAGGTGTCGATTTGCACCCTATGGCGCCGCCATCCAAGTTATACTGTACCGTGGTTGGTGCCTTATAGGTGCATCGCCATCTCAATGGCGACCGTTTTGAGTATTCTTTTTTGTGAGTGAGTGGGGTTTTTTGGTAGTATGTTATAAGAATGTTATTGGGGAGGGTGTTTTTTTGATTTTGTGTTGTATAGGAATGTTATAGCGTAAAAAGCTAATGTGGTGGCGCCTATAATAGTTATAGGCGCCAACTGCACCTAGCTCTCTTACATCTGCGAGTTCCATAAGTAAATCAACAAAAAGAGGGAAAAACGAAAACCATATATTCCCTTTACCCAAAAACGAAAACCATATATAATATGCTGAAGCTATGGAAAAACTAAATGAGCGATTATATTAGAAACATCCTTACCGACAATGAGCAACGAATGCTGACCAATCAGCTTTCTTTTCAACTTCATAAAAGCCCTAATAAAATCAGAAAATAAGTAGGAGTTTGTACAATACGCACATACGCTTAAGGGTGTCTGGGTTAAGCGGCTTAACCCAAACACATTGTGGTAAGTAACTACTAGTAATAATTACCAAAGTAAATGAACTTATGTATGTACAACGATATAATGCATAGCTGATTAAGGCCACATTATAGAATAAAGCTAACATAGTGCTCACTGGCTTATGATTAAATCAAACAAGCATTTTTAAATAAGCACATGGGCACGTGCTTATTCTGAAGTGCTTATAAGCCATACGCATAAGCTAAAAATATACAATCCCAAACATCCCCTACAGTTCATTTCAGGTAAAGAACGCAATTAGCATAACTGCATAAGACTGGCAATTATTTTCAGATCAATGGTAATCTTGATAATATTAATCTCTACCAATATTATACCATTAACTAAACTCATAGCCAAAATCCTAAAGTTACAGCGTCACGTTACTAGCAAGAATCTTGTTACCCAAAACTAATTTGTCGTTTCACAAAATTAGTATTTTGTGCCATGGACTTAAGTCATACAACTACCCTTTTGACCTAACCACATATACTACATGTTGGGCGATCAATGATCTCAATTAAGGTCTCGATTTCATTAATCTTAGAATTTTCTTGCGCGCAAAACATCAAACAGGTGGTGGGCATATACCTTGGCTTCCTCCCTACACTCTTCGCTACAAAACAACGCCTCCCGACCTTCAAAGCCCGAACCATTAACAACACTCTTAAGGCAAAAGTAACAAACTTTATCAAGTGAGGCTAAAGACGGGTGCGAAACAATGGGTTTGGCAGTGTGGATAAGTTCACCAGGTTCTATTTTTCGAGTAGCGAAAACACCTCGACCAGCGGATTCGGTTAGTAGAACCTGGATCGGGGGCGGTGACGGGTGGCTGGTTTTAGGGTCATTGTGGTTATTTGTGGAGAAGAAAAAATGGGTGGTTTGAAGTAGTTTTTTTGGCGGGAAATACCGTTTGGAGCGAAGTAACGGTAACATTTTGTTTGGGTCAGAATTGACTCATATGGGTTTTATTTGTTTGTACATAATGCTATAGTACTTCATTATTTATGATTATTTATGTTACTACACAACACAACAACAAACCCAATCCCGCGGGGGCAGGGTATGAGGAGGTATAATGTAGACAGATCTTACCCCTACCCCAGGATAAACCTGTGTGTAAAGAGACTGCTTCCAACGAGACCTCTGGCAAGTGCATGTGTGCGGGTGAAAGGAAAAGGAGAGAGCAGTGTGAAAAAAAAAAAAAAAAAAAAAAAAAAAAAAAAAAAAAAAAAAAAAAGCAGTAAGCATCATGCAAAAGCAAGCAAGCAAAAAAAAAAAAAAAAAAAAATGCAATACAAGCAAACAAACCGGGGAAGCAAACAAATGCACAAACAAAAGCACAATCTAGGGAGAACCAAGCAAGGTCCAAACGAAAACAAAAAGCCAAAAGCACAATCTATGATTATTTATGTTACTGAACTTATCAAACACGATATGTTTTACTTGACTTGAAAACTATGTGTCTAATAAAAACACGATAAATAACACACCACACGGTTAAGTTGCCGATTATTAAGAAATGATAATACGTGTCAACTGTGAACAATTTTTCTCTCTACATGACGTATGACGCACTTTAAAAATCAATAAAATTAAGCTTGTTAATTTTCATACTTTGGTCATCAAAGAAGACAAGAAAATAGGTTTTGCCTTTCAGTCAAGAATATTGAGACCTGAAATTGTTAGACCGTTCTACCGCTAAAGAAGTGACACGTGCTAATTTTTACTGTTACTAAGACATTTTTTTTTAATAAAAAAACGACAACTAACTATCTCACGATATATAATCACAAACTATCTCACATGTTCTAAGTAGAACTTGAACGATTGAACCCACAACCATTTAGCTAGGAAATTTCTCACACAACAATATATACAATTGAGACACAAGCCCTTTATTCACAAGATAGCAAAAGTATACACATGATCGAGCAAAAGTACTTGGGTCCACTTCTTATAGATTTTTTTTGTGAGGAAACATGTCAATTGTCATTTTTTAAGTGGTTTGAGACACTTTTCTTTTTTCTTTTTTTTTAACCGAAATGAGAAACCAAAAGCTGGAATGAAAACCATTTTGGGAGTTTTCTCCAATAGTAAACACTATGTAAAGTTAAGTCAAATGGATTACTAAAGTGTACTTAAATTGTGTGGCAATACCCGCATGTTGAATTAACTTTACTGTATATTTCCCAAGATACAATATAGTTACTTTTAAGAGCTACTTAGGGTGGTGGCAACCATACCTCCTAACCCACTAATAATATCATTCCACCTCATCCATACTTTATTTATACCTCCCAACCCTTTTTTAGTGGCAACCATAGATTTTTCATACCTCCCAACCAACCGGTCGAATCATTAACTCCCCAACGTTCATATTTTTCCAACGGATAACTTCAAACCACGGAGGTGAAAGATGCCGCTGGACCAAACCGCCGGGGCTAACCGCTGGGGTGGCGGCGGTGTTCACCGGCGGTTATGGCCAAACCGCTGGGCAAACCGCTGTGGTTGCCACTACCCTTAGAACTTCGCATCATATATTTGCATGTTTAACTCAATAAATAACTTATGTTATTCTAAATTATCTATTGTCGTCGTATGGAATTATGATAATGTACCATTTCTTCAAATTTCATGTCTGTAAACAGTTAAGCAGTAAAAAACAACGATTTACTGCCCTCAAAATTAGAACCTTTAGTAACATTCTTAAGACCAAAGTAACAAACTTTGTCAATTAAAGATCAAGATGGGCGAGAGAAAATAGGTTTAGCAGTATGATAAGTTCAGCAGGTTCAATATTTCGAGTAGCGAACACATACAAAAATATTCCATGCGCATAACATTATTACCAACACGATATGTATGATTAATTTGATAGATTACAGGCTTAGTAATATATGAGTATAAATGTATGATATAGAAATAATTAAGTAAAATACGTCATCATGCCCATGACTTTTATTTTGGGGAAGTGATTTGCACACTCTCAAAAATGATTGGCACACTCAAATTTTGAGTGTGTTGACATTTATACCCTCACATTGTTTGGACTTATTCTTACCCTGTAAGGGTATAAATGTCAACACACTCATATTTTGAGTGTACCAATCATTTTTGAGAGTGTGCAAATCACCTTCCTTTTATACCCTTACTTTTATACCTTCCTTTTAATATCATTTCACTGTCATCAGATTTTATGAAATTTTTCTCTCTTTCATGCTTGATGCTTCTCTTGGTTGAACCTTTGTAAATCCGATCATAAAGATAATCAGACTATTACCGACTGATGCAGCAACTTCAAGAAAGAAAATGGAACCATGTATTGAACAACAATACAACATCAAAGTTACACTATAGTGAGCCAAAGTTACGCATTGAACAACTTCAAGAAAGAAAATGGAACCACACGAAACATAAGTTCAAACTTCCTTCTAACAGACCATACTAGCGAAGTACATTACATTAAAAACCTGAAGGTCCCAACTTCTAATAACGTTCTGGACTCCTGCTCCAACTCCGGCTCCTGACTGGGCTGCGGCTCCTGCTTACAGACCTATATGGACTCCTTGAGTATGACCTTTCTCTATACCTTCGTTTTCGGGGTGAGATGGACCTGTTGCATATTTAACCACACTTGAGAAAACTACCTTTAACACCAATCAGTCTCGAGGTATAAAATTATAAGCGATTGACTGGTTCATACCTATAGTAGCGGTCCCGCCTAGGAGAAGGAGAATGGTAACTTGGACTGCGACGGTAAGATCTTCCACGACTAGGAGAACGAGAATAACGGATGGAAGATCCTCTACGATCATATGAGAGTCCCCTGTCATCATCACATTCAATTATAACATCAGGGGTTTTTATACAAGGAAAGAGAGTAGCTATTTTAGTTACATAATCTCATTTTCATAGTATTCATCTTAATCGACAAAAGATCCATCAACTTAGTCCATAAACTTTAATGGTTTTATGCCTCTCAACACATTCCGAATTACTTTTAACCTATTTGACACACTCATGACTCCACCCATTTAACCTCTTCCTTCTAGTCAAACCTTTTAACTTAACCTGTTGGAGAAAATATAGCCAAATCGACCCATTTGTATAGTCGAATCTAGTAGTAGATAAAGATGAAACTACAGAACATCAACAAACATTCATACACAAAACTGACCTCGAACGTTCTCTTGCTCTCATTTCTGAAGGCTTCTTCCTGTTCTCCTCAGCAAATACAACCGTCAGCTCTCTACCAAGAAGGATTTGACCATCCATGTGATATTTGGCCTCAGCAGCATCATCTGGGTCAAGATACTGAACAAACCCAAAACCACGTGGCTCTCTGCAGTTTGAACATTTTAGAAAGTTACTATTAGTAATATACTATGTATTACATGTATACTCATCCCACATACATATGCCCGCACATACATCATGTCTTATTATTCCAGGAACAATCTATAAAACCCCAAAAACAGGAAAGGGCAAAACAGAGACATCGCCGTCAAAAGTTGGCTGCAATATAAAAAAA
Source organism: Artemisia argyi (assembly GCA_030686995.1). Classification (NCBI taxonomy): domain Eukaryota; kingdom Viridiplantae; phylum Streptophyta; class Magnoliopsida; order Asterales; family Asteraceae; genus Artemisia; species Artemisia argyi. Next base: position 33,651,078 of record CM060695.1, read on the forward strand.
TAAACACAGCCGCTAACCTTCTGCGGTCAAGGTTATTATGTGAAGTTCTTCAATACTTGAACTTCTTCGTTATGTAAACATAATCAACTATCTTCAATCTTCATGTACACAAAATCATCTTGACACGACTCTACTTCACTTGTGTCTTCAACACTTTCAATAAAGAAACCAATGCTTAAAAATAATTTCCAATGGACCCAGTAAAAACCCATAAAAGTATTTTACCAACAACCATAAAATCTATTGGTAACTCTTTATTTTAACATATGTCATTTAAGTAAACAGCTATAATACCAATTTTCCATTAGCATAATTGTTAGTTCTCATTGAGGAAAAACCCGATAAGATTTTCTATAGATCTATAGCTATTTGCTCACCCAGTATAATAATCACGTGGTAGGTAAACATCCTTAAGGGGGCCAAACTCTCCAAATGGTCCACGAAGATCTTCTGGCCTGCAAAAACGAACAAATTTGTGACTGATGTGATTACCAAGAATCTAAATTTTATCAGGAGAAAGGAACAAAAAGTTCTAGTATATCAACTAGCATTTAAAAACTGAAATCATCCATCTTGATTATGAATTTGAAGAAGAATAAGGTCGACAAAGAGACAATAAAAAAACGATATGATTAAATATTGTCAAAACCACATCTAGAGGCACTCAGCACCAGAAAACCTTTTTTTCTATCGAAATGCGTCTTTCACATCAACACGTTATAAAAGATGCATGTTTTCTAACACATTAGCAAACCATGCTGCAACCAAAGTAACTTTCTTAAAATTGTTCTTCAGATCAACTTCATCCATACAAATGCCCTTTCTCCCCAGTGTCGTAAAAATCAGATTACTTGGTGACTAACCGGTACACAACCATGTGCCTAGGGATTTAACCAAATTGGCCAAAAAATTCAGATGGGTCAACACTCGGGCAAATAGGCGGTCGAAACTTAAACTTTGATTCTTTGAGGTGTTATGTTTATGTCGTACATATTTATGTATAAAATATTCCAACAATATTCCAACCCAAGTACCACCGTCTAAGCCAATTACTTGCTACAAGGTAGCCAACCGCTCGAGAACCACCTACGAGTCTTACAACATTGCTTTTTCCATACGGTAAAGTAAGTTATTAAGGAGTAACCTGTCCACACTATATCACATATGTATTTTAACAAACAATCTAGACGCTAACCATCACAACTCCCAAATACTTACGTCCTATAATTATGAAACGACTAATATAAAATTTATTAATCATATCATACATGTAACGGAAACAACGGACAAATTTCTAAAATGAAACGAAAACAGGACAATGTACTAACTTTCACGAATCTATCACATTTACGACGAGACCTTAGTGCCTTACCTACAACCACGACCAAGGTTTCGAACCAAAAGGCTAGTAGGAAGATCTCTATAACGATCCCGACGCCTTGGACTACGACTTCGAGAGGTTCTGCTTCGGTATCTTGGTGGTGAAGGGCTGTAGCTATAACTTCTTCCCCTCATTTTTCAACCTGCATATAATATTAATCATAAGCAGCCACATTACAAAGTTTTAACAAAAACTCGCTAAGAGGGTTTTTGCTATTTGGGATTGCTTAATTTGCTATGCTTATAAATAAGCATTTCAAGAAATAGTGTTTGGATCTGTTTCTTTTGTAAACAAATGCTGCAAGACCCGGAAAAACTAAAAAAAATCAATATAACCCTTTCATTATATGTTTTAGTAGAAACGTACTTTCAGACTCTGCTCAAATAAGCATATTAAAATAGCCATGTCACAAAGCTGATAAGCAGAATCAGTTTGGATTATCCAAATAATTTAAACTGGTTATCTGCTAAGGGGTTTATGAGCTTATTTGATTTCGGCTTATATTTCATAAGCCCTAATTTTTCAGCTTATTTTGACAGTTTATGGGCTTATATAAGTTTGTCATATCATAATAAACTTATATAAACCAACAAGCCTAAAAAATAAGCCGTAAAAACTGGCGCTTATGAAATATAAGCCGAAACACAAATAAGCTCGTAAGCCACACAAAAACCTAAATGCGTGTTTGTTTAAGCTTAAATATGGGTTTCAGCTTATATTTCATAAGCCTGTCTTCTTGGGCTTACTTTCAGCTTGGGGGTGTTTGGGTTAGCTTATTTTATTGGCTTATTAGCTTATTGAAATCTGGAAAAGCTGATAAGCTTACTTTTTTGAGCTTATGAGCAGAAAAGTATAAGCTCATGGCTTAAGCCATGGGCTTAACCTATCATAAGCCCATAAAAGTGAGCTTATCAGCTTTTCCAAATTTCAAAAAGCTGTTAAGCCAATAAAATAAGCTAATCCAAATACCCCCTTAGTTTCCTGTTTAGAAAATAATTTTTCATCTTTAAATCATAATAAGCTCGTAAACCCATATATAAGGTTAAACAAAGTAACTTTGTACAAAATGAATGATATACTGATCATCACAATTCACAAATACTAGTTATCTGCTTATCCAACAAACTCTAGATAATTTAATAATCAATCCTTTTTTATATTTCCTTAAGTTTTGGAAAACATTATATACAAATCATCGCGTAATTTTGCTAATCAATAGCTCTATCATCTGATCTAACATTCTAAGAGATGAATATATAACAAACCGATTGATCACACAATAATCGATTATATATAACTATTATAATTTGTACAACTGAAACATAATTAGATATTGATTGAATTAATTGAAATAATACCTTTGATTTTGTGTGAATGAATTGATTGAAGAAATGAAATTTGATTTGATTTTGGTGGTTTTATTTTCGAGAATAATGTTCTCCAGAACCTTCTACATTTAACTAACCCAACCTAACTTTTTATTTTTTAATGGTTTCAGAAACTTACTTTCGCAATTCTGGTACATCAACTTTGTGTTTTGTCTTCTTTAGTCCTTATACAATCCAATCACGAGGATACCCCAGTTAAACCATATACATTTGAGTCAAATATTCACACTCTGCTAGTAACCTAACAAGAAAACATCATTCGTTTAATCCATTTAATTGGAACATAGAAAGCGGCGGAGGGGGTTCCTCGCATGAAAATCCGAGGTGGACACACTCCACACCCAAGAAGCATGTCAGGCTCTAGGTTTTACGGGTTTTTTCTACAACCGTTAATGAGCTTGTGACACACTGGTGGCAAAAAAACCCCGCCGAGGACTTCACTTGTCTTGCCACCCACTGTCATTTGATAACCACTCTAATGAACATCTCCCGGCTTGAATAATTTTCCACCGAGTAAAAAGCCTCCCACACCCTGTATTATATATGGGCTAGTGACTTGGTGTACGAGATTTAATACCAACGTATAGTTAAATAAAACCAAAAACAAACTAAAGCTTCTAACATCTTAGCATTAATAATTAGTGTTAATAATATATTTTTAGTGTTGCTTAAGTTTTTTTTTTTTTTTTTTTTTTTTTTTTTTTTTTTTTTAACAACGGCTTTTTTATTAGAGCACAAAAATCTAGCAAGATGCTAGAAAGCTACAAAATAACATTACACGATTGGAGATATAGTTTAAACCGGGTTATTCACCCAAAGATCTCAATCTAATCTAAATTTCTTACACCTATTACTTACCCAACAAAATGATAAGCTTTAAACATCCTTAAAGATATCACAACTGTTGGACTCTTTTAAGCGGAAGACCTTAGCATTTCTGCTTCTCCAAATATGCCATACAGAGGTGAAAATAACCGCTTCAAAGCATTGGAGATGAAATGACGAGAACATCCTTTTTTTCTCGGTGCTCAAATAATTAACAAAATTGCAAACACATTTGTAATCGAGATCCCTAGAAAGAGAGAAACTCCACCAATTAGAAATGATGTTCCAGATGTTACGAGACCATGAGCAGTGACCCATCAAGTGGTCTAAAGATTCAACATCTTCTTCACACATTGGGCAGAGAATCAAATGCAAGTCAATACACCTCTTGTCTAGATTGCATCTTGTTGCAAGACTATCTTTGTCGGCTCGCCATACTAAGATGTTCACCTTCTTCAGAATTAAAGGATTCCATCTTGTTTTCTCATGAGATAAACTGAGAATTTTCTCATCTAATTTGACCCGAAGAGATTTAACAGTGAATTTCCCGGAGCTCTCAAGAGATTTAACAGTGATTATCCCAAAAATAGCAGTGATATAAGTCATTTAGTCTACATAATGCTACATGCACATTGATCATAGTGTCATAGTGAGCTAAATGCGATGGGTGCTAAAAATCAAACCTTAAAACATAACGTTGGCAAGCGCTGGCACGGAGGGCACTTTGGTGATAAATAGTTTGTTTAAAAATCCGGTGAGGTTATAGTCCAATGTTTTGAAAAAAATCATTTGGTTCTCTATAACCATGGCTCTGATGCCAATCTGTAACACCCCGAAATTTGATAAGCAGCGGAAGTCTAATCGGGGTCATTACAGTTTAGTACCAAGTCATACTCATAGAAAACAATTCAAAAGATAGTCAATATCATTCCATGAAAACTCAAATATTCAGAGTTACAAACATTTTTCCAAAATGTTAATTGTTTAGCAAGAGAAGTGATGAGTTTGTAAAGAATGATAATATTATTGTAATCAAAGGGAGGTCCTGTGCCCTTTTGCCAGCTCCGTGCCGCCATGCTTGCTAATTTCCTGAGATAAACATGCTTAAAAAGTCAACACAAAGGTTGAGTGAATCCATAGTAGTTTAAATAATAATAGTGTGAATACAAGTCAAGCATTTGAAATAAACAAGCCAAGATAGACAGGTCTTGACTAAATGGGTGTAATATTGCTCCTAAGACTCATGAAACGCAAGCCTTAACATTGATTTGACATATCATAAAGATAATAACAATCACCTACACCACAGCGGATGTAAATGACAAGGGGCCCTTGGTGACAGGAAATGTGCCAAATTTCCATAATACCTCGAATATAGCACACCTCCTGCCAAGTGATCACCTTGACAGAGGCGGGCTGCCATTCCAATAGATCTATCAACTATATTCGCGCTCACTCGCAAGTGATTAAGGTTCGTGATATGAGGGACTTGTAGCACGGGTGTCAACTTAGGCAATATCAGGTGATAATAGCATACAGAAAAATACTTGTGTTCGATTTATAGCATGTATCTCCCCACGGGGTTTAAAAACAACAATTAAAATGTGGGACCATGAACTCACCTGACAGGTGGTGTGAATCACAACGGTGCTCAAAAGTGATGGTGTATTGCTATGACTAGCAATGAAATTCCTCCGACTTGCGACCTAAATAATACATTGTAATCGGTGTTTTAGATTCGTGTTGTAAATGACATGTGCTATGTCTCGTGCACAGTGATATCCGTTCGGGTGTTTTATTATATACCAAAATAACTTCACGTAGTTATTTGTATTGTTGTTACGAACCGATGTTCGATAAACATTAACTCGTTGTGAAATAATATAGTTTAAAAATATTTATGATTAAATATTTTTAGGGAAAATTATGTCTATATATATATATTGAAGTTACAAAATATATATTTTCTTATATAAAATCAAATTATAAAAATACATTTGTCACATTTAACCTTTAAATTTACAAGTTTACACTTTTTACCCTTTGATTAAAAGATATTACAATTTGGTCCTTTTGCACTTTTTACACTTTATCCCTTTAATCTTTGGCCAAATGACAATTTCTACCCTCGATTTCTAAAAGAATTCGGCATTTGTCAAAATAGTTCGATAGTTTGTGATTTTGACGGTTTTAGTCCCTCAACGTAGGACTTTTTGCAAAAGTAGTCCTTGATGTAATTTTCGAAAACTAACCTTTTTGTCTCAACATAAGTAAGTAGTATTTAAAACTTGTAAAAATACTTAAATTGGGTTTTTATGTTTCTCGTTAAACTCCAAGTTTTTAACCGAAAATCTCCTTTTGAAACTAGTTGGGCTCGTTAGCCCGTTAAAAGCCTAAAGGGTTGTTCTTTGTTTTTAAAAATCACGTTCGACTAGTACATGGTTTAGGCTTTGATTTCATAGTATACGATCAAGTATGATTTGCATGATACGTGGGTTTAGTTAGGAGTGAGTCGAGGGTGTAGTTAGTCGAAAAAATGTATATGGGTTGCACGTATAAAAATGAAGTGACGAAGCCATTCCTAGGGATGTCGAGGCAAGTGATGAAAGTTTTATACTCAGAATTTTGTGTGTGTCGTGTGATGAATACTCGTGGTATGCATGAAACAATTAACGTGTGAAATGGAAAAGGGTGAGTAGCGACTTACAACACCAAATGGTGGTGGAGAGTTCTTGCGTACGAGGTGAACGAACAAGTAAAATGTGGTACTCCTTTCCGTCAAGTGATCCCCCTTTGCTCCAATACTTTGTTACCCAACTTATACGACTCGAAACCTTAGCTCGATTTCACCTTGGTCCTCCTCGGCAGCAACACTAGAGTGTTTGTAGTTTTTGGATGAAATTTTGAGAGTGTGTGGAGACTAGCATTTAATGAAGTTTATATAGGGTGTTCATGGGTGGTTCATTGTTCCTAAAGACACAACACACTTCACATGGTCATGTCAAACTCGACATTGTTGTCTAGCTATCCAAGTGAGTTGTCAAATCGATTGTCGCAAAAGGGAAGTAACTTTGGTTTAGTTTGATTAGTTTAAGCTTTAGCTTAGGTTGTAGGTAATAAACAATTGGTGTTTAGACCACATGTAGTATGCTTGTTGGGGAACCATGGAACACTCGAACCATAGGACAATAAACCTCTTGGTGTGTAATGCGATGGACCGAAGGTCGGACGGCTCTTGTGGTGGCTCATTGTCGAGTGTTAGCAAAGTCAAAGGAATTGTGGTAAAGTTGTGTTGTGTAAATAGGGAGCTAAGCAAACAAATATGTGCAAAATCAAAATGTAAAGGAGTTGGTTCCTGCTTTGGTGACATGCTACGCAAGAAAGAAAACAAATAAGCCATACGGGCTTGTGCAAACTTTCGGCCCATAGTGAAACAAAGAAAATACATCATGTGGGCTGTGGTGGTTTTTAGGCCCAAGAACGAAACAAGAAATTGAATTAGTGTGGGCTAGTGAGGTGATTCGGCCCAAAAAAATAACGGGGTGTCGGTGTTCCGTAAAATTGTGAAATTAATCTCGGTGTCAGTGTCGGTTTGTGAAAACCATAAATATTTAAACGGTGTCGTCATATATATATATATATATATATATATATATATATATATATATATATATATATATATATATATATCAGGGTTCTAAATAGCGCGCCATAGCGGCGCCATAGCGCGAGGCGTGACCTCCACGTTACGAAACAGGCCAAGGCGTCTTCTTAATGCGTAGCGTGTTATGAAGCGCGAAAAAGCGTGGTAAGGCGTGCTATAGCGTGAAGCGTGGCGCTTTATTTTGAAGCTTTTGTAGAATTTAGTAATTTAATATTATTGGGCTAGAAGGAACATGGGCTTGGGCTAACTTTATAAATCAAATGCTAAAAGATAATATAACAAGTGAATGTGAATATGTGAATGTGATGTTTTATACCGTAGTTTTTAGGTTTTTACATTTTATCTTTTAGCAGTTTACTCTCACGGAGAAGGTTTTATTTAAAGAAATGACGAAAAATGCAATTATAGTTTAGCTTTTTGAGTTTATTTCCTTTGTATAACGCGTTTTGTAAACTTGATGTATATATATATATATATATATATATATATATATATATATATATATATATATATATGAAATATGATATAAATATATAAATCTATAAAAAATTATGCCGCCTTGGTCACGCCTCAAAAAACGCTATAGCTTCGCTATAGCTCGTGTAGCTTGAGGCTTGGCTTCGCCGCCACGCCACGCCTCACGCTATTTATAACATTGATATATATATATATATATATATATATATATATATATATATATATATATATATATATATATATATATATATATATATTAATAATAATAATTTGTAAAAGTTAATATACATATAATGTCATATATATTTTAATAATATCTCGGTGTTCAATTTGGGTGTTGGGTCGCAAGTGGGAGTTACCGGTGTTTAACCTCATTGGGTGACATCCAAGAGTGACATTCGGGTGATATCGGGTGACAAAACAATATCGGGTGCCAAACAATATCGGGTGCCAAATAAATGGTGATCAAAACAATCGGGTGTTCAAACAAACAGTGTCTCATGTAAAAAAAAATTCAAATTGGCCCGCAAAAAAATGGCCTTGTTTAGAATGGTGTCGATAATTAGCATTAATAAATGACCTGGGATTTTATGGTGTATTACAGTACCCACCCGTTAGATTGGATTCGTCCCGGAATCCAAAGTTGAATCGGTGCTCGGGGTTGTCTCATCAAATAGTTGTGGGTATTTGGCACGCATTTGATCCTCGCGCTCCCATGTGTACTCGGGTCCTCTCTTAGAGTTCCATCTGACCTTAACAATGGGAATGCGAGTATGCTTAAGTCGTTTGACCTCCCTGTCCATAATCTCAACGGGTTCCTCAATAAAGTTCAACTTTTCATCGATCCTGATCTCTTTCAACGGAATCACGAGTGTTTCATCCGATAAACACTTTTTCAAATTTGACACGTGGAAGGTGTTGTGCACTCTACTGAGTTCCTCAGGTAGTTCAAGTTTGTATGCCACGGGACCGATCCTTTCAATGATCTCGAAGGGTCCAACGTATCTCGGGTTTAGCTTCCCACATTTTCCAAACCTAATCATTCCTTTCCAAGGTGATACCTTAAGCATGACCCTGTCTCCAACTTGAAACTCTATTGGTTTCCTTCGCACATCGGTATAACTCTTTTGCCGATCCCTAGCGGCTTGTAATCATTGCCTAATTTTCATTATTTTCTCGGTGGTTTCAAAAATCAACTCGGGACCTGAGAGTTGTACATCTCCAATCTCAGCCCAACAAACTGGTGATCTACACTTTCTTCCATAAAGTGCTTCAAACGGTGCAGCCTTAATGCTAGCGTGATAACTGTTGTTATATGAAAATTCTGCTAACGGTAGGTGTTTATCCCAGCCTTTTTCAAAATCAATCACACATGCCCTAAGCATGTCTTCTAGGGTTTGTATAGTCCTTTCACTTTGACCATCAGTCTGTGGATGGTAAGTTGTACTCATATCTAACTTAGTTCCCAAGGCTTTCTGTAAAGATCGCCAAAAGTTAGACGTGAAACGGCTGTCTCGGTCGGAGATAATAGAAATCGGCACTCCATGCCGGGAAACTATCTTCTTAAGGTACAAGCGTGCAAGAACATCCATATCATCAGTCTCTTTGATTGGTAAGAAGTGTGCTGACTTCGTGAGACGATCGACAATAACCCAAATAGTGTCCAACCCACTCGATGTCTTGGGTAATTTCGTAATGAAATCCATTGTAATCCTTTCCCATTTCCACATTGGTAGCTCGGGTTGAATCAAAAGACCGGATGGTTTTTGATGTTCAGTCTTTACTCTTGAGCTGGTCAAACACTTACCGACATACTCTGCAATGTCAGCTTTCATGTTTGGCCACCAATACAACTTCTTTAGATCTTGATACATCTTGTCCAAGCCAGGATGAATGGAATATTTAGACTTATGAGACTCGTGCATGATGAGGTCTCGTATTCCTTCATACAATGGAATCCAACTTCTGTCCTTGAAACACAGCCTTCCATCTGGTTTCTTGACAAATCCATTCGTGCTTTCTGGCATGCCGTAAATCTTCTCGCGCGGTCTATTCTCTTCCTTAAGGGCCTCAGCTTGTACTTCAAGAATTTGAGACGGCAGTGGTGATCTAATTGTCATACCCAATGACCTAACTCTGAGGGGTCTAAGTCGTTCCTTTCGACTCAGGGCATCTGCTACAACGTTTGCCTTCCCCGGGTGATAACGGATCTCACAATCATAGTCACTTAGCAACTCTAGCCATTGACGTTGCCTCATGTTCAACTCCTTTTGATCTAAAATGTGCTGAAGACTCTTGTGATCGGTGAAAACCGTACACTTGGTTCCATATAGGTAGTGTCTCCAGATCTTCAGAGCGAATACTACCGCTCCTAATTCTAGATCATGAGTAGTGTAGTTCTCCTCGTGGGGTTTAAGTTGCCTAGAAGCGTAAGCGATTACTTTAAGTCTTTGCATCAATACGGCACCCAAACCTTGGATTGATGCGTCACAATATACCACGAAGTCCTCACTTCCTTCGGGTAATGCTAATATCGATGCTTCACAAAGCTTCTGCTTCAAGAACTGAAATGCCGATTCTTGCTCTTCTCCCCATTCAAACTTCTTCTTCTTCTGTGTTAACTCAGTCAGAGGCTTAGCAATCCTTGAAAAACCTTCAATAAACCTTCGATAGTATCCGGCAAGACCTAAAAATTGGCGTATCTCGGTAGGACTCGTTGGTGACGCCCAATTTTTAATAGCTTCGATCTTGGCGGGATCAACATGAATACCCTTACTGTCGATAACATGCCCAAGAAATTGTACCTTCTCAATCCAAAAATCACACTTTGAAAATTTGGCGTATAATTTCTCTTCTCTGAGTAGTGTTAGTATAGCCTTCAAGTGTTCTGCGTGCTCTTCCTTACTACGTGAATAAATAAGGATATCATCGATGAATACAATCACAAACTTATCCAAATAGGGTTTGCACACTCGGTTCATTAAGTCCATAAATACAGCGGGTACATTTTTCAGACCGAATGGCATTACTTGGAATTCGTAGTGACCGTATCTTGTCCTGAAAGCCGTCTTAGGGATGTCTTCTTCCCTAACTCTCAGTTGGTGATAACCCGATCTCAAATCAATCTTCGAGTAGACACTCGATCCTTGCAGTTGATCAAACAAATCGTCAATCCTTGGCAACGGATATCGATTCTTAACCGTAAGTTTGTTCAACTCACGATAATCGATACACATCCTGAAGGTTCCATCATTCTTCTTTACAAACAACACCGGGGCTCCCCACGGTGACGAACTAGGGCGAATAAATCCTTTATCCGACAATTCCTCCAATTGTCCAGATAACTCCTTCATTTCCGACGGTGCTAGTCTATAGGGTGCTCGTGCTACGGGTGCTGCTCCTGGCATCAAATCGATTTGAAATTCCACTTGACGAGTCGGCGGAAGGCCAGGCAAGTCCTCATGGAAAACTTCTGGAAAGTTCCTGACTACTGGCACATCCTCGAGTCGCTTCTCTTCCGACTTTTTCTCGGTGACTTGAGCCAAAAAGACTTGACATCCTCGTTCGATGTACTTCACAACCTTGACGCAAGAAATGATGCTCAGACGTGTCTTACTTCGCTCTCCGCGAACAACCAGGGTTTCGTTATTTAGTGGAATGTGAACGACCTTTTCGTCACAAATGATCTTAGCGCGGTTCTCGGATAACCAATCCATTCCTACAACAACGCCGAAACTACCAAGTCTAATAGGCATAAGGTTGATGGTAAATGGGGTGTCTAATAATCGTAGGGTGCAACCTCGGAGTATAGTGTTAGTGCTTACTAGCTTTCCATCAGCTAGTTCAATCTCATACGTGGTGTATAGTTGGGTGGGTGTAATATTAAGCAGGGGTGCAAGAGAAATAGATACAAAACTTTGATCGGCTCCGGAATCAAATAAAACTTTAACGAGGTGGTTGTTTAGAAAGAACGTACCAGTGACTACGTTCGGATCTTGTTGGACATTTCCATCTCCAAGCACGTAGGCTCTCCCACGTGCATTGTTATCCTTATTTGGGCACTGACGCCTGTAGTGTCCTTTCTCTCCACAAGCATGGCATACCACAGCCACTGGTTGCAAGTTGGCTCCTGTAGCCTTGCAATCTTGTGTCTTATGTCCAACCCTTGAACACTTCCCGCACTTAGCATAGCAGGGTCCATTGTGATGCATCTTACACTTGTCACAGAATGGAAGAGGTCCAGCATACCTAGCATCCTTAACTGGTGCAGCGACATAAGCTCTGACAGCTTCCTGTCGTCGGTTCTATTGGTTGTGGTGGGTGTTTCTGTCATGGTGATAGTTACGGTTGAGGTTTCGGTTGTTGTTGTTGCTGTTACTGTTGTTGTTGTTGTTGTTTGTCCTTCGATCATCAAACTTCCTTTTGTGATCGTTGTTCCCCTTAGCAGAGTTGCGCTTAATCTCCCGGTCTAGCAATCTTTGGGCAATGGACATTGCTTCATCCAAAGATTGAGGCTTAGACGAGGTGAGTTTCTCTCAATGCTCCTGGGTAATCCCTCAATGTACCTTTCCAACAACTTTTCCAAATCGGGAACCTTTGAAGGGCAAAGTGTGGCAAGCTCCTGAAATCTCCTATCATAAGCCCTGAGATCATTTCCTTTCACCACCAACGTGTGAAACTCATCTTCTAACTTCTTGATCTCACCTCTAGGGCAGAACTTCTTCAACATCTTCTCCTTAAAATCAGCCCAGGTGATCTGATAGGCCTCTTCCACACCTATCTTCTGAGCAGTTGCATTCCACCAAGACAACGCGTCTTCCAACAACGTTCCAGTAGCAAACGAGACTCGGCTTTCAGCGGCACAACCGTTCCTCACAAACACAGTCTCAGTTCGCTCAAACCATCGAGCGAGCTCTGTCACTCCTTCAGTCCCTTTGAAGTGAGATGGTTTACAAGCAATGAAGTCCTTATAGGTAATCTTTCGAGTCGCAGCAGACTCGCTCTCAGCAGTGGCTCGGTTATTGCTACTAGTTCGTGCCATTGCAGCAGCCTGCTCTTCTAAAGCTGCAGCAACACTGTCGGCAACCAACTTTCTGATAACAGCCTGGGTCATAGCGGGTGACGAGGTAGCAGTAGCGGTTTTCCTTGGGGCCATAATTCTATAAAATCGCAAGTGCATAAGTACAAATCCCAGACATCGATAACAAGAGAAATAGTGTAACCAACTCATAATAGTCGAGATCATCACAAAGTACATATCACAACCACACCATAAATACATACAATAACCATATCATTCATAAATAAACATCACGACATGTAACAACACACATGGAAATTATAATGAATCTTAATATGGGAGCATAATAAAAGATCAAACAACTAGAACATCATAAATCAATATCAATACGTTACAATCGTAACCAACATAAAGTTTTAATAATTTTTGAATTCATTGTTACAAAACAATAAGATACAACAATTATTAATGCCACAGGCGGCAAGTTAAGATGTCTCTGTAAGTAATGACATGTCATAGATCTATGAAGGTCCAGGTGCGCCTCCTGATCTCCTCTTCAGCTCTCTGATGATCCTGATCATCCCTAACATCTCCATATCTTTGGATCTCTCACGGGCCTGAATCTCCTCAATAGTAGCTGAAAGTGTGTGGATGGTAGAACTAGATGCAGCTAACTCCTGTGCCTGATGCTCCATCATCTCCTGTGTAATGGCCGCAATCGCTCTCAAATCATCTATCTCGTGCCTCTGAACATCTAATCGATGACCAAACTCAGTGATGGTAGCCTGTGCCTCCTCGATCTCTGTCCCCATCATCTCAAATACCATCTCTAAAGCTGTCCTATGAACCATGAGGTTCTCGACCTCCTCCTGCATACACTCAATCCTCTCCAAGGATATATCCTCAATAACGCTCAACAGCTCATCAAGACGACCCTCATGTCTCACTAACCTAGCAGCCAAAAGAGGGATAGTATGGTGTATTGGCTCCCCAGTGACCGGTAACACCGCTGAAGAGCCATCTCCAAGCTCAGCAGCCCTAGGCGATCCCTCAACCAATCTCCATCTACATATGTAGTCTAACAAAAACGACCATCGACGAGCATCAACCAATCTATGAATGCCAGTTGAGGTGGGTGTCTCAGTGGGAGCAGGTGATGGTACAGGTGATGTAGCAGGTGATGGTATCGGTACAGTGGTAGTCTGTGAGTAGAAAACTGTAGGTGGTGGCATGGGTGGCAAAACCTCAGAAGAGTGGGGTGCGGTGTAAGTAGGTAGCTGATGAGTGTGTAAATACTCATCATTTTTACCATTTCTGAGCTGCCAAAACATCCAAAAACACTCAATAATGAAGCAAAATAGTGAAAATATCCCAGGATAGTGTTTTACATGTTTCAAATGCAAAAATACCAAAAACAGATGAAAAACGCACAAAGTTTGCATAATTGGCAGTTTCAGTCCCCCAACTTTCAAAAGTTGTCAAATCTAGTCCCTGGTCATTCTAAAAACTTGAAAAAGTCACCAAAGGTCCTTATAAATTAAAAAGTTACATAATTAGTCCTTTGGTGAAAATTTCACAAAATGTCAAGTTTAGTCCCTGAACTTTGGAAATTGTCAAAAATGGTCCATGGGATATGAAAAATTTTGAGAAAAACAAATTTTGTCCTTGCACTAACCTTTTATGACAGGATTGGTTCTTGGTGGAAAGTTTGGTGAAAATTACACAAATGGTCCCTGAAGTTTGAAAGTTTGACGGTTTCAGTCCCTGGTGAAAATAAATCTGAAAAATCATCAAAGGACCTTGCACTATTCATGATATGGCATATTATACCCTTGGAAACAAATTAAAAACATGCCAAATCCTACCCTCAAACTTTGCAAAAATTACAAAATAGGTCCTTGTGAATCATAAACCAAAACCGGACCCTAAGTTATTAATTACCCAAAACAACTCCATAGTCCAAGTCCAATACACCACTAGCCCACCACCCATTTCTTATTTTGGGCCCAAGTAAACTCAGCCCACCCAAACCTATAATAATATAAACCGGGTCAAACATTTGACCCCGGTCAATACCAGTCAAACAACCAAAAACCACCCTTCCCCGTTTTCCCTCTCACCCAGAATACCACCAAACCACCATGGTTTTGCAGCCACCACCCCAACTTGCCCATCCCATCACCACTAACCCACACCCCTACACCTACCTAAACCACCACAATTAATGTTCCCCCCCCCCCCCCAGTTGCTTAATCAGAGAGCAATTTGCAAAAACTCTTTTCCCGCCAAAATACGTGGCAGCTTGTGAGTGGACCAATGAAGTCAGAGTGGGGTGGGAAATAATGAGAAAGATGTTGGGAACCCTAATATTGGGCTATAAAAAGAAGAAGAGTGCAAGATGATCAAGTGTCTAGTTTTTAAAGCATTATTGTAATCGTATAAGTGTTTTTAGCAATTATAGTGTAGCAAAAAGCTTTTAAGCAATTGTAGAAGTTAATTCAGTGTATTGTTAATCTTTTCAAATTAATATAAGCAAGTTTATTCAACTTATTATGTTTATGCAAGTTTCAAGTTTCATGTAATAATCTAAATCATAGGTTGCTAGTGTTTGAGTTTGAATCATGGACTGAGTTAGGTTCACATAAGCTCCAATAAGCTTATCAAAGCTTTAGAGACTCTAAAATTCAGTTGTAATAGAAGAAAACTAAAAAATACAAAAAAGGTCAAACTTGGTCAACTGTGGTGTTTGATTTTTGTTTTCAGGTTGAAAGATGGATTGGTGATCAAGATTGGAGCTTAAACTGGCCTATCTAAAGATAGGCTTCTGTGGAGAAACCTCTTGTTCATGTTAGAGGTTCCTTGTAAGCTTGTACTCATTTAAATTTCCACTAAAAGCTTAATTCATAATTAGTTTCTAAGTTCTTGATTGCATCTGATTTTCTGTGTTTAAATTGTGTTTCTTGATTGTTAGTTAAGTAGTTTTTAGCTTAATAGTCATAACTTGCTTTGTAGAATAATTAGTCACCTTAAATTTAAGTTTCAACTGTCATTATTAGCTTCATTGTTTAACTTGTTTGATTATAAGTTGTAACCTGTTTTTCAGTACTTAAACCAACTCACCTAGTCATAATTTGCAATCTGAGATCAAGCTTACACATTCTAACACCTAGTTGATTGGAAAATCTCAAAACAGTTAGGTATAAAGGGTGTTTGGGTTAACTGAGTTTGGGAACTCAGAGTGTGAGTTTGGTGTTAAAAGTGGTTGAAATAATCTTACACAGGTATCTTAAGTCTAGTTCAGTCAATAAACATCTAGGTTATTCATTAAAAGTCAAAATCATTAGGAATTGATCACAACAGCTTAACTGTTGTGATTTTGTGTTTTAAATCTAGTGAAACAGATTAAAAATAGTTAAGGTTGGTAATTTTGATCTGCATTGGACTTAACAAACACCAAATAGTCATCTGTGATCAAACAAATCTCACCAAAGTCAAAATTTGGTTTGTTCTTAAAAAGTCAACTTTACACTTATCAGATTTTTACAAATATTCAAGGAATTGTTTTGAATTATGTGGATTGATTAAGAGTCTGAAATTTGTCCCTAATTGTAACCTACCAGCTCAAAATCAAGTTCCCATCTTTGTCATATTTTTGTGAAATTTTGTGTGGGTCCCACAGACCCCCAAAGTGAGTTGCAAGGCAAGACTCTGCCCTGTGCATAGCAGACCTCACCCACACCACCACCTTAAGTGGTGGCTGTAGCCCACCTCAGTGGACCCCACCTGCCAAACTTGGTCCCATTGAACCCCCTCCTACCAGGGTACATACATTGACCCTTGGTTTGACCTAGGACCCAGTGGGCCCCACCTAGAATTCACCACAAAATCTGTCCCATTCTGTGGCCATTCTCAGGTTTGCTCAAGTGCTTATTTGGACCTTAACAGCTTATTTGTGATCAAGTGTTGTTGTTTCTGGCTTATTTGAGATTGTTAAGCTTGTTGGTACCCATTTCCATCATTGTGGACCCCACCATCACTCATTTGACCTTATTTGACCACACAGTCAACCAAAGTCAAACTGTATAAGCAAAGGGGGTGCTACTGCTTATTTATAAGCAATTTTCAAAAGTGTGTTTACAAAAGTTTCTCATTTTCAGTAGTTAAGTAGGTTTGTAAAAGAAAATCCAAGAAAAAAACAATTTAAATAAGTGATAATTTCTATTTAATTCAATTTAACTTTAATTTTCATTTTTAGATTTTGATTAAGTATTTAGTATTTTTATATTTTTATTAAATACCTTATATAGTAAAATATTTTTAGTAATTTTTCTAGATTTTTATTCTGTCATTTAGTATTAATTAGATTTAATTTTAGTTTTCTTATTTATTAATTAATATTAAGTATTAAATATCATATTTAGTTTTTATAAAGTAAAACTTAGTTTTTATATTTTTCCTAGCTCTAATATAGTGTAATAGACTTTTAGAAAATATATTTTGAAATTCTACTATTCATTTTCTATTTTTCTTATTTTAATTGTTTAAATTAGAATTAAAGTAATTAAAAGGTAAATAATTAGTGGATTAATCTTAAAACTTAATTTTTAGATTTTTTATAATTTTGTAGGATTCCTGTGATGGTTAAGTAATTTTATAAATTTTCTCTTAATTTTCTAAGTTAATTTAGTAATAATAGAAATTAAAAATAGTTTAATTAGTTTAATTAAGTTAAATAGTTTTCAATTTATAAAAAACCCATAAAAAGACAAAAATATTTATTTTTATTTTTTATACTTTCTTCAAGTTCCAATTTAAGTTTAGAAATTGTTTTTACAAATTTTTAGTTTAATTTGTAATAGTTATAATTATTAGTTAATATAAATTAGATTTTAATTTAGTTTTTAAATAGTTTTATTAATTAAATAATATTAAATAATATTTTAATGACTTTTATAATTTCATTTTCATTTTTAAATTTTAAGTTTCAAAAAGTGTCAAAAGCACCCCCTGTAGTTTGATAAATATCAAAATCCCACTTTTTCAGTCCAATTGCGTAAATCTGAATTGTGAATACGTGCATATAATTGTATATCTGATTTTTGTGAATATTATATCTGTGTACCAACACCAAAATAACAGTAGCTAAATCAATCCCAAATCATCTGGCTACTGTCCTTAGTGCCACTTTCTCATAAACGATTCCCAAAGCACCATTTCAATCTCGCTGGGACTTTAACGACCCGGGGAAACACTATACTATCCACGGAGTATTGGGACGAGGCTGTCTTTGACTTGTTGACCCTGGTCAATAATATCTGACGGTTTAGACCCAATCAAAATTTGGCGCCGCTGCCGGAGAGGTTGTTGCGTGTTTTATAAAATCCTTTTAAGTTTAGTGGTTTTCAAAACCCTCCCTGTACAAATTTCACACAAATTTGTAAAAAGTTTTTGTAAAAATAAAATCATATCAAAAAAAAAAAAAAAAAAAAAAAAAAAAAAAAAAACGTTCATTAACACTTCTCCTGAAGTGTTGAAAACACCAAAAAAATTAAAAACAATCAAAAACAAAACTGTGAAGTTAAATTACTTCGTGTTCTTTAAGATTACAACCTGAAACAGTTGGTTTAAGGTAAGTTCTGACATTAAATTGCGAACTGAAGAGGAAACCTATTTACTTCCTCCTGCCAGCCTGCGAGTAATTTTAAAGGGACGATTTCGGTTAACGAATCAGTTCCAAAAATATTTCCCAAGTTTTCTGCACACACGCCCATAAGCCTAAAGCAGTTTTTCAAATTAATTAATAAACCCATAATAAGTTCCCAAACTTAAGATTAAAACTTGCCTTTATATCCCTGTGAGTGGTGTACCTTTTTCAAAGAAGCCATTCACTTGTGATTTCTGGTTTAAGTTCACTGTGGTTTTGCCTCGATCTTGTTTTGAAAAATTGTTTTTGGTGCATGCGCACTCGGTCACAAACAAAACGTAAACATCAGAAAAACGTACACGAGCTACGTTCTGACACACAAGAACCAAAGACCGAAATGGCCGCTGGGCCACCACCACCTTTACCACCCCCTGACCCTCCCAGGGATGAGCCAGCTCCCGATCTCCGAACGATGGAGGAGCTGTGCCAGCCTACCATGCAAGGGCGGGGTGGGCCTATTGCACCACTCACTATTGAGGCTACGGACTTTGGCCTCAAGCACCACATGATCCAACAAGTCCAGAATTCGTGTCAATTTCACGGATTACCGGGTGACGATGCCAATAAGCATCTTGACAAATATCTCACGGTCACCCAAAGCATGAAACAGCATGGTGTCACCGATGATGCCCTTCGGCTGTACCTCTTCCCCTATTCTCTCACTCATCATGCCACTGCATGGTTTGACCGACTTTCAAAGAATTCTATTCGAACCTTTGATGAAATGGTAACCAAGTTTTTAGCAAAATATTTTCCACCATCCATGGTTACCAAGTTACGAAATGATATCAGCAACTTCCGGCAACGTTCCGATGAGTCTCTTTTTGAGGCTTGGGAGCGTTATAAGCTAGCTATTGATCGGTGCCTTAACCACAATATGTTGCAAGTTACCATCATAGATGCCTTCTATAATGGTCTGACATTGAGGCACCGAGACATTCTCAATGCTGCTGCTGGTGGGACCTTTATGAAAAGGCGTCCCGAGGAGTGCTATGACTTAATCGAGAACATGACTGCCCACCATAACTTTTGGGATTCCTCTGCGGAGAGGGATGCGTCATGTCATTCAGTTACTCCCTCATCATCATCTCCTGAAATAATTGCTCTTACCAAAAAGATGGATGATATTTCTACTGCTGTGTTGAGAATGAGCCAAACGATGCAAAATCAGGCTCAAAATCAGCAAGTCAAAGCCGTGGCCCGAAGTTGTGAAACTTGTGGGGGCCCTCATCTGTATTCCGAGTGTCCAGCTACTGCTGGCTTTCCTCAAGAGAACGTATATGCTGCTCACGGTTCCTACAACACGGGGGGTAATTCTTACCAACCACAAGGGGACCGTAATCTATTAAGCTATCGTTCCAACAATTTTCTCGGACCTCCAGGTTTTAACCAAAATCAAAACCGTAACGCAAATCAGAATTTTAACCAAGGTCAAAACTCAAATTTCCAAAACCCGAACCAAAATCAAGGCCAGTTTAATCAAAACAATTTTAAAATGGCAATCAAAACCAAGGTTTTCAAAGAAATTTTCAAAGAAACCAGAATCAAGGGAATTACAATCAGGGTAATTTCAATCAGAGAAACAATTTTCAGGGTAACAACAATCAAAATCAAGGGAATTTTCAAAACAACCGTGTTCAAAATCCTCCTGTTCAAAATCAAAACGTTGTTCCACCCTCGTCTTCCTCCGAAGAAGTGCTAAAACAATTCATGAAAGCACAAGAGGAAACGAATCGGTTATTGATCGGCAAGATCTCTGAACTTCAAAAGTCTTTAAATGATCGACCCTCGGGCCCGGGTACATTACCGAGCAACACGATCGCTAACCCGAGGGGCGATGTCAAAGCGATCACCACCCGAAGTGGGGCATCTTACAATGGACCCTCGATTCCTTCTACCTCTTCTTCTCCTCCTAAGGTAGCGGAACGTGAACCTGAGGTTACTACGGACAAGGTACTTCCTACTCATAACGGAGGTATCAACAACGTCCACCCTCAAGTTGTCCCGGTCCCGGCTCGTAAGCCGAAAGTTGTATTTGATCCCCCTGTGAGTTCTGATGAAATCCCAAAGAATGATCCTAAGCCATCAATTCCATATCCTTCACGTTTGAATGATCAAAAGAACCGCGAAAAAGCTAACCATCAGATGGAAAAATTTTATCAAATTTTCCAAGAATTACACTTTGATATTAGCTTCGCGGACGCTCTTCTTCTCATGCCTAAATTTGCTTCAACAATCAAAAATCTGATAAGCAACAAAGAAAAACTTTGTGAGATGGCAAAAACTCCTCTTAATGAGCATTGCTCAGCAGTGCTCTTGAAAAAGCTTCCCGAAAAGCTTGGAGATCCCGGGAAATTTCTCATTCCTTGTATTTTCCCGGGAATGGTGGAATGCTTTGCCTTGGCCGATCTTGGCGCAAGCATTAACCTGATGCCTTACACAGTCTGGAAAAGACTCTCACTTCCTGCTCTCACTCCGACCTGCATGACACTCGAGCTTGCAGACCGTACTATATCCCGTCCTCTCGGCATTACCGAAGATATCTTCGTGAAAGTAGGAAAATTCCACTTTCCGGCAGATTTCGTGATTGTTGATTTCGATGCTGACCCACGAGTCCCTCTCATTCTCGGGAGGGGATTCTTAAGAACGGGTCGTGCTTTAATCGATGTATTCGAAGAAGAAATCACTCTACGTGTTGGTGGCGAAGCCATCACATTCAATCTTGATCAGACTTCAAGATATTCCTCCAACTATGACGCTGAAACGGTTAACCGAATTGACATCATCGATGTTGTGTCTGAGGAGTATTCTCAAGAGGTCCTTGGTTTCTCATCCAGTGGCTGTCTTTCTACTGACCCTATCATTTCCGACCCTTCCCCTTCCCTCACTCCATTTGAGGGAAGTGACTTCCTTCTGGAAGAGGTCGAGGCTTTTCTTGCTCAAGATAGCTCAATCCCAAGTGGGGTTGATGAAAACTATCTTGACCCGGAGGGGGACATTCTTCTCCTTGAAAGATTGTTAAATGACGATCCTTCACCCTCTCCGTCTCCAAAAATACTTCATAAAGCGGAAGTCAAAAATGTTGAAATAACTGAAGACTTTCCCGAGGTTGAGCTCAAGGACTTGCCTCCTCATCTAGAATATGCATTTCTGGAGGGTGATGATAAATTACCCGTCATTATTGCTAAGGACTTAAAAGTTGAGGAAAAGGCAGCATTCCTAAAGGTTCTAAAGTCACATAAACAAGCAATCGCTTGGAAACTCTCCGACATTAAGGGCATAAGCCCGAGCTTTTGTACTCATAAAATCTTAATGGAGGATGACTTTAAGCCAGCAGTGCAACAACAGAGAAGGGTAAATCCAAAAATCCACGAAGTTATCAAACAAGAAGTTCTTAAACTTCTTGATGCGTGATTGATTTACCCTATTTCTGACAGTCCTTAGGTTAGCCCAATTCATTGTGTCCCTAAAAAGGGTGGCATTACCGTTGTCACCAACGAGGATAACGAGTTGATTCCAACTCGTTTGGTCACGGGTTGGCGAGTATGTATTGACTATCGAAAGTTAAATGAAGCCACCCGTAAAGACCATTTTCCTCTCCCTTTTATGGACCAAATGCTCGAAAGACTTGCGGGGAATGAATACTACTGCTTCCTCGATGGTTTATCGGGTTACTTCCAAATCCCCATTGATCCCCAGGATCAAGAGAAGACTACCTTCACATGCCCCTACGGAACTTTTGCTTACAGACGTATGCCTTTCGGCTTATGTAATGCTCCAGGCACGTTCCAGAGGTGCATGATGTCTATATTTTTCGACATGATCGGGAAAACTATGGAGGTATTCATGGATGACTTTTCAGTCATCGGGGATTCATTCCAGACCTGTCTCTCCCACTTGGAACAGATGCTTAAACGTTGCAAAGAAACGAATTTAAGTCTCAACTGGGAGAAGAGTCACTTTATGGTTAAAGAGGGCATAGTCCTCGGCCAAAAAATCTCAAAGAACGGGATTGAGGTTGACAAAGCCAAAATAGATGTCATTGCTAAATTACCTCATCCCACCACCGTAAAAGGTGTTAGGAGCTTTTTGGGTCATGCCGGCTTCTACCGTAGGTTTATCCAAGATTTTTCTAAGATTGCCCGGCCTATGACCCATCTCCTCGAGAAGGATGCTCCTTTCATCTTCTCTCCTGAGTGCATCGAAGCTTTTGAAACATTAAAGAAAAAGCTTACCGAGGCACCGATTCTTGTTGCCCCCGATTGGGACCTACCTTTTGAGCTTATGTGCGATGCTAGTGATTTTGCCATAGGTGCGGTCTTGGGGCAACGTAAAGCAAAATACTTTCAGCCTATACACTACGCAAGTAAGACTATGACCGAGGCTCAAGGTCATTACACCACCACTGAAAAAGAACTCCTAGCTGTGGTGTATGCCTTTGAGAAATTCCGGCCATACTTGATCCTGACCAAATGCGTAGTGTATACGGATCACTCGGCTTTGAAGTACTTATTTGCAAAGCAAGATGCAAAGCCGAGGCTTCTCCGTTGAGTTCTCCTCCTTCAGGAATTTGATATCATTATTCGTGATAAAAAAGGAGCTGAGAACCTTGCTACTGATCATCTCTCACGATTAGAAAACCCACATCAAGATGTGTCCGAGAAACAAGAAATAAATGAATCTTTCCCTCTCGAGACACTCAGTGCGGTTACTTTTCGTGGTGACTCTACTACCCCATGGTTTGCCGACTTTGCAAATTACCATGCGGGTAACTTCATCGTGAAGGGGATGACGTCCCAACAGAAAAACAAATTTTTTAAAGACGTCAAACATTATTTCTGGGACGACCCCTTCCTCTTCAAAATCTGTGCCGATCAAGTCATCAGGCGATGTGTATACGGACAGGAAGCCACTGATATTCTCAAGGCTTGCCATGCTGGACCCACCGGGGGCCACCATAGTCTTAACTACACCACCAAAAAGGTGTTTGATTCCAGTTTCTATTGGCCCACGATCTATAAGGATGCCCACAAGTTAGTCAAAGCCTGTGATGCTTGTCAGCGTCACGGGAATATTTCACAAAAGAACGAAATGCCACAAAATGCTATTCAAGTTTGTGAAATCTTTGACGTCTGGGGCATTGATTTTATGGGGCCATTCCCATCTTCTCGTGGCAACAAGTACATACTCGTGGCTGTTGACTACTTGTCAAAATGGGTTGAAGCTAAGGCCTTACCCACTAACGATGCCCGAGTTGTTGTGAAATTCTTGAAATCCCTCTTCTCTCGATTTGGAACTCCACGTGCCATCATTAGTGATCGTGGTACTCACTTTTGCAATGATCAATTTGCAAAAGTCATGCTTAAGTACGGTGTTACTCATCGTCTTTCCACCGCATATCACCCCCAGACAAGTGGGCAGGTGGAGGTTTCCAACCGTGGTATAAAACGGATTCTTGAGAGGACAGTAGGTAAAAACCGTGCTTCCTGGTCGGATAAACTAGATGATGCACTCTGGGCCTTCCGTACAGCTTACAAAACACCCATTGGGTGTACTCCATACAAGCTTGTATACGGGAAGGCATGTCATTTACCGATCGAGCTCGAGCACAAAGCCTACTGGGCCTTGAAACATGCTAACTACGACCTTCATAAAGCGGGTGATCACCGTAAGGTTCAACTCAATGAATTAAACGAACTTCGTGATCAAGCCTACGAGAACTCTTTGATCTACAAAGAAAAGACAAAGAAGATTCACGACTCTAAGATTAAGAACCGAGTTTTCAACGTCGGTGACAGAGTCCTTCTTTTCAACTCAAGATTAAAGATCTTCTTGGGAAAATTAAAAACCCGATGGGCTGGACCATTCACTGTTGCCAAAGTATATCCATACGGGACTGTTGAGTTATCTCAACCCGAAGGTCCCAACTTCAAAGTGAATGGTCATAGATTGAAACATTATTTTGGAGAGGACATACCACCCATGGTTGTCCCGGATCTCCAAACTTTCCCCATAGACCAATGAATTCGGGGATCGAGTCAAGCTAGTGACTCGGTGAACAAAAATTAGCAACATATATGGGTTTTCACCCGTATTTCTGACTTCTTTCTACTTTCTACCACTCTAGTGTGGGGGAGTGGCCGTCCCCCACCATTTGAAAAGTAAATATGTATATAAGTTTCTTCATTTCAAAAAAAAAAAAAAAAAAAAAAAAAAAAAAAAAAAGATTGTATGTACAGATAAATAAAGTGAAAAATAAAATCCATATTTCCACAATTAGCATTGAATATTAGCTTTTTCCGTTCAGAGATTCGGCATAATAGGCGGGACTTTGAATATTGAGGACAATATTCAGTTCTAGTGTGGGGGGGGGGGGGGGGGAATTCTTACGAATTTTATCACAAAACTTTCTAAGTACCCCAATTTTTAGGCCTAAATTTTTCAAAAATTTTTCACTTTATTTCAAAATTTTTGTGGTAATCTGTCCGCCAAAGTCTAAATGACAAATGGATTGGCTAGTCCAGGAGCAAACGGCTCTAGGTAAATACATCTCAAACCCGTTGATAGCTGGCAATTTGCCAAAAATTGTATGGTTCCTCAGCTCCCCCGTATCCTCATAAGCAAATGAGTTGGCTAGCCCACAAGATTATGGCTTGTGGTAAAGGCAGTGAAAAATCCATAATTGGTAATCAGCTCACCAAGATGTTGACTTAGTCCATCAAGATGCTGGCTAGTCCAGAAGCAAACGGCTTTTGGTAAAGACTAATCAAATCCGTTGACAGCTGGTGGTTTGCTCGAAATCACACGGTTATCAGGTGTGCCACAGTTCTTACACCTGGCTACTCCAGAAGTGATGACTTTTGGTAAAGAGTTTTTCAAATCCATCAAGTTTTTCTCAAAAGATTGCTAGGGACTAGCAATGTTTTAGTGTGGGGGATTGATGAGTGTGTAAATACTCATCATTTTTACCATTTCTGAGCTGCCAAAACATCCAAAAACACTCAATAATGAATCAAAATAGTGAAAATGTCCCAGGAAAGTGTTTTACATGTTTCAAATGCAAAAATACCAAAAACAAATGAAAAACGCACAAAGTTTGCATAATTGGCAGTTTCAGTCCCCTAACTTTCAAAAGTTGTCAAATCTAGTCCCTGGTCATTCTAAAAACTTGAAAAAGTCACCAAAGGTCCTTATAAATTAAAAAGTTATATAATTAGTCCTTTGGTGAAAAGTTTCACAAAATGTCAAGTTTAGTCCCTGAACTTTGGAAATTGTCAAAAATGGTCCATGGGATATGAAAAACTTTGAGAAAAACAAATTTTGTCCTTGCACTAACCTTTTATGACAGGATTGGTCCTTGGTGGAAAGTTTGGTGAAAATTACACAAATGGTCCCTGAAGTTTGAAAGTTTGACGGTTTCAGTCCCTGGTGAAAATAAATCTGAAAAATCATCAAAGGACCTTGCACTATTCATGATATGGCATATTATACCCTTGGAAACAAATTAAAAACATGCCAAATCCTACCCTCAAACTTTGCAAAAATTACAAAATAGGTCCTTGTGAATCATAAACCAAAACCGGACCCTAAGTTATTAATTACCCAAAACAACTCCATAGTCCAAGTCCAATACACCACTAGCCCACCACCCACTTCTTATTTTGGGCCCAAGTAAACTCAGCCCACCCAAACCTTTAATAATATAAACCGGGTCAAACATTTGACCCCGGTCAATACCAGTCAAACAACCAAAAACCACCCTTCCCCGTTTTCCCTCTCACCCAGAATACCACCAAACCACCATGGTTTTGCAGCCACCACCCCAACTTGCCCATCCCATCACCACTAACCCACACCCCTACACCTACCTAAACCACCACAATTAATGTTTTCCCCCCAGTTGCCTAATCAGAGAGCAATTTGCAAAAACTCTTTTCCCACCAAAATACGTGGCAGCTTGTGAGTGGACCAATGAAGTCAGAGTGGGGTGGGAAATGATGAGAAAGATGTTGGGAACCCTAATATTGGGCTATAAAAGGAAGAAGAGTGCAAGATGATCAAGTGTCTAGTTTTTAAAGCATAACTGTAATCGTATAAGTGTTTTTAGCAATTATAGTGTAGCAAAAAGCTTTTAAGCAATTGTAGAAGTTAATTCAGTGTATTGTTAATCTTTTCAAATTAATATAAGCAAGTTTATTCAACTTATTGTGTTTATGCAAGTTTCAAGTTTCATGTAATAATCTAAATCATAGGTTGCTAGTGTTTGAGTTTGAATCATGGACTGAGTTAGGTTCACATAAGCTCCAATAAGCTTATCAAAGCTTTAGACACTTTAAAATTCAGTTGTAATAAAAGAAAACTAAAAAATACAAAAAAGGTCAAACTTGGTCAACTGTGGTGTTTGATTTTTGTTTTCAGGTTGAAAGATGGATTGGTGATCAAGATTGGAGCTTAAACTGGCCTATCTAAAGATAGGCTTCTGTGGAGAAACCTCTTGTTCATGCTAGAGGTTCCTTGTAAGCTTGTGCTCATTTAAATTTCCACTAAAAGCTTAATTCATAATTAGTTTCTGAGTTCTTGATTGCATCTGATTTTCTGTGTTTAAATTGTGTTTCTTGATTGTTAGTTAAGTAGGTTTTAGCTTATTAGTCATAACTTGCTTTATAGAATAATTAGTCACCTTAAATTTAAGTTTCAACTGTCATTATTAGCTTCATTGTTTAACTTGTTTGATTATAAGTTGTAACCTGTTTTTCAGTACTTAAACCAACTCACCTAGTCATAATTTGCAATCTGAGATCAAGCTTACACATTCTAACACCTAGTTGATTGGAAAATCTCAAAACAGTTAGGTATAAAGGGTGTTTGGGTTAACTGAGTTTGGGAACTCAGAGTGTGAGTTTGGTGTTAAAAGTGGTTGAAATAATCTTACACAGGTATCTTAAGTCTAGTTCAGTCAATAAACATCTAGGTTATTCATTAAAAGTCAAAATCATTAGGAATTGATCACAACAGCTTAACTGTTGTGATTTTGTGTTTTAAATCTAGTGAAACAGATTAAAAATAGTTAAGGTTGGTAATTTTGATCTGCATTGGACTTAACAAACACCAAATAGTCATCTGTGGTCAAACAAATCTCACCAAAGTCAAAATTTGGTTTGTTCTTAAAAAGTCAACTTTACACTTATCAGATTTTTACAAATATTCAAGGAATTGTTTTGAATTATGTGGATTGATTAAGAGTCTGAAATTTGTCCCTAATTGTAACCTACCAGCTCAAAATCAAGTTCCCATCTTTGTCATATTTTTGTGAAATTTTGTGTGGGTCCCACAGACCCCCAAAGTGAGTTGCAGGGCAAGACTCTGCCCTGTGCATAGCAGACCTCACCCACACCACCACCTTAAGTGGTGGCTGCAGCCCACCTCAGTGGACCCCACTTGCCAAACTTGGTCCCATTGAACCCCCTCCTACCAGGGTACATACATTGACCCTTGGTTTGACCTAGGACCCAGTGGACCCCACCTAGAATTCACCACAAAATCTGTCCCATTCTGTGGCCATTCTCAGGTTTGCTCAAGTGCTTATTTGGAACTTAACAGCTTATTTGTGATCAAGTGTTGTTGTTTCTGGCTTATTTGAGATTTTTAAGCTTGTTGGTACCCATTTCCATCATTGTAGACCCCACCATCACTCATTTGACCTTATTTGACCACACAGTCAACCAAAGTCAAACTGTATAAGCAAAGGGGATGCTACTGCTTATTTATAAGCAATTTTCAAAAGTGTGTTTACAAAAGTTTCTCATTTTCAGTAGTTACGTAGGTTTGTAAAAGAAAATCCAAGAAAAAACCAATTTAAAATAAGTGATAGTTTCTATTTAATTCAATTTAACTTTAATTTTCATTTTTAGATTTTAATTAAGTATTTAGTATTTTTATATTTTTATTAAATACCTTATATAGTAAAGTATTTTTAGTAATTTTTCTAGATTTTTATTCTGTCATTTAGTATTAATTAGATTTAATTTTAGTTTTCTTATTTATTAATTAATATTAAGTATTAAATATCATATTTAGTTTTTATAAAGTAAAACTTAGTTTTTATATTTTTCCTAGCTCTAATATAGTGTAATAGACTTTTAGAAAATATATTTTGAAATTCTACTGTTCATTATCTATTTTTCTTATTTTAATTGTTTAAATTAGAATTAAAGTAATTAAAAGGTAAATAATTAGTGGATTAATCTTAAAACTTAATTTTTAGAGTTTTTTATAATTTTTTAGGATTCCTGTGATGGTTAAGTAATTTTATAAATTTTCTCTTAATTTTCTAAGTTTATTTAGTAATAATAGAAATTAAAAATAGTTTAATTAGTTTAATTAAGTTAAATAGTTTTCAATTTATAAAAAACCCATAAAAAGACAAAAATATTTATTTTTATTTTTTATACTTTCTTCAAGTTCCAATTTAAGTTTAGAAATTGTTTTTGCAAATTTTTAGTTTAATTTGTAATAGTTATAATTATTAGTTAATATAAATTAGATTTTAATTTAGTTTTTAAATAGTTTTATTAATTAAATAATATTTAAATAATATTTTAATCACTTTTATAATTTCATTTTCATTTTTAAATTTTAAGTTTCAAAAAGTGTCAAAAGCACCCCCTGTAGTTTGATAAATACCAAAATCCCACTTTTTCAGTCCGATTGCGTAAATCTGAATTGTGAATACGTTCATATAATTGTATATCTGATTTTTGTAAATATTATATCTGTGTACCAACACCAAAATAACAGTAGCTAAATCAATCCCAAATCATCTGGCTACTGTCCTTAGTGCCACTTTCTCATAAACGATTCCCAAAGCACCATTTCAATCTCGCTGGGACTTTAACGACCCAGGGAAACACTATACTATCCACGGAGTATTGGGACGAGGCTGTCTTTGACTTGTTGACCCTGGTCAATAATATCTGACGGTTTAGACCCAATCAGTAGCATGTAAGGGTGTGGCTCAGGTGGGGGTGATACAGGTGATGGTGGGGGTGCTGGTGATGTCACAGGGGTCAGATCTGGTATAGAAACAGGTGGTAATATAGATATGGGTGATGATACAGGTGTAGGTACAGGTGGTGTAACAGTAGAAGCAGGCAAAATACAGACTCGTTTCCGAGCCGTGCATTTGCGGGTATAGTCTCCCTCATGGTATTGAAACAACTCTCCGAAAGGCTCAGGCTCAAAGGGCTCAAGAATCCTCACTCGCTTGCGCCGACGAATCGGTGCAGGCGGGGATGATGGTGGGATAAAAGTAGCAGTGTCAGAAGTATCGGAGTCAGAAGACTCGTCATCAGCATCTGAACCGGAGTGGTGACTAGCAGGTGGTGTAGGACGATCATCAGCCGCAAGAAACTGTTGAGATGTCAGGTACTGATCATAAAGGTACTGTCCCTGTGTCATAGGTCCACAAACAGGACGAAAAAGAGGCTGAATAGCAAAAGAATCAATGGGTGTAGAAGCAACCTCACCCTCCTCAAAGGGCTCAGTATCAGCAGAGGGGTCTCCAGATGGAACAGGAGATGGTATAGCAGGTGATACAGGTTGGGTGTCATGGTCAGAATCATGGGTGTCTCGGGTGTCATGGGTGTCATAGTCAGATAGGTCAATAGTAGGGTGAGTGGATGATGCTGGCACGACGTCGTCACTGTCGGACAAAATAATAACCGGGGGCGACATGGTACTGTAATATCCCAAAAATAGCAGTGATATAAGTCATTTAGTCTACATAATGCTACATGCACATTGATCATAGTGTCATAGTGAGCTAAATGCGATGGGTGCTAAAAATCAAACCTTAAAACATAACGTTGGCAAGCGCTGGCACGGAGGGCACTTTGGTGATAAATAGTTTGTTTAAAAATCCGGTGAGGTTATAGTCCAATGTTTTGAAAAAAATCATTTGGTTCTCTATAACCATGGCTCTGATGCCAATCTGTAACACCCCGAAATTTGATAAGCAGCGGAAGTCTAATCGGGGTCATTACAGTTTAGTACCAAGTCATACTCATA
Source organism: Artemisia argyi (assembly GCA_030686995.1). NCBI lineage: Eukaryota > Viridiplantae > Streptophyta > Magnoliopsida > Asterales > Asteraceae > Artemisia > Artemisia argyi. The sequence goes on from CM060695.1 coordinate 33,681,603, forward strand.
GAAAACAATTCAAAAGATAGTCAATATCATTCCATGAAAACTCAAATATTCAGAGTTACAAACATTTTTCCAAAATGTTAATTGTTTAGCAAGAGAAGTGATGAGTTTGTAAAGAATGATAATATTATTGAAATCAAAGGGAGGTCCTGTGCCCTTTTGCCAGCTCCGTGCCGCCATGCTTGCTAATTTCCTGAGATAAACATGCTTAAAAAGTCAACACAAAGGTTGAGTGAATCCATAGTAGTTTAAATAATAATAGTGTGAATACAAGTCAAGCATTTGAAATAAACAAGCCAAGATAGACAGGTCTTGACTAAATGGGTGTAATATTGCTCCTAAGACTCATGAAACGCAAGCCTTAACATTGATTTGACATATCATAAAGATAATAACAATCACCTACACCACAGCGGATGTAAATGACAAGGGGCCCTTGGTGACAGGAAATGTGCCAAATTTCCATAATACCTCGAATATAGCACACCTCCTGCCAAGTGATCACCTTGACAGAGGCGGGCTGCCATTCCAATAGATCTATCAACTATATTCGCGCTCACTCGCAAGTGATTAAGGTTCGTGATATGAGGGACTTGTAGCACGGGTGTCAACTTAGGCAATATCAGGTGATAATAACATACAGAAAAATACTTGTGTTCGATTTATAGCATGTATCTCCCCACGGGGTTTAAAAACAACAATTAAAATGTGGGACCATGAACTCACCTGACAGGTGGTGTGAATTACAACGGTGCTCAAAAGTGATGGTGTATTGCTATGACTAGCAATGAAATTCCTCCGACTTGCGACCTAAATAATACATTGTAATCGGTGTTTTAGATTCGTGTTGTAAATGACATGTGCTATGTCTCATGCACGGTGATATCCGTTCGGGTGTTTTATTATATACCAAAATAACTTCACGTAGTTATTTGTATTGTTGTTACGAACCGATGTTCGATAAACATTAACTCGTTGTGAAATAATATAGTTTAAAAATATTTATGATTAAATATTTTTAGGGAAAATTATGTCTATATATATATATTGAAGTTACAAAATATATATTTTCTTATATAAAATCAAATTATAAAAATACCTTTGTCACATTTAACCTTTAAATTTACAAGTTTACACTTTTTACCCTTTGATTAAAAGATATTACAATTTGGTCCTTTTGCACTTTTTACACTTTATCCCTTTAATCTTTGGCCAAATGACAATTTCTACCCTCGATTTCTAAAAGAATTCGGCATTTGTCAAAATAGTTCGATAGTTTGTGATTTTGACGGTTTTAGTCCCTCAACGTAGGACTTTTTGCAAAAGTAGTCCTTGATGTAATTTTCGAAAACTAACCTTTTTGTCTCAACATAAGTACGTAGTATTTAAAACTTGTAAAAATACTTAAATTGGGTTTTTATGTTTCTCGTTAAACTCCAAGTTTTTAACCGAAAATCTCCTTTTGAAACTAGTTGGGCTCGTTAGCCCGTTAAAAGCCTAAAGGGTTGTTCTTTGTTTTTAAAAATCACGTTCGACTAGTACATGGTTAGGCTTTGATTTCATAGTATACGATCAAGTATGATTTGCATGATACGTGGGTTTAGTTAGGAGTGAGTCGAGGGTGTAGTTAGTCGAAAAAATGTATATGGGTTGCACGTATAAAAATGAAGTGACGAAGCCATTCCTAGGGATGTCGAGGCAAGTGATGAAAGTTTTATACTCAGAATTTTGTGTGTGTCGTGTGATGAATACTCGTGGTATGCATGAAACAATTAACGTGTGAAATGGAAAAGGGTGAGTAGCGACTTACAACACCAAATGGTGGTGGAGAGTTCTTGCGTACGAGGTGAACGAACAAGTAAAATGTGGTACTCCTTTCCGTCAAGTGATCCCCCTTTGCTCCAATACTTTGTTACCCAACTTATACGACTCGAAACCTTAGCTCGATTTCACCTTGGTCCTCCTCGGCAGCAACACTAGAGTGTTTGTAGTTTTTGGATGAAATTTTGAGAGTGTGTGGAGACTAGCATTTAATGAAGTTTATATAGGGTGTTCATGGGTGGTTCATTGTTCCTAAAGACACAACACACTTCACATGGTCATGTCAAACTCGACATTGTTGTCTAGCTATCCAAGTGAGTTGTCAAATCGATTGTTGCAAAAGGGAAGTAACTTTGGTTTAGTTTGATTAGTTTAAGCTTTAGCTTAGGTTGTAGGTAATAAACAATTGGTGTTTAGACCACATGTGGTATGCTTGTTGGGGAACCATGGAACACTCGAACCATAGGACAATAAACCTCTTGGTGTGTAATGCCATGGACCGAAGGTCGGACGGCTCTTGTGGTGGCTCATTGTAGAGTGTTAGCAAAGTCAAAGGAATTGTGGTAAAGTTTTGTTGTGTAAATAGGGAGCTAAGCAAACAAATATGTGCAAAATCAAAATGTAAAGGAGTTGGTTCCTGCTTTGGTGACATGCTACGCAAGAAAGAAAACAAATAAGCCATACGGGCTTGTGCAAACTTTCGGCCCATAGTGAAACAAAGAAAATACATCATGTGGGCTGTGGTGGTTTTTAGGCCCAAGAACGAAACAAGAAATTGAATTAGTGTGGGCTAGTGAGGTGATTCGGCCCAAAAAAATAACGGGGTGTCGGTGTTCCGTAAAATTGTGAAATTAATCTCGGTGTCAGTGTCGGTTTGTGAAAACTATAAATATTTAAACAGTGTCGTCATACATATGTACTCATATATATATATATATATATATATATATATATATATATATATATATATATATATATATATATATATATATATATTAATAATAATTTGTAAAAGTTAATATACATATAATGTCATATATATATTAATAATATCTCGGTGTTCAATTTGGGTGTCGGGTCGCAAGTGAGAGTTACCGGTGTTTAACCTCATTGGGTGACATCCAAGAGTGACATTCGGGTGATATCGGGTGACAAAACAATATCGGGTGCCAAACAATATCGGGTGCCAAATAAACGGTGATCAAAACAATCGGGTGTTCAAACAAACAGTGTCTCATGTAAAAAAAATTTCAAATTGGCCCGCAAAAAAAAATGGCCTAGTTTAGAATGGTGTCGATAATTAGCATTAATAAATTACCTGGAATTTTACGGTGTATTACATCCTAAAACCTATTATTCACCTCACATTAGCGTTACATCAGCTTTCTTTCTCTACAACCAATTTCATCATCAACTTAGTGTAATAAGACAACGAACTTTATTATCAAATTATATCACACATAAACACAAATATACCTCACAAAAACCATGTAATAAACGCGCGCGCAACAAACTTCTCACAACTCGATCGTCTACACGACCGAGTCTTGCAAATATTTGCTTCAAGACGCGTTCTAAATGGGGCTCGGTAACAATGAGAACTCAGTCTTCAAGTTATTATTACGCCTGGTCTAAGCTTTTATTTTATTTTTGCTTATAAGCTTACTATGATTTAAAATGAAAAATAACTTTATAAAATAAAAAGTAAACTGAAAATAAGCTATACTTATAGCACCAAAAAGTCATATATGTCGACAAGACTAAGGATCAAATGAGAAGAATTCTTAAAATAAGAAGGATGAGAAATAACTATAATTACAAATTAGAGATGCATCAATGTGAATTAGATGCATCCCTAATCTTTTAGATGCATCATAATATATTTTCTAGCTAAAAATTAGATGCATTTCATCAAGTTAGACTAATCCTATGTATTTTTCGTCCTCTGCGGGTCAAATTTGTTGCTAGTACTAATTTGCATCGTTTTCACTTCAAAATCACTTTCGAAACTAATTGTGATGCATCTAAATGAATAGAGATGCATCTAATTCATGTCGATGCATCTCAAATATGACGTTATAGCTATTTCTCATTCTTCTTATTTTAAGTTTTCTTCTCACTGGATCCTTACCCATGTCGACAAAGAAAACAAACATCTAAAAAAACTTTTGAGTCACTTTGAATATTTTAAGTAACAAATTATAAATATATTAAAAACCCGGGATTTTACTGTAGCAAACACTGTTGCAGCAACAGTGTTTGCTACAGTTGACTAAACAGTGTTTTTGTGTGAGTCCGGTACTGTAGCACCGCTACTGTAGCAGCGCTACTGTAGCAGCGCTACTGAGTCCGGTACTGTAGCACCGTAATAATTTTTTTCCCCGATCGTTTTATTTCAATTTTAGCTTAGACACAACATTCTAGCAACAACGCGCGGGTATCTTATAAAGTTATAAACATTAGGTAAAAAAAAATACAAAATTCTATTACAAACAGTGTAAACCAAAAAACACAAAATGTACAAATACTATATTCCAAAACACGCACGCAACATCGCGCGGGTTTAAAAACCCAGGATTTTACTGTAGCAGTTGTGCTTCAAAGAGTTGTACCGCACAGTTGAATAAACAGTAACATCTGTGCTGTCCCATGTTGTACGTTACTGTAGCATATGTACTGTAGCACTTTTTTTTTTCTTTTTTTTTTTTTTTTTTTTTTTTTTTTTTTTTTGTGAAACTATGAATAATTTTACTATGAATAATTTTCCTTAAATAAAAAAATACAAAACTTGCACAAAAACATTTTATTATGCGGTCATTCATTTTTGTTAAAAAAAAAACAAATAACAAAAACAATACAAAACAAAAATACAAAGAAAAATACAACACCATAAAAAAAATAACAAATCCGCGGCAAAGCGCGGGCTACCCCGCTTGTTCCTAAATAAACACAAAAAACACATGTAACACGAGTTGTGTTTTACTGTTTCCACTTTCCATTCCTCACTGTTTGGTCCTTTGAATTTACTGCAAACCAAACTAAAGTCACATCATCACTGCCACGTGTTTGGAACCCTCACCATATCTTCATTTCTCATCTATCATTGTCCACATTGTATGTCCTAAATTCATCTTGATCATATACACTTGCAGGTACACACATTGCCACCACCCTAAACTCTATGTATTTTTACGTATGACATTTATGCCATTTTGAATAAAGGAATATACCCATTTAGCCATATAAGGTAATAGTTTTGTATTATGATGATTGCATGGTAAAATCATGCAGTTTGCCATATGGGTTTTGTTTGTTTTTCATTATAATATCTGGGGTTTCATATTCTTGATTTGTGATTGGAATATCGAAACGGGTCAAAATATTGTGTTTTGGCTCATGGGTTGTGTTGGTTTAGGATTAGTTCTTGAATCATGATGAGTGGCATAAGTTTGATGTTTCATTAGTTATTTGTCTTATATGTTTTGATAAATGTAAATGTAGTTTATCTTCATTTGCACACTCAAAATGTTTGTGTCATGACATTTGTACCCTTAATATTTGTGTCTTGATTTGCTCACTCTACTAAATGATGTGGGGTATGAATGTTTAGATTTGGTGGAGTGTGCAAATCACCTCCCATTTACATATGACGGACCCAGGATTTTTGAGAGGGTGTTGCACATTGTTTTTTTAAAGATTAGGAGTACTAAATTTGCCTTATAATGAATTTCTTAGGTAAAATTGGGGGTTGCACGTGCATAGAAAAGACATATTTTATCACAAATTTGCACTTCGTGACCTAAAATCGGGTGTGGCCCGTGCTACACCTGGCTCCCATGTGGATCCATCATTACTACCGGTTTGATTACTAGAGTAATGTTATTGTAGTGTAATGTTATGTTATTTCCCAACCTTTTGCCATCACCAATATTATATCATGCACTAAGCAACTTGTATTGGAAGCAATCCCTTTACCCTCGGATATGGTGTGACTATTTACGTCCTACCTTCCTCATACCCCGTTTTGCCGGGATTAGGTATAGGTGTTGTTGTTGCACTAAGCCACTTGTTTTCTCATTAATTAATTATTAGTCCATTAGGGTACTTGTTGTTTGCTAGATTTGGCATTGCGTTTGGAACATGATTATGTTACTTTAGCATTTCAAAGACGTAGATGTGATTATTGTATTTTCATGACGTAGATAATCACTTGCTAGTGTTTGGGTGTACTGGAACTGATTCCGATTGTAGGTGCAACAAAAGCGATTATCAATTATGTGATTATTTAGAGGTGTTTTTACATGCGAAATTCTTAAATAATCATAATTTGTCAAATGGAGTATCTCCTTTAACATGCGTTCTGTTTTGAAATATTAAAAGAACCATCTAGTACGTACGTGGGATCCATATATAAATTCAATAGGGAACAGAAATGGATGTTTCACCTAATATTGTTAACTATGAGTCATCCTGATAGACGACATTTAATATCAATTATATTTTGGTTTTGAATGTGTCTTCCTTCCATGTGTCAGGTTGCAGAAAAGGTCGCTCACTGGTTTCAAACATACCTATAACCCGTATTTGTTTATGTGTATGTAATATTTTTTTCATCCCCATTAGTCAATATTGATGACTTGAGTCGCCTTAAATCCGTGATGAAATCATTGATCCCAGAAAAATGGTTCTTTGGGGGATCTCTAAGCATTAAAGGGGAAAAAATGGACAATGTTCTTCGCGGGGATTCTTCTTCTACTGAAACCGATTGTTTGCCTCCAAAAACAGTTGAAAGCCTAAGTCCACTGCCAGAGCCGAACATGTGTTGGCCAGAATCACCATTGCCCGAGCCTCTTAAAGACCGTCATCTTGCAGCATTGAAGCTGCAGAAAACTTATAAAAGTTTCAGAACCAGAAGACAGTTAGCTGATTGTGCAATACTCGTTGAGCATAGATGGTTAGTACCCTTCAGACCTTCAAGTTATGCACAAGTAACAAGATCTTTATAGTGGGGTCGTTAGAATTATGTAAAGTTTGAGCCTTTATTATGTAGGTGGAAGCTGTTAGATTTTGCTGTGCTTAAGTGCAGTTCGGTATCATTCTTTGAAATTGAAAAACCCGAGACAGCTGTTTCACGTTGGTCAAGAGCAAGAACCAGAGCTGCAAAGGTACATTACATTACATTTCATTTCATTATCATGTTTGGTTGACATATAGACTTGGAAAGGATCCTTCAACATGCTTGATATATATTTTTCTATTTACTTTTTTTATTTTGTATCATTTGAATCATCATTAGGCGTGACATCTTGTTAGTACACAGTTTAATATAATTATTTGGTTTGTAATTCAGATAAGAAAATCACATTAAGATTATACGTAGTAATAAATGTATCATCTTTTAGTAATTTTTTAAAAATAGAAAATAATATAATCAAAGTTTTTGTTGCAGCTTGGAAAAGGCCTGTCACAACATGCAAAGGCATGTAAACTTGCGTTGCAGCATTGGCTGGAGGCAGTAAGTCTTTTCGATCCCAATGATTGGAGTATATTTATGTGATTAAATCTAGTGAGAGGTTAAATTTCTATTTGTTGGAAACAGATAGATCCTCGACATCGCTATGGTCATAATCTTCAATTTTATTACGTGAAGTGGCTTCATTGCCAAAGTAGACAGCCTTTTTTCTATTGGTAAGATTTAATTTGCCGTAACTTTTAAAGAAAGAAAAAACTAGAGGTGGCAATTTTGACCATAAATGGGTCTCTTTGGCTTGTGTTTTATCTCAAAACAGGTCTATTTATAAACTTCAGGCGAACAAGTCAAAGGGTTGATACTTGATAGTCGTCTAAATCAATTTATTCAGACAAATGTATATTACTATTGCAATACTATCGTTTATGTAATCTTAATTAATGCATTAATTATATAAAAAACTTGTGACAAAAAAGTGTTTGGGTCAAAACCAAAATACCTAACTCGCCCATCTAGCCACCTCTATAAAGCGGATAGAAAGTTTGACTAACAGGTTTCATCGTGACACAATCTTAGGCTTGACATAGGGGAAGGTAAAGAAGTAAGCCTTGAAAGATGCCCAAGACCAAAGCTTCAACAACAATGCATCAAGTATTTAAGTCCCGTAAGTTTTGTTAAGTTTTTTGTATGCAGGTGTGCTTTCTTTATGTAATACAATAGCTAAACCTGACACTAAATATTAAACCCTTTATGTCTTATTTTCAGATAGAACGAGAGGCCTATGAGGTTATAGTGGAAAACGGGAAGTTCATGTACAGACTAAGTAGGAAACTTATAGACACAAGAAGTGGGCCTGCCAATGCCAAGTGGATATTTGTGCTTAGTACTTCAAATAATTTGTATCTCGGGATGAAAATAAAAGGCAAATTTCAACATTCGAGTTTTCTTGCTGGTGGTGCTACATTGTCTGCTGGAAGATTGGTAGTTATAGATGGGATCCTGAAGGTGTGTCTATACATTATATAGGTGGCAAGTAGGTTGAGTAACAGGTCAAAAAGGGTCGGGTTGAGTTGACCGAAAGCACTTTATGCACTTTGGGCGACTTTCGACCCATTTGAGTGATTTTTATTACTAGTAACTATTTTGTTTCTATGTTACTCTTTTAACCCGTTATAGATAATTTACAACCTGCATCTACCCATTTATAAGTAAACGGATAAAAATTGTAACCTTTACTATATAGCTAAAAAGTGAAATTCCTCATTGAAATTGTCATAATCTTGTTAATTTCTTGAATTTCATAGGCTGTCTGGCCTCATAGTGGACATTACCTCCCAACGGAAGAAAACTTTGACACCTTCATGTCATTTCTTGAGCAACACAATGTTGATGTCCAAACTATCAAGGTATGAAAACTATCCATGCTAAAAACAATGTCCTTTATTTTAGCTCGAAAGTTAACATTCTAAAATGTGTGTGATCATGCAGAAAAGCCCAGATGATGAGGATGAAGTCCCTGATGAGAAAGTGACCGCATACGAGATGCGAAGCTGTGTATCCGAGCCTGATTTCACACGAGCTGCAGTAGAAACCGAACACAAGCACTACCACCACAAAGATTCTAAACCCCCAAGGGATACTCGACACATATCAACAAGTTCAAAGCCAAAGATCACGGCACTTGAAATTCCAAAAAAGGAAGGCATCATTTTAGCCTTACAAAAGAAAGAACATGAGCTCGGGTCTGAGCCTTGTCCAAGGCTTGAGCCCGAACATGAGAGCTCCTCAGATAATGATGATGAAACCGCAGAGGAACTGATGTCAAGCATAAAACTTATGGTTTCAAAACGAAAACTTTTTGACTTTGGGGAAGAAGCGTATATTAACCCGATTCCAGAAGAGAAGATTTTACAGAGGATAAATTCGCATAAGGAAACAAAGTCTTTACAGTTGGCTAAGCATCTTAGTTGTAAGTGGTCAACGGGAGCAGGCCCACGAATAGGGTGTGTACGAGACTACCCTTCGGAGCTACAGTTTCAGGCTTTGGAGGAAGTGTGTTCTACTTGGAAATTGAGTTGTAGTAGTGGTGGGAGTCAAGAAAGACTTGATAGGAGACGAAAAAGCCTTTCAATGGATAATGTATGTTTGTATGGTATCGAACCACCCTGAGAACATTTCATTTTGTGTTTAGGAGTTTCCTTCGTAATAATAGGTGTGTTGATTACTTCTTTCCGCTCTTACTAAATCAATGTCACAATTGTTATGATTATCACAAAGTCTAATCTTTTCCTTAGTGTTTGGTTCGAGTATACTGAAAATGGTTCTGGTTAATTGCCCTGCAAAAAGAGATGTTCAGAAAGGTTTTAGGAGTAGCTGCAATAAACCATACTTATCATACTATTTATGCCATATTACATGAAAATCTTTAGATCATCAGACTTCATAAACACTCAACAATTGTGTATCACCACAACAGGGGAAGCACATTTAACTCTCAACTCTTGTGGCTCGTTTTGTTAGAGCTGCGGTAAACTGATTCTCAATATTCTATATCAAATCTTCAGAACGTAAAAGTTAAACAAGTCAATAATCATTACTACACTTTGTATGTAAAACGTCAAACAGATGTCACTCAACTGAAGTCAACTTTCATCTTTCTGTTGAATAAAAAAGTCAGAAGCCTCACTTTGCATTTGTTACAAGGAAAATTTTACATGTTAAGCCGTAATTTTGGCTGTATATCACTTGATAGGTCGAACAACATATAACATTAATATATAAACAACACCAAAAAATATACAAAAACTAACTTCAGATGAAAGGAAATATGATGTACTCTGCATAAAATAGATTCCATACAAATCGGTAGTACCCTGCTATCGCCTCCTGCAATATGACAAATCAAAGTGCTGTGATGGCTAGTAGATGCAACTTTTAATACACGAAATTCAAGCTATTATAGCGTGACTATGCTGAAAAGTTAAGCTCATGGTATATCTTATCACTAAGTATTACCTGGGTGTATTTTGCACGCTCAAGTACCCATGCCTGCATGACATACACATACCATTAGTTATATAGCATGCACAACTAGTATGTTCCAATAGAAATTTAAATGCCAGTAACATACTGAAGTTACTTGATGACAAAAATTAATTAAGTTCATAAGCTCCATAAAAAAGATGATAAAAAGAGGCATTTTTTCTATCTATTTTTATTATTACTATTAACTTTTTATCCTTCAAGCTATTTATTGAATTTCACAAGTTAAAAAGTATAATTTTTTTTGATCTGAGAAATGTTACAGAGATTGGAGAAACCTGGTAAATCAAACAGAGAGCCAAGACTGTGTGTACCGGTACCATAAAGCTGCCCCTGAAAGCCTGCGTTTCATTAACCCCAATTTTAAAACACAAACATTCTACAATAGAGAGCCTTGCAATTATCTTTGGATGGAGTTTTCAACATTTTAAGGAAGAAATAACAAAGATAAGGGAACCATGAGCATGAAACTACGGTGTGGTCACCTGAGGCATGTATAATGCTGCAGCGATGGAACCAATATAGTTGATCAGCAGAAGCCCGGACCCTAGTAATCCAATGTTTCTTACTCCTAGTTTTGTTGCGAAAGTAGAGATCTCAAATCTAGAAAAAACGATATATGTATTATTGGAAAATATATTAATAAACTTAGAATAGATGTACAAAACACGAAGAGTTGGAAAAAAGTAGTGAAGTTTAAAATTTCAGAACTTACTTTCGGTCACCCTCTACATCAGGAAGATCTTTAGTAATGGCAATGACTAAAGCAAATAATGTAACAAATGTTGTGATGAAAGCCACTGCTGAGCTGTGAAAATTTGAGATTAATAGATCAAATTCAAATACAAGCGTGGACCGGGCTTCATATGTAACATGTGAATGGGTAGAATCCATGAAATTAGTTAAGAAAGAAACGGGCGGAAAGTCACCCAAAGTGTAATATGCATACAACATCTTTAACCGCTTTACTAAATAAGAAAAAATAAGATTAATGTTGTACATTATAATTTTATGAAGTTAGTTTAGTCATAATTAACTTGTATAAAAAAGGTTTGGTATATACAAGAATTGTATGTGGGTAGACCCAACCTGAAGCGGTCCATCTCAACATGTATTAAAAATTCACCTATTTGACCCAACCTTGTTTTGACCCATTACCCAATCTCCCAAGCCACCCATTAACTGCTGGCAATTTTTATTTAAGAGAGGGCCTAAAACACAAAATGAATACAAACCTCCATTGAAACGTTAGTCCCAAAGCAGCTCTCACCGCATAATATACACCAAAATTTAGAAGGAATCCTCTTACCTGTAGAAGTAACAGAACTAGTCATATAATGCATCCCATTGTAGTTTGAATTCAATTTTTAAACAACAAATTTAGGAAAAAAAGGAAGCCTAAAAGTAATACTACGGTTAACAGAAATAATAAGTACCGTGGCAATGATAAGAAATGCAACAACAGGAAATCTTTTCATTCGAAATGGTGGAACGGAATAGATGGTGCCCAGGAAAAGACCAAGACAATAAAGGGAGGTAATGAACTGTCCAAAGTTCATCGCAACGATAATAACGCCTACTACTGCAAATGCTAACACCAAAAACCATGCTGATTGTACAGAAAGATCTCCTGCAGCAATCGGTAAATAAGGTTTGTTCACCCTGGAAAATGAAACCAACGTCAAACCAAACATAAACAATAAAGTTGTGTCGTATCTTGTCGGTATGGAAAGATAGAAAAATATGCTGAGCTTACTTATCAATTCCGATATCATAAATCTGATTAATGCCAACTATATAACCATTTCCACATATCAGAGCAATGAGACCGGAAAACGCCTTGAAAACCAGTGACCATCGAATCAAATCTGGATTTTCAAGCAGTGCTCGTGTTACTAAAGACCTGTAAAAATAGATGAAAATTATATTCAAGTTGAAATGTCATAAAGCTTACAGTCAGTAGACAATTAGTGTTGATTGCTTACACTGATCCTAATGCTGTTCCACGAATAGTGTGGGGCCTTAAAAATCTCCAAAATGCATCCTTAAAGTCTGCAACTTTATTCAATGATGGATCGGATCCAGCTGCACCAACTTGACTGCAAGCCTGTTAGTCAAATTTCATGTGAATGCCAGTCATGATAAAATAGTATATCGGGAATTTATTCCCACTAAACACAAAGCGTAAAACTTCACATGAAGGTGCATTACAGCTAACTGTAGAGCTTTTTAGGATTCTATTGCCATCAAGCACATTCGGGTAGTAATTAATTATCTTAGATAAACTTCAATAGAGAGCATAGACGGAACTTAGGTGAATTTATTGGGAGGGCCAATTGATGTATCAATTAATTTGGGATGGCTAAAATTGTATTTCCTTTTAAGTAAATATAAGTAAGTCCTTAAAATTTTGGGAGTGCCGTGGCCCTCCCCAGTCTCTAATAAGGTCCGTCCATGATAGAGAAGGGATGAGGGTATCATGCAAGGAGCCGTTAGTCGTATATCATCTATAGTGTTTGGATATAGTGAGACTGATTATCGGAATAACGTGTAAACAAGTAGCAGATACTCAGTTTCTAGTGCTCGGTTTATGGTAAGCTAATTCTAAACACTCTAACAACTGATAATTTGATTATCACGACTTCAAACAAGCCGAAAGAGGTCCAACCATTATCTCTTGCAAGCCGTGTTATCTAGTGTGATTATTTCATATCACCTAATTACTTCCAAATTTCCAGACAGTAAACTACGCAATTCCGCAACTGTCGTAAATAAGTCATAACTTATTGAAAAAAGCTTCAAATGCAATGCCACCCAACAATAACCTTAAATCAACCTTTCAACTTAAAAAGACAACTAAACGACAAAAGTATAAAAATTCAGCTACTAAGCTTAATTCAACTACATATTACATATTTTAACACTAATCAAATCAAAATTCACAAGAAATCTAATAAAGGTCATTAATTTATAATGAATTGAGCATACCTTGATGGAAATGGGTTTTGGGCTTTTGTTGGATAAGAATCTTGAGCTAGTACTGGTGGTGTAGAAGGTGGTTCTTGAAGTTAAAGTGTTGGGACATTTCAAGATAGTATTGTAAAAGTTAAATTTGGCATTAAGGGTAGCCTTTGATTTGTTGTAATTTGAGGATGATGAAGAAGAAGAAGAAGCATGGAGTCTGATGGAAGAAGAAGATGAGAGTGATAACTCCATTGTGAGGGGGAGAATGAAGTTTAGTGGCTTTTTCTTTTTCTTTCTTTCACAATTGTTTACCAACGGGGGTGTTTGGTAAAAGTCAGTTAATATTTCCGTAGAGTCAAATAATTTATTTTTCCTATAAGAGCACACTATTCGCGGCAACTAAGGTGGTGTTTGTTTTTACGTAAAAAGGCTCTTAACAGCCTCATAATCTGAACCGTTCTGATGCGGTTAGACATTTTGGTCGTTTAGACCGTTTGTTTTTTTTCGTTTAGACACGTTTAGAGGATAAAACGTACAAAAAACGGATAAAAACGTTAAAAACTGATAAAACGTACAAAAAACAGAAAAAAACTGACAAAAAACGGATAAAACGTACAAAAAACGGATGAAAACTCATAAAATGTACAAAAAACAGAAAAAAAACTGACAAAAAACGGATAAAAACATTAAAAACTGATAAACGTAAAAAAAAGGGATAAAAACGCACAAAAAATGGATAAAACGTAAAAAAAACTGATAAAACGTACAAAAAACGGAAAACAACTGACAAAAATAGATAAAACGTACAAAAAACGGATAAAAACGTTAAAAAACTGATAAAACGTACAAAAAACGGAAAAAAACTGATAAAAAACGGATAAAACATACAAAAAAAGGAAAAAAATCAAAAAGAGGACTAACGGTGCAAATGTTTGGCTAACGAAGGCTAATGGTGTAATATTTTCAGTCTCGTTAAGAGATAACGGAGAAAAAATTTGCACCGTTAGTCCTCATTGTTAACGAGGGATGTATTGTGGCGAACGTTTGCCTAATGGGGGATGTATATTGCCAAAAGTTTCAGACAAGAATGTAAGATGACAAAATGTGTAAACCACATATGTATTTTGCATTTTCCTCTACTAAATAATAAGGAGACCCACTTGTCTTCACTTATGACCTACCCATTGACAAGTCTATCTCTCCAATACATGTCTTTTTTCTTAGTCTTTTTAACCTCTACAACTTTAAAACACCATTGTTATTTCTTAACTTCTCTTTTTTGAATTTTAGTTTCATTTGTTTTAGCTCAGAATAAAAAGGGCATGCACTTGACTTTTACTGGCTATGCACTTTATGTAAAATAAGCAAATAAAAGCACAAAATTAGTTTTTTTTTACACTAAGCCAATAATTTACATGGTATGCAAGTGCATACCCTGTTAACCATGTAGATCCGCCCCTACCTTCTGAGGTAACCATAACAACAACAATAATCAATCATGTCTATAAATATAAACTAATCGCTAAAATGAGATGCATCTCAAATTCAAATCTTGCTAGCTGTAGCTAACTCTGAAATAACCACGCCAATCTTATAAAAAGAGAGAATTTTCCTCATTAATTGTCAAAAAATTGAAAAACATAGTTAAAAAAAAAAAGAGAAATGATTTGCACAGTCAACTTTTTTATTATGATGACACACCAATTTATAGATTATGCTTTAACTGTTTATACACTAGAATATGCAAATCAATAAATCACGTGTGCAAATCATATGCCAAGTCGTTAATTTGGTTATATTAGTTTAGTTTAAAAAAATTTATGGTTAAAACCAAGGTTGCAAAAGTCGTGAATTGGTAGTCGGGCGGTTGACCACCTTGTAGCTTGTAATCGGTCTAGGCGGGATTAATCGGTGATTAATCAGATTGGCAATACTGACAAATTTTGGTTATTTTCGGCAAGTTTTGTGTATTACTGACAAATTTTGGTCTAGGCGGGATTAATCGGTGATTAATCAGATTGGCAATCAGATCGTCATTGACCACGGTTGACGTATGTGTTTGACCCAGTTACATAAATCGGCAAGGTCGGTGGCCTTGTAGCACATAATCGGTGATTAATTGGCCTTGTAGACTTTTTTTGCAACACTGGTTAAAACCAAAAATCGAACCGAACCAAAAACCGAATTTGAGTTCGGTTCGGTTTTTGGGTTGACCTAAATAACCGAATTACATAACTTGTATTTTTTTTCAGTTAAAATATAGATTTTAAGCACCAGAAAAAGTTTCAAGCTTAAAAAAAAAGTTATATTTATACTAGAAAGAATTTTAATTATTTTTTGGTATATTAATATAAAAAAAAATATTTATATTCATGTGATTTCGGTTTTTGGTTTGATTCGATATTTATTTTGTTAAAACCATATCTAAACAGAAAATTGGATATTTAATTACGCTTGGTTTGATTTTGATAAATTCGGTTCGGTTTTGATTTTGTGTCCCGTAACCAATGTTGCAAAAATCGGCCTAGGCTACCTTGTAATCAGCGATTACAAGGTACACGGCCTTCCACATTGTTTACTTTTACAAGGTAATCGGCCTTGTAATCGGCTATTACACATTACAGGGTGGTCAACCGCCTCACTACCGACTCATGATTTTTGCAACGTTGCCCGTAACTATTACCGGGTTTGTGAACAGCCCTGCTGCCAAGGAAAAACATCCGGTAAAATTTGTGTAGTTTGAGACCAAGTAATAACCAAACATAAGGTTCATTTCCATGGTTGAACTAAACCCACACAAAGCCCAAGAGTAAAGCCCAATAAACAACTATATACCAAACCCTAATTTTATCACCTTCCCCACCAAACTTGTATCTCCCTCTCTCTTTCACACAACCACAGCATCCCGCAGCCTTTCACTCTTTCAAACCCTAACTTATTTCAGGTTATTAATATTTCACATTTTGTAACCATTTTGTTAAAATTATTGTTTAATTCATCAGTTTTGATATATTGATAATAGTTTAGTGTGGTATTTTATTATAGAATGGAGGTGTTGCCGCCAGTTGCTCCTGCTGCTCTTCCTGTTGCTGATGATGGAAAGCTCCACAGTGACATCATGCTTTTCAACCGTTGGACTTACGATGACGTTCAGGTCATTTCTTAGATCTATGTGTTTTTTACACCTTTACTGTGTGTTTTTACGATATTTGTTGCATGAAATAATGTCTTGTATGTTTTGTTTGATGTTAGGTTGTATTATGTTTAGGTGTAATGATAATGTTTTATTATGGTGTTTGGATATGCGTTTTAAGATTGTAGATATATGTGGACTTGAAACCTAGTTTGTGTTGTAGAAAATGTTAGTGGGTGTTTGTTTAACCTTATATGTGGCTTTTAAGCTTATTTGTCTTTCGGCTTATATTTCATAAGCCCCAATTTAACAGCTTCTTTTGAGACTTGTAGGCTTATATAATTATAGTATTGTATGATACACTTATATAAGCCCATAAATCTCAAAATAAGATGGAAAATTTCGGCTTATGAAATATAAGCCGAAATCAAATAAGCTCATAAGCCCACACATAAGCTTAAACAAACACCCTATCACCAAACCGGCTATAGTTCAACTTGCTGTGTTTAACCTGTGTTTTAAAACATTGGCTGTTTTTGAATTTGCATTTGTTAGTTGAGATTATTGGATTGTATGGTTTTGGTTAGTTGTTTTTACTGGACTGATTATAAAGTATATATGCATTAATGTTAATTTACGGATTTGAGCATTTTGCTGAACAGGCAACTATAGTGCATTTTGCAGAAAAAGAAAAGTAAGAAAGCATTGTGAATTGTGTTTTAGCCAAGTGTTTTTTTTCTTCATGTCGTGTTTTTTTAATTTTTTTCTGACAATGGTTCATGTTGGATTCATTTATGTGTCTAATACTAACTGGCTAAAGGTTGTATTTGTGATTATAATGTCGATGCGTGTGATAATTTAATTGAGCTTTCAATCTATTTCAGAAATTGTACTGTTGGTCTACTTTTTGAAAGAATTAAGGTTAAATATAGAGACTAAATGCTAATGTCCCTGAATGGTTGTATAGATGCTATGCTAATTTTGTTTCCAAACTTTAGTGGTACTTTTTTGTTCTGAAATATTTTTTATTGTTTTTATGTAGGTTTCAGATCTCTCTGTTGAGGATTACATCACCGCCACCGCCTCAAAGCACCCAATCTACATGCCCCACACAGCCGGAAGGTACCAAGCTAGGAGGTTCAGGAAGGCTCAATGCCCAATTGTTGAGCGTTTGACCAACTCTCTCATGATGCACGGAAGGAACAATGGTAAGAAGTTAATGGCTGTCCGTATCATCAAGCATGCTATGGAGATCATCCACCTTTTGACTGATGCCAACCCCATCCAGATCATTGTTGATGCTGTCATTAACAGGTACATTTAGCTTGTTTGCTGTTAGTTCATCTGTTGTTTATGTCTTGCTCGTAGTTAAAATAATGTTTGTGTTGTTTGATAAGAGAATGCTAATTAGTAATGTTCATATTTTTATAA
This sequence comes from Artemisia argyi, assembly GCA_030686995.1. Lineage (NCBI taxonomy): Eukaryota > Viridiplantae > Streptophyta > Magnoliopsida > Asterales > Asteraceae > Artemisia > Artemisia argyi. The sequence continues at coordinate 33,699,461 of CM060695.1, forward strand.
AATGCAGTGGACCAAGAGAAGATGCCACCAGAATTGGGTCTGCTGGTGTTGTAAGGCGTCAGGCTGTTGATATCTCTCCTTTGAGACGTGTCAACCAGGCTATCTATCTTCTCACCACTGGAGCACGTGAAAGTGCATTCAGGAATGTCAAGACCATTGCAGAGTGCCTTGCTGACGAGCTTATCAATGCTGCCAAGGGTTCTTCTAACAGGTATAGTGTTCTATATGCTCAAGTTGTGTTGGATAATTGTTTAAAACTGTGGTTTGTTTTGGGGTTATTTTCTGATTATACTTTTGCATAGCTTTTATATCCCAGCAAAAAGGGTTTTGGAGTTTGTATGCAATACCCAATAGATAACTTTTGATTTGTGACGTGTTCTGTTGTTACCTAAATACATGATTAGAATCATTTGGGATTAATCTCAACCCAAATTGGAAGTCTCAGTTACATAGAATCATATTTTTTGCAGAATGCATTATAATCTCTATATCATATCTTATCACTAACGTCAAACGTTTGTTTGTTGTTTTGCAGTTATGCTATCAAGAAGAAGGACGAGATCGAGAGGGTTGCCAAGGCTAACCGTTAAACAAGAACTCATGCTGTTAGTGTACTCGATTTTGGTTGCTATGTTTTGGTATTTCATGGAAAACAATTAGTTATCAAAACTTATGGCTGTTTTTGTTTTGAATATTGAGTTTGTTATACTATTATCTGGTTTCCTTGTTACCAGTTAAATGTCTGTTTAGCGTTATGCCTCTTAGCATATATTTATTTACCGGCTTATCTACTACTTCAATATTGCAATTTTGTCATTTTTTAACTGCTTTTGTAACCAGTGTTTCAGTAGTTAGTTTTTAAGTGGCCAGTGACATATTTTCAAGTGATTCGCCTTTAGCCATTAATTTGGTTGTTTGTAATTAGCCTTTTTGCTTAAATGCATATACCACGTCTTTCACTATTTGAGTTGATGTAAAGGTGCATTGATTTTTGAACAATATAACAATTTGTCATATAGTTGGTTACTTACCCTCATGTTACTTTATGGTAAAAATGCAAGTCTATGCTTCTCTAAGCTAGAGTTATTACCGTATTAAGAATTCACCAATCTGATATTCATTCTGGTGGTATGTACAAAATAACTGTAGAGCCGATATAGCATCAGATTGTCTTATCACCTGGAAGAACTCTTTTTAATGCATGTGGATATAAGAGCACGTGGTATGGTTACACAGAAAGCTATAAAAAAGCTGTTGTTACGTCAACAATTTATGGCATTGGTAGCGGCTAACACCTATAATGCTGAACCTCAAAGTTATGGCATTGGTAGTGGCTAACACCAGTGCTATAAGTTAATGCTGGGCCTATTAACAACAATGCACTCCTTGCCTTCATAACGTACGTCATTGATGTTTTTGCTACAGAAGTTTTTAATCGTCTCTTGTTTGTGTTTTATTTTATTTTAGGTCTCCCTATCATTTTTCCTATTTTATTTTCTATTGGCTATCTATATACTAGCCTGTTGAGTTATATTTTATTTAGAAAAAATGTTCTTTAATAAACTTAGACTAGGCTGAATGGTATAATTTGGGGTTCATATTGTTCATCTCTCGAAAAAATTCTTTTATATTCATCAAGTATAACATCAATACAACAATTATGTAGTGATACATTTCATGTACTTTATCTGTGTAAAGAATTTTTCCTGTTGGTTGTCAATATTCCTCATCTTGTTGGCCATCTTGCAGCACTTCCTCATAATCTTTCTCAAGAGCTGCAAGATCTTCACGTGCCTCCGAGAACTCACCTTCTTCCATCCCTTCGCCCAAATACCAGTGCACGAATGCTCTTTTTGCAAACATCATATCAAATTTATAATCTATCCTGCTGAAAACCTGTGACACTGCTGTGTTGTTGCTGATCATACAAACGGCTCTTTTGGTCTTTGCCAAATCACCGCCAGGCACTGCGAATGGAGCCTGATAGTTGATCCCACACTTGAACCCCGTTGGACACCTTAAGAACACCAGGCTTATTTAAGATTTAAGATTATATCATAAAGCTCAAAAGTTTAATGGTGCAAATAATCATTATTTATAGTTTACTTTTCTGACATGAATAAAACTCACCAATCGACGAATTGAACTGATTTTTTGGTTTTGATCGATCCAACAGCCTGGTTAACATCCTTTGGAGCAATGTCTCCACGGTACATGAGGCAACAAGCCATGTATTTTCCACGGCTTGGGTCACATTTAGCCATCATCCTAGATGGTTCAAATACAGCCTTTGTGATCTCAGGGACTGAGCACAACTCATAGTGCGCTCGTGCAGATGAGATTATTGGTGCGTATGATGAGAGCATGAAGTGGATTCGTGGGAAAGGGACCAAGTTTGTTTGAAATTCTGAAATATCGACGTTCATGGATCCATCAAACCTTAAAGAAGTTGTTAAAGATGAGATTGTTTGAGATATTAAGCGGTTTAGGTTCTTGTAAGATGGTTTTTCAATATTTAACGCTTTCTTGCATATATCATATATAGCTTCGTTGTCTAGCTGCACCACGACATCCGTGTGTTCGATCATTGACTGAGTCGATAACACAGCATTGTAAGGCTCCACAACTGCAGTCGAAACCTGTGGTTTCATAATATAAGAAATATATTAGAACAAGAACTTGGGGTCTTTGTCTTTAATATTAGGAATGGTTACATGATTAATAAAACATATGTTGTCCGGCAAATGTTACCTTAGGAGATGGGAATATTGTAAACCCGAGTTTCAACGTTTTCCCATATTCGACTGACAAACGTTCTAAGAGCAATGATCCTAACCCAGAGCCAGTGCCACCACCCACAGCGTTAAAAACCATAAATCCTTGCAAATTACTGCAATCATCCGCTAATAATCTCACACGATCAACACAATGATCAATAACTTCTCTCCCAACTGTGAATACATCACCCACAAATTACACCCTCGTGTCAGCATAGAAGTTAGAACTTCAAGATATTATATTGCTTTGGCAATATATTTGCAACTTACCCGTGTAGTGTCCTCTTGCGAAGTTATTGGCTGCATCCTCCTTTCCGGCGATGAGTTGTTTGGGATTGAAGAGTTTCTTGTAACTCCCGGTTCTAACTCCATCGATGACCGTGGGCTCAAGATCAACAAACAGAGCCCTCGGGACGTATTTTCCTGAACTTCCTTCGCTGAAGAAGGTGCCAAAGGAATTGTTGGCCGCACTTGATGAGGTATTGCTACAAGCCACATATCACATATAATCAATAAAAAATACAACAAATGTTTTCACTTTCTAGCTATTCGTATCTTTAGAATGCTTTAACATGGCATGATACCAATATGCACAGTTGAGAGAAATAAGATACAGAATTAAGATATGCTGAGAATAACAAATACGTACTTAGACATACGGCCATCGGGTTGGATGCCATGTTCGAGGCAATAAAGCTCCCAACACGAATTTCCGACCTGAATGCCCGCTTGTCCAAGATGAATGTTTACGATTTCCCTCATTCCCCTCTCTTTCTTTTATGTTCTCTCTTAGAAACGATGTACTTATCGTTTCAAGAGGGAGATGGAAAAGAAAGAGAGGATCGTCAGAGAGAAATCGACTTGACTGATCAATAATGAAAACTGGTTGATGCTTATATAGGTTTCGTTGCAAAGGTGTGTTTGGAAAAGCAATTATCGTGGGCTACCTCTCGTTATATATGGAAATACATAGAAGGCTTACATTGTTGTTCCACAAAATTTGTGAGGTAAAACATTTGATCATTCTAAATGTATGTATTACAACACAATTTGAGATATCCATTTCTATACATATAGTTCTGTGTGTTTTCTTAATACTATGAACTTTATTTCTAAAACAATTAAACAAGTACAGTTAAACATGTGTGCATTCTTCTTACATCATGAGGATCCTTGTTAAGCACAATGACCATGGCTTGTTTTTAGACCGACAGGCATAGTGACAAAGTTAAAACACATTTCCACCTTACACATCAATGGCACATCAGCTTTCTCTCCCCTCTTATTTCCCCTCACTCCCTCTCACCTTTCACTAAAATACATACTTTATACAAATATACCTCACTAAATACCCCACACACACTCACAAACAAATTAAAAAACATTAAAACAAAGAAAATGGGCCCACATCACTCCACATACAACTTGGTGAACTAGTCACCTTATCTTTGCAAAAGATTCCAAAGTCACTCGTGAGATTGAAGCTTGTCATGGGGCTCACCTTATCTTTGGTGGTCACCGAATTCGTTTTCACGCCTTGGCCACTAGTGTTATATGAGTGACACAATGAAGTTAGAGAGTCTGGTTTGGACATGTTAAAGTGCTGAACCGAAAAAACGCAGTATATGTTCATTTATGGTACACATATGTTCATTGATCGATTGATAAACATATATGGGTAGGTAGGCAGATAGAGTCTGTTTAAGTATTATCGAAAAGCTTTGGGGTCCATAACCAAACCAAACCTTCCATTGGATCCTAGAGTTGAGTTCAAGCTTAGCATGGCTCGAGCTGAACTGCTTCATGAGCTTATATGATCCAAGCCTATAGGAGAACTTAAACACACGTGTTTTGTTCGTGAGCTTATATGATCCAAGCCTATAGGAGAACTTAGACACTTGTCTTTTGTTACTTCTACAGTAATTTGACTAACATTGATTATTTCTATTGACAGTAAACTAATATGGATAAGCTAATTGTCAGGACATAACTGTGTAAATCATCTTACTAAATATTCACATGGTTTGTAGATTCATCGTTGTATCTTCATTAGACATAAAAATGCACTTATTAGGAGCATGAACATTGACTAACTTTTGTTGTATTTGTGTAGATTTTGATCATATGTATATCGCAGCATGAATTTGTATCTTTATTTTCATAGACCATCTACATTGACCCGTTAAATACACTAAAAAAAATTAAACAACATAAAAATGTAGGAAACAAGAATTCTTCTGATCTTTCAAATTTGATATCTGATTTACGTCTTAGTGTGAGATCGAAATCAGAACTGTCCTCAAAAGGTTAGCCAAAAAGCTTACAGCACTATGATTCTTGAAACTACAAGAAAACGTCTATTATGCATGAAAAATTGAAAACTACTTATCCATCCAGAGTAAACTGTCATTTCTTTTTACCTTTTGATCTGTTTACCCTTCTTCCCCTTGCTGTTTCCCTTCTCTTTCTTGTTTTTAGAATTCGGAGTGTTACCATCACCAAGTTGACTTTCTAACTCCACTTCGACGAGTGCTTGATCACCTGTTTGTTCAACCTCGGTTTTGCTGCTGCTGCTGCACTCTGACGCTACTATTTGCTTCCCTTGCTGACTGACACAATTCTTCATTATAACTGAATGCTCCATTTTTTGTGGACTGAAAAAGACGCAAACAGCCGAGAAAAGTCTCATTTGATTTTAAAGTACACAAACATGCATATAAACACGTAAAGTTCATAATATTGCAAATCTAACCTTGGATCAAATGTGTCTGAAAGCGCATTGAGTTTACTATGTTCACCTTCTACAATTAACATATCTTCAACACGGAATGTTCCATTCTTAAGAGCACTCAATAGTGCGTGTACATTTGTATCCATTTCTTTCTGAAAACAAAATATATAATTAGAAGGTATCATAGTTTCGACCAATGATGATAAAACTAAAAGAATCACAATGCTCATTACTTTCATTGTAGATTCACTCAGAAATGTGCTCTGAAGATCTCCCTTCTCCCGATTTGTAGATTCGGATATTTCTTTCAGAGATTTCTCTTTTATTTTCACTCCCCCTTTGCATTTATTCACTGGATTCACGTTAAGATTAGATTTCACCTGAGATGGTGGCTCAAGAGCTGTCCCAACATTAACATTATGAGAAGAAATGTTGACGCTATGTGTATTCTTCTTTGGAAACAACACGCTCATTATCTCCTCTTTAGATTTGTTAAGGTCCACAAATATAGCACAAGGAGCATGGATTTTAGGACTCAAATCCCCTGGACACACAATCACAAGAGGATCCTCTACGCTCATAAACGCTTCTGCAACCACTTCTCGATTCAAATTTAAAGAACGACCTTTGCTTCTCCTTAAAAGAATAGAAACAAACTTCTCTGGAAGCAAAGCCGCGACATTGTCCTTATCCGATAGCAAATCAAGTAGTATTTGTGAGTAATCTGATTCTTCCAGAAAAATTAAAGCCAGCATCATAACTAGCTTCAATGCTAAAATTGGATGATAATATGAGTGATCAATTTTTGATCTTTTTAACCATGATATAGTATTGGCTCTACTGTTGAGGATTTTTTGGACTATGTTAACATAAAAGCTTATGAGATACTATGAAAATTTCGGATTTGGACTCAATTTAGTTGGGCTATTAGTAGAGTGAAGACGTGTAAACCATCCAGCAAAAGAAGACTTAGCAGTGTAAAAGGTTTGACATAACCAAGATAACACGAAAAGATGACGATCTAAAAGATACACGAAACTGTCTGGAGAAATGTAGTCAACTTCTCTCCAGTTGGCACTAAAAGTATCACTCAGAGCAAGTGTGAATTCTGGAAGAGCAAGATCCTCTCTAAAGCCAACATCCCTAAGTTTCTCACCAAATGACTTCCACACAGGTTTCCCTTTAAGCCTATTAATGATACACTCGTTAATTGCTACCCATGTTATTGAACCAAGACATGCCATCAACATCCTGCCGATTATCCAATAGGTGAAGTCCTTGCTAACATTTTTTAAAACAATCAAATTAAGCAACTTGACAGAAAGATCAGTCTCTCTTAAAGAAATCAAATCCCGAGACACTGATCTTCGTCGGTCTAACGGAAAAACAAGATCAAAATAATTTCCACTGATATTTATAAACCTTGCCATAATATTTTTGGAACCGGAATGAGGTTAAGATACTGGCAGCCAAACAGAAACATGGAAACCTCAAAAATGTGAAGAAGAGATATGCTTTGGTGAAAGGCTGAACCGTTTGACTTTAACTTGTATAGACCTTCAAGAGTTTTAAGAACCTTAATACACACAGCAATTAGTTCCGACTGCCAATAAGACCGCATAGTAGACACCAGTTCCATGATATCCATAGTTAAAAACTTCCCATCCCTACGAAGACTCTTGTGACCAGTGTTTTTTATCCAATGAGCATCCTTGTAGACTAACAAGTAAACTGTGTTACCATCTACATGATGTTTCCTCGCCCCAAAATAGATTAAACTGAATTCAACATGACAGGTGTGTTTATTTGGTTCTTTATTGGAGAAAATTCCAGAAACATTCTCCTTCCATAAATTCCAATAATAAACCAGGGTTCTAACAGAACACCGGTTCTGAAACATCATGTTCTCACAGTGCTTATTTATATCAGTTGGTAACTCGTCCTCCCACTCGTACTCCGAGGGATCTAGATGAAAATGAGCATCCAAGATTTTCCTAATCGACAAAATTTCTCCCCATAGACTCTTGTTTCTCAGAGAAGCGTTCAAGTCTTTTCTTAGTTCAGCCAAGCTACTGCGCTCATCTGAGAGTGCTTTAAGCTCACTACAAACGAAATCACAGAAAATGTCTGAATCCTGTTTTGCAAGCGACTTGACTTTATTACAATATTCTTCCTTCTGATGAAACTTCTTCAATGGCCAACCTTTGTTACCATTTCCCCACAATGAGGAAAGAAACACATACCAAAGCACCAGAACTGTTGCCTCCTTAAATTGTCCAGACTTCTCCAAAAGATCGGCTTCTTTTAAAACATCACCTAATGACCTTGCCAGCTCAGCAGCTTCACGAAAATGACCTGATTCTTCTTCCAATAATAAAAGGTCATCAAGACAGCCTAAAGACCTCAAGAATACACGTTTAGACTCCATAGAACAAAACGATCTGACAAATTTCATCATGGATTTAAGATCCTTATGCTCATGGTAATCGAGAGCACAATTTTCTAAGAATTCTTGCACAATTTGTCGTATTTCTTTAATTTTGACATTAACATGTTCTTTCCAGGATTCAATATACTGCAAGCCTTTATCAAAAAGTTTCGCTTTTTTGCAAACTGACAGACAGTTGGAAAACTTATCTCCCTTGGCGTAAGCTTCTGCTGCATCACTATAACAGCCTGATAGAGTGAAACACTCGGCTGCTGCATCAAACTTTCCACATTTGTACAAATAGATATTTCCTGCATAAACACAATGTTAAAAGTTACGTATAAATATTAATAAGTAAATGACTAGTATCGAACCCGAGACCTCGGGATTGCACACTTTACAAACAAGAATAAAGTAAATAAATATATATATGTTATATGTATCGTATATATATATTTATAAACACTTGAGGGACTAAATAATCGTTAATATTAAACGTAAGTATTAATTATTATTAAGGAACGGAAGAACGAGGACTAGGATGTAATTTGGAAGTCAAGAAGGATCTAGAACACCCTTTGGGTGCCTAGGCCGGTCGAACCCAACCCAATGTGGGTCGACCCATGCTTTCTTGTGCTCCAAGATTCATCTACTATAAATACAAGGCCTTGGGGTTAAACCTAATCATCTCTTGTGCACACACACAAAACCCTAAAGTTTTTCTTGTCTCTTTTCTTTCCTTGGCAGATCGACCCTCACACCCATAAGGGTTTAGGATCGATTTTTTCATAAGAAAAACTTGTGTTTTCGTTTACTTGCATAAACCTTTATTCGTTGGTAGTTTGTGTGTACAAGAACGAGGTAATTACTTACTTTAGTAATTATCAAGAGATCGATAAACAAAACGGTAAGGAGTTTATCATTGATCTATTTTACACAAGTTCAAGGTTTATTGAAGTACTTCGGGTATGTTCTTATTTATGTTTTAGTTATCTTTATACGTGTTATTATTGATCCTTGCTTCCGCGTATGTGCTATATTGATTGTCAGACTCTAACAGTGGCATCACGAGCCATGGATAACATGTAATTGATTACTAAAACGTAATAAAAATCAGATTTAATTGTTTTAGATACATGTTTTTTTTTCTAGGGTTTTTTCTTTAAATTTTTTTATAAAATTTAAAACCCTAACCCTAATTTAAGGGGGGGGGGGGGTCGATTTCCACTAAAAACCCTAATTAGGGTTTGTGGTTTTCTTGATTAAATTGTAATCACATAGAAACCCTAGGTCTTAAACCGGTTTTGTGAACGTACTTGTGACCTATGTGCTAATTGTTAGGTTTAATACATGACGAAACATGCATGTTAGTCATGGATCTTGTTTGTTTATTTAATTGTCACATGTTTTAAATAGATCTAAAATTGGGGAAGACTCCAATTAATTAATATATTAAAATCAATTTATATGCTATGTGGTGTGTATATTGATTTTGGCCTACGCAATTGATACGTCAATGTATGTGACTCTCCTCCATTAAGAGGAGAAGGCCTTAATTGATTACATGCGTTATAATACCTAGAATTGATTTTATTAGGATCTTTTTAATAAGGTTTGCATGTGGCTAATTGTTTCACGTTTTAATTATTAGTTGTTTATTTTTCTTTAAATTACTTGTTTTTATTGTTTTCTTAATTGTTTGACTTGATGTAAGCAATAAAAAGGGTGATTTTCATAAAAGAAAATAATATGGACTAATAACGGTGAAAGAAAAGTGATAAAGTAAGAATCTTGCAAGGTCTTAAGTGCCGATAGTGGTCCGATTCACACGGTAATCAGCTCCCAGGCGAGACTAGCAAAATTCATACTTTATTACATGATTTTGAGATTGAATCCATAAAATTTTGCTTGATTGATGTTTTGTACAAATATGCTTTTAAAATTAAGTCCTTTAAGACGATTTTCATAACCGTGATTTGAAGGCTTAGAAAAGAGCCTTAGAGTTTGCCTTGGTTATCACAATCTTGAATATGTCTTAAACGAATTACTTTTAAAATCATAGTTGTAGAAAGTCATCTTAGGGTTTGTTAAACCTCAAGTAAAACTTTGTGTATTAATTTCACGAATTGGTAATAAAAAGGTTTTGAAAACTTATGCTATAAAGATGAGTGCATGCATATTTATACATATTTTAATTTACACATCAAAATTAAATACCCTTATAATTTAAGTTACATGCCATCTATCTATAAGAAACACTTGGAATTTTAATTTAGTAAACGTGATACCTAGGCTAAATTACTATAACAAGGTAAAATTCTTTTAACGCGTGAGACCATAATTGTAATTTTATAGTTTCTAAGGTAGACGACTTAATTAAGTTGTGCGTGAGACCTAGAACTTAAGGCAAGAGATGGGATGAAACATGCTTACAAGGCAAATTGATGAATCAATTTGATATAATTCCCATAATGATCTAGGAATTGGAAATATTGTTTGCCAATTATTGTTCGACAGATTACTATCTTTTGTACTTTCACTTTTAGCAGATTAACTGATGTGGTAGAACTGTGTAAAGTTAGATCCTAGGTTTTCAAGAAAATTTTGGTGGTTATATGAATATAGCTAATGGGTATTTTATTTTCTTGAAGATATTTATTATCGAAAATACTAATGTTTGAACTTTTATCTGTAGATATGGCTCAACCCGATACCCCATCTGTGATTTCTGCTTTCAAGAGTCATCTTGAGAAGGAAAAACTGACTGGAAAGAATTTCAATGATTGGTACTGCTCACTTAGAATTGTCTTGAGGTCGACCGGTAAGATCAAATACTTGACCGATGAATGTCCAGCTGAACCTGCTGCTACTGCAGCAGAAGCAGTTAAGGAAGAATGGAGACAAACACATGCTAAGTTTAATGAGGTTGCTTGCTTAATGCTCACTAGCATGAGTGCTCAATTGCAAAAGAAGTTTGAGTACTTTTTCCCAAAAGATATGCTTGAAGTACTTCAGCAATCTTATGAGAAATCTCCTGCAGTTGAATTGTATGATGAACTGGACAAGCTACACAACTGCAAGCATGGTGATGGTAAACCAGTTGAAGATTATGTGACTGAGATGAAGGAATCTTTTGATCAGCTTCACAGAATTGGATTTGGTTACCCTGAGAATGTGCAAGTGCACTTGATCAACAGGGCCCTTAATAAGGACTTTGCTGGTTTTGTGCAGAATTTCAACATGCACTGCTCGGGGAAGACATTCCCAGAATTACTCGCATTGCTTGTTGATTATGAGAAAAGTCTACCAGCCAAGGTCAAGGCTCCTACTCCGCAAGTGTTGGAAATTCATGGTGGTAGAATCCAGAAGAAATCGCATGTGAACAAAGGCAAAGGGAAAGGTAACAAAGGCAAGCAGGTCATGGCCTATCAACCAGAACCCAAGATGAAGCAACATTAGCTTAAGCAGAAAAAGGTGAATCCGCCAAACAAGAAGGATCAGGCATGTCACCATTGTCATGAAAAGGGCCATTGGAAGCGCAATTGTCCTCTCTACATTCATGACTTGCGACTCAAGAAGCAGGGGAATGAAGCTGGTAACCCCAGCTCATCAGGTGCGTTCTTTATGATCGAATTATTCACTCTTACTCCTAAATTGAATTCATGGGTATATGATACGGGATGTGGCATTCATATTTGCAATACCTTGCAGGGGTTTAGAGTTGAGAGAAAGCTGGCCTATGGACAACAATTCTTGCACGTTGGTAACAGAGCGCATGCAGGAGTTGAAGCTATAGGAGTTTATGATTTAGTGTTGCCTTCGGGCCTAGTACTATCTTTAAATAATTGTCATTATGCACTGTCAATTGTTAGAGGTGTAATTTCATTTTCATGTTTGTTGAACCTTGGTTTTAAGCATACTATTTCTAGCAATGGAATTTCGGTTTCTTTAAATGGTGTTTTTTATTTTAATGCTATTGCTGTGAATGGTGTCTTTGAAATTGATATGAATAATAATGATAATGCTTTTGTTACAAATAATTCAATGTATAGCATCAACAATAAGAGAATCAAGAAAGGTCTGGATTCGTCTTATCTTTGGCATTGTCTCCTTGCTCACATTGGCAAAGATCGCATGAAAAAGCTGCAACATGATGGGCTTTTAGATAAGATCAATGATGAATCATTTGATAAATGCGAATCTTGCATTGCTGGGAAGATGACAAGAAAACCCTTTAAAAATAGGATTGAAAGGGCTAATGATCTACTTGGTCTTATTCACACAGATGTGTGTGGACCACTTAGACATGTGTCAAGGAGAGGTGTTAGCTACTTCTTAACATTTACGGATGATTACAGCCGTTATGGTTATGTTTATTTACATAAACATAAACATGAGGTATTTGAAACATTCAAAGTGTTTAAAGCAGAAGTAGAGTTGCAACTAGGAAAGAAGATTAAAGCTCTTCGATCCGATAGAGGTGGTGAATACCTAAGTCAAGAGTTTATAGATTACTTAGCAAAGGAGGGAATTGTCCAGCACCTTACTTCTCCATATACTCCACAACAAAATGGTGTGTCTGAAAGAAGGAATCGTACATTGCAAGATATGATACGATCTATGTTTAATCTAACAACTCTTCCTTACTCGTTTTGGGATTATGCCTTGGAATCTGCAGTTCGCATTTTAAATATGGTTCCAACAAAGAAGGTTGATAAGACTCCATATGAGGTATGGACTGGAAAAGCTCCTAACTTGTCTTATCTAAAGGTCTGGGGTTGTGAGGCGTATGTTAAACGTGACTCAGCAGACAAACTCCAACAAAGATCTGTAAAGTGCATCTTCGTAGGATACCCTAAGGAAACTATGGGTTACTACTTTTATTACCCAACTAAAAACAAAGTTTTGTTGCAAGGTATGGAGACTTCTTAGAAAAGGAGCTCATATCTCAAGAATTCAGTGGGAGAGTATATGATCTGGAAGACGATCATGAAGATGTAACACCTTCTAAAAACACTAGCCAACTTCCTGAAGAACCTGAAAGTTTAGGTCCTCCACCAGAAGTTGATGTGGTTCCAGTTCGCAGGTCATCTAGATCTGTGAAGGCTCCTACACGTCTATGTCTCAACATGGAGTGTGATGACAACTTGATAGGAGATCTTGATGAACCTACAAGTTATAAAGCTGCTATGAATAGTCCTGAAAAGGAAAAATGGCAGGGAGCTATGAATGGGGAAATGCAATCCATGAAAGACAATGAAGTCTGGGAAGAAGTAGACCTACCTCCGGGTGCCAAGCTAGTTAGGAGTAAATGGCTCTTCAAGAAAAAGACTGATACGGATGGCATTGTACACACCTATAAGGCCCGTTTGGTAGCTAAAGGCTATACTCAAACTTTTGGTGTTGACTATGAGGAGACCTTTTCTCCTGTAGCTGACATAAGGGCTATTAGGATTCTTATAGCCATAGCCGCTTACTATGACTATGAGATTTGGCAAATGGATGTCAAAACCGCCTTCTTAAATGGTAGCCTAGATAAAGACATCTATATGGCGCAGCCTGAGGGGTCTGTGAATCCAGAATTCCCAGATCGTGTATGCAAGCTTAAAAGGTCCATTTATGGATTAAAGCAAGCATCACGACAATGGAATAAGAGATTTGATAGTGAAATTAAGAAGTATGGATTCACTCAAAATCTTGATGAGCCATGTGTATATCACAAAGCTAGTGGGAGTAATGTAATTTTCCTTATATTATATGTCGATGACATATTGATCATGGGAAATGACATTCTAAGTTTGCAAAAGGTTAAGGCATATCTTAGAAGTTGTTTTTCTATGAAAGATTTAGGGGAAGCTGCATTTATTCTGGGAATCAAGATATATAGAGATAGATCTCGGCGATTAATTGGATTAAGCCAAAGTGCTTACATTGATAAAATATTGAAGAGATTCAGTATGCAAAATTCCAAGAAAGGATATTTGCCGATGCAAGAGCAACATGGCTTGAGCAACAAAGTTTGTGCTTCAACACCTGAAGAGGTGCAACGTATGAAAAGAGTCCCTTACGCTTCGGCTGTGGGATCTATTATGTATGCGGTGAAAAGCACAAGGCCTGATGTGGCGTTTGCTCAGAATTTAACCAGTCGATATCAGCAGAACCCAGGTGAAAAACACTGGACTGTTGTTAAGAATATTCTTAAGTACCTTAGGGCTACTAAAGAGATGTTATTGGTTTATGGGGGTACTCTATCTGCAGAGCTTGATGTAACAGGTTACTGCGATGCTTCTTGGAAAGGTGATAAGGATGATACGAAGTCTCAGACGGGTTATGTCTTTGTCATTAATGGAGGAGCTGTTGATTGGAGGAGCAGAAAGCAGAGTGTACTAGCAATGTCTGCTACAAAAAGTGAGTATATAGCTGCTTCAGAAGCTGCAATGGAAGCTGTTTGGATTAGGAAGTTTGTTTCAGGGCTTGGGGTTATGCCTTCGATTCAGCGACCTATAAAAATGTATTGTGACAACTCAGCTGCAATTACATTTGCCAATGAACCTGGAATCATGAAAGGCACCAGACATTTCCTGATTAAGCACCACTATGTCAGAGAACAAGTTGAAATAGGTGAAATCGAAATGCTCAAAGTTCACACAGATGATAACTTGGCTGATCAATTTACAAAGCCTTTACCTGGCACCAAGCTTTACAAGCATGCTGAAGGAATATGACTTAAATTAGCTGATAGTTTCATGCCCATTTGTGATTAGTATTTGGATAAAGGATGTAATATACAATTATTAATTTTTAATGAAATAAAGTATTGGTTATGTTTATTTATTCAAGTCTTAATAATATATCCTATATTTGCATGTTTAAGATCCATGAATAATTTATTATTCTAAATAGTCCGTTGTCGATTAATGATATGGGAATATCATTAAACTAAGACAATTTTGAGTATTGGTTAAGGATATACTTGAAAGTATATTGATGCGTAGTCATACCAATTTCACATGATATTCAATGAATTGAGTATTGGACTTATCCCAACAATATGAATTAAATTTAACGTGAGAATCATATTTAACAGTTATCCTCAGACTTGAGATACCAGATAAGTGTCATAGATGTAGTGCATTTTGTGGAGCAATCTACCGCTTACCGTAATTGGAAGTCATAAGGGTTGTTTTCAGAATGTTATAAAGTTCATGGGTTATTCTTGTAGTCAAGAGAGAATTCGTTCCTTCTGATTTGTTCAGAAGTTTAATACTGTTGGGCCTCTCGTAGGGTTGACAAAATGTTTGCGTGGCCACGCCCAAAGTCTATCTGGAATACGTTCAGATGTTTTGGTAATTTTGTTCAATCATAAAGAGACGAGAAACAAAATTTAATAAAGAACCTCACATCTTTATTAATGTAGTATTAGAGGCGAAAGAATAATAATAATGATGAATCATTAAAGGTTTTCCAGGAAACCTAGCTCAGGTCGAACTGGGGGCATTGGAGTGTTGCAAGACGCCAACCAATGTCATTTTACTATTAATAGATATACGAGTGGGAGCTGTTAAAAGTTACGTATAAATATTAATAAGTAAATGACTAGTATCTAACCCGAGACCTCGGGATTGCACACTTTAAAAACAAGAATAAAGTAAATAAATATATATATGTTATATGTATCGTATATATATATTTATAAACACTTGAGGGACTAAATAATCGTTAATATTAAACGTAAGTATTAATTATTATTAAGGAACGAAAGAACGAGGACTAGGATGTAATTTGGAAGTCAAGAAGGATCTAGAACACCCTTTGGGTGCCTAGGCCGGTCGAACCCAACCCAATGTGGGTCGACCCATGCTTTCTTGTGCTCCAAGATTCATCTAGTATAAATACAAGGCCTTGGGGTTAAACCTAATCATCTCTTGTGCACACACACAAAACCCTAAAGTTTTCCTTGTCTCTTTTCTTTCCTTGGCCGATCGACCCTCACACCCATAAGGGTTTAGGATCGATTTTTTCATAAGAAAAACTTGTGTTTTCGTTTACTTGCATAAACCTTTATTCGTTGGTAGTTTGTGTGTACAAGAACGAGGTAATTACTTACTTTAGTAATTATCAAGAGATCGATAAACAAAATGGTAAGGGGTTTATCATTGATCTATTTTACACAAGTTCAAGGTTTATTGAAGTGCTTCGGGTATGTTCTTATTTATGTTTTAATTATCTTTATACGTGTTATTATTGATCCTTGCTTCCGCGTATGTACTATATTGATTGTCAGACTCTAACAGTGGCATCACGAGCCATGGATAACATGTAATTGATTACTAAAACGTAATAAAAATCGGATCTTTAATTGTTTTAGATACATGTTTTTTTTTTCTAGGGTTTTTTCTTAATTTTTTTTTTTTTTATAAAATTTAAAACCCTAACCCTAATTTGAGGGGGGGGGGGGGGGGGGTTTCGATTTCCACTAAAAACCCTAATTAGGGTTTGTGGTTTTCTTGATTAAATTGTAATCACATAGAAACCTTAGGTCTTAAACCGGTTTTGTGAACGTACTTGTGACCTATGTGCTAATTGTTAGGTTTAATCCATGACGAAGCATGCTTGTTAGTCATGGATCTTGTTTGTTTATTTAATTGTCACATGTTTTAAGTAGATCTAAAATTGGGGAAGACTCCAATTAATTAATATATCAAAATCAATTTATATGCTATGTGGTGTGTATATTGATTTTGACCAATTTGACCTGTTCCCCATTAGCTAATTCCTTTTTATTGACCCAATTGACCCATTCCCCTTGCATTTGACCAGTTTGAGACCATATACAAGTAAAAGGGTCAAGTAGTGAGCATTAAATCTAAAGACAAGGATTTATGTTCTAAAAGAAAATTACCAGCTTTTTCATACTCCCCCAAATCACAGTAACATGAAGCGGCAGACTTGAATTTTCCAATAGACTCAAACATTTCTGCTACTTCTTTAACATAGCTTGAAAAAGCTTCATGATTTGTTTCCCGCATTTGATCAGCAGATGCTCTCAGACCAGAAGCTCTAGCGAGTTTTTCCCACATTGTGTCTCCAGCTCTCTCAAAACACATTGTGGCCATTACAAAATTGTTCTCATAAAGTAACTGAAAACCAAATGATGATCATGTCAAATAAGGTAATACTGTAAAATAATTAATCAAGAGATAACTAAAGCAAAATTTTACCTTGTGTAAAGCTAGTTTGAATAAAAACACATAGTATTTTGCTTGGGAAGTTGATATAGAATTTGTAAACCACCTCACTGTGAGGTGTGTGAGTCATTGTATGTGTGTAAAGCTAGTTTGAATAAAAACACATAGTATTTTGCTCCCACCACCTCCCTCTACTTCTATCTACAAACTCGCCGCTTTTAGTTTATTTATGTGAAATGATCTTTGTTAGATACCTAACAGGGAGTCATATTCAAATTTCATCAGAGACAAAGAAAGTCTCACCAGTTCCTGAGGCATAACTCAATAAGTGAAATCCTTGAACCAGAAAAGTAGATGATGGAATCAATGAGTACTGACAATAACTCACTGAATCCCCTTGATCTCTTCTACAATCAAGAACATTCTGATAGCAAAATATCTAAGTATCTGATATTTTAGGAAGTTTCTTGAGAAGATAAGTAAAAAAGCACTTATCGAATAAAGTCAGACAAAGTACAAGAGTTGGTATAATGGTGTGAACAATTGTCTACACTGTTTCTTAAAGTGAGATTGGACATATTCCAGTGATAGTTAGATGCTTGACACGTCCCTACTACTCCACAAGTAACTACTTTGTATTCTGCCTATAAAAGTCCTCTATAAGAACTAAGTCCTGTATATATCAAGTGTGGTTAGTATAATTCTTTCTTAAACACTAACTTGGGTTTGCGTTTAAGTTAAGTGAGAAGATCATCAAATCTTGTCATTCAACTTAAATTGTTATTTTGCAAATAACCTTAGTAAATTCTTTGATTTATTTTTTAAAGGAATTTAAACGTAGCAAATACTTATGTAAATCTTTCTTAACTGTTTATCTTTATTAAACATTTTAAACATACTTTGCTAAGCATGAAAGTTAATTAGATACCTTAAGTTCATCTCAACAACATATACTTAAGTTCATCTCAAAAATGTGAATACAAATTATAAGTCATGCAAATTAAGATCGTGATCATGACATGTGTTGGATGATGTGGTTCATACATTCACGCGCATCTTATGCTAAATGTCGATGTTTTCATGTAAATTGTTTAATCGGACCAAAACCTAAAAAACATTGCATTCCTCTGAGCTTATTAAAAGTATCAATCTGTTATTATCAAAGAGGGAAAACAAATCGAATATCGAAATTTCAACACTCGACAAATAAATTAAGCAGTATCATATTTTTAGTAAATATTCGTATCCTTATTATGCTAAATGAAATAAATAAAAAATCTAAACTCATTTCGTATTCTCCAAAAATGAAAAGCATAGACACAACAACATAATTTTATCCATAAATAAAGCAAATATTTTTTACTATTAAATAAATACTTTGTTAACGATTTTAACGATTTGTGGTTATCTAATCTAAATCAAAATCATTTTATTTTTAGAATGTACTAACTAGTTTCACACAAAAAAAAAAAAAACGTCTCTGTGTAAAAAATTACGGGAGTAAATCAAGCACAAAATCATATAACCTCCAGTAATAAACCAACTTACTGATCACTACAACCATTTACTATATAAGTCGTTCATAATGTGGAAAATAATTCATTGCAAACTGTTCAAGGAAAACACATAAGAACACCAAAATGTTTTCCGTTGTTCATTTGCTTCCATTGTTCTTCTTCCTCTGTGGGGCTGCTGCATACAATTTTCGGCCAACCTTCAATGTCTTGTCGTATGGTGCACGTCCCAGTCGTTTCACCGACAACTCCATGGTACATTTCATGTCATGTGTCTAATCTCCATGCATAACGGCAAATACTATCACATGTATTCTGTTTTCATTGTGAAATATTGTGCTATTTGTGGTATAGCCATGTGAAAAAGTTAACGTTCTATAAAAAATTTTTTTGTTTTTGTCCCACTAGACCAAAAGCATGTTTATAATTTTATGTTTGCTTTTGCTAGCCCGAAGGACTGAAATTTTTTTATTGATATTTTGCTAGGCGTTTCATCGAGCATGGAATGATGCATGTGCATCTAACACGGGTGGAAGGGTCTTAATCCCAGGTGGGAATTATATTCTTGGTGCTGTCGTGTTTAAAGGACCGTGTAGGGGACCGGTTGATTTTATTATCAAGGGAACCTTAGAAGCTTCAGATAACCCTGCGCATATGTATCTTGATAACTGGATAACTTTTAGTCACGTTGATCAGTTGTTGGTGACCGGTGGTGGGTATTTACGTGGTCATGGTAGCAGGGTGTGGTCGCATAATGATTGTGCCACCAATCTTGGGTGTAAATTGCTTCCTTTTGTAAGTTCTTAGTTCTTGTTTTCTCAGAAATTATTCGTAAATGATTTTGTACAATGGAATTCGAATAGTGTAGGTGTTACGTATTCATTATTTGGTTTAGTGTGTATCAAAAATTGTATGTTTGTAACGGATGTTAAAGGTCTATTGTGTCATGAAAAAAGAGTTTTGGCTGTTTTTGTTAATTAAAAGAAGATATTATACATTGTTTTTCTGTGCTTTTAGATATTATATACACAGATTTGCATATGTTTGTTCATTTTTTTTTGTGAGCTGATGTTTTGTTATTTTCTATGAACAGACGATGCGGTTTGAATTTGTTTCTAATTCAAGAATAAACAACATTCATTCGATTGATAGCCGAAGCGGCCATTTTTGTTTATTTAAGTGTGAAAACGTGGAAATGAGTCACATTTGGATCAGTGCCCCGTATTGGTCACCAAACACTGATGGCATCCATATCGGGTCCTCGACCCAAATCAGGATTCTGGACAGTACCATAATGACTGGTGATGACTGTGTATCAATGGTGTCGGGCTGCCAGGATATTGAAATCCAGAGGGTTCAATGTGGGCCTGGGCATGGTTTTAGCATTGGTAGCCTTGGTAAGTACAATAAAGAACAGCCAGTAAGCGGTATAGTTATACGGAACTCGAGTTTAAGTGGGACTCAAAATGGACTTAGGATCAAAACATGGGCACCATCCCCGCGTAGTCTTGCTTCGGATATTATTTTTGATAATATCTTCATGGACAATGTCAATAACCCTATTTTTATCGATCAACAATATTGTCCCCACAATCTTTGCAATTCTGGGGTAACTCTCTAAATCCAAATAGTTCCTTTTATGTTACAAAATCGATATTACTATTGTTTCTTAACACATATGTTTGTTTTTTTTGTAGGCACAATCAAATGTGCAAATAAGGAATGTTACATTTAGTGAAGTACGTGGCACGTCAAGTTCTCAGCTTGCAGTTAAATTGCAATGCAGCAAAAACGTACCCTGTGAAGATATCAAACTCAAGAACATTAACTTGGCATATCATGGGCCCGAGGGACCTGTTGCATCATCTTGCATAAACGCCGAGGGAAGGTCATATGGCTTTCAACTTCCTTCGGGTTGTCTATAGTCCATGATCTTTCTCTTCTTTGTCTTAGCACGACCAGAGAATGTCTTACACTTCTTTTGGGTTGGTTTAGTTGTGTAGATGATTTGCCTGCCAAGCTTAGAAATAATGTCGTCTATCTACATTATAGATCTTGATTTCATTTTGACTTGCTTAGAATAAATGAAATTGCACTTAATTTTTATCTTTGATGTTTATTTACATTTCCTATTTAATAAAGTGATCAACCATCATATTTACACTAACGATCATGTACGTGATTTGTATATATTTCTTCTAACACGTGAAATACATAAAAAGATTGATGTATAAACTCAAGAAATGAACAATATATATACAGCTAATATCCAACCAATTTAAGTGTCAACAATCGAGTAGCAAATTGATTAAAAATCAATTTTTCGCATGTATTAAACAATAAACAGCTCAAGTTTCGACCTTGCTGGTTTTAAAGGCTTATACTGGATTTGGGCCTGCACGGATTCTTATGTCTTGTTTGAGGCATGTTTAGGGCTAACAGAACAGGCTCCAATATAGTCCTTATGTTTGTCTCCAAAATCCAAATTCATGTCAATGACCATGGACTATCAAGATGTAAATAACGTTTAATCACAACAAGCATGGCGTCGGTCGGCCGCGTTGCGGCCTGGCGAGGTTATTTTTGCATTGTATTTGGTTTATAATGTTGTTTATTAAAGAATATCTCAGTTGCATTCTCTAGCTTCAATAAGATTTACGGACACAGGTTAGGCATGCTATACGTGAAGGATTTTTGCAATTTGTTGTGTGCAATTTGCTAGTAACTGTAATAGCCATTGTATTTTCAAAACACAATAGAATCTTGATATAATTAATCCATACATACAGTTTAAACAACGTATAAAATAATGGTACTTGCTTGTGCTCGAGTTTTCTCTGGCACATTAGCATCTGGAATAAAAAGCTGAGAATTTGTTGCGCGCCTGGCTTTCCGATATCCTCTATTTCCGATACATCGGCTGCAAAATTAAAAGCAATACATAAAACTGCAGTTCATGCAAAGACTGCACATGATGAACACTACCATTTGACCAACAGTTTTAGTTAGCACAAAAAGCGGCACAACATAAACCGCAAGTTAAGCATACACGTTTTTTGCAGCAAGTTAAACATATTGCAGGTAGACTTTAAGCGTTACACAAAAGATCAGTGCACTTTGTGGTGTTGACCAAAAGAAACCATATGCATTTTGTTATATCTTAGACTATTTGGCTAAAAATGGAAGCTAAAGAAAGTCTCTATTTTTGGGACATGTAATTAGCTTTATTAAATTGGTTTCTTTTGCCAAGCAGTAATAGAGAGTATTGTGAATGGTTTCTTTACATACAATGGCTAAAGTTGATTGATTGCAGTCATTAATTGCTGTTTAAATAAAGCAAGATAAGATGCTCTGTACACAGTCAAGTGGTTGTACATATCTTTGGTATTATTCTGTTGGATATGTCATGCAGGCACCAATAATTTTTTTTTTTGGTGATGTGTTTTAATTGTAATGTTTGCTATTGTTGTCTGTGTTAGTAGAAGTTTATCTAGGTCTGTAAGATATTGTATTCAATCAAATTGGCCATTTGTGTTATGTAAAGTTGCGGAACTTACTTATTTTATTGTGATTGTTAGTTCATGTTTATGTTAAGTAAATGATCGTCGCGTACCTTTTTGCTTCTTTGGGTCCGTCGGTTCGCTCTGAAACAACGCGCGCTTGACTGAGTTGCTTTTCCCCTCTTCCTCCATCTTTTGGCCCGGATCTTGTTTGGTTGCTACTGTGACAGGTAGTGGTGGTGTTGCTGTTTTTTACAAAGGGAAAATGAATATCTGCATTTGTGCGAGTTTTTTTTCAATAAAAGAAGGCATCTAGTCAATCGGTGCTACCTGGTTTCTGTTCTGCTGCTGCACTTGGTTGCTCGTGAGCTTCAAACGATGTCATGTTTACTCCTGCAGGTTCTACGTTTGTTGATGAAAGGCTTGCGTTAGCTGGACCAAATAAGGCAAAAATGAGTAACTAAGTCAAAGGTGAACGATGCAGATAGTAGTATAATTAGGTATTGGAAAGGCATAACAATGTAAAACCAATAAAAATAAAAGACAGGAACAAACTTTGTAGGATAGTTTCTGATTCAAGCGTTCACTTGTACGTCGACATATTGGTGTTGAAGAGCATGAACTACCTGCAAACGGCACAGGTATACCAATGAATCTATGGTTGACACTTCTAGTTGAACAGGCTGAATAGCATTTAAGAGGACATATTATTTATAATTTATATATACAACTTACAATAGGAGTAGCCATAGCGTTCGTTGAAAAGACATATGTCATTGTCTTCTATTTCGGATAACAATTCATGGATATATCCTTTATGAGGAATCAGAAAAACATGTTGCAGAAGAAAGATGTTATCAGTAATTTATAGGCTGAAACTCATATAACACCTTAAAGTACCTAATAGTCGTATTTTATGCACATGTTCTTTACCAGCAAACAAAGGCTTTCTATTCATAAGTTTCAGATAGATACAAACAACAGACTACATGTCTACTGCAGCTGAATAATCAGCATTGTGCACAAAGTGAACACGCATAAGTTAATATACCCTGAATAGTCATAGGTAAGCACAAAAGTAAATAAATGAATGAATCAAACCCATGGCTAAAGCTAAACGCGAAAATGACAAAGATTGATATCATTTGTAAGTGAACCTTACCATTAGACTATTATAAACAACATCAAATCAAAAAGTTTATAGCGATATGTAGGGTAAAGCTAAAGGCTCTCCCAACAGCCTTATAAGTTTTTATTTAAAACAGGAAGAAACCTCGCTGGATAGGTACCTGCTGATTCGATTGTTCAGGTGCACTTGCGTGGACTGGTGGTGAAGAACATGCAGCACCTGTAAACATCAGAGGTATACAAATGAATCTACACATGACAGTTCTATCGCAACAATTTGAACGGCATGCAAAAACACATATCATTTATGATTTATATTTATAACTTACGATAGAAGGCCGGAGAGCATTCGGTCAAATGACATATGTCATTGCCTTCTACCTGGCACACAACAACTGATCGGCTCTAAAAGACAACATAAAGAAAGTGTCTTAAGGTCAATTTATTTTGCAAAGAAAAAATGCAATGATAACTTAAAGAAATGCAACTAACATACATAAGACATTCCTTAACTGCAGCAACAGACCACTTATGTAGATCACTTATAGTAGATTAATATAAATGATCTCTAGAAGAGACAGTTACTGGTTATTCGTAAAAATACTTGCACAAATAGCTATTTGTAACCACTTGCCTGTATTCGAAGCGAAAGTGTTTGCTGGTGCCTGGTTTTTCATGCCTAAGATAGTAGCATCCTTCAGTAAATTAAAATAGATAATTCACAAATCAGGTGGTATCCAAAAAGGAGAAAGAAGTAATAACAACACTGTAATTGTTCAATACAAAAAAAAGTGACTTCACTTGCCTGAGGCTTATGAGCACATACTCAAAACAGAAACTCACCCAAAACCAACCCAAAATCTGAACACAATGTAAGAAGAGAATTCATTAAAAGCTAAACACTTACAACATTAATGTCTACGGATACGCGCCTTGCTGATACGCTGAAGCTCCCTGATTCCCATATCCAGAACCCCACAGCTCCCTAAGACATCAGCAACACAATAAACACCTTACCGTTAATAATCCATCCTACCAATTCCGCAGTTGAGCCGGTCGATTCCTGCAAAAACCCAAAAACAAATTTAGGGTTCCATTTTACATAATGTACAATAGCGCAAAAGTTAATAGCCAGAAAAAAAATTAGAACAACAAATCATAGAAACTTTTATTTACACATCTTTATGCAACCCATTCTTCTCCAACTGATGCAAAACGCCTTTGGCCTTTTCATAGGCAAATCTCGAACTGACTATCCTCTTAACAAAACTAAGAACCCACATCACCAATGACAATTAAAAAAAACCTTGATTTTTGTAAAAAGAAAAAATTTTGAACAATGATTAGCAAAATGAAACACAAACTAAACAATAATTGTAAAGAGGGGTTTATTACCTGATAAGAATCAAAGAACATGAATCGACCATAATCGGCACCAAGAAACCCAAAACTGTCTGATTTGATTGTGCGTCTCTGTGTATTAGACCGGCAACCAAAACCCCAAAATTGAAACCCTAACCCTCGCGTTTGGATGATCTGCTGTATGTAATGCGTGTGTGTGTGAGAAACCTACGAAACACCGCATATGAATGTTCTGGATTTCTGTGGTATCATTGTTAAATAAACTAAACCCGCATTTGGATCGCGTAGTGTATGGATCGTTTGTGATGGATCAACGGGAGCCCAGAGGGCCCATATATTTTTTGGCGGGAAACGGGAGGGGCAAAACGACGCCGTAACTAATGGGATTTAATATATATTGATAATGTGCTGACTTAATTATCTATATATAAAGGAGGGTCTAAATGACGCCGTTTCTTCCCTGGGTTTCCCGCCAAAAAAAGTGGGCTCCTTTAGCCTGGTGGCTTTGGTCCATTTGCTCCCGTTTTTGTCAAAAAGTCCACACGTATATGATTAGATAAACCTAAAAAACCATCTTCAGGAAGAACCTCGAACATCATCTTCGCCGATTAACAGCCTATCCCCACAACCCACTAGCCGATCTCAACTAGCCGACCACCACCACAAGCCTGCCACGACCTGCAAATGGAGCACCGTAAAACCACCAGCCAATTGTTTAGGTATTTTTGAAGTTCTTTTGCTAAATCTATATATTTTCGAAGTTGGGTAGGTAATCTTTTATAGATACGTATATTGTTTTTACATATTTGAGTTTTTCTAACATTAGTTACAATATTTTTTACTTTTGATTTTGCTGCAAGTATTGTCGCCGGAATCCAGTGCCGCCACCGTGGGAATCTGCGCCATGGCATGTAAGTTTATTGATCTGAATTAAATAATTGATTTTGGTTTTTAGATGCTTAATTGTAAATTATTGGTATATTGATTTGGCTCTTAGGGTTTAAGTTGGGAGAAATTGGGGATTACTGAATTGGGTTTTGTTATTTGGTTAGGGGGTGTTTCGATTAGCTTATTTACCCGCTTATGAGCTTTTTTTTATTCATGAGCACTATTTTTCTGTCGCTCGACCGTTGTTAGTCCTAGACCACGACCATGTTAAATGCGTTTAGACAAGTGATATAAAAGTGTACATTATATTGTTTTGCGACGAATAATTAGAAAATATAACTAACTGTTTTTGACAGGTAAACAAAATAGAATTTTCGTCCAGTATAGCTAAATTTATCCGCCTAAGATTACTTTGCTGATTCGTGTGTTTTGTGTGGACTGTAGGGACTAACCACGATGCGTGCCAACCAGATGTCATGGTTGAAAACATTTTGAACGAACAACCTCGCAATGTAGCACCAACATCAGTCACCTATCCCAAGGTAATTGTCTTTTTTCCATCACTTTCGTATGCTCATAATTATCTGCCTCCTTTGGCCAATTAACTTTCAGCTAGACTCATCAAATTTCAAGAATCTCTCCACTGCATTTGATCCCTACAAGTAAAACGCAGAAATGCAGCTTTTGTGTTGTATCTTATGTGTTTAGCTTATTTGTTAATGAAAAAATAATTTGAGAGGTGATTCTGTTCAATGTGTGTATTGCCGAATGTTGATACTCAGTAGGTTGCTTTTTGTCATTGTTTCTAAGGTTAAAATGTATTGAACTACTGGATGAGAAGTGATCAAACAATATGATGGCCTGTATTTTCATTGTGTTATGTCGCGGTCTTGCAGTTCAAATGTTTTACGGCCTTCTATTGGAAGTGGCGCTGACGCCAATATTTGTTTGTACAGGTGTGGGTTATACTTGGCAGGCACAACTAAAGTTGCAGCCATAGTGGACGTATCCGGTTTTTCCGATTCTCGGCCTATCTCAGGCTCATAGACACGGTAAAGTTGAGAGAATAGATAGATGTGAAATATATGTGCCGTGTCACAGATTTCTGGAACAGTAACGTTGTTTCTAAATGAATGATCGTAATATTTTATTCCCGGTTTTGTCAAGTCCACTAATTATATGATGAAAAGATGCGATGATAACCTAAAACACCATTCTGTTATCTTGATTAGTTAAAAAAAACTGAATAATCAACAATAACCGACTATTATATTCTAATTTTACAATCACTGTGATACCTATCCACCCACTCTTAGTTTTTCAGATTTACTTTATTCGTCTATTTATCATACGAGCACTTTGATGTTTTTTTTGCAATACTTTAAGTTACAATGCTGATGCACATTTTCATTAGATTTTTGAAATCCAAATTACTACTAGGACTCTGAAATTCGTGTGGTGCAATTAACACTTTGCCGGGTCATGGATACAGCAAAACAGGTCACAAAGTTTGGAAACTTGAACAACTTCTCGATGGAATTTGAAATGGGTTATACTATAAAAACGGGGGGACAAGGGTGGCAGGCCCCTTGTCTCCCCTTTTTGTTCCTTATTTTTTTCCAGCATAGCCCAGTTTTTGTTCCGTATTTTTGACAGTTTTAAGAGTTTGACATATTGAACTTTATATTTTCTGTTCCGCACTTTCAGGTTTATAGCTTTTTGATATAAACAAAATAATAAAAATAAAAAAAATTAAAAAAAAAAACCCACCCCCGTCTTTATAAAAAAACTACCAATGTCTTTATAACGTGGGCCTTTGAAATTTTGTTTTGCCAACTAGTTATAATACCCGTGCACGCACCGGGTTTTTCCAGAAAAATTTAGTTATATAGTATTATCGTTTAAAAACAGAAAATCTTATGTGTATTTTTAAAAGTTAGAGTATCAACATGTGCGAAAGTAAGAAATAGTTAGCAGAAATTGTAAATATAACCGTGGCATCGACCTTGTATTTGATTCTTGATCGTGTCTCCTTATAATGTTATTGGGTCAAAGGTTCTTTGATCACATGAGTTTACACATAAATCAAATTTATTTTAAAATTTTTGTTTACTATATAGATATATAAAAATTTACCCGTTAAAATTATGATATAAGTACAACTAATAAGTATGCATAAGTTTTTCATTATGTATTAATATCAATTAATATTTTGTAAAAATTTTATTGGATGAAAGATTAACTTTGTTTAGCTGACATAGATGTTAATGTTGAGGTTGATCTTGTTGTTTAACTTTAACTATTGATATCATGTTGTACAAAATGTGCGAGTTTAGTAGCACATAATGAGCGTTGATGGAGTTAAAATATACTCCGTAAAGTTTTTTAAAAATGTTTTTCCGGATATCCGTATATAAACTTTAAATAATAAAAGCTGAACCCACATCAGCATAAGTAGTAACAGACCAGTGATCCTGTAAGATTTCGTGACCACTATTTCTACGCACACCCCTACTCTTAGTTCGCACATCTAAATAGGAAATACAACAAACATCAAAAGACAGCTAAACAACAAACAACGTACATGTAACACCTCCAATTTTAAAATATTTGCAGCGGAATAAAGATTGGGTGTTACTTCATAGCTTACAGTTTTTCAGTAGAAAATGATTTTCAATTTAGTCATTTTAAAACGTTTATCATTCGAATTTTATAAATATCATAGTTTTCAAAATGAGGTCCCAGTGGTTTTAAAGTTTGTTAAATAAGTTTTCGAATGATAGTTAAATTTATAGCCTTTGTAAGAATCCATGCTCCTCTGTACCATCATTGCTCATTATGGACCTGAGATAAACACATGCTAAAAGTGTCAACACAAAGGTTGGTGAGTTCATAGAGTTTATAAGTATAGTAGTTGATTTTCAAGAATCAAAAGAGTTTGTGAGTTTATACTATTCATAATAAACGATTTATTTTTAAAATCAAAGTGTGAGAAAAATCCATAGTGTTTATAGTCAAAAGCAGTTGATTTATCAAAATCAAAGTTAACATGAAATAGTTTGTTGGTTTGCCCTAATTGGGTCAACACCAAAATAGTTTGTTTTTGCCAAGAAATAATGATTTTCTGCTATATAGTGAACACAAATTAGTAATTTGATAAAAATAATGAGCTACGTTGTTATACGCCCACAACACTACAACCTGATTTCCCTAAGCCTCATGACACTCATCCGATTAACAGATCTCATCATAAATGATGGATAATAGTAACAAGGGCCCTCGGGATAGGTTCTTGCCAGTAACCTATTAGATTTCAAATAAAGTGCGTTTGGTAGTTTTCTCCAATGCCCAAACGGGGATTGTTAATCCCTAATAGATCTATCCACAATTATTTACGTTCACCCTCTGGGTGACTAAGGCTCATGATATGAGGGACTTTTGGCAATAGTAAACTTAGGAAATAGAAATCAGATATAGCATACAGTTGAAAAGTTACTTGTAAACATGTTTATAGCAGTTATCTCTTCATGAGATAGAAAATGTATAAAATGGTGGGCTATGGTCCCACAGTAATTTGTAAATAGTTTAAAATACTTATGAAAGTAAAAGTAGTAGTTGAGCATGTATCTCCCCAAAAACATTTATAAAACATTTATAAAAACGGGGCTAAGAACTCACAGTAATTTGTAAAAGTTTAGAGTATTTGAGAAAGTAAAAGCAAGTAGTTGAGCATGTATCCCCCTCGCGAGGTTTATAAAATGTTTAAATAAGTAAAAGCGAGGCTATGAACTCACCTTAAGTGATACTAGGAATGATGAAAGTAAGTGCGAGTGAGAGTATGAGAATGATTTTGGAAGCGTCCTTAGTACGGAACCTGATAAATAAATTTATCTGAGAATCTAACCAAATACTATTTGGTAAATGAATAACGATTAATGAATGACGATTAATCGTTATGATGAAAGGATGATGAAATGGTTTTGTGGCAGAGGTGGCTTGCGTGGCAAAACGCTTAAGGTTCAACAACAAAGTTATATACTATATAATTTGTCCGTTATGTATTACTTATTGCTTTCGTGTAGGTTATTCGTTAACGATATATATATATATATATATATATATATATATATATATATATATATATATATATATATATATATATATATATATATATATCTATTTCATGTATATAAGTTTTATAAAGTAACCCGAGCCGTTTAAAGTGTTAAAATATATTCCCAAAATACTATATGTTTATTGTGGTTAAATAATATATTAGAATAAATATATTATTTATAGTTTATGCCCATGTGGTCACCAAATGAAAATATGTGTTAGACAAATCTATTTAGCGGGAAAAAAATGGTAAAAATAATATAAGCTGTTTAGATTTATAAAAGTTTTGGGTGGAAAACGTTAAGTATTAAACTTGAGGGCTGAAATTGTAACAAATAATATAAGTGTTTTAAAAGTTTTTATATTAGTTATAAAACTCATAAAGATTTTTAAAAAGAATATAAATTTTGTCCAAGTTTAAGGGTTCATTTGTAAATATTATATAATATACTAAAGGGTAAGAGGTTACTGTAGCAAGCACTGTGCTTGCTACAGTTTTTTTTTTTTTTTTTTTTTTTTTTTTTTTTTTTTTTTTTTTTTTTTTAACAGTCGTTAGTTATTTAACGGCTGTTAACTAACGACCGTTATCTTTAACATTTTAAAAAAAATTTGTACGCACTTTGTCTTTCATCTCAGTGGTTCATTGCAAATTTAGTCCTCAAATAATTTACATAAATGGTCTTTCATGTTATACATCAATTGCAAAATCAGTCCTAGGTAACTAACTTCATGTTAAGTAGCTAACGGCAACAAAAGAATTCCGCAGCAACGCGCGGGTACCAAACTCGTTAATACTACGTATGAGTTAAAAAGGTCATATAGGTTTTTAATAAAAGATGACTAGATACTCGAATTGAAGGGACTAAAATTGTTAAAAAGCAAAAGTTGTAAAAGATAACAAAAATCAAAATGCCAGATGCCAGGGTTCGAACCCTTTGACCTTGCGCTAAACAGCCCAACTCCCCAACCATTATGCTAACTCAACTTGTTGTGTTTTAATACCCAACGATTGGTTTATATATACTTATGAGTCTGTGTTATATTTTGCATGACTACGTATAATACAGTGTATGCTTGAGTTGTGTTTCATTCTCTTGAAGTTGTGTTAAGTTTTGGTTTTAACTAGCTCAGCTTAAGCTGAGTTCGACATCATGCAGCTCAAGCAAAAATCGAACACTTATGAGTAAGTATTTCTTTTGTTTTCCAGGTGACGAAAATGTTTTTCCATGTACACGAGTATTCCAAGTTTTTCAAGTTAGGTACTTAGTGGTTTTATAGAAAATGATTAAGCTCGAATAAGCTATGTGGTTTATTGAGCTTCTCGACCAAAATACAAACGAAGGCAAAATACTTTTAACCGATTACATGTGTAGTTTTGAAAAGCTCATAAACTTAATAAGTACGTTTTATAATTTTGCAAATAAGCTTCGCGAGCCACAAAAATATAGTAGGTTGATTGTATGCAAGTCCTACGTGCCAAAACTTACATTTACGTCACTATTATGTTTTCATGCATGCGAATGTATAAATGTTTTTGCCACCAAAGCTATATGTTTTAACAAGTTTAATTGTTTCATGCATGCGAGTCGATCTTCATCAGTTAAGAACTTATTATGGTTTCAAAGACTTCTTATACGTTTTTATGTGGTTTGTTTGTTGATTTACTTTGTTGCATTGCCACGCAAGAAAAATGAGATGCCACATTTAGTCTTGGAGAAAGAGTAACGATGGTGATAATAATCAAGACGAAGCTGAGTACGATGGAAAGATATAAGACAACATGTAACAAAAGTATATATACGAGAGAGGACTTACGACACCATAAGTGGTGGTGGGAAAACGAAGACGAATTGCGAACGAGAAACGAGCTAAAGCAACTCGAAGGTGACACCGACACAGATACGAGGGCAAGGCTCGCGCGCTGTCCCTAGGTCACGACTCGAACTCTTATAACTCTGGCCATTTCTTTCCTCGTTCACATCATCAAGGAAAGGAGTTTGGAAAGTATTTTTGGAGTGTGAGATTTATTAGTGGTTGTGTACACGTATAGTGATATTCATGGAAGCTAGTATTCATTTGTTTTGTGGTTTGAGTTGTTGTCGTGGGTCAAGAGAGATCGAAGAATGAGAGATTGTGCATTGCTTTTCGAATTGCGATGGCAGCAAGGGGGGCGGTTTGCATGGGTTTATATAGGGAAGAATGAGCACATGTTAAGTAAACTTGAGTTGGAAAGTTGGCAGTGAGTTTCTGGGAAAACAAGGAGTAGAAGACGACTTGGTCTTTGGTGGCAGTCGAATATGAGAAAACAAGAAGCAAGTGACAAAACTTGTGGTGTGAAAAGGAGTAACTGTGAATGAGGTGTGAATGTATGCATGAAAGGAGATAGAGTGCATGTTAAAGGAGAGTCAACATGCCTTGGTGTATTGGCAGCGAAAATGAGGGAAATAGGAGAATGGAACAGGGAGTAATGGCGTGCAAGTCAACAGGGAAAAACAAAAGAATTGAGTGTGTAAGTGGTAGTGTAAGATGGAATTATTGTCCTTGTTTTTGGAGTGTCGACCCAAGCAAGAAAGAAAGAAGAGAAGTGATGTTGGTGATGCCTCGAATGGCAGCAAGCAAGAAGGTGGCATACAAATCAAATGGGATTGTATGTGTGCATGAATACTGTGTAACGTAGGGGGTATATATGTACAAGTTGGTGAATTTGTTTCGAGTGGCAAGAAAGAAAAGAAGAAAAGGAGGAAGCATGTCATTTTCCTTGGCACTATTTTACTGTTTTCCTTTGCGTGTAGTTTAGGAGAAAACACAAGTCAAAGGTGTCATAAAGTGTATGTGTATTATTTAGTTACCAAGGGGAGTTTGTTGTTTTTGGCATGTCGAGGAAGAAGCAAGAGAAGAAGAAAAATGAGCAAAACATGTACTACTTATGCAATGTCAGAGATTTCAAGACTTTAGTTTGCGTCTATGACATTCCAAGACTTTAAGAAGATGTATGTGTGAGCTTAAAATGAGGATGCATGTCTTTGTGATAGATTCATATGTCGACAACCATTTAATTAAGTACACAATTTGGAGAAATGCATAGGACTTGGTTTATAGCTGATGAATGTCGACTTCTAACATGAAATGATACTTGAAATATCATTTAGAACTCATAGAAACAAACCAGGTTTAAAACGATTGAGTTTGTGAAAATATATATATGTCGACTAGGTGCTCAAAGGCCAAACACTTTGCCTCTATTAAACGTATCAAACATTCGTCTTAGAAGCTAAATCCTGGCACACTAGTTCTTTGGTGGAAGGATAAATAGGAGGTACAAAAATATATACATGTCGTGTTTAGAATTTGAGAGAAAATGGGGCGATTTGGAGGGGCTTGCTCGACTGAAAAACTGAAAATAGAAATGTGAATTGGGCTTGTGTTGGGCTGATGAATAGTAGCTATGGATTTGATTTGGGCTGAAAATTAATTAAGGAAAAATTAAGATTCGTTAAGATATTAATATTTCGTTAAACGTGTCGAGAACTTGATTCGTCATTCGGTGATTTATATGATAATATTTTCATGTTAAAATAATATAGTAAAGAAAATTTTAATTTTTCCCGTAAAAATAGTGATTAAAAATAATGACGAAGATTAATTTATAATTAAACATTTTTAATTATAGGGAAAATCACGGGGTGTGATAGTACACGTATAACACGGCACGACACGATTTACGAAAACACATAGATGAAACTGAATAGATGCACAAAACACATAGACGACAACCAATAGATGCAAACACAAACACGATTCCAATAAAAGAAAGCAATAAAACGAAGATGAAGCAAAAGACAACCTATTTTTAGCTACAGGTAAGAAGATTTCGGCAAAAGGTCGAGAAAAGGCAGAGGAAAAAGATAAGTATAAGGAAAGCGGTGACCTCGTGAATGTAAAAACCAAAAAGAAGAAGAAGGCTTAGATCATGGGCCTGGACAACACGCATGGGGCAAGCCCAAAAACCGGAAAAACCTAAACGACATGGTGTGCGTCGTTTTGCGACGCTGCGTTATATATATAGTAATAATTACATGAGTCGTTATAAATACAATCGCGTATATTTATTTTCATATCACATTAACTCGTACTTACCATTTGATATTTATATTACCGTTAACATAGATAGAATTTGACGTATGTTTATATTTAATGTACATAGTAAAAAGATATTTTAATAGATGAAAATTTAAAACTAATATTTATTTTAAAAGTATTTAACGTATATTAAATTGTAACTTGTAAAACGACACTTAGCTTATTTGAATGAAATTGTTATGGATTGTTTAAATGTGTATATTTATTTTAAATGTGTATGTATTTGAATGTGTGCATGCTTATGTCAATTTGTTCCCGAATTTCTATATGTTAATTTGTAACAATTCGCAATTTCAGGTTAATTTCTATTCCCGGAAAATTTCACTATTCACTTTTACTATTCATTTTTCCCGAAATTTTCCCGAAACTTGATTTTTGTTTCTTGGCCTCGAGTGATAAATCATTTTCATGACAAATTAAAAGTTTGACATTCATAAGCTCATTTTCGTGAAAGTTAATAAGGAATTACACGTTTTAGGGTAAAACGTCATTCAAAAATTCTACGCACAACGAAACTCGACCGCGTTAAGTGACCCCACATCAGAAAAATGTTTGACACACTCATGATTTATTTGAGAATTAATCGTTACTGAGAAAAACATGACCAAAATAAGCCTCGGCCGTGAAAAACTGGAATTTTCAGTTTTTAAGCGTTTTTACTCAGCCGTAACCTTAGCCTATACCTGCACCGCGTTTCTAATACGATTTGAGTTTTCAACTTATTAGAAAAAGTCAACATATTTTTCCCTCCTCCTTTGACCAAAAATCATTCCTTGATTTTATAAGTCATTCCTTGATTTTTAGGCTTACGGTTTGATGTCTAAAAGACATTTAATACCAACCGACACTAGACTGAGCCCAGTCTAGACATTATAAGTCATTTTAAATCACTGTTATCCTATTAGAAAAGTAACATTTTACTTTTCTCAATTTTACGCAATATTCATACATTTTACGTATTACGCGTTTTAGACCCGTGTTTCCAGTTTTAGCAGGGTTTTACCACCCAAATGGATCCTACCAATCATTTTATATTTTATTATGGAGTATTTTGACAAGTTTAATCATTCCTCCAAGTTTCGTATTTTTACGATACCCGGTTTTACGTTTCGTGGCTTAACCATTTACGGTTAGCATTTCACGGAGTCAAAACTTACTACATAAGCTAGGATAATACCAACAAAAGACCAACACTTCCTCCCCAAGCTTGTGAACCGCCTCTAGGGGGGGGGGGATTCACACTTGTGGCAAGATCTCATGCTATGTGCTCTTAGATCCTTACATGTGTTCAACTTGGTGAGCAAGTGTTGACAAGTCAATGGAAGTAACCTCCTCTTTGGCATATAAATAGCCCTCTCCCCCTCCTTATTGTACGCCACACATAACACACACATTCATCCCCTCCTTAGCTCATTTGCTTCCAATTCTATGCAAGAATCATGTGCTACAACAACACATAAACTCTAGTTTGGTTTTGATTCATCAAACTACTTTCAAACCCTAGAAACTTTGGTGATTTCTCTTGAGTTTGAATCCACTCAAGTCACCTCAACTTTCATCATCTCTCTTTCAAGAATACAAGAGTAGAAAGATTGCATGAAGTGAAGTAGGGTGAAGCTAAAGTCTATCAAAGTCCTTACCTTACATGTTAACTTACCTTTCTTTGTAGAAAGCCAAAGTTGTAAGCCAACTCTAATACACTTCCTTGCTTAAATATCATATTCATGTTATTTACATATCATTCATGCTATATTTTGTCTTGTGATCATGTCCATGATGTATAAAAATGGGTAAAACAAGTTATTACAAATGATTGTTAACTTATGTTATTTAAACAAGTAAACTAGTGACTTTTATGGAGAACCACGACCAAAATAGTACAACTATGATATTTGACACTTACTTACTGTTAAAGAGGACTTAACAAGGAAAACATAGCAATTTGAATCACCCAAAACGAGTACTCGAGTCAAAAGTTATGGCCATAAGAAGTTAGCGAAACCAAACGCCGAAACTGCCAATACCCTACTGTTTGCATTCTGCCATTTTGAAAGTCACCCTTCTGGTCCGATTCATCAAAAAGTTAAAACACGAAAGTTGTCCGGAACGCCGTTTTCGTTCAGGAAGAAAGAAGCTCGAGCCCTGAAAACGCTTTCCGAGTGATAATTTCTTCAAATTCTTAACAGCTCATTTTTAGACAAAGTCATTATATATAGGTTATGGTTTATAAAGACCAAAGGGGTCTTATGACCTAGAATCAAGACCACAACCATGGCTAGAGCCAAGGTTGAGTCTCAATACCATGGAACAATGACCAAAGGTCATGGCAAAGCCATGGCTAAAGACCATATATACATACCAAGGCGAAAACATGAGTTAACACCATATAAACATACCAAGGCGAAAACATGAGTTAAGACCATATATACATACCAAGGCGAAAACATGAGCTAACGACCATATACACTTACCAAGGCAAATACATGAACTAGAGAGTTAGCAATAACTTAAACATACAACTTGGATATACTTCATCTAAAGAACCATGAGATATTACAAGAAATTGTCATATAAGTTATAAGAAACTTACCCTAATAACAATCTTCATGTAATCATAAACTTTCCTAAGTTTATTCAAATATTGGACATGTAACTTTTCGGATCAAAACTTATATATATATACTTTATCAACTACTACAATAGTAAGGAGCCTCATGTGAGGAGTTCATTATGTAAGCCGTCGAGATGAGTTGTGGATTTACGAGTTAAAGTGTCCTGGCTCCTCGAACGTTTACTAACATGACTTCTGAATTATGTCGGCCCGAACGGTAGTAAACGATATATAAACTATACATGTTTCATGAATCATTTCTTTTCAAAGACTTACACTATACATCATACCACATCATGGACTAAATGCAAGATATATATATATATATAGGCACTACTTCATATTCTTTACTCCGATCCTAAGTCGCAACATTCTATTATAGGTTGCTCGTAGAAACCTTCACGATTCAACCGTTACATGCATTACTTGCTATCTTAACTTAAGGTGAGTTCATAGCCCCACTTTCCATTACTTAATTGTTTTACAAACCCTTGGGGGGAATACATGCTATTTTTAACCGAGCACAATGTTTTTAAATTGTATGCTTGCCTGATTGTTTTATTGTCACTAAGTACCAGCCTTGCTAAACCGAGATCCTTTATTATGAACCATTTAATCACTAGCAATAGTGAGCGCGAATATTGTGAATAGGCCTATTGGGATTGACGAATCCCATTTGTATTGACTAAGTTCAAACAAATGCACTAATATTTCAGATTTAGGTATGTTAGCAAAGTACCTACCGGGATAAATCTGCCGATCGATATTGGTACACGTTAACGTTTTGGTGTCATAAGCTTAGTGTATAATACATTTTATGGGTGTATAATAACGTAGCCTACCTGTTTTGTTTTCCAAACATTGGTGTGAGTCTATAGCTCACACTACCAACATATTGTGTTCAAACATTAAACAAACTCTATGAATATCACTCAACCTTTGTGTTGACCTCTCAAGCATGTATTTCAGGTTCATGACGATCAAGGATGGCACGGAAGGGCACGGATACTCAAGAGGGCTATAAATTTTATTATCATTCAAAAACTCATTTAAATGTAAACTGTAAACATGGAACCATTTGGGACCTCATTTTGTAACCTCTGATATTTATACAATTTGAATGATAAATCTTTTAAAACGACTCAATTAGAGTTCGTTTTCTATCATTGTGACCATTGTGTCGTCGAGTAACACCCAGTTTGAATTCCGCTGCAACCATGAATTGGGGGTGTTACATAATTCAACTTGTACTTTTACAGATGGCAGCAGTAGCGCGAGGTCACGGTGGTGACGGTGCAGATGACCCACCACCACCTTATCGTTCGATTACTAGCGGTCACCGTAGTGGTAAGAAAATTAAACTTGATAATTTGAATTTTGTTACTTGTTATTTTTTAACGTTTTCACTCACTTCAATTGTAGGTTCGTCACAAAAACCTCGACGAGGAGGTAGAGTGAGACAAGCTGGCGGCAGGGGTGGAGGTCGGGATGGCGGCAGGGCACAGGTCCGTGAAGCCAACAAAAACAAAGACCTCAGGAAAGCTGTGACTGCCTCGGGCCTGCAATCGATCAAGTTCGAGTATCGTGATCAGAGGACATTTACTCATGTTGGGCCCAACCGTGCATGGTTCAGTAACTATGTTGGCGAGCTGGTTAGGTCCTTGCCGTTGCACTATCCCTCCTGGCACAAACTTGACGAAGCGACTCGACAGGGCTTCATGAACCGACTCGGGGTCAGTTATTTTATTTTTCTTTTAATTATATATTTATATTTAATTCTTTGAATGTGTAAATTTATTTAAATTTGTTTAATTGTGTATATTTGTTTAAATTTGTTTGCAGGAATTCTTCGACTTGCAGACCCACATGCGCTCACCCGATTGGAAAACCATTTCGACGGGCCTCAATGCGTACATTGCTAAGGTCTACTCCAACAACAAGGGCACGATGAAGAGGGTTTACTTCGACGGGGAGGGTGGGCCTGAAAAAGTGGATGAGATACGAAGAAACCCTCCTCCGAACGTCGAGCCATCTGTGTGGGAGGAGCATGTCAAGTTTTACATGAATGATAAGAACTTGAAGCGTGCTGCTGTGAACAAGGAGAACCGAAAGAAGTTGAAGGTGTACAGCCGCCACGGTTCCAAGTCATTGGCCGCTATTCGCCACGACTACGTAAGACACATTTTATTTTTATACAAGTATTTTATTTTTATAAAATTATTTAATTATAATTATATAAAAGTAATTAATTTTGATTTTATAAAAGTATTTAAGTTTAATTAAAATAAATATGGTGTTTGATTTGCCATTTTTAATTTGTTTCATCTTATATATATGCATGTGTATATACAGTTTGAGAACAGCAAGGACAAACAATACCCGTCACTCATCCAGTCGTTTTACGACATACACTGCGACAATGATGGTATGTGGTTGCAGGATGAGGCTCGTGTTCAATATGTAAGTATCTTTTTTTTTTTTTTTTTTTTTTTTTTTTTTAGTTTATTATTTATTTTCCCAAACACGCACTTTAATAATTCAAAACATAATCTTGTAATTAACCCGATATATATATATATATATATATATATATATATATATATATATATATATATATATATATATATATATATATACACACACACACACACACACACACACACACACACTTACATATATATATAAATTTTCTCAATTTTTTTCTCAATTAAGTAGGAAGAGATGGTCCGGCTGCGAGATCTGGGAGCGAATACGCCGGAAGGGGTGGCGTACACGGAGGAGCAGATACTTGCGATGGTTTTGAAGGGCAAGCAGCGGGGCCACATCGTCGGACGGGGTAGGGTCGTACCCGGGCTCTCCAGGCCACCGTTACCATACACCCGCCTCCACCTCCAGGTATGTACAATTTGATAATATATTAATTATGATTACTCGATCATGACTCAAATTAAGTATTGCAATAGATGTTTTTTAATTTTGATTGTTTCATTTTCAGAATACGCTGAGATGGAGAAAAAGCTTGCTGAGGCCGAGAAGAAGATTGCTGAGGCCGAGGAGAAGAGCCGTCGAGAAGCTGAAGAGCGTAAGGCCTTGAAGGCGGAGATTGATTTGATCACAGGTTTTATCTCCTCCAACCCGTGATGGAACGAGTGTGTTAGTCAGGCGGGTTCTCAGCACGTGGATGGCTCAGGCAGTGGCGTTGGAGGTAGTGGCTCAGCTGGAGGGAGCGGGAGTCGCAGAGGCGATGAGGATGGTTCTGGCGATGATGAGGGTCCTACTGATGATCACGAGTGATTTTGGATGTAGAGGTACAAACTTGGGTATTTTGTGTTGTACTTATGCTTGAAACAATATTTTGGCGACCCATATGTTAGTATTGTATAGTTTAACCTTTTGGCGACTTGAACGTCGCCGTCTTTAAAACATTTGTGGATATGGCAGCTAGGTTTAGATATTACCACACCCCGTTTTGTAGACTTTATATGTTTTTATGCATTTTGAGGGTGTTTAGCGATATTTTGCAAGTGTTATAGCCGATGGCGAGTTATACGTTTAGGACATGTTAATATTGAGTGGTTATAGGTGCTATTACAGTTACAGGTTTTGGTAGATTTTTTCCGGAAAATCCGGAAAAAATCTGGAAAATTGCAATATCTGCAGCCTGCTGTTAGCAGGATGGTAATAATGATACCGTCGACATGTCGACGGCATCATTAAAACATAAATATTGGGTATTTAAGATACCGTCGACATGTCGACGGTATCATTAAAACAAAAATATTGTTTTAATATTATGCCGTTGACATGTCGACGGCATAATATTAAAAACAATATTTTTGTTTTAATGATACCGTCGACATGTCGACGGTATTATATAAAACATAATTATAATCAATTAATTAAAACGTTAATTAGTTATATGTTCCCGTCGACATGTCGACGGGAAGAATTTGACGGACATCAAATTCCTTTGACTGGAAAACGATGTGGGACCCACAGTGTCGACAGTGATTGTCGACGGGAACACTGTTCCCGACGAAGCACAGCCTTCTTTATGTTCCCGTCGACATGTCGACGGGAAGGTATGGTTCCGTCGACATGTCGACGGAAAGGGCGTAAAAAAGTCGCCGGGAAAGCCTTGTTTGTACTAGTGATAGGAGAACTTAGACACTTGTGTTTTGTTACTTCTACAGTAATTTGTCTAACATCGATTATTTCTTGTGAGCTTATATGATCCAAGCCTATAGGAGAGAACTTAGACACTTGTGTTTTGTTACTTCTACAGTAATTTGTCTAACATCGTTTATTTCTATCGACAGTAAGCTAATAAACTAATTGTCAGGACATAACTGTGTAGGTTTCGATCATATGTACATCTCAGCATGGATTTGTATCTTTACTAATACGCCATCTACATTGACCGGTGAAATACACTAAAAAAAATTAAACAGTATACAAACGTAGGAAACGAGAATTTTTCTGATCTTTCAAATTTGATATCTGATTTACGTCTTAGTGTGAGATTGAAATCAGAACTGTCCTCAAAAGGTTAGCCAAAAAGCTTACAGCACTATGATTCTTGAAACTACAAGAAAACGTCTATTATGCATGAAAAATTGAAAACTACTTATCCATCCAGAGTAAATTGTCATTTCTTTTTACCTTTGATCTGTTTACCCTTCTTCCCCTTGCTGTTTCCCTTCTCTTTCTTGTTTTTAGAATTCGGAGTGTTACCATCACCAAGTTGACTTTCTAACTCCACTTCGACGAGTGCTTGATCACCTGTTTGTTCAACCTCGGTTTTGCTGCTGCTGCTGCTGCACTCTGACGCTACTATTTGCTTCCCTTGCTGACTGACACAATTCTTCATGATAACTGAATGCTCCATTTTTTGTGG
Organism: Artemisia argyi; assembly: GCA_030686995.1. Taxonomy (NCBI): domain Eukaryota; kingdom Viridiplantae; phylum Streptophyta; class Magnoliopsida; order Asterales; family Asteraceae; genus Artemisia; species Artemisia argyi. The sequence continues at coordinate 33,740,741 of CM060695.1, forward strand.
ACTGAAAAAGACGCAAACAGCCGAGAAAAGTCTCATTTGATTTTAAAGTACACAAACATGCATATAAACACGTAAAGTTCATAATATTGCAAATCTAACCTTGGATCAAATGTGTCTGAAAGCGCATTGAGTTTACTATGTTCACCTTCTACAATTAACATATCTTCAACACGGAATGTTCCACTCTTAAGAGCACTCAATAGTGCGTGTAAATTTGTATCCAATTCTTTCTGAAAACAAAATATATAATTAGAAGGTATCATAGTTTCGACCAATGATGATAAAACTAAAAGAATCACAATGCTCATTACTTTAATTGTAGATTCACTCAGAAATGTGCTCTGAAGATCTCCCTTCTCCCCATTTGTAGATTCGGATATTTCTTTCAGAGATTTCTCTTTTATTTTCACTCCCCCTTTGCATTTATTCACTGGATTCACGTTAAGATTAGATTTTACCCGAGATGGTGGCTCAAGAGTTGTCCCAACATTAACATTATGAGAAGTGTTGACACTATGTGTACTCTTCTTTGGAAACAACACGCTCATTATCTCCTCTTTAGATTTGTTAAGGTCCACAAATATAGCACAAGGAGCATGGATTTTAGGACTCAAATCCCCTGGACACACAATCACAAGAGGATCCTCTACGCTCATAAACGCTTCTGCAACCACTTCTGGATTCAAATTTAAAGAACGACCTTTGCTTCTCCTTAAAAGAATAGAAACAAACTTCTGTGGAAGCAAAGCCGCGACATTGTCCTTATCAGATAGCAAATCAAGTAGTACTTGTGAGTAATATGATTCTTCCAGAAAAATTAAAGCCAGCATCATAACTAGCTTCAATGCTAAAATTGGATGATAATATGAGTGATCGATTTTTTTTTATCTTTTTAACCATGATACAGTATCGGCTCTACTGTAGAGGATTTTTTGGACTATGTTAACATAAAAGCTTATGAGATACTTCGAAAATTTCGGATTTGGACTCAATTTAGTTGGGGTATTAGTAGAGTGAAGATGTGTAAACCATCCAGCAAAAGAAGACTTAGCGGAGTAAAAGGTTTGACATAACCAAGATAACACGAAAAGATGACGATCTAAAAGATACACGAAACTGTCTGGAGAAATGTAGTCAACTTCTCTCCAGTTGGCACTAAAAGTATCACTCAGAGCAACTGTGAATTCTGGAAGAGCAAGATCCTCTCTAAAGCCAACATCCCTAAGTTTCTCACCAAATGACTTCCACTCAGGTTTCCATTTAAGCCCATTAATAATACACTCGTAAAGTGCTACCCGTGTCATTCGACCAAGACATGCCATCATCATCCTCCCGATTATCCAATAGGTGAAGTTATTGTAAACATTTTGAAAACCAATCAAATCAAGCAAATCGACAGAATGATCCGTCTCTCTTAAAGAAATCAAATCCCGAGACATTGATCTTCGTCGGTCTAACGGAAACACAAGATCAAAATAATTTGTAGTGATATTTGAAGACCTATCCAAAATACTTTCGGAACCGGGAGTGAGGTTAAGATACTGACAGCCTAACAGAAACTGGGAAACCTCAAAAATGTGAAGAAGAGATGTGCTTTGGTGAAAGGCTGAACCGTTTGACTTTAACTTGTAGAGACCTTCAAGAGTTTCAAGAACCTTAATACCCATCGAAATTAGTTCCGACTGCCAATAAGACCGCATAGTAGACACCAAATCGATGATATTGATAGTTAAAAACTTCCCATCCCTACGAAGACCCTTGTGACCAGTGTTTTTTATCCAATGAGCATCCTTGTAGACTAACAAGTAAACAGTGTTACCATCTACATGATGTTTCCTCGCCCCAAAATAGATTAAACTGAATTCAACAAGACCGTTGTGTTTATTTGGTTCTTTATTGTAGAAAATTCCAGAAACATTCTCTTTCCATAATTTCCAATAATAAACCAGGGTTCTAACAGAACACCGGTTCTGAAAAATACTGTCTTCACAGTGCTTATTTATATCAACTGGTAACTCGTCCTCCCAATCGTACTCCCAGGGATTTAGACGAAAATGAGCATCCAAGATTTTCCTAATCGACAAAATTTCTCCCCTTAGACTCTTGTTTCTCAGAGAAGCGTTCAAGTCTTTTCTTAGTTCAGCCAAGCTACTGCGCTCATCTGAGAGTGCTTTAAGCTCACTACAAACGAAATCACAGAAAATGTCTGAATCCTGTTTTGCAAGCAACTTTACTTTATTACAATATTCTTCCTTCTGATGAAACTTCTTCAATGGCCAACCTTTGTTACCATTTCCCCACAATGAGGAAAGAAACACATACCAAAGCACCAGAACTGCTGCTTCCTTAAAATGTCCAGCCTTCTCCAAAAGATCGGCTTCTTTTAAAACATCACCTAATGACCTTGCCAGCTCAGCAGCTTCAAGAAAATGACCTGATTCTTCTTCCAATAATAAAAGGTCATCAAGACAGCCTAAAGACCTCAAGAATACACGTTTAGACTCCATAGAACAAAACGATCTGACAAATTTCATCATGGATTTAAGATCCTTATGCTCATGGTAATCGAGAGCACAATTTTCTAAGAATTCTTGCACAAGTTGTCGTATTTCTTTACTTTTGACATTAACATGTTCTTTCCAGTATTCAATATACTGCAAGCCTTTATCAAAAAGTTTCGCTTTTTTGCAAACTGACAGACAGTTGGAAAACTTATCTCCCTTGGCGTAAGCTTCCGCTGCATCACTATAACAGCCTGATAAAGTGAAACAGTCTGCTGCTGCATCAAACTTTCCACATTTGTACAAATAGATATTTCCTGCAAAAACACGAGCTCAAATTAAGAGTGGCAACATATTTAACATAGTATTATGATGGAATGTTGTATACATTAAAATTTTAAATTTAGGGAGTGCCAAACAGTTTGACCAATTTGACCCGTTCCCCATTAGCTTTCCTTTTTATTGACCCATTCCCCTTGCATTTTGACCCGTTTGAGATCATATACAAGTAAACGGGTCAAAATTGTGAGCATTAAATCTACAGACAAGGATTTATGTTCTAAAAGAAAATTACCAGCTTTTTCATACTCCCCCAAATCACAGTAACATGAAGCAGCAGACTCGAGTTTCCCAATAGACTCAAAACATTTCCGCTGCTTCTTGAACATAGCTTGAAAAAGCTTCATGATTTGTTCCCCGCATTTGATCAGCAGATGCTCTCAGACCAGAAGCTTTGGCGAGTTTTTACCACATCGTGTCTCCAGCTCTCTCAAAACACAATGTGGCCATCACAAAATTGTTCTCATAAAATAACTGAAAACCAAATGATAGTCATGTCAAATAAGGTAACACTGTAAAATAATTAATCAAGAGATAACTAAAGCAAAATTTAACCTTTTTACCGCGCGCCCGCCACTCCTGATGGCTGCTAGCAACCCGCATAGCCTGTGCCATTAAATCATCCAACTTTCTTATTTGAACGAGTCCCCTCATTTTCCAGTAGTCAAACATTGGCTTTGAAAGCTCCTCTTTGTTCTCACATATCCATAGCCTTTGCCTAGTTCGAGTTATAGCCACGTATAACTGTTTCAGTTCAGAACATAAAACACCATGTCTTGCCTCACTGAATGTAGGGAAAGATTGAGGAAGTTTCTCATCAAGCCAATCAAATTTCTTCATGTATCCATAGATAACTCTCCACTGGTCTTTTAAAGGGGATGTCCCAAAAAAGTCATATAACAATACGTCCTAAATATATAAATTTATCAATAAGGCAATCTTTTTGTAACACAAGTTTATTACAAATAATGATTAAGACATATACCTGAAATTCAAGACCCTTACACTCCAATATGGTGAGAACAAGAGCCTGTCTTCCAACGTATTCACAAATTTCAGTCTTTGCACGTTCATCACGTACCAATATAACTTGTTCAGCACCAAACCCCACAACTTCCCCATAACTTCCACTTGCACTGTCACCAAAGATTGTTACAATTGCTTTTTCGTCGTTACCAGACTCTAGTAGAACAGGAGCTTCCCCAGAAATAAGACTAGTTTCAGGCTCTAAATTGTCAATTGAGTGAACAAAGTAAGAGTATAAAATGTCAATGACACTCTGAGCTAAATCGAGAACGCCAGCATGAGTTCTGAAGTTCTGTTTTAATTGAACAATCTCAGACAAAAGACCTTTTTCTTGTTTTCCAGATGTTCTAGTGCTTAAGAACTCCTTATAGAACAGATATCGTATATCCTGAAACCTAAAGTCAATCCCTCTTGCAATTGTCTGTGCTGTATCACCCGCAAATATAAAGCCCTCATCAACATTTTGGGAAATATATTTGAAAAGAGAAATCTGCCTCATACTAAGATCTTGCACTTCATCAATGTACACAAAATCCATTTGATCACCTCCATAATTTCCATTTTTAAGCCTATGATGAATGTCATTTACAAAATCTCCCAAATCAAATTCTCCACGCTCAGTTTTCATCTTCTCATAGTCTTGAAAAAGTGTGTATATGATTTCTCTTTCCTCTTTTGTTAAAGTGGAAGAACGACTTTTGGCCAGTAAACAGTAGCCTTCGTAGCTTAACCTTCCATCACTGCAATCCCCTGCTTGCAAGCCTCCTTTTATATGAGAAATAATTTCAGTAAACACTCTAGAACAATCAAGCTTCTTTGTAAGTTTTGAATTGAAATGGGGCCAATAAACTGAAGAAAATCTGTCAAATGTAACCTCCCTTATTCTAATGAAAGTTTGCAATGCAACAGATCTTGAACTTTTAAGGTTATCATGAGAACCTTCTCCTGCCTTAAGAAATCTTTCAAAGAACGAATTCCCCAAGGAACCATCCAGCATCATTAGAAACTTTTGAAATGTTATGACGAGAGGGTAACTTTTTATGGGGATGTGATTAAATGTGTCTGGAATATCAATGAACTCTGATGTAATAACATCCATGTCGTCAAGATTATTTACTGCTGATGAATTCCCATTACTTGAAATGCTGTCAATACATCAACCGTGACGTAAGAACAAGACAATAAAGATGGAAAAAAGGAAGAAAAAAAAAATGAGCATTTGCGAACCTTGTAAGGTGAGAAACATTTTGTTTCACAGCATAACATAATTTTGGGCTAACTGTCACAAAAAGTTGTCAAAGAACACTCATTTTGCTATCCTGACAATCATGAACCACTTCAGCACCCCTAAATTGGCTGCACTCCCCTTCATAAATCCCGTCAGAAGCAATGCGAAATTTCTGTTCGTGTTGGACTAACTTAGTTGTCAAAATAGTGGTTTTTCCGGTTCCTGATCGCCCAATTATAAATGAACTTTTGTGAGATGAAATTATGTCCATTTGTTCATCAGTGACTTGCATGGGAAGATCAACTTCTTTACCAGAAAGCAAATGGCTTACAACCCCATGTGACAATGGGTAGAACTTCATAAGCAATAAGCTTTCACTCACTTTTGAGTTTTCAACATAGTTTCTAGCATCACCCGGATTCACACTCACTTCACTTTCATCTTCACAGTCACTTAAATAGCGAAATCTGATTATCTTTTGGGACGTGGGCCAAATCCTAGGAACTTCCAAGTTCCTGAAACATTATAAAGAAAACGGAATTAAACACTTATGATACAATCACTACTTTAAGAATTAAAACTCAGTAGCCGACACATGAACATACCCCTCTAGACATTTTTCTGTGCACCTATTAATAAAATCATCCGTGTATGCAGAAAATACACTCTCAAGTCGTTTTGTGAGTTTTGGTATCTCCTCAAAAGCTAATATATCCCAAACCTTCAAAACCTGTATGTAGTTGACCTCCTTGATGATATCAATGGTGCAAATCACATACAACCTTTCAACCTTGAACTGTTTTAAAATTTGTGAAGAAGTTTCACAGTATAACTCCACACTTGTGTTCTTGGGCCTCCAGCCACCAGATAATTTCACTAAGAGATTTAAGACCAGCTTTTTCAAGCGAGAACCCATCAGCTTCCCAAACGATTTTCTGAAGTAGTCACTGAAGAGAACCTGACGACATAAATTCAACAGACATTAAGAACAAACAATGGAGAACCCATCAGCTTTCCAAATGAGATAATTTGGTAAAATATTAATCACACACCTTCCATTTTGCATGTTTAAAAAGTACACTATTCCCATTAACCAGGTCATCAAGCTGATTTAACTCTTTCTTTGCTGCTATAATTGTCATCTTCAAGCATTCATCGGCATCAGCATCAAACAAACAACAGCGATTCCTTGCATCACAGACTAATTCTTTCCAGATGGACTCACCATTACTCAAGGTTTCTTCATTTCCCAGTATCCAAAGACAATGTCTACACAAATATGGAAGATAATATTCATATTTCTTTAGCAAAAAAAAAAAAAAAAAAAAAAAAAAAAAAAAAAAAAAAAAAAGGTCATTTATTAAAAAAAAAAAAAGTGAGTGGATTGCATACCGTGCTCTGGTCAAGGCAACATTAGTTCTTTGAGGACTAGATACGAAGCCAACAGACCCATGGCTATTGGACCTTACTGTCGATAGAATAACAATATCTTCTTCCCCACCCTGAAACCCGTCAACTGATTTCACCTTTACTAGAAATCCATCAAGTTTCTCATACTTGTGAGCTAGTTTTTCTTGAATCGAGACAACCTGGGCAGCATAGGGAGATATGACACCAATAGTAAGCTTCTTCTTTGAGTCCTGCCATGCTATACATATGAAAGCATAGGTCAAACTTAAGTCAATTTAACCACAAAATACAAATGTTAAAAATTAAAAATGACATAACCAATATGCACACCTCTATAGAGCTTCTGTACAATTTTAACCACAATAGCCACCTCAACCATGTTTCTCCGGCTTCTTCCATCATCGTCTTTTTCTTCTCTTCCACCAACAACATTTATAAATGAATAGGACCCAAACATTGGTCCTGAAAGATACCTCTTTTCATGACACTTAGATAGCACATTTTGTGCATCTAGGATTTGATTTTGATAAAACTTCAGATTAGGGAAGAGACTGATGGAAGGATGCATTCTGTATTGAACATTGAGAAGATGCTTAGAATGTCCCAAAGAACTTAATCGGTCAAATAAGCTTCTTCCAAAATCTGATTCAATACAAACCTGTCCACAAATATGTAGTGTGTTAAAATAAAGCTAAAAACGAAAATGTAAACAATAGTATTAAGGTACAGAGATAAGTAAAAACTTACGTTGCTATTAACCACTGCAGGTAATTGATGCTCATCTCCAATAAGAATAGCATGCTTCAATCCCGGAAGTTGAAGGGGAATGATGGACTCTGCCTCTTTCAATTGAGCAGCTTCGTCTATGACTAATATATCCAAAGACGCCATACTGACATCATGCAACTTATAGGAACTTGAAGCTGTGCAAAAGATAACAGAAGCTCTTTCGAAACAAAATTGTGTAATTGCAGATTTGCTTAAAAAAGATGGGAGAGTGAGCCCGTCAAGAGATATCTGCAGAGTTCTAAGAACAGAGAGAGTCATGGCTCTGACGGAAAGGATAGAGGACAGATTATTTTCCAATGGTTTAAAAGTGAAATCAGCTTGAAGTTTTTCCGAAACCAGATTCTCTTGAAACAACAATGATTCCAAAGAGCTTAAATTACCCAAAAGAGCAATCATATTCTGAAAATTATATTCCCCTGAGAAACTTCTAGGGATATGAGTACAAAATGTAACAATGCACTTTCTGAGTGGTCGAGCACAAGAATTAAATCGGTCTCGCACAAACTCAATGAATGAATTGACTTCCGACTTTGTTCCTTTGACTTCAGTTTTTTCATATAGTTTTCTCTCTTTGTAAAACTCATTTTCCGCAAAAGTATGATATTCAGAAACACAATTTTCTAATAAGTCAATCATAGATCTTATGCAATGCTTCCAACCAGTCACTGGCCCTAGACACTCTACAAGCCTCTTGACCCGATGCTCAAGATACATTTCTTCAATGTCAGCACTAACACTCAATCTCTCCTTGGTGCCAAACAAGACCACATCTCCAACTGGACAGATATAATCACCACTCGCAGTAGCGATTTTGAATGATTCTCTTACCAAGCTTAGCACACGTGAGGCTAACTGTACTATAGCCACATTTGTTGGAGCACATGTAAGAGTCCTAAGGTTCATTTGCATGAGGAAAAAAAGTAAAACACTAACTGTCATGGTTTTCCCTGTTCCAGGTGGTCCCCATATCTGTTCCACAAATGAAACATGGGAACATGGCATTTTAGAAAGCGCTGCCATGATTGCCGCCCTTTGTGATTCATTCAGATTAACCAAAAGACGTGGATCGTATTTTTGAGATAAAGTAATGTCATAACAAGTCGAACATATATTGCAGATCTCTTTAACCTGTAAGCGACATATGCATAATTAATGACGAGATCATCACAAAACAAAAGGGGAATTTTATCCAACACAAACTACTTACCATAGAATGAGAATAAAGAACCTCTTTGACGATGTTAAGATTTCTATGTATATGCAATGAATTCCATATTCTCATGTGAGTTGTTATATTCGTCACAAAAACAACAAACATCCTGTCTCGAAATTCAGTTAGTTTTGATGCCTTAACTTTAAATTTTAAAGATGCACTATCATCTTCATTACTTTTGACCAATGAAAGAGCCCATGTTCTTCCCACACGCTGCAAGTCAGAAACGGATTCAGGTTTCCCATCTACTAATACAAGCAGATCACCAGGTAAAGTATGGTAAGAGTCTTTGCCACGTTCACTAAACTGATTCTTCCAAGGACCAACAGTAACATCATAGACCATGTTTTCACCACATTTAGACTCGTTAAAATATATAATCTCAGCAAATGGAGCTCTATACATGATCTCCATGGAGGAAGCGAGATCAGCGCGTGTTTCCTCTAGCAAAGGATAAACAAAAGAGCCAAAATAGTGTTCTTCAGACTCAAAAGTAAGTGGTATTTTCTCCATCTACAAAATGATGGAACAATATCATTAAAAACATTCATGTAATGAATATTTGTTATTTAAAAAATGAATTCATTGACTTCAAGGTCAAATAAGTCAAACTTTGACTTTAGAAACCTTCATGATCTTTGTTTTTTTAGGGGGTCTTTGAGAATTTTCTTATCTAAACTAGTTTTCAAATAAGCAGATGCTAGGTTGCTTATTTTAGCTTATTCTATACGTAGTACTTTTTTACAACTAAAATAAAAGCACACAAACAGTTTCATTCAAATTTTCAGAAATGCTTATCCACTTTAAAAATAAGCAGATACGCACTTATATAAAACAATTTTCAAATTTAAACACTTAATAGAGAAATATATAAACTAAAAACTTTCTGCACTAAAATATGATAAGACTAGCTCGAGTGTTCCATATAGTGCACATAACACAAAAGTTCCAGCACAAAAGTCACCAAAAGCTTAATGTAACTTAAAACTTGAACAGAAGCCGCCAAAAATGGCTTATGAATAAGCCTAAACAAAATAATCTTGAAAGCTCGAATATAAGCTAAAATAAAGCAAACACCCCAACGGATATAAATACTTCATATCAACAATTATGGCTAACATACAAAAAACAAACAAAATCATCTCTTAGGTGGCATAGTGGTAAGGCGGCCCTAAGGTCTTAGAAAAGACCCCGGGTTCAAAACTCACTAAGTAAACATCTTGAAATGCCTAGGGAAAACTTTGGACACGATCCACGTGTATATTGGTTAGGCCGCGCACATCAGTGCTAAAAAAAAAGCTTGACGTTCCCCGGATAGTCTAAATAGGGATCATCTCCGTTTACCCGTTTTATTAAACGGATGTGGTTTTCCTTACCCGGGGAGGGCGAGCCTTTTTTTGACTCAGTTGTACGCGGCCTCGGCGGGTTAATCACGGGACCTATTCCTACCCTTCCCTGGCCACCCCTAAATGTACACACCTAGCGAGTTTTGGACCATTTGGTGATGATTTACCCGTTTTATTAAAAAAAACAACTAACTTTGGGTGTGTTTGTTTCGGCTTATATAGATGGCTTATGACTTATTTGGTTTTAGGCTTATGTTTCATAAGCTCACTTTTTGTTGTTTATTTTGAAACTTTTCGGCTTATATAAGTTTATTATGTAATAATAAACTTATGTAAGTTTCAAAATAAGCAACAAAAAGTGAGCTTATGAAACATAATCCGAAAACCAAATAAGCCATAAGCCGGTTATATAAGCCGAAACAAACACCCCCTTAATAAAACAACATTGGCTTAAAAAAGTGCTACTGGTATTATTATAAAAAAAAAAAAAAAAAAAAAAAAAAAAAAGACAACCTTGTAGTTGTAGAGATGTTGATTAAAAATGTCATCGAGAGACCATGAAAATATCAACTTTGTAAACTCATGCTTTTGTTGCTCAAGACCTCCCAATGAGCCTCCTTCCATCATTACCTATATTAATCCAACACACAACAAAAAGGTTTAATGAAGTAAAACATATGTGTTTTGTTTTATGAAAATGAACAAGGGTTTCTTTCTTTCTTACAATCAAATGTTATTGTGTGTTTCTCTCTCTAGGTGGTAATGGGGGTTCAAGATGGTCTAGTGAGAAAAGGGTAGTGACTAGTGAGGTTAAGTGTGGTGTAACGGCTCAATTTGGTGCCACAACTTGAGTAGAGGCGTTTGGTTTTGGTCTTGGGCATGGGTATGAGAGGTGGGTTTATAATATGCTTATATTATAAGAAATGATACCCATACCTTTATTCCCCTACCCATCAAACAAACACTACCTTACAATAAATTATCTCATTTGATCGAATGACTAAAAGAGAACTTTTCATTTATTAAATGACAATATTGCTTAGAAACTTTTTTTTTTTTTTTTTTTTTTTTTTTTTTTTTTTTTCTCAATATGGCTTAATAAAAAATGCTATCTAGCACGACTTTATTAGATTTTTTATACGTGTTAATGATGTAACTAGAAAAATACTATTGATTAGTGGGATGTTTTGTTAGACCGATGGTGATGTGACTTTCCAGTTTTTGTGGACGGTGCTTTAGAAAGCTGAGTCTTTTGGTCATTTATAACATGATAAAAATATTGAATAAGAATAACTGATTTTTCTTCAAGTTCAGTGTTTGATAAAAGGTTTACACTTATACATCCATTAACCAAACTAGATGGGTATCTGTGTATAGTGACGAAATTTTATAGCAGGAGATAATGATAGCTGTGATATTTTGGTTAATTGTTTCGTGTACAATTTATGCATACAAAGTAAAATAATCAAAATTTTAATTGAAAAATGTTGCAACATATAATAATTCAACTAAAAGGACAATTTCTAAAATGTATTAAAAACGTATAAAACATTTAGTGAAACTAGAAAGCCCGTTAGGTTAGTCGTCATGTGCGTTGCACGTGAGGGTATTTTCGTTATTTCACTATTTCCACCATCAAATCTACTTGATAGACCCACTAGCAGACGTACGTTTGTGTTGAGGGACATTTTTTGCAACAAGCTTTTACTTCTCTCATTCTTATATAACAAGATTAAGCAGTCACTATTACACACCCTTCTAGTGTTACTGCTCATCATCTTGTTCACCTGAAAAAATGGTTCTTTGCGCATGTGGTCTTCAATGTGTCGTTAGAAGTTCATGGACTAACAGGAGTCCTGGTAGGCGCTTTTACTCATGCCCGACATACATAAGTTTGACTCTTGATCAAAACAATAATAATGTTACATTTTACAAGTTGCCTATGTTTTCTTCATTTATTTACATTTCTTTCATTTTACAGAACTGGAGTTGTCCCTTTATCGGTTGGGTAGACCCAATGATGTGCGACCGATCTTTAGACATCATCCCTGGTCTACTTAGGACCAGGGATGCTTTGGAAGATGCGTTGGGGTTAGAGCAAGAGAGGGCTGATTCGGAGGAGCACAGGGCAAATGAGGAGGAGACTCGGGCAAACCAGGCAGAGCTTTGGGCAAAAATGGAGGAGCAGCGGGCTAACAAGTTGAGGAAATACCTTATCATCAATTGGGTTTTTTTTCGCTTCTTATGTTTACTTGCAAAGTTGACCGTTTGGTTTTGGTCAATGTGGGTTGGTTTTTTGGGTTTTTGGTAGTTGATGATGTTTATATTAGGTGTATATGAATGGTATGTGTTAAAACACATACCTTTTTATATATAAAAAACAACCCAAAAGACTAAAAACTAATCAAAAATGCTAAATATACGTTTGTTTTTGTGTTTGTGCATGTGCAGGTACCGGATATTAGAAAAAGACAAAAATGATGGCAAAACAGACAAAACCGAGCACGGGATTTGGAAAGAGAGTGAAAAGCCGAGGCTGGGGAAGGAATTCTACACTTTTGGATCAACTTTTATGCCCAAGATGCTAAAACCAACCCTCATATCAAATCACATTTCACAAATAGTCCTTGAAATAACTTTTCAATTCTAGTCAAAGTTTTGCAAAAATGGTCCTTATGCTAACTTAGTTATTCTATTATAACCGGATTTATGAAAATAAAAATAACCCAAATCCTATCCTAGCCCAACCCTCTTACCAGGCCCAAAACATATCCAATCCAAAACCATACCCGTCCATATTTTACCCAGGTCAAAACCCGGTCAAACCCACCCTTATAACTCCATTGGTCAAACGGTCAAACAAATAATAAAAATAAAAAAAAACGCACCACACCTTTTACTGTACATCTTCAACCCCAATTACCCTCCTCCTTCACCTCATTTACCCGTACTTTAAATACTTCTTCTAGAAGCCTGACATGGCAGAGAGAATGACGCATAAGGAATGCCACATGGCGATTTTGAAGCTTTTGATTGGCTCAAACGCGTGGAAACAGATCCAAGGGCTGATGATGGAATCTTATGATGATGGGATTGATCAAGGGCCAAGTAGAGAGATTCTAGAGCCTTCCAAAACCCTAGGAGTTCCTCCCTTAGCTCAGCTATAAATAGACCCCCTCATTCACAAGTTGAGCCAGGTAGATTTTAGTGTGTCTTAGCATATTTTAAAGTTTAGTTTATTGTGTTTTCAGTCGTATTTACTTTAAAAGCATTGTAATCATTTTATCATTAATAAATTTTAAGTTTCCTTTTAAATACTTGTTCAATTTACATTTAAGTTTTTAATAATGTTCTCTTTTGGATAAATAAACTTTTACAAGCTATCACAAGCTCTTATTCAGCTCACATAAGCTCAAACAAGCTATTACATAGCTTGTTTGAGCTATGTTTTTAAAATTAAAAGCATTTTAGTTTAAAAATCAGTTTTAAAGGTCAAATAAGCTATTTGGAAGATAAGCTAGCCATACAATTATACAAAATCATCTAAAAAACAAAAACTAATAATCACAACCAGACTCTAAATTAATCCTAGGGGTGTTTGTTTAAGCTTATACTAAGCTTATTTGTATTTCAGCTTATATTCCATAAGCTTCAAATTTTTGGCTTATTTTGAGACTTGTGGGCTTATATAAGTTTATTATGATATAATAAAACTCATATAAGCCCATAGTTTCCAAAACAAGCCAGAAAACGAGGCTTATATAATATGGGCCGAAATCAAATAAGCTCAAAAGCCCACATATAAGTTTATATGATTTTATAAGCCGAACTTATTTTAAAAGCCTAAACCCCTATAAACCCAGTAAGTCCGTTGCCAAAATGTGGGCATAAGAGCTTATGTGATTTCGGCTTATATAACATAAGCCTCAATTTTGTGGCTTATTTTAAGATTTATGGGCTTATATAAGATTTGTTAGATATTGTGACTTCACCTCCTAAGGGCAGTTTGGTAATTTTGGTACTACATAAGCTAGTGTTATAAGGACATTTTGGTCATTTTTGGTAGCATTTTAAGTAGCAAGTTTTCTTTGTACCTAAGTTTTGTATGTCGGTTTGTTCTCAATATAACATAGAGATATAGAATTTTGTAATACTATTAGACTTTTTGCTAATACAAATACCAGCTTTTAAGTTCCTGTTCCTTTCTCTCATGTTCTGAACTTCTGATTTTGGGCTGCTGGTCTTCCCTTTTGCATCTGATTGTCCTTCCCTAATCCTAACAAGATTGTTATATCACAATAATGTTATATAATCCCATAAGTGCCAAATAAGCTCATAAGCCATAAGCCGAAATACAAATAAGCTCATAGGCACATATAAGCTTAAACAAACGTACGAAAACAAGCACAAAATATTCAAAATATGCATAACATTTTGTTGTGCTGCATGTTTGTTTGTTTAAGTATACCCATTTTATTAAAAGCATATGACGAAAAGACACAATATTACTTATTATGAGATTGAAAAGAATATATTAAATATAACAATAAGTAAGATACAAGATCAAAAGTAAAGATAGAAACAATTAAACCATGACACGAGGATTTATAGTGGTTCGGCCTAGAAGGACTTCCTTTCCTTACCCTACTCCACTCCCCGAGTATCTAACCCGAGAGTATCATTTCACTAATCAACAAGCTCCTTTAACCGGCGGAGAAAACCTTACACGTCGCTTACACCATATTTTTGACACAAAGCTAGATGTCGAGTCCTTTAACTGTGCACTGCTGAGTTACCGGAACACCAACAACTGATTCATTAACTCGGTGTTTTTGGATGAACTTGTATTAGCATGGATGGATATGGATCATGCTCTAGATGTTATTTAGGATTTTTGATTTTGTTTAAGATTTTTGTGGATGTTTGTGTAAATGTGTTACTGAGATGTATGAGATAAGAAGCTTCAAGAGTGTGTGTTTTGTGTTTGTGTTTTGTGGATTGTGGATTTTGTGGGAGGGTTGTAGAATTTATGGGAAAGGAGAGAATTTTTTAATTGGGTTACTGTAGTTTGATATGTTCATTCCCTCAACAAACACTATAGAGGCATTATTTTATTGCAAAAATATGGTACAAAAATATGGTTTGCAACAATAAATCCTAGTAAATGTATTGTATATATAATCTTTTAAAAAATATACATGCTTTTCTACTTGTGTTCGGGGACCCAAGGGGCAATACCAACCCCGGATTTAGATTCGGGCCAGTCAACTCAAGGATTCTCCACTCAAATCAAGGTTGGGTATTGGGTTTCGCATTGAGTACGTAATTTTTTATGCCATCTCTATATCAAGCTCCTCGAGCTATATAGTCGACTTGGTAAGTCAATGACGAAATTCGTAAAATGTTTATTTGAAAGAAGTGCATAGCAAATATAGATTTTTTTGTTATTTACTGTTAATAATCTTATTTGTTGCGTGAACAACGTCGTTTCAACTACAGTGGTTCACCTACATTGGAAAAGAGTTCCTCAATTAATGTGGTTGCTACAGTTCTGACAATTAATGCGACTACAGCAACTGGTGATATGCTTGGGATAGCTATCAAACTTATCAGTTGTTTAGGATATGTATTTGTTATGTTTTAGGATAAGTCTTGTGTTTGTGTAAGTTATCACATAACTAGCATTTAAGGTCAATGAGATAAGGTTCTCATCGCATGGGGCCGGGTACTTAGGGAAGGGTCCGGTTGGCATCAAAAGATGCATGAGATCAGGGTGTTCTCACTGATTTACACCTTTTGGAGTATTTAAGGTCTTATCATTAATGAAAAGTAATCAATCAAGTTTAAAGATCAAAATATCTCTCATTCTTCTCTTCTTCTTTTCTAACGGAGCTTGCATCACGCTTGAAGGGGTGCTACTATCGATACTACCTTAACGGGTCGTATCAATTGGTGCTTTCATTGAGAGACCTCGTTGAGAGGGCTACCAAATTAGGGTTCCAATAAAAAAAGTGTTACTGTTCATCGATCACTATTCACGAGTTGTTGTTTTTCAAGTTACTATTCATGGCATGAGGCAGCAGCGATCGGGATGCACTATCGAAGGGTACGGTGGACGTATATAAGAGTGAGTTTGAGGTACTTATAATTCTAGTAACGGGAATCTCTAAAAACTTACTTAAATCGTTTTACATCTCTGGCCTTAAACCAACTCGACAATGTGCACTCTTAAGGTCAAACCCCACAACTTTAGGTGAAGCTTTGCCGTTATCCCGTGCAACAAAAACACGCTTTGAGGATCAACAGTAGCCTTCTTTCAACAACAAAACAAGTAGTAACAACAGCGGTCTGCAAACTAAAACTTGACAATGTCACGTTTTAGTGTGCCGCGTCAGGAACTTGTTGACGAGGCTATATTTGTGAAGGTGTTAGTGGATGGTAAACAAGATGACGCAAAAGTCGTAAAAGTGGTGGGTGTGGCTGATGAGCAAAACAGTGACGAGCAAAAGGTGTTGCAAGGTAAAGGGGTTATAGGTGTTAGGTTAAATGAAAATAACAAATGGGTTGATAAAGAAGTCCAATAGTCTGTTTATACCCTACATGTTCTTATTTCGTTCTTGAAGCGTCTTAATGACAAGTACATAAAGAAGAAAAAGATGGAGGCCGCAATTCAAAGAAGATTATGGGATCCCAGAATTAATAGTGCTTTTCAAGACAACACCTTGAGGGTAAGGTGGTTTTTAAGGAGTGAGGAATGATATGCGTATGGATATGCACAGGGATTTCGTGATGGGTTGGGATAGCCATCATACTAATCAATTGTTTAGGACATGTGTTTAGGATAAGTATTTGTTATGTTTTAGAATAAGTCTTGTGTTTGTGTGAGTTATCACATAAATAGTATTTAAGGTCCTGTCATTAATGAAAAGTAATCAATCAAGTTTAAAGATCAAAATATCTCTCATTCTTATCTTCTTCTTTTCTGACGGAGCTCGCATGCATGACGCTTGAATGGGTTTCACCCATAGCCCAACTTTTACTGGTAATTTGGTATTTATGATAATCTTCTGAAACAATCTCAACACACACAAAGATTTTATCAAAAACCATGGTCCTCTTGAAAAGTCGTAACTAAGATCTAGAACTAGCGGGTGTGTGATTGCAGCTGCAGGAACCCTAAGCAAACATAAAACCTAAAAAAATGGTAAGATCTATTTTCAATCTATGATTAATCGCGACTTCTTTTCTAGATTTTGAAAGTGTTTGTAGAATGTAGATAATGAGAATACATAGTCTGGCTAAGATTCTGAAAGTGTTTTCAGTCATGATTTTCACAAAAGTTGTAGAGGTTCTTAATTGAGATTATGGCTGATATTTTGAACTTCATTTCAGGAAAATGTAAAAGATGGCCTGAGGTGTGACACGTGGCAGGCAACTGAGAAGCCAAAAGAGGGAAGAAGGGTCATTAGAATGGGCTAAAGAAAAGGAGAAAAAAAGGTACGAAATGACTAAGGCGAAAGCTACTAGAAGTCAAGTCACTTTCTAAACATTGCAATTTCCATGGATTAATGGATATAGTTTGAGAAACCAAGGCCTGACCGTAGAGTGTTCTTGCTGCAAAATTTTGCGGATTTTAATTGCTACTTGACGAATATCGTTACCTAATGCTAATAATGCTGGGAAAACAGTTTGAAATAAATATATTGACAGTAGAGACCAAAATGTTGCAAATAGACCTTATATATGATTGTGGAAAGACCTTGAACCCTGCTTTGGATTTGGGACAGGTACGTAACACTCAACCATTTTTATAAATTATATACACAGTCAAAAGTTCATTTATTTTCTATGATGCGAACATAAGTAGCAAGGCTTGGTATGCTACAGATTGAAAAGGTGGCTGCATCTCCAGTACGAACACTGCACATGTACCTCCCATTAACGAGCCAAGTACACGTAACAGGCAAAGCCTTCTGTCAAGGAGGCTTTTGAGCCGCATAGGCAGGAAACGGTTTTAGGATCTAAACATACTTTTTTTAACGGTTTTAGGATCTAAACATACTTTTTTCGTTACTGTTTACATTTTAAGGGGTGTTTGCGTTGTGTGTTCAAAGTTGCTATGTGATATGGAATAACGAAAGTCGTTAATTTATTAGGAAATGAAACTAAAAAAAACTATAAAGTGGCAGCTTTGAGTCACTGAAGCAGGAATTGCGGCAACCAAGATATTTGTGTAAACATATTTTATGTATACTGGAAATGCATTTATTGAATGATACGCTTTCTGATCTGAAATGTCGCATAACAATATATGTATGGTTAAAATGGTATATGTCAGGTTGAGCGGCGGGGACAAATACTTTCCTATGTTTTTTTTTCTTTTGTGATTTTGGTTCAGTGGCGAATAGTGGAATCAGTTAGGATGTTACCTATGCGATTTTCAGGGTGTGAGGTGCAAACAATTGGCGACAGTCATGTCTTCTGTTGACCTCTATGTACCACTTAGCACTGCGTTTCGATGCTGCTGCCACACAAATGCCTAAAGTGCAAGCCATGGTCGGCCCAACATTGTGCCGGACGGTATTGATGCAGCCACATTATTCAGCTGCTACTTAGAATGCTTGAGTCACGCGACAAGATGATAAACCCAAGTTGTGCGAGATTGTTGCTGTAAGCATATGTCATTTTTACATTTACGTAGTAATAGGTCAAATTGAGTTATACTCAAAACAAGCATATACTTTTTTAGTTGTCAAGTTTTAGTAGTTTAAGTATATCAAGGTTATTTACGAGTGAAAACTGACTTAAGCAAATTCACCGTGTTTGACCCGTTTGTAAGTAAATGAGTGAAAATGGAAACCAACAATGACAAAAGCTATTTTTTTACTTATGCTCAGCATATCTTTTGATTTTCAGGGGCTCAATGTTTAACAGAGACGAGGCTGCCCAACTAATCCACGCACTCAGGAACTTTTTGTTCACTTATAGGGACTACAAGTGGAGCTGAGAATGTATAGCTTTGCTATGTATATAGATGTACTGCATATTCTTTGGCAATGTGATATCCCTATAGTAATATAGATGTACTGCATATTCTTATTGATACTCACTGAAGTTGCAATATTATTTTAAGCATGAAGCGTTAGTAGATTTTAGCCAAGTACTCAGGCTCATTAGGGTTCAATTGTACCAATAAAAGAACACATATAACTCTGATTCCATTCAAGAACCTCTCGGAAAGCTCGATTTTAGATTTTAGTAATATTTTCCTTCGTGTATAAGTTGCGGCTTGGTATGTGTTAATTCACATACCTTTTCATAGCCAAAAATGGACCCAAATAGACTAATCATGCTAACAAAATGCCAAAGAATGTGTATTTTTATGTTTGTGAACGTGCAGGTACGGATAAATCACAAAGAGACAAAAATCAAGCAAAAACCGAAAAAACGGGCACGAGAGTGGGAAAAGGTCAGAAAGTCAAAGCTTGGGATCTGAAAGTCAACATTAGTCCTTCAACTTTTCAAGATTGGCAAAGAAGACCCTTTGTAGTCTATTTTTGAAGTTGGCAAGATTAGCCCTTGTAATTTCAGAAAATTGCACAACTAGTCCTTGTATATTTCATCAAACATAGTCCAATCTAAATACTATAAAAGCCCAAATCAATTTCAAAAGCCCAACCTTCCAAGCCCATTTTTACTACGGTCAATATTATATCCTGGGTCAAAAAGTCAATGGTAGTCAAAGTGATAACAAAAATAACATAACCGTGCCTTTTTTCCCCAATTCCCTCCAAACCCAGAACCCCCAATTCTCACCATGAACCCTAATCACACCATGGTTCAATTGGCTCAAACCACTAAAATTAATCAATAAATAGCTAATCATTGGGGCATCTAGAAGCATAATCGCGTGTCAGTCATGTGTCAGAGAGAGAATATGAAGCTGGGATTGACACTTGGCGAGCTATGATTGGGAATAACACCTCACAGGCTCTACCTTGGATACTCCTTCTAGAAACATGCTGACAAGTCAGAGAATGATGCACGTTTGGGGACAGATGGAGGCATTTCATTAGATGAGCCACGTCTCATACTCTCATCTAAGGGCTGAGAATAGATTGAAGAAGCACAATATCATCCAAGGGCTTAGAGATGCTTGGAAAAAGCACAGATGCACCAGGATTGCCAACCTGGCATTGAGACTCCCCTCACTTTCACCTCTCCTATATATAGTGTTTAGTTTTAGCTTATCAGTGTGTAATAATTAGCTTAGGGAAACTCTGTCAATTTTTCATTAGAATGTATTTAGTGTAGTTGCTGTAATGTTTACTTAAAGTTTTTAATAAAAATTCTCATTTTCCTTTCATTCCATCTAGTTGATTAATCATTTTAAACTGCTTATTTTACCTTTTATCTTCCTTATTCTTCTTAATTTCAGTTTTTATTAGCTTTAATACTAATACTCTTGTCTCAGAATTAATTCATTTTCAGAAGAAAAAAAAATAAATATAAAAAACAGAAAATAGGAAAAATTAAAAAAATGTTTTCATTTTGTTGAATCAGCTTCCAAATAAGTTCAGTTAGCTTTTATAAAAATAGTTTAAGCTTTGTAGAACTTTGTACAATCTGTTTTCATTCAAAGTTGTTAGTATTCAAAGTCAGTCAACTATAGACAAAGGTTCAGATCATTGATTGCTGAGGTGGTATATTGGATAAGTTTGGACACAAAGGGAAGGTCCTGCCTATCCTAGAGATAGGCAAGCTAAGTGAACCTCCTCAATTTGTGCTGAGGAGGAAGAAATTTGTAAGTCATAGTCTCTAATTTGAAGTTACAGTATCGTTCAATTGATCATTATTGTTATAGCTTAGAGTGTTATTGATTGAATCTCAGTTTTATATTAATTGTAGATCTGATTTGATAGTTAGTGTAGTTGTTGGATTATAGTTGTTTGAATCTGTATTAGTTTAGTTGCTTTGAGAATTCTATTTGTTGTGGATCTGAGAATTTGTACTGCTGTTAGATCTTGTAGTCAATTGCTGATGATTTGCTGTTATATAGTGATCAGGACAATATTTGATTAAATTGATGATGATTAGTGTAATCTATATTAGAGTTGTAGTGAAATCAGGTTTGTAAGGGGTGTTTGGATGAGAGATTTGCTGAGCTTTGTTGTAATTGTAATGATGTTTCACTGTTACATTAAGACTTCTTTAGTTTAGTAATAGTGATTTAACTAATAATAATAAAGGGTTATTTCTTATTAAGTCAAAGTAGGATAAAAATTTAGCTTAACTGTTAGAGTAAAAGTAGAAATAGTTAGTATAATTGAAGATTTAGTTGCATAATAGTTATAGATAGCTTAATATAGCTTAATTGTAACTTAGTATTTCATAGTTAAGTAGAATTGGTAATTGAAATCTAGAATAAGTCAAAGTAGTAGCTGCAATTTCTAAAGTCAAGTTAAATCAGATTTAGGTGGTTAATAGCTGCTTTTGTTGATCAAATTTAGGGTAATAATTGATTAGCTGAGACAGTAAAATTGCTTGAACTTGAATCTCAGTAGTGCTATTGTCCTTTTGCCCCCACTTGTTTGCAATTTAGAGCTTATTAGAAGTGCTTTTAGCTCTTGTTCATTTGCTTGTTTGAGACAGAGAACTGTTTGAACTTTGTGGCCTGCCAATGTGCATCTGAGCTTGTATTTGTGCTTGGTGATTGTTTCTGTGTGTCATTTGAGCTATTTTAGTGTAGAGCATCATTTAACTGTTTCTATGACTGCTTGTTCCATCTCTGCTTATTTCAGTAAGCTCATGATTGAGCTTATTGCTGATTTTAGTGATTCTGTGGATTTTTGTGTTTGAAATTGGTCATACTTTGCATAACTGAGCATAAAATAGCATAAGAAGTCTGTTTTCAAAGTTTCATTCAGATTTGTTCACAAGTGCTTATAAATAAGCACTTGTGAATAAGCAGTTGAGCCAAATAAGCACTTAAACAGCTTCTTTTCATTTCAAAATTTTTCTTCAAGTTCTTTTTATTATTTTTGATTTTCTGGAATCTTCCAGAATTTTCCAAATAGTTTTAGTATTTTTCTTATTTTTCCTTTGATTTTAATCATTTTTAAATAGTTTTTAGGAAATTCTTTTATAATATTTAGATTTTTCAGAATTAGAATTTCATTTTTCCTCTTTATTTTTCTATTTTCCTTTATTTTTGATTCATTTTAAATTACAAAAAATCAAAATAAATTCATAGAAAATAAAAGAAAAGTAAAAAAAATAATTTTCTTTTTCTAGAAATTCATTTTAGTAGTTTAATATTTTTAGAAAATTATTTCACGTTTGTAGGATCAATTTCCGTTAAAAGTTACGTTTTAATAAACGCGTTTGCATTTCCATTTTTACGTTTTTAACTTCTGTGCATAACTAGCTTGTACTTCTTGCATAATTCATTTTTGTTTGTTAATACTTGAATTACTTGATCACTATTTTCTTTTTCACCACTTCTCAATTCACGATTTTCACGAATCAATATTCTTGATTCCATTCACCTTCACTCGGATACGACTCGGGTGATCCGTATTTCACGCGGATCATTTCGATACTATACTACTATACTATAATAAGTTGATTTTCACACTATCAATTTTTGGCGCCGCTGCCGGGGAAGGTCGAAGTGAGTTTTTGAATAATTGTTTTGAAAAATCGTGTTTTGTTAAGCCTTCCTCTATTTTGTATATATTTCTATGAAAAAATAAAAATTGAAAAATTCAAAACACTTTTCCTAAAGTGTTTACAAAAATACCAAAAAAATAGTAAAGTTACAGCCTCGACTCTCCCGTGGAAGGGAGGGCGTTGTAAACCAAAAAAGTCTCACAATATAACAAAAACGTGAAATTAGTTGTTAATCGGATTACTTCAATTACTACAACCGATTAAGCGGGAAATACGGAAGCTAAGACATTAAATTGCTAGCTGAAGAGAGAAACACTCTTCTTTCCCGTCCCGTCGTGCGTGGTTTTGAAAGAAACGGTTTCAATTAACGTAACGTTTTACAAAAAAAGAAAAACAAAAGAAATTAAAAGTTTGTGGTGTATGCACACCCGTTCTTCTTTTGAGAGTCTTACGTCTCCATTTTCAAACCCCGAGCGGGTTCTACGACATAATAGTCGGGTTCATTTCCTTGACGACGAGGAGATGAACCAAAACGAACAACACAACGGACCCCCGCCGATGGGTGGTCCGCAGCACAATGTTATCCCGCCGATGGGACAGCAACCGGCTTTTGATCCACGTCCAATGGGGGAACAAATCCAATCACCATTCAATGGTGTGAGGAGAGCTATTTTGATTCCGGACATCAATGCCAATTTTGAGATCAATCATGGATTACTCAATTTAATCACGGGTATATCCTTTCACGGGTTTGATAATGAAGACCCCTATGCTCACATCAGAAATTTCACCGACATCGCTGAGACCATTAGAATGAACCAAGTTCCTCACGATGTGGTGAAATTGAAGTTATTTCCTTTCTCCTTAAAAGGGGCAGCCCGAACTTGGCTGGAAAAGGAACCGCCTAATTCGATTCACTCTTGGAATGATCTTGCTTCCAAGTTTGTGAACTATTTCTATCCTCCCTCTAAAACTTCTAATCTACGTTCCCAAATCTTTTGATTCCAACAAGCTTTTGATGAGTCATTTAGTGAAGCTTGGGATCGATTCAAAGATTTGTTGGAAAAATGTCCTAACCATGGGTTCACCGACCTTCAGCAGATTGACACTTTCTATAATGGGTTATGTCATGTTGACCAAGACTCACTCAACTCTGCTGCGGGTGGGAACTTGTTGGCTAGAAACACGAATGATGCTTTCACGATAATTAAAAATAAGGCTCGTGTGAGAATGTCTAGAAATAAACCTCAAGTGTCTAATACTGGTAAAAGTAATGATGAAATGATAAGTATGCTTGTGGCTTTAACAAAGAAAGTTGATGCTATGTCTATGGAAAAATCAAATCAACAAGTCAATGTTGTAAATCAAGGTTGTATTACTTGTGGTGGTCCACATCCGTATTACGAGTGTCCATCGACCGGCTCTTATGCTCAAGAGAACGTGTATGCTACGAACATGGGTGGTAACGGTTACCCACCTCTTCAAGGAGATCGAAATCTTCTCAATTACTGTTCGAGCCATTATCTTGGACCACCCAGTTTTCAAAATCAGAATCATAATAACAATGTGCAAAACCGTACACATCAAGCTAATCAAAATCGACAAAATCAAGGTTTTCAAAACCAAGGTGTAAACCACAATCGGAATTTTCAGGGAAATCAAAACCAAGCACCGATTCAAGGGAATAATTTTCAGAATAATAATCATGGGAACTTTAATCATGGAAATCAGAATAATGGCAATTTTCAAAACCGTGGGCAGAATTTCAATAATCAAAATCAAGGTGTTATTCCAAATCCGTCGCCAACGGATGAGTTGATTAAGCAATTGATTCAAAGTCAACAAGCTTTAATTGCTAAACAAGAGGAAACAACAAGGTTATTTGCTACTCAAATCAACGATCTCAACAAGCGTTTAAATGATCGACCCTCGGGCTCTGGAACTTTGCCAAGCAACACGATCGCTAACTCGAGGGGCGATGCAAAAGCGATCATAACAAGGAGTGGTGTTACTTATGATTGACCAACGGCTCCGACTACCTCTTCTTCTCTTCCTCCTAAGGTAGTTTCCTGTGAACCCGAGGTGACAACGTATACGGAAATTCCTATTAATAATGGAAGGACCGAAGACATCCAACCTCCGGTGGTCCCGACGTCTAAAGGAAAGGAAAAAGTTGTTAAAGAAATACCGGTTAAAACAAAGTTGCCATATCCGTCACGCTTAAACGAACAAAAGCACTGCGAGAAGGATAAAAACCAAATGGAAAAGTTCTATCAGATTTTACGAGAATTACACTTTCATATAAGTCTCGCGGATGCTATACTTTTGATTCCAAAATTTGCTTCGATGCTAAAAGGTCTTTTGAATAATAAGGAAAAGCTTTTTGAAATGTCAAAGACTCAAATGAATGAGAATTGCTCAGCGGTTCTTCTTAAAAAGCTACCTGATGCGTGGGAATCACAACAGGCTTTACCTCTAGAGGGATCTCGAGAAGCTTACAACCCCCACCAGGCAGTGTACCTGATCGTTGTAGTATAGTATAGTGACAAGTACCGGGGGATTGATCGTTCAGCTTAGGAATAGTGTCGCTAGGATTAGAAAGCCTAAATACTAGTTCTAAAGGTGAGGGATGATTATTTTTGTGTTTTTATATTTTTTAGAAAGCAAGTAAAATCTCGGGTTTTGGAAGAGTGGGCAGAATTAGTTGCTATTCAACTAACCCAATACTAAGATGCAATCAAAATAAAATACTAGAAATAAAAATATGCTAATTTATACTAAAGTTGTGAGCAGTAATTGGAGAAAATGTGTTTACTTAGATTTCACTACTCCCTAGATATCTTTTACACGTTAATTACTTGTTATAATTGCATGGATGACGGATCGTATTCCTTAATACCATTCATGGGGTGACACACATAACTCCCCAATTCTATGAGCTCTTATCTCCTCCTACACCATGCCCAACACAACTATAGGGATTGTAAACAGTGGCTCATGCATTAAATACAACCAATAAAGACCTAGTGCGCGTTAGTTCATGTTTCTTAAGACGTTCAAGCATATTACCAATTAGAGATCTGCCAGTTTTCTTAAGCCTAACATATAAATCATTCATCCAAGACAAGAATAAACAAGTAATCAACACATAATCAATATCTAGGTTTCATTAGATCTAAGCAAACACAAAAGAGATCTAGCCTAGCATGATGGAATTAAGACAAGAACATGATATAGACAACCAACACATAGACATATTGATTGAATTAGAAGAACACATATCTTGATTAATCATGCAAGGTATCAAGGGGTTGGAACCCTTGAAAAACCTGTAAAGTTACACCAAAATCGTACTTAGGGTTTCTCCCAAAACTTCTCTCTTTTAAATGTGAAAAATTAGAAAACTATATATAGGAAAAGGGGTTTGACGGCGTCAAAACCAAATAGGTGACGCCGTCACCTCGCCGCCAAAACAATCCTCGGACTGCCTAGATCTACATTTGACGCCGTCAAGAACATTGCATTTCCAGGCCGTCACGACTTTAACTCTTGACGCCCTACCTTCATGACGCCGTCAAAACTCTTCTGGGTCGTCGTGGACTTTTACTCTTGACGCCGTCAGGAAACTCCTCTTGACGCCGTCATGCACTGTTCCCAGCATGGAAAATTAAGACTTTGGCGTTTTCTTCACTTTTATGCTCCAAAAACGCCCGAATTGCTTCCTTTTCCAGATTTCACTCCCAAAGTACCTAAAATCACAAAAGGAACGATTTAGGGCAATATTTGATCAAATAAATTCGGATTCGGGCTTAAATGACCCCCTAAAAACGGATCATTTTTCGCCTCATCATATACCCTTACACTTGAGATTTGCTTGTCCTCAAGCAAATGCGCTTTTATTCTACTTAAAAGACAATTTAGGGGTCATTTAACACTAATATAAAAGTAATTACAACAAATAATCGTTCCACTAAAGACCAATTGACAAGCACGGAGGTCATACACAAGTACCTCACAAATAGTGTTTAGATACTCACATCTCTCGGGTGTAATAAAGTGTAAATTACAATATGGAAACGGAAGATATCTCTCACTACCTGTCATAGCAAAATAGATTACCATAGGCTTGGGAAAGGATCAAACCTCCACCACATGGCGTAAGCACCTAGGATAAACTATCAAAGAGGTCTTTTAAAGGGTTGTAATGTTAGGTGTAGGGATATGAAATACACGGTTTTGTTGGATAAAGGAAGTTTTACTGGTGGCGAGTTAACAATCTTGGTTAATTACATGTACAATGTGGCGTTGCTAAGCCAAGACTAGACTCGACTTAAGCTAATAAATGAAAAATAACAAAAACATAAAATGAACATAGAATAAAAAGGGATGGTAGTCCGTATTTTTTTTTTTTTTTTTTTTTTTTTTTTTTTTTTTTTTTTGTGCATACACTCTTACCCTACCATCCAAAATAATACATCATAGGGGATGAGAATTCCCTTTACACTTGAATCTTTACATACTTTACAATAAACTAAACTAATGACTCGAATTAAGAAAATCAAAACACTTGGAGCACTTTTAAGATTAACGTACATATGGGGGTAATATATGATGTTCTTCCCCATTACTCCATAAAATAAGTACTTTACCCATGAGTCCCAATCGTCCCAAAACAATATGTACAAGGATATGACTCGACTTAGCAACCATGTAATCAATTAGATAGTTAACTTAGGGTTTAACAAATAACAATAATGCACTAAAAATGAGCGCATACACGGAAGGCTAAGGCGATTTGGTTGTACATTTAAGTGGGGTGTAACAAATTCTTCCTTTAAGTAAAATGCTTAAAGTTATAAACGAAAAGATAGGCTCGGAGGGGTGTACTAGGGGTTTCGTGTACTAAAAATGAGTACAACGCTAAGGGTGTGGGAAAAATTAGTTGACTTAACTAGCCAAGTAATATGACTTAAATGGTCAAGTAATTATAATACGGGTTTAACACAAGGGTAATCCTAATGCCTCTTATCATGTAGTAAATCCTACCACACGAATGTAGTCTCACTAGCGGTCTCGGGATGCATCACTAACGCAAGTTCTAGAATCTAAATGCTACCGGTACACTAATAAGCACTAATAATGAATGCTTTTCCTATCAAATCTAAAGGCGAACCTCACATTTTTGGGTGGAAAATTTTTCTGAATATACGGTTATGTGCTAGTCATACAATCTCCTATCCATGAGACGCTTGCTATGGCTAAAGTTTCACTCCTAAATGTTGTAAAAAATTTTAAATTTGGCGCTAAAATTGCACTAACAAGTATTTCTCATAGTTTTATTACACATCTACCATCAAACAAAGCAAACTCAAGCGAAAGTGCATATGTAAGGTATCATCTTTTTACCCTCCCCTTACACTTAAGATGAACATTGTCCCCAATGTTCAAGTAAAGAATGTAAAAGTGAAAAAGTAAAGAGAATGAAATCAAATACTCCCCTGATTCGCTCGGTATGGATAATAGGATGGCCGGGTTAAATCTTCCTTTAAGAAAATGAACAATCAAAGCTTCCCTTCCAGAATATAAATCATCTTCTTGTCATACATAACCTGTGAAACCTGACAAAATAGACAAGACAACCTCGCGTAAAATCGGCGGCATCCTATATAAGTTTCTAAATCCTAGAAAACAAGATAAGATATAATGCTTGTGGAATGAAGTTTGCAGATCTCCTGGAGATTATAAAACTTAATAATTCACAAAAACCATAAGACTCCGTTAGAAAAACAAAACCGGTAAAATTTCCAGATTTTAACTCCTGACGCCGTCAAGAGTAAACCCCTGACGCCGTCAGAATTGACCTGCAGAAATCCTTATGTTAAGTTTCCGGAAAATTTCTGGAAAAACTTGGTCCTACTTCCTGGAAAATCCTGCAAAACTTCATTATGACTCAATACAAGCATTTGACTCTAACAAATACGAATATACATGTCCATTTAATATTGTTGTGGTTCATGCTCAATTTTGTTCTTATAAACAAATTTGGATCTCCCTTACACTTATCTTTTGCAAAATACCTTTATATGCAATTAAGACGAAGTTAAAAACAAAATAAATCATTTTCACAATTTACTTTGAAACATGAGCCACAAACAATAAAAATAAAACATGCATACGGAAACAAATAAAATCAAACAAACAAACAAACAAACAAATAAAAACACACAAAACATGGGTTGCCTCCCAAGAAGCGCTTGTTTTTGTTCGAGTCACGAGCCTGACTCTACCCTTATTTAACGGAAATAGGGGAGGTTCTCCCTACACTTAGGATTAAGTGTGGGTGAAAGTAGCGATACACACCCTTAGGGTGTGAATATGCCACGTGAGGTGAAGGGGGTGAGTGAATGGCTTCCTTCATCCTAAAACTACCCGGATAATATTGGTTGATGGGTGGGTCGGTTCCTCTTTTGTCTCCTAGAAATATATCTAAGGATGGAAAGGTGTGTAAAGATTGAGGTTCCGGTTCATCAACACTAGGAAATTCCCTAGAACTAGGAGTAAGGTTATCACTACAAGTATTCAAACCTATATCCTCTAATGGTGCCTGGTCCAAGGGTTCTACTTCTATTGGGGTTCCTATAGTCTCTTCTACTTCTTCCGGGTAAGTCACGGGCGGTGTGTATGCCTCAAATGATGCTAGGACTTGTGGGGTACTTAGTGGGCTTGGGTTTTCTACTATCTCTTCCATCACATCAATATCACCTATGTGTTCATCTTGTATTATGGTAGTGCCTAACCATGACATGCAACTAGGTGGCTCAACTCCAACCTCATGTGTGTCGTATGTTTTGGTGAAATCTATCCCGCTCATGCAACTAGGTAGTTCAACACTAACCATCTCATAATATTGGTTTGATTCTAAGTTCATGTTCTTAGAAACTAGGTCATCTCGCTCATACGAATCCACCAATTCGTTGAACTTATGGGTAATGGTTAGAAAGCTTTTCTCAAAATTCATCCAAAGGGTCTCACTAAAAGGAATTGATCCTAAAAATGATCGTCTAATAGAAAACACACATGCATAAAATTCATCAAACCCATCTAACTTTACACCCATCTCCTCTTGTATATATGTAAGATCACTTAAAAATTCATTGGAACAACAGGAGGCAAATTGATCCGAGTAAACTAATTGTTCCTCTATAGTTAATGATCTAAATGGAATTTCATCCGCCATGGAGACAAATGAAAATGGTTTCACAAACAAAGGGCACAAAGAAAAAGATAGACTACAAGAAAACCTAAAAATAAAAATAAAATCTTACTAGAAAGGAATCTAGCAAGTAGACCTAATACAAAGAAATTCTAACCTAGACAATAACTATTCCCCGGCAACGGCGCCAAAAACTTGATGCGTGGGAATCGCAACAGGCTTTACCTCTCGAGGGATCTCGAGAAGCTTACAACCCCCACCAGGCAGTGTACCTGATCGTTGTAGTATAGTATAGTGACAAGTACCGGGGGATTGATCGTTCAGCTTAGGAATAGTGTCGCTAGAATTAGAAAGCCTAAATACTAGTTCTAAAGGTGAGGGATGATTATTTTTGTGTTTTTATATTTTTTAGAAAGCAAGTAAAATCTCGGGTTTTGGAAGAGTGGGCGGAATTAGTTGCTATTCAACTAACCCAATACTAAGATGCAATCAAAATAAAATACTAGAAATGAAAATAAGCTAATTTATACTAAAGTTGTGAGCAGTAATTGGAGAAAATGTGTTTACTTAGATTTCACTACTCCCTAGATATCTTTTACACGTTAATTACTTGTTATAATTGCATGGATGACGGATCGTATTCCTTAATACCATTCATGGGGTGGCACACATAACTCCCCAATTCTATGAGCTCTTATCTCCTCCTACACCATGCCCAGCACAACTATAGGGATTGTAAACAGTGGCTCATGCATTAAATACAACCAATAAAGACCTAGTGCGCGTTGGTTCATGTTTCTTAAGACGTTCAAGCATGTTACCAATTGGAGATCTACCAGTTTTCTTAAGCCTAACATATAAATCATTCATCCAAGACAAGAATAAACAAGTAATCAACACATAATCAATATCTAGGTTTCATTAGATCTAAGCAAACACAAAAGAGATCTAGCCTAGCATGATGGAATTAAGACAAGAACATGATATAGACAACCAACACATAGACATATTGATTGAATTAGAAGAACACTTATCTTGATTAATCATGCAAGGTATCAAGGGGTTGGAACCCTTGAAAAACCTGTAAAGTTACACCAAATCGTACTTAGGGTTTCTCCCAAAACTTCTCTCTTTTAAATGTGAAAAATTAAAAAACTATATATAGGAAAAGGGGTCTGACGGCGTCAAGACCAAATAGGTGACGCCGTCACCTCGCCGCCAAAACAATCCTCGGACTGCCTAGATCTACATTTGACGCCGTCAAGAACATTGCATTTCCAGGCCGTCACGACTTTAACTCTTGACGCCCTACCTTCATGACGCCGTCAAAACTCTTCTGGGTCGTTATGGACTTTTACTCTTGACGCCGTCAGGAAACTCCTCTTGACGCCGTCATGCACTGTTCCCAGCATGGAAAATTAAGACTTTGGCGTTTTCTTCACTTTTATGCTCCAAAAACGTCCGAATTGCTTCCTTTTCCAGATTTCACTCCCAAAGTACCTAAAATCACAAAAGGAACGATTTAGGGCAATATTTGATCAAATAAATTCGGATTCGGGCTTAAATAACCCCCTAAAAACGGATCATTTTTCGCCTCATCACTACCCGAAAAGCTTGAAGACCCTGGCAAGTTTCTTATACCATGTAATTTTCCGGGTATGGTTCAATGCTTCGCTTTGGCAGATCTTGGTGCTAGCATTAACCTAATGCCATTGTCGATTTGGAAAAAGTTGTCTCTTCCTAACTTGACACCGACGCTTATGACCCTCGAGCTTGCCGACCGATCTACGTCTCGTCCAATTGGTATAGCCGAGGATATTTTTGTCAATGTTGGGAAATTCAATTTCCCTGCAGATTTTGTGGTTGTTGATTTCAATGCCGATCCACGGGTTCCTATCATTCTCGGGAGAGGATTCCTGAGGACCGGTCATGCTTTAACTGATGCATACGACGAGGAGATTACCTTACGTGTGGGAAATGAAGCCGTTACTTTCAATCTTAACCAAACCGCGAGATACTCCTCCGATTACGATGTTTCTTCCGTCAACCGTATCGATGTTATTGATGAAGCTATGGAGGAGTATTCTCAAGAACTTCTTGGTTTCATTGACAATGCTTCGAGTGGCAATCCCACTCCTTCTTTTGAACCAATCGTCTCCGATTCTTCACCTTCCCACACTCCGTTTGAGCGAAGTGATCTCGCTTGGGAAGAAATCAATGCTTGTCTTTCAAATGATTTAGTTTCACCAGAAATTGATAATTCTAACTTTGATCCGGAGGGGGACATTTTATTAATTGAGAAATTGTTAAATGAAAATCCGATTGTTTCTTCCCCTCCGATGGACCTAAAAATGGCAAACGTAAAAGAAGTAAAGCCGTCTATTGAGAATCCTCCTGAGCTCGAGCTCAAGGATTTGCCTCCTCATCTCGAATACGCATACTTCGAAATTAATGATAAATTACCCGTTATAATATCAAAAGGCCTTAAAGATGAGGAGAAGACACGACTCTTAGATGTGCTTCGGAAGCATAAAAGAGCAATTGCTTGGCAAATATCCGACATTAAGGGAATCGACCCTCGATTTTGCACTCATAAGATTCTACTTGAAGATAATCACAAAGCTTCCGTCCAACAACAATGACGGGTTAATCCACAAATCCACGAAGTGAACAAAAAGGAAGTTATTAAATTCCTTGGCGCTGGAATGATTTATCTGATCTCGGATAGTTCATGGGTTAGCCCGGTTCATTGTGTGCCAAAGAAGGGCGGAATCACTGTTGTGAAGAATGATGATAATGAGCTTATACCGACTCGACTTGTGACTGGATGGAGAGTTTGTATCGAATACCGCAAGTTGAACGACGCAACCCGTAAAGACCATTTCCCGCTCCCTTTTATGGACCAAATGCTTGAACGATTAGCGGGAAATGAGTTCTATTGTTTTCTGGATGGCTTTTATGGGTACTTTCAAATTCCCATTGATCCCCAGGATCAAGAAAAGACCACTTTTACTTGCCCGTATGGAACGTTTGCCTATCGTAGAATGCCCTTTGGCTTATGTAACGCTCCAGGCACGTTTCAACGGTGTATGATGGCCATTTTCTCTGATATGATTGAAAAAACCATGGAAGTGTTCATAGACGACTTCTCCGTCTATGGAAATTCTTTTGACTCTTGCCTCTCCCATTTAGAAAGTATGCTAATTCGATGTGAAAACACTAACTTAGTTCTAAATTGGGAGAAGTGCCACTTCATGGTTAAAGAGGGCATAGTCCTCAGCCATAAGATATCCAAATCTGGGATTGAGGTAGATCGTGCCAAAGTTGATGTTATTGCTAAGCTACCTCATCCTACGACCGTCAAAGGAATCAGAAGTTTCATTGGTCATGCTGGCTTTTACCGATGTTTTATACAAGACT
Source organism: Artemisia argyi (assembly GCA_030686995.1). NCBI lineage: Eukaryota > Viridiplantae > Streptophyta > Magnoliopsida > Asterales > Asteraceae > Artemisia > Artemisia argyi. The sequence continues at coordinate 33,773,898 of CM060695.1, forward strand.
TCTCCAAAATAGCCCGGCCTCTGACCCACCTTTTAGAAAAGGATGCTTCGTTTAACTTCACAAATGAATGCATCGATGCATTTAATTTTTTAAAGAAGAAGTTAACGGAGGCACCAATCTTAGTTGCCCCCGATTGGAGCTTATCCTTTGAGCTAATGTGTGATGCAAGTGATGATGCCATTGGTGCAGTTCTGGGGCAACGTAAGAATAAATACTTTCAACCGATACACTATGCAAATAAGACCATGAATGACGCCCAACATCACTACACAACTACCGAAAAAGAGATGTTAGCGGTTGTCTATGCTTTTGAGAAATTTAGACCTTATTTGCTTCTTAAGAAATGCATAGTGTATACGGACCATTCAGCCCTAAAATACTTAATGGCAAAGCAAGATGCTAAGCCACGCTTAATGCGGTGGTTTCTTTTGCTCCAAGAATTTGATGTCGAAATACGAGACAAGAAAGGAGCTGAGAACCTTGCTGCTGATCACCTTTCACGACTTGAGAACCCCCATCAAAGTGCTCTTGAGAATAAGGAAATTACCGAAACATTTCCTCTCGAGACACTTGGGAGTGTGACTAAAATTGACCAAAGTACCCCATGGTTCGCCGATTTTGCGAATTACCATGCGGGGAGCTTCATTAGGAAAGGGATGTCGTCTCAACAAAAGAAGAAATTCTTTAAAGATGCCCAACATTATTTTTGGGACGGCCCCTATTTGTTCAAAGTCTGTGCGGATCAAGTGATCCGGCGGTGTGTTCACGGTACGGAAGCCGTTGAAATTCTTAAGGCATGCCACAGTGGACCCACGGGGGGACATCATGGTGCCAACTTCACCGCAAAGAAAGTTTTCGATTCCGGCTTCTATTGGCCGACGATATATCGGGATGCCCATGAATTGGTGAAATCATGTGATTCTTGCCAACGTCAAGGGAAAATTTCTCAAAAAGATGAAATGCCACAAAATGCTATTCAAGTTTGTGAAATTTTTGACGTTTGTGGCATTGATTTCATGGGACCATTCCCGTCATCAAGAGGAAATAAGTACATTCTCGTGGCCGTCGATTATTTGTCTAAATGGGTTGAAGCGAAGGCGCTCCCCACCAATGACGCCCGAGTAGTTGTTAAGTTCTTAAAAAGTCTCTTTGCCCGATATGGTGCACCTCGAGCCATCATAAGTGATCGTGGGACCCATTATTTTAATGACCAATTTTCAAAAGTAATGCTTAAATATGGTGATGTGTGAGAATTGCACCAGGCTTTACCTCTTACAACCCCCACCAGGCAGTGTACCTGATCGTTGTAGTATAGTATAGTGACAAGTACGGGGGGATTGATCGTTCAACTTAGGAATAGTGTCGCTAGGATTGGAAAACCTAAGAACTAGGTCTAGAGGTGAGGGATGATTCTTTTTGTATTTTTATGTTTTTAGAAAAGCAAATAAAAATCTCGGGTATTGGAAGAGTGGGCGGAATTAGTTGCTAATCAACTAACCCAATGACTAAGATGCAATCAAAATAAAATAATAAAAATGAAAATAAACTAAATTAACTAGTGGTGTGAGCAATATATGGGAGAATTGTGTTTACTTAAATTTCACTACTCCCTAGATATCTTTTACAGGTTAATTACTTGTTACAGTTGTGTGGATGACAGATTGTATTCCTTAATACCATTCATGGGGTGGCGTACTTACTTCCCCAATCCTATAAGCTCCTACTTCACTCCTATGTCGAGCCGGCTAAGAAGCTCCTAACATGGGATCACAAGAATTCGGTCATGCATTAAATACAATCATAAAAACCTAGTACACATCGGTTCATGTTTCTTAAGACGTTCAAGCAAGTTACACAATGGAGATCTGCCAGTTTTCTTAAGCCTAACATTGAAATCATTCATCCATTACAACTATAAACAAGCAATCAACCTATAATCAATATCTAGGTTTCATTACATCTAAGCAAACACATGAAAGATCTAGCCTAGCATGTTATAATCAAGACAAGCATAAGATATATTCAAACAACACATAGACATATTGAATGAATTGAAAGAAGACTTATCTTAATTGAACATGAAAGGTTTCAAGGGGTGAAAACCCTTGAAAATACTGTTACAAACGACCTAGGGTTTATTAGGTTCGGCCCTAGTATTCTCCACACAGGTTCCTCTCTAATGAATGAAAAATAGAAAAGTATATATAGATTTTGTGAGGTGACGGCGTCAAGAGTAAATTTCTGATGCCGTCATCTCGCCGCCAATAAAGTTCTTGGACTGCCTAGATCTGGGTTTGACGCTGTCACGTGTAATCCTTCTTCAGGTCGTCACCAAAATAACTCTAGACGCCCTTCTTCTGACGCCTTCAGGTTTTCTCTGGGTCGTCATGGATTTTGCTCTTGACGCCGTCATATTTTCCTTCTTGACGCCGTCAGGTACTGTTCCCAGCATGGAAAATTAAGTCTTTGCCGTTTTCTTCACTTTTATGCTCCAAAAACGTCAAAAATGCTTCCTTTTCCAGAATTCACTCCCAAAGTACCTAAAATCACAAAAGGAACGATTTAGGGCAATATTTGATCAAATAAATTCAATTTCGGGTTTAAATGACCCCCTAAAAACGGTTCATTTTTCGCCTCATCATATACCCTTACACTTGAGATTTGCTTGTCCTCAAGCAAATGCGCTTTTTTTCTAATCAAAATACAAGTTCGGGGTCATTTAACAATAATATAAAAGTAATTGCAACAAATAATCGTTCCACTAAAGACCAAAGACAAGAACGGAGGTCATATACTAGCACCTCACAAATAGTGTTTAGATACTCACATCTCTCGGGTGTAATAAAGTAATATCACAATATGGAAATGGAAAACATCTCTCACTACCTGTCATAGCAAAATAGATTACTATAGGCTTGGGAAAGGATCAAACCTCCACCACATGGCATAAGCACTTAGGATAAACTATCAAAGAAGTCTTTTTAAAGGGTTGTAACGTTAGGTATAGGGATATGAAATACACGGTTTTGTTGGATATAGGCAATCTTTACTGGTGGCGAGTTAATAATCTTGGTTAATTACATGTACAATATGGCGTTGCTAAGCCAAGACTAGACTCGACTTAAGCTAATAAATCAAAAATAACAAAAACATAAGATAAACATAGTATGAAACGGGATGGTAGTCCGTATGTTTTTTCTCTTTTCTTTTTCTCTATTTATTTTTTTTTTTTATTTTTTTATTTTATTTTTTTTTTTTGTGCGCATATACTCTTACCCTACCATCCAAAATAATACATCATAGGGAATGAACATTCCCCTTACACTTGAATTTTTACATACTTTACAATAAACTAATCTAATGTCTCGAATTAAGATAATCAAAACACTTGGAGTACTTTTAAGATTAACGTACATATGGGGGTAATAATATGATGTTCTTCCCCATTACTCCATAACATTAGTGCTTTACCTATGAGTCCCAATCGTCCCAAAACAATATGTACAAGGATATGACTCGACTTAGTAACCATGTAATCAATTAGATAATTAACTAAGGGTTTAAACAAATAACAACAATGCACTAAAGATGAGTGCATACACGGAAGGCTAAGGCGATTTGGTTGTACATTTAAGTGGGGTGTAACAAATTCTTCCTTTAAATAAGATGCTTAAAGTTAGAAACGAAAAGATAGGCTCGGAGGGGCGTACTAGGGGTTTCGTGTACTAAAAATGAGTACAACGCTAAGGGTGTGGGAAAAATTAATTGACTTTACTAGCCAAGTAGTATGACTTAAATGGTCAAGTAATTATGATACGGGTTTAACACAAGGGTGATCCTAATGCCTCTTATCATGTAGTAAATCCTACTACACGAATGTAGTCTCACTAGCGGTCTCGGGATGCATCACTAACGCAAGTTCTAGAATCTAAATGCTACCGGTACACTCATAAGCACTAAGAGTAAATGCTTTTCCTATCAAATCTAAAGGCGAACCTCACATATTTGGGTGGAAAATTTTTCTGAATGGTACGGCTTTGTGCTAGTCATACAATCTCCTATCCATGAGACGCTTGCTAAGGCTAAAGTTTCACTCCTAAATGTTGTAAAAAATTTTAAATTTGGCGCTAAAATTGCACTAACAAGTATTTCTCATAGTTTTATTACACACCTACCATCAAACAAACAAACTCAAGCGAAAGTGTATCTGTAAGGTATCATCATTTTACCCTCCCCTTACACTTAGGATGAACATTGTCCCTAATATTCAAGTAAAGAATGTAAAAGTAAAACAGGTAAAAGAATGAAATCAAATACTCCCCTGATTCGCTCGGTATGGATAATATGGTAACCAGGTTAGATCTTCCTCCAAGAAAATGAACAATCAAAGCTTCCCTTCCAGAATATAAATCATCTTCGTGTCATATATAACCTGTTAAACCTGAGAAAACAAACAAGGCAACCTCGCGTAAATTCGGCGGCAATCTATATATGCTAACAAATCCTAGAAAACAAAATAAGATATAATGCTTGTGGAATGATGTTTGCAGATCTCCTGGAGATTATAAAACTAAAGATTCAACAAAAACTTTAAGACTCCGTTAGAAAAACAAAACTGGTAAAATTTCCAGAATTTTACACGTGACGCCGTCAGGAATTTCTTCCTGAAGCCGTCAGAAGTGACCTGCAGAAATTCTTATGTTAAGTTTTAGGAAAATTTCTGGAAAAACTTCGTCCTACTTCCTGGAAAATCCTGCAAACATCATTATGACTCGATACAAGCATTTGACTCTAACAAATACGAATATACATGTTCACTTAATATTGTGGAGAATCATGATCGAGTTTGTTTCTTAAAAACATATTTGGGGTTTCCCCTTACACTTATCTTTTGCGAAATACCTTTAGATGAAGTTAAGACTAAGCCAAACAACAAAGTAAAGTATTTTCACCATTTTAGTTTTGAAACATGATCTACCAACAATAAAAATAAAGCATGCATATGGAAACAAATAACAATCAAACAAAATAAAAATCGCACAAAACATGGGTTGCCTCCCAAGAAGCGCTTTTCTTTATTTACGAGTCTTGTAGCTAGACTCAAGGTCATGGGTTACTATGTGACCTCATCGTTGGTTTCACTCTCTTGGTCATCTCCTATATCGGTATCGCTTTCATAGTGTAGGTATTTTGGGTCTTCGAACTCCAAGACATCTGTTCGATATTTGGACCCAAGTTTACTAACATCCTTAAAGAATCCACATGATAAATCAACAGTGTTCTTACATCCTCTCCGAATATCTTCATCACATAAGATAAGTTGAGAACTTAGCTTATCAAGCCCGTCATAATCGATTTCGTTTAGATCTTTTCTCTTGTATGGCGTTTGGTATGACACCCTCCTAACTCCATCAGCGAAGGTCATGATTCCGTTCCGGTCATCAACTAGTGATTTCACAGAAAGGTGCTCCGAAAACAACTTGTGACAACCTTGGGTCAACATAGTCTTCGATGTTGTCCACGATTGTAAATTCCATAGTGAATGCCATATTTCCTACGAATACCTGGATTTCATGATCTCTACCAACCACATTCTCTCCCTTATAAATCATTCCCCATCTGCAGATATGGTTATAGTGAAATAGGGACATAAAATTCTTAGGTAGGAATACGTTAATGTAGACATTATCGAAATACTTATGACCGATCATGCAGGGGATTTTGAGATTATTCGGATCACGTCGCCTTATCCTCCCCGGTCCTCCATCCCTTGATCCGTATAGATTCCCTTCCAGAGATGGACGGTACTCGTACACCTCCTCATTACCCCTACGAAAGATTACCTTCTTGATGCCATTGGTGAATAATGCACTACCATCCTTCTCATCAAGGATTACTCCTGAATCATTGACAAATGGTTTCCCGAGAACAAGGTTGGTTGATGTTAGATTAGTGATAGGGTCTATGTTATCAACCACGGTGAGTTCGATGTTATAGACGAATTCCCCAATCATAACTAATAAATCCTTTATTACCCCGTCGTTGTCGACTCTATCATGCACCGTGCGTTCAGGGAAGGCTTCATGGTAAAGGGAAAGGGGGATTATGTTGACAGGGAGGCTAGAGTCTATATGAGTATTGGTAAAGAGCCTTTTCCTAAGAGTGCAGGAAATCTTGAAAACTTTAGGGTTGCTTCCCTCAGTCCTATCACTACTCCTATTAAACACTTCCACCAAATCTTTCTCGGGTTCCTCTATAATAGATTTACCCGAGATTGCTGGATTTCTCGTGTGCTCTTTCGACCTCTCTTTTACTTCATCCAGTTTGCTAGATTCTTGAGTGATGGAATCCTCGAATGAGTTGGCAGGGCCCTTGGTCAATTTGTGGTCTAACCTTGAGGTTTCATCCTTAGCTTTATGATCTATGTGTCCAGCTGGTTGTTGGCTCTGGTTAGGTGTAGGAGCGGATACTGTGGTGATGGTATTACAAAATGAATTGGTCCTAGGGGTTAACAGGATCTTTTACCTTTGGTGATAGATGTTTAAATAGCTTACTAGGACTTTTTATTTTCACAGGAGAAGTTGGCTGATTCATGATGGAGACAGATTTGACCTCTTCAGCTTGAATCGGTTTACTAACAGCGTGCTCTTTAATAGCAGTTAACAGATTACAAATCTTGTTATTCATATCGGCTTGCTGTTGTTTAAATTTAGCCTCGAGCGTAGAAAGCTGTAATTCTTGAGATAGAATGAACTTTCACAAGGCATCTTCATAGCTTTGCCCAGGAGTGCTCTGTGACGGGAAATGCTCGGACCATTCGAGTGGGGAGGAGTCATTGAAGGATACGCTCCGAGTTTGGTATCCTCTGAAATTAGGTTTATCCTTCCATGCTTCATAGGCCTCGTCAAAGTTTCGAGGACCTCGACCAACGTGGGACAATGTGAATTCATTATAAGCACGTTTTGGAAGCTCCATGCAGTTATGAGTTTCGTGAGGGCCATTTCACAATTTACATGAAGAAGCGATTTTTTTCACTTGGCTTGAATGCTTAGGAGCTTCGTAAGATTTCATGATAAACTTGACTCGACCTTCAAGTTCCATGATCCTACGGTCGGGAGTTGTAGAATTGTTCGAAGGTAAAGATATTGCCTTGACCGTTTTGTTCAAATCACGGGGATCATTCCAACTTTCGTTGTCATAGAGAGCAAGATCTTCTATGAGTTCCCATGATTGTTCCGCACTTAGATAACGTAGCTTGCCACCGGCTGATTGGTCAATGGTTCGCCTTGTGGAGAGATCGATATGGTCATAGAAGATTTGGACTTGGAGCCAAAGATCTATGCCATGATGAGGGACTTTTTGGAGTAAGTCCTTGAAACGAGTCCATGCTTCATATAGAGTTTCACCTTGACGTTGTTGGAACATCAAGATATCATTTCTAAGCTTGGTAGTTCTCCCCGGTGGGAAAAATTGAGTAAGGAAACGAGTGGTGAGATCATCCCATGAGGTGATGGATCCCGCGGGTAAACGCTCAAGCCATTGACTAGCTTGATCACGTAGAGAGAATTGGAATAGGCGTAATCAGGTTGACTCTCTAGTTGTAGCATCAAGGTCTATAGAATCTACGATTTTAAGGAAGTTCTTGAGATGTTGATTTGGATCTTCGGAACGAATTCCATGGAAGGCACATCCGCTTTGCACCAACCGGATGGTGTCGGATCGCAAGGGAGACACATTGGCTCCTTGGGTGAGCAGTGCTTCGATAGCCTTGGTGGCTAGGTCGGAAATACTCTCCTAGGGTTCGGGGCCTAAGAGGTTGGTTAGCTAGTGGTAGGTTTTGTGGGTGGTCTTGTTGTGGTGGGTTGATGGGTTCAAAGATGTTACCACCTTCCATGATGTCGGATGGTAAAGATTAGAAACAAAAACACGAAGAAATAAGATAGACTAAAGAGAACCTAAAAATAAAAATAAAACCTTACTAGAAAGGAATCTAGCAAGTAGACCTAATAAAAAGAAATACTAACCTAGACAATAACTATTCCCCAGCAGCGGCGCCAAAAACTTGATGTGTGGGAATTGCACCAGGCTTTACCTCTCGAGGGATCTCGACAAGCTTACAACCCCCACCAGCCAGTGTACCTGATCGTTGTAGTATAGTATAGTGACAAGTACCGGGGGATTGATCGTTCAACTTAGGAATAGTATCGCTAGGATTAGAAAACCTAAGAACTAGGTCTAGAGGTGAGGGATGATTCTTTTTGTATTTTTATGTTTTTAGAAAAGCAAATAAAAATCTCAGGTATTGGAAGAGTGGGCGGAATTAGTTGCTAATCAACTAACCCAATGACTAAGATGCAATCAAAATAAAATAATAAAAATGAAAATAAACTAAATTAACTAGTGGTGTGAGCAATATATGGGAGAATTGTGTTTCCTTAGATTTCACTACTTCCTAGATATCTTTTACAGGTTAATTACTTTTTACAGTTGCGTGGATGACGGATTGTATTCCTTAATACCATTCATGGGGTGGCGTACTTACTTCCCCAATCCTATAAGCTCCTACTTCACTCCTATGTCGAGTCGGCTAAGAAGCTCCTAACATGAGATCACTAGAATTCTCTCATGCATTAAATACAATCATAAAAACCTAGTACACATCGGTTCATGTTTCTTAAAACGTTCAAGCAAGTTACACAATGGAGATCTGCCAGTTTTCTTAAGCCTAACATTGAAATCATTCATCCATTACAACTATAAACAAGCAATCAACCTATATTCAACTTCTAGGATTCATTACATCTAAGCAAACACATGAAAGATCTAGCCTAGCATGTTATAATCAAGACAAGCATAAGATATATTCAAACAACACATAGACATATTGAATGAATTGAAAGAAGACTTATCTTAATTGAACATGAAAGGTTTCAAGGGGTGAAAACCCTTGAAAATACTGTTACAAACGACCTAGGGTTTATTAGGTTCGGCCCTAGTATTCTCCACATAAGTTCCTCTCTAATGAATGAAAAATAGAAAAGTATATATAGATTTTGTGAGGTGACGGCGTCAAGAGTAAATTTCTGACGCCGTCATCTCGCCGCCAATAAAGTTCTCGGACTGCCTAGATTTGGGTTTGACGCCGTCATGTGTAATCCTTTTTCAGGCAGTCACCAAAATAACTCTTGACGCCCTTCTTCTGACGCCTTCAGGTTTTCTCTGGGTCGTCATGGATTTTGCTCTTGACGCCGTCATATTTTCCTTCTTGACGCCGTCAGGTACTATTCCCAGTATGGAAAATTAAGTCTTTGCCGTTTTCTTCACTTTTATGCTCCAAAAACGTCCAAAATGCTTCCTTTTCCAGAATTCACACCCAAAGTACCTAAAATCACAAAAGGAACGATTTAGGGCAATATTTGATCAAATAAATTCAATTCCGGGCTTAAATGACCCCCTAAAAACGGTTCATTTTTCGCCTCATCATATGGTGTCACACATCGTCTTTCCACGGCTTATCATCCACAAACTAGTGGTCAAGTGGAGGTGTCCAATCGTGGCCTTAAAAGAATTTTAGAAAGGACAGTAGGAGAGCACCGTGCCTCATGGGCCGATAAATTAGAAGATGCATTATGGGCTTTTCGGACCGCTTACAATACTCCCATTGGGTAGGCTTGTCATTTGCCCCTAGAACTTGAGCACAAGGCGTACTGGGCCTTAAAACATGCCAATTTTGACTTGAAAACCGCGGGTGATCACCGAAAAGTTCAATTGAATGAGTTAGTCGAACTACGTGATCAAGCTTACGAGAATTCTTTGATATATAAAGAGAAAACAAAAAGACTTCATGATGCCAAGATCAAAGACCGCGTTTTTAATGTTGGTGATCAAGCGCTTCTTTTTAACTCTCGTTTGAAGATTTTCTCGGGTAAGCTTAAAACGCGTTGGTCTGGACCATTCACAATAACCCAAGTATTCCTTTATGGTACCATTGAGTTAGCTCAACCCGATGGTCCCAACTTTAAGGTGAATGGTCACCGTTTGAAACACTACTTTGGAGGGGACGTACCAACTATGGTAGTCCCGGATCTCCAGACTTTCCCCAAAGACGATTGAATTCGGGGATCGAGTCAAGCTACGTGACTCGGAAATAAAAAACAAAGTGCTTCGTGGGTGGCTACCCATGCTTATCCAATTTCATCTTCTTATTTTTCTTATTTCTAACGAATAACGTGAGGAAGGGGTGCCTCTTCTACTCTTGTGTTCCGTGGTTGTTTGTGATGTTTGTTTAGGATTGTCCGCGATTTATGATGACTCTTGTGCTCGTTATCTTCTCTCTCGAGTTTCATTCATCGATGCTTATTGGAAATCCTATATCCGTGAATCTTATCGACTAACGTTTTCTTTGGCATAATTAATAAACGGCCCTAGAATTTTGTTAGGATTGCCTTAACCTACAAAACATTGAGGACAATGTTTCATTCTAGTCTGGGGGAGGGTGAATCTTCGATTCAATTTTTACCTTGCATTTTTCACAAATGTTGTGCACTCTTGCAACTCCGTTTTTCCACCAAAAATGAAAAAAAAATTGAAAAATTTGAAAATTTTCAAAAAAAAAAAAAAAAAAAAAAAAAAAAAAATTCATAAAAAAATAAAAAAAAATGAGAAAAAGTTGAAAAGTTGTGCAAAAATATAATAAAGTTTGAATAAGTGTTTTGACACCTTGTTGACTTTCTTGCTGGCGAGAGTAGGAATAAATATTTTAACTTGACCGGGCGTGTTGAGCCCTAGCTTGTTCCCTTAACCAATGATAATCACATAAGCTTGTGCTAGTTTTGTACACCAGGAGCTATAAAATGCGAATTCTTTCTTAAGAATCTGCAAGTTCCCGTACTTGACTTTATACATGCGCAACTTAAAAGCTTTCGCTAGTCTTTTACATCAGGAGCTAGAAAACGCGAATTCTTCTTCTAGAATTTGCAAGTTCCCGTAACTGACTTTATATATGTGTGGCTGATTATCGGCTAAGTATTCGTTGGTTTCATTATTTGGAATCTTAAATTGCGAAGAGCGAGAAATGATAGAGTTTATTTAGAAGTTAGATGCTGAACATGGAGTAGTTGGTTCTCTTTAGAGCTTATGAGAGGTACTTGTGGCTATTTTACTCCCATAAAATACGTCACCAATATATAATAGATGTTCTAGGTTAATTAGTGGTATTTAGCTTTGGATAATATTTAGTTCTTTATTTTCTTAAGAGAATTTTTGCTTTAGAAGTTGGGTACAAATCAAGGAACATAAAAAATAAGAGCAAAAAGTGAAAAAATCAAAAGTTAAAAGTTGATTATGTATGTGGTTTTGGAGCTACCCGATAAGCTTCCATTGATGTTGAGAAAAGTAAAGAAAGAAAAAAGTGAAAAATATGAGAAAGTATGAAAAAAGTGAAAAAGTGAAAGTTGAGAGTTATGATGAATAAGAGCTTGAGTGTAAGTAAGTTGTTGGCGCGTGAGGTGCATGTGTATGATTCTGAATTTGACACATGAGGTGCACGTGTAGTACTCCGCAACTTATATTTATGATATTGTATGTACCAAAATTTCTTGATGTGGACCGAATTTCTATTGCAGTGGTTCTTGAAAGAAAATGGAAAACTACTTATCGTTTAAACTTAGGTGTCACTATCGGACTTAAAAATAGTGAAACAAGAAAATATGAAGCAATTCATTTCTCAACAAAAATAAAATATTGAGATACAAAACTTAGGACATGGGAGTAAGGAGTTTCCACAAGCAACTATTATGAGTAGTGTTAGCATCTAATTTGTAGATAAGCTGTGATCTCGTTTGTACGCTTAGTTAAAATCAAGACAAGAATAAAATATATTCAAACGACACATAGACATATTGAATGAATTGAAGGAAAACTTATCTCAATTGAATATGAAGGGTTTCAAGGGGTGAAAACCCTTGAAAATACTATTACAAACGAACTAGGGTTTATAAAGTTCGGCCCTAATATTCTCCACACAAGTTTTTTTCTTAATGAATGAAAAATAGAAAAGTATATATAGATTTTAGGAGGTGACGGCGTCAAGAGGAAAAATCTGACGCCGTCATCTCGCCGCCAATAAAGTTCTCGGACTGCCTAGATCCAGATCTGACGCCATCATGTGTAATCTTGTTTCAGGCCGTCACCAAATTTACTCTTGACGCCCTTGTGCTGACGCCGTCATGTTTTCTCTGGGCCGTCATCCATTTTGCTCTTGACGCCGTCAAAAAATCCTTCTTGACGCCGTCAGGTACTGTTCCCAGCAAGGAAAATCAAGACTTTGCCGTTTTCTTCACTTTTATGCTCCAAAAACGTCCAAAATGCTTCCTTTTCCAGAATTCACTCCCAAAGTACATAAAACCACAAAAGGAACGATTTAGGGCAATATTTGATCAAATAAATTCAATTTCGGGCTTAAATGACCCCCTAAAAACGGTTCATTTTTCGCCTCATCATATACCCTTACACTTGAGATTTGCTTGTCCTCAAGCAAATGCGCTTTTATTCTAATCAAAATACAACTTATAGGTCATTTAACACTAATATAAAAGTAATTACAACAAATAATCGTTCTACTAAAGACCAAAGACAAGCACGGAGGTCATACACTAGCACCTCACAAATAGTGTTTAGATACTCACATCTCTCGGGTGTAATAAAGTATATATCACAATATGGAAATGGAAAACATTTCTCACTACCTGTCATAGCAAAATAGATTACCATAGGCTTGGGAAAGGATCAAACCTCCACCACATGGCGTAAGCACCTAGGATAAACTATCAAAGAGGTCTTTTAAAGGGTTGTAACGTTAGGTGTAGGGATATGGAATACACGGTTTTGTTGGATATAGACAATCTTTAGTGGTGGCGAGTTAATCATCTTGGTTAATTACATGTACAATATGGCGTTGCTAAGCCAAGACTAGACTCAACTTAAGCTAATAAATGAAAAATAACAAAATCATAAAATAAACATAGAATGAAACGGGATGGTAGTCCGTATTTTTTTTTTTGCATACACTTTTACCCTACCATCCAAAATAATACATCATAGGGAATGAAAATTCCCTTACCCTTGAATTTTTACATACTTTACAATAAACTAATCTAATGACTCGAATCACGATAATCAAAACACTTGGAGTACTTTTAAGATTAACGCACATATGGGGGTAATAATATTATGTTCTTCCCCATTACTCCATAAGATTAGTATTTTACCCATCAGTCCCAATCGTCCCAAAACAATATGTACAAGGATATGACTCGACTTAGCAACCATGTAATCAATTAGATAATTAACTATGGGTTTAAACAAATAACAATAATGCACTAAAGATGAGTGCATACACGGAAGGCTAAGGCAATTTGGTTGTACATTTAAGTGGGGTGTAACAAATTCTTCCTTTAAGTAAGATGCTTAAAGTTAGAAACGAAAAGATAGGCTCGGAGGGGTGTACTAGGGGTTTCGTATACTAAAAATGAGTACAACGTTAATGTGTGAGAAAAATTAATTGACTTAACTAGCCAAGTAATATGACTTAAATGGTCAAGTAATTATGATACGGGTTTAACACAAGGGTGATCCTAATGCCTCTTATCATGTGGTAAATCCTACTACACGAATGTAGTCTCACTAGCGGTCTCGGGATGCATCACTAACGCAAGTTCTAGAATCTAAATGCTACTGGTACACTCATAAGCACTAATAGTAAATGTTTTTCCTATCAAATCTAAAGGCGAACCTCACATATTTGGGTGGAAAATTTTTCTGAATGGTACGGTTTTGTGCTAGTCATACAATCTCCTATCCATGAGACGCTTGCTATGGCTAAAGTTTCACTCCTAAATGTTGTAAAAAAATTTAAATTTGGCACTAAAATTGCACTAACAAGTATTTCTCATAGTTTTATTACACATCTACCATCAAACAAACAAACTCAAGTGAAAGTTTATTTATAAGGTATCATCATTTTACCCTTCCCTTACACTTAGGATGAACATTGTCCCCAATGTTCAATTAAAGAATGTAAAAGTAAAACAGGTAAAAGAATGAAATCAAATACTCTCCTGATTCGCTCGGTATGGACAGTATGGTAACAAGGTTAGATCTTCCTCCAAGAAAATGAACAATCAAAGCTTCCCTTTCAGAATATAAATCATCTTTTTGTCAAACATAACCTTTTAAACCTTAGAAAACAAACAAGGCAACCTCGCGTAAAATCGGCGGCAATCAATATATGCTAACAAATCCTAGAAAACAAAGTAAGATATAATGCTTGTGGAATGATGTTTGCAGATTTCCTGGAAATTATAAAACTAAAGATTCAACAAAAACTTTAAGACTCCGTTAGAAAAACAAAACTGGTAAAATTTTCAGACTTTTACACGTGACGCCGTCAGGAATTTCTTCCTGACGCCGTCAGAAGTGACCTGCAGAAATTCTTATGTTAAGTTTCCGGAAAATTTCTGGAAAAACCTTGTCCTACTTCCTGGAAAATCCTGCAAAACATCATTATGACTCGATAGAAGCATTTGACTCAAACAATTACTAATATACATGTTCATTTAATATTGTGGAGAATCATGATCGGTTTTGTTTCTTAAAACATATTTGGGGTTTCCCCTTACAGTTATCTTTTGCGAAATACCTTTGGATGAAGTTAAGACTAAGCCAACAACAAAATAAAGTATTTTCACCATTACGTGAGGACATGACAATACCTTAGTCTGGGGGATTTTGGTATGTGTTAATTCAAATACCTTTTCATAGCCAAAAACGGACCCAAATAGACTAATCATGCTAACAACATGCCAAAGAATGTGTATTTTTATGTTTGTGAACGTGCAGGTACGGATAAATCACAAAGAGACAAAAATCAAGCAAAAACCGAAAAAACGGGCACAAGAGTGGGAAAAGGTCAAAAAGTCAAAGTTTGGGATCTGAAAGTCAACATTAGTCCTTCAACTATTCAAGATTGGCAAAGAAGGCCCTTGTAGTCTACTTTTGAAGTTTGCAAGATTAGCCCTTATAATTTCAGAAAATTGCACAACTAGTCCTTATATATTTCATCAAACATAATCCAATCCAAATACTAGAAAAGCCCAAATCAATTTCAAAAGCCCAACTAATGCGTGGGAATTGCACCAGGCTTTACCCCTCGAGGGATCTCGAGAAGCTTACAACCCCCACCAGGCAGTGTACCTGATCGTTGTAGTATAGTATAGTGACAAGTACCGGGGGATTGATCGTTCAACTCAGGAATAGTGTCGCTAGGATTAGAAAGCCTAAAAACTAGGTCTAGAGGTGAGGGATGATTCTTTTTGTATTTTTTTATATTTTATAAAAGCAAATAAAATCTCGGGTATGGAAGAATGGACGGAATTAGTTGCTAGTCAACTAACCCAATAACTACAGATGCAATCAAAATAAAATAACAAAAATGAAAATAAACTAAATTAAACTAGTGGTGTGAGCAATATATGGGAGAATTGTGTTTACTTAGATTTCACTACTCCCTAGATATCTTTTACAGGTTAATTACTTGTTACAGTTGCGTGGATGACGGATTGTATTCCTTAATACCATTCATGGGGTGGCGTACTTACTTCCCCAATCCTATAAGCTCCTACTTCACTCCTATGTCGAGCCGGCTAAGAGGCTCCTAACATGGGATCACTAGAATTCGCTCATACATTAAATACAACCATAAAAACCTAGTACACATCAGTTCATGTTTCTTAAGATGTTCAAGCAAGTTACACAATGGAGATCTGCCAGTTTTCTTGAGCCTAACATTGAAATCATTCATCCATTACAACTATAAACAAGCAATCAACCTATAATCAATATCTAGGTTTCATTACATCTAAGCAAACACATAATAGATCTAGCCTAGCATGTTAAAATCAAGACAAGTATAAGATATATTCAAACAACACATAGACATATTGAATGAATTGAAGGAAAACTTATCTCAATTGAATATGAAGGGTTTCAAGGGGTGAAAACCCTTGAAAATACTGTTACAAACGAACTAGGGTTTATAAAGTTCGGCCCTAATATTCTCCACACAAGTTTTTTTCTTAATGAATGAAAAATAGAAAAGTATATAGATTTTAGGAGGTGACGGCGTCAAGAGGAAAAATCTGACGCCGTCATCTCGCCGCCAATAAAGTTCTCGGACTGCCTAGATCCAGATCTGACGCCGTCATGTGTAATCTTGTTTCAGACCGTCACCAAATTTACTCTTGACGCCCTTGTGCTGACGCCATCACGTTTTCTCTGGGCCGTCATCCATTTTGCTCTTGACGCCGTCAAAAAATCCTTCTTGACGCCGTCAGGTACTGTTCCCAGCAAGGAAAATCAAGACTTTGCCGTTTTCTTCACTTTTATGCTCCAAAAACGTCTAAAATGCTTCCTTTTCCATAATTCACTCCCAAAGTACCTGAAATCACAAAAGGAACGATTTAGAGCAATATTTGATTAAATAAATTCAATTTTGGGCTAAATGACCCCCTAAAAACGGTTCATTTTTCGCCTCATCACCAACCTTCCAAGCCCATTTTTACTATGGTCAATATTATATCCTGGGTCAAAAACTCAATGGTGGTCAAAGTGATAATAAAAATAACATAACCGTGCCTTTTTTCCCCAATTCCCTCCAAACCCAGAACCCCCAATTCTCACCATGAACCCTAATCACACCATGGTTCAATTGGCTCAAACCACTAAAATTAACCAATAAATAGCTAATCATTGGGGCATCTAGAAGCATAATCACGTGTCAGTCATGTGTCAGAGAGAGTATATGAAGTTGGGATTGACACTTGGCGAGCTGTGATTGGGAATAACACCTCACAAGCTCTCCCTTGGATACTCCTTCTAGAAACATGCTGATAAGTCAGAGAATGATGCACGTTTGGGGACAGATGGAGGCATTTCATTAGATGAGCCACGTCTCATACTCTCATCTAAGGGCTGAGAATAGATTGAAGAAGCACAATATCATCCAAGGGCTTAGAGATGCTTGGAAAAAGCACAGATGCACCAGGATTGCCAACCTGGCATTGAGACTCCCCTCACTCTCACCTCTCCTATATATAGTGTTTAGTTTTAGCTTATCAGTGTGTAATGATTAGCTTAGGGAAACTCTGTCAATTTTTCATTAGAATGTATTTAGTGTAGTTGTTGTAATGTTTACTTGAAGTTTTTAATAAAAATTCTCATTTTCCTTTCATTCCATCTAGCTTATTAATCATTTTAAACTGCTTATTTTGCTTTTTTATGTTCCTTATTCTACTTAATTTCAGTTTTTATTAGCTTTAATACTAATACTCTTGTCTCAGAATTAATCCATTTTCAGAAGAAAAAAAAATATAAAAAATAGAAAATAAGAAAATTAAAAAAATGTTTTCATTTTGTTGAATCAGCTTCCAAATAAGTTCAGTTAGCTTTTATAAAAATAGTTTAAGCTTTGTAGAACTTTGTACAATCTGTTTTCATTCAAAGTTGTTAGTATTTAAAGTCAGTCAACTATAGACAAAGGTTCAGATCATTGATTGCTGAGGTGGTATATTGGATAAGTTTGGACAGAAAGGGAAGGTCCTGCCTATCCTAGAGATAGGCAAGCTAAGTGAACCTCCACAATTTGTGCTAAGGAGGAAGAAATTTGTAAGTCATAGTCTCTAATTTGAAGTTACAGTACTGTGCAATTGATCATTATTGTTATAGCTTAGAGTGTTATTGATTGAATCTCAGTTTTATATTAATTGTAGATCTGATTTGATAGTTAGTGTAGTGGTTAGATTATAGTTGTTTGAATCTGTATTAGTTTAGTTGCTTTGAGAATTCTGTTTGTTGTGGATATGAGAATTTGTACTGCTGTTAGATCTTGTAGTCAATTACTGATGATTTGCTGTTATATAGTGATCAGGACAGTATTTGATTGGATTGATGATGATTAGTGTAATCTATATTGGAGTTGTAGTGAAATCAGGTTTGTAAGGGGTGTTTGGATGAGTGATTTGCTGAGCTTAGTTGTAATTGTAATGATGTTTCACTGTTACATTAAGACTTCTTTAGTTTAGTAATAGTGATTTAACTAATAATAATAAAGGGTTATTTCTTATTAAGTCAAAGTAGGATAAAAATTTAGCTTAACTGTTAGAGTAAAAGTAGATACAATTAGTATAATTGAAGATTTAGTTGCATAATAGTTATAGATAGCTTAATATAGCTTAATTGTAACTTAGTATTTCATAGTTAAGTAGAATTGGTAATTGAAATCTAGAATAAGTCAAAGTAGTAGCTGCAATTTCTAAAATCACCTTAAATCAGATTTACGTGGTTAATAGCTGCTTTTGTTGATCAAATTTAGGGTAATAATTGATTAGCTAAGACAGTAAAATTGCTTGAACTTGAATCTCAGTAGTGCTATTGTCCTTTTGCCCCCACTTGTTTGCAATTTAGAGCTTATTAGAAGTGTTTTTAGCTCTTGTTCATTTGCTTGTTTGAGACAGAGAACTGTTTGAACTTTGTGGCCTGCCAATGTACATCTGAGCTTGTATTTGTGCTTGGTGATTGTTTCTGTGTGTCATTTGAGCTATTTTAGTGTAGAGCATCATTTAACTGTTTCTGTGACTGCTTGTTCCATCTCTGCTTATTTCAGTAAGCTTATGATTGAGCTTATTGCTGATTTTAGTGATTCTGTGGATTTTTGTGTTTGAAATTGGTCATACTTTGCATAACTGAGCATAAAATAGCATAAGAAGTCTGTTTTCAAAGTTTCATTCAGATTTGTTCACAAATGCTTATAAATAAGCACTTGTGAATAATCAGTTGAGCCAAATAAGCACTTAAACAGCTTCTTTTCATTTCAAAATTTTTCTTCAAGTTCTTTTTATTATTTTTTATTTTCTGGTATTTTTCCAGAATTTTCCAAATAGTTTTAGTATTTTTCTTAATTTTCCTTTGATTTTAATCATTTTTAAATAGTTTTTAATAAACAAAAATACATAAAAATTCAGAAAAAGCTGTGAAAAATACAAAAATATTTTAGAAAATTCTTTTATAATATTTTAGATTTTTCAGAATTAAATTTTCATTTTTCCTCTTTATTTTTCTATTTTCCTTTATTTTTAATTCATTTAAAATTACAAAAAATCAAAATAAACTCATAGAAAATAAAAGAAAAGTAAAAAAAAAACAATTTTCTTTTTCTGGAAATTCATTTTAGTAGTTTAAGATTTTTAGAAAATTATTTCACGTTTGTAGGATCAATTTTCGTTAAAAGTTACGTTTTAATAAACGCGTTTGCATTTCCGTTTTTACGTTTTTAACTTATGTGCATAACTAGCTTGTACTTCTTGCATAATTCATTTTTGTTTGTTAATACTTGAATTACTTGATCACTATTTTCCTTTTCGCCACTTCTCAATTCACGATTTTCACGAATCAATATTCTTGATTCCATTCACCTTCACTCGGATACGACTGAGGTGATCCGTATTTCACGCGGATCATTTCGATACTATACTATAATAAGTTGATTTTCACACAATCACGGCTGCTCAAAGAAGGCTGCAAGATGTGATTGAGTAAAAGAAGGATGCAGCTTGTGGTTGAGTACCCAGTCAGAAACATTGTTGTTAGGATTAAGTGTATAAGCTGTTGTTCATATTTTCTTATTAGCATATACTTATGTGGCATATTGATTAGTGTATGGTTGGAATTCGATACTGTTAAAGTTTTCTGATGTATATACTTTTACTCAATGTGAGGTCTGTCATTACAGCATACCTTGCCTTGTGTTGTAGGCCCAGTAAGTCTGATTAGGAATGTAAAAATCACACCATAAGGTGTAGTTTATTGAGTTTAAATATGAAAACCATTTGTTTGATTTTCAAGTTACCCAACACCATATTTCAAAGCCAAAAAACCCCGCCGCAACATGCGGGTACCAAAGTATTTGTACAAAAATATTAAATAACAATACAAAAGTTTTATACCAAATGAGCTACACCGAAACTCAATTTACCCTTATTTACTTTCCTTCCATAATTTATAGTATTAGTAGTTTATAGCAATACAAAATAAATTATACCAACAGTCACACATATTTCAAATAAAAACGTTAATTCAAGAAAGCAATAGTACTTCAATACTTTAAATGTAAATAACCAAACAATATCACTACCATGAAACAAATAAATACTAGAAGAATCAAAATTAAACGTACAACTATTACTAGAAAATGAACCTAAAAACAGAAACTCCACCAACATATTCTTCATCTTGATTCTCTTACCAATCTTTTCCCATAACACTAAGAAAACTCAAAGTTTGCATGACAACGACTGAGTACGAACCCTTAGAATTCGACATTACACGCTTCAAGCAACGGATACTTAATGGCAGGACTAGCGATGTAAGCACCATCCTTTTTCCCAAAGTATACATTGGTAGGACAATTCACGTTCATATGATACTTCCCAGAAATCCACGTTCCAACTTTCCATCTCACTATTCCGCTAGCTTTGACATTCACCGGCACAATCCCAGCTAAAATATCTTCATTCATAGTTGTAGCTAGGTTGGGTGCCAGTGGAACTCCATTTCCATAAAGAAAAGGTGACCAAGTGATCACATCCTTATGGCCTTGGAACGAGGGTGGGACCATTGTTGAAGATGTGATTGGTTGGGTACGATAATCAATGTGAACATCAAGTTCATCGTAGTATATTTCAATTCGTTGATTAGGGTTTCGGGATGAGATTGTGGTTTGGATGATGGAAGTGAGGGTTGGGGTTGTGGATGAGGCGTTGAACGCGAGAAGAGTCATATCTTGGAGAGTAAACTGAGGTTTTGTGGGATGGAGGATGGCGTATATAATAATGCTTGTGAAGCCGAACAGAACTATAAACACGACGATGGGTATTGTATACTTCTTGTGTTTACACAGGCAGCCGTTTTTGTGTTTGACACAATCGACGACCTTGGTGGCGGCAGTCATGGTGGTTGTAGCAGGAGCTTGGTTTTAGCTTTTGTAAGGTTTTTGGTCGATCAGAAGATATTAAGAATGATCGTGTGTATATATAGAGTTATAGTTATGTGGGAGATTAAGAAATGATATGTAAGATTTGATTTGAAGTGTATTCTAATAAAATAGTTTATTGACTATGGATCATGGTGAATGTAACAGACGAATGAAAGGGATTTTATAGCGACAGATCGTTTAGTGATAAAAAAAAAAGTTTATGCCTTATAAATGAAAAATAATAAAAGTTTGAAGATTTGGGGATTAAACATAATGTTTTGAAACCCGGTTCAACCCAAGTGGTTCAACCGGTTGAACCGTTCGGGTCGATTTAAACCGAGTCAACTTGACGGGTTGGGTCGAAAATATGTCAAATTAAACCGGTTTAACCTGTTGGATTTGAAGAGTCCCAGGTCAACCCGATTTTCGAAGTGTATTAATAGTTTCCTTTTGAAATATATGTTTTCGTACGGCTTTTATTGGTTAGCCAAATCGGTGGCGACACTGGTTCCTGTTTTAACTCGTTGGTCCGGTCCAGTTTTCAAAACTATATATACCATCAACTTGTTAGCTTGTATGGAGCTTTGTGTGTTTTATTAATTTGTATAATGTATATAATAATATATACTTTGCATTTTAGAGTGTTTTAAAAATAACTTTAATTAGTGTGTTTAATTATTTTATATTTTATGTTATGTTATATCTTGTTTAAATTGTACATTGTGAAAATTTTATTGTACTTTTTAGTAAGGGGTGTTTTAATTGGTTGTTTTTAATTTGATATATATGCTTTTAATTGGTTGTACAATGTGAATAAATTATTGTACTTTTAAGTTATGGGGTGTTTTAATAAAAAGTATTAATTACACTATTTAGTATAGATATTCTAATAGAATAGTTTGTATCATATGTAATTTTGTACCATCAGTAATTTTTATTAGAATATATTTCAAACCAAATCTTTTTTGTAATAGACATTATGTTATATTCTAATAGAATACATCTATCTATCTATTTTATCTAATAAAACAGAGTTTGTGTTAATTTTTTCTAAAAATAACTTTAACTCTCCTTTTAACATATGGCATCCAATGTCTTTGAATTTGGTCATTTGAATAATGCTTCAAATCGCTTGGTTTCACAAAGTATTAATGCCATTTATTACCCTGCTTTTATACAATAGCGTGTATATAATTTTGTTAAGTTTCTTATGTTTGAAAGCTTTTAATTGGGTCCGCGTTTTAATTTTGAATGCATGATCTTCATTTGCCATTTTATTAAATGACAATGAGTTATTGCCTAGTAATTTAGAAACAGTTTGAACATGCTATTAAAAATTGTTTTTCCATATTTATTTCATTGTCTTTCACATTAGTACTTATTATATTTCTAAACTGATGTTCTTTATTCACATCAATGCTTTTGAAGATGTTTTTTTGGTAAATATAGCGTGGTATGTTTAAGGTATGTATTATGCTATTTAACCAATTGACTTAAAAACTATCTTTGCATGAAAGGCTAATAAAAAGTTTATTAGAACTGTATAATACATGATTCTCAATCGGTTTGATTTTATATAGGCTACATGGTAGTTCTCCAAATCATCATAATTATCCAATTCAAATCATGAGGTAATAATTTTATTGTAATTTGCTACGTGATATTTGCTATGAATGTGTCTTCATTTTTCATATTATGTCATAATTAGGTGTTCAGACTTCTAAGTTTGTTATCAATTCATGGAATCAAGCAACTCGAAGGTATGTGTCTCTCTCTTTTATTAATCAGTTGAAAAAACATGATAGTTTTGTATGCATGGTAAAATGCATGAATGAAATTTATTTTTGAATTTGTTGGATTTATGAGTGACTGAAAGTTTGCGATTTCACTAAAGGTTTGTGTTTTGTAAAATTCCTTTCATGTATCCAACATTAAAAATATTTGTTAAATCTTTGTTTAAAGCTTATTACACATTGTTGCAAAGATGAACTAAAACTATGTTGTGTACGTGCATTCTTTCCGAGAATCATGTGTAGTGTAGAAAGGAATTTTTTTTTTTTTTTTTTTTTTTTTTTTTTTGTCTAAACTTAACTCAAATCCAGGTGTTGACATGTGGCATCGAAGGTCTTTGAATTCGGTTATTTGAATAAACCGAATAAGTTGTGCTATTGTTTTTCATATTCTTTAGTTACTTCCAATTTATGAAATGTTCCCAAAAGAATTCCTAGAAAAAGATCGTATGCCTCTTATGTCACTGTTCTAGTGTATATATCAAAGTTTAAAATCAGTCGTATTTTAAAGAAAATATGTCACCTTATAATTCTTTCAACCAGTTTTTGTTTTCATATAGATTTATGAAGTATTTTTCATATGAATGCTCTTTCTGCGACCACTCATCTGTTTGGCCATGGATTTTGGTTAGGTGGATTACTGATCCTTTGCAAATCATCCTATAAAACTTTAGCCAATTTATTGAATATGAAGCTTTTTGTTTGTTATGAATGTTATACACTTATACTGTATCTGATTTAATTAGTTCCTAATAAATGTATTCTCTTTGTATTTCATGTACGTGATGTATCATTCAATGATGATTGCTAATAGAAATAATTACATGTTTTGTACATTTGCTACTAACTAGCAGGATACCCGCGCGATGCGGCGGCGGGTACCCTTTAATTAAAATTTCCGGCAAACATTGTTTTCTTATTATATGTTTTTCATGATTCAACTATATGTATGATGAAAATTTTATATCAAAATAATTTTAAGCAATTGAAACTATTTCTAATGAAAATATTAGAGCGGTAGACGCAATATAGAGCCAATATAAAAGCCGTAGTCGAAAGTATTATGACGGTAGCAAATCAATGTGGTTAATATCGACTTAATTATGTGGCAATTAGATATGACATGGTGTGATAAGTTTAATTTTATACTATATGGCATAAAGATATTTGGCTTAAGACGCAATTAGATTTAGCATGTGCGAAAGAATAAAAATATTTGATTATTTGATAATAAAATCACAAAGGCCCAACATATGAGTTCATAAGGCAATAAGTCCAAAATCATCCCAAGTGACGTAATGACTGCACCCAAATTTTTGTCAAATACAATCACACATTCACAAATGACAATCTATATATTTCTGTGATCGAACAAAAGAGATAACCAAATAATTTTGTTTGATTATTTCTTTATAACATTCAGATATTTGGCTCTCACTTAATCAATTACTAAAGTTTAGCCCATGAATTAAGTTTAATATTCGGCCCATCCCTAACATATCCAGCCCATCAATGCTAAATCAGACAAACCTAAATATGCATTCCCTACAATCACTCACAAACCAACCATAATCAAAATAACGCAGCCTCCCTATTTGTTTTTTATTCACGTCGCAACCACAATCATTTTTCATTCATCTATGACTCGAATCATAAACATAAAACGCTTCTATCATTTTCGTTTTCTTCTCAGGCACACAATCTAAAGGTTCGTCCATTTCATCACGAAAGAAGAACCGACATTTTAGGCTTCAAGATCTTAATATAAGGTCTCAAGTAGGTGTTATGTGTTTTGATTTTCGTTTGTTGTGTCAATAACTATGATGGATATGTGTTTAAACTAAAAAAAATCTTTAAAAGATTTGTATCAAAGTTGAACAATTTGAGATCTTTGGTATATTTTTGTTAATTCATTCGAGTCATGTTGTGGTTGTTTGGAGATGGGATTAGGTTAGTGTTGTAGCTGGCTGTTTGTTGTTGGAGTACGTAAGATGGGACAGATTTTTGTGTGTTGATGGGTTCTTGATATCGTCGGTTGTTGTTTCGAGTCTTATTATATTCTAGACCACGAAAAGACCCATTCAATTGAATGACATATTCAAGATCATGGTGTTGAACTCGGGTAGGTATATTCTTTCTGTGACGAAATGATAAATTGAAGAGCACATATCTATACTTCGGTCATGATGTGGAGGGAAGTTTTGGGCTGATGTGTGTGTGGGGAAGCAAAAGCGAAATTCATTGTATTTGTACATTGTGCTTAGCAAGTTGTATATATTAGTGATGGGGTGTTTTAAATCGTGTATTAATTGTATATAAAACATAGTATTTTTTTAGTTTTGTTTGTGCTTTAAATACTTGTTCTTTGTGTTTGATAACTTGTATTTTACTTAAAAATCTAAATATGGAAATCTTAAAAATTAAATAGGAGAGAAGGTGCAAAATGTATTATAAGTAGTATAGATTATAGTAAAACTAATGTATCATGTTCTATTTTGCTAGGAACTCCATAGTTAAATTTTGGCGCAAAAAAATAATGCACAAAATCTACTCTTTCGATATTTGCCCACATACTTTGTATTTTGATCTTCATATAACTGCCATTTTTTTATAGCTACGAAGGAAGTGTTATATCACAAGGATAAATAAGTGTCACTTACAAATATCAAAATGAATAAAAATGAAGCAAATTATGAAAATAGAAACTTGACGTATTCTCAAAATCAAGCAAGTGTTACATTAAATTAGCATTGTTTTTTAGCAAAATAAGAATTTACCTAAAGAGGCTTTAACGCTTTTATTTATACTAATAGTATAATATCACAAGTGATAGATAACTTTAATTACATTTTTTAAAAAAATATGTGCTTATCCATTGCGATTAAATACACAAAACCCATCTTGTAACTGAAAATTATAAAAGTATTAGAAAATACATTGGTTATAATTTATAAAAAATATTTGGAGCAATGACATATCTCAGGTGAATTAAAAGTTAAAAAAGCATACTTCTTATATATCACAGAATATCACTTTTGATATTCTGAATATCACATAATATCACTTGTGAAAATTCTGAATCTCACAGAATATCACTTGTGATGTTCAGATTCATATGAAAACGTTTGAAAATGGCCGAAAACGGACGAAAACGTAAGAAAATGGACGAATATGTATGAAAACGGATGAAAACATATGAAAGCGTAAAAACTCGTATGAAAACGGGTGAAATCGTATGAAAAATGGACGAAAATGAAAGAAAACGGACGAGAACGTATGAAAACGTAAGAAAACGGACGAAAACGTATGAAAACGGACGAAAACGTAAGAAAACAAAAAAAACGTAAGAAAACGTAAAAACACGTCTGAATACGGATAAAAACGTACGAAAAATGGACGAAAACGAAAGAAAACGGACGAAAACGTATGAAAACTAAAAAAATGTAAGAAAACGGACGAAAACGTATGAAAACGGACGAAAACGTATGAAAATAAACAAAAATGTAAGAAAACAGACGAAAACGTATGAAAACGCATGTAAACGTAAGAAAACGGACGAAAACGTATGCAAACAGATGAAAACGCATGAAAGCGAATAAAATAAAACGTGATTGTAAAAAAAATAAAAACAAAATAAATAAATAAACATGAATAAAAAAAACGTAAATTATAAAAAACGAAATTAAAAAAAAAAAAAAAAAAAAGCAAAAAAAGAAAAGAAATAAATGTAAAAGGCAAAAAGACAAAGAAAGAGGAAAAAAACATGGACTTAGATTTAAATATTAAATTTCATGTTAATCCCCACCATTAGGTCAAACTAGATGGATGGTTGAGATTTGTCCCTTGGTATGCACCAATATAAGGGTATACAAATTTATAATATTTAAACATTATTAATACCTATCCTAATTAACTTAACAAAAAATAAAACATTCCTAATCCTAATCCTAAGCTAGTATTAATCGACACATGCCTGTCACTTCAACTTGCCTAAACTAAACCTTCGGTATTCCCCTTTGTCGTGAAACTGTCTTCATGCGACATGGATAATCACTAAAAAAAACCCTAAACTAAGTTATAAAACTCCATCACTAAACTCAGGGTGGGATCGCATTAGGGTTAGGTTACCAAGTCCATCGTTCAAGTTGCTGTTCGTTCTTGTTTGAAGCATAATACAGGTTGTGGTTCCCTTAACTGAAGGTTAATGGTTTGGTTCGATAGCTTGAAGTTTATGGCTCGTGAGTGGTCATCGAGTCTCATTCGGGTTTGATTTTCGTGTTCGGTTACGATGGAGTTGTGGGTTTCGATCGTGTGTCTAGTTGTACTGTGAGTCTGTGACAACTGGCAATTTAGGGAAACAATTTATAAACCCGCATTACTTTAAATTTAATAAATTTTGGAATATTTGAAAAGTTTATTCGTAATGGGAATTGTAAACGTTGAACCATGGTTTTAAACTCCGTGATATTCATCGAAGTTGATTGTTAATTATTGGTTTGGTTTGGTATATTCGTGATAATTTATTTTTTTTGAAATATTTTATTTGGCACTACGTTAACTCCGGCACTAGGAAAACATAACGAGTTTTAATCTTTTAAATAACGGTTGCGGTTCTCCGTTAAACGAGCATTTTTATATCTATACGTTTCGGGAAGTGTCTTTGGGAAGTTAATGACGACGTATACGAATACGTTTGGCGACATTTAATACTTTTGTGAACGAGTAATCGTGTTATGGGAAAACCGATTAAAAAATATTTTACTAAACATTAAAGGTATTGTGGTTTAAATTGGAAAAGTGAAACCTAAGGGACCATAGTGCAAATTTCGGGTATAATACCCACACCCTAACCCTAACCCATTCATAATTATCATCACCAAACCTCCCCTCTCTTCTCTCTTATCGCCGCCGACTGCACCCACCAACACCATCACCACCGCCGTTTTCCAAGCAACACCACCATCACCAAAATACTCACCAACCTTTCCTTGTTCTTGTGGTGTGAAACACGCGCCCAAACAAACCACTCCCTCCTCCGTTTTATTGATACCGCCGCATACAAACACCACACACCACCACACCATTAATCTTCTTGGTTTTCATTCGAATAGAAGGTGAGAAATCGCGGGTTACGCGTCGGGTTTGACTATTTTGAGTCGAACCCGAATTTAATCTTGATATTTGGGTGTTAAAATTTGAGATGAAAACGGGTTTTGATATAAAGATAAGTTTGGTATCCATGGGTGTCGACTTTCGCTTGTTTTGGTGCTCGGATTGAATTTTTGGATGCGTTTGGTTTTGTGTTTGGCTCGTTAGAGCTCAACCGAGACCCTATGGTCTCGGTGTGATGATGTTTTTGGCTCGTTTGGGAGCCTAGCGAGACCCTTGGTCCGCTTGATTTGATGCTTGACTCGTTTGGGAGTCTAATGTGACCTCCATGGTCCATTGGTTGTGGTAATAGCTCGTTGGAGCTCGAAGTGACCCCAAGGGTCCGATTGGTTTTTGTCTTGTGGCTCGGGTGAGCCTAACGTGACCCCTATGGTCCGTTTGGTATTGATTGTTTATGGGTTGGAGCTAACCGAGACCCTCATGGTCTCGTTGTGGTTTCCCTTGGCTCGAATTGTAGGCCGAGACACAAATGGGTCTTCCGGGTCGAAGTTTACTTGGTTTTTGACCCATTTTGCTTAAATTGGTGATGTCCTATTTGTTGTTGTATTATTATTGTTATTGTTGAGGTACATTACATTTGGACTTGTGATATTGATTATGAAGATGTGTTGACAAAGTGGTAATGGGAACCGATTGTGAGACGGTTAAATTAGATTGACGAAGATAGGTTAGTCGGGTGCCGTAGTCGGACCCTATTGTTGTAGCACGTGTTATGGGTATTGATTGGACGGAGTTGGATTTCTTGATTTTGACTTGGTATTATATTATTTTGGACTTGGACAATGAGCCGAGAGTGATGACTCGGACATGTGACCATCTCATATAACTCGATAAATATTTATAATCAAACACTAATAATAAAACTCGTAATAATATTATTGGTAATATAAACGTTTATATAAGTATATAGACGTGAAAACGTATATATAAATATATAAATGCGTATATTAAAAATAAAACGATCACGAGTAATATATTATAATAACGTGACGATAATTAATATACTATGAGAATAGTGTAATAAATGTCGGAAGCGTTACTATAAATAAATAACTATAAATAACGACGAAATCTTTTTACGTTGGATAATTATTAAATCAAATATATCTTTTAAATAAACGAGGAAAATTATCGAGTTATACGGGGTCATGGTCACTTGAGTCCAAGTGAACTATGTTATTATTTTGTGACTTTTGTGTTTGTCACGGATATGTGACGATTAATACATCCATTTTCTATAACTACGTAACTTATTTAATCGACGGGTTAAATAGGGTCTATTTAGTTATATAAAATGAATATATTAATGGGCATTGTATCCTACGACGCCCATAGGTTGTGGTATGTGTACAGGAATAATGAATTACTAAATATCTCGTGAAGTTGGCTAAATTGACGAATTTGGTAAGCTTGACGATATATATAGGGAATTTATTAAACTTCGATACTTACCATATAGTACTCTACATGCTATGTGACTTAGGTTTTGGGTATAATCTTGGAGTGATATATTACGTAAATAAATATGGGGGATTACCAAATCGACGGATTTGATAAACTTCGATGATTTATTTAATTAATATATTGGGCTAATATTAGACCTATAGAGTGTTTATCTTGCTCTTTTTCGTTGTGGTTTCTTGTTGTGAGTTGTGTCGACCCTCCACCCGCATGGATACCAAACTCCAAACTAATATGAGGATAATACGAGAAATGGATTTTTGGAAAGTAAAATGGAATACGTTCGGGATTGGGAATATTTGATTTTGAGGAAATGATTCTGAACGCGTTTATATTGTTAGGAGGTGCCGAGTCTGTAGTTGCCGTTATTTGAGTTGCTTTACGTCTTACGTCTATCGATTTTTTTTGCTGATTGCTGGACTTGAGGTGAGTCATAGCCCCACTTTTACTCTTGAACTTTGTTTTCAATACTTGGGGTGAGAAACGTGCAACTTGTTTTATGTGGACTATTATCGCTTTTATTTTTCAAAACTTGCTATGCTTATAGAACTAGGTAGGTTATAGAGCGAGACCTAGTCTTGAACTAGGTGCGCTATTGATTTAGTTATAGAGCGAGGCCTAGTCCCGAACTAGGTAAGCTATTGATTGGTTGTGAGCGAGGCCTAGTCCCAAACTAGGTAAGCCATTGGATTGGTTATGGAGCGAGGCCTAGTCAAGAACTAGGTAAGCTATTGATTTGATTGATTTGAGCTATAGTGTGCACCTATAGGGTTTGTTAGATTTGGTTGGTTCGTTTTGGTTGAATGATTGAGGCCTAGTCTAGCTAGCAAGCGTTTTGCGTATATGTCCACTTGATTTAGTTATGAATTTAAACCTATGATCTCACCAGCGAAAGCTGACTTTTAGCGCGTTTTCTCAGGTAATTAAGTGATGCCCTTGGATGCTTGGATTGGAGGCTTGGCTTTGGTACCTGGTTTATGGATCTATTTTTCTAAAACTCTGATATGTTATTGTGGACCTACGTTTATTTCTTTTGGGCCTTACTTTGGATAACTTTGGGATAAATGTAAACTTTAAAACCCCGTGTGGTTGTATTTTTCTTGTGTTTACTTTATCTCGTTCTTTCATGACTTTGAATGGATACCAATCCCCGTAGCACCCGAAATCTTGTTGAGTCTTCCGTTGTACCAAATTTTGGGGGTGTTACATGTACCTTCATGTTCATGTATTGTTTCAGGTTCGACCTTGAACTCAGTCTATCATCGTTTGGCTTGGAGGCTAAAAGTGTGATCGCATAAAAGCTTAATTGGTTCGATTTGCGGTTCGTGCTCTACTTCAGTTTTGGTTTCGGTTGCTGTTCGCGAAGTGGCAGATTCTTGGGTTACGTCTAGCTGTTCATGTTCGATTGGTTTTTTTAGTTCGATCATATCTCGTCAAATTCTAGTGATCGTAGTCGGTTGGTGTTCATACTCGTGTGCATTCTAATTCATTCATATTTGAGGTACCACTTGAGCCCTAACATACTTATAAACTAATATGTTATACTATATAATATGATACGTATATGATTAAGAAGTCATAATCGAGAATTTTTATTAATGAGGGGCTCGTAGGTTGCAAGTTATTTTACTACATGCTAAACTAATTTACACATCAGGTTATGGTTTGAGTTTTACTACATGCTAAACTAATTTACACATCAGGTTATTATACTACTTGAAAATACATCAGGTTATGTTGAGGCATGAAATGTGTTGGCATAATATTATTGGTTGTTTTTGCAAAAGCTTGAGGCAAAGTGAGGCAAGGTTGCCACCCCCTTATAGGTTGCGAATGTGATAAACATGCTAAATTATAGGTTGCGAATGTGATAAACATGCATGCATAGTTTTTCTAATAGGTTGCGAATGTGATAAACATGCATGCATAGTTTTTCTAATGACCTCATATATTAATGGATACATCATACATGTATAATAACATCATTATAAATTTAGACTGATTTGTATATTTTGATCATTCAAAAACAATGACTTTCGTAACGACGTTGATTCAAAATAGGTGTATGCTTACTGTTCGTATAAATTTTATACTAGTACCAGATTTCTTATAATTGGTTGTTGGATACAATTTGAAATGAGGCTATTATATACTTCTATCAAATAAGCTTTAGAAGAGAAATGGGTGTCTTTGAGGTATATACATCAACAACAGTTCATGTTAATTGGAATTCCTAAAACGCAAGTTTAATTAGTAAGTCAATTATTTTGAAACTTCATTGTATTTTATAGTCATACAAAGCACTTTTGAAACTTTTATAACCGTATCATGTTTATGAACTATGCAAGTTAGAGAAGTAATAAGGAGCCAAGTAGCCTATCTTACTATATTATAAAGGAGGAATGCCTTCTAATTTTAGCATGCTTAATTTTAAGCCTTACAAATTAATAAGCTTAAAGTACAAGTGATGAAAATATAATTAGACATTTACAAGTTAATAAGCTTAAAGTACACACCAATTTTCCCCTCATTTAATTCTAACATACCATTAATACTAACATTAAATATAATAAATAAAACATTATGTACATTAAATACGATTAATTAACCGGTCAATAAATACAATTAATGCACTTATTAAAACACCCCTTACATAAGAAATACAAATTATCAAGCATATTGTACAACCAACTTAAACACAATTCTTGCATTGAATGTCACTAATACAAATAATAAAGCACATTATACAAATATTCAAGTCCAAATGGGCAACAGGTCAAATGGGCTCGAGCCCGAACGGGCATGGGCCAAACGGGCTCGAGCCTGAACGGACACGAGCCAACGGGCTCGAGCCCGAACGGACACGAGCTAAACGAAATTTTGATATCCGTAAATTTAATGTCAAAAAGAACATAATAAACTAAAATTACACGATTCAAACGGAAAATTTTAATTTAGGGTACCCGCCGCTACAACGCGCGGGTACCCTGCTAGTATAATATAATAGTGATAAGGATTAAAATAACTAATTTGACACCTGTGACAAATAACAGTTAATCAAATTACTAATGCATATCAATTCCAAAATTCTTGCAGATCGGTCGATGGAGCAATAGGTTGATCATTATTATTGAGTGTGCATTGATTTCTTAAGATTATTTGTTTGGACTTGTCACATTATCCCATCCACTTCAAGGTAAGTTTTCGTAGCCCCATTTTACTTATCATTTCCTTGGGGGAAAATGATACTCAAAGTTATTTCAAGTTTTATGCCGTGCTTAAATGTTTGTTTTAGAACTTTTAGATAATGTTGTGTATATAATTGCGTTAGGTGCACTAGTGGTTTTGCTGTGTAGAGCATTCCGTGTAGTGCTTTTTGTGTAGAACAATCTACGTAGAATAATAATCATGTTTTAACTCCAGCCGGTAGGTATACATGGAAGAACATCATATTACGTAGATGAAGAGTTTCATTGTTGGTGGTTATTTTGGCAGAACAATATATCACTACTTGCCCTACTCTTTATTATGTTATTTACACATTTGTCCTACTTATATATCATGCACGGTAACTGGTTTTGTTTAACTTAAACCTACGAGCTCTACAACATGATGTTGACATTTTCGAGTATGATTTTCAGGTGATCGATAGTTGTATTTTGAAGGCATGCATATTGAAGTCATACTTTGTTCTCATATCCAAGATTGAGTGATTTGACAAAGACCTTTTTCTAAGGAATTAAATTTGATAAGATTAAGACTTGTGTTTTCATTATCCAGTTTTGTATGAAATCTTATTATAACATTGTAACTTATTTCTTAAATCAAATATGGTGTTGTTCTACTATCTTATGCGATGTTACATTTCATTGCACCTCGTGTTTCCGCTCTTAGCAGGTGTGACAAGTTTGGAAACCACATTTAAACAGTTTGAAACTGTATTTAAATAGTAGTGGAAACCGTATTTAAACAGTTTGTTGTTGCACTTTAAAAAACCATATACTCCATCCGTCTCAAAATTATTGTCAGGGGACAAGAATTACAAAGTTTAATAAAAGTGGGGCCACTTTTGTTTTCAATCACTCAAAGAGAATATTCCCCTACTATATTCTCTAGTTTTTACTTAAAAAGGAAGGTGGACAATTAATTTGAGACATCTCAAAATAGAAATGTAGACAATAATATTGAGACGGAGGGAGTAGTTGATTACAATAATTTGGAGTCATTGGGCATGAGGATGATACTGAACGGATGATTTAGGAAACTTAAGGTATAGTTTTGGATTATTGTATTAGTGTCTAAAATGATTGGTGTAATGAAGTCAAATTCTCCGGTTTAGGATGTAATATAGGATAAGGTTGACGATATGGTTGTGATAACAGTCTACTTAGTTTATAAGATAGAGATAAAGTAGTTTGTATTAGGGATGAGCAAAAGAACCAAAGAACCGGAACGGACTGAGAACCGTACCAAAACCAAGAAGAACCAAACTGGAACCAGAACTGAAGGTTCCAGTTCCGGTTCTTGAGTTTGGGATTTTTTGGTTCTTGGGTCAGTTCGGTTCGGTTTCACCGGTTCTCGGTCCCAAAACCAAATACCCAATAATATATAAAAATATGTTTTTTTTTTTTTTTTTTTACTTCTCATACTCGAAGTCTCAAATCATACGTATCAATGCCATAAAAAAAAACCTACTAGCCTACTTTCAGAAAATTAAGCCAAACACTCTAAACCCTAATCTTTAGTTCATTGAAACATCCACAAATCAATAATTAATCTAAACCTAATAACATTCCAATATCATTCAACATTCAAAACTCACATAAACAACTATCATCATTATCAAAATAATGGAAGTAAGTTTTATATTTTATTTTTATTTGCATTCGATAACATGTTCATCATTATCTTAGTATGTTTCATTTGAGGATTTGACCATCTAACTAAGTCACTATATATATCCTAAATTATCTTTTGTGGTTCTATGCCGAGATCATGCTTTTGCAGTTTGTTAGCGAAAGAAACAACCTCAAACGTAGATGAGTCTCATCACTTTGCACCCAAGATTGGGTGAGAAAGTCGAGAACGCAAATTAATTGGGATGATGTTGAAGGTCGTATAAAATGAGATGAGATTGTCAAGGATATGAAAGAACAATTAGAGAAACTAACCGGAAGAGACAGAGAAACAGACTGTGGAACTATAAACCGTCTTAGTTATTTTTTTGGACAAAGTTTTAAGTTGTTTTATTTTGTTTTCTGGATTGTTATGCATTATTGTTTTATTTTATTTTCCAGATTGTTATGCATTATAGAATGATTGTTTATTTGAATTTATGCTTTAGTTGTTAATTGTTATTGGTTTAAATGTAAATGGTTGCAAGTGCTTAAAAAATTCATTCTTTTTGTGTTTTTAATGGCTTAATTTATTAGTGCATGAGGTTATTTTTTTTTCTTCAGAAAAGCGGTTTCTATCCGGGTAGACCCAAAGAACCGGAACCGGAACTGGAACTGGAACTGGAACCAGAACTGGAACCAAAGACTATATTCGGTTGGGTTCTCGGTTCCCTACTTTTAAAAAAAATGGTTCTCGGATCCACTGGCTCCAGTTCCAACCGGTTCCGGACCCATGCTCATCCCTAGTTTGTAAGAGTGTAACAATATAGTTTATTCGGAACTAACCAAAACAGTTTATAAGTTAGGAACAAAACTTGTTTACCAATTGGTAATGTAATAGAAAGTGTAACGAAAATTACCACAACATGATTATAGTAGATAGTTATAAGTCGAATAAATCCCACAATTCGGGATAAACATTCACAACGAGTAAAGGAGGGTGAGATGTAACAAAGTGGTACCTAAAGGTAAGTGCTCTAAGATGACATGATTGACGTGTTTCTAGATGATGAGTTATGAGATGATGTAAGTGTTCCAGAAATTTAGAACAAATGTTCAAATTCATCTTCAGAGACAGACAATGAAATAATCAGAGTGAATCGATAGATTGTGACGGGTTTTATGTAAAACAATATTATGTGAAGTCATGAAAAAATTTAGAGACCATTGTAATCATTTACAATGTCTGAGAAATAAACGAGACCATTGTATCACTCACAACGTTTGAGAAAATAAGACCATTGTGTCCATTACAACGTTTGAGAAATAAATAAGACCACTGTGTACTTATAGCGTTTGAGAACGTTTTAATTGGAAGATGTATGGTTTGACTTGATGCTCTGGAGACCGAGTATGAAAGGTAAGTATCGGGAAAATACTTATAAAATAACCTTCATAAAAAGTAGCGTTCTGGTAAATAGCTATAAGTAGTCAGGAGTAAATCAAATATATATCAATCGCCATTATATAACTAGTGTCAATCATGGTGCTTCAGAAAATAAGCTGAAATGCTTAGAAAATTATAATCGCACAGTGAGTGAGACAACCAAAAGAAATTAATAAACCGTAACGGGTTTCGTTATTATCTGAATGATATTATATAAGACTATAAAATAGTTTTCTCATGAGAAATAAGAGGGATCGTTGTAATCAGTAACAATGTCTTTGGAAGGTTTCATAGATCACAAAAATGTACGAGTAGATACATGATTGAGGAAATTTGATTGTGCCATAATGCCTTGGAATAGGCATATGCGGTACATATTTAATCGAACGTTTATATAAACAGTATTTATGTAAATAAAACAGTGTTGTGTTAAAGAGTAAGAATGGCGCACGGAATGTGAAGACAATAATGAGTGAAACAGCTTATGTGTAAATAGTAGTTATAGTCTAGGTATATAATGCACCCAATAATAAAAAGCGATACATTATGCGCTATAAATATTTGTACTTTTTCTATAATACATCAAAAGTAAAAATTAGATAAAAGTAAATAAATGGGTCAGAAAGTAAATATGGGATAGTAATGGAGATCGAATATAAGAAAAAGTGAAAATACCTAACATAAAAGCATGATGAATGATTAAACAAGTTTACCAACTATATCCACCCACCATGTGATAAAAGAAGCAAACTTTACGTTGTAAATGAGGTACGATTCATCACTATTTTTACTACTAACATTAAAGAGTCCAAAGTGTTTTGGTTAATGTAACACTCTTTTTAGAACTTTGTGACGACATTGTGTTATTCTCTTGTACATATGCGTTGGCGGTTCGTAGTGTATGTATAATGTTATTGTAAAAATGATGAGTTCTCATTTTGTTTTATTGTTATTGTTCATAGTCCCTTACACTTAAAGGTACACTAAAACTCACTATTATTTAAGTTGGTTTTATTTCTCTCAGAAGAAATTTCCAGTTATCCTTCACATCAAAGTACGTTCAACTTTTCTTCAATAAGACTAAAGACAATAAGTAGTAAAGGGACATGCATGATTTTTGATGTTTAGTGTACAAGAGTATCTAGGTTAATCCTTTATTGGTCTTTTGTCTAACGTAAATAAGTTGGTACATGATTGTTGTTCATTTTAATTATATTTCTCATTTGATCCTCATTCTATAGAGGTTTTCTTAAGCAAATGTTGCATTGCGGATGAGTTTCACTTGGACATTTTGGTCATTGCTCATTTGCTCAACACTTTCTTTCAACCAAGACTAAAGAGTCCGAGTCTATTTTGTACGTTGTTAAGTCGAATAATGTCCCAAACTGAAAAGTTGTGTAATTAAATGGAGTTGAAAGAACCCAAACATCAAAAAACATAGCTCCGAGATCGTGAAATTCTAAACTCAAGTTGTACGTGAAATTCTAATATTTTGGCCACACATGCTAGCGTTAGAGTTTGCAAATGCAAGAACACACGCCATATAGTCCCAAACTCTCTTTTTTAGTCATATATATTTGTATTTGATGGAAATATGTATAGTTTTTCGAGGACATCTTTCACAATTTTAGCAAAGTTTAGGGACATTTTTTGCAATTTCCTCTATATTAAAAGAACACAAATGACTATTGAAATATAAAATATCAGTTTTAGTCGTTATTTATGTGTAACCTTATTTAATTGAAAGTGATTTATGATAATGAAGTTAGAGGGTCTAGTTTGGACATGTTTAAGTGCTGAACCGAAAAAAACACATTATACGTTCATTGATCGATTGATAAACATATACGGGTAGGTAAGGCTGATAGAGTCGGTTTAGGTATTATCGAAAAGCTTTAGGGTCCATAAACAAACCAAATCTTACATTGTACCATAGAAGTTGAGTTCAAGCTTAGCATGGCTTGACCTCAACTGCTTCTTGAGCTTATATGATCCAAGCCTATAGGAGAACTTTTGTGTTTTGTTACTTCTAAAGTAATTTATCTAACATCGATTATTTCTATTGACAAGAAAGTAACATGGATAAACTAATTGTCAGGACATAACTGTGTAAGCCATCCTGCTAAATATACACTTGGTTTGTAGATTCATGGTAGTATCTTCATTAGACATAAGAATGCACTTAACATGAACACACAAGCGTTGACCAACTTTTAGTTGTATTTGCGTAGGTTTTGATCATATGTACATCACATCATGAATTTGTATCTCTACTAGCCATCTACATTGACCCGTTAAATACACAAAAAGATAAAAAAATATAATAATAATAAAATAAATAAATAAATAATTAAACAGCATAAAAATGTAAGAAACGAGAATTTTTCTAATCTTTCAAATTTGATATCTGAGTTATGTTTTAGTGAGATTGAAATCAGAATTGTCCTCAAAAGTTTAGCCAAAAGGTTTACAGCACTATGATTCTTAAAACTACCAGAAAACGTCTATTATGCATGAAAACTGAAAACTATTTATCCATCCTGAGTAAACTGTCATTTCTTTTTACCTTTGATCTGTTTACCCTTCTTCCCCTTCTTGTCTCCCTTCCCGTTCTTGTTTTTAGCCTTCGGGGTGCTACCATCACCGCTTTGACTTTCTAACTCCACTCCAATGAGTGCATGATCACCTGTTTGTTCAACCTCGGTTTTGCTGCTGCTGCACTCTGACGCTACCATTTGCTTCCCTTGCTGACTGACACAATTCTTCATGATAACTGAATGCTCCATTTTTTGTGGACTGAAAAAGACGCAAAAACCCGAGAAAAGTCTCACTTAATTTAAAAGTACACAAACATGTATAAAAGCACATAAAGTTCATAATATTGCAAATCTAACCTTGGATCAACTGTGTCTGAAAGCGCATTGAGTTTACTATGTTCACCTTCTACAAGTAGCATATCTTCAGCACGGAATTTTCCATTCTTAAGAGCACTCAATACCGTATGTAAACTTGTATCCAATTCTTTCTGAAAACAAAATATATAATTAGAAGGCATCATAGTTTCGACCAATGATGATAAAACTAAAAGAACCACAATGCACATACTTTCATTGTAGATTCACTTGGAAATGTGCTCTGAAGATCTCCCTTCTCCCCATTTGTAGATTCAGATATTTCTTTCAGAGATTTCTCTTTCATTTTCGTTTCCCCTTTGCTTATATTCACTGGGTTCACGTTAAGATTAGAATTCACCAGAGATGGTGGCTCAAGAGTTGTTACAACATTAACACTATGAGAAGAAGTGTTGACACTATCTGTATTCTTTCTTGGAAACAACACACTCATTATCTCCTCTTTAGATTTGTTAATATCCACAAATATAGCACAAGGAGCATGGATTTTAGGACTCAAATCTCCCGGACACATAATCACAAGAGGATCTTCTACGCTCATAAACGCTTCTGCAACCACTTCTGGATTTAAATTCAAAGAACGTCCTTTGCTTCTCCTTAAAAGAATAGAAACAAACTTCTCTGGAAGCAAAGCCGCGACATTGTCCTTATCCGATAGCAAATCAAGTAGTACTTTGTGAGTAATCTGATTCTTCCAGAAAAATTAAAGCCAGCATCATAACTAGCTTCAATGCTAAAATTGGATGATAATATGAGTGATCAATTTTTGATCTTTTTAACCATGATATAGTATCAACTCTATTGTAGAGGATTTGTTGGACTATTTCAACATAAAATTCTACAAGAGACTTAGCAAATTTTGGTTTTGGACTCAATTTCGTTGGGGTAGAAGTAGAGTGAAGATGTGTAAACCATCCAACAAAAGAAGACTTAGCAGTATAAAAGGTTTGACATAACCAAGATAACACGAAAAGATGACGATCTAAAAGATACATGAAACTATCTGGCGAAATGTTGGAGCAAGCGTAACGGCTGGAAGCGTAAATACTGGAAGAGCAAGATACAGTGAAGCTGGCTTTAAAAGTATCCTTTAGAGCAAGCGTGAATGCTGGAAGAGCAAGATCCTCTCTAAAGCCAACATCCAGGAGTTTCTCAACAAATGACTTCCACATAGGTTCCCATTTTATCTTTTTAATGATACGCTTGTAGAGTGCTACCGATATTCTTGAGCCAAGGCATATCATCATCACTGTCCCTATACACCGATAGGTGAACTCACTCAAGAGGTTAACACTATGAAGAATAATCGCATTAAGCAAGTTGACAAACAGATCAGTCTCTCTTAAAGAAATCAAGTCCTGAGACATTGATCTTCGCCGGTCTAGCGGAAACACAAGATCATAATAATCTCTGTCCACAAGATTAAAATATTTTCTACAGATTTTTAGAGACCTTAGCAACATATCTTCGGGATGGGGAGTGTAGTGGAGATACTTGGAGTCTAACAGAAACCTAGAAACCTCAAAAATGTGAAGAAGAGATGTGATTTGGTGAAAGGCAGAACCGTTTGACTTTAACTTGTAGAGACCTTCAAGAGTTTCAAGTACCTTAATACCCACAGAAAGTAATTCCGACTGCCAATAATACCCAATAGCAACCATCACATCAGTGTAATCCATAGTTAGAGACTTCTTATCCCTACGAAGAGCCTTGTGACCAGTGTCTCTTATCCAATGAGCATCCTTGTAGACTAATAAGCAAAATCTGTTACCATCTAAATGATACATCCTCGCCCCAAAATACATTAAGCTGAAGTCAACATGACCGCCACGTTTATTTAGTACATTGTGGATGATTCCACCAATATTCTCCTTCCACAAATTCCAATAATAAACCAGGGTTCTAACAGAAACCCGGTTCTGAAACATCATGTTCTCACAGTGCTTATTTATATCAGTTGGTAACTCGTCCTCCCACTCATACTTAGAGGAATTTAGACAAAAATGAGCATCCAAGATTTTCCTAATCGACAAAAATTCTCCCGTTATACTCTTGATTTTCCGAGAAGCGTTCAAGTCTTTTTCCAGCTCGGTCAAGCTACTAGGCTGATCAGAGAGTACTTTAATGTCATTACAAACAACATCATAGAAAATGTCTGAATCCTGCTGTTTTGCAAGCGACTTTACTTTATTACAGTACAATATTCTTTCTTCAAAGGAAACTTCTTCAATGGCCAACCTTTGTTACCATTTCCCCACAATGAGGTAAGAAACACATACCAAAACACCAGAACTGCTGCCTCCTTAAAATGTCCAGCCTTCTCCAAAAGATCGGCTTCTTTTAAAACCTCACCTAATAACTCTGCCAGCTCAGCAGCTTCAAGAAAATGACCTGATTCTTCTTCCAATAATAAAAGGTCATCAAGACAGCCTAAAGACCTCAAGAATACACGTTTAGACTCCATAGAACAAAACGATCTGACAAATTTCATCATGGATTTAAGATCCTTATGCTCATGGTAATCGAGAGCACAATTTTCCAAGAATTCTTGCACAATTTGTAGTATTTCTTTACTTTTGACATTAAAATGTTCTTTCCAGTATTCAATATACTGCAAGCCTTTATCAAAAAGTTTAGCTTTTTTGCAAACTGATAGACAGTTGGAAAACTTATTTCCCTTGGCGTAAGCTTCTGCTGCATCACTATAACAGCCTGATAGAGTGAAACACTCTGCTGCTGCATCTATCTTTCCACATTTGGACAAATAGATATTTCCTGCATAAAAACGAGAGTTCAAATTAAGAGTGCACATATTCAACATAGTATTTTTACAGTACTGATCTAAATCTTTGAATACAAATGATGGAATGTTAGCTAACTCCTTTTTATTACCTCCTTATTAGCTAACTCCCTTTTCATATACAAGTAAATGGGTCAAAAGTGTGAGCATTAAATCTACAGACAAGGATTTTTTGTTTTAAAAGGAAAGTTACCAGCTCTTTCATACTCCCTCAAATCACAGTAACATGAAGCAGCAGACTCGAGTTTCCCAATAGACTCAAACATTCCTGCTGCTTCTTTAACATAGCTTGAAAAAGCTTCGTGATTTGTTCCCCGCATTTGATCAGCAGATGCTCTCAGACCAGAAGCTTTGGCGAGTTTTTCCCACATTGTGTCTCCAGCTCTCTCAAAACACAATGTGGCCATCACAAAATTGTTCTCATAAAAAAACTGAAAACCAAATAATGGTCATGTAAAATAAGGTAATACTATAGAATAATTAATCAAGAGATAACTAAAGCAAAATTTTACCTTTTTACCGCGCTCCCGCCACTCCTGAGGGCTGCTTGAAACCCGCATAGCCTGTGCCACTGAATCATTCAACTTCCTTATTTGAACGAGTCCCCTCATTTTCCAGTAGTCAAACATTGGCTTTGAGAGCTCCTCGTTGTTCTCACATATCCATAGCCTTTGCCTTGTTCGAGTTATAGCCACGTATAACTGTTTCAGTTCAGAACATAAAACACCATGTCTTGCCTCACTGAATGTAGGGAAAGATTGAGGAAGTTTCTCATCAAGCCAATCAAATTTCTTCATGTATCCATAGATAACTCTCCACTGGTCTTTTAAAGGGGATGTCCCAAAAAAGTCATATAACAATACGTCCTAAATATATAAATTTATCAATAAGGCAATCTTTTTGTAACACAAGTTTATTACAAATAATGATTAAGACATATACCTGAAATTCAAGACCCTTACACTCCAATATGGTGAGAACAAGAGCCTGTCTTCCAACGTATTCACAAATTTCAGTCTTTGCACGTTCATCACGTACCAATATAACTTGTTCAGCACCAAACCCCACAACTTCCCCACCACTTCCACTTGCACTGTCACCAAAGATTGTTACAATTGCTTTTTCGTCGTTACCAGACTCTAGTA
Source organism: Artemisia argyi (assembly GCA_030686995.1). Lineage (NCBI taxonomy): Eukaryota > Viridiplantae > Streptophyta > Magnoliopsida > Asterales > Asteraceae > Artemisia > Artemisia argyi. Next base: position 33,816,542 of record CM060695.1, read on the forward strand.
GAACAGGAGCTTCCCCAGAAATAAGACTAGTTTCAGGCTCTAAATTGTCAATTGAGTGAACAAAGTAAGAGTATAAAATGTCAATGACACTCTGAGCTAAATCGAGAACGCCAGCATGAGTTCTGAAGTTCTGTTTTAATTGAACAATCTCAGACAAAAGACCTTTTTCTTCTTTTCCGGATGTTCTAGTGCTTAAGAACTCCTTATAGAACAGATATCGTATATCCTGAAACCTAAAGTCAATCCCTCTTGCAATTGTCTGTGCTGTATCACCCGCAAATATAAAGCCCTCATCAACATTTTGGGAAATATATTTGAAAAGAGAAATCTGCCTCATACTAAGATCTTGCACTTCATCAATGTACACAAAATCCATTTGATCACCTCCATAATTTCCATTTTTAAGCCTATGATGAATGTCATTTACAAAATCTCCCAAATCAAATTCTCCACGCTCAGTTTTCATCTTCTCATAGTCTTGAAAAAGTGTGTATATGATTTCTCTTTCCTCTTTTGTTAAAGTGGAAGAACGACTTTTGGCCAGTAAACAGTAGCCTTCGTAGCTTAACCTTCCATCACTGCAATCCCCTGCTTGCAAGCCTCCTTTTATATGAGAAATAATTTCAGTAAACACTCTGGAACAATCAAGCTTCTTTGTAAGTTTTGAGTTGAAATGGGGCCAATAAACTGAAGAAAATCTGTCAAATGTAACCTCCCTTATTCTAATGAAAGTTTGCAATGCAACAGATCTTGAACTTATAAGGTTATCATGAGAACCTTCTTTTGCCTTAAGAAATCTTTCAAAGAACGAATTCCCCAAGGAACCATCCAGCATCATTAGAAACTTTTGAAATGTTATGACGAGAGGGTAACTTTTTATGGGGATGTGATTAAATGTGTCTGGAATATCAATGAACTCTGATGTAATAACATCCATGTCGTCAAGATTATTTACTGCTGATGAATTCCCATTACTTGAAATGCTGTCAATACATCAAACGTGACGTAAGAACAAGACAATAAAGATGGAAAAAAGGAAGAAAAAAAAAATGAGCATTTGCGAACCTTGTAAGGTGAGAAACATTTTGTTTCACAGCATAACATAATTTTGGGCTAACTGTCACAAAAAGTTGTCGAAGAACACTCATTTTGCTATCCTGACAATCATGAACCACTTCAGCACCCCTAAATTGGCTGCACTCCCCTTCATAAATCCCGTCAGAAGCAATGCGAAATTTCTGTTCGTGTTGGACTAACTTAGTTGTCAAAATAGTGGTTTTTCCGGTTCCTGATCGCCCAATTATAAATGAACTTTTGTGAGATGAAATTATGTCCATTTGTTCATCAGTGACTTGCATGGGAAGATCAACTTCTTTACCAGAAAGCAAATGGCTTACAACCCCATGTGACAATGAGTAGAACTTCATAAGCAATAAGCTTTCACTCACTTTTGAGTTTTCAACATAGTTTCTAGCATCACCCGGATTCACACTCACTTCACTTTCATCTTCACAGTCACTTAAATAGCGAAATCTGATTATCTTTTGGGACGTGGGCCAAATCCTAGGAACTTCCAAGTTCCTGAAACATTATAAAGAAAACGGAATTAAACACTTATGATACAATCACTACTTTAGAATTAAAACTCAGTAGCCGACACATGAACATACCCCTCTAGACATTTTTCTGTGCACCTATTAATAAAATCATCCGTGTATGCAGAAAATACACTCTCAAGTCGTTTTGTGAGTTTCGGTATCTCCTCTAAGGCTAATATATCCCAAACCTTCAAAACCTGTATGTAGTTGACCTCCTTGATGATATCAATGGTGCAAATCACATACAACCTTTCAACCTTGAACTGTTTTAAAATTTGTGAAGAAGTTTCACAGTATAACTCCACACTTGTGTTCTTGGGCCTCCAGCCACCAGATAATTTCACTAAGAGATTTAAGACCAGCTTTTTCAAGCGAGAACCCATCAGCTTTCCAAACGATTTTCTGAAGTAGTCACTGAAGAGAACCTGACGACATAAATTCAACAGACATTAAGAACAAACAATGGAGAACCCATCAGCTTTCCAAATGAGATAATTTGGTAAAATATTAATCACACACCTTCCATTTTGCATGTTTAAAAAGTACACTATTCCCATTAACCAGGTCATCAAGCTGATCTAACTCTTTCTTTGCTGCTATAATTGTCATCTTCAAGCATTCATCGGCATCAGCATCAAACAAACAACAGCGATTCCTTGCATCACAGACTAATTCTTTCCAGATGGACTCACCATTACTCAAGGTTTCTTCATTTCCCAGTATCCAAAGACAATGTCTACACAAATATGGAAGATAATATTCATATTTCTTTAGCCAAAAAAAAAAAAAAAAAAAAAAAAAAAAAAAAAAAAAAAAAAAAAAAAAGGTCATTTGTTAAAAAAAAAAGTAAGTGGATTGCATACCGTGCTCTTGTCAAGGCAACATTAGTTCTTTGAGGACTAGATACGAAGCCAACAGACCCATGGCTATTGGACCTTACTGTCGATAAAATAACAATATCTTCTTCCCCACCCTGAAACCCGTCAACTGATTTCACCTTTACTAGAAATCCATCAAGTTTCTCATACTTGTGAGCTAGTTTTTCTTGAATCGAGACAACCTGGGCAGCATAGGGAGATATGACACCAATAGTAAGCTTCTTCTTTGAGTCCTGCCATGCTATACATATGAAAGCATAGGTCAAACTTAAGTCAATTTAACCACAAAATACAAATGTTAAAAATTAAAAATGACATAACCAATATGCACACCTCTATAGAGCTTCTGTACAATTTTAACCACAATAGCCACCTCAACCATGTTTCTCCGGCTTCTTCCATCATCGTCTTTTTCTTCTCTTCCACCAACAACATTTATAAATGAATAGGACCCAAACATTGGTCCTGAAAGATACCTCTTTTCATGACACTTAGATAGCACATTTTGTGCATCTAGGATTTGATTTTGATAAAACTTCAGATTAGGGAAGAGACTGATGGAAGGATGCATTCTGTATTGAACATTGAGAAGATGCTTAGAATGTCCCAAAGAACTTAATCGGTCAAATAAGCTTCTTCCAAAATCTGATTCAATACAAACCTGTCCACAAATATGTAGTGTGTTAAAATAAAGCTAAAAACGAAAATGTAAACAATAGTATTAAGGTACAGAGATAAGTAAAAACTTACGTTGCTATTAACCACGGCAGGTAATTGATGCTCATCTCCAATAAGAATAGCATGCTTCAATCCCGGAAGTTGAAGGGGAATGATGGACTCTGCCTCTTTCAAGTGAGCAGCTTCGTCTATGACTAATATATCCAAAGACGCCATACTGACATCATGCAACTTATAGGAACTTGAAGCTGTGCAAAAGATAACAGAAGCTCTTTCGAAACAAAATTGTGTAATTGCAGATTTGCTTAAAAAAGATGGGAGAGTGAGCCCGTCAAGAGATATCTGCAGAGTTCTAAGAACAGAGAGAGTCATGGCTCTGACGGAAAGGATAGAGGACAGATTATTTTCCAATGGTTTAAAAGTGAAATCAGCTTGAAGTTCTTCTGAAACCAGATTCTCTTGAAACAACAATGATTCCAAAGAGCTTAAATTATCCAAAAGAGCAATCATATTCTGAAAATTATATTCCCCTGAGAAACTTCTAGGGATATGAGTACAAAATGTAACAATGCACTTTCTGAGTGGTCGTGCACAAGAATTAAATCGGTCTCGCACAAACTCAATGAATGAATTGACTTCCGACTTTGTTCCTTTGACTTCAGTTTTTTCATATAGTTTTCTCTCTTTGTAAAACTCATTTTCCGCAAAAGTATGATATTCAGAAACACAATTTTCTAATAAGTCAATCATAGATCTTATGCAATGCTTCCAACCAGTCACTGGCCCTAGACACTCTACAAGCCTCTTGACCCGATGCTCAAGATACATTTCTTGAATGTCAGCACTAACACTCAATCTCTCCTTTGTGCCAAACAAGACCACATCTCCAACTGGACAGATATAATCACCACTCGCAGTAGCGATTTTGAATGATTCTCTTACCAAGCTTAGCACACGTGAGGCTAACTGTACTATAGCCACATTTGTTGGAGCACATGTAAGAGTCCTAAGGTTCATTTGCATGAGGAAAAAAAGTAAAACACTAACTGTCATGGTTTTCCCTGTTCCGGGTGGTCCCCATATCTGTTCCACAAATGAAACATGGGAACATGGCATTTTAGAAAGCGCTGCCATGATTGCCGCCCTTTGGGATTCATTCAGATTAACCAAAAGATGTGGATCGTATTTTTGAGATAAAGTACTGTCATAACAAGTTGAACATATATTGCAGATCTCTTTAACCTGTAAACGACATATGCATAATTAATGACGAGATCATCACAAAACCAAAGGGGAATTTTATCCAACACAAACTACTTACCATAGAATGAGAATAAAGAACCTCTTTGACGATGTTAAGATTTCTATGTATATGCAATGAATTCCATATTCTCATGTGAGTTGTTATATTCGTCACAAAAACAACAAACATCCTGTCTCGAAATTCAGTTAGTTTTGATGCCTTAACTTTAAATTTTAAAGATGCACTATCATCTTCATTACTTTTGACCAATGAAAGAGCCCATGTTCTTCCCACACGCTGCAAGTCAGAAACGGATTCAGGTTTCCCATCTACTAATACAAGCAGATCACCAGGTAAAGTATGGTAAGCGTCTTTGCCACGTTCACTAAACTGATTTTTCCAAGGACCAACAGTAACATCATAGACCATGTTTTCACCACATTTGGACTCGTTAAAATATATAATCTCAGCAAATGGAACTCTATACATGATCTCCATGGAGGAAGCGAGATCAGCGCGTGTTTCCTCTAGCAAAGGATAAACAAAAGACCCAAAGTAGTGTTCTTCAGACTCAAAAGTAAGTGGTATGTTCTCCACCTACAAAATGATGGAACAATGTCATTACAAACAGTCATGTAATGAATTTTTGTCATCTAAACCATAATGAGATAAAAGAATCTAATATCCTGAAACAGTTTTATAGTATGCAGGAAGTCCAATTAGGCTTATGTTAACTGTTATTCAAAACACAATAATCAATAATTTTAGAAAAACAATGTAAAGTTGTAAACCTTTCAGTTCAAAATAAAAGATGAAATCATTGACTTCAAGATTAAATGAGTCAAGCTTTGACTTTAGAAACTTTCATGATCCTTGTAGTTTTAAGGGGTCTTTGTGAATTTTCTTATCTAAACTAGTTTTAAATAAGCGGATGCTAGGTTGCTTATTTTAGCTTATTCTATACGTAGTACTTATTTATAACTAAAATAAAAGTACATAAGCAGTTTCATTCAAACTTTTAGAAATGCTTATCCACTTTAAAAATAAGCAGATAAGCACTTATATAAAACAATTTTCAAAGTTTAAACACTTAATAGAGAAATATATAAACTAAAAACTTCATATACTAAAATATGATAAGACTAGCTTTAGTGTTCCATATAGTGCACATAACTTAAAAGTTCGAGCACAAAAGTCACCAAAAGCTTAATATGACTTAAAACTTGAACATACGCCGCGAAAAATGGTTTATGAAAATAAGCCTAACAAAATAATCTCGAAAGCTCGAATATAAGCTAAAACAAAGCATACACCCATATGGATATAAATACATAATATCAACAACTATGGGTAAGACGCCTTTAAGGTCTCAGAAGACACCAGTTGCAACCTCACTGGTTAAACATCTTATGGCTAGGGAAAAGTCCGGAAACAGCCATTTTATAAAAAGGGATCCTTCCCTTTTACCCATTTTATAAAATAAATAAATAAAATAAAAAGACAGATAAAAAGTTTTTAACAAACTTAATATAACAAAAGAATGAAAAATAAAGACAACCTTGTAGCTGTAGAGATGTTGATTAAAAATGTCATCGAGAGACCATGAAAATATTAACTTTGTAAACTCATGTTTTTGTTGCTCAAGAGCTCCCAAAGACCCTCCTTCCATCATTACCTATATATTAATGCAACAACAACAACAACAACAACAAAAAGTTAAGTGAAGTAAACATATGTGTTTTGTTTATGAAAATGAACAAGGGTTTCTTTCTTACAGTCAAATGAAAATGATGGTTGATAAAGTAACATGAACCAAGAATAAAACCCTTTTTTGTTGAGGTTCAAGTTTACAAAAATAGTAAAAGTTGTAACCAGGGTTTAGAAATGTAACAAGGTGGATGAATATATATAGAAAAGAACTGAAAGAGATTCTTTTACAGCAATGTACAACATCAGGTTTTGTCTTTTGTGGTTCTTGTGATCCAATGATGGACTGACACCTGTTGTCTTTCCATTTGCTGTGAAATAGTGGGCCAAATACTACTCTTAGTTTTCTTTGTGCAATTTCTGTGTTCTAAAAATCATTTTAATTTTTCTTATTAGGTATAATTTTTTTTAGAATCACAATCTCTAGGTTGATGGGTCACTCGCATACCGGTGCTTGTTTGTTATAACGTGTATATAAAACTTCAAAAGGAGTATTATTGGTGTAGAGCTTGTTAATGTTAGAGACCCATAAAGCCAATTATATCAAACTGGGTATAATGTTAGGTATTCACATGATGTCTAGCTGTCCACCCAAGCTAGGGATGACAAACGATCTCTAGCTTAGATAAATAAAACAAAACCAAATTTCTCTATATAAACCTGTAAAGCTGAATTCGAACCACTAACCAAAGGCTTTTGGGTAGGACGGTTAAGCCAAACTGCAAGTAAAATTTCTCAAGGTGTCCAACCCAACGAGTCCTTTTGTGGGCAGCTCAGTGGCTAAATAACTGCGGACAGTTTGATAGTCATAGTCTGATGTTGCGAGTCTTTCCTGTGCGGCTGTGCCACTTATCATTCCCTCATTTCTTTATAAATGGAATCCATTTCTGTACATCATTTGCAACTCGTAAGTGCTAATTTTTTTTACCAGTAATCCCCACAAGAACAAGTTCCATCTCTAAACCGATGAAACCGAATGGGGTCTCTTAAAATTATTTCTCGCTTTTCAACTTCTGAGATCAACTTCATTACATTATGACAATCTTGACATACTCTCAAGTTCTTCATAACCCTCACAGGAGCAGATAAAGGTAAACTGAGCAAACCAAGAGTCGCTGCTAACTTTTCACTATGATGATTCACCGTTAATCTTTCATCAACATAACCAAGTTTCTTAATTTTATGCAACATATCATTTAATTTCTCATATATAACATCACTTTGAGGATGTGACTTATCACCAACCAAAAACGAATGAACTCTATTTCCCACTTCAATCCAACTTAATCCTGGTTCTTTTTTGATCCTTCTGTTAGTCATCGAGTCTCTTATTTTAGTAGCTTGTGGTTCCATTTTAGCATCGTTGTAGATGTTGTAAAGAAGCACGTAAGATGAAGATGATTGAGGGTCGAGCTCAATTAGTCTTTCCGCTACTTGTTTTCCAATATCCATGTTCTTGTGAATCCTACAAGAACTTAGTAGGGACCGCCACATTACAGGAGCATGGCTAAAGCCCGAATTCATAATGAAACTTTTAGCATCAATTAGTCTTCCAGCACGCCCATACAGGTCTACTACACACGCACAGTGTTTTTCTGTTGGTGTAATATTATAGTCCCTCTTCATAGTTTCATAATATCTGTTGATCAGTAACGTAGTTAGAGGTTTCAATTACAATAAAACACATAATGAAGTAGAGGTAGCAAATATGACCTATTTATTATGAATGGGTTGATTATGGTTGTGGTTTATCTCTAATGGCTGTTTATAAAAGAACAACTTTGTTCAAATTTCTATTTCAATAAGGAAAAAGGATCAAAGTTCAAAGTTTTGCTTTATGGTAGCATAATAAGTTAATAACTACACGCAGACGCATTATGAACACAAGCAAAGCAAAATGGTTACCTGAGACCTTCCTCAACAAGCCCCCCATGACTACACGCAGTAAGAACACCAAGAAACACCACATCATTTGGTGTAATCCCACTACCTATCATCATATCAAAGAGGGTCAAAGCTTCTTTCGCGCATCCATGATGTGCGGCACTACATATCATCACACTCCAAGACACTACATCAGATTTATCAGCTAAATCAAACACCTGATTTGCAGAATCTATGTCACCCGTCTTTGCATACATATACATCAAAGAATTTACAACCACACTCGATTTTACAATTCCACATTTAACCGAATAACTTTGAATCTGCTCACCACATCGGACCCCACCCAAATTAGCACAAGCACTTAAAACAGTGGAAACCGTGAATTCGTCTGGTTTTAATTGATATTTAAGCAGCTCACAAAAAAGAACCAATGCCCGCTCGTATTCACCATTTTGAGCATGGCCCACAATCACAGATGTCCATATTACTATATCTTGTTTTTTAGTTGAATTAAAACATCTTAATGAATCAGTCATTAATCCCCATAAAGAGTATAAATCAATAAGCGCACTTCCAATGTATTCATCAGATTGAAGATTATTCTTGCAAACATGTGCATGAATTTGTTTCCCATATTCCAAATCTTTATAAGCAATACAAGATTTGATCATTGTTGAAAATGTAAATTCCGAAGGTTTTAAGCCATCCCTTTGCATATCATGAAAAAGATTCAACGTCTTTTTAACACCATCATCACTAATATCCGCCCCACGAAGCAGCCCGGAAATCATTGCATTATACATAACAACATTTTTGTCACGAAGAACACCAAAAACCGAAATTGCATCATTTATATCCCCAACTTTAGCATACATATCAAGCATCGCAGTCCCAACAACAACATCAAGATCCCAACCAAGTTTCACCAAACACGAATGTAGTAACTTTCCCCATTTCAAAGAATCACCAAAACTCCTACAACACGCGTTTAGAACACTCCCCAAAACATAGCTACTAAACCCCACCCCACACCGATGCATCTTCACCAAAACTCGCAACATCTCATCATACAAACCACTTGTAACATAACCAGCTACCATCGAGTTCCACGACACCTCATCCAACCCATCCAACTCACCACATTTCTCAAACACAACACGCGCCACATCCACTCTCCCACACTTAGAATACATACCCACAAGCGAATTACTCAAAAACGCATCCCCATCCACATCCACATCCACACCAACACCAACACCACTCACAACAATCATCCCATGCACAACCCTCCCCAAGTCCAAATCACCCGTCTTCCCACAAACACTCAAAACACTCCCATACGTAAACTTACTAAACCCAACATCCATACCTCTCGCCTCACGAAACACCCTTTTCGCATACTCATACCTCCCCATTTTCGCATACCCCGAAATCAACATATTCCAAGAAACCACATTTCGTTCAGGCATTTCATCAAACACCTTGTGTACAGACCCAAATTCACCGCATTTTAGGTACATGTTCATAAGGGTATTGGTTAAAAATACAGATGGGTTATGACCCATTTTGATAATGTGTGATTGTGCTAATTTGCCATGTAATGAGTGGCTTGAATTTATGGATGATTGGATTAGCTTTGTGTAAGTGACGTCATCTATTATTATGTTGGATTTGTGGGTGACATTGATTATGTTTGATAGTGATTTAATGTTTGTTTTGGACAACATGGGATTGTTTGTAACTAGGAATTGTTCTTGTTCTTTTGGTTTGTTGGTTAAAGTTAATACAGTAGTTTAAGGTTAACTACTATAAAGTCAACTGTTTGGTTTGGTTTTGTTTAGGTTAACTGATTTAATGAACTTCTAATCATCTATGTTTTAAGTATAGGAGGTGATTTGCTCAATAACTTTTTTTCTGTTCACATGTACAAGTATTCAAACCAATATATAAATAAAGATGCTAGAACCACATAAGAAATTCATACAAAAAAAATCCACACGTTAACGTATTAGCCAGTGATTTGCTTAATCAAAAAGAAGAGAGAGAAACTATAGTAAAATCCACCAATCACTAGCTGACATGTTAACGTGTAGATTTTTTGTGTGAATTTTCTTATGTGGGTCTAGAATTTCTCATATAAATATGATACAACTGTCTAATGCAATAAATAGAGTGTCTCAATCAAAAGTGAAGGTGTGTAAATCAATTCCTTTAAGTATCGATTGTAGTCTTGAGCGTGTGGTTACTCATACTATTGTACGGTGAGCACCAAACGAAGAGCAAACGAAGAAAGGGGCCGGCGTGGTGAAGAGCAAACGAAGAGGTGTCGCGTCAGAGTGAAGAGCTCCCTCCACTTAATGAGTGACCCGAACCCGACCCGAGTTAATTCGGGTCGGGTCAATCAGGTTCAAAATTATATTCGGATCAACCCGAATTGATCCGAGTTCTAAACAAGGTTGAGTTCGGGTATGTTTATTTTAGTCTTCACCCGATCCCGACCAACCTGAGTTAATTAACACTAAATATATTGAAGTAAAATTGACCTAGACCCGAACCCGAGTTGGCCGACCCGAATTGCCTCGAACCCGAATTGACCCGACCCGAATGACCCGAGTTCTAAATAAGATAAAGTTCGAATATTTTTTTTGAATGCTTGACCCGAGTTGACCCGAACCTGACCGGATCAACCCGAATGACACCCCTAGAAGATGTCTCCAAACCACTTAATTACTTAAAAAAAAAAAAAAAAAAAAAAAAAAAAAAAAAAAAAAAAAAAAACCTGCTCAACTTACTAGTGTACAACTTTTTGGTTTCAGGGTACTTTGAAGTGATCATTTACATGCTTAAACTCTATTATACCAATGCGGATCTTAAAACCCTCATCAAGAACAAAACCCAAATCAAAACCAATCTTGTTAATCACATTAACAATCTCATTAATTACAATCATATACTTTTATTCCACACTAATCTCAAACAACCCACTTGAAACAAGTAGAAGAATTACATCCTCCTCACATTTGAATACTAATAATGACAAGTTTTTATATTGGGGTAATAGAATTGATTGTCCTGGTAAACATTGTCACACATGTGCTGGTCTTGGTCATCAAGAGTCTAGCTTACGTTGTGCTCTTGAAGAAGCCATCTTTTTACAAAGGTAGTATAATTATTTAGAGGGTGTTTGGGATTGGTTGTTTAAAGGGGTGTTTGTTTAAGCTTATTTGTGGGCTTATGAGCTTTTTCAGTTTCGGCTAGCTCGGACTTTCTAACTTATTTTTTTCAGACTTATAATGTAAGGTCATTATGAGAGTAATAAACTTATATAAGCCAATAAGTCTCAAAATGAACCATAAAGTTCGAGGTTATGAATTATAAGTCGAAACAAACACCCCCTAAGTGATTGTATTTGCTTATTCACTGAAATCAGTTGTAGGGAATAAGCTTGGTACTTGTTGATTGTTTAAAGCATATATGCAGTTTTAAAGTTGTTGTAAGGAAACTCCTGATTTTCTTATTCACACTGAAATAAGTACTAAAATAAGCACTTAAAACTAAGAAAGGTGGCACCTTAAAGCGACCGAGCGCTTCAAATTGAGAAAGTTTGCATATTTAAGCAAATAAGCAGTTTTTAAGTGTTTTGATATAACTGCTTGTTTTCTTATCTACACCAAAAATAAGCACTTAAAAGTAAAGGTAGCATGTTTAAGCTGATAAGCACTTCAAAATGAGAAAGTTGGTATCTTTAAGCTAATAAGCACTTTAAAATAAGAGAGTTGCCACCTTTAAGCAAAGTAGCACGTCAAAATAAGCAATCCCAAACACCCTATCTCAAGAACCCTAAAAGTTAGGTTTGACTGTATTGTATATGTATACGCGTTAACTAATTTATCTATATGGGATTATAAGGATTGGTGCAAAAAGGTTGGTGTTTTGAATTAATTTGCGTGTTGATCTAATTGGCCAAGAATGTCGGGCTGACCCTTTGCATCATGGTAATCGTTTTGTTTCTTTTTTGTTGCAGAACATTTGTAATGCCTTCTAGGATGTGTATAAATCCGATACATAATAACAAAGGGATTATGCATCAATCTGAGAATGTTACTTCAGAGGAAATGTGAGTTCTTTTTGTTGTTTCATTAGTATAATATATGACTCGTGTTTTGGAACTAATTTAACTTTTGCTTAACTTTTTATTTTAGGTGGGCTGCAAGCTCTTGCACAATGGATTCTTTATATGATTTGGACCTAATATCTAGTAAGGTACCTGTAGTTCTTGATAATTCAAAGACATGGTTCGGGGTTATGTCAACACGTATGAAGTTGGGATCTAGAGGTGTTGCTCATGTTGAAGGAGTTAGTCGGGCGAATTTAAAAGAAAGAAGTCAGTACTCGAAGATTCTGCTTATTAATCGAACTGCAAGCCATCTGTCATGGTAAGACACCCCTCCCTCTCTTAAACCTGTATAAACACACGAATATAAGCACACTAAAATAGTGAAGAAAATGTTACGTTTAGGGTGTAGGGTGTGTTTTGAATTTATTTTTATTTGTGTTGTGTGTGGGTATTAATGACCATAAGCATTCAGGTTTATGGAATGCAAGGATCGGAATAACCGCAGCTCTGTATTGTTACCACATTCATTTCTTCCTTCAATGGCTGCGAAAAAGCTTAGAGATGCAGCAGAAAAGGTCGGCATTTCCCTTTCCTTGTTAAATTACGTTTTTTTTATGTGACTTAATTGCCAATGTTAAGCTGTACCCTCAAACTTTTATCTATCTACAAACTTTCGTTATTTTAGTAAGCTCATAGTATATGTTCTTGTGATATTTGCCTGGACCAATCCCACACAATAAGAATTAAGCATCTCAAACATGCCACATAGGTCACTCGACGTTGTCTGTACACTGTAGTCCATAAAGTTTGCAAATGTATTTCACTTTGGTCATAGTTTAGTGCCTGGTGAGCAGTTTCACATGTGGAATGGAGAGTGGTTGATGTTATTTGTCAGGTAGAATGGTTGTGGAGGTGGTCATGGGGGAGGCGGAGTGCAGGGGAGGCCACTCAGGCGAGGCTGGGGGATCTCATCGGCGTAGGAATAGTATTAATAATAGTTGCGCCAACAGGAACATAGGGATAATGCATCCTCAATTGCATAGGCACCGCCACTCAAGTGGTGAAAAGGTTATACTGAGGCCACCCAGATTGTAAACAACATTCCCCTAAGTATCTAGCTGCTTTCGTTTATGCCAATTTGGACTAAAAAGTCGATCGAAAATTGTAAATCAGTATAAATGGCTCTTAACTTTAAAAAGTGCTGTCAATGATAAATGTAGAATGCCCGTCTCTTAGTTACTTCTTTAGAAGTGTGCGACAAATGACGTTAAAAAAACCCGTCTTTTACTTTATGGACAGTTTAAATCTATTGCATAACAGTATACCTCATTATCGGTACATAATGTGATTTATATCATATTCGTAAATTAGAAACACACTTCATATATCAGCTTGGCAAGATGCTTGTACACACTTTCTTGTGCTTGTGTCAACTCATTTCTTACCAAATGGTGTGTATGTATGATTTTTTTTTTTTGTTAAATGAATACAGATTATGACACTTCTAGGTGATTATGATGCTATTCATGTACGACGTGGTGATATATTAAATACAAGAAAAGACAGATTTGGTGTTGTCAGGACACTACATCCTCATCTCGACAGAGACACGCGTCCTCAGTTCATTCTTTGTAGGATTGAAAAGTGGGTCCAACAAGGACGAATGTTATTTATCGCGTCAAATGAGAGGACACCAAATTTCTTTTCCCCTCTTTCCGTGAGGTAACTTGTTATTATCCACCCCTCTGTTAAGCCTTGTGCTTATTTGATCTTTTGTGGATGGATAATTCTCCACTTTCATTGCATACTTATCATATACATTGTTTGATGATGTTTCTTTTGTTTTTGATCTATAATTGAAGGTACAGACTAGCTTATTCATCAAACTACAGCACTATATTAGATCCATTTGTGGAAAATAATTACCAATTGTTCATGATAGAAAGACTTATCTTGGCCGGAGCGAAAACATATATCAAAACATACAAAGAAAGTGAAACAGATCTAAGCCTCACTGATGACCGTAAGAAGAACACAAAGGTATGGCAAGTACCTGTTTACACAAAAGAAGGATGCTGAGTTCACTTCATGTCAAATTCCAAGATTGAGAGGCAGCATAAATCACTTCTCAGATTGTTCTTAAACTAACCGCCCAGCATCCGGCTGGAGTAGTCTGCATGCCAGTAATCAAGGATGTTGGATTTAGCAGCTATACCTTTTAGCCTAAAAACCTCATCATAACGTGCAACAAAGCTATATACTATGAGACGAAGATCACCATCCCACTAAATGTGATTGCAATCCTTTTCGTAGCTCACCCATATGTCTTTGATCATCATCTTGCCATCTTGTATATTTCATAACAAATATTGCTGCACCTACACACACCGGATTGTATCCTATTGTTAGTCGCGATCAAAATAGTAGTAATATCTGTGAATTCTATTAACTTGCTCACCAGAAAGTTCCCTCCAAAATTGTTACCTCTTAGTGGTGTTGTAATACAATGTACAATATTAGAATGATTGAAAATGTTAAAACTTTGATGATGATTGATTAAACCTTTTTACCGAGCCTTCTCTGGTTTGAGCTAAGCGCCTCTATGTCTGGGATTAACTCTCTCATTGATAATGTAGTAGCTTACTAGCGAAAGAAGAACACACAACACATATTAATGAAATAAGCTCAGACATGTGTAAATGTGTTCATGTCAGCATCACTTTTTATAATAAAATGAGGAAAAAGTATCTTAAAAATCAGTGTTCACAGGAAAACACCAGATCCGACTCAACAAATTTGGATAGATAACCATATTGACATTGATTATGTTTGAGAATCTGTGGGTTTTCTTTTGAGTAACATGTGATGGTAGAAGTTAACAGAAAATTAAAGTTGACTAAAATAAAGTCAACTGTTTGGTTTTTAAATACTTGTGTAGTTTTAGATATAGTTCAAGTAAAGCTATCAAGAGTCAAGCCGAAAAGTCTCATACTTGTGATGGGCTTTCCAGCAAAAAGAACTAATTTTCTTCGGCTGTATTTAGAAATCAAGGATAAATACACGATAAAATATGAGTACATAAGATAACCATGGGGCAATAGAGCTGAAATTAATGCATAAAATATCCATAATCATGAGCCTGATGATGGCACCTAAGTGCAACAATTACATGTCAAACATTTCTCTTTCTTCAAATTAACCGTTTTAGGTTAGTGAAACAGACAAGGACTAGAAATATTGACCATCATAAGCACCGGAAAAGTATGAGCAGTTGGTTCCTTCTCTCTATCCTCTAAGCCAAGTGTTGCGGTATGATGAGTTGTCACGCAGGGACGCATCATGTGGCTTGTACTCCATAACATAACCATGGGGAAGCTTCAAGTGTCGTTTAATCTTGTCTCTCAAAGCCATCACAGCCTGCTCAGGAAAAAAAGATTCTCAATCAAATATGTTAACACTTAACAAGCAGATAATCTCGAAAGTTTTGTAAACAGCTAAACATACCTGATTATCAGATGCATTGCGGTTCCATACGCTCAATATGTCCTCGTTGAAGCGAATGCTCAACACTGCCCCACATATGTTATCACTGTAATCAAGCTGATCACCCACCAATGCTAAAACCTGGCACAGATTCCCAACAGCAGCAGTAAGAAAATAATAGTTGTTACATGGTTCATGGATACAGGGACAAATACTAGAGCACAATTTAATAGACGTTAATAGTATAAAACAGGAGAAGAGTTCAAAGGAGGCCACGGTCAATCATCCTGAACAATGCAGCATTAATTAGGCTTTAATGAATATTTATACCTCTACAAGATATAGTTGCAAAGTCTATACCAAGTGGACACTAGGTCCATTTTACATAATGTTAAGTCCAGCTGTCCAAGTACCCAGGTTTGCGGCAGTTATGAGGACGACAAACTACTAGAGGTGACATGTGCCACACAAGATGTAGATGATAACATTATTATGTAAATATCTCATCAAATTGGCATGTCGTTTGAACCTAGATATACAATCTCGTGTATATATTAAAAATGCTTCATTGATAAATGTTAATTCAAAATCAATGAAGTTAGTTTCATTTTGCCCAAAAAAAAAAAAAAAAAAGAAAAAAAAAGAAAAAAAAAAAGTAACATGTGCCAGATAGCATACAAGTCTCATGCCTGAATGAGTGAATGATATCAGCAGAGCAGAGTGGCTAACCTCAGGACTAATGCTAACTTATGTGCAAGTCAATCATATTAGTTAACATTGAAGGCTGTTTGTTATAAGACTTTCCCTAATGCTTACTTATGTGCAAGTCAATCCAATTACGTACTTAACAATGAAGGCTGTTTGTTATAAGACTTTCCCTATAATTAGTTGCATCATGCATACGGTCAAGAAATACATAGCTGAAATGCCGGTTTTCTACAATCCAATAAAGGTATCATAAAGGTATCCTTCTATAGTTGCATACTTGCATAAACATTACCACATCCAATGAGAGTCATGCTAATATGTGACAAAGTATTTAACAATAAAGGGGCAAGATATAAGATGCAGGCAAGTATCACACACACATAAAGATAGCCTTTTATTTTCCTTACCAAATCCTCCCAGAAACGTCCTGACACAGCTTTTTTGAAGCGGATGATCCACTTACCACCATTGCAATTGGCAGAATCCTACAACACCAACAAGCAGACAAAATCAGATGATTAAGCTTGCTTTAAGTCCAGCTAACACAAAGGGGAAGAATGCAACAGCTACTAAACGATAAAGAAGTAAAAGTTAGATATCCTTTGTACCTCCCACAATGGACGAATCCCCTGTTTGAAAAGATGCAAATCGGTTGGGCTTGGCAAGGATGAGGGACGAGCCAAATGACAATAACACACCCAAAAACCTTCAACCTGCAGTTGATACAAGCCATAAAGATAAACAAGCATACCAACAAACTTAGCATCTAAAGAGTAGCGATGGGTTAATGAAATCCCCAAGCAAAGAATGAATTGTTACCGTGCTAAAGTCCATTATCTGCTTTATGTTGTCTTCATATGATGACTGAGTTCGAACTCCAGGAGTGCGGCGAGTGTACCAGAATACAAACTTGTTCTGTTGGAGTAAACCATATTCAGAATCAAAGATAGTGTGATGTATACTCTAAAAGATGCCAACAAGCCTAGCAAGTATTCATGCACCATAATAAAAATCAAAGCGCTGTTGAATATCTAAGTTCACTAATCACTAGTGAAGTAAAGTTTCAAGCAAACTCTATTTTATCTCAATATAACTAGTGGATAGGTTGCAGATGAGAGTTGAGAGTGCATGTCACGTGTCACCAAACAACAAAAACAGATATAAAATGTGAAGAACACATTGAAATGGGAAGCGATTGAACTCTCACGGCAAGATTTTTTAAGCCCAAGCAGACAAAACCCAAAGAGGTGGGTGAGCTCGGGATTTATAAATCCTAAGAGCCCTTTATCCAAGCAAACAGATAAATGGAAAGTTGTATAACGATGGTAGTGATTAGCAGATGCCCATGTCACAAAAAAGGTCTGATATCACCAACTCTCACTCAACATCTCAAAAAGGCTTCTATGCAACAACCACATACCCTCACCGTCCTTCTACATCTCTCCCTCACACAAACACACACAAGCACAAAGTAAAGAACACGATCAATCACTTGCTTAAAACTAAACACGCAGCTGAGCTACTACTTACTCCCATTAAAACCAATACTAAGGGGCTGTATGTTTTAGCTTACTTTCAGGATTATGAGCTTATATCATGGCTTAATCTCCATCTAACTAGTCTTTACAAGTCAGAAAAAAATAATCGGAACAAGATAAACTAAAACAAACACCCACTAAAACGTTGCGAGAAACGCTCGAATGACCAAAACAGCAACCAAACTAGTTAATATACTCGAAAAGCGGTCAGTCTAGCCCAGCTTATAAGTTTAGACTAAACAGCAACAGCAAACAACCTAAAACGTTCAACTTAACTAAAAATCCTAACCAAACAAAACCATAAATCCATAACATATGTCACATAAAAACAGCTAGTATGTCACGCGCTTATAAAGAACAGGTTTAAATAGGTTATATACCTTGAGAGGATGCAAACCAGCTTTAACGTCACGAGACTGACGCTCACGATCTTCATCGTACTCCTTATCTGTTTCCGATCTCTTCTCCGTTGCTGCATCCATCTCCGATTGATTTTTCCGGTCAAGTTTTTGGTGAAACCCTAGTTTTCGAACTGTTATCTAATTTTGATTGTAAGAAAGAGGGGTGATAGATATAGAACGAAATGAACTATACCCGTCGGGCGAGCCGGGTCGGGTTGGGTTGTATTTGTGCTACTTTTATAAGCTTTTCCTCTTTTATTTATAATTCGGAGCAAAGAATAGTCTCCTAATAATCTTGTGTGTAAAAGATACTAAATATCTTGAAAAGAGAAATAATACATGAACCTAAAAGAGGAGTGCTAGACTCACTCACATTTTACAAAATTTCTCCCACACAATGAGGTGGAATGCATCTTAGCCACCCAATGCTCTCACTTGGTCAATTAATGCTCTCACATGAGTGGCTAAGATGCATGCCACCTCATTGTGTGGGAGAAATTTTGTAAAATATGAGTGAGTCTAGCACTCCTCATAAAAATAGACCTAATTGTGGACCTAAAAACACGTGGCGTCATCATGATGGCTGCAAAGAGGGACCCACTTATGTTACAACCCATCAGGATCATGCCACATGTTTTTAGGTCCACAATTAGGTCTATTTTTAGGTCCATGTATCATTTCTCATCTTGAAAAATATATGTCTTTTTAATTTACTTACACTAACTCGAAGATTTTTTTGTAAACGGCTATTTGGTCACCAGAAAGTTACCTCCAAAATTTGACTTCGTTATATTCTGTTTTAGTGAAGTTGAATATTGTTGGTGTTGTTGTATTGTAAGTGTATAAAGGAAACAGATCCTTTTTACGGTTGATATGGTTGATTTCATGCCTGATATGGAAGATGTAAATTACGGAATTTTATGATAATGGGGATAAGAATTGAAATCGTGATATTCGTTTTATATTGCGTGTTATTTATTGTTGGGCTATCGATGCGATAGATTTTTATAAATGTATGGATTTGGTGGGAGTAATGTTGACGGATTTTACGAGTATATGTTATAACAATTATAAGACTGGTTATCTTTGTTTCCAATAAAGTAAAATTAAATTGACATATATCATATAAAGATTGTCAATGGTTTAGGAGATTTGTAGTTGAGAGCTTTAGCCGGTCATGTTTAATACTTTAATGGTTTTAAAGGTTTTGTCTTGAATGTGGAAAACTAGAAGGGGGAGGTTGAATAGTTTTACGTCTTTTTCGTTTTGCTTATTTGTAAAAGATAGTTTCTAAGATGAAACTTTCAAATCACTTTAATACATAAATATATAAACTAGTTAATTTATGATTTTGTATAAATACTACTTATGTATAATGTACAATTTCAAAACACTTAACTACAAAAGTATAAATACAAGATTTATTAAAGATTTTATATATACAATGCTTATGTATAATGTTTGGAAAGAATATACAATTTCATATATTTTATGTAAGCATATATATGTATAGTAGTGTATAGATATAATTATATGTACTAGGTTGGTTTTTGTAAGATTAGTTTTATGAATGGATTTTAGTTTGATCTTTATGTGAAATCAATCATATGCACAATACTATAAATTATGACTATGTGTGAAATGCAAGTAAGTAATAAATCAAAGAGTGAGAGATGGAAAGATCAAACCGAGACACAAAGGATTTATAGTGGTTCGGCTACAAGGACACCTTCCTTGCCCTACTCCACTCCCCGAGTCACCTACTCGAGAGTTTTCTTCACTAGATCAAAGACCTCCTTTATGGCGGAGAAAACCGTACACACCAATATACACACCAATTTACACACCAATCTTCACACCAATCTACACACCAATCTACACACCAATCTACACACCAATCTTCACACCAATCTACTATTTTCTTCACACCAATCTTCTACACCAATCTACACACCAATCTACACACCAATCTTCACACCAATCTACTATTTTCTTCACACCAATCTTCTACACACCAATCTTCTATACACCAATCTTCTATTCTCTTCACACCTTCAAAATACTAATGTCTTGACACCTTCAAGTCACTAATATCTTTGCAACTTCAATGCACTAGTGTCTTGACACCTTCAAGCCACTAATGTCTTCACACCTTCAATGCACTAATGTCTTGACACCTTCAAGCCACTAATGTCTTCACAACTTCAATCTACAAATGTCTTCTAGTCTTCTCCACTAGAGATCCTTAATTTCTTCACTACAAGCTCCTATTGCTACAATCTCCTATCACTACTACTATCTAACCCTTCTTCTTCACTTCAAGTCACACTTCACACTTACAACAATTCTAGATTCTTCAACTAAATCTAGTTTACTAATACATACACCTTATTCACCAAAGTATGAAAGATATACAAGGAAATGTAAACAAACAACTTAGATAGCAAGATGATACTAAGTTGTAATACTTCTAATAGAAGTATTCTTCTCTTTGCACTTGAAAGAATGAGGCTTTGGATCACTTGGAAACAAAGGTTTATGAAATGATCAAAGGATTTTTAGAATTGAAATGGAGATCTAGAACAGAAAGTTTTTGTGCAAAAAGGTAGGGAAAAAATCCAGGTTTAAGGTGGTATTTATAGGCAAACGTTTCTGACAGAGGAGCGTGGCCGGTCCCCTTAAAGCATGGCCGGCCCCCTTAAAATTAAGGGGGCCGCCCCTTATAATTAAGGGGGCCGCCCAACTGTAACGGCCAGAAACTTTGTCTTTTAGTGGGGAAAGTTTATTTGGTGAAAAACTAACTGATTTTGGTTAAATATTTGAAATCATATATTTAGTATGATTAAAACATTTTTCCTTATTACCAAAAGTGTTTTTCAAAAATATATAATAAGATTATATAATTAAATAAACTTTGTATTAGTTAATTAAATACCCCTTTGATCATACATTGCACTAAACACTTTGTTTATTCATACCTTAAGTGATTTGTTGGTGAAAGTGATTATTTATTACTAAATACATGTTTACGTCATGATCTTTGGTTTGATTAGTTTAAGTTTTGTGATTATCAAAACATAGAGATATCGGAAGATATGAATAATGTTTTCAGTCAATTATTTATATCAACATTGAAAGTTTGAAGCTCATTCAAAAAGTTCTTAGAAATTTCTGAGGTGGCTTTATGGTCTCCGTCAAGTATCGGTGTTCTTATTGACAAGCACGAGGTTGGTTTTTATATAATTTATGATGCGGAATTAAAGTGATAAGGGAAATGATTGTATTGGTTGATTGAATGAAAGTGATACAACATGTTTATATAGAAACATATATGATGTGCTTGGCGCCTAACTAAGTAATTGTTTTACAAATATTTACAAAAGTAGTCCTTCAACTATTAACAAGTTTTCAATAGTTGTATATGTCTTCATCCCCCCCGCCCCCACCCCTCAAGTTGGAAATTATGCAAGACCTAACTTTGGCAAGATAAGAATGTTGTACCTTTCCCAAAGCTTTGGTCATGATGTCAGCAATTTGTGACTATGTAGAAATGCATGCAATTTATAGAAAACCATCTAGGATTTTGTCCCTTGTAAAGTGACAGTCTATGTCCAAATGTTTGGTTCTGTCGTGATAGCATGGATTGGTTGCAATTTGCTGAGCTGACTTGTTATCACAAAAGAGAGTAACTCGACACTAAACATTGATCTTCAAGTCTTTCAATAAGTAGCTAAGCCATAGTAATTCACATGTAGTTGCAGGCTTGCAGCTATGCTCTTGTATTCAACTTCAATGCCTGATCTGGATACAGTTGGTTGTTTCTTTGTCTTCCAAGAGACTAAAGAATGCCCCATGAAAATGCAATATCCTGTCAAAGATCTTCTGGTCATAAGACATGAAGCCCAATCAGCATTAGTGAAACGAGTAAGCTTAAGATGTGGCTAAAAAGGATAGAAAAGGCCTTTTCAAACTGTCCCTTTTAGGTACTTAAGCAGGTGTAAACCAGGCTACATATGAGCATCTCTTGGGGAAGAAACAAATTGACTGAGACGTTGTACTGCATATGATATATCTCGTCTAATCATAGTCAAATAGAGTAGTCTACCAACTAGCCTTCTGTAGAAACCAAGGTCTTTCAATAAAGTGCCTTTGTTGAGAGATAACTTCAGCTGTGCATAACCATTGCATGCACTTATTTGAAGCAAAGGAAGTATATTTTAGACATATAGAATTTATGATGCGGAATTAAAGTGATAAGGGAAATGATTGTATTGCTTGATTGAATGAAACATGTTTATATAGAAACAGAGATGATGTGCTTGGCTCCTAACTAATTAACTATTTTACAAATATTTACAAAAGTAGTCCTTCAACTATTAACAAGTTGTCAATAGTTGTATATTTCTTCAGTTTTCTTCGATGTGAGCGTTCACTAGTTTCAAATTTTAATAGTGTATTTATTGTTCATTTTCATATGGTGTTTGCTTTTATTTTGGATATATATCTTTTTGACAAGATCTATTTATTTAATCTCATATATATAATACAAAAGTGTGATTTGATGACATGGCACTAATAAAATGTGTGATTGGTAAATGAGAATCCTAATCATCATTAACGCCTACGTAGAAAACCTAAATCTATAAATTTTGAAGAGTATGCATCCAATTTTTATCTTTTTTTTCTTTTTGTAGAATAAGTATACCAATATAAATCAAATTTTTAACACAAACACTTATGTACACCTGCTTTTTTTACTTCATCTCTCTATTTTTATCCTCAAATTCATCCATTTCAACCAGTAACACTCAAATCAATACAGTTCACCAAAATCATTTATTCAACAAATTTTTTATAATCTGTAAACACCAACTCATAATCCACCATCACCAAGAACTTTTAATAGATTAAAAAAAAAATCACAATGGTAGTCGGCTTCAATATATTTGTTGAGGTATCAAGTAAGGTTTTATTTTTCGGTTTCTTGAATAACAAATTGATGATAGGTTTGTGTTTCTTGATTAATATATATATATATATATATATATATATATATATATATATATATATATATATATATATATATATATATATATATATATATATATATATATATTTTACACAAATCAAATATAGCCGTTGGAATGGCCATTTTTTGATAGTTGAAAGTAAAATTAAGGAAAAAAATAGATCATCCCGCGTGGTGGCGATTCATGTGTTATAGGGATCACGCATGGCGGAGGCCACCAACAGGTGGTGCATCACCTCCATAACATCTAGGGCCCATTTGGTTGATGGGTTGTGACATGAGGATAAAAGTTGATAGTTAAAAAGTGTTGTTTGGTTAACAATTGTGGGCCTAGGGATTAGAATTTAAAACCAAAAATATGGTATCTACAATTCCAATCTAGGACCCCAGGTTTTGTATTTTTTCAAGAGTTAGTCGGCCTTTTTTTTTTCTCTACATCACATCCATTTTTATAATAATAAATCTTAATTTCAAATTTAAATCAAATGTAAATTTAATTATTTTAGTTTATTTATTATATTATTTTCTTTCTTCTCTTCAAATCCTAATTTAAATTTAAATCCAAATCCAAATCCTAAATCATCAATAAACCAAACGGGCTCCTAGTTATAGAGAGGATTTTATTGAATGAAGTGGTTAGTGATAAATGGTACTAATAATAACACAAAAGGTTATTGTTGAAAGAAAGAACTAGTGTGACATCAGTGGTTGAAAGTGGTTGCACAACAACACAAACATAGTGTATAACATGAAGTAGCTATAGTTTTTGGTGTTTCTTTTTACGAAAACGATGTTCTAATTTCTAGGTATTTAGTATAGGAAATATAGAAAATCATCACGCAATATAGAGAAAAATTTCATGGCTTCATCACCTCAACACACAAACACTACTAGACGACATCCAAGCAATTCATTTTCGTGGATAGAAATTGTTCACGAAGTATGTATTACATAAATAGATTGATTTTGTGAATTAGAGGCGTGTGAAAAAACTTGATAGTACACATCTATACTACTTATAACGCATGGATAAAATCTTTTAAAAATTATAAACTCTTAAAAAGTGATATACCAAAAATACCCTTTATTAAAAATGATAATAAAATCCTACGCTAAATTAATAATTTAAATATTGTTTAATCCTTTAACTTTTATCATTTTTCAATTATTATTTATAAAAAAAATTTCGCAATAAATACAAATCGAAACTCGTAAGTGTTGCATTAAGGGTCACACCAAAACCACAAGTTTGCATGTATAATTATTTGCCGAGGTACACCGTCATTTTGCGTGAGTATTTATCTACTCCTTGTAAATTCCGAATGTGTCTTGTTAATTTATAAATCAATGTGTTTAAGAGGTAAAATGGTGTGAAATTTCCTTCTAATCTTATCTTTAATTACCTTATTCAATCTATTAGACTAGATGTAGTGTTGACCAAACTCATTACCGCCACCTCAAATATACATCGGCAATAACATCAAACCAATCATCAAAATATCAAATAGCCGTAGTGGTGACTACCAAATCAACCACATAAACGTATTGATCAATTCACATTTACAATTAATAAAGAAATATAGAGATCACTATATTATTTAAGTCAACTTCACAATTTACATATTGGAATTTAAACTCATAGTTCTGGCTTTTGATCAATTTGATTACTAATTTATTGGTTAGGTTTATACTATATATGCAAATGTCATAAGAATATCTATGTTGCTTGTGGGCAAAGCATTGTCCCGCTTTAATTAAGGTTATTTTGACATGATTAGTTAAGTTGCAATATATTCTAAAGACTATGGATAAGATCTTCCTTGATAGACCATTGGATGGGCTTCCATTCTCTGTCAAGCTTTCCTTTTCGTTTATGTGGAGATAACAGATATTCTAGTAAAGAGACTGCTGATATATAAGCTTAATAATAAAACATGGATTTATTTTATTCATTTTTTGATAAATGTGATACGTACATTTTTGCTTTTTCACTATTTTCCACCAATCAATTTCATTGATTATTATACAAGGTTTATGTTAAAAAAAATGATTTTGATGCTTAAAACTTACACATAAAATTAGATTTAAAAATATAATTGGTGCATTTGAAAAATTAATCGGTGAGAAATGATGAAAAAAAAATGTATCACATTTGTCAAAAGATAAATAAAATAGGTCTATTGTTAGATCTCATTTTGAGGCTAATTATTATATATCACCACCCTTTCGAACAAGTGCTAGCACATCGATACCTCTAAAATGTTTTTATTCTCTTTTTAAAAAATAGTATAAATGTGCAATCAGCAGAAGAAAAAGAGTTAAATCAGCAAATTAAAGTGAGCATGTCGTCTTCTACAAATTCTCCAAATACCCACCACCCACGTCACATTGGCCTTTAAAAAAATTCACGTCACTTTATTAGCACATGGTCTTCTATAGTTCTATTCCATTTATTCATTTTATAAATAATCATTAGTTATAATTAACATACTGTATACTTTTTATATGTATACTTTTTATATGTTGAACATTGAATTAGTAAGTATTCGATCATATATATTCGTTGGTTAGATTTTACAAAGTTAATTGTGTATAATGGTCTCTCGTTTATCCGATTAATTCATGAATTTCGAGTTTGTTAGTATATAAATATAAATCAATTTATATTGTTTTTATATATTCGTAATTTATATTGTTCTATGATCTTTTGATAAGACTATTTACATTTTTTTTGTTTATTCCAACATTACTTTCTTTATATTATATTTTTATTCGAGTTAATAATTTTTTTTAATCAAAAACGGTATATTTTGTTCAATGCAAAATCAGACAGAAGGTTAAATTGGTAATTTCAGGCAACTCGGATTGCTCATTCAGAACAAATATCAAACAACCATTTTCACTCAGAATCAGGTTCACTCAGCATCTTAAAATCATTCAGCAGCTTTGATTCATTCAGCGCTAAATCATATTTTTTATCAAACAGGGGCTGTTTGATAAAACGATATGATTAAGTGTTGAATGAATCAAAGTTGCTGAGTGATTCATAGATCCTGAATGAACTTGGTTCTGAATGATAATGAACGTTTGAGAATTGTTCTGAATCAACGCTCTAAATGATTTAAATTACCATTTTACCCATTATACACACCTATTTTAAAATAAATTTTAACTCATTAATAATTATCCCATTTTAAAAAAAACGAATTTTTATGTGTGAGAAAATTTGTTTCACAACATAACTTTCCATCAATTTCAAAATAAGTAATAGTTTTATACTAGTGTTTAAAAGCTCCTAAAACTAAACCTTTTATTTAATGTGTTAACATCATTCAAAGTACAAGTTCTTCTTTTGGAGTAAAGTTAAAATGAAAAAAAAAAAAAAAAAAAAAAAAAAAAGTCATTGGTTAAATAAAATAAAATGACAAAATATGAAGTGGTGAGGGTGCTATACCATTTTGCATCATTTTGGCCATGAACGATACAGAGGATTTCCAATTCATTCAGTTTCCTTTATTATTTTATCAAACAACACTTGTGCTGACCGATTCATATCATTTCCTCTTAATTGTCCAATTCAAAGGCTATCAAACAGGACCTTAATCATTTTGCATGTTTCATTGTCAAAATCGCTCAACGCATTTTCTTATCATTCAACGCTCATTTTTTTTTTAATCAAACATCCGTCCGATTAAGTTTTTGACATTCAGCACTTAATCATTCCATTAAGTGGTAATCAAACACACTAGTCTTGCACTCTTGCTTAATCACACGTTAAATTTCATGAACTTTAATAACTTGTAATATACTCGTAAATGGTCTTATGCATGTTTTTAGTGGTATGAAATGACTCATTGTGATACCTAAAACTATAACTTTATTATGGAAATATATTAGCTACAATTTTTTGTAGCTAATTTCCTACAATTTCATATTTTTGTGTGTCCCTGAATCATTTTAGTGGGTCCTGAATCATTTTTTGTGTAATTTTAGTAAGTATTGTAGCCATCTTTGCTACAATAATTGTAGCCAAGATATCCCATCTTTATTATTGAGTATACGGGTATATGATGAACACGTACACGATAATAATCATCTTAAACTTTAGTTTTTACCTTTAACGTCATGCACGCTTGATCTTTAGTGCACCCATTGATAACTAATAACTTTTCATCAAAGTTAATATGGATTGTACGTCTACCTGAAGTAAAACAATTGTATTTTGAATTAATGCATTATAGCTTAGGGTCTCATAATCTATCATCTATACATATATGTTTATGTTATGTAACTTAGAGATAGGTTACTATGTACCAAAAGTTGCATTCTAATTAGTATTCAAGGTGACATCTAATAATACCACATTAAAGAAGATTTAATGTGACAAAGAATTGTAAACTAACTCTATTAGAAAATATCAAGAGGACCATATCAAACCATTTTGAAATGAATTCCATTCACATCATGTAGGTCCCATGGACCACCTCAAATTTGTCAAGTTTAGAAAAAGATAACAATGTCCAAATGCTATGC
This sequence comes from Artemisia argyi, assembly GCA_030686995.1. Taxonomy (NCBI): domain Eukaryota; kingdom Viridiplantae; phylum Streptophyta; class Magnoliopsida; order Asterales; family Asteraceae; genus Artemisia; species Artemisia argyi. Next base: position 33,844,342 of record CM060695.1, read on the forward strand.
ATCATCTACACCATCTATCATATATGTAGTAGTGTCTTATGGTAAAATTCTATATTTCAATACAAGAAGAATATGACACCATTTGTGGTGACTATGCTCTAAACGAAAGTTTTCTACTAAACCACCTTCAATAATTCAAAATTCATCATAACTTATAGTTTTACTTAGAGCCATATAGAAGCAAAAAAAGATGGATATTGAAGATGAAGGATGGGTGAATATACCTTATGATGGTCTTCTTGAAGTCGTGGACGACGATGGTGCGAAAATCTTTTCAAGAAAATATGTCAAGAGTCCTGCGAATCTTTATAAGTCGGGATACTTTAGTACATCACATGAGGATCGAAATTTAGTCGAAGATGAACCAATATTGGATCATAAAGAAGATGTTAAAGAAATGATCAAATTCCCAATTATGATCAACGAGTCTAGCAAAAGTTCGTCTGAGCCGGATCCTGATCTTGATGATCAGGATCCGGTCTTCCAAGTTTTCTTCAAGAAAGAAAACAAATTTGTCGAAATGAAAATGGATTCTCAGAGTCCTAGAGAATCCAATTTATCTCATATTGAAACTAGCCCGTTTCAATACGAGGAAAAGAGTGTTGATCAATTAACAAATTGCTCATCACCATCAAAGATGATCAAGAAAAAAACTGTTACTTGGGAAGAAAGTAACAACAAAAAGTTGAATATTTTAAAGTGGGGTTTTAGTGGGATTGGTGCTTTTTGCTCTATTGGTATGGCTGCTGTTACCATTTGTATCATCATTTGTGGAAATGGCAGAAGACACAAACAAAACCAAAAGCTTACTATTCAGGTCTACCCAGACAACAAGGTTTGTCCACTTTCTTGTTCTATAAACTTTCATACTTGATGGGAGGTGATTTGTACACAATCATGGTCACACATAAGTCACTTCTTTTTATGATTTTACATCTAGTTGATCAAAGGAGAATATAAATGAATAAAGTCATACTAATAAAGTATATCAGTAAAAAAAACCCGTTGTGGCGTGTGCAGTATGCCCGTGATTACCATACAAATAACGTCTTCTCGTAGGTATAACATTGTAATTTTTTATAAAAGAGACAACTACAAGAAACAAAGAAAATACAATATATCTTTTTGGAACGGCGATTATATTAAAAAGCTAGAAAGGAGCTAGAAAAAAATTACAGAATTGGAGGTGAAAGAGCATTACACTAATTGTTATACCACTCATGTCAATATTTAGCCATTAACTCAGTAGCAAATATATACATCAGATCAAATATATACTTGTGCAGAATAAAGATCTTCTTTTGTGCCATTTATACGAATTAACCCTTACCGTTAAAACGGACCATGCTTCAATAGAGGCTCAATACAGTTTATAATAGTTTTCTCTAAGTACTACTTGAATATCTCTTTTTTTTTTTTTTTTTAATTCATGAAGTTGAATACTTAAATTGTGTAAATGGTTAGAGGATAAAGCAAGTGGTGCAAAAAGCAAATGAAGCAATGTCAACAGTTAGAGGAGTTCCTTTGGTGAAAGCTCAGATCACATATGGTGGACATTATGAAAGTGTTCAGACCTAATTGGCATCTAAGTTGTCAAGATCTTGCTATTCAAAATTACTGTGTAATTACACTGTTTGTATGTCTATTGTGTAAATATTTGTATATCATGACCAAATAATCCTTGTAAATGCTTGTAACGTGAATTATTTATGTAGATGTACATATTTTGTAAAAACTATTAATTACTATGTGAAGACCGAAGTTTATGCAGGGATGTTGGTTATAACTGACGAACCTATATATCATCACTCGGGTGTCATCCGACTTCACTGGTTTTTGGTCATCGTCCTGCCCCAAAACGGTATTTTATCTCAAAATTGGAAAGCTTTTGTTTCAAGGTAAATTATGTAACAAAAATAGGAATATTAGCAGAACACTTAAATAGTTAATTGGGAGATGCAAAATATCTTAAAGTTAAGAAATAGGCAAGTTAGGTATCGGCTAGATTGCTTCTCATCATTAGTATAAGCATTGCCGTCATCTTGTGTTTCTTCGAAAATCGAAATCCTAATAATCACCGGTGTCCTCTTCTTCTGGTAGCACTGTGCCAAAGTAAGTGATCGGAGGTGACAGTTTGTTCGAGCCCCGTGGATTTTTCAATCAAAAATTAAGATATCAATAGTTATAAGAAGAACAAAAACATACTTAATTCATTACCATTTAGATCAAGCTTATTCGGAACTAATTAGATGATGTTACCACAATTATTCAAAAAAGAACAAAATTTTGATCACAAGAATAGTAAAGAATGAGTATACGTAAAAGTCACAAAAACTGTCACACGTAACTTAGTTCAATCAATAGGTGAGGGATAACTCTAGATTATTAGCCATGTTTACTAGGCTTTTTAACAACTCTAGACTCTCATTTCTAAATTTTACCTAATGCGTTAAGTCTTGTCTTTGTAAGTTTAAATGCAATGCTAATTGCTAAAGATCACACATTTTAATCTTTCTATTACCTACACGTAATGTAAATCTAGGACGTTAACAAGTGTTAAAAAAAAATCATACTGTAATATATAACTATGTAAAAATGTTGCAACAAATTTGTTCATTTAGCGTTTTACTTGCACACGGCTTTCATTAGCATCATTAAAATTATTTAAAAGTGGATCTAAACTAAAATCCTTAGCTACGAGTATATCTTTCTCAATGTAAAGAATTAAACCATCAGAAATGAAGTCATCATCCATTCTATTTCGGAGTCTATTTTTACAATTTTCATGACTGAAAATGCACGTTCAGTAACCTTGATGAGGAATTCGACGTAACTATATTCTGTGTGGACAAGAGCTTGACATAAATATGTTTATAGAAGACTAATAAGGAGCGATTGATCAGTTGTACACCAATTAGTATTTCTACATGGACTTCATCAGTTGATAAGGTGGGACAAAAAAAAAAATATTAGTTACAATTTATAACATCGGGCATTTTACATAATACCATGTACAATTTTTAAGGCTTTGTGGGTGGGTCATGGCCCACCTTACCCCCACATAGCTCCGCCACTGAATAGAGCACATGTTTTAGATTCTTCAATCCCACAATTGATGCCCACTTACACAAGGTGTAATGACCAACACAAACTCATCGTCATATGAGTTTCTATTTTCACCAATCACCACCAACTCCACCACAAAGCAGGTGTATATCACAAATGATACATTTGATAATCTATATAGGGAATGTCTAACCAATGCCCTAAGAGCATTAGATAAGAGGGTATGGACCAACATAAAAAACACTCAGTCACTCATGGACAAAAAAAATGACATAGAAAAATATCTTTATAATTAAAAAGTGACAAGGGCCCACGTAAGTAAAAAAAAAAAACAAAAAAAAAAACAAATTTTATCCAATGCCCTTAGGGCATTGGTTAGACATTCCCATCTATATATAATACACTCAAGCCTTAGCTTATGAAAGCTAATGTGTATTTTTATTCATACTATGATTCTATGAGCATTGATAAAACCTATTTCTTTGAAATGTAAAGTTACAAGGTTGAGAACGGAAGGGAAAGACTTATATGAAGTTCAACTTTACCACTTAACATGAGCTCTATTTTGATTTCGAATTGAGCTTAAACTAGTTTAACCAACATCTCGTTTTATCCTCATATGTGATACTTGACCAAGGCCGAACCGCATCTCAAAGCTATAGAACAATGTCATATTGTGTCAAGTTGGGCTTGACGAACGTTGTTCGAAATTCTTGAATGCCCTGAATTAAGTATGATGTCACAACTCAATTAGTGATTTTTGTTAGGGATTTCAAATATGGTTAGTGGGATTAACATCCGTGCTGCAAACAACATAGAGTTATCTGTTGTTTGTATGCAAAATGGTCTTTGATTGTACACTTTGCAGCCTCTCAACTTTTATGATTGTACACAACTGTTCTCTGATTTATACCTAGCAGCACTGCAGCAGGGATTATTGTCCCATCGTTATTTATAGGTTACACAAACTCATTCATACAGTTACCAAATTACAAGCTATCATTGTTTTGTTTTTTGTTTACGTCAATGTTGCATAGATTATGGGAAATTCGGAACAATGTCTGCACTTCAAAAACATCCACAAATGTATCAACTTGTAAAGCAAAATCAATCATTATAGACATTATTATATTTGAGATGGTTGTAAATGAGAAAAGCATGGATTGTTTGAATGATTAATTATGATTTAAATATTGTTTAAACCTTTAAATAATTGAGGGGTGGCTGGATGGTGACTTGTGCTCATAAATTAGTTATTAAGGATTACCTCCGGTAGGCAAACTTGCGAATACATCACAAGTTATGTTTTGAAACTCAAGTAAAAGATATGTAGGTTTAGGTATTTTAACGAGTACAAGCAAGTTTATCATCAACAAAGTTCATATTTATGTCATTATGTGGTGTATACAGGGGAGGAAAGTTATGATCAAGGGGGACAAACGATAATTTTTAAAAAATACACTACAAATCGGTTCGTTAGAGGGCAAATTACAAAAGTAGCTAAATATTTTAAAATTTTTACACTATAATTTTTTTCGTTAGTGGTACACGTGCCCACCCTGCCCCCTCTGTCACCGCCTCCGTATACAATTAGCCGATTTCATGTTCCAGTTCATATTTCATAAAGAAAATAACATTTCCATGATTTATAAAGAGATGATGTCTTGTATAAACATTAAAAGATGCCTATTCAGGGGTTTCTAGGGAATAATATTCGACGTTTTAAACTTTGTTATTTTTCTTAAAAGGTTTGTCTACCAAGTGTCTACAGGGCACTGGTTAAATGTTAGTATTAACTTGTAACACCCCCAAAAGTCGTTATTAACAGCGGAAGACTTAACATGTCAGCGGAAGACTTTCGGGGTATTACTTCGAGGATCTTTGTCACAATCATAGTAGATATCACATAGTGAAGTATTAAAAATTTATTTTATTTCAAAATACCAAATATCAGAAATACAAAACATTATTAAGTTAAGAACGTGTTTTATTCTGAAGGAAAATAAGTAGTTTATTATAGTCCTTGTCATGCTTTTGCCCACTCCGTGCCATCCAGATCCATCTTGTTTAGTTACCTGAGATAAACATGCTAAAGTCAACATAAAGTTGCGTGATATTCATAGGTTTGAGTTTAAGAGTTTAATCACAAGTTACGAATGTATTGTAATCACATACAATCAATATGTTAAGAAAATTTATGTTCCTGTTATTGCCTTAAGCTCATGATACTCAACGATTAACAGCCAATCATAAATATGAATTATGATGGTAAGTAATAGGCCCCCAAAGATAGGTATTTGTCAATAACCTATTTATAAGAACAATAAAGTGCGCCTGGTGTTTTCTCCAACAACCAAACGAGGATTGTTAATCACTAATAGTACTATCCACAATTATTTACGTTCACCCTTCAGGTGATTAAGGTTCATGATAGAGGGACTCCTGACAATAGTAACTTAAGCAAATAACATTTGGCCTGACGGTATTTCAATACCCGGTATAAAAGACTTGTGATCGAGTTTTAAGCATGTATCTCCCCACGGGAAAAATAGTTAAAGAGTGGGCTATGAAATCACCTTAGTAGTACAGTGGTATCGTAGTCTCAATAAAGCAAGGAAACAGCTTCACACAACACAACCTAAAAGATAATGTAAGTTTCAGTTAATAGTCTAAATCTGGTTTTATCGCGATTACTTGTTATTTAGTTACGAATAAATCTCGTGTTTGTTTAAGTGCTTTAAAAACAACGTTATATATAATTATATCTCGTAAGTAAAATTATCGGTGATTGATATAAAGTTAGTTTTTTTTATAACGGAAATAAACGTATCGTTTTACAAGAAATAAATAACGTATTGTTATATCGTTTAAATTTTATTATCGTTATATAAGTTTTATTCGTATTATATATATATATATATATATATATATATATATATATATATATATATATATATATATATATATATATATATATAATAAGTTACGTTTTTATTATTTGTCGTTTTAATATATAATCAAATATATATAATAAATATAGAATTATTATCAAAAGTAAATATTTCAATTCGATCCTTCATGTTTCTCAATTTTACACTTTTTACCCTTAACGGAAAATATTTACGCCGTTAGTCCAAAAGTTATATATATTTACATTTTTAGTCCAAATATCAAATATATACATTTATTATCCTTAAGTTTTAATATTTACAGTTTATACCCCTTATAAAACAATTTTTATACTTTTCACTAAATTTTACCAATTTGGCAATTTTAGTCCCTAACCTTCGAACATTTGCAAAAATAGTCTCAACTTTACCAAATTCAAAACTTAGCATTTTTATTATTTCATTAAGCTCAAAATATTTAGAAAAGCTTATTTTCACAGCTTATTAGCTTTTTATTAGCTTATTTCTCTTCTTGGGCTTATCGATCCAATATTAAGGGTCCGTTAAGGTTTTATGATCCAAAGGGTTTGGGGGAACACTCGGTTCATAGAGATCCATCATTTTAAGTTACAAAAACGTTTCAAAACAGTTTGTACCCTCAGCTTATCGTAATAAGCTGAAAAGAGCTTTTTGGGCTTTTAAGCCCACGTAAGGTTTTAAGTTTCTGAAAACAGTTTCCCATAGCGATTTACTTTGAGTCTCGTTAGGTGTTTAAATGAAGTTATTAGGTCGTATGAAAAGTGTTTCCCAATTGTTGGTCATGTCAAGAATGAGGTCGAGCAATAAAAAGGTATGGTCGTGTGTCTAGTTTGTAAATGACGGGGTCAAAGTGATTGGCTAAACTTGTATGAAAAATAGTTTTTTTTTTTTATACTTAGTATATTTTCAAGTATTTTCGACATGGTCGTGGGACATTTGGAACGTGCCCTTCTTATTACGTATATGTCATTATTAGTTCTAAATTATTACGAAACTCGTTTGCTAGTATGGTCAATATTGAGAACGACTAATAATATGAACATGCTACGTTTTCATATAACAAAATAAATAAGTAAAGTAAATCGTGCAAACTTTAATAGTAATGAGATAAAAATAGAAAGGAGTTCGTGAGTTCTCACCTCACCTCAAAAGGGTGGGGTAAAATTGTACGTATGGATCGAGTTGGATCAAAGGATCATTGGTACAATGGTTCACTCCTAGCAAGGTTCACAACGAGCTATTTGGTTCCTCCTTGGATCACTTCTATGCCTCGTTCTTGTTCCAAACTTCTTGTCCCAACTCGATGGCTACACTTCGCATATGATAGTTATTTGGTACGTATGTGTTTGTGAAAGGAACTGAGATTGCATGGGAACTTTATATAGGGAGTTCTAAGGTTATGATAAGTGTTGAGGTAACATGGGAAGGGTTCGTTGGTTTGTAAACGTGTGTAGCACCTCACTTATTGCCCAATCGATCATTAGCAACAAAAGGAATGTTCCAAACAAATCCCTGTTCATGTTCTGACATTCCCTGTTCATTCTAGTCAGCTTGGTAGTCATAGGCGAGTTTGGGTGGTGGTTTAGGAGACTTGTGATACGATTTGTCTTCATATTGTCTCATGGTTTTTGCGTTCCACTTTGGCCAATTTTTGTGTATCAAACGAGTGAGTTATTTAATAAACTTGGTCATTTATGATTCTTTGCTAGGTAGTTAATGAAGTGGTGCAAAGGTATAACTAGGTCGTGTGTCAAAATAAAAAGAAACGAGGGGGTTTTGGAGGTGTGTCGTGGTCGAGTAAAACAACCAAATAGGGTGCGTTTTGGGTTTTAAGCCCTTTGGGCTTGTGTTTGGTTTTGGCCCAGCAGAAGAAAGAAAAAAAAATAGTATAAGGGTCCGTTTGGTGTAGCTGATGGGTTTAAGGCCCAATGAGTTAACGGGGTCCACCTGGAAATTTTTGGGAGTCGGGATAAGTTCAAGTAACGATAGTGAGCAATTTCGGGAATTTTCGTAGGTTCTGGAATATATAAATATTGTACGTAAAAGGTGTCGTATAATATATAATTATTAATATATACGTTTAATAATTATTATTACAAACGTTAAAATGTATTCGCGATAATTTAGACTATCTAGGTTTGTGTGCAAGCAACGTTTCTAAGCAAAAGATAATTCACAATTTACTGTTGTGAATTATATATCAAGTCTTATATAATTATAAAAAAAAAATTTGTCATACGTAAAAGTGGGTATTTAAATAACGTAATAACTTGTAGGTATTTACTAACCGTTGGGAAAATTACGAGAGGCTACAGTACATACATCTTACAGTGAATTCCGTCCCGGAATTCGAGTTTAGGAGGGTTGCCAAGGGTGTCTAAGAGAAGAGGTGTGGGTACTTGGTGCGAAACTGGTCCTCGCGTTCCCAAGTATACTCTGGTCCTCGTTTAGAGTCCCATCGAACTTTTATGATAGGGATATGGTTTTGTTTCAGTTGTTTGACTTCTCTATCCATGATTTCTACTGGTTCCTCGGTAAAAACGAGTTTGTCATCAAGTTGTAATTCTTTCAATGGAATGACCAAAGATTCATCGGATAAACACTTCTTGAGATTTGACACATGGAAAGTGTTGTGAATTTTACTAAGTTCCTCGGGTAGTTCAAGTTTATATGCCATGGGTCCAATTCTTTCTAAGATTTTGAATGGACCGATGTATCTTGGGTTTAACTTTCCCTTCTTTCCGAATCGTATCATTCCTCTCCATGGTGATACTTTTAACATAACTTTATCTCCAATCTGAAATTCCATGGGTTTTCTTTTTAGGTCGGCGTAACTTTTCTGTCGGTCTCTAGCGGTTTGTAAACGTTGTTTGATTTTGATGATTTTCTCGGTTGTCTCATGAACTAGATCCGGTCCTGTGAGTTGTATTTCTCCGACTTCTGCCCAGCAAACGGGTGATCTACACTTTCTACCGTAAAGTGCTTCGAATGGTGCTGCCTTGATACTGGTATGATAACTGTTGTTGTATGAGAATTCTGCCAATGGTAAGTGTTTGTCCCAACCTTTTCCGAAGTCTATAACACAAGCGCGTAGCATATCTTCTAAGGTTTGTATTGTTCTCTCACTTTGACCATCGGTTTGTGGGTGATAGGCTGTACTCATATCCAGCTTTGTTCCTAAAGCTTTTTGCAATGATTTCCAAAAATGAGACGTGAAACGACTGTCACGATCTGATATAATAGAAATCGGCACTCCATGTCGTGACACAATTTCTTTCAGATATATCTGAGCAAGCGTGTTTATTTCATCAGTTTCTTTGATTGGTAGGAAATGAGCTGACTTGGTGAGACGATCAACGATAACCCATATCGTATCGTAGCCAGTAGAGGTTTTGGGAAGTTTGGTGATGAAGTCCATTGTAATACGTTCCCATTTCCACATGGGGAGTTCGGGTTGGGTGAGTAATCCGGAGGGTTTCTGGTATTCTGCTTTTACTCTTGAACATGTTAGACATTTACTGACGTACTCAGCGATGTCGGCTTTCATGTTCGGCCACCAATATAGTTTCTTAAGATCTTGGTACATTTTGTCGGAACCTGGGTGAATGGAGTATTTTGACTTGTGAGACTCATGCATGATAAGGTCACGAATACCTCCGAAGAGAGGAATCCAGCTTCTTTCCTTGAAACAAAGCATTCCATCTGATCTTTTCACAAATCCGTTTTCATTTTCCGGCATACCAAAAATCTTTTCAATTGGTCGATTTTCTTTCTTGAGAGCCTCGCTCTGGGCGATAATGATTTGTGTTGGAAGGGGTGAACAAATAGTCATGCCTAATGATCTAACCCTGAGAGGTTTTAGTCTTTCTTTTCGGCTTAATGCATCTGCTACTACATTAGCCTTTCCTGGGTGATAACGGATTTCACAATCATAATCACTAAGCAATTCTAACCAACGGCGTTGTCTCATGTTTAAATCCTTTTGATCTAGGATATGTTGGAGACTTTTGTGATCTGTAAACACGATACACTTAGTGCCGTATAGATAGTGTCTCCATAACTTGAGAGCGAATACTATTGCTCCTAGTTCTAGATCATGGGTTGTGTAATTTTCCTCATGTTTCTTCAGTTGACGTGAAGCATAAGCTATTACCTTATCTCGTTGTATCAAAACTGCACCTAAACCATGGTACGAAGCGTCACAATATAGCACGAAATCTTTGTTTCCTTCGGGCAATGCTAGTATTGGAGCTTCACAAAGCTTTCGTTTTAACAGTTGGAAGGCTGATTCTGCTTCTTGTCCCCAAACGTACTTTTCGTTCTTTTGGGTCAACTTGGTCAATGGTTTTGAGATTTTAGAGAAACCTTCAATAAATCTCCGGTAGTAACCTGCAAGACCTAAAAATTGACGTACTTCTGTGGGAGTTGTAGGTGATGACCATTCTTTAACTGCCTCTATTTTTGCAGGATCCACGTGTATTCCTTGACTATTGATTACGTGTCCCAAAAATTGCACCGTGGGAATCCAAAAGTCACATTTTGAGAATTTTGCGTACAACTTTTCCTTCCTAAGTAACTCTAGGATTGTTCTCAAATGATTGGCATGTTCCTCTTTGTTACGAGAGTAGATCAGAATGTCGTCAATGAACACTATCACGAATTTGTCCAAATATGGCTTGCATACTCGGTTCATTAGGTCCATAAACACAGCGGGTGCGTTCGTTAGACCAAATGGCATTACTTGAAATTCATAGTGTCCATAACGGGTTCTGAAGGCTGTCTTGGGAATATCCTCTTCCCGAACTCTCAATTGATGGTATCCCGACCTTAGATCAATCTTCGAGTATACACTCGATCCTTGTAATTGATCAAACAAATCGTCTATTCTAGGTAAAGGATATCGGTTCTTTATAGTGAGTTTGTTTAACTCTCGGTAATCTATGCACATTCGGAATGATCCGTCTTTCTTTTTAACAAAAAGAACTGGGGCTCCCCAAGGTGATGAACTTGGTCTAATGAAACCTTTATCGGATAATTCCTTTAGTTGTTCCGATAGTTCCTCCATTTCGGAAGGTGCCAACCTGTAAGGTGCTTTTGCTACTGGTGCCGCTCCAGGCACTAGTTCAATTTGAAACTCTACTTGACGAGTCGGTGGAAGACCGGGTAGATCTTCAGGAAATACTTCGGGGAATTCCTTAACAATAGGTACATCTTTAAGTTGTTTCTTGGTTAACTTACTTTCCGTCACCTGAACCATGAATACATGACATCCTTCGTTCATGTATTTTATCATTCTGAGGCATGAGATGATTCCGTATCGGTTTTTATTTTTGTTGCCATGGATAACGAGGGTTTCATTCTTAAAAGGAATGTGTATGGCTTTCTCGTCACAATGAATCTTAGCTTGATGTTTGGATAACCAATCCATTCCGATGATAGCATCAAAACTACCGAGTTGGACAGGCATCAGGTCAATAGGAAAGGATTCTCCTACAAGGGTTATGGTACAATCTTTTAAAACCGAGTTGGTGCTAATTAAGTTCCCATTGGCCATTTCTATCTCGTATGTGGTTTTTAGCTTAGAAGGGTTAGAGTTAATGAAAGGGGCAAACGTATCTGACACGAAGCTCTTATCTGCTCCAGAATCAAATAATACTCTAGCATTATGATGATTTAATAAGAACGTACCCGTGACAACGTCGGGGTTTTGTGGTTCATTTTCATTTCCCATCACGTATGCTCTTGCTCGTGCAGTGTTCTGACCATTTCCTTTTGGACAGCGGTTCTTGAAGTGTCCGGTTTCTCCGCATGAGTAACATGTTGGTGCTATTGGTTGTAGGTTGCTGCCGGTAGCAGGGGTCCTACAATCTTTTGTGGCATGACCTATCCTTTGGCATTTATGGCATTTTACTGTACAAGCACCATTGTGATGAAGCTTGCATCGGTTGCACTGTGGCTTAATACCTTGATATCCATTGCCATTGGTTGCCGTAAATATCTTAGGAGGTTCTTGTCGTTGGTTCTGTTGTTGACGATGTGGGTTCTTGTTCTGGTGTTGTTGTTGGTTGATCCGGTTGTAGTTGTTGTTGTTGTTGTGGTGATGGTTGTTGTTGCGATGGCCGTTGTGGTAGTGATTGTGGTTTTGGTGGTGAGTGGTTCTCCTGTCATCGAGTTTTCTTTTGAGTTCGTTGCACTTGATTTCGCGGTCTAGGAGTTTTTGTGCTAACTCCATTGCGACTTCTAGTGATGGTGGGTTGGATGCTGTGACGTTTCCTTCAATATTCCGGGGAAGACCTTCAATATACTTCTCCAGAGTTTTCTCTAAATCTGGTACGATAGAAGGACATAATGCCATTAGCTCGTGGAATCTCCTGTTGTAAGCCCTAAGATCGATTCCTTTGACTGCAAGGACATGGAATTCGTCTTCCAGTTTTCTTATTTCGGATCGAGGACAGTACTTCTTTAGGATCTTGGCTTTGAATTCCGTCCAGGAGAGTTGGTATGCTGCTTCTGTACCTAAAGTTTGAGTTGTAGCGGTCCACCATGACAAAGCGTCATCCATTAAGGTTCCGGTGGCAAATGTGACCCTGTTGTTTTCTGAGCATCCACTCCTTTGGAATACCGTTTCGCATCTCTCGAACCAATGGGCAAGTTTAGTTATCCCTTCAGTACCCATGAAGTAAGTTGGCTGACAAGCCATAAAGTCTTTATAGGTACATTGGCGAGGTGCAGGAGCAACATTTCTTGCCGGTTGTGCATTAGCATTTGCTTGTTCGGCTAAAGCTGCATTGATTCCATTGGTGATTGCTTGTTGGATCTCTTCCGGGGTCATGGTTGCTGCTGAGGTAGTGGTCACGGTTCTCTTAGGTGCCATATTCCTAAAAATGAGAATATATTTTCAGAATTTTCATAATAACCATCTTGTGTTAAACTATTTAGTAACATCAATAGGTTCAAAGTTATAATAGTGTCACATATATCACGATGCAATATACGGTATCATAACACTTATGAAAATAAAGCAAACATAACATCATTGATTAGATTGTCGTTTTGAGTTTACATCACTTATTTATTCTTGTTGACATATCTTCTAGGACATTCAAATATAAGTTATTACTGTGATGTGGGTGAGGCTACATCGACAATCTATGGCATTCTAGGGTTTTCCTTGGTTATCATCAAGACGACGTTCTAGTTCCTGAATTTTGGCGGCCATGGTTTCTATGATTTGGTCTCGGTCTCTCTCCCTAGCTTGTGTTTCTTGTTGTGCACGTCGCAGAGACATGACTTGGGCTCTTGTGGTGTCGAGGGCTTGATCGATGTCACACATGATGTCCCTGTTTACGGTGTTAGCAGAGCAAAGTAATCCGATGAATTCCATAGCTTCACCGAATTGGGTACTTAGTTGTTCAATTATGGTTCCCGTCTCTAGGTGTCCCATCACAAGTTGTTCTATCTCAGCTGACATGACTTCTATTAGTTCATTAGGGATGTTGTTCACCAAGGTGGCTATGGCGTCTAACCTGTCTTCATGTCTTACTAACCTAGCTGCCAAGAGGGGTATGGTATGGTGAATGGGTTCTCCAGTGACTGGAAGGATCTTAGATGCAGCAAATGATGATCTTTCACCAAGTTCTCTGTTGGTGGGAGTACCTTCTTGAGATCTCCAATACTTAAGGATCGGTAGTAGAAATGACCATTTGCGAGCATTGACCCGCTTACGAGCCTTATGGTTGGTTCTTGCATAATAGTAAGGATCCGAGGAGGTAGGACGAATCTGGTAATTCCTTGGTTGATAAGGTAGAGGAGCACTGGAAGTTTTCACAGGTGGTGAACTGTTGATTGTCACTGGTACAGTAGTAGTCTGCTGATAAAATATACTAGGTAGTATCACTGGTTCTGCAGTTGGAGCAACTTCCTTTTTCCATTTAGTATCATCCCAGATGTCTTTTTCTTCAGCATATGAAAGAGCTTTTCCAGCTGTGGCTGGTTCATAAGGCTGGAATGGAGAAGTTTGCTTACTGCGTCTGATTGGACCAGATGATGCTTGAGGTGAAGTAGAGGATTGCTGACTTTCCTTATTCTTATCTGTTGTAGGTGACACAGTCATTGGAGCAAGAGTTGGTACATTAGGTGTAGAGCTCTCAGTTTCCGAATCCGATAACAAAACAATGAAGTTGGGTTTGGAAGACATGGTACTGTAATAATCCCGATTAGTAAACATAGTTATTAGCATAATCAATACATGTAAGCATATATCAAGTTATATAAGTAAGAAATAATGAGAAGTAATTTTTCTACCAGATGTTGGAATGTAGGCACGGAGGGCATGAAGTGGTATTTTGTAAAAATGGTCCAGTTAAAGTGTAGTTATAGTCCAATGTTTAAAAACATCTGGTTCTCTATAACCGTGGCTCTGAATACCAATCTGTAACACCCCCAAAAGTCGTTATTAACAGCGGAAGACTTAACATGTCAGCGGAAGACTTTCGGGGTATTACTTCGAGGATCTTTGTCACAATCATAGTAGATATCACATAGTGAAGTATTAAAAATTTATTTTATTTCAAAATACCAAATATCAGGAATACAAAACATTATTAAGTTAAGAACGTGTTTTATTCTGAAGGAAAATAAGTAGTTTATTATAGTCCTTGTCATGCTTTTGCCCACTCCGTGCCATCCAGATCCATCTTGTTTAGTTACCTGAGATAAACATGCTAAAGTCAACATAAAGTTGCGTGATATTCATAGGTTTGAGTTTAAGAGTTTAATCACAAGTTACGAATGTATTGTAATCACATACAATCAATATGTTAAGAAAATTTATGTTCCTGTTATTGCCTTAAGCTCATGATACTCAACGATTAACAGCCAATCATAAATATGAATTATGATGGTAAGTAATAGGCCCCCAAAGATAGGTATTTGTCAATAACCTATTTATAAGAACAATAAAGTGCGCCTGGTGTTTTCTCCAACAACCAAACGAGGATTGTTAATCACTAATAGTACTATCCACAATTATTTACGTTCACCCTTCAGGTGATTAAGGTTCATGATAGAGGGACTCCTGACAATAGTAACTTAAGCAAATAACATTTGGCCTGACGGTATTTCAATACCCGGTATAAAAGACTTGTGATCGAGTTTTAAGCATGTATCTCCCCACGGGAAAAATAGTTAAAGAGTGGGCTATGAAATCACCTTAGTAGTACAGTGGTATCGTAGTCTCAATAAAGCAAGGAAACAGCTTCACACAACACAACCTAAAAGATAATGTAAGTTTCAGTTAATAGTCTAAATCTGGTTTTATCGCGATTACTTGTTATTTAGTTACGAATAAATCTCGTGTTTGTTTAAGTGCTTTAAAAACAACGTTATATATAATTATATCTCGTAAGTAAAATTATCGGTGATTGATATAAAGTTAGTTTTTTTTATAACGGAAATAAACGTATCGTTTTACAAGAAATAAATAACGTATTGTTATATCGTTTAAATTTTATTATCGTTATATAAGTTTTATTCGTATTATATATATATATATATATATATATATATATATATATATATATATATATATATATATATATATATATATATATATATATATATATAATAAGTTACGTTTTTATTATTTGTCGTTTTAATATATAATCAAATATATATAATAAATATAGAATTATTATCAAAAGTAAATATTTCAATTCGATCCTTCATGTTTCTCAATTTTACACTTTTTACCCTTAACGGAAAATATTTACGCCGTTAGTCCAAAAGTTATATATATTTACATTTTTAGTCCAAATATCAAATATATACATTTATTATCCTTAAGTTTTAATATTTACAGTTTATACCCCTTATAAAACAATTTTTATACTTTTCACTAAATTTTACCAATTTGGCAATTTTAGTCCCTAACCTTCGAACATTTGCAAAAATAGTCCCAACTTTACCAAATTCAAAACTTAGCATTTTTATTATTTCATTAAGCTCAAAATATTTAGAAAAGCTTATTTTCACAGCTTATTAGCTTTTTATTAGCTTATTTCTCTTCTTGGGCTTATCGATCCAATATTAAGGGTCCGTTAAGGTTTTATGATCCAAAGGGTTTGGGGGAACACTCGGTTCATAGAGATCCATCATTTTAAGTTACAAAAACGTTTCAAAACAGTTTGTACCCTCAGCTTATCGTAATAAGCTGAAAAGAGCTTTTTGGGCTTTTAAGCCCACGTAAGGTTTTAAGTTTCTGAAAACAGTTTCCCATAGCGATTTACTTTGAGTCTCGTTAGGTGTTTAAATGAAGTTATTAGGTCGTATGAAAAGTGTTTCCCAATTGTTGGTCATGTCAAGAATGAGGTCGAGCAATAAAAAGGTATGGTCGTGTGTCTAGTTTGTAAATGACGGGGTCAAAGTGATTGGCTAAACTTGTATGAAAAATAGTTTTTTTTTTTTATACTTAGTATATTTTCAAGTATTTTCGACATGGTCGTGGGACATTTGGAACGTGCCCTTCTTATTACGTATATGTCATTATTAGTTCTAAATTATTACGAAACTCGTTTGCTAGTATGGTCAATATTGAGAACGACTAATAATATGAACATGCTACGTTTTCATATAACAAAATAAATAAGTAAAGTAAATCGTGCAAACTTTAATAGTAATGAGATAAAAATAGAAAGGAGTTCGTGAGTTCTCACCTCACCTCAAAAGGGTGGGGTAAAATTGTACGTATGGATCGAGTTGGATCAAAGGATCATTGGTACAATGGTTCACTCCTAGCAAGGTTCACAACGAGCTATTTGGTTCCTCCTTGGATCACTTCTATGCCTCGTTCTTGTTCCAAACTTCTTGTCCCAACTCGATGGCTACACTTCGCATATGATAGTTATTTGGTACGTATGTGTTTGTGAAAGGAACTGAGATTGCATGGGAACTTTATATAGGGAGTTCTAAGGTTATGATAAGTGTTGAGGTAACATGGGAAGGGTTCGTTGGTTTGTAAACGTGTGTAGCACCTCACTTATTGCCCAATCGATCATTAGCAACAAAAGGAATGTTCCAAACAAATCCCTGTTCATGTTCTGACATTCCCTGTTCATTCTAGTCAGCTTGGTAGTCATAGGCGAGTTTGGGTGGTGGTTTAGGAGACTTGTGATACGATTTGTCTTCATATTGTCTCATGGTTTTTGCGTTCCACTTTGGCCAATTTTTGTGTATCAAACGAGTGAGTTATTTAATAAACTTGGTCATTTATGATTCTTTGCTAGGTAGTTAATGAAGTGGTGCAAAGGTATAACTAGGTCGTGTGTCAAAATAAAAAGAAACGAGGGGGTTTTGGAGGTGTGTCGTGGTCGAGTAAAACAACCAAATAGGGTGCGTTTTGGGTTTTAAGCCCTTTGGGCTTGTGTTTGGTTTTGGCCCAGCAGAAGAAAGAAAAAAAAATAGTATAAGGGTCCGTTTGGTGTAGCTGATGGGTTTAAGGCCCAATGAGTTAACGGGGTCCACCTGGAAATTTTTGGGAGTCGGGATAAGTTCAAGTAACGATAGTGAGCAATTTCGGGAATTTTCGTAGGTTCTGGAATATATAAATATTGTACGTAAAAGGTGTCGTATAATATATAATTATTAATATATACGTTTAATAATTATTATTACAAACGTTAAAATGTATTCGCGATAATTTAGACTATCTAGGTTTGTGTGCAAGCAACGTTTCTAAGCGAAAGATAATTCACAATTTACTGTTGTGAATTATATATCAAGTCTTATATAATTATAAAAAAAAAATTTTGTCATACGTAAAAGTGGGTATTTAAATAACGTAATAACTTGTAGGTATTTACTAACCGTTGGGAAAATTACGAGAGGCTACATAACTAAACTCGGACTTTAATTAGTTATGCATATAAATTACCTTAAATGTGACTTTTAATTTAATGAACCGGACGTTTATTGTTTTTATTCATCCAAACCAATGCCCTATGAGCACTTATTAGACAAACCATTTTTTAACGTATGCTAAAAAGTAAAAAGTATAAGTTGTTTGACACTAATCAAACTTAGGAAAATGCTTAATCTTTTATTTTCGATCATTAAACTTTCACAAATTACATTTAATCTATAACATTGATTAAAACCTACCGTAAATGCATCAATGGGTGAGCAAATGAAAACCATGTTATTATTCATTTTAAGACGTAACTTCTATCGGGTATTTTAGCAGTCGAAAGGCATAAGAATGTTTGGTTCAAGCTTATGTTCAATACCCACATGCTACAAGCCTACAAGTTGCCGAGTTATCCTTTGGCTGAACTGATTTCGAAGAAGCGAACTTTGCAAATGCGATCATGTTTCTCAATATAGCCACACACTCTCAACTGACCATTAAGTTATGCAAGAAATGTATTCCACATTTTATTTGAGCTAACAATTATCGTCGATTATTACCGTTTTAAAAATTGAACATGAAAACGGACGAGATTTTTTTTATCTTCATGTTACACAGGTAGGTCGATTTTAACTAAGATGTACACGACCTAATCAAGATATTTCCAACCCTTCTTGACTAGTGTCAAATGGGGAAAAATTGATGTTTAACTTGGTAGTACTAAGGCTGAGCACGGTCCAAAAACCGAACCGGACCAACCAAGACCGGATCAGACCGAAAATCGATTTGGTTCAAAATTTCGGATCGAAATGTTCGGTCTATGTCCGGATCGGTCTGGTCCAAAAAGCATTATAATCGGTTGTGTACAACACCGGACCAGACCGGAGACCAAAATAAGAAAAAAGATAGACCGAGAACCGGAACGAAATATATTGGGTCCTGTCCGGTCCACGGTCTATAATTCTCACAATCTCACTCCTACTTGATACTCAGTTACTTATAAGAAAATACTACGTATAAAAACAAAACCCCTAATTTGGACTCGATTATCGGGCTTTAAGTCACATTATTACGGGCTTTTTATTATAACCGAATACCAAAAGCCCAAACACAAAGTGTATCACCTACACCCTCTTCTCTATTTCAAACCATCAAAAACATGAAGCCACCATCCAACCATTGATTCCCAATCCAAGGGCTGTCACACACCCAAAACTTATCTCACCAAAAATATATAAACTTCATTTCATTTCTTAACAAACACAAACACCCCATTTCTTCATCTCCCTCACAAATTTTCACACACAGTTATACCTTCAACTGCGTGTTTCTCCCATCTCGTTTAAATTGTTGATTACAGTTTCGTTATTCATTTCTGTAAGTTTTCTTCTTCTTATTATTATTATTAACCCTATTTTCAGTTGTGGTTTTTATTAATTAAAAAAATAGATCTGTTAATAATATTATTATTTTTACAAATTTAACCTAATTTCACTAATTTTTGTTTCAATTTAGCTTCTTCTTCTTCTTCTTCTTCTTCTTCTTCTTCTTCTTTTTTTTTTTTTTTTTTTTGTATAATTTTGTATAACTGAAAACTTTATAAAAAAACACACAGTTCACACTCACTATGTGTTTTTCAATTATTTTTCATATTTGTTAAAAATTAAACAATTTTTTTTTACTAAATTCAGATCTATTATAATTTTTTATGTTCTTCAATAATTAATAAATTTTGACATAATTTAACAAAATTTTTTCTTCAATTTTGCAGGTTTTTATTAATAACCCAATAAAATTTTGTTGGATGGAGAAAATGGAAAAAAGGGGAGGTGGGTCATCATCATCAGAGCTGTTTTTAAAATGGGGGAATAAAAAGAGATTGAGATGTGTAAGAGTTAAAGATAAAGATTCTGATGATAATAATAATGATACGTCGTCTTTTGATCGGCGGAGGATTCGACGGAAAGTTAGTGGTAATGGTTTTGCTGGGTTTGGTTCTGAGAATAATAATCAACCTTCTCTTCGTCAAACAAGGTATAACAACAATAATACCATTTTTTATTACAACAACTTTTATAAATATTATTTTATAAACTTTTTTGTCACAACTATTTGCTTTTTTTTTTTTTTTTTTTTTTTTTTTTTTTTTTTTTTCATGGTTTTAGTTAATTTTGTATGAATACTGTCTTAAAAAAATAATAAGTATTTGTTTTTTTATTAAGAAAATGGTTTTTTGCTTATTTTATTGTATTTAGTTTTATTATTGGTGTGATTTTTAAATTGTTAAAGAAAGTTTTTTTTGTTATTTTTGTTGAATTTTGGTGTAAAAAATCATGTCTTCTATTATAAAAACCAGACCTTTTTTTAATTGATGTTGGTTTTGTTTAATTTAATAAGTTTTTTTTTTTTTTTTTTTTTTTTTTTTTTTTTTTTTTTTTTTTTTTTTCCCCTTGCAATTTTGGTCTTGAGAAGAAAATTAAGCCATATCTTCTTGTTCAATTACAAGATTTAATGGTAGAAAAAACCAAAGTGTCATGGGTTCAAGTATATTGCGTAGGACACGATAGATAAATTTGTACCGTGTATGCTTTGAATTTGTGATTTAGCTAGTTGTCGTTAAAAAAAATGTTTCAAAAAACCAGATACATAATTTTTAATGTTAACATTTGATGGTGTTGAATTACAGGAACTCAGATGCATCAACTGTTTTAAGATCGCCGGAAAAAGAAGAAAAAATGTACACAACTAGAGGAGGCGTCGTTGAGAAGCCGAAAATCTCCGACGGTGGAATGGTAGTGGGTGAAAGTGGTAAACAAGAGCATGTATGGCCAAAGCTATACATAGCATTAACAAGCAAAGAAAAAGAAGAGGATTTCATGGCTATGAAAGGCTGTAAACCTTCTCATCGGCCTAAAAAAAGAGCTAAAATGATCCAAAGAACTATACTTGTAAGTTTTCATTTCATTTCAATTCTTATCTATGTTTTTTTACTGCTTAAAGATATAAATGCAATATGTAGAAGTGATTCTGGCACGAATTATTGATTTTGTTGTAAAAATATTTTTACCCTTTGGTCTTTAAATATTTACAGCGGTATGTAAAAATCGTTGGTTTTTGACTTTTTAATTAAAAACCAAAATAGTATTAGTAAAACCTACGGTTTTTCAGTCAAACTCACCGAGTTCTCTGTTCATGGTTCAAAAGGATTCTATGCTTCTCAAAACCGGCGCGTGAGCAAGCCTGTCCGAGTTTGACTAACCCAGGGTTTTAAAACATTGAAAGGTTTCACTTTTAAGTTTTTTTCAAAAAGTTTAAAGTGGGTTTTATTTGTTAAAATTTTCAACTTGACAAACAAATGAACTTTTGCTGCAAGTGGTGCAAGTTGCTACTGCATGATTGCATAAAATTTTGGTCTTTTGTGGCCTGGCTGATAAAGATTCTTGCAAATGGATTTATTTCCTTTAGACCAATAATTTTGTGTATTTTTATTTGGATATATCCTTTGTACATTTACTAATTTGTCCTTGTTGTTCAATGGAGCAGTTGGTAAGTCCAGGGGCGTGGTTGACCGATATGTGTCAAGAGAGATATGAAGTTAGAGAAAAGAAGACTGCAAAGAAGGTATGCCAAATTATCTTGTACTTGTAGTACTCATACTAGATCAAGAGTTGCCCGATTGTATTATGTTATTATTTTGATCTGCATTTAACGAGGTTCTAATGGTTTGGTATTGTTGTATGTTGAATGCAGAGACCAACAGGATTGAAGGCTATGGGAAGCATGGAGAGTGATTCAGAATGATGATTGTTATATGTTTTTTTGAACAAATTTTTGTATATCCTCTATTTCAATGATAGATCTTTAATGAAATCTATATTGCTCATTGCTATTTCTTTCTGCTAAATGTTTGACAATCTTCCACTATATGATATGCTAAAAATGGGGATGAAACAATACTAATGGCAATTTGTTGGGATCATACTTTAGTATTTAGTCAAGTCTCGGTCATTACATTTTGTAATAGGTTGCTTAAGTATTATTTCTTATTATTGTTTAAGTTAATGGGCAACATGTAAAAGCCCAAGAGGCCTTAAAAGCCCACGTTAAAAGGATAAGGGAGGAAGGGTGTGTTGCCCTAGCTCCTCCCTTATAAATAGTAAGCTTATGTTACATTTTATGTTGTTGGTTATTAGATTATCTTAAGGAAACTCTTGCACTTTTATCTTTCTTATTATCTTATAATCAACCAAGTCTATTTCTCATCTCATTTCTCTTTATATCATACTTGTGTTTACTAAATGGTGACCTAACAAGTGGTATCATTCGCCTACTAGAAGTTTGAAGTGTATTTCTTTTGGTTACGTGGGGATTTGGTGCTTATTCTTCATCTTTTTGCATTTTTCTTTGTTTCTTTCACTCAAATCTTGAAGCTTGGATAAGTTTCAAGGTTGATATAGTGATTTGAAGCTTAGTTGTTGCATAAAGTTGTGATTTTTAAGGTTTTTTTAGGTTTTATAGCTTCTTTGATATTGGAAAACTAGTTTTTGGTAGTTACATCTCATAAAGTTAAGGTTTTCTAAGTATTGGTGAAGTTATTTGATCAAAAGTACCTTATTTCTACATTGGTCCCAGAACCAAAATGAACAAAGCTTATATAATAAGGTTTATACTACTTGTACAAGTTCGACATTTGTATTATGTTGTTCAGTGCAGCATGAAAGACAATTTTAATAAATTGATTCTCTTGCTTCAAGGAATAATTCGTATATAATGTTAACTTTTTTTTATGTTTTTATTACCTAACTCTTTTCTTATGTTTTTAACAAATATTGACAAAAATGCAATTCAATTTTGGCTTAGGGTGTAGGGTTTCAATTAGGGGTAGCAATTTCTGACCCGACATGAAACCCGACCTGAAACCGGTCAGGTTCGGGTTGGGAATAAAATAAATGGGTCGACCCGCCAACCCGTTTAAGTTTTTTTTCTTAATTAAAAATTATTTATATTTAATTATACGGGGTTAAATGGGTTAAAACGGGTTGACCCACTAACCCGTTTAACCCATTTAACTCGTGTAATGTGCTAACTTTTATATATCAAACGATTAAATGGGTCAACCCGAAACCCGTTTAACATATTCAACCCATGTAACCTATTTAACCGGTCAATCTAAGTATATATACCGGTTAAATGGGTCAGGTTCGGGTTACGTGTAAACAGGTTAGGGTTGACATAGCTGACCCGATAATTTAAATGGGTCAGGTTCGGGTTGGGGTTTCCTGACTCGCCAACCTGACAACCCGAACCCGCCAACACGAACCCGACCCGAATTGCCAACCCTAGTTTCAATCGGCCAAATGATAGAAACAAAAAATGAAAAGTTGAATCTAAAAAAGCATATGTTGAAAACTTATGCTTCAAAAGGAAACTATTAATACACATTGAAAACTGCGTGACCCGTGACGTTTTAAACCAGGCGGGTTGACTCTGTTTAACTTAACCCATTTTTTCGACCCAACCCGTCTGGTTGAACCATTTTTTCGATCGGAACGGTTTAACTGGTTGAACCACCCGGGTCGAACCGGGTTTCACAACATTATGTTTAATCCCTAAATCCTCAAACTTCTGTTATTTTTCGTTTAAAAACCTATAAACTTTTTCTTATTACTAAAACTATCTACCGCTATAAAATCTTATTGCTATGCACGGGTACTCGTCTATAGTTTAAGTTAACATGCAACACTATGCTCTTCAATAGATAAATAGAGGAACTTGTTGTCATGAACCGGTTTAGGCAAAAATATTACAAAAAGAAAGTTGCATCAGATACCACTTAAAAGTATTGTGAAAGATGAAAAGAACAAGCAGCACTGATCTCCTTATCTGTAAAACTCTGCTAGAGGTTGTAACAATCCAAACGATCCCACTACATCAGGACCCTTTCGACGTTGCACAAAAGCCATTACTTTACGTTCAGCTAGCACTAAAAAGGCTACTCCTAGTAGAAGTGGTAGAATTATTCCAAGTATTTCAGCTGGAACAACCTTCCTCCCCAGAATAATCCTGGGGAGTATGAGGGGCTTGTTCGCGATCACTTGGATCAAGCTCTCAATGTTCCCCATTATAGGAACAAGTCTCGCTTTTTGATAGGAGTAGGTGCGGCAGGGCACTCTTCATTCGAAACTAATGAATGTCAGGTCGGGAGCCAGGATGCATGCCAGTTTCATACGACCAGGTGGAGTGGCACAAGATCTGCCTCTTGGCTTATGTCGAGATATTGATTCCTCCACGTGTAATGTCGTATGTATGATAGAGGTGGTGTGGTGATTGACCTCAATGCTAATGGTTAAGGTTAGTAACATTTTTTTAAAGGATGGTTGACAAATAATTTGACTTGAATGAACTAAACTAAACTTTGATTTAGTAAAAAAGAAATAGAGAAAGGTAGACTTGTAAGCTAAAAAACTAGTATAGTATTAACTCAAAGGTTAGTTTTAGATTCTATGTTCAACTAATTACTAATTTATGTACGATTAGTAATCCATTTGTCAAAATCCATGACTTTTTAAGCTAAAACTTCAACAAGAAAAGTAGATTGTACACCTTTCCATAAAACAAAGAAAATGTCAAGATTTCAGATTTGTTATCAGACAACGACATATAACCACGGTATAAATGGATGAAAAACGACCAATCAACTCAATGCTTGGGTGAACATATAAACCTGACAAGCTTATATTTTGTCGATTCCGTTGTTTTTGTGTAGTTAGTGTTGCAGTGATTTTTTTCTAGATCACCGACTTTATGTAGTAATGTAGGACTTGCACAGCAAAATACCTCGTGGGCATAATTATATAAAATCGAAGTCCTTTGTTTTCATCAAAATACAGATTATTGATACCATTTGTTGTTTTCATCCCAAAAACAATCATCAATGTCTACCTTGTGTGTCTATGTCTAAATACTTTACATCAATCCATGCGTTTTCCCTGTTTGTCTATATGCATCAACCAAACGACTTCATAGCTTCCAGAAAGAAACTGTTTGTAATTCTTGAAATGATCAGCTCCTGCAAAATTGACAAACATCATCAAATCAATTCAAATTATATATATCTTCTATCAGCAATCTTTTTGTTTCAAACTAGTTAGCGTTCACATGCCACTTGTAACATGCGCACTTTTCGTTTTCCGTAACTACACCTAGGCTTCACAAGTTCACCGCGTTGTGACACAATGGGCGGTCGGGTAACAGATCAACACTGTTCATGTTAAAATGGTTAATTTTATTCGTATGGGATGAAATGGCTCAGGTTATGTTAACCCCAAGCGCTATTTGTTCAGGAAAGTTGATCTTTTATATAAGAAAGGATGTTACAAAATTATATTGATGGTAACCGTAATCAGGGGCGGAGCCACCTTAGTGTTAGTGGGGGGAGATGCCCCCAACAAAGCTCTTGCGGATACACAAATGATAGAGGAAAAATAGTGAAATCTATGAGAAAAAAGTTTAGTGCCCTCACCCATAAAATGAAAGTGCCCTCATCGCTCTCAGCTCGCCAACAATTTGAGTGCTCTCTAATGAAAAAAGCTGTTTCCGGTGGCCGGTGGGGTATTTTCAGTCGAGTGATATGGAGAAGAAGATTAATGGGGAAATGTGATGGTGGGTTTGAAAGTGTGAGTGGGTGGAATATAATAAATTTTTATCTATTTTCTCAAACTGTACTAGTAGTAAGTAGTAACTTGTGGTTTATAATTTTATATTGTTGACTTGTTGGTATAATCGAGAATCTTAAAATGGTGTGATACAGTATTATTTACAACATAGGTATTACTGTATAATTTTAATTTGTTAACATTATAGAGTTTCTCAAATGTCTAATGATTATCTTTTTAATATAATAATTGCGTACCATTTAGTTAGATTATTCATAAAATTGTAAATTTGTAAGCGCTTTACTATAATTTTTACATACTAAATAAACTAACAAAAATATCAACCAAATCTTTTATCGGCACCTAAACGGCTAAACTTATGATTAGTGTTGATTGCATCGTATTAGAGCATTTTGGTTACCTTTATATTAAACCCGACCCGGTTTGTTTTAAATAACGTTAAAAAAATGACATATCCTGTTATCGAAACCCTTCGCTCCATGCCCCCTTTGATCATAATTCCTGGCTCCGCCACTGACCTTAATCTAGTTTATTTTTTAGTTGTTTTTTATTTTATTTTACCCATTACAGATAACAGATAACCCTAATTAAATACGGAGTAATTTATAAGTAAAAGGGTTGAAGAAATGGATGGCAAGTTGCTTAACTCGTGAAAAGGTAAAAGACAGAGTCAATTTTGTACCACTTTCTTATATCTCTATTCTCCTCTACTTGCAAGAAGGTTTAAGACACCATCACTTTATACTAAATTAAACAACGATAGTTATCCTTTATATCCAATCCCTATTGTGCATTGACCCATCCTTACACATTCGTTGTCTCCTTGTACCATATCACATGATTAAAGTAGATAACTTAATGAATAGTGAAAAGAACCTGCCTCCTCAGTTGCTCTCATTAATCGAAGACTTAGCAGCCTGGAGCATTTCCACTATAAGTGTCTTGACATCCCTGCGAAAGATGGAAACAAACATAATGCATGAAGGAAAGAATTCAACTCCAACGATACGTAATAGAACAGATTATGGGACTCACTTTCTATCTTCTGCGCGCCTAGGGAATGGAATTCGAAGCTTGAAGTTCGTCCCTTGATATCCAGCCTGAAATATAATTAATAAAAGAATAAGTTAAGAATCATAGTTGAATAATAAAACTGAAGGAGAAACCAAGAGATGCTAAGCTGATCATATCAAGCTAGATCCACAACCCTTTCGGGTTGTTAATATATTTTGGATCCGCTTTAAATTTCTTTTGTTTCAGATATTATTCAATTATCTAAAATTTGTTCTACTTCAGGAACATGGTGACTAATATGAAGGTTTGAGGAGGAAAAGGTAAGAAAAAGACTCAACCACCCTTCATTTTCAAAAAAGACATGCAGAACACCTCACCTAAATCTTTAAAGTTAACCCATAATATCAATATCACCAGCTTTAATGAGTTTGGACTTCCATTGCGAGTATGAAAGTAATTCTGAGCTGAGATCATGTAAATACAAGTCTTTTGGACTCTAATTGTGTGTTTTCAAACAGGGGGGCAAAATTTGTAACTGGCTTCTAAAATGAACGATGATCAATAAGATATGATGTTTATTTAGTTAAGACTGATTTGATTCAGTTTGTACATGCAAATAGAAGACATCAACATTACCTTTACATTGAACCCAAGGCTATCGAGATCCAGCATGTCTGCAAAGTCCACCTGTAAATGTAAATTACAGTAATAAGAACCCAAAGAACTGTTGTCTCGCACAATATACAGTGTTCATATTTGCAGCATGATTAATTAGTAATTACATGTGTTGATCTATCTTCAATTAAAGGCACGTAATACATGTTACAGGTCCACTGTACAACAAGATAATTCAAGATTATGGATTACCGGAACTGAAGTTGAGTGCTGAACCATAAGCTTTGTTTCATCTGAATGGTCTTTATTCATGTGAGACTGCAATGTCATATATCACATTGATTACAGGCAGAAATAAAAAGTAACAGAAAAAATACATTGAGATGCGCAAAACACACAAGGGGTGAATGAACAGTATGTACTCGCCCATTTACCTAAAAAGAACTGGTTTGGTTATAATTTATCTCCAATGGTTAAATTTAACCCACCCCGTTTTGGCTCATATTAAAAGCTACCTATATTGACAAGTTACCCCTCTCCCCTCACCCCTCTCCCAAATAAGCATTAGTGGTGGGGTAATATACCGTCACAGGCTTAGAGAACTGATAGATTGGATCCACCTTTGCTGCTGCGAACTCCTCCCTCGTGAACTCTGTAATTAATGGTAGTATGGTTATAACTTGACAATTCGAGGGCGAGAAGAATGTGAAATCAAGCAACCAGGACCAGAAATTGTAATTTTATAATTTCTTTTATATGGTCTGTGTCCACTACCAATACCAACATTTAGCCACTAGAAACAACTTCTTTGCGCATTGAAGTTATATTGGTGCAAACACATATTCCCAGATGCATCATAATCACCATCAAAGAGAAACATAAGTACAAAATTTAGAATGTGAGTTTCAGAAAAGACAAACCTCCTGATCCTAACAAAGCTGTAGCAACACCAGAAACAAACCGCACAACTTTCGGTTCGATACGCATAAATTGGAAATCACCAAAGTCAACCTTCATTAGAAACAAGTCTTGGTGTCATTAGAAAATGTAAGATGAGTCATGAAGAGAACACAAGCAAGGGATTAGATTATAAATGTTTTTACCCAAAATGCGTCAGGATGTCTAGCCAAGTATGCAGTGCGTATCACATCTGTCTCTTCACGTGGAACCTTTAGAATTGATCAAAACAAATAAATCAGTAATGAACTTAGTATTCAAATTAAGTAGGAAAGGTAAAAGATTTGCAGAAATATAGGCTTACAGGAACAGCATCACCATGTACAGTTATAATCAAATCGGTTCTATCATTTGGGTCTTTTGCCACAAGCAACGAGCATTTAGGATTAGCTAAAAGGTCCTGCAAAAAGCAGCCAGCTTCAATAGATGGTCTTCAAAGAGAGAACATTAGAAGTTTATGACTATTATAAGAATACACTTCTTAGTTATATGTTTGCATGACTCTAAAATTCACTTATGTTTGACTACCTTGGTATGAACTGCCAAACTGCTGACTGCTAATATGGGAAATCCAGAGGCATCACATGCAAAATCAACCATTGATCCTGATGGATAACCATCGTGCTTCTGAAAAGTAAACACAATCAATAACTAAGAGAACAAAACAGCAGGGAAGCAACGAGGCAAAGCATAGTCAACTCTAGAACATGAAAACTGAAACCGTGCCAGTATTTGGAACATAGCCCCACCATCTGCTTGCTAAAACTTAAAAATCAAGCCACACCAGACACGGTCCAAAGTACACCAAATACGCAATATTTCTGAATATATCCTTATCAAGAAATTTTAAACGGTTTGGTACCAGATATAAGAATTAGATAAGCACATAGATAATCCTTGTTCGCTTCAAATAGACATAACACTATATCAAGCGATCCTATGACTCATTTTAACCACATAAATCATCTCTAATTTTCTTAAAGGAAGACTATTTCTTAGCAAACCCCTCTGGTTGCCCATAACCGCGCAAAATGACTATATATACTTATGGTAACTCACTAACTCCAACTTCATTTAAAAATCATAAGGTTTGTATCATAGATATGTGTATGTAAAACTTCCTGTGCTACAAAACCATTTAATCCAAAACACTTGGTGATTGAGAACAGAAACCGCAATGAACCTGAGAAAACGTGGAAAGAACGCCGCGAATGCCATAACTAAGGATAGTCTTTACTTCTTCAATTGGAGGTAGTCTAGCTGCCTTTTCCTACAATCACAAACAAAACATATATGAAACACACACATAAAATTTATATGTCTCAAATAATGAAGACAATCAAAAGTTCAAAACACACACAGACTACATAATGTCGTCGCTTGAGTACCTGATGATCTTTAATTACTTGAAACACATCCACAGTAGCATCACCAGACGAAGCACTCTAACAACAACATAAAACAAAATTAAGCAACTATCAAACAATAACCAAAACAGCCTACAATCATAACCAAATTCAATCAAACTTGAACTATGTTCTATAGAAACAATAACAGATTTCATACACTACATCGACATTTCCAGCGTGATACATATTCACCATACCACATACTAAAATACAAATGCTAAAGGAGTCTTTTTCGTTATCGCTTTTTATAAAGGCATTAAATATACAGATAACTAAAACCTAGCAAGATGCTAGGAATTACAACGACACTACACGGTAATTGTGACTAACGATTTTAGTACTACGACTAAAACGACCCTCAAACGACAATGACCCTCTTTTTCATTATCGCACTGTATCATTTGTTTCGGTTTAATTCGTTGTACTTGGTTAGTTGATTATGTACATGTCAGTCCATAGCTTGGCCTTGCCTACTATTTGAGTCATTTAACCGAAAAGCTAACAATATACTACGTGTTAGGTTTTATTCGTTTGTAAAGAAATGGGTCCCTTAGCTGCAACACAATATGCTGCCATGCATAAAACATGGATGAGGTTTTCACTTTATAGGTTACCCGGGGAGGGCGAGTCCTTTTTACTACCATTACCTGGCTACCACTAAAGGGCTTGTGTCCCAATGGCACCCCATGTGTGAGAATGGTCCCCTGCTTAGGACATTGTGAGATTGATTTGTTGTGTAAATAGTGTGAGATAGTATTAAAAAAAAAAACTGGCCACCCCAAATGTACACACCTACCGAGGTTTGAACTGTTGACCTCTTGTGAAGAGGTCAATTGCCTTACCACTATAGGACATTTGGTATGTTTAGGCATAATATTAGGCCTCCAAATGGTTTTCTCTTTATATAAAGAGTAGCGGTTAGCGTTTTGAATAAAAATGTCATTTGTCAACTAGCGTTTATATTTCCAAAGTCCAAACCTTTTCAAGTGTCCCTTGAAGAAACATTTAACGAGAGCGTTTAGCTTTTACACCAGTTTGCACTTTATAGAAACTGAAATACATATATACAGCTACGGAGCTACCCAACGCTTTTGTTTTACTGCTACTTGTAAATTGCTATTGCTAACAGCTACTGCTAGGTTTGACAAAAATACAATCAAACTTTGTATAAAACCGGATATTTGTAACAAAATCAGTGCTAGAAAAATAGTAAGATAGCAATTAGAAAAACGGAAAGAAAACATTTTAAACTTAAATATCAAATATCAAACGAAAAGAAAACATTTGAAATGAACCTGTTGAGGAGCTTGAGTAGATGAAGCCATGGCGGAGATACGGCTGCGAAGATTGATTGTGTTATTTCTGCTATTAATTCGTGCATACTTGTTTTTGTTGTTAAGAATTAATCGGTTGAAATTTTTTATATTATGAAATTGGGAAGTAGTAATAGATGGAATTGAGTATCGCAGAATCATCGAAGAAGGTGTCATTAGTGTATTCATCTTTTCAGTTTTTCACACACACTCAAACACACACAGACTTCTGATTTTTCCTTTTTTTTTTCTCAAAACAAAGATAATCAGCGACAATTAATCAGGGAAATGGAAAAAAAAAATTAAAATCATTTGGCTGTCTAAAACCGACCCGACCCGAATTGATAAAACCGAAAATCAAAATTCATCAAAAACCTAAACCGAAACTGAACCGACGGGCTATCAGTTCGGTTTTTGTCAGGCCGTCGGTTCGGTTTGATTTACGTGTATTTAAGTATGTTTTGTCGGTTTTGGGTCTAACCGAACCGACCCGAAACCGAAAACATGTAAAACATGAAACCGAAACCGAACTGACGGACTGTCGGGTCGGCTCGGTTTTTGTCGGTTCGGTCGTTTTGTCGGTCCGGTTCGGTTTTGGACCTTTGATGCTTAGCCCTACTTCCAAGTGCTAATTGTATACTCCCTCCGTCCCAAAAGTCCAATTTTCAACTTTGACTAAGTATTGTTGTTTCTATTTCATAATACTTTATAAGGAGAGTTATACTAAATACCAAACTTTTCTTACATACCCAGGGACTCATCCCCACCATCCATTTAAAAAGAAATCAATGGTTGAGATTAAAAACATTTTAATATTTCACATATTTTTTATAATTTAAATATCTCTTAAACTGTTAATCGTTAAGCGAAAATAATTACACCATCGCGACGAGCATTTAATTATCTTTCTATAAACGGGCACTTTGATATACTTTCGGAAAAAAAAAAAAATCGTTTTTTTCACGTTTTTTTCGTGGCCGAAAAAATCATATATGATATTACATATATCATATATGATATGTAGCAGGGTACCCGCGCGTTGCAGACTTGCAGCGGCAGGTACCCTGAAATAAAAAATTTCGATGGAATTAATACAAATGTTACGAGAAGTCATTTCGACACTTAATTTTGCCTCGAGAACGAAATACTAAAAGATTTGGTAAACTACACTTCCCACCCTAGGATATATTTACAATCTTAGTCCCTAAGGGTGCAATAGGCTTCACACACTGTTCAAAATATTTTCCTATATAAATCTCATTATACCCTCACTTAGGGTTTGACACTCTTTCTCTCTCAAACCAGCCGCACCCTATTTCTTCTTCTTCTCCCGTCGTTTTTCTGGTCAAACAAACACCACCGCCGGCCACTTAAACTCACCGCCACCACCACCACACTCCTTACAACCTCCCCATCATTTTGACATACATCACGCGCCAAGAAACACCTCCCAACACCATGATTAACACCACCACAGCTCGAGTTCATCACCAAAAATCATCTCTATCTCTCTCGTTTTGTTGATACCAGCTGTCGAAGATAGGAAAACCCACCACCCTTTTTGTGTAACTATATATACCCTCTCCCACCCAAGGGAGAGGGTTGGACCTTCATTAGCAATACATCAACTCTCTAGTTTATCTCAAGGCTCCCACCTCACTTTCTCTCTCTAATCTCTCTCTAGAATACATAACATTTAATCTACTTAAACACAAAACCATACATGTTTACACATTAGAGTATACTACAATCTTCATAAAAATAAGGTAAAATCAGCAAAAGAACACACTTCATATCTATGTGATAGACAAAGTTACTACCATTTAAGAGAATATAAAGCTAAAACATACTAGAGAATAGATTGGTGAAGGTTCTAACACTACCATGATGACCTTACATTTCCACATAACACAAAAAACGACCGTCATACATTAAAGCTAAAAATTTAACCAAGCTTATAAACAATCAAGAACAATATCCAACTGAGCACCAGGTAAATCTTTCACTTCTACGCATCACCTTGAGCAACTTCTAAACTTGCCTCAATGTCATTTTCCCCCTTCAAAAGGCCTGGTATGATCATTCTTGAACGAGCACATATTTCAGGATCATACCATCCTATCCACTAACAAGAAGATCCCAAATCATAAATATGACAAGTCATTAAACAACCTCCATTGTTACAATATACTTTGCTACTTGCGAAAACAAGCTAATACAATAAATATAAAAACTCACTTACTTCATCAAGACAACCATAGAATCGACGCCCAGGGTTGGCCGATGTCCACAAAGTGCAAGTTATAGCTTGCTCACCACACCAGCAACGCACCATGTTGAAAGGTTTGATGATTTGTGCAATAAAGGTTTTGGGGGGAAAGATTAGGGATGATAAGTGATGATACAATTGTGACTCAAAGTAGTATATGAAACCGGACACTTTACAACGACTTGAAATAGGACGCTACAGTGAATGCCGATTTTGCCCTCACTAATAATTCATTGAACTGATGATTACGGGGCGAGGGACGCAATCGGCCACTAAAACTTGTGTTTTGGACGCACCACGACGATTTTCCCATGTTTGGGGGCCTTGCGATGTTTTATGGAAAGTTTAGGGACCAACGGTGTATTTTTGTTTTTAGATTAGGATTTTGATTTAGATTTGATATAAAATAGAGAAAAAAAAAAAAAATAGGTACGATAAAATAATATATTTAAATTGAAAAAAGATATTTTAATAATTAATAAAAATATTTAAAATTGATTTTAATAATTTATAATAATAAAAAAGAAAGTGTAGAGAGAGATGCAAAGCTTGACCTATCATTTGTCAAAAAAGCAGCCGAAAACCATCCTAACCACCCAAGATTGGACACAATGCATTTTTTTAACACTAAATCCCAAACCCAAAAGGCAAATAGTCAACCAAACAAATGTTTTTCACTTTTGAAACTCCAAACTAGTGGCAGAGCTAGAAAAAATTTCTTGGGATGGCCGAAACAATTTTTTTCCGAAAGAACATTAGATGAGAGGGCCGAGATGGAAAAAAAATATTTTAACACATGAAATCGCGAAAAAATAAAATAACGAGCTTAGGCCTAGGGGGGCGGGACCCTTCCCGGTCCCTTAATAGCTCCGCTAATGTCCAAAACCAGCTGAAAACTGCAAACCAAACGGGCCGTAAAACTAGTTACCATCTTTTTCTCAATGGTGGACAACTGCTTTGAGCAAATGAGTTTGCATGCCTGTTAACTTGTTCTCAAAAACCAATGTCTTGACACTATATTTTTACCGTTTTCTTTTGTGACCAAGTGATACAAGTAACAAGGTTGTTTTGCCTTTAAAAAAAAAAAATAAAAAAAATGGGGGTTGTTTTTGGATTATTATTCAGTAATACGAGGGGTGTATTTGAACATTTCCGTATATTCCCTATCTCTAAATTAATTAAAAATAAAATGTGTTAGAAAAAACCCTAAAATTACCAAAATATCTTCTTTTTGTGATATATATTGTATTTACCAAAATACCCTCAGCACCGCCACAGATTTTATAAACGTAACCTATTTTTGTTTCATAACAAAACAGCGCCGCTACCACACGGCCCCTTTATTCCTCGTAGCAGTGGTTTATCTTTTTCTTCTTTTCAGGTTCATTACTTATTCTCCTCAATCATCTTATTAATCCCATACTTATTTTTTTATACAATCTTATGCTGATATTCTTGATTAGTATTTATGTGTGAATATTATTAACCCTCGTAACAATTGTTTAAACTTAATTCATAAAAGTAATGATTTTTTGGTTTTTATTCATTAAAGGGTCTTTAAATTACTAGCTTTTTAAGAGCTTATTAGGGTTTAATAGCTTGAGATTGTGAGCTTAAATAAGCTTTAGGGTCCTATGGGGTGTTTGTTTAAGCTTATTTTATGGCTTATGAGCTTATTTGGTTTCGGCTTATGTGTCACAAGTCTAGTCTTTTTTGGCTTATCTTGAAACCTATGGCCTTATATACGCTTATTATGCCAATGGCTTATAAGCTTATATAAGTCCATAAGTTCAAAGTAAGCTGAAAAAACTGGACGAAATGTAAGCCGAATTTACATAAGCTCATAAGCAAAAAAAAAAAGCTTAAACAAACACCCCCTTTAGACTTGTAAGCTAAAAAAGTGAGCGTATTGGGTTTTTCAAATTCTAATTAGCCGATAAGCTTATAAAGTATCATCCTTTGTACTTGTTAATGTCTTTCTATATAGTATCTATAAGTATTTTGACTTTTTGTGTATTGGTTTCACGTGGTCTTGGTTGGTTATATTGGTTGTACATGCGGATGTCTAGTTTTTGTTCAAATAATTTGACTGATAACACTGGGATTTGACTTTAGGGTTTAAGGTTTGTAAACCCTTTATTTCTTTGAATCATTCTATGTTAGCATCTTGTTGAATGACTACTTGCTGCCAATGTTGCAAAAAGTGCTAGGCGCAAGTCAGGGCTTAGGCGGATTGGGCTTTATTATTATTATTTTTGTTATTGTTATTGTTATTGTTATAAATTTTCCAAATTTCTGCATATTTTAAATTATTATTATTATTATTATATATATATATATATATATATATATATATATATATATATATATATATATATATATATATAGTAACTCCCAATACCGTCTTTCACGGGTTATGGGTCCCAATACCGTCTTCCACGGTGTATGGGGGAGGTTGATATGTAGACAGCCTTACCCCTACCTAAGGTAGAGAGGCTGCTTCCGGTTCTACCTAAGGTAGAAAAGGACCTCCAGCCTTTTGTAGGGAGTGAGGATCGAACCCTTGACCTCTTGGTTGAGAGGCAAGGGGTTTTCCAACTGATCCAACCCTACTTAATTAAAAATATATATATATATATATATATATATATATATATATATATATATATATATATATATATATATATATATATATTTGGTTTATTGTTATCAAATATATAAATAAATATTGCGTAATTTGCATTATTTGTAAGTTTAATTAAGCCTTGTTAAGCTTATAGTATAACTCAATATTAAGTTTCCAACAAACTCCAAGTTGGTTTTATTTGGGCCAGATTCGCGTATTTTTTGGGCCTCAAATGAGTTAAAAGCCAAGATAATTATTTATTCTAGGGTTAATATACTGTTCTCTTCTTCAGTCCCCCTTTTTCTCCTGCCTCTCCCACCTGCAACAAAGTTTCCCCCTCTCATCACTTCACTGACCGGTTGAATCATTGACCTAGTCAGCCGATTCGACCGATTTGGCCCCCATAGTTAGATAGTTGACTGCCTTTTGACTTGATCGATTTGCATTAAATTGCAGGGGTGAGTGGCCGATTATTGACTAGGCCGCTTTTTACAACACTGCTTGTTGCACAAATAAACTGTTTCCTGAATTACGTATCCAAATTGTTATCATTCTGTTTGTTATTTGTTTGTTTATTTTGTGTTACAAATGTTTTTAGGATAGACAATCTACAGTTACTCACATTTAAACATTTATATCAGTGTACTAAACTAACAGGTTAATGATTATGCTTCTAGATTTCATGTGCCATCTCTAACATTTAGAAGTGGTTTTGTTTTGCAGACCATAATCACATAAAAACAACTCTTTAAATTCACTTCATCGACTTCAACCATGGTTAGTGGTTTATAGCTATTGATTCTTAATATAATACTAATGATTCCTATTGGTGCTCATTACTTTGTTTTCTTTGATTTTAACAGCCTCAAGGAGATTACATTGATCTTCATAGGAAGCGAAATGGGTATCGTCTTGATCATTTTGACAGGAAGCGTAAGAGGGATGCTCGTGAAGTTCACAAGCGCTCCAAAGCTGCCCAGGAGGTATTTTTTCCTTTTGGTTTATTCGTATTTGCACGCATTTGAGTTTTAAGGCACATAATACTAATGATTTTTATTTATTTGTTGTTGTTACAGCACATAGGTATCAAGGGTAAGATGTTTGCTAAGAAACGATATCAAGAAAAGGCTCTAATGAAGAAAACGTTAGTATCTGTTGTTCAACTTAAACCTTTTTTAGTTTTTGCTGTTTTTACTTTCCATGAAATAATAAGACAACGTGGCTAATAAGGCTTTGTGATGTTTGTTAATAGACTGGCTATGCATGAAGAATCATCAAGCAGACGTAAGGTTGATGATGATGTTCAAGACGGTGCTGTCCCTGCTTATCTTCTTGATCGTGACGCAACAACGCGGGCAAAGGTTTGTTTTTTTAAATGGTTCTGTCGATATGCTACACAGATATTTGTTGGCATATTTCTAATAATCACTCTTATTTGTACCAAGGTTCTTAGCAACACAGTAAAACAAAAGAGGAAGGAAAAAGCTGGCAAGTGGGATGTGCCTCTACCCAAGGTAAGGAAACTAGTGCAGACCCAGGGTGATTTTGATTAAATTTGTCGGTGTCAAGTTTTGATGTGTGTGAAGATATTTGATGATTGATTGATGTTCAGGTGAGACCAGTGGCTGAAGTTGAGATGTTCAAAGTGCTCAGAACTGGTAAAAGGAAAGGTAAGTATCCAAACATAACTTCACTTTTTCAGAGTTTATGTAAGGGAGTGTTTGGCATCATGTTTTGAAAGTGAGCATCTGATATATTATACTCAGAATAAGATAATCGGCTATAGTAACATGATACGGTGTTTGGATGTGCTTGTGATTGAAGTTTTGATATTGAGTTAATGAGTTGCTTCAGTGTTTGGCGAGTTATTCTTATTGGTAACATAACACATGGAACGACCCCTAGATAATCAGATAATTAGAATCAGTTTAACCATACCCAAACACTAGAAAATTGTTGGCTGCTACTTCAAAATGTTGTAATTAGCTACTTATTCTGACTCTACTAGTATGTTCTGCTTTGTTCTCTATGATTAATTAACTTGTGCAAAAATGGTGCAGAACTGACCTTGATTGTTTTTTTTTTGTTTGCAGCCAAGCAGTGGAAGAGAATGATCACAAAGGTGACGTTTGTTGGTCAGGGTTTCACTAGAAAACCACCAAAGTATGAGCGATTTATTCGTCCAACAGGTTTGAGGTTCAACAAAGCCCATGTCACACACCCTGAGCTTAAGTGCACCTTCAATCTTGAATTGATTGGTGTAAAGAAGAATCCTAATGGCTCAATGTATACTGGTCTTGGTGTTATCACCAAGGGAACTATCATTGAGGTACATTCTGCCATTCTTTTTTAATAAAGATATAAGTCGTGTTTTGGACCAAATTACTAAACTTTTTACTAATGTGAATATTAGGTGAACGTGAGTGAACTGGGTCTCGTAACACCTGGTGGGAAAGTTGTATGGGGTAAGACTTGCGTGTTATTCAATGATTTGATTACATCAATGTATGGGGTGGTGCATAGGCTTATACGTTATGATCTTTGTTATGC
This sequence comes from Artemisia argyi, assembly GCA_030686995.1. Classification (NCBI taxonomy): domain Eukaryota; kingdom Viridiplantae; phylum Streptophyta; class Magnoliopsida; order Asterales; family Asteraceae; genus Artemisia; species Artemisia argyi. Next base: position 33,882,666 of record CM060695.1, read on the forward strand.
AGGGAAATATGCTCAAGTGACCAATAACCCTGAGAACGATGGGTGCATCAATGCTGTTTTGCTGGTGTAGAAGTTTAACCGTAGTATCTGTGAGAGTTTATTTATATCTAAGACCTTTTAAACAGATATATCTTTCTTATTTATTATCTGAGACTCGAGTAAATTTTGGAGTAATTGGTGTCTTTAAATTAGCTTTCTTATGTGTTCTCATACAAGCAACTGCCAATCCAATTCGTGGGTTGCTCTAAAAAACCCTCTACACATTAGTTAAGTACGTAACTATTGTTTGTAGATTTATGCAAACCGCTTGATTTTATTAACTTGGAACTTGATCGCTTAAATGTATATCCATTTTTGACGTACAAAGAAGACTGGTTTAACTCGACCAAATGAAACCTGCTACATTCTCTTTTCAGATAGGAGTACTTAGTTTGTTAACACGAAACATGAAATGCCCAAGTCTCGAGCCTCAACAACTGTATAACTATGCTAAGTTGCTAGAACACCAGCTTGAATCGTTGTTTGTTAACACGAAACATGAAATGCCCAAGTCTCGAGCCTCAACAACTGTATAACTATGCTAAGTTGCTAGAACACCAGCTTCAATCGTTGTTTGTTAACACGAAACATGAAATGCCCAAGTCTCGAGCCTCAACAACTGTATAACTATGCTAAGTTGCTAGAACACCAGCTTCAATCGTTGACTCTAATAGGTCATTCTTCGGCATATAAAAGATCAGTAGAACTTAGGACACTCATAACTAGAAGTCTAGAACCATCGAATGTGGTTACCTTATTAATGTTTATAGATTACAATAACCATATGACTAGATAAGAAACTCGTCCTCTTGTGTTAAGTAGATTTAAGAAGATGCTCATTTGCAACACTCATAAGGGCAACAAGAGGCTCATTGGTGGCGAAAGAAGCATTAGCAGCAAACTCTTCCTTAACATCATATTCTAGCGTCGCTTTCACGATACATGATGAGCCTGTATCATCTTTCGGATTCTCTGTGATCTCGGCCTTGATTCTATAAAAGTTAAACCCGATATCAAGAAATCCCCCTTCCACAATTTCGACTTCTTTCACCTTATTCTCGTCATCGACCTTGGTAAACTTTTCTTTGTAGTATGTGAACCCTGACCCTGCTCATATAACATTATACAATGAATTGTTTCATTTATCTTTGCTGAATGGCAACATATGTTTTCTTAGAGGAAACCAATTATATACCCCGTGTGTGCACGAGTTTTTGGTGTAAATCCAAAGAGTATAAGGTGTATTTACTAAATTTATTAAAAACTATGGAAACTGATAAGTTTAATTTAAAATTTAACAGATAAAGTTTTATTAATTACAATTAAAAAAAAAAAAAAAAAAAAAACAAAACAAAACGACACATGTGTTTTTATACATATTTTTTTACTAGATGAAATTTAGAAGAGTTTGACTAAATTGATTCAGTTTTGACTTTATTAGCTGTGATGACTCAATTTATCCTATGTGTCAAAATTAAGTACTCATGTTGGTCTAATTTCAATTTTTTCCATTAAAAAAAAAAAAAAAAAAAAATCTTAATAAGAGATATATAATTCAAAGTCGAAAGTGATCGTTACTTCTAATAACATAATAACACGTACCAGGCTTAAAAGTGAGCTTGAGAATAGTACCAGTGCCACCATCACCTTCCACAACATCAACCGCCTCGACGACTTTCCCAGCAATTACCTTTCCGAGCTCAAGGGTGCCGTAGAGCGCCCAAGCTTTGCTCGCGGGTACCTTCACTTCTGTCACTTCAGATATTGTTCCGAACATTTTTGTTGTTGGTTAATGAAGTGAAATGCTCATTAGAGGTTGAGTTTTTATAAGTAAACATGATGAAATAAATAAGATAGATATTTTTTTTCTTTCCAAATTTAGTAGCCAATCAGTGGAAGATAACAATCACGAAAGTCACATCCACAAAAGGCGTGAATTTGCGGAACTCCCTGACCCTGGGGCCACCGGTCATTGTCCACCCACAAAGAATAGCTCCGACAACTCTTCTGACCCAACCCAGTGGGGCACGAAGTGAGCACGAGCACGCGCCCGGTGGCCAAGTGGGGCACTACAAAACAAATTTTTTAAAATAATACCCATCACTTGATATCAACAATGATAAGAAAAGGCATGCTAATATGTTTAAGTACCAATCTAAACTCATTTGTCTTACACCTCACAATATGTTTATGTACTAATTGTAAAACTGTGCCGTTAAAAAAAAAAAATTGTAAAAATGTAAAGTAAATAAAAATGCTTGATATGTTATCAGCTTATCATCAAAATCAGTCTCAATCATCTACAAACCACGACCTTTCAACTTCTTGCTCGGTTTCCTTACAACCTAGCTTTAATAATTCGTATAACTTCTAGCTATCTGTTATGCAATGAAGACTACCACTGCTGCAAATTTCATTCATTTATTGTCTTGTTTTGTTTGTAATGTTAACTTATTTAAATGCTATGAGTCTCGGTGATTATTTTTAAGTATGAACACTACTAACTTACTATGTACGAGTATGATCAATTCAGCAGGCGTTTTTAAGTTGAAGTTCAAACACAAGATATGGAATACAAACCACCAGATTTTGAAGCAACACCACACGAAGTCGAATCATAGACAAACATAGTTCTAATAGCACAATTATATTTAATAGAAATAGTCCACTGATACAATACTTAATACAATGAATTAATTTAGCTTAAAAGGAAACCTAGACAATAAATTTAGGACGGAGGGAGTAATAAAATTTGAGCCGCCAATCTTGACGTTAAGCTTTGCAAATACGGATGGTAGCCACTTTAGACTTTCTTTTATCTAATTTGGGCTATAGATATATCTGGTTAGCTTTTGAACAGGTCAAAATTTGGGTAGATTGTTTTACCCAGAACAGATTACAAAAGTGTGGTAAAAAATGAGAAAGGGGTGGTGGTGAGTGTAATTATATTCTTCCAGGTCAACACTCGATTCTCACTGTTAACTTAACTTGAAAACTGTCATCATAATTATAACAAGAAACTTTGAGTGTGGGGTGGGCCAAGGCCAACCCAAAATTTTCTACAAGAGCTTATCTAACATATACAACTTGGACAATTTGGTTAGTTAATGCGAATTTGGCCACCCAATAGAGGTGTTACATACTTACATTCATAAAGCTATTTTCACATCCCATCATAAGTCAAGTGTGCCATTAGAAAACCCTTGGCTGCTTCTATTTCCAGTAGGTCCTATCACCCCTGGCTGCTGCTATTTCCAGTTGGTCATATCACGTGGTTTAGAATTTTTCACATCCATCATAAGTCAAGTGTGCCATTAGAAAAACCCTTGGCTGCTTCTATTTCCGGTCACCCCTGGCTGCTGCTATTTCCAGTTGGTCATATCACGTGGTTTTAAAATTCATGACCAAACGTAAAAAACAGTCTCAAAACATTGACGTAAAAAACAGTCTCAAAACATTTTAAAATTCATGACCAAACGTTCATTTGTTATGAGTTTTCTAAAATGAGGCTTCATATTTGCTTTCTACTTAACCATAAAGTTTACTAGTTACTAGTAGAAAAAGCTATTTTTTCAAGCAATGTTATTTCTTTGGTCAGAGTGCTAATATGCATTTTGGCCCACCCTTAACGAAAATCCTGGCTTCGTCACTGGAAAATAACGCAAATTCAACATACTTTCTGAATGCTTATGGTGGACACTTCTTAAATGAGCAGAACTTGTCATTCTTGTGTCGATCGGAGGGTTATCTGCTCTCAAAATCACATAAGCTTCATTCTGCGGTAAACTTACAGAACAACTACTAAAGGAAACCAATATAGTGAAGCAAATCCTAGTAAACTTACCAGAACAGATATGATCTTTAGGGAGAGGGACAGTTAAAATAATCACGCCATTTGTCAATGAAAGGTAACTTGGCAGGATCCAAATCTGGAAGTTTCCGGTCTTGAAGGTTGTTGATTATCTGCGTAGTCTCACCGAGGAGTTGGATTGTAGCATTGACGCTGGACTCCCTTTTCTCTATCATACTTTCATGACATTTTGTAAATATGACTTGGGGTAAGTTGGTGAGACAAGCAGCCAGTATATCAGCAATCATTGATGATAATTCCGTGAATAAGTCCTCTTGGCTAAGCTCATCAATGTTGATGTGGTAGGAAAGAAGGATTGATTCAGTGATTCGATACATTGAATTTGCGCAAATAGATCAGTAGATGGAATTATCATTTACGCTTCTAATATCTAAAACTTGCACTTCAGTGACCATGTTTTTAGCTGTATTCTTGAACCATTGTAGAATCAATCCTGCTGTGTTCACTTCAGGAGCATGGTTTTTTAGACTGTTTCCCATCCATTTATTGAAGACTTCAACTTCTAGCCACAACACTTTAGCTGCATTTTGAATGCTTATATACTCATTGGTAGCATTGAGACTTTCTTCCACAAGTGTGACATATGTAAGACCTTCACTCACACTGCTTAGCAACCTATCAACTCTGTCGTTCTGTATTTCAGGTAGAGAAACGGCGATGGCAGTCAGGGTTACCAACGGTAAGCTCCAACAATCCAGATAATCTTCTGCAAATAAAGGTGGAACATGAAGGCTGTCATACTTTCCAACTCCTTCAAAACCTTTAGATTCTCTTAGAAGCTTCACAAGATTGCTAGGTTGTTGTTTTTCAGCCTTTTTGATCAAGCGGTTCGCAGATTTTGAAATGCTTTTTAATGTTCTCTCCGAAAGCTCCATATCGTCTTGCAGCTGCAACACATACCGCCTAAGATCGTTTAAGTTCTCTTGTTGTTCAGGATTTTGTCCCATGACAATACTTGAGGCACTAAACATGGCTTTAAACCACTTCCAACACCGAATACAAAACAAAACGCATATCACAAAGAAAATTGGGATCAGTGCTATCATCTTACATGCTACCACAACTGTCTTCTGAAGTCCTATACAAATGATAAGAAATATGACTTTGATATTGTGGATGAAAATCTTGGTTTTGCGGTTAGTGACAAAGAATTGTATGCCACCTCGTTTACAATTGTCCAGCATTTGAGTCCAGTAGCTCTCTACTTTAAATACCTTAATATGGTTCCAAATCCATTTTATTGACAACTTAAAGTTCAAGGCTGCATAACATCTACAAAGTGGTGCAATTGTTCCTACTAGACTTCCGATAAACTGTATTATGAGAATTACAGGAATTGACCATTCATAATCCGATGCGTACTCTCTTACCCTTGCTGTTTCTGAGATAAATACAGCTGAAATAAGTACATGTATGACAGTGCTAACAACACATATTACCCCAGAAGCAGAGGTAGTTGCAGAGCAAGCTGTGATGAACTGAGGGCTGCCTGTTCCTGCCATGATCCAATGTTTTTTCACATGATGCTTTAGCTTCTCAACAATTAATCTTCCTGGTTGTTTTAACTCTAGGTCCTTCAAAGCAGTTTCATGACCTGCTTGGTATTTCAATTCTAATATTTGTATGGACTTTAGAATCGTTAAACCTGAACATGTGTGTATTATCAGCAAGATGAGTAGCATAGCCACATAAAACAACGCTATTCCCTTAACTACAACAGTGAAATCATGAGAATCTCCAATCACTTCAGTATATATTTGAATGCAAACATTCACAATCAAGGTGATTACCAGAATACCCAAAGCTATGATGTTTGTGAGAAGTTCCTTGCCATTCATGGTAGCTAAAGAAGGCAATAAATTCGCCATCATGGTGCACATAAAGGCCATGCTTCCGATCTTTGCTATCTGGTCTGCAACACCTCGCATTGGATTACTTAAATCCACAGGTAGCTTCATAGCAACAGCTATGACAGTGAGAGAAGCAGCATTCAAGGTGAATGTTTTACAAGGGAACCATAGTTTTCTGTTTCTTAAACCATGTATTAAATCAGCTACCATTGCTAGGATGCAAAACAGAGATGCTAGCGCGATATAGATACCAATCCATAGCATAGGTTTGCTGTATTTATCTTGTCGATCTGTCTCATCCTTTAAGATCGAACTAAAGGACTCCAAACACTTTCGTAAATCATCCGGAATACCCACAACAGTGTCAAATTGACAGATGGGGAATCTCCAGTCTGATATGGTAGGAACGGTCCCAATAAGGTTTGTTCATTAATTATGGGGAAATAAAATGGTGTAGATTATGAAAAATTAAAATAGCAGGATTTGTCTTCAGAAAGACTTAAAATTGGTGGAAATAATATACATGTAGTTATGCATATGATAAAATAGCAGGATTTTTTACAGAAACAAACGTCGCATTTATGATTTTTTCCAAAATGAATTTTTAACATGTTAACCGTTAGATTGATATGTAGATTACTTTTTAACCATACACGTGTATGCCAACGAGCCCTGGGCGAGTGCTAGCTGAGAGAGCAAGGTAATGCGCCTGACTTTGGTATGCGCAGCTAGCTTAACACGTTTCTTTTAAATGGTTGACAAAATTAAGATATTACAAAGTTTATATTTGTTGACATACCTTTATTTCTTGTTGTTGACTTTAAAACATAAGACATGTAGAAATGACTAGCAGAAAGAAGGCAGTGATCTGTGGTGGAAAAACAAGTGTGTTTTTGAAGAAGATGGAGGAGTAGGTGAAGAATTAAAAAAAAAAAGAGTTATGTCATATGTGTATAGAATAAAGTTGTGTGAAGTGAAGTTAAAAGATGGGGCGCACATGAAACTAGCTAGGCGCCATTATACAATATATTAAAAAGGCGGGATGGTTACTGTAGCAACAGAGGGGCCGAGCACTGTAGCAGTACGCATTAAAAGTTGTACGGAACAGTTGAATGAATAGTGCACCATGTGCTGTCCCATGTTGTACTTTACTGTAGCTTTTTTTTTTTTTTTTTTTTTTTCTGAAACTGAATAATTTTTCTTAAAAAAAAAAAAAAAAAAAATTTATAAACAAATTTACACAACAAATAAACAAATAAATTCATATAAAAATTACACTTCATGCTTTATAACAAATTACACTTATACAATTATGTAGCATCAGTACTGTAGCAATTTTTTTTTTTTTTTTTTTTTTTTTTTTTTTTTTTTTTTTTTTTTTTTTTTTTTTTAACTATGAATAATTTTCCTTAAATAAAAAAAATACAAAACTTACACAAAAACATTTTATTATGCGGTTATTCATTTTTGTTTAAAAAAAAAACAAATAACAAAAACAATACAAAACAAAAATACTAAGAAAAATACAACACCATAAAAAAAAATAACAAATCTGCGGCAAAGCGCGGGCTACCCCGCTAGTTAAATTAAGGGGAAAGCATTGCTGCTGTTTGCAGCAGGTAATTATCTGCAGCAAAGCCCAAACATAAACTTGCAACTTACATTTTATACACTTATACCCTTCATCATTTTCTAATTTGCATTAATGGTCCCTCTTCATAAGCCTTTACAGCAGGTACACATCCCTGCAGCCACAGCAGGGATGATTTCCCCTTAAATTAATGCTGAGGTTCAATTTCGTAATATGAAAATAAAAATAAAAATAAAAAGGATATACAGCTAGTTTTGTTTGGTAATTGATGACGTATAGTCTATATATGGGCCACGAGCCCATATGATAAACATTACTAAGACCCAAAGCCACCATGAGTGGGCTATTATGACTTGGGCCGCATCAATAATGGGAATAGGCTCACGTAAGCCCAAACCCAAATAAACTATACACGGTATAGATAAGGATCATCTATCTACGGAATAGATATCCTTACCCGGATAAGCACCATGGGTGCGAAACGTAAGGAGCACGAACCCTACAAGGATTCTGCGCCTATATAAGGAATGACATAACTCTCATTCAAGGTACGATACACAAACCCTAACTCTTTACGAGAACCCTAAATCGATTACTTACTCTCACGCCGGAGTCTAATCGTGGGAGACAATCCCACGATAAGCCTAACGGTGTTGTTTATTTTCTTAGTGCGCAGGTTACAAGTACTAAGAAGCGAATTGGTACGAGAGCAAGAGCCCATAATCAGGAACGCCCAACTTTTGTATCAACAAGTGGCGCCATCCGTGGGACCCTACTAAGAACTAAGAACTAGAATGACAAAGAATAAGAATTCAAGCCAGCGGACTCCGCAGTCAGAAAAACGTGACCATCAGAGGAAGAATCAACAAGATTCGACCCCTAGACAGGTTGCTAGGACAATCAACGCACCTGGTCACTAAGAGGCAGGGACAACCCAACCTCTTCCAGTGGTAGAACTACCTGTAAGGACTACCCAAATCACCCCAGTGGTCCCAAGCGTTGAGGAAGTCCAGCGCACCCTCTTCACCACTCCTCATCAAACTGTACCCGCAGTGAACAACACTGTGCCACCAGACGCGCCTAACCGAGATAGGGCGCCTAATACTAAGGCAGACATTCTTGCAGCAACTGAGGACACACCCAATCTAACGTTGGGAAATTTTGTATCCCAAAATTATGAAACCTTAACCGCCCTCATGCAAGAAGAAGCAAGGAGAAGGGCAAGCACGAGCCTACAAGCTCGACTCAATTTTGGTCCTGAACTCGAACCATCACCACTGCGCCACCCACGAGGAAGACGCGCAGAACGTACCACTATCCACGATAGGCTGGGTACGACATCTGATTCACAGTACTCAGAAGACAGCGAGAGGCGCACTAATGTTCACTCCAGACTTGGCAGTCGAGGAATACAAGACCGATTAGGACCTCAACATTAGCCAAGCCAAGGATCCTCCAAACCTGGGAGTAAGAGGATTCACGACAGATTGGGGAAAAGAAGATCCCCAAGTGAAAGTCCCTCAAGCTCTTCTTCTGAAAGAAGCCGGCGCAAGCGCCGAAAAAGAGATTACCCTTCCTCCAGTGACTCCTCGGACAACGAGGATAAAGAAACAGGACACTGGAAGTCAAAAGGAAGGCGTCGCGAAGAAGAGAATGAAGATATGTCTCTTCCATGGCGTCGCCAGAAAGTTGACGTGTTTACACGACGCATCAGCGATTACTCAGACAGCAAACGCAGGCGCATGCCCACTAATGTGAAAACATATGATGGAACAGGTGATCCGGATGATCATCTAAAAGTTTTCGAATCAGCCGCCACTATCGAAAACTGGCCACAGCTTGTGTGGTGCCAAATGTTTAATTCTACGTTAGTAGGGAACGCGCGCACATGGTTTAGCAAACTCCCACGTAGGAGCATCGGGGGGTTCGAGGAATTACGGAAAGCATTCTGCCTCAACTTTACCCAGAGAAAGAAGTGCGCTAAAAACCCTGTTGAGCTAGCAAGAGTGAAACAGCGCCAAGGGGAATCAACCAGCGCTTTTATGGAACGCTTCAAGGATGTGTGCATACAAGTCAAAGCATGTCCTGAAATCCTAAAAACTTCAGGGTTCATGAATGGGATTAATAACCCAGAACTCATCCGAAAGCTAAATGACAAAGTTCCCCAGACTTTCGATGAGCTAACAAAGCGCACCAGATCCTTTATACAAGGAGAAGCAGCTGCTGCGGATAGCAAAAAGGGTTATTCGAACTATAGGCAGCAAGAGTAGCCTAGGAGACAATCCAACGATCAGAATAACAACCGCATCAGGAATTACCGCAGTGGAAGAGACAATGACAAGTATACCCCTCTCACAAAAACTCCGAGGGAAATATTTGTAACAGAAGGTGCAAACTTCCCAAAACCACCCGCCAATGCGCACCGCAGAAGAAAAGCGCATAGGGAATGGATACTGCGAGTACCATGGTCAAAAAGGCCATACAACTAACGAGTGCGTCCAACTAAGACAACTAATTGAAAAGTTAGTAAGAGAAGGCAGAATGGACCACCTTGTAAAAAACATCAAAGAGGGAAAAGATAAACAGAGGAACGGGGGTAAGAAAGAACCCCCCAAAGAAAAAGCTGATACCATATACATGATACAGTCATGGCAGCGCAAGATAAAGCAAAAAGTCAGCCAAAAATTCTCTCCAGAAAAAGAGATATCTTTCCCTATTCTAGCTGCGGACAACGCAGTTGTAGAACCTCTAACTATTGAAGTACATACGGGAGGACATGATATCCACCGCATGTACATTGACGGAGGAGCATCCTCAGACATCCTGTATGATCATTGTTTCAAAAGACTGCGACCTGAAATCCAAAGTCAATTGATACCAGCAACAACGTCATTGACTGGATTCACAGGAGAAAAGATCTGGCCCATGGGGCAGTTACGCTTGCTAGTGGTCGTAGGAGATGAACAACACTCAACCGCAACATGGATAAATTTCATGGTAATAAAGTCTCCCTCACCATACAATGGTATCATTGAGAGACCTGGAATATCATCCATGCGCGCTGTACCATCCACAGCGCACGGAATGCTTAAGTTTCCAGTGGAAGGAGGAGTTGTCACCCTCTATAACACAACAGTACCACCAAGAGAATGCAATGTAGTAACAACTGAAGTAGAGACTATTCCAGAACAGCGCACAGAAAAAACACCAAACCTAAAAGTCGCTATTCATCCCGATTACCCAGAACAACAAGTTTCGATTGGTGGATCTTTATCTGACAAAGGTAAAGCAGCCGTATGCGCACTCTTGCAGAAGAACCTGGACATCTTCGCGTGGGAACTAATACACATGACAGGAGTGCCACGCTCTATCACAGAACATAAGCTACAAATCCGACAAGGATATCCCCCAATACGACAAAAGAAGCGCGGCCAGACCCCAGATCGTGCAAAGGCTATTCTGGAAGAAGTACATAAACTCGTAGACGCAGGCATCATGTGCGAAGTGTACTACCACGACTGGCTCTCTAATCCAGTTATGGTAAAAAAAAGCGATGGCAGTTGGAGAATGTGCGTGGACTTCACGGACCTTAACAAAGCATGTCCACAGGACTGCTATCCACTGCCAGAAATAGACTGGAAGGTAGAATCCCTGTGCGGATACCCTTTCAAATGCTTCCTAGACGCGACAAAGGGTATCATCAAATTCAGATGGCAGTCGAAGATGAAGAAAAAACAGCTTTCCACACCAGTCAAGGAGTGTACTGCTACACAAAAATGCCTTTTGGCTTAAAAAATGCAGGCGCAACATACTAACGACTGGTGGACACAGCTTTCGAGAAACAAGTAGGCCGCAACTTGGAGGTCTACGTTGACGACCTTGTCATCAAAAGCCACACAGAGGATGAATTGGTGCGCGACATCGAGGAAACGTTCAGAACATTGGGACGAATAAACATGAAGTTGAATCCCAAGAAGTGTACCTTTGGCGCAACCGAAGGCATGTTCCTTGGATACTTAATAGAACCCGATGGAATCAAGCCTTGTCCAGAAAAAACAAAGGCTGTTATTGATCTCCCCTTACCGCGCACACTCAAAGAAGTCCAGTCATTGAATGGAAAGTTAGCAGGGCTAAACCGTTTCTTATCTAAATAAGCAGAAAAGTCGCTTCCTCTCTTTAAAACACTCACGAAGTGCACAAAAAAGAGAGATTTTCTCTGGATCGAAGAAGCGGAGGAAGCTTTCCAACAACTCAAACACCATCTGGCATCTCTTCCCAAACTTGTCGCACCGCGACCAGGGGAAGAGCTAATCATGTACTTATCGGCAACTCATGGAGCAGTTAGCGCAGTACTATTAACAGATAGGAACTCCGTCCAGACACCCATATACTTTGTAAGCAAAGCCCTGAAGAAGACAGAGACTAACTACAGCGCTATGGAAAAGCTGGTCTTAGCTCTAGTATTCGCAGCCAAAAGGCTGCGCAGATACTTTCAAGCGCATCCAATAGCTGTAATCACCGATCAGCCAATCAAACAAGTTATCTCTAAACCTGACGCATCAGGACGATTACAAAATGGAGTGTACTGTTAAGTGAATATAACATCTCATATAGACCGCGCACTGCAATCAAAGGACAAATCTTAGCCGATTTCATCGTGGAGAAGCCAGATACCAACAGTCCAACATCTGCAACAAAAACAGATCTACAGGAACCCTGGATTCTGTTCACAGATGGGTCTTCATGTGTAGATGGATCAGGCATCGCAATCTAAATGGGAGTACGAAACCTGGAAGCGAATGTAGATTCTCGGCTAGTCGCTAACCATGTGCTAGGCGAATATGAAGCCAAGGATGAACACATGATCCAATACCTGGAAAAGACCAAGTCCTTAATTAAAAACTTTGACAGGTTCACAATAAAACAGGTGCCCAAAGGAGATAACAGGAAGGCTGACGCGCTCAGCAAGATCGCATCCACAAGCTTCGCGCACCTCTCAAAACAGGTATTGGTGGAAACCCTAAAAAACAAGTCAATCTCGGAAATGGAGATATCCACAGTGATAGAAGAACAAGATCCTACATGGATGACACCTATCATTGAATTCATTGGCAAGGGAACTTTACCACAAGACCATAAGGACGCTCGAAGAGTCCGACGCACAGCGCAACGATTTGAACTACGAGACAATATACTCTATCAACGCTCTTTCTTACAACCCTGGCTCAGATGTGTTGGACCTCTTCAAGCAGACTACGTACTCTGAGAAATCCACGCTGGATCATGTAGCATGCACTCAGGGCCGCAATCTGTGGTGGCAAGCGCTCTAAGGTCAGGGTATTATTGGCCAACCATGCATCGCGACGCACGCGATCTGATAAAGAAATGCAGCAATTGCCAAGTACATAGGCCAATCCCGCGCCGACCACAGCAAGAGCTAACACCAATTACCTCACCATGGCCATTTTACAAATGGGGCATTGACATCGCAGGACCCTTTCCAGTAGCAGCAGGAGGAGTAAAGTTGCTCATCGTAGCCATAGACTACTTTACGAAGTGGATTGAAGCAAAGGCGGTGGTGAGCATCACAGGAAACCAAGTCAAACGCTTTGTCTGGGACAACATTGTCTGTCGCTTCGGACTACCGGGAGAGATTATATCAGACAATGGAAAACAATTCTGTGATAACCCATTCAAAGATTGGTGCGCGCAATTGAACATCACGCAACACTTCGCTTCAGTAAAACACCCACAAACCAATGGCCTAGTTGAGCGCGCAAACCGCAGTCTAGGGGAAGGAATAAAAGCGCGCCTTGACAGACACAAAGGAAGGTGGGTGGACGAGCTCTTGCATGTCTTATGGGCACATCGCACAACAATCAAAACCAGTACTGGCGACACGCCATTCTCCCTCGTCTACGGAACAGAAGCCGTCATACCAGCTGAGATAGGAATGCCAACTATACGAATAGCAGAGGTCAACGTCACAACAAATGACGAGGAGCGGCGCATAGACTTGGACTTACTGGAAGAAAGGCGTGAACGCGCAGCTATACAGGAAGCAAAGGCTAGGGCAAAAATGAAGAAGTATTACGATGCAAAGGTCAAACACACTTCATTCAGGCCAGGAGACTTTGTATACCGCGCCAACGATGCGAGCCACGCAGAAGACACAGGAAAGCTCGGACCAAAATGGGAAGGACCTTACGAGGTCACAGATGCACTCGGCAACGGTGCATACAGACTGTGCGATATGGAAGGTCATGACCTAGCGCGCACTTGGAACATCTGCAATCTTAAAAGATGTTACTTTTAGGCTACGACCATTACACAGACACCTTTGCATCCTAAGAGGTGCCCAATAAGTGTTTGTTTTTTCTTTTCTTTCCTAGGAATTGTCTTTTTACTTTTTCAAAAAACTTGCAAGTATCAATAAAATGTTATGGTTTCTAGCTAACTCCATAGCGTATTTCACTTTATTGCGTACATACTTATATATGTCAATATTGTTATCTTATATCTTTGCCTACATGGCGTGCATGCACTAATTAAGACCCACGAAGGCATAAAGGATGAGTAAACCTACTAATTCACTCGTTGAGTAAGAGGGTTGCAAACCCATCAACATTGGATCATGCATCCTTGCTAAGCGCCTTACTTTTGAGACGTCGAGGTAAGTTTTACGTGCGCATCCCACGACGGGTGCGCAAATACTAAGTACACCGTACAAGCTTAGCAAATAACGAGCCAAGACACTTGGTCAAATAATAAAACTTAGCAAATAATGCAAGTATATTTCTTAAAGTCACACACTTAACGAGCCAAGACACTTGGTCAAACAATAAAATTTAGCAAACAATGCAAGTATATTTCTTAAGTCACGCACTTAAATTAACAAAAAGGTATCTTATTCGATATTTTTACACAAAATTAGAAGGAAAGATACACTTCATAATACATATACAAAACTAGCCTACACGCTATGGCGATGGTCAGGGCTTCCATCTGGGGCAGTAGAACTCCCCGCCTCTTGAAGTTTCCTCAAAGTCAACGCATCCTTGGGAGATACGGTGGGAACACTCACAGGAACCCCATCAGACCTGGGGATGTGTGCAGCGCCCACACCGCACAACACTGCTTTGCCCTGAATGCCTTTCTTCTGGGCAGCCCTCTGCGCATGACGCTCTAGAACTTCCTTCAAGGAAATTTCCTTCTCAAGGGCAAATGGGTTGAGCATGTGGCGAGGCTGCGCAAATACGGGAATCTGCAGCTGCGATTCATCCGGCTTCAGAAAGTAGTCCGGTTGCGCCTCTGAATCCTCCAAAAGGTGGCGCTCCAAGGTCAACCCCGCCATAATCACATTTATGGGGTTGTCCCGATCACGCTCCAATCGCGCAATGTGGGGCAACTCAAGGACTTTCATCCCCTCTATCGCCTGCATCAATTCATCATATGCAACCGCGTTGTAACCAGGTACCTCTGCCAGGTCCTTGCTTAAAAGCTTGGCTTCATGGAGATCCTCCATAGCCTGCGACTTCCCGCGCGCCACCGCATAGTGAACCACCTTCCTAAAGGCGTCCAACACCTCTCGGGACTCAAGAGTGCCCATAGCTACCAGGCGCAACCCGTGACTAATCAACCACCTACATAAACAAAGACAATTTGTGTTAAGGGAAAGCATAACAACAAAATATTATGAAGAAGACGATTAAAAAAGGAAGTACATGCGCTCAGCAATGGTTGACATCAATATGAGGATATAACTCCTAATCATACTCGATGCTCAGGCTGCGCAGCTTGTTCTCTTGAGCCTGGATGATCTTCTCCATATTCTCCTTAAACTTGGTGATACTAGCATAGTGCTCCACCTTCTTCTCCTCCAAAAACCTCACAGCCCAAGTCATGTCAGACTTATAATGATGAAGCTGCCCGCGCGCCTCCTGCACCTCTGCCAGTGCGGACAACTTCTCATGGGTGACCTTCTCAGTGTACACCCTGGAGGACTCCAACTCCGCCTGCGCTTCCGCCAGCTGTGCACGGAGCCTAGCTATCTCCTCATCCTTCTGTGCAAGAGTACTGCTCTCCCCGACATACCTCTTCTTCAACTGAGCCACCAACTCAGCCTGACGCGCAGCAGTCACAGCCAACTCATCTATCAACCGCTGCGCCTCTACACCCTCATCAACCTTGGCTTTCCCCTCCTTGTTTTCATTCTGCGGAGAGGAAACCACATCCACGAACGCTTCATCATTCTTCGTGGCATCATCCCTATAATACATGATGAAGATAGTTAGTACCTATTGCGACAAGTAATATACAAGAAACAGAATAGAGACGCAGATACTTACAGAAATGGAGAGGCTTCTGTAGCCTTCTTATCCGCACCAGTAGCGGATGTCTCCTCCTCTGCAGACGACTCCGCATCCCCAATAAGGTAGCGTCGTCTCTTCTTAGTGCCACTGCTCCCAGCCTCCCCTTTGCGCTTAATATTCTGCGCCACCTCCTCCTTCAGCACCTCCTCAGGCTTTAGGATTTCTATGCTGTTAGATGATTCAGCGCGTGCCTCCTCCTCTTGCGCCATCTCCACATCTGGCGCCACGCTCTGAACGGGCGTTACTTGGAGTGGTGACGTATTTTCAGGGACAACCTCTGGCAGCACTGTCAAATGACCTTCGGTCGCCTCCAGTAGTGGCTGCTCACCCTCCCTCAGAGGGCGCACTCCCACCGTTACCTGCTTTGGCTTCTCCAGCTTAACAACGGCGAACAGATCCATCTCTGCGCACATAAACAAACAACAAAGAAGAAAGGATTAGTTATTAAAGATGCGCATATAAAAGGACTTACATATTAGAAGTAGAAGGGACGAACACCCACCCCGGCCTTCCTCATCTATAGAGGTTGGCACCTCGTCAGCAGCGCCGAAGTAATTGCGACTCAACCCCATGTGCACCAAAAACTCGTCCGGATAAGGGTTAATGGGTATGCGGTTGGCATCAAGAGTCTGCGCATCAGTCAGCCTATAGGAACCGGGTGCGGGGCGCCCATCCCTTGGCAAAGTATCCTGAGTATAAAACTCAAAGGACGATGGAAAAACTACATCATCAACCCAGAAAAAATGTTCCCTCCAATGTCTAAGGGAGTCTACCTTCTCAGTGTAACACTGAAGCGCCCCCGGGCACTTCGCGAAAGACACCTATCCATTTGACCACGTTGTGTGGTAGAAGGCACGAAACAAAGCTATGGTCGGCTCTATCGCAAGTAAACGGCAGTTTACTTCAAAATTCGACACCTTAGCCGCACCTATATAGTGCAGCTGTGAGATGTGGAGGCGATAGTGGTTGAGAAAATCGCTCAGAAAGATAGATACCGGTACGCGGTAATTCGCGTACTCGAAGAAGCGCGTGTATAATCCTATTTTCCCTTCGGGGAAATCGGCTATACACGCGTCAACATCTGGAGCCTCTGGACGCACATCCAGAGGAATGAAGTAGTCAGATGTAAACTGAGTAACATCGTTCTCCGTCATCGCAGAGCGAAAGTCCTCTAACTGCGCAACCATTTTCATTAACTGACTGAGACACGCACAAAAAAATTACCTAATGAAACGAGTACTTTCTTTGCAAAAATACGCTTTTAAAACAGTGAGCAAGGGTGAGTGTGTGTTTTTACTGTGTGTTTTTGTAAAAATGAGGGCGGTGACTATTATATAGGGAGTAACAAACCCTAGATGATGTCCACGTGGATCCCACTCACAAAAACGTGTGGCTAGAACCGAAACGGTACATGCACTTTTTCCCGACTTACGAGGGACACGTGGACACAACCCCCGATTTTCGAGGTATTTCTTTGAAATATCTATGTCTAGGTGCATTGCACTCCAAAATGGGCGGCAATACTTCAATGTTCTCCCGCCACGCTTACCGCTGCTAAGATTAGTCTAGCATCCGCGGCTACGAGCCGCGCACACTAGACTGGGGGGACATGATGACGTATAGTCTATATATGGGCCACGAGCCCATATGATAAACATTACTAAGGCCCAAAGCCACCATGAGTGGGCTATTATGACTTAGGCCGCATCAATAATGGGAATAGGCTCACGTAAGCCCAAACCCAAATAAACTATACACGGTATAGATAAGGATCATCTATCTATGGAATAGATATCCTTACCCGGATAAGCACCATGGGTGCGAAACGTAAGGAGCACGAACCCTACAAGGATTTTGCGCCTATATAAGGAATGACATAACTCTCATTCAAGGTACGATACACAAACCCTAACTCTTTACGAGAACCCTAAATCGATTACTTACTCTCACGCCGGAGTCTAATCGTGGGAGACAATCCCACGATAAGCCTAACGGTGTTGTTTATTTTCTTAGTGCGCAGGTTACAAGTACTAAGAAGCGAATTGGTACGAGAGCTAGAGCCCATAATCAGGAACGCCCAACTTTTGTATCAACAGTAATTACCATTTGTATCTCTACTACAGTATTTTATTATAGAGGAATGACTTTCTAAAAATAGATTACCTTTTTTAAGTCATTTCCAAATATTTCAAAAAATTGTGAAGGGAAACATTGGGTTGGCGGGAAAACTTTTCATACACTGTTCCATCCCAAAGTTTTTATTGGTAAAGGGTTACCCCAGTAAATAATATTAAAACCGAAAAAATTAAGTACAAATGGAATATGGCTGAGATACCATATTTACCTCAATCTAAACAGCTTGATAAACATCTAAAACTAGTCCTTATGACATGCCATAAGCACTTACAACTCTAAGAAAAACTGATGCACCTAAACCAAACAATCAATGGAACCAAGTTAACCAGCAAAGTTTTATCCCAAAGTTGTTCCCTCTGTAGGAAAATACAAGTTTTACCCAGAAACAAATCTTGAATCTCAATTCAAGAAACAACTTTATTAATCAATCAAAATCACAAGATCAGTAAGAAACTGATCTTAATCAATCTCAATACTAGAACCAAACAATCAAGAATCACTTCACAACCCTATCCAATGCTACTCAGGTGATAGGCTATTGACTAATTATCAATAGTGCTATTACAATATCCTCACAACCACTCAAGAAAGATGAACAACATATTTTGATTGATGTAAACTATAAGAGAACAATAAGAGATAAATCGGCTGAATGAATGATCTCAAAACCCTAGCAGATGAATGAGCCTTTATAGCCTTGACCAAGAAACTTTAGCTGCTTGTCAACTTGAGTCCTTCAATCTTTATCATCATGCTAAATCCAGCCAAACTTAAACTCCCTTTATATCTGAAATATAAAAATGACAACATTAGTCCCTATACATTATATGTTCCAGGTTGAGTTATTTTTCAACATCCCCCCTTAATTCAAGCCTGGAACACATCAAACATTCCAAGCTTAGAAACAAGCTTTTCATGTTGAAGCCTGTCCAGCCCTTTAGTAAATATATCAGCTGTTTGATCAGCTGATTGAACCTTTTTTGTTTTAATAACCCCAGCTAAAATTTTATCCCTCACAAAATGTAAGTCAATCTCTAAGTGCTTGGTTCTTTCATGAAAAACAGGATTAGCAGCAATCTTAATTGCAGCCTGACTATCACAATATAGACTGATAGGTAAGAAATGTTCCCAGTTTAGATCTTTCAAAATTTTTAAGATCCAAACAATTTGTGAAGTAGCAGAGGCCATGGCTCTATACTCAGCCTCTGCACTAGACTTAGAAAGGGTATTTTGTTTTTTGCTTTTCCATGAAACAAGTGAACCATTTAAGAAAACACAGAATCCTGTAACAGACCTCCTAGTTACCACACACTTTGCCCAGTCTGCATCCACATAATTCTCAAGAGATTCAAAAGAGTTTTTGACAATGTGTATTCCTCTACCAGGTGAACCTTTAAGATATCTTAACACTTTGAGAGCAATTTTAAGATGAGACTTGAGTGGTTTATGCATGAACTGACTCAAACAATGTACAACATAAGAAATATCTGGCCTAGTGTGTGTGAGGTAAATTAGCTTTCCCACTAACTTTTGATACTCAGTTATATTATCTAAAACAGGATCATTAATAGTTGGTTCATTAGAAATAACAAGACTTTGTTCTAAAGGAAAAGCAGATGGTTTACATGCCAGCAAGCCAAATTCAGATAAAAGATCTAAACAATATTTCCTTTGTGTTAAGCAAAGACCTTTATCTGTTTCTACAACTTCAATTCCCAAAAAATACTTAAGTTTTCCTAGATCTTTAATCTGAAATTTAGACTTAAGAAAAACTTTGAACTTTTCAATCTCAGCTAAGTTATTACCAGTAACAATTATATCATCAACATACACAAGTAAAGCAACAATATTACCTGAATCATTTTTTATAAACAAGGAATAATCACTCTTACTCTGCATGAATCCATTTTCAAGTAAAGCACTGGTCAACTTAGCATTCCATTGTCTAGGTGCTTGTTTCAACCCATATAAAGACTTTTTGAGTCTGCATACTCTTTTATCATTGACATTAAAGACACCCTAAGGTAAAGACATATAAACAGTTTCATCAAGATCACTATATAAAAAAGCATTATTAATGTCAAGTTGAAAGAGAGGCCAATTCTGTTGCACAACAAGATTAATAAGACATCTAACAGTCACAATTTTAACAACTGGTGAAAAGGTTTCATCAAAGTCAATGCCTTCTTTCTGGTTAAATTTAACACCCCCATTTTATGAACGCAGCGGAATACAACATGGGGTGCTATTTGGTCAAATAGTACAAGCAATGTTGCAAAAATCGGCCGAATCGGCCGATTAATCGCCGATTAATCGCTAATCGGTGATCCACCTTGTCGATTTTCGAAAATCGGTGAAAAAATCGGCCTAGGCAAAAAAATCAGAAAAAATCGGTCAAAAATCGGCCGAATCGGTCAAAAATTGGCCGAATCGGCCAAAAATCGGTCGAATCGGCCGAATCGGTCAATTTAAAAAAAATAGAAATTTAGCCATTTTACTTAATTTGGGGATCGTTTATTTCACTTATAACGTACAATGGGCCTCATAATCAGAATTGAAGCCTTTTATTGAGGTTTGTAAACATAGAAGGCTTGGAATCAGTTAAGATCTTTAGTTTGCTCTCTAGAAATTCCCAAAACATGCAGGAAATGCCAAACCGATTAATCACCGATTAATCACTGCCTTGACCGATTACAGGCTGCAGGGTGGTCGACCGCCCGACTACCGATTCACGATTTTTGCAACATTGAGTACAAGTATAGTAAACAACTTTAAAACAAAGTCATTTTTAAAACCTCACATTCGATAATTTATCAGAGTTAACAAGGTCCCAAATGTTTTTAACATAGTTAAAAGATACATAAGTTTTGAAAGTTTAGAACATTATCGAATGAAAACTTTTATTTAAACATGAGCCATCATGTAGATATCCATTTCTTGCGCCGCCCATCCAAGCCGAAAGTCACTTACGGACCTGAGATAAAACATGCTAAAAGTCAACACAAAGGTTGAGTGAATTCATAGAGTTTAATAAGTAATCAATTGAATACAAGATAAATCAGTTTAAAATACGATGGGCTACGTTGTTATACGCCCATAATTAAGTTGACATGTAACAAATACAAGTCGGGAAATAAATTTGATTTACAGCATTGAGCTCACGAAACCGAACCTTGACTATGTCTAAATGATGCCCCGCACAAGGGTAATCTTGCTAATTACCCACAATTCTCAATATTATATGTCCGTTTGACCCACAGTTGTCAAATGAGCGCTACTCATCCGGACAGGCTTGTCAAGGCAAATATATATATTTATAATACTAGCGTTCACACAAAATTAACGGTTCATGATGGGGACTTAAGCAAGAATACTCAATGTCAGATGTCCATAAATCATATAATCAGGTTTAGCATACCAAAAGATACTTGTATTCAATTTGTAAAACTAGCATGTATCCCCCTCGCGAGGTTTATAAAACATTTAAATGAGTAAAGGCGAGGCTATGAACTCACCGTGAACAAAGGAGGTAATATGAAATGAGCAAGTGATGAAAAGTAGCCGCAAAGCTTCTACGATGAACCTAAATAGATATACGCTTGTCTTAGGTTTTTGAAAATAAACATTGATGCAACTTTGCTATATATATAAATTATTATCTTACTTACGCTTGGTACATAATTCCCTAGTATATCACAAGTTTTAGTTCGGTATTTTAAAAGTTATTTATATGTATGAACTTTATGTCTTATGAAGTTTTAAAGAAATTTTTCTTATGTTTGTCTCTAAGTCCCACTAGATATATAAAGATTTTAAATATATCAAGTGTTTGATAATAAAGTTTGAAGGATATAAGTACATGAGTTTGTAAATCCTTTTTATACTTTTAAGGTCAAGGCTGTCAAAAATTTTATAACTTGTACATCTTAGAAAATCCGTTACTATTAAACCGTATGTCAAAAAATTAAGTTTCTTATATCCCCGGAAAGGTATTTGTCTGTACTAATAAGTTTTGTGGGTCCCACTAGACCAAAAATTACTTAACAGTAGAAAAATAATCCATTTACCCATAGTATTCAGCCCAACAGTTTTCAATATCACAACAGTCCCACGAAAAATGCGATATCTAGAGTTCTACAAGTCCAATTAATTCCCCGTTTGCGGCCATGTTTAAGTTAAGATGTTACCTATATTTCATAAAACTGGGCCAAGTAGTGAAAATGAACATATCACTGAGATTTTTACCATTTAAATCTGTAACTCAGAATCTGGCATGTTTCACGAAAATATTTCTAGTTTAATCATCGTAATGAGTTATTCGATGAAATACCCGTCAAAATGACCACAAGACATACGGATACAACTATATATTTTTAGTTTATGTCCAAAGTTCACTGATAAAATCAGTTTATTACGTTTTTACCCCTGATTCAGAATCACAGTTGCATGTCTAGTCCTTTAGGGTTTTTATTGTTTTCTAAGCTATGTACCAAGCTTAACCAAGCATAATAACTTATATAATATTTAAATACATCAAGATTTATAAAATTTACAGAAGTGAAAAATAAAAATAAAATGAAAAGTTAGTGAGGAGTTTCTTACAAAAGTGATGAACAAGCAAAAATTACAAGAACAAGGATCAAGGAACCATCAAAGTCACCAACAAGTAACCCTTGCACCCTTTCTTCAACACTTTTACCCAAGACTTATACCCTTGATTTACCCTTGAAAATATCTTAAAATCACAGCCCCTAAACCATCTTGATCAAAACTTAGAACAACTTCCCAAAGAAATCAAGAAATGATGAGATTTGATGATGTTTTGAGTGTAATAAACCAAGAACAAGACTAGGCCTTCAATATCTTTAATCCAAGATCAATATATTAGTAAAATGATTGATGAAATATCTTTATTTTTACTGTTTTGGGTCGTTGGTGTCAAGAGAAGGAGAGATAAGTTAGTGGTGATGGTGATATAAACAAGAAAAATGAGGATTTGTGTGTATTATATAGTATGTATGCATGCAAAAAGGGTCTAACCAAGTGTCAAGGTAAGACACCCCACAAATACACATGTATTGGCTATTTTATTTCGTGGTTTTGGTGGGTGGGGGGTTGAGTGGGTTTATTTTGTATAAAAACTTGAGCTACGAAGTGTAGTTTGATCCCGGTAATTGAAAACGTGTAGTTTTTAAGACGCGAAACGTAAAAACAGTAAGTAATAAAATGTGAAACTTATAAAAATGATAAAACTTGTTATCATATCATATTAGACTATTTTAGAGGTGTTGAGGTTGACGGAGGGTTTAAATGTTGTTAAAACTTTAACCATGAGTCGAAAACACGTTTGGTGACACCGGTTCTTGATAAAAGCGACGTAAGCTATAAAAATGACACGACAAGTATAAAACTCATTTGTAAGCATGAAATAGTATAAAAATTCATAAAATATGTAAATTATCATAGTCTAGGGTTGGTTCACTTTGTTAAAACCTTAAAACATAAATTTAAATAAATCGCATAAAACGTAAAAGGTGCAAGGTTTACGTAAAAATGGAAAAAGTGAAAAGTGACTTTTAAAATAGGATTGTAAGGAAACAAAAATGCATAGAAAGTGTAGAGTGGGTATAGTATAGTCGCGGTTGAATGAATTGGACGTGTTATGACGTACGCGGATAACTTCCGACGAAGTTAATTATTTAAAAATAAAATAGTTAGATAATAAACTATTAAAATAAATGACATGAAATTTTAGAAATGTCACAGGACATACCCCTTAAGAGAGCGACGTCCCGGCGCTCAACTCGCTTAATCACTGAATGGTTCACTTGCGAAAAGATGAGGATACTTGTTAGGAATGAAGTCTAGAATAGCTAATGATGAGGTTCGAGTCTCGTCGTCCAGAAATACGGTGCGGAGTAAGGTTGACTATATGTGATAAAGATAGAGTGAGGATTTGTTTAGTTGTTTTGCTCGATCGTATGAATATCGCTGAATTGTTATGCTCACATAAAAATTTTGTGATTCTCGAAGATCAAGTAGAAGATCAATTAGACATAATCCACATATAACTATTCTCAGTATTTGAAAAATCTAAGTCGAACATAGGTAGTCAGACTATGTTCCACTGTCCCAAGGTTAAATATAGGTGACTAGACTATAGTTAACCGAGGTTCGATAAAATTTTCAAATACTTAACTTAGTTATACTCGTGATATGTCCATTGTTGGAAAAGCTTGGAGTTTTCATAAGTATCTTATATACAAAGAGTGATATAAGTTTGTACATACGAAAGAATCAATCATAAGTAAGTAGTATGAGTGTATAACATGAGCGAATAAGGCAAATATGCGTAGAAAAAGAAGTTTTAAGCAGTTCAAAAATAGCTCACACCGGGCCAGAATCACAGACCTTTAACAATGAAGGATTCAGAAGAGAGCTTGATGAATGTAGAGAAAGTTGTTGAACTTCAGCTTTTGTATGATGAATCCATTTATAAGAATTATTGGAGAATGACGAATAATAAAATAATAGCAAAATAGTTCATGAGGCAATAATAAATCAACGGTTTTAGTTAATAAAACATGGTCGAGTAATTCATAAGATAATAACAAAATCATTTATAAGGTGGTGAAAATTTTGGTAACGATTTCTAAGATAACAAAATAGTTTATTCAAAACTAGTCCAAACAGTTTATTTGATAGTAGTACATCAGTGGATAAGTTTATAAGATGGTGGTAAAGTAGTTTGTAAGAGAGTGGCAAGGAGTGTATTAATATTGTAGTGAAAATGGTTTAGAAGATAGTAGTAAAATAGTTTTACAAGGTAATTGACCAAATGATTTGTAAAAAGGTGACAAAAGTAAATTTTGAACTAGTTAGAGCAGTTTATAAAATAGTAGTGAATAAGGTTATTAGTTTATGAGGTAATAATGGGGTAATTCTTTGGGGAATAGTAAATCCATTTTTAATATAATAAAAGATAGTTTATATGACAATAAAGGAGTTGTTTACAACATGGTAGTGAAATTTCCAACGTAAATAAATAGAATGTGACGGGTTTTAGATAAAATACCGTTGTGTAAGGTCATGAAAAGATTTTTAAAGCTCATAGCATTACTCACGATTTTTGAGAAAATAAATGAGACCACAATGTATGAGAAAGTTTTAGGGGATCATCAAAATAAATAGATACGTATTTAATAGTTTAGTAATCTTGGTGAAATAGGTACATAATTGAGAGAAATAAGGTTTGACAGGATGTTTTGTAGGTTGAGTAAAAAGGGGGTAAGAGTTGGTAAAGCATTTAGAAAAATAACCTTTATACAAATAAGAAGTAGTGCTATGGTAAATAGATATAAGTAGTCGAGAGAAAATCGGGTATATATAAATAGTCTTTAGAAAAATAGTATCAATAGCGATGCTTCAGAAGATAAACTGAAATACTTAGAAAATATAAGTGCACAGGGAGTAAGACAACCAATAGATTGATAAATTGTAACAAGTTTCGATGCTATATGAAATGATATAGCATACAATGATGAAAGAGTTTAGAGACAATTGTAATCACATACAATGTTTGATAAATAAGAGAGACCATTGTAATCGCATACAATGTCTATAAGATTTTAGTATTCACTTGGAGAAACCTTTTATAGAAATATATTGATGTTTCAAGAAAAGCAAGATGGTCGAGAAATATAACAAGTGCAAGTGATAATATTTATTATGTGCATACGTATAACGATGGTGCAATCAAAGAGATGTGTATAAATTTCTGGATGGAAGTTTATAATGCTCATGAATAGCATACAATACAACAAGGAATTTTGTGCATAAAGTGCATATATAAGGAGTGATATTTCGCGGATTATCGGACAAGATAGGAAATAATTATAGTGCTTATAATTATTTTTAATATAGCATGATTAAGATATATATACGAGGGAGAAATAGGAAGCTCAGGAGTAGGTGCGCATGGATATCGGACAAGATGATGGAAGCTCATGATTTTGAAAAATAAATGATTATAGTCTAGGTTTTTAAAAACAAAAAGACCTAGTTCACTATAATTTGTGCTCTGGTACCATTCTTTAACACCCCCATTTTATGAACGCAGCGGAATACAACATGGGGTGCTATTTGGTCAAATAGTACAAGTATAGTAAACAACTTTAAAACAAAGTCATTTTTAAAACCTCACATTCGATAATTTATCAGAGTTAACAAGGTCCCAAATGTTTTTAACATAGTTAAAAGATACATAAGTTTTGAAAGTTTAGAACATTATCGAATGAAAACTTTTATTTAAACATGAGCCATCATGTAGATATCCATTTCTTGCGCCACCCATCCAAGCCGAAAGTCACTTACGGACCTGAGATAAAACATGCTAAAAGTCAACACAAAGGTTGAGTGAATTCATAGAGTTTAATAAGTAATCAGTTGAATACAAGATAAATCAGTTTAAAATACGATGGGCTACGTTGTTATACGCGCATAATTAAGTTGACAATGAACAAATACAAGTCGGGAAATAAATTTGATTTACAGCATTGAGCTCACGAAACCGAACCTTGACTATGTCTAAATGATGCCCCGCACAAGGGTAATCTTGCCAATTACCCTAAATTCTCAATATTATATGTCCGGTTGACCCACAGTTGTCAAATGAGCGCTACTCACCCGGACAGGCTTGTCAAGCCAAATATGCATATTTATAATACTAGCGTTCACACAAAATTAACGGTTCATGATGGGGACTTAAGCAAGAATACTCAATGTCAGATGTCCATAAATCATATAATCAGGTTTAGCATACCAAAAGCTACTTGTATTCAATTTGCAAAACTAGCATGTATCCCCCTCGCGAGATTTATAAAACATTTAAATGAGTAAAGGCGAGGCTATGAACTCACCGTGAACAAAGGAGGTAATATGAAACGAGCAAGTGATGAAAAGTAGCCGCAAAGCTTCTACGATGAACCTAAATAGATATACGCTTGTCTTAGGTTTTTGAAAATAAACATTGATGCAACTTTGCTATATATATAAATTATTATCTTACTTACGCTTGGTACATAATTCCCTAGTATATCACAAGTTTTAGTTCGGTATTTTAAAAGTTATTTATATGTATGAACTTTATATCTTATGAAGTTTTAAAGAAATTTTTCTTATGTTTGGCTCTAAGTCCCACTAGATATATAAAGATTTTAAATATATCAAGTGTTTGATAATAAAGTTTGAAGGATATAAGTACATGAGTTTGTAAATCCTTTTTATACTTTTAAGGTCAAGGCTGTCAAAAATTTTATAACTTGTACATCTTAGAAAATCCGTTACTATTAAACCGTATGTCGAAAAATTAAGTTTCTTATATCCCGGGAAAGGTATTTGTCTGTACTAATAAGTTTTGTGGGTACCACTAGACCAAAAATTACTTAACAGTAGAAAAATAATCCATTTACCCATAGTATTCAGCCCAACAGTTTTCAATATCACAACAGTCCCACGAAAAATGCGATATCTAGAGTTCTACAAGTCCAATTAATTCCCCGTTTGCGGCCATGTTTAAGTTAAGATGTTACCTATATTTCATAAAACTGGGCCAAGTAGTGAAAATGAACATATCACTGAGATTTTTACCATTTAAATCTGTAACTCAGAATCTGGCATGTTTCACGAAAATATTTCTAGTTTAATCATCGTAATGAGTTATTCGATGAAATACCCGTCAAAATGACCACAAGACATACGGATACAACTATATATTTTTAGTTTATGTCCAAAGTTCACTGATAAAATTAGTTTATTATGTTTTTACCCCTGATTCAGAATCACAGTTGCATGTCTAGTCCTTTAGGGTTTTTATTGTTTTCTAAGCTATGTACCAAGCTTAACCAAGCATAATAACTTATATAATATTTAAATACATCAAGATTTATAAAATTTACAGAAGTGAAAAATAAAAATAAAATGAAAAGTTAGTGAGGAGTTTCTTACAAAAGTGATGAACAAGCAAAAATTACAAGAACAAGGATCAAGGAACCATCAAAGTCACCAACAAGTAACCCTTGCACCCTTTCTTCAACACTTTTACCCAAGACTTATACCCTTGATTTACCCTTGAAAATATCTTAAAATCACAGCCCCTAAACCATCTTGATCAAAACTTGAAACAACTTCCCAAAGAAATCAAGGAATGATGAGATTTGATGATGTTTTGAGTGTAATAAACCAAGAACAAGACTAGGCCTTCAATATCTTTAATCCAAGATCAATATATTAGGAAAATGATTGATGAAATATCTTTATTTTTACTGTTTTGGGTCGTTGGTGTCAAGAGAAGGAGAGATAAGTTAGTGGTGATGGTGATATAAACAAGAAAAATGAGGATTTGTGTGTATTATATAGTATGTATGCATGCAAAAAGGGTCTAACCAAGTGTCAAGGTAAGACACCCCACAAATACACATGTATTGGCTATTTTATTTCGTGGTTTTGGTGGGTGGGGGGTTGAGTGGGTTTATTTTGTATAAAAACTTGAGCTACGAAGTGTAGTTTGATCCCGGTAATTGAAAACGTGTAGTTTTTAAGACGCGAAACGTAAAAACAGTAAGTAATAAAATGTGAAACTTATAAAAATGATAAAACTTGTTATCATATCATATTAGACTATTTTAGAGGTGTTGAGGTTGATGGAGGGTTTAAATGTTGTTAAAACTTTAACCGTGAGTTGAAAACACGTTTGGTGACACCGGCTCTTGATAAAAGCGACGTAAGCTATAAAAATGACACGACAAGTATAAAACTCATTTGTAAGCATGAAATAGTATAAAAATTCATAAAATATGTAAATTATTATAGTCTAGGGTTGGTTCACTTTGTTAAAACCTTAAAACATAAATTTAAATAAATCGCATAAAACGTAAAAGGTGCAAGGTTTACGTAAAAATGGAAAAAGTGAAAAGTGACTTTTAAAATAGGATTGTAAGGAAACAAAAATGCATAGAAAGTGTAGAGTGGGTATAGTATAGTCGCGGTTGAATGAATTGGACGTGTTATGACGTACGCGGATAACTTCCGACGAAGTTAATTATTTAAAAATAAAATAGTTAGATAATAAACTATTAAAATAAATGACATGAAATTTTAGAAATGTCACATTAAAGCCCTTAGCAACTAATCTAGCTTTGTATCTATCAACTTCACCATTAGACTTGAATTTTATTTTAAACACCCACTTGCAACCTATAGCTTTTCTACCAACAGGTAAATCAACAATTTCAAAAGTGTCATTCCTATACAAGGCTTCCATTTCACTATTAATAGCATCTAACCAATGCTGATACATACAAGCCTCCCAATAATTTTTTGGTTCAAAACTCTTGTTTAATTCCACAACAAAACAAAGAGTATCATTTTTAAGTTTAGCATAAGTAACAAATTTCTCAAGACCAAATTTGACTTTTGAGTCAACAATCTATTCATTATATTTGTTTGGAAATACAGATGTTCTATCAGATCTTCTTAAAGAAGGCTGATCACTATTAAAAGGCAGGTCTGCTACTTGTTCAGGTAAGGAACTGTTTACGCCCTCAGAACTGCTCACATCAAGAGGAGTTGCAACCATCTCACTTGTACTGGTAACCTCATTGGAACCATCAGAGTGCCCCAAATCACTCTGTTGATGGTCAATTGTTGGGCTGCCAAGATGCAAGGAGTAGCTGCCCTCACTCTCATGATGATCATTATGAGTATTATCATCATTGGGTGTGTCAGGATTATCACAAGCTACTTCATCAAAGAAGTTAACATGATTCAAATCCTGACTGAGTGGGTCAGGAGCAGCAGAAGAGTTTTTAATCTTGAAAGGAAAAACATTTTCAAAAAATCTTACATCTCTAGAAAAAATAAACTGTTTCCTTTCAAGACTATAAAGCTTATAACCTTTTTGAAAGTTGGAATAACCAACTAAAACACATTTTTCAGCTCTACTACTAAACTTATCACTACTGTTAAGAATAGTAGCAAAGCAAAGACATCCAAAAGTTCTTAAGTGACTAAGTTCAGGTTTTCTATTAAAAACAAGATTAAAGGGAGACAATCCATTCAGCACTGAAGATGGCAATCTGTTAATCAAATAAGTGGCAGTTAGAACACATTCAGACCACAAATACAAAGGCAATCCCCCCTGAAACATAAGGGATCTAGCAACATTAAGAAGATGCCTATGTTTCCTTTCAACAACCCCATTCTGTTGAGGTGTGTAAGTACAAGATGTTTGATGAATAATGCCATGTTTCTCACAAAAACCATTAAATTGAGTATTAACAAATTCTGTGCCATTATCACTCCTAAAAATTTTAACACATTTTTCAAACTGTGTTTTAATCAGATTATAAAAAACTTGAATGTAATCAAACACCTCTTGCTTACTCTTAAGTAAATAAACCCAAACAACCCTGGTGAAATCATCAACAATGGTTAAAAAGCTTTACTTTTTATTCTATAAGGACCCCAAAGATCTAGATGAACTAAATCACCTAAAGCCAAGGTTTTATGATCACTTAAAGGAAAAGGCTCTCTGGTTTGTTTTACCTTTTGACAAATGTCACAAGGCTCAAGTGCAGTATTATTATCAAAATTGATTTCACCCTGTAGCACTGTCAAAACTTGATCAGAGGGATGACCAAGTCTGGAATGCCATATTTCTTTAGTCAAATTACAAACAGTCCTAGAATTCTCAAATCCTAGGTCAATACCTTGATTTCCATCAAAGTAATAAAGTCCATCTTTCTGTCTACCAATCCCCAGCACATTCATTCCCCTCAAATCCTGATGTAATACATAACATTGTGACTCATCAAAAGCAACAACAAATTTGCTGTCTCTAGCCACTTTATGAACAGACATCAAGCTAACACAATACTCACGTACAACAAGCACATCATATAGAGTTAAATGTTTGGTTAAAATCATATTTCCAACTTTGGTAATTAAAGCTTCAGTCCCATTGGGATGTGAAACTTTAATTCCAAGTTTGGAAATATCAATGACATTAACCAAATATTTGTCTGTATATGTTAGATGCTGATTTGCACCTGAATCAACAATAATTCTAGCCGCAACAAGTGCAGATCTAAACTTACTGTTATTACAAAAGAACCTTTTAAAATGTTGATTAAAAAACTTGCTATTATTCAAAACAATACCTGCCATATTGGCATGTACAGTTTTTCCATTCCCATCAACATTACCAGAATTTTCCTTAATCAATGAAATCAATTTTGAAATCTGTTCATCAGAAAAAGTAGAGGTGGAACTAGAACCAACAGAGTTGTTATTAGTAAACCTTCCATTAAAACTATGTGTACCCTGATTATTATTATTAGTATTCCTCTTATTTTTTCCAAACTCAGCAGGATAACCAATGAGCTTAAAACATCTATCAGCAGTATGTCCATTGAAACCACAATGTTCACAAACAAAGGTAGGACCACCAGCAGTCCTCCTATTACTATTAGGTCTAGTAGTGTTATTAGGCCTTGAGGAATTAGCAGAGGTTGGGGGCCTCTGAGAATTACCTCTATTGAGCACACTGGAGTTAAACACAGTTGACTGAGACCTTTGAGAGGTACCAGTAACTGAACCAGTGACCACAGATCTGTGAGACTCCTCACTAGAAATGATGGCAAAAGCCCCTTTAACATCAGGAAGAGGGTCTCTAGACAGAATATTGGACCTAATTTGCATATAAGAATCATCTAAACCCATTAAAAATTGCATAAGTTTCATTAACTGATTATGTTTCTTAAAATCCTCAGCAGCATGATAAGTGCACTTAGGAAATTGTATTAAAGCATCAAATTGTTTCCACAATGTACTCAACTTATTAAAATACTCAGCAATAGAACAACCATTTTGAAACAAGGAGTTGATTTTATGGTGCAAATTAAAAGTAACAGAACCATCAACTCTATCAAAAGTTTCCTTCAATGCAGTCCACACATCAGAAGCTCTTTTTGAAAAAATTTGCCCAAGAAATAATTCTTCTGATATGGAATTTAAAATCCATCCCAAAACAACAGCATTCACCCTGTCCCATTGTCTACCTAGGACTTCATCAGTATTAGATCTTCTACAAGACCCATCAATAAATCCAGTTTTATTTTTCCCTTCTAAAGCCAACAACATAGCACAAGACCACACATTATAGTTCTCAGTACCTTTAAGTTTTATAGATACAACAGTAAGGGTGGCAGAATCATTAGGGTGTAAATGAAGAGGGTGGCTAAGATCAAGTTTATTAATTAAAGTAACTTGAACATCATCATCAGTTCCATGCTCAGACACATGTGGAGTATCACCATGAACAGACATAATGCAAAATTAAACAAACACACAAGAAAAGGAAAAAAGGTAGTTCCCAGGCTTCCTTGCCACTCAAGGTGGTAGCTCAAGGGCTAAACACACAAGCAATCACAGAATAATACAAAAATAATAAGACAACAGGTGCCAAGTAAGCACAACCAACACCAAAACACAATAATCTCAACTTCAACAACCCAGATCCTACTCCCCGTCAATCTAAACAAGAAAGTAAAAAATAGAATTAAAGAAGAGAGCGTGAGAGGTGTTACAGTGCACGCAAGATACCAATAAGCAGCGGAAAACGAACCCAGGTTATGATCTTGATTCACTTAGTCCAGAATCACAACCCACACGATCTAAATCAGCCCAGAATCACCAGCAACCAAACCCTAATTAACAAGAATTAGGGAAAACCAGCAAACCAACTCCAAAATTTGCCAAACTAACCGGAACAACGATCAATCAACTCAAACTATCACCAATTGAAGCTAGAGAACAAAACCCCCAATTTTACTCAAACCCTAATTTTTCAAGAATTAGGCGTTTATGAAAAAACTTTAATATCTGAACAATCAAACCCTAGTTTAACCAATTCACACTAATTAATTGATCTTAATCAACTTAATTTTGAAAAACCCCCAAAATTTTGAAACCCTAAATTTATTTTAAAAACGATTTAGAGCAAGAATCAAAAGCCTTGCTCTGATACCATGTAGGAAAATACAAGTTTTACCCAGAAACAAATCTTGAATCTCAATTCAAGAAACAACTTTATTAATCAATCAAAATCACAAGATCAGTAAGAAACTGATCTTAATCAATCTCAATACTAGAACCAAACAATCAAGAATCACTTCACAACCCTATCCAATGCTACTCAGGTGATAGGCTATTGACTAATTATCAATAGTGCTATTACAATATCCTCACAACCACTCAAGAAAGATGAACAACAGATTTTGATTGATGTAAACAATAAGAGAACAATAAGAGATAAATCGGCTGAATGAATGATCTCAAAACCCTAGCAGATGAATGAGCTTTTATAGCCTTGACCAAGAAACTTTAGCTGCTTGTCAACTTGAGTCCTTCAATCTTTATCATCATGCTAAATCCAGCCAAACTTAAACTCCCTTTATATCTGAAATATAAAAATGACAACATTAGTCCCTGTACTTTATATGTTCCAGGTTGAGTTATTTTTCAACACCCTCCTAAAAATGTTAACCAAATTCAGTTGAATCGTACAGCTAAGTTGGGATTCCAATCACCATAAACTACTTTAACTTGTTGTTTAATGCTTTGATTAACGTTTATATACTGGTATTAACTGACTTGTTTTGTTATTTTGTCTATAATATTTTCAACTAGGTTCTTATTTCTAAAATTTCCATTTTTGTTTGTTCAATGTTTATGCAGACTGCTTGACTTGGAGAGTGTGAGGATGAACACCAATGATGACTTCTGATGGCATTAATTCAATAAACATCCGATACTTATCCATTCTCTTTTTTTGGTATCTATGTCATGATTTTGATTTTTTTTGTGTGATTGTGGTAGTGTGAAAGGTTGGATTTGAGTCTAAATCAATGTGTTTATCCTGGCTTAATCTTGATTTCAGTTTTTACTTTCGTTTTAAAGCAAGATTGACCTTTTGTGTGTTATTATATATCGCAGAATGACATATTGTAAAATATGTGTTGTGTTGAAGTGTTATTTGCAAGACCAATAATGCTGCACAAAAGTTTCTTTGATGTTAACCCATGTTATTTGCTTTCCTAAAACAGTAGTATAGTTTGAAACTGACCCGAATTAACCATATAACACTTCATGGTCATAAAGGTCACGTTTATTACCTTTTCACTAATGTCTCATGGCACATGAAGATTGGTATTTCATATGAATCCTACACTAAACTGTTAATATGTATGCCGTTATTTGTTTAGGTGGCAATGACAACAACCCAAAAGCATAAGAATAGTACAATCAGATGAGGATATATTGGTAAGAATATGAATGTTCTTTGGTGAGACAAAGTACCCTTGAGAGGTAGGAATAATTTATACGGTGTAATTGGTTGTGCTAAACGAATTATTGTATGTTCGGGCTAGGATTGGATGCCATCACTGTTGCTTATGCTTACACTTTTGGCGGGACAACAACTGGTTATTTTGGGGCAGTTATTTAAATGTTGTCGTGGGACTATGGTAATAATTCTTTAGCCATTGCTAAAATGTTACTTATTGGTTTATCTTATAGCTGGTGTATATTGAATTTATATATTGTAAACTACTTCGACGCCACCAGGAGAAGTGGTCGCTATGAGTCTCGGTAATTATTCTTAAGGGTGAACCCTACTAACTTACTAAGTACGAGTATGATCAATTCAACAGGCGTTTTTTAAGTTGAAATTATACCAATGTTATGATGTAACTTGATTTAACACAACCACTAAACCTTTTTAGACTACAATAAATAAGATGTTACCAAGGTTTACTCAAGAAAAGTTTAAGTGCTCAATAAGTTGCTATGCACTTTAACTATTCGATAGCGCATTTGAAGTTCAAACACAAGATATGAAATACAAACCACCAGATTTTGAAGCAACACCACATGAAGTCGAATCATAGACAACATAGTTCTAATAGCACAATTATATTTAAAATAAATAGTCCACTGATACAATGTAGTTCTGATAGTACAAAGTAAGCAACTTTTATTTAAGTTTACTAGTTACAACAATCATGACACAAGAACATAAACGCTTCTCGAGTCTAAGTAGATTTCAGAAGATGCTCGTTTGCAGCACTCATTATACCAACGAGAGGCTCCGTGGTGACAAAAGAAGCATTAGCAGCAAACTCTTCCTTAACATCGTATTCAATGGTGAATTTCACAATGCAAGACGAACCCGTGTCATCTTTTGGATTCTCCTTGACCTCCATCTTGACTCTATAGAAATTAAACCCAATATCAAGAAACCCGCCTTCCACAACCTCGGTTTCTTTGATTTTGTTCTCGTTATCGACCTTTGTAAACTTTTCTATAAAATATGTGAAGCCTAACCCTGCACATGTAACATTATACCATGAGTTATTTCTTCTAATGATAAATCTCTTAGACCACTTGGGTAACATGTTCAAATCAATCATAATTTTTTTGTTTTAGTTTGAGTTGGGTTAATAATCGGACAAAGAAATTTAATAATCGGACAAAGAGGATGTCGAGTTATATAAAGTGATTTGTCAGGCTATGAATGTGAGATTATATTATTATAAGCTGAAAGCTTGACTTTATATTTTTATAAAGCTGTTTGACGAATTAGTTGGAACCGAAATTTATTAATATAAAATCGCATAAAAATATATCAAATTAAATTCACATATAAATCCAGCTTTTGAGTGATAATCAATTATATTTTGAAAGATATTTAAGTAATTTAACTAACTATATAATTAAGCCTCCGTAAACCCGTTTCAATTGGTTTGGGTTTATGGAGCCTTATGACAATAAAAGCATTAATAAGTCTGCATGACAATTAAAACTTATTTTAATAGCTAGTTTATTTTAAAACTCAAGCTCTTATAAACCCGCACAAAGCACAACCTTTGTCTCTAAGAGATAATTACGAGATTATACTGTTTTGACAACAAATCGACTTTGTTTTTAAATAAATTGATTTGATATGTTATATGTGTTAAAAAAGAACCTTATTGGACAACTTTTAACCCGTTTATTACATAGCAAAAGTACATTTTTAGTAACAAGACATACCCGGGTTTAAACTGAGCTTGAGAATGGTACCAGTGCCACCATCACCTTCGACAACGTCAATGGCTTCGACAATTTTTCCAGTAATATGCTTTCCGAGCTCAAGCGTCCCGTAAACTGCCCATGCTTTGCTCACGGGTACCTTCACTTCTGTCTCTTCTGATAATGTTCCAAACATTTTTGTTGTTGGTTAGTGAAATGCTAGGTAGAGACTGAATTTTATAAGTAAACATATGCTTAAATTTTATAAGTAAACATGCTTAAATGGAATCCAAGAAAATGTGTACATTTCGAAAGATTCTTTATTGTTTTTATGAGATTTTTTTGTCATTCTTTTCTTTTTATATTCATCAAATGTTAAGCGCGCGCTTTATTTTAAACTATAATTATCTTTCCTATATTTAATGTTGGAAAATCATATAATTGAAAGGTACTCCTTCCGTCCTTAAATAAATGTTCAGTTTGACTTTGCAAAGTCAAACTGGTTCAACTTTACCATTAAATATATATTTTTTTGTGTTATATAATACATAATAAAAAATTATACCATTGAAAAATACACTTAAAACCCAATCCATTCATATATTCTGTATCAAATATTATATAACACACACAAAAATATTTAAGGTCAAAGTTGAACTAGTTTAACTTTGAAAAATCAAATTAGACATTTATTTAGGGACGAAAGTAGTACAAATTACCACCTAATCAAAATGCGGTTGATGGCAGCACAACACTCATAGCTCTCACTTAGAGCACTAGGTGCAATGAGGAACCAAACCTTCTCATTTAGGGCTCACGGGGTGTCACATCACCTAAACTACTCTTCACAACTAACCCCCTCCCCCAACTAGCAACTAACCTCAACTTACTCATTTGGGGCCCATCACTTACAACTTCATTTTTTTTTCCAGTTTTTCAAATAACAAAAAATAATTTTATTCAAATAAAAGTATAAATAACATTTTTTTAATAAAAAAACATTAAAAAAAAGCCATTATCCTTTATTTGTACCCAAATTCTTTTAAAAAATTCCAGCCCACCTTTTGTACCCAACGAGGATGTATGCCGCGCGTTGCCGCATGCATTATACAATATTACATTGTGAGGACTAAATTTGCAGCAAACCTTTAAGATAAAGGACGAAGTTCGTATGGATTTTTTTTTAATTGTTGAAGATAACGGTCGTTAGCTACTTCACGCCAAGTTAGTGAGCAAGGACGGACTTTGCAATAAATGTATAACATGAATGACCAATTATTTAAATTATGAGAGGAGTAAATTTGCAACGAACCTCTGAGATGAAGGACCAATTTTGTATGAATTTTTTTTTAAATGTTAAAGATAACGGTCGTTAATAAATAGTCGTTAAGTAACTAACGACCGTTAGTTACTATAGCAGAAATTATTATTTTAAAGATTTACTATTCACTCACTCACAATATCACTGTAGCCGAAATTATTATTTTAAGTTGGGGAATAGTGGATCCACGCTAATTGTAATGTATATATAATTTCTAAAAAAAAAAAAACTTATCATCTTCTCGAAAACACACACAGTTTACTTTTATAGATATGAAAAAAAAACACACAAACATAAAAACACAAATATAGATCTGAAAAAAGAAAAAAAAAAAAAAAAAGAAAGAAACCTGCAAAATGTCAGAATTTGAGCTTGTCGTGCAGACGAGGAGTTGAGGAACGACGAGGTTTGAGGAGGGAGGCGGTGCAATGGCGAGCACGGCGAGACTCCACGTAGGAGTGGCGATGGTGAACGATGAATTGCACCTATTGCTCTTATACATCACACTCTCTATATATAGTAATATCTCTGTTTTAAAATAATTGTTCAGTTTAATATTTTGATTTTCTTTTTTCTTCTTAACTTTGACCTTAACTACTTTTTTATATTATACTCCTTCCGTCCAATATTAAATGTCTTGTTTTGACTTTTACAGTCTTTGTTTTTCAACTTTGATTATAAATATTTTTGTTTATGTTACATAATAGTTGAAGAAAATTATATCAAAGAAAATACATTTAAAACTTAATCTACTCATATATTTTGCATCAAATATTATATAACACAAAAATAAAATAGTTAATGTCGAAGTTGAAAAGGATTGACTTTAAAAAATCAAACATAACATTTAATATGGGATACAGGGAGTATATTACTTGATGCAAAATATACAAATATATTAGATTTTAAATGTATTTTTATTGATATAATTTTCATTAAGTATTACATAACACAAATAATAATATTTAAAGTCAAAATAATATATATATATATATATATATATATATATATATATATATATATATATATATATATATATATATATAATCAAACTAAACACTTATTTTGAAACACAAATATATTATATATAAAACCAAAAATACTTGATAATTTACCATAGTTTAACCCATTTCCCATTGCTTCATGAATCTTGAACAATAATATTATTATTTGTGCTAAAAACATGATATATTTAACATTTCCCTTTAATAATATTTATTTGTCTAGCTCCAACACACACTCATTTGGATGGCAATTGTCATCACGACACGATAAATGATACAAAGTTAAACAGGTTTGAGTTGAGATTATAAAAATCAAAATATATAATATGTCTTTTTATGTTGGATGTGGATTAAATGTATTCTGTTATGTACTTAATATGATTGAATTACGATTATACCTCATATATCATAGAAATTGTTAGTTATTTGTCTGTAATTTTTATCATATTTTAAATCCTTATATCATTTTGGCATTTAAACTAGTTAAATCAACAAAACACCAACCTTATTCACTACTTAACCTATTTATTTAAATAGGTTAGACGAGTTAAAAATGGGTTACACGTGTTATGCAAGTACGGGTTAGGGTTGAGTTTCTTGACACGATTAATAAATGGGCCGTGTTTGAGTAGATGTTATACTAACCCGCCAACAAGCGAACCCGAATAGATCAACACGAATACGACTCAATTGCCACCCCTACACTCATAATTGGTCTGTAAGTATATGTCTAGCTTCCATTAATAACATATATTTTAATGCAAGAGCAAATTAATGAATAATAATGGGAAAATACCAACAAAATGTAGTGAACTTGGTACCATTTCTGATTCTGTGCAGTGATTTTATTTTTTAATTTTATTTATTTATTTTTTTTTTTCTAAAAAAGTAACAAACTTTCGACCGTTTATTATTCTGTGTACCTGGTGACTAATGACCGTTTACTATTTTCACCTTTAGTGCTTTATACTAATAGTATTTGCATCGTTAGTCCTTTGTACTAACGACCGTTAATCTTTTAACGGAAATTCGAAATTCGAAAGTTTTTTTTTTTCCATTTTCGCCTGTTTTCGTCCATTTTTATTACATTTTCGTCCGCTTTTATCCGTTTTTGTCCGATTTAACACGTTTTCGTCCGCACTTACACGTTTTGGTCCGTTTATTTTCACGTTTTCATACGTTTTTATCCGCTTTCCTCCGTTTTTAAACGTTTTTGTCTGTTTTCTAACGTTTTTATCCGTCTTCGTCCGTTTTTAAACGTTTTCATCCTTTTTATTTTTAATTTTTTTTATTATTTTTTTTTTTCATATTTTTATACGTTTTATCCGTTTTCATCCGTTTTAAACGTTTTCGCCCGTTTTTCTCTCGTTTTTATCTGTTTTCGTCCGTTCTACATGTTTTCGTAAATTTTTTCACGTCTTCATACATTTTAATTCATTTTCATATGTTTTTATTCGTTTTCGTCCATTTTTCAAATAAGTTTGATGATTTACACAAGTTATAAAATTTACAAGAGTCTATAAGTTTATAAGTTTTGAATTTGGTTGAAAACAGCTTAAGTTTTTGTGGTAAACATCCATTGTTTTGCATTTTCAAGTTAAAATCTCACGTGTCTTGATGTAAAACATTATTCCGGACAACTTTCGTGTTTTACACTTTTGATGGTTTGGAACAAGAAATGGTCAAAATCGTGATTTAAAACCGATACAGAAACATTTTTATCAAATGTTAGGTTTTCTTTTAGTGTACTTACCTAATCACAAAAAAAAAAAAATAAGTGAAATGAATAGTAGAAGTGAATAGTAAAAATACTAGGATGAATAGTAACATGAAAATATGAATTGTTATACTTTCCATATGTTTTTACCCATTTTCATACATTTTATTCGTTTTCATACATATTATTGTATAAAAATAGATGAAAACGGATAAAAATATAAGAAAAACGGACGAAAGCGTAGAATAGTAGATGACAAAGAATAAAAGTGTATTAAAACGGATAAAAACGTATAAAAACGGACGAAACGTGTCAAAATAGACAAAAACGGATACAACATGTGAAAACGTGAAAAAAATTG
This sequence comes from Artemisia argyi, assembly GCA_030686995.1. Lineage (NCBI taxonomy): Eukaryota > Viridiplantae > Streptophyta > Magnoliopsida > Asterales > Asteraceae > Artemisia > Artemisia argyi. The sequence goes on from CM060695.1 coordinate 33,923,057, forward strand.
ACGAAAACATGTAAAAAGGGACGAAAACGGATAAAAACATGAGAAAAATGGATGAAAATGTTTAAAAATGGATTAAAACGTATGAAAGCGGATAAAAATGTATGAAAACGTGAAAAAACGGATGAAAACGTTTAAGTACGGACGAAAATGTGTAATATCGGACGAAAACGTAAGAAAAACAGACGAAAACGAAAGAAAAACAGACGAAAACAGAAAAAAAAACTTTCGAATTTCGAATTTCCGTTAAAAAACTAACGGTCGTTAGTATAAAAGACTTACGATGCAAATACTGTTAGTATAAAGGATTAAAGGTGAAAATAGTAAACGGTCGTTAGTCACTAGGTACTCAGAATAACAGACAGTCGAAAGTTTGTAACTTTTTAGAAAAAAAAAAAAAAAAAGATCAATACACAGAATTGAAAATGGTAACAAGTTCATTACATTTTGATGGTATTTTCCCAATAATAATTCACTACACTAACAGAAACATATATTTGTATGCATTTCCATTATATATGCCAACTTTGATCACTTAGTATGGACTCACAAAAAATATAGTTATATTAATTAAAAGGGCAAATGATTAAAAAATATATCATACTTGACATCGTTTGTTTTTATGGGTAGCGAACAATTTTTTTTTGCTTTTTCGAGTATTCTTCTTTCAAATCCAGCCTTTTTAGGGTATTTTGTAACATTTATGGCATTTTTGCCCCTCTTAACTAATAGAAAAAATTAATTTTTTTTAATGGCAAAAATGTCAAAAAAAAACCTCAAAATGAACAAATTTAAAAGAAAAATACTCATATAAGCAACTTTTTTTTCCCGATAACAAGAAAGACAAAAAATGACAAGTATGATATTTATTTTTAATCATTTGCCCAAATTAAAATCTAAAATCGTATCTTCTAAATTGAAAACTCGAATAATACTTCCTCTATCTCAAAGTTATTTTCTTATTTCTATTTTGAGATATCTCAAATAATAGTATTTTTTTTTTTTTTTTTTTTTTCTCTTAATCAATCTAAAAATAGTTTAGTGGGTCAGGATAAGTTGTTGGGTGATGTTTGTTTGAAAGTGACCAAAGATTTTAACGTGTTTAGGTGGACAAACAAAATCTTGCAAAGTAACCTACCCATTTGTCCCTTTTAAACATTATGAAATCTAAAGGTGAACTCGTTATATCTACCCTTAAAAACTTTGTCGTTTTAAAACTATCATCAAATGCTATATTCAAAGTTTGCACTGGTCATGAACTATTAAAAAACAGTAACATTTCCCGGGTAATGTCTTTTAAAACATACTATGATACTAATATGTTTACATAGGTGGCAGAACGGGCGGGTCGGACGGGCATGAGCCACGGTTCAAACGGGCTACGGGGTAAATGGGCACGGGTCAAATGGGCGCATGTTATACGAATCATTTTAGAAAAGATCTAAAACGACGAAATAAATTCTTCAAACGCAAAATCTCATTTGTATGGGGATAACTTGGCTACAATTATTGTAGCCAATTGGCTACAATCCCTTCACAAAAAATACACAAGCAATGAATCAGGGACCCACAGGAAAAAAATCAGGGACCCACAAAAAGAATCAAGACCCACATTTAAAGCACAAAATTGTATCAAATTAGCTATAATTAATTGTAGCTAATATATATATATATATATATATATATATATATATATATATATATATATATATATATATATATATATATATATATATATATATATATATATATATATATATATAAGTTTTATATAAAAACAATTATAATATTCTCAAATTGAGAAAAAATATGTACTCGTTTGTGTCCATTTAACTTTTAAATGGGCAATATATGCCAATTTCAAAAAAAGTAGGGGGCTAAATGTGCGAAAATCTTTTACAAATTTGCTCAAATTAGCCAATTTTTTTGATTTTGGCACAAATTGCCACTTCTATGTTTACCACATGTTCTAAACTTCTAATGATAACTCTTGTTGTGTAGAGAGTCCTAGTTGCAGGTTCAAAACTTCTTTAGGATGTGAGATCAGATGTTATACGAGTAATTAGGCTAGTAGTAATGAGAAATTGAGACCACAAAAAGACATCAAACATCCCACATTAGTGTCAACTCATCTTTATCTCTTTTATACCAAACACTCGTAATAAGGAGACCACAATAATAATAAGAAACAACTCACAAAAATACATTAAGATAAAAAAGCGCACACACAAACCCTTTCAATTTTTTCGGTCGTTCGTCTGACAAACCAAAACTTACATTTTTAAGAGGAGGGGACGTGTCTATTTTTGGTAGTGGGATGTCGCGTTTCAAATGGCAAGACTGACCAAATGGTTTGGTCTCACTACGACCAGTGTTAGAGAAAGGAACAAAAAGCTAGTATGTTTAAGATCAATCTAATTCATTTGTCGGCATGGTTTAATGTTTATGTACTAATTGTAAAAGTAGATCAAAAAGTGTGATAATGTTGGCCTATCGCTAACAATCTCAATCATTAACAAACCTCAAACCCATTTGGACTTTTAGCTATCTTGTTTAGTTTGTAATGTTTACTTGAGAAAATGCTATGAGCATGTGTGCTTATTTTTAGGTAGAGTAAATTACGTCGTTTGTCCTTGTGGTTTGCGTTGACCGAAGTGTTCCGTCTTTTGACAGAAAAATTATACCGTTCGCCCCTAATTTCCAAACGTTATCCACCGTTAGTCTCTTCCTTTAACGGTCTTCATTAACCGTCATTAAATGTTCAATCGTGAGGGTATATCTGTCAATTTACATCTGCCACATTAGGATATATCGGTCCTTTTACAAGCTTTACATAAATATAAGTTGAAGTCTTCAATAAGTTGTCATAACCCTTAAAAAGTCGTTACCAAGGGTTTAACAGCATAATTTCAATATAAATAGTCCATTGATAGTACCACTTAATATATTGACAAAGTAACTTGTTTATTTAGCTGTTACAATAACGAGACACGAGATAATAAACACTTATAGGGTTAATCAGATTTAAGAAGATGTTCATTTACAACACTCATAACGCCAACGAGAAGCTCAGTGGTGACAAGGGAAGCATTAGCAGCGAACTCTTCCTTAACATCGTATTCAAGTGATAATTTCACGATACAGGATGAGCCAGTGTCGTCTTTTGGATCATCTTTGATCTCAATCTTGATTCTATAGAAATTAAACCCCATATCAAGAAACGCACCTTCCAGCATCTCAGTTTCTTTGATTTTGTTCTCGTTATCGACCTTTGTAAACTTCTCAATGAAATATGTGAAGCCTAACCCTGCACTTGTGTTAAACAAAAGAGGTTTTGTTAGGCAAATATATTCACTGGACAACTTTTGACCCGTTCTGATATGTTTTTTTACAAAAGCTTATATTTGATTTGATTATAAATGAATCTATGTCAAAATCTTGAGTTCAATAATAAGATGTACGTACCTGGCTTTAAAGTGGCTTTGACAATGGTACCAGTGCCACCATCACCTTCAATAACATCAACGGCCTCAGCAATTTTCCCAGTAACAACTTTTCCTAGCTCGAGGGTACCATAGACCGCCCAAGCTTTGCTCGCGGGTACCTTCACCTCTGTCTTTTCCGATAACGTTCCAAACATTTTTGTTGTTGTTTACTGAAATGTTCATTAGAGCTAGGTTGAGTTTTATAAGTAAACATGTTTATATTGAATAATTCAACGTGTAACTTTTTTTATTTCTGAGAATTCCTAATTGTTTACAAAAGTCTTCGCTTTTCTTCTTCTTTTTTATTTCACATGATGCATGCAACTGTTATTTTATGTAACAGATTTCTGTTTATATTCTTGTTGAAAAACCAAAATATTCAAAGGGAATACTAAACTTGAGTAAATCCCACGATCACTCTCATTATTAATAGGTTGTATATATAATACAATGCACAACGTCATTTTTATTGCAATCCAATGGTAAGATTTAGTCAAAGTGTCCAAAGAGAACAAAGTTTAAAAACATGCCTTGGTGAAAATTTTATGTTGGCCGGAAAAGTCCAGAAACGGCCACAGAAATACCGATTAGACCGCGTACAACAAGGTTAAAAAAGGCCAGACTTCCCTGGGTGATGAGTCCCGAGTAACCCGAGCATAAATCTTTATCCTTTTACTCTTTTTTATGTTTTCTTAGAATTCTATTTCACAAAGCTCATGGAAAGTTGTATATGAAATTTCCCGGACATATTTGCTTGAGAAACATATTAGGCATTCAATGAGCTGTAATAACCTTAAGAAATGCGATAGCACATTTTAAGTTTAGACAATAACTACAAGAAAAGGGGCTCACAGAACGCCGGTTAGTGTCCTATAAGATTAGTTTATAGGACCTTTAACCTAGTAGGACTAAAATAAAAGTGTCCCGTATGAAAGGGTTATAATAGATATTTAGGACATTTATAGCGTCCTAATAAACTCGAACATTTTAAAACTAATTCTTTGATCCCGTAAAAAATGTTTATGCGACCAAAACAACGCCTTGATAGACCACAAGTTTTGAGCCTCACCAATTGTACAAGTAACACAATCAACGATTTGCAGACTAACATTTCTTTTATGGTGCCACAAGAACACCAGTCGAATGACTGATAACATTTTTCTATTCGATCATTATGTCATTCGTGAAGCATATACCACTTGAAACATTAACAAAAGTAACCGGATTTTATTTAATTTAAGCGTCATAACAACCATGATCGAGACAAGATAATAAAAGCATCTTTGTGTTAATTAGATTTAAGAAGATGCTCGTTTCCAACACTCATAAGGCCAATGAGAGGCGCAGAGGTGACAAAGGAAGCATTAGCCACAAACTCTTCCTTAACTTCGTATTCAAGTGATAATTTCACGATACAGGATGAGCCTGTATTGTCTTTTGGATCCTCTTTCACGATACAGGATGAGCCCGTATCGTCTTTTGGATCCTCTTTCACGACACAGGATGAGTCTGTATCGTCTTTCGGATCCTCTTTCATGATACAGGATGAGCCCTTATCGTCTTTCGGATCCTCTTTCATCTCCATTCTTATTCTATATAAATTAAATCCCATATCAAGAAATCCACCTTCGATAATTTCAGTTTCTTTGATCATATTTTCGTTATCGATCTTTGTAAACTTCTCTTTGTAATATTCAAAGCCCAACCCTACACATTCAACATCATACAATTAATTATGTACTTCAGTCTGCACAAATTTTAAGCACGAGAATCATTTCCTTTAATTAAACAATGCGAGTTAAGAGGTTGAATGCAAATAATACTACATATTCGTATATAGGGTGTGCGAGGTGTGCTACCGTATAGCCTCAAAATGAACACCTCGTTATAAATTTGTGGCCTAAAAATTCACTTCCTACTTGTTTTGTTAATGTTATACAGTTTTGTGTCGTAATTATTTGTTAAAATTGAAGCTAGATTACTAATATACTGATAGTCAGGTGAAATATATCTTTGAGCGTCATGTATAGTTATCACATAAGTTTCTACACAGGGCCTCTGTTTAGCTAGCTCAGCCACATAATTATAGACAACTTTCTACCCGTTAGATCAAATGAAATTTTCTGATAATATCTATGAAGATTAAAAATATAGCTAAGATCAAGAGTGATTCCTTTTACAAATTTGAGATGTACCTGGCTTCATAGTTAGCTTTAGAATGGTGCCAATGCCACCATCACCTTCAACAACATCAACTGCCTCGAGTATTTTTCCAGCAACGATCTTTCCGAGCTCAAGGGTGCCATAGAGCGCCCAAGCTTTGCTCGCTGGTACCTTTACTTGTTTCTCGATAGACAATGTTCCATACATTTTTGTACTTGGATAATGAGGGTCTCAACAGCTAGAGGTCAGATTTTATAAGTAAGAATGGCCAGATGGAATAAATAAAAAATATAGCATCATTTGTCTTCTAAAAGATTCGTAATTGGTATATTTGTCTTTTTGTTTTCATTTTTAATTCATCATGTAACCTGCGGGCCGGCTTTTAAGTAATATTTTTGTTTCGAATGTTGTTGGAAATTGATATAAGTTAGAGTTGTCAACTGATGCTTCTCAAATTCACATGGGTTCTTGTTGAGGATGTCACACCTCAACAATAAGTCAGTTCGATCAAGTTGCAGTGTCGTAGATATAAAGAAAGAAACGGCCGTTAGAGTGGTCCCGGCTCGAAGCCTATGGATCATATCCGCCGATCAAGTGAGTTCATGTCTTGTGTCAGGGATATACACGATCTTTTTGTAAGATAGCTCCATCCGGTTAAACATGCATTTAAGTTGATTTAAGCCAGGTAATGATTTCGACTCATTTGAGTAAGGTTTTGGTTTTGTCTCTTAAAATATTTCAAATAGATCAAATGACACAAAACAATAAGAATGCTCAATCCTCCTAGCTAGAGTTGGGTATGAAGAAGGTAGAATGTAGAAAGTTATACCCGTGGTCGGCCCTAATCTTTGAGAGGCTTAAAGCGAGATCTCAAATTGATTAACGCCTAGGTTTTCTTTTTGCAATGCTTCTCGTTTTTGTTTGAGACTTTTTCCCCAAATTTTGCAACTCTTTATAGTGAATAAAGTTTTTTTTGCAGTACGTAGTAGACCGCTGTTTGAAATTATTAGAATACGTAATATATATCTCCAAAGAATATTTTTTTTGCGGCCTTCATAAATATGGGATCAAGATCTTGTACTTTGGTGGCCTGCCCTTGTCATACCCGGCCCATATCCGAGAGGAGACTGCTTTTAGAAATACCTCCGACAAAAGTGCGTTTAGAGTTAAACTAGCTATAAAAGGTTTGAAAAGAGAACAACTTAAATGAACACAAAGTCACTCCAATTTTAATAAAGGTTACTATCTCAAATTGAAAACTTACCGTTAAAAAGAAGTATTACTACATTGGCAATGAATTTCCTTTTATAACTTATCAATGATCAAGTAAGGATGGGTGTTTGCCTCTGGTTAGACTTTGTGAATCATGTTAGAATTCCGTACAAGAGCAACTAATATGTCAACTGCGAATATATATAGGAAATATGGTATTACTATTTTTGTTAGATCCACAGAATTTGTACAATACAATTGCACACATGGTTAGCTAAACATGTGTGTCTCGTTTCAGTAATTCCCTGGAGGCAGACATGACGATGCTGTAATGATCCATTGCAAGCCGGGAGTGTGGAGGTTTGAGTGTTCCTTAAGTTCAATTGACTTTGTGTAAACGTTGAGTTTTCTATCTTATAACCGGTGATACCATAGTAAGCGTCACACCTTAAAAGACGTTTAACTGATACATGTGACACTTTCGACTCAATTTGCGTAGTGTTTTGAATTGAAGTAGAATTAGTTCTAAGGTATCAAATAGTAACATTTTAAGATCCAACAGAACATAAACTGCTTATTATTTTCAAGAGTTGCAATAATCATTAACAGAATATAAAACACGTACGTTTTATGTTAACTAGATCTTAAAAGATGCTCGTTTCCAATGCTCATGATGTCAATGAGAAACTCGGTATTGACAAGAGAAGCATTGGTGGCAAACTCTTCCTTAACATCATGTTCAATTGTTAACTTCGTAATACAGGATGAGCCCGTTTCATCGGTTGGATTATCTTTGATCTCGATTCTAATCATATAGAAATTAAACCCGAGATCAAGAAATCCCCCTTCCACATCTTCAAGTTCTTTGACTCTATTCTCGTTATCAACCTTTGTAATCTTCTCCTTATAATATGTAACACCCTCAAAATTTGATACAGCGGAAGACTCAACAAGCTTTCGGGGTGCTACAGGGATTGGTATCCAACACAAGACAATATAGAACGAGATAAAGTAAACATAATAAAAACACAACCAAAACGGGGTTTTAAGGTTTACATTTATCCCAACATCATTCAGAGTCAGGCCCAAAATAACATCTCAATAGGTCCAAAATTAATTATCAGAGTTTAGAAAAATAGATCCATAAACCATGAGCCTTGGCCGAGCCTTCCATTCCAAGCATGCATGTCATCACTTAATTACCTGAGAAAACGTGCTAAAAGTCAGCTTTCGCTGGTGAGATCATAGGTTTAAATTCATCTAACATTATAGTGGACATATACGCAAAACGCTTGCTAGCTAGACTAAGGATTCGCTAAAAGCCTGCGGATACCCTCCGCTCCAACCTAACACACGGATACCCTCCGTTCTAACATAGATATTCGGGTAACCCCCGCAATACCAATAAATACTCGGATAACCTCCGAAGTATCAATAACCTATAGGTGCACACTACAGTATCTAAATAAGCCAACCTTGAATAGTACACACGAACCGTGTGACTAAAGCTGACAATTCACCAATAACCAAATAAGCCAACCTTGAATAGTACACACAACAAATATGTGACTAAAGCTGACAATCCACCAATAACCAAATAAGTCAACCTTGAATAGTACACACAAAAGGTGTGACTAAAGCTGACAATATATCCTAGTCCATACGCATAGCAAGTTTTAGAAAGAATATAGAAGCGATAATAGTCCACATAAAATAATTTGCACGTTTCTCACCCCAAGTATTGAAAACATAGTTCAAGAGTAAAAAGTGGGGCTATGACTCACCTCAAGTCCAGAAAATAGCAAGAAGAAGTCGGTAGAAATAAGATATATAGTAACTCACGAAACAGCAACTACGGACTCGGCACGACCTAACATTACCAACTCGTTCAGAAATCATATCCTCAAATTCAAAATATTCCCAAACCCGGACGAGAATCCGTTTTATTTCCGAAAATACATTTCGTATTAGTTTGGTGTATTTACGTTTGGTATCCATACGGGTGGTGGGTCGACTCAAAACAAACCAAAAGGTCACACAAAGAATAACAAAATAAACTATGGACCTAATATTAGCCCAATATATCATTTAAATAAATCGCCGAAGTTTATCAAATCCGCCGATTTGATAATCCTCATATTTATTTACGTAACATACCGTTCCAAGATTACACCCAACCTAAAGCACATAGCACATAAATACTATATAGTACATATCATAGTTTAATAAATTCCTCATATATATCGTCAAATTGGCCAGATTTCCCGATATATACACTCGCAATTTATTACACTTTACATATACCACAACCTATGGGCGTCGTGGGATACGATGCCCATTAATATATTCATTTCATATAGCCAAATAACCCGGTTCAATCCTACGGTTAAGTGGTTATTTAGTTATAGAAACGTTTATATTAATCGTCATATATCCGTGACAACACGAAAGTCACAAATAATAACTTACCTGGACTCGAGTGACAACGACTCCGCATAACTCGATAAGTTTACCCGTTATATATATACAAAATGACATTTTTATTAAATGTTTAATAATTGTCGAGAGTTTCTCGTTTTATAACACAGTTTTATAATAATAATACGTTAAATAATATTACGCCACTTTCGTAGCCTAATATATATCTAGTCGTATTATTTATAATATGGCTCGTGATTATTATTATTATTAATATACGCGCCTATATAATTATATATACGTTATTCACGTCTATATATTCATATAAACGTTTATATTATCAATAATTGTTATTACGAGTTTTATTATTTACATTTTAGTTGTAATAGTTATCGAGTCATACGAAATGGTCACATGTCCGAGTCATGACTCTCGGCTCATTGTCCAAGTCCAAAGTAATATGAAAAGTCATAATAATCAAAAATATCTCCGTCCAAAACAATCTCAATCCATGTGCTACAACAATAGGGTCCGACTACGGCACCCGACTAACCTATCTCCGTCAATCTAAGTGACCGTCTCACAATCGGTCCCCACTTTACCATTCGACAACAACTCCACAATCAATACCATAATACCATTGTCGAGACCAAACGTGGTCTCGACCCACAAGTGTTCGGCCAAGTAAGTAAACAACCAAATCAATATCAAAACCAAATTGGCAACAATAATAATAATGAAAATGAATAAAATCCAAGGTCACATTCGGGATGGTTTACCAAGCCAAACCCGAGTCTTTCTCGACTCAATTGAGTCGCGGTCCATACCACGAGCACAAAGGCTCGAACCAATCATCAAAGGTAACCAAATAGGCTCCAACGAGCACCACAATTTAGCCAATCGACCCATAAGGGTCTCGGCATTAACAACAATATTACGGCATCGAGCCGTGACTCGTAAGAGTCGATCCACAGTAATAACGAGCCTAAGGCTCGAGTCACAACCAAACGAGAACCCCATATGGGTCTCGACTTGGTTTTACGAGCAACCAACAATAACCCCGAGACCTCGAGGGTCTCGGTTAGGCTCGAATCAAGAAATCAAAGCCTCGACAAATCATGAAACAATCGAATCCTTCCACAAACCGAACCCAAATCAACCCACATCGGATACCAAACTAATCTTTATCAAATCTTTAAAAAGGATTTGCATTTTTTTTAACCCCAATACCATATAAAATCCGAGTTTGACTCGGTTTGGTAAAAACCCTCGCGTAAAGACGCGTTTTCTCACCTTCTAAAATACGGATCTATTATTAAACTTCGAAAATAGAGGTGGTGTGGTGGTGTACGCGCGGCGGTGGGACAAGCAAATGGTGGTGGCTTCTTGTTCTTGGCGCGTGAAATGCTTCAAAAGATGGAGGAAGATGTTTGGAATACGATGGTGGTGTTTGTGTGTAGTGATTATCGGCGGTGGAGTGGTGGCGGCTGGAATATATAGCCGACGGCTAGGGTTTGCAAGAGAGGGAGATGAGAGTGAGAGAGATGAGTGAGGTGTTGGTGTGGTTTGTGCGAACCGAACCACAAGGACTAGTTTTTTTTTTTTTTTTTTTTTTTTTTTTTTTTTTTTTTTAATATAAAAGTGTTAATAATAATAATAATAATAATAATAATAATAATAATAATAATAATAATAATAATAATAATATTACTAACGGTGTAGAACGGGTAATGTGGGTAAATGTAAAACATGTGGCCCGAACCCGAACTCATTTCAAACGTTTAATATCTCACGAAACATCTCATAAATAAATAAAATATAGTCGGACTCGTAAGACGAATCATAAAATCTTCGTTAGGTAAACCTAGTGCCAGAGTCAACGTAGTGCCAGTGAGAATTTAAGAATACATCACCGAGCATAAAATCAAAATGAATTATAAAGATAATTCACGAATTCCATAACATTAATGATTATAAATATCCACAAAATAGGTCTTACAAGTTCGTTGTGAAATAAAATTTCAAATAAAAATTTTAAACGAACTTTAATCGTAATGCGGGTTTTTAAAATAACTCCCTAAATTGCCGGTTATCACATAATAGGTGAATCCAAACCCTGTACACGTAACATCATACTAGAATATTTCACATATTTTTGTTACAAGATGAGTAATCTAACATTTTATAATATAGCGACATACCGGGATTTAAGGTGATTATCAGAATGGTACCCATGCCGCCATCACCCTCCACAACTTCAACTGCATCAATGACTTTCCCCACAACGAGCTTTGCTAGCTCAAGCGTGCCATAGACCGCCCAAGCTTTGCTCGCAGGCACTTTCACTTCTGTTTCTTCGGATAACGTTCCAAACATTTTCTATTGCTAGGTGTACAGAAATACAGACCGGAGGCTAATTTTTATAAATGGCTTATTTATATTTTATATTTGTTTTTGGAAAGATTCCTAATTGTTTTGTTTTTATGTTCATTCATACCACTTGAAACATAAACAAAAGCAACTGACTTTTATATATGTATAGGTTAACACGCGTTTTCTAGGTTATAACTAAACCGGTGATCTTAAATTTTTAATGTAGGAAGCCACATAATTCGCAAAATGAAAGTACTTTGTACATACTTCGAAAAAAGTTTGTCTTTCAATTAATGGTCATAAGCCACTATATTTTCACATACTAATGAATACACCATCGAACGACATATAATATCCGCAATACTGTCCTCACGAGATTAATTTTGCATCACCAAATGAATCACTGATTGCAAGTTTCTAGCATATGTGGTTATATATCATATTAATTCATTGAGAAGTTTGTAAAGAATTGATAATAGCAATATTCACAGATCGTTTCAACTTATTTCAATTTGTAATGATATTGAAGTTTTGGACATTTTGATAAGCTTGATAAACATAGCATCTAGTTACTGATAGTTGTCTTTAAATGTTATTTCTTTGGATTATATACTAATATGTGGTATTTAGAGTTGAAAATTTTAACTAATTTCATTATGGATGCTTTGATATAGGTTGTAGTTTTTCTTTTCAAACCAGTATAATGACTCGAAAGGGTCGAAAGTACAACTGCACAATGTCCTCAAACTACAATTTTGGGACAAACTCTTATAGAACGGCCACAATGGAGTGCCAAATCGAGTATTTGGAACCACCATTAATAAGTTGTCTCAAATACATGCGTATTTGAGACAGTTCTTAAACACGGTTTCATAATCCCTAGTAGCACTTCCTATTAATAGCAAATTTTGTAGATTATGTAATTTTGTTTGCAGTTCAACCATATCCGACGCGTTTTAACATGTACTAACAATGCATATTTATACCCGTTTTAATTCAAGTGACATCAAGCTATTTCTTGGATCCGCCATTGAAAAAGCTAGCCACTTCAAATTGATATCAAAAAGAAAAAGAAACTTCGATCGATTCTCAAGACTTACAATAATATCATGAAACATAACGCTTGTTGTGCTAATTAGACTTCATAAGATGATCCTCTACATTACGCATGGCGCCAAGTAGAGTCTCGGTGTTGATTAAGGAAGCATTAGCAGCAAACTCTTCCTTCACATCGTATTCAATTACTAACTTTACCATACACGACGAGCCTGTTTCATCCTTTGAATTATCTTTGATCTCGAACATAACAGGATAAAAGTTAAATCCCATATCAAGATATCCTCCTTCCACACTTTCAGCTATTTTCACTATATTCTGGTTATCTACCTTCGTAAATTTCTCTTTGTAATATGTGAAGTTACCCCCTGCACATGTGACATAAGCTTTTATTCCGTTAGCTATTTTATTTATTTTTGTTATAAGTGATCAACGTGTACATTATCAAATGATAAGACATACCCGGCTTGAATTTGAGCTTGAGAATGGTACCCGTGCCACCATCACCTTCTACAACATCAACCGCATCGATAACTTTCTCCACAGAGAGCTTTGCAAGCTCGACGGTGCCAAAGACTGCCCAAGCTTTGCTGGCGGGCACCTTTAGTTCTATCTCTTGTGATAGTGTTCCGAACATTTTGTTAGTAAATGAAACGAAGACGTGAGGTTCTATATATACATATAAACGCAAATCGATTTATTGAAAGATTTAAAAAATTGTTCTATTTTAGAGATGCTGACTTTTTAGAAAACGAGGCCATATGAACCCGTACGATGCACCGGCTGGGTCATTGGTTGAATTTCTACATGTTTTGTACGTAATGTTTGTGCAGATGTTTATATACTTTTTATCAAGTTTGCGTCAATGCTTGTAATATAAGTTTTATATATCGGAATATTTATCTTTAGTCATAGGGTATCCGCCGTCGCATCGCGTGGGTACTATGCTAGTATACGATAACAACATATCATCAAATGAAGTAAACTTATCTTTAGGGATTAAATTGAATTGAGATAATATAGTACCATGTATAATTTCATGACTTTGGAATTACCTCAAGCATCTAAGTGTATTCCTTGAAGCATGACTTTTATATGAGTAAATAAAATATCATACTAAACTTTTAGACATAGTTAGAAGATTAGAATAGGGGTGAGCAGACAGAACGTATGGACCAGACCGACCGACAAAACTGACCGGACCGGACCGGACCGACCACATTCGGTCCGGTCCTCGGTCTAGGCTTTTTGGTTAATTCGGTCTTTGGTCCGGTCCGGACCGACCAAAAAACCGAAAAAACGTGCAAAATCTTGCCTATTTTGATCGAACCGAGACCGGACCGACCACATTCGGTCCGGTCTTGGTCTATGGTTTTTCCTTAACTTGGTCTTCGGTCCGGTCTGGTTTTTGGACCGTGATCACTCTTAGATTAGAAGATAACAAATGGTGGCCCGTAACTAACCTACAATCATATTTAAATGAATATATATTGTTCTCCCACATTGCTTTCAAACAAATGAACATTGAGTCAACATATAATTGTCCGTATGACTCAATATAGACCTCAATAGATAAACTCTACGCCAATTTTGTGATGTAATGTGATATAGTGGTTTGCATTACTTGAATGTGCTATTATAGTATTTTTCTTAAGTAGATACATGAAAATATTATTCTTTATTAGTTGATTATTCATTTTTCATTAAACATTAAACATACCTCAAAGAAAAAGTTGAAATGGTAGATAGTAAACATGCTTTGTGTGGTTAATAGTTCGTTTCATGACTTTAGAAATTCTTAACATTTACTAGTAATTATTATATTTAAGTTCAAGTCTTTACGAACTCAATTTTCATAGCATTAGTTCAAATCATTAAGACTCCCATTCAAAGCATCAAAACTCAACTTTTAAATAGTTCAAATGTTCAATCATTAAGACTCTCATTCAAAATATGAGGCGCAACTTTTTGCGACTTTGCATAATAGAGTTTTATAACTTATGCCATGAATGCTCACATTTATACATGAAGCTCAATTTTTATATAGATAGATATAGATATATAGATATTAATCAACACTTTATTTTCTTCCGATATACTCATTAACAAAGGGCTTATCAATACATGCTATATTTAAAGTACATTATTTCGCAACACGGGTGTTGTACGATAAAATTTATATTTAACTTAGCAAATTCTGACATTATTTTCTTGAAATTACATTTTGCTTAGTATTTTACAACAACAACACCAACCTTATGGTTGGTTTTTAATACAACTTTACATGCCCTAAAGGCAAGTTGTACAAATAGTAAGAGCAAATAGTACAATCTATAAATAGAGAATTCTAGAAAATGTGGTTGGTCCATAAAAACTCATTGTATGGCTCGACATCACTCAACATCTTTACGACCTCTCTCATGCTCGGCCTTAGATTTGAGAGCTTCGTAGTACAAACAAAACTGATCATCAACACCTTTTTCATGTATCATATACTAAATATTCATCAACACTCTTTTCTTTCACTTTGAGATTGTACGTCAATTCTACAATACAAAACAAACCAAATTACAGTATGAGTTTATATTCTGTACTTGCGATGATAAAGAAAAAACAACGAATGCATTTTGGAGATAATACTCACCCAGTGCGATATAACCATGAGTACCTGCAAAGCAGTTGGACTCACATAATCCTTTGTTCTACGCGAAAGCATCGTATCCTCTCATGTTTAAAACATCATACGGAATTCTTTCTGATAAATGATTAATAGAATGATCAATGGAGCTTAATCTTAAACCCAGAAGGTTGTCGGGAACCTTTCATATGTCGCCTTACATATATACAAACTCGTGAATATTAAAATGTTGTTAACATTTCAAATGTTGCCTTACATATATACATACTCGTGAATATTTCTTTAATGAATATGCACTTGCCAACTTCAAACGTAAAAAGCACGCATATAGGTTACATGTATACAAATTTCATTAAGAGAACACATTAAATTATTTGTAACAATCACTTAAAGTATGTAAGAAAACAATATATATATATATATATATATATATATATATATATATATATATATATATATATATATATATATATATATATATATATATATATAACAATGTAAGAAACAAAGAAAACAACAAATAGCCTAATGTCTAATTCAACATAATTGACCATGCACGAAGATTAAAATCAAAGAATATAAAAATTCTACCATATTAAAGATTTTGGGTTCTTCGTGCATACTAAACACGTTAGTAGAAATTCTTCCTCCGCCGCCACCGCCAAAACCATCGCCTCCAGAAACACTTATATTACCACTTACATTCATGTGATTCCAAATTAGATCAATTTTGATCAGATTGAACTACATACGTTTCTTAACTCAAATTACAACAAGAAAAAGAGCATGACTCATTATTATTAAACAATCACGTGTTATGAATAGAATATCCCCATTATACTACATGCTTACCGAAGAAGTGTGATATAGTAGTAATTCTACCACTTAGCATTCGCACTACATAGCGTTCGTATAAGTTCTTGTGAAGAAGAAAAAAAGGGACCCGTTTTAGACTATTTTCTAAGAACATTAATTCTTTAAATCTCGTAATAAAATGATTTAGGCTATTGTATTCTTGTATAAATTACAACAATGGACCTTCGACTACTTTCAACCCGTCTTTCTTTTGGCTAAACTTTTATTTGACGCATTTAGAACATGTTACAACTTACTCTTCTACAGGAGGTTATTAGAAAATGTTTGGCTACTTTTCACGATTTGATCAAACAAAAGTATCATGTTAGTTATTTACATACAATGACAATAATGAGCAATTAATTACTTTGAACTTGGATTCTTACCAAACCTCGAAGACATTTTTGGGCGTAAAGCATTAGAATTGGACCAAGTGCAAATTGCTTAAATCCCATTGAAACCAATGCAAGAAGAACCCTTTTAAAGATATCAATCCTAAGACCAATCAAGTCTTCAGCCCACCAATCAACAACCGAAACTTGACTTTCTTGTGTGACCATATATGCAAAAGTCTACACATCGATCAATCAGTTTTACTTTTTCAGATATTGGTAATAAATTTCCTGATGATCATAGAATGGTAACTGCACTAGACAAATTTATATGTCCGATTTCATTTAAATAATCCTCGATTACAGATACCAAGTTTCCATTAGCATATTCTTCTGTCATTTCAAGATATTCTACCACCCATCTTGCCGATGCAATGTTTTCTATAGATAACTTAATATTTGCTTCATAACAGAATTTTGCAGCAAGTTCAAATCCTACAGGCCCACCTGGGACATCATGAATTTCAGCTACTAAAAGATCAGTATTGTTGGAGTCTGATAACAACTTCTTTATATAACCACACTTTGAGACTAAAGGAAACTGCACCAATTGAAGAAGCATGTTATAGAATGTAAGGGGTATGTTAAAATCTTGATTATATAATAAAGTGTAACTTATGTATTGAAAAAGAAACATCCCCTATACGAACTGTGACATCACTCGCGACTTCTTGGGAGGTAATCCTGCAAAATTTGAAAATAAACCAAGTATTTAAGGATCTTCCTCAACATTTCCAAAAATGATAAAACCTTAACGAAAAACTATTAGGACCAATAGTTGCAAATTTTAATGATAGTTGTAACCCTCGGTACTTTTTCTAAAACCTCTTGCTAGCCAAATATTTATTTTCGTACCTGAGACACATTAAAACTTTTATTTTGTAATTATTTGGGCTTGAGAAACGTGAGATATATTGGAAACGAGAACTTTATTCCTTGATTGACTCAACACAACCTAGAACACTCGAATTATATTGCATTTGCCAAATTATTTGAATTATTTTGAGTTTTGGAAAAACTCTGAAGTTTATGCTTGATTTTATTGGAAAAATCATTTCGTGAACAATGGCGCAAGTTTCGTAAATTTTCGAGTCCGTTTGCTATGTCGTTTGGATCCCGGAGCTTAATGTTAGAAGTTTACTACGTTGGCAACATTGGTCCTTGACTTACCTCTTATCTTTCCCCTACACTTTCATTTAATACCAAACACACCCTATACTTTTTCCCACTTATATATACCCCATTACACCCCCATTTTCTCACTTTTCATATAATAAAACATACACACCCCACTCCCTCTCTCTCCCCTCTCTCTCGTCCGCCGCCGACCCACCGGAGCACCCACCGCCGGCCTTTTTCCGGCCACCCAAAAATAAAAACTCTTTATATTTTATAGATCGGGACGTCCCCGTTCCAGTTGTACAAGCCGATTAAATTAAAACCGCCTCTAACCCCCTCAACCCACCATCACCGCCGCCCAACTCACCACTGCCGCCACTACCGAGAGTCTCCGCCGCCAACACCGCCCCTTCTACCACCGGTAAACGACCCCCCGCCCCTTTTTCTTATTTTGGTTTTTATTTTTAAAACCCTAATTTTATTTTTATTTTAAACCGATTTTTGATATTAAAATCTTTTATGAAAATGTTTTAATAATATTTTAAACCCAAAACTTGTGTGGGATTTCATTTTGGTTCTTGTTCGACCCGTTTGGCCGCGACTCAGGAAGGACTCACCGAGTCAACTCGCGACTCGGTGAGGGTCTTGGTGATATTCTTGTTGTTATTCAACGATTGTGACGAGGGGAGTATATTTCTTGTGTTTGTTTAATTTCGAGGGTCCGTTTGGTTTTGTTGAGGTTCGGCAGCCGAGAACCACCACCACCGAGCCACGGGTGGTGGTGGGGGTGAGTTCACATTATTATTGTTATTATTGTTTGAGTGTTTGGATTTGAATTGGTAGTGTTTGGATCGGATTTGGTTGTTTGGTTTGAGCCGAGGAGAGGGTATGGCTCGATTTGGACTTGGTTTAATTTCGGGTTTATTTTTATTTGACTTGGGTTGAATTTTTTTGAGTTATTATTATTATTGTGGCGATTATTTTGGGTATTGGTTTGATTTCTAAGTCTCGGAATTATGATATGGGTTAAACGGTAAAAACTAATAAAACGGATAATAATATATATGAAATCTAAAATGAAATTGATATAGTTAAGTGGACTTGATATTGGACATATTTCCATTCTTATGACATTGTGAGCTTGAATTGGACGTATTGGATTTACGGCCTTGGTTATTTGGATATTATGGACCCTTTGGTACACGAGACGGTAGGGTACGTTAGGCCCGTAAAGATCTTAACGTACCTGGAACCCGAACAAATACAAAATGGTCTATAAAACCTAAACAACTAATGGACTACGCGAATGATATATCGAATCATATTTATCTATATATTAATATTGTTTGAAACGTTATATAAACGGGCAGGTCATGCCGAAATTTTATAAAATTCTTTATAAACTTAAATTATTTTACCAAACGTTATTATTATTTAAAAACCTTTTTATTTCAACATTATTTTGGGAAAACGGGTAAAAATCCGAGACTTGTTGTTTACGTGTTATTATTCATTTTTATTTGAGTGAGTTTTCCATTTTATTTCTTTTCTTTCCATTTCTTTTTGACGACTTTCTTCGAGGAGTTCTTTCGTCTTTCTTGCGTATTTGGTCGTTTCGCCGACTTATTTCTTTTCTAATTTTCTTGTCTCCCACATGAGACTTTACGAAATCTATTTCTTTCAAATGCCATTGTATTTACAAAACTTTTACTCAAGCATTATTTATTGAGATATTCGAGTATAGTTCTGAGTTATGCCATTTATATTGATTAGGTTGTGCTGAGGTTCATTTGTTGTGACGCATTATTGATTGGTTACTATATCTCGTTTCCTGCTACTGCTATTGTTAAGGTGTGATTCATAGCCCCTCTTTTTACATTTTCAATTGTTTATAAACCCATGGGGTGAGACACATGCTTTAAATGTTTTCTGAGCACAAATATTTTTGGTATGCTTTTCCTGAATGATATATATTTCCTGACAATGTGCTATGTAACTTGTCTTGCCGGAAAGACCCTCAGATCATGAGCCATTAGTCACTTGCGAGTGAACGCGAACTTAGTTTATAGGCCTATAGGATTGACCATCCCGCCCGGTTGTCAAGGGCTTGGCAACGCGGGTGTACTACTTTCGATTTTGCTGGGTATTGGCAAGTACCCGGCCTTGGGGGCACCTTATATTATGAAATTCCGCGGTTATTGTTTATGTTAGTACAAAGTTACTGACGATTGGTTTGGTTAACGTTTGTGTGTCATGAGCTTAGTACCATCAACCGTATGTATGCATGTATTGCCTCTACATATTGGGTGTTACCTTGATTTTCCTGGTATTTGCATTTGTTGCTTATATCGTATGATTAAAACCTTGTGCTCAACTTATTATTTTAAACCTATGGATTACACTCAACCTTTGTGTTGACTTTTAAGCATGTGTTTCTCAGGTACTACTACTAATTAGTTTTGGAGATTTATGACATGGGCTTGGTGGAGTGGCAAGGTCGATGGAGTCTTTCTGTCAAGGCAGCTTTATTATCTTTACTATCTTTACTTTCATATCATTCGTAAAACCTTGATGTGTCTTAATTATTTCCGTTGCTAAACTTTGTTAAATGTTTTTCGCTGCTAAACTTTGTAAACTTTCCGCTGCAAACTCTATTTTACTATTTCCGCTGCTACTTTGATTTAAGAGTCATTGTACTCTAAACGGTTTGTAATTCGAATGATATGTTTTGCAACATTTATAAACGTCCCGTGTTGTGGTCGTTAGCTATAAATGTGCTTGGTTTCTATTTGCGTAGTGCCCCCAGTATGTCATCTGCCGTATTTTGAGTTGGGGGTGCTACAGAATGGTATCAGAGCACGGTTTATAGAGAACGAGCTCGCACTTGACTATAAACTTTTTCCTGGAGTCAAAATGTTTTGAGACAGAAAGCCGACAGCCCTCCGTGCCACTTCGCGCCCTGGTATTCTTTTAAACTTTATATATATATATATATATATATATATATATATATATATATATATATATATATATATATATATATATATATATGTTTTATATTGAGATTGGTTTGGACTTTTTTCACTATCATGCTTTGGCTTATAAAATGGTTTTCTGCGAAAATTTGGCTAGTATTTTTATGTTTCTTTATACTCTTGTAGAGTATCATGTCTGTCTCAGTTCCCCGTGATTAGGTTCCAGTCCCACCCGTTGTAGACCCATTGCCATTAGGAGATGATGTTGAGTTGGATGTTGATGTTGAGTTGGATGTTGATGATGGTTTAGATGATGCAGTAGGTTTAGAGGATGATGTTGATATTGAGGATGATGGAAATGAGGAGATGGATGACGATGATGATGACGAGGAGGATGATGATGAGGAGTTTATGGAGGAGGATCAGGATGTTCCCCCGCCGCCTTCGCCTGTTGTGTTGGATGTGACTTATGAGTCGGATACCTGAGAGTTTGGAGCACGTTATGATTTCCGAGGTGACATCGACGAAGGCCGTGCCTACAGAGTTAGCGTTCATTTGTGAAGTTGGAAAGTCATCAGCAGAGCCATGCGTTACGTCTTCAGTGATTGGGGATGAGTTGAGCAGATTGAGGGAGGAGATGACCTGGTGTCAGGGTCGTTACATGTCGAGGGCCAGGAGTACGTGTTTTCGGCCATCTACTGTCGTGGAATTGATGAAGGAGAAGAAGGAAGGGAAGAAAATAGCAGGTAAGTTGAAGGTTGGTTTACATAGGTAGAGTGCTAGGATGATCCCTGTGGAGGAGACGTATGCTGAGTTTTAGGGACGCTTGGATTC
Organism: Artemisia argyi; assembly: GCA_030686995.1. NCBI lineage: Eukaryota > Viridiplantae > Streptophyta > Magnoliopsida > Asterales > Asteraceae > Artemisia > Artemisia argyi. The sequence continues at coordinate 33,944,574 of CM060695.1, forward strand.
TTTGGATAGGAGGATTATAGAGGTTGGGAGAATGGCGAGACAGTTGTCTCAGACAGAGTTGTATGCAGGAGATGATAGTCGACACTATCGTAATAGTATCAGCGAGTTATGGAGTGAGTTGCATGAGATGCAGAGACAGGACTATACAGAGAGGATGACCCGCCTTAGGTCTTATGAAAGCATTGATGTGATGGCTATGTATGGAGATCGTTCAGGAGATCAGTGATTGGATCATTTATAGTAGTTAGTATCATAATGGTAGTTTACCTAGTATATGCTAAACTGAATTCATCAGTTGGTAGATTTTATTCGAAACTTGTACTTGTTTTGCATATCTTGTAAGACCAATGTCAAGTATGAAATCTGTGATGTATTATGGTGATGTACTATTATTGATGTTGACTTATGCTATATTATGATTTTATTCATGTGACGATGCTTTCTCTTGCGCTATGATTCTGACACGTTAATCAAATACTTACAAGTGTTGTGCTTTGTATTGATTGATAGAATTATGCTTCCTAGGAAGATGACCCCTGCTGCTATTCAGCAGATGATTGATGAGGGTGTTGCAGCAGCGCTTGCTAGGCAAGCAGGTGTTCCTCAGAATGTTGGACCGGCTAGAGCTCAAGCTGTTCCCAACAACCATTTTTGCACTTTTAAGGAATTCATGGATTGTAAGCCCATTGCCTTCAAAGGAACTGAAGGAGCTGTTGGATTGACTCAATGGTTTGAGAAAGTGGAATCGGTGTTTCATAGGAGCAATTGTACTGAGAACAATAGGGTGAAGTATGCAACAAGCACATTGTTGGAGCATGCCTTGTCTTGGTGGAATGCTTATGTTTAGGAAAAGGGAATGGAGGATGCTTATAATACTTCGTAGGAAGATTTCAAGAAAGCTATGGTTAAGAAGTACTGTTCTCGTAGTGATTTGAGGAAGTTGGATACTGAGTTCTATTATTTGGCTGTGAAGGGTTCTGATCTTGCTACTTATGTGCGACGATTCCAAGAGCTGAAGGTGTTTTGTGCTCACATGGTGCCCGATAATGAGAAGTTGCTAGAGAAGTTTATTGGTGAATTGCCTACGAGTATTCAAAGAAATGTGACGTCGTACAATGCTGAGGCTTTGGACGACACTATTAGCATGGCTGAACGCCTTATGGATCAGGTGACTAAGCATGGTGCTGTTCAGAAGAGTAATCACTTTGACAACAAGAGGAAATGGGAGGATAATAGAAAGAGTAAAAACTATAACAACCCCAACAACCGCTACAACAACAATTAGTATCGTAACAACAATCACCATCACCAACAGAATAGGAGACATGAGACTGTTAAGGCATTTGTAGCTGCACAAGGAGGAGCGAATGTTGGACAGCAAACTCTTTGTGGGAAGTGCCACCAGCATCATACTGGGCCATGTACTGTGAGATGTATGAAGTGTCAAAAGGTTGGTCACATTTCAAGGTTTTGTAAGAATAAGGTTGTGGCGACAGGAGCGAATGCCCAGCATGTGGTTACATGTTTTGGATGTGGAGAGCGTGGACACTACAGGGGGCAATGCCCGAAGAATGCTAGACAAGGAAATGGAGGTACTCGAGGTAGAGTGTACGTGATGGGAAATGGAGAGCCGCATCAAGATCCGAATGTTGTCACTGGTACGTTTCTTCTCAACAACCTTCGTGTTAAAGTTTTGTTTGATTCGGGTGCCGATATGAGTTTTGTGTCTTCTAAGATTGTGCTGTTACTCCGACTTACCCCTACTCTATTAGACGTTAGCTATAGCATTGAGTTAGCTGATGGTAACCTAGTTGACACCCACACCGTGATTCGTGGCTATACCCTTAACCTGTTAGATCACCCTTTTAGTATTGATTTGATGCCAATCGAGCTAGGAAGCTTCTACGTGATAGTTGGGATGGATTGGTTATCCAAGAATCGAGCGAGCATTGTTTGTGGAGAACAAGTTGTTCATATCCCTCTCAATGATGAGATTTTGATTGTTCGAGGTGATAGGAGTGGAACTCGCCTGAATATCATATCATGTCTCAAGACCATGAAATACCTTAAGAAAGGATGTCACGCATTCCTAGCACACGTGGCTAAGAAGGAGTCGGGAGAGAAGCGACTCGAGGATGTTCCTGTAGTGCGTGAGTTTCCTGAAGTACTTCCTGAAGATTTGCCGGGACTTCCGCCAGCCCGACAGGTGGATTTTTGTATCGACTTAGTTCCAGGAGCTGCACCTGTTGCGCGTGCACCATATCGTTTAGCGCCATCGAAAATGGAGGAGTTATCGAAGCAATTGCAAGAGCTGTTGGATAAAGGATTTATTCAACCGAGTTCTTCACCCTGGGGAGCTCCAGTGTTGTTTGTGAAGAAGAAGGATGGAACGTTTAGGATGTGTATCGACTACCGAGGACTGAATAAGTTAACTGTGAAGAACCGCTACCCGTTACCAAGGATTGATGATTTGTTTGATCAGTTGCAAGGATCAAGTTACTACTCTAAGATCGACTTGAGGTCTGGTTATCACCAACTCAGGGTTCGGGAAGAGGATATTCCCAAGACGGCATTTAGGACCCGTTATGGTCATTATGAGTTTCAAGTGATGCCTTTTGGTTTGACCAATGCGCCTGTAGCGTTCATGGACCTCATGAACCGAGTATGCAAGCCTTATCTAGATAAGTTTGTGATAGTCTTTATCGAAGATATTCTGATCTACTCAAAGAGTGAGGAAGAGCACAAGCAACATTTGGCTACGATTCTTAAGTTGCTCAAGGATGAGCAGTTGTACGCAAAGTTCTCTAAGTGTGAGTTTTGGATTCGTAAGGTTCAATTTTTAGGTCATGTAATTGATAGTGAAGGATTACATGTGGATCCCGCTAAGATTGAGGCGATTGAGAAATGGGCAACGCCGGTTAACGCCACAGAAATTCGACAATTTCTAGGATTGGCTGGGTATTACAGGAGATTCATCGAGGGATTCTCTAAAATATTGATACGTGGGAATCGCACCAGGCTTTACCTCTCAAGGGATCTTGAGAAGCTTACAACCCCCACCAGGCAGTGTACCTGATCGTTGTAGTATAGTATAGTGACAAGTACCGGGGGATTGATCGTTCAGCTAGGAATAGTGTCGTTAGGATTGAAATTAATCTAACTAGGTCTAAAGGTGAAGGATGATTCTTTTTTGTATTTTTATATTTTATGAAAAGCAAGTAAAAATCTCGGGTATTGGGAGAGTGGGCAGAATTAGTTGCTAATCAACTAACCCAAAAGCTACTAATTAAACTAATTAACAAGAAAAGTAAACTAGGGTTCTACAAGATAAGTGAAGCATGTCTACCTATGATATGTTACTCCTTGCTAGCTATCCAATCCTACCTATTGAATTGTAACCTTGTTTTAATTGACGGGTTGTATTCCTTAATATCATTCATGGGGTGGCGTACTTACTTCCCCAATCCTATAAGCTCCTACTTCACTCCTATGTCGAGCCGGCTAAGAAGCTCCTAACATGGGATCACTAGAATTCGCTCATGCATTAAATACAACCATAAAAACCTAGTACACATCGGTTCATGTTTCTTAAGATGTTCAAGCATGTTACCCTATGGAAGTCTGCCAGTTTTCTTAAGCCTAACATCGAATTCATTCAATCAAAACAAGAATCAATAGGAAACAAGAATTATAAACTAAACCAACTAGATCTATTGAAGTTGTCATGCCTTAATTGATGGAGATAGACACACACATCAACAAGCCCCTCATTGATGGAGATAGACACAACATCAACAAGAAATCAATGAGATCTAATCAATTATATACAAGTTTCACATAATCACAAGTAGACACAAGGTGAATTAGCAAATCATCATCAAAGAAGAGCAAACAACAATGATAATGGAAAACATAATTAAGATAGAATCATCAAACCAATACATGATGTTTATGGAGTGATTGAAACCCTCTAAGTTGCTGGAAAAACACTCACCTAAACCTAAGAATCGACCTTAGGGTTTAGGGCTTACAAAAAGTGAAGTTATGATGTTATATTTATAGGCATGTTTTCTGTCGGCACATCTTGACGGCGTCAGCCCGTTACTCTTGACGCCGTCATGACCATTTTTTCACCAAATTGTAGATCTCTTCGTCCTCTTCACGTGGGCTTTTGAATCACCTAAATCCGAGTTCGTATGCAAAAGTTATGACCAAAACAATATCAGCTACTCCGCGCGCAAGTTTTGACAAGTTAATACGTGACGGCCATGGGTGACGCCTTCACGTTTCTTCTGGGCCGTCACCACTTTTACTCTTGACGCCGTCACCAAAATGCTCTTGATGCCATCACACACTGTTCCCAGCTTGGAAAATTAAGTCTTTGGCGTTTTCTTAACTTTTATGCTCCAAAAACGTCCGAATTGCTTCCTTTTCTAGATTTCACTCCCAAAGTACCTAAAATCACAAAAGGAACGATTTAGGGCAATATTTGATCAAATAAATTCAATTACGGGCTTAAATGACCCCCTAAAAGTGGTTCATTTTTTGCCTCATCAAATATCTAAAGCGTTGACTGCATTGACCCACAAGGATAAGAAGTATGAATGGGGAGAAGAAGAAGAGAAGGCATTTCAGACTTTGAAGCAGAAGCTTTGTAGTGCACCGATCTTGGCTTTGCCAGATGGAGTAGAAGATTTTGTGGTTTATTGTGATGCCTCGTATCAAGGGTTAGAAGCAGTTTTGATGCAACAAGAGAAGGTTATAGCATATGCTTCTCGACAGCTTAAGACTCATGAAGAGAAGTATACCACTCATGATTTAGAGTTAGGAGCCGTGATTTTTGCCCTTAAGTTGTGGAGACATTATCTTTATGGTACTAAGTGTGTCGTCTTTACCGACCACAAGAGTTTACAGTATATTTTGGATCAGAAGGAGTTGAACATGCGACAGCGACGATGGTTGGAGACGTTGAGCGATTACGATTGCGAGATACGATACCACCCTGGAAAAGCTAATGTTGTAGCTGATGCATTGAGCCGCAAGGAACGTTTGAAACCGTTACGCGTTCGAGCTTTAGTTTTGACGATTAACTCGAATTTACTCGCCCAGATTCTACAAGCTCAAGAGGAAGTCATGAAAAGAGGAGAACTTAAGGACGAGAAAGTTGATGGGATGATCAAAAAGGAGAAATTTGAGAAACGAACAGATGGAACTATGTGTTACAAAGGAAGAAGTTGGGTACCTTTGTTCGGAGGACTGAGAGACTTGATTATGATCCAGTCTCATAAGTTGAAGTATTCTATCCACCCAGGATCTGATAAGATGTATCAGGATGTGAAGAAGTTGTATTGGTGGCCCAATATGAAAGCTGAGATTGCCGATTATGTCCATAAGTGTCTTACGTGCGCCAAGGTTAAGGCTGAACATCAGAAACCGTCTGGTTTACTAGAGCAACCTGAGATCCCAGAATGGAAATGGGAAAGAATAACAATGGATTTTGTCACCAAGGTACCGAGGACTTCGACAGGATTTGATGCTATTTGGGTAATAGTCGATCGATTGACTAAATCCGCACACTTTTTGCCAATCAAAGAGAATTACAGTATGGATAAGTTGACCAGGCTCTACGTGAAAGAGATAGTATCTCGACATGGAGCGCCAGTGTCTATTATCTCAGATCGAGACGACAGGTTTACTTTGAACTTTTGGAAGTCACTTCAAGATTCGTTTGGCACGAACCTTAACATGAGTACCGCTTACCATCCACAGACCGATGGTCAAAGCGAGATAACCATCTAGACTTTGGAAGATATGCTACGTGCATGTGCGATTGATTTCGGAAATGGATGGGATTTCCATTTTCCCTTGATTGAGTTTTCCAACAAAAATAGTTACCATGCAAGTATTAAGGCCGCACCGTTTGAAGCACTCTATGGTCAGAAGTGCCGATCACCTATATGTTGGGATGAAGTGGGAGAAGCACAGCTTATTGGTCCAGATCTAGTTCGTGAGACGATCGAAAAGATTGCTCAAATTAAAGACCGATTGAAAGTTGCTCGTGACCTTCAGAAGAGTTACGCTGATGTGAGACGTAAACCCCTGGAGTTTCAGGTAGGAGATAGGGTTATGTTGAAAGTATCGCCTTGGAAAGGTGTGGTCAGTTTTGGTAAGAAAGGAAAGTTGAATCCCTGTTATATAGGACCATTTAAGATTGTGAAGAGGATTGGTCCTGTGGCATATAAGCTAGAATTGCCACCGGAGCTCAGTAGAGTTCACCCTACTTTCCACGTGTCGAATTTAAAGAAGTGTTTGACCGATGAGACCGCTGTAATTCCGCTTGAGGAGATTGAAATTGATGAGCAATTGCATTTTGTTGAAGAGCCTGTTGCAATCATGGATCGCGAGGTTAAGCGATTGAAGAAGAGTCGTATTCCTCTTGTGAAAGTTCGTTGGAATTCCAAGAGAGGACCGGAGTATACTTGGGAACGCGAGGACAAGTTTAAACGAAAGTACCCAAATCTTTTCAAAGCCGGGACTGGCAACTCAAACTAAATCTGGGACGGATTTCTAAATAAGATGTATGCGATGTAACCCTTGGTACTTTTTCTAAAACCTCTTGCTAGCCAAATATTTATTTTCGTACATGAGACACATTAAAACTTTTATTTTGTGATTATTTGGGCTTGAGAAACGTGAGATATATTAGAAACGAGAACTTTATTTCTTGATTGACTCAGCACAACCTAGAACACTCGAATTGTATTACATTTGCCAAATTATTTGAATTATTTTGAGTTTTGGAAAAACTTTGAAGTTTATGCTGGATTTTATTGGAAAAAACATTTCGTGAACAATGGCGCAAGTTTCGTAAATTTTCGAGTCCGTTTGCTATGTTGTTTGGATCCCGGAGCATTTAATGTTAGAAGTTTACTACGTTAGCAACATTGGTCCCTTGACTTACCCCTTATCTTTCCTCTACACTTTCATTTAATACCAAACACACCCTATACTTTTTCCCACATATATATACCCCATTACACCCCCATTTTCTCACTTTTCATATAATAAAACACACACACCCCACTCCCTCTCTCTCGTCCGCCGCCGACCCACCGGAGCACCCACCGCCGGCCTTTTTTCGGCCACCCAAAAATAAAAACTTTTTATATTTTATAGATTAGGACGTCCCCGTTCCGGTTGTACAAGCCGATTAAATTAAAACCGCCTCTAACCCCCTCAACCCACCATCACCGCCGCACACCTCACCACCGCCGCCACCACCGAGAGTCTCCGCCACCAACATCGCCCCTTCTAACACCGGTAAAGCAACCCCCGCCGCCCCTTTTTCTTATTTTGGTTTTTATTTTTAAAACCCTAATTTTATTTTTATTTTAAATCCGATTTTTGATATTAAAATCTTTTATAAAAATGTTTAATAATATTTTAAACCCAAAACTTATGTGGGATTTTATTTTGATTCTTGTTCGACCCGTTTGGCCGCGACTCGAGAAGGACTCACCGAGTCAACTCGCGACTCGTTGAGGGTCTTGGTGATATTCTTGTCGTTGTTCAACGATTGTGACGAGGGGAGTATATTTCTTGTGTTTGTTTAATTTCGAGGGTCCGTTTGGTTTTGTTGAGGTTTGGCAGCCGAGAACCACCACCACCGAGCCACGGGTGGTGGTGGGGGTGAGTTCACATTATTATTGTTATTATTGTTTGAGTGATTGGATTTGAATTGGTAGTGTTTAGATCGGATTTGGTTGTTTGGTTTGAGCCGAGGAGAGGGTATGGCTCGATTTGGACTTGGTTTAATTTCGGGTTTATTTTTATTTGACTTGGGTTGATTTTTTAGAGTTATTATTATTATTATTGTCGCGATTATTTTGGGTATTGGTTTGATTTCTAAGTCTCGGAATTATGATAAGGGTTAAACGGTAAAATCTAATAAAACGGATAATAATATATATGAAATCTAAAATGAAATTGATATAGTTAAGTGTACTTGATATTGGACATATTTCCATTCTTATGACATTGTGAGCTTGAATTAGAAGTATTGGATTTACGGCCTAGGTTATTTGGATATTATGGACCCTTTGGTACACGAGACGGTAGGGTACGTTAGGCCCGTAAAGATCTTAACGTACTTGGAACCCGAACAAATACAAAATGGTCGATAAAACCTAAACAACTAATGGACTACGCGAAAGATATATCCAATCATCTTAACTACATTATAATGCATTTAGGCCATTACTAAAAAAGAAGTCTTAAAAAAATAAGACAAAAAACATTTATTTAATTGGAAGGATTTCAAACTGGCACATATATATGAATAGGAGTTAAGTTACATTATGAATTTTAATCTCTTTAATTGTAGGAGCAACTAATATTTATGAATCTCATTAACTTGCAATAGTCCATTTAATCAATGTGATATAACAGCCCAATTAACTACCTTTTAATGCATATTATATATATATATATATATATATATATATATATATATATATATATATATATATATATATATATATATATATAAAGCCTACAAATTAACCCACAAACTAACACACTTCATCTCACCTTCTAAACGACTAAACACGCATTACACTATTAATAATTTACATGTTCTATTTTTAAAAAACATATATCTTCTACATTTTAAAGTATTTGAGACAATACTAAATAAGAAATGTTTAAAATGAAAAATATTTGCTCGCTACAAACAGTCACCCGGTACCCGACGCCGCATTGCGCGGGTACCCTTCTAGTATTTATCAATATATTAATATTGTTTAAAAATAAAGAGTCGTTGACTCGGGAAACGTTATATAAACGGGCAGGTCATGCCGAAATTTTATAAAATTCTTTATAAACTTAAATTATTTTACCAAACATTATTATTATTTCAAAACTTTTTTATTTCAACTTTATTTGGGAAAACGGGTAAAAATCCGAGAATTGTTCTTTACGTGTTATTATTTATTTTTATTTGATTGAGTTTTCCATTTTTATTTCTTTTCTTTCCATTTCTTTTCGACGACTTTCTTCGAGGAGTTCTTTCGTCTTTCTTGCGTATTTGGTCATTTCGCCGACTTATTTCTTTTCTAATTTTCTTGTCTCCCACACGAGACTTTACGAAATCTATTTCTTTCAAATGCCATTGTATTTACAAAACTTTTACTCAAGCATTGTTTATTGAGATATTCGAGTATAGTTCTGAGTTATGCCATTTATATTGATTAGGTTGTGCTGAGGTTCATTTGCTGTGACGCAGTATTGATTGGTTACTATATCTCGTTTCCTGCTACTGCTATTGTTAAGGTGTGATTCATAGCACCGCTTTTTACATTTTTAATTGTTTATAAACCCATAGGGTGAGACACATGCTTTAAATGTTTTCTGAGCACAAGTATTTTTGGTATGCTTTTCCTGAATGATATATATTTCCTGACGATGTGCTAAGTAGCTTGTCTTGCCGGAAAGACCCTCAGATCATGAGCCATTAGTCACTTGCGAGTGAACGCGAACTTAGTTTATAGGCCTATAGGATTGACCATCCCGCCCGGTTGTCAAGGGCTTGGCAACGCGGGTGTACTACTTTCGATTTTGCTGGGTATTGGCAAGTACCCGGCCTTGGGGGCACCTTATATTATGAAATTCCGCGGTTATTGTTTATGTTAGTACAAAGTTACTGACGATTGGTTTGGTTAACGTTTGTGTGTCATGAGCTTAGTACCATCAACCGTATGTATGCATGTATTGCCTCTACATATTGGGTGTTACCTTGATTTCCCTGGTATTTGCATTTGTTGCTTATATCGTATGATTAAAACCTTGTGCTCAACTTATTATTTTAAACCTATGGATTACACTCAACCTTTGTGTTGACTTTTAAGCATGTGTTTCTCAGGTACTACTACTAATTAGTTTTGGAGCTTTATGGCATGGGCTTGATGGAGTGGCAAGGTCGATGGAGTCTTTCTGTCAAGGCAGCTTTATTATCTTTACTATCTTTACTTTCATACATTCGTAAAACCTTGGTGTGTCTTAATTATTTCCGCTGCTAAACTTTGTTAAATGTTTTCCGCTGCTAAACTTTGTAAACTTTCCGCTGCAAACTCTATTTTACTATTTCCGCTGCTACTTTGATTTAAGAGTCGTTGTACTCTAAACGGTTTGTAATTCGAATGATATGTTTTGCAACATTTATAAACGTCCTGTGTTGTGGTCGTTAGCAATAAATGTGTTTGGTTTCTATTTGCGTAGTGCCCCCATCATGTCAGCTGCCGTATTTTGAGTTGGGGGTACTACAATAGTGAGCTTATTATAATTAAAACACAACATTTACCTGATTAAATAAATTGATTACATTTATTCTTGTTACTATTATTAGTAAATTCATGAAATGAAAGACCAAAGATATAACTAAAAAGAAAACCATACAGTAAACGAAGATGAAGACATTTAAGCAAATAAAAGGATTCAAAACGTGATGGAGTGATGGAGTGGTGGATAATACGTACATAAGTGGGCACTATATCATCTTATATACCACTTTTAAATGCAAAAGTAATTGATGAATAAATTAAAAGTAGCTTAATTGCAAAGATGATTGCTATTATTCTTCCATGTAACATCTACAATCAATAAGTGCCTCATGAATACATGAAAACTTCGCATGCCTCTCATAAACACACTTGCACTTCACATGACTATTTTCACCTCATAAGTGGTGTCATTAATGCTCTCTGATGAATTTTTGTTTTTAATCTTTCAATATATATGATAATTAAGAACACGTTCTATTAATGATGATTATTATATCAACTCAAATCGTAATAATTGCATATTTTTAAGGTTTGCTTTTTTATGGAGTTTAATGTGGGCTCAAACTCTTACACTATGTTCTCAAGATAGTTTTAAGGATGAAAGTGAAATGAAAGGGAAGAAAGTCAAATTTAAGGGTGTTCTTAAGAAATTTTAAAGGAATGAAATAGAATGTAAAGAGAGTAAAGTGAGTGGGCCTCTATCTAAAGTTTTTATTTTTAGATACTTTTTCAGACCTATTGCCGATACTAAGTAGCAGTCAAAAATTTGTATCCATTTTTCATGATATTATGCAGGTTTTTTGCAATGTATACTTTCACACCGATTTTGGCCTGAAAGTGGGTGAAATGAATATTAGTATGTATATTTACTAAATTGTCCCTACTAATAAATATTATATTTTATCTTCTTTCATTTAAACACGAGGCCAAAATTGTTAAATTCTTTATTGATTTCATCACTTTACATCACGTCCCTTCTTCTTTTATACAACTAAAGAACACATAATATTTTTTACTTTTCTTTATCCACCACTTACCACCCTTCCCTTTACTGTAACACCCCCAAAATTTGATACAGCGGAAGACTCAACAAGCTTTCGGGGTGCTACGGGGATTGGTATCCAACACAAGACATAATAGAACGAGATAAAGTAAACATAATAAAAACGCAACCAAAACGGGGTTTTAAGTTTACATTTATCCCAACTTCATTCAGAGTCAGGCCCAAAATAAAATAACAGTAGGTCCATAATTCAATATCAGAGTTTAGAAAAATAGATCCATAAACCGAGAGCCTTAGCCGAGCCTTCCATTCCAAGCATTCGTATCATCATTTAATTACCTGAGAAAACGTACTAAAAGTTAGCTTTCGCTGGTGAGATCATAGGTTTAAATTCATCTAACAATATAGTGGACATATATGCAAAACGATTGCTAGCTAGACTAAGGATTCACTAAAAGCCTGCGGATACCCTCCGCTCCAATCCTAACACACGGATACCCTCCACTCTAATATAGATATTCGGGTAACCCCCGCAATACCAATAAATACTCGGATAACCTCCGCAGTATTAATAACCTACATGTGCACGCTACAGTATCTAAATAAGCCAACCTTGAATAGTACACACGGAACCGTGTGACTAAAGCTGACAATCCACCAATAACCAAATAAGCCAACCTTGAATAGTACACACAAAATATGTGACTATAGCTGACAATACATCCTAGTCCATACGCATAGCAAGTTTAGAAAGAATATAAAAGCGATAATAGTCCACATAAAATAATTTGCACGTTTCTCACCCCAAGTATTGAAAACATAGTTCAAGAGTAAAAAGTGGGGCTATGACTCACCTCAAGTCCAGAAAATAGCAAGAAGAAGTCGGTAGAAATAAGATGTATAGTAACTCACAAAACAGCAACTACGGACTCGGCACGACCTAACAATATCAACTCGTTCAGAAATCATTTCCTCAAATTCAAAATATTCCCAAACCCGGACGTAATCCGTTTTATTTTCCGAAAATCCATTTCGTATTAGTTTGGTGTATTTACGTTTGGTATCCATACGGGTGGTGGGTCGACACAAAACAAACTAAAAAGTCACACAAAGAATAATAAAATAAACTATAGATATAATATTAGCCCAATATATCATTTAAATAAATCGCCGAAGTTTATCAAATCCGTCGATTTGATAAGCCCCATATTTACTTACGTAATATACCATTCCAAGATTACACCCAATCCTAAAGCACATAGCACATAAACACTATATGGTATATATCGTAGTTTAATAAATTCCTTATATACATCGTCAAATTGGCCAGATTCTCCGATATATATATTCGCAATTTATTACCCTTTACATATACCACAACCTATGGGCGTCGTAGGATACGATGCCCATTAATATATTCATTTCGTATAGCCAAATAACCCAGTTCAACCCTTCGGTTAAGTGGTTATTTAGTTATATAAAACGTTTATATTAATCGTCATATATCCGTGACAGCACGAAAGTCACAAATAAAACTTACCTGAACTCGAGTGACTACGACTCCGCATAACTCGATAAGTTTACTTGTTATATATATATATATATATATATATATATATATATATATATATATATATATATATATATATATATATAAATGACCCTTTTATTTAGTGTTTAGTAATTGTCGAGAGTTTCTCGTTTTATAACACATTTTTATAATAATAATAATACGTTCAATAATATTACGCTACTCTCGTAGCCTAATATATATCTAGTCGTATTATTTATAATATGACTCGTGATTATTATTATTATTAATATACGCGCTTATATAATTATATATCCGTTATTCACGTCTACATATTCATATAAACGTTTATATTACTAATAATTATTATTACGAGTTTTATTATTTATGTTTTAATTGTAAATAGTTATCGAGTTACACGAAATGGTCACATGTCCAAGTCATGACTCTTGGCTCATTGTCCAAGTCCAAAGTAATAATCAAATGTCATAAAAATCAATATATCTCCGTCCAACACAATCCCAATCCACGTGCTACAACATTAGGGTCCGACTACGGCACCCGACTAACCTATCTCCGTTAATCTAAGTGACCGTCTCACAATCGGTCCCCAAAACCACTTCTCGTCAACACAACTCCAAAAATACCACGAGTCCATAATACTCGTCAACCTCTTAAAAATCAAATAAGCCATAATAAGTGTAACCAATCAATAAATAATAATCATAAAACAAATTTAGCCGAAATATACATGTTTCGACATCAACAACGGTTCTCAAAAATTAACCGTATTCGGGTCAAATACCAAGTCAACCCAAGTCAAATTCATATACCAAGAGCCACGTGGGTCCCACCTGAGACCACCATGGTCGCGGCTAGCTCACAAGAGCTCGACCCAAATGAAACAAACCGACCCATATGGGGTCTTCGGCTCCAACATGAATCGACCAACACCCATAACCAATCCAAATCCAACTAATCAATCAAACCAAATCAAACAAATAATCAAATGACCAAATGTGGTCAACAATCAAGAAAACGGGTCAAAGATGACCACCACGACCCGGAATCAAATAAAGTCGAGGGTGAGACCTCGGCTAGGGGTCGACCACGCAACAAAAACCCAACCAAACTTCAAAACCCGGATACCAAACCAATATTTAACAAGTTTTTAACAAAACCCATTATTATTTTTATCCATTTCTTCCAAATCCGACCCAAGTTAATATAAATTCGTGGGTTTGGGTTCGTTTTTCAACAAAATCGATGCACCTCGTGCACACTTACCCGTGGATCTACAAAATCAACTAAGAAAAATGATGGTGATGAGGTGTGTGGCGTCGGTGGTGTTAGTACGAGGTGGGGATGATGGTTTTTGGGCGCGTGAATCACCACAAAATAATAAGGATGATGTGGGGAGTGTTTTGGGAGTGGCGGTGTACGGTGGAGAGCGGCGGTGGTGGCCGGTTTTTGGGTGGCCGGCGGTGGAGAAAGAGAGGAGAGGGAGAGGGTGAGTTGTTAGAGTGAAAGTGATAATATGAGGTTAGGGTTAGGGTTTAAATAAGGTATTTTTCACTTTAGGTCCCTCAACTAAATTTTCTTATTATTTGCACACCAAACCTTTTTACCTCCAAGTTTAATTAATAAAACGTCCTCTCATGTAAGTGAAAACTTACGATTAAAATATTAAACGTCCTCGAAGCTCGTTATATTCACCATTTGACGGACTATATATATATTCCACCGAAATTTATAATAAATACGTGACTAAAAGTCCAATGTATTAAAACTCGTAAGTTTTTAAACTTTTAAGTTCCCTAGTGCCGGAGTCAACGTAGTACCAAGTGAGAATTTAAGAATACATCACCGAGCATAATTTCATAATGAATTATTAAAATAATTCACGAATTCCATAACGTCATAAAACATAATTATCCATAAATATTGGTCTTACAAGTTCGTTGTGAATAAAATTTCCAAATAAAAATTATAAACGAACTTTAACGTAATGCGGGTTTTCAAAATAGCTCCCTAAATTGCCGGTTGTCACATCTACCTTCTACTTCACTTCCTTTTCCCTCCAAATATAACTCAAGAACAAAGTGTTAATGCTTCAGGGAAGCATTAAAGCTTTTCTCTCCTCAATAAGAGACTAATTAAGAGCTTTATATAGAACTATTTAATTTGGTAAACCCCCTCTAACTTTGATACGAAATGACTCCGATGATTAAAGGGAATCTTGACCATTAGATAATTCATAGGTCTTCATGTTTGATTAAGTTTGACCTAGCTAGCTTAATTGTGGCTCTGATCCGCTAGTTTCAGAGTTAGGGTCTTCCTTATTTTCTAAGCTACATATCTTAGTATATGAGAATATATTAGTTATTCCGTATAATTTTTTGTAGCCAACTCCTTACAATTTTATATTATAATTTGTTGGTTCTTGAATTTTCTGATAGGTCATTGAATCATTTTAATGGGTCCTGAATCATTTTTTATGTAATTTTGGTGAGAATTGTAGCTATTTTGGCTACAATAATAGTAACCAAGAGAATTCCCACCACTTTGCCTTCTGTACACATAGAAAAGGGGCTCATAAAACGCCGGCTAGTGTCCTATAAAAGTAGTTTATAGGACTTTTAACTTAATCGGACTAAAATTAAATTGTCCCGTATAAAGGGGTTGTAATAGATATTTATGATATTTATTGGCGTCCTAATAAACTCGAACATTTTAAAACTAATTCTTTGATCCCATAAAAAATGTTTATGCGACCAAAACAGCACCTTGACAGACCACAAGTTTTGAGCCTCATCAATTGTACAAGTGACACGATCAACGATTTGCAGACGAACATTTCTTTTATGGTGCAATAAGAACACCAGTCGAATCACTGATAACATTTTTCTATTCAATCATTAAAAGTCATTCACGAATCATATACTACTTGAAACATTAACAAAAGCAACTGCATTTTATTTATTTTAAGCGTCATAACAACCATGAGACAAGATGATAAAAGCATCTTGTGTTAATTAGATTTAAGAAGATGCTCGTTTCCAACATTCATAAGGCCAATGAGAGTCGCGGAGGTGACAAAGGAAGCATTAGCCACAAACTCTTCCTTAATTTCGTATTCAAGCGATAATTTCACGATACAGGATGAGCACGTATCGTCTTTTGGATCCTCTTTTATCTCTATTCTTATTCTATATAAGTTAAATCCCATATCGAGAAATCCACCTTCGATAACTTCAGTTTCTTTGATCATATTCTCATTATCGATCTTTGTAAACTTCTCTTTGTAATATTCAAAGCCCAACCCTACGACATTCAACATTAAACAATGAATTATTTGATCGTTTTTGGCATGTACTTCAGTCCGCACACTAGCATGAACAAAATTTAAGCACAATAATCATTTCCTTTAATTAAATAATGCGAGTTAAGAGGTTGAATGCAAAGAATACTACATATTCATCTATAGGGCGTGTGAGATGTGCTACCGTATGGCCTCTAAATGTACACCTCGGTATAAATTTGTGGCCTCAAAATTCAGTTCTCACTAGTTTTGTTAATGTTATATAGTTTTATGTCGTAAATATTTGTTAAAATTGAAGCTAGATAACTAATACAGTTTTTTTTTTTTTTTTTTTTTTTTTTTTTTTTTTTTTTTTTAATAGTTGGTAAAATATAGCTTTGAGCTTCATGTATAATTATCATATAAGTTTTTACATAGGGCCTCCGTTTAGCTCATCTACATATTTATTGGCAACTTTCAACCCGTTAGATCAAATGAAACTTTCTGATAATATCTATGAAGATTAAAAATATAGCTAAGATTAAGAGGGATTCCTTTTACAAACAATGAGACGTACCAGGCTTCATAGTTAGCTTTAGAATGGTGCCAATGTCACCATCACCTTCAACAACATCAACTGCCTCGAGTATTTTTCCAGCAAGGACCTTTCCGATCTCAAGGGTGCCATAGAGCGCCCAAGCTTTGCTCACGGGTACCTTTACTTGTTTCTCTATAGATAATGTTCCATACATTTTTGTACTTGAATAATGAAGATCTCACCAGCTAGAGGTCAGATTTTATAAGTAAGAATGGCCAGATGGAATAAATAAAAAATATAGCATTGTTTGTCTTCTAAAAGATTCGTAATTGGTATATTTGTCTTTTTGTTTTCATTTTTAATTCATCATGTAACCTGCGGCTTTTAAGTAATATTTTTGTTTCGAATGTTGTTGGAAATTGATATAAGTTAGAGTTGTCAACTGATGCATCTCAAATTCACATGGGTTCTTGTTGAGGATGTCACACCTCAACAATAAGTCAGTTCGATCAAGTTGCAGTGTTGTAGATATAAAGAAAGAAACGGCCGTTAGAGTGGTCCCGGCTCGAAGCCTATGGATCATATCCGCCGATCAAGTGAGTTCATGTCTTGTGTCAGGGATATACACAATCGTTTTGTAAGATAGCTCCATCCGGTTAAGCATGCATTTAAGCCAGGTGATGATTTCGACTCATTTGAGTAAGGTTTTGGTTTTGTGTCTTAAAATATTTCTAACAGATCAAATGACACAAAACAATAAGAATGCTCAATCCTCCTAGCTAGAGTTGGGTATGAAGAAGGCAGAATGTAGAAAGTTATACCCGTGGTCGGCCCTAATCTTTGAGATGCTTAAAGCGAGATCTCAAATTGATTAACGCCTAGGTTTTCTTTTTGCAATGCTTCTCGTTTTTGTTTGAGACTTTTTGGCCAAATTTTGTAACTCTTTTTAGCACTATAAGTTACTAGTATAACATTATTGTGAGTAAAGTTTTTTTGCGGTACGTAGTTGACCGCTGTTTGAAATCATTAAAATACTTAATATATATCTTAAAAGAATATGTTTTTTGAGGCCTTCATAAATATGGGACCAAGATCTTGTACTTTGGTGGCCTTAAGGTTAAGTCGGCCCTTGTCATACCCATATCCAAGATGAGACTGCTTTTAGAAATACCTCCGACAAGAGCGCATTTAGAGTTAAACTAAAAAGGTATGAAAAGATCAAAACTTAAATGAAAACAAAGTCACTCCAATTCTACTAAAGGTTACTATCTCAAATTGAACACTTCACCGTTAAAAAGAAGTATCACTACATTGGCAATGAATTTCCTGTTATATCGCATCAATGATCAAGTAAGGATATTGGGCCAGCCTTAGGTTGTTCTGTAGAAAACTTAGAACCAAACGATTCTAAAGAGATTTTATTAATAACTTCAAAGATTACAACCCAGAAATATGATCTATTCTCAAATAGTACAAGCACTTGATCTCAATCAAGCAGAGAATATAAGAATGAATAAAATTTTCTGGATTGAATACAAGATTGAGAGAGTAGCTAATATATAGGAGAAGCATCATCATAAGTCGTTTTCCAGAGAGAGGACAAGGAAAACGGCTCAAGTGAGTACTAAACAATAACCACAATGAGACAACCCTAACGGGTGTATATCTTGAGCACATTTGTAATATGGTCCTCCCATGCTTCAATCTTTATTCATCAACCTCACATCTTTGAGTAAATAACCAAAGCAACCCTCAAGTGTCCAACATAGCTCTAGCAAGATCCAAAAGGACTAAGACTGAAAACCAAAACATACCAAGTTAGTCCTTGAGGTTACTGCCTGATATCTGATGAGTCCTTATTTCTCAACATGTTCGCCACTGGTTAGACTTTGTGAATCATGTTAGAATTCCGTATAAGAGCAACTAATACGCCAACTGCGAATATAGGAAATATGGAATTACTATTTTTGTTAGATCCACAGAATTATTGCAATACAATTGCACACATGGTTAGCTAAACATGTGTGTCTCGTTTCAGTAATTCCCTGGAGGTGGACATGACGATGCTGTAATGGTCCATTGCAAGCCGGGAGTGTGGAGGTTTGAGTATTCCTTAAGTTCGATTGACTTTGTGTAAACGTTGAGTTTTCTATCTTATATCCGGTGATACCATAGTAAGCGTCACACCTTAAAAGACGTTTAACTGATACATGTGACACTTTCGACTCAATTTGCGTAGTGTTTTGAATTGAAGTAGAATTAGTTCTAAGGTATCAAATAGTAACATTTTGAAATCCAACAGAACATAAACTGCTTATTATTTTCAAGAGTTGCAATAATCATTAACAGGATATAAAACACGTACGTTTTATGTTAACTAGATTTTAAAAGATGCTCGTTTCCAATGCTCATGATGTCAATGAGAAACCGGGCAACTTTTTTTAACTAACGAGGGGACGCCCATGTGTCCGAAATTTTGGGCAATGCCTCCATTTTTTCGGCAATGCCTCCATTTTTTGGGCAACTTGGGACATTTGGTGTCCTATGGTTTGAAACACAAGAGTTGCTCGATTGCCAAGTGGGTAGTTTCGGAACTTTCTGAGCGAAGGCCAAAAAAGCAAACAATTGGGCAGCTTGAACATTTTTGGCATTATCCCATTTCATATATTTTTGTTACGAGATGAGTAATCTAAGATTTTATAATATAGCGACATACCGGGATTTAAGGTGATTATCAGAATGGTACCCATGCCGCCATCACCCTCCACAACTTCAACTGCATCAACGACTTTCCCCACAACGAGCTTTGCTAGCTCAAGGGTGCCATAGACCGCCCAAGCTTTGCTCGCAGGCACTTTAACTTCTGTTTCTTCGGATAACGTTCCAAACATTTTCTATTGCTAGGTGTAATGAAATACAGACAGGAGGTTAACTTTTATACATGGATTATTTATATTTTATATTTGTTTTTGGAAAGATTCCTAATTGTTTTGTTTTTATGTTCATTCATACCAATTGAAACATAAACAAAAGCAACTGACTTTTATATATGTATAGGTTAACAAGCGTCTTCTAGGTTATAACTAAACCGGTGATCTTAAATTTTTAATGTAGGAAGCCCATATAATTCACAAAATGAAAGTACTTTGTACATACTCCGAAAAAAGTTTGTCTTTCAATTAATGGTCATAAGCCACTATATTTTCACATACTAATGAATACACCATCGAACGACATATAATATCCGCAATACCGTTCTCACGAGTTGTAAGTTTCTAGCATATGTGGTTATATATCATATTAACTAATTGAGAAGTTTGTTAAGAATTGATAATAACAATATTCATAGATCGTTTCAACTTATTTCAATTTGTAATGAAATTGGAGTTTTGGACTTTTTGATAAGCTTGATAAACATAGCATCTAGTTACTGATAATTGTCTTTAAATGCTGTTTCTTTGTATATTCTATGTGATATCTAGAGTTGAAAATTTTAACTAATTTCATAATGTATGCTTTGATATAGGTTGTAGTTTTTCTTTTCAAACTAGTATAATGAGTCGAAAGGGTCCAAAGTACATCCGCACAAAGTCCTCGGCCACAATGGAGTGCCAAACGTGAGTATTTGGAACTGTATTGATAACTATGCCAAATATCTATGTATTTGGAACCACCATTAACGTGTTCCAAATACATGCGTATTTGAGACAGTTCTTAAAAACGGTGTCATAAATTCCTACTGCTAGCACTTCCTATTAATTTCAAATTTTGTAGATTTTGTAGTAATTTGTTTGCAGTTCAACCATATCTGACGCGTTTTGACGTGTACTAACAATGCATATTTAAACCCGTCTTAATTCAAGTGACCGGTGCCCTCTATCAAGCTATTTCTTGGATCCGCCATTGAAAAAGCCACGCTTCAAATTGATAGCAAAAAGAAAAGAAACTTCGATCGATTCTCAAGACTTACAATAATCACGAAACATATATAATATAAAACGCTTCTTGTGCTAATTAGATTTCATAAGATGATCCTCTACATCACGCATGGCCCTAAGTAGAGTCTCGGTGTTGATTAAGGAAGCATTAGCAGCAAACTCTTCCTTCACATCGTATTCAATTATTAACTTTATTATACACGACGAGCATGTTTCATCTTTTGTATTATCTTTGATCTCGAACGTAACCCTATAAAAGTTAAATCCCAAATCAAGATATCCCCCTTCCACACTTTCAGCTATTTTCACCATATTCTGGTTATCAACCTTCGTAAATTTCTCTTTGTAATATGTGAAGTTACCCCCTGCACATGTGACATATACTTTAGCTATTTTATTTATACATGTTATAAGTGGTCAACGTACTTAACTTATCAAATGAGAAGACATACCGGGCTTGAATTTGAGCTTGAGAATGGTACCCGTGCCACCATCACCTTCTACAACATCAACCGCATCAATAACTTTCCCCACAGAGAGCTTTGCAAGCTCGACGGTGCCAAAAACTGCCCACGCTTTGCTGGCGGGCACCTTTAGTTCTACCTCTTCTGATAGTGTTCCGAACATTTTGTTAGTAAATGAAACGAAGACGTGAGGTTCTATATATACATATAAATGCAAATGTATTTAGTGAAAGATTTAATAAATTGTTCTATTTTAGAGATGCTGACTTTTTAGAAAATAATATTTAAGAACACGTACTATTAATGATGATTATTATAAACTCAAATCGTAACATAATTGCATATTTTAAAGGTTTGTTTTTTTTAGTTTTTTTGTCTAAGATTCATGTTTGATTAAGTTTTTTTCTTAGCTGCGTATTATTATAAATAGAGATGTGATGTATGATAATTAGATATAATAAGTAATGAGGTGGGTGACTGCTCGTCGCGTTGCGACGGGGTGTCATTTCACGTGATTGATCATTGCATGGAATTTTTTTCAGTGTCAAAGTTACAATATTATAATTTTTGTGAACTGCGAATTAAGTTAAGTCATAATATGGGTATTTAATTAGAATAAAGTCTCTACAAATTCACAAAAAGGCTTGCACCTCTATATGCAAAGTAACAAAATGAAAAGTGATGATTTATAAATTTAACATATGATACATCTAATTTTTGATCTGCTGCATATTTAGATTTGGGAAGGGCAAGACCCTAACTATTTTGTTTTCATCTTGTGCACACCTTCTTTTTCATCTTCATCTTGATCATACATGGTATTTGGTTTCGTTCCATAGGATTATTCAAGACCACGAAAAACTTTATACAGATTCATAAAATCATAAAGTTACCCTGATCAATAAATAAATTAAAAAATATCGATGGTTCATGGCAACTCGGAAAACAATTCAAAAATGAGTAATTTTAAAGCAAGAGTCAAAACGGGTCAAATGGGTTGAACCACTAAGCCTTTCATTATATATCTGGATTAAGTATGTGCAGACTATACCTTTACAATATAAACATAGCTAAATCAGGAAGACCGAATAATCTTAATACATTGCTTCGTTTGTAAAAGTTAGAACATAAAGGACCAAACTTGTTAGTTAGAAACATAATAACCGAAAAGTAGTTATGTTAGTTATTTCGGTTATGTGAATGGTTGTGTCGGTTCATTTACACCGATTCAAAACCTATATATATGTGTATACATGGATCGATTAAAGGTTAATGAAACAATTTAGATTTTACTTATTCATTTGAATTGCAACTTACTTATTAAAGATATATTATTGGGACAACAATTGGTATCAGAGCAAAAGGTTTTATAGACATCGAAATATCTGAAAAACATTTTTAAAGAAACCTTAACAAGGAGGCCATTTGAACACGCTGAGAAAGAGACTCTCGCTGGTCTTTTTTCTTCAAAGCAAAGGGACGTTTGTTTTTCTAAATTCTTCCAAGGAAACAAACAAGTGTGAATAAGGAACGCGTAGAAGAGATAGTGCACGATCTGTTTTGCGTAGAAGTTGCAAGGGTATAACATCGAAAGTGAATTGGTGTTGAGGAAGAAGAGTGGAGACTTTGTGTTAAGAACCGGTTAAGAAGAAAAGAAAAACACAAGGCATAGTGATACGTGAATTCTAGAGGGGCGAAGAGACGTTGTTGTTAGATTAATTCGTATACGTTTGAAAGAGAAGAGTGTGGAGTTTGTGTCGCAAGAACACAAGGACAACAACAACGTGGGGAGAAAACAAGACAAGTGACTGTCGTTGTTTTTCATTGGAACGAACCAGGAGTGCAGCAAACAGTTTGTTTTGGGTTCGGTGTTGTTACCAAGGCGTGGTAATACAAGTTTGTGTGTAGGAGACTGCGTGATCTCAATACCGAGATCAAACACACAAAGAGTGATAACGTGTAGTGTGGTATTTCTTTATTTGCGTGTCGAATTCATTCGACAAACAGCAGTAACAAGGAAAGCCAAGTGAAGGCAGTGGAACGTTTGGAATATAGACTCGTTGGCAAAATAAAAGCAGATTCGACAGGTGTAGGAGGGTTGTGCAGTATTTTGTTTGATTCAAGAACAAGGACAGCGACAACAACAAAAGAAAACCGAGAAGTGTTGGTTAAGTTTGGAGTCGAATAACACTTTGAAAAGACAACGAGGCACTGAAATTTAAAAGGAATTTGGCGCGGGAAAAGGAATAAAGTTGGTGACCGATTATAACAAGTCGAAACATCGAATACATCTCGTATTCTATACGAAATTAACAAGGTCACAAGTTTCAATCTTCTGGATTTCATTTTATATAGTATAGATCATATTAGTTTATACTATTAGGAAATCCCGAGAACTATTATTTGATCCCGTAGTATTAAGGAATTTCAAAACTATATTTCATATTAGAAGATACCATACAAAGGAAAATTATTCCCATACGGATTAGAAAGTGAAAATCATAAGAAATACATTTAACATGACCGGGGATGACGCTAGTACATCTAACACAACAAAAACCGTAATACCGATTGCACAATACCAATGTCCAAAATTGAAAAACACAAATTATATGGTATGGGCTATACAAATTAAGGCAATATTAGGTGCACAAGGTTTATGGGAAACTATTGAATATAAAGATAGGGCAGACGTAGATGATAAAAAGGATAAAGCAACAATTGCTTTCATATACCAAGCGTTAACCGAAGATGTAATCTTACAAGTGGCGAGTTGTAAGACGGCTAAGGAATTATGGGAATCATTGAGAAAGAGACACGTTGGAGAAGAAAAGGTGCAGCAAGCACGACTACACTCATTGATGATTGGATTTAACTCACTTCATATGAAGGAAGATGATACGTTGGATGCATTTACGGAAAAGTTGAACGGCTATGTCACGAAGGCAAAAGAACTAGGGAAAACACTAGATGAATCACTTTTAGTTAGAAAACTATTAGACTCCACACCAGATAGATTCATACAAATAGTAGCATCCATAGAACAAACAAATGATCTAGACGACATAACCCTAGATGAGATCATTGGAAAACTCAAAGCGTTTGAGGAAAGGATAAAATTACGAAAGGGAGGACAAGTTGAAAGCCAGGATAACTTACTTTTTGCACATGACAAACACTCAGATAAAAAGAAAAGTTTTAACAAGCGTGGAGGTAGATCGAACTATTCACGAAGAAACTGGCGTAAAAATAAGAATAGGAATAACTCGAATCATAAAGATAACCAAAATAAGAATTCGAGTAAGTTTGATTTTAGCAACGTAAGATGTTATAATTGCAACAAACTTGGACACTTTCGAGATAAATGTAGATCAAAACCAACAACTCAGGAACAATCAAACCTTATCTTAGAAGACGATGAACCATCATTGTAATGACTATGCACGAAACTGAACACGAGGGAGTGTTGTTGAATGAAGGCCAAATTCAACCAGGAAAATATGCTTCAAAGGATGCAAGCATATGGTATTTAGATAACGGTGCAAGTAACCATATGACGGGAACTAAAAGTCATTTTAAGGATATAGATGAAAGCGTAACAGATCGAGTACGTTTTGGAGATGGATCGTATGTACAGATAAAGGGAAAAGGCTCTATATTATTAGGTTGTAAAAACCAAGAGCATAAGGTAGTGACAGATGTATACTTTATACCAAACCTTAAGAGCAAGATACTAAGTCTAGGACAACTTACGGAAATAGGTTGTAAAGTGATAATAGACGGAGATAAATTGACTTTGTATGATAAGAGCATGAAGTTGTTGATGAAAGTAGAAAGATCTAAGAATAGACTTTACAGTATTAGATTACAAATAGACACACCTATTTGTCTCTTAGCAAATGTAGATAACCAGGAATGGTTATGGCATGCTAGATTAGGTCATCTGAACTTTGATGTTATGAATAAGATGACTAGGAAGGGTCTAGTGGATGGAATACCTAGAATAAACCATGCAGGACAAATCTGTGATGCATGTTTATTAGGAAAACAAAGTAGAACACCATTTCCAAACCAAGCTAAATTCAGATCTAAGAACCCGTTGGACTTGATATATGGAGATCTCTGTGGTCCTATAAGTCCAGCAACACACTCAGGCAAGAAACTAATATTCTTGTTAGTAGACGATTGTACACGTTTTATGTGGACTTACTTTCTACAATCTAAGGATCAAGCATTTAGTACATTTAAGGAATTTAAACAAAAAATAGAAATGGAGTTAAGATTGAAAGTGAGGATGCTGAGAACAGATAGAGGAGGTGAATTTACTTCAAATGAATTCACACAGTACTGTAAGGATAATGGAATAGCACGACAGTTGACAACACCATACTCACCACAACAGAATGGAGTAGTGGAGAGAAGAAATAGGACAGTGTTATCAATGACTAGGAGTATGATGAAAGCTATGAAACTACCCTTAATTTTTTGGGCGGAAGCAGTTAGACATGCTATTTACATATTGAATAGGGTACCTACAAGAGCCCTGATAGATAAAACTCCATATGAAGCACTCTACAGTAGAAAACCAAACTTAGAGAACCTAAGAATATTTGGATGCACAGCTTATGCAAAGATAACAATACCTCATTTGAAGAAGCTGGATGATAGAAGCATACCATTGGTTTATTTGGGAGTAGAGGAAGGATCAAAAGCATGTAGGTTATATGATCCAATAGCCAAGAAGAAATATATTAGTAGGGATGTAAAGTTTATGGAAACAAAGCCGTGGGATTGGAATAAGATTGGAGAAGATACAAGTACACAAGACACATTTTGGGCTAGTTTTGTGGAAGGCGAAATTGACAATGAAAAACCTATACAAGTCAACATAGAAGATGCAGACGATACGTATCACCAAGAGGATCAAGTACTAGAACCGATACCAGATCCATTGTCGGAACCAGATTCACCAGTCACACCACCAACATATACTTACGAACCTAACTCAGAAAGTGAGAGAGAAGCTACTATTATTAGTTCACTTAGAAGCTCGTTAGGAAGCTCAGGAAGATATGATCATACACCGGTTAGAGGTTTAAAGGACTTGAAAGAAGTTTATGAAACAGCAAGTGTAGTTGAAGCACTAGTTTACTCTTCATAGAAGAAGAACCTCATAACTATAAGGAAGCATCAGTAGATAAGAAGTGGATTGAGGCCATGGAGATTGAATTAAATTCAATCAACAAGAACAACACATGGTTACTTACTGAATTGCCAGAAAACCAAAAGGCAATAGGACTTAAGTGGGTTTTTAAAACTAAAAGAGATGCAGAAGGAAAGATCATCAAGTATAAGGCACGGTTAGTAGCAAAAGGATATGTACAAGAACAAGGAATAGACTTCGATGAAGTATTTGCCCCAGTTGCTAGGATAGAAACAGTACGGTTAATACTAGCGTTAGCAGCATATCATGGATGGCAAGTTCACCACTTAGATGTAAAATCAGCATTTTTACATGGAGATTTGAAGGAGGAAGTCTACGTTACACAACCTGAAGGTTTTGTACAACCAGAAAACTCAGGAAAAGTTTATAAGCTTATTAAAGCTTTATACGGATTAAGACAAGCACCAAGAGCTTGGAACATGAAGCTTGACCAAAAATTAAAGTCATTAGATTTTAAGAAGTGTAATCTCGAGCAAGCAGTCTATACAAGGAGAAATAAGAATTCTACGATTATAGTTGGAGTTTATGTAGATGATTTGATAATCACAGGCACTCCAAAGAAATAATTAGATTTATTTAAATCTCAAATGGAAGAAAAGTTTGAAATGAGCGATTTAGGATTGCTAGCTTATTACCTTGGGATAGAAGTTACACAGACAGGAGGAGAGATTACAATCAAGCAAACAGGATATATTAACAAGATCTTAAAGGAGACAAGTATGACAGATAGTAATGATACGAAGATACCCATGGATCCAGGTACTAAGTTGGTCAAGGCGGAAGATGGAAACCCAGTTGACGCAACTTACTACAGAAGCTTAATAGGAAGTATCAGATATTTACTACATACAAGACCAGATCTTAGTTATTCAGTCGGGTTACTCAGCAGATTTATGCAAGATCCAAAAGATCACCACCTGAAGGCGGTTAAGCAAGTAATTCGATATATCAAAGGAACAAAGGAGCATGGCATAATTTACAAGAAAGAAGGCGGCTGCAAGATTACAGGTTACAGTGACAGTAGTTATGGAATCAACACTGATCAAGGAAAAGGAACTACTGGCATAGTATTTTACTTTGGAGAGTCACCCATTACATGGAGTAATCAGAAGCAACCGACAGTAGCACTATCATCGTGTGAATCAGAATTCATGGCGGCTACTGCAGCAGCATGTCAAGCCTTATGGTTGAAAAGATTACTTAGTGAAGTGAATTAACTGGAAGTGAAGAAAAGAAGATAACGCTGAAGGTAGACAACGTTTCAGCAATAGCACTTGTGAAGAACCCAGTTTTTCATGGAAGAAGTAAACACATCGACATTCGCTATCATTTTATTCGAGAATGCGTAGAGAATGGACACATCAATGTGGAACATGTCAGCGGAGAACTACAAAGAGCAGATATTCTAACAAAGGCTCTACCAAGATTGAAGTTCACAACAATGCGACAGATGCTCGGAGTTCAAGATTTAAAGAGAAGCAACGATCAAGATTAAGGAGGAGAATGAAGACCGAATAATCTTAATACATTGCTTCGTTTGTAAAAGTTAGAACATAAAGGACCAAACTTGTTAGTTAGAAACATAATAACCGAAAAGTAGTTATGTTAGTTATTTCGGTTATGTGAATGGTTGTGTCGGTTCATTTACACCGATTCAAAACCTATATATATGTGTATACATGGATCGACTAAAGGTTAATGAAACAATTTAGATTTTGCTTATTCATTTGAATTGAAACTTACTTATTAAAGATCTATTATTGGGACAACAAATCATACATTGTTCATAGACTCGTTTAACGAAGAAAATTGCTCATAAGATCATTCATTCTCATATGGACTAACCTGTTTACCAAAAATTATTCTGGTTTAGAGCTTGAGTATTCTGTGACATTCCCTTATCTTTTTTCTCGATGTGGATTCTGCACCCTGTGAATGATTTGTCGCAGCAACATAAATATTTTGTGACATTCCCTTATATGTATACAAATTTCTAGCAACAAATCAAGATTTCACGATCTGTTGCAACAACATATATATGCTGATTTAGGTTATGATGGATTTTATGGGCCAAATACTGTAAACCAATTAGCAAAAAGGAATTTTATAAATATGAAAAAAAAAGTTACAAGTTTACTTGGTCTGAATTAACCCATTTTAACTCAATTACAAAAATCAATTTATGTTGGAATCTCTCTTAACTTGTTACCCAAGCTGCCCATTTGCCACTTCTAACAATGACTTTATATGGAAATCAAACTTGTAACACCCCCAAAATTTGATACAGCGGAAGTCTCAACAAGCTTTCGGGGTGCTACGGGGATTGGTATCCAACACAAGACAATATAGAACGAGATAAAGTAAACATAATAGAAACACAACCAAAACGGGGTTTTAAAGTTTACATTTATCCCGACATCATTCAGAGTCAGGCCCAAAATAACATAACAGTAGGTCCATAAGTAATTATCAGAGTTTAGAAAACTAGATCCATAAACCATGAGCCTTAGCCAAGCCTTCCATTCCAAGCATCCATATCATCACTTAATTACCTAAGAAAACGTGCTAAAAGTCAGCTTTCGCTGGTGAGATCATAGGTTTAAATTCATCTAACAATATAGTGGACATATACGCAAAACGCTTGCTAGCTAGACTAAGGATTCACTAAAAGCCTGCGGATACCCTCCGCTCCAACCTAACACACGGATACCCTCCGTTCCAACATAGATATTCGGGTAACCCCCGCAATACCAATAAATACTCGGATAACCTCCAAAGTATCAATAATCTATAGGTGCACGCTACAGTATCTAAATAAGCCAACCTTGAATAGTACACACGATCCGCGTGACTAAAGCTGACAATAACCAAATAAGTCAACCTTGAATAGTACACATAAAATATGTGACTAAAGCTGACAAAACATCCTAGTCCATACGCATAGCAAGTTTTAGAAAGAATATAGAAGCGATAATAGTCCACATAAAATAATTTGCACGTTTCTCACCCCAAGTATTGAAAACATAGTTCAAGAGTAAAAGTGGGGCTATGACTCACCTCAAGTCCAGAAAATAGCAAGAAGAAGTCGGTAGAAATAAGATGTATAGTAACTCACGAAACAGCAACTACGGACTCGGCACGACCTAACAATATTAACTCGTTCACAAATCATTTCCTCGAATTCAAAATATTCCCAAACCCGGATGAAATCCGTTTTATTTTCCGAAAATCCATTTCGTATTAGTTTGGTGTATTTATGTTTGGTATCCATACGGGTTGTGGGTCGGCACAAAACAAACCAAAAATGTCACACAAAGAATAATAAAATGAACTATAGATCTAATATTAGTCCAATATATTATTTAAATAAATCGCCGAAGTTTATTAAATCCGTCGATTTAATAATCCTCATATTTATTTACGTAACATACCGTTCCAAGATTACACCCAATCCTAAAGCACATAGCACATAAATACTATATGGTATATATCATAGTTTAATAAATTCCTCATATACATCGTCAAATTGGACAGATTTCTCGATATATATATTCGCAATTTATTACACTTTACATATACCACAACCTATGGGCGTCGTAGGATACGATGCCCATTAATATATTCATTTCATATAGCCAAATAACCCGGTTCAACCCTACGGTTAAGTGGTTATTTAGTTATAGAAAACGTTTATATTAATCGTCATATATCCGTTTCAACACGAAAGTCACAAATAAAACATACCTGAACTCGAGTGACAACGACTCCGCATAACTCGATAAGTTTACTCATTATATATATAAAATGACATTTTTATTTAATATTTAGTAATTGTCGAGAGTTTCTCATTTTATAACACATTTTTATAATAATAATACGTTCAATAATATTACGCCACTTTCGTAGCCTAATATATATCTAGTCGTATTATTTATAATATGACTCGTGATTATTATTATTATTAATATACGCGCTTATATAGTTATATATCCGTTATTCACGTCTATATATTCATATAAACATTTATATTATCAATAACTATTATTACGAGTTTTATTATTTATGTTTTAATTGTAAATAGTTATCGAGTCATACGAAATGGTCACATGTCCGAGTCATGACTCTCAGCTCATGTCCAAGTCCAAAGTAATAAGCAAATGTCATAAATATCAATACATCTCCGTCCAACACAATCCCAATCCACGTGCTACAACAATAGGGTCCGATTACGGCACCCGACTAACCTATCTCCGTCAATCTAAGTGACCGTCTCACAATCGGTCCCCAATAACACATTTCGTCAACAACTTCACAATACCAAATATCCATTGCCGAGACCAAACGTGGTCTCGACCCACAAGTATTCGGCCAAATAAAAATCAACCAAGCCAATACTAAAACCAAGTTAACAACCAAAATAATAAAGAAAACATATAACCAAGGTCATATTCGGGATGGTTTACCAAGCCAAACCCGAGTCCACTCGACTCGACTGAGTCATGGTAAACACCACGAGCCAAGTGGCTCGAACCAAGTATCAAGGGTCACAAGAAATGGCTCCAAGGAGCCTCCAAAAATACCCATTCGACCCATAAGGGTCTCGGCAATAACAACAACAATACGGCTCCGAGCCGCGACTCCAATGAGTCGAACCAATATTCCAACGAGAGCAAGAATACAAGAGTCATAACATCAAGACTCAAAGAACAAGTAATCGAGCACCATGGCTCGGATTAACACCAAGCCGTGAGTCTATGACTCACGGTTCAATCGAACCATCAAGGAAGACACCAAACCCGGATACCAAACCATCTTACTTATATCAAAAACATCATTTTCTAACAAATAAATTCGATTCCCATGAAAAACATCCGTGTAGCCACGGATTTAATACCAAATCGTGGCACCCAAAAATCAAAATCGATCATACTCACCTCCTAGAACCTCCAAACGAATAGATCTAGTAAAAACAACAAAGTTGGGTCGGATTTTATAAGATCTCGAGGTGTTAATGTTGGTTATATGGTGCGTCTAATATACCAAAAGAAAGAGAAAAGAATAAGGAATAAAGTGGTGGTGTTTGTTTGGTGGTGAGGCCGGCGTAGT
Source organism: Artemisia argyi (assembly GCA_030686995.1). Lineage (NCBI taxonomy): Eukaryota > Viridiplantae > Streptophyta > Magnoliopsida > Asterales > Asteraceae > Artemisia > Artemisia argyi. The sequence goes on from CM060695.1 coordinate 33,976,016, forward strand.
GGTGGTGGTGGCCGGAAATGATGACCGGCGGCTAGGGTTTATTAAGAAGGAGAAATGAGAGAGAGATGAGTGGGAGTGAAGGTGATGTTGTGTGTTTGTGTGTGGTATCCCCACAAAGACGATTTTTGTAGTTTACTTACACCAAAAAAAAAAATTATTATTTTCTTTTTTTTTAAAAGAAAAATAATAATAATATTACTAATAATATGAGTGGGTAAATAATGGGTAAGTGTAAAACATATGGCCCGAAACCCGAACTCATTTCAAACTTTCAATATCTCCCGAAAACATCCCGTAATATAATTAATTATAATCGGACTCGTAAAACGAATCATAAAATTTACCGTTAGGTAAACCTAGTGCCAGAGTCAACGTAGTACCAGTGAGAATTTAAGAATACATCACCGAGCATAATATCAAAATGAATTATTAAAATAATTCACGAATTCCATAACGTCATAAAAACATAATTATCCATAAAATAGGTCTTACAAGTTCGTTGTGAATAAAAATTCCAAATAAAAATTATAAACGAACTTTAACGTAATGCGGGTTTTCAAAATAACTCCCTAAATTACCGGTTGTCACATCCTCCTAGTCTCAGAAGAAACCCGTCCCGGGTTTCACTCGGAAAAATTCATCTACGAAGTGAAAAGCTTCGGATATCTCTTCCGGAACTCGTCCTCACGTTCCCACGTAAATTCTGGTCTGTGTCAGGAATTCCAACGAACCTTGACGAGTGGAATGCGACTTCGCTTGAGTCGTTTAACTTCACGATCTAAAATCTCAATTGGCTCTTCCACGAAATTCAATTTCTCATCGACACGAATATCCTTCATTGGAATAATAGGCATCTCATCAGAAAGACATTTCTTCAAATTACTAACGTGAAACACATCGTGAACTTTACTCAGTTCATGTGGTAATTCCACCCTATAAGCCACGGGCCCAATTCTTTCTAAGATAAGAAATGGTCCAATGTAGCGTGGGTTGAGTTTTCCACGTTTCCCGAAACGTATCACACCCTTCCAAGGCGAGACTTTCAGCATCACTTTGTCTCTAACCTGGAACTCTAGAGGTTTACGCCTCTGATCGGCGTAACTTTTCTGCCTATCTCTGGCTGCTTGCAACCGATCACGAATCTGAGCCACTTTCTCTGTAGTTTCCAAGATAAGTTCAGGGCCTGTGAGTTGGCTATCTCCAACTTCTGCCCAACCAATAGGCGAACGACACTTTCTGCCATACAAAGCTTCGAATGGTGCAGCTTTAAGACTTGTGTGGTAGCTATTATTATAGGAGAATTCCGCAAGGGGCAAGTACTTCTCCCAGCCTTTACCAAAGTCTATGATGCATGCACGAAGCATATCCTCTAACGTCTGAATGGTCCTCTCACTTTGACCATCGGTTTGGGGATGATATGCAGTACTCATATCAAGTCTCGTCCCCAAGGCCATTTGAAGTGATCGCCACAAAGCTGACGTAAAACGGCTATCGCGATCAGAAATAATCGATATCGGGACTCCATGACGAGAAATAATTTCCTTCACGTACAACCTCGCAAGTTTATCAACGCTATCATCTTCACTAATTGCTAGGAAATGAGCAGACTTTGTCAGACGATCCACAATTACCCAGATAGCGTCACAACCGCTAGCTGTCCTCGGTAATTTAGTAATGAAGTCCATAGTAATCCGCTCCCATTTCCAGACTGGAAGTTCTGGTTGCGTTAGTAATCCTGACGGTCTCTGGTGTTCAGCTTTAACCTTAGAACATGTCAAGCACTTACTAACATACGATGCTATATCTGCCTTCATGTTTGGCCACCAATATAACTTCTTAAGATCCTGGTACATCTTGTCGGACCCAGGATGAATAGAGTACCTTGACTTATGCGACTCATGCATAATTAACTCCCGAATTCCTCCATATAAAGGTACCCAAATCCGATCTCCAAAACATAGCAATCCATCAGAACGCTTAATAAATCCTTTCTCATTCTCAGCCATCCCAAATATATTCTCAGCAGATCTGTTTTCTGCTTTCAACGCTTCCGTTTGAGCTTCAAGTATTTGAGACGGTAATGGCGATACGATAGTCATTCCCAATGACCTAACTCGTAATGGTGGTATTCTTTCCTTTCGACTAAGAGCATCAGCAACAACGTTTGCTTTACCAGGATGGTAGCGAATTTCACAATCATAATCGCTTAGCAACTCAATCCAACGTCGTTGTCTCATATTGAGCTCTTTTTGATTCAAGATGTGTTGTAGACTTTTATGGTCAGTGAACACAACACACTTTGTTCCGTACAAGTAATGTCTCCATATCCTCAAGGCAAAAACCACAACACCTAACTCCAAATCATGGGTGGTGTAGTTTTTCTCATGCTTTTTGAGCTGTCGGGAAGCATAAGCTATCACCTTCTCTCGTTGCATTAACACGGCTCCCAATCCTTTATATGAGGCATCACAGTAGACTACGAAATCCTCGTTACCTTCAGGTAACGCTAAAATAGGAGCACTACACAACATCTTCTTAAGCAATTGAAATGCTTCCTCTTCTTTATCTCCCCATTCATACGTAACACTCTTTTGAGTCAATTTGGTTAATGGTTTAGCTATCTTCGAAAATCCCTCAATGAATCTTCGGTAATAACCGGCTAGACCCAAAAATTGACGAACTTCGGTTGGGGTTGTAGGTGCAGCCCAATCTTTTATTGCCTCAATCTTAGCAGGATCCACATGGACTCCTTGTCTATCAATCACATGACCCAAAAATTGTACCGACAGAATCCAAAATTCGCACTTCGAAAACTTGGCATAGAGTTTCTCCTTCCTGAGCAATTCTAAGATGAGTCTTAGATGCTCCTCATGCTCCTTCTCACTCTTCGAATAAATCAAAATGTCATCGATGAACACAATCATAAACTTATCTAAGTAAGGCCTACACACCCGATTCATGAGATCCATGAATATTGCCGGTGCGTTAGTCAACCCAAACGGCATCACCTGAAACTCGTAATGCCCATAACGGGTTTTGAAAGCCGTTTTCGGAATATCTTCCTCGCGAACTCGAAGTTGATGATATCCTGATCTCAAATCGATCTTCGAATACACACTCGATCCTTGGAGTTGATCGAACAAGTCGTCGATCCTAGGTAACGGGTATCTATTCTTCACCGTTAACTTGTTCAACTCTCGGTAATCAATGCACATACGGAACGATCCATCCTTCTTCTTCACAAATAAGACTGGGGCTCCCCAAGGTGAAGAACTTGGTCTTATGAATCCTTTTTCGGCTAGCTCCGCCAATTGTTTTGACAACTCTTCTAGCTCGGTAGGTGCAAGACGATAAGGCGCTCGTGCTACAGGTGCAGCACCAGGTATCAACTCAATCTGAAACTCCACTTGTCTAGTCGGAGGGATTCCCGACAAATCATCGAGAAACACATCAGGAAAATCACGAACTATAGACACATCTCCAATGCACCTTTCCTTTTTCTTCGTCCCTCCTTTCTCAGAAATTTGAGCTAAGAAAAGGTAACATCCCTTCTCCATTAGCTTTGGTAACTTAGTGCAAGAAATAACTGCTAATCGGGATGGGCTCCTAGAATCCTTCTGATCTCCCAATATATTTAGGATTTCCTTTCCGTATGGTACTCGCACGATCTTCTCATCGCAAAGTATGTGAGCACGATACTACGACAACCAATCCATACCAATGATGACATCGAAACTTCCTAACGTGACGGGTAGAAGATCTATGTTGAAAGGGTGGTTCAAGAAATTTAACGTGAAACCGCGAATGATGGTATTAATCCTTTCTATATTCCCATTTGCTAACTCAATATCATATCCAATTCCTAAGGCCATCGGGGGTTTCTCTAGTAAGGGTGCAAACGTAGTGGACACAAAACTCCTATCGGCACCATTATCAAATAGTATGGAAGCATAACGATTATTGAGAAGGAACATACCAGTAACGACGTTCGGATCTTCTCCTCTCTCATTCCCGAGTGCATACACTCTTCCCTGAGCAGCTCCAGCTTCTACACGTTGGTCCCCATTATCTTGTCGTCCACGGTTTCCTCCAGCTCCACGGTTCCACGATTCTCTACACTCATTCCTATAGTGTCCCTTCTTTCCACACCCATAACAAGTAACATCTGCCTTGTTTCTCATCTCAGGAGCAGCCTGAACCATAGCAAGAGGTCGAGCTCTACAGTCCTTAGCTGTGTGTCCTTTCTTTGAGCAGTTCTGGCATTTCACACTACACCATCCAGTATGATGCTGGTGGCAACGACCACACTTGGGTGCATCGCCGTTCTGATTCTTCTTATCTCCATTCCCAATAGCATAAGCCTTAGCTTGTCTCTTGCTTCGGTGATCATTACCCTTAGAGTGACGGTCTCTCTTTCTCTTTCCATTCTTCTCCTTATCAGCTCCTTCTAATTCCAACGAATCCATAAGTTGTTGAGCAATAGTGCTTGCCTCATGGATGTTTGCAGGCCTAGCAGAAATCACATCATTCCTTGTAGGTACAGGCAACCCATCAGTATACCTCTCGATCTTTTAAGTCTCGGTTTTCACCATATCTGGGCAAAGCAAGGTTAATTCCTGGTAACGACGATTGTAAGTCGTCATATCATTACCTTTCACCTTGTGGTTCCAAAACTCAATCTCTAGCTTCTTGACCTCATTCCTTGGGCAATAAGTCTGAATCAGCAGAGACTTAAATTGCTCCCAAGTCATGGCATAAGCTACATCACTCCCAACTGAGTTTCGGTAATTGTTCCACCAAGTTAAAGCTTCATCCTTGAAAGTAAAAGAAGCAAACTTTACTTTCGCATTCTCCACACAACCACTGACATTGAACACTGACTCAGTCTTCTCAATCCATCTGACTAAGTAAACCACTCCTTCAGTTCCACCAAATTCAATGGGTCCATAAATCTTGAACTCCTTGTATTGACATCCATTAGCACGAACAGGTGGAAAAGTTCCAGCCGAATTGTTGGAATGATTTGACTCAGCTAGTAGTTCAGCAACTCTTTGTTCCACAAGTTGATTGATCATTGCTTGATCCACAGTAGGTGCATTAAGTGGAACATGATCATTGTCTCCCTGAACATCAACATTTTGATTCCTGTTGTTGCGGTTAGTAGTGTCCAGGTTGTCAGGAGTAGGGGTTTCAACATTTCGAGTAGGTCGGCGTCCTCGGCGACCAGGAGTAGTCACTGCAGGACCAGTTCTGGTAGCTCTAACAGGGTTTCGTCGTGGGGCCATTGATCTGTAACATCATACAAGTTCATGAGTCTCCAATAGAACTTATCAATATGCTCAACAAAAGAAATTCAACGAAGCCAAGTCATGGAAAGAATAGCAACAATACACCATGAAACATCAATAAAACGGATAAGGACTCAATTTCCATAACACCCAAAATCACATAATACCATATACTAATAACCATCAACCATACAATAGCGATCTAACATCGTTCCAACTACTGGTTAACACAAAACGTACTAATCGTTCCAAAAGAGACTAATACTGAACAAAATACATCAAAATATGATAACTAGCTTTACTAACCGAACACTCCTCGGTTAAGAAAGCAACAAGACAACATAACCCAAGCAACTAGCCACGCTGCTGGCGGAGGCTCCTCAACTCCTGCCTCAAGCCATCAAGATCCCTCCATAACGATCCTAGCTCCACGCTATGGGTGTCTCGGTCTCTCTTGAGGTCAACCACCTCCTTCTCTAGCTCGGCATTCCTTTGCCATAGCTTGCGGTCGGCCTCTCGAGCAGTAACAAAACCTCGCTGCAAACTATCGATATGCTCGTGGACCTCCATCAAAACTCTCCTCATCTTAGTAGTCCTGCCCACAACCACAGTCATATCAACTCTCAGATCCGCTATGAACTCTCCAATAACCCTCTCAAGTCGATCAGATACACGTGCAACTCTCTCACCAAGCTCAGTAATCTGAGCCCATAACCTACCAATCTCACCTAACTCTGCATGCTCATCAGAAACCTCAGAAGATGCATCCGACCCATCGGGACTACCAGGTGGCAACACAACCAAAAACGGATGATCAGGTGAATCAGGCTCAATCGGATGTACAGGTGAATCAGGCTCCTCAGCCTGAGCTGGTGGTACTAACGCATCATCATCATCAGGCATCTCATCCTCCTGAGGGTCATCCTCCTCCTCAAGGTCATCATCATCACCCTGCTCAGCCTCCTGAGGGTCATCCTCCTGCTCAGGGTCATCAACCTCATCCTCACCCTCGCACTCATCCTCATCGGAAGAGTACCTCATCAATCGTCGTCTCCTACTAGGTGAACTATGTGGAGATGTGGTAGGTGATCTAGGACGACGATGCAATGATGTGGGTGTCGCCTCAGACAGAAGAGAGTGAGCATCAATCTATAAAGGTGATGGAGTAGGGCGTACCGACATGCGTTCCGTAGCTCGGTGGGCAAAGCGTGGGGCCACACGAGCCAAAGCCTGATAAAGAGTAAGCTGCCTCGATGTACCAGGGAGCCCTATAGAAGATGAGGCTCCCTGCGTAGATGCAGCAGGTGGTGCTGAAGTAGAAGCTGTCTGCGGCACAGTAGCTGAAAGCATGGCCATCTGGTAAGGATCATCAGATGCCATAGTGAACTGTGCAGGTAAAACCGGTGCAGTAAGAATATCCTCGACAACATCGGGCATATGGGAGGCCATGGTCTGGGACAACGGCGTAGGGTAGGTGTAAGTGTTTCAAAACAACTAAATCACAACTCAAAATACCATACCAAAAATCCTCATCAAATAATTCAAACATATAATCTCAATAAAAAGAGTTTCAAACACCGCATTACTAAAATGTTTATGAAACATTTAGACCATATAATTCCTCGAAACGCCATTTTATTACTAAAATCCATAAACCTCAAATCATCTCAAGAATCCCAAATCTAACAATCATCTCAAATATCTCATAATACCTCAAATAATAGAAGATGCTTCGGCTTGGCGAGCTGGCGGGCAGTGGTCAAGGATCATTTTCTATAAAAATTCGGTTATAGTTTTGGCGTTTATTTACCTAGTTCTCTATAACCTTGGCTCTGATACCAATCTGTAACACCCGCAAAATTTGATACAGCGGAAGACTCAACAAGCTTTCGGGGTGCTACGGGGATTGGTATCCAACACAAGACAATATAGAACGAGATAAAGTAAACATAATAGAAACACAACCAAAACGGGGTTTTAAAGTTTACATTTATCCCGACATCATTCAGAGTCAGGCCCAAAATAACATAACAGTAGGTCCATAAGTAATTATCAGAGTTTAGAAAAATAGATCCATAAACCATGAGCCTTAGTGATACGTGGGAATCGCACCAGGCTTTACCTCTCAAGGGATCTTGAGAAGCTTACAACCCCCACTAGGCAGTGTACCTGATCGTTGTAGTATAGTATAGTGACAAGTACCGGAGGATTGATCATTCAGCTTAGGAATAGTGTCGCTAGGATTAGAAAGCCTAAATACTAGTTCTAAAGGTGAGGGAAGATTCTTTTTGTATTTTTATATTTTATGAAAAGCAAGTTAAAATCTTGGGTTTGAAGGATTTGGGCGGAATTAGTTGCTAATCAACTAACCCAATACTAAGATGCAATCAAAATAAAATACTAGAAATGAAAATAAACTAAATTATACTAAAGTTGTGAGCAGTAATTGGAGAAAATGTGTTTACTTAGATTTCACTACTCCCTAGACATCTTTTACACGTTAATTACTTGTTATAATTGCATGGATGACGGATCGTATTCCTTAATACCATTCATGGGGTGGCACACTTAACTCCCCAATTCTATGAGCTCTTATCTCCTCCTACACCATGCCTAGCATAACTATAGGGATTGTAAACAGTGGCTCATGCATTAAATACAACCAATAAAGACCTAGTGCGCGTCGGTTCATGTTTCTTAAGACGTTCAAGCATGTTACCAATTGGAGATCTGCCAGTTTTCTTAAGCCTAACATATAAATCATTCATCCAAGACAAGAATAAACAAGTAATCAACACATAATTAACATCTAGGTTTCATTAGATCTAAGCAAACACAAGATAGATCTAGCCTAGCATGATGGAATTAAGACAAGAACAAGATATAGACAACCAACACATAGATATATTGATTGAATTAAAAGAACACTTATCTTGATTACACATGCAAGGTATCAAGGGGTTGGAACCCTTGAAAAACCTGTAAAGTTACACCAAAATCGTACTTAGGGCTTCTCCCAAAACTTCTCTCCTTAAATGTGAAAAATTAGAAAACTATATATAGGAAAAGGGGTCTGACGGCGTCAAGACAAACATTGTGACGCCGTCACCTCGGCGCCAAAACTATTCTCGGACTGCCTTGATCTACATTTGACGCCGTCAAGACTTAATCATTTCCAGGCCGTCATGACTTTTACTCTTGACGCCCTACCTTCATGACGCCGTCAAATCTCTTCTGGATCGTCATGGAATTTTTCTCTTGACGCCGTCAGGGAGTTGCTCTTGATGCCGTCACCTACTGTTCCCAGCATGGAAAATTAAGACTTTGGCGTTTTCTTCACTTTTATGCTCCAAAAACGTCCGAATTGCTTCCTTTTCCAGATTTCACTCCCAAAGTACCTAAAATCACAAAAGGAACGATTTAGGGCAATATTTGATCAAATAAATTCGAATTCCGGCTTAAATGACCCCCTAAAAACGGATAATTTTTCGCCTCATCACTTAGCCAAGCCTTCCATTCCAAGCATCCATATCATCACTTAATTACCTGAGAAAACGTGCTAAAACTCAGTTTTCGCTGGTGAGATCATAGGTTTAAATTCATCTAACAATATAGTGGACATATACGCAAAACGCTTGCTAGCTAGACTAAGGATTCACTAAAAGCCTGCGGATACCCTCCGCTCCAATCCTAACACACGGATACCCTCCGTTCCAACATAGATATTCGGGTAACCCCCGCAATACCAATAAATACTCGGATAACCTCCAAAGTATCAATAATCTATAGGTGCATGCTACAGTATCTAAATAAGCCAACCTTGAATAGTACACACGATCCGCGTGACTAAAGCTGACAATAACCAAATAAGTCAACCTTGAATAGTACACATAAAATATGTGACTAAAGCTGACAAAACATCCTAGTCCATACGCATAACAAGTTTTAGAAAGAATATAGAAGCGATAATAGTCCACATAAAATAATTTGCACGTTTCTCACCCCAAGTATTGAAAACATAGTTCAAGAGTAAAAGTGGGGCTATGACTCACCTCAAGTCCAGAAAATAGTAAGAAGAAGTCGGTAGAAATAAGATGTATAGTAACTCACGAAACAGCAACTACGGACTCGGCATGACCTAACAATATTAACTTGTTCATAAATCATTTCCTCGAATTCAAAATATTCCCAAACCCGGACGAAATCCGTTTTATTTTCCGAAAATCCATTTCGTATTAGTTTGGTGTATTTACGTTTTGTATCCATACGGGTGGTGGGTCGACACAAAACAAACCAAAAAGGTCACACAAAGAATAATAAAATGAACTATAGATCTAATATTAGTCCAATATATTATTTAAATAAATCGCCGAAGTTTATTAAATCCGTCGATTTAATAATCCTCATATTTATTTACGTAACATACCGTTCCAAGATTACACCCAATCCTAAAGCACATAGCACATAAATACTATATGGTATATATCGTAGTTTAATAAATTCCTCATATACATTGTCAAATTGGCCAGATTTCCCGATATATATATATTCGCAATTTATTACACTTTACATATACCACAACCTATGGGCGTCGTAGGATACGATGCCCATTAATATATTCATTTCATATAGCCAAATAACCCGGTTCAACCCTACGGTTAAGTGGTTATTTAGTTATAGAAAACGTTTATATTAATCGTCATATATCCATGACAACACGAAAGTCACAAATAAAACTAACCTGAACTCGAGTGACAACGACTCCGCATAACTCGATAAGTTTACTCATTATATATATAAAATGACATTTTTATTTAATATTTAGTAATTGTCGAGAGTTTCTCATTTTATAACACATTTTTATAATAATAATAATACGTTCAATAATATTACGCCACTTTCGTAGCCTAATATATATCTAGTCGTATTATTTATAATATGACTCGTGATTATTATTATTATTAATATACGTGCTTATATAGTTATATATCCGTTATTCACGTCTATATATTCATATAAACGTTTATATTATCAATAACTATTATTACGAGTTTTATTATTTATGTTTTAATTGTAAATAGTTATCGAGTCATACGAAATGGTCACATGTCCGAGTCATGACTCTCGGATCATGTCCAAGTCCAAAGTAATAAGCAAATGTCATAAATATCAATACATCTCCGTCCAACACAATCCCAATCCACGTGCTACAACAATAGGGTCCGACTACGGCACCTGACTAACCTATCTCCCTCAATCTAAGTGACCGTCTCACACTCGGTCCCCAATAACACATTTCGTCAACAACTTCACAATACCAAATATCCATTGCCGAGACCAAACGTGGTCTCGACCCACAAGTATTTGGCCAAATAAAAATCAACCAAGCCAATACTAAAACCAAGTTAACAACCAAAATAATAAAGAAAACATATAACCAAGGTCATATTCGGGATGGTTTACCAAGCCAAACCCGAGTCCACTCGACTCGACTGAGTCGTGGTAAACACCACGAGCCAAGAGGCTCGAACCAAGTATCAAGGGTCACAAGAAATGGCTCCAAGGAGCCTCCAAAAATACCCATTCGACCCATAAGGGTCTCGGCAATAACAACAACAATACGGCTCCGAGCCGCGACTCCAATGAGTCGAACCAATATTCCAACGAGAGCAAGAATACAAGAGTCGTAACATCAAGACTCAAAGAACAAGTAATCGAGCACCATGGCTCGGATTAACACCAAGCCGTGAGTCTATGACTCACGGTTCAATCGAACCATCAAGGAAGACACCAAACCCGGATACCAAACCATCTTACTTATATCAAAAACATCATTTTCTAACAAATAAATTCGATTCCCATGAAAAACATCCGTGTAGCCACGGATTTAATACCAAATCGTGGCACCCAAAAATCAAAATCAATCATACTCACCTCCTAGAACCTCCAAACGAATAGATCTAGTAAAAACAACAAAGTTGGGTCGGATTTTATAAGATCTCGAGGTGTTAATGTTGGTTATATGGTGCGTCTAATATACCAAAAGAAAGAGAAAAGAATAAGGAATAAAGTGGTGGTGTTTGTTTGGTGGTGAGGCCGGCGTAGTGGTGGTGGTGGCCGGAAATGATGACCGGCGGCTAGGGTTTATTAAGAAGGAGAAATGAGAGAGAGATGAGTGGGAGTGAAGGTGATGTTGTGTGTTTGTGTGTGGTATCCCCACAAAGACGATTTTTGTAGTTTACTTACAAAAAAAAAAAAAAAAAATTATTTTCTTTTTTTTTAAAAGAAAAATAATAATAATAGTAATAATAATAATATTACTAATAATATGAGTGGGTAAATAATGGGTTAGTGTAAAACATACGGCCCGAAACCCGAACTCATTTCAAACTTTCAATATCTCCCGAAAACATCCCGTAATATAATTAATTATAATCGGACTCGTAAAACGAATCATAAAATTTTCCGTTAGGTAAACCTAGTGCCAGAGTCAACGTAGTACCAGTGAGAATTTAAGAATACATCACCGAGCATAATATCAAAATGAATTATTAAAATAATTCACGAATTCCATAACGTCATAAAAACATAATTATCCATAAAATAGGTCTTACAAGTTCGTTGTGAATAAAAATTCCAAATAAAAATTATAAACGAACTTTAACGTAATGCGGGTTTTCAAAATAACTCCCTAAATTGCCGGTTGTCACAAAACTCATGTCTATAAAAACTGTCTTATAGGCAAAACACAACAGTACAGATAAACAAAAAGTGTTTCAAGTCGTTCCAACTTCCAACCCATACGAGAAAAAGCAATTTGACCCGGTACCTAATCCGTCATCCCTACCATCTTTAGTCCTCTACCTGATGATATATTCTATCAATTTTGAGTCTAATTACTTTACCTGATGATATATGGTATCAATTCTGGGTCCCGTTGTAGTAGCGAGTAGCAATGTGAATAAACTTCTCAACAGAAACGAATAAGCATTTAGCATCCTTGTTGTTCATGTGTGCCGAGAGCATTTTCTTGAGTTCATTTAGATGTTTAAGGTGCTGAGATCCTATCAAATCGTCAAACGAAGAACAAAAGCAAGTTAATGATTGTGATTTACTTAGACAGGGAAATAGGAAAAGAAAAAATTAGTGCACCGTGTTGTAACAACCATAAATTTTACATTAACATTTACCTATAAACTTCAATGTTTTGCTTTAATGACGAAAATATTAAACTTTACGTATAACCATTAGGTTATCCCACGTATAACGAAACCACATTTAAACATTTTACATCACACTAGACTAATTTTTAGTCTACTCAAAATCATTTAAATGATCATTTTCATTCAAATTCATTGTATCAAATAACTTGCATTTTTACGCGTTTTAAATTACTTGCAAGAAAAAAGGACGTAACAAACTAATATTAGTAAAAACCACAATTTCTTTTATGGACATTAAGTTATTAATCATTGGAATTTTCAAATGTAACATATTGGGATGAAAAATTACTTGAGGCACTTTATTTTGCATACTCTTATTTTCGTGCTTATCAAGGGATAAATTCTCATCATCCATCTAGTTTGATCTAATGATGGGATTAACCTAAGATTAAATATGGAAACCTAAGTCCATGTTATTTTTTTAATTTTTTTTTGGTCATTTTGTCTTTCTTATTATTCATTTTTTTTCCGCTTTCATACATTTTCGTCTGCTTTCATAAGTTTTCATCCGTTTTTATATGTTTTCGTCCGTTTTCATACGTTTTTGCCCGTTTTCATGCGTTTTCGCTCGTTGTTATCTGTTTTCATACGTTTTTGTCCATTTTCTTACGTTTTTGTCCGTTTTCTTACGTTTCCGTCTGTTTTCCTTACGTTTTCATTTGTTTTCATACGTTTTTATCCGTTTTCATATGTTTTCGTCCGTTTTTGTTTGTTTTAGTATGTTTTCATCTGTTTTCAATCTTTTTCGTCAATTTTTATACATTTTCGTCCATTTTCGGACATGTTTTTACGCTTTCATACATCCGTTTTCATAAATAATCGTCCGTTTTTTTTGCGTTTTCATCCGTTTTCTTATGCTATCATCTGTTTTCATACGTTTTCGTCTGTTTTCTTTCATTTTCATACATTTTCGTCCTTTTTCATACGTGTTTTTATGCTTTCATACGTTTTCGTCCATTTCATACATATTCATCCGTTTTCTTATGCTTTCTTCTGTTTTTATCCATTTTCGTCCGTTTTAAATGTTTTTGGTCGTTTTCAGACGTTTTCATACGTTTTTAAATATTACAAGTGATATTCTGTGATATTTAGAAAATCACAAGTGATTTTCTGAGTATCACATGTGATATTCTGTGATTTTTTGAATATTACAAGTGATATTCTGAGTACCACAAATGATATTCTGAATATCATAAATAATCTTCAGAATATCACAAGTGATATTATGTGATATGTAGAATATCACAAGTGATTTTCAACTAATATTTTGTAACATGAAAATCACAAGTGATAGATATTCAAAAAATCACAAGTGATATTCAGAATATCACCATTGATATTCAGAAAATTACAAGTGATATTTTGGATATCAATTGTTGTTAGACCCGTTTCCCGGGTACTTGGACCCCACCCTAGATTTAATGGACTAAGAGCCTTACGTGGTTAGTTAGTCAACAAATGTCATGATGTGGTCAAACCCGATAGTTATAGTATTTCATAATGTGGCTTTAGAAGTATTATGTGTCATAAGTAAGATGGATAAGAACTTGAGGGACCTAAGTTGACAGAATCCCAAACTGGTACTAGAACTAACTTGTTCTAGTACTAGAACCAACTTGTTCTAGTCTGCAGGGACTATTCTTGCCAAAACCTCAAACTAGCACTAGAACCAACTTGTTCTAGTACTAAGGATGAATGGTTACATGACCTAAGGGACTAAAGTTGCCATTTAGGCAAACTTCCAACTATCAAATGTCTAGAGAATTCTCTGGACTTCTATAAGGTGAGTCGGCAAGAGAGAAAGAGAGGGAAAAGTGAGATGATGGCTTAAGAAGATGATGAAGATTTATTGTCCATAGTCCTTCCTAGTTATGATCCCCACAAGTAAGTAACTCTAATCTTGAGTTTATAATGATTATTGTGGTAAAAGGTTAATGGGTTAAGTGGGTTTTCATCATATGATCTTGATATGATCATATGATGATATAGAGATAATGCTGGGTAAGTTTAGATGGGTTTAATAACCCTTGATCATGATATGTTGTATTATTAGGTCTTGTTGATAATGATGAAGGATGATGATGACTAGTAATGATGTTAATGATGGTGGTATTATTATTGTTAACTTAGCTTTGGAAGCTAAGGTAAGTAAACCGGTTATGATTTGATGTTATAATGATTTCTTACATTATGTGTTATATGATTGTTATGATGAGATGATTGATAGTGTTTGAATGATTATGTGAGGAAGAAGTAGAGGTAAGGCTAGTTTGGCATAACTAGCAAAAGAAGATTAAGAGTTTAGTTGGACTAGTGTAAGTGTGTAGGAAAGGTTGAGATGTAATGATAAGGCTTGAAGTGGCCAAGGTATGTGTTATGTTTATATTGTGATGGGATGAGTAGATTATGATGCTTAATGTGTGATTGAGTTATAATGTTGTATTATGATCGTTTTACTTACTAAGCCTTGTGCTTGTTGTCTAACCGTTTTGTAGGTTGGCATGTTGTTATGGATGGCTTGGATAAGGATTAAATTGGATATGCGATGTAGAAGGACTTGGGTAAGATATTGGAGCTAGGTAGGATACCGAGCTCAAATGTCATGTTGTACCCCCGAGAGTCTTTCTACGTGTTGTAAAATGTATGTCAAAGATGTGGTAATGATTTAGTAATCAATTGATGTGTCAAAGTATGTTTTATGGGTTATTATTGGAAGTTAAAGGAGTGTTTGGTTTAAGTGTAAACATACCTATTTTGAGTAGTAAATGGGTCAAGTGTTATTAGAACATGTTTGATATGTTAACTGATTGATTTCTGGAAAGTTTGGTGTAAAACGAAAGTGATATAAGTGATTTGTTGCGAAATGGGTCAAAACGGGTTATTTGCATAACCCGTCGTAAAGTACCCCTTCGGGGTATCGTAAGATAAATGTTTTTACATGAAAATGAGCCCATTCATATACCAAATAAATCTGGAAAGTTTGGTTGAGTTTCGAGTTCGGGAGGTCGGGTTTCCGGCCGGGGATTTTGAAAGTGATTTCGGGACAACAAGCTGTCCAGATTTTCCGGGCAGACTGTGCAGATTTTTTGCAGTTTTCAAAAATTCATATCTTTTAATTCGTAAGTCGTCATGGGTTGTGCCACCTATCGTTTCGAAGGTGCTTGAGTCTATTTTCATTTAAAAATAGCCCCAAGGTCTGATTATGTACTGATTTTTGTCAGTTTATGAAAGAGTAACAGCAGGTTAGTTTTAGTTCAAGCAGTTCCGCGTTAAAAGTCAAAGTTTTCAAAGTAAGCGGGCACGGGGTGTTACAACTTGGTATCAGAGCCTCGATTTAAGTGAATTAGGTTTCCACTATAGGTTGCCTAGTCTTAAAACGCTAGTAGATATGTTGGATGTAAGTGCTAGTAATGCGGAAAGTAAACATTAAGTATGAGATGGATTATATTTTATGATATATGAACTTAATGATGATAAGTGATGGATGTATGATATAGTGTTGATGTGTATGAGGTATTAGTCAGTGGATGACTTGAAGTGTTTGAATGATTTGTTGGCCGTGTACCTTGATTGGTGCCGATGACTATTATGTGATTATGTGAATGTATGATAGAGTAGAGGTAATGGAATGCGAGTAGAAGTGCCAAGTGGTATTAAAGATGGGCTAGTAAGCGAATTAAAGTGTCATGATGCCTTAGTTATAAGGTAGACTAGTGCTTGCGGCTAATTAGAATGTTGATACTTTGACATAGATTGATTGTGCATGTGATGTGTGAGCCATAGACTTTATGATTTGATTGTGATTATGAATATTTTAACACTTGTTGGATAAGTGTTAAGTGATAAGTATTATTGTTTATGTGATGTTAAGTCTATGGTAGTAGTTTATTATATGTCTAAGTTTTATGTGATGTGCTTGAGAGCACGATTCGTAGAAGTTTATGAGTTGAGATAGATGCATTGGAATGCATATTTCGTGAGACATGAACGATTAGATGTAATAATGAATAGATGCTTGAAGCATAAGTCTTACACGCTTAATTAAAATAAGAAAAGTTAAAGTATACGGTTAAGATGTGACGAGATCATGTTATATATAAAACATGATAAGTAAAATGTGTTAGTAAGTAAATGGTTAAGCGTGATAACTAGAAGTGATGAATGAGACATAGATTGCGCTTGAATTCATAAGTGATATGAAGTGTGCTAGAAGAATTGTAAAACATGAGTATAGTCATGTTTATATATTGGATAGTATGTGATGAGATTAATGAAAATGTTATGGAATAAGCCAATGTAAGGCTTATATGTGTAAAGTTGAGTAGACTAAATGAAGTGATAGTATGAGTTGTGAACATGGTCAACAAGGGTTGACGGATAATAGTAAAAGTGTGTGGTAAGGACACATAGAGAACGTGTAAACTGTAAATGGACAAGCATCATATAGAACTTGTCTAGAATAGAGATGCCACGTAGTGAATGTCTGAGTCAACTTGGGATTGACGGATAAATGATAAGTAGCATTGTGAGAATGCAAACATAATTTAACAAGTGTTATATAGCAACTTGTCTAGATGAAAGTAAACGTGGTAGCGAATGTTGAAATTGCTCAAGGCAATGAGAAGCGTTGAAGTGATAGCGTGTACTTAATGATAAAAGTACATGAAAGATAAAGTGAGTAAAGATGATAAGTTAGATATAGCTTGGATCCAATTCTCTAGTTTTGGTATCCTTCGGGATAGCCCAGCTTGCTTTTATGGCATGTGTTTTCGGCATCCTTCGAGATGGCCTAGCTTGCCTTTCATGGCATGGTTGTTAGCTTGCCTTCGCGACATGTGTTTTGGCATCCTTTGAGATGGCCTAGCTTGCCTTCATGGCATGGTTGTTAGCTTGCCTTCGTCGGCATGGTTTGCCTATATTCTTGGCATGTATGAAAGTATCCTTTGGGATAGCTTAGCTTGCCTTTCATGGCATGGTTGTACAGCTTGCCTTATGGCATGGATGATAGTTATGGCATCCTTCAGGGTGGCCCAGCTTGCCGCAAGGGCATGGATATTATGGTATCCTTCGGGATAGCTAGCTTGTCTTTATGACATGGATGAATAGTTAGTGAGATTGGATCCAAGGCTAGAAAAGAAGGAAAGTAAAGTAAGTATAATTGTTGTGTCGGAAGTACATGAGTAGGAGGATTTATAATCTCCTTATTTAAATGGATTGGGACGCCTCTTCATTTAAATAAAGAAATTGTAAATCACCGAACCATAAGTTTATAATTCTTTACTTGCATAGATTGGGACGCCTTTTTATGTAAGTAAAGAGTTATAAATGAGTGGGCTTATGTGTAGCCGGTATGACATGAATACGGGTAGAGATATGAGAAAGTGAAAACTAAAACAAGTTAGACGTTATAAGAAGAGATTAGATATAAAAGCTTGTAGTAGCGTTAAGGTCCTATATGAACCTTAAGATAGCGCCTAGAATGAGTTTTTGCTTTAAGTTGATAAGATGATGGGTGGAATTCCCACGACTTAACAAGAGGATTGCTTTAGTAATGCGTAGATCTGGTTTTGGAAGTGTCGTTTATATGGTACTATGTATATATTGCGAGATAAGTTACCGGTATTTGGAAGTAGATAAGTGTTGATATTGTGTAAAGTGTAATTTTGGCCGGTATATGACTTAAGGTCATGTTAGTGCATTTGTGAATGAAGTGATGATAGTGTTGAAGTTTGACTTATGGAAAGTCAAATAGTAGATGTTCCTGGATGACAAATCGTCATTGTTGGAAATTTTAGATAAGCTTGTCATGAGTAGTATTGCTTATAGTCTATTATGAGTTATGATTGTGATATAGAAGCTTGGAATTGCAAGATCACTTAGATCGTTGCAATGTAATGACTAAGGATTTTGAAATTACGAGACATGTATATGTTGTGATTCAGTTTTGGATAGCAAAAGACGATAGATTTCGAGGACGAAATCTAAATAAGGGGGATAGAATTGTTAGACCCGTTTCCCGAGTACTTGGACCCCACCCTAGATTTAATGGACTAAGAGCCTTACGTGGTTGATTAGTCAACAAATGTCGTGATGTGGTCAAACCCGATAGTCATAGTATTTCATAATGTGGTTTTAGAAGTATTATGTGTCATAAGTAAGAGGGATAAGAACTTGAGGGACCTAAGTTGACAGAATCCCAAACTAGTACTAGAACCAACTTGTTCTAGTCTGCAGGGACTATTCTTGCCAAAACCTCAAACTAGCACTAGAACCAACTTGTTCTAGTACTAAGGATGAATGGTTACATGACCTAAGGGACTAAAGTTGCCATTTAGGCAAACTTCCAACTATCAAATGTCTAGAGAATTCTCTGGACTTCTATAAGGTGTGTCGGCAAGAGAGAAAGAGAGGGAAAAGTGAGATGATGGCTTAAGAAGATGATGAAGATTTATTGTCCATAGTCCTTCCTAGTTATGATCCCCACAAGTAAGTAACTCTAATCTTGAGTTTATAATGATTATTGTGGTAAAAGGTTAATGGGTTAAGTGGGTTTTCATCATATGATCTTGATATGATCATATGATGATATAGAGATAATGCTGGGTAAGTTTAGATGGGTTTAATAACCCTTGATCATGATATGTTGTATTATTAGGTCTTGTTGATAATGATGAAGGATGATGATGACTAGTTATGATGATAATGATGGTGGTATTATTATTGTTAACTTAGCTTTGGAAGCTAAGGTAAGTAAACCGGTTATGATTTGATGTTATAATGATTTCTTACATTATGTGTTATATGATTGTTATGATGAGATGATTGATAGTGTTTGAATGATTATGTGAGGAAGAAGTAGAGGTAAGGCTAGTTTGGCATAACTAGCAAAAGAAGATTAAGAGTTTAGTTGGACTAGTGTAAGTGTGTAGGAAAGGTTGAGATGTAATGATAAGGCTTGAAGTGGCCAAGGTATGTGTTATGTTTATATTGTGATGGGATGAGTAGATTATGATGCTTAATGTGTGATTGAGTTATAATGTTGTATTATGATTGTTTTACTTACTAAGCCTTGTGCTTGTTGTCTAACCGTTTTGTAGGTTGGCATGTTGTTATGGATGGCTTGGATAAGGATTAAGTTGGGTATGCGATGTAGAAGGACTTGGGTAAGATATTGGAGCTAGGTAGGATACCGAGCTCAAATGTCATGTTGTACCCCCGAGAGTCTTTCTACGTGTTGTAAAATGTATGTCAAAGATGTGGTAATGATTTAGTAGTCAATTGATGTGTCAAAGTATGTTTTATGGGTTATTAGTGGAAGTTAAAGGAGTGTTTGGTTTAAGTGTAAACATACCCATTTTGAGTAGTAAACGGGTCAAGTGTTATTGGAACATGTTTGATATGTTAAATGATTGATTTCTGGAAAGTTTGGTGTAAAACGAAAGTGATATAAGTGGTTTGTTGCGAAATGGGTCAAAACGGGTTATTTGCATAACCCGTCGTAAAGTACCCATTCGGGGTATCGTAAGATAAAAGTTTCTGCATGAAAATGAGCCCATTCATATACCAAATAAATCTGGAAATTTTGGTTGAGTTTCGAGTGTGGGAGGTCGGGTTTCCGGCCGGGGATTTTGAAAGTGATTTCGGGACAACAAGCTGTCCAGATTTTCCGGGCAGACTGTGCAGATTTTTGGCAGTTTTCAAAAATTCATATCTTTTAATCCGTAAGTCGTCACGGGTCGTGCCACCTATCGTTTCGAAGGTGCTTGAGTCTATTTTCATCTAAAAATAGCCCCAAGGTCTGATTGTGTACTGATTTTTGTCAGTTTATGAAAGAGTAACAGCAGGTCAGTTTTAGTTCAAGCGTTTCTGCGTAAAAAGTCAAAGTTTTCAAAGTAAGCGGGCACGGGGTGTTACGATTGTGATATTAAAAAACGTATGAAAACGGACGAAAACGTAAGAAAATGGATGAATACGTATGAAAATGGACGAAAACATAAGAAAATCACAAGTGATATTCAGAAAATCACAATTGATGTTCAGAAAATCACAAGTGATGTTTAGAAAATCACAAGTAGTATTGAGAATATCACAAGTGATATTCTGAATATCACTTGTAATATTCAGAAATGTAAGAAAATGGACAAAAACGTATTAAAGCTTAAAAACATGTATGAAAACGGACAAAAATGGACGAAAACGTATGAAAACGAACGAAAATGTACGAAATCGGATGAAAACGTATGAAAATGGGCGAAAACGGATGAAAACGTAAGATGTAACACCCTCAAAATTTGGTACAGCGGAAGACTCAACAAGTTTTCGGGGTGTTACGAGGATTGGTATCCATTCAAAGTAATGAAAGAACGAGATAAAGTAAACATAAGTAAAACACAACCAAAACGGGGTTTTAAAGTTTACATTCATCCCAAATTTATCAAAGTAAGGCCCAAAAGGAGTAAAAGTAGGTCCAACATTACATATAAGAGTTTTTAGAAAAATAGATCCATAAACCAGGTGCCATAGCCAAGCCTTCCAATCCAAGCATCCAAATCATCACTTAATTACTTGAGAAAACGTGCTAAAAGTCAGCTTTCGCTGGTGAGATCATAGGTTTAAATTCATAATTCAATCAAGTGGACATATACGCAAAACGCTTGCTAGCTAGACTAGGGCTTAACTCAAAACCTACGGATACCCACTGCTACATCATAATTACACGGATACCCTCCGTAATATCATAGCCCTATAGGTGCACACTATAGTAACCAAAATCCTCCAATAAGCCAATCTCATAATCCAACCATTATTTAGTCCACATGCGATGGTTCACTATGTGACTAGGGTTGATGTATATAACACCCCCAAAATCGATCAATACAGTGGAAGACTTATAATGACAGCGGAAGACTTTTGGGGTATTATATCATGGATTCAATTATAAAAAACGACTCAAATGAGACGTTTGAAGCTTTATTTAAAATACCAAATATTCATGTTTCCAAGAGGTTTCATTATTCAACAAGTTTTTATTCAAAGAGAAATAAACGTTTCTTTATTTGCCCACTTCGTACCTTTGCCATCCATTCCGTTTAGTTACCTGAGATAAACATGCTAAAAGTCAACAAAAGTTTAGTGAAATTCATAGGTTTATAATTTAAAGTTTGAACACAAGAGATAGGTGCTTATTGTATATAGATACGAATAAACAAGTTAGAAATCACATTCATTATTGCCTTAAGCTCATGACACTCAACGATTCAACAGACATCAAAATTATCCGTAATAATGATGTGAAATAAATTGCCCCCAAGATAGGTATTTTCCAGTAACCTATGATATTTAAATAAAGTACATTTGGTAACTTTCCTCTAGCAACCAAATAGGGATTGTCAATCCCTAATAGATCTATTCACAATTATTTACTTTCACCCTTCAAGTGATTAAGGTTCATGATCGAGTGACTTTCGGCAATAGATACTTAAGCAATAATAATATCAGGAAAAGACTTGTGTTTGGTTTTTGAGCATGTATCCCCCCCCCCCCCCCCCCCCACAAAAACAAGTTAAATGTGGGCTATGAACTCACCTTAGTAGTACAGTAGAATAATCGTAATCTCAACGATGCAAGGCAACGGCTTCACACACGACCTAAAAGATATGGCAAATTTCAGTTTCTAAGTCTCGTTTTATTGCGAACATTTATTATTAGTTACGAATAATCAATAATGTGCATAGGTGATGTGTTACGTCATAGATAAAATAGATAATGGTTTCGTATTGTTTTATTGTTTGATTATCGTTATATAAATTTTATACTTATATATATATATATATATATATATATATATATATATATATATATATATATATATATATATATATATATAATTTATTATTCAAAAATCAATATTACTATTTGATCCTTTAAGTTCCTCAATTTTACACATTTTACCCTTAACGGAAAATATTTACGTCGTTAGTCCAAAGTTATATATATTTACGTTTTAGGTCCAATTATATCAATATTTACATTTTTCAATCCCAAGTTTCAATATTAACAGTTTATTCCCTTAGAAAACAGATTTGACACTTTTTACCCAAAGTTTACACGTTTAACACTTTTAGTCCCTAGTTATCGAAATTTTGCAAAATTAGTCCAAAAATTACCAAATTCAAAACTTAACTATTTTTATTATTCCAATAAGCTCAGGAAGTGTAGAACAGCTTATTTTAACAGCTTATTTGCTTATTTTCCTTCTTTTTCCTTAAATGGGCTTAACGAGTCCAAAACAAAGGCCCGTTAACGTTTTTCGATCCAAGGGTTTTGGAGGAACACTAGGGTTATCAAAGTCCATCATTTTAAGTCCTAATAACATTTCAAAACAGCTTTTACACCTAGCTTATCGTAATAAGCTAAAACTAGCTTTTTGGGCTTAACGGCCCATGTAAGGTTTTTAATTTCTGAAAAACTTATGAAATAGCGTTTTACTTTAGGCTCGTTCAAGCTATCTAATTAAGTTGTTAGGTCGAAATAATTGTCATTCTCGTTAGTATACCAGGTAGACAATTAGTTCGTAAAAATATTAGATGGTCATGTGTCGAATATTAAAATAGCGATGTCAAAGTGTAAGCCAAAACTCAATACGCAAAAACTTGTAAAACTTGAAAAATAAACTAAGTGTTTTAGTAAAATCGTATAGGTCCAATATGACTTAGAAACGTGTGATTTTTATTGTGTATACGTTAGTATAAGTTCAAATCTTTTATAGGTTCTCGTTAATAACTTAACTAACAATGGGTATGACGTATAAAACATATGTGTTGTTTTTATATTTTGCGATTTATAGATAGAAAGTGTTTGTGCACAAAACCATACGTACGTATATATATAGTTAGAAATAAAGTTTCAAGGCCTTACCTCACCTCTAAAAGGTGGAGTAAAACGTGGTGTAAGGATCGTGTAATGGTACGAGGGCTTTGTGGTTCACTTCACGTTCCACCAAAGGTTCAAGAGGCTCCAAGCTTGGTTTCCTAGGTTCACTTTGAGACGTGGTACTCTTGGCGATCCGTTTGTCCTCCAACACTACTCCCCTCGTTATTATTTTTGTGTAAGTGGTACGTTTTAGTGCATGTGTTAGCCTTAAAAGTAATGTTATATTTGGGAATAGCATCTCCTTCTATGTACAAGGACTAGTTTAGACAATAGTGCTAAGTTAGGCTTGTATTCTAGTATAAATACCCCTCCTAGTCTCAACTAGGAGGGTTGGATGTCTCATTGTATATCAAGGTGTGTGTGGTTTCCTTCTTTCTCTCTCTAGAAATGTCACACCCCCAAAATTGGGTCCAGCGGAAGCATACATGTAGCTGGGGTGTAACTAAATCGGTATCACAACACAAGTACAAAAATGGTTTTCACTTCAATCATTTAGAATAAAATAGTTTAATCAAAAATGTTGAATTTACATTGTTAAAAGTAGTGCGGAAGTAGGCCCTAAAAATAATTTAGAACGGTCCCCAAATGAATAAATCAGAGTCTTCTATGACCATGCCATGACCTGCCAAAACCTCCTGTAGCGTGCCATTGCTTAAAACCTGAAAATACAGGCTAAAGTGTCAACACAATGGTTGGTGAGTTCATAGAGTCTTGTGAAAAAGAATGTAATGCATTGAAATAAAGATTTCCCAGCAAAAGGCATCGTAAATCTACTCAGTTCCAAGTCCCGCCATAAGAGACTTGTAACCTGTGTGTTTACAACCCACTGCCAAATGTAATATGTTTGTAATAAATCAGTCATAAGGTTGTTGCAAAGGCATCGTAATTCCGTAGTAATAGTGGTGGAAAAGTATCGTAATTCCATAAGTAATTTTCGTATTTACAATAGCCACAAGTATAAAGTGAACCGACATAAATGTCAAAAGTGCTACATTGTCTCTTAAGCTCATGACCCCGAAGCTAGACGATACTTGGCCCCAATGAGTGTTTATCAGGCACTCTAATAATAAAGACATGAAATGCATCTGTAATTCTGTTGGAGCAACCCAAACACAGATGAAGGAGTCACCCTCAATATATCTATTCACTCACTCTTGCTTGGAACTTAATTAACGGTCCATGAAATAATAAAGGGGACTTGTCCTGACGTGATAACAAGGCAACTTAAGCAATGTAAGGAATTTGTAATACTTTGGCATTGTACAAGAATAATTCAAGCAGTGTATTCTTCCCCATAAGTAATTCAAATCGTAATAAAACATAGAACAAGTATTGAAGCATGTATCTCCCCCAAAGAGTTTATAAAGTCATTAAACAAGTAAAAGTGGGGCTATGACTCACCTGATATGATGGTACCATGAACATGTAATGAGCTGAAAAACAAGGCGCGCACACTAGCCGCAACCTAATATGAATGATGTACGATCTACTTTAGATCATGAAATGATGTTATGAATGTCCATGCACATGCTTCCTATACCACTCTACTCTTTGGAAAAATACTTGTTATTATCAAAATATACATTTTCCAAGACTTAGGAAAATATGGCTATTAGAAAAATAAAACTAGTTGCAATATATATACTTATATATATATCGTATGTACCAATGTTTGTGTTGAAATCCTCGGTTTGAAATCCTTGAAATAACGCCTTGTAGTAATGAAAATATACTTGTAATAACTAATACTTCATTAGTTATAAAATTGGGTACTTGGTTAATATTTCTAGAAAATCTAGAATTTAGTACGTAGTGTTATTATTATTTCTAAAAGCTGCCAATTATAGAGGATTTTTGCCGATATTGAAACGTGAATATCTTTGTCGTTATAAGTCCATTTTACTTGTTCTTTATATCCACGGTTACGTCTTAGTATGTAGTAATATATTTTGGAAAGCTTGGCTCCTCCAGGATACGTCTAAAGCCTCTTTTTGTCCGACGAAAAACGTCCAACAGCATGTATTTTTCCGGAAAATAGTTTTCGTCAATAAACTTGCAAAAATCATAACTTCTTCGTTATAAACTATTTTTAATCCGTTCTTTCGCCTACGGATTCGTTTTTGAAAGTATTTTCTAAAAATTTTGCCAAAGTTTACTTTGTATTTACTGATTTTCCAGAATTTACCAAAATGGGATAGCATGTCTATAAACTTGTTACAAATCCATTTTCAAGGTTCAAAACTAGTTTCTACATCAACCAAAACTCTTGCAAACTTCACAAAACTATACTAATCTTACCATACACCTTCTTAGGGTGCCATGGGTTCCTAATGACTAGTAATCAAGTTAATTTAACAATGGAACACCTAAATCACAATCTAGGGTTTGTATGTTCAAAAAGTATACAAAAATAAAGTGGTATAACTAGTTTGTGCATGAAATTAAGCATGAATACCATGAGATACATATGTTAATTAGATGAAAACATGAAAATAAATTTGAATACTCACTTTGAAATAATAGGTGGTGAGATGATTAGAAACCTTGAATTACTTGTGTTTTTGTGTTATGATTCTTGATTAGGATGATGAAATGAACAACTTTGATGCTTTGTACTAAGAAAAATAATGGATGGATCATGGAGTTGGGTTGAGGTCGTGGCTATGGAGATGGAGAAAGGGAGGATGAGAACTTTTTGGCTTATGAAGTATTGATGTTATGATTCTATAAAATAGTTATGTATATGTTTTGGTGGTTTATAGTATTAAAATGGTACATAAATGCATAAGGTTAGAAAATAATACTTGTGGTATTTAGGGGTGGTATTGGACCGGTTTTACATGAGAAAAAGAGATGCAAAGTCGGTTTTGATCACTTAGAAAATGTAATGTATTATTAGTTGTAGTTTAGTGTAAGTATTTGTTATAATCGGGTACCGGGTTTGCTAGAAATAAATATTAATGAAGTTAACCAGGACTTAATAAAGTCATAAAAATGTTAAAAATATGTTGGGTACAATTACTGAGTGTTCGGGTGATTATTGTTTAGTTTTCACGAAAACCGTCGTAATATTCATAAGCTTACGTTATAAATAAAATAAATTTCCAAAATACTGGGTAAATGAATGTAATAACTTTTATGATGATAAAATGGATATAAAAATATGTCGGGACCATTGTGGGAATATTTAGATATATTCGTCGTGTTTATAAACCGGGTATTAACGTTTAATTATAAATAGTTATAAGAAAAATGTTAAATGTATCAAATATATAAATTTGAAAATCCAAAGAGTGGTATAACATGGAAATGCTGTTATGATGATATGCAGACTGTCCCTAGTCCGTATGCAGTGTCCTTACTGATAATGAAATGAATTCGCACCTAAACCCATACGGTTACGCGAATTTGAATACCCGTAAACTAAATTTACGATGAAATGAGTAATGCAAGTGAGTAGTAAAAACTTTTCCCGCAATGAATAGTGTTTAGTGAATAGTAATTTTTCTGAATGTTTCTCGGAATGTCAAACTGACACCAAAAAATGATGAATAGTAAACTGATGAATATTGTTTTGATGAATAGTATTTGATGAATAGTGTTTTTCCAAAGTTCGGGAAATGACCTGAAATGGTGAGTTGTGACAGTCTTCCCCTCTAAAAGGAACTTCATCCCGAAGTTCAGTTTATGTTGGTTTCTGAAAACTTATTGGTGAAAAGTGATGATATTCGAGAATTCCAGCTAACTCTAACGATAGGAATTCGACTCTGCTTCAACTGTTCGACCTCTCGGTCCATGATTTCTACTTGTTCTCCTGCAAGGTTTATGTTTGACTTTGGGTTGGATTCCTTTCCAAATGGAATTATGAGTGACAATTCTGAAAAGCTGATAATACGTGGTTGTGTAATCCTGTTGCTGTTGTTCTCTAACAAGGCTCATGTCTGACGGTCACTAGGCCTACTCTGTTTGAAATATTACATGGTCCAGTATATATCGGGTTTAACTTTCCAAGTTTATCATGCCTTTCCTAGGCAGAACTTTCTGTATAACTCTGCTTACCAACTTGAAGTTTTAATGGTTTACAACTTTATCGAACTTGTAACTGATTCTTGATTTGTAGGAAGTTCCTGGTCATTTCATGAATACTTACTGGACTAGTGAGTTGGGCTATTCCAAATCTCGATCCGTCAATGAATGTTGGCACTTCGACCATAGAGTGCCTCAAATGGTGTAGTCTCTACGCTCGCGCGATAACTATAGTTGCCACTGAGTTTGATTTATGGTAATTGGTTAGTCCAACCATTTCTTGAGTCAATCACTCATGCTCTGAACATATCTCCCTATGTTTGAATCGTTCTCTAATTCTGACCATTGGTCTGCAGATGATAGTTGGTGTGGTTCCAAAGAAATCTTAATGTAATCGCTAGGTGTTTGAATTAAATTCCTCTATTAGAAATAATTGATATGGATATCATGAATCTTGTAGAAAACTTACAAGGTTAAGTCCATCAAAGGGTGTTGTTGAAAATAATAGATTAGGATTAGGATAAGGTTGTGATCCTCCGCAGGATGTCATGAATCGAGTCTTTCTCCACCTACGATGCTTAGTCTCCATTACTACGATTTTCCCCAAGCTCTATGTCATTAAATCACCAAATCCTAAATGTATAAGTGATGTAATATAGTGATTGATTTTTCAAAGTTTGTTTTGAGATTGTGTTTTGTTCATAAACCTTCCCCGAATAAATAAATCTACAAGTTTAAGCAAACGGCTTTCCAAGTAACATTTTTCTTGATGTTTCAGAATTTAATAGTTATGCAAGATAAGACAGTTTTCAATATAAGGTGGATAATATGGTTTACCAAAGATCGATGTTTAAGATTTCCTAACAATTCAATAGTTTTGTAAAGGATTAACCAAAAGGAATTTGCTTATCAAAATAAGTGTCTCAGAAAAGTATTTCTTACAAGATATATGTTTTGT
Organism: Artemisia argyi; assembly: GCA_030686995.1. Classification (NCBI taxonomy): domain Eukaryota; kingdom Viridiplantae; phylum Streptophyta; class Magnoliopsida; order Asterales; family Asteraceae; genus Artemisia; species Artemisia argyi. The sequence continues at coordinate 34,004,443 of CM060695.1, forward strand.
ATAACTATAGTTTGGAGAAAATTTCCATTTAAAAGTGAAAGTATTAAGAGGATAAAATAGTCAGGTATGTATGTTTGCACAAAGGCATAGGTGTCTAACATGTTTGAAAAAGTCTATTGGTGAGGACATGTTCAATCTATAGTCTCGGTTAAGAGGTTGGATTTATCTCTATGGTGTGGCTTAGTGAGCACTCGTATCTAAACGAATCTTGTAATTCAGTCAAGCCAATACTTTCTAGATGATGGAATTTTGGTGATCAGACCAGTGATAGTGGTTCGAATTGTTTTGTGATATCTTGAGATTTTTGTTGAGTTTTGAATGGTCTTAGTGTACCGAGGGATCCTCCTTATAAATGCTATGGAAAGTCTTTCCTAGGGAGGTCATTGATAATATCCACTTATCAATATAGGGAGTAGTGTGCGATGAGTGGCATAGGAATCCATAAAGTGTCAGCTAATTCTATATATATATGGGGATGGGGAAAGGAAATGATAGTGATGGTGAGAAGGGAAGAGACTGTGACAACTGCGACAAAATTGATATTGTGATAAAAGAAAATACTGTGATGTAAGTGTATTGTGCATAGATGTAAATGTTCATGAAATGAAATGATCAATTGACATGCTTCCAATCGGTGGTTCATGAAGTGGTGAAAAGTATGAATGTTCTGAGAACGAGGGTATACACACACATGAATGAAACATTTGGAAATTGAGTACAGAATTCAATCCAGACAAAATCTTATTATAACCATTCTCAGTGTTGCAAAATTCATCTCTGAGTCAGACATAGGTGGTCAGCCTATATCTCACTATCCCAGGTTGAATATAGATGACCAGTCTATATTCCACCAAGGTTCCATGAATTTTGAAATACTCAGCTCAGTCATACTAAGACTATGTCCTTCACAAATACCAAGACGTTCTAAATGACTAAAGCAGATGACCAAACTCGAGGTCAAATGATGAAACTATGCAAGGAAAAACATAATGCGGTGACATATATGATACGTGAACATGCTTATATGAAAGACAATTATAGTAATCAACTATAATAAATGAATATAATATATCAGATAATGAGACACAAATCTCATCACCTATGTCAGCAACTAACCACAAATGAGGCTTCAGCTTGGCAGGCAGGCACGTGACGGTCATAGGGTTAAGTTTTCATGAAAGTAGCTATAGTCTAGGTTTTAAAAACACTTAGTTCGCTATAGCCAAAGCTCTGGTACCAATCTGTCGCACCCCCAAAATCGGGTCCAGCGGAAGCATACATGTAGCTGGGGTGTAACTAAATCGGTATCACAACTCAAGTACAAAAATAGTTTTTACTTCAATCATTTAGAATAAAATAGTTTAATCAAAAATGTTGAATTTACATTGTTAAAAGTAGTGCGGAAGTAGGCCTTAAAAATAATTTAGAACGGTCCCCAAATGAATAAATCAGAGTCTTCTATGACCATGCCATGACCTGCCAAAACCTCCTGTAGCGTGCCATTGCTTAAAACCTGAAAATACAGGCTAAAGTGTCAACACAATGGTTGGTGAGTTCATAGAGTCTTGTGAAAAAGAATGTAATGCATTGAAATAAAGATTTCCCAGCAAAGGCATCGTAAATCCACTCAGTTCCAAGTCCCGCCATAAGAGACTTGTAACCTGTGTGTTTACAACCCACTGCCAAATGTAATATGTTTGTAATAAATCAGTCATAAGGTTGTTGCAAAGGCATCGTAATTCCGTAGTAATAGTGGTGGAAAAGTATCGTAATTCCATAAGTAATTTTCGTATGTACAATAGCCACAAGTATAAAGTGAACCGACATAAATGTCAAAAGTGCTACATTGTCTCTTAAGCTCATGACCCCGAAGCTAGACGATACTTGGCCCCAATGAGTGTTTATCAGGCACTCTAATAATAAAGACATGAAATGCATCTGTAATTCTGTTGGAGCAACCCAAACACAGATGAAGGAGTCACCCTCAATATATCTATTCACTCACTCTCGCTTGGAACTTAATTAACGGTCCATGAAATAATAAAGGGGACTTGTCCTGACGTGATAACAAGGCAACTTAAGCAATGTAAGGAATTTGTAATACTTTGGCATTGTACAAAAATAATTCAAGCAGTGTATTCTTCCCCATAAGTAATTCAAATCGTAATAAAACATAGAAAAAGTATTGAAGCATGTATCTCCCCCAAAGAGTTTATAAAGTCATTAAACAAGTAAAAGTGGGGCTATGACTCACCTGATATGATGGTACCATGAACATGTAATGAGCTGAAAAACAAGGCGCGCACACTAGCCGCAACCTAATATGAATGATGTACGATCTACTTTAGATCATGAAATGATGTTATGAATGTCCATGCACATGCTTCCTATACCACTCTACTCTTTGGAAAAATACTTGTTATTATCAAAATATACATTTTCCAAGACTTAGGAAAATATGGCTATTAGAAAAATAAAACTAGTTGCAATATATATACTTATATATATAATGTATGTACCAATGTTTGTGTTGAAATCCTCGGTTTGAAATCCTTGAAATAACGCCTTGTAGTAATGAAAATATACTTGTAATAACTAATACTTCATTAGTTATAAAATTGGGTACTTGGTTAATATTTCTAGAAAATCTAGAATTTAGTACGTAGTGTTATTATTATTTCTAAAAGCTGCCAATTATAGAGGATTTTTGCCGATATTGAAACGTGAATATCTTTGTCGTTATAAGTCCATTTTACTTGTCCTTTATATCCACGGTTACGTCTTAGTATGTAGTAATATATTTTGGAAAGCTTGGCTCCTCCAGGTTACATCTAAAGCCTCTTTTTGTCCGACAAAAAACGTCTAACAGCATGTATTTTTCCAGAAAATAGTTTTCGTCAATAAACTTGCAAAAATCATAACTTCTTCGTTATAAACTATTTTTAATCCGTTCTTTCGCCTACGGATTCGTTTTTGAAAGTATTTTCTAAAAATTTTGCCAAAGTTTACTTTGTATTTACTGATTTTCCAGAATTTACCAAAATGGGACAGCATGTCTATAAACTTGTTACAAATCCATTTCCAAGGTTCAAAACTAGTTTCTACATCAACCAAAACTCTTGCAAACTTCACAAAACTATACTAATCTTACCATACATCTTCTTAGGGTGCCATGGGTTCCTAATGACTAGTAATCAAGTTAATTTAACAATGGAACACCTAAATCACAATCTAGGGTTTGTATGTTCAAAAAGTATACAAAAATAAAGTGGTATAACTAGTTTGTGCATGAAATTAAGCATGAATACCATGAGATACATATGTTAATTAGATGAAAACATGAAAATAAATTTGAATACTCACTTTGAAATAATAGGTGGTGAGATGATTAAAAACCTTGAATTACTTGTGTTTTTGTGTTATGATTCTTGATTAGGATGATGAAATGAACAACTTTGATGCTTTGTACTAAGAAAAATAATGGATGGATCATGGAGTTGGGTTGAGGTCGTGGCTATGGAGATGGAGAAAGGGAGGATGAGAACTTTTTGGCTTATGAAGTATTGATGTTATGATTCTACAAAATAGTTATGTATATGTTTTGGTGGTTTATAGTATTAAAATGGTACATAAATGCATAAGGTTAGAAAATAATACTTGTGGTATTTAGGGGTGGTATTGGACCGGTTTTACATGAGAAAAAGAGATGCAAAGTCAGTTTTGATCACTTAGAAAATGTAATGTATTATTAGTTGTAGTTTAGTGTAAGTATTTGTTATAATCGGGTACCGGGTTTGCTAGAAATAAATATTAATGAAGTTAACCGGGACTTAATAAAGTCATAAAAATGTTAAAAATATGTTGGGTACAATTACTGAGTGTTCGGGTGATTATTGTTTAGTTTTCACGAAAACCGTCGTAATATTCATAAGCTTAAAAATACTGGGTAAATGAATGTAATAACTTTTATGATGATAAAATGGATATAAAAATATGTCGGGACCATTGTGGGAATATTTAGATATATTCGTCGTGTTTATAAACCGGGTATTAACGTTTAATTATAAATAGTTATAAGAAAAATGTTAAATGTATCAAATATATAAATTTGAAAATTCTAAGAGTGGTATAACATGGAAATGCTGTTATGATGATATGCAGACTGTCCCTAGTCCGTATGCAGTGTCCTTACTGATAATGAAATGAATTCGCACCTAAACCCATACGGTTACGCGAATTTGAATACCCGTAAACTAAATTTACGATGAAATGAGTAATGCAAGTGAATAGTGAAAACTTTTCCCGCAATGAATAGTGTTTAGTGAATAGTAATTTTTCTGAATGTTTCTCGGAATGTCAAACTGACACAAAAAAATGATGAATAGTAAACTGATGAATAGTGTTTGATGAATAATGTTTTTCCAAAGTTCGGGAAATGACCTGAAATGGTGAGTTGTGACAAGAAAATACACACACCTTCCCCTTTCTTGAAGCTAATAATATACCATGTTTACTCTTTATTTCGAGCATCCCCGACCTCCTGAAGGTGTTTCTTGGTCATAACAATTGGCATCAGAGCTAACCGGGGGCGAATCGTGGTGTTTTGTGGTAAAAAAATCGTGTTTTTGGGTGAAATAAGCGGATCTGGTACTGTTCATCGCCATTCTTTCGAGTTTGAAGTGTTTTTATCGAGTTAGATTATTTTCTTGCGAGTTAGACTTGTTTTTTAGCGAGTTAGAATTTTTTCTTGCGAGTTAGAATAATTCTTGCGAGTTAGAAAATTCCTATCGAGTTAGGATTTTGGTTTTACCGAGTTTGGGATACATCTTAGCGAGTTAGGTTTCTTCTTAGCGAGTTACATTATTTTGGCGAGTTAGCCATTTCTGCCGAGTTAGGCATTCACCTTATCGTTTATCGAGTAAGGTTCTTTGTGGCTAATACCTAAACGAAACTCTGCCAAATTTTTCTGAGCTTATCGAGTTACAAAAGATCTTATCGAGTTTCAAGATCTTACCGAGTTACAATAGGATTACCGAGTTTGAAAGGTTACCGAGTTTGATGAAGGAGAAGGTTACTGAGTTAGGGAATGGTTATCGAGTTAGATGAAGCTATCGAGTTTAGGAAGTGGTTACCGAGTTAGGAACTTTACCGAGTTACAAAGGTTACCGAGTTAGGAGCTTTATCGAGTTAGGGGCTTATCTAGTTAGCCAAAAAAAAAAAAAAAAAAAAATTATTTTTGAGAGGAGACTAAACGACCAATTTTTACGCGAGATTCAAAATTTGGTATAACGTTGAAATTTTTGGCCCGAAATTCAAATTTTTAGGCCAAAATTCAAATTTTTAGGCCAAAATTCAAATTTTTTCGGTGAAATTTTGCGTAAAAATTTTTAATACTCAAATTTTTCTGGTAACCTTAGAATTGCATTTCGTAGTGATTTCCAAATTATGGGCGAGAAAATTTTCCAATTATATTTTTTGAGGGAAAATCCGAAATCACTACGAATCAACGAGATTGAATGTCAAGCTTCACCAAAAACACACCACGAATTGCTTAAAAGATCCTAATCAAGATTCACCAAAGATCAATGGCTAAATTTTGAACGTTATCAAAGGTGACTACGGGGATAATTTGTTTATTACTTATTTGAGCTGGAAGTGACGTTTCACGGGTTCGTGCACTTAGTATCTCAAAGTCTAGGGGTTGGTTGGATGAAGACTTTTGAAGATCCTTGTTTGAGCATTCATGGGATAGTGATTAAGACTTGGACATCTAGCTATGTGTGAGATCTATAAACGCATAAGTTGGTTCTTAATGCTCACAATAGCTATCACTTTAAGGAGTTACGTTGTAGTGCTCAGTGTCACAAAAGGTTGTAGATTGTTCAAGAGACGGATATACAATAAAGGATGGATGGTTGGGTATATGCCACTACCTATATTGTAAGGAGTAACGTTGTTGTGCTCATATAGGTTCTTAATCAGGATAGTACAAGCATAAGTCACAAGTCTGGGAATTTTAATTCACACTCAAGTTTGTCATATCGGGTTGTCTCCACACGTGGTCACTTACAATTAGCCAATGGAAGTGAAAAGGGGTTGATCTGAGATGAATTGTAGAGAGAATAGTTATTGTCATTTCACTCATGGGGTATTGATTTGTATGTTGCTTCCAGATGATATGTTTATGTACACATATTTATGATGATTCCGAGAGATCGTCATCGTCCGGGAGGGAGAAATGTGTACATCGGGGCTTTTATTGAAGAACTGGAAGCATTCTAAGTGAGTTGAAGATGACAATATGATGCTCCCCAAACAAACCTATGAAGAAGTTACATATTATCAGTCAAAGATTCATTTTCTGCTGTGCATGAGACTGAAGATTATATGGGCAGAATTCAAAGATACTTCTTCAACAAGCATCAAGGTTATATCAAACGGGTTGTCTATTTGGGAGGGAGCATGTAAAAGAAAATGGTTTACTAATTGGGAGGGAGTAATAACCCAATTAGATTAGCAAGTGATTCGTCTACAAGTAAACAAAGATTGCTGGGGATATTTATGAAGAAAAGAGCTATGAAGTCCTCCTCAGCATTGCTGCGCTTACTTTGATTGTTTCTATTTTACTTGTTAGGAATCATTGTAACCAATTCACGTATATCTCCAGCTGGAGGGAGATTGTTAGAAATGAAGCTGGAGGGAGTTCGTCATATCGGGTTATCTTCATATGGGGTTACTACAAGAGCCGTTGTTGATTCAGAGGTTGATAAAGAGTAAGACAATTTCAAATGGTATTGTTAGTAGATTGGGTTTATCGACATCTTCTCATGGGCTTATGTGATTAATGATAAAGTGCTTTCAGTTAATACTTCATGTACACAATATTATGCTGATTCCGATGAGATCGCAATCATCAGGGGAGAGAAATGTGTACATCGAGGACGCACAACAAGTTCACGTGATCGGGCTTAATGATTTATGAATTGATTTGTGTCGGAGATTGGTTGATTCTATATCCTTATCCTCTCAACTTTTTCTACGTACTTCTACCTTATCCACCTTCACCAATTTCGGGCAACAAATTCAAGATGATCGGTGTTTCAACTTGTTACTTTGGTGTTATCATTTCATGTGTACGTTATGGACTGATTTGCTTTACGCAAGATAACTAGAATGCATTTGGTGAGATGAAGACGTTGATATTCAGTTCCCCCGAATGGACAATCTTGAAGAAGGTCGAGTCTACAGTCTGTTCTACATTTTCCGCTGCGTGTTTGAAGACTAAAGACGGTTTGCATTTAAGTATCAAAAGACTTCTTCTGTTTCAGGGCATTCATCAGAAAGGTTGTCAGTTTGGGGGAGAGCACTAATTAGGGGAGAGTGTCAAGCCAGATTTAATCCCTAATTAGATTTGCTCACATTGTTCTTCTGCAAGTAAAGAGATGGCAGCTGAGAAGATTCAGGAAGCTGAATGAATCAATGAAGTTTGAAGACCACTCTTAGAGTTGCTGCGCTTATGTTTTGTATTCAATTTTATTTGTAGGGAACGTTGTAAGCTATTCCCATATAACATCACTTTGGGGAGAGATTGTTAGCCTTAAAAGTAATGTTATATTTGGGAATAGCATCTCCTTCTATGTACAAGGACTAGTTTAGACAATAGTGCTAAGTTAGGCTTGTATTCTAGTATAAATACCCCTCCTAGTCTCAACTAGGAGGGTTGGATGTCTCATTGTATATCAAGGTGTGTGTGGTTTCCTTCTTTCTCTCTCTAGAAAACACACACACCTTCCCCTTTCTTGAAGCTAATAATATACCATGTTTACTCTTTATTTCAAGCATCCCCGACCTCCTGAAGGTGTTTCTTGGTCATAACAGCATGTAACGATTTAGCTTGCATGGGGAGTCTTATATAGCGAGTTTTGAAGGGTGTAAGGACAAGATAAGTTCACAAGTGTTGGTGTGTGCATGTTAGGCGAATAGTAATGCCACAAATATTGTCCAATCGAGTTTGTACATGGCTAGATCTTGTGAGATATCAATCTATTCATTCCTGACATTTCATGTTATGCATATTGTTAGTTTAGATGTAATTGGGGAGCAAGGGTGGCAACAAGGAATAACATGCCACGTTTTGGCCTTATCCTTCAAGGGTGAGTTTGGTTCGTTGCTTTGGTTGTTTCTGGGGTAGTAAACGAGCAAAGGAGGTTGCAAGTTTTATTGTTCATGAATCTTGGGCAATAGGGGAAACGAGATACGTAAAAATATGTACATGTCGTGTATCAAAATCGTAAGAAAATAGGGGTGTTTTGGAGCTTGATCGCGACAGGAAAACAAAGAAAGAAAAGAAAATAGAAAGGGTGCATTTGGGCTTGGCCTGGTGGGCTTGTGGTTTGTGTCGGCCCAAAGAAAGAAAAAAGAAAGAAAGGAGTCCGTTTGGTTTGTATATTGTATCCGTGGCCCATTGGGTATTGGGGCCCACATGGTGTGTTTCAAATATCGTGTCGAGGTTCAAAAATATTAATGAGCGTTCTCGGGAAGTTTCGTAGGTTCGGGGAATATAAAATTAGTATACGGTATTTAGACGAATCGTATAGTTATAAATATAAACGTTTTATATATATTTATAGTTCGCAATAAATTTAGGTTATCTAGGTTGTGTGTAAGCATCGTTCCTGGGTAAACAGTTAATCACAGTTATCGTAGTGGTTCCAATATCAAGCCATATCATAAAAAAATTTTGTTACCCGTAAAATGGTGTTAAGTTATTATAACATCGTTTTATTCGTTCGTGTGCATTTACTAATCGTAAGGGAAATTTACGAGAGGTTACATTACCTACCTCTTACAGGGAATTCCGTCCCGGAATTCTAGTCTAAAATAGTTGCCAAGGGTGTCTTAGGTGAAGAGATGTGGGTTCTTGGAGCAAATCTGATCCTCGCGCTCCCAAGTATATTCCGGTCCTCGCTTGGAGTCCCAACGAACCTTGACAATAGGGATGTATTAATGTCACATATCCGTGACAAGCACTAGGAGTCATAAAATAATTAATATAATCCACTTGGACTCAAATGACCACGACCCCATATAACTCGATAGTTTCCTCGTTTATTAAGAAAAATGTATTCTATTTAATATAATTATCCAACGTCATAGATTTCATCGTCGTTATAGTTGTTTAATTATAATAACGTTCCCGACATTTATTACACTATTCACATTGTATAGTATATATCATCGCGTTATTATAATATTACTCATGATCGTTTTATTATTAATATACGCAATTGTATAAATATATATACGTTTTCACGTTTATATATTTATATAAACATTTATATTATTAATAATATTATCACGAGTTTTATTATTTATGTTTGATTATAAATAATTATCGAGTTATATAGATGGTCACATGTCCGAGTCATCACCCTCGGCTCATTGTCCAAGTCCAAGTAATAATAAACAACACAACCAAGTAATCCATCTCCGTCCAACAATTCCCAAAACACGTGCTACAACAATAGGGTCCGACTACGGTACCCGACTAACCTATCTCCGTCAATCTAATGTGACCGTCTCACAATCGGTCCCCATATCATATCGTCACCACAACTCCACATCAATATTACCAATCCAAAAGAATCCACTTCGACCTCAAGTATCGCCATAAAACAATAACTATGACACCAACAATATATATATCCATAATTATGTTCATCAACCAACTAAATACCAGATATACGGGTCGACCTACCAAGTAAAACCCGGGTCAAAACTATAACCACAAAGCTTGTGGGTCCCACCCGAGACTACTAAGGTCTCGACATGCTCAATAGAGCTCGAACCAAAACCAAACCGACCCATAGGGGTCGTCGGCCTCAAAATCAACCAACAAAGATGGAGGTTCCAACCATCCAAAGTTATCCAAAAACCAAAATAATTATCCAAACATCCATAAATCAAAATCAAGGACCAAATAGTCATCAAGAACCCAAAATTAATCCAACAAGAACACAAGCCGAGAGCATTGGCTCTCGGTCGTGCCTCGACCCATCAACAAAAACCAAAACCCGGATACCAAACGCATCATTATTATCAAAATAACATTTCCCAATTATCTAAATTCAAACCCATCAAAAATAGCTCATGTAGCGACGGATTCAAACCCAATTCGAGGCATACGATGTGAAAATCGTGGCCACTCACCTTCAAACGACTCCAAATAAAGTTTTCTTCAAAAACCCAACAAGGAAATGACGAGAATAGTGGTGTTTAGGTGGCGGTGGTGGTTATAAACGGGGGTTATGGGTATTTGTGTGGCGCGTGATGCACACTAAAAGAGAGATCGGGAGGAGGTGGTTAAGGTGGTGGTGGTTGTTATGTTGTGAGGGTGGCGGTGTGACGGCGGTGGCCGGCCAAAGGAGGGCGGCGGCTTAGGGTTGTAGAGAGAGATGAGAGATGAAGAAGATGATAATATTTGTTTGTGTTTTGTGTTTGGGCGTGTGGGGTAAAACCGGCCATATGGCCTTTTAATTAAACTTTTACTTTTTTTTTACAATAATAATAATAATAATAATAATAATAATAATAATAATAATAATAATAATAATAATAATAATAATAATAATAATAATAATAATAATGGTATGAGTAAGGTGGCTAGGTGTAAATACACGGACCAATACCCGTAACTTTTTAAAATATTCCAACTCTCTTGAACTGAGCTCGTTATTTAATATCTCACGAGACGTTCAAAATAATTATATAATATCGAACCGTAAATTCAAAACATGAAATTTTTGTTAGGTTATCTAGTGCCGGAGTCAACGTAGTGCCAAATAAAATCTCGAAATAAATTCTCATCACATCGATATCTCAAATTCGATTTCATAGAAATTTTAAATATAATTAACCACAATATAGGTTTTACAAGTTCGTTACGAATAAAATTTCAAACATAAATTTATAAACGAACTTTTACGTAATGCGTGTTTTCAAAATGGTTCCCTAATTTGCCAGTTGTCACATCCTCCCAGCCTCAGAAGAAACCCGTCCCGGGTTTCTCTCGGAACAATCCATCTATGAAGTGAAAAGCTTCGGATATCTCTTTTGGAACTCGTCCTCACGTTCCCACTTAAATTCCGGTCCATGTCGGGAATTCCAACGAACCTTGATGAGTGGAATGCGACTTCGCTTGAGTTGCTTAATCTCTCGATCCAAAATCTCAATCGGCTCTTCCACAAAGTTCAATTTTTCATCAACTTGAATATCCTTCATCGGTATAACCGGCGTCTTATCAGAAAGACACTTCTTCAAATTACTAACATGAAACACATCGTGAACGTTACTCAATTCCTGTGGTAATTCCAACCGATATGCTACGGGCCCAATTCTTTCCAAAATAAGAAATGATCCAATGCAGCGGGGGTTGAGTTTCCCACGTTTCCCGAAACGTATCACTCCTTTCCAAGGTGAGACTTTCAACATCACTTTGTCTCCAACCTGGAACTATAGGGGTTTACGTCTCTGATCGGCGTAACTTTTTTGCCTATCTCTAGCTGCTTGTAACCGATCACGAATTTGAGTCACTTTCTCCGTGGTCTCCAATATAAGCTCGGGGTCTGTGAGTTGGCTATCTCCAACTTCAGCCCAACCAATAGGCGAACAGCATTTACGACCATATAAAGCTTCGAATGGTGCAGGTTTAAGACTTGTGTGGTAGCTATTGTTATAGGAGAATTCTGTAAGGGGTAGATACTTCTCCCAGCCTTTACCAAAGTCTATTATACATGCATGAAGCATATCCTCCAAAGTCTGGATAGTCCTCTCACTTTGACCATCGGTTTGGGGATGATATGCAGTACTCATATCAAGTCTCGTCTCCAAAGTGGTTTGAAGTGATTGCCACAAAGCTGACGTGAAAAGGCTGTCGCGATAAAAAATAATCGAGATTGGAACTCCATGACGAGAAATAATTTCTTTCACATACAACCTCGCAAGTTTATCGACACTATCATCTTCACTAATCGCAATGAAATGAGCAGACTTAGTCAATCGATCCACAATTACCCATATAGCGTCACAACCGCTAGCTGTCTTTGGGTAGTTTGGTAATAAAGTCCATCGTAATCCGCTCCCATTTCCAAACCGGGAGTTCTGACTGCGTCAATAATCCTCACGGTCTTTGATGTTCGGTCTTAACCTTCAAACATGTCAAGCACTTGCTAACGTATAAAGTTATATCTGCCTTCATGTTTGGTCACCAATATAACTTCTTAAGATCCTGGTACATCTTGTCAGACCCAGGATGAATAGAGTACCTTGACTTATGCGACTCATGCATAATCAACTCTCGAAGTCCTCCATAGAATGGTACCCAAATTCGGTCTCCAAAACATAATGTTCCATCAGATTGCTTAACAAATCCTTTCTCATTTTTAGCCATCCCAAATATGTTTTCAGCAGGTCGGTTTTCTGCTTTCAATGCTTCCGTTTGAGCTTCAAATATTTGAGACGGTAATGGCGATACGATATTCATTCCCAATGACCTAACTCGTAACGGTGGTATTCTCTCCTTTCGAATAAGAGCATCAGAAAAGACGTTTGCTTTAGCAGGATGATAGCGGATTTCGCAATCATAATCGCTTAGCAGCTCAATCCAACGTCGCTGTCTCATGTTGAGCTCTTTTTGATTCAAGATGTGTTGTAGACTTTTGTGGTCAGTAAACACAACACACTTGGTCCCATACAAGTAATGTATCCATATCCTTAAGGCAAAAACCACGACACCAAACTCCAAATCATGGGTGGTGTAGTTCTTCTCGTGCTTCTTGAGCTGTCGGGAAGCATAAGCTATCACTTTCTCTCGTTGCATTAACACAACTCCCAAACCTTTATGAGAAGCGTCACAATAGACGACAAAGTCCTCACTACCTTCAAGTAACGCTAAGATAGGAGCACTACACAACATCTCCTTAAGTAATTGAAATGCTTCCTCTTCCTTATCTCCCCATTCGTATTTAACATTCTTTTGAGTCAATTTGGTCAACGGTTTGCTATCTTCGAAAATCCTTCAATGAATCTTCGGTAGTAACTGGCTAAACCCAAAAATTGACGAACTTCAGTTGGGGTTGTCGGTGCAGCCCAATCTTTAATAGCTTCAATCTTAGCGGGATCTACATGAACTCCTTGACTATCAATCACATGACCCAAAAATTGTACCGTCGAAATCCAAAATTCACATTTGGAGAACTTGGCATACAGCTTCTCCTTCCTGAGCAATTCTAAGATGAGTCTTTGATGCTCCTCATGCTCTTTCTCACTCTTCGAGTAGATTAGAATATCGTCAATGAACACAATCACGAACTTGTCTAAGTAAGGCTTACACACCCGATTCATGAGGTCCATGAATACTGCCGGTACGTTAGTCAACCCAAATGGCATCACTTGGAACTCGTAATGCCCGTAACGGGTTTTGAAAGCTGTTTTCAGAATATCTTCCTAGCGAACTCTAAGTTGATGATACCCCGATCTCAGATCGATCTTCGAATACACACTCGATCCTTGAAGCTGATCGAACAAGTCGTCGATCCTCGGTAACGGGTATCTATTCTTCACCGTTAATTTGTTCAGCTCTCGGTAATCAATACACATACGAAATGATCCATCCTTCTTCTTCACAAATAAGACTGGGGCTCCCCAAAGTGAAGAAATTGGTCGTATAAATCCCTTTTCGGCTAACTCCGCTAATTGTTTCAACAAATCTTCCAACTCAGTGGGTGCAAGTCGATAAGGCGCTCGTGCCACGGGTGCAGCACCAGGTATCAACTCAATCTGAAATTTCACTTGTCTAGTAGGCGGGATTCCCGGCAAATCATCTGGAAATACATCAGGAAAATCACGAACTATAGACACATCTCCAATGTATCTTTCTTTCTTCTCCTTCCCTCCTTTCTCAGAGATTTGAGCTAAGAAAAGGCAACATCCTTTTTCCATTAGCTTTGGTAACTTAGTGCAAGAAATGACCGCAAATCGGGATGGGCTCCTCGAACCTTTTTGATTTCCTTGTATATTTAGAATCTCCTTTCCGTAAGGCACACGCACGATCTTCTCATCGCAAAGTATGTGAGCACGATACTTCAAAAACCAATACATACCAATGATGACATCGAAACTTCCTAACGTAACGGATAGAAGATCTATGTTGAAAGTGTGATTCAAGAAATTCAACGTGCAACCGCGAATGATAGTTTTAATCCTTTCTATGTTTCCATTAGCTAACTCTACATCATAACCAATTCCTAAGGCCATCGGGGGTTTTTCTAGTAAGGGTGCAAATGTAGTGGACACAAAACTTCTATCGGCACCAGTATCAAATAGTATGGAAGCATAACGATTATTGAGAAGGAACGTACCAGTAACGACGTTTGGATCTTCTCCTCTCTTGTTTCCAAGTGAATACACTCTCCCATGAGCAGCTCCTGCTTCCACACGTTGGTCCTCATTGTCTTGACGTCCACGGTTTCCTCCAGCTCTATGATTTCCATGATTGTACCCACTACCACCCGATCCTTGATTTCCTCGGTTCCACGATCCTTTACACTCATTCCTATAGTGTCCTTTCTTTCCACACCCAAAACAAGTAACATCTGCCTTACTCCTCACTTCAGGAGTAGCTTGAACCATAGCAAGAGGTCGAGCCTACAATCCCTATATGTGTGTCCTTTCCTTGAGCAGGTCTAACATATTACATTACACCGTCCAGAATGGTTCTGGTAGCAACGACCACACTTGGGTGTATCACCATTTTGGTTCCTCTTATCTCCATCCCCAATAGCATAAGCCTTAGCAACAGCTTGTCGCTTGTTTCGGTGATCCTTACCCTTAGAGTGATGGTCTCTCTTTCTCTTCCTATTCTTATCCTTATCAGCTCCTTCCAATTCCAGCAAATCCATTAATTGTTGAGCGATTGTGATGGCCTCATGGATATTTGCAGGTCTAGCAGCAATCACATCATTCCTTGTAGCCACAGGCAACCCATCGGTATACCACTCAATCTTTTGAGTCTCAGTCCTAACTATATCTGGGCAAAGCAAGGCTAACTGCTGGTAATGACGATTGTAAGTCGCCTTATCAGTACCCTTCACTTTGTCATTCCAGAACTCAATCTCCAGCTTCTTAACCTCATTCCTTGGGCAGTAAGTATGAATCAGCAAGGACTTAAATTGCTCCCAAGTCATAGCATAAGCCACATCACTCCCAACCGAATTTCGGTAATTGTTCCACTAAGTTAAAGCTTCGTCTTTGAAAGTAAAAGAAGCAAACTTTACCTTTGCATTCTCCGCACAGTTACTGACATTGAACACTGACTCAGTTTTCTTTATCCACCTGACCAAGTAGACCACTCCTTCAGTTCCTCCAAACTCAATGGGTCCACAAATTCGAAACTCCTTTTAATTACATCAATTAGTACGAACAGGTGGAAATGTCCCAGCAGAGTTGTTGGAATGATTTGACTCAGCTAGTAGTTCAGCAACTCGTTGCTCCACAAGTTGATTGATCATTGCTTGATCCACAGTAGGTGCATTCGGTGGAACATGATCATTGTCTCCCTGGACATCAACATTTTGATTCCTGATGTTGCGGTTGGTGGTGTCCAGGTTGTCGGGAGTAGGGGTTTCAACATTCCGAGTAGCACGGCGTCCTCGGCGACCAGGGGTAGTCGCGGCAGTTCCAGTTCGGGTAGCTCTGACAGGGTTTCGTCGTACATCCATTGATCTGAAACATCACATAAGGTTCGTAAGTCTCCGATAGCACTTATCATATGCTCAGCAAGAATTGAATAAATGAAACCAATACATGGGAAGAATATCAGCAATACACCACAAGACAACAATAAGGCGAATAGGAACTCAATTTCCATAACATCCAAAAATCACATAACATCATATATTAATAACCATCATCCATCCAAATAATGATCCAATAACGTTCCAACTACAGAAGACACAAAAGATACTAATCGTTCCAAACGAGACGAACAACCAACGAAAAATACATCAAAATAAGATAACTAGCTTTTCTAACCGAACACTCCTCGGCGTAGAAAGCAACATAACCACATAATCCAACTATCTAGCCACTATGCTGGTGTAGGCTCCTCAACTCCTGCCTCAATCCCTCCAGCTCTCTCCACAATGATCCTAACTCCACACTATGCGTATCGCTATCTCTCTTGAGGTCTGCTACCTCCTTCTCCAGCTCAGTGTTTCTCTGCCACAACTTGCGATTTGCCTCGCGAGCTGTGATGAAACCTCTCTGCAAGTTCTCAATCTGCTCATGGATCTCAATCAAACCTCTCCTCATCGTTGTCGTCCTGCCCACAACAGTAGTCATATCAACTCTTAGCTCAGCGATAAACTCTCCAATAACCATCTCAAGTCGGTCAGACAACCGCGAGATCCTCTCGCCTTGTGCAGTAATCTGAGTCCACATCCTACCAGTCTCACCCAACTCTGCATGCTCAGCAGAAACCTCAGATGGCGCGTCCGACGCCATGGGACTACCAGGTGGTGAATTAAACAAAAATGGGTGATTAGGTGAAACAGGCTCTAACGGATGTATCAGGGAATTAGGCTCTTCGACCTGAGCTGGCTGTGCTAGCAAACCATCATCATCAGGCATCTCCTCCTCCTGAGGATCATCCTCCTCATCACCCTCCTGTGGGTCATCGTCTCTCTGCTCAGCCTCCTAAGGGTCATAAGCCTCATCCTCACCCTCGTACTCCTCCTCCTCCTCATTTGAAGAGTACTCCATCAATCGTCGTCTCCTAACAGGTGAACCATGTGGTGATGGGGTAGGTGATCTAGGACGACGACGCAATGATGTGGGTGGTGCATCTGACAGGAGAGCGTGAGCATCAATGTGCATGGGTGGTGAAGCAGGGTGCACAGACATGCATGCCGTAGCTCGATGGGCAAAACATGGAGCCACACGAGCCAAAGCCTGATGAAGAGTAAGCTGTCTCGAAGTACCAGGGAGCCCTAGAGAAGATGAGGGTCCCTGAGAAGTAGATGCAGCAGGTAATGCAGAAGTGGAAGCTGGCGGTGATGAAGTAGCTGAATGCATGGCAATCCTGTAGGGATCATCAGGAGCCATGGTGATCTGTGCTGGGTGAACAGGTGCAGTAAGAATATCCTCAGTAACATCGAATGTACGGGAGACCATAGTCTGTGACAACGGCGTAGGGTAGGTGTAAGTGTTTCAAAACAACTAAACCGCGAACTCAAAATACCGTATCAAAAATCATCATAAAATCCCAATTATATAATCTTAATAAAGGATTTCAAATACCGCATTACTAAAACATTTATAAAACCATTAAGCCATATAATTCCTCAAAACTCCATCATATCACATAATCAATATATTCCATATCCTCAAACCATCTCAAAAATCTCATTTCGATTCATTATCTCATAATACCTCAATATAATCGAAGATGCTTCGGCTTGGCGGGCTGGCGGGCACTGGTCGAGGATCGTTTTCTATAAAAATCGGTTATAGTTTAGGTGTTATTTACCTAGTTCTCTATAACCTTGGCTCTGATACCAATCTGTAACACCCCCAAAATTTGGTACAGCGGAAGACTCAACAAGCTTTCGGGGTGTTACGAGGATTGGTATCCATTCAAAGTCATGAAAGAACGAGATAAAGTAAACATAAGTAAAACACAACCAAAACGGGGTTTTAAAGTTTACATTCATCCCAAATTTATCAAAGTAAGGCCCAAAAGGAGTAAAAGTAGGTCCAACATTACATATCAGTATTTTTAGAAAAATAGATCCATAAACCAGGTGCCATAGCCAAGCCTTCCAATCCAAGCATCCAAATCATCACTTAATTACCTGAGAAAATGTGCTAAAAGTCAGCTTTCGCTGGTGAGATCATAGGTTTAAATTCATAATTCAATCAAGTGGACATATACACAAAACGCTTGCTAGCTAGACTAGGGCTTAACTCAAAACCTGCGGATACCCTCCGCTACATCATAATTACACGGATACCCTCCGTAATATCATAGCCCTATAGGTGCACACTATAGTATCCAAAATCCTCCAATAAGCCAATCTCATATTCCAACCATTATTTAGTCCACACGCGATGGTTCACTATGTGACTAGGGTTGATGTAACTCATCTAACCAAATCTAGTCCACACGCGATGGTTCACTATGTGACTAAGGTTGTTGTAACATTCGTCTAACCATAACTAGTCCACACGCGAAAATTCACTATGTGACTAAGGTTGACAGATCTTCCTAGTTCCATACGCATAGCAAGTTTTGAAAAATAAAAGCGATAATAGTCCACATAAAATAATTTGCACGTTTCTCACCCAAGTATTGAAAACAAAGTTCAAGAGTAAAAAGTGGGGCTATGACTCACCTCAAGTCCAGAAATCAGCAAGAAGAAATCGGTAGAAGTAAGATGTATAGCATCTCAAAAGACGGCAACTACGGACTCGGCACTTCAAAAACAATATAAACTCGTTTCAGGATCATTTACTCAAAATTAATTATTCCCAATCCCGAACGTATTCCATTTTACTTTCCAAAAATCCATTTCTCGTATTATTCTCGTATTAGTTTGGAGTTTGACGTTTGGTATCCAAGCGGGTGGAGGGTCGACTCAACTTAAAACAAGAATCACAAGAAAAGAATAATAAAACCATCTATAGGTCTAATATTAGTCTAATATATTATTTAAATAAATCATCGAAGTTTTTCAAATCCGTTGATTTAGTAATCCCCCATATTTATTTACTTAATATATCACTCCAAGATTATACCCAAAACTTAGATCACATAGCATGTATAGTACTATATGGTATGTATAAAAGTTTAATAAATTCTCTAATTACGTCGTCAAGCTTACCAAATTCGTCAACTTGGCAAACTTCACGAAATATTTAGTAATCCATTATTCCCGTACACATACCACGTCCTATGGGCGTCGTACGATACAATGCCCATTAATATACTCATTTTATATAACTAAATAGCTCTTATTTAATCCGTCGATTAAATAAGTTACGTAGTTATAGAAAGTGGATGTATTAATGTCACATATTCGTGACAAGCACAAGGAGTCATAAAGTAATTAATATAATCCACTTGGACTCAAATGAACACGACCCCATATAACTCGATAGTTTCCTCGTTTATTAAGAAAAATGTATTCTATTTAATATAATTATCCAACGTCATAGATTTCATCGTCGTTATAGTTGTTTAATTATAATAATGTTCCCGACATTTAGTACACTATTCACATAGTATAATATATATCATCGCGTTATTATAATATTACTCGTGATTGTTTTATTATTAATATACGCACTTGTATAAATATATATATGTTTTCACGTTTATATATTTATATAAACGTTTATATTATTAATAATATTATCACGAGTTTTATTATTTATGTTTGATTATAAATAATTATCGAGTTATATAGATGGTCACATGTCCGAGTCATCACCCTCGGCTCATTGTCCAAGTCCAAGTAATAATAAACAACACAACCAAGTAATCCATCTCCGTCCAACAATTCCCAAAACACGTGCTACAACAATAGGGTCTGACTACGGTACCCGACTAATCTATCTCCGTCAATCTACTGTGACCGTCTCACAATTGGTCCCCATATCATATCGTCAACACAACTCCACATCAATATTACCAATCCAAAAGAATCCACTTCGACCTCAAGTATCGCCATAAAACAATAACTATGAAACCAACAATATATATATCCATAATTATGTTCATCAGCCAACTAAATACCACATATACGGGTCGACCTACCAAGTCAAACCCGGGTCAAAACTATCACACAAAGCTTGTGGGTCCCACCCGAGACTACTAAGGTCTCGACATGCTCAATAGAGGTCGAACCAAAACCAAACCGACCCATAGGGGTCGTCGGCCTCAAAATCAACCAACAAAGATGGAGGTTCCAACCATCCAAAGTTCCAAAAACCAAAATAATAATCCAAACATCCATAAATCAAAATCAAGGACCAAATAGTTATCAAGAACCCAAAATTAATCCAACAAGAACACAAGCCGAGAGCATTGGCTCTCGGTCGTGCCTCGACCCATTAACAAAAACCAAAACCCGGATACCAAACGCATCAATATTATCAAAATAACATTTCCCAATTATCTAAATTCGAATCCATCAAAAATAGCTCGTGTAGCCACGGATTCAAACCTAATTCGAGGCACACGATGTGAAAATCGTGGCCACTCACCTTCAAACGACTCCAAATAAAGTTTTCTTCAAAAACCCAACAAGGAAATGATGAGAATAGTGGTGTGTAGGTGGCGGTGGTGGTTAAAAACGGGGGTTATGGGTGTTTGTGTGGCGCGTGATGCACACTAAAAGAGAGACTGGGAGGAGGTGGTTAAGGTGGTGGTGTTTGTTATGTTGTGAGGGTGGCGGTGTGACAGCGGTGGCCGGCCAAAGGAGGGCGGCGGCTTAGGGTTGTAGAGAGAGAGATGAGAGATGAAGAAGATGTTGATAATATTTGTTTGTGTTTTGTGTTTGGGTGTGTGGGGATAAACCGGCCGTATGGCCTTTTTATTAAACTTTTACTTTTTTTTTACAATAATAATAATAATAATAATAATAATAATAATAATAATAATAATAATAATAATAATAATAATAATAATAATAATAATAATAAAGTTTCTCGGCTCCCCACTAATTTCTTGTAAAATCCTATTTGTTTTTCAATAAAGTGATGTTTATAATAAAAAAATAATAATAAAAAAAAATAAAAATAATAATAATAATAATAATAATAATAATAATAATAATAATAATAATAATAATAATAATAATAATAATAATAATAATAATAATAATAATAATGGTATGGGTAAGGTGGCTAGGTGTAAATACACGGACCAATACCCGTAACTTTTTAAAATATTCCAACTCTCTCGAACCGAGCTCGTTCCAAATTATTTAATATCTCACAAGACGTTCAAAATAATTATATAATATCGAACCGTAAATTCAAAACACGAAATTTTTTTTAGGTTATCTAGTGTCGGAGTCAACGTAGTGCCAAATAAAATCTCGAAATAAATTCTCATCACATCGATAATTCAAATTCGATTCCATAAAAATTTTAAATATAACCAACCACAATATAGGTTTTACAAGTTCGTTACGAATAAAATTTCAAACATAAATTTATAAACAAACTTTTACGTAATAAGGGTTTTCAAAATGGCTCCCTAATTTGCCGGTTGTCACATAAGAAAACAGATGAAAATGTAAAAACACGTCTAAAAATGGACAAAAACGTATGAAAATTTGAAGAAAACGAAAGAGAACGGACGAAAATGTATTAAAACGAACGAAAACGGATGAAAACGAACGAAAACATAAGAAAATAGACGAAAACGTATGAAAACGAACGTAAACGGGCGAAAACATAAGAAAAAAAGACAAAAACGGATGAAAATGGACGAAAACGTCTAAAAATGGACGAAAGTTTAAAAAAACAGACGAAAACGTTTAAAAAAAGGTGAAAATGTAAAAAAAACAGACGAAAACTTATATAATTGAAAAAAACCAAGGGTTATAAAAAAACCAAAAAAAATGTGAATTTGAAAAAAAGACAAAAAAATATAATAAAAATAATAATAGTAAAGACAAAAAGACAAAGAAAAAAAAAAACATCGACTTAGATTTTTATATTTAATCTTAGGTTAATCATTACTATTAAACCAATCTAGATAGATAATGAAGATTTGTCTATTAGTAAGCGACAAAATAAGAGTAAGTATTTGAACTTTTCTCACTTAAGTAACCGTGCATAAAAAGCAAGCTAATAATATTTATTCGCAATATGAAATATTGTATGATCTTAAAAAGTTTCAAATAAGGACTTGTTAAGCAGAGAAAATTTTTAAAAGTCGTTCCATGTTTATAATAATAATTAAATTAAAAAAGAAAAGAAAAAAAAATCCAATAATTGTCCATTGCTAAAAATAAATAAAAAATTTTGATCGAGTTACGTTTACTTGAAGTTATTTATTTCAACATTATCAAAAGCATAAATTAATTAGTTACAAGTAACAAAAATAAAATATTAATGATTACGTTTTCTGTAAATGGTCATTCTTCGAAACATTGTTTAAAAGAAATATAGTCATATGTAGCAGGCGGCAAATTAAAGAATTGTGCATACTCGTCCCAAAGAGCTATTTATTTTTAACCTAAAAATATTATTTTCATCGTGATAGCTATTTCATTTCAGTTTTATTTGGAAATTCAATTTCAATCAACTCACTACCGAATTTTGGAGAGTCATCATACTCTGATTACAAAATGATTCTTAAACCAAGTATACGCGTTTACATAAGTGTTGAACATTCATCACAAATTTATATTATCATATTAAAACATAATTAAACCGGTGATCTTAAATTTTTAATGTAGGAAGCCAACATAATTCACAAAATGAAAGTACTTTGTATTAGATGAATAAGTTAGTTGTCCCAATCCCGACTTATGTATTAGGTTCATTTCTCTATGTTGTGTACTCTATTTATAGTATAGTGATCAATAATAGAGTGTAACTTACGGTAATATGAAATCCGAGCAGGTCTGATCCTCAGACCTAGGTAGCTACATAAAGCCGCCTCCTACATACCACCCCGTCAAAACCTAACCGATTCCCGTTAACATTTAAAAAAAATAAAAATAAAAAAGGAGTGTCGAACCTTAAATCTGCAGTCAAGTGAATTGCATGCAAAGCATATAATTGTATGGCATTCATATGTGAAATTATGGAAGCAAGCACGCATGTAGCTTGTTTTCTTTTATTCTCTTCGTGAGTTATGTAAGGAAGCAAGCAATCAAGTGGAGTTTTAGCACGTATTGCATCCCAGAAGATTTGTTTTATTGTTGGAAAAAAAATGAAGAAGTTATAGTTGTTTTATTGTTTGTTTGTTAGTCGATTATTCGTATATCTTTGTTACTAGTCGACTAAAGTTGATCATTGATACCAGTACCTAAAGTCGATCGTTGGTATGGTTTTGTTACCAGTGGACTTAGCCGACTGTTCGACTAAAGTCGACCGTTAGTACGGTTTTATTACGAGTGGACTAAAGTTATATTTTTATTATGTTAATGTTTTTTTTTCTTATTTTCTAGTTTACTAATCCAGTATGAGCTTTCGCGATTTCGCCGCTCGAACTGCGAGGAATATTAGATGGATCCGACTTGTGTGTTGGTTCATTAGAGTTTCTCTATGTTGCTTTGTTATAATGAACAATAATAAAGTGTAACCTACGGATTTTCATTATCTAACACTTTGTGCATACTTCGAAAAAAGTTTGTCTTTCAATTAATGGTCATAAGCCACTATATTGTCACATACTAATGAATACACCATCGAACGACATATAAAATCCGCAATACCGTTCTCACGAGATTAATTTTGCATCACCAAATGAATCACTGATTGTAAGTTTCTAGCATATGTGGTTAGACTAAGGATCAAATAAGAAGAAAACTTAAAATGAGAACGATGAGAAATAATTATAACTACATATTTGAGATGCATCGACTTGAATTAGATGCATCCCTAGTCTTTTAGATGCACCATAATATATTTTCTAGCAAAAAATTAGATGCATATACATATATTAGATGCATTTCATCAAGTTAGACGAATCCTATACATTTTTCGTCCTCTGCGGGTCAAATTTGTTGTTAGTACTACTTTGCATCGTTTTCACTTCAAAATCACTTTCGAAACTAATTGGATGTATCTAAATGAATAGAGATGCATCTAAATCAAGTCGATGCATCTCAAATGTGTAGTTATAATTATTTCTCATCCTTCTCATTTTAAGTTTTCTTCTCACTGGATCCTTACCCTATGTGGTTATATATCATATTAATTAATTGAGAAGTTTGTATAGAATTGATAATAACAATATTCACAGATCGTTTCAACTTATTTTAATTTGTAATGAAATTGGAGTTTTGGACTTTTTGATAAGCTTGATAAACATAGCATCTAGTTACTGATAATTGTCTTTAAATGTTATTTCTTTGGATTATATACTAATATGTGGTATTTAGAGTTGAAAATTTTAACTAATTTCATTATGGATGCTTTGATATAGGTTGTAGTTTTTCTTTTCAAACCAGTATAATGACTCGAAAGGGTCGAAAGTACAACTGCACAATGTCCTCAAACTACAATTTTGGGACAAACTATTATAGAACGGCCACAATGGAGTGCCAAATGCGAGTATTTGGAACCACCATTAATAAGTTGTCTCAAATACATGCGTATTTGAGACAGTTCTTAAACACGGTTTCATAATCCCTAGTAGCACTTCCTATTAATTGCAAAATTTGTAGATTATGTAATTTTGTTTGCAGTTCAACCATATCCGACGCGTTTTAACATGTACAAACAATGCATATTTATACCCGTTTTAATTCAAACCCAATTCGAGGCACACGATGTGAAAATCGTGGCCACTCACCTTCAAACGACTCTAAATAAAGTTTTCTTCAAAAACCCAACAAGGAAATGACGAGAATAGTGGTGTGTAGGTGGCGGTGGTGGTTAAAAACGGGGGTTATGGGTGTTTGTGTGGCGTGTGATGCACACTAAAAGAGAGACTGGGAGGAAGTGGTTAAGGTGGTGGTGTTTGTTATGTTGTGAGGGTGGCGGTGTGACAGCGGTGGCCGGCCAAAGGAGGGCGGCGGCTTAGGGTTGTAGAGAGAGAGATGAGAGATGAAGAAGATGTTGATAATATTTGTTTGTGTTTTGTGTTTGGGTGTGTGGGGATAAACCGGCCGTATGGCCTTTTTATTAAACTTTTACTTTTTTTTTACAATAATAATAATAATAATAATAATAATAATAATAATAATAATAATAATAATAATAATAATAATAATAATGGTATGGGTAAGGTGGCTAGGTGTAAATACACGGACCAATACCCGTAACTTTTTAAAATATTCCAACTCTCTCGAACCGAGCTCGTTCCAAATTATTTAATATCTCACAAGACGTTCAAAATAATTATATAATATCGAACCGTAAATTCAAAACACGAAATTTTTTTTAGGTTATCTAGTGTCGGAGTCAACGTAGTGCCAAATAAAATCTCGAAATAAATTCTCATCACATCGATAATTCAAATTCGATTCCATAAAAATTTTAAATATAACCAACCACAATATAGGTTTTACAAGTTCGTTACGAATAAAATTTCAAACATAAATTTATAAACAAACTTTTACGTAATAAGGGTTTTCAAAATGGCTCCCTAATTTGCCGGTTGTCACATAAGAAAACAGATGAAAATGTAAAAACACGTCTAAAAATGGACAAAAACGTATGAAAATTTGATGAAAACGAAAGAGAACGGACGAAAATGTATTAAAACGAACGAAAACGGATGAAAACTGTAACAATTCACAATTTCAGGTTAATTACCATTTCCGAAAAAATTTAACTATTCACTTTTACTATTCATTTTTCCCAAAATTTTCCCGAAACTTGATTTTTGTTTCTTGGCCTCGAGTGATAAATCATTTCCATGGCAAATTAAAAGTTTAACTTTCATAAGCTCATTTTCGTGAAAGTTATTAAGGAATTACACGTTTTAGGGTAAAACGTCATTCAGAAATTCTACGCACAACGAAACTCGACCGCGTTAAGTGACCCCACATCAGAAAATGTTTGACACACTCATGATTTATTTGAGAATTAATCATGACTGTGAAAAACATGACCAAAATAAGCCTCGGCCGTCAAAAACTGGAATTTTCAGTTTTTATGCGTTTTTACTCAGCCGTAACCTTAGCCTATACCTGCACCGCATTTCTAAGACGATTTAAGTTTTCAACTTTTTAGAAAAAGTCAACATATTTTTCCCTCCTCCATTGACCAAAAATCATCCCTTGATTTTATAAGTCATTCCTTGATTTTTAGGCTTACGGTTTGATGTTTAAAAGACATTTAATACCAACCGACACTAGACTAAGCCCAGTCTAGACATTATAAGTCATTTTAAATCAATATTATCCTATTAGAAAAGTAACATTTTACTTTTCTCAATTTTACGCAATATTCGTACATTTTACGTATTACGCGTTTTAGACCCGTGTTTCCAGTTTTAGCAGGGTTTTACCACCCCAATGGAACCTACCACTCATTTTATATTTTATTATGGAGTATTTTGACAAGTTTAACCATTCTTCCAAGTTTCGTATTTTTACGATACCCGGTTTTACGTTTTGAGGCTTAATCATTTACGATTGGCATTTCCCGGAGTCAAAACTAACCAAGTATCTTGGATAATATCAACAAAAGGCTAACCCTTCCTCCCCAAGCTTTGTGAACTGCCCTAGGAGGGGGGATTCACCACCCATGTGGCTTGATCTTATGCATTGAGTCATGAGATGATGACAAGTGTTCACCTTGCTCTCCAAGGTTGGACTAGTCAAGGGTTCTAACCTCCTCATTGCCATATAAATACCCCCTCCCTCCCATCCTTGTACGCCACAAATACCACACACAACACACCATCTCTTTAGCTAATTACTTCCAATTTTATGCAAGAGATCAAGAGCATAACAACACATAAACACTAGTTTGATCTTAGGTTACCAAAACTCTTCCATAACCTCATATACTTGGTGATTTCTCTTGAGTTTAAATCCACTCAATTCACCTCAACCTTCATCATCCATCTTTCAAGATTACAAGGGTAGAAAGATTGCATGAAGTGAAAAGGGTTGAAGCAAGTCTATCAAAGTCCACTTCCTTACTTGTTACTTCCTTTCTTTATTAGAAAGCCAAAAGTTGTAAGCCAAACCCTAACATGCTTCTTCTTAATTTATCATGTTCATATCATTTACATGTTATTCTTGCTATATTATGTCTTGTATTAATGTCCATGGTGTATAAAAATGACTAAAACATGTTGTTGTAATTGATTGTTAAGATAAGTTACTAAAACAAGCAAACTAGTGACTTTCTTGGTAAGACCTGATCAAAATGGTAAAAATTTGACATTGGATTATTACATATTACAGTAGAGGACTTAACAAGGAAACCATAGCAACTTGAATCACCTAAAACGAGTATACGAGTCAAAAGTTACGCCCATTTGAAGTTACCAAAGATTTCCGGCAAAACTGCCTAAAATGTTTCTGTGACAGAACCTAAAACACGCAAAAAGAGGCCTTTCTGGTCCGTTTCATGAAAAAGTTAAAACACAAAAGTTGTCCGGAATCACGTTTTCGTTCAGGTATATAGAAGCTCGAGCCTTGAAAATGCTTTCCGAGTGAGATATTTCTCAATTTCTTAACAGCTATTTACATATATATAAGTCACTATATTATGGTTATACTTTATAAGGAACAAGAGGTCTTATGACCTATAATCAAGACCACCACCATGGCTAGAGCCAAGGTTGTGTCTCATGACCTTGGAACAAGGACCAAAGGTCATGGCTAGACCATGACGAAATGGCCATACCAACTTACATAGGCGTAAACATGAAACAAGGAATTGGCGATATATTGAACAAGCAATTTGGATCTACTTCACTTAAAAAGGAACCATGAGATATTACCAAGAGAAAATGGTCATACAAGTTATATGAAACATACCCTAATAACAATCTTCATGTAATAATAAACTTTCCTAAGTTTATTCAAATATCGGACATGTAACTTTTCGGATCAAAACTCATATCTATATATTTTATCAACTACTACAATAGTAGGGAGCCTCATGTGAGGAGTTCATTATGTAAGCCGTCGAGATGAGTTGTTGATTTATGAATTAAAGTGTCCTGGCTCCTCGAACGCTTACTAACATGACTTCTGAATTATGTCGGCCCGAACGGTAGTAAACGATATACAAAACATACATGTTTCATGAATCTTTTCTTTCTAAGACTTACAATATACATACCACATCATGGACTAAGTGCAAGACATACATATATTGGCATGTTTATGTTTCCTTAGACATTATTCCAAACCTAAGTTGCAACAATTATTCTAGGTTGCTCGTAGAAGTTCTTACGGCATATCCATCATTCTCATTATACATCATCCAACTCAAGGTGAGTTCATAGCCCCACTTTCTATTGTTTAACTATTTTACAAACCCATGGGGGGAATACATGCTATTATTTTTCTACTCGAATACAATGCTTTCTACTGTATGCTATTCGACTATGTTTTATTATCACTTAGTAACATCCTTGCCAAACCAAGATCCCTTATTATGAACCATTTAATCACTTGCGAGGGTTACTTGCAAGTGAGCGCGAATATTGTGAATAGGCCTATTGGGATTGACGAATCCCATTTGTTTTGACTAAGTTCAAACAAATGCATTAATATTTGAGACATTAGGTATGACGGCAAAGTACCTACCGGGATAAATCTGCCGATCAATATTGGTACACGTTAACGTTTTGGTGTCATAAGCTTAGTGAATTAATAACCTTTCCGGGCATATAACAACGTAGCCCATCTTTGTTTTCTAACTATGAGTGTGAGTCTATAGCTCACACTACGATTATTGTGTTCAAACGATTTAACTACAAACACTACGATTATTGTGTTCAAACGATTTAGCTACAAACACTACGATTATTGTGTTCAAACGATTTGACTACAAACACTACGATTATTGTGTTCAACGATTTAACTACCAACACATTGTGTTCAAACATTAAACAAACTCTATGAATATCACTCAACCTTTGTGTTGACCTCTCAAGCATGTATTTCAGGTTCATGACGATCAAGGATGGCACGGAAGGACACGAATACTCAAGAAAACTATAAATTTTATTATCATTCAAAAACTCATTTAATGTGATTTGTAAACATGGAACCATTTGGGACCTCATTTTTGTAATCTCTGATATTTATACAATTTGAATGATAAATCTTTTAAAACGACTCAATTTGAGTTCGTTTTCTATTATTGTGACTATTGTGCCGTCGAGTAACACCCAGTTCGAATTCCGCTGCATCCATGAATTGGGGGTGTTACAGATTGGTACCAGAGCCATGGTTATAGAGAAACGGGTCTAATTGAGACCTAAACTATAACTACAATCACAAGCAAAAACATTTTATAGCCTTCCGCTCTTCGTGTCTTCCATCCTCCAGACGATTATGGACTTAGTAAGCATGTTATGCTACACAAACATATTAGTATATTCATATATACCCATTTTGAGCATTTCCCCGTAGACATTTTTATGCTACACAAACATAATTGCATATTAATATATGTACCCTAAACATAATTGAGCATTTCTCCGTAAGCATTTTATACTACATGAACATATTAGTATATTGATATATAAACTCGGTTTATTTTCAATCATTTATCTAAACAATGGACTAAACATATCTGCGTATGCCTATTCTAGGGCATTACGGCATAGCCAAATTCTCCCAATCATGTTCCTACTCCAACATTTTATGTCCAAGACATTGTAACTGATTGCAATGGTCTTTCCTATTTTCCAAGACATTGTATTATACAATGGTCTTAATCATTTCTCAAATGTTTTGAGTCACACAATGGTTTAACCTACTTCCCAGACATTGTGAATTCCACAATGGTCTAATCTACTTTCGAAACATTGTGATTTGCGCAATGGTCTCTGGAATTATTCCATCACATAATTAATATCATTTCATATGATATCAAAAACCCATTACAATCTAACGATTTCCAAACAAGAAATATGATATTTCTAAAGGATAAACTAATCCATCACCTACAAAAGCTGAACTTTCTCTACATTCATCAAAGTTTTCTTCTGAAACCTTCATTGTTAAAAGTTCGTGATCCTGGCCAAGTATGTTCTATTTTAGAACTACTTAAAACTTCCTTTCCATACGTAGCTACCCTTACTATCTTCTATGCAATGGAATATGAAAACATACGTTACAAGTCTTGTATGGGCGGGACTTGCAACTGAAGGGTTTGACATCGCCTTTGTTTAGTGGACAGTTTCCCGAAATCAACGGACATATCACAAGTATACCTAATTTAGGTATTTGAAAATTTTATCAAACCTTGGCTAAATATAGACTAGTCACCTATATTTAACCTAGGGACAGTGGAATATAGTCTGACTAACTATATTCGACTTAAAATTTTCAAATACTGAGAATAGTTGTACTAGGGTTATGTTTAGATTGATTTCCTACATGAACTCGATAAACCACCAGAATACATTAAAACAATCTAGAGACACGATAGTGCCTTACCACTCAACAAGATCTTAACACCTGATTTGTATGATCTAAATTCATTCTTGAAAATTTTCATTTATAAGATAATCCGAACTACTATCTTGGGATAGTTATCAATTCTTCTCTTCATCCTGTAGAAGTACCATCCTGTTTAGGTCCTAAGGATACCATTCCATCATAAACCTTTAAAATCTCTTAAGATTTTCCAAAACAAACTCAACATCTATGCCTAAGAATATTAATGTTAAGCATACACTACACACTTTTGTTCACCAACATATCACATCATTATCTTCACAACCGTTACAACCACAAGCTCATTAACAGATCTTGATGCACTTTTAAAGCTCAAATCATCCTTAGTTACACCACAAGTACCCTCATCAGCTTTACAAGATTGAATATTCATCTTGTACTTTTGGAATACCAGTATCATTTCATAATACACTACCTTGTAACTCACCGGCTAATTGTGAATGTTGTGTTGGGAATTCTTAAGTAGGATGATTTGTAATTATTTGAATGGATTGGGATGCCTTTTCATTTAAATAAAGAAATTGTAAATCACCGAATCATAAGTTTATATTTCCCTATTTACATTGTTTGGGATGCCTCTCTATGTAAATAAAGAATTATAAACAAGTGGGCTTATTTGTACCCGAAATAACATAAGTATGAAGTCAACAAACACTAGGTACAACAACTGATTACTTACTAGGCTATGATTGCAACTACTATATCAATTCCTATTAATATTCGACTGCTATATCAATTTCCTTTGATATTCGAATATTATATGAATCTCTATTAATCACTCTTACCCTACCTTTCCTACATAAAAGTAAGCCTCATCCTACACCATACACTGAAATGACAAATCAAATTACATCACCGGTAATCCCAGACTTTAGTCCTCATAAGTAACCACACATCTTTATCGACACCACTCCAACATATAACACACATAGAACTTCGGGACGAAGTTCCCCGTAAGGGGTAGAGACTGTAACAATTCACAATTTCAGGTTAATTACCATTTTCGAAAAAATTTCACTATTCACTTTTACTATTCATTTTCCCGAAACTTGATTTTTGTTTCTTGGCCTCGAGTGATAAATCATTTCCATGGCAAATTAAAAGTTTAACTTTCATAAGCTCATTTTCGTGAAAGTTATTAAGGAATTACACGTTTTAGGGTAAAACGTCATTCAGAAATTCTATGCACAACGAAACTCGACCGCGTTAAGTGACCCCACATCAGAAAAATGTTTGACACACTCATGATTTATTTGAGAATTAATCATGACTGTGAAAAACATGACCAAAATAAGCCTCGGCCGTGAAAAACTGGAATTTTCAGTTTTTATGCGTTTTTACTCAGCCGTAACCTTAGCCTATACCTGCACCGCATTTCTAAGACGATTTAAGTTTTCAACTTTTTAGAAAAAGTCAACATATTTTTCCCTCCTCCATTGACCAAAAATCATCCCTTGATTTTATAAGTCATTCCTTGATTTTTAGGCTTGCGGTTTGATGTTTAAAAGACATTTAATACCAACCGACACTAGACTGAGCCCAGTCTAGACATTATAAGTCATTTTAAATCAATATTATCCTATTAGAAAAGTAACATTTTACTTTTCTCAATTTTACGCAATATTCGTACATTTTACGTATTACACGTTTTAGACCCGTGTTTCCAGTTTTAGCAGGGTTTTACCACCCCAATGGAACCTACCACTCATTTTATATTTTATTATGGAGTATTTTGACAAGTTTAACCATTCTTCCAAGTTTCGTCTTTTTACGATACCCGGTTTTACGTTTTGAGGCTTAATCATTTACGATTGGCATTTCCCGGAGTCAAAACTAACCAAGTATCTTGGATAATATCAACAAAAGGCTAACCCTTCCTCTCCAAGCTTTGTGAACCGCCCTAGGAGGGGGGATTCACCACCCATGTGGCTTGATCTTATGCATTGAGTCATGAGATGATGACAAGTGTTCACCTTGCTCTCCAAGGTTGGACAAGTCAAGGGTTCTAACCTCCTCATTGCCATATCAATACCCCCTCCCTCCCATCCTTGTACGCCACAAATACCACACACAACACACCATCTCTTTAGCTAATTACTTCCAATTTTATGCAAGAGATCAAGAGCATAACAACACATAAACACTAGTTTGATCTTAGGTTACCAAAACTCTTCCATAACCTCATATACTTGGTGATTTCTCTTGAGTTTAAATCCACTCAATTCACCTCAACCTTCATCATCCATCTTTCAAGATTACAAGGGTAGAAAGATTGCATGAAGTGAAAAGGGTTGAAGCAAGTCTATCAAAGTCCACTTCCTTACTTGTTACTTCCTTTCTTTATTAGAAAGCCAAAAGTTGTAAGCCAAACCCTAACATGCTTCTTCTTAATTTATCATGTTCATATCATTTACATGTTATTCTTGCTATATTATGTCTTGTATTAATGTCCATGGTGTATAAAAATGACTAAAACATGTTGTTGTAATTGATTGTTAATATAAGTTACTAAAACAAGCAAACTAGTGACTTTCTTGGTAAGACCTGATCAAAATGGTAAAAATTTGATATTGGATTATTACATATTACAGTAGAGGACTTAACAAGGAAACCATAGCAACTTGAATCACCTAAAACGAGTATACGAGTCAAAAGTTACGCCCATTTGAAGTTACCAAAGATTTCCGGCAAAACTGCCTAAAATGTTTCTGTGACAGAACCTAAAACACGCAAAAAGAGGCCTTTCTGGTCCGTTTCATGAAAAAGTTAAAACACGAAAGTTGTCCGGAATCACGTTTTCGTTTAGGTAAAAAGAAGCTCGAGCCTTGAAAATGCTTTCCGAGTGAGATATTTCTCAATTTCTTAACAGCTATTTACATATATATAAGTCACTATATTATGGTTATACTTTATAAGGAACAAGAGGTCTTATGACCTATAATCAAGACCACCACCATGGCTAGAGCCAAGGTTGTGTCTCATGACCTTGGAACAAGGACCAAAGGTCATGGCTAGGCCATGACGAAATGGCCATACCAATTTACATAGGCGTAAACATAAAACAAGGAATTGGCGATATATTGAACAAGCAATTTGGATCTACTTCACTTAAAAAGGAACCATGAGATATTACCAAGAGAAAATGGCCATACAAGTTATATGAAACATACCCTAATAACAATCTTCATGTAATAATAAACTTTCCTAAGTTTATTCAAATATCGGACATGTAACTTTTCGGATCAAAACTCATATCTATATATTTTATCAACTACTACAATAGTAGGGAGCCTCATGTGAGGAGTTCATTATGTAAGCCGTCGAGATGAGTTGTTGATTTATGAATTAAAGTGTCCTGGCTCCTCGAACGCTTACTAACATGACTTCTGAATTATGTCGGCCCGAACGGTAGTAAACGATATACAAAACATACATGTTTCATGAATCTTTTCTTTCTAAGACTTACAATATACATACCACATCATGGACTAAGTGCAAGACATACATATATTGGCATGTTTATGTTTCCTTAGACATTATTCCAAACCTAAGTTGCAACAATTATTCTAGGTTGCTCGTAGAAGTTCTTACGGCATATCCATCATTCTCATTATACATCATCCAACTCAAGGTGAGTTCATAGCCCCACTTTCTATTGTTTAACTATTTTACAAACCCATGGGGGGAATACATGCTATTATTTTTCTACTCGAATACAATGCTTTCTACTGTATGCTATTCGACTATGTTTTATTATCACTTAGTAACATCCTTGCCAAACCAAGATCCCTTATTATGAACCATTTAATCACTTGTGAGGGTTACTTGCAAGTGAGCGCGAATATTGTGAATAGGCCTATTGGGATTGACGAATCCCATTTGTTTTGACTAAGTTCAAACAAATGCATTAATATTTGAGACATTAGGTATGACGGCAAAGTACCTACCGGGATAAATCTGCCGATCAATATTGGTACACGTTAACGTTTTGGTGTCATAAGCTTAGTGAATTAATAACCTTTCCGGGCATATAACAACGTAGCCCATCTTTGTTTTCTAACTATGAGTGTGAGTCTATAGCTCACACTACGATTATTGTGTTCAAACGATTTAACTACAAACACTACGATTATTGTGTTCAAACGATTTAGCTACAAACACTACGATTATTGTGTTCAAACGATTTGACTACAAACACTACGATTATTGTGTTCAACGATTTAACTACCAACACATTGTGTTCAAACATTAAACAAACTCTATGAATATCACTCAACCTTTGTGTTGACCTCTCAAGCATGTATTTCAGGTTCATGACGATCAAGGATGGCACGGAAGGACACGGATACTCAAGAAAGCTATAAATTTTATTATCATTCAAAAACTCATTTAATGTGATTTGTAAACATGGAACCATTTGGTACCTCATTTTTGTAATCTCTGATATTTATACAATTTGAATGATAAATCTTTTAAAACGACTCAATTGGAGTTCGTTTTCTATTATTGTGACTATTGTGCCATCGAGTAACACCCAGTTCGAATTCCGCTGCATCCATGAATTGGGGGTGTTACAAAAACGAACGAAAACATAAGAAAATAGACGAAAACGTATGAAAACGAACGTAAACGGGCGAAAACATAATAAAAAAAGACAAAAACGGATGAAAATGGACGAAAACGTCTAAAAATGGACGAAAGTTTAAAAAAACATACGAAAACGTTTAAAAAAAGGTGAAAATGTAAAAAAAAACAGACGAAAACTTATATACTTGAAAAAAACCGAGGGTTATAAAAAAACCAAAAAAAAAGTGAATTTGAAAAAAAGACAAAAAAAATATAATAAAAATAATAATAGTAAAGACAAAAAGACAAAGAAAAAAAAAACATCGACTTAGACTTTTATATTTAATCTTAGGTTAATCATTACTATTAAACCAATTTAGATAGATAATGAAGATTTGTCCATTAGTAAGCGACAAAATAAGAGTAAGTATTTGAACTTTTCTCACTTAAGTAACCGTGCATAAAAAGCAAGCTAATAATATTTATTCGCAATATGAAATATTGTATGATCTTAAAAAGTTTCAAATAAGGACTTGTTAAGCAGAGAAAATTTTTAAAAGTCGTTCCATGTTTATAATAATAATTAAATTAAAAAAAGAAAAGAAAAAAAAAATCCAATAATTGTCCATTGCTAAAAACAAATAAAAAATTTTGATCGAGTTACGTTTACTTGAAGTTATTTATTTCAACATTATCAAAAGCATAAATTAATTAGTTACAAGTAACAAAAATAAAATATTAATGATTACGTTTTCTGTAAATGGTCATTCATCGAAACATTGTTTAAAAGAAATATAGTCATATGTAGCAGGCGGCAACTTAAAGAATTGTGCATACTCGTCCCAAAGAGCTATTTATTTTTAACCTAAAAATATTATTTTCATCGTGATAGCTATTTCATTTCAGTTTTATTTGGAAATTCAATTTCAATCAACTCACTACCGAATTTTGGAGAGTCATCATACTCTGATTACAAAATGATTCTTAAACCAAGTATACGCGTTTACATAAGTGTTGAACATTCATCACAAATTTATATTATCATATTAAAACATAATTAAACCGGTGATCTTAAATTTTTAATGTAGGAAGCCAACATAATTCACAAAATGAAAGTACTTTGTATTAGATGAATAAGTTAGTTGTCCCAATCCCGACTTATGTATTAGGTTCATTTCTCTATGTTGTGTACTCTATTTATAGTATAGTGATCAATAATAGAGTGTAACTTACGGTAATATGAAATCCGAGCAGGTCTGATCCTCAGACCTAGGTACCTACATAAAGCCGCCTCCTACATACCACCCCGTCAAACCCTAACCGATTCCCGTTAACATTTAAAAAAAAAAAAAAAAAAAAAAAAAAAAAAGGAGTGTCGAACCTTAAATCTGCAGTCAAGTGAATTGCATGCAAAGTATATAATTGTATGGCATTCATATGTGAAATTATGGAAGCAAGCACGCATGTAGCTTGTTTTCTTTTATTCTCTTCGTAAGTTATGTAAGGAAGCAAGCAATCAAGTGGAGTTTTACCACGTATTGCATCCCAGAAGATTTGTTTTATTGTTGGAAAAAAAATGAAGAAGAAGTTATAGTTGTTTTATTGTTTGTTTGTTAGTCGATTATTCGTATATCTTTGTTACTAGTCGACTAAAGTTGATCATTGATACCAGTACCTAAAGTCGATCGTTGGTATGATTTTGTTACCAGTGGACTTAGCCGACTGTTCGACTAAAGTCGACCGTTAGTACGGTTTTATTACGAGTGGACTAAAGTTATATTTTTATTATGTTAATGTTTTTTTTTTCTTCTTATTTTCTAGTTTACTAATCCAGTATGAGCTTTCGCGATTTCGCCGCTCGAACTGCGAGGAATATTAGATGGATCCGACTTGTGTGTTGGTTCATTAGAGTTTCTCTATGTTGCTTTGTACTCTATTTATAATGAACAATAATAAAGTGTAACCTACGGATTTTCATTATCTAACACTTTGTGCATACTTTGAAAAAAGTTTGTCTTTCAATTAATGGTCATAAGCCACTATATTGTCACATACTAATGAATACACCATCGAACGACATATAAAATCCGCAATACCGTTCTCACGAGATTAATTTTGCATCACCAAATGAATCACTGATTGTAAGTTTCTAGCATATGTGGTTAGACTAAGGATCAAATAAGAAGAAAACTTAAAATGAGAACGATGAGAAATAATTATAACTACATATTTGAGATGCATCGACTTGAATTAGATGCATCCCTAGTCTTTTAGATGCACCATAATATATTTTCTAGCAAAAAATTAGATGCATATACATATATTAGATGCATTTCATCAAGTTAGACGAATC
Source organism: Artemisia argyi (assembly GCA_030686995.1). Classification (NCBI taxonomy): domain Eukaryota; kingdom Viridiplantae; phylum Streptophyta; class Magnoliopsida; order Asterales; family Asteraceae; genus Artemisia; species Artemisia argyi. The sequence goes on from CM060695.1 coordinate 34,041,766, forward strand.
CTATACATTTTTCGTCCTCTGCGGGTCAAATTTGTTGTTAGTACTACTTTGCATCGTTTTCACTTCAAAATCACTTTCGAAACTAATTGGGATGCATCTAAATGAATAGAGATGCATCTAAATCAAGTCGATGCATCTCAAATGTGTAGTTATAATTATTTCTCATCCTTCTCATTTTAAGTTTTCTTCTCACTGGATCCTTACCCTATGTGGTTATATATCATATTAATTAATTGAGAAGTTTGTATAGAATTGATAATAACAATATTCACAGATCGTTTCAACTTATTTTAATTTGTAATGAAATTGGAGTTTTGGACTTTTTGATAAGCTTGATAAACATAGCATCTAGTTACTGATAATTGTCTTTAAATGTTATTTCTTTGGATTATATACTAATATGTGGTATTTAGAGTTGAAAATTTTAACTAATTTCATTGTGGATGCTTTGATATAGGTTGTAGTTTTTCTTTTCAAACCAGTATAATGACTCGAAAGGGTCGAAAGTACAACTGCACAATGTCCTCAAACTACAATTTTGGGACAAACTATTATAGAACGGCCACAATGGAGTGCCAAATGCGAGTATTTGGAACCACCATTAATAAGTTGTCTCAAATACATGCGTATTTGAGACAGTTCTTAAACACGGTTTCATAATCCCTAGTAGCACTTCCTATTAATTGCAAAATTTGTAGATTATGTAATTTTGTTTGCAGTTCAACCATATCCGACGCGTTTTAGCATGTACTAACAATGCATATTTATACCCGTTTTAATTCAAGTGACATCAAGCTATTTCTTGGATCAGCCATTGAAAAAGCTAGCCACTTCAAATTGATATCAAAAAGAAAAAGAAACTTCGATCGATTCTCAAGACTTGCAATAATATCATGAAACATAATATAAAACGCTTGTTGTGCTAATTAGATTTCATAAGATGATCCTCTACATTACGCATGGCGCCAAGTAGAGTCTCGGTGTTGATTAAGGAAGCATTAGCAGCAAACTCTTCCTTCACATCGTATTCAATTATTAACTTTGCTATACACGACGAGCCTGTTTCATCCTTTGAATTATCTTTGATCTCGAACATAACACGATAAAAGTTAAATCCCATATCAAGATATCCTCCTTCCACACTTTCAGCTATTTTCACCATATTCTGGTTATCTACCTTCGTAAATTTCTCTTTGTAATATGTGAAGTTACCCCCTGCACATGTGACATATACTTTTATACCGTTAGCCATTTTATTTATTTAGTTTTGTTATAAGTGAGCAAAGTATTTTTTTCAAATGATAGGACTTACCGGGTTTAAATTTAAGCTTGGGAATGGTACCCGTGCCACCATCACCTTCTACAACATCAACCGCATCAATAACTTTCCCCACAGAGAGCTTTGCAAGCTCGACGGTGCCAATGACTGCCCACGCTTTGCTGGCGGGCAACTTTAGTTCTACCTCTTCTGTTCCGAACATTTTGTTAGTAAATGAAACGAAGACGTGAGGTTCTATATATACATATAAACGCAAATTTATTTATTGAAAGATTTAAAAAATTGTTCTATTTTAGAGATGCTGACTTTTTAGAAAACGAGTCCTTACGAACCCGTGCGATGCACCGGCTGGGTTATTGGTTGAATTTCTACGTGTTTTATACGTAATGTTTGTGCATATGTTTATATACTTTTTATCAAGTTAGCGTTAATATTTGTAATATAAGTTTCATATATTGAAACATTTATCTTTAGTCACAGAGTATCCGCCGTCACATCGCTTGGGTACCATGCTAGTATATGATAACAACATATCACCAAATAAAGTAAACTTATCTTTAGGGATTAAATTAAATTGAGATAATAATAGTACCATGTATAATTTCATGACTTTAGATAAAATATCATACTAAACTTTTAGACATAGTTAGAAGATTAGAAGATAACAAATGGTGGCCTGTAACTAACCAACAATCATATTTAAATGAATATATATTGTTCTCCCTCATTGCTTTCAAACAAACGAACGTTGAGTCAACATATAATTGTCCGTGTGACTCAATATAGGCCTTTATAGATAAATCGTACGCCAATTTTGTGATGTAATGTGATATAGTGGGTTGCATTACTTGAATGTGCTATTAGTATTTTTCTTAAGTAGACTCATGAATATATTATTCTTTATTAGACATATCTCAAAGAAAAAGTTGAAATGGTAGATATTAAACATGCTTTGTGTGGTTAATAGTTCGTTTCATGACCTTAGAAATTCTTAACATTCAATTATTATATTTAAGTTCAAGTCTTTACGAACTCAATTTTTATAGCATTAGTTCAATCATTAAAACTCTCATTCAAAGCATCAAAACTCAAATTTTAGATAGTTCAAATGTTCAATCATTAAGACTCTCATTCAAAATATGAGGCTCAACTTTTTGCGACTTTGCATAATAGAGTTTTATATCTTATGCCATGAATACTCAAATTTATACATGAAGCTCAATTTTTATATAGATAGATATAGATATATAGATATTAATCAACACTTTATTTTCTTTCGATATACTCACTAACAAAGGGGCTTATCAATACATGCTATATTTAAGAGTAAACTACATTTTTGTTCCTTGTGGTTGTATCAAAATCTCACTTTTGGTCCAATTTTCAAAAAATCGCACGGATCAGTCCAAAAGTCCACGTGGACTTCACTTTTGGTCCAATTTTCTTAGCTAGTTAGTTTAGTCGTTAAGTACATTGCACCGTTAGTCCTTTAACCTAACTGTCATTAGCAATGTTTGCTCCGTTAGTCCTTTAACCTAACGGTCGTTAGCAAATTTTTGAAAGAAAAAAAATTTTTCCAAAAAAAATAATTTGAAAAATTCGAAAAAAAATTCTTAAAAAAAAAATTTGACGAATTTTTTTTTCCAAAAAAAAAATTTCAAATAAAATTTTTTCTTAAAAAATTCGAAAAAAATTTTTTGACGAAAATTTTTTTTTCCAAAAAAAAAAAAAATTTGAAAAACAAATTTAAAATTTTTTACGTATATATACATTTTAATTTTAGTGTCAAACCGGGACAATCGTCAAAAAAAAATTAGAATATGTATGTCAAAAAAAAAATTATAAATTTTTTCGAATTTTTTAAGAAAATTTTTTATTAGAAATTTGTTTTTCAATTTTTTTTTTTTGAAAAAAAGATTTTCGTCAAAAAAATTTTCAAATTAATTTTTTTGGAAATTTTTTTTTTCAAAAATTTGCTAACGACCGTTAGGTTAAAGGAATAACGGTGCAAACATTGCTAATGACAGTTAGGTTAAAGGACTAACGGTGCAACGTACTTAACGACTAAACTAACTAGCTAAGAAAATTGGACCAAAAGTGAAGTCCACGTGGACTTTTGGACTGATCCGTGCGATTTTTTGAAAATTGGACCAAAAGTGAGATTTTGACATAACCACAAGGACCAAAAATGTAGTTTACTCTATATTTAAAGTACATTATTTCGCAACATGGTTGTTGTACAATAAATTTTATATTTAACTTAGTAAATTTTGACATAATTTTCTTGAAATTACATTTTGCTTAGTATTTCACAACAACAACACCAACCTTATGATTGGTTTTTAATACAACTTTACGTGCCCTAAAGGCAAGTTGTACAAATAGTAAGAGCAAAAAGTACAATCTATAAACATAGAATTCTAGAAAATGTGGTTGGTCCATAAAAACTCATTGTATGGTGTTGATATAAATAATGCATAAAAACGTTATTCATATTTTTCGATACCTATATGTTTTGATAATCACAAAATGTAAACTCATTAAAATAGAGATTATGACATAAACAAGTATTTAGTCATGAATATTCACTTCAACAACCTAGTCACTTAAGGTATGAATAAACAAAGTGACTAATGCATTATATGATCAAAGGAACATTTTCTTAATCACTAGATTTTTGTAAAATGTCATAAAACATCTTATATCTTTTATAAAATATTTTTGGAATTAAAAGAATATGTTTAATTCATTATAAATACATGAATTCAAATTTTCAACTAAAAATGGCAAAAATAATCCAGAAAAACATTCCCCACAAAAGGACAAAGATATCCAACGTTATGGAGGGGGCGGCCCCCTTAATTCACTAGGTGGCCCCCTTAATCATTAAGGGGACCGGCCACGCTCTAGAACAATATTTTTCTTCCTATAAATACCGGTTCATTCTCACAGATTTTCTTCACCTTTTTGCACAAAAACTTTCTTTCCAAATCTCTTTAAATAAATTCTTTGATCATATAATCATACGCTTTTGTTTCAAAGTGATTCAAGCCTCAACACTCAAGTGCAAAGAGAAGAATACTTCTATTAATCAAGACTAGAAGTATTACAACTTAGTATCATCTTGCTATTTAAGTTGTTAGTTCATCTCAACTTGTATATTATTCATTGATTGGTGTATAAGGTGTGTGTATTGGTTAGCTCGATTTAGACATAGGAACAAGATTAGTTGAAAGTGTGAAATTGTACTAGAAGCAAAGAAGTAGAAGTGTATAGAAGTAGTAGTAAGTAGTGAAGACATAGAAGCCTTGAAGTAGTGAAGACTTAGAAACCTTGAAGTGGTGAAGACTTAGAAGCCTTGAAGTTGTGAAAACATAGAAGCCTAGAAGTTGTGAAGACGTAGAAGCTTTGAAGTAGTGAATAGATAGAGGTTGTGAAGGCGTGAAGAAACAAGAGTTGTGAAGAAGTGTAGAAGGCGTGAAAGGGTGTGAAGAAGTTGTGGTGTGATTAAAGTTGTGAGATTGGTTCTAGCTACGATTAGAACTCGACATATAGCTTGTGTCGTTAAATTGGTGTAAGCTAAGGTGTGTACGGTTTTCTCCGCCATAAGTGAGCATATTGACTTAGTGAAGAAAACTCTCGAGTTGGGTGCTCGGGGAGTGGAGTAGGGCAAGGAAGGTATCCTTTTAGCCGAACCACTATAAATCCTTTGTCTCTCGGTTTGATCTTTCCATCTCTCACTCTTTACTTAGTTTACTTACTTACGTTTTGCATATTGTTATACTTGTGCATAGATCAACTTTGCATAAAGATCAAACTATAGTTCCATTCATAAAACTATTTTCACATAACCAACCTAAAACGATATATATATATATACACACACACACACACACACACACACACACACACACACACACACACACATATACAATTAATAATATTTTAGGTCGTACACTAAAATTTAATCAAGTGTTTTTGTAAACAACTATAGTGAACAAACTCAAATCTATATTTTAGAAACAAAGTTTTTCTAGACTCAATATATATTTTAAAAGCAAAGTTTTATAAAACAAAAAAGACGAAAAACTATTCAACCCCCTCCTTCTAGCTTTCCACAATGGCTCGGCATTACTCAACATCTTTACGACCTCTCTCATGCTCGGCCATAGATTTGAGAGTTCATAGTACAAACCAAACTGATCATCAACACCTTTAACATGTACATATACTAAATATTCATCAACACTCTTTTCTGTCACTTTGAGACTGTACGCCAATTCTACAATACAAAACAAACCAAGTTACAGTATGAGTTTATATTCTGTACTTGAGATGATAAAGAAAAAACAAAGAATGCATTTTGGAGATAATACTCACCCGGTGCAATATAACCATGAGTACCTGCAAAACATCATATCCTCCTATGTTTAAAACATCATACGAAATTCTTCCCGATAAACGATTAATAGAATGATCAATGGAGCTTAATCTTAAACCCCAAAGGTTGTCAGAAACTTTTCAAATGTTGCCTTACATATATACAAACTCATGAATATTAAAATGTTGTTAACATTTCAAATGTTGCCTTACATATATACATACTTGTGAATATTTCTTGAATGAATATGCACTTGCCAACTTCAAACATAAAAAGCACGCGTATAGGTTACATGTATACAAATTTCATTAAGAAAACACATAAAATTATTTGTAACAATCACTTAAAATATGAAGAAACAAAGAAAATTATATGAAAACAATATACATATTTATAACAATGCAAGAAACAAAGAAAACAACAAATAGCCTAATGTTTAATTCAACATAATTGACCATGCACGAAGATTAAAATCAAAGAATGTAAAAATTCTACCATGTCAAAGATTTTGGGTTCTTCATGCATACTAAACACGTTAGTAGAAATTCTTCCTCCACCGCCACCGCCAAAACCATCGCCTCCAGAAACACTTATATTACCACTTACATTCATGCGATTCTAAATTAGATCAATTTCGATCAGATTGAACTATATACGTTTCTTAACTCAAATTACAACAAGAAAAAGAGCATGACTCATTATTATTAAACAATCACGTGTTATGAATAGAATATCCCCATTAGACTACATGCTTACTGAAGAAGTGTGATATAGTAGTAATTCTACCACTTAGCATTCGCACTACATAGCGTTCGTATAAGTTCGTGTGAAGAAGAAAAAAGGGACCTGCTTTAGACTATTTTCTAAGAACATGAATTTTTTTATCGTAATAAAATGATTTAGGCTATTGTATTCTTGTATAAATTACAACAATGGACCTTCGGCTACTTTCAACCCGTCCTCCTTTTGGCTAAACTTTTATTTTACGCATTTAGAACATGTTACAACTTACTCTTCTACAGGAGTTTATTAGAAAATGTTTGGCTACATTTCAAGATTTGATCAAACAAAAGTATCATGTCAGTTATTTACAAACAATGACGATAATGAACAATTAATTACTTTGAACGTGGATTCTTACCAAACCTCGAAGACATTTTTGGGCGTAAAGCATTAGAACTGGACCAAGTGCAAATTGCTTAAATCCCCTTGAAACCAATGCAAGAAGAACCCTTTTAAAGATATCAATCCTAAGACCAATCAAGTCTTCAGCCCACCAATCAACAACCGAAACATGACTTTCTTCTGTGACCATATATGAAATAAAGTCTACACATCGATCAGTCAGTTTTACTTTTTCAGATATTGGTAATAAATCTCCTGATGATTGTAGAATGGTAACTGCACCAGATAAATTTATAAGTCCAATTTCATTTAAATAATCCTCGGTTACAGATACCAAGTTTCCATTAGCATATTCTTCTGTCATTTCAAGATATTCTGCCACACATCTTGCCAATGCAATGTTTTCTGTAGATAACTCAATATTTGCTTCATAACAGAATTTTGTAGCAAGTTCAAATCATTTAGGCCCACCTGGGACATTAGAAATTTAAACTACTGAAAAATCAGTATTGTTGGAGTCTGATAACAACTTCTTTATATAACAACACTTTGAGACTAAAGGAAACTGCTGTAACACCCCCAAATTTGTAAGTAAACAGCGGAAGACTAATTGGGGTATTACTTCTCGGATCGTAGTCATAACCATAGAAGACGACTCAAAAGAGACGTTTTTATAAAAGTTTAGTTCTCATTTAATAAACTTAACAGTACATGACATAAAGAAGTCTTAATAATTTTAGAGTTACAATAAAGCGGTTTCCGATAAAAGCGAATGAGAACATTATTAAATATGGTCCATAAAGAGGGGTCATTTGCCAATCTCCGTGCCCGGGTTGCCTTCGTCAATTACCTGAGATAAACATGCTAAAAAGGTCAACACGAATGTTGAGTGAATCCATAGTGTTTAAATTGTAATAGTTGAACACAAGTGAGATAGTAGAAGAAACAATAGCATCGCAGTGTAATATATACATATTGCCCTAAGCCTCATGACATGCAAACCTTAACATCGGGTGTAATGTAAATAATCCCACACCATAAAATGGTGTAGGTGATAATGCCCTCGTGTAATAGGAGTTTGTCAGGCTCCTTAGTCAATTCGAATAAAGTGCATTTGGTTACTTACCCAGCAACTCAAATGGGGCGTCAACTGCCAATAGATCTATTCACCAAATTCGCGTTCACTCGCAAGTGATTAATGGTTCATGATATGAGGGACTTTTTGACAAGCGGTAACTTAGGCAATATTAATCAGGATAGCATACAGAAAATACTTGTGTTCAGTTTTGTAGCATGTATCTCCCCACGGGATTTTGGAAATATAGTAAAAAGTGGGACTATGAACTCACCTTAGTAGTACAGTGGTAGTGATAAAGATCTCAGTTACGGTCAAGGAACGGCTCCAACACACAACCTAGATAGTACGATAAGTTTTAGTGTTGTGATAGTCCAAATGTGATGTTCGCGAAGAAGAATGGGATGGAATGATTATTTGCGTGACGGTAATAAAACACGGAGCTTAAATGATGTGATTGAATTTTAGAAATAATATATCAATATATACATATGCATATAAGTATATATATATGTATAAGAAGAATGAATAAATTTCGAAATGCAAGGATGCAATGATATGCAGGTCGGAAAAGAAATAAATATGAGAGTCTTGAATATAGTCTTTGGTCCATGTCCTTTGTCAGTTTTCAACTTTTTATCCTAACGGTGTTAACGTTGCGCCGTTAGTCCTTGTTTTATAATTTGTCCAATAACCGTCCTCTACATGTCCAAATATACAATATTAGCTTGGAATTTATTATTTTGTTATTTTTAGTCCTAATGTTCCTGTTTTTACAGTTTTGGTCCTTGTATTCACAGTTTTGCACTTTTAGTCCCTATAAGTGACGACGCGTTACATTTTTGGTCCTTTTTCACGAAAATTGTAGGAAACCTTATAAAACTTTTTCCGAAACTTGTTTTAATATGGAAAAGCTTATTTTTACAGATTACACATCAAAAGGACTTATTTTTAGCTTAATGGGCTTATAAGCCCACTCGGCTTATTTTAAGTTTCATGGTTATCGAGTTTTTGCAAAACACTTTGGCCAATTTAGGGTGTCGAGGAGTTATTATTTTTGTAAAGTTAAAACACGAAACTAATAGCTCGCTGGGTGGTCTACGGGGTGGGGTAATAATATGACATGCTCGTTATTTTAGATTTCGAGATAACGTGGTGTTTTCTAGCTAGTTTGGTCGATTAGTCCACATGAATTAATAGATTTTTAAGTTTTTCTTTTTCGCATCTAGGTGCATGCGTGGGTTTAGGAACGATTAGGGTCGAGTCAAATGATGCATGAAATGTAAAATAGATACGTGACAATGCGTACGTGACCCCTAGGCCTTCCATAAAGGTGGCGTGTCACGCTATTAACTATACGTAAATATATATACTATACGTAATAACAAAACAAGAATGAGACGTGAGTTGGTATGCATGCATGAACGTATGAAAGGAGTTAGAGGTCGAGAATGCTTACGACACCTTAAAGGTGGTGAACGTTGAGTGAGATGGAATGAGGACACATCAGCTTCTCTTGCTTGGTTCGAATACTAGTCGTGGTTGGAAAGGAATGGACCTGAGCAACTTCGAATGGTCTCCAAAGTGAGGATGGTTTAATCCAGATCGAGCAGCAGCGGGTTGTGTAAGTGCAGGGAGTTTAGGAGTGGCGGTAGAAGGTCTTTGTAAAGTGTAAATGGAGGTGGTGCATGAAACGAAAGAGTGGAGTACGTATATATAGTATTGAATTTGAATTATTTCCAAGACATAAGTTTCTGTAGATGACAGGATATATTTAATGTTAGGGAACTGTTTTCTTCCACAATTCTGACCTCTCATCAGCTCAAAACAAGGAGGCGTGTTCTTTGGGGGAATTTTTATTTACTCGTTGGTAAATAAATAAATATATGAAGTTCGGTTTTATTTTGTCACGTGCCATATCCCGAGAGTTAATGAGTTTGAATTTGTTTCGTGATTCAAAAACTGTGTGTGAACGTATGGTGCTATGACGAGTTGAGAGGTTCGACCAGAAATACATTTTGAGCGAGTCGTGTGTGCCGAGTGAGTTTTTCGTTTAGCTTTAAGGATTTTGAGTGTAGTATTCGTACGGGATAATTAGAGATAATCATTGTTAGTGATTCTTGGGTGCGAGGTTAATCAAGGTGCGTGATAACATTGACATGTTGTTTGCGAGATATCGAAATGTTAGGGTCGTTTTGGTTGCTCTTGCTCGTCGGTTCCAAAACAGAAAGAATAAGGAGAAAACTAAAACTTGGGCCAGGTTTGTTAAATGGCCGAGGGAGATGGGTTGAGCCCATAGGCTTGTTGAGTGGGTTTCGGTGGTGGGCTGAGGTAGTGGACTAGGGCCCGTTTAGATTAATTAGCGTTAATTTCGTTTAGTACATTTAATGAGGATTTAGGTGAGTTATTTTCGTGAGTTCGGGAGTTGGTCGAGTGTGGTTTTAATGAAATAACGTCACGTGATATTGTATGTGGCAAAAGTTAAATATTTTCGCGATTTCGGACTATCGTAGAATGTGTGTGAGCATCGTTCAATTAATATAAGTGATCACAATACACGTTGTGATTAATCGTAATATAGTCCATTCGTTGAGTGAGATATTTGTTGTGGTCATAAGTGTTATAAAATAGCGAAATGGTACAATAGGCTTTGATTAGCACATAATATTCATAAGGGAAAATAGCGGGAGTTACAGTATCAACCCCTTATTTTGAATTCCGTCCCGGAATTCTAGTCTAAGATAGTTGTTAGGGACGACTACGGGAATAGATGTGGATATTTAGTGCGAATCTGGTCTTCACGCTCCCAAGTGTACCCCGGTCCTCGCTTAGAGTTCCACCTAACTTTGACAATAGGGATACGGCTTTGTTTCAATTGTTTGACGTCTCGGTCCATGATCTCTACTGGTTCCTCAACGAAGTTAAGCTTGTCGTCGACCCGAATTTCTTTTAACGGAATGACAAGAGATTCGTCTGATAAACACTTCTTCAGGTTTGATACGTGAAAGGTATTGTGTACTCTACTGAGTTCCTCAGGAAGTTCAAGCTTGTATGCCACAGGGCCAATCCTTTCTAGGATTTTGAATGGCCCAACGTATCTGGGATTTAACTTCCCACGTTTCTCAAATCGAACCATTCCTTTCCAAGGAGATACTTTCAACATAACTCTATCTCCAACTTGGAATTCCATGGGTTTTCGTCTCACATCGGCATAACTCTTTTGTCTATCTCGGGCTGCTTGTAGGCGCTGTTTGATTTGCACGATTTTATCAGTGGTTTCTTGGATGATGTCGGGTCCCGTGATTTGTGCATCTCCGACTTCTGCCCAACAAACTGGTGATCGGCATTTCCGGCCATAAAGGGCTTCAAATGGAGCTGCCTTAATGCTAGCGTGATAGCTGTTGTTGTACGAGAATTCTGCTAAGGGTAAGTGTCTATCCCAACCCTTACCAAAATCGATCACACATGCTCGGAGCATGTCTTCCAAGGTTTGAATAGTTTTCTCGCTCTGACCGTCGGTCTGTGGATGATATGCAGTGCTCATATCCAAGCGTGTACCCAATGCCTTCTGTAACGCCTGCCAAAAGTTTGATGTGAAACGGCTATCTCGATCCGAGATAATGGAAATTGGCACTCCGTGTCGTGAGACTATTTCTTTCAAATATAATTGCGCGAGGGTGCTCATCTCGTCAGTTTCTTTTATTGGCAGAAAATGCGCTGATTTGGTAAGGCGATCAATGATGACCCAAATGGTATCAAACCCTCTTGGTGACTTAGGTAGTTTTGTGATGAAGTCCATTGTAATCCTTTCCCACTTCCACATCGGGATTTCGGGTTGTATCAATAAACCGGATGGCTTTTGACACTCAGCCTTTACCCTCGAACACGTCAAACATTTCCCGACATACTCGGCGATGTCGGCTTTCATGTTTGGCCACCAATAAAGTTTCTTGAGATCCTGATACATCTTATCAGACCCTAGGTGAATGGAATATTTAGATTTGTAAGATTCATGCATGATGAGATCCCGTATTTCCCCATAGAGTGGAATCCAACTTCGGTCCTTAAAACACAACCTTCCGTCCGATTTCTTCACAAATCCATTCTCACTTTCTGGCATACCGTAGATCTTCTCTTTTGGTCTGTTCTCTTCCTTGAGAGCTTCGGTCTGGGCCTCAAGGATCTTCGATGGAAGCGGTGATATAATTGTCATCCCTAGAGATCTGACTCTAAGAGGTGTAATTCGCTCCTTTCTACTCAAGGCATCTGCCACAACATTTGCCTTCCCAGGATGATAGCGAATCTCGCAATCATAGTCACTGAGTAATTCCAACCATCGGCGTTGTCTCATGTTCAACTCCTTCTGGTCTAGAATGTGTTGTAGGCTTTTGTGATCTGTAAACTCCGTGCACTTGGTGCCATACAGGTAGTGTCTCCACAGCTTAAGAGCAAATACTACTGCTCCTAACTCGAGATCATGGGTGGTATAGTTCTTCTCGTGGGTTTTGAGTTGTTGAGAAGCATATGCGATAACTTTGCTCCTTTGCATTAATACCGCGCCTAAACCTTGGCATGATGCATCACAATACACCACGAAGTCTTCGCTACCCACTGGTAGTGCCAAGATCGGAGCTTCACAAAGCTTCTGTTTTAAAAGTTGGAATGACGATTCTTGTTCTTCTCCCCAATCAAACTTTTTCTTCTTTTGCGTCAATTCCGTCAAAGGTTTGGCGATTTTTGAGAATCCTTCGATGAATCTACGATAGTACCCTGCAAGACCTAAAAATTGACGTATCTCCGTGGGGTTTGTAGGAGATGCCCAATTTTTGATTGCTTCGATCTTTGCGGGGTCCACGTGAATACCCTTGCTATCAATCACGTGTCCAAGAAATTGTACTTTCTCTATCCAAAAGTCACACTTGGACAATTTGGCGTACAATTTCTCCTTTTTGAGTAGTTCCACGATACTTGTTAAATGCTCTGCATGCTCTTCCTTATTTCGGGAATAAATAAGGATGTCGTCGATGAACACAATTACGAATTTGTCCAAATAAGGCTTGCACACTCGGTTCATTAGGTCCATAAACACAGCTGGTGCGTTAGTTAGACCGAATGGCATTACTTGGAATTCGTAGTGGCCGTATCGTATCCTGAAAGCCGTTTTAGGGATGTCTTCTTCCCTGACTCGTAGTTGGTGGTAACTCGATCTCAGATCAATCTTCGAGTAAACACTCGATCCTTGAAGTTGATTGAAAAGGTCATCGATTCTGGGTAATAGGTATCGATTCTTTATTGTAAGTTTGTTCAACTCACGATAATCAATACACATTCTGAAGGATCCGTCCTTCTTTTTGACAAATAACACTGGAGCTCCCCACGGCGAAGAACTAGGTCGAATGAACCCTTTATCTAATAATTCTTGCAATTGCTCAGATAGTTCTTTCATCTCGGACGACGCCAACCTATAAGGTGCTCGCGCCACTGGTGCTGCTCCTGGCACCAAGTCAATCTGGAATTCCACCTGGCGGACGGGTGGAAGGCCGGGCAACTCGTCGGGAAATACTTCGGGGAAGTTCTTTACTACTGGCACATCTTCAGGTCGCTTCTCCTCCAGCTTCTTTTCTGTCACTTGTGCCAAAAAGGCGTGACATCCTCTATCGATATACTTCACCGTTTTGACGTATGATATGATGCCGAGGCGGGTCTTACTTTGCTCACCATGGATGATTAGGGTTTCACCTTGAAAAGGGATGTGGACGACTTTCTCATCGCAGATGATTCTAGCACGGTTCTTGGATAGCCAATCCATGCCGACGACCACGTCGAAGCTGCCAAGCTTAATTGGCATGAGGTCAATATCGAAAGGTTCGTCGAGTAAGAGTAGGGTGCAACCTTGGATTACGGTATTTGTGCTTACTAGTTCTTCATTGGCTAGTTCAATTTCATAGGTGATGTGTAGTTTGGTCGGGTGGATGTTAAGTAAAGAAGCAAGCGAAGTAGATACAAAACTTTTATCGGCTCCAGAATCAAATAAAACTTTAGCAGGATGATTGTTAAGTAAAAACATACCCGTGACTACATCTGGGTCTTCCTGCGCATTTCCTCTTTCCATCACAAATGCTCTCCCCCTAGCGTTATTGTTCTGGTTGGCAGTTTGGTTCGGGCACCGGTTCTTGTAGTGTCCCTTTTCGCCACATCCATGGCACACCACAGTCACAGGTTGCAAGTTGGCGCCAGTGGCCTTGCAGTCTTGAGTTTTGTGACCGGTCCTTTGGCATTTCCTACACTTGGCGAAACAGGGCCCATTGTGGTGCAATTTGCAGCGATTACACATAGGAGCGGGTCCAGCATAACCTCCAGTTCCAGCGGGTGCAGCAATGTAAGCCCTGGCGGCTTCCTGATGACGGTTCTGCCGATTGTGATGGTGGTTACGGTTCTGTTGGTAGTTCTGATTGTTGTTGTGGTTGTAGTTGCGGTTGTTGTTATGGTGATTGTTGACATTGTGAGAGTTGTTGTGGTTGTTGCTCCTGCGGTCATCAAACTTCCGTTTGTTGTCATTACCTCCTTGGCCCGGTCCGCGTTTTATCTCTCGCTCCATCAACCTCTGAGAAATTGACATAGCCTCCTCTAGGGTTTGAGGCTTAGACGCGGTGACATTACCCTCAATGTTTCTAGGCAACCCCTCGATGTACCTCTCTAGCAATTTCTCGAGGTCGGGCACCTTAGCGGGGCATAGTAAGGCAAGTTCTTGGAACCTGCGATCGTAAGTCCTAAAATCATACCCTTTCACCACCAAACGATCAAACTCATCTTCCAACTTCCTTATCTCAGTACGAGGACAGTACTTCTTCAACATCTTTTGTTTGAAATCGGCCTATGAGATTTGGTAGGCTTCCTCTATACCCATATTCTGGGCAGTAGAGTTCCACCAGGACAAGGCATCGTCCAAAAGGGTTCCTGTAGCGAATGAGACCTTGCAGTCGTCAGCACAACCGCTTCTCATAAAAACTGTCTTAGAACGCTCGAACCATCGGGCGAGCTCAGTCACTCCTTCAGTTCCCTTGAAGTATGTGGGCTTGCAAGCCATGAAATCCTTGTAGGTGCATTTGCGAACTACGGCAACTTCATTTTCTCCGGTTGGCCTATTCGTGCTGCTTGCACGAGCCATTACAGCTGCCTGAGTCTCTAGTGCTGCAGCCACACTATCAGCAATTAATTTCTGAATTTCGGCGGGAGTCATGGGTGTTGTTGGTGTTGCGGCTGTTGTTTTCCCACGAGGCATATTTCTATTAATACCACAAAGGAAACACACGTTTAGAATTCGCATAATGACCGTGTCATGTTGAAATGCTTTAATAACAAGGTAATATCGTAATGGTAGTGCCATAGTACGGAAATCACAACAGGCTGGGTTCATAAATTTCTCGGTATGTCTAGATACTATCATATTACACATGGATTTTATGAAAATAACCAAAGCAACATAAATTAACGTCAATTTATAGCAATCATAATCAACAACAGTGCCTTAATAACTTGTTTAATTGTTTACAAAACAATTTATTACAAGGTCTTTTATTATCTCCACATGCGGCAATTTAAGATGTTCAAGCCATAAATAATACACAGGTAATCTATGAGTTGCTTGGCGTGCCTCCCAGTTTGCGTTGAAGATCTCGAACTATCCCGGTCAGCTCTTCAATTTTCTGGTCCCTGACTCTTTCCCTGGTCTGGGATTCTTCCGCCATACGCTCAAGTGTCAACACGCGGGTATTGGTTGTAGCGAGTTCATCCGCCTGTCGCTCATTTATGTCCTGCATTATTGAGGCAATGTCTCTCAGGTCTCGTACCTCCTGTCTCTCGTTCTCAAGTTTTCCTTCCAACTCGGAAATAACTTCGAGAGTTCCCTGCAGCTGAGTACCCATTAGGTTAAAGACCTCATCCATAGCTATTCGTCCCATCACTAGATTTCCTACTTCTCCTTCAATGCTCTTGATACGCTCAAGGGAAATCTCGTTATTAAAATCCGTGATCTCATTGATGTGATCTTCGTGCCTTCCGCGGGTTATGGCCCGAGCATCCTCGGCCGTACTCTCAATGTGAGAATCTGATAGTGAGGGGGTTGAGAAATGTGCTCCATTGCTGAGTGGTAACGGATTACTGCGAGAACGTAGTGGTCGAGCAAGAGGCGATAATGGGACTGTAGTGGTCTGGTAGTAGAAGACAGTGGGCGGTGGTACGGGACGTCTAGGCGATAGGGGTGATGATTGCGACATCATCTGTAGAGGTGATATAGGGGACGTAGGTGACGACGGTGGTGCTGGTGGTGGGTGTATGGGAGCTGTTGGTGCTTGTACCCGTTTTCGAGTATAGTAGATCGTAGCGGAGCCTCGTCGCTGAACTGGTGCAAGTTGAGGAGGCGGTGGCAATGGCGAGAAAAAGTTGGAAGATTCTGAGTCAGATGAGTTATTATCTGCCTCCGAACCTGGAGAGCGAAGGGGGGTCAGAATGGCTGGTGAAATCACTGGAGTGGCGGCGACTTCATCCTCCTCGAATGGTTCAGTCTCTTCAGACACAGCCATTGGCGAATTGGATGTCGGGATCGCTGGTGATGCTGGTACGGTAGCGGGGGACGTAACCTTCTCGATTTGTGGGTCGAATTGTGGAACAGTGGGGTAGGAATCTGAAGACATGATACTGTAATAATCCCGAATATAATAACATAAGTATAAGTTATTGATATGATAATCATTTTAATTCACCATGACGTCTAATAGTTATGCGTCATCTGCTTAGGCAAATTTCAATGTGAAATATTGGCAAAGTGTTGGCACGGAGGGCAGGGTGTATTAGTGTATAAAAATATGGTCTGTTTTTAGAGCACAATTATAGTCCAGTGTTCTGGAAACACACTCGGTTCTCTATAATTATGGCTCTGATACCAATCTGTAACACCCTCAAATTTGTAAGTAAACAACGGAAGACTAATTGGGGTATTACTTCTCGGATCGTAGTCATAACCATAGAAAACGACTCAAAAGAGACGTTTTTATAAAAGTTTAGTTCTCATTTAATAAACTTAACAGTACATGACATAAAGAAGTCTTAATAATTTTAGAGTTACAATAAAGCGGTTTCCGATAAAAGCGAATGAGAACATTATTAAATATGGTCCATAAAGAGGGGTCATTTGCCAATCTCCGTGCCCGGGTTGCCTTCGTCAATTACCTGAGATAAACATGCTAAAAAGGTCAACACGAATGTTGAGTGAATCTATAGTGTTTAAATTGTAATAGTTGAACACAAGTGAGATAGTAGAAGAAACAATAGCATCGCAGTGTAATATATACATATTGCCCTAAGCCTCATGACATGCAAACCTTAACATCGGGTGTAATGTAAATAATCCCACACCATAAAATGGTGTAGGTGATAATGCCCTCGTGTAATAGGAGTTTGTCAGGCTCCTTAGTCAATTCGAATAAAGTGCATTTGGTTACTTACCCAGCAACTCAAATGGGGCGTCAACTGCCAATAGATCTATTCACCAAATTCGCGTTCACTCGCAAGTGATTAATGGTTCATGATATGAGAGACTTTTTGACAAGCGGTAACTTAGGCAATATTAATCAGGATAGCATACAGAAAATACTTGTGTTCAGTTTTGTAGCATGTATCTCCCCACGGGATTTTGGAAATATAGTAAAAAGTGGGACTATGAACTCACCTTAGTAGTACAGTGGTAGTGATAAAGATCTCAGTTACGGTCAAGGAACGGCTCCAACACACAACCTAGATAGTACGATAAGTTTTAGTGTTGTGATAGTCCAAATGTGATGTTCGCGAAGAAGAATGGGATGGAATGATTATTTGCGTGACGGTAATAAAACACGGAGCTTAAATGATGTGATTGAATTTTAGAAATAATATATCAATATATACATATGCATATAAGTATATATATATATATATGTATAAGAAGAATGAATAAATTTCGAAATGCAAGGATGCAATGATATGCAGGTCGGAAAAGAAATAAATGTGAGAGTCTTGAATATAGTCTTTGGTCCATGTCCTTTGTCAGTTTTCAACTTTTTATCCTAACGGTGTTAACGTTGCGCCGTTAGTCCTTGTTTTATAATTTGTCCAATAACCGTCCTCTACTTGTCCAAATATACAATATTAGCTTGGAATTTATTATTTTGTTATTTTTAGTCCTAATGTTCCTGTTTTTACAGTTTTGGTCCTTGTATTCACAGTTTTGCACTTTTAGTCCCTATAAGTGATGACGCGTTACATTTTTGGTGCTTTTTCACGAAAATTGTAGGAAACCTTATAAAACTTTTTCCTAAACTTGTTTTAATATGGAAAAGCTTATTTTTACAGATTACACATAAAAAGGACTTATTTTTAGCTTAATGGGCTTATAAGCCCACTCGGCTTATTTTAAGTTTCATGGTTATCGAGTTTTTGCAAAACACTTTGGCCAATTTAGGGTGTCGAGGAGTTATTATTTTTGTAAAGTTAAAACACGAAACTAATAGCTCGCTGGGTGGTCTACGGGGTGGGGTAATAATATGACATGCTCGTTATTTTAGATTTCGAGATAACGTGGTGTTTTCTAGCTAGTTTGGTCGATTAGTCCACATGAATTAATAGATTTTTAAGTTTTTCTTTTTCGCATCTAGGTGCATGCGTGGGTTTAGGAACGATTAGGGTCGAGTCAAATGATGCATGAAATGTAAAATAGATACGTGACAATGCGTACGTGACCCCTAGGCCTTCCATAAAGGTGGCGTGTCACGCTATTAACTATACGTAAATATATATACTATACGTAATAACAAAACAAGAATGAGACGTGAGTTGGTATGCATGCATGAACGTATGAAAGGAGTTAGAGGTCGAGAATGCTTACGACACCTTAAAGGTGGTGAACGTTGAGTGAGATGGAATGAGGACACAACAGCTTCTCTTGCTTGGTTCGAATACTAGTCGTGGTTGGAAAGGAATGGACCTGAGCAACTTCGAATGGTCTGCAAAGTGAGGATGGTTTAATCCAGATCGAGCAGCAGCGGGTTGTGTAAGTGCAGGGAGTTTAGGAGTGGCGGTAGAAGGTCTTTGTAAAGTGTAAATGGAGGTGGTGCATGAAACGAAAGAGTGGAGTACGTATATATAGTATTGAATTTGAATTATTTCCAAGACATAAGTTTCTGTAGATGACAGGATATATTTAATGTTAGGGAACTGTTTTCTTCCACAATTCTGACCTTTCATCAGCTCAAAACAAGGAGGCGTGTTCTTTGGGGGAATTTTTATTTACTCGTTGGTAAATAAATAAATATATGAAGTTCGGTTTTATTTTGTCACGTGCCATATCCCGAGAGTTAATGAGTTTGAATTTGTTTCATGATTCAAAAACTGTGTGTGAACGTATGGTGCTATGACGAGTTGAGAGGTTCGACCAGAAATACATTTTGAGCGAGTCGTGTGTGCCGAGTGAGTTTTTCGTTTAGCTTTAAGGATTTTGAGTGTAGTATTCGTACGGGATAATTAGAGATAATCATTGTTAGTGATTCTTGGGTGCGAGGTTAATCAAGGTGCGTGATAACATTGACATGTTGTTTGCGAGATATCGAAATGTTAGGGTCGTTTTGGTTGCTCTTGCTCGTCGGTTCCAAAACAGAAAGAATAAGCAGAAAACTAAAACTTGGGCCAGGTTTGTTAAATGGCCGAGGGAGATGGGTTGAGCCCATAGGCTTGTTGAGTGGGTTTCGGTGGTGGGCTGAGGTAGTGGACTAGGGCCCGTTTAGATTAATTAGCGTTAATTTCGTTTAGTACATTTAATGAGGATTTAGGTGAGTTATTTTCGTGAGTTCGGGAGTTGGTCGAGTGTGGTTTTAATGAAATAACGTCACGTGATATTGTAAGTGGCAAAAGTTAAATATTTTCGCGATTTCGGACTATCGTAGAATGTGTGTGAGCATCGTTCAATTAATATAAGTGATCACAATACACGTTGTGATTAATCGTAATATAGTCCATTCGTTGAGTGAGATATTTGTTGTGATCATAAGTGTTATAAAATAGCGAAATGGTACAATAGGCTTTGATTAGCACATAATATTCATAAGGGAAAATAGCGGGAGTTACAACTGCACCGATTGAAGAAGCATGTTATAGAATGCAAAGGGTATGTTAAAATCTTGATTATATCACAAAGTGTACCTTATGTATTGAAAAAGAAACATCCCCTATACGAACTGTGACATCACTCGCGACTTCTTGGGAAGTAATCCTGCAAAATTTGAAAATAAACCAAGTCTTTAAGGATCTTCCTCAACGTTTCCAAAAATGATAAAACCTTAATGAAAAACTATTAGGGGGTGGTAGTCATGATTTGATGCCTCCCCCATCATTCACCATTAACCAATCATATCAAACCACCACATTCCATGATTCAACCATACATCACCATGCTTTTTTACTGGCAACCATGATTCAAATAAAAACTTATTTTATTTCTTATTTTTTATATTCATAATTATATTAAACAATTTAATAAAAACATTAAATTTTATTAATAATTCAAAGAAAATTACATAATACTTAGAATAAAAAAACATAATTATATCTAAAAATTGCAAGGCCATCCATATTTCTCTGCGAGCTCACGTTTTTTGGCAATAGTGACCTCTCTGTGGAAAACTAGAAGGGGGGGTTGAATAGTTTTACGTCGTTTTAATTGTTATAAAACAAATTGTTTAAAAGTTTTCGTTGATTTATAAAATATAGATTCGATAGTATATGAAATCTAGTTATACACAATATGAACAACACTAAGTATATATACTATGAAGCAATAATTATGTAAGTAATGAAATAAGTAAAAGATGGAAAGATCAAACCGAGAGACAAGCGATTTATAGTGGTTCGGCTACAAGGCACCTTCCTTGCCCTACTCCACTCCCCGAGCACCTAACTCGAGAGTTTTCTTCACTATATCAACAAGCTCCCTTATGGCGGAGAAAACCTTACACACCAATTTACACACCACAATATCTTCACACCTAGATCACAACTACTACACACCAATTCACTACTTAATCACACCACTTCTTTCACACCTATCTTCTACACACCATTAATCTACACACCAATCTTCTACACACCAATACTTCTACACACCAATTCTTCTACACACCAATCTTCTTCCTAACTTATCTTTTTCACAACTATTCTCTAACAAATATTCACAACTAATCACACTATGAAATAATAATCAATGATGATGCTCAAACAACTTAGATGTGGAGATCACAACTAGTTGTAATACTTCTTGTCTTGAGGGATAGAAGTATTCTTCTCTTGCACTTGAATGGATTATGTATGGATCACTTTGAAACAAAGATTTAAGAATGTATGATCAAAGGATTTATAGATTAGACATGGAGATCTAGAACAGAAAGTTCTGGAGTGCAAAAGGTGGGGAAAAAATCCAGGTTTAAGGTGGTATTTATAGGCAAAAGTTTCTGACAGAGGAGCGTGGCCGGTCCCCTTAATTTTAAGGGGACCGCCCTTTATAATTAAGGGGGCCGCCCAGCTGAAACGGCCAGAAACTTTGTCTTTTAGTGGGGAAAGTTTATTTGGTGAAAAACTAACTGATTTTGGTTAAATATTTGAAATCATATATTTAGTATGATTAAAACATTTTTCCTTATTACCAAAAGTGTTTTTCAAAAATATATAATAAGATTATATAATTAAATAAACTTTGTATTAGTTAATTAAATACCCCTTTGATCATACATTGCACTAAACACTTTGTTTATTCATACCTTAAGTGATTTGGATGTAAAGAGAAATATTAATCACCAAATACTTGTTTATGTCATAAGTTTTAGTTCTTTGAGGTTATATTTTGTAATGATCAAAACATAGAGATATTGATAAAAACTTAATAATGTTTTTTAGGCATTATTTATGTCAACAATCTCCCCCTTTTTGATTATTACAAAACCTTAAACTCAAAAGATTTAAAACTTGTTATTAGACAAGTATTATAGAGTTTACCATTTCTCTTCTCCCCCTTTTTGTAAAATCAAAAAGGTTAGGCCGAATAATCTTCGTGAAAGAAGTTTAAACGGGTAGAGAACTCCCCCTTGATGTATGCTCCCCCTCGTTTGAGAGCACAAAGGGAACGAGCAATTGGAATCTTGGCTACAAAAATATTTTGAAGAGAACAACACACATATATATGCAAAAACAACAATTATGCAAATAAAAATAGATTCATTCAAGCATGATAGAAATAATTAGCATAACAACATTCAATATGCTTGTAGCATATTGATTACAATAAAACAAAATAAAAGATATAGTCCTATATTGCCTATGAGAGCACTTGGACTTGCTTGCAACCCATGGTTGATTTGTTTTATTTGCTTGAAGGAAAACAAAGGCATGGAGCTTAGATGTTTGATTGAGGTGGATATGGGGTGTTGTATGGAGCGGAAGAAGTGGATCTCACGATGTTGTATTATGTTAAGGGTGGTATTGGATGATTACGAGTGAGAAGATATTCAATCCAAGAAATATCTTCACTCAAGTAGAGGATTTGTTTTTGAAGGAATATGCAACAAGGGCAAAAGTGAGTGTGATTTGTAACTTGATCCAAGTTAAGAGAGTGGGGAAGGCAATTTGCATAGGGTGATGATGGAGGTAGCCCTTTGTTGCGTTGAGCAAGATGCATAGCAAGGAGATCACTAAGATCATGGATTTGGTTTATTTCATCACGGAACTTTTGTTTTTCCGTGGCAATGTGGAGGGGATCACAGGTTTGTTATGGATGAGTTGGGTTTGAGTAGTTGGAATTGTAGTTTAATGGTTGATCAAACTTGCATGGATCATTATAAGTTGTTGGAGGTTGAGAGGTGTAGTTTGGCTTGAAGGAAGATGTTTGGCCAATGTTGTATGGTTTGTAAAGTGGATCAAATGAATGCCTTTGTTGGTTTGATGCAAAGTTTGGGAAATAAGAGGTTGGTGGTGAGGAATGATTTCCAACTTCATTTGTGATGATGGATTTGTTTCGAGGACTTTTTCGTCGCCAAACGGGTTTTTCCGTCATCCTTGCTAGCCTTGAGGCTTTTGATTTTGGTTTGTTTGGAGAGTTCATGATGGGATGAATGGAGAGCTTTGAGGATTGGGGATATTTATAGTGTAAGATTTGTGTGTTTAAGGATGGATAAAGATTGTTTGGAGGATTAGGACAAAATGTGTTGGTGAAAAATGGGAAATGTAGGTTGAAATGGGCTAAAAAGCAGAAAAGATTCTGTAAACCCGACCATCAGATGGCCGGTCCCCTTAATTAGGGGGCGGTCCCCTTAAAATTAAGGGGGCCGCCTTACATAATTAAGGGGGCCGCCCATCTGGTGATTTCCAGATTGCCAGAATTGGGTTTTTGGCAGAAAATTTGCAGAAAGGTTGTGTTTTTGGACTTGGATTCAAGCAAGTTCAATTCCTTTAGGCAATATAGCATCTAATCTAACATTAGATATCATGCAAAAACACATAGGCACAAGAGCAAATAATCAACACATAATAAGCAATAGGAGGTAAGTAAATGCAAGTACACTTAAGCTTCCTAAGGCACCTATCTTGAATTAAAGGCAAGGGCAATTAGTGAGTGAAAGACTAATGATGGATCAAGATGACACCATTACTAGTGAATTTGTCCTAGTGAGTGTCTATATGCAACAAATGTGGAGTTGTGATTGTTTCGACACCTAGAAGCAAAAAGAAATAACGATCCTAAGAAACAATCTAAATGATCTCCTTGATTCAATTTTTGCTCGATCATGAATGTCAAAGACATATATTAGATTATATACCTTGACAATTTATGTGAGAGTTTATGCATGATTTTGAAATACAATGTTTTTAGAATTAGTCAACAATGCAATGAAAATGATTTTCATGTGATTCCTAGATTGTGAGAATAAAGATTAGAGAGAATTGATTGAGTTTTTTAAAAAAAAAATTTATGCAAAGAAAATAAATTTTCTCAATCTTAAGTTTTGAGCGAAATAGATTCCTAGACTCAGAGAAGATGGAATGAAAGAAAAATAAATTTTCATGCAAGTATAACTTAGAATTAATTCAATGTAATTTAGTCAACTTGTTCCATCATTCCTAATCCTAAACGCAAGTGGTTGAATAATTCACGCTTAAGGGGTTTTGTGAATATATCCGCAATATTGTCTTCCGATGCAACCTTTTCTATAGATATATTTCCTTTTTGTACATTATCCCTAAGAAAATGGTGACGTATTTCTATGTGTTTAGTCCTAGAGTGTTGTACTGGATTTTTGCTTAAATCTATCGCACCTTTGTTATCGCACATAATGGGGACATTTTCTAACCTAATGCCATAGTCTACGAGAGCTTGTTTCATCCATAGTGCTTGTTGACATGCCTTTCCGGCGCTTACATATTCGACTTCGGTGGTAGAGATAGCAAGAGCGGTTTGCTTTTTCGAAAACCAAGACGTTAGACAACATCCCATAAACGTGCAAATACCGCTAGTACTTTTTCTATCTACGTAGTCTCCCGCATGATCCGAATCCGCATAGACAATGGTTTCTATGCCGGATTCCTTAGGATACCATAATCCTAAGTGTATAGTGCCTTTAACGTATCGGAAGATACGCTTAACCGCTTCTAGGTGAGAGGTTTTGGGATCCTCTTGAAAACGGGCACAAAGGCAGACACTAAACATGATATCGGGTCTACTTGCCGTCAAGTATAGTAAACTACCTATCATTCCTCTATACTTAGTGTTATCTACGGACTCACCTTCATCGTCCTTTGTGAGCTTTACCTCCGTAGACATGGGTGTTTTCATGGGTTTTGAGTCTTCTAGGCCAAATTTCTTAAGCATTTCCTTAATGTACTTAGATTGGTTAAAGAATATTCCATCATCTAGTTGTTTTATTTGTAATCCTAGGAAGAAGTTGAGTTCACCCATCATACTCATCTCAAACTCATCATGCATGATTTTGGCAAACTCATCACACATGTCTTGACAAGTCGATCCAAATATAATGTCATCAACATATATTTGAACAATGATGAGATTTGGGTCTTTCCTTTTAGTGAAAAGAGTGTTATCTATCATTCCCATGGAATAATCATGTTTAATAAGAAAAGCTTTTAATCGATCATACCAAGCTTTGGGAGCTTGTTTGAGTCCATACAAAGCTTTCTTTAACTTATAAACATAATCAGGTTTTGCGAAGTCAATGAATCCTGGAGGTTGTGCCACATATACCTCCTCATTGATAAAACCGTTAAGGAATGCACTTTTCACATCCATTTGATATAACTTAAAATCTAGGGCGCAAGCATAGGCAAGTAATATCCTAATTGATTCTAGTCTAGCTACGGGGGCATAAGTTTCATCATAATCAATTCCTTCTTGTTGATTATAACCTTGGGCAACTAACCTAGCTTTATTCCTAGTAACTATTCCATTCTCGTCTAACTTATTTCTATATACCCATTTGGTTCCTATGATGGTCATATCCTTTGGATTTGGGACTAGTTCCCAAACATCATTTGCCTTAAATTGATTTAATTCTTCTTGCATAGCTATAATCCAACTTTCATCCTTTAAAGCCTCACTAATATTCTTAGGTTCTATTGCTGAGAGGAAACAAAAGAAGTTGTTTTTATCTTGGGCTTGTGACCTAAGGGTTCTTTGGTTAAGATGTCCTATTATATTCTCTAATGGATGTGATCTAGATTCTTTAATATTAATAGTTTCGTTATTTTTTCTAAGTGGATGTCTTCATTATCATTTCCTATGGGTTTTGTTTTACTAACCTCAATGGCTTCATCTTCGACTAAATTATCATCTTCTAAAGGTAGCGTTTTAGGAGGTGGTGGTGTTTCATCAAATGTTACATTTAGTGATTCCTCTACTTTCATGGAGTGTTTGTTAAGTATTATATATGCTTTACTATTTTGTGAGTATCCTAAAAATATTCCTTCATATGATTTTGGGTCAAACTTAGTGAGGTAGTCCTTAGTGTTTAAAATATAGCATTTACTTCCAAATACCCTAAAGTAGCTTAAGTTTGGTTTTCTATCTCTTAATAACTCATAAGGAGTTTTTCCTAGAATTCTTCTAATTGATACCCTATTTAAAATATAAGTCAATGTATCTACGGCGTGACACCAAAATTTTTGTGGAATGGATTGTTCATTTAACATAGTTCTACTCATTTCTTGTAGTGACCTATTTTTTCTTTCTACTACCCCATTTGATTGAGGAGTACGAGGAGCGGAGAAATTGTGAGATATTCCATTTAACTCACAATATTTTCCGAATTGTATTTCGTTATCAAATTCCCTACCATGGTCCGTCCTAATGGCAACTATTGAGCATCCTAATTTATTTTGAATCATTTTACTAAATATTTCGAATTTTTCAAAGGCTTGGGTTTTGTCACTTAAAAACCTAGTCCACGTGTATCGTGAGTAGTCATCTACTATTACTAAGGTATATTTGTTTCCTCTATAGCTCCGCACAGCGGATGGACCAAAAAGATCCATATGTAATAATTCTAGGCACCTAGTAGTGGATACTATATTCTTAGCTTTGTGACTAGCATGAGCTTGTTTTCCAATTTTGCATGCATCACAAAAATGCTTGTCATATTTTAGATTAGGCAAGTTTCTAACTAATTCCTTAGAGGCCAAAGATTGTATTTGTTGCATGTTAGCATGTCCTAATCTCCTATGCCACAATGTAGAGTTTTCATCTAGGGTCGTTAGGCATATCCTATCTTCAGGTTTGTTTCCTAGTTTCATAACATATACTCCTCCTTTCCTAATACCTCTACCTATAATTTTTCCATTCTTAACTATTTCGCTATCTTCTTCGGAAAAGATAACTCTACATTTATTATCGCATATTTGGCCTACACTAAGTAAGTTATATGTTAAATTATTTACATGTTCAACATTTTCAATAGTAAGTGAGTCTTGAGAAATCGTACCTTTGCCAATAATTTTTCCACGCAAGTCACTACCGAAAATAACGTTACCTCCATTGTATGCCTTGTATGTAGAGAATAGCTTGCGATTCCCCGTCATGTGCCTCGAACATCCACTATCCTTGATCCATTCGTCAGGCTCCAAGTCAATTCCAAGGCATATTTCGTCGGTTGCATTTGCCACAAAACACTTTTCTTCTTTTGGTTTTTCCACTTCTTCTTTATCACTATCACTCCATGTTCCACTAACAAATGCACTTTGATTTTCATAACCCGGCGGCTTTAAACATTCTCCAACGAGATGATTTGGACTTCCACATCTAAAGCACTTTCTTTTCACGTAATTATCACTTCTATTTCTTTGGAACACCTTTCTTTCGTCACGTGGTGATCTAGTGAATCTTCCTCGTCTCTTGAAGAATTTCTTGAATTCTCTTATGGCCATCGCATATTCTTCATCTTCACTCTCGTCACTTGAATCATCATCGTCACAAGGTTCCATTTTGGCTTTTAGAGCAATGGATTTGATTTGTTCTTTCTTGACTTTGACCGTTTCCAAATCTCTTCTTATAATTTCTTCATGGACTTTCAAGTTGCCAATAAGCTCATCTAGTGACAATGTCATCAAATTCTTTGATTCTTCAATAGCCGTGACTTTAGCTCGCCATTTCGGATGTAATGCCCTAAGAAATTTCCTAACACAATTTTTACTAGAAAATGTCTCATCAAGTGCTTTTAAACTTGTGATGATGGTGTTAAATTTAGCAAAAGCGTTATCAATTGATTCCTCTTCCGGAATCGTAAATTGTTCATATTGATGTACAAGAAGATCTATTTTGTTATCTTTAACTTGACTATTACCTTGGTGAGTGATTAGTAAAGAATCCCAAATTTTTTTTTGCGGTTTTACACATAAAAATTCTTTCATATTCTTTACGTGGTAACGCATTATAAATAACCATTTTAGCCTCATTATTTTTTGCTAGTTTCTTTTTCAAATCATCATTTTGTTTTTCAAAATCTACAATTTCATCCATTTTAGTTTCAACATTATATTGAATAGGAGGAAAATCACCAAAGGTAATAATATGCCAAAGATCAAGATCTTTTGATTTCACATAGGTTTCGAATCTATTTTTCCAATATAAAAATCCATCACTTTCAAATAGTGGTGGTCTTTGCATAGATTGCCCTTCTAAATATTTTTCAGATTCCATAGATCGTTACAAGTTTTAAAATACAATATATTTTAAAAATCTTGCTAGACGTGGCTCTGATACCAATTGTGGAGAACTTTTGTGATTTATCACCTTTTGGGCCTGTAGCTTTACCCGTCCATAAAATGAAAATGCATAAATGAATATATGGTTGGAATCTCCAATAGGGAAGGTGTTGATATAAATAACGTTTAAAAAGGTTATTAATATCTCTCAATAAACCTATGTTTTGATAATCACAAAACTCAAATCAAATTAAGTCAAGATTAAGACGTAAACAAGTATTCGGTAACAAATATTTACCTCTACATCTAATATCACTTAAGGTATGCATAAACTAAGCATCTTATGCATTACATGATCAAAGGAAATTTTGTCTTAAGACATAACATCTTATAAAATGATATAAACATTTTATATATATTTGTAAATCATTTTTTGTAATGCTATATTAAACCACAAAGATATGATTTCAAATTTCCAACCAAAAAGGGCAAATTTTATCCAGAAAAACTTTTCCAACGTTCAGGAGGGTGGCCCCCTTAATTTTACTAGGCGGCCCCCTTAATGATTAAGGGGACCGGCACGCTCCAGAACAGTAAATTCTGGCCCTATAAATATTGGATCATTTCACACATTTTTCTCACCTTTTTGCACTATAAACTTTCTGATCCAACCTCCATTTCAAGATCTAAAATCCTTTGATCATATAATTCATAAGTCTTTATTTCCAAGTGATCTAAAGCTTCATCCATTCAAGTGCAAGAAGAAGAACACTCGTCTACATCCATCTAATTGTAGTAGTGTTGTGAATAGCTAATTTCATATTGTAGTTGTGGTAGATATTTGTAAAAGTGTTGTGTAAATTTGTTGATTGTAGAAACTAGGTGTGTTGTAAAGTAGTTTAGTAGTTGTGCATAGAAGAAGGTGTGAAGTTGTGAAGGTGTGAAGCCTTGAAGAAGTTGTGAAGTTGTGAAGAAGGTGTGAAGCCTTGAAGAAGTCGTGAGATTGGTTCTAGCTACGATTAGAACTCGACATTTAGCTTAGTGTCGTTAACTCGTGTAAGCCAAGGTGTGTAAGGTTTCTCCACCATAAGGAGTTTGTTGACATAGTGAAGAAAACTCTCGAGTGTGGTACTCGGGGAGTGGAGTAGGGCAAGGAAGGTGTCCTTGTAGCCGAACCACTATAAATTCGCGTGTTGTGGTTTGATCTTTCTAACTCTATCTTTTCTTCATTACATTTCAATACTTTCATTACTTGATTAGAATTGCTTATATTGGTTGTCATTTGAATTCACTTGAGATCGAATCGAAAGTTTTTAATAACCTACAAAATATTTTGGTAATAAACTTTTAAAAGGACGTAAAACTATTCAGCCCCCCTTCTAGTTTTCCACAATTGGTATCAGAGCCACGTCTAGCAAGATTTTTAAAATATATTGTATTTTAAAACTTGTAACGATCTATGGAATCTGAAAAATATTTAGAAGGGCAATCTATGCAAAGACCACCACTATTTGAAAGTGATGGATTTTTATATTGGAAAAATCGATTCGAAACTTATGTGAAGTCAAATGATCTAGATCTTTGGCATGTTATTACTAATGGTGACTTTTTACCTATTCAAAATAACGCCGAAACTAAGAAAGATGAAATCGTACCTTTTGAAAAACAAAATGATGATTTAAAAAGAAAACTTGCTAAAAATAATGAAGCAAAAATGGTTATTTATAATGCGCTACCACGTAAAGATTACGAAAGGATCTTTATGTGTGAAACCGCAAATGTAATTTGGAACTCTTTACTAATAACTCACCAAGGTAATAGTCAAGTCAAAGATAATAAGATAGATCTACTTGTTCAACAATATGAGCAATTCACGATTCCGGAAGAGGAATCAATTGATAATGCTTTTGCTAGATTTAACACTATCATCACAAGTTTAAAAGCACTTGATGAGAATTTTTCTAGTAAGAATTTTGTTAGGAAGTTTCTTAGGGCTCTTCATCCAAAATGTCGAGCTAAAGTGACGGCTATTGAAGAATCGAAGAATTTGTCAACATTGCAACTTGATGAATTAATTGGAAATCTAAAAGTTTACGAAGTTATCATTAAGAAGGATTCCGAAATGGTCAAAGAAAAACGAGAGCAAAGCAAGTCAATCGCCTTGAAAGCTAGAAAGGAATCTAGTATCGAAGATAGCTCATCTTCCGAAAGTGATGACGAAGAATATGCCATGGCCGTAAGAGATTTCAAGAAATTCTTCAAAAGGCGAGGAAGATTCATAAGACAACCGCATGATGAAAAGAAAACATTTCAAAAGAGTAAAGATGACAAGAACAACAAGATTGAAAGAAAATGTTTCAAGTGTGGTGATCCAAATCACCTCATCGGAAAATGTCCAATGATGACAAGAGATCAAAATCAAAGAGCTTTTGTTGGAGGTGCTTGGAGTGATAGTGATGAAGATGAGAAAGAAACGACAAAAGAAGAAAAGTGTCTTATGGCGAATACATCAAATGAGGTACGTTCCGAAGCCGAATATTTTAGTGATGAAAGTTTATCATTAGATGAAAAAGATCTAGATAATGAATATAATAGGCTATGCAAATTAGGACAACTAGTAATGGCCAAAAACAAATCACTAAAATACATAAACAATCAATTGGAAAATGAAGTACTTGAACTAAAAATTAAAATACATCAACTTGAAAAATGTAAAGAAATTTTTGAAGAATGTAAATCATGTCAAGTGCTTAAAGGTGAAAACAAAATACTTAGGGAAGAAATTCATAAACTTAATAAATTTGAAAATAGTAGTCACTCACTTAGTAAAATAATAAGTATTCAAAGAACATCCGGAGATAAAACCGGTTTAGGATTTAACTCAAATGAAGCTTCAACAAGTGAGATTAAAAATGTCAAATTCGAAAATGAACCTAATGAACAAAAATCTCTAAAATCTAATCCTAAGTATATACTTATTAATGATAGAAAAATACCTCTTGCCAACAATGATGAAGTAAAAGCTTTTTATAAACCGTCTTTGAAAAACGAGGTAGGATCTCCTAAATCTAAGACAAGATCTAAAACACCACCACCTAGAAAATCAAATAATTCTAATCCTTGATCTAAAACACCTCAACCAAGAAGAAACCAAAATAGACAAAACTATAATAACAATAGTAATCAAATGTGGAACTACCAACAAAGCTACAATCCTTGGGGTATACTACCACCTTTCATGCATCTTAGTCAAATGTTAAACATGTTTGGACCAAACAACTTTGGACCAAAGAGACAATGGGGATCGAATGGCTAGATGAACATTCCTTGAGGCAATCTTGAAGTTTCTCTCAACATAGACTTTTTCTAAGTCTATAAGTCTATATGCAATCTTGAAGTTTCTTTTTGAAGACCACCGGGTACGCCATTCTTTCATAACTCATTGCCATGCTTAGATAAATATGCTTTAGTTAATTACATTATTTGCATAGATATTGCTTGCCTTTTTCTCTCTATTTGTTCGATCATATACATACTTATATATATATATATATATATATATATATATATATATATATATATATATATATATATATATATATATATATATATATATAATTGCTTGCACATAACCTAGATACGTCATTAGTTGACTTTCTAGAACTCCAGGAAATCGTTCTTTATCGAACCCTTTCCTTCCCCCCTCGCGTTATTCTAGTAAGTCCTCTTTTAGGAGACTCATGATGATGAAGGGATATGAGTCAAGTGGACTTTTATCATGCAAGAACGCCTTCGCACGTGAACACTATGGATGAAACAAACTCCTGTCGCCGACTATATCCTATCTCCGCTACTATCTTTCAAACGTCACCCATCAACCCATCTTTCACTCACATTTATACTTATATATATATATATATATATATATATATATATATATATATATATATATATATATATATATATATATATATATATATATATATATATACTTATTCACATATTCCCAAACACACCTCAAACCCTTCATCAACTTAACACTTTGATCATTTTATCCAAAATTGTCAAAGGTACATTTTAATTATCGAAACGGTAATTAAAAATTGTTAAGAATTTTATCATCGTGCCAATAAACTTTTACGTATTTTTGATATATTATAAATCTAATTATATACGTATAAATATTTTTGTTCCAGAAATTAATTCCGCAAAATTTCAAAAATTTCAAAGGCGGCCCCCTTAATAATTAAGGGGACCGACTTGTTATCGAGGGCGGTCCCCTTAATGTTTAAGGGGACCGGCCATCTGACATTTCCAAATACGTTTTCCACCTTATTTCCATTCCCAAACACTCCATTTGCTCATTCATCTCTTCCCCATTGCTGCTGAGTACGAACCACAACACCCAAAACCATCAAAATCCTCCACCATATCACCAATCCGGGGTTGTTTCGCAAAGGGCAAACATCAACCAAACATATAACAACATCTTTTGTAAGTTTTCCAACATGCATTTCATCACATTTCATTCGATTTGGTGTCTAATCAATAATGATGCATTTTATTAAAATTTATTTTAATTCAATTTTAAGTGTAATATGTCACAACCCGCTATTTCCCAGGTCAATACTATTTTCTAAACTCGAATTTAAATTCTTGACGTTTGATTTGAAATATTTTTACATGAGCCTTTTACTTGAATCGACGCGAATTTCTAATTAAATTCTAAGTACACTAGGACTTAGGATAATTTTAATCCACAATGCTCCGGTACCTTGCTCCTTCCCCAATTCATAATTTTATACTATAAAACATATTTCTATTCTTTAAATACGTACGGTTTTAAATTCAATAAAATGTTAATTTTTATTTAAGAATGTAACACTTGACATACCCGACTTTCTCAACAATTATTTTTAGGGTATTTTTATACTTCCAAAATTATTACAAAAGTCCTAAAAATATTTTCCGATGTCCAAGATAAATTCTTTATATCTTACGTTTAATTACGTATAACTCCCGTTAACTACCAAACTAATACCCAATACATATTTTACTACCCAATACATTTAATATATACAATTTATAAAAATTACATCCATTTTTCTTCCAATTTTTCCCTATGCCCCCCCCCCCCCCCCTAGTTCCAT
The DNA here is from genome assembly GCA_030686995.1 of Artemisia argyi. Classification (NCBI taxonomy): domain Eukaryota; kingdom Viridiplantae; phylum Streptophyta; class Magnoliopsida; order Asterales; family Asteraceae; genus Artemisia; species Artemisia argyi. The sequence goes on from CM060695.1 coordinate 34,075,056, forward strand.
AATTGCTTACTATTATTTTTCTCTACATGTGACATAAACCCATGAAACATGCTAATTAAATGAAGGTGGCTAGAGCCACATTTTTGTCCCCCATTTTTCCCTAAAATTCGGCAAAACATGGACCAAGACCAAAGATTTTTTTTGACCAACAATTTACCATGTCTAGCTATATATACCTAGGACTAATACTCATATTTAGTTACTAGAAAAGAAAACTATCATCTCCCACTCTTACACTTAAATCGCCACACCAAGGAGCAAGGGAAAAAGAAGGAGTTGTTGGTTACTATCTAGAATACTTAGGGCAAGATTAACAAGGGTTGATACTAATCTTTGGGGTTACACAAGAGTTTTACTAATCTCATCTCATATATTACTTTGTAAGTCTCATACTACTAATACTTCATGAGTTCATGATTTTTTTATGTTTGATAAGTGTGTATACTTAGTTATCACTTGGTACATGTTGAAACATCTTACATCCACTTTGATCTCTTGCCAAGAAAATATATTTTGTACAAGTTTTGATCACAAGAAAAGTTGTTAATAAAAATCTCTACAAGAAAATGAAATAAACTTTATATATATATATATATATATATATATATATATATATATATATATATATATATATATATATGTTAGTTTTGAATACTTGGATGATCTTGAACAAGGACTTTAAATATTAATAGGATATGTTTAGATCACTATTTTTCTAGTTGATGGATGACCTAGGACAAGATTTGGAGTTGTTGGCAAAAGGTTGTAGCAAATAAAAACACTAGAAAAATAACTTGACATCATCCATGATAAATCTGTCCCTTTTCGACTCCCTGTGGAAAATCAGTATCTTGGTGGCCTTATTAGGCTAGAAATATAGAAAATAGATTTAATAATGAAAACATAGCCGCTTGAACGGGTTAAAACTGATTTATAACGAAAAAGATATGCTATTTTCAAGATTTACGACGAAAACTATATTTTTCTGAAAAATGGTTTCTGTCCCGATTTTTGAGCTAGGAAAACTGAGGTTAAATGACATTTAGGCTAGCCGAGACCTTGAAAAACCTAAAGTATACTTGAATACCTTCGCGGGAATATATAGAACTTGAAAAACGGAGTTACGACGCAAAAGTTATGGCCTAGGAAAGTTGCGACGAAACATATACTTTTTGACAGCTTTGGTTCAAATAATAAAAGCTGATGGAATATTTAAAATTGACTTTTGGACATTTTAGAGTATAATTTGACTAAAATAACGTATATAAAAATGGTAGAACATTGTGTATACTTATTAGGTGCGTTAGAGTTTTTCAAAATATATATTTACAAGACGACTAATATTTGGTCGTGAGATTTACAAGCTACGTTTTCTAAAATGGTGGATGACTTAAATACGAGATTACTTTGATTACCTACATTTTTTGCCATAAAAATTTCCAACAACATGTACAAGTGATAATATAGTGTATGACTTGCATGCTTGACCTTGTTTTCGAACCTAAGGCATATGCATTATTTAGGCCGCGATTAGAGTACCCGGACTTTATTTCCAACTACTACTTTGTCTATCGGATATTGCTTTTGCTAAGGTGAGTTCATAACCCCTACTTTTACTTGTTTTACAACTGTTTTGGGGGAAGATACATGCTCGTTACTATTTAAATTCAATGCTTGTTTTACTTGAACGCAATTCACTTTCTCAAACATTACTGGATGGTTGAAATACTTGATTGAATACTTGAATACCTTATGAATTACTTATTCCATCCTTGATTACTTTCTTATGGATACAAGTTCTTGCTTTTGCGGACATAAATACAAATCTGTTACTTTGCCTGAGTTACCTATTACTGCCACTGAAGTCCCCTTTATCATGAACCGTTAATTACATGCGTGTGAGCGCGAATGCTGTGGATAGATCTATTTGGGTTGACACCCCGTCCGAGTTGGTCGCGCCAACCTGTCAAACGGACGCATATCATTCGGATTACTTCCGAGTGTCTGGCAAACACTTACTTGGGGCATTTTATGCTTGATTGCATACGATTACGTCGAGCTTCGGGGTCATGAGCTTTAGGCACTGTATACCTTATTTTTGGCTGTGACATTGTATTTGTTATATTGTCTTGCCTTCCGCAAAATACTTGTTTACCGAAAATACTTGTTTACCGAAAATACTTGTTTACCGAAATTACTTGTTTACTAAAATCTATGAACTCACCAGCCTTATGCTGACGTTTTAGCATGTATTTTCAGGTTCTTAAGGCGTTATCTTACCTTTGAAGGCTTTTGGCATGGCATGGTCATAGAAGACTCTGATAACTATTGAGACCACTTTAACTAAATTATGGGCCTATTTCCACTCTTCTTTTATAATATGTAAAATAAATGCTTTGATAACAACTTTCATTCTAAATAAATGAAATGAAACTATTCTTTGTACCTTGTGTTGTGATACCATTCGAGTAGCACCCCAGTGACATGTATGCTTCCGCTGGACCTGATTTCGGGGGTGTTACAGATTGGTATCAGAGCCTCGGTTATAGAGAATTGGGTATTTCCAAAACCCAAACTATAGCTACCTTTACAAAAACTTAACCCTATGACCGCCACATGCCTGCCTGCCAAGCCACTGCCTTACTTGATATTTTACTTAATGATCTATGTGACGTAACTATGTGTTATACCTTGCTACTTGATAACTTATACTTTACATGATTTACGCTATTCACTATAAGTATTTTCTATACACTTATACATACATACCGTACCTGTCACACCGTTACGCCTTTTCCCCTACGTAATCTTACCATTTGACTTCAAGTTGGGACACTCATTTTGGTCTTTCAAAACAACTTTTAAAAGCTAGAGACGTATTACTAGCGTAACTGAACTAACATACACACTCGAACTTTTGAAGGTCCTCTAAACCTTCCGACATATCATGATTAATACAAATGGTCTCTAAAAATTTTCAAAATCATATGTGACATCGTTTTATGTGACATTAAAACCTATTATATTCTGCCAATTTCCCTGACTACCTTACTAGCCGTTTCTGAAGACTAGTTTGAACACTCGTCCCATGCTTTTGTAAAACTATACTTTTGGAACACCTACTTTCGGGACACGACTTTATAACACCTCATTCTTCCTCACTTCTTGTGGATTTGAAGAATCACGTCACCAGGAATGTAACAACGGAGCTCGACAGCAATGTTTACCCTACTTAACGTATTTTTCGATTCCGAGGACGAGTTATACTTGTCGGCCACTCTCCCAACACCCATATCACTGACCTACGTACTAATGCTCGACAATGAGACGGAGCCATTCAAAGTCAATAATGAGACCTCTCGAAAGACGAATAGGAGAGCCACTAATAAGCCTACTCCTCCCACCCGACTAGAGTTTATCACCAGAAAATCCATTCACCACTCTACCCTATTACCGGTGACACGCATGGTGCCTCGTAAGGAACATCACGCACCAGTAGAAACTGCTTGACGACCAACCTACGGTCTCGTTAGACCAGAATAAAGCCTGAGAGGTTGAGTACGAATATTCTGTCCTTCTCAATCAACATTCGCCATACTTATTGATTATCACATTTATTGTTGTTCTCATTCATAATCAATCAACATCCTTGATACTTATTTGACTTTGCATTTATTGACTCATTCTCGTTCGTGACACTTATTGTCTTTCCCATTTATTACTGTCTTCATCCTTACTCAATCAATATTCGAATTTTCATTTACTGTTTGCTCTCATTCGTGACATTTATTGTCTAACTGGTTATTTGTTGTTCACATTCAATCTTAATCAAAATTCGTAATACTAATTGACTTCTCGCTGATTACTTGTTCATAGTTATGACATTTATTGTCTTTCTCATTTATTGTTCGCTCCCAATTACCTTCAATCAACATTCGAAAAATTTAATGTCTTTTGTATTTATTGTTGTTCTTACTTAGCATTTGATTTGCGTAATGCTTTTCTCATTTATTGCTTGTCCTCATTTATTCTCATATGGGATGCTTATTGTCGGTCTCATTTCTTGATTGTCCTCATTTGACACTCTGTCTTTCAGTATTTACCCCTCTTGATTATTATTTGAACACTTCGGTTCTCTCGGTTAATTTATTATTATATTGATATTCTCCATCCATCCTCTTTGCTATCGTAATGATTTATGATTCCTCTATTTACGTTTATTTGCATCATTATTGGTCCTTCTTTTACCTATCATTTCGTTTGTTTCTTTGTTCATCCTGATTTCAAACATGCCTTTTAAGCATTCTTTGTTCTTGACATCTAAACCTATTTACTATTTTTATGATTTATTGACTCTTTCGTTTGCATAAATCAATCACGTTTTCCTTCTTCATTCGTACATCTAATCTCCTTTCAATCATTCTTTGTTTTGACATCTAATTCTATTTACTATTGTTGTGATTCATTAATTCTTTTTCGTTAACCAATAGCAGTTTTCTTCTTTATTCGTACGGATATTTAATCTTTCTTTCAAGCATTATTGGCTCATACTAGTACAAATGTTCTTTCTATTGTTGATCTTTTCGTTTGCAACCTTTCAGTTTTAACATTCTATGTTCTTAAAACATGGTACTTGACATGATTCCCTTTTTATTCTTATGATTCATTAGTTCTTTCATGTGTATTGTAATGTACTTCTCACTCCTTTCATTAGCATTGACATCTACTTATTTTGGCTATTAGTACGCTTCCTTGGCCATTTCATTTTCATTGATCGTTAGTACACATCAGGGCTTGGAACAACGCTCCAAGTCAACAGGCTGCACATGATCGACATAAGAAGCTATACGATGTGCGACGTAAACCATTAGAATTTCAAGATTGGCGACCAAGTTATGTGGAAAGTCTCGCCTTGGAAAGACGTGATATGGTTCGAAAAATGCAGGAAGTTAAAGTTGAGATACGTTGGTCCATTTAAGATATTGGCTAGAGTCAGCCCTGTAGCTTACAGACTAGAGCTTCCGCCAGAACTCAGTAGTGAATACAATACATTCCATGTTTCCAATCTCAAGAAATGCTTGAATCGCTCATCATTTCGCTGGACACAACTCAACCTGATAACCAACTCATATCTTTTTAGAACCATGGACCGGGATGTCCAGTAGTTAAGACATAGTCGAATTCCTATCATCAAGGTTCGCTGGAAATTTCAACGAGGTCCCGAGTTCACTTGGGAACGAGAAGACCGGATTCGTCAAGAAGTACCCCCATCTCTTCGCTAATACCACTCCAATGACCAACGCTGACTGAATCTCGCGGACGAGATTCCCTTTTTAGGGGGGGTAGAATGTCACAACCCGCTATTTCCCAGGTCAATACTATTTTCTAAACTCGAATTTAAATTCTTGACGTTTGATTTGAAATATTTTTACATGAGCCTTTTACTTGAATCGACGCGAATTTCTAATTAAATTCTAAGTACACTAGGACTTAGGATAATTTTAATCCACAATGCTCCGGTACCTTGCTCCTTCCCCAATTCATAATTTTATACTATAAAACAAATTTCTATTCTTTAAATACGTACGGTTTTAAATTCAATAAAATGTTAATTTTTATTTAAGAATGTAACACTTGACATACCCGACTTTCTCAACAATTATTTTTAGGGTATTTTTATACTTCCAAAATTATTACAAAAGTCCTAAAAATATTTTCCGATGTCCAAGATAAATTCTTTATATCTTACGTTTAATTACGTATAACTCCCGTTAACTACCAAACTAATACCCAATACATATTTTACTACCCAATACATTTAATATATACAATTTATAAAAATTACATCCATTTTTCTTCCAATTTTTCCCTATGCCCCCCCCCCTAGTTCCATAATTGCTTACTATTATTTTTCTCTACATGTGACATAAACCCATGAAACATGCTAATTAAATGAAGGTGGCTAGAGCCACATTTTTGTCCCCCATTTTTCCCTAAAATTCGGCAAAACATGGACCAAGACCAAAGATTTTTTTTGACCAACAATTTACCATGTCTAGCTATATATACCTAGGACTAATACTCATATTTAGTTACTAGAAAAGAAAACTATCATCTCCCACTCTTACACTTAAATCGCCACACCAAGGAGCAAGGGAAAAAGAAGGAGTTGTTGGTTACTATCTAGAATACTTAGGGCAAGATTAACAAGGGTTGATACTAATCTTTGGGGTTACACAAGAGTTTTACTAATCTCATCTCATATATTACTTTGTAAGTCTCATACTACTAATACTTCATGAGTTCATGATTTTTTTATGTTTGATAAGTGTGTATACTTAGTTATCACTTGGTACATGTTGAAACATCTTACATCCACTTTGATCTCTTGCCAAGAAAATATATTTTGTACAAGTTTTGATCACAAGAAAAGTTGTTAATAAAAATCTCTACAAGAAAATGAAATAAACTTTATATATATATATATATATATATATATATATATATATATGTTAGTTTTGAATACTTGGATGATCTTGAACAAGGACTTTAAATATTAATAGGATATGTTTAGATCACTATTTTTCTAGTTGATGGATGACCTAGGACAAGATTTGGAGTTGTTGGCAAAAGGTTGTAGCAAATAAAAACACTAGAAAAATAACTTGACATCATCCATGATAAATCTGTCCCTTTTCGACTCCCTGTGGAAAATCAGTATCTTGGTGGCCTTATTAGGCTAGAAATATAGAAAATAGATTTAATAATGAAAACATAGCCGCTTGAACGGGTTAAAACTGATTTATAACGAAAAAGATATGCTATTTTCAAGATTTACGACGAAAACTATATTTTTCTGAAAAATGGTTTCTGTCCCGATTTTTGAGCTAGGAAAACTGAGGTTAAATGACATTTAGGCTAGCCGAGACCTTGAAAAACCTAAAGTATACTTGAATACCTTCGCGGGAATATATAGAACTTGAAAAACGGAGTTACGACGCAAAAGTTATGGCCTAGGAAAGTTGCGACGAAACATATACTTTTTGACAGCTTTGGTTCAAATAATAAAAGCTGATGGAATATTTAAAATTGACTTTTGGACATTTTAGAGTATAATTTGACTAAAATAACGTATATAAAAATGGTAGAACATTGTGTATACTTATTAGGTGCGTTAGAGTTTTTCAAAATATATATTTACAAGACGACTAATATTTGGTCGTGAGATTTACAAGCTACGTTTTCTAAAATGGTGGATGACTTAAATACGAGATTACTTTGATTACCTACATTTTTTGCCATAAAAATTTCCAACAACATGTACAAGTGATAATATAGTGTATGACTTGCATGCTTGACCTTGTTTTCGAACCTAAGGCATATGCATTATTTAGGCCGCGATTAGAGTACCCGGACTTTATTTCCAACTACTACTTTGTCTATCGGATATTGCTTTTGCTAAGGTGAGTTCATAACCCCTACTTTTACTTGTTTTACAACTGTTTTGGGGGAAGATACATGCTCGTTACTATTTAAATTCAATGCTTGTTTTACTTGAACGCAATTCACTTTCTCAAACATTACTGGATGGTTGAAATACTTGATTGAATACTTGAATACCTTATGAATTACTTATTCCATCCTTGATTACTTTCTTATGGATACAAGTTCTTGCTTTTGCGGACATAAATACAAATCTGTTACTTTGCCTGAGTTACCTATTACTGCCACTGAAGTCCCCTTTATCATGAACCGTTAATTACATGCGTGTGAGCGCGAATGCTGTGGATAGATCTATTTGGGTTGACACCCCGTCCGAGTTGGTCGCGCCAACCTGTCAAACGGACGCATATCATTCGGATTACTTCCGAGTGTCTGGCAAACACTTACTTGGGGCATTTTATGCTTGATTGCATACGATTACGTCGAGCTTCGGGGTCATGAGCTTTAGGCACTGTATACCTTATTTTTGGCTGTGACATTGTATTTGTTATATTGTCTTGCCTTCCGCAAAATACTTGTTTACCGAAAATACTTGTTTACCGAAAATACTTGTTTACCGAAATTACTTGTTTACTAAAATCTATGAACTCACCAGCCTTATGCTGACGTTTTAGCATGTATTTTCAGGTTCTTAAGGCGTTATCTTACCTTTGAAGGCTTTTGGCATGGCATGGTCATAGAAGACTCTGATAACTATTGAGACCACTTTAACTAAATTATGGGCCTATTTCCACTCTTCTTTTATAATATGTAAAATAAATGCTTTGATAACAACTTTCATTCTAAATAAATGAAATGAAACTATTCTTTGTACCTTGTGTTGTGATACCATTCGAGTAGCACCCCAGTGACATGTATGCTTCCGCTGGACCCGATTTCGGGGGTGTTACATAATAGAAGCTAGAAATTGAACTACCAAATGCTCCCCATAGGATTAGGATGATGTATTGCAACTTAAATTTAGTATAACATATCATTTTGTCAAAATCATTAATCGCCCATAAACCCTTGTTGAATTTTATTTTTCAAGAGGCACATTATTGATATAACTCTCAAAAACTACTTAAAACTTACTACATTACATTGTTTTAACGTCCTAAACAATCAAAACATACTTTTCAATTTGTTATAAAATGGTTCATGAAGACAACATGGGCGTTTGGTTCATGAACAAACTATAACTATATGTAGTTATTTGAAACTTAAAACTTGTTCATAAAACTTGTTAATACTACTAAAATCAATAGACGTCATCAAGATATATAATCGATATATATATATATATATATATATATATATATATATATATATATATATATATATATATATATATATATATATATATATATATATATATATATATTGATGTGTTAGGATGTTTTTATCTAGTTAAGGGAGAGTTTGGTTTATCTCGAAAATGATATTTTTGAAAAATAAAATTCGCATTTTAATCTTTTAAACAAGTTTCTGTTGTATCAAACTCTTACGAAATGGAAGATATATAATCTAATATATATCTAGCCTTATTTCGAAATGAATTATGATATCATACTCTTGGATATTATATATTCTAAACGAGTTTAAAATCAAAATAAAAGGAACATTATGAAACTACTTCATTGAATATTTTTTTGTGTCGAAGTAGAATTTCGTTTCACATATATTGCATATAATTATATATACATATATATAACATATGCATGATAGTTGTTTTTATATTAATTCTATTTTTGTTGTTATATTGTTTAGGTGAAAATCCCTAAGACCCGGTTGGTGATGTATCCAAAACCAAACAATACATTCCAAATGTCTCTTCTACTCCCGGCATGTCTCCTTCAGTTGCATGTTTCTATCGTCCTATTGAAAATAGAAACATTCACGAAGGACGAATTGTCGATCCATCTTTCTATGAAAATGATCAAACCGAACGAATGTTCACCAATATTCGTTTTGAATGTCTTTTCCAAATCAACGAACCAATCATTCCTCGTTTTGTCCTCGATTTCTATAGCCAAGTGACGGTGCAAACCGATCCCTATGGTAATATCCTCATTTCCTTCATGATTCAAAATCAATTTATCACTCTTACTCTTGCTCAATTTGGTCAAATTCTTCGAATCCCATACAATGGCCAAGCCGTTTTCTCAAATGAATGGGATCTTTCCTCTCTTGAAAGAAATCGTCCTCAGGATGGCCACTAGTATTCTGAGATTCCTAGTCCTGAAGACATTCGTCGAATGCTTGAACTAGAATGTCGTACGACTAGTCGAGTAATCAAGTCGAAGAATGTCGATATTCATGCCAATCAAATCCTCCTCAAAGAGCTAAGCCAAGATATGAAGAAGTGGGAAGAACTCATTCGAGAGAATGCGTTTGGTACTGGTGGTCACCGTGATCATGTCACGGCGAGCATTGCCCACATGCTTTATTGTGTAATTGCTGAAGAGCAATACAATTTGGCTTATCTTTTTATTCATCGAATCATGTCTGCCAAAAACACCCCAAATGCCAATCTTCCTTACGGTATGTTTCTCACACGACTTTATCGTTATGTGATGGAACATTACCCACATCTTCAAAGAGACTACTACGTTCATATCCTTCCTACTTTGAACCAACTTACTCATGTTCGCACTCGTCGCTCTCGAAGTGACAAAGGAAAATCTCGTGTTCCTTTGTATTCTAGGCCTCGTGGTTCTACATCTCATCGTGATGACGATGATGATGAGGAGGAAAACACCTCACGTGTTAGTACTCCATCCCCCACGACCTTTTTTGAAGATCTTTCCGATATTGATGATACCGAGTATCAAATTCCTCTTCCTCATGAACGTACCGATGAGCTTCTCTTCACTCGTCAAACGTCTATCATCAACCGTCAACAAAAAATGCATGAAGAACTTTGAGGAGGTTTCAAATCCGTTGGGAAGATGTTTAGGAAGATGCTTGGAAAGAAGAAGAAGTAGGAGATATTGACATATTGCTACTTGTTATGATTTGGCTCTATTAGACATTTGTATGACTTGCCATTTGTCCGATTTATTCGGAAATACTTGTGTTATTTGTTGTTTATCTCTTGAATGATGTTTAGACTTTAATTGTTATCATGCTACTATCTTAATGTTATGCCATGCTTACTTTCAAAATGGATTATAATATGTTTATTTGCAAGAAATTTGGTTATATATATATGTTTATATATCATCATTCCTAGAGTATATACTTCTAATAGAGCTTGCTGGGAAAACACACTTGAAAAATCACCAAATTCTGCAAATTTTGGGTTTCTGGTCGTCTGGGAAAACTCCAGATGGGCGGCCCCCTTAATTCCCTAGGCGGTCCCCTTAATTATTAAGGGGGCCGGCATACAATTAAGGGGACCGACCATCTGGAACTGGATTCACTGTTTTCTTTTACATCTTGTGAACCCTTTCTCTAGTTTCAGCTACCATTTCCCATTTTAACCCAACTGATTTTAGAATCTCATTCAACTATTTCAAATATATACCTAAATCAACCATTTCCATACTATAAATTCCCTCCACAATCACCATTCTTCATCTCATCTTTCATCATATAAATCATCATGACTCCACCAAGCACCTCACACTCCAAAGCCTCCAAGAAACAAAAACTTGTGGTCATCCCCCCAAAACAACTCTTCATTGACCTAACAAATGAAGACAACAAAACCCCATCACCTCCACTCAAATGCTCATCCCCAAGTGCACCCAATGCACCATCTAAAACACCTTCCACTCATGGAACTTCATCATCCTCCATACCCTCAACGTCATTAATCAATGACTACATCAACTCACACTTGTCACCACAAGTATCATCACCACTTCCTACACAAGAACCCATGTCCACCCATCTTACCATCTCACTCTCACCAATAACACCACTTGATGCTCATCTCTCATCTCCACCAATTACACCACCATTCTTTGCCAATCCCGTGCCTTGGAGGCTACTTGAATCCCATGGGGATACTTTTCTTTGTTGCATCCATAACCGCACGGTCATCATTGGCCTTAGAGATGAAATTCATTATATGTTTTCATATATTGAACATTTGCTTACCAACCCACCACCACCACCAACTCCACCATCCTCTCCAATCATTCCTCCACCACAATTCTCACCCATTCCTCCATCATCACCATCATGCTCTCCTAATTAAGCATTTGATATGCTTAATAAATAACGCCTCTACCACCCTATTGCTTGCAAGCTCTATGAAGACCATGTACTCTTGCCATGATGATGTATTTTCCTTGTTGTTAGTTTGTGAACTAGCTTTTATACTTGTAATCCAAATTGCTACTTGTATGTTGTGTCTTGACACAACCTATTATTTAATATGAATGCTATCTTTCAAACATACTTTATTTTTTTTTTTCTAATCAACTTATACATGTTTGCATGCATATACTTGTGCTTCTAATATTTTTTTTTCAAAGCATTCCATAGCTCGTTCTCTTGGTGCCCCCAAATGAGGGGGAGTACACATCAAGGGGGAGATATCTACCCGTCAATCTTTCACGTTTGAAAATTGTCGGCATAACCTTTTTGATTCTACAAAAAGGGGGATAAGTAAATATAAACTCACTAAAATACTTGTTTAAAAATTAATTTTTGAATTAATGAGTTTAAGTTTTGTAATCATCAAAAAGGGGGAGATTGTTGATATAAATAATGTTTAAAAAGGTTATTAATATCTCTCAATAAACCTATGTTTTGATAATCACAAAACTCAAATCAAATTAAGTCAAGATTAAGACGTAAACAAGTATTTGGTAACAAATATTTACCTCTACATCTAATATCACTTAAGGTATGCATAAACTAAGCATCTTATGCATTACATGATCAAAGGAAATTTTGTCTTAAGACATAACATCTTATAAAATGATATAAACATTTAATATATATTTGTAAAACATTTTTGGTAATGCTATATTAAACCACAAAGATATGATTTCAAATTTCCAACCAAAAAGGGCAAATTTTATCCAGAAAAACTTTTCCAATGTTCAGGAGGGCCGCCCCCTTAATTTTACTAGGCTGCCCCCTTAATGGTTAAGGGGACCGGCCCCTAATTAAGGGGACCGGCACGCTCCAGAACAGTAAATTCTGACCCTATAAATATTGGATCATTTCACACATTTTTCTCACCTTTTTGCACTATAAACTTTCTGATCCAACCTCCATTTCTAGATCTAAAATCCTTTAATCATATAATTCATAAGTCTTTGTTTCCAAGTGATCCAAAGCTTCATCCATTCAAGTGCAAGAAGAAGAACACTCCTCTACATCCATCTAATTGTAGTAGTGTTGTGAATAGCTAGTTTCATATTGTAGTTGTGGTAGATATTTGTAAAAGTGTTGTGTAAATTTGTTGATTGTAGAAACTAGGTGTGTTGTAAAGTAGTTTAGTAGTTGTGAATTAGTTGTGCATAGAAGAAGGTGTGAAGTTGTGAAGGTGTGAAGCCTTGAAGAAGTTGTGAAGTTGTGAAGAAGGTGTGAAGCCTTGAAGAAGTCGTGAGATTGGTTCTAGCTACGATTAGAACTCGACATTTAGCTTAGTGTCGTTAACTCGTGTAAGCCAAGGTGTGTAAGGTTTCTCCACCATAAGGAGTTTGTTGACATAGTGAAGAAAACTCTCGAGTGTGGTACTCGGGGAGTGGAGTAGGGCAAGGAAGGTGTCCTTGTAGCCGAACCACTATAAATTCGCGTGTTGTGGTTTGATCTTTCTAACTCTATCTTTTCTTCATTACATTTCAATACTTTCATTACTTGATTAGAATTGCTTATATTGGTTGTCATTTGAATTCACTTGAGATCGAATAGAAAGTTTTTAATAACCTACAAAATATTTTGGTAATAAACTTTTAAAAGGACGTAAAACTATTCAACCCCCCTTCTAGTTTTCCACAGAAGGCATGCATTTGTGCAAGAAATGAGTTGATTAGACATCACTTTGTCAAATGAATTCTTGCTAATATGATTAGACATCACTTCTGCAAGTTGTCTATGCTTTCACTCTGTCAAATTCAATTCAGTTGCCATGTTTTAGCATAGTCAGATTCACTAAAATATAGGTCTCAGACTCGCAGAGCAGAGCATTCACAATTTAAGGCCTCTCAAGCTTCTTGATCATTTACTGATCAATGTTTATAATTTGATCATTTAAAGATCTGTCACACCAAATATATACGACATCCACATGCATGTCAAGTAACTGATCAATGTTAATCAAATGTAACCTATTACATGAAAGTCCTCACACAAAGATTTCTGAAAATCTTCTTCTATCATAAGGGGAGGATAAAATGAAGCTGCAAGCCAACATATCAGTAAATGGACTGTTTCATAATATGCTACTAATGCACATAAAAGGGTTAAAACTTACTCTATTCCGCCTTGATCAGTTAACTTCGCGAAATCAATCAGGTCACATTAATAGTATGTCAGCTCCAATTGTGTAATAAAATTACTTCTTTCAGTAATGAGGTTAAGGAATTCTCGGATGCAAGAGAATGCTTCTGCAAATTGAACATTTGATTGCCTTTTCCGCATATTACTGATCTTACAATTTAGTTATAAACAAAAAATTTGAATTGAATATAGTATGATTTTGGTTCAGATAGTACCTAGTAGGATTAAGGAAAGGAGACCAAAGAACGCGTATGACAACCAAAAGTATATATGCCAACACAGCCTAGAAAGTTTGGATGATCCAAGCTTGTCTCCATAATTCACTCAAGGGATCGCTTGCATTGTAGTATAACTGAATAAAAATAATAATTTGCAGTTCAAAAGACGAAATGGATACAAAAGAAAAAATAATAATTCTGTCTAAGGGTCCGATATGATATTGACTAACAACACATAACCATTACTTATAGTTTCATGAGATTTGAGATATGCGTACCTTGGTTTTGATTAGAAAAAAGTTTGTGAATTGAATTTTGTTTGTGATTGAGATTTGAGATGGGTGAGATCAAGGAGGGAGTAATATAGTGGATTTGTAAAGTAAAGAAAAAGAAAAGGTAAAAGTGATCGGAATCTGGGTTTGGTCACCAGAGAAGATGAAGATGTGGCGGTAGAGAGTGGTGGTGGTGATGGCTGTGAAATATAAGATAGAAATTACTTTGAAAATTTAGTCTGTTGACATAAATAATGCATGAAAACATTATTTATATTTTTCGATATCTCTATGTTTTGACGATCACAAAATGTAAACTAAGTTTATTTAATCATACAAACATATTATATATTTTTGAAAAACACTTTTGGTAATAAAAAAAATGTTTTAATCATACTAAATATATGATTTCAAATTTTTAACCAAAATCAGTTAGTTTTTCACCAAATAAACTTTCCCCACTAAAAGACAAGTTTTCTGGCCGTTACAGTTGGGCGGCCCCCTTAATTATAAAGGGCGGTCCCCTTAATTTTAAGGGGGCCGACCTTGATTTAAGGGGGCCGGCCACGCTCCTCTGTCAGAACTTGTTGCCTATAAATACCACCTTAAATCTGGAATTTTTCTCACCTTTTGCACGAAATTTTCAGATCTCAAACTCTCTAAATATCCTCTAAAACCCTTTGATCATTTGTATATTAATCCTTGTTTCAAGTGATTCTATCCCTTCTCATCCATCCTCATCCAAAGTGCAAAAGAAGAACACTCCTTCTACAACTAAGTTCAAGAAGTATTGAAGAGTAATTGTGCATTGTGTATATATATTTGTGAAGTTGTGTTGTGTATGTAATAAGTAGTTTAGAAGTAATAGAAGTTGTGTAGGAAGTAGAAGTTGATTAGTAGTGAAGTAGTATAGTTGTGAAGAAGATAGGTGTGTAGTATATTGAAGTGAAGAAGATAGGTGTGTAGTAGATTGGTGTGAAGAAGATAGGTGTGAAGTAAATAGGTGTGAAGAAGTTGTGATCAAGTTGTGACGTAGTTGTGGTGTGTAAATTGGTGTGTAAGGTTTTCTCCGTTATAAGGGAGTTTGTTGACATAGTGAAGAAAACTCTCGAGTAGGTGACTCGGGGAGTGGAGTAGGAACACGGAAGGTGACCTTGTAGCCGAACCACTATAAATCCTTGTGTTGTGGTTTGATCTCTCCAACTCTTTTCATTACTTACTTATTTACCTATACTATATTAGCTTAGTTAGTTAGTAAATATATAATTGTTCATATAGTGCAAGTATTGAGATCACATAAACTTGAATCGAAGTTTTTAAAACAAACTTGTTTTTATAAATTTTAAAAGGACGTAAAACTATTCAACCCCCCCTTCTAGTTTTTCCACAATTGGTATCAGGAGCCACGTCTAGCAAGATTTTTTAAAATATATTGTATTTTAAAACTTGTAACGATCTATTGAATTTGAAAAATATTTAGAAGGGCAATATATGCAAAGACCACCAATATTTGAAAGTGATGGATTTTTATATTGGAAAAATCGATTCGAAACTTATGTGAAATCAAAAGATCTAGATCTTTGGCATGTTATTACCAATGGTGACTTTTTACCTATTCAAAATAACCCCGAAACTAAGAAAGATGAAATCGTACCTTTTGAAAAACAAAATGATGATTTAAAAAGAAAACTTGCTAAAAATAATGAAGCAAAAATGGTTATTTGCAATGCGTTACCACGTAAAGAGTACGCAAGGATCTTTATGTGTGAAACCGCAAAAGAAATTTGGAACTCTTTATTAATTAACTCACCAAGGTAATAATCAAGTCAAAGATAATAAAATAGATCTACTTGTTCAACAATATGAGCAAATCATGATTCCGAAAGAGGAATCAATTGATAATGCTTTTGCTAGATTTAACACTATCATCACAAGTTTAAAAGCACTTGATGAGAATTTTTTTAGTAAGAATTTTGTTAGGAAGTTTCTTAGAGCTCTTCACCCAAAATGGCGAGCTAAAGTGACGGCTATTGAGGAATCAAAGAATTTGTCAACACTACAACTTGATGAATTAATTGGAAATTTGAAAGTATACGAAGCAATTATAAAGAAGGATTCCGAAATGGTTAAAGGAAAACGAGAACAAAGCAAGTCAATCGCCTTGAAAGCTAGAAAGGAATCCAACAACGAAGATAACTCATCTTCCGAAAGCGATGATGAAGAATATGCCATGGCCGTAAGAGATTTCAAGAAATTCTTCAAAAGGCGAGGAAGATTCGTTAGACAACCACACGATGAAAGGAGAGCACCTCAAAAGAATAATGTTGACAAGTATAGCAAGAATGAGAGAAAGTGTTTCAAGTGTGGTGATCCGAATCACCTCATTGGAAAATGTCCAATGATGACAAGAGATCAAAATCAAAGAGCGTTTGTTGGAGGAGCTTGGAGTGATAGCGATGAAGATGAGAAAGAAACAACAAAGGAAGAAAAGTGTCTCATGGCTAAGACATCAAGTGAGACTTAGAAGATAAACGCGTTGAAGACGAAAGGTACACATTTCCTTTTATTTCCTTGCCAAGAAATGCATGCTTAGTTTAGTATCTAGTTGTTATGTAATTTTGTTTGGCTCATTGTTTCTTCTAGTTTATATATATATATATATATATATATATATATATATATATATATATATATATATATATATATATATACTTAGTTACATCTAGGATCATATAACCTAGAAAATTCATTTGTTGATTTTCTAGAACTAGAAATTGTTCGTTTACGAACCCTTTCTTTCCCCCATTTGCCTTATTGAACTTTAATGTTCAACAACACTCAAGCTGATGAAGAGAGATGAGTCGAAAAATCTATGGATGAAACAAACTCCCGGCTTCCGTTGCATACGTCTCCCTCCTATATTCCTGTTTTATAAGCCCTTACTATATATATATATATATATATATATATATATATATATATATATATATATACTCAAGAACCTTCCACAACTTTCTCGTCCACTTGACAACTTGATGAATTTCATCCAAAATAATCAAGAAAATTTAATTGACAAAATGTCAAGTAAAAAATGTTAAGCAATCCCTTTCGTACGAATACTCTCCAGCATATTTTTGATTAAATATAAATCTATTATATATATATATATATATATATATATATATATATATATATATATATATATATATATATATATATATATATATATATATATATATATATATTTTTTGTCCGTTCCAGAAAACAAAATACGAAAAATAAAACTTTTGGAGGGCGGCCCCCTTAATGTTTAAGGGGACCGGCAGCATAATGAAGGGCGGCCCCCTTAATGTTTAAGGGGGCCGGCCGTCTGAATACTCCAACCCGTTTTTCCCTTTATTCCTCTTGCCAAACACTCCACTTTTTCATACTCTCCTTCCCCTGCTATTGCTGTGACGAAAACCAAAACCCAAAAACACCTTAAATCACTTCCAAATCACATAATTCTGGTTAATTCGCAAAGGGAAAATTCATCTAACATAATCACCATTACGTATTGTAAGTTTTTCACAACACATTTCATCTAATTCCATCTAATTTGGTCATACTCATGATTATGCATGTTTTATAAATTTCTTCAATTTCATAATTTCTTTCGAATTGAATCTTAAAACTCCATAACTAAATGCTTCCCCTAGGATTAGAATGATTAATCAACACTAGAAACTAGTAATTATAAACAATCTTGTCGAAAATTTTTGAAAAATTTCATACACTCCTTTTCAAAAATTTTAGTAAACCCAATGTTGAATAATGTTTTGAAAACATGTTAAAACTAATCACATTATACTTTTATGACTTGTAAAACTTGAAATTACATTTTTCGACCAAGAAAAAATATTTTGGTTCACAATATAGGGGTGTTTGGATCATGTCCAAATAATATCGAAACTTAGTCATTATAATTTTTATAAAATGTTGTTATGATTATAAACCTAAAAATTGCTAATCGGACTTGTCAAGATATATAATTCATATATATATTGACATACTAGTAGTATAAGTAACTAGTTAAGGAAGCGTTTGGTTTAATACGAAAAACGACATTTTTGAGTCAAAATATAAACCATCTTTTTCGAAAACAAATCACATGTATAAAAAACTCGTAAGAAATAGCTAGTTTTACAACCCAATGTAAATCTAGTAAATTTCATGATATATTAAGATGTTTAAAGGGGCGGTTAGATTTTTCCATAACCACTTACTAAACATCGTAAAATATATCTAGAACGAGTTAAAAACAATATTAAGGGACATGGTAAACTACTTCCTAGGATTAGTGTCGAAGTATGTTTACGTTCCAACATAAGTCTTAACAATATATATATACTTTTATTCTTCTTTATATTTATTTTGGTCTTTTGAATTGTTGTTGTGTTTAGGTGAAAATGCCAAAAGTGACTACCGAAAATCTTTCCCACACTAAAAACTACATTCCCAAAGTTTCCCAACTCCCTACTACATCTCCTTCCATTGGATGTATATATCGTGAAATTGAAGATAGAAACGTTCATGAGGGACGTGTAGTAGATCTAGCCTTTGCTCAATCCGACTACATTGATCGCTTGTTTTCAAGCATCAACCTCAATTGCCTTTATGAAATTAATGAACCAATCGTTCCTCGTTTCATAGTCGATTTCTTTAGCCAAGTCACCATCCAAACTAATGATCTTGGTTTCATCACCATTTCCTTCATGATTCAAAATGAATTCATCACCTTAAGTCTCCAACAATTTGGTCAAATCCTCCAAATTCCTTTCAGAGGTCAAGCCGTTTTCACAATCGAGTGGGACGTCGAATCTCTTCATCGTTGTCAACCAACCTTTGGTCCTTATCTATCCGATATCCCTCATCCCGACGAAATTCGTCAAATTCTTGGTGTGGAACGTGCCACCACTACCCGAAAAATAAAATCCAAAAATGTTCAAATCTCTTCGTACCAACTTCTCCTCAAAGAATTAGGCCCCCACATGAAGCGTTGGGAAGAACTCATTCGTGAGAATGCGTTTGGTACTGGAGGTCACCGGGACTATCTCCCGGCGTGCCTTGCTCACATGTTGTATTGTATAGCTGTCGAAAAGCCGTACAATTTGGCCGACTTCTTTATCAAACGGATTGAGTGTGCTAGAAAAACTCCCAAAGCCAATTTTCCACATGGAATGTTCCTCACTCGTCTCTATCATCATGTTATCGAGTACTACCCCGATCTTGACAATAGTATCTATGAGTCCATCTATCCCACCTTACGTTCTCTCGTTCTAAAACAAGCTCGACGAACTCGAAGTGACAAGGGAAAATCTCGTTGTCATAGCTTTCATGGATCATCTTCTAGACAAGACGATGACGATGAGGAGAAAAACATCCATGATGCTAGTACCCCCTTCATTTTCTGAGTTCGTTGACAATTTAGAGGATCTTGACTATCCCGAGTATTCTACCCCATCTCCTAGTGATCAAACTGAAGAAGTGCTTCATGAACGAACTACCGAGATGCTTAGAAGACAAAAGAGTTTGCATGAAGAAGTTAGAGGTGGCTTCAAATCTATCGGGAAGACATTGAAGGGCATATTCGGGAAGAAAAAGAGATGATGTGCTTGGATTATGTTTGTTGAACAATACTTATTTTTATGTCTTGTGTGCTATTTGTCCGAAGTATATTCGGAAGTACTTGTTATTTTCTTGAATAATTGTTTGGATATTTGTTTAGGATGCTAACTTGATTGTTTATGTTTAATATATGCTTTTCAATGCATGCTTTACTACTTTATATATATATGTGTTTGCATGATTAGTTTATGTATATATATATATATATATATATATATATATATATATATATATATATATATATATATATATATATATATATATATATATATATATATATATATGACTTGTATGCTTTCTAATAGACCAAAACAAATGTGAAATGTTCAAATAGAGCTTGCTGCAAATACAAAACAGAACACAACATTTTTCCAGAAAATTTTTGAAAAATTTTGGTTTCTGGGTCGTCAGATGGGCGGCCCCCTTAACTCACAAGGGCGGCCCCCTTAAATTTAAGGGGACCGGCCATCTGGAACAGTTTTTACACTATTTTCTTTTGCACCTTGTGATCTCTTTTGCTAGTCCCAGCTACCATTTCCTTTAAAAACTAAACTGATTTTGGAATCTAACATTACAATTTCAAATTAATTCCACTTCTAAACATGTTTTACCACTATATAATCCCCATGCATGTTTAATTTACATTCCATCATCCTCAACATTCATCAAACATCATCCTTTTATCATGTCATCACCAAGAACCACCTATTCAAACAATGCCAAGAAACAAAAACTTGTCATTATTCCACCAAAACAATTATTCATTGATCTTACAAATGAAGACAACACTACCCCATCACCACCACCTCAACCCTCAATGCTCATCTCCTATTGCACCAAATGCACGCTCCAAAACACCATCAACAAATGGAAATTCCACTTCCTCCATACCATCCACTTCATCCATAAATGACTACATAAACAACCACTTATCTCCTCCAACAATTGATCAACCATCACAACCTACCAATGAAAACACAACTCTTTCACTCACTCTCTCATTATCACCATTAACACCTCTTGATGCATACTTCTCATCATCCCCTATCAATCCACCAACCTATAACCCCGTCCCATGGAGCTTACTTGAAGCTCATGGAGACACTTGCCTTTGTTGCATTCATAACCGAACAATTGTGTTCGGACTAAGAGATGAGATACAATACATGTTTTCTCATATTGAAAACTTGTTGCATCAACCACCAACAACAAACACAACACCTCCACCACCATCAACAAACACCCCTCCACCATCACCATCTCCATGTTCACCATCCATTCCTCCCAATTAAACATGCTTGGTGTTTTACAAATAAAATTATCGTAAACCATTTTGAATGGCAAGCTCTAGAGAGGACTCTCATGTTTGAGCCTTGGTTTATTATTTTAGTGATGATTGTAAGCCTTTAAGGCTTTTGTTAGTTGCATTACTTGTTATGTTTTTTTAATGTAATGCTTGATGTATCTTTTTCATATTATCAATGTTATGGTTATGTTTAGTCTCTATTCTTGCATGCTACATACATATATATGTTGCTTGTCCACTAAATATTTTTGCAAGATATCCATATCTCGATTTCTTTTTGGCCTCAAAACGAGGGGGAGTATACTTTAAGGGGGAGCTTCTATAAAATCGGGATAACCTTTTTAATGCTAACAAAAAGGGGGAGAATTGATATAAACTCACAATAATACTTGTATATATACTAATTTTCGATTAATGAGTTTAGATTTTATAATCATCAAAAAGGGGGGGAGATTGTTGACATAAATAATGCATGAAAACGTTATTTATATTTTTCGATATCACCATATTTTGACGATCACAAAATGTAAACTCATCAAACGTAAGATTACTACGTAAACAAGTATTAAGCTAGTTTATATCACTATATCCAACTTAATCACTTAAGGTATGAATAAACAAGTGTTTAATACATCTCATGATCAAAGGGGTATTTAATTAACTAATACAAAGTTTATTTAATTATACAAACATATTATATATTTTTGAAAAACACTTTTGGTAATAAAGAAAAATGTTTTAATCATACTAAATATATGATTTCAAATTTTTAACCAAAATCAGTTAGTTTTTCACCAAATAAACTTTCCCCACTGAAAGACAAGTTTTCTAGCCGTTACAATTGGGCGGCCCCCTTAATTATAAAGGGCGGTCCCCTTAATTTTAAAGGGGCCGGCCTTGATTTAAGAGGGCCGGCCACGCTCCTCTATCAGAACTTGTTGCCTATAAATACCACCTTAAATCTAGAATTTTTCTCACCTTTTGCACAAAATTTTCAGATCTCAAACTCTCTAAATATCCTCAAAAACCCTTTGATCATTTGTATATTAATCCTTGTTTCAAGTGATTCAATCCCTTCTCATCCATCCTCATCCAAAGTGCAAAAGAAGAACACTCCTTCTACAACTAAGTTCAAGAAGTATTGAAGAGTAGTTGTGCATTGTGTATATATATTTGTGAAGTTGTGTTGTGTATGTAATAAGTAGTTTAGAAGTAATAGAAGTTCTGTAGGAAGTAGCAGTTGATTAGTAGTGAAGTAGTGTAGTTGTAAAGAAGATAGGTGTGTAGTATATTGAAGTGAAGAAGATAGGTGTGTAGTATATTGGTGTGAAGAAGAAAGGTGTGAAGAAGATAGGTGTGAAGTAAATAGGTGTGAAGAAGTTGTGTAGAAGTTGTGATCAAGTTGTGACGTAGTTGTGGTGTGTAAATTGGTGTGTAAGGGTTTCTCCGCCATAAGGGAGTTTGTTGACATAGTGAAGAAAACTCTCGAGTAGGTGACTCGGAGAGTGGAGTAGGAACAAGGAAGGTGACCTTGTAGCCGAACCACTATAAATCCTTGTGTTGTGGTTTGATCTCTCCAACTCTTTTCATTACTTACTTATTTACCTATACTATATTAGCTTAGTTAGTTAGTTAATATATAATTGTTCATATAGTGCAAGTATTGAGATCACATAAACTAGAATCGAAGTTTTTAAAACAAACTTGTTTTTATAAATTTTAAAAGGACGTAAAACTATTCAACCCCCCTTCTAGTTTTTCCACATAGTCCCTAAAGTAATAGTGATATGACACGTGGACATTTTAATCCTCAAAGCAATGAAATGACGATACTACCCTCGGTGACATGGCACTTAACGAGGAAACTAACAGAAATTGGCTCTCGGTGGCTTTTTTGCAATTTTACGTAACGTTAGTGGCTTTTTTGCGTGACTTTTTGTCTCGGTCCCATTTTTGCGATTTCGTGATACATTGGGGACCATTTTTTATTTTACCCAAGCAAATAAAAGGATTCAAAACGTGATGGAGTGGTGGATAATACGCACATAAGTGGGCTGCATATAATCTTATGTACCACTTTTAAATGCAAAAGTAATTGATCAATAAATTGAAAGTAGCTTAATTGAAAAGATGATTGCTATTATTCTTCCATGTAACATCTACAATCAATAAGCAGTGACGGAGCTTGAAAATGTGATTAAGGGGGGCATCGAGAAATAAGAAGGTTTTTTGTGTAGCGTGAAACAAGTCGGGTCAGGTACTCGGGTTTGAATAAAGGAAACAAAAGTGCTCTATTTCGATGCAAATTAGCACTTATCATAGACTAAAAATAGACGAAAAATAAACATAAAGAAATTTCCAAATTATATTAAAGTGCTTGCCATTTAATGTGATTATTTTATCAAACCATAACATTTTGGAAAACTGAAGTATTACATGTCGCTAAAAAGTTACGATTAAAAAATCTATCATGTTAACAAAAATCATATACATGAACTCATGAATTTGTCATGTTAAACCTATCAAAATATGAAGATACAACCCATATTAAATTTATGTAATGATAAGCCGAAACCCGTAAATTAATCCATGAAAAGTCACAAATTACTCAAAACAAAAATACTAAATTTCTACAAATAAAAATGTGAAGTACACACAAAACTCAAAGATACCAAACTACACTTTTGAAATAAAACTACTGACTAGGCAAAGAGAGATAAAAAGAGTATGTAGTATAATATATTAATTTTATTTTGTAGCTACTTGATAAAGCAAATAATATCACGTGATATAAACTGGCCCACAACCAATTCCCTATCACAATTCACCTTCTCTCTTTCCGGTTTCCACTTAACCTTTTATACCCCCATTTTTTCTGATGGACGATACAGTGAAAAAAATGTTTCCATATTAAACAACTCTGGTTTTTTTGGTAACCATGAGAATGTGGAGGGCACTTTGATTATTTGTCTGAGGGCACTAGTCTTATTAATTAAAAATATCAATTTTTTCCCTATGTATTTTCTGTTTCAATAAGAGCTTGGTTGTGTTACGCCCCGTGCCTGCTTTGACCATTAATCTAAAACTTTTACACGGAAACGACCTGACTATAATGGACCTCCTGTTACTCTTTTATAAACTGGTAGAAATCTATTACAAAACAGCCCTTGAGACCATTTTTAAAAGATACTAGACTCAAATACCTTTAAACCGACGGGTGACACATCTTCTAACGATTTACGGTTCATTTTCTACAAAATAAACAAAACCAACAAAATCTGCTCAAACCCACATTTATAATAAAGATGAACAAATCATAACCAAGATGAAGAAAATCAACTGCACATTCCAGACCCAAGATGCACAATCTCATAACCAAGATGTAGAATTTCACAGGTTATGCAATAAACCCATTATGACCCATTACACTCCAAACTATTTAATCCACTTTTATTACACCCCATACTTAAACAACATACATTATTTAACATCTTAAATCTGTTTCATAATTACTTGACCCGTTAACATCCCAAAATGGGTAATATCATGCTTGTGCCAAACACTCCTTTAACTTGACTCAATAACTCACAAAACATACTTTGACACATCAATTGACTACCAAATCATTACCACATCTTTGACATACACTTTACAAATCGTAGAAAGACTCTTGGGGGTACAACCTTAACTTGAGCTCGGTATTCTACCTAGCTCTACTATCTTACCCAAGTCCTTCTACATCGCATATCCAACTTAATCCTTATCCAAGCCATCCATAACAACATGCCAAACTACAAAAACGGATAGACAACTAAACCGTAAGCACAAGGCTTAGTAAGTAAAACGATCATAATACAACATTATAACTCAATCACACATTAAGCATCACAATCTACTCATCCTATCACAATATAAACATAACACATACCTTGGCCACTTCAAGCCTTATCATTACATCTCAACCTTTCCTACACACTTACACTAGACCAACTAAACTCTTAATCTTCTTTTGCTAGTTATTCCAAACTAGCCTTACCTCTACTTCTTCCTCACATAATCATTCAAACAATATCAACCATCTCATCATAACAATCATATAACACATAATGTAAGAAATCATTATAACATCAAATCATAGCCGGTTTACTTACTTTGAATCCAAGCTAAGCTAACAATCATTATTTCACCACCATCATCATCATCCTCACTAGTAATCATCATCATCATCATCATCATCCTTCACCATCATCAACAAAACCTAATAATACATATAACTCAATATCATAAACAAGGGTTTATATAACCCACAACAACTTACCCATCATCCTTCTATATCATCATATGATCATACTTTGATCATATGATGAAAACCCACTTAACTCATTAACCTTAACCACTTAATCATGTATGATAGAGCTACTTACTTGTAGTGATCTTTGCTAGGAAGGACCCTTAGCATAATTTCTTCATCATCTTCTTTCTACCTTTGCAAGCTACTCTTCTCCCTCCCTTTTCTTATCCAGAACCGTACAAACACAAACATACTCTAGGAAGGTGTGGAATATGCTAGAATTATGTGGAGGGATGCTTATATACTTGTACAACTTTGACCATTTAGCATAAATGGTCCTTTGAGTCTTTATCCTTATATTTTGACCATATCACATATATAACACTTTGATACTAGGCAACATAATCCCCTTAAGTTATGCATCATAGCCTCCAAAAGTATATAACACATTCGTTGACCATCACTTTGACTATCGGGTCTGACCACTACACAATATTCGTTGACTAACCAATCACATAAGGCCCTTATCCTAATACATCTAGGGTGGGGTCCAAGTATTTAGGAAATGGGTCTAACAATTCTATCCCCCTTATTTAGATTTCGTCCTCGAAATCTCTCGCCTATAACTATCCAAAACTAAAACACAACATATACATGTCCTCATGCTTTCGAATCTTTAGTCATTAGATTGCCATGATCTAGGTGATCTTGCAATTCTAAGCTTACTACACATAATCATAACTCATAACATACTATAAACAACACTTCTCATCACAAGCTTATCTAAAATTTCCTACAATCGACCACTAGTCATATGGAGAATTTACTATTTGACTTTATAAAAGTCAAACTTCAAAACTGTACCACGTCATATGCCCATGCACTAACATGACCCTAAGTCATATACCGGTCAATACCGCATTCTACTTAATGCTAAACGCATCTCTACTTTACAACTAGCAATTTATTTCAAATTTATATAAAGTACCACATAAACGGCACTTTCAAAATCTTTCTCAACTTAAAACAAAACTCATTCTAGGCGTCTATCTTAAGGTTCACACATGACCTTAATGCCACTATAAATTTTATTCATATCTATCTCTTGTATTATAACGTCTAACTCGTTTTAGTTTTTCACTTTGGCACTTCTCTACTCGTATTCATGCCATATCGATTACACATAAGCCCACTCATTTATAACTCTTTACTCACATAAAAGGCGTCCCAATCTATGTAAGTAAGGAATTATAAACTTATGGTTCGGAGATTTATAATTTCTTTATTTAAATGAAGAGGCTTCCCACTCCATTTAAATAAGGAGATTATAAATCATCTTACTCACGTACTTCCGACACAACAATCATACTTACTTTACTTTCCATCTTTTCTAGCCCTGGATCCAATCTCTCTAACTTTCCATCCATGTCCTAAAGACAAGCTGGCTATCCCAAAGGATACCGTAATATCCATGCCCTCGCGGCAAGCTGGGTCACCCCGAAGGATGCCAAATATCCATGCCCTCGCGGCAAACTAGGCCACCTCGAAGGATGCCAAAACTATCATCCATGCCTAAAAAGGTATGCTAGGCCATCCCGAAGGATGCCATCGTATCCATGCCCTCGCGGCAAGCTGGCCCATCCAGAAGGATGCCAAATTATCATCCATGCCATAAGGCAAGTTGTACAACCATGCCATAAAAGGCAAGCTAAGCTATCCCGAAGGATACTTCCATACATGCCAAGGATATAGGCAAACCATGCCAGTGAAGGCAAGCTAACAACCATGCCAAAAAGGCAAGCTAGGCCATCCCAAAGAATGCCAAAACTAGAGCATTGGATCCAAGCTATGCTTACTTTAACATCTTTACTCGTTTTATCTATCACGTACTTTTATCATTAAGTACACACTATCATTTCAACATTTCTCATTTCCTTAAGCAATTTCAACCTTCGCTACCATGTTTACTTTCATCTCGACAAGTTTCTATATAACACTTGCCAATTTTATTATACTTGCATTCCACAATTCAATCTATCATTTATCCGTCAACCCTAAGTTGACTCACACTTACACTATATACCATTTTATCACATTGGCCTATTCAACTCTTTCATACACGTAAATTGTGCATCTTATCATCATACATATTTCAATATTTTAACATGATTCGATTCATGTCTTACAATTCTTTCTAGCACACTTCATATCACTTATGACTTTTAGCGCAATCTATATCGCAATCATCACCTTTACTCATCACGCTTAACTAATTACTTACTAACACATTTTACTTATCATGTTTATTTATAACATGATCTCATTACATCTTAACCATACACTTTAACTTTTCTCATTTTAATTAAGCATGTAAAATCATGCTTCACTAATCATTTCTTACTTTTCTCAAACCTTTTAAACATCAATGCTTTATCAAACACTTATCATACTTTTTTAACTTTTCCGACCCCGACTAGGTCATCACATGCATATGGAAACTTACGTCATTTGGACATAGTCCATGCTTCACACGACTTCTAAAATCAAACATATCCATTCAACAAGCATTCAGAGCATAGATCATATCTATTCACTTTCATTATCGTTACTACAACACATGTTCACATAATTACATAATATCCACCGACACTATCAGAGGTGTACGGTGATCTCAACACTTAAACACATTGAGCCTACCATGGACTTAGATCACATAAATCTTAGACATACAATAACTACTACCATAGACTTAGCGTCACATAAACAATAACATTCAACACTTATCCACAAAGTGTTTAAACATTATAATTATAATCAAATCATATAGTCTATGGCTCATATCACATCGCACAGTCAATCTATGTCTAAGCCTCAACATTCTAACTAGCCGAAAGCACTAGTCTACCTTATAACTAAGGCATCATACAACTTTTAATTCATTTATTAGCTCATCTCTAATACCGCTTAGCATTCATACTCGCATTCAATTACTATAACTCCATCATACATTCACATAATCACAATACAATCACTGGCACCAACCGAGGTGCACGGCCAACTAATCAACGGCGTACCTTTTGCATGATGGGTCAGCGAGATTTAAGTATTTCAAGTCCCAACGGACTTACATCTCATACACATCAACAATATAACACATATTAACTACTTAAAATCATTAATCTCATCTAGCATAAAACATATCCAGCTCATACCTGACAATTAATTCTCGCATCACTAACACTTACGCTTAACACTTCTACAAGTGGTTTAAGACTAGGCAACCTATAGTGGAAACCTAATTCACTTAAACCGAAGCTCTGATACCAAGTTGTTACGCCCCGTGCCCGCTTTGACCATTAATCTAAAACTTTTACGCGGAAGCGACTTGACTATAATGGACCTCCTGTTACTCTTGACTATAATGAACATACCTTGGCCACATCAAGCCTTATCATTACATCTCAACCTTTCCTACACACTTACACTAGACCAACTAAACTCTTAATCTTCTTTTGCTAGTTATACCAAACTAGCCTTACCTCTACTTCTTCCTCACATAATCATTAAAACAATATCAGTCATCTCATCATAACAATCATATAACATATAATGTAAGAAATCATTATAACATCAAATCATAACCGGTTTACTTACCTTGAATCCAAGCTAAGCTAACAATCATTATTTCACTACCATCATCTTCATCCTCACTAGTAATCATCATCATCACCATCCTTCCCCATCATCAACAAAACCTAATAATACATATAACTCAATATCATAAACAAGGGTTTATATAACCCATAACAACTTACCCATCATCCTTCTATATCATCATATGATCATACTTTGATCATCTGATGAAAACCCACTTAACCCATTAACCTTAACCACTTAATCATGTATGATAGAGCTACTTACTTGTAGTGATCTTTGCTAGGAAGGACCCTTAGCATAATTTCTTCATCATCTTCTTTCTACCTTTACAAGCTACTCTTCTCCCTCCCTTTTCTTATCCAGAACCGTACAAATACAAACATACTCTAGGAAGGTGTGGAATATGCTAGAATTATGTGGAGGGATGCTTATATACTTGTACAACTTTGACCATTTGGCATAAATGATCCCTTGAGTCTCTATCCTTATATTTTGACAACATCACATATATAACACTTTGATACTAGGCAACATTAGCCCCTTAAGTTATGCATCATAACCTCCAAAACTATATAATACATTCGTTGACCATCATTTGACTATCGAGTCTGACCACTACACAATATTCGTTGACTAACCTATCACGTAAGGCCCTTATCCTAATACATCTAGGGTGGGGTCCAAGTACTCGGGAAACGGGTCTAACGTTGCCCCCCGTTACCTTACTTGTAGCTCTACCCCTGTCAATAAGTGCCTCATGAATACATGAACACTTCGCATGCCTCTCATAAACACACTTGCACTTCACATGGCTATTTTCACCTCATAAGTGGTGTTATTAATACTCCCTGATGAATTTTTGTTTTTAATCTTTCAATATATATGATAATTAAGAACACGTTCTATTAATGATGATTATTATAACAACTCAAATCGGAATAATTGCTTATTTTTAATGTTTGTTTTTTTATTGAGTTTAATGTGGGCTCAAACTCTTCTCCTCAATAAGAGACTAATTAAGAGCTTTATATAGAACTATCTAATTTGGTAAACACCCCCTAACGTTGATACGAAATGACTCTGATGATTAAGGGGAATCTCGACCATTAGATAATTCATAAGTCTTCATGTTTGATTAAGTTTGACCTAGCTAGCTTAATTGTGGCTATTTTCTAAGCTACATATCCTTTTTTATTTATTTTTTATTTTTATTTTATTTTTTTAATGGCGAGTTAGTAGTTAGTGATCCGAGCCCACAGTGACATCCAATTGGGCAGTATGCAAGCCTCGAACCTTTCTCCTTAGGGGATATAGCTATTTTAGCTACAATAATATAACACCCCGTAAAATTTTCCTACGATTAACACGTTACCATAACATAGATTAACCATTTTTACCCGTAACAATTTTTTTTATATATACTTTGTCAATTACCACGTTATTCACTCTTACCTTGAAACGACATTTACACCTAAACATTAATAACCTAGATACCATACATAACTTAAAACATTGATACTTAATAAGTATACGTTTCAATAATTAATAAATACAGTTTAAATAAATCCCGAGCCTACTAAAATTCCCATGTGTACTCGCTAATAATATTGGACCTCTAAGAACCATGAACGACAATTATTATCGACTTTCAAATATAATTAATATACTAGAATATTGATCAAGTTAAGGCACCTTACAAGTTTCATCTCAACTTGACACAAATAGCATTTTATTTCAATACCACTTCGTATAAATTCTAATAAACCACTAACTTTCTGTAATGAATTTAAATCCCAATTTTAAGGCCCTTCTGGTCCGAACCAGGAAAAGTGTAAAACACGAAAGTTGTCCGAAATAATGTTTTACGTCTAGACACGCGAGATTTTTGAACCAGAAATGAAATTCGTAGCTGATATCTATAAAATACGAACCTGACCCAAGTAAACCTCCCTCAACTCACACCTTCACCCTCCCTCCCTTGTTACTACTCCAAGTATGACCTAATGAAACACCATGTGCAATTCTTACACTACCTTCCTGCTCCATTTTAGTACTTATCACATTCTAGTTCAAGTATATAAAGGCTCCATGCATATCAACATTTTCTAACTCACTACAACTCACATAAAATCATAGTTTCTGTCGAAGCCAGGTTGTAACTAAGAACTAATCTTGATTCATTATGGAGCCTTTAACCGAACCTTACACAATCACCTCGCCATCTCCTCCACAGCCGCATCATCAATATCATCATCTCTTTACCTCCTCATCCCCTCCTTGGTATGTCTAAACTAAAATCTATCTTGTTAACTTATTGATCAAACTATATATTAATCGATTTATTAATCTTTCGTGGATGTAAAACTGGATTAAACATGTTTTTAACAATGATTCGTGTGATTAAAAGTGTTATTGATTTCGTGTGGTTATGGTGGTCATGGATTTAGAAATACCACCACGACTGAAGGGTCCGTTTGGATTGGTTTTGGCTCATACCACCACGACTCAAGGGTCCGTTTGGATTGGTTTCGGCTTACACCACCACGACCTAAAGGTCCGTTTGGTTTGGTTATGCTAACAGCCCACCCCAAGAGGGTGTGGGTTTGATTTTGGCTTGTTTGCTTAGGCTTACACCGCGACCCAACTAGGGTGCGCTTGGTTTGTTTATTACCTGCTGTTGCAGCACAGTTCACCCCAAAGGGTGTTAGTTTGTTTTACGTGTATAGGTTAGATCGTGCTGCGGGATGATTGTTTCACTCACGTATTGTTTATATGTCATATTATAAATATTATACTTGGAATAGAGGCTTAAATATGAGGTTTTGAGGTGCTTGGAACAAGTAATATTTGTACAGATTTTTGTGATACGCAAACTGAGGTTCGAGACTTTGTAAAAACTAAATTTTGATTGAATAATATGAAAGAGCTTATTTTTATGTTCGTTTCGGTAATTGGAACGTCCCGTAACTCCTAATAACGAAGTTTTTATGACCATCCGAAATCTGGAAAATACTATATTAAAATTCAGCATTATATTATTAAATTTGAATACTACGCAGAACGGAAATGGGTTGTTTTGGGCACCTTCTGACCCGTTTCGGCCTTCGGCCGAAACACGAAAGTTGTCTGGAACGACATTTTACATAAAATCTCTTTAGAGTCGAAACTGTGAAAATGGGTTATAACGGGTAAAAACTGAGTCAAACTGCTGTCATTGTAATAAAAAGTCAACTGTTAAATGAATCTGGTAAGGGTAATTTGGTCATTTTCTGTTGAGTTTCAGGTCTCGGCCATAACTAAAAAGTTGTCCGAAACGTTGTTTTCCATAAGATCTCTTTTATATCCGAGACGTGAAAATGTGTTTTAGTGGGTTGTTTTGGCCGGGTCAGATTTAAGTAAAGTATATATATATGTAGGAAAGTCAACATAAAGGCCAAACTAGTACTTTAATCGACGTTAACACGTCGTATGGACTAAGACTATCAGGTTAACTATACATGTGACATAACGGGCTAAAACGAATCATATTAAGCTTGCATTTCCATA
Source organism: Artemisia argyi (assembly GCA_030686995.1). Lineage (NCBI taxonomy): Eukaryota > Viridiplantae > Streptophyta > Magnoliopsida > Asterales > Asteraceae > Artemisia > Artemisia argyi. The sequence goes on from CM060695.1 coordinate 34,107,960, forward strand.
CTTAATATATATTATCTCAATAACTTTTATCATAACAAAAACCGATAACAAAACAAGAAGGATAACTACATTAAACCTTTTCTACTTGCTCTACATATTAAAACATATGTTTTATTATAAAACATAAATTATTTGGGGAACACCGGGTGAATGCCTAAAACTTAACCATCCACTCATTATAACGCTTATCAGCTATTTGATTCTTACGTGTTTATTTCCTTTCACACGTGTGTTATATGTTTTATACTATGATATGTGTATTCGAGTCTTAGCCTCAAAACCACACGAATGATGATACTAAACTTTTACAAACATTAATACAAATATTCCACGAAAACTAAAACATATTATCTTTTGAAAACTCATACGCTTTGTGTACTCTTCGCGTACCGTATTTGTGACAAGCTCATATTCATTAGGTCGTGCCGAATTCAATATCATTATGCTCCAATTCTTGACATCACTTATGTTACTCTTTTCGTCCATACTCTTTGGCACCGTTGTGTTACTACGTTACTACCTTCCAAGGTGAGTCATAGCCCCTACTCTTACTTGTTTTACAATGATTTATAAACGTTTTTGGGGGAGATACATGCTTAACTACTGCTTTTACTTTTACAAGTATTCATTAATTAAATACATGACTGTATTTCATATAAACTTTACTGGTTTACACATTTTTATATCTCATAAGGAAATACCTGCTATAGACATGATTACAAGCGATTTTTCCAACGATATGCTATATTTGATCTCTATTGCCTAAGTACCTATTACCAAAAGTCCCTCGATCATGCGCCTTAATCACTTGTAGGGTGAACGTAAATAATTGTGAATAGATCTATTAGGGATTGACAATCCCCATTTGGTCGCTAGAGGAAAGCCACCAAATGCACTTTATTTGACTTCATAGGTTACTGGTAAATACCTATCTTGAGGGCCACTATTTTACATCATTATTATGGATAATTTTGATGCCTGTTAATCGTTGAGTGTCATGAGCTTAGGGCAAGAGAACGGTAATAATATAGCACTACAATGACTGATGTTAAGGGCGTACGATGTTGTAGCCCTCTGTTTTATTAAACTACGAGATTGTGCTCACTATATAGCAGGAAAAACTATTAATAATTGGCAAACGAACTACTATTTTGGTGTTGACCCGATTAGGTCAAACAAACTACTATTTTGGTGTTGGCCCGGTGAAGGGCAAACCAACGGATTGATTTGTATTGAATTGATAAGGAAATCACTCATTTTCTAATTAACGATTTAAACTATAAACTCTATGAACTCACCAACCTTTGTGTTGACACTTTTAGCATGTGTTTATCTCAGGTAACTAAACAAGAAGGAACTTGAAGGCACGGAGTGGGCTTGTAACCCGGCATGGGCTTAAATAAACATTTTGACATATTTCAAATAAACTTGTTGTTTAAATTATGAAACATCTTGATGTCTCGAATATTTGGTATTTTGAATGAATTAAACTTTAAAGCGTCACTTTTGTGTCATTTTCTATGATTGTGATAAAGATCCTCGAAGTAACACCCAAAAAGTCTTCCGCTGACGTGATGATTTTGGGGGTGTTACAAATAATACTAGTAGTAGCCAAGATATCCCCTTAGTATATATAAAGAAGATATGATATGATGTATGGCAACATATACTTTTACTATTTTACATGATATGAATGTTTTAAATGCAAATCCTTAAGGAGTATAAAATTATTTTCTTTAGTCATTGGCTTCACCGTTGATCCAAAAAGATCCTTATTTATTCATTTTCGTTTCATTAGCCTTTTTCTTTTCAACTTATCAATTATATCACCCAAAACCCTAGCCATCATAATACAATGAAGGTAGGTTGAGTTGTCATCAATCACCATATTTTTCTTCTTCATATAATATGGTTTTCGCTGCTAGAGGTTATTGTCGTCGACTACAAAAATTGACAACCAAATTGCCGCTCAATTCGAAAAATGCAAAGCTAGCCATGATGTTAAAAAAAATAATAAAAAAAAATCACAAAAATAGGATGAGGCCATAAGCAATGTACAACTTTTGTCGTTGAATCTGACTCTACATTCGTTCAAACATAAACAAAGAAGAAAATATATATATTAAAAAAAAAATTGAAGAAGATGAAGAAGCCATTTTCAACATTCATTCCAATTTATCCGTTTAAAAATTTCTCGCTCGTTTTAGATGATTAGCTAAGCTGGACCTAAACCAATTTGTGAGCTATAGTCCACTAATTTAAGGGTTAGGGTGTTTTATCCTCTAAACTATGTTTCATTATAAAAAAAAATGTGATGTATAACAACTACGACACAATTAATAAAATTACTCTTTCACTATTTTAGTATTCATACATTAAATTCAAATGATCATATTTTGCTTGTTAACTTAAGGGTAAAGTCCATAAATTAGCAACATACTTTCCCAAATTTACAGAGTTAGGTAACAAACTATTTTTATTACCAATTTAGTATGTAGAACTTGATAATTTTCGACAATTTAGTCATTTTCCTCACAGGCAACCGGATTGTTAATTAAAATGACCGGCATGTTTTTTTTTTTTTTTTTTCTTTACTGAGGTGGATATACCACGTGGATTATATTTAGGTATAAATACAATGCGATAGTGTGCTTATACAGATTATAACGTTCATATTCACACAATTATTTCTCACACGAAACCCTAATTATGGTTGCAGTTTATTTAATGATCTAAAAGTTGAAGATGGTAAAAGGTAACATTGTAAATGTTATTTACATATGTCAAATGATGTTTCCCCTATGTTAATTTCAGTTAAACCATTATTTTTCAGAAACCCTAATTTTTACGAACCCTAACTTTTTTCGTGTTTTACAATTGTAGATAGAGTTTTCACTGTCAATTTACACCACGATGGGGCGTTTGTTCCTAGCCCTTTAAGATACTTGGAAGGTAATGAAAAACAAATCACTGATATTGACTTTGAAGGTATGAGCTTTACTGATTTTCATGAGGTTATCAAGCATTATGTTCATGGGATTGTGTATAGGTTATATTATTGTCCCCTTAGAACACCTTTGAATGTTGGTATTAAAGAAATTAAGACAGATAATGATGTTCAAGAGTTTGTTAGGGTTGGGTATGACAACAAATGGTATATTGACCTGTATGTGGAACACTTTGACTATGAAATAATGGATTTTATAAATGAGGAAGCAAATGGGATCTTAAGTAGTGGCTCTAGTGATGAATACTACAGTAGTGATGAGTGTGAGAATTTCCCTGATGTTGATTTTCATAATGAAGGGGAAGACAATGTAGTTATAAAGAATCTAACCACTAAAGACCCATTTCTAAACAAAATGTGCCCCAACAGTGACATGTATGTTGACTATCATGATCACTTAGTCCCTCAAGCAGAATGTGAGGCTTTAGATGACCCTGAAGCTAATAAAATTGACCCTATTTTTCAAGCTAAAAAAGGTGTTTCTTATCCCAAACATGACCCTAAAACTCCTTGGAACAAAATGACACCTGTCTTAGGTGTGAGGTATGAGCATCCTGACTAATTGAAGCTAGCCTTAGCCAACTATAGAGTAGCAAATGGCTACCAATTGTGGTTTGAAAGAAATGATTGGAAGACTCTACTAGTGTTTTGTGGTAGGAATGTTGAGGATGGTAGGTCTACTAGGAGGTACACTAACAAAAAAAGGAAGATCCAAAAGTCTTTGTTTAATGATGGTGAGGCTAGTACTAGCAAGTCTAAGTCTCCTAAGAAAACAAACAAGTCTGCTAAGTCTAGTAAGTCTGCTAAGTCTCCTAAGACAACAAAAAAGTACAAAAAATTGTCAAAGAAAAATGTTAGTTCTAAGTCTCCTAAGACATTCAGGGTTAGAAAAAGGGGGGAGGGATGTAGCACTGATATTGAAGGAACAAGTTCACCAGTGGTTAACCCAAATACCAACCCACCAAAACCACCTGAAACACCTAGGGCTACAAGGAAGAGGTTAAGAGATGATAAGAATCCTGTTTGTGGTTTTAGACTATGGGATTCATGGATGAGCACTGAGCACTCATTCCAGACCAATACATTGAAACCAGACCATAAATGATCTAGAAACTATAATCTTGGTTCCCTGGTAGCTTACAAATGGATTGCATACCACATGTCTAAAGAGATCCTTAATGATCCATTCATTCCTTATATTAAGATGAAAAGTTTAATAAGGAACAAGTTTCTCATTGATGTTTCTTTAGGACAGTGCAAAAGGGCCAAGCAAAGGGCATTGTTTAACCATGAGGGAGGGTTAATTGAGCATTATGGTAGGTTGTGGGACTATAGGAGGGCACTATTAGATTCAAACCCTGGTTCCACTTGTGAACTAGATGTAGAGGAAACCAGTTCTGGAAATGTCTATTTCAAAAGGTTCTATATCTGTTTCAAGGGTGTTAAAGAAGGGTGGTTGCAAGGTTGTAGGAGAATCATTGATTTAGATGGATGTTTTTTGAAATGTATATGCAGAGGTGAGTTGCTCACAGCAATGGGGAGAGATGCCAACAATCAGATGTACCCCATTGCTTGGGCTGTTGTCAGGGTTGAAAATTATCTGAATTGGACTTGGTTCCTTTCACTTCTTCATGATGATCTCAACCTGCAACAAGGCACAGGATTAACACTGATTTCAAATTCACATAAGGTAAGTATGTTTACCAATTTTAATTATTCATATACTTTAACTGTTTTATAACATGTTTTATTGTATACAGGGTCTTTTAGATGCTATTGGTGATTGGTTGCCTCATGCAAAGCATAGAAAATGCACAAGGCATGTCTATGCCAACTTCAAAAGGAAGTATACTGGCTTGGCACTACAAAGCCTTTTTTGGAGGTCAGCATCAAGTACTATGGAGCAACAATTTTATGCAAGGATGGATGAATTGAAGTTGGAGAACAATAAGGCTTATGGTAATACAAGGAATACTTACTTGATTACATTTTTCTGATTGTAGACCATGGATGAAGAAGACATTAGGCAAGCAATGAAACATGAATACCTGCAAGGGCTATTGGATGAACAAGAGGAACAAATGCAAAACTATCAAAGAGAGGAATCTGAAAGACTTGATGAAGAAGCTTTACAGCAGGCAATGGAAGAAGAAAAGATGTATGCAAGAATGGATGAGAAAAGAGAAAGAAAAGAACAAGAATGAGAAGCAATGATGGATCCCTTGTTTGATTGCAATTTCCTAGAGAGATTTCCAGAGGATGATCCTGATAATATAGAATACAGGGCCATGAAAGATTCCATTAAGTTTGTTCATCCAACCCAAGAATCACAAGTTCAACCAAAGTCTGCTATTCAAGAATCAGATCCAAATACTGCTAGTGTTGTTGAAGCCTCACAAGTTGATGGTCTCCAAACTGAAGGTTCTAGCGCTATTCAAGAATCAAATCTCCAAACTGAAGGTTCTAGTGCAGGCAAAAAAAAGGCAACAAAAAAAAATAATAATAAAGTAAAATAAAAAAAAAGTTGCTGTTAGTCAAGAAAACAAGATCTATTATAAACAGAGAGGAAGATCAGAGAGGATCAAGATGATGCAAGGAAAGAACTTCAAGTTTGATGCACAAGGTACAGGTTCAACAACTGACAAAACATTTGATGTTAGTCCAGATGCAACTCCTTGAAGTCTTAGATTTAGTAGTAACTTTGATCCTTTCATGGATGTAAAACAATACTTTATCTTTTGGTAGCTTATTTGCAGTCATGTATGGTTATGATACAATACCTTATCTTTTGTGTGGGTAACATGATTGTGTTAAACAGTAGGTGTGTTCCCCACTTCTACTGATTTTATTTCTATTTTAATGAATGGTGTCCCTTTGACTGTATCAAAGAGACTAGTTTAATTCAATATTTTGTCTTGTTCTTTGTTCTTTTGTCATTTGGCATGTGTCCCTATGCAGTAACATGTGAAGTATGCAGTGTGGTAGATATGCTGTAAATGCTTTGGCATCTGTCAAATGCATGTGAATAAAGAAGTTCACTTCAATTTTGACCCTTTTTGAATAAAGTTTTCACTTTGGTACAACCACAAGACAACCATGAACTAAATACTTTGCCATTTGATACAACCAAAATCATACACAACACAGTTATGCAATATAAATGCTGTGCCACTTGATAAAACCAAAACAAACCATTCCATTGAGTATGTCAACTGATACAACCAAAATACAACCAAAGTACATCATACATAACCTACCACATCTATTTCAGTCACTAAACCATCTATTTTTATTGCCATAAACTTCTATTATTTCACTGCCAATACCAAACACATACAAATTGCAAATGCAAAGAAAGTTGACTTCTAAAAAGTCAAAGACGTCAAACTTTTCTGCAATTCATTGTTCTTTTCACCCAGCTCAGCTTGAAGTTTTCCAATCCTCCATTCATGGTTGCCCTCTTGTCCTAGTTGTCTTCTTTGTTGTGGATTCAAAAGAGTGTACATCTCGTACAAATGCATCCTATACCAATCACTATCCATCTCTGGATCATACCAATCCCAAAACTCACACTTCTTCTGCACGGGTTTGTAACGATTTGGACAAACAAGAAACCTTCGAGATGGATTAGTGTTTGTCCAAGATGTTAAAACCATTATGGGTAACTCACAATCACATGTTCGATCATGAAGGTAGATGGACATGATTTGGTTTCAATTTTACTGTGTAATTAGGGTTTGAATTTGGGGGGTAAATGTTATGTCATGTTAATGAATTAGGGTAAAATAAATAAGGTTGGGTCGGGTTTTAGGGTTAAATAAGATATATGGGTCGGGTGGATTGTCTAGGTGGCTTTTTAAAAAAATACATAATACACGTGGAAATTAAAATTGGGTATTTGGATTAATGGCCGGTAATAATCACTATAATGTCAAAAATTAGCCAGTTTTGCATACTAAATTGGTAATAAAAATAGTTTGTTACCTAACTCTGTAAATTTGGGAAAGTATGTTGCTAATTTATGGACTTTACCCTTAACTTAATGAAATATCTAGTGCCCTTAATATTTTAGGTATGCTACTTGTTTTATTTAGGGCTTGGCGTTTATAGCTTTCCTATATAGAATCTTGTATGCTTTTAAATTTCAGCAATTCCATTAGTACATTAATTTTTTTTAATCATATTACAGTATGTACATGAATCCTTTCCATCACGTCAAAAACAAATCAATGGGTCCACTGTTTTTTATTCTTTTTTTTTAGCACTTTGGAACAGTGAAACTATACCTTAAAAAAGGAGACGAAAAAAACGAAAAAATACTAATTGTAATATACAATTTTTTTTTCTTTAGCAAAATGCCAACACCATCAAACATGTCACATGTATTTTATTTTTTAATCCGATGCCTTTTTTCGTCTTTTATAGTTTTTACATTTTTTTATCGTACAAAATACTAGTTGTCGCATAACTTTTTTTCATCTTTTACATTTTTTCGTCTTTAACATTTGAACAAAATACTAAATTCATTGAATATTAAAAAGATGCAAGGATATCTAAATTCATTAAATATTAAAAAACACATTTATTACATCAAACAAAATACATAAACGACACAAATATAATTAAACACATACATATCACATGTTAAATCATTCCAATACTACCTCATCAACATTACAGTTTGATCGATTTGAGCGAAGCAGTTGATCGTAATAGTTTATCCGCTCTATGTACGGAGTAATCCATGCGACTGCACATTCAAATCTGTAACGAAACCATTGAGTTGCAATAGTAGGCATCGAGTAGTCTCCTTGCAATATCACATTGACATAATGATTATTATTAACATATCCAAGTGTAATGAATTTATGATCGTACCATGGTGGCGGACTCGAACGAAGAGGCACATGTGCCATACTACCTAGAGTGGTAAGAGTGTGTAAAATGACATTGTATCGTGAAGCAATCAAGAAACCTATTTATGGCATATTCATCCAGTTTTCAATTGGCGCGGATCCGTCTTCAAAGAAATCCAAGCGCTTTTGAACATCGTAACATTCTTTAGTGCCAAACATAACAACATATTGGTTATAGTAGATGCGTAACTCTTCCATTTAATGATATCGAACTATGGGCCATGGATTTTCATGAAGATTGAGTCCGACAGCTACCGCTCTAAATCCACAATTTCCATCGGCTCTTACATCTTGAACCTTGTAGATGTAAGGATGAAACATTTTTGGAAATTGGTTGATATATGCATGCCTTACTGGTTTTTGCGTATGTGAAGGTAGCTCCGTGGGGGTTCTTTTGAAGGATGAAAAATTTGGAACAGATGAAAAATTTGGAACGGATGAAAAATTGTATCCCGCTGGTTCTTGCGTTTGTGAAGGTGGCTCAGCAGGGGCTCTTTTGAAGGAGCTACGACCACAAGTAGCTTTCCGAGTGGTAGGCTCACGAAGTGAAGTTTCTAATTGTGTTGTCATCTCTTTCATCTTTCTCACTAAACATTTCTTACCAGCTCGTGATTGCTTTCTGAACATTTTATTAAAATTCTCAACCTCGACTCTAACTTGACAGCCTAAATCATCATCTCCTACAGATGCGCATGGTGATAAATTAAGCTTCCTCCAAAATCTATCGATCGCTTCAAGTGGTATAGGATAACCTCTATTCATATAAACTAATAGTTCATGTGAACATGGTAGCCCATAACTTGTACATAATTGACATTCACAAATTTCATAACCTTTAGCATCTACACAACACTTATACTCTTGGAAGAGTATCTCAAATGCGTGAAGTGAAATGCGCTTATTTAAATTTGTGAAGAGCGATATGTTGTATCGATGTCGAATGACAATTTTGCTATGCTCAAGACCTGAATGAATAGCTGTCTCTTATGAGTTGACAACTTCATGAATATATGACACTGCTGTCAGCACATCTGATTGTGCTGAATCCAAGTACAACTTTAACTTGGCATGTTGACTTTCCACTCTATTAGTTGTTTGATTGCCAAAATGAAGAAATTTATCAGTCCAAGCGGCTACAAACATTTCCTTATATTTTGCTAACCAAGTATTATTTAAATAATCCATAACGCCTGAAAAATGTAATGAAAATTGCTTTAATATCATGATAATAAAAAAGCTATAATAAATTTTACTCGGTTATATAACATATAAATAATACCTGGAAAGTCGAATACAATTCCTATAAGTTGTTCCAGGTTGAGCTAATATGCTTCCTCACTATGAGATTTAATAAGTGTACCCCAAGCTATACTGAAACGATACCATCTACAAAGGAACCCTTTTGCATTTGGAAATGTGGTGTTGTATGCTTTCATAAGTGCCAACTCTCTGTCTGTAACAATAACACGTGGAAACATGTATCCGTTGTTAGGTCACCATTTATGTAAACACAAGTATGATAATGAAAGAAAATAGATGAGAAGGAGAGATGGTTGATTATAAGAAATGAGAGAAGATAATTTGCAAGAGTTTCCTTAATGTATTCAAATAACCAACAATAATAAAGTGTACATGAGCTTGGTATTTATAAGGGAGGAGTAGGGCAACACTCCCTTCCTCCCTCCTTCCTTTTGGACGTGGGCTTTCAAGCCCATTGGACTTACATACTTAAGCCTTGTAACATAAACATAGTAAAATAAATAACTAAGCAACCTATTACAAAAGGTAATGACTGAGACTTGACTAAAATACAAAAGTATGATCCCAACAATCTCCCCCTAAGGGTCGGTCATCACGGTTGCTTGACGTCTTCATCTTTGTCGTTGACTTGTTACATGTAAAGCTTTAGACGTCTTCAAAATGGTTGAACGATAATGAATGTACTTTGCTCTAAGTCTTTGTTCTTTGGTGATGATGCAGTGATTGTGTTATGAAGTAGTCTGCCATTCGTCACTCCTGCGTCTGTGGTGGTTGTCTGCCATTCCAACATACTCATACATCTTCGGACTTATACTTTCACGTACATGAAGTTCCTTTTCATATTCTGAGTTCTTTAAGTCTTTATACTTTGTAGATTCTTCTTTATTGACGTAGAATCTTTCTTTGGACTTTGTGGTGCTAAGATCTTTGGGGGAGCTATCATTTGCTTCAAGATGTATGTATGAGCATGTTGGAATCTACCATCATGGAAGTGAGGTACCTGCAAGTAAACAATTAGCAATAAAACAACTGGTACTTACAGATAAGGAATTAGAGCTCATCAAAAGCATATTGTGAAGACTCCTTCTAATCCTTATCCAGGCCGTTCACATATCAGATACTCCCGAAGGAGCTTACGAGACCTACTAAGTAGCTCAATGACTGGTGAGTCGCTGGGGATCACTCCACGACTGTAGACCACTATGGAACCACCGCAAACACTAAGCGTAACCCTTGTGGGGTTACCGAAGTGACCTGCTGTCAGGGCTGTTTGATGTTGACCCTGGCAGGATTTCCGTTCAATCATTGAGAAATACATTAGTAATCCTCTCATAAACGTTCTCGGCAGATAGCTAAGATCTGCGAAGGACTCGATAATTTACAGCTGGTGTCCATTGATGTAGAACACCAGTTGTAGAAATACTAAGTGTTCCTAAGAGATCTTTGATGTATCTCAAGGCTCTAGACTCTATAAGTGCACACTTAGGTTTCCTATGCGGAGACTAGGGAGGGGTCTCCTGCTTCAATATCAACCATCTCTAAGAGATAGGTCAATAGGTTACACTGGTTCCCCGTGAGAATGAAACAAGCTCTTTTAAGAGAACTTGAGTGGTTAAGAAGGTTTAGTGCATTGCGTCACTGGGTCCATGACGACTTTATCTTCAATACCGGTGTTGTCTTTTGCAACAGCCAGTAGCATATGTATTGAACCCGGTGTCTGCCCTAAGGTTGATCATATGGAGGGCTATTTCTTTTCACCCTTTTCTTTTTAATTCTTCAACTCCTTCTTTCCCTTTCATTGTTTTCTCTTTATTTCGTATCATACCTAAGGACTTCTAATTCTAACTATGGGAGATGTCTTTGGGTAGATCCCTCCGGCTCTGGCGGATCATAGGACGGTTATTCCTATCTTAATCACCTTATAACTTCGACAGTAGCCAAGAAACCTTTGATTGAAAATCTCTCAAAGTGTTTGTGATAATCAAATATTTTGGTTAACACTTTGAGAGTTTTGTGTACACTTTTAAAGGGCTCCCCCTTCACATGTGCTCATAAGTATTTAATAAATTTGCACATGCGGGAGGAGCAAGCATTTTGAATTGATCCACTTTTCGTGAACAAGACCGATTCGAGACACGCTTACATCACTAGTTAAACTAGCTTGAAGTTATTACCCGGCCTGGTCAAGTCCACAGAAAGTTTCTCGAGACGGTACATTTCTACTAAGACAAATCCTTTTCGAGACACGCTTACGTGGTTAGTTAAAGAGTTCCATTGTCAGCTTTTAGGTGACAACTAGCTCTAGTAACTAACTTGATGTTATTACCCGTCGAGGATAAGTCTTTTCGATATTACTAACTTTTATTGTCTCGTCAATTCCTGGGTCAATTCTGAGTCTAGCTCGCACATGTTACAACTTTTAGCTTTGACTACTTATATTTTAATCACTTTTTCATTTTCTCCCCCTAAAAAATAGCATATAATATGATGTTTTTGACAAACTTTTTAGATTAAAATATGCCCTTTTGAGTCTTATGGGGAGATTCACCAAGAACCTTTTGATTTTGAACAAAGTATTTTGTTTTGACAAGTACTCCCCCTCAACAAGTGATTAGGTCTTATTGAGGTGAAATACTTGTCCTTTTGAGTAGAATTATGAAAATTCATAAACATTTGATTAATTCTACTCAAAAGTAAGAAGCCTTCGCTCCTTATATTAGGATTGAGGCACTGATGCGTACCTCAGGGTCCTTTCTTTACAAGATCGGGTTGTGCACTGTAATGCGTACACAAACCATTATGAAGTATAATATTGACAAATCAAATCAAATTCTTACAACTTTCTACCATTCAGGTCTCTGAAATGTCAACACCGGAAATCCAGGTCTGCCTCTAACATAGCTTTCCAATCTCCGAAACTGATCCCTGCGCTTCAACCGGTTCTCAATCCTTAAAATGAATCTGCGAGCGTCCCTGTCCTCATTGGTATTCCAGCTTTTAGATTTACCCAGTGCTATGTCATCCAATATGCTTTTGATTCCATCTCTGACGAACTTCAAGGTTTCATCACAGAACTTATGTATTTCTCCATAGGCCATGAAGCAGTTACGACCGTTTACACTACGGTATGTGAACCCAAATGCCGGATGCCTGATCAAGGAGTATTGAGATAGATGTTGAAGGTTGGGGATGTCGAACATATTAGGTTTGGTGAGATTCAGCTTCTTCTGATAACATTCCACTCCCAGTTGAAGATCTTTTACTCTTTCTCGGATGATAATTTGTCTGATGAAGATTAGGAGAGCTGTGATAAAGGCAAGCTGCATTGGTTTAGGCAAGTTGCAAAGCTTTCCTTGAACTTTGAGCAGGTACATATCTTCTATGTCGTTGAGGAGTAGTCGTGGAAAGTCTGACTCGGAAATCTCGTACTCTTTTTCATCAAGTCTTTTGAGTATGAGTTTACTGAGGAAGGGGTACCCAAAGTGAGTGACCGTCGAAATGAACTGAATTGAGACAATCTTCAACTCACTTGTCACATTACCCATCGTCTGATTGAGTCTGCTGCTTTGATAATACTGTGCCCGGTTTTCTGGCCTATGATGAATACCGTAGAGTGCGTTCCGGTCATAGTCAACAACTTTATCGATGAACAAGGTCGAGGCTTCTTCTTTGATGGCATTGTTGAGGTATCTAGCTGCAAGGAGAAAGGAAAGTGATGTAACGTACTTCTTCTCAATCTTGCTGCCGAGTTGCAGAAATTCCAAGTCGTTGTTGAAGAAGAACTTGTAAGGGATCTTAGGTTCCTTAGGCTTCCCAATCATCGGCAGTGGTTTGTACCAGTCAGTTATGTATGGTGCGGTTTTCCTTGTGACGGAATCGACGTAAGATACAGGATTGATCCAGTCAATATTGCTTGACATAGCTCGAGCAATATTTTCTAGATGGTACTCAAGTTCGATGGAGTTAGCAGACCGATCTTTCAGAAGATTGAACGCATCATTCTTGATTCTTCGTAGCTCTTTCTTGTTCATCTTTTTCATCTGAAACTTATGCTGAATCAACTGAGCGTATTCCACTGTTCGACCATCTTGAGGTTCTTGATTGTCTGCAAGTGGCGGTTGCGAATTAATCATCTTGTCAAACCAGGAGTAATCGGCAGTTTCGTCTTGGTCTAGCCATTTGAGGATGATTTTCGGTTTCTTAGGTTCTGTGCCTTTTGATGAGGTGTCCAGTTTGTGCTGATGATGTTTCGTTTCCTTTGTTTCTTCTTCTTAGATGACGGTTCTGGCACTTCATCGGTATGAGGAATCTCATCTCCGCCTGTATATTCGAAGTGGTCTTATGCTTTGGGAGCAGAACCAGATGCCTTAGGTTGTTGTGAAGATGTTGTAGTAGTTGGAGGGATGACCGGTGCTTTTGGTTGAGATGAGGGTCCTTCGGCTTGCTTTTGTTTCTTTGCCTGAGAGTTAGGATCCTGATCTTCATCATCTCTTGGACGTTTCAGTTTATCGGCCTCAGTGCTGCAAGTCTCTTTAGACATCTTGGCTTTCAAAGCTTCCAGGACTTTAGCTTCTTCAGGTGACAATGTGAACTTGCTAGCCAATTTGTCTAAGGGCTGGGTTTCTAATTCGTCCATAGATAACCCCGGTAGTGGAACAGTTGATTTGTCAACTCGAAGAGTAAACGTGGTAGATTGGATCACTTTCTTGACTGCTTGCTCTGCGAACTTGGTGAGTTCATCTCTCATAGGTGCCAGCAACTCTTTCAACTCAGCAACTAAGTGTTGTTCCATATACTGATGTGCTTGAGCTGCTAAAGTGGCTTCCAAGTTCTCTTGCACATCCTTGGCTAAGAAGGTATCAACCTTATCTTGCAGCTCTTGGACACTCGTATTAAGCTTCGTTAGTTCAGCAACTTGGCTTGCTAGTGATGTAACCTGATCTTCCAATTTGTTTTTCTTCTTGTCGTGAACTCTTCTAAATGCTTTCTTTATCAACTTGGATGCAGCAGAGGCTTTGGTGCTTGCAGGTTTCTTGATTGATTCGTCACGGGTAGATTCGGATGCTGGAGGTGATGATTGTGAGGATTCAATGTTGGTGGTTACGTCTTTGTCATCTCCTCTTTGTGGTTCGGGTTGATCAACATTCTTCACCTTGGATGCTTCCTCTTTCAATCTATGTTCTTCAGCCAGTTTGTCAGCTTCGGCCTTAAGCTTTTGTTCTGCGGCTAGCTTGGTTTCTTCTTCTTTTCTTAACTTGTCTTCTGCCAGCTTAGCTGCCTCTTGAGCTTTTCTGCTTTACTCCATACGGATCGTTTCTTCCAATTTGGCTTGAGCTAGCTCCTCAAGCCTAGCCTCTTCAGCTTCTTGCTTTTTCTTTAATTCTTCTTCTTGAGCCCTTTCCCTGAGCTCCATTTCTTCCATAGACAACAGATGAGGAGCCTCAGTATCCATGTGATCCTCCTTTTCCTCTTCTTCTGCTGCTGAAGTATTAAGCATTTCTACGTCTGTGGGTGATACTGTGGGGGTGTCGTAGACGACCAATTCAGCATTGGTTCCTGTAGTTGGTTCAGGAATACTGCTAGACCCGCTAGCTTCATTAGTTTGAGAGGACACTGGAGGTGGAGGTTGATCAGCTTGGAATGCATCAATCTTGCAGTGGAGGAGACCCAGCTTGAGAGCTCTTTCATTTTCTTCTTCTACTGAAAGGCCTATGTTTCAGTGAGCATACTCTTGTTCAGCAGTCATAGGTTCCTTCAGCTTCTCTTTCCTGATCCTTTCTTCTTCCAATATCGTCTCTACTTCAGTGAACGGTCTTTGATTGAGATCTGCTGGGTATTCAGCATTATCAGCAAATTCATCAATGTTTTTCTCCCAATCTTCGAACGTCAAGTCTTTATCATCAATATCTTCATGGTTAACATTCTCGTTGATATTGGCATAGGCTTCCCTATAAACTGGACTTTCGTCGGATTCCGTTTCAGACTTAGACGGTTTTGGAGAAGTTGGTGGTGTGGGGAACCACCCTGGTTCAGGGATGGATGCAGGTTGCTTGACAGGAATTCTTCGCTTGAGTGTACCCTTCTTCTTTTGTTTAGACTTGGTAGAACTTTCTGAGCTCCCAGTCTTGCTACCTTTCTTTGCTTTCTTTTGCATGCCCGAAGGTAGAACAACTTCGTCCAAGAACCCCACTTTGTCTTCATCGAGAGCTTGAAGGTAGTACTTGTAGTTCTTGCAAACCTTCACTTTGGCATTCAAGAGACAATCGGGAAGTTTCTTTCCTTGTTTACGAGTGCTGGTGTCAAGTCTATTGATAATTCTGAGAGTTTCCTCATTTCTGAAAGTGTGCTTGGCTTCATCATCAAGTCTTTGGGGAATATCGTCATACTCACGCAGGAAGCTTTCAATGAGTAGTTTGGTGAAACGAACAAATGGAATGTTGGTGGTCTTGTGTTGAATGTGCCACACAAGGTCTTCCCAGATAATGCTGGCATAATCAACTTTCTTGACGTTTGCCATGGCCCAGAAGAGTTTGAGGTGTTGGAGCTTGGGGTTTTCATGGCCAGTGTCTCTGCCAGATAAGGACTTGGCAATCAGAATGTACAAGGTTCTCCATGGTTGTGGAAGAAATCTGAGATTGACTCTAGAGTGTCTTGTTACTACTTCTTCTGATTCATCGTAGCCAATATCCCGTAACCACTCTATCAGCTCTTCCTCAGTAGGTACTTGATCATATTCTTCATCTGGGCCAAGTTCGGGTAACCCAAGAACATTCCTAAGTGTATCTATGTCCACAGTAACCTGTCTGTTATGAAGCATGCAAGTGAAGGATGCTTCCCCAAGGTCTAGCTGAAGTGTATACCAAAATTGGTGTATGTAGAAGCAGGCCACTGATGCTGACTTAGTGAACAAGAGCTTGTTGGGGGTGATATAGGAGAGCATCCACTGCAACAATGCATGAGGATTCGTTGCATGTGATTTTATTGAAGTTGATTCGTAAGTTGTTCTTTCCTATCTTCCTGGTGTAATCTTCGGGAAAGGTTTCTTCCCATGAGAGTTTTGGTTCAGGTTCTGGTCCATATGGAATGTCATTGTGTTCTGCCATCTGAATTAATCATAAACAAACACAAACATAGTAATGATTTACTTTGTTAGCTCAGACATTCAATTGCATGATTGTGCATATTTTGAATTGATCAGTGGGTGTTTGTGTGTGAAAAACTTTTGTTATATGACAAACTTGTGTTTTTAGAAGCTAACACATGGTAGAAACTTATAACAATTTAGTTATAACATGAGTTTATCATTACAAGAGATTACACATTGGAAATATTACAACACTTAGAAAATTTCATGACTTTGACAATGTTACGCGTAAGTAGGAAAACCTACGCATAACATGACTTATGCGTAAGAAATGAATTTAGGTGTAAGAGCAAAAAGCTACGCATAACCTTATATGTTACGCGTAAGGTAAATCTTATGCGTCGGCTCAATCTTACGCGTAGGATAAAATCTTAGACGTAAGATATGAGCTTATGCAAAGGATTAACCTTATGCGTAAGATATAACTTATGCGTAGGTTTTGACTTATGCGTAAGTTCAAGACTTATTCGTAAGATCAAGACTTATGCGTAAGATTATCTTTTATGCGTAAACATTGTCTTATCCAAGACAAAGTTTTTCAAGCGTGTCGAATCTTACGCGTAAGAATCAATCTTACGCGTAGGATGAACATCTTATGCGTAGATACGTATTTGACGCAAATCACCTTTTGAAAAATCGTGTCTTTTGATTCCTGAAAGTGTAAAACACAGCCACTGATCAATATTAAGTACAATCACATCCTTATCACACTTAAACCCACAACTTTATGCGTAAATGAGTCAAAATTTAGAGTTACGCGTAGAAACGCATGAACACATAGGGTTCAATCATGTATCTGGGTTGTAATTAACTTAGGGCAAGTGTATCTTACGTGCTTAGGAACATGTGGTCCAAATTATAACAACTTTTATCCACACAATCAAAAGATCAAAACTGCTAGTGTGTTCGAACCCTAAATCCACGATTCATGAACAATTACTTGTTTCTGAAACAATTGAATCACAATAACATGATCCTAAGCATACATGAACACTATCCCCATCACCAATTAACATCATAACACTCAAAATCAAGAATCCCTAAAACCATCGTATGAACCCTAATTCACAAATCAATCAATTGATGTTTCTGGGCATGATTGGAGTTTAGTGACATGTTTATTATCATCCTAAGAACATTTCCCATCACCCAATTTAGCCCTAATCACAACAATTTTCTGGGTTCAAGTTTTACGCAAAACCCTAGATCTATTTAATCGATTAAGACAAATTAAACCGTTGGATTAAGATAAAATTTAAAACCCTTGTTAAGAATGATGATCAAAACATGTTATGACTTACAGATTTGAAGATTGATGACCGGATTAATCGTTTGATTATGGATCGTTGATAATGGTAGTTGTGATATTAAATGTGTGTAAGTGAAATTTGCAGGTGTAGTAAATGGTCAGTCAAAGTGAGTTTTGACCGAGGGTTAAAATAAGTATCATATTTTGACAATTTAGGCCCTTTAACCTTATGTAACATTTACTTCTAATGCCCAAGTTAACTCTCATTTTAACTTATGTTAACCACACCATTTCTATGACAAGAACAACTTGTAGAATTTTACTCCCCCTCGACCTTAGGCCGTAGTCTAAAAAAAAACTTGAAATTTATAATAATTGTCAAGGTGAGTATCCCGAAACACTTTTAGAAGCATCACTTTTGATAAAAACGAAATATTTTTGGTAAAATGCAAGTATAAAAGTAAATATTTTGAGAGAATTTTAAAAAATACTTTCCTCCCCCTCAACACTTGTTTTTAATAATTAAAGACATTTTACAAAAATTAGTGTTGAAAAGAGTGGAATATACTTGCATTTTTTTTTAATTGCAAGAAAAAACCTAAAATCATTTTGTGTTTTTGTTTGGTTTTATATTTTTGTATTTTATTTTTGAAAAAATATATACAAAGATAGTTTTGATGTTTGACGATCAATTGTGTTTTAAAAACTTTTCCAGATCATCTGGAGTCAAACATCGCATACCAATTTGGTGAACTAGACTAGCAAACCTTGATGGTGCCAAGGATTTGGTAAGTAAGTCCGCCAATTGGTACTCAGTCCCAACAAAATACAGTTCAACGGTACCCTTTTCAACATGCTCTTTGATGGAGTGATATCGGAGATCGATGTGTTTGGATTTGCAGTGATGAACTGTGTTGCAGGAGATAGCAATGGCACTTTTGGAATCACAGTAGATTGGAATCTTGTTGAATAGGTAGCCATAATCCTTAAGTTGTGATCTCATCCAAATGACTTGAGCACAACAAGTAGACATGGCTACATATTCAGATTCTGTTGACGACAGTGATGTGCAGTCCTGCTTCTTTGATTGCCATGACACAAGTTTATCTCTGAGAAACTGTAATCCACCAGATGTACTTTTGCGTGTGTCTAAACATCCTGCATGGTCAACATCTAAAAAAGCAATTAGTTCAAAACCAGAATCCTTCGGATACCAGATTCCCAAGTTAATGGTTCCCTTTATGTATCGAAGGATTCTTTTGACCTCACTGAGGTGTTTTTCAGTTGGTTTAGACTAATAGCGAGAGCACATGTAGACAGCAAATACTATATCAGGTCTACTAGCTGTGAGATACATGAGTGACCCAATCATACTGCGGTATTTGGTAGGGTCAACCGGTGTCCCATGTAAGTCAGCATCTAGTTTTGTGGTATAGCCCATTGGTGTATTATACGTATCACAAATCGTCATTCCATGTTTCTTTAAAATTTCTAGAGCATATTTGGACTGATTTATAAAAATTCCACGGGGTGATTGATGAACTTGTAGCCCTAGAAAGAACGAAAGTTCACCCATCATGAACATTTCAAAATTATCTTTCATTAATTTTGCAAAATCATTAGAGTAACTTCTTTTTGTTGAGGCAAAAATAATGTCATCGACATATACTTAAACAACAAGTAAGTCCTCCCCGTAGGTTTTTGTAAATAGTGTTGGATCCACCGAACCTTTAGAAAATTTATTGGCCAGCAAGAAAGTGGACAGTTTGTCATACCACGCCTGTGGGGCTTGCTTAAGTCCGTAGAGTGCCTTTTTGAGTCGGTAAATGTGATTAGGACGCTCAGGATCAACGAAGCCGTCTGGTGGGCTTACATACACTTCTTCACGGAGTTCTCCATTAAGAAATGTTGTTTTCACATCCATTTTGTAAACAATCATGTTCCTGTGTGCAGCATAGGCCAAAAAGATCCGAACAGCTTCATGTCTAGCCACTGGAACAAAGGATTCTGCAAAGTCAAGTCCTTCTAGTTGGTAGTATCCTTTCGCAACCAGGCGTGATTTGTTACGTATGACTGTGCCTTCAGCATCTAGCTTATTTTTCCAAATCCATTTTAACCCGATGACAAAGACTCCGTCAGGTCTTTCAACTAATTCCCAGACTTCTAAGCTTATGAATTGCTGAAATTCCTCTTGCATAGATTCAATCCAATTATGCGTTCTTTAATCCGTTGACACGTTTATGAGAGTCATATTATTTAACTTTAGGTTTAGGGAAAAACGTGATGTGTGTGGTTATATCTGATATGATTGGATCGAGTATTATATTGCTTCATTTGGGCCCATGCTTTCAATTGTGTGCTGCTATTAAGCTTGAATGGCATTATTCTTTGGGGCTTAAACGAGTAACCACAAACTTATTAATTGGTGGGATCCGAAAATGCATATGACTCGAGATATTGGACTGGAATGTTATATCAACACTTGGGCTAAAAAAAAAATTAGTATCATCAAATGTATTTTATAATACATGGTATCCTTATTTTTGATATAATTTCTTGGTGTGTAAGTGTGGTGTTTTGGTATATCAAATTTTCACGGGGATACATTTTTTGACAAGATCGGGAACCATTATTTAATTCATTAAACCGTCAAAAGGCTAGAATTGTGCTTTTAACCGCAAGATGTGACTACGGAGATAATTCTTTATTATTTATTTGAGGTTGAAGTGGAATTTCACGGGTGCGTGTACTTAGTATCTTGAAGATATCGGGGTTGGTTGGATGCATGATTCTTCGAGATCCTTGTTCGAGCTTTTATCCGTACAAATGACCAAGACTTGAGTTATCTAGTTATACCTGATGTAAGGAGTTACGTTGTTGTGCTCACAGTGTATAACTATCACTTTAAAGGAGTTACGTTGTAGTGCTCAAGTGTCACCAAAAGATGTGGATAATTCGAGAGAAGTTCATATACAATTAAGGATGGTTGGATGGGTATATGATTCTACCTTTATTGAAATTCTCAGTATTGGTTCTTAGTCAGATAATAGTGCAAGTTTAAGTCACAAGTTTGGGTTATTTTACTTCAGTCTCAAGTGTGTCATATTGGATTTTCTCCATCAGTAGTCACTACAAAAAGCCATCAGAATGATAATGGGGTCGGTAAAGAGTTAGTTGAGAGGAGAATAAAAGAGTAGAGATGTTTATCAGCAGTTGATTCTCACGAGCTATCTATGATACTTCACACATAATCGGTTGATTAGACATATGGGGTTACGCTGCCTCCGTTTCCATCGTAAACATAGTGTGTATGCTTCCGATTCCGCGAAGACATCGTGGGGGAAGAGAGAGTGGGTGTTCTTTTGCTTCTTTGACTTTTCTTGATTTCTTTGCGAAAACACTCATTTTCCACGAGGATCTGCAATTAGGGGGAAGAAATGTGCACATCAGGGACGCAAAATAGACTAACGTGATCGAGCTTACAATTTTATTACTACCGGAGAGACTTTGTTTGTAATTTTCACCTTTCATTATCTTTAATTGAGCTTACAACATTATCGGAGCTTCCGTATTGAGCATAACTGTGATTAGTGACTAGTCAGATTTGCTTAGTGTGGTTTATGGTGTCATCTACCAATTCCGCTGCGTACTTAAAACTTCAATAGTTAGAAGACTTGTGGACTACATCAAAGTTTCGAATCTGCTGAAAACGGTTGTCTGTTTGGGGGGAAGCTGATTTAGAAACTTCGCCAAAAAGAAGTGTACGAAGAAGCCGCTAAAGACATGCAGCATGAATTGGGGGGAAGTTAATCCATTTCATGCATATTACATCATTTGCCTACAAGTAAAGATAAAGTTCTCAAGTCGGGGTACAAGATAAGGACAAAGAGCGTCAACTGTCGTCATCCTCAGCAATTTGAAGAGCTTATGAAGACCTTTCTTTATTCTTATTTGTACTTGTAGGAAATGTTGTAAGTAATCCCTTATGTTGACACATTGGGGGAAGATTGTTGGGATCACTCCTAACAGTTAAATGTGACAACATTATCGGGATTTCAGCAATGACTTTAGGTTTAGGGAAAAACGTGATGCGTCAAACATCACGTTTAACTGTTAGGAGCGATTCCAACAATCTTCCCCCAATGTGTCAACATAAGGGATTACTTACAACATTTCCTACAAGTACAAATAAGAATAAAGAAAGGTCTTCATAAGCTCTTCAAATTGCCGAGGATGACGACAGTTGACGCTCTTTGTCCTTATCTTGTACCCCGACTTGAGAACTTTATCTTTACTTGTAGGCAAATGATGTAATATGCATGAAATGGATTAACTTCCCCCCAATTCATGCTGCATGTCTTTAGGATAAATGCCCAAATCTAGCCTTTTAACGATTTAATGAATTTGATAATGGTTCCCGATCTTGTCAAAAATGTATCCCCGTGAAAATTTGTAGCGACCAAATTACCACTCTTTTTCACAACCAATTTAACACCTTGTATTTAAAAAATACATTTGAATAAGACAAATTCAGCTCATGTGTCATTTTTGGTTCAAAAAAATATAAGTAAATATTCAGCTCAAAAACAATAGTATGATAGACACGTTTAATCCCAATCACAATACAATACAATTCAAACCAATATTTCAGCCAAAGCAAATAACATATCCACTCCATTGGATCGAGTGCAGCCCAAAAAAATTTGAAACATAACCCGGGCCCAAAGGGAATACATGACCCGATCCATCTTAATACACACGGTTCAAAGAAGTGATAAAAACTATCACAACCCTAATTCACATACATCTTTTACTCCGCCCCCCTCTCTAAACGTTTCTCTCTCACCCAACTTTTCCAGATCCAAAGTACCACTGAAATCCTACCAACTTGACACCATCTTCATCTCATCTAAGATCCGATCTTAACATACTCAACATCTCATCTCAGTCCGAATCTACATCAATCAATCAATCCGAACACTAAACCTTTCTAATCGATTATCACAAGCACAATCACAACAATTCTGTGACCCTCTTCTTTTCATTTGTTGCTCGGTTTCAACTCAAGAGGATGTGAAAAGGCTTCAAGGTCCGATGTAGGGTCTCAGGTAGGTTTTGTATATGATATTGTTTTTGTTTAAACCGAATAGAGAGAAAGATGATAACAAATTTGTTATTGTCTTTTTCCTTTTAATATTCGGATATAAGTGAAGCTAGACTTCAAAAAATTGATCAGTGATGTTAAAAGTTCACACACGAATATCTTATTAAAGATTGATGCACTAAGGTGAACAATGACTGAGATCGTAGAATATATAATTTTCAGTTTCGTGTCTTGATTTAAGTGTTGGGAAGTGATTGTGAGGATGTAATTGTTGTGGCAAGAGTAGGATATGGTTTGGATTTATGGATTCGGATTGGGCTGTGGACAGCTTCGTTTTCATATTGTATGACTTGAGGTTCTATTAGCGTTGGACTGATGATGGTTAAGACCTGAGTCGTGGTATATTGTTTGTTGTCGTGGTCTATTTCTGCTTCATCTTACTTCTGTTTGGTCTGTTTACGCGTAACCTTATGCGTAGATTTGTAGAAAACTTTTGCGTGGAAATCTTACGCGTAAACCTGTACGAAATCTTTTGCGTAAGAATCTTACGCGTAGAAAACTTTTGCGTAGAAATCTTACGCGTAAACGTATCTTTTGCGTAAACTTTATGCGTAAGCATAATCTTTGGCATAAACCATCTCTTTTGCGTAAGAATTACGCGTAAGAAAAGGGTTTTGTGCCTTAGATGAGCCTTACGCATAAGTTGTCCAAGTTATGCGTAGAAAATTGAAGATTTCGTGTAGGAAGAGGGTTTTGATCCGTTAACCATGTTCCGGTGTCCTTTTTCAACTAGATTCAGACCAGTTTCCGTTCATTTCTCCGGCCACAGATTTTTAAGACCATGTTTCAGACCATGTTATTATGACCACAAAAGTCTCATGGGTTGGTACAAACAGTAAATGTAGCAGTCTATATAAAAGCAACTTGTAACTTGGACCAAGTCAAAAGACAATAAGCAGTTCTAACAAACTGGTAATAAAAGTTAAAGTTGAGACTGATTGGACCATTCATATGTCATAAAACAATTTTGAAACTGTATAAGATCATGTGATAGAATAATAAAAGGTTTTGACTAGGTAAATATATGGATAAAACAGCTTCAAAAAACAGATTCGAGACACATAAAAAATACACTTTTGACAAGATAACACCACAATAAATCAACCAAAACTAATAACCTAGGCTCTGATACCACTTGTAGGATCGTGGTTTTGATTGAATATTGTGATTCGGGAGGTCTTGGATTATGAAAGAATAAGAACTCCATGGTTAGAGAGAGAGAGTAAAGAGTAAAGGGAAACTTGTGTTTATTGATAAGAAAGATGAAAGGAAAATACAAGGAGTCTCTCCGGTAGTAATAAAATTGTAAACTCGATCACGTGAGTCTATTTTGCGTCCCTGATGTGCACATTTCTTCCCCCTAATTGTAGATCCTCGTGGAAAATGAGTGTTTTCGCAAAGAAATCAAGAAAAGTCTAAGAAGCAAAAGAACACCCACTTTTTTTTTTTTTTTTTTTTTTTTTTTTTTAGAGAGAGAAGGGAAAAACTAGTGTTTTATTGATAAGTAAAATGAAAGGTTACACTAAGAGTCTCACCCCTCCATGGAAGTACGGAGGGGTATATAAAGCCTAACACAAGCTAAACTATTGCAATATTACATAACTAGTCCATGTGTTTTGGCTTAACAAGATAGCAAATGTAATCCCGTAAATGTCGTTCCATTTACGTGTTGGGATTATAAACTTTGATCCCAACAATCTTCCCCCAATGGGACGACATAAGGGATTACTTACAACATTTCCTTCAAGTACAAATAAGAATAAAGAAAGGTCTTCATAAGCTCTTCAAATGATGAGGATGACTACAGTTGACGCTCTTTGTCTTCATCTTGTACCTCGGCTTGAAAAACTTTATCTTCATGAGCTGAAGGGGTACCCAAAGTGAGTTTGCTTAGGAGCCGGTGCAAACAGATTAAAGAACGCATCAGGATCATGCTCTGCGGGTTGTGGAACTGATTGTGGTGTAGGATCTTCAGCTGATTGTCGGGAGTTAGAAACAGTTTGTACTGCTGTAAGTGGTGATGCAATTGGAGGACCGTCTTTCTCAACAGTTGTCATTGTTTGTTGAGGTGAGTCAGGTATTGGAATATTATCAGGTTGAGCAGCGGAATTGGGTGAGACCTCAGTAGAACGGTATTCAATTGTATCATCAAACAGTGGAGCAAACAAGGTTTCCAATTCTTTGCGATTGAGTGGCAATGCTTCAGCCGAAGAGTCCGGAGAGTTAAGACGGTTGAATTCGGGTCCTAAGCTGTGTTGCTCAGAAGCCATTTGTGTGAGTTCATCAAAATTAGCGTGAATAGTTTCTTGAATTTCTCTTGTTCTACGATTCCATATCCGAAAACCTTTAGAATTTTCACAATATCCAACGAACACTCCGATGTCAGCCTTTGCTTTAAGTTTACCTAAATCATCATGATCATTTTTTGGATAACAAAGTGCTCCAAATACATGAAAGTAATCGATGTTCGGTTTTCTTTTGTGAACAATTTGATAAGGTGTTTTGCGATGGCGTTTTGTAATCATGCAACGGTTTTGGGTATAACATGCGGTTGAAACAGCTTCCGCCCATAAGTAATCTGGTAATTGAGCATTAATCAACATAGTTCTAGCAGCTTCCACTAACGTCCTGTTGCGTCTTTCAACAACTCCATTCTGTTCTGGGCTTCTAGGAATAGATGTTTGATGTTCAATTCCCACTTTCTCAAAATATGACCGAAGTGTCTGATTCTTAAATTCAGTTCCATTGTCAGTTCTGACTATTCGTACCGTGTTGCGTAGCTGAACTTGAATTTTAGTGAGAAAGGTGATGATCATTGACGGAGCTTGATCTTTACTTCTTAAAAAATAAACCCAAGTCCATCTGGAGTAATCATCCACAATTACAAGAATGTAACATTTACCGTTGATACTTTGAACACGCATCGGTCCACACAAATCCATGTGAAGCAATTGTAAAACATGATTCGTACTGTTCTCAGGTTTAGAAGGAAAATGAGCCCGAGTACTTTTTCCTTGTTCACAGGCTGAACATAAGTGATCCTTGGTAAAACGGAATCTTGGAAATCCATCAACAAGTTTGTGACGAGCAAGGTCAGTCATAGTTTTGAAATTCAAGTGCGAAAGACGTTTGTGCCATAACCAAGATTTAGTCGATTCCGCTTTGGAGAGAAGACATATCGGAGATGTAGCAATCATATCTGACATTGATATTGTATAAATATTAGAATCACGTGAGCCAGACATAAGATCGTTTCCCTGTAAGTCACGAACGAAGCAAGTTTTCTCACGAAATGCAACTTCTAGATCCCCATCACAAAATTGACCAACAGAGAAAAGGTTGTGTCCAAGGCCTTACACATAATAAACACGACTGATTTCAATGTTCCCACTGACATAGTCACCATATCCCATGATTAAAGCGTAATGATCATTCCCGAATCTGACAGTACCAATGAACTTTGAGACAAAGTTGTGTAACAGTTTGAGATTGCCTATCATATGTCGGGTGCATCCGCTATCAACAATCCAGAGAACAATCTGTACCACCTGCATCACAAGAAGACGACACGGATGGAACAGAAGTAAGGTTGGAACCCAAAGAAAGTGCGGGTTCCTGTTGGTTAGAAGCACAGGTATTTAACAATTTAGGAATCCATTTAAAGTCTGGTCTATATTGTAACCAACGTTGCCAATTCCAACTAGTTCTCGCTTTCTTAATGGTGAATTCACTAGTAGTAGGCTTATTCCTAGATTTGTTCTCTGCACTCATGGGGGTAACTTCAACTTCATTAGAAACCGTAGAAGGCGGCTTTCCTAAGATAGACTTAGAGGCAGTAGTGGGCCTAGAAGGAATGCGTGTCCTATGTTTCTTATGACGATTAAGAAGAGAATTAGCTATACATTTTGTATGATCACCAGATGATACGTTTTTACGACAAAACACACAAGATGCATTAATATTCAAAACATTCAAAGGTTCATCATTCGTTACATTTAGATTTTGATTACAATTTGCCAGATTAGAATCTAAATCTGACGCAACATGAGTTTTATTCAAATTCCTAAGTTGATCTTCTACTTCTTGAGCTTCTAGTGATCCTCTTTTACATTGCCAGAGCCTATTCTTCTTTTTACTTTTTTGCTTGGGTCTGCTAACGCTATTAGTGGAGACTAGTCCTGTAGAAGTGGAGTTATCAACATTAGTGTTTTGAACAACATTTCCTTTAGCAGTTTTGTCTAATTGATACAATCCTGGTGCTATCACCGTGGTGTCAACAATCTTTCCTTTTTGAAGTAGCTTAATTTTCTCTTTCAAATTGATGATGATGTGATTTTTATCCTGAATATCAAACTCAAGTAAACCATTGCAATATTTGATGTCATCGCGGTTTTGTTGCCATTCGGCGTTTTCAATTTTTAAATCCGCAATTTCTTTCTCGTATTTGAGACACAGACTTTTGAAAGACTCATTGTTTTTGCAAAGCTGACAAGAGTTTGAAATATTTTGACTTTGAAGTTTCAATTCCGTTTCAATACTTTGAGCTTGACACCATTCAAGCCTTTGTTTGAGAAGACAAATTTCTTTTGAAAATTGTTTTGTCACATCATCATTTTGTATTCTCAGCTTGTCATTTTCATGTTTAAGCGTCTCGATTTCCACATTCAACAAGTTATTATCAACACAAAGATCATCCACAAGCATAGAAGTACCAGATTTATAGAGATCATTCATGATAACAGAATAAATATCAGCATTGAGAATTTGTTCCAAGAGTTGATCAACATCATTTTTTAAAACTCTATTTCTTTGCTTTTGAACCAAAATCTCATTTTCAGTAGAGTTGAAAACGTTTATCATATTTTTGATCTCGTTTTGAAGTTCCTGATCCCAACGTGTAGCACAGAGACGGAGGTGTTTGACAATTGGCAACATTTGTTTTTGAAAAATATCTCTCTTTTCTCGCTCGTAAGCGGATTGAAAAGTTTCAATTTTTATTTCATAATTTCGTTCAATTGTTTCCTCCAAAATTTCGATGTCTTCCATAAATGTTTTAAAATAATTTAAGACACGACAATTTTTCGGTAAAGGTGTAAGTTCACCGGATGATGGTAAAGGACCATTGATTTGTGCTACAGTTTGGACAGGGGCCGCATTAGAGGATGAAACATATGACTCTGTGACATACCATGATTTCTCAGGTAATTCCTTTTGAGGAACAAAAGATTTAGAAATATGTGGAGCTTTTGAATAATCATATGGTGTCCAATATTGAACATAACTTATTTTTGATCGACTCTCGTCTTCAAGTTCTTCCTCTTCTTCAGTATCAAAAACAACAGCACGCACAATCGTATTATCAAGCAAATGGTCCATACTGTAAATTTTAGGAATTTCTTTGAATGCCGTGTGAAGACACATTGAATTGTAATCGCCAAGTGCAAATCCTTTATCGGGTCTCGGTTTTAAAGTAAATTTCTGAATTGTTGTGACAGAGTTCCCGTGTTTGTAAACAATATTACGAAATTCTTTGAGTCGTTTTTCAAGATCAACAATCTCACCGAGTAAGTCATCTATATACTTCCTTTTTCATATTTTATGTTCACAAAAATCCTTTTTACAACTTGACAATTCTGTTTCTGTTTTTGAAAGTACTGTTTGAAGACGTTCAACTTGCATTTTCAGTTCACACTTCTCACTTTCGAGTTTAGAAATCAACTTCCCGTTTGACTCAATTAAATCTTGCATTTTGTGTTGAAGATCTTGCTCTTTGTTGTAAGAATCTTGAAAAGCTTTTTCAAAACTTTTTGCATGTTTAATCTTGTCTTGCTGATTTGAAAGTTGAATTTTATAACACTCAATATCTCTTGCAAGTGACGCATTAGTTTCTTTTAAAACTTTGTTTTTCTCGTTGCATTTTATGATTTGCAATTGTTGAGCATTCAGTCGTGTATGTAACAATATGAGGTCAGGGTCTGGATCAAATGATGGTTCATGTTGTTCTCTATGATCATGTTTATCATTCTCAATAGGATCATCAAATGAAACATCTGTGTCATCATCAAATATGACAACTGTGCTTATTTGTTCATCTGTTTGAGAAGATGAAGATGAGTCAGATGGAACAACTTGCGCCATATCTGATTCAGAAGCAGAAGGTGAGGCTATATCATGTATTAGGCATGCTTTTTGGTCATGTACCTGAGACAAGCCGTCAGTGTCATACACTGGACCTGAATCATTAAACTGAAGTTCCTGCATGTTGGCCATAAGCATCACAGCTGCATTGGCTTCCAGATCTTCCATGTCATCATCATTGTTCACATTTGCCATGAAGTTGTTATCTTGTTCAGGGAAATGTCCATCTTTTTCATCTTGAAGAGCCATGAGTAATGCCTGCTTGTGAAACTTACTACCTCGAGTTCTCGGTTTAGGACATGTTGTCGCTATATGATCTTGTTCATTACAATTATAGCACCACACTGCTTTCCCTGAGTTGGAGTTCCTAGTTGCAACTGGTTCAGACCTTTGCTGAGAAGATCCTGAGTTGTTCCTGAACCCTCCATTGTTATTAAACCTCTGGCCATTCCCAAAGTTTCCTGAAGAACTTCCTGAACCAGATCGACCATAGTTACGATTCTGAATTTCCACCCTTCCATCATTGATAACAGCTTGATTCCTTGTGTTAGAAGATGAACGTTGACGGTTGTTTGTTTTGTTGGAGAATTTGCTAAAAGCACGAGCAATAAGAGCAAGTCCCTGATTCAATGTATTAAAGTCATCATCGTCATCGTCATTGGAGTTTGAGTAATACACTGCATCATTGTTGTTTAATGGAACAAGTTGAGTAGAGGCATTCTGTGGAGATGAATCATAAGGGACCATTTGGTTCGAGGTAGAAGATTGTGGATAACTGAAGTAGTTTTGCTCTTGAACATATGCATGATTTGACATTGGTGGTGGAGCATAGGGAGATTGAGCTATGAGTGCCAAAGAATTTGGTGTTGGTGTTGGTGTGTATCCTCCTCGTAGAGCTCGATCTTTTTCAACTTCAGGTTCATGGTGTTTCAGAAAATTATACAACAAACCATATGGTGCATCATGAAGATTTTTGGTTTGACGAACAAATGTCACATATTTATGCCAATCTGGGCCAAGACTACCAACGAATTTGGAGTTCACTGCGATCCTTGGTACTGTGATTTTGTGACATTCCAGATCATTGACCACATTTGTGAAACGATGATAGTAGGATTCAAGTGACTCTCCTGGTTCAATTGTGATGTCAGTGTATTCTATGTAGAGTTTGGATTCCATATCATCTTTGTTCAATTGAGTGCCTTCCATAAGGAGATGAACATGTTCCCACATAGCTTTGGCTGTTTTCTGAGCATCGACACTTCGATAAATTGGATTAGGTATACCTTGAAGTATATAAGCCATAGCAAACTCATCAGCTTCACGATGTAATTTCTGTTCTTCTGTGAGTTGAGATTCTGGAAGAGGTCTATCACCAGGAGGATGTGGAGGATCAGCAGTTGGATCACCAATTTCAAATCTTGTTGGCCACTAAAATGGTCCTTCAAGTATCACTTGTTTCAAGAATTTCCCATGAGGTTTCTTAAGTTCAAGAAACCGTAAGAATCGACTTGACCATTGAACATAGTTCCCAAGTGTTAGCATTGGAGGTGTTTCAAGTGATCCTGCCTCATGTCTGGATTGTTGAGTTGTAATAACTTCACACATTCTATCAAACCAGTGAGGTTGTTTGGAGGAAAACTGAGTGTTTTGTTGTGACATCTGATATGGTTGATGTTGAGGAATGATTTGATGTTGTTGCATCATGAGATATTGTGGTTGTGGATTAAACGGTTGTTGATGAAAGTGTGACTGTGAAGGTTGTTGATATGATTCTTGCTGATGGTATTGTTGTTGCTGATACTACTGATGTTGTTGCTGAGGATTAGAGAAGTAGTAATGTGGTGGTTGAGACATCTTTGAACACTTGTTTAGTAATGGATCTTTGTAGAAGATTGAAATGCACGTTCCTTTGGTTAAGTTCAAAATCCCTGGGGTAAGTTGAATTCTTACGCGTAACAATAATCTTACGCGTAAACTTTAGGTTATGCGTAAAGAGTAGTTTATGCGTAAACAAAGAGTTTATGCGTAAGTTTTCTCTTTACGCGTAAGCTTTGGCTTATGCGTAAGTTTAGACTTATGCGTAAGGTTAAACAACCAAACAAATCTTTCAAACTTATCCAAGCTTGAAAGATATCCGAAGTCGAAGTATTCCACTAACTTATCCAAGCTAGGGAAGTACTGAGTCACCGTAACACAAGGAGAAGACCTTTGATGAAGTTATGCGTAGAGCTCTGAAACTTACGCGTAAGATATGATCTTATGCGTAAGAACTGATCTTCTGCGTAGAAAGTGATACTTAAGCGTAGGATTCACAACTTCTTCATAGAATCTTGAGCGTAGAAAGTGGACTTACGCGTAGGAATTGCAACTTAAGCGTAGAAAGAGGGTTTTGACCAAAGTTTTGCGTAGAAAAGGGGTTTTGACCTTAATTTTATGCGTAAAACGACTAAAAAGTACTGTAGACAGCTGGAGATTGTACTATTCCCGACCAACTTAGGCGTAAAATGTACTGTTCATCAGAAAGATCAAAATTTTTGAAGAAAAAAGGCCTAGAAATAAGGTTCTAATGATTAAATAGCTTCACCAATACTTAGAAAACACTAATAATGAAAGATTTAGATACTCAAAACTAGTTTTCCAATATTAAAGAAGCTATGAAACCTTAAAGAACTATAAGAACATGTGATAAAAGCCTTAAAAATCAAAAACCTTATGCAAAAACTAAGCTTCAAATCACTATATCAACCTTGAAACTTGTCCAAGCTTCAAGATTTGAGTGAAAGAAACAAAGAAAAATGCAAAAAGAAGATGAAATACACCCTAAACCCCACATAAATTCCAAGAAACACACTTCAATCTCTATTAGGCGAATGATACCACTTGTAGGATCGTGTTTTAGGTTGAATATTGTGATTCGAGAGGTCGTGTATGATGGAAGAATAAGAACTCCATGGTTAGAGAGAGAGAGTAAAGAGTAAAGGGAAAAACTATGTGTTTTATTGATAATGAAAGAGTAAATTACACAAATGAGTCTCACCCCTCCATGGAAGTATGGAGGGGTATATAAAGCCTAACACAAGTTAAACTATTGCAATATTACATAACTAGTCCATGTTTTTTGGCTTAACAAGATAGCTAATGTAATCCCGTAAATGTCGTTCCATTTACGTGTTAGGATTATAAACTTTGATCCCAACATCCGTCCATTACAGATCTTAGGCACTCCATTGCCCAATCATAGTTTGGCTCTTTTTCCTTATGCATGAACACAAATGCTATACAAAAGGTCTGATTAGTTGGAGTTACACCAACAATCTCTAGGAGAGGCATCGGGTACCTGACTGTATTGCATGTCGCGTCCATCAACAACACGTCAGGAAATGCACGCCATATAGTCAACGATGTTGGATGCGCAAAAAATAAATCTTCTAGTTTGTTTGATAATTTATGAGGTCTAGCATAACAAATATAACCTTTTTGATGTAAAAAAGACATGAGCTTTTGCATTGGTGTTTTTCCAGCTTTTCCCTCTTCATGAAATTTTTGACATGCATTGTAAATAGTTTTTATAGTAGACACATTTTGAGGATTTTGTTTTTTCAAAGTAGATAAAATGTTTCGTGGCTTCACATTTTTTTCAAACAAATCCTTCACTAACTTAGACTCACTTTCAGACAATCGTCGTGTGTATGCGTGACCTTCCAGATGTGATGCAGGTTCATGATTATGTCTATCACATATCACACTTAACACCCAACGATCATCATACAAATATTTTCCTTCCAAACCAAAAGGACAATCACATTTTTTTGTGCCAGTATTTCTAGTTGAGGTTTTTTAACTTGTGTATTTACTACCAATATCATAATGAAAAATGACATTTGAATTAGTTTTGGATCTTTTAATCACAATAACGTAACCAATAGAAAGTCCTGTTTCTTTCACCCAATCTATTAAATCTTGACAAGAGTTAAACACCTGAAAACGAGTTTTTAATGAGTTTTAATACTTTGTAATATATAAAATATACTAGTTATTGCAAATGCATATATACTTACCATGTATGTTTCAAATGTTGAATTGTTATGTGAGAAGTAGTTGCTTTCATTCCTGATTTCATTTTCCTCATGTTGAAAATACCCGCCTTCATTTTCCTCATGTTGAAAATACCCGCCTTCATTTTCCTCATGTTAAAAATACTCGCTTTCATTTTCCTCATGTTGAAAATATCTTTCATTACTGGCTTCATTTTCGCCTTGTTGAAAAAAGTTTTGAAAATAATCAAACCAACTCATTTTTATACTTAAGTATGTTTGTGTGTTATTTATTTTTGACTAGTATGAATGCATATTTATAACTTGTAAAAAAAATCTATAATTGAAATATCCTTATAATTGAATTGCCCATTTTGTTTTATGATTAAATTGTACATTTTAATGTAAAAAGATAAAAAGTACTATAAAAGTGCCCATATTATTTCATGATTGCATTGTACATTTTAATGTAAAAAGATAAAAAGTGTTATATATGTTGGCCATTGCATTTGTTAATTAATACAAATTGGGAAAAAATAGTAGTTACATTGTATTGGAAAAAAATTGCATTGTATCAATAATACTTACTGGTTAGTTACATTGCATTATCCATCATTATGCATGTTACTTTATGTGTTTTACTTTATTGGCCATTACCTATTTTATCAATCAATCCATCAATGTGTCATAGTGTAAATAGGAAATTCGTAGTAATCATCATCATCATCATCCTTCACCATCATCAACAAAACCTAATAATACATATAACTCAATATCATAAACAAGGGTTTATATAACCCATAACAACTTACCCATCATCCTTCTATATCATCATATGATCATACTTTGATCATACGATGAAAACCACTTAACCCATTAACCTTAACCACTTAATCATGTATGATAGAGCTACATACTTTTAGTGATCTTTGCTAGGAAGGACCCTTAGCATAATTTCATCATCATCTTCTTTTTACCTTTGCAAGCTACTCTTTTCCCTCCCTTTTCTTATCCAGAACCGTACAAACACAAACATACGCTAGGAAGGTGTGGAATATGCTAGAATTATGTGGAGGGATGCTTATATACTTGTACAACTTTGACCATTTGGCATAAATGGCCCCTTGAGTCTCTATCCTTATATTTTGACCACATCACATATATAACACTTTGATACTAGGCAACATTAGCCCCCTAAGTTATGCATCATAACCTCCAAAACTATATAATACATTCGTTGACCATCACTTTGACTATCGGGTCTGACCACTACACAATATTCGTTGACTAACCAATCATGTAAGGCCCTTATCCCAATACATCTAGGGTGGGGTCCAAGTACTCGGGAAACGGGTCTAACAGGTTGGGGGAAACGCCCCCCGCTACCTTACTTGTAGCTCCACCCCTGTCAATAAGTGGCTCATGAATACATGAACACTTCGCATGCCTCTCATAAACACACTTGCACTTCACATGGCTATTTTCACCTCATAAGTGCTGTTATTAATACTCCCTGATGAATTTTTCTTTTTAATATTTCAATGTATATGATAATTAAGAACACGTTCTGATACGCGGGATTGCGCCCTCGCAACAGGTTTTACCTCTCAGGGGATCTTGAGAAGCTTGCAATCCCCGCCAAGCAGTGCACCTGATCGTTGTAGTATAATATAGTGACAAATACTGGGGGATTGATCGTTCAACTCAGGAATAATGTTCACAAGGATTAGAAAATCTACTAAACTAGGTCTAGAGGTGAGAGATGATTCTTTTTGTATTTTTATATTTTATAAAAGCAAGTTGTGACACCCCCAAAATTTACAACGCAGCGGATTACCAATTTGGGTGTCACTTCATAATTCATAAAAACAAGTTACATAAAACGACCTCAAAAGAGACGTTTAATAAAATGTCACATTCGATTTGATAAATCAGAGTACAAAGGTCCCAACAATTTCTATTTAAAAATTAAGTTACAAGAGTTAAATATGACACATATGTATATTTTAAAGATAAAAGGTTATCGAATGTGTAGAAAACAAGTCTTTCAATATTTGATATCCACGCGACTCCGATTGCTCCCAATGCTCAGCTAGCAAATAATACCTGAGATAAAACATGCTAAAAATCAACACAAAGGTTGAGGGAATTCATAGAGTTTAATAAGTAATAAGTTGAATACAAGCATTATTTATCGGGCGACAAGTATTGCAATTACATGTCGGTTTATTTGATTATAGTATTGAGTTCATGTAACCGAACCTTAACGTAATTTAATAATGCCCCGGAAAGGTAAAATTTGCCATTTACCACAATTCTAACTATTATGTGTCTGTATCCCGAACAAGCCCGCCAAGCCTAATATGCATATCCATAATACTAGCGTTTACTACTCGAGTAATTAACGGTTCATGAGGGGACTTAATTGGCAAAAAGCATTCAATATCTATAATCATATGATCGGGTCCAGCATACCAAAAACTACTTGTATTCAGTTTGTAAAAACTAGCATGTATCCCCCTCGCGAGGTTTATAAAACATTTAAGTAAGTAAAGGCGAGGCTATGAACTCACCTTAAAGCAAAGAAAATAGCAATGAACAAGCAAGTGAAGGAATAGCCGCAAAAGCTCTACGATGAACCTAAATAATATACGTTGTCTTAGTTTATGAAAATAGTTATCGATGTACTTTTGGTAATATACAGAATATGATCTTACTTAAGCTTGGTACAATATTCCTAGATACATCACAAGGTTTAAGTTAATTACTTACAAATTACCCAAAAATATACCCTTGCATTTATATAAGTATGAAACTTACATTTACCCCAAGTTCAATTATGATGTAAAAGTTCAAATTAATTCTAAGATTCAAGTTTAGTCCATGGGTCAAGTTTTTGGTCAAAAAGGTTCACTTTAGGCCTCAGGGTTCAAAATATATTAGGGGGGTTCAAAATGTTTTCAAGGTCCAACTTTATAAAGTGTAAAACACTTTATACTCATTTTATACCTAGTGCTGTTAGCATTTAAATAACTTGTCTATGTTTAGGAAATCATCATTTGCAAACCGTAAGTCCACAAGTCTCGTTCCTTATATCCCCGGAAAGGTCTACTTCTGTATTAACGAGATTTGGGGGTCCCACTTGGCCAAAAATTATGTAACATTAGTAAAACAGTCCATTTACCCAAACAATCAATCCATTCAGCTTTCAAATTTTCAATGGTCTCACGAAAAGTGCGATATCTAGAGTTTTACTAACCCGATTTGTTCCCCGTTTTTGGCCACGTTTAAGTTAAGATGTCCTCTAAAACTTTTATTCTTTGAGTAACAGAGGGTTATTCAGAAAAAAATGACTTTTGCCCGTTTCAAATCTGTTACTCAGAATTGGACATGTTTTACGAAAATGTTTCTAGTTTAATCATCGTAATGAGTTATTTAATGAAATACCCGTCAAAACAACCACAAAACATAGACCTACAACCCCATATTTTTATTTTAGTCTCAATGTTTACTGATTAGTGCAGTTTATTCCATTTTTGCCCCTGATTCAGAATTACAGTTGCATGTTTAGTCCTCTAGGGTTTTTAGTGGTCTAGTTTGATGTACCAAGCCTAACCAAGCCCTATAACTTATATATTATACCATTACATCAATAAATAATACAATTACAGAAATGAAAATGAAAATAAAATGAAAAGGGAGTGATTGGTTTCTTACAAAGATGAAGAACAAAACAAATGGACACTAAACATAAATCACCACCAAGTCTTGCACCCTTTTTGTACAAATCTTTTACCCAAATTTATATAACCCTTTCAACCCAAGCAAGTGCTCTAAAACCACAGCCCATAAACCATATTGGAAGTCATCATAACTCTTGAGAAAGAAAGGTCTTGAGGAAGAAAAAGGAACAAGAATCAAAGCTTCACACTTAGGTCTTCATTTTTGTACAAATCTTTAATAGAAATCAACACAATCAACACCCAAACTCCAAATATTTATCCCAACCTTAATAAACCTTAATAACATTTCAAAAACACTTCTTAAAACTCTTGAAATCTTTAAAGAACTCAGCCCTTGAACCCAAGAAAAATTTATGTTGATGATGATGATGTTTGATGGTGATTATGGAGAAACAAACACAAGAACTAGCTAGGGATTATAACACCTTCAATCCAAGATCAATATATTTGGTAAAAATTGAGATAAAATGGTGTTTGGATCTGTAATGAGTCGTTCATAAGGGTGGAGAAAACAAGGGATGAGTATTTTGATCCAAAATGCATGTATGAGAAGTGTGTTAGTGGTATAGGACTTAGGTAGTGGGAGACAAGCATAAGATTAGGTTAGCCAAGTGTACAAGAGTGTAAGAAACCACAAATAACTCACCACCCATGTGGGTGGGTCGTTCAAAACAAGAAAAGGGAGAAGAGGGTAGTGGCTTTGTGTAAAACATGAGCTACGGTGTGTATTTTGATCCCGGTAATTGCAAACGTAAAGTTTTTATAAGACGCGTAAAGTAAAATTAGGAGATGTAAAAATACAAAACCTTCAAAAATGTTAAAACTTATTAACATAACCTATTTAAGTATTTTAGATGAGTGGTGAGTTCATCGAAGGGTTTAAACATTGTTAAAACCGAAACCGTGAGTTAAAAACGCGTTTGGTGGCACCGGTTCTTGATAAAAGTGACGTAAACTATAAAAATTAAATGAAAAGTATAAAACTCACTTGTAATTATGAAAATAGGTTAAAATACATAAAACATGAAAAATTATTATAGTTTAAGGTTGGTTCACGTTGTTAAAACCATAAAATGTAAATTTAAATCGCGTAAAATGTGAAAGGTGCAAAGTTTTCGTAAAAATGGAAAAAGTAATTATGACTTTTTAAAATAGGATTGTAAGGAACCAAAAGTGCATAAAAATGTAGAGTAGACATAGTATAGTAGTGATTGAATAAATTGAACGCGTTATGACGTACGCGGATAACTTCCGACGAAGTTATTAAAAAAAATAGAATAGTTAAATAAATAATAAAAATATTAAAGTTAATGACATGAAATTTTAGAAATGTCACAGCACGTACCCCTTAAGAGAGCGACGTCCCGGCGCTCAGTTCTTCTTAATCATTTTTGGTCGTTTTAAAGATTTTTGGGATGGAAGCATGTATAAAAACCATGTTGAAACTCGGGTTTGTGGTTGTGATTGTAGAATGTCTATTTTCAAATTTTTTTAGGAATCATTAGTTGAAACGAAGTTTAAATAAGTCATATCCTCAAAACGTGATTAAAATATGATGTATAAAAAGTGTAATTTGAAATATAGGGCATGGTGTCATTATAAATATTGGTTATGATTTTTACAAAAGAGGGTGGTTAGAACCGGCTCTTTAACTTAAGAAGGTCATTTTGGTAATTTAAACACTTGTGAAGTATTTGTAAAATTTTCATAAAGACGCATAAAAAATTTTGATAGAAGCCCATGGAGGTGCTTAATGCATTTTGTGCTCGGGATTTTCACAAAGTATCAAGATATCAACGAAGATAGAACAAGTGATAGAAATCACATAATGTGTAAGCAATGGTATGAGGGAATGAATAAAATGTCATGAGGGTCCTTAAAGGAAAGGATAGAATAAAAGTGTTGGCAATAAGAAAATAGGAGACAAGGAATTTATCAAGTCGTCAATTCGTGGAAGCGGATAATAGTCATTACTGTTAGCTTATCAAGCTCGCGGCGGTTGATACAAAATCGGAAAAATCAACGTAACAAATTACGAGTCGAGAGGAGTTCATAGCCCAAAAAAAATGATTCGTACACACGCTATGGTGGATCCAAATAAGCCCACTCATTCATAACTCGTCACTTACATAAAGAGGCGTCCCAATCCATTTAAGTGAAGATTTAAGAATTTATGGTTCGGCGGTTTATAATTTCCTTATTCAAATGAAGAAGCGTCCCAATTCATTTCAATAAGACGATTATAAATCATCCTACTTAAGTATGTCCGTCACGAAAAATACACAACAAGATCAACTGCTACAATGAATAAAAGGATGTCTAATTAACGATATGATTCATCAAAATCATAAGAAGAAGTAACGAGAATAATAATATGACATTAGTCAATCGCATTTGCAAAGGTAAGTGCCAAAGGATGACACGATTTGAGATGACAAGTTAAGGTCGTACTCCCATCAATTGAAAGATTTCAAAAGAATAGATAACGAAAACAACATACGTGATTCAAAGGCATAAGAAGAATGTTCACACTCAGAGTTGAATAATAAAATAGCTAGTGGAATTGACAAAGTACACCGAATGTTAATATCATCAAAAGGAAATAAAGTAAAGTAGCGAAAATGTTTCAGAGATCACCACATCGTTCATAAGAGGTTAAAGTAAACGAGTAATTTAGTTTATAGATGATGGTAAAGTAGTTTGTAAGAGAGTGGAAAGCATTGTATTAAAATTTTAGCGAAAATGGTTTAAAAGATGGTAGTAAACTAGTTTTACAAGGTAATTTACCAAATAATTTGTAAAGGGGTGACAAAATAGTCAATTCTGAACTAGTCAGAGCTAAAATAGTGGTGCATCATGTTATTAGTTGGTAAGGTAGTAGTGGGGTAATTTATTGACATGGTGCTATAGAGACTGAGTGTAAAGAGTCGGATAAAACGTTTATAATAACTATCCTTATACAAATAAAAAGTAACGCTCTTGTAAATAGGTATAAATAGTCAAGAGAAAATCAAGTGTATATAGATAGTCTTCTATATAATTTGTATCAATTTGAAAAAAAAATGCAGAAATGCTCAGGAAACTTAAGTTTACGGGAAGTAAAGAAATCAAGAGGAATTGATAAATTTTAACGAGTTTCGCCATCAGATGTAATGATAGTATATAAGGTTATGAAAGAGTTTATAGACCATTGTAATCACCTACAATGTCTGACAAATAAAAGAAACCATTGTCCAACTCACAATGTTAATGAAGTAAATAAGACCATTGTGTAACCCACAATGTCTTAAAAAAAATTTCATAGATCACAAGAATGTAAGAGTAAGCATGAGAGAGCAAAATCATGACTAGGGGATATATTGATTAGTCATATAATAGAAGTATTGATGCAAAATAGAGCATATAAGTTACCTGGGAGCAAGCGTGCGCGGATATCGAACAATGGTGAAAGAGTTAAAAAAAAAATTTTTGAAAATCAGTTATAGTTTAGGTTTTGAAAACGACCTAATTCGCTATAACTAATGCTCTGGTACCATTCTGTGACACCCCCAAAATTTACAACGCAGCGGAATACCAATTTGGGTGTCACTTCATAATTCATAAAAACAAGTTACATAAAACGACCTCAAAAGAGACGTTTAATAAAATGTCACATTCGATTTGATAAATCAGAGTACAAAGGTCCCAACAATTTCTATTTAGAAATTAAGTTACAAGAGTTAAATATGACACATATGTATATTTTAAAGATAAAAGGTTATCGAATGTGTAGAAAACAAGTCTTTCAATATTTGATATCCACGCGACTCCGATTGCTCCCAATGCTCAGCTAGCAAATAATACCTGAGATAAAACATGCTAAAAATCAACACAAAGGTTGAGGGAATTCATAGAGTTTAATAAGTAATAAGTTGAATACAAGCATTATTTATCGGGCGACAAGTATTCCAATTACATGTCGGTTTATTTGATTATAGTATTGAGTTCATGTAACCGAACCTTAACGTAATTTAATAATGCCCCGGAAAGGTAAAATTTGCCATTTACCACAATTCTAACTATTATGTGTCTGTATCCCGAACAAGCCCGCCAAGCCTAATATGCATATCCATAATACTAGCGTTTACTACTCGAGTAATTAACGGTTCATGAGGGGACTTAATTGGCAAAAAGCATTCAATATCTATAATCATATGATCGGGTCCAGCATACCAAAAACTACTTGTATTCAGTTTGTAAAAACTAGCATGTATCCCCCTCGCGAGGTTTATAAAACATTTAAGTAAGTAAAGGCGAGGCTATGAACTCACCTTAAAGCAAAGAAAATAGCAATGAACAAGCAAGTGAAGGAATAGCCGCAAAAGCTCTACGATGAACCTAAATAATATACGTTGTCTTAGTTTATGAAAATAGATATCGATGTACTTTTGGTAATATACAGAATATGATCTTACTTAAGCTTGGTACAATATTCCTAGATACATCACAAGGTTTAAGTTAATTACTTACAAATTACCCAAAAATATACCCTTGCATTTATATAAGTATGAAACTTACATTTACCCCAAGTTCAATTATGATGTAAAAGTTCAAATTAATTCTAAGATTCAAGTTTAGTCCATGGGTCAAGTTTTTGATCAAAAAGGTTCACTTTAGGCCTCAGGGTTCAAAATATATTAGGGGGGTTCAAAATGTTTTAAAGGTCCAACTTTATAAAGTGTAAAACACTTTATACTCATTTTATACCTAGTGCTGTTAGCATTTAAATAACTTGTCTATGTTTAGGAAATCATCATTTGCAAATCGTAAGTCCACAAGTCTCGTTCCTTATATCCCCGGAAAGGTCTACTTCTGTATTAACGAGATTTGGGGTCCCACTTGGCCAAAAATTATGTAACATTAGTAAAACAGTCCATTTACCCTAACAATCAATCCATTCAGCTTTCAAATTTTCAATGGTCTCACGAAAAGTGCGATATCTAGAGTTTTACTAACCCGATTTGTTCCCCGTTTTTGGCCACGTTTAAGTTAAGATGTCCTCTAAAACTTTTATTCTTTGAGTAACAGAGGGTTATTCAGAAAAAAATGACTTTTGCCCGTTTCAAATTAGTTACTCAGAATTGGACATGTTTTACGAAAATGTTTCTAGTTTAATCATCGTAATGAGTTATTTAATGAAATACCCGTCAAAACGACCACAAAACATAGACCTACAACCCCATATTTTTAGTTTAGTCTCAATGTTTACTGATTAGTGCAGTTTATTCCATTTTTGCCCCTGATTCAGAATTACAGTTGCATGTTTAGTCCTCTAGGGTTTTTAGTGGTCTAGTTTCATGTACCAAGCCTAACCAAGCCCTATAACTTATATATTATACCATTACATCAATAAATAATACAATTACAGAAATGAAAATGAAAATAAAATGAAAAGGGAGTGATTGGTTTCTTACAAAGATGAAGAACAAAACAAATGGACACTAAACATAAATCACCACCAAGTCTTGCACCCTTTTTGTACAAATCTTTTACCCAAATTTATATAACCCTTTCAACCCAAGCAAGTGCTCTAAAACCACAGCCCATAAACCATATTGGAAGTCATCATAACTCTTGAGAAAGAAAGGTCTTGAGGAAGAAAAAGGAACAAGAATCAAAGCTTCACACTTAGGTCTTCATTTTTGTACAAATCTTTAATAGAAATCAACACAATCAACACCCAAACTCCAAATATTTATCCCAACCTTAATAAACCTTAATAACATTTCAAAAACACTTCTTAAAACTCTTGAAATCTTTAAAGAACTCAGCCCTTGAACCCAAGAAAAATTTATGTTGATGATGATGATGTTTGATGGTGATTATGGAGAAACAAACACAAGAACTAGCTAGGGATTATAACACCTTCAATCCAAGATCAATATATTTGGTAAAAATTGAGATAAAATGGTGTTTGGATCTGTAATGAGTCGTTCATAAGGGTGGAGAAAACAAGGGATGAGTATTTTGATCCAAAATGCATGTATGAGAAGTGTGTTAGTGGTATAGGACTTAGGTAGTGGGAGACAAGCATAAGATTAGGTTAGCCAAGTGTACAAGAGTGTAAGAAACCACAAATAACTCACCACCCATGTGGTGGGTCGTTCAAAACAAGAAAAGGGAGAAGAGGGTAGTGGCTTTGTGTAAAACATGAGCTACGGTGTGTATTTTGATCCCGGTAATTGCAAACGTAAAGTTTTTATAAGACGCGTAAAGTAAAATTAGGAGATGTAAAAATACAAAACCTTCAAAAATGTTAAAACTTATTAACATAACCTATTTAAGTATTTTAGATGAGTGGTGAGTTCATCGAAGGGTTTAAACATTGTTAAAACCGAAACCGTGAGTTAAAAACGCGTTTGGTGGCACCGGTTCTTGATAAAAGTGACGTAAACTATAAAAATTAAATGACAAGTATAAAACTCACTTGTAATTATGA
Source organism: Artemisia argyi (assembly GCA_030686995.1). Classification (NCBI taxonomy): domain Eukaryota; kingdom Viridiplantae; phylum Streptophyta; class Magnoliopsida; order Asterales; family Asteraceae; genus Artemisia; species Artemisia argyi. The sequence goes on from CM060695.1 coordinate 34,151,096, forward strand.
AAATAGGTTAAAATGCATAAAACATGAAAAATTATTATAGTTTAAGATTGGTTCACGTTGTTAAAACCATAAAATGTAAATTTAAATCGCGTAAAATGTGAAAGGTGCAAAGTTTTCGTAAAAATGGAAAAAGTAATTATGACTTTTTAAAATAGGATTGTAAGGAACCAAAAGTGCATAAAAATGTAGAGTAGACATAGTATAGTAGCGATTGAATAAATTGAACGCGTTATGACGTACGCGGATAACTTCCGACGAAGTTATTAAAAAAAATAGAATAGTTAAATAAATAATAAAAATATTAAAATTAATGACATGAAATTTTAGAAATGTCACACAAGTAAAATCTCGGGTTTTGAAGGAGTGGGCGGAATTAGTTGCTAGTCAACTAACCCAAATAACTAAAGATGCAATCAAAATATAATAAAAAGAAATGAAAATAGACTAATGTGGTGGAAACAATAATGAGAAAAGATGTGTTTACTTAGATTTCATTACTCCCTAGATATCTTTTACCGGTTGATTAGCTTGTTACAATTGCATGGATGACGGGTTATATTCCTTAATACTAGTCGTAGGGCCGTGTACAATATTTCCAAACTCTATAAGCTCCTACTTCACTCCTATGTTGAGCCGACTAAAAGCTCCTAACATGGGATCACTAGAATTCACTTATGCATTAAATACAACCAAAAATCATAGTACACCTCCGATCATGTTTCTTAAGATGTTCAAGCAAGTTACAAATTGGAAGTCTGCCACTTTTCTTAAGCCTAACATCGAATACAATCATCCACAACAATTATAAACAAACCATCAACCAATAATCAACATCTAGGTTTCACTACATCTAAGCAAACACAATAAAAACCTAGCCTAGCATGTTAAAAGAAAGACAAGCATAAGATAGAATCACACAAAACATTGACATATCGTATGATTATTGGAAAACTTATCTTCAATTAAGCATGGATGGAACAAGGGTTGAAACCCTTACTTTTACAGAAAATTCGTCTAGGGTTTAAGCTCTCTAAAAGTTCTCCTAATGTTCCATACTTTACAATGAAAAATTGGAAAAATATATATAGATAATACATCCCGACGGCGTCACATTGTAGTTTCTGACGCTGTTAACTCGCCGCCAAATTAAGGATCGTATTTCCTAGATCCAATCTTGACGCCGTCAAGAAGGAATTAAGCTCTGGGCCATCACATACATTTTGACCCTGACAGCCTTGGTGGCGCCGTCAGGTCAGTTGCACTAAAAATGTTCTGGGCCGTCATGTGTGAAGTCTTGGCGTCGTCAGGTACTGTTTCCAGCAAAGATTTTGAGACTTTGCCATTTTCTGCACTTTTATGCTCCAAAAACGTCCAAAATGCTTCCTTTTCCAGATTTCATCTCAAAAGTACCTAAAGTGACAAAAAGAACGATTTAGGGCAGTAATTGATCAAATAATCATGAATTTGGTTCTAAATGACCCCTTAAAAGCGGTACACTTTTCGCCTTATCAAATACCCTTACACTTGAGATTTGCTTGTCCTTAAGCAAATGCGCTTTTATTCTAATCAAAATACAAGTTAGGGGTCATTTAACACTAATATAAAAGTAATTACAACAAATAATCGTTCCACTAAAAACAAAAAACAAGCACGGAGGTCATACACTAGCACCTCACAAATAGTGTTTAGATACTCACATCTCTCGGGTGTAATAAAGTATATATCACAATATGGAAATGGAAAACATCTCTCACTACCTTTCATAACAAATAGATTACCATAGGCTTGGGAAAGGATCAAACCTCCACCACTTGGCATAAGCACCTAGGATAAACTATCAAAGAGGTCTTTAAAGGGTTATAAGGTTAGGTGTAGGGATATGGAAAACACGGTTTTGTTGGATAAAGGCAATATTTACTGGTGGCGAGTTAATCATCTTGGTTAATTACATGTACAATATGGTGTTGCTAAGCCAAGACTCGACTCGACGTAAGCTAATCAAAATCTAACAAACTATGAAACAAACATAAAATGAAATGGGATGGTAGTCCGCATGTTTTTTCCTTTTTTTTTTTTATTTTTTTTTTTTTTGCATACACTCTTGCCCTACCATCCAAAATAATACATCATAGGGAATTTGCATTCCCCTTACACTTGAATTTTTACATACTTTACAATAAACTACTCTAATGACTCGAATCAAGATAATCAAAACACTTGGAGTACTTATTAAATCTTAACGCACATATGGGGGTAATAAATTGATGTCTTCCCCATTACTCCATATTACTAGTACTTTACCCATGAGTCCCAATCGTCCCAAAACAATATGTATGATACGTGGGATTGCGCACTCGTAACAGGTTTTACCTCTCAAGGGATCTTGAGAAGCTTGCAACCCCCACCAGGCAGTGTACCTGATCGTTGTAGTATAGTATAGTGACAAGTACCGGGGGATTGATCGTTCATCTTAGGAATAGTGTCGCTAGTATTAGAAAGCCTACTAAACTAGGTCTAGAGGTGAGGGATGATTCTTTTTGTATTTTTTTATGTTTTATAAAAGCAAGTAAAATCTCGGGTTTGAAGGAGTGGGCGGAATTAGTTGGTAGTCAACTAACCCAATTAACTACAAATGTAATCAAAATAAAATAAAAGAAATGAAAATTAAACTAATGTACTAATGTGGTGGAAACAATAATGAGAAAAGTTGTGTTTACTTAGATTTCAGTACTCCCTAGATATCTTTTACCGTTGATTAGCTTGTTACAATTGCATCGATGACGGGTTATATTCCTTAATACTAGTCGTAGGGCTATGTACAATGTTCCCTAACTCTATAAGATCCTACTTCACTCCTATGTCGAGCCGACTAAAAGCTCCTAACATGGGATCATTAGAATTCACTTATGCATTAAATACAACCAAAAATCGTAGTACACCTCCGATCATGTTTCTTAATATGTTCAAGCAAGTTACCATTGGAAGTCTGCCAGTTTTCTTAAGCCTAACATTGAATACAATCATCCGTAACAATTATAAAAAAACAATCAACCAATAATCAACATCTAGGTTTCACTACATCTAAGCAAACACAACAAAAGCCTAGCCTAACATGTTAAAAGAAAGAAAAGCATAAGATAGCATCAAACAATACATAGACATATTGAATGATTATTTGAGAACTTATCTTTATTAAAACATGGAAGAAAGAAGGGTTTGAAATCCCTTCAATATGCAGGAAATTCGACATAGGGTTTGTGTTTAGGTATTCCACAATTTGTTCCACACTTTACAAGGAAAAATTGGAAAAATATATATAGACTAAGCATCCTGACGACGTCATGTATTAGCCTCTGACGCCGTCAACTCGCCGCCAAGTTGAAATTCATATTGCCTAGATCCAGTCTTGACGCCTTCATGTGGAAATCTACTATGGGCCGTCACATGTATTTGGACCCTGACGGCCTTGGTGACGCCATCAGGCCAATTACATTGAAAATGTTCTGGGCCGTCACGTAATAAGGTCCACATCCACCTCTTTCGTTACTCTTGACGCCGTCATGTATTAAGGCTTGACATCGTCAGGTACTGTTCCTAGCAAGGGATTTGAGACTTTTCCGTTTTCTTCACTTTTATGCTCCAAAAACGTTGCTTTCTTTTCCAGATTTCTCCTCAAAAGTACCTAAAATGACAAACGGAACGATTTAGGGCAATAATTGATCAAATAATCACGAATTCGGGCTTAAATGACCCCTTAAGAGCGATACACTTTTCGCCTCATCATATACCCTTACACTTGAGATTTGCTTGTCCTCAAGCAAATGCGCTTTTATTCTAATCAAAATACAAGTTAGGGGTCATTTAACACTAATATAAAAGTAATTACAACAAATAATCGTTCCACTAAAAACCAAAAACAAGCACGGAGGTCATACATTAGTACCTCACAAATAGTGTTTAGATACTCACATCCCTCGGGTGTAATAAAGTATATATCACGATATGGAAATGGAAAACATCTCTCACTACCTGTCATAGCAAATAGATTACCATAGGCTTGGGAAAGGATCAAACCTCCACCACTTGGCGTAAGCACCTATGATAAACTATCTAAGAGGTATTTTAAAGGGTTATAACGTTAAGTGTAGGGATATGGAAAACACGGTTTTGTTGGATAAAGGCAATATTTACTGATGACAAGTTAATCATCTTGGTTAATTACATGTACAATATGGCGTTGCTAAGCCAAGACTCGACTTGACTTAGGCTAATAAATCAAAAATAACAAAAACATAAAACAAACATAGAATGAAACGGGATGGTAGTCCGTATGTTTTTTTTTCTTTTCTTTTTCTATTTTTTATTTTTATTTTTATTTTTTTTGTTGCATACACTTTTACCCTACCATCCAAAATAACACATCATAGGGGAGTTACATCCCCCTTACACTTGAATTTTTACATACTTTACAATAAACTACTCTAATGACTCGAATCAAGATAATCAAAACACTTGGAGTACTTTTTAAGATTAACGCACATATGGGGGTAATAATTTGATGTTCTTCCCCATTACTCCAAAACACTAGTACTTTACCCATGAGTCCCAATCTTCCCAAAACAATATATACAAGATATGACTTCGACTTAGCAAACATGTAATCAATTAGATAATTAACTAAGGGTTTAAACACGTAACAATAATGCACTAAAGATGAGTGCATACAAGGAAGGCTAACGCGATTTGGTTACACATTTGGGTGGGTTGTAGCAAATTCTTCCTTTAAGTAAAATGCTTAAAGTTAGAAACGAAAAGATAGGCTCGGAGGGGTGTACTAGGAGTATCGTGTACTAAAAATGAGTACAATGCAAAGGTGTGGGAAAAATTAATTGACTTTACTAGTCAAGTAATATGACTTTAATGGTCAGGTAATTATGATACGGGTTTAAACACAAGGGTGATCTTAATGCCTCTGTCATGTAGTAAATGCTATTACACGAATGTAGTCTCACTAGAGGTCTCGGGATGCATCACTAACGCAAGTTTTAGAATCTAAATACTACCGGTACACTCATAAGCACTAATACTAAATGCTTTTCCTATCAAATCTAAAGGCGAACCTCACATATTTGGGTGGAAATTTTTTTTAAGTGGTACGGTTTTGTGCTAGTCATACAACTCCTATCCATGAGACGCTTATTAAGGCTAAAGTTTCACTCCTAAATGTTGTAAAAAATTTTAAATTTTGCGCTAAAATTACACTAACAAGTATTTCTCTTAGTTTTATTACATACCTACTATCAAACAAACAAACTTAAGTGCAATAGTATCCTATAAGGTATCATCATTTACCCTCCCCTTACACTTAGGATGAACATTGTCCCCAATGTTTAATTAAAGGATGTAAAAGTAAGAACAGGTAAAAGAATGAAAACAAATACTCCCCTGATTCGTTCAGTGTGGATAGTGTGTCAACAAGGTTAGATCTTCCTCCAAGAAAATGAACGTTGAAAGCTTCCCTCCAGAAATATAAATCATCTTCTTGTCATATATAACCTGTTAAACCTGAGAAAACAATCAAAGCAAACCTCGCGTAAAATCGGGCGGCAATCTATATATACTAACAAATCCTAGAAACCAATTTAAGATATAATGCTTGTGGAATGAATGTTTGCAGATTTCCTGGAGTTTACAAAACTAATGAATTAACAAAAATTTTAAGACTCCGGTATAAACAAAACTCGCAAAATTTTTCAGAATTTTGGTACCTGACGCCGTCAGGTTGTAACTCTTGATGCCGTCAGAATGTTCCTAGAAAAATCTTATGTTAAGTTTCCAGAAAATTTCTGGAAAAACTCATGCCTTATTTCCTGGAAAATCCTGCAAAACATCATTATGACTCGATACAAGCATTTGACTCAAACAAATACTAATATACATGCTCATTTAATATTGTGGCGAATCATGATCATTTTTGTTGTTATAAACAAGTTTGGATCTCCCTTACACTTAGATTTTGCAAAATACCTTTATATGTAATTAAGATGAAGTTAAAAACAAAATAAAGCATTTTCACAATTTAATTTGAAACATGATCTACCAACAATAAAAATAAAACATGCATACGGAAACAAATAAAATCAAACAAATAAAAACACACAAAACATGGGTTGCCTCCCAAGAAGCATTTTTACTTATTTACGAGTCTTGTAGCTAGACTCAAAGTCATGGGCTATCCTATATGTATGAGCTCCTCGTCGAGGACATCCTTGGGATCAAACTTAGGTTTCAATTTTCTATCGGTTTTCTTGGTACGGTATGACTTCTTAAACTTTTCTCCATCCGGATCATATAGGATCATCTTCATATGCCATGATCCGTCACCTTCCTTAGGTGGCTCGTCCCAATTCCATTTACACTTATCCCCCTCCCTTTTCCACTTGTTCATCTCTAGGTTGATAGATATTACGCTTAAGAACTCAATCATTTTCCTAAAGACTAGGGGATCCTCAAAAGGGTTTAGTTCCTCATCTCTAGCTATGAGTTGTTCCACCAAATGTGTCTTATCAATGAAATTTTTTTGTAGATAGAATTGGCGTTGAGGTCCTATAAAGTTCCTTTCTATCCAAGGTCCATATCTAGATGGTCTCCTATTCATCGCTACCCAATGTGGTGTCGGTTCGTCCTCACAATCGTAGCTATGCTTCTTAACATCATAAACCGACCAAGTCTCACCATCTCCTACCGCTATCTTAGACTCCTTACAATCTATCATGGCACTAGCGGTTGCTAAAAATCCTCTTCCTACAAACAATGGGCATGTAGTATCACTAACCATATCTAGGACGTGAAAATCCGCTAAGATAGTCAATCTTCCTACGTGAACTACTACATCCTTGATCATTCCAACCGGGTGGGCAACACTTCCATTCCGCTAGACCAATTATTACTTCCGTCTCCTCTAACGTTCCTAGCTTAAGAGTGGTGAAAAGGGATAAGGGAATCAAGTTGAGGCTTGATCCTAAGTCTGCTAGTATGTCGAAAGCTTCGGATTTTCCTATCATACAAGGCGAAACAAATATACCCGGATCACCAAGCTTCTTAGGCAACTTGTTTTGAACGAAGGCGGTCCCATTTTTACCCAATTTAAGTTTCTCATATTTTTCTAGGAGGGCACTATAGTAGGGGGCACGGGCTAAGACATCAATGACGGGGCGTTCAAGGTGGAGCTCCTTGAATTCTTCATCAAGGTCTTGTGTAGGAGGTGTTTCCACTGTGTTATTGACCGGTTTCATATCGGATATTTTATTCAATTGGTCCTTTTGAAGAATTTGGGTTTGCTTGAAACAAGTGCTCATTGCTTTGACCGAATAGTATTGTGGACAAGAAGTAGGTGACAAAACTGATGATATGGCATTAAAGTTTAGTTTCGGGTTCTTGACCGTGTCCCTTGGGAGTGCTCCCATTTCTCGGTCATTTAGAACTTTCAATAATGTGTCAATTTTATTAGTCATCTCACTTTGCTTTTGTTTGAAATCGACTTCAAACTTAGATATGCGAGCTTCTTGAGATGCCATAAATTTGGACATCAATCCTTCAAGATTATTGGTACTACCATAGTTATTGGAAGGATTGTTGTTGAAAGTACGGTTAGAGGGTGGACCGTTTGGTTGGTAATGATTAGGTGAATTGGAAGAATTGTTTTGGGGCATGTTTTGGTTTTGTTTCCACCTAAGGTTCGGGTGATTTTTCCAAGAAGGGTTGTAGGAATCACCGTAAGGGTTTGTCTCGAGTTTGAAAGTGTACCACTTGTCTCCCGCTTCGTCGGTACGCGAGGGTGAGTAATCTGCAAAAGCTTGTCTGGGGAGCTCCACGCAATCACGAGTGTCATGGGGACCACTACATAATTCGCATGAAGAAGTGATTTTGTTCACTTGGCTTGAAGGCTTAGGAGCTTCGTAGGATTTCATGAGAAACTTGACTTGGTCCTCAAGTTCCATGATCCTACGGTCGGGAGTGCTAGAATTATTCGAAGGCAAAGATATTGCCTTGACCGTTTTGTTCAAATCACGGGGATCATTCCAACTTTCGTTGTCATAGAGAGCAAGATCTTCTATGTGTTCCCATGATTCTTCCGCACTTAGATCACGTAGCTTGCCACCGGCCGATTGGTCAATGGTTCGCCTTGTGGAGAGATTGATATAGTCATAGAAGATTTGGACTTTGAGCCAAAGATCTATGCCATGGTGAGGGACTTTTTGGAGTAAGTCCTTGAAACGAGTCCATGCTTCATATAAAGTTTCACCTTGACGTTGTTGGAACATCAAGATATCATTTCTAAGCTTGGTAGTTCTCCCCGGTGGGAAAAATTGAGCAAGGAAACGAGAAGTGAGATCATCCCATGAGGTGATTGATCCCGCAGGTAAACGTTCAAGCCATTGACTAGCTTGGTCACGTAGAGAGAATTGGAATAGACGTAATCGGGTCGACTCTCTAGTTGCAACATCAAGGTCTATGGAGTCTACGATTTTTAGGAAATCCTTGAGATGTTGATTAGATCGTCAGAATGTGATTGATTCGTTTTTATAGTATATTGTTTGTTTTACCGAAGAAATGCTTAGGAAAGAATTTCCCCGGGTCATGTCCCAACGAAGGTATGAATAGAATTTTGAATTTCCGAATCGTGAAACGTGTCGTGAAAGTGGTAAAAAGTGATTTTGTGAGATTATACTATTGAATAAGTAAATGAAGCACAAAGAATCACTTAAACACGTAATTCAAGTAATTAAACCAAAAACGTAACGTAAAATCGAAAGCGTAAGCTAAAACGTAAATTAAACGTTAACGTACGAAATAAAAAGCGAATTTTAAGCTACACTACTCCTACGGACTTCAAAATAATTTTGAAAAGTTAAAAATGATAAAAGAAAATTTTAAGAAAAAGAAAAATATTTTTTTGACTTTTTATTTATTGTTTATGAATTAAAAACTAATTAATCTAATTAAAAATTAAAGGAAAATGCAAATAAAGTGAGAAAAATGCAAAATAAATTTTGAAAATTATAAAATAACTAAAAAGTAATTTTAAAACTGAAAACTAATTTTTTTGGTTTTTTGTGTATTTTTTAGGAATTAAAACTATTAAATCTAATTAAAAATTCAAATTAAATTTAAGATAAATGGGAAAAATACAAATTAAATTTTTAAAAATATTTTTGGCTTTTTCTTGGCTTTTTCTGATTTTTTTGGAATTTTTAGTAATTAATAAGTATTAAAAATTGGTTAAAAATGAAAATAAAATAAGGTCAGAAAAATATGAAAAATTCAGGAAAAATCTAAAATATTATTATAAAGCTAAGAAAAATTTGAAAATTTGAAAATAAGCACCGGAAGTGCTTTTTGGCTTGAAACAGCTTATTTGGAGTGCCTATTTATAAGCACTCCTTGACCAGGGTTGACCAAAACTTGACTAAATGACTTTTTAACTAAATAAAGCTTAATGGGACAGAGTTAAGGCCAATATGATCAAAGAAACTCAGACAAGGATCAAAACAGGTTTAAAAAGCTCTTTGCGAATAAGCAGTATGATACCAATAAGCCACAGAGATGAAATTTCAATCAAATAAGCTACTACAGGTCCTAAGAAACTTAAATGAATAACAAACCACAAGATCCAAGCACAAATTCACAAGAGCAGGCCTAATATTGTAAACAGATACTTGTCCTAACTACACAACTTAATAGGCTGAATAAACAGTTCTAAAAAGCTGTTTAGTAAAGTTTATGGGGGCAAAACTGTTAGCATTAAAAATTATATATATAGAAGTGATGGTCATTCTCATATTGTAACTTTGTGTTGTTTGTTAAGATTAGTAATTGTTTAGTCATTGGGCTTTGGACTTGGCAAGCTAATTTGTCATATGCTATGTTTCATAAGCCTAGTTATCCAATCATGAAACCAAGTCCAAGCCCAAGCCCATTGAAAGCCTATGTATGGAACTATAAAAGGCACCTTACCTTTCATTTGTAAGGTGTGCTTGTGTGTGTATTGTGTGTGTTTTCTCTTAATATAAGTTCTCATTTCCATCTCTCTCTCTCTCTATACACGAATTACATTTATACATATCAAGTCACCATCTTTCAATCTCTACTTCATCTTTGCTTCTATATTGGTGTGATAAAGTTGTGAAATCTAAGGTCCAACAAGTGGTATCAATCGCCTAACAATGATTTAGGAGGGTTTAGAGGTTGTTTGTTTTGTGTTTTTTAAGCTTTAATCACGTTTTTGTTTCAAAAAAATCATTACTTTTCTTGTTTGTTTTTGTGTTTTTAACACTTTTTTCATTACAAACTAGTGTTATAAACCTTACCCTACAAGAAAGTTTCAATCTTTTGAAAGATCTTAGCTTAAAAACTCGATTTGGTTTTTGTACTCGTTTTCTAGAACACGAAAAAGTTTTATAAAAATCATCAAGTTTGGAACTTTCTTCAAGTTTTGGTGTTTTTTAGCCTAGAAGTACAAGAATCTTGGATTGCAAACGTCATTTGGGTGTGCTTTTAGCTTATTCAAAAAACTGTCAAATTTTCGAAATCCTTACCCTAATTTCGAAATCCCTTTTGACAAGTTTTCGAAAACACAAGAAAAGGCTCCGTTCGTGCTCACCGTTGGACACTCGGTATTTTCTCTCTTGTATAAGAAAGAAATTACTTTGACTTTTGGGCTAAATTTCGAAATTGTATAATTTCGAAATTTCGTTGTGAGATTGGGTTTTCGAAAAATTGCAAAATTTTCGAGAACACTGTTTTTTCGAAAAAATCCAAAACTTTCGAGAAGAGTGTATTTTCGAAAAAGTCCAAAATTTTCGAGAACACCTCAAATTTTTCGAAATCACTCAAGTTTTCGCAATCTGTCAAAGTTTTCGAGAACACAAGTTTCGAAATCACTCAAGTTTTCGCAATCTTTCAAAGTTTCGAGAACACAAGTTTCGAAATCACCTAAGTGTCGCAATCAGGAGAAGTTTCGCAAATCCAAAGTTTCGAGAACACAACAAAGTTTCGAGAATTTTGACAAAAGTGAGATTTTTGACGACCAAACTTCTAAAGGCCATAACTTTTGAACCGTAACTCCGTTTTCGACGAATCAGCTGTCAAAATGACCGTGAGTGATAGGAGAACGACACGCTAAATAAATTTATCAATTTAGGCGAAGTTTTGAGGCCTAAAAATGCTCCGAGAAGAAGTTATTGAGGTTTTAAGGTTTTAAGTCAAAATTTTCACCATAAAAACTTGCATCAACTCACTCTAAACACAACTCCTATTTTGTTGGAACGATCCAAGAATCAACTTTATCCATCTACAAATCATCAATGGCAACTCAGCAAAATATTCATGCAGCTGGTGCCGAAAACCGACCTCCCATGCTGTCAAAGGGTGGATACTCACAATGGGCTAGTCGTATGATGCGCTATCTTAAGAGCAAAACAAATGGAAATCTTCTTATCGAATCCATTGTTCATGGACCCTTCAAACCAACACAAGTACTAGACCCTGGTGATCCAAATGGTACCCCCCCCCAGTACAACCATACTACAGAGAACAGAATGAGACTGAATACACTGTGGAAGACAGAAAACAGATTGAAGCTGATGATCAGGCATTTCATTTCATCGTTCTTGGTTTACCTAAAACCATCTATGCTACTGTTGACAGTGAAGTAAGTGCTCATGCAGTCTGGGAAAGAGTCAAGAGGTTAATGTATGGGACAGACATCGGGAAACAGGAAATGGAAACACAATTGCTTAAGGAACTTTGCAAGTTTACTTCAATTCCTGGTGAATCCATAGAGACGTACTACCACAGATTCTGTAAGATCATGAATGATTTATCAAGACACAACCTCAGTCAGACAAATATTGCTAACAACACCATTTTTCTGAATGAGTTACAACCAGAATGGGGAAGATATGTCACTATTGTTTATCAGACAAAGAATTTGCATGAAGTGACTTATGATCAGGTGTATGACTTCTTGAAGCAAAATCAAGATGAAGCTAATGAAGTAAGAGCTGAATTACTAGCTAAAAAGCATGATCCTCTAGCATTAATGGCTGATACACCAACACCTATACCAGTGAACACACAACAACAACCATCATCATCTTCCACCCACAACTACATGCAACCATCCTACATTCAACAACCAACACCGGTATACCAACAACAGTTCTACCCACAGCAACAACATCTTATTCCACAAAAGCAATACCCACAATTCCAAGAACCATAATTCACTGAAAATGATGAAACTACTGCAGCATTGACACAAGCGTTTGCTTTTCTGTCAAAGGCATTCCAAGGACGCTATTCTACCCCAACAAACAACAACCAAAGGATCTCATCGAACACTCGCAACAGGCAGATCGCTCAGCCGAGTTTCAATATGGGCAACGGAGGCCAAATGGTTGGAGTTTATGGGAATCAGCAAGGATATGCTACTGGATTTAACATGGGTAATCATAATATGCAGAATGCAGGTCAGAATGCAGGGAATCAGTTGGGTCAGTTTGTTAGAAATCAGAGGGGTCAGAATGTTGGTAATCAGGCAATGGGTAATCAGAATAGAAATGTTGCAGCTCCAGTAGTTGGGAATTTGGGAAATGTGAATCAGGGTAATCCGGTAAAGTGTTTCAACTGCCAGGGTGTAGGTCATATGGCAAGGAACTGTCCTACTAAGCCGAACAAGAAAGATCTAGAGTACTTGCAGAAAGCAGTGATGTTGGCATAAAAGGCAAAGGCAGGGTTTCAGTTGAATGTAGAGGAGAATGATTTTATGGCTCTTATGGATGACATGGAAGATAGAGAGGATATCGATGTGAACTGCATATTCATGGCGAACCTTCAGGAAGCTAAGTATGACACAGATTCTGACACACTTCCTGTTTATGACATCAATGCACCATCTGAGGTATCAAACTTCAACACATGTCACAATAATGATATATTTGATATGTCTCCTCATGAGAAACAACATTCTGAGAAGCTAGCACCCCCTTATGATACATACCTGGACACGCCAAGTAGTAGCAATACTTCTTCAGCAACTCCAGATGTGAATCATAATGGAGGCCTCGTTTCACAGCATGCTGAGAATGATGAGGAAACACGTGCTTTATTTGAATCATTATTAAATAATTGTGGTATTGAAATCGAGAAAGTGAAAAAGGTCAATCGCGATGTTAAGGCCGCGAATGAGAAATTGACCACTGAGCTTGAGAGATACAAGGAAAATGCAAAAAGTTTTCAAATTCACAAAGAACGAGAGTCAGAATTTGAAATTGGTTATAAGAAGTTACTTGTTAAAGATTAACAAGTTTGCTAATCTTGAAATAAGTTCAACAAAAACCATTAACTCTTTAAAACAATAAATTTCTGAATTAACAAACCAACTTTCAAAACAAGTTTGCTAATCTTGAAATAAGTTCAACAAAAACCATTAACTCTTTAAAACAATAAATTTCTGAATTAACAAACCAACTTTCAAAACAAAAAACAGCTTATACCAATCTTGAAAAAGAACGGGATGAGTTGAAAAAGGACTTTGCAATGAAAGAAGATAAACTTTTGAAAGAAATCGTAGAGTCAGAACACAAGATTGCACATCTAGAAGAATTAGTGGTTAAGTCTGGTCAGTCAAGTCAAACAATGAAAATGATTTCAAACCAAACTAATCCAATTTACCATACGAAACACAAAATGGCTCTTGGTAACAACAATCCTTGTAATCTCAAGAAAGCTCAGGAAGAACAGAATGTTTTGTATAATGGTAGTGTTTTTTACACCAAACATGATCCTTCCGTCATTCGGGATTCTGTGCAAACGATAGAACATGTCGAAGAGAGCATTATTAAAATGAAACAAAAGGATTTGAAACCCATTGATTACAACAAATTGAATAAACTTTCAGGAATTACTTTTGTTCCACAAAAAGAACCATCTGTGTTTTCCATAAAACGACCATTCTCGAAAATGTTTTCTAGAAAAGTAGTTGCTTCCAAATCGCTTTCAAACATGGAACAGATGTCTTCAAACAACACTTTTAACACAAGTGCTGCTAGAGGATATCTTGATGATCTTAAAACAAGAGTTGGGCAACTTAAAACGACTTTAGAATCTAAAACGAGACTTAATGAGATTAACTGGAATTCCACGGTTCATTTACAGCTTAAAAAGATTCTTGAAAATGAATTTTCTCCTCAAATTAATAACATTCATGCTCGTGTAATTCATTTTGAACAAGCATTTTTGAAAGAAACAGCTGACTTTGTCACGGATCACAAATCCCTGATAAAGAAGGCTAATGCATCTTTTGAGCAAATCAATGTTTTGGAAAACCTAAATGATTCTCTCTTCGAAGGTGTTATGACTACTGATATTATGTCCATCATTTTACAAACATATTCTGTTCAAGACGATGAAAGACTGAGAGCTGAGACCTCCGACATTATTTCTAAATATGAAAACGCTCTTATAAAGCTTGAAAAAGAAAATGTCTCATATTTTAAACAACTTGATCGAAAAAAGGAAGAATGCAAGTATGACAAATTGTCGTATGAGCGTGACTTAAAGAACATGAAACAGCAAAATGATCTTTTGAGGGCTCAGCTTGAAAGTCAAACAGAAAAGGGTGAGGAAACTAAGTTTGCAAAACCATTGACTTCGTAGAAACCAAATGTTTCTAACACGGTTCAAAAACCAAAAATGTCAATTTCAAGGTTTGCACCAAAAGTCGATGAGAAAAAGGATTTAACAAAACCAGTCACTCCAACACCCTTCCCCAAGATAAGTGAAAATGATAAGATTGTTGATAAAGGAAAAGCGGTTGTCGAAACTCCTAAAGTGTTAGCACCTGGCCTTTTTAGGATTAGTCCCACTAGTGCGTCTGCCTCAACATCTAAGATAAATGATAAGTGCATAAAGGCTAATTCTAAAGAATCTAGGGATGCTAAAAAGGACATCAATATAAATCCTAATGTGTGTGCCTTACCTTCTACAGGATTAGAAAGCACCTCTAGGAGCAGCAGACTAAAGCCTAGGAGCAATACAAGGAACAATAGAGTCTCGCCTATTTCTAAGAGTAATAGCAAGAATAAAGTTGAAGAAGTAGAAGAACACCCTAGGAATTTATCGCTTTGTAATAAGAGACATGTTTCATCTGAATGTAATGTTGAGCGTACTGTTTCTAATGCATGTAATGACTCTGTTTGTTTAATATGCAAGAAATGTTTAATTAATGATGTTCATGATGAATGTGTTTCTAAGAATGTGAATGTTACGCCTGAACAGAAGAATGTTACAAAAAGACCTAGTGCTAGATCCAAATCTATAGAAAGATTAGTTGCACGATTTAGGACTACCACTATTAGTCGAATGCCTAGGAACTATCTTAAGTTTTGTATGTGGATTCCGACAGGTAGAGAGTTCACTCTTAAGGACGGCAAATTAGAAATAACTCAAGCTAAACAAGTAGCAACTGTCTATGAGTGTGATTCTGCTTTTACTCCTAACCCCATGGAACCAAATTCAAAACGGTTTCCAAATACAAACTCTTCTGTTCTTGGCAGGTTATCGAAATATGTCTTTGGATCATCGCCTCGGGTTGCTCCAAGCACATGACCGGAATTTTAAAGCTGCTGATCAATTTCGTCTGGAAATTCATGGGAACTGTACGACTTAGAAATGATCATGTAGCAGCTATTCAGGGTTATGGAGATTTTCAATTTGGGAATTTTTTAATCACTCGAGTTTACTACGTCGAAGGGTTGGGACACAATTTGTTTTCAGTCGGGCAGTTTTGTGATGCAGATTTAGAAGTGGCATTCAGAAGAAACACGGTTTTTATAAGAAATTTGGTTGGTGATGATCTCTTAACTCGTAATCGTGGTACAAATTTGTATGCTATCGACATCAACCAAATGGCTTCTACATCACCAATTTGTCTTATGACAAGGGCAACCGAAACTAAGTCCTGGCTGTGGCATAGACGTTTATCCCATCTCAATTTCGACACCATCAACAAGTTAGCCAAAGACAACATCGTCACCGGACTTCCTAAGTTCAAATACACCAAGGAACACCTATGCCCATCATGCGAACAAGGAAAAAGTAAAAGAGCATCATATAAACCCAAAACCGTACCTACTTCGGAAGCAAGGTTACATATGTTGCACATGGACTTATGTGGCCCAATGAGAGTTGAAAGCATTAATGGGAAAAAGTATATTCTCATTATTGTTGATGATTATTCAAGATATACTTGGGTAAAGTTTTTGAGATCAAAGGACGAAGCACCAGGCATCATCATCACCTTTCTGAAGCGTATTCAAGTTCTACTTCAGGCTCTAGTAAGGATTATAAGAACAGACAATGGCACAGAATTTACAAACCAGGAGTTAAGAACTTACCTTGAAGATGTTGAAATCACACACCAAACATCAGTTGTTAGAACTCCACAGCAGAATGGGGTAGTTGAAAGAAGAAACCAAACTCTTGTGGAAGCTGCTCGTACAATGCTGATTTTTTCTAGTGCACCTCTATTCTTATGGGCTGATGCTGTAGCCACTGCTTGTTTTACTCAAAACCGATCCCTAGTCCATCCGAGATTCAATAAAACCCCATATGAGCTAGTGAACAACCGTAAACCTGACATCTCTTACCTTCACGTGTTTGGCGCTTTGTGTTATCCGACGAATGACAGAGAAGATCTAGGGAAGTTAAAAGCTAAGGGTGATATTGGAATCTTCATTGGATATTCAGAAAACTCGAGGTCATTCAGGGTGTATAATAGACGAACAAAAAGGATTATGGAGACGATGAATGTGAAGTTTGATGAGATTTCACAAATGGCTTCTGAGAGATACACTCTAAAACCCGCGCTTAATCCGATGGCTTCTAATCAAAATGGATTAGGACCCGCACTAAACATGCAGACTTCTGGACACATCAGTTCAGGACTCGTGCCTCAAGGAGCTCTGTCAACAAACACGGATAAACCTTCAGAACAAGAACTGGAAAATTTCTTCGAGTTAATGTTTGATGAATATTATGGTGGAACTTCGACAAATGCATCTAATCAACATTCCGCTGCACCCGCTCAAAACCATCAACCACCACCACCATCACAAGATGCATCTACCACAATCGAAGCTGAAGCACCAACTCCCTCAACATCATCAACATCTACTCCAGCATCTCCAGTTATTGAAATTGTTCTACCAAGAGTTGATGAGTAAAATCAAAACACTAATTTTCAAGAAGAACCAACAAATAATTCAAACGATGTTGCGTTAGAAAAAGAAGAAATATTTGAAAACCCATTTGCAATAGACTCTGCTGAATCTTCTTCAAGGTTACAAGAACCATCTAACACACATTTGTTAAACCCAAGGTACCCTTCTACGTTTAAATGGACAAAAGACCATCCAATAGAACATGTTATCGGTGAACCTTCAAAGCCAGTTCAGACAAGGAGACAACTTGCCACCGATCTCGAATTGTGCATCTACATTTGCTCAATTAGCCTCAAAGAACCAAAGAACATTCGGGATGCAATGGCAAAAAACCTTTGGATTGAAGCGATGCAGGAGGAATTTCTTCAATACCTGTTACATGATAGTTGGGAACTTGTTGAACGATCACTTGATAAATGTGTTCTTGACCTCAAGTGTTTGTGGAAGAACAAACTGGATGAGGAAATGACTGTTATTCACAACAAAGCTCATCTCGTGGCTAAAGGTTATCCACAAGAAGAAGGGATAGACTTTGAAGAATCATTCGCGCCTGTAGCTAAACTTGAAGCAGTCCAGATTTTCTTAGCCTATGCAGCTCAAAAAAACATCACAGTCTATCAGATGGACATTAAGACCGCTTTCTTAAATGGAACTCTGAAAGAAGAAGTGTATGTGAGTCAGCCAGAGGGATTCATCGACAAAGATCATCCAGACTAGGTCTACAAGCTTAAGATAGCAATTTATGGTTTAAAACAAGCTCCAAGAGCGTGGTATGATGAACTATCATCTTTCTTGCTAAAAAACAATTTCACAAAAGGAACGGTTGCTGACACCTTGTTTATCAAAAAATTCAAAGATGACATTTTGATCGTTCAAATTTACGTGGACGACATTATTTTTGGATCAACCAATCCTAACCATTCAAAACATTTTGAAAATCTCATGAAAAGCAAATTTGAAATGTCCATGATGGGGGAACTAAAATTCTTTCTTGGTTTACAAATACATCAATCCCCTCGTGGTATTTTTATCAATCAAGCTAAATATACGATAGAGATTTTGAAAAAACATGGAATGGAAAATTGTGATTCTGTTGGTACACCAATGGTCACTTCACCAAAAATAGGTGTTGATTTGTTTGGGAAACCCATCGATCTGAAGAAATATCAGAGCATGATTGGTTCTCTCATGTACCTAACTGCTAGCCGACCCGATATTCAATTTGCTGTTTGTTTATTAGCACGGTTTCAGGCAAAGCCTACCGAACTTCACCTCAAAGAGGTTAAACGGATCTTTAGGTACCTACGAAGCACCATTAACATGGGACTTTGGTATCCGAAGGATTTGGGGTTTAATCTAACAGCATTTTCAGATGCAGACCATGCTGGTGATCAAGTTACAGCAAAGAGTACATCAGGTGGAACACAATTTTTGGGTGAAAAGCTTGTAAGCTGGTCGTCAAAGAAACAGGACAGTACTGCACTATCAACCGCCGAAGCCGAGTATGTGTCTCTATCTGCGTGTTGTGCCCAACTTCTTTGGATGCGGACACAGCTCACAGATTATGGCTTTACTTTTGACCTAATACCTATGTATTGTGACTCAAAAAGTGCCATAGCCATCTAGTGCAATCCCGTACATTACTCTAAGACGATACATATCAAAGTCCGCTACCATTTCATCAAAGAACACATGGAAGAGGGTACTGTTGAATTATTTTTCGTTAAGACAGATTACCAACTCGCCGATCTTTTTACTAAAGCCCTTCCAAAAGAACTATTTGACTATTTAGTTCGACGAATTGGCATGCGAAGCCTAACTCCTGAGGAGCTAGAACGTCTTCTCGAATCTTCTTGAAAAATGTTTTCAAAACCGCTTCGCTGTAAATATTTTTGAAAAAACAAAATACAAAATTTGAAAAACCAACAAAAACAAAATACAAAAATATAAAATTTTCAAAAAATACAAAAACAATATAAATTGATTGTTCAAAAGATTTCTCAAAATCTCTCAAAATTAGTGCTCAAGAAAACTCCCTCTAAACCCTTAAATTGATTTTAAATGTGCCATCATTAAGGGGGAGTACAAAAACAAAAATGTTCCAAATTCATGCAAAATGAAATCTGTCTATCTCTCCAAAAAGCTTTTTCGTAATCAGTTGATATCAAAAATATCACGATACGCTATTTTTGAGGGGGAGAAGACATGATTAAAAGTGATCAAAGATGTTTAAAGTTTGTGACTGAATCTCAGAAGAGCTCGACTCAGTAAGTACCAATGAATTGACGAAGCTTAAAATGTCAGTAATCGAAAAGACTTGTCCTGGACGGGTAATAATTTCAAGATAGTCTAACTAGTGATGTAAGCGTGTCTCGAATAGGACTTGTCTGAGTAGAATGCACCATATCGAGAGACTTTCTTTGGATTTGACCAGGACGGGTAATAACTTCAAGCTAGTCTAACTAGTGATGTAAGCGTGTCTCGAATCGGTCATGTTCGCTGAAAGTGGATCAATTCAAAAAGTGCAAACTCCTCTCGCATGTGCAAATTTCTTAAATATTCATGAGCACATGTGAAGCGGGAGTCCTTCAAAAGAAATGCAAAACTCTCGAAGTGTCAACAAAATGTGTTTTATTATCATAAACACTTTGAGAGATTTTCAGAAAAAGGTTTTATGGCATGTGATCAATAAATATAGGATAGTCATGGAGTTATAAGGTGACTAAGGTTAGGAAAAACCGTCCTATGATCCGCTAGAGCCGGAGGGATCTACCCAAGGACAAATCCAATAGATTAGAATTAGAAGTCCTTAGGTATGATTGGAAAAAAGGAGAAAATGAGAAAGGAGAAAGAAGGGGTTGAAGAATTAAAAAGAAAGGTTATGAAAAAGGGTGAAAAGAAATAGCTCTCCAAATGTTCAACCTTAGGGCAGACACCGGGTACAATTCGTATGCTACTGGTTGTTACTACGGTGACACCGGTATTGAAGACAAAGACGTCATGGACCCAGTGACGCACTGCACTAAACCTTCTTAACCACTCAAGTTCTCTTAAAAGAGCTTGTTTCATTCTCACGGGGAACCAGCGTAATCTATTGACCTGTTTCTTAGAGATGGTTGATATTGAAGCAGGAGACCTCTCCCTAATCTCTGCATAGGAAACCAAATGTGCACTTATCGAGTCTAGAGCCCCGAGATTCATCAAAAGATCTCATAGGAACACATAATATTTCTACACTGGTTGTTCATCATTAAGGACGCCAGATGTAAACTTAAGAGTCCTACGCAGATCTTAGAAATCTGCTAGAACATTTATGAGAGGATTCACATTTGTGATTCTCAATTATTAAATGGAAACTCCTGCCAGGGTCAACATCAAGCAGCCCTGACAGCAGGTCACTTCGGTAATTCTTTATGGGTTACGCTTAGTGTTCGCGGTGGTTTCAAACGGTATACAGTCGTGGAGTGATCCCCAGTGACTCACCCAGTCATTGAGCTACTTAGTAGGTCTTGTAAGCTCTCTCGGGAGTATCTGACATGGGAACGGCCTTGGTAAGGGTTAGAAGGAGTCTTCACACTATGCTGTTGACGATCTCTAATTCTTATCTGTAAGTACCGGATGTTTTATTGCTAACTGTTTATATGCAGGGACACTTCATCTCCATGGCGACAGATTCCACGTGCTCATACATACATCTGGAAGATAAAGAAAGCTCCCTCAAAGATCTATACAACACAAAGTTCAAAGAAAGATTCTATGCCAAAAAGAAGAATCTACAAAGTATAAAAACTAAAGATCAAAGTGAAAGAAAGGGAACTACGTGCATATGAATATCAAAGTCCAAAGATGTATGAGCATGTTGGAATAGCAAACAACCACCACAGACGCAGAAGTGACAAATGGCAGATAACTTCACATCACAAAGGAACAAAGAACGATGAATAATCAGTTATCAAAGATCACAAAAGCATGAAGGAACAAAGACTTAAGACTATTCTACAATGACACACAAAGTTAAAGACAAAGAACACGGAAGACCCACTCACGTGGAGCATCATTCGAATGACCACCCCTTAAGGGGAGATTGTTATCATTAAAAATTATATATATAGAAGTGATGGTCATTCTCATATTGTAACTTTGTGTCGTTTGTTAAGATTAGTAATTGTTAAGTCATTGGGCTTTGGACTTGGCAAGCTAATATGTCACGTGCTATGTTTCATAAGCCTAGTTATCCAATCATGAAACCAAGTCCAAGCCAAGCCCATTGAAAGCCTATGTATGGAACTATAAAAGGCACCTTACCTCTCATTTGTAAGGTGTGCTTGTGTGTGTATTGTGTATGTTTTCTCTTAATATAAGTTCTCATTTCCATCTCTCTCTCTCTCTCTATACACGAATTACATTTATACATATCAAGTCACCATCTTTCAATCTCTACTTCATCTTTGCTTCTATATTGGTGTGATAAAGTTGTGAAATCTAAGGTCCAACAAGTGGTATCAATCGCCTAACAATGATTTAGGAAGGTTTAGAGGTTGTTTGTTTCGTGTTTTTTAAGCTTTTATCACGTTTTTGTTTCAAAAAAATAATTACTTTTCTTGTTTGTTTTTGTGTTTTTAACACTTTTTTTATTACAAACTAGTGTTATAAACCTTTCCCAACAAGGAAGTTTCAATCTTTTGAAAGATCTTAGCTTAAAAACTCGATTTGGTTTTTGTACTCGTTTTCTAGAACACGAAAAAGTTTTATAAAAATCATCAAGTTTGGAACTTTCTTCAAGTTTTGGTGTTTTTTAGCCTAGAAGTACAAGAATCTTCGATTGCAAACGTCATTTGGGTGTGCTTTTAGCATATTCAAAAAACTGTCAAATTTTCGAAATCCCTACCCTAATTTCGAAATCCCTTTTGACTAGTTTTCGAAAACACAAGAAAAGGCTCCGTTCGTGCTCACCGTTGGACACTCGGTATTTTCTCTCTTGTATAAGAAAGAAATTACTTCGACTTTTGGACTAAATTTCGAAATTGTATAATTTCGAAATTTCGTTGTGAGATTGGGTTTTCGAAAAATTGCAAAATTTTCGAGAACACTGTTTTTTCGAAAAAATCCAAAACTTTCGAGAAGACTGTATTTTCGAAAAAGTCCAAAATTTTCGAGAACACCTCAAATTTCTCGAAATCACTCAAGTTTTCGCAATCTGTCAAAGTTTTCGAGAACACAAGTTTCGAAATCACTCAAGTTTTCGCAATCTTTCAAAGTTTCAAGAACACAAGTTTCGAAATCACCTAAGTGTCGCAATCAGGAGAACTTTCGCAAATCCAAAGTTTCGAGAATTTTGACAAAAGTGAGGTTTTTGACGACCAAACTTCTAAAGGCCATAACTTTTGAACCGTAACTCCGTTTTCGATGAATCAGCTGTCAAAACGACCGTGAGACAGAGGAGAACGACACGCTAAATAGATTTATTGATTTAGGCGAAGTTTCGAGACCTAAAAATGTCCCGAGAAGAAGTTATTGAGGTTTTAAGGTTTTAAGTCAAAATTTCCCCCATAAAAACTTGCATCAACTCACTCTAAACACAACACCTAGTTATCCAATCATGAAACCAAGTCCAAGCCCAAGCCCAAGCCCATTGAAAGCCTATGTGTGGAACTATAAAAGGCACCTTACCTCTCATTTGTAAGGTGTGCTTGTGTGTGTATTGTGTGTGTTTTCTCTTAATATAAGTTCTCATTTCCATCTCTCTCTCTATACACGAATTACATTTATACATATCAAGTCACCATCTTTCAATCTCTACTTCATCTTTTCTTCTATATTGGTGTGATAAAGTTGTGAAATCTAAGGTCCAACAAAAACTTACTTGGAACTACTGAGATACTAAATCCACCAGTAAATCACACTCAAAAAACTAATTAGATTACCTAAAAAACTCTTGAATCAGCAGCTATAGAACCTAATGAGCTGAAGGATTTGACTTTTGGTGTGCAACTGAGGTTTGACCAATTCCAATTTTAATGCCTTAAATCTATTACTAGGTGTATGTTAAGCATATTTAAGCACAAGAATCTCAATTACAAACACAAAGTATATCAACTGACTAAATAGGCTAGAGCAGATTTCAACTAGAGCTTACAGAAATGAGTTGAGATCGAAAGTTGACTTTCTACCAAAGATACTACCACTTTATGCAACCACTAACCTAAACTTATCCTAATGAGACTAGTTATGCAGAAAACTCAACAATATAATGACAAGAACAACTCATAATCAGTATTACCAAACACTCCTATAAGTGACAGTTGACCACTATGAGACTAAGAATAAGACTGCAACTATGGATTATAAGCTTACTCCTACTGATTATAAGTCTAAGACAGTTTAATTAATCAATAATGAAGCTAATTAAACACTAAAAACACAACGAGAACATCAAAAACAAGCATAAGCAAACTTAGCTAAACTAGGCAGTGAAACTATGAAACTAAATCAAATATCAACTAATATCAGCTACTTATATAAATCTACAAAATGATAATAAACTCAAATGAAACAGTGACTGACTAGCAAATATTAGATCTATACTATGATAATCTATAAATGCAGAGTAGATGATGGAAATTTAAACAGGAAACTTACTCCAAATACCTCAGCTGAACAGAGGTTCATTTGAACAAAAGCCTATCTTTAATAGGCTGAAACCACACCAGGAAACATGAAAATAACACCAGTAAATCCAGAATCATCACCATGAACCATCTTCTGACTTTCATTGACCAAGTACTTGAACCATTAAACACAGTATCAACACATAAATTTCACCACAAAACTTATGTTTTAAAATAAAATGAATGTTTAAATTCAAATTGAAAACAAAATTAAAGGTAACTAAGATTGGGAAATTAAATTGCAAGGAAATTTAATGAAAAGTATAATTTTATTAAAAACTGAAATGAGATTACAATTTAAAAAAAATAGAATTACATCAATAAACTAAGCTAAATTATTCTACTCCTAACCTAATCTACCCCTAAAAATCTAACAGTTCAATTGATGTGAGGAGGTGAGCTTTATATAGCCTGAGAGGAGGGTTGCCATGTCACCAATCCGTGTGTGGTTATGTTACTTTGAGTCCTTTTCAAGCTCTTGGATTCACTTCTAGATTATTCCCATCAATGTGAGCCCTTAGATTGAATGATTGAGTTGATTGATCCTACGTGTCTTCTACTATTGGTCCATGTGTCATCCTCTGACGTCCCTGACACTCCTGGTCTTCTAGAAACCCAATTATTGGGTAATAATTGTTACGAGGTGGGGTAATTTTGTGTGATGGGGGTTAGGGTTCATGAAACAGTGGTAATTTCTGGGTATAAGGGATTTGGGGGCGGGTAAATGGGAGGTGGGTATTGTTATTACTGCTTTGACCGGGTAAATAAGGGGTTGACTGGATGGGTGAACTGGGTAAAATGGTTGGACCGGGTAGAATTAGTTTTGGGCTTGTGGTATAACTGGGCTTGGCATAAATTTGGACTAGGCAAGTTTATAAATCCAGTTTTATTAGTTTCTAGGTGTAATATTTATAAGGACCAATTTTGTAATTTCAAAAAGCATAGGGATCAAATCTGTAATTATTCCAAACTTTCTTCCAAGGGTATAAGTTGTAAATTTCTGAATCATGGAGGACTTTATTTGTCTTATCATTGAAATTTATTCCAAGGGACCATTTGTGTAATTTCCTGAAAGTGCAAGGACTGAAGTTGCCATATTCTTCAAACTTAGATCAGGGACTAATTATGCAACATTCTGAATCTCTGATGACTTCTAATGACATTTTGAGCTTTCCTTTATCATTTTGCTTCCCGGGCTCCGGCGTTTGACCTTTTTCCAATCTCGTGCTCGTTTTTGTCAGTTTTGCTTTGTTTTTGTTCATTTTTCACATATTCGTACCTGCACATACACAAATACAAAAACACACATTCTCTTGGCTTATTTGGTTAGTATTTGGTGTATTTGGTCTGATTTAAGGCTAAAAAGGATGTGTGAAAAAGCACACATCAAAATCCCCCAGACTAAGGTATTGCCGTGTACTCACGCAATGTCATCACCTCATGCTTTAGAGATAAATAATTTCAAAACCTCTCTTTACTGACGTTGTAAAGTAGCAATGATGTTCAAAAGAGATATCAAAATCATTTATTCTAAAAAATGCTCCGTTTTCCTATTTTCATGAATAATAACTACTACTACTACTTCTTTATATATATATATATATATATATATATATATATATATATATATATATATATATATATATATATATATATATATATATATATATATATATATATGTGTGTGTGTGTGTGTGTGTGTGTGTGTGTGTGTGTGACGGTTTGCCTTGACTTTCATTATCAATTCATATCTGTTAATAACTTTCAGGGTCAACGAGTAGAAACACTTCTCACAGAGAAGAGACCATACGGATAAAAATCGTCATCCTTGATTTTTCACAAGCTCCCAAACTAAGCGTAAAATCAAGATCATTGTTTATCCACAAGTTAGGTGCTAACACTACCCACAAAAGTTACTTGTGTATTTACCTCTTGTTCCCAGTTCCTATGTTTGGTATCTCAAGATTTTAATTTGTGAGAAATGAATTGCTTCATATTTTCTCATTTGGATATTTGTTAGTCCGATAAGAGCACAAAATTTGAACGCTAAGTAGTTTCCAAACTTTCCCTCAAAAACCCCTGCATACAGAAATCGGGTCCACATGAAGGTCTCTGATTTAACATGATTTGTGGAGGCCACCCTTTTTATTTACGACCAAGACATCCCATGTTTGAGACCTGAAACGGAAGCTTTTTATTAGGGAAACCCCCGGAGTCGAAGCTTTGCATTTTTGCATAATTATAAGCACTTTTATAATACTTGATCCTTAGTCCTTTATTTCTTTTACAACAACGGTTTTTGAGCCGCCAAGATGTAAGAGCTTTATTATGACCTTGGATTTATATCCGCTGCTTTTTATAGCTTTGGATTCCTCTGCCTTTTTATTTGGCTTTGGACTATTATTATTGATATTCATAATCATATGCCAAACCCCGAGTCCTACGGCCTTTACTAAGATCACAACATCGGCTGCGAACCGGCAAGATGCAATAGTCTATTTCACCGTAACACTGGCAGTACCCCTATGTGTACCAAACCCCCATATGCAGAGATTTTGTTGGGAACGAGAAAAAACTAAGTATTGCCCAAACCCCATACACTTAATTAATCCTAGAGATCTATTTTTATTGGTGTGCAAGCTTGTGGGAACAAGGAGGCCACAAGTACCTATCGTGGGCTCTAAAGAGATCCAACTACTCCACGTTCAGCACGAAACTTCTAAATAAACTCTATCATTCCTCGATCTCTGCAAATTTAAAATCCCAAGTAATGAGATCTGCGGATGCTTAGCCATAATCTTTTGATTATATTGGTTAAGGGAGACGAGCTAGGGCTCAACACGCTCGGTCAAGTCGGAACATTTATTTCTACTTTCGCCGGTAGGAAAGTCAAAACAAGGTGTCAAATCTTATTATTATATCATATATCATTTTTTTTACAATAAAAAGGTGACAAAAATTTAAAATTTTTGGTGGAAAACGGAGTTGCAAGAGTGCACGACATTGTGAAAAATGCAAGGTCAAATCGAATCAAAGATTCACCCTCCCCCAGACTAGAATGAAACATTGTCCTCAATGTTTTACGGGTTAAGGCAATCCTAACAAAATTCTAGGGCCGTTTATTAATTATGCCAAAGAAAACGTTAGTCGATAAGATTCAAGGATATAGGATTTCCAATAGCACTGATGAATGAAACTCGAGCGGAGAGAAGATAACGAGCACGAGAGTCATCATAAATCACGGACGATCCTAAACAAACATCACAAACAACCACAAAACACAAGAGTATAAGAGGCACCCCTCCTCACGTTATTTGTTAGAAAATAGAAAATAAGAAGATGAAATTGGATAAGCATGGGTTGCCACCCATGAAGCGCTTTGTTTTTTATTTCCGAGTCACGTAGCTTGACTCGATCCCCGAATTCAATCATCCTTGGGGAAAGTTTGGAGATCCGGGACTACCATGGTTGGTACATCCCCTCCAAAGTAATGTTTCAATCGGTGACCATTCACCTTAAAGTTGGGACCATTGAGTTGAGCTAACTCAATGGTACCATAAGGGAAAACTTGGGTTATTGTGAATGGTCCAGACCAACGGGTTTTAAGCTTACCCGAGAAAATCTTTAAACGAGAGTTAAAAAATAGCACTTGATCACCAATGTTAAAAACGCGGTCTTTGATCTTGGCATCATGAAGTCTTTTTGTTTTCTCTTTATATATCAAAGAATTCTCGTAAGCTTGATCACGGAGTTCGACTAACTCATTCAATTGAACTTTTCTGTGATCACCCACGGTTTTCAAGTCAAAGTTTGCATGTTTTAAGGCCCAGTAGGCCTTGTGCTCAAGTACTATGGGCAAATGACAAGCTTTCCCGTAAACCAGCTTATATGGTGTACACCCAATGGGAGTTTTTTAAGCGATCCAGAAAGCCCATAATGCATCTTCTAATTTGTCGGCCCAAGAGGCACGGTGCTCTTTCTAATATTCATTTTAAACCACGATTGGACACCTCCACTGACCACTCGTTTGTGGATGATAAGCAGTGGAAAGACGATGTGTGACACCATATTTAAACATTACTTTTGAAAATTGGTCATTGCAAAAATGGGTCCCACGATCGCTTATGATGGCTCGAGGTGCACCAAATCGGGCAAAGAGACTCTTTAAGAACTTAACAACAACTCGGGCGTCATTGGTGGGGAGTGCCTTCGCTTCAACCCATTTGGATAAGTAATCAACGGCCACGAGAATGTACTTGTTTCCTCTAGATGACGGGAATGGCCCCATGAAATCGATGCCCTAAACGTCAAAAATTTCACAAACTTGAATAGCATTTTGTGGCATTTCATCTTTTTGAGAAATTTTCCCTTGACGTTGGCAAGAATCACATGTTTTCACCAATTCATGGGCATCCCGATATATCTTCGGCCAATAGAAGCCGGAATCGAACACTTTCTTTACGGTGAAATTGGCACCATGATGTCCCCCCATGGGTCCACTATGGCATGCCTTTAAAATTTCAACGGCTTCCATATCGTGAACACACCGTCG
Source organism: Artemisia argyi (assembly GCA_030686995.1). Lineage (NCBI taxonomy): Eukaryota > Viridiplantae > Streptophyta > Magnoliopsida > Asterales > Asteraceae > Artemisia > Artemisia argyi. Next base: position 34,179,601 of record CM060695.1, read on the forward strand.
GATCACTTGATCCGTACAGACTTTGAACAAATAGGGGTCGTCCCAAAAATAATGTTGGACATCTTTAAAGAATTTCTTCTTTTGTTGGGATGACATCCCTTTCCTAATGAAATTTCCCGCATGGTAATTCGCAAAATCGGCGAACCATGGGGTACTTTGGTCGATTTTAGTCACACTCCCAAGTGTCTCGAGAGGAAATGTATCGTTGATTTCCTTGTTCTCAAGAGCACTTTGATGGGGGTTCTCAAGTCGTGAAAGGTGATCAGCAGCAAGGTTCTCACCTCCTTTCTTGTCTCGTATTTCGACATTAAATTTTTGGAGCAAAAGAACCCAGCGCATTAAACGTGGCTTAGCATCTTGCTTTGCCATTAAGTATTTGAGGGCTGAGTGGTCCGTATACACTATGCATTTCTTAAGGAGCAAATAAGACATAAATTTCTCAAAAGCATAAACAACCGCTAACATTTCTTTTTCGGTAGTTGTGTAGTGATGTTGGGCATCATTCATGGTCTTACTTGCATAGTGTATCGGTTGAAAATATTTATTCTTACGTTGCCCCAGAACTGAACCAATGGCATAATCACTTGCATCACACATTAGCTCAAATGGTAAGCTCCAATCGGGGGCAACTAAGATTGGTGCCTCCGCTAACTTCTTCTTCAAGATATTAAATGCTTCGACACATTCATTTGTGAAGTTAAACGGAGCATCTTTTTCTAAAAGGTGGGTCAGAGGCCGGGCAATTTTGGAGAAGTCTTGTATAAAACGTCGGTAAAAGCCAGCATGACCAAGAAAACTTCAGATTCCTTTAACGGTCGTAGGATGAGGTAATTTTGCAATAACATCTACTTTTGCACGATCCACCTCAATCCCAGATTTGGATATCTTATGGCCGAGGACTATGCCCTCTTTAACCATGAAGTGGCACTTCTCCCAATTTAGAACTAAATTAGTGTTTTCACACCGAATTAGCATACTTTCCAAATGGGAGAGGCAAGAGTCGAAAAAATTTCCGTAGACGGAGAAGTCGTCCATGAACACTTCCATGGTTTTTTCAATCATATCGGAGAAAATGGCCATCATACACCGTTGAAACGTGCCTGGAGCGTTACATAAGCCAAAGGGCATTCTACGATAGGCAAACGTTCCATACGGGCAAGTAAAAGTGGTCTTTTCTTGATCCTAGGGATCAATGGGAATTTGAAAGTACCTAGAAAAGCCATCCAAGAAACAATAGAACTCATTTCCCGCTAAACGTTCAAGCATTTGGTCCATAAAAGGGAGCGGGAAATGGTCTTTTCATGTCGCATCATTCAACTTGCGGTAGTCGATACAAACTCTCCATCCGGTCACAAGTCGAATCGTTATAAGCTCATTATCGTCATTTTTCACAACAGTGATTCCGCCCTTCTTTTGGGACACAATGAACCGGGCTAACCCATGAACTATCCGAGATCGGATAAATCATTCCAGCGTCAAGGAGTTTGATAACTTCCTTTTGATCACTTCGTGGATTTGTGGATTAACCCGTCGTTGTTGTTGGACGGAAGCTTTGTGATTATCTTCAAGAAGAATCTTATGAGTACAAAATCGAGGGTCGATTCCCTTAATGTCGGAAATTTGCCAAGCAATCGCACTTTTATGCTTCCGAAGCACATCTAAAAGTCGTGTCTTCTCCTCATCTTTTAAGCCTTTTGATATTATAACGGGCAATTTATCATTTTTTTTCCAAGTATGCATATTCGAGATGAGGAGGTAAATCCTTGAGCTCGAGCTCTGGAGGATTCTCAATAGACGGCTTAACTTCTTTTACGTCTGCCATATTTAGGTCCATAGGAGGGGAAGAAACAATCGGGTTTTCATTTAACAATTTCTCAATTAATAAAATGTCCCCCTCCGGATCAAAGTTATTATTATCAATTTCCGGTGAAACTGAATTATTTGAAAGACAAGCATTTATTTCTTCCCAAGCGAGATCACTTCCCTCAAATGGAGTGAGGGAAGGGGAAGAATCGGAGATGATTGGTTCAAAAGAAGGAGTGGGATTGCCACTCGAAGCATTGTCGGTAAAACCAAGAAGTTCTTGAGAATACTCCTCCGTAGCTTCATCAATAACATCGATACGATTGACGGAAGAAACATCATAGTCGGAGGAGTATCTCGCGGTTTGGTTAAGATTGAAAGTAACGGCTTCATTTCCCACACGTAAAGTAATCTCCTCATCGTAAACATCAATTAAAGCATGACCGGTCCTTAGGAATCCTCTCCCGAGAATGAGAGGAACCCGTGGATCAGCATCGAAATCAACAACCACAAAATCTGCAGGGAAATGGAATTTCCCAACATTGACAAAAATATCCTCAGCTATGCCAATAGGACGAGATGTAGATCGGTCGGCAAGCTCGAGGGTCAAAAGCGTCGGTGTCAAGTTAGGAAGAGATAACATTTTCCAAATTGATAATGGCATTAGGTTAATGCTAGCACCAAGATCGGCCAAGGCGAAGCATTGAACCATACCCGGAAAATTGCACGGTATAAGAAACTTGCCAGGGTCTTCAAGCTTTTCGGGTAGCTTTTTAAGAAGAACCGCTGAGCAATTCTCGTTCATTTGAGTCCTTGACATTTCAAAAAGCTTTTCCTTATTATTCAAAAGACCTTTTAGCATTGAAGCAAATTTTGGCATCAAAAGTGTCACAACTCGTAATTCCAGGTCCTTTTTCAAATGTCGAAATTTCGTTATTTATCTCGGGAAGTTACTATTCATCAGTTACTATTCATCATTTTCGGAGTCAGTTTGAGATTCCGAGAAGCGTTCGAAAATTTTACTATTCATATGACACTATTCATTCTCGGAAGGAAATCACTATTCACGATTGTCGTTCATCTTTTCGTAAATCTAGTTTACGGGTATTCAAATTCGCGTAACCAGTTAGGTTTAGCTGCGAATTTATGCATCATCAGTAAGGACACGTCATATAGACTGGAGTAGTTTACATATCAATAGTAACATCATCAGCACTTTAGGCCCTACACGGATATGCATTATTTTAATTTACATATGTTTAATTTGTAATTAACGTTACCACTCAGTTTTTGCTACTAACATATACCCGATACTTCCGTCTATGATCCTAATATATTTTCATACTCATTATAATAATATAAAATTTATATTATTAATTTACCCGGTGCTTTGAAACCATTTGCTATATTTTCCGGTAAACGCCTAAAATTACGTCGAATCACTATATTTCAACCCGACAATTATTTTAATACCCGATTCTTATCAGGAATGTAATTTCATAATTTTTACGACTTCGTCATATTTTATTTCAACACGACACGATTTATTTTTAGTTAACTCGGTACCCGGTAATTCCTAAACTACACAATAACTAACTAAATCTACACAAAAGTCTTCATTTTACTTACACACTCATCCTTTTCTTACTAAAACCCACCATCCCCACCTTGATTTAGGGATCTTGTCCCATAAATATCTACTTCAATGTATATCTCATCCATTTTCTTACAAAAATATCACACATCAAATAAACAAGCAAAGTTTTGCTCTCTTTTTCTTTCTTCTTCCTTGCTCAGCCAAAGAAAGAAACCAAGGAAGAATTCATAAATTTTTGAAGTTCAAGTGTTTAATCAAGTCCTAGTTATGATCTAGTTAGGGTTTTGTGGTAAAAACCCTAGGTTTCTTAACATAATCATCTTCAAATCACCTCAAATATTCAAGTAAGCTTCAAGAACACTTTTTGATCTTTTCCTACTTTCATTTACTTTATATTTTTATGTATTTTCAAGATATACTAGTTGGTAATACAACTTACTTATGTTTTAGATACCACTTTGCACACAAACTATCTTTAACACTAGATCTATAAATTTCACTAGTAATCTCATGAGATCCACCAAAGTTAGTGATGTTTAGGAACCCATGACACACTAAGAAGGTGTATGGTAGGATTGAGTGCTTGTGGAGTTGATTTGAAAGTAGTTTGGTTAGGTTTTGGACAAGTTACAAACTAGGAAAATCCATTTTTGAAACAATACATAACCTACTGTCCCATTTTGTAAAACTTGGGAAACTCAAGGCTAGGGTGTAATTTTGGACCAAAGATTTAGAAAATACTTTCAAAAACGAATCTTTGGGCGAAAGAACGGATTAAAACGAGTTTATAACGAAGGAGATATGATTTTTGCAAGTTTAACGACGAAAACTATTTTCTGAAAATGTACTTGCTGTTGGACGAATTTCGACAGACAAAAAGAGGCATTAGACGTAATCTATAGGAGCCGACCTACTGAAAATATATTAGTATATATTAATACGATTCCGTGGATATAAAGAACGTAGAAAACGAGCTTATAACGACCAAGATATACATGTTTGAAACCCGACAAAACTTATATTAAATTGACAGCTTTTGGTAATAAAAGTCATATTTCTTAACCGCCGAGACCCGTATGGTCAAAAGTTAAATGACATGACTTCTAGACAATGTTGCAAGGTTTTCGAAAACGCCGAGTTTCATCACTAACACTTAACGTACGATATTTTGCGACTAGTTTTGCGAGGCCAATTTGGGCATATTTTCAAGTAATAAAAATGTTATTTTACGACGAAAATACTATATTTACCGATAAAACACCAAACGAGGATCGTGGAGTACCGTTTCAAAGTATTTACATGGAAAGTGGTTATTAACTTAACGAGACGTCAAAAATATATTTTTTGACGATAAACATTATTTTCAAATTTCACGAGTGGTATCGATAACATACGTATTTGCATGTGTAGCATTATTTCATTTCTTACATTAGATCGTATCATTCATTTTAGGTTGCGATTAGAGATCGTACCTCATTTCTGTGTATCCACTTTTGTCATCGTAGCTATCGCACCAGGTGAGTCATAGCCCCTACTCTTTTAATTGTTTTGTAAACTCTTTGGGGGAGAATACATGCTCGTTTTACTGAAACGCATTACTCACTTTACATGGTTGATTACCTGTATTTCATTGGTATGTTTGATTACCTGTATTTCATTGGTATGTTTGATTACCTGTATTTCATTGGTATGTTTGATTACCTATATTTCATGGGATTTGTCATCCTTGTTTATATGACCTCATGGTTACCAATTGTTCATATATGTCAAATGTAATATTGTGTTTTCCCCACTTAGCTGTGATGTCAAACGTAATATTGTGGTTTCCCCACTTGGCTGTGATGTTAAACGTATTGTGGTTTCCCCACTTGGCTGTGATGTCAAACATAATATTGTGGTTTCCCCACTTGGCTGTGATGTCAAACGTAATATTGCGGCTTCTCCGATTTATTGATTTATCTGGCGACATTGTCAGACTTATTTACATGACCTCATTGTCATAGTTGTTTATCTGGCGACATTGTCAGCATTGTCAAAAATTACTTATATGGCCTCATTGCCAGAATTGTTTATATAATCTCATTGTTAAAATTATTTATATAGCAGTTTTGCTATATTTATCTTTGAATCTAAATACAAGTATTACTTTTGTCCACATAACTAAATCATATTTGGCAGTGGGTCGTAAACACACAGGTTACAAGTCTCTTATGGCGGGACTTAGAAGTGAGTGCATTTACGATGCCTTTGCTGGGAAATATTCATTCATATGCATTATATTCTTTTTCACAAGACTCTATGAACTCACCAACCTCGTGTTGACACTTTAGCATGTATTTTCAGGTATTAAGCAATGGCACGCTGCTGGAGGTTTTGGCAGGGCATGGCATGGTCATAGAAGACTCTGATATTCATTTGGGGACCGTTTTAAACTATTTTAAGGGCCTACTTCCGCACTACTTTTAACGATGTAAATTCAATACCTTTGGTTAAACGGTTTTATTCTAAATGATTAAAGTGAAAACCATTTTTGTACTTGTATTGAGATACCAATTGAGTTACACCCCAGCTACATGTTTGCTTCCGCTGGACCCGATTCTGGGGGTGTGACAGATTGGTATCAGAGCTTTGGCTATAGCGAACTAAGTGTTTTTAAAACCTAGACTATAGCTACTTTCACGAAAACTTAACCCTATGACCGTCACGTGCTTGCCTGCCAAGCTGAAGCCTCATTTGTGGTTAGTTGCTGACATAGGTGATGAGATTTGTATCTCATTATCTGGTATATTATATTCATTTATTATAGTTGATTACTATAATTGTCTTTCATATAAGCATGTTCACGTATCATATATGTCATCACGTTATGTTTTTCCTTGCATAGTTTCATCATTCGACCTCGAGTTTTGGTCACTTGCGTTAGTCTTTCAGAACGTCTTGGTATTTTTGAAGGACATAGTATTAGTATAACTGAGCTGCGTATTTCAAAATTCATGGAACCTCAGTGGAATATAGACTGGTCATTTATATTCAACCCGGGATAGTAGGACATAGGCTGACCACCTATATCCGACTCAGAAATGAATTTTGCAACACTGAGAATGGTTATAATAAAATTTTGTCTGGAATAAATTCTCAACTCATTTTCCAAATGTTTCATTCATGTGTGTGTATACCTTCGTTGTCAGAATATTCATACCTTTCATCACTTCGTGAACCGCCGCCTGGAAGCACGTCAACTGGTCATTTCATCTCATGAACATTCACGTCTATGCATGATACACTTACATCACAGTATTTTCTTTTATCACAATCTCATTTTGTCGTAGTTGTCACAGGCTTTTCCCTTCTCACCATCACTTTCATTTCCTTTCCCCATCCATATATATATATAGAAATTAGGTGACACTCTATAGATTCCTATATCACTCATCACTTACTACTCCCTATATTGATAAGTGGATATTATCAATGACCTCCCTAGGAAAGACTTTCCATACCATCTATAAGGAGGATCCCTTGATACATTAAGACCATTCAAAACTCAACAGAAATCTCAGGATATCACAAAACCATTCAAACCACTATCACAGGCCTGATCACCAAAAATTCTACCATCTAGAAAGTATTGGCTTGACTGAATTACAGGATTAGTTTCGATACGAGCGCTCACTAAGCAACACCATAGAGATAAATCCAACCTCTTAACCGAGACTATAGATGGAACATGTCCTCACCAATAGACTTTATTCAAACATGTTAGACACCTATGCATTTGTGTAAACATACATACCTGGCTATTTTATCCTCTTAATACTTTCAATTTTAAATGGATTTTTTTCCAAACTACAGTTATACAAAACATATATCTTGTAAGAAATACTTTTCTGAGGCACTTATTTTGATAAGCAAATTCCTTTTGGTTAATCTTTTACAAAACTATTGAATGTTAGGAAATTTTAAACATCAATCTTTAGTAAATCATACTATCCACCTTATGTTGAAAATAGTCCTATCCTGCATAACTACTAAACATCAAGAAAAATGTTACTTAGAAAGCTGTTTGCTTAAAGTTGTAAAGTTGTAAATTTATTAATTCAGGGGAGGTTTATGAACGAAACACACAATCTCAAAACAAACTTGAATATAAATCACTATATTACATCACTTATACATTTAGGAGTTTGTGAATTGATGACATAGAGCTTGGCGAAAATCTTAGTAATGGAGACTAACACCGTAGGTAGAGAGAGACTTGATTCATGACATTCCTACGGAGGAATCACAACCTTATCCTAATCTATTCTTTCCAATAACACCCTTTGACAGACTTAACCTTATGAGTCTTTCAAACAAGATTCATGACACCCATTTCAATTATTCCTAATAGAGGAATTCGATTCACCTCAAACTCCTAGCGATTTCATTAAGATTCTTTTAGAACTACACCACCTATCATCTGCAGACCAATGGTCAGAAATTAGAGAATGATTCAAACATAGGGAGATATGCTCAGAGCATGAGTGATTGACTCTAGAAATGGTTGGACTAACCATTTGCCATAAATGGGATTCTTTTGCAACCATAGTTATCGCGCGAGCGTAGAGACTACACCATCCGAGGCACCCTATGGTCGAAGTGCCAACATCCATTAACGGATCAAAATTTAGAAAATCTCAACTCACTAGTCCAGTAAGCATTCATGAAATAACCAGGAATTTTTTGCAAATCAAGAATCAGTTACAAGTTTGATAAGGTGTAAACCCTTAGAATTCCAAGTTGGTGGCAGGGTCATGTTGAAAGTTCTGCCTAAGAAAGGCATGATACCATTCATAAAAATTCAGGAAGTTAAACCCGATATACACTGGACCATTTAATATTTCAGACAGAGTAGGCCTAGTGGCCTACAGACTTGAGCTCCCATTAGAGCTCAGTAGTTTACACGATAAATATTATCATCTTTTCACCAAGTAAACTTCAGAGACGAACACAAACTGAACTTCGGGATGAAGTTCCTTTTAGAGGGGAAAACTGTCACAACTCATAATTTCAGGTCCTTTTTCAAATGTCGAAATTTTGTTATTTATCTCGGAAGTTACTATTCATAAGTTACTATTCATCATTTTACTATTCATCATTTTCGGAGTCAGTTTAAGATTCCGAGAAGCGTTCGAAAAATTTTCTATTCATATGACACTATTCATTCTCGGAAGGAAATCACTATTCATGATTGTCGTTCATCTTTTCGTAAATCTAGTTTACGGGTATTCAAATTCGCGTAACCAGTTAGGTTTAGCTGCGAATTTATGCATCATCAGTAAGGACACGTCATATAGACTGGAGTAGTTTACATATCAATAGTAACATCATCAGCACTTTAGGCCCTACACGGATATGCATTATTTTAATTTACGTATGCTTAATTTGTAATTAACGTTACCACTCAGTTTTTGCTACTAACATATACCCGATACTTCCGTCTATGATCCTAATATATTTTCATACTCATTATAATAATATAAAATTTATATTATTAATTTACCCGGTGCTTTGAAACCATTTGCTATATTTTCCGGTAAACGCCTAAAATTACGTCGAATCACTATATTTCAACCCGACAATTATTTTAATACCCGATTCTTATCAGGAATGTAATTTCATAATTTTTACGACTTCGTCATATTTTATTTCAACACGACACGATTTATTTTTAGTTAACTCGGTACCCGGTAATTCCTAAACTACACAATAACTAACTAAATCTACACAAAAGTCTTCATTTTACTTACACACTCATCCTTTTCATACTAAAACCCACCATCCCCACCTTGATTTAGGGATCTTGTCCCATAAATATCTACTTCAATGTATATCTCAACCATTTTCATACAAAAATATCACACATCAAATAAACTAGCAAAGTTTTCCTCTCTTTTTCTTTCTTCTTCCTTGCTCAGCCAAAGAAAGAAACCAAGGAAGAATCCATAAATTTTTGAAGTTCAAGTGTTTAATCAAGTCCTAGTTATGATCTAGTTAGGGTTTTGTGGTAAAAACCCTAGGTTTCTTAACATAATCATCTTCAAATCACCTCAAATATTCAAGTAAGCTTCAAGAACACTTTTTGATCTTTTCCTACTTTCATTTACTTTATATTTTTATGTATTTTCAAGATATACTAGTTGGTAATGCAACTTACTTCTGTTTTAGATACCACTTTGCACACAAACTATCTTTAACACTAGATCTATAAATTTCACTAGTAATCTCATGAGATCCACCAAGGTTAGTGATGTTTAGGAACCCATGACACACTAAGAAGGTGTATGGTAGGATTGAGTGCTTGTGGAGTTGATTTGAAAGTAGTTTGGTTAGGTTTTGGACAAGTTACAAACTAGGAAAACCCATTTTTGAAACAATACATAACCTACTGTCCCATTTTGTAAAACGTGGGAAACTCAGGGCTAGGGTGTAATTTTGGACCAAAGATTTAGAAAATACTTTCAAAAACGAATCTTTGGGCGAAAAAACGGATTAAAACGAGTTTATAACGAAGGAGATATGATTTTTGCAAGTTTAACGACGAAAACTATTTTCTGAAAATGTACTTGCTGTTGGACGAATTTCGACAGACAAAAAGAGGCGTTAGACGTAATCTATAGGAGCCGACCTACTGAAAATATATTAGTACATATTAATACGATTCCGTGGATATAAAGAACGTAGAAAACGAGCTTATAACGACCAAGATATACATGTTTGAAACCCGACAAAACTTATAATAAATTGACAGCTTTTGGTAATAAAAGTCATATTTCTTAACCGCCGAGACCCGTATGGTCAAAAGTTAAATGACATGACTTCTAGACAATGTTGCAAGGTTTTCGAAAACGCCGAGTTTCATCACTAACACTTAACGTACGATATTTTGCGACTAGTTTTGCGAGGCCAATTTGGGTATATTTTCAAGTAATAAAAATGTTATTTTACGACGAAAATACTATATTTACCGATAAAATACCAAACGAGGATCGTGGAGTACCGTTTCAAAGTATTTACATGGAAAGTGGTTATTAACTTAACGAGACGTCAAAAATGTATTTTTTGACGATAAACATTATTTTCAAATTTCACGAGTGGTATCGATAACATACGTATTTGCATGTGTAGCATTATTTCATTTCTTACATTAGATCGTATCATTCATTTTAGGTTGCGATTAGAGATCGTACCTCATTTCTGTGTATCCACTTTTGTCATCGTAGCTATCGAACCAGGTGAGTCATAGCCCCTACTCTTTTAATTGTTTTGTAAACTCTTTGGGGGAGAATACATGCTCATTTTACTTAAACGCATTACTCACTTTACATGGTTGATTACCTGTATTTCATTGGTATGTTTGATTACCTGTATTTCATTGGTATGTTTGATTACCTATATTTCATGGGATTTGTCATCCTTGTTTATATGACCTCATGGTTACCAATTGTTCATATATGTCAAATGTAATATTGTGTTTTCCCCACTTGGCTGTGATGTCAAACGTAATATTGTGGTATCCCCACTTGGCTGTGATGTCAAACGTATTGTGGTTCCCCACTTGGCTGTGATGTCAAACATAATATTGTGGTTTCCCCACTTGGCTGTGATGTCAAACGTAATATTGCGGCTTCTCCGATTTACTGATTTATCTGGCGACATTGTCAGACTTATTTACATGACCTCATTGTCATAGTTGTTTATCTGGTGACATTGTCAGCATTGTCAAAAATTACTTATATGGCCTCATTGCCAGAATTGTTTATATAATCTCATTGTTAAAATTATTTATATAGCAGTTTTGCTATATTTATCTTTGAATCTAAATACAAGTATTACTTTTGTCCACATAACTAAATCATATTTGGCAGTAGGTCGTAAACACACAGGTTACAAGTCTCTTATGGCGGGACTTGGAAGTGAGTGCATTTACGATGCCTTTGCTGGGAAATATTCATTCATATGCATTACATTCTTTTTCACAAGAGTCTATGAACTCACCAACCTCGTGTTGACACTTTAGCATGTATTTTCAGGTATTAAGCAATGGCACGCTGCTGGAGGTTTTGGCAGGGCATGGCATGGTCATAGAAGACTCTGATATTCATTTGGGGACCGTTTTAAACTATTTTAAGGGCCTACTTCCGCACTACTTTTAACGATGTAAATTCAATACCTTTGGTTAAACGGTTTTATTCTAAATGATTAAAGTGAAAACCATTTTTGTACTTGTGTTGAGATACCAATTGAGTTACACCCCAGCTACATGTTTGCTTCCGCTGGACCCGATTCTGGGGGTGTGACAGATTGGTATCAGAGCTTTGGCTATAGCGAACTAAGTGTTTTTAAAACCTAGACTATAGCTACTTTCATGAAAACTTAACCCTATGACCGTCACGTGCTTGCCTGCCAAGCTGAAGCCTCATTTGTGGTTAGTTGCTGACATAGGTGATGAGATTTGTATCTCATTATCTGGTATATTATATTCATTTATTATAGTTGATTACTATAATTGTCTTTCATATAAGCATGTTCACGTATCATATATATCATCACGTTATGTTTTTCCTTGCATAGTTTCATCATTCGACCTCGAGTTTTGGTCACTTGCGTTAGTCTTTCAGAACGTCTTGGTATTTTTGAAGGACATAGTATTAGTATAACTGAGCTGCGTATTTCAAAATTCATGGAACCTCAGTGGAATATAGACTGGTCATTTATATTCAACCCGGGATAGTAGGACATAGGCTGACCACCTATATCCGACTCAGAAATGAATTTTGCAACACTGAGAATGGTTATAATAAAATTTTGTCTGGAATAAATTCTCAACTCATTTTCCAAATGTTTCATTCATGTGTGTGTATACCTTCGTTGTCAGAATATTCATACCTTTCATCACTTCGTGAACCGTCGCCTGGAAGCACGTCAACTGGTCATTTCATCTCATGAACATTCACGTCTATGCATGATACACTTACATCACAGTATTTTCTTTTATCACAATCTCATTTTGTCGCAGTTGTCACAGGCTTTTCCCTTCTCACCATCACTTTCATTTCCTTTCCCCATCCATATATATATATAGAAATTAGGTGACACTCTATAGATTCCTATATCACTCATCACTTACTACTCCCTATATTGATAAGTGGATATTATCAATGACCTCCCTAGGAAAGACTTTCCATACCATCTATAAGGAGGATCCCTTGATACATTAAGACCATTCAAAACTCAACAGAAATCTCAGGATATCACAAAACCATTCGAACCACTATCACAGGCCTAATCACCAAAAATTCTACCATCTAGAAAGTATTGGCTTGACTGAATTACAGGATTAGTTTCGATACGAGCGCTCACTAAGCAACACCATAGAGATAAATCCAACCTCTTAACCGAGACTATAGATGGAACATGTCCTCACCAATAGACTTTATTCAAACATGTTAGACACCTATGCATTTGTGTAAACATACATACCTGGCTATTTTATCCTCTTAATACTTTCAATTTTAAATGGATTTTTTTCCAAACTACAGTTATACAAAACATATATCTTGTAAGAAATACTTTTCTGAGGCACTTATTTTGATAAGCAAATTCCTTTTGGTTAATCTTTTACAAAACTATTGAATGTTAGGAAATTTTAAACATCAATCTTTAGTAAATCATACTATCCACCTTATGTTGAAAATAGTCATATCCTGCATAACTACTAAACATCAAGAAAAATGTTACTTAGAAAGCTGTTTGCTTAAAGTTGTAAAGTTGTAAATTTATTAATTCAGGGGAGGTTTATGAACGAAACACACAATCTCAAAACAAACTTGAATATAAATCACTATATTACATCACTTATACATTTAGGAGTTTGTGAATTGACGACATAGAGCTTGGGGAAAATCTTATTAATGGAGACTAAGCACCGTAGGTGGAGAGAGACTTGATTCATGACATTCCTACGGAGGAATCACAACCTTATCCTAATCTATTCTTTCCAATAACACCCTTTGACAGACTTAACCTTATGAGTCTTTCAAACAAGATTCATGATACCCATTTCAATTATTCCTAATAGTGGAATTCGATTCACGTCAAACTCCTAGCGATTTCATTAAGATTCTTTTGGAACTACACCACCTATCATCTGCAGACCAATGGTTAAAAATTAGAGAATGATTCAAACATAAGGAGATATGCTCAGAGCATGAGTGATTGACTCTAGAAATGGTTGGACTAACCATTTGCCATAAATGGGATTCTTTTGCAACCATAGTTATCGCGCGAGCGTAGAGACTACACCATCCGAGGCACCCTATGGCCGAAGTGCCAACATCCATTAACGGATCAAAATTTAGAAAATCCCAACTCACTAGTCCAGTAAGCATTCATGAAATAACCAGGAATTTCCTACAAATCAAGAATCAGTTACAAGTTTGATAAGATGTAAACCCTTAGAATTCCAAGTTGGTGGCAGGGTCATGTTGAAAGTTCTGCCTAAGAAAGGCATGATACCATTCAGAAAAATTCAGGAAGTTAAACCCGATATACACTGGACCATTTAATATTTCAGACAGCGTAGGCCTAGTGGCCTACAGACTTGAGCTCCCATTAGAGCTCAGTAGTTTACACAATAAATATTATCATCTTTTCACCAAGTAAACTTCAGAGACGAACACTAACTGAACTTCGGGATGAAGTTCCTTTTAGAGGGGAAAACTGTCACAACTCGTAATTTCAGGTCCTTTTTCAAATGTCGAAATTTTGTTATTTATCTCGGAAGTTACTATTCATAAGTTACTATTCAACGTTTTCGGAGTCAGTTTAAGATTCCGAGAAGCGTTCGAAAATTTTACTGTTCATATGACACTATTCATTCCCAGAAGGAAATCACTATTCACGATTGTCGTAAATCTAGTTTACGGGTATTCAAATTCGCGTAACCAGTTAGGTTTGGCTTCGAATTTATGCATCATCAGTAGGGACACGTCATATAGACTAGAGTAGTCTACATATCATTAGTAACATCATCAGCACTTTAGGCCCTACACGGATATGCATTATTTTAATTTACGTATGCTTAATTTGTAATTAATGTTACCACTCAGTTTTTGCTACTAACATATACCCGATACTTCCGTCTATGATCCTAATATATTTTCATACTCATTATAATAATATAAAATTTATATTATTAATTTACCAGGTGCTTTGTAACCATTTGCTATATTTTCGGTAAACGCCTAAAATTACGTCGAATCACTATATTTCAACCCGGCAATTATTTTAATACCCGATTCTTATCAGGAATGTAATTTCATAATTTTTACAACTTCTTAATATTTTATTTCAACACGACACGATTTATTTTTAGTTAACTCGGTACCCGGTAACACCTAAACTACACAATAACTAACTAAATCTACACAAAAGTCTTCATTTTACTTACACACTCATCCTTTTCTTAATAAAACCCACCCTCCCCACCTTGATTTAGGGATCTTGTCCCATAAATATCTACTTCAATGTATATCTCATCCATTTTCTAGCAAAAATATCACACATCAAATAAACTAGCAAAGTTTTCCTCTCTTTTTTTTTTCTTCTTCCTTGCTCGGCCAAAGAAAGAAACCAAGGAAGAATCCATAAATTTTTGAAGTTCAAGTGTTTAATCAAGTCCTAGTTATGATCTAGTTAGGGTTTTGTTGTAAAAACCCTAGGTTTCTTAACATAATCATCTTCAAATCACCTCAAATATTCAAGTAAGCTTCAAGAACACTTTTTGATCTTTTCATACTTTCATTTACTTTATATTTTTATGTATTTTCAAGATATACTAGTTGGTAATGCAACTTACTTATGTTTTAGATACCACTTTGCACATAAACTATCTTTAACACTAGATCTATAATTTCACTAGTAATCTCATGAGATCCACCAAGGTTAGTGATGTTTATGAACCCATGACACCCTAAGAAGGTGTATGGTAGGATTGAGTGCTTGTGGAGTTGATTTGAAAGTAGTTTGGTTAGGTTTTGGACAAGTTACAAACTAGGAAAACCCATTTTTGAAACAATACATAACCTACTGTCCCATTTTGTAAAACGTGGGAAACTCTAGGGCTAGGGTGTAATTTCAGACCAAAGATTTAGAAAATACTTTCAAAAACGAAGCGTTGGGCGAAAGAACGGATTAAAACGAGTTTATAACGAAGGAGATATGATTTTTGCAATTTTAACGACGAAAACTATTTTCTGAAAATGTACTTGCTGTTGGACGAATTTTGATGGACAAAAAGAGGCGTTAGACGTAATCTATAGGAGCCAACCTACTGAAAATATATTAGTATATATTAATACGATTCGGGGGATATAAAAAACGTAGAAAACGAGCTTATAACGACCAAGATATACATGTTTGAAACCCGACAAAACTTATAATAAATTGACAGCTTTTGGTAATAAAAGTTGCTAAGTGTTGAAAACTATATTTTCAAGTAACGACATTGAAAGCCATATTTCTTAACCGCCGAGACCCGTATGGTCAAAAGTTAAATGACATGACTTCTAGACATTGTTGCAAGCCGAGTTTCATCACTAACACTTAACGTACGATATTTTGCGACTAGTTTTGCGAGGCCAATTTGGGCATATTTTCAAGTAATGAAAATGTTATATTACGATGAAAATACTATATTTACTGATAAAACACCAAATGAGGATCGTGGAGTACCGTTTCAACGTATTTACATGGAAAGTGGTTATTAACTTAATGAGACGTCAAAAATGTATTTTTCGACGATAAACATTATTTTCAAATTTCACGAGTGGTATCGATAACATACGTATTTGCATGTGTAGCATTATTTCATTTCTTACATTAGATCGTATCATTCATTTTAGGTTGCGATTAGAGATTGTACCTCATTTCTGTGTATCCACTTTTGTCATCGTAGCTATCGCACCAGGTGAGTCGTAGCTGTTAGGAATACAAATATTCCTATAAAAGTCTCGGTCACCTAATGATTGTAATAGCATTAAGTTAGCTCGTAGTTAGTTTGTTTATTAGTTAATTAGTATTAGTTTAAGTAACACCGTGGAAGAAGGACGGGTCTTCACCCACTGTATGCCTGATCCACAGCCCGGGAGTGGGCGTTTTATTGTATGTATAAATACCCCTCTCCACATGTGGAGATGGTTGGACCCTCACTTTCATTCAATCTAATATTTCACTTTTCTCTCAAGGTTCCTCTCTTCCCCTCCTTCTTACTTCTCCAACGCCACACAAACACATGATCAATCATGTTTCTAACATAGTTAGTATTCTACAATCGGTATCAAGAGCCAAGGTTTCATCTTAGGACCTTGTAGAATCGAATTTGAGGGTGTTTTGTGTGGTTTTGTGAGTTTGGTGTAACTTTCTTGTAAAAACTCTTTGTTTGATCTTCTCTAGTGTTGTTATACATGTTAGTGATGTACTTTTATGTTCATTAGTGTTTGTAGAACATTGTGGTTTAGTTTGTGTTACCATTTCCTTAATCTATTTGAAGTTTGGAGATGATTTTGGGCGAATTTCTATCTTGCGGTTAAGTTTACTGTTCCATTGCTTCGTTGCGTTTACTTTCTAAAATCAGTGGTTAGTTTGACTGCGATTACTATTTCAGGAATACAAACAAAACGCAAGGATAGTGACAGTTTTGGACCATTGTCACTGCAATTAGTTGTCTGCGGTTAGTCATTTGCGTTTAACTATTCTGCGGTTGGGAGTTTTCTGTGGTTTGGTACTTTCTGCGGTTTGTGTCCTGCGGTTAGTGTCCTTGGTTTGCGGTTTACTTAGGTTGCGATTGGATCATTCTGCGGTTGGGATTATTCTGCGGTTTGGTATTTTCTGCGGTTTGTGTCCTGCGGTTAGTGTCCTGCGATTAGTGTTTACTGTGGTTTACTTGTCTGCGGTTTACTATCTCTGCGGTTAGGTCAAGTTGCGGTTAAACTTTCCTGCGACTAGTACCCTACATTGCGAGTATCTCCTACTTTGTGGTTTGGAAATTTCTATTTTGTGTTGTCGACATCTTTTGATGACATTCAAGCTGCTGGGTCCGACACCCGACCTCCGATGTTGGACAGAACTGACTATGAATCATAGGCACAAAGGATTCGTCTTTATTGTCTGGGTAAGGAAAATGGGGTTAACATCTTGAAATCCATCGACGAGGGACCCTTTCAAATGGGTACTACTAGAGACACGGTTGCAGCAACTGATCAACAACCGGCCGTAATTGGTCCTGATAGACCTCGCACTTACAATGAGCTGTCTGATGAAGAAAAGAAATGCTATGATGCCGACATCAGAGCATCGAATATCGTCATTCAAGGGCTTCCCAAAGATGTCTACAAACTTATCAACTACAACACTGAAGCAAAGGCGGTCTGGGATAATGTCAAAATGCTTCTTGCAGGGTCTGAGTTAACTAAAGAAGATCGTAAGTCTCAGCTATACGATGAATTTGAGCATTTCAAAATGAACCAGGTGAAAGCATCACTGACTACTACGTCAGATTTCACAAGTTGGTCAATGATATGAGAGCCATCAAGATGACAATGCCCAATATACAGCTTAATTCCAAATTCGTGAATAACATGGCACCAGAATGGGATAGGTTTGTCACAGCTGTTAAGCTCAACAAAGGTCTCAGGCATACCAATCATGAACAACTCTATGCATATCTCCAACAACATGAGAAACATGCTGCTTATGATCGGCTAATGCGAGAAAAGCTTAATCCGTCAGCAACAAATGAATCTCTTGCTTTTCTTTCTAATGTTCAACAACCTAACCAAACCTCAAATGATCAATCTCAACCATCACAACCATCCTCCAGGTCTCCCCCAACCAATAGTCAATCATCAACTCCCTTACCATCTGCTTTGAATACACAACTTGATTTTGGGTATTCTCACACTGACATGATGATTGATAATCTCTCCAACCAAGTTTCTCTACTGGTCCAACAGTTCAGGGCTGCACTTCCATCTACTAACAACCAACTTAGGATCTCATCTAATCCACGTAATCAGGCAGTCATTGAGGATGGTCGTGTGGTGGTGCAGAATGTGCAGGGAAGACAGAACTTCAACCAAAGAAATGCTGGTAGAGATAATGGGCAGTACAGAGTTGGGAATGCTCTTCAAGCACAAGCTAAGCAGCCTAAATGCTATAACTGCGGAGGGTTGGGCCATATAGCTAGGAAATACACTCTTCCAAAACGTCCTCAAAACTCTAAGTACTTCAAGGACAAGATGTTGCTGATGCAGGCACAAGAAAATGGGACGGTGTTGGATGAAGAAGCTCTGCTCTTTCTGGCTGGTAATGATGGGAACACCTTTGATGCTGATGTGGATGATCAGCCTATTCAGGATATGGCTCTTAATGACCCGAATATCTTTCAAGTTGAAGAGTGTGATGCATTTGACTCAGACATAGATGACGAACCTACTGCTCAAACCATTTTCATGGCTAATCTGTCTGCAGCTGCATCCTGTTTACAGCATCCTGATTCATCCATCACATCTACTATCTCTGAGGTACCAACATCTCCTAATCATGATCTGAATAATCCTACAACTGTACAGGGGGCATGTGAATCGATACAACTCAAGAATATTGTCAACACAAACGTCACTGATATGGGTAATACCAATAATATCCCATATGAAATGTAAGTGAATGGCAATGGACCGTCAGTTGTACCAAGTGACATGCCGTCTATTGACTCTAGTGAACATGAGGTACATGAGCACACAATATACAACCCTGATGATTCCTTGATTACTAGAATTAACACCCTTAAGGATCAAGTGAATATTTATGAGCAGCGTGCAAAGTTTGAGCTGAATGAACATGAGCAGAAAATGGAATGGCAACTGCGTAATTACATATCTGAAAACAATTCCAAACAAGAAGCATTGAAAAGGGAACTAGTTTCCTTAAAAAACCAATTGGATCAAACCGTCAAACAAAAACAAGAGTTTCAAAAGGGTTTGACTTCAATCAAACTCGAATTCAAAGATAAAGAAACTAAACTTCTAAATGATTTCTCATAACTCAAAATGTTGAAAAATAAATTGGAAGATAAGTTGTACACACAGGGCCAAACCATTCAATCTGCTCAAATGATGCAAAACCATAGGAAAATAAGTGATGAATTTAGTGAACAGGATGCCTCCAAGCCCAAAGCAAGATACCTTAGAATTGGTTTAGGTGCACAACCTGCATTATATGATGCAAACACTATGCTTGAACCTAACCATGCCCCTCCTGATACGCAATCCTATGACCACATTAATGAGGCGGAGGATAAAACTAGGGTAAAACTTGTTGAACGATTAAAGGATCCTAAATGCATTGCTAAGAATATTGTGTTTCACTATGACTATGCGAATGACAATCACTCTGCCATTTTTGTTCCTCAAAAGAGAATTCTTCCTGACAAAGTGTTTTGGAATATAGACATTGAGAAAATGCAAGCTGAAAGAGTTGTAGGTAACACACGCACTATGTTTAGAATTGCTGACCCAACCATTTACCCCCTGAACACACCCAGGCACCTAGTACCATTTACTCTTCCCACATAGTGTAACACTCTAATTGGGTTGTATATTCTAGGTCAATTGTTTAACGACTTTGAGAAAACCTGTAAAATAAGAATTACACCTACAGGGATTACAGAAGGGGAAAGGGGTTTTGAGCAAACAAAGCAGTGTTACCTAACTGAAGTTATGCCATTTTTTAAACTTCTCAAAGAACATTTTGAGGGCCTTAAAAACACCATTAATGATGATGTGACTCAAATGAAAAAGGTTTTTGATGAAGTGGAAAGTGAGGGTAACCAATTAGCTATTGATCTCAAATACAGTGAAATTGACAGGAAAAACATTCTCACCATGAATGAAAATTTGATTGCAAATTATATTGCAAAAGATGTGTTTTATACTGTTACCGACTCAGCATTATCTGCTCGACAATTTCATGAAATGTCGGTTACTTTGAATGTCTTCCAGAATCGTGTAATTGAGGTTGAGGAGGAGAATTACAAACTTACTGAAAAAATTCAAAACGACGACCATGATAACATGGTCAGAAATTTCTCAAAACTAGAAGTTGATAATCTGAACCTACAATTAAAATATCAACAACTAGAAGAAAGCATAAAAATATCAAATGCCAATACACCTTCGGATGCTCCTGAGTTTGACACATGTTTTGAATTAGCCAAAAAGGATGAAGTAATTCAAGCTCACTCAAACACGATTTGGAAATTGAAGGTCCAAATTGCACAATTAAAATCAAACAAAAGCGATGTGACCAATACCAATTACCAGAAGTCGATAGATTCTCAAAACTTTCAGAAACAGGGCATTATCAATGAATTACAACATGAAAATGAGTGGCTTCGTACTGAAATGTCTAATGCTAAACAACGTTATAAAGAATTATTTGAGTCTATTAAAATAACACGTGACCAAAACAATGAAAGAGTCACTTCTTTGTTAAATGAAATTAAGAATCTAAAGACTATGGTGAAGGGTAAAATGCCCGTCGTTTCATGTGATCATGCAATTTCCAATGTACATGCTTGTAAGAAATATGCGTGCGATGCTGTGAATGTCTCTCTTCCCCTTAGGAACAATAAGTTAGTTCATAACAACTATCTTAGAAATCTTAAGGATTGTCTGGCCATACTTAGAGAAACCATTGAAGATGAGAGGACATCTAAACCACTTGATGATGTTATTATTGGTGCTTGCTTCCTCACTAATAGAGCCCAGGAATTATTAGAATATGCTATAGGATCATGCCCCAAGAAAGATAACAAGTCGAATAGGACATTTGCATTGCACCCTAACAGTGGCAACAAACATGTTACATTTGATTTTCCCCAAACCATGTCACAATCCACAATCATGATCACCAATAAACAAGTAGCAACTAATCAGACTAATGTTCCCGTCATTGCTTCTACAGGAGTAAAAGGTGTATCTAATGCTAGCACGTCACAGCCTAAGTGCAATACAAAGAATGATAGGACTTTACCGGCTAAGAGTACACTTATGAAGGAAGTAGAAGAATCATCTAGGAACAATAAAGTTATGCTTAGTGAAAGGAATCGAGTTGATTCAAACATTTGTGTTAACAATGATGTAATTAATTCGAACTCTGGTGCTATTTGTAAGACTTGTAACAAATGCTTATTTTATGGTAATCATGATGCTTGTGTTGTGTCCTTTCTTAAATCCACTATGAAATCTCCAGTTATGAATGTCTCAAGTGTTAAATGGGTAAAACAAGTATGGAATAAAACAGGAAAAGTGTTCACTAATGTTGGTTATCAATGGAAACCTACTGGAAGGAAATTCACTCTAAGGGAAAAGTGCCCAATGACTAGGATCACTAACTCCAAAGTTGTGCCTATTAGGAAGTGGAGACCTACTGGTAGGCTGTTCCCAATAGAAGCACTTTGTACCACTCCTAGTTCTAGTGCATCAAAATGTGAATATTCCAGTGAGATATCTGTAACATATGATAATCCAATATTTGTATGTGCTAACCAAACGGACCCCAAATGTTTGTGGGGCTCCAGCTTTTTCAGTTATCCACGATTGTCTGGTTTCAAATGCAGGTCGTACAAATCGTCCTTTGGTATTTGGACTCAGGCTGCTCAAAACATATGACTGGAGATCGCTCGTGGCTCAAGAATTTCGTGGAAAAGTTTATTGGTACGGTTAGATTTGGGAATGACCACTTTGGATCTATAATGGGTTATGGTGATTACGTCTTTGGAGACAGTGTGATATCCAGAGTTTACTATGTGGAAGAACTTGGGCACAATCTATTTTCTGTTGGTCAATTCTGTGATTCAGATCTCGAAGTTGCTTTCAGAAAGCACACCTGTTTTGTTAGAGAATTAGATGGTGTTGATCTTCTTAAGGGGAGTCGGGGCACTAATCTTTATACCATCTCCATCGAAGACATGCTACGGTCCTCTCCAATTTTCCTGCTCTCTAAAGCCTCCAAGAACAAATCATGGTTGTGGCATCGTCGTTTAAACCATTTGAACTTCGGTACCATCAATGAACTTACACGTAAGGATCTTGTTCGAGGCTTGCCCAGACTTAAGTATGAAAAAGACCATTTGTGTTCCGCTTGTCAAATGGGCAAGAGCAAAAAGCACACCCATAAACCTAAGACTGTCAATTCAATCATGGAAGTTCTTCATACTCTTCACATGGATCTCTGTGGACCAATGAGGATTCAAAGTATCAATGGAAAGAAATGTGTGCTGGTTATTGTTGATGATTACTCTCGATTCACGTGGGTAAAGTTTCTACGATCAAAAGATGAAGCTCCGGAAACCATCATCAAACTCATCAAGATGTTGCAAGTTCGCCTCAACAAAACAGTTAGATTCATTCATACTGATAATGGAACAGAGTTTATGAACAAACAACTTACTCAATTTTATGAAGGTGCCGGCATCAGTCATCAAAAGAGCATTCCACGTACTCCTCAACAAAATGGAGTTGTTGAAAGACGCAATCGCACCTTAGTTGAAGCTGCAAGGACTATGCTCATCTTCTCCAAAGCTCCTATGTTTCTTTAGGCTGAAGCAATTGCCACCGCATGTTACACACAGAACCGATCCTTGATACATCCTCTCCACTTCAAGACTCCCTATGAACTGGTTCATGGTAGAAAACCCGATCTTTCGTTTCTTTGAGTTTTTGGTGCACTTTGCTATCCAACTAATGACAGTGAAGACCTTGGGAAACTCAAGGCCAAGGCCAACATTGGTTTCTTCGTTGGCTATGCTCCAGAGCGAAAGGGGTGCCGAATCTACAACAAACATACCAGAGACATAATGGAAACAATCCACGTTACTTTCGATGAGCTGACTGAGCAACCGGTTCCTGGACAATCAAGTTCTGGACCCGTACCTAACCTTTTGTCTCCTGGACCAATTAGTTCCAGGCTTGTATAGAATCCCATTCCTGCTGCTCCTTTTGTACCTCCTACAAGTGAAGATTGGAAGAAACTGTTTGACCCAATGTTTGATGAATACTTTGAACCTCAACAGATGAATGCTCCTGAAGCTACAGTGGTTCAACCACCAGCTGGGGTGGTAAATATTCAAATTGACAATAACGGTCCATCCACTTCATTGTCATGGGATCCTGAAGCCCCCACCATCAGTCAATCGGTTACCACTTCTAATGTCCAACCTTCACCTGTACAGCGAGCGGCAACTGTAGATAATACATCTGAAGTAAATCCTTTTGCTCCACCTGATAATGAGCCATTTGTTAACATCTTTGCCCTGAATCGTCAAATGATGTAACATCCTCTGACGAATCTAACACGGCTACCTCAGTTCCCTTTCTCAACCCCATGAATACCTTAGAAAATGGACCAATGATCATCCTATAGACAACATTATTGGAAACCCTTCGCGTCCAGTATCTACCCGCAAGCAACTTGCAACCGACGCATTGTGGTGCTTCTTCAATTCTGTCCTCTCTAAAGCTGAACCAAAAAACGTCAAGGATGCAATGTCTAAACACTCATGGTTCACTGCAATGGTGGACGAGATTCATGAGTTTGACCGACTGGATGTGTGGGAATTAGTACCACCTCCCGATTGTGCTATGATCATTGCTCTCAAATGGATATTCAATGTTAAACTTGATGAGCATGGAGATGTATTGAAAAACAAAGCTAGGCTTGTGGCAAAAGGATATCGACAAGAAGAAGGTATAGACTTTGAAGAATCCTTCGCACCTGTTGCTAGAATTGAAGCCATAAGAATATTTCTCGCAAATGCTGCAAGTCAAAACATGGTGGTTTATCAAATGGATGTCAACACTGCATTCTTAAATGGCGATCTAAAAGAGGTGGTGTATGTATCTCAACCCGAAGGTTTTGTGGATCCAGAATGCCCTAATCATGTGTATCGGTTAAAGAAGGCTCTCTATGGGCTTAAACAAGCACCTAGGGCGTGGTACGACACCTTGTCTAAATTTCTTCTGGCTAACAAATTTTCCAAAGGCGTTGTTGATCCTACACTCTTTACCAGAAAAACAGGCAAAAACCTTCTGCATGTACAAATCTATTTTGATGACATCATCTTCGCCTCCTCTGATCCCACAGAATGTGATCGTTTCTCCCAAGAGATGAGTTCCGAATTCCAAATGTCTATGATGGGTCAAATGTCCTTCTTTCAAGGATTGTAAATTTCTCAAAATCCCAATGGCATCTTCATCAATCAATCCAAATACGCCAATGAAATTTTGAAGAAATTTGGATTTAACTCCTGTGATTCAGTTGATACTCCTATGATTGAAAGATCGAAACTAGATGAAGATGATGTGGGAATTCCGGTCGAACAAACCATGTATCGAAGCATGATTGGCTCCTTAATGTATCTTACCGCTAGCAGACCTGACCTTCTATTTGCAGTTTGTATATGTGCTCGGTATCAATCCAAACCCACCAAGAAACATCTGGAAGCTGTCAAGAGAGTCTTTCGATACCTTAAAGGAACAATCCACATGGGCCTTTGGTACCCTAAGGAAACTTCTATGGCTCTCACAGCATATTCTGATGCTGATCATGCGGGATGTCAAGACACTCGTCGCAGTACATCTGGGGGTGCACAGTTTTTGGGGAATAAGCTAGTCAGTTGGTCATCAAAGAAACAAATGAGTACATCTATCTCCTCCACTGAAGCTGAATACATTGCCATGTCATTGTGCTGTGCTCAGATCTTATGGATGCGATCTCAACTTTCAGACTATGGCTTCATATGCAACAAGATTCCCATGTATTGTGACAACAAAAGTGCAATAGCACTTAGCTGCAACAATGTCCAGCATTCAAGGACTAAGCATATTGACATTCGACATCACTTCATCAGGGAGCAAGTTGAGAAAGGAATTGTGGAACTTTACTTCGTGAGGACTGAGTTCCAGCTAGCTGATATTTTCACCAAAGCACTTTCTAGGGACCGTTTTCACTTCATTCTCCCACACCTTGGTATGAAGAGTCTCACGCCTGAGGATCTCATTCATCTTCAGGAAGATCAAGAGGAGTAAAGGGGTTGCTTCCATATCCTTTGTATATAATATTAACACAAAAAGAAAATAGAAAAATATAAAATTACAAAATCCCATAAAAATCTGAAAAACTGCAAAAAATACAAAAATATTCTTCTCACGACATGTCTCTTGTGTAATCAATATTATGTACGTTTCTAGAAATGTCATTCAATAATGACACGGAATCATACATATGCTTAAACAAGAGTTTTTCAGTTTCAAATAAAGTTCTTTTCAAAAACATATCGTATCTCAAAACATTCTTATAAATATGGCTTGTAGTCATTTCAGGCTACAACCCGGACGTCAAAAATATGGCTTGCTATTACTTCAGATAGCAACCCGCTTTTCAAAATGGAGAAAACACGTCGCCAAAAAGACGGTTGTTCCTTTCACCGAGTGAAGTTCACCTGGGCATAGATTACTTTATATCCATGTTTCCTCGATCTAATGTACGTTTCAGTGCATTATTTCTTGATAAAGAAGAGAAGTCTTCTTTTTATCGCCAAATACTTTCCCTTCTATGATTTTTCCGGAAAGTATTTGTGCAAAACTTGGTGGTACCATGAGATTTTGATTGAAAATCAAATTGCACTTAAAAGTTTGATAAAATTTTCACTCAATCAATGACCTTAATATTTTATGAAAATATTTTTTAACATCCGTCATTGATTGAGGGGGAGAGTGATTTCTCAAAATTTTATGTATCATCAAAACTCCCCACACTTTGTACATAACAAAAGCTACAATACGATTTGTGATAGTTATGTGTCAGAATGAGTAAATTTTCAAAGAGTTTTTTCGTTAAAACTTCGAATCTTTTTCAAACTCTTCAAATCTGACACATAACAACCTCCCTCACAGATTGAGGGGGAGCAGAAAAGGTTCCTTTTTATCAGAAAATATTAAAAAATTTAACCACATTTCTCTCCCAAAAGTTTTCTAAATTATTTAAATCAATTGAGATCAAAAATCTCGAATGATTTGATATTTTTGATCGGAGGAGAGAATGTGATTTAAATATGCAATCTGATAATGAAATGTGATCTTTAAGACTCAATAAAAAGCTCCCGCATATGTGCTAAACACTTTCGAATATCGATGCACATATTAAGGGGGAGCAAACGGCATTTGTGGAAGTTATACCAAAGACCGACCATTTATCTTTATGCATGGAGTTATAAGGTTGGTTAAGGTTAGGTATGAATTCCCATGATCCACCAGCACCGGAAGGATCTTCCCAGGGACAATCCTTTAGATAGATTAGAAGTTCTTAGGAATGATTGAAAAAAGGAGTAAAGTGAGAAAGGGAAGAGTGCGGACTGAGATAGAGCTAGGACTGGAACAAACCCAACAAGGTTCTAGTGGTGAAGTCTCGGTAAGCACTGAAGGGGTTAAAGAATGAAAAAGAAATGTAATAAGAAAGGGTGAAAAGAAATAGCCCTCCATATATTCAACCTTAGGGCAGAAACCGGGTTCAACTCATAATCTACTGGCGGTTACTAAGGTAACACCGGTATCGAAGACAAGACGTCATGGACCCAGTGACGCACTGTACTAAACTTCCCAACCACTCAAGTTCTCTTAAAAGAGCTTGTTTCATTCTCACGGGGAACCCTGTGTAATGTATTGACCACTCATTGCGAGCTATGTTGATACCTAAACAGGAGACGCCTCCCCAGTCTCCAGGAGCGGATCAAAACGCACTATTGAGTCTAGAGCCAAAAAGAGATCATCCATAAATCTCGATAGGACACATTCCAAATATGCTTATTGTTTCACACAATGTGGAAAATAAGATAAAATATTTAGAGTCCTACGCATTATCCTTGTGGTATTGGCAGAACATCCGAGTGATATGAAAATATTCACAATGAAGATGGAAATCCTTCTAGAGCGAACATCACTCAAGCTCTTGGTAGGTGACATGTGAGATCCATTTTGGATCAATGATCAAGTGACAACTAGAAAGCAACGATGGTGTGATTCAAAATTGAATCAAACTTGTTCCAGGATATGGATTGACGGATACTTTTGCTAAAACCTCTCAATGTGCTCACCAACTAATCTTTTGAGCACATTGATTGTGTACAATATCTTTCAAACAAAAGTATTTTTGATGGTAATGTGATTCTAAATACAAAACTCTCGTTGTGTCTCAAAAATGTTTATCATAGGACACACGAGTGATTTCTATAAATCTATTTCTCATCAATCCGTGAATATTCATTCACCGATTCACTCTATCGTGCTGTCTGCTTTGAGACGTTCCGGTATGAGAACATTCTAAGTATGAAGATTCCAAAGTGGATTCTTTGGAAAATTCATTACTACAAGCTGGAAATTCCTGTCAAGGAGAGTCTTCTTTAAAAGAGACTCTACCTGATCACAGGTCGGTTTTCACAAAATCGGAGGGTAGTCTGTCCTCGCAGAACGAATGACAAAGCCATGTTCGTTCTTTATCGTTATTGCTAACTGTTTTATTTCAGGGACACATATAAAGATGGCGTTGATGGCTCCAGTTTCCAGCTGAATCGGGTCAATCCATACCTCATGCTCACACATCCTCCACACTATCAATGAAGATGAGAGACTTGCTACAACAAAATGTTGAGAGACTTCTAACAACGTTTCTGCAACTCTGATGAAAAAGTCTCCTGATTCACAAACTCCAATGCAACGTCTCCAGATACAGAAGGGTGTGAGCAGGATGGTCCTTTGTCACTACATCACATGAAGGCAATACAACTATAGATGAGCTTGGAGATTTACTTTGGCTAATGATCTTAAAGAAGCTCAAAGATTACATATCTCAAAGGAATTCAAATCACAAGTTCGCTTGCTTGATGTACGAAGTGTGTTGAAAAGTGAAGAATCAGACCCTACGTGCTACAATGACTAAAGAATGCTTAAAGACCAAAGATCTTAATTTCAAAGGTGACCTCGCTTAGGGAGAGATTGTTAGGAATACAAATATTCCTGTAAAAGTCTCGGTCACCTAATGATTGTAATAGCATTAAGTTAGCTCGTAGTTAGTTTGTTTATTAGTTAATTAGTATTAGTTTAAGTAACACCGTGGAAGAAGGACGGGTCTTCACCCACTGTATGCCTGATCCACAGCCCGGGAGTGGGCGTTTTATTGTATGTATAAATACCCCTCTCCACATGTGGAGAGGGTTGGACCTTCACTTTCATTCAATCTAATATTTCACTTTTCTCTCAAGGTTCCTCTCTTCCCTTCCTTCTTACTTCACCAACGCCACACAAACACAAGATCAATCATGTTTCCAACATAGTTAGTATTCTACAATAGCCCCTACTCTTTTAATTGTTTTGTAAACTTTTTGGGGGAGAATACATACTCGTTTTACTTAAACGCATTACTCGCTTTACATGGTTGATTACCTGTATTTCATTAGTGTGTTTGATTACCTGTATTTCATTGGTATGTTTGATTACCAGTATTTCATTGGTATGTTTGATTACCTGCATTTCATGGGATTTGTCATCCTTGTTTATATGACCTCATGGTCACCAATTGTTCATATATGTCAAATGTAATATTGTGGTTTCCCCACTTGGTTGTGATGTCAAACGTAATATTGTGGTTTCCCTTCTTGGCTGTGATGTCAAACGTATTGTGGTTTTCCCACTTGGCTGTGATGTCAAACGTAATATTGTGGTTTCCCCACTTGGCTGTGATGTCAAACATAATATTGCGGCTTCTTTGATTTACTGATTTATCTAGCAACATTGTCAGACTTATTTACATGACCTCATTGTCATAGTTGTTTATCTGGCGACATTGTCAGCATTGTCAAAAATAACTTATATGGCCTCATTGCCAGAATTGTTTATATAACCTCATTGTTAAAATTATTTATATAGCAGTTTTGCTATATTTATCTTTGAATCTAAATACAAGTATTACTTTTGTCCACATAACTAAATAATATTTGGCAGTAGGTCGTAAACACCCAGGTTACAAGTCTCTTATGGCGGGACTTGGAACTGAGTGCATTTACGATGCCTTTGCTGGGAAATATTCATTCATATGCATTACATTCTTTTTCACAAGACTCTATGAACTCACCAACCTCGTGTTGACACTTTAGCATGTATTTTCAAGTATTAAGCAATGGCACGCAACTGGAGGTTTTGGCAGGGCATGGCATGGTCATAGAAGACTCTGATATTCATTTGGGGACGGTTTTAAACTATTTTAAGGGTCTACTTCCGCACTACTTTTAACGATGTAAATTCAATACCTTTGGTTAAACGGTTTTATTCTAAATGATTAAAGTGAAAACCATTTTTGTACTTGTGTTGAGATACCAATTGAGTTACACCCCAGCTACATGTATGCTTCCGCTGGACCCGATTCTGGGGGTGTGACAAAAAGTATAGCATCCGCGAGACTTATATCAAAGTGTAACTCTTGAAAAATCTGATAAACTTTTCCATTTGGTTTTTATCCTTCTCTCGGTGCTTTTGTTCGTTTAAGCGTGACGGATATGGCAACTTTGTTTTAACCGATGTTTCCTTTTCATTTTCATTAACAACTTTTTCCTTTCCTTTTGACGTCGGGACCACCGGAGGTTGGATGTCTTCAGTCCTTCCATTATTAATAGGAATTTTCGTATCCGTTGTCACCTCGGGTTCACGGGCGACTACCTTAGGAGGTAGAGAAGAAGAGGTAGTCAGAGCCGTCGGTCCGTCATAAGTAACACCACTACTTGTTATGCTCGCTTTTGCATCGCCCCTCGGGTTAGCGATCGTGTTGCTTGGCAAAGTTCCAGAGCCCGAGGGTCGATCATTTAAACACTTGTTAATATCGTTGATTTGAGTTGCAAATAACCTTGTTGTTTCCTCTTGTTTAGCAATTAAAGCTTGTTGACTTTGAATCAATTGCTTAATCAACTCATCCGTGGGCGACGGATTTTGAAAATTGCCATTGTTCTGATTTCCATGATTAAAGTTTCCATGATAGTTATTCTGAAAATTCCCATTATTTTGAAAATTGTTCCCTTGAGGCGGGGCTTGGTTTTGATTTCCCTGAAAATTCCGATTGTGGTTTACACCTTGTTTTTGAAAACCTTGATTTTGTCGATTTTGATTTTGATTAGCTTGATGTGTACAGTTTTGCACATTGTTATTCTGATTCACTTGATTTGGGTGATTAAACCCGGGTGGTCCAAGGTAATTGCCGGAACGGTAGCTGAGGAGATTACGGTCTCCTTGAGGTTGTGGGTAACCGTTGCCACCCATGTTCGTAGCATACACGTTCTCTTGAGCATAAGAGCCGGTCGACGGACACTCGTAATACGGATGCGGACCACCACAAGTAATACAACCTTGATTAACGACATTGACTTGATGACTTGATTTTTCCATAGACATTGCATCAACTTTCTTTGTTAAAGCCAAAAGCATACTTATCATTTCATCATTACTTTTACCAGAATTAGACACTTGAGGTTTATTTCTTGACATTCTTACACGAGCCTTATTTTCAATTATCGTGAAAGCATCATTCGTGTTCCTAGCCAACAAGTTCCCACCCGCAGCAAAGTTGAGTAAGTCTTGGTCAACATGACATAACCCATTATAGAAAGTGTCAATCTGCTGAAGGTCGGTGAACCCATGGTTAGGACATTTTTCTAACAAATCTTTGAATCGATCCCAAGCTTCACTAAACGACTCATCAAAAGCTTGTTGGAACCGAAAGATTTGGGAACGTAGGTTAGAAGTTTTAGAGGGAGGATAGAAATAGTTCACAAACTTGGAAGCAAGATCATTCCAAGTGTGAATCGAATTAGGCGGTTCCTTTTCCAGCCAAGTCCAGGCTGCTCCTTTTAAGGAGAAAGGAAATAACTTCAATTTCACCACATCGTTAGGAACTTGGTTCATTCTAATGGTCTCAGCGATGTCGGTGAAATTTCTGATGTGAGCATAGTGGTCTTCGTTATCAAACCCGTGAAAGGATATACCCGTGATTAAATTGAGTAATCCGTGATTGATCGCAAAGTTGGCATTGATGTCCAGAATCACAATAACTCTCCTCACACCATTGAATGGTGATCGGAGTTGTTCCTCCATTGGACGTGGATCAAATGCCGGTTGTTGTCCCATCGACGGGATAACATTGTGCTGCGGACCACCCATCGGCGGGGGTCCGTTGTGTTGTTCGTTTTGGTTCATCTCCTCGTCGTCAAGCAAATGAACCCGACTAGTATGTCGTAAAACCCTCTCGGGGTTTGAAAATGGAGACGTAAGACTCTCAAAAGAAGAACGGGTGTGCATACATCACAAGCAAATTCAAAAAGAAAATGAAAAAGAAAAGAGAAAGGAAAATCTTTTTGTTTTATTTTTTATCACAAAAACTTTTTATTTCTTTTGTTTTTCTTTTTATAAAACGTAACGTTAATTGAAAACAGTTTCCTTCAAAAAACCACTCGCGACGGGACGGGAGAGAAGAATGGATCTCTCTTCAGCTAGCAATTTAATGTCTTAGCTTCCGTATTTCCTGTTTAATCAGTTGTAGTAATTGAAATAATCCGATAAACAACTAATTTCATGTTTTTGTTATATTGAGAGACTTATTTGGTTTACAACGCCCTCCCTTCCACGACAGAGTCGAGGCTGTAACTTTATTATTTATTTGGTATTTTTGAAAACACTTTAGGAAAAGTGTTTTTGATTTTTCAATTTTTTTTGTTTTTATAGAAAATATATACAAGGAAGGTTTTCAAAACACAATTTCGAAAAACGAAAACGAAAAATTCACTTCAACCTTCCCCGGCAGCGGTGCCAAAATTTTGATTGATTCGTTTTTATAGTATAGTGTTTGTTTTACCGAAGAAATGCTTAGGAAAGTATTTCCCCGGGTCGTGTCCCAACGAAGGTGTTAATGGAATTTCGAGTTTCCGAATCGTGAAACATGTCGTGAAAGTGGTAAAAAGTAATTTTGTGAGATTATACTATTGAATAAGTAAATGAAGCACAAAGAATCACTTAAACACGTAATTCAAGTAATTAAACCAAAAATGTAACGTAAAATCGAAAACGTAAGCTAAAACGTAAATTAAACGTTAACGTACGAAATAAAACGCGAATTTTAAGCTACACTACTCCTAAGGACTTCAAAATAATTTTGAAAAGTTAAAAATGATAAAAGAAAATTTTAAGAAAAAGAAAAATATTTTTTTGACTTTTTATTTATTTTTTATGAATTAAAAACTAATTAATCTAATTAAAAATTAAAGGAAAATGCAAATAAAGTGAGAAAAATGCAAAATAAATTTTGAAAATTATAAAATAACTAAAAAGTAATTTTAAAACTGAAAACTAATTTTTTTGACTTTTTGTGTATTTTTTAGGAATTAAAAATTATTAAATCTAATTAAAAATTCAAATTAAATTCAAGATAAATGGTACAAATGCAAATTAAATTTATAAAATTCTAAAATAAATTAAAATAAATTTTAAAAATATTTTCGAATTTTTCTTGGATTTTTCTGATTTTTTTTGGAATTATTGGTAATTAATAAGTATTAAAAATTGGTTAAAAATGAAAATAAAATAAGAAAAATAGCAAATAAGGTCAGAAAAATATGAAAAATTCAGGAAAAATCTAAAATATTATTATAAAGCTAAGAAAATTTTGAAAATTTGAAAATAAGCACTGGGAGTGCTTTTTGGCTTGAAACAGCTTAATTATAGTGCTTATTTATTATCACTCCTTGACCAGGGTTGACCAAAACTTGACTAAATGACTTCTTGACTAAATAAAGCTTAATGGGACAGAGTTAAGGCCAATATGATCAAAGAAACTCAGACAAGGATCAAAACAAGTTTAAAAAGCACTTTGCGAATAAGCAGTATGATACCAATAAGCCACAGAGATGAAATTTCAATCAAATAAGCTACTACAGGTCCTAAGAAACTTAAATGAATAACAAACCACAAGATCCAAGCACAAATTCACAAGAGCAGGCCTAATATTGTAAACACATACTTGTCCTAACTACAAAACTTAATAGGCTGAATAAGCAGTTCTAAAAAGCTGTTTAGTGAAAGTTTATGGGGGTAAAACTTACTTGGAACTACTGAGATACTAAATCCACCAGAAAATCACACTCAAAAACTAATTAGATTACCTAAAAAACTCTTGAATCAGCATCTATAGAACCTAATGAGCTGAAGGATTTGACTTTTGGTGTGTACCTGAGGTTTGACCAATTCCAATTTTAATGCCTTAAATCTATTACTAGGTGTATGTTAAGCATATTTAAGCACAAGAATCTCAATTACAAACACAAAGTATATCAACAGACTAAATAGGCTAGAGCAGATTTCAACTAGAGCTTACAGAAATGAGTTGAGATCTAAAGTTGACTTTCTACCAAAGATACTACCACTTTATGCAACCACTAACCTAAACTTATCCTAATGAGACTAGTTATGCAGAAAACTCAACAATATAATGACAAGAACAACTCATAATCAGTATTACCAAACACTCCTATAAGTGACAGTTGACCATTATGAGACTAAGAATAAGACTGCAACTATGGATTATAAGCTTACTCCTACTAATTATAAGTCTAAGACAGATTAATTAATCACTAATGAAGCTAATTAAACACTAAAAACACAACGAGAACATCAAAAACAAGCATAAGCAAACTTAGCTAAACTAGGCAGTGAAACTATGAAACTAAATCAAATATCAACTAATATCAGCTACTTCTATAAATCTACAAAATGATAATAAACTCAAATGAAACAGTGACTGACCAGCAAATATTAGATCTATACTATGATAATCTAAAAACGCAGAGTAGATGATGGAAATTTAAACAGGAAACTTACTCCAAATACCTCAGCTGAACAGAGGTTCATTTGAACAAAAGCCTATCTTTAATAGGCTGAAACCACGCCAGGAAACATGAAAATAACACCAGTAAATCCACAATCATCACCATGAACCATCTTCTGACTTTCATTGACCAAGTACTTGAACCATTAAACACAGTATCAACACATAAATTTAACCACAAAACTTATGTTTTAAACTAAAATGAATGTTTAAATTCAAACTGAAAACAGAATTAAAGGTAACTAATATTGGGAAATTAAATTGCAAGGAAATTTAATGAAAAGTAGAATTTTATTAAAAACAGAAATGAGATTACAATTTAAAAAAAAAAAAAAAAAAAAAAACAGATTACATCAATAAACTAAGCTAAATTATTCTACTCCTAACCTAATCTACCCCTAAAAATCTAATAGTTCAATTGATGTGAGGAGGTGAGCTTTATATAGCCTGAGAGGAGGGTTGCCATGTCACCAATCCGTGTGAGGTTGTGCTACTTTGAGTCCCTTTCTAGCCCTTGGATTCACTTCTAGATTATTCCCATCAATGTGAGCCCTTAGATTGAGTTGATTAATCTTGCGTGTCTTCTACTATTGGTCCATGTGTCATCCTCTGACGTCCCTGACACTCCTGGTCTTCTAAAAACCCAATTATTGGGTAATAATTGTTACGAGGTGGGGTAATTTGTGTGATGGGGGTTAGGGTTCATGAAACGGTGGTAATTTCTGGGTATAAGGGAATTGGGGGCGGGTAAATAGGAGGTGAGTATTGTTATTATTGCTTTGACCGGGTAAATATAGGGTTGACCGGATGGGTGGACTGGGTAAAATGGTTAGACCGGGTAGAATTAGTTTTGGGCTTGTGGTATAACTGGGCTTGGCATAAATTTGGACTAGGCAAGTTTATAAATCTTTTGTTAGTTTCTAGGTGTAATATTTATAAGGACCAATTTTGTAATTTCAAAAAGCATAGGGATCAAATCTGTAATTATTCCAAACTTTCTTCCAAGGGTATAAGTTGTAAATTTCTGAATCATGGGGGACTTTATTTGTCTTATCATTGAAATTTATTCCAAGGGACCATTTGTGTAATTTCCTGAAAGTGCAGGGACTGAAGTTGCCATATTCTTCAAACTTAGATCAGGGACTAATTATGCAACATTATGAATCTCTGATGACTTCTAATGACATTTTGAGCTTTCCTTTATCGTTTTACTTCCCCGGCTCTGGCGTTTGACCTTTTTCCAATCTCGTGCTCGTTTTTGTCGGTTTTGCTTTGTTTTTGTTCATTTTTCACATATCTGTACCTGCACATACACAAATACAAAAACACACATTCTCTTGGCATATTTGGTTAGTATTTGGTGTATTTTGTCTGATTTAAGGCTAAAAAGGATGTGTGAGAAAGCACACATCAGAATGCATATCTGCTTTGCACCAACCGGATGGTGTCGGATCGCAAGGGGGACACATTGGCTCCTTGAGTGAGCTCAATGGTTGATGCATGGGGTTTGCACCAGGGTTTACCTCTCAAGGGATCTCGAGAAGCTTACAACCCCCACCAGGCAGTGTACCTGATCGATGTAGTATAGTATAACGACAAGTACCGGGGGATTGATCGTTCAGCTTGGAATAGTGTCGCTAGGATTAGAAAACCTAAAGACTAGGTCTAGAGATGAGGGATGATTCTTTTTTGTATTTTTATATTTTTTAGAAAGCAAATTAAAATCTCGTGTTTTAAGGATTTGGGCAGAATTAGTTGCTAGTCAACTAACCCAATACTAAGATGCAATCAAAATAAAATACAAAAAATGAAAATAAACTAAATTAAACTAAAGTTGTGAGCAATATGTGGGAGAAATGTGTTTACATATATTTCACTACTCCCTAGATATCTTTTACATGTTAATTACTTGTTATAGTTGCGTGGATGACGGATTGTATTCCGTAATACCATTCATGGGGTGGCGTACTTACTTCCCCAATCCTATGAGTGCCTACTTCACTCCTATGTCGAGCCGGCTTTGAAGCTCCTAACATGGGATCATTAGAATTTACTCTTGCATTAAATACAACCAATAAAACCTAGTACACATCGATTCATGTTTCCTAAGACGTTCAAGCATGTTACTAAATGGAGATCTGCCAGTTTTCTTAAGCCTAACATTGAAATCATTCATCCAATACAACCATAAACAAGTAATCAACACATAATTAACATCTAGGTTTCATTAGATCTAAGCAAACACAAGATAAATCTAGCCTAGCATGTTGAAATTAAGACAAGCACAAGATATAGACAACCAACACATAGACATATTGATTGAATTAAAGAGAAGACTTATCTCAATAGCACATGAAAGGATTCAAGGGTTGAAAACCCTTGAATTTACTGTAAAATACGAGCTAGGGTTCACAAAGTTCGGCCCTAGGGTTTCTCCACACAAGTTCCTCTCTAATGAATGAAAATTAGAAAACTATATATAGATTTTAGGAGGAGACGGCGTCAAGAACAAATGTCTGACGCCATCATCTCGCCGCCAAATAACTCCTCGAACTGCCTAGATCTGGGTCTGACGCCGTCATGTGTACACCTTATGCAGGCCGTCATGATTTTAACTCTTGACACTCTTGTTGTGACGCCTTCAGGTTTCTTCTGGGTCGTCATGGATTTTACTCTTGACGCCGTCATGAATTTCCTCTTGACGCTGTCATACACTGTTTCAGCATGGAAAATTAAGTCTTTGGCGTTTTCTTCACTTTTATGCTCCAAAAACGTCCGAATTGCTTCCTTTTCCAGATTTCACTCTCAAAGTACCTAAAATCACAAAAGGAACGATTTAGGGCAATATTTGATCAAATAAATTCAATTCCGGGCTTAAATGACCCCCTAAAAGTGGTTCATTTTTCGCCTCATTATATACCCTTACACTTGAGATTTGCTTGTCCTCAAGCAAATGCGCTTTTATTCTAATCAAAATACAAGTTAGGGGTCATTTAACACTAATATAAAAGTAATTACAACAAATAATCGTCCCACTAAAGACCAAAGACAAGCACGGAGGTCATACACTAGCACCTCACAAATAGTGTTTAGATACTCATATCTCTCGGGTGTAATAAAGTATAAATTACAATATGGAAATGGAAGATATCTCTCACTACCTGTCATAGCAAAATAGATTACCATAGGCTTGGGAAAGGATCAAACTTCCACCACATGGCATAAGCACCTAGGATAAACTATCAAAGAGGTCTTTTAAAGGGTTGTAACGTTAGGTGTAGGGATATGAAATACACGGTTTTGTTGGATATAGGCAGTCTTTACTGGTGGCGAGTTAACAATCTTGGTTAATTACATGTACAATATGGCGTTGCTAAGCCAAGACTAGACTCGACTTAAGCTAATAAATGAAAAATAACAAAAACATAAAATGAACATAGAATGAAACGGGATGGTAGTCCGTATGTTTTTTTTTTTCTTTTCTTCTTTTATTTTTTATTTTTTTTCTTTTTCTTAATTTTTTCGATTTTTTTTTTTTTTTTTGCATACACTCTTACCCTACCATCCAAAATAATACATCATAGGGGATGTAAATTCCCCTTACACTTGAATTTTCACATACTTTACAAATAAACTAATCTAATGACTCGAATTAAGAAAATTAAAACACTTGGAGTACTTTTAAGATTAACGCACATATGGGGGTAATATATGATGTTCTTCCCCATTACTCCATAAAATAAGTACTTTACCCATGAGTCCCAATCATCCCAAAATAATATGTACAAGGATATGACTCGACTTAGCAACCATGTAATCAATTAGATAATTAACTTAGGGTTTAACAAATAACAATAATGCACTAAAGATGAGTGCATACACGGAAGGCTAAGGCGATTTGGGTGTACATTTAAGTGGGGTGTAATAAATTCTTCCTTTAAGTAAGATGCTTAAAGTTATAAACGAAAAGATAGGCTCGGAGGGGTATACTAGGGGTTTTGTGTACTAAAAATGAGTACAACGCTAAGGTGTGGGAAAAATTAGTTGATTTAACTAGCCAAGTAATTATGATACGGGTTTAACACAAGGGTGATCCTAATGCCTCTTATGATGTAGTAATCCTACTACACAAATGTAGTCTCACTAGCGGTCTCAGGATGCATCACTAACGCAAGTTCTAGAATCTAAATGCTACCGGTACACTCATAAGCACTAATAGTAAATGCTTTTCCTATCAAATCTAAAGGCGAACCTCACATATTTGGGTGGAAAATTTTTCTGAATGATACGGTTATGTGCTAGTCATACAATCTCCTATCCATGAGACGCTTGATATGGCTAAAGTTTCACTCCTAAATGTTGTAAAAAAATTTAAATTTGGCGCTAAAATTACACTAACAAGTATTTCTCATAGGTTTATTACACACCTACCATCAAACAAATAAACTCATGCGAAAGTGTATCTGTAAGGTATCATCATTTTACCCTCCCCTTACACTTAAGATGAACATTGTCCCCAATGTTCAAGTAAATATTTTAAAAGTGAAATAAGTAAAAAGAATGAAATCAAATACTCCCCTGATTCGCTCGGTATGGATAATAAGGTGGCCAGGTTAAATCTTCCTCCAAGAAAATGAACAATCAAAGCTTCCCTTCCAGAATATAAGTCATCTTCTTGTCACACATAACCTGTAAAACCTGAGAAAACAGACAAGGCAACCTCGCATAAAATCGGCGGCAATTTACATATGTTACTAAATA
The DNA here is from genome assembly GCA_030686995.1 of Artemisia argyi. Lineage (NCBI taxonomy): Eukaryota > Viridiplantae > Streptophyta > Magnoliopsida > Asterales > Asteraceae > Artemisia > Artemisia argyi. Next base: position 34,218,833 of record CM060695.1, read on the forward strand.
AATCCTAGAAAACAAAATAAGATATAATGCTTGTGGAATGATGTTTGCAGATTTCCTGGAGATTATAAAACTAATAATTCAACAAAAACTTTAAAACTCCGTTAGAAAAACAAAACTGGTAAAATTTCCAGATTTTTACTCGTGACGCCGTCAAGAGTAAACTCATGACGCCGTCAGAAGTGACCTGCAGAAATTCTTATGTTAAGTTTCCGGAGAATTTCTGGAAAAACTTGGTTCTTCTTCCTGGAAAATCCTGCAAAACTTCATTATGACTCGATACAAGCATTTGACTCTAACAAATACGAATATACATGTTCACTTAATATTGTGGAGAATCATGATCGGATTGTTTCTTAAAAACATATTTGGGGTTTCCCCTTACACTTATCTTTTGGAAAAATACCTTTGGGTGAAGTTAAGACTAGGCCAAAACAACAAAGTAAAGTATTTCCACTATTTAGTTTTGAAACATGATCTACCAACAATAAAAATAAAGCATGCATACGGAAGCAAATAACAAACAAACAAAATAAAAATCACACAAAACATGGGTTGCCTCCCAAGAAGCGCTTTTCTTTATTTACGAGTCTTGTAGCTAGACTCAAGGTCATAGGTTACTACGTGATACGGGTGAGTTCCTCATTGAGGACATCCTTGGGATCAAACTTAGGTTTTAGCTTCCTATCGGTTTTCTTAGTACGGTATGACCTTTCAAACTTTTCTCCATCCGGATCATACAAAATCATCTTCATATGCCATGATCCGTCACCTTCTTTAGGTGGCTTGTCCCACCTCCATTTACACTTGTCTCCCTCTCTTTTCCACTTATTCATCTCTATATTAATAGGCATTACGCTTAAGAACTCAATCATCTTCCTAAAAACTAAGGGGTCCTCAAAAGGATCTAGCTCTTCATCTTTAGCTATGAGTTGTTCCACCGAATGTGTCTTTTCAATGAAATCTTTTTCTAGATAGAACGGGCGTTGAGGTCCTATAAAGTTCCTTTCTATCCAAGGTCCATATCTAGACGGTCCCCTAGTAATCTCTACCCAATGTGGTGTCGGTTCATCATCACAATCATAACTATGCTTCTTAACATCGTATACCGACCAAGTGTCGCCTTCACCTACCGCAATCTTAGACTCCTTACAATCTATCATGGCACTAGCGTTTGCTAAAAATCCTCTCCCTACCAACAATGGGCATGTAGTGTCACTAACCATGTCTAGGACGTGAAAATCCACTATGATAGTTAACTTTCCTATGTGAATAACTACATCCTTAATCATTCCAACCGGGTGGGCAATACTTCCATCCGCTAGACCTATCAATACCTCTGTCTCCTCTAACTTTCCTAGCTTAAGAGTGGTGAATAGGGATAAGGGAATCAAGTTGAGGCTTGACCCTAAATCGGCTAGTGTGTCAAAAGCTTCGGATCTTCCTATCTTACAAGGCAAAACAAATATACCCGGATCATCAAGCTTTTTAGGCAACTTGTTTTGAATGAAGGCGGTCCCATTTTTACCTAGTTTAAACTTCTCATAATTTTTTAGGAGGGCACTATAATAGGGAGCACGGGCTAAGAAATCAATAACGGGGCGTTCAAGGTGAAGTTCCTTGAATTCATCGTCAAGGTCTTGCGTAGGAGGTGTTTCAACTATGCTTTTGACCAGTTTTATATCGGGTGTTTTATTTGATTAGTCCTTTTGAAGAATTTTGTTTTATTTGAAACACGTGCTCGTTGATTTAATCGAGTAGTATTGCGGACAAGAAGTGGTTGACGAAACTGATGATATGGAATTAACGTTTAGTTTTGGATTCTTGACCGTGTCGCTTGGGAGTGCTCCCATTTCTCGGTCATTGAGAACTTTCAACAATGCATCAATTTTGGTGGTCATCTCGCTTTGCTTTTGTTTGAAATCGGCTTCAAACTTAGATATGTGAGCTTCTTGAGATGCCATAAACTTGGACATCAATCCTTCAAGATTGTTGGTACTACCATAGTTGTTAGAAGGATTGTTGTTGAAAGTACGGTTGGAGGGTGGACCGTTTGGTTGGTAACGATTAGGCGGATTGGAAGAATTGGCTTGATTTTGTTTCCACCTAAGGTTTGGGTGATTTTTCCAAGAGGGGTTGTAGGAATCACCGTAAGGGTTTGGCTCGGGTTTGAAAGTGTACCACGTATCTCCCGCTTCGTTGGTACGCGAGGATGCGTAGTCCGCAAAAGCTGTTCCAGGGAGTTCCATACAATCACGAGTGTCATGGGGACCACTACATAATTCGCATGAAGAAGTGATTTTGTTCACTTGGCTTGAAGGCTTAGGAGCTTCGTAAGATTTCATGAGAAACTTGACTTGGTCCTCAAGTTCCATGATCCTACTGTCGGGAGTGCTAGAGTTATTCGAAGACAAAGATATTGCCTTGACCGTTTTGTTCAAATCACGGGGATCATTCCAACTTTCGTTGTCATAGAGAGCAAGATCTTCTATGAGTTCCCATGATTGTTCCGCACTTAGATCACGTAGCTTACCACCGGCCAATTGGTCAATGGCTCGCCTCGTGGAGAGATCGATATGGTCATAAAAGATTTGGACTTAGAGCCAAAGATCTATGCCATGATGAGGGACTTTTTGGAGTAAGTCCTTGAAACGAGTCCATGCTTCATAAAGAGATTCATTTTGACGTTGTTGGAACATCAAGATGTCATTTCTAAGCTTAGTAGTTCTCCCTGGTGGGAAAAATTGCGCAAGGAAACGAGTGGTGAGATCATCCCATGTGGTGATGGATCCCGCGGGTAACCGCTCAAGCCATTGACTAGCTTGATCACGTAGAGAGAATTGGAATAGGCGTAATCGGGTTGTCTCTCTAGTTGCAACATCTAAGTCTATGGAATCTACGATTTTAAGGAAGTCCTTGAGATGTTGATTTGGATCTTCGGAACGAAGTCCATGGAATGCACATCTTCTTTGCACCAACCGGATGGTGTCAGATCGCAAGGGAGTCACATTGGCTCCGGTGAGCTCAATGGTGTTTCGGTAGCCTTGGTGGCTAGGCCGGGAATACTCTCCTAAGGTTCGGGGCCTAAGAGGTTCTAGTGGTAGGTTTTGTTGTGGTGGGATGACGGATTCAAAGATGTTCCCATCGTCCATGATGTCGGGTGGTGAAGAGTTACGAACAAAAACACAAGGAAATAAGATAGACTAAAGAGAACCGAAAAATAAAAATAAAATCTTACTTGAAAGGAATCTAGAAAGTAGACCTAATAAAAAGAGATTCTAACCTAGACAATAACTATTCCCCAAGCTGCGGCGCCAAAAACTTGATGCGTGGGGTTTGCACCAGGCTTTACCTCTCAAGGGATCTCGAGAAGCTTACAACCCCCACCAGGCAGTGTACCTGATCGATGTAGTATAGTATAATGACAAGTACCGGGGATTGATCGTTCAGCTAGGAATAGTGTCGCTAGGATTAGAAAACCTAAAGACTAGGTCTAGAGATGAGGGATGATTCTTTTTTGTATTTTTATATTTTTTAGAAAGCAAATTAAAATCTCGGGTTTTAAGGATTTGGGCGGAATTAGTTACTAGTCAACTAACCCAATACTAAGATGCAATCAAAATAAAATACTAAAAATGAAAATAAACTAAATTAAACTAAAGTTGTGAGCAATATGTGGGAGAAATGTGTTTACTTAGATTTCACTACTCCCTAGATATCTTTTACATGTTAATTACTTGTTATAGTTGCGTGGATGACGGATTGTATTCCTTAATACCATTCATGGGGTGGCGTACTTACTTCCCCAATCCTATGAGTGCCTACCTCACTCCTATGTCGAGCCGGCTAAGAAGCTCCTAACATGGGATCATTAGAATTTACTCATACATTAAATACAACCAATAAAACCTAGTACACATCGGTTCATGTTTCCTAAGACGTTCAAGCATGTTACCAAATGGAGATCTGCCAGTTTTCTTAAGCCTAACATTGAAAGAATTCATCCAATACAACCATAAACAAGTAATCAACACATAATTAACATCTAGGTTTCATTAGATCTAAGCAAACACAAGATAAATCTAGCCTAGCATGTTGAAATTAAGACAAGCACAAGATATAGGCAACCAACACATAGACATATTGATTGAATTAAAGAGAAGACTTATCTCAATAGCACATGAAAGGATTCAAGGGTTGAAAACCCTTGAATTTATTATAAAATACGAGCTAGGGTTCACAAAGTTCGGCCCTAGGGTTTCTCCACACAAGTTCCTCTCTAATGAATGAAAATTAGAAAACTATATATAGATTTTAGGAGGTGACGGCGTCAAGAACAAATGTCTGACGCCATCATCTCGCCGCCAAATAACTCCTCGGACTGCCTAGATCTGGGTCTGACGCCGTCATGTGTACACCTTATGTAGGCCGTCATGATTTTAACTCTTGACGCTCTTGTCGTGACGCCTTCAGGTTTCTTCTGGGTCGTCATGTATTTTACTCTTGACGCCGTCATGAATTTCCTCTTGACGCCGTCATACACTGTTTCAGCATGGAAAATTAAGTCTTTGGCGTTTTCTTCACTTTTATGCTCCAAAAACGTACGAATTGCTTCCTTTTCCAGATTTCACTCCCAAAGTACCTAAAATCACAAAAGGGACGATTTAGGGCAACATTTGATCAAATAAATTCAATTCCGGGCTTAAATGACCCCCTAAAAGTGGTTCATTTTTCGCCTCATCAATGGTGTTTCAATAGCCTTGGTGGCTAGGATGGGAATACTCTCCTAAAGCCCGGGGTCTAGGAGGTTGGTTTGCTAGTGGTGGGCTTTGTGGGTGGTTTTGTTGTGGTGGGTTGATGGGATCAAAGATATTACCACCTTCCATGATGTCGGATGGTAATGGTTACGAACAAAAAAATGAAGAAATAAGATAGACTAAAGAAAACCTAAAAATAAAAATAAAAACCTTACTAGAAAGGAATCTAGCAAGTAGACCTAATAAAAAGAAATTCTAACCTAGACAATAACTATTCCCCGGGCTGCGGCGCCAAAAACTTGATACGTGGGATTGCGCCATCGCAACAGGTTTTACCTCTCAAGGGATATTGAGAAGTTTGCAACCCCCACCAGGCAGTGTACATGATTATTGTAGTATAGTATAGTGACAAGTACCGGGGGATTGATCGTTCAACTCAGGAATAGTGTCGCTAGGATTAGAAAGCCTACTAAACTAGGTCTAGAGGTAGGGGATGATTCTTTTTGTATTTTTTTAATATTTTATAAAAGCAAGTAAAATCTCGGGTTTGAAGGAGTGGGCGGAATTAGTTGCTAGTCAACTAACCCAATTAACTACAAATGTAATCAAAATAAAATAAAAGAAATGAAAATTAAACTAATGTAATGGAAACAATAATGAGAAAAGTTGTGTTTACTTAGATTTCATTACTCCCTAGATATCTTTTACCGGTAGATTATCTTGTTACAATTGCATGGATGACGGGTTATATTTCGTAATACTAGTCGTAGGGTCGTGTACAATATTCCCTAACTCTATAAGATCCTACTTCACTCCTATGTCGAGCCGACTAAAAGCTCCTAACATGGGATCATTAGAATTCACTTATGCATTAAATACAACCAAAAATTGTAGTACACCTCTGATCATGTTTTTTAAGACGTTCAAGCAAGTTACTATTGGAAGTCTGCCTGTTTTCTTATGCCTAACATCGAATACAATCATCCGTAACAATTATAAACAAACAATCAACCAATAATCAACATCTAGGTTTCACTACATCTAAGCAAACACAATAAAACCTAGCCTAACATGTTAAAAGGAAGAAAAGCATAAGATAGAATCAAACAATACATAGACATATTGAATGATTATTGGAGAACTTATCTTTATTAAAACATGAAAGAAAGAAGGGTTTGAAACCCCTTCAATATGTAGGAAATTTGACCTAGGGTTTGTGTTTTGGTATTCCACACTTTACAATGAAAAATTGGAAAAATATATATAGACTAAGTGTTGGGTCACTGAATTCCCCAATCTTCTTCTAACAGGGATTTGAACGTAAAATAACCTAAGTGTAAACAAGTCACTGAGTGAACAGTAACTCAGTGAGTCATCTTCAGGATGCTTAGACCGAGCCTAAGAAGAAAGGTTCTCCATTCAGTGAGGCGGAACTCAATGAAGTGTGATCTAAGCCAAGAAGAAGGTGATGGGCTCAGTGAGGATGACAATAACTCACTGAACCCCAAGACTCCTCAACAAGTTCATGGTACTGAAGACAGATGACTAGAAGACTGAAGTTTTGGCGAGACTGGGCGGGAAAGTTTGATCTGTTTCACTAATGTGCTTTATCACTTTAAGGTCAAACTTTCCTCAAATGGTTAAAACCAGGCTGTCATCAGAAAGTGCCTTTTGGACTTAACTCAAAGAAGTTTCCCTTGCCAGAGAATAAAATCTATCAAGATTTTATTGAGGAACACTTAGGTCCATTTTATAATAGGGTTGTTCACATTTGTGTATAAATAGGTAGCATAAGAGAGGAGTAAAAGTTGACAAGTTTGTGCAATTAATGCAAAGCATTCACAAACCACTATTACTCCTCCAAAGAACAACATAACCCCTGAGATAGCTCAGTGGGTCCTGAAAGTTGTCACTCAACATTGTTTGAGTTTAGTGAGGAGTCAATACCATACTTGTCGTTTTCAATCCCAAGTGTTATTCCGCAAACACTTGGGTACGATTCTTTTTGATTAACTTCTAATAAAGAATTAAACGTTGAAAAATATTTTCTCTTATATCTACGTTACTTTATTGTTAATCATTTTATACATCTTCGTTTAAAGTCATATAACTTGGTTACTTTAGCTTTGTAGTTATAGTTAACCAAGTAAAAGGGACCAACAAGTGGTATCAGAGCCTCTGATTTGTAAAACTTAAACCTGTTTTCAAAACTTAAGAGTGCTCAAGTTTTAAAATCAAGATCCCACTATGACTGACATAGATGTTCCCCAACTTGTCGACAAAAAAGGGTGGAAGTTATTCAGCAACTGCCCCTCGACTAGAAGTTGGCAAATTTAATAAGTGGAAAAATCGAATGCTTTGCTACTTAACTGGGATGGAACCATGTTACATTAAGTTGATTAATGATGGTCCATATGTCCCAACAACTGCCCAAGGTTTAATTAAACCTGAAGCTCAGTGGACCCCAGATGAAAGGATGGTGGTCAATCAAGACCAGCTCTTGAAAAGCATCATTATATCATGCCTTCCTGATGATATAATGGAATCAGTGATCAACTGTCCCACTGCCCAGCAGACATGGACTGACCTGGTTCATAGCTATGAAGGGCCTTCTGATACCAAAGAGAATAGAATCATGGACCTGAAGCTTGAATTCAATACCTTCAGGGCCAAGGATTTTGAAAGTCTCTCTGAGACTTATACTCGGTATAAGACCCTCCTGAATGAGCTGACCAATTATGGTGTTATACTGTCAAAACATGAGATCAATGTTGGTTTTGTCAACAGTCTCCCTGAGAAGTGGTTAAACTTCTCTCAGGGATTGAGAAATGCAAACCACATTCAGAACCTTGAGCTCCCTGCCATCTATGGGAAGTTTGTCTATGAGGACAATCTTATCACCAGGAGATACCCTGGTAAAGCTTAGGAGACCAAAAAGGCCTTGACAATTTCACGCATATCAACTGCTTTCTATTCAAAGGGTGTTGTGCAGGATTTTCAGGATGGATCTGATGATGAGGTTGACCAAAGAACCAGTGAGGAGTACCTAAATGATCTTCAAATTGAATTTCATGAAAGAGCACTCCTTGCTAATTCAAAAAGGTTTTTTTAAGAAAAACAAATTCCCTTCAAAAGCAAATGATAACACTGAATGCTTTAAATGTGGCAAAATGGGCCATTTTGCTAAAGATTGTTTTTCAAAAACAACCTCAGAACCATCCTTCAAATTTTCAGGAAATAACTCTTTTTCAGGCCCCAGCAAATTTCAACCAAAGATGCTTCAGTCTAGTCAAATATTTGAAAAAGTCCCTCAAATTGACTTTGAAGCCAAGTATAGAAAGGCAATAGCTAAACTTGCCCTTCTTGAATCATCCTCAACAGTCTCTCAGCCTCCTCAGGCTCCAAAGCCTTCTCAAGCCAAGAACAAAGGGCTTGTTGCTGAAACATATGACTGGGATGAGGTTGAAGTGTCCTCTGATGATGATGAAGTTCACATCAGTGCCCTGATGGCCCTATCAGATGACAACAAGCTTCCTGTGGGGAAGAGTCATGCAAGAAATGGTGAATGGGTTAACATCACTATGAGGAAGGTAAATCTTTTACTTTCTATGGATGATGATGATGATTGAAAATCTTACTTAGATTATATTAATGTTGATCTTAAGTATGTTGAAGAGCAAAGACTTAACTTGTTTTCAAAATTTAACAAACTAAGTTTTGAATTAAATCATAGTAGAGATGAACTACTTGCTTTAAAACAAGCCAAGCTTGAAAGTTTTACACTTGAAATTCAAAACTCTGAACTAGTAAAACAAAATCAAGCTCTTCAGGAAGAACTTAAGAAAGAAAAGGAAACTATTTGGAAATGGACTCAGAAAAACCCCAAACTTTATGAAACACTGAGTCTCTCACCGAGCTCCAAAAAGGCTGGTTTAGGTGATGATCAACTCACTGAAGTTTCTGGGGAGAGTAGTCATTCAACAACTTTTCTGTCAACTAACATACTCTCTAGCAAAGAACTTGCTCCTAAACCCAGTGATTGGATTGAAAGAAACAATCCTGACAGTAAAATGCCAAATTTTAATACTGGAAGAATCCTGGAGCCTGAAAGTCAAGCTATCAAGGAGCTGCTAGGAGTCACTGATGAACTTAGTCCTACTAAGTCCATCACTGAGTCTAAGTTTGATTCACCACTCCCTCCACTGAAACAACTTCAGGGAGCTGAACCCAATTCTGACCTTGCACCATTAGTCTATCAACCACATTCTCCCAAAGAGAAATCAGGTTTAGGAAAGACTATACTGAAAAGACCTACTACTGCACCCACTGAACACCAAAAACCTTCAGTACACACTGAAGTGAAGCATGAAAGCACTGATTCAAAGGTTGATCAGCTTACTGAACTTGTCAGGATGCTAAGTGAGAAAATTGAGTCTACTGAGAAAAACTCTGACTCAAATTCTACTAAGCCCTCAGTATCCTCAAGTTCTTCCAAACCAAAAACCACACCCAGACCTTCTGGGAGATGTGAACTGTGCAATTATCCAAATCACAGCACTGATAAATGCTACAGAGTCCTGTTTTGCATGATATGCAAACAAGAGGACCACAGAACCTGTGATCACATCCCCCACACTGCTTCTTTAAAAGCAAGAGGACTATACAAAAACCAAGGCTATCAGTATGCCACTCCTTCCAAACAAAGACTGAAGGCTAAGCCTTTCTCGCCATGTCCTCACTGTGGTTTCAATGATCATCTTCCTGATGATTGTATGATGAAAAATTGCTGTAACATCTGTAGAGATCCCTCCCATGAAACCAGGGGACATGACAAAGTTATTCAGTCCAGAAGGAAAAACCAGACCAACATTTCTCAGTCACCTGAGGCATCCACCTCCACAAAATGAAAAACATGTGGAAGCTCAGGACACACAACTTCAGACCATGATTCATTAACTGAGTTCAAAAAGTCCCTGAGGACTAAGCCCACTAGAAAGTGGGTCAACAAGAAAAACTAACCCAGTTTACTGTTTGTGCAGAAACACATCAAGGATCGTACTTGGCATCTAGACAGTGGATGCTCCAGAAGTATGACTGGTGTGAAAAGTTTTCTGCATAAATATGTAGAAGAACCAGGACCCAAAGTAGTATTTGGTGATAACTCACCAGCTCCCACTGAAGGTTATGGTTCAGTAAACTGCAATGGTATAGTTTTTACAAGAATAGCTTATGTTAATGGTCGCAAGTACAACATGATAAGTGTTTCCCAACTATGTGATGCCAAATACATAGTTCAGTCTGATGACAAGAGAGGGACCATCTTTAATGCCAATAAGGAAGTTGTGTTGATTGCCCCTAGGTGGGATGATGTATATGTCCTTGACATGTCATCCCTGACTCAGAATGGGACTTGTCTATTCTCAAAGGCAAGTGAGACAATCAACTGGCTATGGCATAGGAGACTCTCTCATCTCAACTTCAAGAGCATCAACAACCTAGCCAAACAGAACAAAGTTCTGGGCCTACCATCCCTGGTGTATACTAAAGACAAGCCTTGTTCTGCTTGTGAAAAAGGAAAACACCACAGGGCATCATTCAAAACCAAACAAACTTTTTCCATCAAAAGTTGCCTACATCTTCTTCATATGGACCTATTTGGACCTGTCAGTCCAATGTCCATTCACCATGAGAAGTATACTCTGGTCATAGTGGATGAATACTCAAGATATACTTGGGTCTACTTCCTGACCAAAAAGAGTCAGGCAGCTGAAACCATCATGTCATTTGTCAGGAACATTGAAAATCAAAATGATGTCAAAGTTAAACAGATCAAGACTGACAATGGCACTAAATTCAAAAACCAGGACCTTGAGTGTTTTTGTGATGAGAAAGGAATTTCTCAAAATTTCACTTCTCCCTATACTCCTGAACAAAATGGAGTAGCTGAAAGGAGAAATAGAACACTCATTGAGGCAGCAAGAACAATGTTAAATGGCTCAGTCCTCTCAAAACACTTTTGGACTGAGGCAGTTAAAACAGCCTGCTACACTCAAAATAGGTCAATCATTGTGAAAAGGCACAATAAGACTCCTTATGAGATATTCAAAGGAAGGATTCCTGACATCAGTTACTTTCATGTATTTGGGTGTCCTGTGTTTATACATAATCACAAGGATCACTTAGGTAAATTTGATGCCAAAGCTGATGATGGATACTTCCAGGGATATTCCCTGGTTTCTAAAGCCTTTAGGGTGTTCAACACAAGGAGACAACAATCTAAGGAAACTTATCACATTACTGTTGATGAGAGCTCTGAATCCATCAGGTTCTAAAATTCCTCAGTAGAAGAAATTGGTATTGATGACTCATCAAGGTATCCTCCTGATGAGTATCATCCTGAGAACAATCCCTCAACCCAATACCAAGCTGATGATGACGTCTCCTATTACATCATCCCTCACAACCTACCCCAACCACTTATCAGTGAGTTCATTGAAACTCAGCATGTCTCTAATGAGACTGAAACCACTGAACAAATTGTTCAGGAACCCTCAGAGCAAATTGTTCCTACAAATGTCACTGAAGCACATAGTGATGAGTCACCTCATGTTCCTGAGTCTGAACCTAATCAGGCTCCTTCAAGCTCAAATTCCTATCCCAAACCTCAGGATAGCTGGACTAGATCCAAAATCATTGAGCTTGTGAACATCATTGGTGAACCCACTGAAGGCATACAACCCCCACCAGGCAGTGTACCTGATCGTTGTAGTATAGTATAGTGACAAGTACCGGAGGATTGATCGTTCAGCTTAAGAATAGTGTCGCTAGGATTAGAAAGCCTAAATACTAGTTCTAAAGGTGAGGGATGATTATTTTTTGTGTTTTGATATTTTATGGAAAGCAAGTAAAAATCTCGGGTTTTGGAAGAGTGGGCGGAATTAGTTGCTATTCAACTAACCCAATACTAAGATGCAATCAAAATAAAATACTAGAAATGAAAATAAACTAATTTATACTAAAGTTGTGAGCAGTAATTGGAGAAAATGTATTTACTAAGATTTCATTACTCCCTAGATATCTTTTACACGTTAATTACTTGTTATAACTGCATGGATGACGGATCGTATTCCTTAATACCATTCATGGGGTGGCACACATAACTCCCCAATTCTATGAGCTCTTATCTCCTCCTACACCATGCCCAGCACAACTATAGGGATTGTAAACAGTGGCTCATGCATTAAATACAACCAATAAAGACCTAGTGCGCGTTGGTTCATGTTTCTTAAGACGTTCAAGCATGTTACCAATTGGAGATCTGCCAGTTTTCTTAAGCCTAACATATAAATCACTCATCCAAGACAAGAATAAACAAGTAATCAACACATAATCAATATCTAGGTTTCATTAGATCTAAGCAAACACAAAAGAGATCTAGCCTAGCATGATAGAATTAAGACAAGAACATGATATAGACAACCAACACATAGACATATTGATTGAATTAGAAGAACACTTATCTTGATTAATCATGCAAGGTATCAAGGGGTTGGAACCCCTGAAAAACCTGTAAAGTTACACCAAAATCGTACTTAGGGTTTCTCCCAAAACTTCTCGCTTTAAATGTGAAAAATTAGAAAACTATTTATAGAAAAATAGGTTTGACGGCGTCAAGAATAAACTTGTGACGCCGTCACCTCGCCGCCAAAACAATCCTCGGACTGCCTAGATCTACTTCTGACGCCGTCAAGACTTATACACTTCCAGGCCGTCATGACTCATTTACTCTTGACGCCCTTCCTACGTGACGCCGTTAAATCTGTTCTGGGTAGTCATGGAAATTCATAAAATTTGCTCTTGACGCCGTCACCTACTGTTCCCAGCATGGAAAATTAAGACTTTGGCGTTTTCTTCACTTTTATGCTCCAAAAACGTCCGAATTGCTTCCTTTTCCAGATTTCACTCCCAAAGTACCTAAAATCACAAAAGGAACGATTTAGGGCAATATTTGATCAAATAAATTCGGATTCGGGCTTAAATGACCCCCTAAAAACGGATCATTTTTCGCCTCATCATATACCCTTACACTTGAGATTTGCTTGTCCTCAAGAAAATGCGCTTTTATTCTAATCAAAATACAAGTTAGGGGTCATTTAACACTAATATAAAAGTAATTACAACAAATAATCGTTCCACTAAAGACCAATAGACAAGCACGGAGGTCATATACTAGCACCTCACAAATAGTGTATAGATACTCACATCTCTCGGGTGTAAAAAAGTGTAAATTACAATATGGAAATGGAAGATATCTCTCACTACCTGTCATAGCAAAATAGATTACCATAGGCTTGGGAAAGGATCAAACCTCCACCACATGGCGTAAGCACCTAGGACAAACTATCAAAGAGGTCTTTTAAAGGGTTGTAACGTTAGGTGTAGGGATATGAAATACACGGTTTTGTTGGATAAAGGAAGTTTTACTGGTGGCGAGTTAACAATCTTGGTCAATTACATGTACAATATGGCGTTGCTAAGCCAAGACTAGACTCGACTTAAGCTAATAAATGAAAAATAACAAAAAAATAAAATGAACATAGAATAAAAAGGGATGGTAGTCCGTATGTTTTTTTCTCTTTTTCCTTTTTTCTATTTTTTTTTCTTTTTCTTGATATTTTTTTTTTTTTTTTTTTTTTTTTTTTTTTTTGCATACACTCTTACTCTACCATCCAAAATAATACATCATAGGGAATGAACACTCCCCTTACACTTGAATTTTTACATACTTTACAATCAACTAATCTAATGACTCAAATTAAGAAAATCAAAACACTTGGAGCACTTTTAAGATTAACGTACATATGGGGGTAATAATATGATGTTCTTCCCCATTACTCCATAAAATAAGTACTTACCCATGAGTCCTGATCATCCCAAAACAATATGTACAAGGATATGACTCGACTTAGCAACCATGTAATCAATTAGATAGTTAACTTAGGGTTTAACAAATAACAATAATGCACTAAAAATGAGCGCATACACGGAAGGCTAAGGCGATTTGGTTGTACATTTAAGTGGGGTGTAACAAATTCTTCCTTTAAGTAAGATGCTTAAAGTTAGAAACGAAAAGATAGGCTCGGAGGGGTGTACTAGGGGTATCGTGTACTAAAAATGAGTACAACGCTAAGGGTGTGGGAAAAATTAGTTGACTTAACTAGCCAAGTTATATTACTTAAATGGTCAAGTAATTATGATACGGGTTTAACACAAGGGTAATCCTAATGCCTCTTATCATGTAGTAAATCCTACTACATGAATGTAGTCTCACTAGCGGTCTCGGGATGCATCACTAACGCAAGTTCTTGAATCTAAATGCTACCGGTACACTCATAAGCACTAATAGTAAATGCTTTTCCTATCAAATCTAAAGGCGAACCTCACATTTTTTGGTGGAAAATTTTTCTGAATATACGGTTATGTGCTAGTCATACAATCTCTTATCCATGAGACGCTTGCTATGGCTAAAGTTTTACTCCTAAATGTTGTAAAAAATTTTAAATTTTGCGCTAAAATTGCACTAACAAGTATTTCTCATAGTTTTATTACACATCTACCATTAAACAAAACAAACTCAAGCGAAAGTGCATATGTAAGGTATCATCTTTTTACCCTCCCCTTACACTTAAGATGAACATTGACCCCAATGTTCAAGTAAAGAATGTAAAAGTGAAATAAGTAAAAAGAATGAAATCAAATACTCCCTGATTCGCTCGGTATGGATAATAGGTTGGCCAGGTTAAATCTTCCTCCAAGAAAATGAACAATCAAAGCTTCCCTTCCAGAATATAAATCATCTTCTTGTCATACATAACCTGTAAAACCTGACAAAATAGACAAGACAACCTCGCGTAAAATCGGCGGCATCCTATATAAGTTTCTAAATCCTAGAAAACAAGATAAGATATAATGCTTGTGGAATGAAGTTTGCAGATCTCCTGGAGATTATAAAACTTAATAATTCACAAAAACCATAAGACTCCGTTAGAAAAACAAAACCGGTAAAATTTCCAGATTTTAACTCCTAACGCCGTCAAGAGTAAACCCCTGACGCCGTCAGAATTGACCTGAAGAAATCCTTATGTTAAGTTTCTGGAAAATTTCTGGATAAACTTGGTCCTACTTCCTGGAAAATCCTGCAAAACTTCATTATGACTCAATACAAGCATTTGACTCTAACAAATACGAATATACATGCGCATTTAATATTGTGGAGAATCATGATCGGTTTGTTTCTTAAAAACATATTTGGGGTTTCCCCTTACACTTATCTTTTGTAAAAATACTTCTAGGCGGAGTTAAGACTAGGCCAAAACAACAAAGTAAAGTATTTCCACTTTTTAGTTTAGAAACATGATCTACCAACAATAAAAATAAAGCATGCATACGAAAGCAAATAACAATCAATCAAATAAAATCACACAAAACATGGGTTGCCTCGCAAGAAGCGCTTTTCTTTATTTACGAGTCTTGTAGCTAGACTCAAGGTCATGGGTTACTACGTGACTTCATCATTGGTTCCATTCTCTAGGTCGTCTTCTAAACCAGTATCGCTTTCGTAGTTTAAGTACTTCGGGTCTTCGAACTCGAAAACATCTTGTCGATATTTGGAACCAAGCTTACTAACATCCTTAAAGAATCCACATGATAAATCAGAAATGTTTTTACACCCTCTCCTAACATCTTCATCACACAAGATAAGTTGGGAGCTCATCATATCAAGCCCGTCACAATCTATCTCCTTAAGGTCTTTTCTCTTGTATGGCGTTTGGTATGAAATCCTCCTAATCCCATCAGTGAAGGTCATGATTCCGTTCAAGTCATCCACTATCAAATTAGTGATTTCACAGAAAGGTGCTCCCAAAACTACTTGTGATAACCTGGGGTCGACATAGTCTTCTATATTATCCACAATCGTGAATTCCATAGTGAATGTCATATTACCTACGAACAACTAGATTTCATGATCCTTACCAACCACTTTCTCTCCCTTGTAAATCATCCCCCATCTGCAGATATTGTTATAATGAAACAATGACATAAAATTCTTTGGCAGGAATACATTAATGTATATGTTATCGAAGTACTTATGACCGATCATGCAGGGGATTTTGAGATTATTCGGATCACGTCGTCTTATCTTCCCCAACCCTCCATCCTTTGACCCATATAGATTCCCCTCAAGGGAGGAACGATACTCGTACACCTCCTCACTATCCCTACGAAAAATTACCTTCCTAACACCATTGGTGAGTACTACACTACCATCTTTCTCATCAAGGATTGCTCCCGATTCATTGATAAATGGTATCCCAAGGATAAGGTTGGTTAATGTTTGATTGGTGAGAGGGTCCACGTCATCAACCACGGTGAGGTTAGTATTGTAAACAAGCTCTCCAATCCTAATTGATAAATTTTCTATTACTCTCTCGCACGCAATGTGTTCTGGGAAGGTTTTGTGGTATAGGGAAAGGGGGATTATGTTGATTGGGAAGCTAGGATCTATATGACTATCGGTTAAGAGCTTTTCCTTAATGGCACAGGGGATCTTGAAAACTTTAGGGTTACTTTCCTTAGTCTTATTGCCACTCCCACTAATAACATCCTCCATTTTTCTCTCGGGTTCTCCCATAATAGATTTACCCAAAATGGTTGGATCTCTCTCATGCTCTTCCGATTTATCTTTCCCTTCATCCGGTTTGCCGGATTCTTGCGCGGTGTATTGCTCGGGTGAGCTGGTAGGTTTTCTTGCCGAAGCATGGTCAACCCTTGAGGTCTCATCTTTAGCTGTCCGACTGAATTTGTTAGTTTATTGTTGGGTTGGGTTGGATGTTGAAGCAGATATTGTGGTGATGGTGTTTACGAAGTGGATTGGTCCTGGGGGTTGACAGGTTCTTTTCCGTTAGGAGATAGACGTTTGAATAACTTGCTAGGACTTTTTATTTTCACAGGGGAGGCTGGTGGGCTCATGACGGTAGCAGATTTAACCTCATCAACGTGAATGGGTTTATTATCAACATGCTCTTTGATAGCAGTCAACAGATTACAAATCATGTTGTTCACATCAGCCTGCTGTTGTTTAAATTTGGCCTCGAGCGTAGCGAGCTGTAATTCTTGAGATAGAATGAATTTTTTTTAAGTATCTTCACAACTTTGCCTAGGAATGCCTTGTGATGGAAAATGCTCGGACCAAGTGAGTGGTGAGGAGTCATTGAAGGATACGCTTCGCGTTTGGTACCCTCTGAAATCAGGTTTATCCTTCCATGCCTCATAGGCTTCAGCAGAAGTTCGAGGACCCTGACCTACGTGTGACGATGTGATTTCGTTATAAGCACGTTTTGGAAGTTCCATGCAGTTATGAGTCTCATGAGGGCCATGATGCGTGGGAATCGCACCTTGCTTTACCTCTCGAGGGATCTTGAGAAGCTTACAACCCCCACCAGGCAGTGTACCTGATCGTTGTAGTATAGTATAGTGACAAGTAGCGGGGGATTGATCGTTCAGCTTAGGAATAGTGTCGCTAGGATTAGAAAACCTAATTAATAGTTCTAAAGGTGAGAGATGATTATTTTTTGTATTTTTATATTTTTATGAAAGCAAGTAAAATCTCGGGTTTTGGAAGAGTGGGCGGAATTAGTTGCTATTCAACTAACCCAAAGCTATTATATAATTAAAATAAAATACTAAAAATGAAATTAAACTAAATTATACTAAGGTTGTGAGCAGTGGTTGGAGAAATTGTGTTTACTTAGACTTCACTACTCCCTAGATATCTTTTACACGTTAATTACTTGTTACACTTGTATGGATGACGGATTGTATTCCTTAATACCATTCGTGGGGTGGCATACATAACTCCCCAACTCTATGAGCTCTTATCTCCTCCTACACCATGACCCAGCACAACTATAGGGATTGTAAACAGTGGCTCATGCATTAAATACAACCAATAAAGACCTAGTACGCCTCGGTTCATGTTTCTTAAGACGTTCAAGCATGTTACCATTTGGAGATCTGCCAGTTTTCTTAAGCCTAACATATAATATCATTCATCCAAAACAAGAATAGACAAGTAATCAACACATAATCAACATCTAGGTTTCATTAGATCTAAGCAAACACAAAAGAGATCTAGCCTAGCATAGTAGAATTGAGACAAGAACAAGATATAAACAACCAACACATAGACATATTGATTGAATTGGAAGAACACTTATCTCAATTACAATGCAAGGTTTCAAGGGTTTGGAACCCTTGAAAAACCTGTAAAAGATACACCAAAATCGTCTTTAGGGTTTCACCAAAACTTCTCTCTCTTTAATGAAAAAACTAGAAAACTATATATAGGAAAAGTAGGCTGACGGCGTCAAGAGTTACATGTGACGCCGTCACCTCGGCGCCATATACTTCCTCGGACGGCCTTGATCTACTTATGACGGCCTATGTGACGCCGTCACCGACCACGGTATTTTATTCTTGCCACTTTGACGCCGTCATGAAGGCGTTTGACGCCGTCACCACCTTCGGTATTTTAATCTTCATGTCTGACGCCGTCAAGATTTAACTCTTGACGCCGTCACCTTGTATCTTCAGCATGGAAATTTGGTACTTTGCCGTTTTCTTCACTTTTATGCTCCAAAAACGTCCAAAATGGCTTCTTTTCCAGAATTCACTCTCCTAACACCTGAAATCACAAAAGGAACGATTTAGGGCAATATTTGATCAAATAAATTCGGATTCGGGCTTAAATGACCCCCTAAAAACGGATCATTTTTCGCCTCATCATATACCCTTACACTTGAGATTTGCTTGTCCTCAAGCAAATGCGCTTTTATTCTACTCGAAAGACAAGTTAGGGGTCATTTAACACTAATATAAAAGTAATTACAACAAATAATCGTTCCACTAAAGACCAATAGACAAGCACGGAGGTCATACACAAGCACCTCACAAATAGTGTTTAGATACTCACATCTCTCGGGTGTAATAAAGTAATATAACATTATGGAAATGGAAGATATCTCTCACTACCTGTCATAGCAAAATAGATTACCATAGGCTTGGGAAAGGATCAAACCTCCACCACATGGCGTAAGCACCTAGGATAAACTATCAAAGAGGTCTTTTAAAGGGTTGTAACGTTAGGTATAGGGATATGAATTACACGGTTTTGTTGGATAAAGGAAATTTTACTGGTGGCGAGTTAACAATCTTGGTTAATTACATGTACAAGATGGCGTTGCTAAGCCAAGACTAGACTCGACTTAAGCTAATAAATGAAAAATAACAAAAACGTAAAATGAACATAGAATAAAAACGGGATGGTAGTCCGTATGTTTTTTTTTTTTTTTTTTTCTATATTTTTTTTTTTTTTTTTTTTTTGCATACACTCTTACCCTACCATCCAAAATAATACATCATAGGGGTATAAACGTTCCCCTTACACTTGAATCTTTACATACTTTACAATTAACTAATCTAATGACTCGAATTAAGAAAATCAAAACACTTGGAGCACTTTTAAGATTAACGTACATATGGGGGTAATATATTATGTTCTTCCCCATTACTCCATAAAATAAGTACTTACCCATGAGTCCCAATAGTCCCAAAACAATATGTACAATGATATGACTCGACTTAGCAACCATGTAATCAATTAGAAAGTTAACTTAGGGTTTAACAAATAACAATAATGCACTAAAAATGAGCGCATACACGGAAGGCTAAGGCGATTTGGGTGTACATTTAAGTGGGGTGTAACAAATTCTTCCTTTAAGTAAGATGCTTAAAGTTAGAAACGAAAAGATAGGCTCGTAGGGGTGTACTAGGGGTTTCGTGTACTAAAAATGAGTACAACGCAAAGGGTGTGGGAAAAATTAGTTGACTTAACTAGCCAAGTAATATGACTTAAATGGTCAAGTAATTATAATACGGGTTTTACACAAGGGTGATCCTAATGCCTCTTATCATGTAGTAAATCCTACCACACGAATGTAGTCTCACTCGCGGTCTCGGGATGCATCACTAACGCAAGTTCTAGAATCTAAATGCTACCGGTACACTCATAAGCACTAATAGTAAATGCTTTTCCTATCAAATCTAAAGGCGAACCTCCCATTTTTGGGTGGAAAATTTTTCTGAATATACGGTTATGTGCTAGTCATACAATCTCCTATCCATGAGACGCTTGCTATGGCTAAAGTTTCACTCCTAAATGTTGTAAAAAATTTTAAATTTGGCGCTAAAATTACACTAACAAGTATTTCTCATAGTTTTATTACACATCTACTATCAAACAAAACAAACTCAAGCGAAAGTGCATATGTAAGGTATCATCTTTTTACCCTCCCCTTACACTTAGGATGAACATTGTCCCCAATGTTCAAGTAAAGAATGTAAAAGTTAAGAGGTAAAGAGAATGAAATCAAATACTCCCATGATTCGCTCGGTATGGATTATAGGTTGGCCAAGTTAAATCTTCCTCCAAAAAAATGAACAATCAAAGCTTCCCTTCCAGAATATAAATCATCTTCTTGTCATAAATAACCTGTAAATCCTTACAACAATAGACAAGGCAACCTCGCGTAAAATCGGCGGCATCCTATATAAGTTACTAAATCCTAGAAAGCAAAGTAAGATATAATGCTTGTGGAATGAAGTTTGCAGATTTCCTGGAGATTATAAAACTTAATGATTCACAAAAACCATAAGACTCCGTTAGAAAAACAAAACCGGTAAAATTTCCAGATTTTAACTCCTGACGCCGTCAAGAGCAATACTCTGACGCCGTCAGAATGGACCTGCAGAAATTCTTATGTTAAGTTTCTGGAAAAACTTTGTCCTACTTCCTGGAAAATCTTGCAAAACTTCATTATGACTCAATACGAGCATTTGATTCTAACAAATACGAATATACATGTTCATTAAATATTGTGGAGAATCATGATCGGTTTGTTTCTTAAAAACATATTTGGGGTTTCCCCTTACACTTATCTTTTGCAAAAATATCTTTAGGTTGAAGTTAAGACTAGGCCAAACAACATAATAAAGTATTTCCACATTTTAGTTGAGAAACATGATTAACCAACAATAAAAATAAAACATGCATACAGAAGCAAATAACAATCAAACAAATAAAATCACACAAAACATGGGTTGCCTCCCAAGAAGCGCTTGTTTTTGTTCGAGTCACGAGCCTGACTCTACCCTTATTCAACGGATAAAAGGGAAGTTTTCCCTACACTTAGGATTAAGTGCGAGTGGAAGTAGCGATACACACCCTTAGGGTGGAAGTATGCCACGTGGGAAAATAGTGGTGGATGAATTATATGCTCAAAGGGGTGTGCTCCTATCATCATAACCTTAATAAATTCAATCGGGTTAATGGGTGGATTAAGATTTTCTCCTAGAAAGGGATCATTTTCTATCATCTTCAAGAGACTACTAGTTGGGGATCCATCTTGACCTAATAAACCCGGTTTAAACCCATAATGTTTCTTATGATCAATCATGAATGGGTGATGTAAGTATGTAAGGTCATGTTCCACTCCTATGTCAGCTTCCTCTCTACAAGGCTTAAAATCCACTACCTTTGTCCTAAGACTACCCGAACTATATGGTTTGATGGGTGGATCGGGACCTTTTTCTATTCCTAAATTCACATCTAAAGATGGAAGATTAGGTAACGGCTTTGGTTGAGGCTCCGGTTCATCAAAACTAGGAACTTCCTTAGAACTAAAAGAAAGGTCATCACTACAAGTGTTAAAACCTATATTCTCTAGTTGTGCTTGATCCAAGGGTTCTACCTCTATTGGGGTTCCTATAGTCTCTTCTACTTCTTCCGGGTAAGTCACGGGCGGTGTGTGTGCCTCAAGTGATGATTGAGTATTTTGTGGGCTTATGTTGTTTACCTCATCATTCCATGTGTCAGGATCTAGCCCTAACATTCTTCTAAGTATCTCACGTGCTTCTCTATGCATCTCAACTTCTATGTCCGAATCATAAGGATCATCTTCAATATTCTGACTGCTATATACAAATTGCCCAAGAGATTCATCATCTGTTTCTTGAGATTCATCATCATCGATCATAAAACCTAGGTCTTTTGGATCAATGTGATCACGCTCGGCTACATTCTCCATCACATCAAGGTCACCTATGTGTTCATCCTGTATTATGGTAGGGCCTAACCATGACATGCAGCTAGGTGGCTCATACGAAACTATCCTAGGCGAAGGCTCATATGGTGCATAAGTTTCACTAAGTGAGGCATTTTGAGGGGTTGATGGAGCTCCTAAGGTGAATTCTTTAAAAGTCTTATGCACCTGGTCTCTTTTCTCAAGGTACTCAATAAAATCAATATAAGATCCTGTCCGCCTCATTTCATTCGTCCATCTTGGTATATCCAAACTGGTGTAATTATATTTTTTCTGGTAAAACTCTAGTGTCGGACTTGGTGGATTCGCGTTCTCCATAATGGAAAACGGAATAGTCAATGAAACTTACGAACAAACACACAAAGAAAAAGATAGACTAAAGAAAACCTAAAAATAAAAATAAAATCTTACTAGAAAGGAATCTAGCAAGTAGACCTAATAAAAAGAAATCCTAACCTAGACAATAACTATTCCCCGGGCTGCGGCGCCAAAAACTTGATGCGTGGGAATCGCACCTTGCTTTACCTCTCGAGTTATCTCGAGAAGCTTACAACCCCCACCAGGCAGTGTACCTGATCGTTGTAGTATAGTATAGTGACAAGTACCGGGGGATTGATCGTTCAGCTTAGGAATAGTGTCGCTAGGATTAGAAAACCTAATTAATAGTTCTAAAGGTGAGAGATGATTATTTTTGTATTTTTATATTTTTATGAAAGCAAGTAAAATCTCGGGTTTTGGAAGAGTGGGCGGAATTAGTTGCTATTCAACTAACCCAAAGCTATTATATAATTAAAATAAAATACTAAAAATGAAATTAAACTAAATTATACTAAGGTTGTGAGCAGTGGTTGGAGAAATTGTGTTTACTTAGACTTCACTACTCCCTAGATATCTTTTACACGTTAATTACTTGTTACACTTGTATGGATGACGGATTGTATTCCTTAATACCATTCGTGGGGTGGCATACATAACTCCCCAACTCTATGAGCTCTTATCTCCTCCTACACCATGACCCAGCACAACTATAGGGATTGTAAACAGTGGCTCATGCATTAAATACAACCAATAAAGACCTAGTACGCCTCGGTTCATGTTTCTTAAGACGTTCAAGCATGTTACCATTTGGAGATCTGCCAGTTTTCTTAAGCCTAACATATAATATCATTCATCCAAAACAAGAATAGACAAGTAATCAACACATAATCAACATCTAGGTTTCATTAGATCTAAGCAAACACAAAAGAGATCTAGCCTAGCATAGTAGAATTGAGACAAGAACAAGATATAAACAACCAACACATAGACATATTGATTGAATTGGAAGAACACTTATCTCAATTACAATGCAAGGTTTCAAGGGATTGGAACCCTTGAAAAACCTGTAAAAGATACACCAAAATCGTCTTTAGGGTTTCACCAAAACTTCTCTCTCTTTAATGAAAAAACTAGAAAACTATATATAGGAAAAGTAGGCTGACGGCGTCAAGAGTTACATGTGACGCCGTCACCTCGGCGCCATATACTTCCTCGGACGGCCTTGATCTACTTATGACGGCCTATGTGACGCCGTCACCGACCACGGTATTTTATTCTTGCCACTTTGACGCCGTCATGAAGGCGTTTGACGCCGTCACCACCTTCGGTATTTTAATCTTCATGTCTGACGCCGTCAAGATTTAACTCTTGACGCCGTCACCTTGTATCTTCAGCATGGAAATTTGGTACTTTGCCGTTTTCCTCACTTTTATGCTCCAAAAACGTCCAAAATGGCTTCTTTTCCAGAATTCACTCTCCAAACACCTAAAATCACAAAAGGAACGATTTAGAGCAATATTTGATCAAATAAATTCGGATTCGGGCTTAAATGACCCCCTAAAAACGGATCATTTTTCGCCTCATCAGGTCATTGCATAGTTTGCATGTAGAAGCGATTCTGCTTACTTGGCTTGGAGGTTTTTGAGCTTCGTAAGATTTCATGAGAGACTTGACTCGACCTTCAAGTTCCATGATCCTACGGTCAGGAGTGCTAGAATTGTTCGAAGGCAAAGATATTGCCTTGACCGTTTTGTTCAAATCACGGGGATCATTCCAACTTTCGTTGTCATAGAGAGCAAGATCTTCTATGAGTTCCCATGATTGTTCCGCACTAAGATCACGTAGCTTACCACCGGCCGATTGGTCAATGGCTTGCCTCGTGGAGATGTCGATATGGTCATAAAAAATTTGGACTTGGAGCCAAAGATCTATGCCATGATGAGGGACTTTTTGGAGTAAGTCCTTGAAACGAGTCCATGCTTCATAAAGAGATTCATTTTGACGTTGTTGGAACATCAAGATGTCATTTCTAAGCTTAGTAGTTCTCCCCGGTGGGAAAAATTGAGCAAGGAAACGAGTGGTGAGATCATCCCATGTGGTGATGGATCCCGCGGCTAAACGCTCAAGCCATTGACTAGCTTGATCCCGTAGAGAGAATTGGAATAGGCGTAATCGGGTTATCTCTCTAGTTTCAACACCTAGGTCTATGGAATCTACGATTTTGAGAAAGTCCTTAAGATGTTGGTTTGGATCTTCGGAACGAAGTCCATGGAATGCACATCCGCTTTGCACCAACCGGATGGTGTCGGATCGCAAGGGGGTAACATTGGCTCCGGTGAGCTCAATGGTGTTTCGGTAGCCTTGGTGGCTAGGTCGGGAATACTCTCCTAAGGTTCGGGGCCTAAGGGGTTCTAATGGTGGGTTTTGTTGTGGTGAGATGACGGGTTCAAAGATGTTACCACCTTCCATGATGTCGGATGGTAAAGAGTTACGAACAAAGGCACGAAGAAATGAGATAGACTAAAGAAGATCTAAAAATAAAAAAGAAATCTTACTAGAAAGGAATCTAGCAAGTAGACCTAATAAAAAGAAATTCTAACCTAGAGAATAACTATTCCCCGGGCTGCGGCGCCAAAAACTTGATGCGTGGGAATCGCAACAGGCTTTACCTCTCGAGAAGCTTACAACCCCCACCAGGCAGTGTACCTGATCGTTGTAGTATAGTATAGTGACAAGTACCGGGGATTGATCGTTCAGCTTAGGAATAGTGTCGCTAGGATTAGAAAGCCTAAATACTAGTTCTAAAGGTGAGGGATGATTATTTTTTGTGTTTTGATATTTTATGGAAAGCAAGTAAAAATCTCGGGTTTTGGAAGAGTGGGCGGAATTAGTTGCTATTCAACTAACCCAATACTAAGATGCAATCAAAATAAAATACTAGAAATGAAAATAAACTAATTTATACTAAAGTTGTGAGCAGTAATTGGAGAAAATGTGTTTACTTAGATTTCATTACTCCCTAGATATCTTTTACACGTTAATTACTTATTATAATTGCATGGATGACGGATTGTATTCCTTAATACCATTCATGGGGTGGCACACATAACTCCCCAATTCTATGAGCTCTTATCTCCTCCTACACCATGCCCAACACAACTATAGGGATTGTAAATAGTGGCTCATGCATTAAATACAACCAATAAAGACCTAGTGCGCGTTGGTTCATGTTTCTTAAGACGTTCAAGCATGTTACCAATTGGAGATCTACCAGTTTTCTTAAGCCTAACATATAAATCACTCATCCAAGACAAGAATAAACAAGTAATTAACACATAATCAATATCTAGGTTTCTTTAGATATAAGCAAACACAAAAGAGATCTAGCCTAGCATGATAGAATTAAGACAAGAACATGATATAGACAACCAACACATAGACATATTGATTGAATTAGAAGAACACTTATCTTGATTAATCATGCAAGGTATCAAGGGGTTGGAACCCTTGAAAAACCTGTAAAGTTACACCAAAATCGTACTTAGGATTTCTCCCAAAACTTCTCTCTTTAAATGTGAAAAATTAGAAAACTATATATAGAAAGATAGGTTTGACGGCGTCAAGAATAAACTTGTGACGCCGCCACCTCGCCACCAAAACAATCCTCAGACTGCCTAGATCTACTTCAGACGCCATCAAGACTTATACACTTCCAGGCCGTCATGACTCATTTACTCTTGACGCCCTTCCTACGTGACGCCATCAAATCTGTTCTGGGTAGTCATGGAAATTCATAAAATTTGCTCTTGACGCCGTCAAGGTTTTGCTCTTGACGCTGTCACCTACTGTTCTCAGCATGGAAAATTAAAACTTTGGCGTTTTCTTCACTTTTATGCTCCAAAAACGCCCGAATTGCTTCCTTTTCCAGATTTCACTCCCAAAGTACCTAAAATCACAAAAGGAATGATTTAGGGCAATATTTGATCAAATAAATTCGGATTCGGGCTTAAATGACCCCCTAAAAACGGATCATTTTTCGCCTCATCAATCTTCCTTGCCTATGCAAGTTACATGAACTTTAAAGTTTACCAAATGGATGTTAAAAGTGCATTCCTGAATGGTAACATCAAAGAAGATGTTTATGTGCAACAGCCTCCTGGTTTCGAAAGTAGTGAATACCCTAACCATGTCTACAAGCTTAACAAAGCCCTTTATGGACTGAAACAAGCACCCAGGGCATGGTATGAAACTCTTTCAGCCTTCCTGATCCAAAACAAGTTTGTCAGAGGAAAGATTGACAACACACTGTTCATCTACAGAACAAAGAGTGACGTCATTCTTGTCCAAGTATATGTTGATGACATCATCTTTGGCTCAACAAGTAACAAACTTTGCAAATAGTTTGAGAAACTGATGACCACAAAGTTTGAAATGAGCATGATGGGTGAACTCACATACTTTCTTGGACTTCAAATTAAACAAACTGAAAAAGGAATATCCATTTACCAAGAAAAATACCTCAGGAACCTACTGAAGAAGTATGATGTAACAATTCGCATTTTCAGATTAATTTCTATTCCTGAAAATTTTACTATTCATTTTTACTATTCATTTTCCCAAAATTTTATTTTTGTTTCATGGCCTCGAGTGATAAATCATTTCCATAGCAAATTAAAAGTTTGACACTCATCAGATCATTTTCGTGAAAGTTATTAAGGAATTACACGTTTTAGGGTAAAACGTCATTCAAAAATTCTATGCACAACGAAACTCGACCGCGTTAATTTACCCCACATCAGAAGAATGTTTAGTACTCTCATGATTAATTATAGAATTAATCATGACTAAGAAAAATATGACCAAATAAACCTCGGCTGTGTGAAACAGGAATTCTCGTCTTTAAGCACTTTTACTTAGCAGTAACCTTAGCCTATACCTGCACCACGTTTCTAAAACAATTTGAGTTTTCACATTTTTGGAATAAGTCAACATATTTTTCCCTCCTCCTTTGACCAAAAATCATTCCTTGATTTTATAAATCATTCCTTGATTTTTAGGCTTACGGTTTTAAGTTTAAAGACATTAAATACCAACCGACACTAGACTGAGCCCAGCCTAGACATTATAAGTCATTTTAAGTCATTAGTATCCTATTAGAAAAGTTACATTTTACTTTTCTCAATTTTACGCAACTTTCGTACGTTTTACGTATTACGCGTTTTAGACCCGTGTTTCCAGTTTTAGCAGGATTTGAGCACCCCAATAGAACCTACCACTCATTTTATATTTTATTATGGAGTATATTGATAAGTTCTAGCATATTTATAAGTTTCATATTTTTAGGATACCCAGTTTTACGTTTCGTGACTTAACAACTTACGGTTAGCAATTTACGGAGTCAAAACTAGTCACATAAGTAGGATAATATCAACCAAGACCAAGTCATCCTTCCTATCCCTTTGTGAACCGCCTCTATGGGGGGGGGGAATCAGCCCATGTGTCTTGATCTCATGCTTCTAACCTTAAGATGATTACATGTGTTTAACTTGCTAAGAAAGCTTCCTAAAAATATCCTAAGTCTTGCACCTCCTTAAGGCACTTTCCTAGGCACCTTCCTAACCCCCTCTTCATGCTATAAATACAAGCTTAATCCATTCCTTTCTCATCATTCCAAACGCCACACTTAGATCACAAAACCATGATCCTTTGATCTTCAAACTACAAGTTACACTACAAAGTTCAAGGTCTTAGTATTCTCTACCTAGTTCTTAAGTTTATTTGGTGATTCCATGGATGAATTAGGAGCTACACTAGGTTACTAGGGCTGAGATTAAATGGTTTTCACAAGGTCTATATCAAGGCTAGCAAGGGTTTCAAGAGTTGTGGTGAAGGGTTTGCAAGCATAGGTTTAGTGTCCTAGTTTCATACTTGACTTCCTTTCTTTAGAAAGCCAAAAGTTGTAAGCAAACCCTATTACACTTTCTTGCTCAATATCATTTTCATGCTTATTATGTTTCTTTCATGCTATATATTGTCTTGTTATTATGTTCATGATATATAAAAATGGGTAAAACAAGTATTGATATATAAGTGTTAACTTATGTTATTTACACAAGTAAACTAGTGACTTTTATGGAGAACCACGACCAAAATAGTATAACTATGATATTTTAAACTTACCTACTGTTAAATAGGACTTAACAAGGAAAACATAGCAATTTGAATCACCTAATACGAGTACCCGAGTCAAAAGTTATGGCCTAAAGAAGTTAGCGAAACTTTGCGGCAAAACTGCCAAATACTTTCTATGATAGAACATAAAACACGCAAAAAGAGACCCTTCTGGTCTATTTCATGAAAAAGTTAAATCACGAAAGTTGTCCGGAATCACGTTTTGTTCAAAAACTCAGGAGCACGTCTCCAGAAAACCAATAACGAATGAGATTTTCTTCAGTTTCTTAACAGCTATTTTATATATATTCAAATAACTATATAATGATTATAATTAGATGAGACCAAGAGGTCCAATGACCTAAAGCCAAGACCACAACCATGGCTAAAGCCAAGGTTGAGTCTCAAGACCATGGTAACAATGACCAAGGTCACGGCAAAGCCACGGCTAAAGACCATATAACCTTTAAAGATCAAAAACTTATATATATGTTATCAAATACTACAATAGTAGGGTGCCTCATGTGAGTAGTTCATTAAATAAGCCGTCGAGACGAGTTGTGAATTTACGAATTAAAGTGTCCTGGCTCCTCAAACGTTTACTCCATGACTTCTGAATTATGTCGGCCCGAACGGTAGTAAGAGATATACAACCTATACTTGTTTCATAAACCATTTATAATTAAAGACTTACACTATATACTAAGTACTACATCATGAACATTATGCAAGACATAGATTGGCAATTCTTCGTATTCTTAGACGTTACTCCAAACCTAAGTCGCAACGTTCTATTATAGGCTGCTCTTAGAGACTTTCGCGATTCGACTACCACTTTCATTTCTCATTACTTAAGCTTAAGGTGAGTCATAGCCCCTACTTTTTCATACTTGTTTTAACTCTTTGGGGGAGATACATGCACAACTACTTGCTTACTTGTACAAATACTCAAAACATTTATACTTGATTGTTTTGTACTTGATTGTTTTATACTTGATTGTCTTATACTTGATCGCATTATACTTGATTTTATATATACATGCTTGCGTTATACTTAATTGTGAGACTTCCAGTGGCTCCAAATTAAGTTGTTGGATGACCATTGAGACTTCCAGTGGCTCCAAATTAAGTTGTTGGATGACCATTGAGGCTTTGATACATCCTAACATTTGCGAATGTTGGATACATCATAAACGTGAGGTCTTCGGAGATGAAGTGTAGACTCACGACTAATTGCTTAACTATTTTGATGAACTTATACATGTCTTTATTATACTATATTTTTAGCAGTGGGTTGTGAACACACAGGTTGTAAGTCTCTTATGGTGGGACTTGCAACTAAGTGGATTCACAATGCCTTTGCTGTGTAAACATTCTTTTGAGGCTTTTTCAACTGTTTTAAGACAAACTCTATGAACTCACCAACCATTGTGTTGACACTTTAGCATGTTTATCTCTGGTTAGTAAGGCGATAGCTAGTGCGTGGAACTTAGAGTCAAGCTGCATATTCTGAAGACTTACGCTTTTATCATTTATCATTCGAAACATTTTGGATACATTTATGTATCATACTTTGGAACCTCATGTTTGTAACTTTGAATTCATTAATCGAATGGTAACTTTTCAAAACGTCTCATTTAGAGGTCGTTTTCTATAACTTGTACTTTGTATTATGAAGTAGCACCCCAGTGACACAGTCTTCCGCTGTGGTATTTTGGGGGCGTTACAGATTGGTACCAAAGCCTTGGTTATAGAGAACTAGGTTGCATTTAGTGCATAGACTATAACTGCTATATACGTTAAGACTCTCCTCTTTATTTTCCTTACACACACTACATACGCATATGTTTTTTTGTTAGTTATTGGTTTAGTTCCACGCTGTTAGATGATGTGACTTTAGTATTATAAGGAACCCCAGAGATTAGCCGAGTCATTAAAAACATGGAGCTCAGTAATAACTAATTATTTAACTTGATCTTGTGACAGTTCTTGTTTGATGAGACACAAGATTTGAGTTAAATAATATTATTGCTTAGCTTTAGGGATTTGATGACTTGATTATCTTACTATCTGCCTCAGAAGGCGGATTTTGTGTCGGAAATTCTTAAGTAGGATGATTTAGAATCTCCTAATTTAAATGGATTGGGACGCCTCTTTATTTAAATAAAGAAATTGTAAATCACCGAACCATAAGTTTATGATCCTTTACTTACATAAATTTGGACGCTTCTTTATGTAAGTAATGAGTTATAAATAAGTGGGCTTATTTGCATCCGATACGACTCCTTAACCAGAACCTTAGACGAATCAGAGTAAACACCACTATATTAGAGATCCCGAATTCTCTTAGACACACCGTAAGTAGTTAACATCAACTGAACTTCGGGACGAAGTTCTCCTTAAGGGGTAGAGACTGTAACAATTCGCATTTTCAGATTAATTTCTATTCCCGAAAATTTTACAATTCATTTTTACTATTCACTTTTACTATTCACTTTCCCGAAATTTGATTTTTGTTTCATGGCCTCGAGTGATAAATCATTTCCATAGCAAATTAAAAGTTTGACACTCATCAGATCATTTTCATGAAAGTTATTAAGGAATTACACGTTTTAGGGTAAAACGTCATTCAAAAATTCTACGCACAACGAAACTCGACCGCATTAATTTACCCCGCATCAGAAAAATGTTTAGTACTCTCATGATTAATTAGAGAATTAATCATGACTAAGAAAAATATGACCAAATAAACCTCGGCCGTGAGAAACAGGAATTCTCGTCTTTAAGCACTTTTACTTAGCCGTAACCTTAGCCTATACCTGCACCGCGTTTCTAAGACGATTTGAGTTTTCACATTTTTGGAATAAGTCAACATATTTTTCCCTCCTCCTTTGACCAAAAATCATTCCTTGATTTTATAAATCATTCCTTGATTTTTAGGCTTACGGTTTTAAGTTTAAAGACATTAAATACCAACCGACACTAGACTGAGCCCAGCCTAGACATTATAAGTCATTTTAAGTCATTAGTATCCTATTAGAAAAGTTACATTTTACTTTTCTCAATTTTACGCAACTTTCGTACGTTTTACGTATTACGCGTTTTAGACCCGTGTTTCCAGTTTTAGCAGGGTTTGAGCACCCCAATAGAACCTACCACTCATTTTATATTTTATTATGGAGTATATTGATAAGTTCTAGCATATTTATAAGTTTCATATTTTTAGGATACCCGGTTTTACGTTTCGTGACTTAACAACTTACGGTTAGCAATTTACGGAGTCAAAACTAGTCACATAAGTACGATAATATCAACCAAGACCAAGTCATCCTTCCTATCCCTTTGTGAACCGCCTCTAGGGGGGGAATCAGCCCATGTGTCTTGATCTCATGCTTCTAACCTTAAGATGATTACATGTGTTTAACTTGCTAAGAAAGCTTCCTAAAAATATCCTAAGTCTTGCACCTCCTTAAGGCACCTTCCTAACCTCCTCTTCATGCTATAAGTACAAGCTTAATCCATTCCTTTCTCTTCATTCCAAACGCCACACTTAGATCACAAAACCATGATCCTTTGATCTTCAAACTACAAGTTACACTAAAAAGTTCAAGGTCTTAGTATTCTCTACCTAGTTCTTAAGTTTATTTGGTGATTCCATGGATGAATTACAAGCTACACAAGGTTACTAGGGCTGAGATTAAATGGTTTTCACAAGGTCTATATCAAGGCTAGCAAGGGTTTCAAGAGTTGTGGTGAAGGGTTTGCAAGCATAGGTTTAGTGTCCTAGTTTCATACTTGACTTCCTTTATTTAGAAAGCCAAAAGTTGTAAGCAAACCCTATTACACTTTCTTGCTCAATATCATTTTCATGCTTATTATGTTTCTTTCATGCTATATATTCTCTTGTTATTTTGTTCATGATATATAAAAATGGGTAAAACAAGTATTGATATATAAATGTTAACTTATGTTATTTAAACAAGTAAACTAGTGACTTTTATGGAGAACCACGACCAAAATAGTATAACTATGTTATTTGACACTTACCTACTGTTAAAGAGGACTTAACAAGGAAAACATAGCAATTTGAATCACCTAAAACGAGTACCCGAGTCAAAAGTTATGGCCTAAAGAAGTTAGCAAAACTTTGCGGAAAAACTGCCAAATACTTTCTGTGACAGAACATAAAACACGCAAAAAGATGCCCTTCTGGTCCGTTTCATGAAAAAGTTAAAGCACGAAAGTTGTCCGGAATCACGTTTTCTTCAAAAACTCAGGGCACGTCTCCAGAAAACCAATAACGAATGAGATTTTCTTCAGTTTCTTAACAGCTATTTTATATATATTCAAATAACTATATAATGATTATAATTAGATGAGACTAAGAGGTCCAATGACCTAAAGCCAAGACCACAACCATGGCTAAAGCCAAGGTTGAGTCTCAAGACCATGGTAACAATGACCAAGGTCACGGCAAAGCCACGGCTAAAGACCATATAACCTTTAAAGATCAAAAACTTATATATATGTTATCAAATACTACAATAGTAGGGTGCCTCATGTGAGTAGTTCATTAAATAAGCCGTCGAGACGAGTTGTGAATTTACGAATTAAAGTGTCCTGGCTCCTCAAACGTTTACTCCATGACTTCTGAATTATGTCGGCCCGAACGGTAGTAAGAGATATACAACCTATACTTGTTTCATAAACCATTTATAATTAAAGACTTACACTATATACTAAGTACTACATCATGAACATTATGCAAGACATAGATTGGCAATTCTTCGTATTCTTAGACGTTACTCCAAACCTAAGTCGCAACGTTCTATTATAGGCTGCTCTTAGAGACTTTCGCGATTCGACTACCACTTTCATTTCTCATTACTTAAGCTTAAGGTGAGTCATAGCCCCTACTTTTTCATACTTGTTTTAACTCTTTGGGGGAGATACATGCACAACTACTTGCTTACTTGTACAAATACTCAAAACATTTATACTTGATTGTTTTATACTTGATTGTTTTATACTTGATTGTCTTATACTTGATCGCATTATACTTGATTTCATATATACATGATTGCGTTATACTTAATTGTGAGACTTCCAGTGGCTCCAAATTAAGTTGTTGGATGACCATTGAGACTTCCAGTGGCTCCAAATTAAGTTGTTGGATGACCATTGAGGCTTTGATACATCCTAACATTTGCGAATCTAGGATACATCATAAATGTGAGGTCTTCGGAGACGAAGTGTAGACTCACGACTAATTGCTTAACGGTTTTGATGAACTTATACATGTCTTTATTATACTATATTTTTAGCAGTGAGTTGTGAACACACAGGTTGCAAGTCTCTTATGGCGGGACTTGCAACTGAGTGGATTCACAATGCGTTTGCTGTGTAAACATTCTTTTGAGGCTTTTTCAACTATTTTAAGATAAACTCTATGAACTCACCAACCATTGTGTTGACACTTTAGCATGTTTATCTCTGGTTAGTAAGGCGATAGCTAGTGCGTGGAACTTAGAGTCAAGCTACATATTCTGAAGAGTTACGCTTTTATCATTTATCATTCGAAACATTTTGGATACATTTATGTATCATACTTTAGAATCTCATGTTTGTAACTTTGAATTCATTAATCGAATGGTAACTTTTCAAAACGTCTCATTTAGAGGTCGTTTTCTATAACTTGTACTTTGTATTATGAAGTAGCACCCCAGTGACACAGTCTTCCGCTGCGGTTTTTTGGGGGTGTTACATATGAGCTCACTGACTACTCCTCAGTAATGGCTCCTATGGTTCCTCCAAACAACCTTGGCCCTGATCTCACTGGAAAATCAGTGAATCAAACCCAATACAGAGGAATGATTGGCTCCCTGATGTACTTACTTGCCTCAAGGCCTAATATCCAATTCTCAGTCTGCCTGTGTACAAGATACCAGGCTGACCCTAAAGAACCACATCTCACTGTTGTCAAGAGAATCATCAGGTACCTGAAGGGTACTCCAAACCTTGGTTTGTATTACCCAAAATGTTCAGGATTTGATCTCAAAGGGTACACTGACTCTGACTATGCAAGATGTAATATGGATAGGAAAAGTTCTTCAGGATCCAGCCAATTTCTTGGTGGTAAACTTATGTGTTGGAGTACAAAGAAACAACAGTCAGTGGCCATGTCCTCAGCTGAAGCTGAATATATGGCTGCTGCAGGATGTTGTGCAAATGTACTATGGATGAAGAGCCAACTGAGTGACTATGGCATTCAGTATAAGATGGTACCTATCTTTTGTGATAATACAAGTGCCACAGCCATCTCAAACAATCCAGTACTTCATCAAAGAACCAAACACATTGACATTAGATACCACTTCATCAGGGACCACATCACTAATGGAGAAATTGAATGATGCGTGGGAATCGCAACAGGCTTTACCTCTCGAGGGATCTCGAGAAGCTTACAACCCCCACCAGGCAGTGTACCTGATCGTTGTAGTATAGTATAGTGACAAGTACCGGGGGATTGACCGTTCAGCTTAGGAATAGTGTCGCTAGGATTAGAAAGCCTAATTTACTAGTTCTAAAGGTGAGGGATGATTATTTTTGTATTTTTATATTTTTATGAAAGCAAGTAAAAATCTCGGGTTTTGGAAGAGTGGGCGGAATTAGTTGCTATTCAACTAACCCCAAACTAAGATATAATCAAAATAAAATACTAAAAATGAAAATAAACTAATTATACTAAGGTTGTGAGCAGTAATTGGAGAAATTGTGTTTACTTAGACTTCACTACTCCCTAGATATCTTTTACACGTTAATTACTTGTTATAATTGTATGGATGACGGATTGTATTCCTTAATACCATTCATGGGGTGGCATACATAACTCCCCAATTCTATGAGCTCTTATCTCCTCCTACACCATGACCCAGCACAACTATAGGGATTGTAAACAGTGGCTCATGCATTAAATACAACCAATAAAGACCTAGTACGCCTCAGTTCATGTTTCTTAAGACGTTCAAGCATGTTACCATTTGGAGATCTGCCAGTTTTCTTAAGCCTAACATATAAAATCATTCATCCAAGACAAGAATAGACAAGTAACCAACACATAATCAATATCTAGGTTTCATTAGATCTAAGCAAACACAAAAGAGATCTAGCCTAGCATAATGGAATTGAGACAAGAACAAGATATAGACAACCAACACATAGACATATTGATTGAATTAGAAGAACCCTTATCTCAATTACAATGCAAGGTATCAAGGGTTTGGAACCCTTGAAAAACCTGTAAAAGATGCACCAAATTCGTCTTTAGGGTTTCTCCAAAACTTCTCTTCTTTAATTAAAAAAACTAGAAAACTATATATAGGAAAACAGGGGTGACGGCGTCAAGAGCAAGGGTGTGACGCCGTCATCTCACCGCCAAATACTTCCTCGGACGGCCTTGATCTACTTATGACGGCCTATGTGACGCCGTCATCAACCACGGTATTTTATTCTTGGGACTCTGACGCCGTCAAGAGCAATTCTTGACGCCTTCATGCACGGTTCCCAGCATAGAAATTTGAGACTTTGCCATTTTCTTCACTTTTATACTCCAAAAACGTCCGAAATGGCTTCTTTTCCAGAATTCACTCTCCAAGTACCTAAAATCACAAAAGGAACGATTTAGGGCAATATTTGATCAAATAAAGTCGGATTCGGGCTTAAATGACCCCTAAAAATGGATCATTTTTCGCCTCATCATATACCCTTACACTTGAGATTTGCTTGTCCTCAAGCAAATGTGCTTTTATTCTACTCAAAAGACAAGTTAGGGGTCATTTAACACTAATATAAAAGTAATTACAACAAATAATCGTTCCACTAAAGACCAATAGACAAGCACGGAGGTCATACACTAGCACCTCACAAATAGTGTTTAGATACTCACATCTCTCAGGTGTAATAAAGTGTAAATTACAATATGGAAACGGAATATATCTCTCACTACCTGTCATAGCAAAATAGATTACCATAGGCTTGGGAAAAGATCAAACCTCCACCACATGGCGTAAGCACCTTGGATAAAGGAAGTTTTACTGGTGGCGAGTTAACAATCTTGGTTAATTACATGTACAATATGGCGTTGCTAAGCCAAGACTAGACTCGACTTATGCTAATAAATGAAAAATAACAAAAACATAAAATGAACATAGAATGAAAAGGGATGGTAGTCCGTATGTTTTTTTTTTTTTTTTTTTTTTTTTTTTGCATACACTCTTACCCTACCATCCAAAATAATACATCATAGGGGTATGAACATTCCCCTTACACTTGAATCTTTACATACTTTACATTCAACTATTCTAATGACTCGAATTAAGAAAATCAAAACACTTGGAGCACTTTTAAGATTAACGTACATATGGGGGTAATAATATTATGTTCTTCCCCATTACTCCATAAAATAAGTACTTACCCATGAGTCCCAATCGTCCCAAAACAATATGTACAAGGATATGACTCGACTTAGCAACCATGTAATCAATTAGAAAGTTAACTTAGGGTTTAACAAATAACAATAATGCACTTAAAATGAGCGCATACACGGAAGGCTAAGTCGATTTGGGTGTACATTTAAGTGGGGTGTAACAAATTCTTCCTTTAAGTAAGATGCTTAAAGTTATAAACGAAAAGATAGGCTCGGAGGGGTGTACTAGGGGTATCGTGTACTAAAAATGAGTACAACGCTAAGGGTGTGGGAAAAATTAGTTGACTTAACTAGTCAAGTAGTATGACTTAAATGGTCAAGTAATTATAATACGGGTTTAACACAAGGGTGATCCTAATGCCTCTTATCATGTAGTAAATCCTACCACATGAATGTAGTCTCACTAGTGGTCTCGGGATGCATCACTAACGCAAGTTCTAGAATTTAAATGCTACCGGTACACTCATAAGCACTAATAATGAATGCTTTTCCTATAAAATCTAAAGGCGAATCTCACATATTTGGGTGGAAAATTTTTTTGAATATACGGTTATGTGCTAGTCATACAACCTCCTATCCATGAGACGCTTGCTATGGCTAAAGTTTCACTCCTAAATGTTGTAAAAAATTTTAAATTTGGCGCTAAAATTGCACTAACAAGTATTTCTCATAGTTTTATTACACATCTACTATCAAACAAAACAAACTCAAGCGAAAGTGCATATGTAAGGTATCATCTTTTTACCCTCCCCTTACACTTAAGATGAACATTGTCCCCAATGTTCAAGTAAAGAATGTAAAAGTGAACAAGTAAAGAGAATGAAATCAAATACTCCCCTGATTCGCTCGGTATGGATTATGGGTTGGCCAGGTTAAATCTTCCTCCAAGAAAACGAACAATCAAAGCTTCCCTTCCAGAATATAAATCATCTCCTTGTCGAAAATAACCTATAAATCCTGACAACATAGACAAGACAACCTCGCGTAAAATCGGCGGCATCCTATATAAGTTACTAAATCCAAGAAAACAAAGTAAGATATAATGCTTGTGGAATGAAGTTTGCAGATTTCCTGGAGATTATAAAACTTAATAATTCACAAAAACCATAAGACTCCGTTAGAAAAACAAAACCGGTAAAATTTCCAGATTTTAACTCCTGACGCCGTCAAGAGTAAACCCCTGACGCCGTCAGAATGGACCTGCAGAAATTCTTATGTTAAGTTTCCAGAAAATTTCTGGAAAAAACTTGGTCCTACTTCCTGGAAAATCCTGCAAAACTTCATTATGACTCAATACAAGCATTTGACTCTAACAAATACGAATATACATGCTCATTTAATATTGTGGAGAATCATGATCGGTTTGTTTCTTGAGAACATATTTGGGGTTTCCCCTTACACTTATCTTTTGCAAAAATACTTCTAGGTGGAGTTAAGACTAGGCTAAACAACAAAGTAAAGTATTTCCACTTTTTAGTTGAGAAACATGATCAACCAACAATAAAAAGAAAACATGCATACGGAAGCAAATAACAATCAAACAAATAAAATCACACAAAACATGGGTTGCCTCCCAAGAAGCGCTTTTCTTTATTTACGAGTCTTGTAGCTAGACTCAAGGCTATGGGTTACTACGTGATTTCATCATTGGTTCCACTCTCTAGGTCGTCTTCTAAACCAGTTTTGTATTCCAGACCTAGTTGCAAACACTCTTTGTAGAAACCAAGCATCTTATTCTTTACATATTCTACTCCCCTACGTCTATCCTCCTCATTCCTATAATAAGCCGCTTGCTTATGTTCCTTTTTGAAATTAGAGAGAAGGCGGTATTGTTCGATCTTGTAGGGCATTTGATAAGCAACCTCATCATTCTCTTTCTTGAATCTAACTATCCCTAAAGTCGGATCATAACTCATCCTGGTGGCCTCAACAAATGGTTTTCCGAATATTATTTGGCTTAGGTTAGCATCAATCACCGGACGAGTGTCCTCAACTATCATAAAATCGATCTCATAAGTGAGATTCCCTATAATCACATGCAGTCCCTTCACTCTTCCTGCAAAATTACTTATCAGATTCTTACCGGGCATCATCCTAAAATTGAGTTGCTTCTTCATCACCCAATTGTAATAAGTCCTAGTCATGATGTTCACGGGGGATCTAAGGTCGATGTAAGCTTTCCAT
Source organism: Artemisia argyi (assembly GCA_030686995.1). Taxonomy (NCBI): domain Eukaryota; kingdom Viridiplantae; phylum Streptophyta; class Magnoliopsida; order Asterales; family Asteraceae; genus Artemisia; species Artemisia argyi. The sequence continues at coordinate 34,257,964 of CM060695.1, forward strand.
ATATGCATGTGCCCGATATTGCATGGGATGTTAATGTTAGAGGGGTCACCCATTTTGATAAGAGGTGTGCCAAAGATATATGTTTTCTCGGGACTATCGAATAAATCCTTATGGTATTCCTGTTCTTCCTTGGTTGGCAACTTATCAAAGTATTCTTCTATAGGTTCTACCTCCTCTAATTCCTCAACCTTATTAACCTCAACTTCCCTACTCTCATCCTTATTATCGGCTTCTATTCTAACTTCCTCCTTGTCACTTTCCTCTATCTCCTTATCTATCGGCTTAATGGTGACAACATTGACAAAGTGGACATGTTTGGATGATAAGGGATCCTTAATTTGGCTTCCACTATTGGTGTCCCTAGTGTCCTTCCTAGGTGTGATTAATGCTTGGTTGTTGAGGGCTTTCAACAAGTTGTCAATCTTGTTGGTCATCTCCGTTTGTTGTTGGTTGAATTCGGTTTCGAACCTAGCTATGCGGGCTTCTTGAGATGCCATGAACTTTGACATCAATCCTTCAAGATTGTTGGTACTACCATAGTTGTTAGAAGGATTGTTGTTGAAAGTACGGTTGGATGGTGGACCGTTTGGTTGGTAACGATTAGGCAGATTGGAAGAATTGGGTTGATTTTGTCTCCACCTAAGGTTTGGGTGATTTTTCCATGAGGGGTTGTATGAATCACCGTATGTGTTTGGCTCGGGCTTGAAAGTGTACCACTTATCTCCCGCTTCGTCGATACGCGTGGATGCGTAGTCCGCAAAAGCTATTCCGGGGAGTTCCACACAATCACGAGTGTCATGGGGACCACTACATAATTCGCATGAAGAATTGATTTTGTTCACTTGGCTTGAAGGCTTCGGAGCTTCGTAAGATTTCATGAGAAACTTGACTTGGTCCTCAAGTTCCATGATCCTACGGTCGGGAGTGCTAGAATTCTTCGAAGGCAAAGATATTGCCTTGACCGTTTTGTTCAAATCACGGGGGTCATTCCAACTTTCGTTGTCATAGAGAGCAAGATCTTCTATGAGTTCCCATGATTGTTCCGTACTAAGATCACGTAGCTTACCACCGGCCGATTGGTCAATGGTTCGCCTCGTGGAGATGTCGATATGGTCATAGAAGATTTGGACTTGGAGCCAAAGATCTATGCCATGATGAGGGACTTTTTGGAGTAAGTCCTTGAAACGAGTCCATGCTTCATAAAGAGATTCATTTTGACGTTGTTGAAACATCAAGATGTCATTCCTAAGCTTAGTAGTTCTCCCCGGTGGGAAAAATTGAGCAAGGAAACGAGTGGTGAGATCATCCCATGTGGTGATGGATCCCGCGGGTAAACGCTCAAGCCATTGACTAGCTTGATCCCGTAGAGAGAATTGGAATAGGCGTAAACGGGTAGTCTCTCTAGTTTCAACACCTAGGTCTATGGAATCTACGATTTTGAGAAAGTCCTTAAGGTGTTGGTTTGGATCTTCATAACGAAGTCCATGGAATGCACATCCGCTTTGCACCAACTGGATGGTGTCGGATCGCAAGGGGGTCACATTGTCTCCGGTGAGCTCAATGGTGTTTCGGTAGCCATGGTGTCTAGGTCGGGAATACTCTCCTAAGGTTCGGGGCCTAAGGGGTTCTAATGGTGGGTTTTGTTGTGGTGGGATGACGGGTTCAAAGATGTTACCACCTTCCATGATGTCGGATGGTAAAGAGTTACGAACAAAGGCACGAAGAAATAAGATAGACTAAAGAAGACCTAAAAATAAAAATAAAATCTTACTAGAAAGGAATCTAGCAAGTAGACCTAATAAAAAGAAATCCTAAACTAGAAAATAACTATTCCCCGGGCTGCAGCGCCAAAAACTTGATACGTGGGAATCGCAACAGGCTTTACCTCTCGAGGGATCTCGAGAAGCTTACAACCCCCACCAGGCAGTGTACCTGATCGTTGTAGTATAGTATAGTGACAAGTACCGGGGGATTGATCGTTCAGCTTAGGAATAGTGTCGCTGGATTAGAAAGCCTAATTTACTAGTTCTAAAGGTGAGGGATGATTATTTTTGTATTTTTATATTTTTATGAAAGCAAGTAAAAATCTCGGGTTTTGGAAGAGTGGGCGGAATTAGTTGCTTTTCAACTAACCCAAAACTAAGATATAATCAAAATAAAATACTAAAAATGAAAATAAACTAATTATACTAAGGTTGTGAGCAGTAATTGAAGAAATTGTGTTTACTTAGACTTCACTACTCCCTAGATATCTTTTACACGTTAATTACTTGTTATAATTGTATGGATGACGGATTGTATTCCTTAATACCATTCATGGGGTGGCATACATAACTCCCCAATTCTATGAGCTCTTATCTCCTCCTACACCATGACCCAGCACAACTATAGGGATTGTAAACAGTGGCTCATGCATTAAATACAACCAATAAAGACCTAGTACGCCTCGGTTCATGTTTCTTAAGACGTTCAAGCATGTTACCATTTGGAGATCTGCCAGTTTTCTTAAGCCTAACATATAAAATCATTCATCCAAGACAAGAATAGACAAGTAATCAACACATAATCAATATCTAGGTTTCATTAGATCTAAGCAAACACAAAAGAGATCTAGCCTAGCATAATGGAATTAAGACAAGAACAAGATATAGACAACCAACACATAGACATATTGATTGAATTAGAAGAACACTTATCTCAATTACAATGCAAGGTATCAAGGGTTTGGAACCCTTGAAAAACCTGTAAAAGATGCACCAAATTCGTCTTTAGGGTTTCTCCAAAACTTCTCTTCTTTAATGAAAAAAACTAGAAAACTATATATAGGAAAACAGGGGTGACGGCGTCAAGAGCAAGGGTGTGACGCCGTCATCTCGCCGCCAAATACTTCCTCGGATGGCCTTGATCTACTTATGACGGCCTATGTGACGCCGTCATCAACCACGGTATTTTATTCTTGGGACTCTGACGCCGTCAAGAGCAATTCTTGACGCCTTCATGCACTGTTCCCAGCATAGAAATTTGAGACTTTGCCGTTTTCTTCACTTTTATGCTCCAAAAACGTCCGAAATGGCTTCTTTTACAGAATTCACTCTCCAAGTACCTAAAATCACAAAAGGAACGATTTAGGGCAATATTTGATCAAATAAAGTCGGATTCGGGCTTAAATGACCCCCTAAAAACGGATCATTTTTCGCCTCATCATTGAACTACATTTCATCCCCACTGAATATCAGCTAGCTGATATCTTCACAAAACCTTTGGATGAACCTACCTTTACAAGATTGAAAGTTGAATTGGGCATGTTGGACATAGAATCGGGAAACTGATCAAATGTGTTCCAACCTGATGTAAATTCTCTAGGTCCCTGATCACACCCTTCCTGAAAACTCTTTTCTTTCGTATGAAAATTCATTCAGGGGGCTCAGGATGAAAAATGGCATTGAATACCCTAACTAAATGCTCTAAGTACTTAGTTAGTTAATGTCTCAGGTAGGTAACTGAATCCTATTAAATATAGGAATATATGTCACTTACACAACTGGCATCCACTCCTTGGGCCCCCACATCTCTCTCACCAAACACTACTGAGCATTAAATGCTCCCTCGCACACAAAAGTTGTGATGATGTTTCTCTGCAAAAGTGCATTATTTGCAGAGCCGCACAACTGTTCACCCATGATGTGAGAGAAAATAGGAGTAATGGGGTGATATTTAATGCGGATATCAAACCAACATTATTATGCCGTTTTGGTTGAATAATTTAAACCTTTGGTATCCGCAACATCACTACCCTAATTCCCACCCTATAAATACCCCCACAAAGAAGAACACACACACGCTTTAAAATCTTAACAAAACTCTTGCAAAATTATTTCAAGAACTCTTTTGCTTTCAAAATCTGTGTGTGCTTCTTCTTTATTCAAAACCAGACCTTTTTATTAAACTAAAATGGCATCTTCAAAGGTCATAAAATACGCACCCAATGTGGAATTCCAAATGGAAAGCGTAGACCTTACCAAAAACAATGTGGTGGGGAACTTTGCCTACCCTGAAGGGTTCCCTGAATACAGGGATGTGGTGAAGTTCCTACAAAACTGTTTTCTCACCACCACATTCACAAAGACCCCCTCAGTCATCTATCATGACTACTTGAGGGAATTTTGGTGCTCAGCGGTGGTTGAAAACCCTGCTGCACCAAAGGAGGCCAAAATCAAGTTCTTAGTGAAGAATGGGACTAAGTCCCTTATTCTTGACTACAAAACCTTTATCAAAGCCACTGGCCTTGACTACACTGACACTTTTGTAGCCCCACCCACTGAAGAGGAAGTTAAACAACTCCTTTTAGAACTAGGGCCCTATGATAAACATCATCCTGATGTTACTCTAGGGGCCCTATTGAACAAAGCCCCCATCATCAAAACATGGTTCCCTGCCCCTTGGATGATCCTGATGACATTTGTAATTCAGGTCCTTGGGGAGAATAAGTCCTCAACTGAGCAACTAAACACTACTCAATCAATGATAGTGTATTGTCTCATTGAGGGTAAAAAGATTGACATTGGAGAAATTATCTTCAGGGACCTCATAGGCAAATTGGGTGGGAAGTCTATGCAAAAACACATGTCTTACCCTAGATTCATTTCCTGTGCCCTGAATGACCTACTAGCGTCTGAGTATATCAAGCCTGACAATGTCGGCTTTGAACCTGATGTCTTACATAAGGCAAACTACTCACGTGACCCTAATGAGGTAACACCTGTCACCCTGACCACATACATGCTGACTGCTATCCAGGGTGACAACATAGTCTCACCAATTCCCTCTCCCACCAAAAAGGTGAAGAGGAAGAAGGGATAGGGGTCCAGGAAGGTGGCTCAACCCAAGCCACTCGCCACTGAGACCTCTGCCCCTAAGCCTGACAATAAGGGGCAACAACAACAGACCCTGACTGCCGACACCATCAGGATCATTAGCCAATCTTTGGCCACAAAACAAAGGCCAACGGAGGGCACTGAGACATCACACTCAGTGTCCTCGGGCAAACCCGTTCCCAAAGGCCCTGCTGGCATAAACAAGTCAGTGGGGTCGGAACCAACTAAACCTTCACATCCTGCTAAAGACTCTAGCAAATCACAACCAGAGTATCAGGGAGTAAGGGGTCCTATACCCTCGGTGGGGCAGCACTACTCCACTGAGAAGGGGACCCATAAATATTCACATCCTGCCAAAGGCTCGGGTAAATCACAACCCAAGCAACAGGGAGTTCTCGCCCCTAAATCTTCGACAGGCCACCACAAGCCTGTTAGAAAGGGGGGCATAACCACTCAGGTGCCTGATGAGGACATTCTCCAATCAAAGATTTTGTCTGAAGGCACAAAAACTCATCCCAAAGACTCAGAGGGAAACATACAACCCGCTGATAGGGACACAACATTCACGGCTCCTAGTGATGGTACTGAGAAACACCCATCAGTACCTGAAGGGGTCAATAGGGGACAAAGATTCAGAGGGACACGTACCACCCACAGATATGGAACTCACAACCACCCCCGAAGGTGTGCATAACTCGGGAACTGACCCTGAGGACCAGGTAGAAAAAACTTAATCTACCGGATTGAGGGGTCAGGACCTGGCCAAAACGAAGGCAAGTCTTCTTATGAAGAGGAGCCGGATAACCTTACTTTGCAGATTCAGTCCCTAGCTGAAGCTCAGGCAGTTTTATACTCTGATGATGAATTCAATAGTGATGAGGAAGTTTTCAAGGCCAGAGATGATATGGAGCTTGAGGAGACAGTCCCTGAACCAATTCCTTAGTCTCCTCAATCTTCTAACCATGACGATGCTGACACACATTCTAAGCCAGAGTCCTCAGGAGATGATCAGGCTCCTCTCACTGTGAAAACCTTCACCAAATTCATCAAAAAGATTACTAACATTTTGTACAGGGGGATCACTGATGAGGTCTTTGACATGCACACTGAACAGGCGGTTCACTATCATAATCTCAAAGATGCTGTCGAAGACTTCGATGAAGATGTCAGGGAACAACATGCCTCAGTCAACCACTCCCTGACACAGATGATCACTCGCCTGAATCAGTTTTTGATAACCCTCAACCAGCTGAATGTAGGGGTTCAGTCGGTTCAAGAATCAGTCAAGGATGATCCTGAACTCACCAGGAAGCTACTTCAGGCATCTGAGACGTATCAGGTAAACTCAGTGGCCCTTACTGAGTTACTTGACTTGCTAAAGGGTTCTAATCTTCAGGGTCTCACCACTACTGTGGAGTCTCTCAAATCTTCCTTCATCAAAATGGAAGAATCAGTGACAGCTCAGTCCCAAAGGTCTACTTCTTTGGCATGGACCTTGGGATCCAGGATGACAGCTCTTGAACATGCACAGGCTACACTTGACTCCAGGGTGTCCACCATTCAGCAGGATACTCAGGAGATCAAGTCCATAATGACTGAAATCTTTCAAGCCTTCAAGGGAGCATCTACTTCTTCAATACAGCCAACACTTGCCATCACTGGCACTCAGGCAAATGTTGAGGGGGAGAATGCTACTGAAGCCCCTAATACTGTTGAACAAGAAGCTGGAAAGCCCTCTCACACTGAGGGGGAGCATGTCACAGAAGCAACACCAATCACTGAAGTTCCACCACAGGAGGAACCAGTATCCTCTTCTCTCGGACAGGACAGAGGAAAAAGTATTGCTACCACCTCTAGTCCTGAAATTGTGCTCAAGCCAGCCTCAACCTTGGTCAGATTTGACCCTGATGCACCTATCAGAGTCCCGTTTGAAATCAATTGAGTAGTACATCATCTCGCTCATGACGAAATTCAAGCTCACATGGAAAGGACTGAGACACTACTAAAGGTGGTTGAAGAAGAGAGAATGAGCAAGCCTGTTCTCATTCAGGCTGTTCATGAGGAAGCTGAAAAGATTAGGTTGAATACTGAGGCACTAGCAACTGAACAAGCTGGTGTAGCCTTTAAAAAGGCTCAGGAAGAAGAGCTAAATGCTCTCAAAAGGGAAAGGGAAAACAAGCTCAGGAAGGATGCTCAAATCAGAAAACACAGGGTCGAAAAGTATACTTGGGTGATGAAAGAAAGGTTAAGACCTGAAACCATCACTGACATTCAAATTCACAGGAACACCGATCCTGTAGTGGTCACCGTCTTCAGGGGACGTGATAAAAGAATACTTGACATCCATAAGCCTTTCAAGTTTGCTGACTTTGGCATCACTGAGCTTGATGAGCTTCGTTCTATCATTGCCAAAAAGAACAATGTTGTGGTTCCTAAACTTCTCGAATCACTGAAGGAAAGGTATGACAGACTGAGAGCAATGCCTGAAGCTCTTAACATTCCCTCACTTTTTCCTGACTCAGCAAAAGAGACTGCTCCATCTAAGGCTTCCAAGAGGAAAAGGAAGCAAATTGAGATGGAGCCTGAGATCAAAGTACTAGGGTTAGAGTGTGACAGGTCGCTTCCTGAAGGGATCACGTTCGTGAACAATGCGGTCCTTGAAGCTCCTGAAAGAGGCTTGTGCTTCACTGATGAGTATGGAAGCCTGGCGTTCCAAAGGTGGTCTGATATGGATAAGGCAGGAATCAAAGCTACGCTCATGTACCTCATGTTGGCGTCCCCCATCAAGAGTGATGAGAACAAAAGATTCTGCCAGGACCTGGAAGCAATGATCAATGAACATCCTGAAAGACACCTACTCAGATCAAAGAAAGCAAAGCTTGAAAACCTTGGATACCACCTGAACATCTGATCTGCAACAACTATCTTTTTTTATTTTATTTTTTGTAATTTGTAGGACTTGTCATAACTATGAATAAACTTTGATGTTTTGTTTAAATTATGTCTCCTACTTATAATTACAACAACATTCAGTAAGAGATGAAGACCCCTGCCAACTCACACTGAATCAAGAAACACTTGGGCTATTTGTATGTTCAAATAGGGGGAGATTGTTGGGTCACTGAATTCCCCAATCTTCTTCTAACAAGGATTTGAACGTAAAATAACCTAAGTGTAAACAAGTCACTGAGTGAACAGTAACTCAGTGAGTCATCTTCAGGATCTTAGACCGAGCCTAAGAAGAAAGGTTCTCCATTCAGTGAGGCGGAACTCAGTGAAGTGTGATCTAAGCCAAGAAGAAGGTGATGGGCTCAGTGAGGATGACAATAACTCACTGAACCCCAAGACTCCTCAACAACTTCATGGTACTGAAGACTGATGACTAGAAGACTGATGTTTTGGCGGGACTGGGCGGGAAAGTTTGATCTGTTTCACTAATGTGCTTTATCACTTTAAGGTCAAACTTTCCTCAAATGGTTAAAACCAGGCTATCATCAGAAAGTGCCTTTTGGACTTAACTCAAAGAAGTTTCCCTTGCCAGAGAATAAAATCTATCAAGATTTTATTGAGGAACACTTAGGTCCATTGTATAATAGGGTTGTTCACATTTGTGTATAAATAGGTAGCATAAGAGAGGAGTAAAAGTTGACAAGTTTGTGCAATTAATGCAAAGCATTCTGTCACACCCCCAAAATACCTGAATGGCAGCGGAATGGAATACCTGGGGGTGAGTGTCATAGCACCGTAATTACAGTTATATTGAACGACCTAAAGTGTCGTTTAGAAAATACAGCGTTTGATCATTAAAACATTAAAAGTTTACAAAGCTTAGGTCCCCAAAAGAGTTTACCAATATAGTTAAAATAAGTTCAACAAGATCAAACGTTTCATAAGTGCAGAAAATATGGTGAGACGCGTCGACTCCGCGACTCCATGAAGGTCCAAATGTATGCACATGAGCTACCTTAATAACCTGAGAAATACATTGCGAAAAACGGTCAACATAAAGTTGGTGAATAATCATAGGTTTATAAGTAAATCGTATGTACATAAGCCACAAGTAATAAGTAAACCGACAAGAATGTCAAAAAGCTACATTGTCTCTTAAGCTCATGACCCCGAAGCTAGACTTTGTAATGCCCCACCAGAGTGTTTACCAGACACTCAATTCGTTAAGACATGAAATGCATTCGTTTTCCTTATGGAGCAACCCAAACACGAATGGAGGCGTCACCCTCGATAGATCTATCCACTCACTCCCGCTTAGTACTAGAAATTAACGGTCCATGATAATAAAAGGGGACTTGTCAAGACGTGGTAATAAGGCAACTTAAGCAATGTATGGAATTTGTAATACTTGGGCATGTACAAAAATAATTGTGCAATGTATTCTCCCCCGTGGGATTTAAAATCAAATAAGTAATTAAAACGGGGCTATGAAGACTCACCTGGAGTGATAGTACAAAGATGGTACAATGATGGTAAAGTAGTCGGGACAATGAGGCGCGAACACTAGCCGCAACCTAAATGAATAATCGTGATCTAATTTAGATCATGCCGTGATGTAATGAATGCACATGCACATGATACCTATACCACTCGTAATTTGGAAATACTAGTTATCGTCATAGTAAAATAGTTTCCATACTTAGGAAAAATAAGTCCAAATATAGAAGTATATAACTTGTCGTATTATCTCGTATGAAAATGTTAGCGTTATATTCCTCGTATCGAAAACCTTAAAATAACGTCGTTAAGTCGTATAAATATTCTCTTGGGTTGTACGTATTCATTTGATAAGAAAATAGTCCTTAGTAACATTTCTAGAAAATATACCGTTTAGCGCGTATGTTATTATTTTTATTTGTGTCCATATATATATATATATATATATATATATATATATATATATATATATATATATATATATATATATATATATATATATATATATATATATATATATATATATATATATATATAGTTTTGACGATGTTAAAACGGGTATAACTTGGTCGTTTTAAGCTCATTTTCCTTGTTCTTTATCTCCACGGATTCGTTTTTGTATATACTAATATATTTTTGATAACTCGGCTCCTCTAGGTTACGTTTAACACCTCTTTCTACCCGTCGAAAACTGCCAAACAGCATGCAGTTTTTAGAAAAATAGTTTTCGTCGTTAAATTTACAAAAATCATATCTCCTTCGTTATAAACTCGTTTTAATCCGTTCTTTCGCCTAAAGTTTCGTTTTTGAAAGTATTTTCTAAATCTTTGGTCAAAACTTAACCACCATCTACTGATTTTCCCACGAAATAAAAATAGGGACAGTAGGTCAATATGTAGTTTCAAAAACCATTTTCCTAGTTTCAAACTTGTTCTAACCTCAATCAAACCACTTTCAATCACCACAAAACTAATCTAATCCTACCATACACCTTCTTAGGGTGTCATGGGTTCCTAAACATCACAAACCAAGTAGATCAAACAAGGATCTAACTATAATCACTTACTAAGGTTCAAAGGTTAAAAGTTTATAAAATAAAGTGGTATAAGCCATTATATGCATGAGTTCTTGTAAGAAAAGTATATAATCATAGTAATAACTTGTAAAAATTATAAAAATGAGTTTGTTAACTTACTTGAAGGTTTAGGGAGTTTGGATGATAAAAACCTACTAATCCTTGAGTTTCTATTTCAAAACTCCAACAAGGATGACTAAGTGAACAAGTTTATATCTAGATCTTGGAAAAATTGTTGTTCTTGCTTCTTGATTCACCCTAGGCCGAATACACCATAGAGAAAAATGAGAGAAAAAAACTTTACTTGCACTTTGGATGATTATTTATGAAAATGGGATGAAATGGTGTAATATATACTTAGAGACAAGAGTTAGGTTTGTATTAAATTGGGTTGGTGAGTGTTTAGCACATGAGTTGGCTTAGGAGGGGGGGGGCGGTTCACAAAGGAGGGAAAAGAGGAAAAGTTGGGGCTAATTAAAGCTTATGTCCCCAAGTGTATGTATTTGTTAGATATTTTGTGTATTAGGTGTTACCGGGTACCGTGTTAACTAAAAATAAATCGTGGCGAGGTAAAATAAAATACGACGAAGTTGTAAAAGTTGTAAAATATTATTCCTGATGATAATCGGGTGTTAAAATAATTATCGGGTTGAAATATCGCAAACCGACGGAGTAAAAAGCTTCGACCATAAAATATAGTAATTGATTCGAAAACACCGGGTAAATGAATAATATAATTTTTATATTATAAAAATGAGTATAAAAATATATTGGGATAATAGTCGGGAGTGTCGGACATGCTAGTCACGTTTATAGTTCGCGTATTAGTGTTTATTTAAAATAAACATACGTAAATCGTTACTTATACCAAAAGTATTAATTTAGTTATCCTACGAGTGGAATAGTATGCGAGTGCCATAATGAGGATATGCAGACTATTTCTAGTCTATATGAAGTGTCCCAATGATAATGCATGAATTCGCTCATGAACCAATACGGTTACGCGAATTTTTGAATACCCGTAAACTATGTTTACGATGAAATGAGTAATGCACGTGAATAGTGGTTTTCTCTCGGAAATGAATAGTGTCAAGTGAATAGTAAAATATTTGAATGTTTCTTGGAATGTCAAATTGACCTCGAAAACGATGAATAGTGATCGATGAATAGTAAATGATGAATAGTAACTCATGAATAGTAAATTATCGAGGTTTAGAAAATGACCGGAAATTACGAGTTGTGACAGTCTTCCCTTCTAACAGGAACTTCGTCCCGAAGTTCAGTTTTGGTTGGTCTCTGAAGTATGTTTGGTAAAAAGACGTGGATACTTGAGTTGCATTTGGTCTCCCCGTTCCCAAGTAAATTCGGGATCTCTTCAAGAATTCCAGCGAACTTTCACGATAGGAATTCGACTCTGTTTCATCATTCGACCTAACAGTCCATGATTTCTATTGGTTATTACCAAGTCTACGTTTGTTCTTGGGTTGGATTCCTTTCCAAATGGGATTACGAGTGACTAATCTGAAAGTCATTTCCTGGGATTTGAATAGGTGAAACATGGTTGTGTAATCCAGCTGTTCTTTGACAAGGCTCAAGTCTGACGGCCATTAGGCCTACTCTGTCTGAAATATTACGTGGTCCAGTGTATATCGGGTTCAACTTTCCCAGTTTTCCGAATGATATCATGCCTTTCCTAGGCAGAACTTTCAACCTGATCTGGCTACCAACTTGAAGTTTTAATGGTTTACAACTTATAGAATTTGTAATTGATTCTTGACCTGTAGGAAATTTCTGGTTATTTCATGAATGCCTACTGGAATAGTGAGTTTGGCTTTTTCCGAGTTCGGTTCATCAATAGATGATCAGTGCTTCTTCAGGTTTATAATGTAATATGGGTAATATATGTTGCTGAACTCTGTCAGAACTCCAATCTTATATGTCAGTTGGTCGATGCTAAAATGAATCTTAAATGGTCCAATATACTAAAGGTTAAATCCTTCGTGTTACTAAAATCGTATCATGCCTCTCCAAGGCAAAGCTTTCAATTTAGTTCGTTCTTTCACGTGAATCTAGTTAGTTTGTTGTTCAAGGATACCCAACCCGTATGATGTGCGTCATGTACCATCCTAACTCCTACCAGTTTCTCGTCGCTTGCAACTGGTTCTTGACTTGTGAAATTTCATTTGTTGTTCCATGGTTTAGTTCTAGACCGGTGAATTTAACTTTCCGATTTCGGTCTGTAAACGGGTAATTGGTACTTCGACCATGAAGTGCCTCAAATGGTGTAGTCTCTATGCTCGCGCGATAACTATGGTTGTAAAAGAATCCGATTTATGGTAAATGGTTAGTCCAACCATTTCTAGAGTCAATCACTCATACTCTGAGTATAACTTTCCTCTGTTTGAATCGTTCTCTCATTCTGACCATCGGTCTGAGGATGATAGGCGGTGTTTACATCTTAATGAGGTTCCGAAGGAGATCTTAGAATGATTGTTAGAAGTCTGAGGTGATTCGATCACCTTTATCGGGAATAGTTGAAACGGTTACAATGAATCTGGTGATTAATTCTACAACGTTACGTCTTTCGAACTCAGCGTCATATAAAGGGGATAGACTATGGGTAACAAACTTTGATTTCTTGTGTTTTGGTCTAATGGATTGCTAAGACATGTGTCATTCTTTGCCTACTGTGCTTGGTCTCCATTAATGACGTTTGTAATCGTTCTATGGTGTTCTTCCTAGTTTCCTTCATCACAATTTCCAATATTCCTTATTGTCAAATCACAAAGTCCTAAATGCATAAGCGATGTAGTATGGTGATTGGTTTTCAAAATTTATTTCGCGATTTTTGAGTTCTTGGTCAAAATCTTTTTCTGAATAAACGAATTTAGAAAATGGAGCAAATGGTTTACTAAATAATATCTTTCTTGATGATTCAAAATTCAATAGTTAGGAAATGTGACGCGGTTTTCAAATAGGTTGTGAATAGGACTGTTTACCAAAGTGTGATGTTTATATATTTCCCATTGTACAATGGTTTTGCTAAATATTGACTAAAAAGGATCGTATTTATTCAAAATAGGCAATTCAAAAATTATCTTCTACAAGATATGTGTTTTGTATAAACACAAATTTTAAATCAACTTTATTTAAAAGTGAAAACACTAACAAGGATAAAATGGTAGGCTAGGAAATGCTCGCATAAATGCATAGATGTCTAACATTCGGTTTCTGATATTTGGATGATGTCTATTGGTGGTTATCGGGCAAAACTACAAGCCTAGGTATTCAACCAACTTAAGTCTTGAGGTGGTTTATCGTTGAAATTGCCATCCTGCTGGCAATATGAGGGTTTCAATTGGTACTATGTCGATGAATTACCGTATTGTCTTCACATGTAGCTGGGGAGATATGCTTGGGCCTGATGCCTCTCTTGATGTATAGGTGAGGTTATTTAGAATTTCTTGAGAACACAATGCCTTAGGGGAATCTATATCGATACCCTTAACTCAAATCAATTTTCCTTGGTGAAACTTATTATAGGGAAGTTTGCGTTTCGATGAGGTCATGTTTAATCAAATCGCTCTACAGTATCGGTTAGGAGGCTTGGTTTGTTCCTACGGTGTTGCTTAGCGTACCTTCACAATGTGTTCGATCCCGTAGCTCAGTCTAGCTAGTACCTTTGAATAAATAAATTGGACAACTAGGTCAGAGATGGTGAGTCGGATGGTCTCGTGGTATCTTAGGATTGTTGTTGGGTTATGAATTTTTCTTGTCTAGGTATAATAGTTCCGTAATCCTTTTATTGTTTTTCTGGTACCGAGGAATCCTACTTGTAATTGATATGGAGAGTCTCTCCTAGCGAAGTCAAATGGAACAATCCAACTTAATGGCTAAGTGGGTGACAGGTGAGGTAAGTATCCAGGGAGAGTTTGTCAGAAAAAGACACTTATAAAAGAGTTTACTTGTCTAAAACGCTTTTAAATGAAGATTGTTATTAGCAATACTTTAAAAAGTAACTATTTCCTTCATGGCATAATCTTTCCTGAAGTATACATAGGTGATCAGGCTATGTATAGTTGAGGACTAATGATGCGATGCTTGATTTAGTCAAAATAATATTATTTTCCTCAAAAGCTTTAGATGGTGTTCAACGCGTTGTTATTAAAAATGGTATACTAAATATTTCCTTTCAAAGTAATATAAAAATTGTTTCGCATAATAATAGTAAATATTTGGCGTAATATCGGAAAAATCAGTTTATAGTACGGTAACAAAACGGCTTATTTTAGAAATTCAGTAAAAACAATTTCCCCATAAGGTAGTAAAATAGTTTGAAATAAAACTCGTGGAATGGTTTATTGGATACATGGGTAAATACTATGGAATGGTAATAATCTACTAATCCGTCAAATACTAAATCGACCTATTCCCTAAATAAGACAATGGTATAATGTTGCGAAAAAAAATTGCACAATTGCAATAGGAAATGGAATAAACGAAGGTTACGATTATCACAGAGATAACAAAGATAGTCATTACATTAGATAGGAAAGTGCTTAATATAACTAAGTTACATCAACGTACTTATGGAAAGTACCAAAAGAAAGTACAACCCTAGAGGGCTCGAACTATGGTTTCTAAAACATGAACTGCCTCCTCCAGTTCCGGTCTCTCAACACCGGGCATTCACTCTTGAAGTGTCCCACTACTCCACATTCACGGCAGATTACCGTGAGTTTCTGATGCATTGCGAGGGTGGGAGCCTTGCAATACTTGGCTTTGTGTCCGATCTTCTTACAGTTGCCACATGGTTCCGGGCAACGTCCTGGGTTATGATGATGTTGGCACTCTTCACACTTAGGTAAAACACCAAGGTAATCATTCTTTTCCTTTAGACCTGTAGCATTAGGTTTAGCAACTCCTTGTCTCTTGTGTGGTCCTTGTGTGGCATTCTCACCTCGGTTGTTATCCCACTTCCTTTTATTGTCACTTTTTCTTCCTAAGATCTTGGGGTGAGCTATGCGTTCCTTTGCTTCGATCGCCATCCTGATAGCTTTAGGCATGGTATCGGGTTCCAATGAGTTGACCAACATACGAATTTCAGGAGAAAGTCCTCCGACGTACCTTTCAAGTTTCTTGCTTTCTGGTTCATCCATTGCAGAGCCTAGTCGAGCGAAATCATAAAAAGAAGCAGTATACTTATCAACATCATCTCCTACCATGGTAAGGTTTAGTGTTTCCTGTTCAATTGCTTGTAATTCGCTTTTCACACAGAACTTCAAACTCATCATCCTTTTTAGTTTCTCCCAAGAGTGTGAGTAAGCAGCATCAACTCCTACTACCTGGACATACTTAGTCCACCATTTCTGGGCATGCTTCTGAAAAGTGCAAGTGGCGAACTTAACTTTGTCTTCCTTACGACAGTCACCACTTTGAAAGATTGTTTCTAATTCTCCGAACCATTTGAGAAATTCCTTTTTGTTTATATTTCCGCTAAAGGAGGAGGGATTACAACCCATAAATTCCGCATGAGTAAGTTCCTTGGTGAGGGCGGTAGTTACGTTCCTGGCAATGGATTGTCCAACAGTAGTTTGCGTCATGCTTGGAGTTGTTTGCTTAAATCTATTTCCATCAAATCATAAGAGTCCATGAGAATCTATAGGTAATAACAATCATCATATTCATAACACACGAATATAATACACGAAAGTTTCGGTCAATATGGACCAATATCATATATATAGCACAACTATTCCCCTATAGGAGAGTCAATACTTGATGATTCCGTTTGTACAACAATCAAAATACTACAAGTTTCTTTAACTATGTCACACTTCCCGTGGTTAGGATAATAGTAAAAGCTAGCAAAGATATAAGTCTAGTTTAAAGATTTCCTGTAGTCCTTCTAGGTGAAATCAGGTTTATGGCATCATAAGGTCGAGATAGTCCTGAAGTGGTATCTGTAGTTGTGCATCGATCAAGTCCTAGATAGTGTAGGTTCCAAACTAATCCTGAGGAATCGGCGGATGTTCCTGTTGAGTCCGTAATTCTTGGTATTATCCACAAGGCGTTATCTAATTCATGGCAAGTGAAAATGGAAAAGGAAACTGACAATGGTGGTATTCTAAAGGATGAGAATAACATTGATGACGATGAAATCCCAGTGATGAGTTAGGAGATAATGGTGATAATAGTGAATGGGATACTACCCTCTTTCGCGCTATCTCGCGACATCTAAGAGGTAAAGCTGAAATACGCACTATGGGATGACCAATAGTGTAATAAGTAACCAACGGTGGTGGTAGTACCTAAGTAGTAAGCGTCCTACTAGTGAAGGAAAGAAAACATGCTATCTCCCTTGTAATAAGCATCCTAATAAGTCCATTAAAATTAAGTCTGAATACTCTACCAACGGCATTTTATGTATAGGCAGAATGAGAACCTTGCTCTTATGACAATTCAATAGTGCTAATGGTGGTGTAAGTACAGCTGGTGGTATAATGGTAGTGGAAGATGACAAGGCATCTTCAATGTCGGAATCCGACGAAAGGATAACGGCGTGGGTATCTGAAGACATGTCACTTGTGAACCAGGTAAATATAATCATATATATATGAGTATGGGTATGAATAACTCGAACAGTGTGTGCGTAAAACAACATGTATAGTGAATATGCACTTATGATGAAATGATGAGATGCTATGATGATGTGGTTATAGTCTAGGGTCCAAGATACATCCTAGTTCGCTATAACCTTAGCTCTGATGCCAATCTGTCACACCCCCAAAATACCTGAATGGCAGCGGAATGGAATACCTGGGGGTGACTGTCATAGCACCATAATTACAGTTATATTGAACGACCTAAAGTGTCGTTTAGAAAATACAGCGTTTGATCATTAAAACATTCAGAGTTTACAAAGCTTAGGTCCCCAAAAGAGTTTACCAATATAGTTAAAATAAGTTCAACAAGATCAAACGTTTCATAAGTGCAGAAAATATGGTGAGACGCGTCGACTCCGCGACTCCATGAAGGTCCAAATGTATGCACATGAGCTACCTTAATAACCTGAGAAATACATTGCGAAAAACGGTCAACATAAAGTTGGTGAATAATCATAGGTTTATAAGTAAATCGTATGTACATAAGCCACAAGTAATAAGTAAACCGACAAGAATGTCAAAAAGCTACATTGTCTCTTAAGCTCATGACCCCGAAGCTAGACTTTGTAATGCCCCACCAGAGTGTTTACCAGACACTCAATTCGTTAAGACATGAAATGCATTCGTTTTCCTTATGGAGCAACCCAAACACGAATGGAGGCGTCACCCTCGATAGATCTATCCACTCACTCCCGCTTAGTACTAGAAATTAACGGTCCATGATAATAAAAGGGGACTTGTCAAGACGTGGTAATAAGGCAACTTAAGCAATGTATGGAATTTGTAATACTTGGGCATGTACAAAAATAATTGTGCAATGTATTCTCCCCCGTGGGATTTAAAATCAAATAAGTAATTAAAACGGGGCTATGAAGACTCACCTGGAGTGATAGTACAAAGATGGTACAATGATGGTAAAGTAGTCGGGACAATGAGGCGCGAACACTAGCCGCAACCTAAATGAATAATCGTGATCTAATTTAGATCATGCCGTGATGTAATGAATGCACATGCACATGATACCTATACCACTCGTAATTTGGAAATACTAGTTATCGTCATAGTAAAATAGTTTCCATACTTAGGAAAAATAAGTCCAAATATAGAAGTATATAACTTGTCGTATTATCTCGTATGAAAATGTTAGCGTTATATTCCTCGTATCGAAAACCTTAAAATAACGTCGTTAAGTCGTATAAATATTCTCTTGGGTTGTACGTATTCATTTGATAAGAAAATAGTCCTTAGTAACATTTCTAGAAAATATACCGTTTAGCGCGTATGTTATTATTTTTATTTGTGTCCATATATATATATATATAGTTTTGACGATGTTAAAACGGGTATAACTTGGTCGTTTTAAGCTCATTTTCCTTGTTCTTTATCTCCACGGATTCGTTTTTGTATATACTAATATATTTTTGATAACTCGGCTCCTCTAGGTTACGTTTAACACCTCTTTCTACCCGTCGAAAACTGCCAAACAGCATGCAGTTTTTAGAAAAATAGTTTTCGTCGTTAAATTTACAAAAATCATATCTCCTTCGTTATAAACTCGTTTTAATCCGTTCTTTCGCCTAAAGTTTCGTTTTTGAAAGTATTTTCTAAATCTTTGGTCAAAACTTAACCACCATCTACTGATTTTCCCACGAAATAAAAATAGGGACAGTAGGTCAATATGTAGTTTCAAAAACCATTTTCCTAGTTTCAAACTTGTTCTAACCTCAATCAAACCACTTTCAATCACCACAAAACTAATCTAATCCTACCATACACCTTCTTAGGGTGTCATGGGTTCCTAAACATCACAAACCAAGTAGATCAAACAAGGATCTAACTATAATCACTTACTAAGGTTCAAAGGTTAAAAGTTTATAAAATAAAGTGGTATAAGCCATTATATGCATGAGTTCTTGTAAGAAAAGTATATAATCATAGTAATAACTTGTAAAAATTATAAAAATGAGTTTGTTAACTTACTTGAAGGTTTAGGGAGTTTGGATGATAAAAACCTACTAATCCTTGAGTTTCTATTTCAAAACTCCAACAAGGATGACTAAGTGAACAAGTTCATATCTAGATCTTGGAAAAATTGTTGTTCTTGCTTCTTGATTCACCCTAGGCCAAATACACCATAGAGAAAAATGAGAGAAAAAAAGTTTACTTGCACTTTGGATGATTATTTATGAAAATGGGATGAAATGGTGTAATATATACTTAGAGACAAGAGTTAGGTTTGTATTAAATTGGGTTGGTGAGTGTTTAGCACATGAGTTGGCTTAGGAGGGGGGGGGGGGGCGGTTCACAAAGGAGGGAAAAGAGGAAAAGTTGGGGCTAATTAAAGCTTATGTCCCCAAGTGTATGTATTTGTTAGATATTTTGTGTATTAGGTGTTACCGGGTACCGTGTTAACTAAAAATAAATCGTGACGAGGTAAAATAAAATACGACGAAGTCGTAAAAGTTGTAAAATATTATTCCTGATGATAATCGGGTGTTAAAATAATTATCGGGTTGAAATATCGCAAACCGACGGAGTAAAAAGCTTCGACCGTAAAATATAGTAATTGATTCGAAAACACCGGGTAAATTAATAATATAATTTTTATATTATAAAAATGAGTATAAAAATATATTGGGATAATAGTCGGGAGTGTCGGACATGCTAGTCACGTTTATAGTTCGCGTATTAGTGTTTATTTAAAATAGACATACGTAAATCGTTACTTATACCAAAAGTATTAATTTAGTTATCCTACGAGTGGAATAGTATGCGAGTGCCATAATGAGGATATGCAGACTATTTCTAGTCTATATGAAGTGTCCCAATGATAATGCATGAATTCGCTCCTGAACCAATACGGTTACGCGAATTTTTGAATACCCGTAAACTATGTTTACGATGAAATGAGTAATGCACGTGAATAGTGGTTTTCTCTCGGAAATGAATAGTGTCAAGTGAATAGTAAAAATTTTGAATGTTTCTCGGAATGTCAAATTGACCTTGAAAATGATGAATAGTGATCGATGAATAGTAAATGATGAATAGTAACTTGTGAATAGTAAATTATCGAGGTTTAGAAAATGACCGGAAATTACGAGTTGTGACACATTCACAAACCACTTTTACTCCTCCAAAGAACAACATAACCCTTGAGATAGCTCAGTGGGTCCTGAAAGTTGTCACTCAACATTTTTTGAGTTTAGTGTGGAGTCAATACCATACTTGTCATTTTCAATCCCAAGTGTTATTCCGCAAACACTTGGGTACGATTCTTTTTGATTAACTTCTAATAAAGAATTAAACGTTGAAAAATATTGTCTCTTATATCTACGTTACTTTATTGTTAATCATTTTATACATCTTTGTTTAAAGTCATATAACTTGGTTACTTTAGCTTTGTATTTATAGTTAACCAAGTAAAAGGGACCAACACTAAGCATCCTGACGGCGTCATGTATTAGCCTCTGACGCCGTCAACTCGCCGCCAAGTTGAAATTCGTATTACCTAGATCCAGTCTTGACGCCTTCACGTGCAAATCTACTCTGGGCCGTCACATGTATTTGGACCCTAACGGCCTTGGTGACGCCTTCAGGCCAATTACATTGAAAATGTTCTGGGCCGTCACGTTATAAGTTCCACATCCACCTCTTTTGTTACTCTTGACGCCGTCATGTATTAAGGCTTGACGTCGTCAGGTACTGTTCCCAGCAAGGGATTTGAGACTTTGCCGTTTTCTTCACTTTTATGCTCCAAAAACGTCCAAAACGCTTCCTTTTCCAGATTTCTCCTCAAAAGTACCTAATATGACAAAGGAACGATTTAGGGCAGTAATTTATCAAATAATCACGAATTCGGGCTTAAATGACCCCTTAAAAGCGGTACACTTTTCGCCTCATCAATGTACAAGATATGACTCGACTTAGCAACCATGTAATCAATTAGATAATTAAATAAGGGTTTAAACATGTAACAATAATGCACTAAAGATGAGTGCATACAAGGAAGGCTAAGGCGATTTGGTTACACATTTAGGTGGATTGTAAACAAATTCTTCCTTTAAGTAAGATGCTTAAAGTTAGAAACGAAAAGATAGGCTCAGAGGGGTGTACTAGGGGTATCGTGTACTAAAAATGAGTACAACGCTAAGGTGTGGGAAAAATTAATTGACTTCGCTAGTCAAGTAATATGACTTAAATGGTCACGTAATTATGATACGGGTTTAAACACAAGGGTGATCCTAATGCCTCTTATCATGTAGTAAATCCTAACTACACGAATGTAGTCTCACTAGCGGTCTTGGGATGTATCACTAACTGAAGTTCTAGAATCTAAATACTACCGGTACACTCATAAGCACTACTAATGAATGCTTTTCCTATCAATTCTAAAGGCGAACCTCACATATTTGGGTGGAAAATTTTTTAAAGTGGTACGGTTTTGTGCTAGTCATACAACTCTTATCCATGAGACGCTTGTTAAGGCTAAAGTTTCACTCCTAAATGTTGTAAAAAATTTTAAATTTGGCGCTAAAATTGCCCTAGCAAGTATTTCTCTTAGTTTTATTACACACCTACTATCAAACAAATAAACTCAAGTGCAATTGTATCCTATAAGGTATCATCATTTACCCTCCCCTTACACTTAATATGAACATTGTCCTGAATGTTCAATTAAAGGATGTAAAAGTAAAGCAGGTAAAAGAATGAAAACAAATACTCCCCTGATTCGTTCGGTGTGGATAGTGTGTCAACAAGGTTAGATCTTCCTCCAAGAAAATGAACTTTGAAAGCTTCCATCCAGAAATATAAATCATCTTCTTGTCATATATAACCCGTTAAACCTGAGAAAACAATCAAGAAAACCTCGCGTAAAATCGGCGGCAATCTATATATACTAAAAAAAATCCTAGGAAACAAATTAAGATATAATGCTTGTGGAATGAATGTTTGCAGATTTCCTGGAGTTTATAAAACTAAAGAATCAACAAAAACTTTAAGACTCCGGTTTAAACAAAACTCGCAAAATTTTTCAGAATTTTAGTACCTGACGCCGTCAGGTTGTAACTCCTGACGCCGTCAGAATGTTCATGGAAAAATCTTATGTTAAGTTTCCGGAAAATTTCTGGAAAAACTTATGCCTTATTTCCTGGAAAATCCTGCAAAACATCATCATGACTCGATACAAGCATTTGACTCTAACAAATACTAATATACATGCTCATTTAATATTGTAGTTAATCATGCTCATTTTCGTTCTTATAAAAAAATTTGGATTTCCCTTACACTTAGCTTTTGCAAAATACCTTTATGTGTAATTAAGACGAAGTTAAAAACAAAATATAGCATTTTCACAATTTACTTTGAAACATGATTTACCAACACTAAAAATAAAACATGCATACGGAAACAAATAAAATCAAACAAAACATGGGTTGCCTCCCAAGAAGCGCTTTTCTTTATTTACGATTCTTGTAGCTAAACTCAAGGTCACGGGCTACCGTGTGTCGCTTATGCTCACATATCCAAGTGTGAGCCATCTAATAGTTGCCTCATCTTTCTTATAGTTATCACTTAGCTCTAAACATCCGCGATAATACCTTTTATTCTTTTCATGAGGATATTTAAGCCCTTTCCTTTTATCATTCTCACTTAGCATATCAAGGGGTGGATACCTATTACATTTCTCAATAGAAAAATCCTTGAACCTAGGGTGTGCAAGGGCATTTGGTAAACAAAATCTCCATCCCCATCTAAGAATGTAATTAACCCTTCCATAAGTTTTTCATCTAAGTTTTTCATCCGAGAATGTAATTAACACAACTTGGGTTAAGTTACTATCGATAAATTCTCCTAGATTCTCCATAACCATGAACTCAACCAGATAAACAAAGCTTCCTACAAACACATGCAATGTCATTCCCCTAGCAACAATATTATCTCCTTTGTATTCTAACTCATCTACCATAATTTTATTGTATTCACTACGCGAGATTATGTTCATTGGTAGAGATGAGTTAAGATAGGCATCAAAGCTCTCCGATCTTACAAGGAAACTGCATATTAAATGAGCTGTCATTCTCAATCCTTGTTCTAGGGTCGACATACCTAAGAGGGTTCATCTCATCTTTCATCCTATCCTTACTAATTACATAACCATCATCTAGGTCCTCATCGGAGTCCGAATAGTAAAAGGACTAGCTCTATGGTCATTATCATGGTCAAACTCCTCCATCTCAGAATTATTGTCAAAGTGATGGTCAAGCGAGAGGTTAGGTGGGTTCTCATTTTCCACTAAAGGGATTGGGGTGGGTAGTTGGAAAATCCTACGACGAAAAAAACGAACAACGAGAATCAAACGATCAATGCTATTGTTATCCATCGAGATAGTTTACGAACAAAGGAACAAAGAAATGAGATAGACTAAAGAAACCTAAAAATAAAAATAAAAATTTTACTAGAAAGGAATCTAGCAAGTAGACCTAACAAAAAAAATTATAACCTAGACAATAACTATTCCCCGGGCTGCGGCGCCAAAAACTTGATACGCGGGATTGCGCCCTCGCAACAGGTTTTACCTCTCAAGGGATCTTAAGAAGCTTGCAATCCCCGCCAGGCAGTGTACCTGATAGTTATAGTATAGTATAGTGACAAGTACCAGGGGATTGATCGTTCAACTCAGGAATAGTGTTTGCTAGGATTAGAAACTCTACTAAACTAGGTCTAGAGGTGAGGGATGATTATTTTTGTATTTTTATATTTTATAAAAGCAAGTAAAATCTCGGGTTTTGAAGGAGTGGGCGGAATTAGTTGCTAGTCAACTAACCCAAATAACTAAAGATGCAATCAAAATAAAATAAAAATAAATGAAAATAAACTAATGCTGTGGAAACAATAATGAGAAAAGATGTGTTTACTTAGATTTCATTACTCCCTAGATATCTTTTACCGGTTAATTAGCTTGTTAGAATTGCATGGATGACAGGTTATATTCCTTAATACTAGTCGTAGGGCCGTGTACAATATTCCCTAACTCTATAAGCTCCTACTTCACTCCTATGTCGAGCCGACTAAAAGCTCGTAACATGGGATCACTAGAATTCACTTATGCATTAAATACAACCAAAAATTGTAGTACACCTCCGATCATGTTTCTTAAGACGTTCAAGCAAGTTACCAATTGGAAGTCTGCCAGTTTTCTTAAGCCTAACATCGAATACAATCTTCCACAACAATTATAAACAAACCATCAACCAATAATCAACATCTAGTTTTCACTACATCTAAGCAAACACAATAAAAACCTAGCCTAGCATGTTAAAAGAAAGGCAAGCATAAGATAGAATCACACAACACATAGACATATCGTATGATTATTGAAAAACTTATCTTCAATTAAGCATGGATGGAACAAGGGTTGAAACCCTTATTTTTACAGAAAATTCGTCTAGGGTTTAAGCTCTCTAAAAGTTCTTCTAATGTTCCACACTTTACAATGAAAAATTAGAAAAATATATATAGATAATACATCGTGACGGCGTCACGTTGTAGTTTCTGACGCCGTCAACTCGCCGCCAAATTAAGGATCGTATTGCCTAGATCCAATCTTGACGCCGTCAAGAAGGAATTAAGCTCTGGGCCGTCACATACATTTTGACCCTGAAGGCCTTGGTGACACCGTCAGGTCAATTGAATTAAAAATGTTCTGGGCCGTCATGTGTATTTTCCACTTCCACTTCTTTTGCCAAGCTTGACGCCGTCATGTGTGAAGTCTTGACGTCATCAGGTACTGTTCCCAGCAAGGATTTTGAGACTTTGCCGTTTTCTTCACTTTTATGCTCCAAAAACGTCCAAAATGCCTCTTTTTCCAGATTTCATCTCAAAAGTACCTAAAATGACAAAAGAAACGATTTAGGGCAGTAATTGATCAAATAATCACAAATTCGAGCTTAAATGACACCTTAAAAGAGGTACACTTTTCGCCTTATCACGTTCTATTAATGATGATTACTATATCAACTCAAATCGTTATAATTGCTTATTTTTAAGATTTGTTTTTTTATTGAGTTTAATGTGGGCGCAAACTCTTAATGCTTCAGTAAGTTTTTCTCTCCTCAATAAGAGACTTATTAAGAGCTTTATATAGAACTATTTAATTTGGTAAACACCCCCTAACTTTGATACGAAATGACTCTGATGATTAAGGGGAATCTTGACCATTAGATAATTCATAAGTCTTCATGTTTGATTAAGTTTGACCTAGCTAGCTTAATTGTGGCTTTGATCCGCTAGTTTCAGAGTTAGGGTATTCCTTATTTTCTAAGCTACATATCCTTTTTTATTTATTTTTTATTTTTATTTATTTTTATTTTTTGAATGGCGAGTTAGTAGTTAGTGATCCGAGCCACAGTGACATCAAATTGGGCAGTATGCAAGCCTCGAACCTTTCTCCTTAGGGGATATAGTTATTTTAGCTACAATAATACTAGTAGTAGCCAAGATATCCCCTTAGTATATATAAAGAAGATATGATATGATGTATGGCAACATATACTTTTACTATTTTACATGATATGAATGTTTTAAATGCAAATCACTAAGAAGTATAAAATTATTTTCTTTTGTCATTGGCTTCACCGTTGATCCAAAAAGATCCTTATTTATTCATTTTCATTTCATTAGCTTTTTTCTTTTCAACTTATAAATTATATCACCCAAAACCCTAGCCATCATAATACAATGAAGGTAGGTTGAGCTGTCATCAATCAACCATATTTTTCTTCTTCATATAATATGTTTTTCGCTGCCAGAGATTATTGTCGTCGACTACAAAAATTGACCACCAAATTGCCGCTCAATTCGAAAAATGCAAAGCAAGCCATGATAATAATAATAATAATAATAATAGGATGAGGCCATAAGCAATGTACAACTTTTGTCGTTGAATCCGACTCTACATTCGTTCAAACATAAACAAAGAAGAAAACATTAAAAAAAAAAAAAAAAAAAAAAAAAAAAAAAAAAAAAAGTGAAGAAGAAGAAGCCATTTTCAACATTCATTCCAATTTATCCGTTTAAAAATTTCTTGCTCGTTTTAGATGATTAGCTAAGCTGGACCTAAACCAATTTGTGAGCTATAGTCCACTAATTTAAGGATTAGGGTGTTTTATCCTCTAAACTATGTTTCATTATAAATAAAAATGTGATGTATAACAACTACGACACAATTAATAAAATTACTCTTTTACTATTTTAGTATTCATACATTAAGATCATTGTCGCAACAAATTCAAATGATCATATTTTGCTTGTTAACTTAATGAAATATTCAAATATCTAGTGCCCTTAATATTTTAGGTACGCTACTTGTTTTATTTAGGGCTTGGCGTTTATAGCTTTCCTATATAGAATCTTGTATGCTTTTAAATTTCAGCAATTCCATTAGTACATTAATTTTTTTTTAATCATATTACAGTATGTACATGAATCCTTTACACCTAAGTTTGCTCCGTTGTTGTTACATTTTATCGTCAGCTAAAAAAGAAGTAAAAATAGAAGTTTGCTTGTTCGCTTGGTCTTGTCGTCGACTACCTTATATACGTTTCAAGTTTTGACTGTAAATGGATATTATTAAAAATTGATTTAGTGGACAAGTTAAATTAAAAAGAATATTTGATGAGTAAATGAGTTGAATAGCAAGGTAGTATTAGACATCACTTTCTATGTTATGGCTGCCAATATATTATACTCGTTTAATTGATTGAGATATTTAACTACAGATTAAGGGCCGTTTGGTTTGCAAAAGGATTTTAAATCAACTTTAGATTCGATTTAAAATGAAAAAAAATTAATATTTTATTATATATTATTGTTTGATTAAAAAGAAAAAAGTAAACTACATTTTTTGATCTTGTGGTTGTATCAAAATTGCACTTTCAGTCTAATTTTGAAAAAGTGTGACATTTCAATCCAAAAGTCCACGTGGACTTCACTTTTGGTCCAATTTTCTAACCTAGTTAGTTTAGTCGTTAAGCCAGTTGCAACATTAGTCCTTTAACCTAACGGTCGTTTGCAATTTTTGCACCGTTAGTCCTTTCAGTTAAAAAATTGGAAAAAAAAATTTTGAATTTTTTTTTTTCCAAAAAATATAAATTGAAAAATTCTAAAAAAAAAATTTGATGAAAATTTTTTTTTCCAAAAAAAATCATTTGAAAAAAAATTTTCTAATAAAAAATTTTCTTAAAAAATTCGAAAAAATGTCTAAAAAAAATTTGACGAACTTTTTTTTTTCAAAAAAAAAATTTGAAAAAAAATTCTAATAAAAAATTTTCTTAAAAAATTCGAAAAAATTTCTAAAAAAAAATTGACGAAAATTTTTTTACAAAAAAAATAATTTGAAAAAAAAATTTCTAATAAAAATTTTTCTTAAAAAATTCGAAAAAATTATATAACTTACTAAGATAACTTAAAAAAATTTGAAAAAAAATCATGTAAGACTTGTTTATAACCCGACAACGTTTCACTTCACTCATATACACACCTAACATTATACCCATGTTTGAGTCGAGTATCGAATGATTCAACCCAATCGTACTAAACAGATTCGACTAGCCAAACTACCAAATTAACGAATATGTTTTTATCATCATCTCATACACTTTCTATTTCATCATTTTATGCGAGTTATATTCATTCGTCTAAACAAACCCTTTATGTCAAAAAGAGAAGAAACAAAATAACGCATCTCATGGCACACTTTAATTCGGTCCAACCATATTAAAAGTTCATCTTTAAATCACACACATATATATATATATATATATATATATATATATATATATATATATATATATATATATATATATATATATATATATATATAATGCGTTACAAATCACATGTCAAATATATATAGATCGATTTATAATAGCTATCAAATAAATTTTCGTCAAAAAAAAAATTTAGAATTTTTTTCAATTTTTTTAAGAAATTTATTTTTCAAATTATTTTTTTTGGAAAAAATATTCATCAAAAAAAAAATTTTTTTTGAAAATTTTTCGAATTTTTTAAGAAAAAATTTTATTAGAATTTTTTTTCAAATTATTATTTTTTTTGAAAAAAGAAATTTCGTCAAATTTTTTAAGAAAAATTTTTATTAGAATTTTTTTTTTCAAATTATTTATTTTGGAAAAAAAAAATTCATCAATTTTTTTTATTAGAAATTTTTTTTCAATTTATTTTTTTGGAAAAAAAATTTTTCAAAATTTTTTTTTTCCAATTTTTTAACTAGAAGGAGTAAGCAAACAACCGTTAGGTTAAAGGACTAATGTTGCAACTGACTTACCTACTAAACTAATTAGGTTAGAAAATTTGACCAAAAGTGAAGTCCACGTGAACTTTTGGACTGAAATGTCTCACTTTTTTAAAATTTGACTGAAGTGCAATTTTAATACAACCACAAAGACTAAAAATGTAGTTTACTCAAAAAAAAATGTATAAATTATTAAAAATGCAAATGACAGTGGCTTCCATCAAATTCCACAATTCATATTCTCGCGGTATAAACAATTGGCCCACATTGTCAGACGAAAGAGAAAGATCTCAGAAAACCCACCGGGTACCCTTGGATTGTTTTTTCATTCCATACTTCAACGTCTCATTTCCAAAATTAAAATCAAACAACAATTCATAAGATTCAATCCATTCCTCCATTGCGACACCCTCATACCAAACGCACCCTAATTTTATAGATGGACGTTGCCGTGAATTTTGATAGAATTGTCACAGTTTTTTTTTTTTTTTTTTTTTTTTTTATTATTATATTATTATTATTATTATTATTATTATTATTATTTAACCCATATGTTGTATATATCTCATAAAAAACCCTTTGCTAGAAGCTATGGGGATACAAACCAACATGAAAAACAAGACACGAGCCAACGGAGAATAGTGGCCGGTATACAGGATATAGTAGGATTCGTAACCCGCTCATGCCAATTTAGGTTACTTTACAACTAGATATCCAGCAAAAAGACTGTCTTTGAACCTCAAGAAAACCCGAGTCAATACTAGTGTCGGCAACTTCAGAAAAAACGCGGTTCCTAGCATTTCAGATCACCCAAGCAGCGATAATTTTATTTATTTGTTATTATTTTAGTAGTTATGAGTAATAATAATAATAATAATAAAGACGAATTTAAAGCAGTTTGATGATTTATGTTTAGTGTGCAACACTGCAACCTATTAGATTACATGTGGTTCAAGCCCGAGTGTGGTTAAGGGTCTACTAAGATATTATTATTTTTCTTTTATATATGTAATCTACATATCGAGGCTTAATAACACATTATAACATACGGGTGTTTTATAATCATATAACATAGTATTAGAGCCATAGATCTTTATATCTAGTCAGACACCATGAGCTAATACCTCAATGTCACCCCCCCCCCCCCCCCAACTCTGCCATATATCCCTATTCAAAAACCTAATCGCCAGCCGTCCTTAGCCGTTGTTATCCTCTAAAAAATGGTCAAAGATGTTGTTGTTGTCAATCAACGGTCATCATTGCTTTCGTCACTTTTTTTTTTTTTTTTTTTTTTTTTTTTTTTTTTTTGCTACTTGAAGATTTTATATGCTTTTTTCGAACTTCTTAATAAAAAAAAAAAAAAATCTATAGTTTTGTCATTAAAGACTTCTTCATCAAAATTTTATCTTTGGCTTTGTCATTAAAGTTTTCTCTAGTCTCGAGCTTTCATGATTTAATCACTTAGACTGCGATATGTGGCCTGAGCATATGTGTGTGAGTTTAGGGTCCATTAGGATATTATCGTCTTTAGGGTTTATTTTATCTCTGGTAATCTATATATTGAGGCTTTGTTACATATTTTAACCTATAGGGTTTTATCAACACAACTTGTGTTAACCACTTAAGGGCGGTCTAGTGGTAAAAGGGCTTGTGACTGTCACTCTAAAATGTGTGAGGTCTCAAGTTCAATTCTTGCTAGGTGCAAACAACCTTAAGTGGCCACGCCAACCTCCTGAAAAGGGAGGGCTTCACCTGGTTTGAGTCTGTGTGGCGATGGGTTCAAACCACGCGGATTAGTCGGCCAAAAAGTCAGAAACCATGGTTATCAAAAAAAAAAAAAAAAAAAAAAAAAAAAAAAAAAAACTTGTGATATATATTTAACTAGTTCTTTTATTTATTTTATTTTTTATTTTTTCTGGCGGTTAGTGTTTAATTTGTAAGCTTTTGTCTCGTTCATAACTATTTTTGGTTGCCATCCGCTATTTGGTTTGGTTTTATTTATTTATTTTTTGAACGGCCAAGCTTTTTATTACTAAAAGCCTCACAAAGGAGGAAGAAAACAAAAACAAAATGCAGATCTACAAGAAGAAAATCTGCAAAAGAAAGATTACAAGCTAAAAAATAAAAATAACCCCAACATCCCAAAAAACCTACCAAGCTACATCAATTGCAGTAATATAGAAAACGGGCTTGACTTCCAAGTGATCCAATCGATGGAACTGTTAACTCCTCGGTTGGAAATCCAAAGCAATGAAAGAAGTTGGGCGTGAGTAAAGATGTCATAATTACGGACCGCTCTTAAAGACACCATATCCGCGTGAACGAATCTATTACGCCATGCCCAAATCTCCCTAATAAAGACGTATAGCGAAGCTTGGTAGATTTTACAATGGTTCTTTGAGACAGGAGGAGAAAAATCCAACAAGTCTAATATCGACGACACATTAGGAGGGTGATCAATACGCCACTTGTTCCAAAATTGACTCCATATCTGAGAAATTGACTCCATATCTGAGAGACAACCGAACAAGATAAGATGCTGTGATGTATAGATTCCTCCTCAAGGCCACACAAAGGACAAAGAGACGATGAAATGGGTAAGCCCCGAAGAACCAAATTAGCACGGGTTGGAAGCCTATCATTCACCGCTCTCCAAATGAAAATACTCACTTTTCTGGGGACAAGCCGGTTCCAATCTACCTTGCATGACATAACATTGGAGCCTAAAATTGCAACATCAATAAGCTTTGATAGGTTATTAACTGTGAAGTTACCATTCGGGTTGAGTTTCCATCTCCAACCATCTTGTTGCTCGGAAGAAAGAACAAGATTCCCAATCTGACCAGATAGCCACCGACTTCATCTAAAGTCCTACCACGTGGGCTCGAACACCATTCCCAATTTCCACCCCAAATACCATTCATCACACCCCATCTCTCATTTACACGACAATGCTTATTAGATTCAAGGGCATAAAGGCGGGGGAAACAGGAACTTAATGTTTGACCACATTTTGCCAAAATATCATTCCAAAACGAAGTTTCACTTCCACTTCTCACATCTCTTAAAAAAGAAGTTCGAAAAGGGACACCAATAGTATCGATGACAAGACCAGAACTGATAATATTTTCCCATACGCTTTTGTGTAGATCTAATCCAATTCCAGAACTGAAACTACCATCCGTACCATGAAACGCTGAAATAACTTTGCACCAAAGTGAATTCTTCTCGTTTAAGAATCTCCACCACCATTTTCCAAGAAGTCCCAAGTTTTTAGCTTTGAGACTACCAATACCCAAACCTCCTGACTCAATACTTTGGAGTACACTATCCCACTTAACCCATGAAATTCCGTTTTTCTCATCTTTAAAGCCCCAAAAAAATGCCTTCTAATGGATTCTAATTGTTTTAGAATCATAGTGGGAGCTTTAAAGATCGAGAGATAATAAAGAGGTAAACTTCCAAGAACCACTTTAGAAAGAGTGAGACGCCCACCTATCGAAAGCAGACGAGATTTCCAAGAAGATAACCTAGAGTTAACTCGATCCACCACTCCAAGCCAGCTTTCTTTATTTCTCATATTTTTCCCAACAGGTAAACCCAAGTAACAAAAAGGTAAGGAGTCATGCTGACAGTTAATAGAATTAGCAACGTTAATTACTTCACTTGTATTAACACCAATACCATAAAGTCTACTTTTCGAGAGGTTCACTTTAAGGCCTGACGCGTCTTGAAACCAGCTAAGAATCCTGACCAAGTTCTTGGCATTTTTAGCAGACCATTCGCCAAAAAAAAGGGCGTCATCAGCATATTGCAATAAGGATAAATTAGAACCATCATTAGCAAGGGATAATCCATTATAAATACCCTTGTCACAAGCATCAAGTATTGAGACTTGTAAAGCCTCTGCAACAATGATGAACAAAAAAGGAGATAATGGATCACCTTGACGAAGCCCTCTCTCCATGCAAAACTCTTTTGTAGGCGAACCATTTACCAAAACTGAAATTGTTACAGATTGCAAACACCCTTTAATCCACCCACACCATCTATGACCAAAACCCATTTGTTTCATAACATCAATAAGGAAATCCCAACTTGCACTATCAAATGCCTTCTCAAAGTCTACTTTGAAAAGAAGAAGTTTGAGTTTGGATTTTGTTGGAATTATTATATCATGACATTCATATTAATAAACCAAGTACATCAAAGTGAGCATGAGCGGAAGCAATTATAATAGATCGAATAACATGTAATTAATTAATCATTAATTTAAATAGTAAACATACCGTAGTGATTCTAGCCCGAACAAGAATCAATGCAATCTTCCGGAACCAAGAACCCTAATTAGGGTTTATAAGGATTATATGAATTACCCCTTACCTTTTTGTAATTCAATCCAAGAATCAAACAATAGTGTGTTTGATTCACGTTCTTGTACACACGTACTAATTCAAGAAAAGTATTTGCAAGTAATAAAACACAAAACCTTTTTGATCTTATGGAAAATCAAAACCCTTAGGGGTGTTTAGTTTGTGGATCGACCAAGAAAGAAAAAGGAGAAGAAAACACCAAGATGTGTGTGTACAAGTTATGAAAAAAACCTACATCTTGGGTTTGCTTATATACTACACAAGACTTGGAGCTCAAGGCACATAAGGAGGTGGAACCTCCCTATGCCGATCGGTTTGGAGCCCAAGGAAGGGTTTCCGGAACCTTCTCTTGTTTCCATGTTTTGTCTAGTAATTACTTTCCTAATCTTCGTTTAATAAATAATTAGTCATTAATCAATAATACTAATTATTATTATTTGTTTTGTGTTTAATAATTAATTATAACATTTTATAAATAATTATTACATTTTCTCTTCATACGTATTGTGTGCAATCCCGTGATCTCAAGTTCGATCCTAACACACGACTATTATTATTTTGTCTATTAAACCAACAGCTCCCACTTAGACATATCATAATAGTGTGATCACATCGGTTAGCGTCTTGCAACACGCCGATGCCTCTAGTACAACTTGAGTAAGGCTCCTGGAAAACCTTTTAATGATTTCTCATTATTATTATCCCTTTGTTTCTAATACCATGTTAAATAAGGATATGGATCTAGGTCATTCCTTAATTAACCATTCTGTTTCTCGTTTTTAGAAATTGACAAGATTACCAAATCTTTTGAACCTTTCAAGAAAGACCTTGGGCGTGGCCACGCAAACACCTTGACAACCCTACGAGGGGCCCAGCAGTATTAAACTCCAAAAAATAATTTGAAGGAACAAATTCTTTATTGACTACAAGCAAAACACACAAACTTTGTAACACTTCCGAAAACAACCCTTATGACTACCAGTTACGTATAGGGTAAGTTGTTCCATAAAAATGTACTACATTCATGACCGTTATCTTGTATCTCAAGTCTAAGGATAACTTCTTATGATTTACTTAATGACAAGATCCATAAAGTAACATCATATAGTTGGGATAAGTCCTATATTCAGTATCATCGAATATCGTCTGAAATGACATGTCTACGCATCAATATACTTAAGTATATTATATCAACTTCAGATTTGTCTTAATTTAATAATATTCCCATATTATTAACTGACAACGGACAATTTAGAATAACCCTTATTCATGGATTTAAACATGCAAAAATAGGACAACAATAATTAATAACAGAAATAAACATACCAACATACTTTATTTCATTAAAATAATAATTGTTTACAATATCCTTTATCCAAATACTAATCACAGTTATGCATGAAACTACTAGCTAATTTAAGTCCAATTCCATTGGCTAATTCATTAAGCTTGTCTTTCGCCAAAGCCTTAGTGAACGGATCAGCTAAGTTTTCATCTGTGTGAACTTTCAACAGATTTATTTCACCTTCGTCAACCTTTTCACGAACAAAGTGATACTTCCGTAGAAAATGTCTGGTGCCTCTCATGACTCCAGGTTCATTGGCAAATATGATTGCAGCAGAATTGTCACAATACATATTAATAGGTAATTCAATTGAAGGCATAACACCAAGCCCAGAAACGAATTTCCTAATCCAAACAGCCTCCATAGCAGCTTCTGAAGCAGCAATGTATTCAGCTTCTGTTGCAGACATCGCAATTGTACTCTGCTTCTTGCTCCTCCAGTCTACAGCTCCTCCATTGATAACAAAGACATAACCCGTCTGAGACTTCGAATCATCTTTGTTACTTTGAAAGGATGCATCGCAGAAACCTGTAAGACAAAGTTCTGCAGCTGGATTTCCACCATATACCAAAAACATATCGTTTGTATTCCTTAAATACTTAAGAATATGCTTAACAGCAATCCAATGTTTATCACCTGGATTCTGTTGAAATTGACTGGTAATATTTTGAGCAAACGCCACATCTGGCCTTGTGCATTTAACTGCATACATAATATATCCTACTGCCGACGCATAAGGAACTTTACTCATGCGAGCCACCTCAGCAGGTGTTAAAGTACAAAACTCATTACATAAGCCATGTTTTACTTCCATCGGCAAATATCCTTTCTTGGAATTTTGCATATTGAATCTTTTCAATATTTTGTCAATGTAAGCACTTTGACTTAATCTAATTAACCGCCTTGATCTATCTCTATAGATTTTGATTCCCAGAATGTATGCAGCTTCTCCTAAATCTTTCATAGAAAAGCACTTTCCAAGATATGCCTTAACTTTTTGCAAACTTGGAATGTCTTTTCCCATGATCAATATGTCATCAACATAAAGAATTAGGAAAGTTACATCATCACTCCCACTAGCTTTGTGATACACACATGGCTCATCAAGATTTTGAGTGAATCCAAACTTTTTGATCTCAGCATCAAACCTCTTGTTCCATTGTCGTGATGCTTGCTTTAATCCATAAATGGACCTTTTAAGCTTGCAAACACGATTTGGAAATTCTGGATTTTCAAACCCTTCTGGTTGTGCCATATAGATGTCTTCATCTAGATGACCATTTAAGAAAGCGGTTTTCACATCCATTTGCCAAATCTCATAGTCATAGTATGCTGCTATAGCTATGAGAATTCTTATAGCTCTTATGTCTGCTACAGGAGAAAACGTCTCCTCGTAATCTATTCCAAAAGTTTGAGTAAAACCTTTAGCAACTAGACGAGCCTTATAAATGTGTGCATATCCATCCATGTCAGTCTTGATTTTGTAAAGCCACTTACTCCCAACTACCTTGGCACCAGGAGGTAAGTCAACTTCTTCCCAGACTTCATTATCATGCATGGATTGTATTTCCCCATCCATAGCAGCTTTCCATTTAGCTTTTTGAGGGCTATTAATGGCAGCTCTATAACAAGTAGGTTCATTGAGATCCCCTAGTGTATGCTCATCAACCTCTACATTAAGACATAGACGGTCAGGAGCTTTCACAGATCTTGAAGATCTGCGAATGGGAATTACTTCAACTTCCGGTGGAGGACCCAGACTTTCCGGTTCTATAGGAAGTGTGCTAGTGTTTTCTGAAGGTAACGCATTATTTAGATCATCTTCTAGATCATATACTCTCCCACTGATTTCTTGAACCACAAATTCACTTTCAAGAAAATCACCATATCTTGCAACAAACACTTTGTTCTCAGGTGGGTAGTAAAAATAGTAACCCATAGTTTCATTAGGGTATCCTATAAAAATGCGTTTTACAGATCTTTGTTGGAGTTTATCTTGTGAGTCACGTTTAACATATGCCTCACAACCCCAGACCTTTAAATAAGACAAATTCGGAGCTTTTCCAGTCCATATCTCGTATGGTGTTTTATCAACCTTCTTAGTGGGAACCATATTCAAAATATGAACAGCTGATTCAAGAG
Organism: Artemisia argyi; assembly: GCA_030686995.1. Lineage (NCBI taxonomy): Eukaryota > Viridiplantae > Streptophyta > Magnoliopsida > Asterales > Asteraceae > Artemisia > Artemisia argyi. The sequence continues at coordinate 34,294,195 of CM060695.1, forward strand.
CATAATCCCAAAAAGACAAAGGAAGATTAGTAAGATTATACATTGATCGAACCATGTCCAACAATGTACGATTCCTTCTCTCAGATACACCATTTTGTTGTGGAGTATATGGAGATGTGAGATTCTGGACAATTCCATTCTCAGTTAAGAAATCTTTAAAATCTTGACTAAGGTATTCACCACCTCGATCAGAACAAAGAGCTTTAATCTTCTTTCCCAATTGCAATTCTACTTCTGCTTTGAAAACTTTAAATGTTTCAAACACCTCATGTTTATGCTTAAGTAAATAAACATAACCATAACGGCTGAAATCATCTGTAAAAGTTAAGAAGTAGACAGCACCTCTCCTTGACACATGTCTAAGTGGTCCACATACATCCGTATGTATCAAACCAAGTAGATCTGAAGCTCTTTCCATATTATTATGAAAAGGTTTCTTCGTCATCTTCCCAGAAATACAAGATTCGCATTTATCAAATGACTCATCAATGATATCATTCAAAAGCCCTTCACGTTGCAGCTTTTGCATGCGAGTCTTGCCTATATGGGCAAGTCTACAGTGCCAAAGGTAAGACGAATTCAAGTCATACTTCATTCTCTTACTTATGCTGTACATCGAATTATTATTATTGTTGGAAGTCACACAATTATTCATATCAATTTCAAACACACCATTCACAGCAACAGCATTAAAATAAAATACACCAATTAAAGAAACAGAAATTTTATTGCCATCAATAGTATGAGAAAAACCAAGATCCAACAAACATGAAAAGGAAACAACACCTCTAATTATAGAAGGTGCATAATGACAATTGTTTAAACAAAGTACTAAACCCAAAGGTAAAACTAAATCAAACATTCCTATGGCTTCAACTGCTGCTTGTGCTCCATTTCCCACATGCAGAAATTGCTCCCCATAAGCTAGTCTCCTTTCCTCTCTAAACCCCTGTAGTGTATTACAAATATTAATACCACATCCAGTATCATATACCCAGGAATTTAATTTACGAGATAAAGTAAATAATTCAATGACAAATAAGTTACCTGAAGTGCTGGCGCCCATGTGTCCAGTCTTCTTAACCTTATTGTTTCGCAATCATCGAGATAAAGAGGACAATTCCTCTTCCAATGGACCATTACCTTGCAGTAATGGCATCCTTGATCCTTCTTTGGATTATTCTTGACAGGAGGGTTCTTCTTAGGTTGAGGTGGTTGATAAGCCATAACCTGCTTATTCTTATCAGCCTTCTTCTTTCCTTTACCCTTCTTCTTGTTCGCATTTGGCTTGTTAATTCTACCCCCTTGTATAGCAAGAACTTGGGGCGTAGGAGCCTTTGGTGTCAACCTTTCTCATAATCAATGAGCAGTGCATGCAATTCACTTACTGTCTTCCCCACGCAATGCATATTGAAGTTCCTCACAAAACCATTAAAATCCTTTTTAAGGGACCTATTGATTAAGTTCACAGCCATATCATTGTCATAGGGTTTCTTAAGTGTTTGTAGTTGATCCATGAAACTTTTCATCTTCAACACATGAGCACTCACAGGTTCACCATCACCCTGCTTACAACCATGTAGAGCCTCCATCAAATCGTAAATCTCTACATTTGATGGTTTCTCATAGAGTTTCTTGAGTTCATCAATCATGTTCATGGGGAAATACTCCTCAAACTGCCTTTGAAGAGGTGTGGACATCGCCCCTAACATCATTGCAGCCACATCAATATGTTCCTTGCAAACAAGATTCCATTTGGCCTTAGCAGCATCAGTTACTGCCTCGCCTTCAGGTTCAGCAGGACAAGGCGTTTTCAAGATTTCAAGTTGACCAGTCACTCGCAGGACAATCCTTAGTGAACGGTACCAATCATTGAAATTTTCCGAGCCAGTCAATTTTTCTCGTTCAAAATAAGTTTTGAACACAGAACGAAAGTTGGTGTTATCAGTTTGAGCCATTTCTACAGATAAAGAAAGTTCAAAACATTAGTATTTTTGATAATACAATTTTTCAAGAAAATTAAAATACCCAAGGAAATAAATATCCATAGAATAATCTTGAAAACTAGGATCCTCCATAAACATAGTTTCATCACATCAGTTGATCTGCTAGTAATGAAAGTACAATATGAGGTAACTTGTCGTACAAGTAATTGGCATAACATTTGTCCAATTCCTAGATATATGGGATTTACAATCACAAAACATTTGTATTGTAAGCATGTTTAGTCCCCATCTTAATGCCTTGAGTCCAAGTCTCACTTCCTACTCAATTTAAGTCATCTAACTTAAAAACTGCAAACTCACAAATCCATCACATCAGTTAATCTGCTAGCAATGAATTTATGAAATTTACCTTTCCATTGCAATCTCGCCAAGTCTCACTTGACGTAAATTACAACTTCAAGTGTTCTTAATTAGATGGCATTCGACTTAATTTTATAAGGGTATTAATATTTTGATGTGATCAAAATAATGTATGAAGAAGCATGCATACAACTTCATAACATTGGTTTTACAAAACATTTTTATTACCAATTTGCTAAGAGTAAAATAACAAAGTTTTGATTGAGGTATCGGGTTCACCAATTAAAGAATAACCATCAATTATCGTCCACTATATCGTACTTTTGCTTAAGCCCGAAAGCTTAGCGTTTCGGATAATCATTGTGGAATTGTGGATTATTCACCCTTAAGATGACAATGTACATGTAATGGTTGTTCGGTAAGTCTAATTTACACACAAACGAGCGTTAAGACAGAGTGTTGTCTATCTAAGGCCACAATTTAATGCGTTGCCATCCTTATACCCATCTTATAGTGTGTAAACTTCGGTCGAGCTATTTAACCATTACGTACAAAAACATCAATCAACCAATCCTTTGAAATTTTAAACTCTTAAAAACCAAAACAATTTCGCCATTATTTAGTCCGTATTATTTTTCTATTCAAAAATTACCCTTTTCGTTTATATAAACATGTCTAACACAATAAATAAACAAAACAAGTAATTATACAATAAAAAAATAAAACAACTAAATAAACACATATACATAATCATAACAATTAAATATGTATAAAACATGTAGCCACATGCAAATCTTATTCAAAAGTCCTATTAATAATCAAATCTAGACGTATAACGTATTAATTCAATTAGGGCTTTCTTTTTCTTAGAAAAAGAGCCACATGCATCGATAATCGATTGCGTAAGCCAAAATTAAATAAATACCACATAACACATAATTGATTACTTAATATTGGAGTCTTCCCCAATTCGACATCTATAAAAATTTACATGTTTTAATATAACTTAACCATTAATATATATAACCAATTTAAACAATTTAAATCATAACACAATAAAAATCCATGCAAATATGCACTTTTTCATGGATTTAGCTTAACAATTAACATATTGCACCAAGATCGTTTACTAAAACGCATAACAATTACATGACATCCTAGGGTTTCTAATCAAATTAAAAAAAAAAAAAAAAAAAAAAAAAAAAAAAAAAAAAAAAAAAAAACCATAAACCCTAAAAACCCTTTAAGGTCATTCGACCCAAAAAAATTTAGGGTTAGGGATTCTAACAAATAAACCCTAAAAACATGTAACTAAACGAATCAAGATCCAATTTTTATGCGTTTCGATAATTAATTACACATTATAACGGCTCTAGATGCAACTGTTGGAATTATTATATCATGACATTCATATTAATAAACCAAGTACATCAAAGTGAGCATGAGCGGAAGCAATTATAATAGATCGAATAACATGTAATTAATTAATCATTAATTTAAATAGTAAACATACCGTAGTGATTCTAGCCCCAACAAGAATCAATGCAATCTTCAGGAACCAAGAACCCTAATTAGGGTTTATAAGGATTATATGAATTACCCCTTACCTTTTTGTAATTCAATCCAAGAATCAAACAATAGTGTGTTTGATTCACGTTCTTGTACACAGTACTAATTCAAGAAAAGTATTTGCAAGTAATAAAACACAAAACCTTTTTGATCTTATGGAAAATCGAAACCCTTAGGGGTGTTCGGTTTGTGGATCGACCAAGAAAGAAAAGGGAGAAGAAAACACCAAGATGTGTGTGTACAAGTTATGAGAAAAACCTACATCTTGGGTTTGCTTATATACTACACAAGACTTGGAGCTCAAGGCACATAAGAAGGTGGAACCTCCCTATGCCGATCGGTTTGGAGCCCAAGGAAGGGTTTCCGGAACATTCTCTTGTTTCCATGTTTTGTCTAGTAATTACTTTCCTAATCTTCGTTTAATAAATAATTAGTCATTAATCAATAATACTAATTATTATTATTTGTTTTGTGTTTAATAATTAATTATAACATTTTATAAATAATTATTACATTTTCTCTTCATACGTATTGTGTGCAATCCCGTGATCTCAAGTTCGATCCTAACACACGACTATTATTAATTTGTCTATTAAACCAACAGATTTCAATGCAACGTTGACAATCTCATTTGCAATGAGCACCCCGTCAAGAATTTGATGACCCGACAAAAAGGCCGTTTGGTTAGGAGAGATAACCTTACCAATAACCTTTGCCAATCTGGACGTGAGAATTTTTGGAATGACCTTATACACACAACCTATAAGGCTAATGGGGCGGAAATCAAACACACTAATAGGGTCATTAACCTTTGGAACAAGCGTGATGAATGATGGGTTTACACCATTCGCTAGTTTACCAGATGATTCAAAGTGTTTGATGCACCTGAAAAAATCTAGTTTTAAAATATCCCAATACCTTTTTAAAAAGTTGAAATTAAGCCCATCTTGTCCGGGGGCCTTAGATCCCGAGCATTCGTCTACTGCTTGCTTTAATTCATCCATAGAGAACGGGGACTCGAGGTATACTCTTTCTTCAAGATGAATTTTTTGAAAGCGATTGCTGCGAAGATGAGGCCTGTTCCTCCGTGATTCTTTTAATCGGTTTTCAAAGTGAGCATAAACATAATCTTTAATAATGATTGGATCATTTGACCAATCTCCGTTGCAAATCATTCCATTTATCTGCGAAGATTTGGTTTGGTTTTATTAGCTTGATTAAGAGATTGTTTGGTTCAGATTTGCTAGTAAGATTGTGATCCATTATCAGTTTGGTTCAACTGGTTCTCTAGATCGTTTATGTGTTGGATTATAAGGTGGGGTTCGATCTTTGGTTGATGAGTATTTTGTTGATCACCATTTGATTTGAGGTTTGATTAGTTTATTTGATTTGGAGCATTTATATGATAACTACGGCTGCATGTAAGGATGATTTTCAGTTGGTTTATTCACTCAGTCTCAGTGTACAATTAGATCTGCCTATGTTCGTGCAATTTGAGAGATTAATTTCAAAAGTTCTTAGCCTTGCATTCTCTTGTCATGTCCTCATTTGATACAAATTTGTCATCACCAATATTTTCGTTCTTAATGAGTCATTTAGATATGACATAGGCACATGAAACTTCATGTTTGGTTGTTATCGGTTTTGTATTTAGTTCCACATTATGAGTATCATATTTAGTTTCTTCTTGGTTCTACAATGGTTAATTAACTTCAACTTTATTCAAAATATTGTACAGTTATGTTTTGGTTCCAGCCGATTCCGCTATACTTCTACTATACTACGGTTCTGTCTTCATCGCGTTTGTTTTTGTTTTAACAAAAAGTATACACACTCTAACATAACAAGATTTTTTTTATTTTTTTTTTTTGCTCGATAAAATAAACAAGAATTAACATAGATTTTCATGTTGACACTATATGCAGGCAATATATATCGAAAATCAAAATAACCTTAACAATTATGTATTTAAAAAAAAATGGTTACCAAATACAAGTGGATCCATTGACCAAAGAAAATACTCCAACATGTTTATTATTAGTAATGCCATACTCTTTAACAAATTCTCATACTCATCTTCCAAACAGAATTCAGAAGATAAGTTAACAAGAATAGTTACAAGAGTGTAACATTTAATTTATTCTTAAGATTTACATTGATTATAAAACAAGAAAGCAAATGTTTCTTGTTCTTAGTTGGACTTCAAGAGATGCTCATTTGCAACATTTGTTAAAGCAATGAATGGCTCCTTGGTGACAAGAGAAGCATTAGCCTTAAATTCTTCCTTAACGTCATATTCCACCTTATACTTCACAAGACACGATTGACCGTTTGGATTATCTTTGATCTCTAACTTATATTTATAAAAGTTGAATCCGAGATCAAGAAATTCGATCCGCCTTCCACAACTTCGGATTCTTTGACCATATTCTGGTTATCGACCTTTGTAGACTTCTCCTTGTGATGAAATATTACCAATCATTAGCAAGTTGGGTGATAGGATTGGGTTAGAAATATTTTTCGGTATACAAAGGACGTGTGTGGTTGAGCTCGTAACATTTCTTGCAAAAGTAGTAAGAATTTATGCAAAGAGTGAAGACAGAAAATGAATATTCTGCTTTTCCAAATTTATGATGGTTAATATGGGTAACTTATCTGTATTTATTGTATCGATATGAATAACGTAAATTTGGTAATTAACTTGACATTTCAAAATGGTCATGTTACAGGAGTAATAATATTTTCTAAATGATGAGACATACCAGTCTTAGAGGAGACCTTAATAATGGAACCAGTGCCACCATCACCTTCAACGACTTCAACTGTTTCGAATATTTTTCCAGCTGCTGCCAGTTTTACGAGCTCGAGGGTGCCAAAGATTGACCAAGCTTTGCTTGCGGGCACTTTCAATTCTATATCTTCAGACAATGTCCCATACATTTTTTATTGTTGTTTGATGAATATGCAATTATGCATATGTTGTTTGATGAATATGCAATTATGCATATGAAAGCTGGCTTTGGGCCTGTGCAGGCTGCCCAACTGCACAGGGCCCCCAAATCTGTTAGGGCAACAGTTTACGGATAAGCCCAGTTTATGAATATACCTGTTCCAATCCATTCTAGTATATTTTGGGCCCGTGTAATATCAGTGCAGCCCAACAACTAGAATAACTATTTGTTCTTATTCATTTCGTCCTTTTATTCGTACGAGAATGGCGACGGGCCGCCGCATTGCGGGCGGGCTTGTTTTTTTTTCAGTTTTTTTCATTTTTTATTTTTTACTTTTTTATTTTTGCGTACGAACCAATTTGGTATAAACAGAGTGGCAATCTAGAGCGCGAAAGAATTAAGGATTCTGTTCGTTTTAACATATTTGTCTTTGGGACAAAGAAAATCCTTTATGCATTAAAAGAAGAAAAAACAAAATATGGAGATAATATTGATCATAAAACATGCTAGTCAAATATACATAATGTGTTACGGCCAATTGTTTTAATGGCACTCATATAAGTCATATGTACAAATGGAACTCAAGTACACTTAGATTGGATAAAACAACAGATTCTGTACAGGTAGCTGTAACCTTTCTCCAGTTTGCAGATCATTAAATATAAATGCAGCTAAGAATCGTGTCACTGTAACCATAAGCTGATGATGGCTGTCTCGCCAAAATACGTTTAAATTAGATAGTGATATGTCATTCCATTTGTTTCTGCGGCTTCAAGAGCTGACACCTGCAAATTTATATATAAGGGAGATTAACATCAGTTAGTATAAACACTTGAACTCTTCTCATCTATCACATATTAGTTACCAATAGGCTCGTAGGTATATCATTAGGAATATGTTCTTAGGATATAGTCTTCTTTTGATATGGTATATCCTTGCACAAAAGAGGAACTTCATGAATTGCTTGCACCATATCTGTGAGGAAAAAGCTATTGATAAAACTACCAATAGGCATTTTTTTAGTTTTTAGGATTTTAGTAATTTTGGCGTTTTGAGTTAATGGCATAATAGCGGTTCCTACATATTTCACAGTTATCTTCACTTCGAGAAACCACAATATTTCAGAGATTAAAGTTTTTGGTACATGATATTCGAATTGCACTTTACAGACAACTAAAGTGATGAATATGTTTGTAAATGAATGTGACCAGCCTATGTTCACATTTAAAGTGAAATAAAAATTAACTTGTTTAAAGTATAAAATCTCAACCTAACACCCTTATAAACAAAACAAAATGATCTCATCAGCTTTTCCCAATACAAATGAGCCCGTACGCCAGTAGAACAAACTAATCCAAACACCGCTTTAATTGGTTGGTTTGAGCTTCTGTGAAAGAAATGAACAGGTACCCGCGTTTTTTTAATTAAAGCAAATACTCAACATATCACTATCAAAACCAATGCTTCTTCACTAATATCTAATAAAAATCCAATGTTGTTGTTACTGTGTTCATAAAATCCGAAAATTCAAATAAACGAACTCAGTTTGATTACAAAGAAAGAACGACTAACGTACCGATGCTAATCTCGTACCTTCATTTTTAGTTAAGCTCCACCGTATGGCTTTCTCGAGCTGTAACCACACTAGTAAGAAACCAAGCCTAACGTGTGGTGGCTGAGCCTCTGTAAGACACACAAAACAGAAGTAAGAAACACAATAGTAAGTACCACATGTTATCAAAAAGCACATGTTCACTGACCTTGGGCGCTAAGTAAGTCAGTAGTCTCAAAAACATGTACGGTGTTGGAATTTGCAACCTGGTCTGTAATAGCAACTACATAATAAAAAGGTATCACACATATACAATACATGAAAAAAACAGATATAAATGAAGGTCACCAAAAAATACCTTAAGTGGGCCCCATATGAAATAGTTAGTGGCCTAAAATCTGAAATACGAAGCTGCAACAGTTGACATATAGAGGCAGGAAACTCAAATGGAAAACACCACAAACGAATAATGCAAGTCGTACATAGCCGATGATGTCTTTGTCGATTGATCAGCCGTTGTTTCGGGCGTTGGGGTTGAATGATGTGCACCTAAAACAACAACAGCCATGGTAGTTTAATACGACCGAATACATATAGCAAAACATACGGCGACTGGATAACGTATCTGTACGCACCTCACCTTTGCGTGCAGCTGCTGTTGCATGTGGAGGTGTGTCGACCCCTCCTAAAGCTGTTGTTGGCATTGTACTGCTTCTCTTTGTGGGATGGCTCATTGGCCGGCTAGGATGAGAGTTAGGATCACCTAACACAACAATAATATAAGATGTCAAGTAAAGAAATAATGCAGACTGTAGTAAGATCTCCTAATGCAAATAGACATGACATGAAATAACAATAGGACACGACATTTGCACCCCATAAACGGAAAGAAAAATGACACTCTTGCTAAAGCCTCAACAGAAACAAAATTAAAGATCTGTTTAAAATAAAAGCGATTTTCCTTGTGTAACAAAGATTTTTCATCCCACACGCACATTGACTATGTATAAAAGACTCACCTTGGTGGCCGGCCAATGCTGTTGTGTCGACTGACTGGGCACTCTTTCAGATCTCAATTAGGATACCATTGTAAAATATATATATATATATATATATATATATATATATATATATATATATATATATATATATATATATATATATATATATATATATATATATATATATTGTTGATACAAAAGTTGGGCGTACCTGTTTGTTGGGCTTTGCTCTTATATCAATTCGTTCCTTAGTACTTTGTTACCTGCGTACTAAGAAAATAAACAACACCGTTAGGCTTATCGAGGGATTGTCTCCCCCGATTAGACTCCGGCGTGAGAGTAAGTAATCGAATTTAGGTTTTGGTTGAAGAGTTTAGGGATTATGTGAATCGTACCTTTAATGAGAATCGTGTGATTCTATATATAGGGGCTAAGAAACCGTGTTTCTTGCTCCTTACTCTTCGCACGCATGGTGCTTATCCAAGGTAAGGATATCTATTCCTTGAATAAATAATCCTTATCGTATACCCGGTGGGTTAGATTGGGCCTTTGTGCTTCATGAGCCCAAAGTATTAATATTGCGGCCCATACCATTTGTCATGGTAGCCCATTCGTGATGGGCTTAAGTGTAAGTAATGTCTATCATTTGGGCTTGCGGCCCAAATATAGGCTATACGTCATCATGTCCCCCCAGTCTAGTATGCACGGCACGTAGCCGCGGGTACTAGACTTAATGTAAGCAGCGGTAAGCGTGGCGGGAGAATGAACAAATTGTTACCGCCTTTCTGGAGGTGCAATGCACCTAACAGGTTCAAAATAGTTACCTCGGTAATCGGGGGTGGTGTCCACGTATCACTTGGGATTCGGGAAAAAGTGTTGTACCTTTTGATCTTCTAGCCACACGTTTACTGTGAGTGGGATCCACGTGGGCGTGAATTAGGGTTTTTACCACCCTATATAAGAGTGCCGCCTCCCTTATTTTTCACCACACAGTAAAATACACACACAACCACTATTCATCTTCTTCACTTTAAGAGCGTTTTTGCTAGAAAACCTTTGAACTTCCGTAGGTAATCTTTGTGTGCGTCCTACTTATTTTTTAAGATGAAAATAGTTGCTCAATTAGAGGACTTTCGTTCCGCGTTGTCTATTGAGGACGTCACGCAGTTTTCTTCCGACTATTTTGTGCCTTTGGATGTACATCCAGAGGCTCCAGATGTCGATGCGTGTATAGCTGACTTCCCCGAAGGGAAGATAGGTCTATACACGAAATTTTTTGAGTATGCGAATTACCGCGTACCCATTTCCATTTTTCTGAGCGATTTGCTCAATCATTATCGCCTTCACATCTCTCAGCTGCATTGTATAGGTGCGGCGAAGGTGTCGAATTTTGAAGTGAACTGTCGTTTACTTGCGATAGAACCAACTGTAGATTTATTCCACGCCTTTTACCACACGACGTGGTCGAATGGGTGGGTTTCCTTTGCGAAGCGCCAGGGGGCGCTTCAGTGTTATACGGAAAAGGTTGACGCCCTCAAAAATTGGAGGGAGTATTTCTTTTGGGTGGATGACGCAGTCTTTCCCTCTCCCTTTGAGTTTTATACTCAGGAAACCTTACCAAGGGATGGGCGCCCCGCACCCGGTTCCTATAATCATGCTGACGCGCAAACGTTAGATGCCAATCGACTGGCTATTAACCCCTATCCGGAGGAGTTTTTGGTACACGTGGGGTTGAGCCGCGCGTATTTTGGTGCTGCAGATGAGGTTCCCACTTTTTTAAGTGAGGATGGCCGGGGTGGGTGTTCATCCCTTTATTCTTCATGCTTTGTAAGTCTTTTATTCCTGTCTTCGTGCTTTTAATAACTGATCTCTTTTTGTCTTTCTTGTTTCCCTTGATGCGCAGAGATGGATTTGTTCGCTGTGGTCAAGCTGGATAGGCCAAAGCAGGTAACCATAGGGGTGCGTCCTCTGAGGGAAGGAGAGCAGCCTTTGCTTGATGCGACTGCCGGTCATTTGACTGTTCTGCCTGCGACAGTCCCTGAGGATACGCCACCCCTTGTGGTGACGCCCGTCCAGAGTTTTGCGCCTGAAGTAGTTGTGGCCCCAACTGCGGAGGTGGTGCCTGATTTGGAGGTGGCGCACGAGGAGACGCGCTCAGGGTCATCTGACAGCCTTCGGATCCTGAAGCCTGAGGAGGTGTTGAGGGAAGAAGTTGCGCAGAACTTAAAGCGCAAGGGAGGTGCTGGAACCAGTGGCACCAGCAAGAGGCGTCGACACGTCATCAAAGACGCAGAGTCGAACGCAGAAGAAACTTCGACCTCCGGCGCACGGTTGAAGGCTGATGCTTCTCCGTTTCTGTAAGTGTGCATTCCTTCTCTCTTTTTTTTTTTTTTTTTTTTTGTAATTACTTGTTGTTATTTTGTTGTTGACTGTCTTTGTTCCGTAGGGATGACGACGCGAAGGATGATGAAGTATCCTCTCCGCAGAATGAAAACAAGGGAGAGGATACCTTGGCAGCAGATGGTGGTGAGGCGCAGCAACTTCTTGATGAGTTGGCTGCGACTACTGCCCGTCAGGCTGAGCTGGTGGCGCAGCTGAAGGGAAAGCGCGTTGGGGAGAGTCGTGCTCTGGCCCAGAAGGAAGAGGAGTTGGAGGAGCTGCGCGCGCAATTGGCGGGCGTGCAGGCTGAGCTTGGGGAGTCAAGGGTGTATGGGGAGAAGATGGCTCAGGACAAGATGAGCATCTTGGCTGATCTGCTACATGCGAGGTCGTGTCTCGAGCAGATGAAGGCCAGGGCATCGTGGTCTGTGTCGTTCCTTGAGGAGAAAAGATCTGAGCATTATGCTAGGCTTCAAGAATTCAAGGAGAACATGGAGAAGACGCTCGTGATGTATGAGGAGAAGCTGCGCGCCCTCAGCATCGAGTACGACGAGGAGCTGTATCCTCATCTTATGTCTGTAATAGCCGAGCGCAGGTATTCTTACGTCCTTGTCTTTTAGATTTGCTTGTTCGCTCTATTGCGTATCTTACTTTATTATCACTTTGTGAATGCAGGTGGTTGATCAGCCATGGGCTTCGTCTGGCAGCTCTGAGTACGTTGGAGTCTGCAGAGGTGGTGGAAGCCTTTGGGAAGGTTGTTCACTGCGCAATGGCGCGTGGCCGTTCGCAGGTCCTGGAAGAGCTCCGTGAGGCCAAGTTGTTGGAGAAAGACTTGGCGGAGATTCCTGGTTATAGCTCAACGGCGTACGATGAGTTGGTGCAGGCGATGGCGGGGCTGAAGGTTCTTGAGTTGCCGCATATAGGGAGGTTGGAGCGCGACCAAGATGACCCCATAGATGTGCTCATGGCGGGTCTGACGTTGCAGCGTCATCTTGGGGAGAATGCTGAAGAGGAGGTAGATTATTATCTCAAACCTGATGTCTCGCAGCTTCTAGTCCCAGTTTTTGCGCGGCCCCGTGATATCCTCAAGCCTTTTGCACTTGAGAAGGAAGTCCCTTTGAAGGAGGTGCTAGAGCGTCACGAGCAAAGGGTTGCCATAAAGAAGGGCATTAAGGGCAAGGCTGTGATGTGCGGCATCGGTGCTGCGCACCTTCCTCGATCTGATGGCGTTGCCGTGAGTGTTCCAACTGTGTCGCTCCAGGATGCTATAACCTTGAGTAAGCTGAAGGAGGCGGGGAGTTCCGCCGCTCCAGAAGAGAGCCATGATCATCGCCATAGCATATAGGTTGTTTGTGAGCTGATGTATTTTTTCCTTGTAATTTAATAAGTATGGAATAAGATACATTTTGTTATAAGCTCGTAACTTAAATACACTTGCATTGTTTGCTATATTTGATTATTTTACTAAGTCTTTTAAGTGCGTGACTTAAGTATACTTGCATTGTTTGCTAAGTTTTATTTTCGACTAAGTCTTTTAAGTATACTTGCATTGTTTGCTAAGTTTTATTTTTTGACCAAGTGTCTTGGCTCGTTATATTGCTAAGCTCGTACGGTGTACTTGGTATATGCGCATCCGTCGTGGGGTGCGCATGTGAAACTTACTTTGACGTCTCAAGAGTAAGGCGCTTAGCAAGGATACGTGATCCAATGTTGATGGGTTTGCAACCCTCTTATTCAACGAGTAAATTAGTAGGTTAACTCATCCTTTATGCTTTCGTGGGTCTTTAAGTGGTGCATGCACGCCATGTAGGCAAAAAAAATATAAGATAGACAATATTGACATATATGCAATAAAGTAAAAGTGCGCTATGGAGTTAGCTAGAAACCATAACATTTTATTAATACTTGCAAGTTTATTGAAAAAAAATGGAAAACATAATTCCTAAGAAAGAAAAGAAATACAAACACTTATTGGGCACCTCGTAGGGTGTGAGTGTGTTTGTGTAAGGGCCGTAGCCTAAAAGTAACATCTTTTGAGATTACAGATGTTCCAAGTGCGCGCTAGGTCGTGACCTTCCATATCGCGCAACCTGTATGCGCCGTTGCCGAGCGCGTCTGTGACCTCGTAAGGTCCTTCCCATTTGGGTCCGAGCTTGCCTGTGTCTTCTACGTGGCTCGCGTCATTGGCGCGGTAAACAAAGTCTCCTGGTCTGAATGAAGTGTTTTTGACTTTTGCATCATAATACTTCTTCATTTTTGCCTTAGCCTTTGCTTCACGTATAGCTGCGCGTTCGCGTCTTTCTTCCAGTATATCTAAGTCTATGCGCCGTTCCTCGTCATTTGTTGTGACGTTGACCTCTGCCGTGCGTATAGTTGGCATTCCTATCTCGGCTGGTATGACGGCTTCTGTTCCATAAACTAAGGAGAATGGCGTGTCGCCAGTACTGGTTTTGATTGTCGTGCGATGCGCCCATAAGACGTGCGAGAGCTCATCCACCCATCTTCCTTTATGTCTGTCAAGGCGCGCTTTTATGCCTTCGCCTAGACTGCGATTAGCGCGCTCAACTAGGCCATTGGTTTGTGGGTGTTTGACTGAAGCAAAGTGTTGTGTGATGTTTAATTGTGCGCACCAATCTTTGAATGGGTTATCACAGAATTGTTTTCCGTTGTCTGATACGATCTCGCCTGGTAGGCCGAAGCGGCAGACAATATTGTCCCAAACAAAGCGCTTGACTTGGTTTCCTGTAATGTTCACCACTGCTTTTGCTTCGATCCACTTTGTAAAATAATCTATGGCTACGATGAGGAATTTTACTCCTCCCGCTGCGACGGGAAAAGGTCCTGCGATGTCGATACCCCATTTGTAAAATGGCCATGGTGAGGTAATTGGTGTTAGCTCGTGCTGTGGTCGGCGCGGAATAGGTCTATGTACTTGGCAGTTGCTGCACTTTCTTATTAGGTCGCGTGCGTCGCGGTGCATTGTTGGCCAATAGTATCCTGCCCTTAAAGCGCTTGCCACCACGGATCGCGGTCCTGAGTGCATACTACATGATCCCGCGTGAAGTTCGCGGAGTACATAGTCTGCTTGAAGGGGTCCAACACATCTGAGCCATGGTTGTAAGAAAGATCGCCGATAGAGTACGTTGTCGCGAAATTCGAATCGTTGCGCCGTGCGCCGTATTCTTCGAGCGTCTTTATTATCTTGGGGTAGGGTTCCCTTGCTGATAAATTCGATGATAGGTGTCATCCACGTAGGATCTTGTTCTTCTATCACCGTTGATATCTCCATATCAAGGATTGACTTGTTCTTTAAGGTTTCCACCAATACCTGTTTTGAAAGGTGTGCGAAGCTTGTAGATGCGATCTTGCTGAGTGCGTCCGCCTTTCTGTTTTCCCCTCTAGGTACTTGTTTTATTGTGAACCTATCGAAGTTTTTGATCAGAGACTTTGTCTTTTCCAGGTATTGGATCATATGGTCATCCTTGGCCTCGTATTCTCCTAACACGTGGTTAGCGACTAGCCGAGCATCTACGTTTGCCTCTAGGTTGCGTACACCCATTTGAATTGCGATGCGTAGTCCGGCCAGTAGGGCTTCATATTCTGCCTCATTGTTTGTGGCTGTGAACTCGAAGCGTAGCGCATAGGTGAATTCCATACCTTCTGGGTTTGTAAGAATGAGTCCTGCGCCTGATCCATCTGCGCATGAGGATCCATCGGTGAACAGTGTCCATGGTTCCTGTAGATCCGTTTTTGCTGCAGGTGTTGGGCTGTCACCCTCTGGCTTCTCCACGATAAAATCAGCTAAAACTTGCCATTTGATAGCAGTGCGCGGCCTGTATGAGATGTTGTACTCACTGAGCATTACACTCCATTTTTGTAAGCGTCCCGATGCATCTGGTTTAGATATAACTTGTTTAATTGGCTGATCAGTGATTACCGCAATTGGATGCGCTTGGAAGTATCTGCGCAGTCTTTTGGCGGCAAACACTAAAGCCAAGACCAGTTTTTCCATGGCGCTATAGTTAGCCTCTGTTTTCTTTAAGGCTTTGCTTACGAAGTATATGGGTGTCTGGACGGAGTCTCTATCTGTCAATAGTACTGCGCTAACTGCTCTGTGGGTTGCTGATAAGTACATGATTAGTTCTTCCCCTTGTCGCGGTGCGACTAGTTTGGGAAGAGATGCCAGATGATGTTTGAGTTGTTGGAAAGCTTCCTCCGCTTCATTGGTCCAACGAAAGTCTCCCTTTTTTGTACACTTCGTGAGTGTTTTAAAGAGAGGAAGGGACTTGTCCGCTGACTTAGATAAGAAGCGATTCAGCCCTGCCAGCTTTCCATTCAGTGATTGGACTTCTTTGAGTGTGCGCGGGGAGGGGAGATCAATAACAGCCTTTGTCTTCTCTGGGCATGGTTTGATTCCATCGGGTTCTATTAAGTATCCGAGGAACATGCCTTCAGTTGCGCCAAAGGTGCACTTTTTTGGATTCAGTTTCATGTTTATCCGCCCCAACGTTCGGAATGTTTCCTCGATGTCGCGCACTAACTCATCCTCTGTATGGCTTTTTATAACAAGGTCGTCCACGTAGACTTCCAAGTTACGGCCTACTTGTTTTTCGAAAGCTGTGTCCACCAGCCGTTGGTATGTCGCGCCTGCGTTCTTTAAGCCAAAAGGCATTTTTGTGTAGCAGTATACCCCTTGACTGGTGTGGAAAGCTGTTTTTTCTTCATCCTCCGCTGCCATTTGGATTTGGTGGTACCCTTTATATGCGTCTAGGAAGCACTTGAAGGGGTATCCACATAAGGATTCAACCTTCCAATCAATTTCTGGCAATGGATAGCAGTCTTGCGGGCATGCTTTATTGAGGTCCGTGAAGTCCACGCACATCCTCCAGCTACCATCGCTCTTCTTTACCATGACTGGGTTAGAGAGCCAGTCGTGGTAGTACACTTCGCGCATGATGCCCGCATCTACTAACTTGCGTACTTCTTCCAAAATAGCTTTTGCACGATCTGGAGCCTGACCGCGCTTCTTTTGTCGTATTGGAGGGTATCCTTGTCGGATTTGTAGTTTGTGCTCTGTGATAGAACGAGGCACTCCTGTCATATGCTTTGGTTCCCATGCAAAGATGTCTAGGTTCTTTTGCAAGAGTGCGCATACGGCTGCTTTACCTTTGTCAGATAAAGATCCTCCAATCGAAACTTGTTGTTCCGGATAGTCTGGATGAATAGCGACCTTTAAATTTGGCGATTTTTCCGTGCGCTGTTCTGGAATAGTATCTGCTTCAGTTGTCACTGCGATACATTCTCTTGGTGGTACCGTTGTGTTATAGAGAGTAACCACTCCTCCTTCAACTGGGAATTTAAGCATTCCGTGTGCTGTGGATGGTACTGCGCGCATGGATGATATTCCTGGTCTTCCAATTATGCCATTGTATGGTGAGGGAGACTTGATTACCATAAAATTTGTCCATGCCGCAGTTGAGTGTTGCTCATCTCCTACGACCACCAATAAGCGTAACTGCCCCATGGGCCAGATCTTTTCTCCTGTAAATCCTGTTAGTGACATTGTAGCTGGTATCAACTGACTTTGGATTTCAGGTCGCAGCCTTTTGAAGCAGTGATCATACATGATGTCTGCGGATGCTCCTCCATCAATATACATGCGGTGGATGTCGTGTCCTCCCGCATGTATTTCAATGGTCAGAGGTTCCACGACTGCGTTGTCCGCAGCGATTGTAGGGAAGGATATCTCTTTTTCTGGAGAGAATTTTTGGCTGACTTTTTGCTTTATTTTGCGCTGCCATGATTGTATCATGTATATAGTATCAGCCTTTTCCTTTGGGGGTTCTTTCTTGCCTCCATTTCTCTGTCTCTCTTTTCCTTCCTTGATGTTTTTTACGAGGTGGTCCATCCTTCCTTCTCTCACTAATTTTTCGATTAGTTGTTTCAGTTGGACACACTCGTTAGTTGTATGGCCCTTTTGGCCGTGGTACTCGCAGTATCCACTACCTTGGCGTTTTTCTTCTGCCGTTTTAATTGGTGGTGGTCTTGGGAAGTTCGCACCTTCTGTTGCAAATATCTCCCTTGGAGTTTTAGTGAGAGGAGTATATTTGTCGTTGTCTCTTCCACTGCGGTAGTTCCTGCCGCGGTTATTGTTTTGATCATTGGATTGTCTCCGCGGTTGTTCTTGTTGTCTATAGTTTGAATATCCTTTTTTGCTATCCGCAGCAGCTGCTTCTCCTTGTATAAAGGATCTGGTGCGTTTTGTGAGTTCATCGAAAGACTGTGGAACTCTATCGTTGAGCTTTCGGATGAGTTCTGGATTATTAATTCCATTCATGAACCCTGAAATTTTTAGTATTTCGGGACATGCTTTGACTTGTATGCACTCATCCTTGAAGCGCTCCATGAAGGCGCTGGTTGATTCTCCTTGGCGTTGCTTCACCCTTGCCAATTCCACAGGATTTTTAGCGCACTTCTTTCGCTGGGTGAAGTTGTGGCGGAATGCTTTTCGCAATTCCTCAAAGCCGCCTATACTCCTACGTGGGAGTTTGCTAAACCATGTGCGCGCGTTCCCTACTAATGTGGAATTAAACATGTGACACCACACAGGCTGTGGCCAATTTTCGATAGTTGCGGCTGACTCGAAAATTTTGAGGTGGTCGTCAGGGTCACCTGTTCCATCATATGTCTTCACATTAGCGGGCATGCGTCTGCGCCTGTCGTCTGAGTAATCACTTATGCGACGTGTGAACGCATCAATTTTATGGCGTCGCCATGGGAGAGACATATCCTCGTTCTCTTCCTCGCGACGTCGTCCTTTTGATTTCCAGTGACCTGTTTCTTTATCCTCGTTGTCCGAGGAATCGCTGGAGGAAGGATAATCTCTCCGTCGGCGTTTGCGCCTGCTCCCTTCAGAAGAGGAGCCTGAGGGATCTCTGCTTGGGGATCTTCTTCTCCCCAACCTGTCTTGGATCCGCCTACTTCTGGGATTGGAGGATCCTTGACTCGGCGAATGCTGAGGACCTAATCGGTCGTGTATTCCCCGACTGCCAAGTCTGGAATGAACATTGGTGCGCCTACCGCTGTCTCCAGAATTTTGTGAGCCAGACACCGTACCCAACCTGTCATGGACATTGGTACGTTCTGTACGTCTTCCTCGTGGGTGACGTGGTGGTGTTAGTTCACGTTCTGGCCCGAAATTAAGTCGGGTTTGCAGATCCGTACCGGCTCTTCTTGCCGCTTCTTCCTGCATGAGGGCAGTTAGGGTTTCATAGTTTTGGGACACGAAATTTCCCAAAGTTAAATCGGGTACGTCCTCAGTCGTTGCAAGGATCTCTGCCTCAGTATGGGGCGCCCGGTTTCGTTCAGGCGCGCCTGGCGGCACAGTGTTGTTCACTACGGGTGCAGCCTGATGAGGAGTGGTGAAGAGGGTGCGCTGGAGTTCCTCAGCGCTTGGGACCACTGACGAGATTAAAGGTAGTTCCATTGTTGGAATAGGCTGGGTTGTTCCCGCCTCCTGGTGATCAGGTGCGCTGGTTGTCCCAGCAACCTGCTTAGAGGTCGAATCTTGTCGATTCTTCTTCTGATGATCACGTTTTTCTGACTGCGGAGTCCGCTGGCCCGAATTCTTCTGTTTCGTCATTCTAGTTCGTTGTAGGGTCCCACGGATGGCGCCACTTGTTGATACAAAAGTTGGGCGTACCTGTTTGTTGGGCTTTGCTCTTATATCAATTCGTTCCTTAGTACTTTGTTACCTGCGTACTAAGAAAATAAACAACACCGTTAGGCTTATCGAGGGATTGTCTCCCCCGATTAGACTCCGGCGTGAGAGTAAGTAATCGAATTTAGGTTTTGGTTGAAGAGTTTAGGGATTATGTGAATCGTACCTTTAATGAGAATCGTGTGATTCTATATATAGGGGCTAAGAAACCGTGTTTCTTGCTCCTT
Organism: Artemisia argyi; assembly: GCA_030686995.1. Classification (NCBI taxonomy): domain Eukaryota; kingdom Viridiplantae; phylum Streptophyta; class Magnoliopsida; order Asterales; family Asteraceae; genus Artemisia; species Artemisia argyi. The sequence continues at coordinate 34,313,900 of CM060695.1, forward strand.
ACTCTTCGCACGCATGGTGCTTATCCAAGGTAAGGATATCTATTCCTTGAATAAATAATCCTTATCGTATACCCGGTGGGTTAGATTGGGCCTTTGTGCTTCATGAGCCCAAAGTATTAATATTGCGGCTCATACCATTTGTCATGGTAGCCCATTCGTGATGGGCTTAAGTGTAAGTAATGTCTATCATTTGGGCTTGCGGCCCAAATATAGGCTATACGTCATCATATATATAAACCAATAAATGTAAAAAAAAAAAAAAAAAAAAAAAAAAAAAAAAAAAAAAAAAAAGCTTTGGAAGTAAGAATATAGTTACCATTTTTGCTAGTTCTAAATGTCACCAACAATAAGTAGTAAAATTATAGGATAAACTTCCTGCAAAAGAAGGGAGAAAAATAAATGAGCTTATAAGTGGATTAATGCTTTGTTTATCTAAAATCAAGGGTAGTGTTGGTAAGCCGTTAACATGTATCATGTGTTGCTTTCTATATTACATCATGTTCCATAGTAGTATGTGGCAGTGAGGCAACCCGCGTTTTTGGAATTCCCGGTGTATAGTACTGCATATAAAAGCGTCTGTCAGTATGTAAGCCAATATTGTCGATGATAAAAGAATATTAGAAAGTTATGTAATAGGGCAAATGTTATTATAATAAGATATTTAAAACTTATCCAATACACCAACAGTTACTAATATAAATGTTACCTGCACTAATACTTCCAAACATTCTCCGGTCACGCACATATTTAATTAAATCATGTATCTTGCGCTCAAACACTCTGTCAACTACATCTGGTCGATCTGCGGCAGTCAAATGTTGGAATGTTTGCATATACCATTGTACGCCTGGATATGATTCAAAAAATGTGGGCCTGAAAAAAGATGGTGAATGTAGTCCGGGTAATCATGAGGTATAAGAAGTTTAACTTTTCCACCGTGGCAGCATCGATGGTATAAAGGACAACTACGGCGCGTTGAAGCAGCAAGCCTCTCCTCATACCAGAACTTGGCATGGCAGTGAGAGCATATACAGTTGGCAGTTGCATGACTTAAAAGCTCTATACTGATCTGGTGGCCCTGTGTGTTGAGCATTAAAGATGATAGTTAGTATCATATGTTATTCAACAGTTAAGAACGACTTTTATGAATAAGTGACTGTAAATACGTAGTGCTTACCTGAACGTATACCATGTCCTCGTTGGTTGCGTGTTACTGGTGGAGGGCGGGCTGCAAAGTTTGAAGATGGTTGTCGCTGCAAAGCGCAGGTAATACTCGGTGATGCATACTCGCTGGGCATAGGCCCGGCACGACAATGTGAAGCCCTGCTGTAGACGTCGTTGTAGTCTGACCAATGGCATTTCCAGCTGTAGACGTCATTGTAGTCTGACCAATGGCATTTCCAACTGCTGGACATGATGTCCCTACACCATCCACAATAATTCTAGGCTTGAGATCCAAAGTTAAGTTTAGTAATTAATTCATATATCAACCCACGTGAATGTACAAACAATGACCATAAAGACGAAAATACAAACCTGATTCATTATCCTCGTAATCACATTTAGTCAACATTTTTTTAATGATTCTTTGGCTTTTAAGAAGCAACTTTTGCCATAGTTTTTTTATTGAGATTCTTTAATGTTTCCATTTGATTTTATATATCAGTATAATTATTTAATTTACTTTTGATAAACCTCATTAGTTTTATTTAAAAAACAAAGTATTTGTATTATGAAAGATTTATTTTATATTTACTTTTCTTAAGACATTGGCCGACATATTTCAACGATGAATATACCGAGTATCTCAAAGGTGCTCGGGTCTGTTTTGTAAGGTGTAGTGTGTTGGTCATAAATCAACATGGGCTCTTGAAAAGGCATCATGTATGTAGAAAGCTAAATAGACAAATACCATTGCATACGGCGCACCTTCAGCCAGAGGGCGTGGACTTTCAGTAATAACTCTGTTTGGTCGCAAAATATTTGATGCACTGTCACTAAGTCTCTATAAATGGTGGTCAGTATCTGATGGCATCCGCAAGGCAGGGGTATCTGAAATTTGAATGACATTCAATGTAAGTGTATGCAACAATAGTATATGGCAAATTTTAGAGGCACAATATATAGTACCAGTTAACATCTGGTTAGTTGCAAATGGCTCAGACTGGTGAGCGGTGGTAACTCCAAGGTCAGTTGTGCATCCTGTGTGGATAGCCATAGTTAAAAAGAACATGTCACATTTACGGTTTACAAATATGCATAGAATGAAAAGGGTATAAACTAAAAGCCATAAGTACATTAAAAATGTGTAGTATAAGTGCAACATACGTATGGACGGCTGTTGCCACTGCCTTTTTAGTAACATATTTTTAGCAGCCAAGTTGTATTGGTCAGCGTCCATTCGTCTTTTGCCTCTCTTTAGCAATGTCATTAGTAGAGACAGCGGACGGTGGGACACACTGAGAATGTTGGCCGTATCTTTGAGGTTCAGTTGGTCCACTAAAGTTATCGGCCACCTTCGGACAAACTGTCCCGCTAAGAAAGTTCAACATGACAGGACCACGATGTACGCCTAAAGAGGGTAACATAGAAAAAATTAAGCTAAGAAATTTCAAAGGCGATCACCTACAGTTGCAAAACACTCCCGTAAGCTTTTTTCTTCCAACTATAAAGATTTAAGTAACAATACTATGAGAATAAGGTATTAACTCAGAAATCCAAACCTTTGTTACCCGCATCATACTTTGCATATGAAGCACCGCAGTTGCTTCCAAGTGGGCGCAAAATGGCCACATAACTTTGGTCACGTGAGAATGATGTGTTCCGGGTAAATGAACATAACAGTGTACAACCTGCAATAAAGAAGGAAAAGGAAGCATGTAACTAACAAAAGTTGCTATACGATGAATCTAAAGCAAGGCACTAAAACCATAAAAGAACAGAAACATTGCACCATCTCCACAACTAATTTCAATAAACTAAAAACACTAAAATCCTCCTAAAATCCGTGGCATCATCATTCTCATATAAGGAGACCAAAAAAAATCAGCATGATGCTATTATTTTAATTGCGGGTATGAGAATGATGGTATAGATTCATCATATATCAACTGCTCAAACTACAACAAATTTCAGACATGGAAACAACTAAAAGAACCAGTTTTTAAATAACCAAAGCATAAAAACACAAAGACAACTAAACCCTAATATTCAATTGCATTAAAGCTGAAAACCCTAACCCAATTAAAACCAAATTAAACAATAAAAATTATAAGACATGAATACTTGTACCTGTTTTTCATTGTTACTTTCTTCGTTTGCTGCAAAAACCTTAAAAAAATCAAACCTACCATGCACCATCTGTTTATCTGTGTGTGGATGTGTAGGTTTAGGGATCTGGCTGCTATACTTCCACCGTACACCTTATCCTTAACTATGCATGTATCGGACCATCGCTGGGCCTAAAAAAACCATCAAAACAGGGACGAACTGGGCTAACGCAAACGGGCCCTCTCTTTGGCGGGAAAAAAAATAGCGGCAAAAGAATAGTAGACGCAAACGGCGTCGTTTTGGTTCTGTTTTAAATAAACTTATAATTTGTTTCCTTCTCTTAATACCTTTTGCTGTATCTATTTAAATTTTCATTTACAATGTTATTGGTATGAAGAATTTGGAGATCGATAGAATATATCTATACTATCTATAATGGAAAAATGGTCAAAAGTGAAATGTTGAGTCTTCAACAACGGTCAAATGAGAGATAAAGTGAAATGTAATTAATACTCTTATTAAAACACCCCAATACTTAGAAGTACAATTATTTATTCACATTGTACAACCAAATTAAAACATATCTACCAAATTAAATACAACCAATCAAACACAAACCGGGTTGACTCGGGACGCTTTAAATCCGGCTGGCTGACCCAGTTTAATTTGACCCATTTTCGACTCAACATAGCAAGTTGACCAGGTTTAACTCGACCCATTTTTCGACCGGAACGGGAACCGGGTTTCAAAACATTATTCATTACTTAAAAAAGTACAATGATTTATTCACAGTGTACAACTAATTAAAAACATATCTACCAAATTAAATACAACCAATTAAAACACAAACCGGGTTGACCTGGGACGCTTCAAACCCGGCGGGTTGACCCAATTTAATTTGACCCGTTTTCGACCCAACCTAGCAAGTTGACCTGGTTTAAACCGACCCATTTTTCGACCGGAACGGTTCAACTAGTTGAACCACCCGGGTCGAACCGGATTTCAAAATATTATCCATTACTTAAAAGTACAATGATTTATTCACATTATACAACCAATTAAAACATATCTACCAAATTAAATACAACTAATTAAAATACAAACCGGGTTGACCCGGGACGCTTCAAACCCGGCGGGTTGACCCAGTTTAATTTGACCCGTTTTCGAAAGAACCTAGCAAGTAGACCCGGTTTAAATCGACCCATTTTTTGACCGGAATGGTTCAACCGGTTGAACCACCTTGGTCGAACCGGGTTTCAAAACATTATGTTTAATTCCCAAATCTTCAAACTTTTATTATTTTTCGTTTATAACCTATAAACTTTTTTTTATTAATAAACTATTTGTCGCTATAAAATCTCGTTGCTATGCACGGATACTCGTCTAGTAATTATAAAAGTCAATTGTGATATGATGTATTCAAAATTTAGGAATTAACGTTATACCAAAAAGTAACATGTAAGCATTTTTCTAGTCGTTGTCTACATTTTTTTCCTTATTTATAACCGTACTTTACGTTCAAGAGGACGATTTTCATATTTTTAGAAAAGGAGGCCTCATTTTTATCATTGCACGGGGCCTTCGAAAACCATAGGACGCCCTGATGAAAGAATATCAAGCTGAATTACAAGTGTATTTTTTAATGAAGTAAATGCAGTTAGCATTTTTGACAACTAATCCGTAGCGTTGGGTTATTTACCTAATGTGTATTATCTAAAATGACGGCTATAATAGCATTGTTTGTCAAAAGGTGAGGGTTAAACGATCCCAATCTATTTACTCATTTAGCGGGATGGGATGATTATTGTCTACAAAAGTTAAAATTGAATCGTCCAATGGATCCAAGCCTTTATCCTAAAGCTCGAAAGGCTCGCATGTGAAATTATTTCCCATATCAAATTATTTCATATCACGGGTTTCAAAAGTTGAATTGTTTTAATGTTTAAAAGTTTTCAAAGAATCTTTGACAAATATTATTTGTCAAAAGTAGCTATTATAATTATCAAGTATGTCGGTCAAATGTGATAAAAAATTAAATAATGGCCCATATCTATCGTCATTGCATACGTTTTTATTTTTGTATGATAGTTTGTAAGCTCATCTATATAAGGTCATAAGTTTCTAAGTTGAAGATCATCCATTCACCTACAATCACCACCACCACAATTGTAATAAAACTTCCGCAGTAGTTATTTTAAATAAACTTCAAAAAAGAAGATACGAGAACTACATATAGTTATGAAACACATGTGTTTTTATCTCGTGATATATATATTTGTTTAAAACTTTATTAAGTTACGGGTTTTATTAATGAAAGCTTTAAATATTATGGTTAACAAGATAATTTTTACTACAATTCATTGTAAAATAGTGCTGAATAATTCAATCACAATGGGCTTTTTGTTATGTTTTCATGTTTTTCGAGATTATATTAATGTATTTTTTATTTTATATTTATTTATTTATTTTAATTATTTTTAATCATAATCGTCGTTCCTGAATGACTATGTAGCAAAATACATAACGTTAACCAACCGTTAGTGTTGTTGTTAACCCAACCCTTATTTTAAACAAAATAAAAATAGCCAAGAGACATTGCTCCATAAATTTAAGAATTCGCCAAAACCTTCATAAATTCTACAAAAATGTGTCCCAACATCTTTTATGTTATTCATTTCTTGGACAATACAAAAAGAAAAAATTTATCATTAGTGACACAGAAAAAGGGTGTCGCTGAAAGTCTAAGATGTCGCCAAAAGGTATTGAAATGTCAACAAAAGTAGGATAAAATTATAAAAATGTCACTATATTTTCTGAGTGTGTCTTCTACACTTAAAAAGCGTAGGTAAACCGTAAAAGTGAACTATGTAAAGGTTTATTGGTAATGAAAAAAAAAAGTGTAAGGATATATTTTTGCCTTTTAAAACACATATTTTTTTTTAAAAATATCACTCATGGTTGTCAGGATCTTGATCTTAGGATCTTACGATTTTACGATACTGTAAAACAAAAACAATCCGGATCTTACATAGGATCTTTGAAAGCTTAAGATCTTATAGGATCTCGATCTTGACCATGAGATTTTAAGATCTAATTCGATCCGATCCTACTTTTCTTGGATAACAAACTAAAAAACTGCAAATTTCTGGATTATTTTATGTAGAATTTAAAAAACAACATGTTAATCTTATTAAACATTTCATAATCATAATTTAGGACAACATTTCGATGGAACATTCATATAATTTTGTGTTTATGATATATAATAATTTGTAAATTTGTATAATATTACAAAACTATTAAGAAAATGACATTATAGTAGGATTTTAAGATCCCGATCCGATCTTACGATCACGATCTTGCAAAGACGAAAACGATCCTGGGTAGGATCCCGATCTTGAAAACCTTGATATCACTATAATGTTAAATTTAATGACACTTTATATGTCACAAGAACCTCTGTCACTAAAGACAATTTTTTTTGCTCTTGCATTTCGTGTCGTTGTTCCTTTTTGTGTGAATACTCTAAAAAAGTTAGCGAAAAACATGTCAAAATTCTAATGGTTCAAAACTCGGATTTATGACCATTGACATGCCTTTCATCAAGCAACTTTCGGAGTGGTGGAAACTTTATCAGTCGTGGTCACTCTTGGACTTATATATTGTTGTGTTGGTTTGTTTTAGGTTGTTTTTAGGGATGGAGACGAGTCACCGTCGAGTTCGAGCTCGGGCTCGTATGGATCCTTATATTTTTGTAGCTTGATCGAGCTTTATATAGCTAGTGACAAATTTCATAAGTTTGGGCTCAACTCGTCTTTATTACGAGACTTGAACGAATAAAAGGCTGGTCATATTTCACTAGCTTGACTCATTTTATGACGAGTCAAGCTCGCTCTGTTAGGCACACTAGGCTCGTACTCGTTTATACGTATTGTATATACATATAAATTCGCAAATTAAGCTCGTGTAGGCTCGTGAACCTAATCAAGCATTGTGTATGAACCTCGGGATTGAGCTAGTTTATTAAACGATCACTAAACTCCGTTCAAGCTCGTTGAGGCTCGAGTGGTTTTGATCTTTCTCCCAATTAACTTACATGAAGCTTGGCTCGTTTACACCCCGTAACTGTTCATATCTTCAGTTAGGCTCCAATCTACTTCTGGGATGTTCACGGTTATTGTTTCACAAATAATGCCATGTCTTTTGTCCTTGTAAAATTCGGTTATACCACAAAAAAAAATGGTTATACCACAATATATTTGTTCATGGGTTAATATTCTAAAGATCTGATGGACGGGATGGACCACGTCGAGAGTTCCATAGAAGACTCTAGTGCCCTTAACATCATTATTTTGCAGGAAAGTCAAATCTGGTTTGTTCACAAAATTCTAGTAATATTACAAAGACGGGTTAATTCTCTCCCGCTCGTGTCTAGTTGCAGTTTGTCAACCAAATAACACGTTGACATCAACCTTTCAGCATAACTAGTCTCGTGCTGAAACAAAAATTAAAGGATCTGGCCGGGGTCTGGCTCACAAAGTTCGGTATAGGCGCAGTAAAAATACATTTAGACTTTATCATACTTGAGCAGAACTTTGAACTTTGGAGCTTTATGCATATGTCATTAGTTATTTACTAGTTGCTAGCTTCGGAGGTTTAAAGGTTCTAACCGGCCATCAGTTAACTTGCAATATTCATTTCTATAATAAGTTCAAATATTAAACTTCCAATGGATTTGCGTTCATATCATACATTTTAACACGATCAGTTAAAAAGAACCACCACAAGTTGAAGTTAATTTGTCATTTCTAAGCATGAAGAAAACCATTTTCGTCCAAGTAAGAAACTACTTTCCCAGCCATATCACAAGGTGTGGGGCAAATTCCGTTTTTTTGTTCAATCTTGATCTGCAAAACATGTATGTAGATTCGGTTCATATTTAGGCTATGTAAACAAAGATGTGCAAAAAAATGAGTCTGAAGTGACATAAAGAAATACCAATGTACCTCGCAGCTCAGAGGTGGTTCGTAAGGATCATCGATTCCAGTAAAGCCTGCAGTGCCTTGAGATGATATAAATGAGTACTCAATTATAATCTCTTGATACTTGGATGAAACGTTAAAGTTAGATACTGAGATGGTTCTCCAATATTTGTTCAAGATGTCTCATTCTCACAGAGTTCTTTTTTTACGTTTTTTTCCAATAGAATTGTAGACACTAGACAGCTCGAAATGAAAAGCCGAATACGGTTCAGCACTCAGCAGTGAGTCCTTTCTAAGGGTCATGAGTCAATACTAAATCTATCTAAATCCATCTTGAAGCTAGGCCACAAACAATATTGAACATAACGACAACAATTTGGCACACCATTAATAATTTCCATCAAGGGGTTCTTAACAATGGAATAGGCTATGGAATTTCACTAAACATCCTTGGTTCCTTTTTTTCTCAAACAGGTTCAACTGAAACATTTAGCTAAAAGGAGAAAAAGTTAACCCGTTGAAACTTGAAAGTCATCCAAAATTCCATTAGTCGATTTTTATTGCATACAACATCCTAAATCGCTTTACTAATAGTGTTGTTTTGTAATCATTCTTAACACATTAGTTGTTCGTTTATTCATTAAAAAAAAAAAAAAAAAAAAAAAAAAAAAAAAAAAAAAGGTCTAAAAAGTGTTTGCGGGTCACTGGGTCCAGCCCTTCAAACCATATTAAAATACCCACTTTGACCCGTTCCCAACCCGCCCATCTTGTCACCTCTAAAATATCTCATTAAGATCATCCAACTATGTTTTCATTAATTTATACAATCTTCCTTCATTTGTGTGTCTCATCCTCATTTCTTCCCAAGCCAATTTAATAAGCCACACCATTGTATTTTCAGTTTGACACACCAACTGACATCTTATAAGACCAAAATGAATAGAAGCTCTACGTGTTTGCCTATTATGTTATAGGAGGAATTGACTTAGGTTACAAAAAAGATAGGAGATACAAGTGAAAATCGTACCTCTAATCTTTCCTGCTCGAGCAAGCTTGTAAAGGCCTTTAGGATCTCTTCCTTCACACACTTCGAGAGGCATGTTCATGAAAACCTGCGAGAATTTAAATAAAATTCAATTTTTTCCCTAAACAGACACACACACACACACACACACACACAGATTCAAGGAGAAAAACACACAGAAAAGAAGCGTTGCCTCAATAAAATTGTCATCTGTCAGCATTGCTCGGCATGCATCACGATCCTTTCTATAAGGAGATATCAAACTGGCTATACAAATTAGGCCAGCATCCGCAAAAAGTTTTGCTACTTCTCCTAGAATGATTATAAATCAAGTCCTAGTCAGATCAACCATAGGCCATAGCCATTAATATGATCATCTCATCTCGTTTGTAAACGATACAAGGTTAATAACTGAAAGGAAAACCTGATTGATTTGAATTTTCACGCATGCAATTAATAAGTCCTAAAGATAGACAAGGATGACGCTGGTTCACTTTGAAGAGATGAACTTACCAACACGGCGAATATTTTCAGTTCTATCTTGGGGTGAGAACCCAAGATTCTTATTTAATCCATGCCTGACATTGTCACCATCAAGAACGTACGACAGTTTTCCCCTGGAGTGCAGTTCTCGATTCAATGAACATGCAAGTGTACTTTTGCCTAAAAAACCAATTACAAAGCTGTCAATAGATAAATTGTAGCCTTAAAAAGGCACAACATCGGTGCACATAGACAAACACAGTAGGTAAAAAATGTGTTGCGTGTCGTAAAGGGGGTGTTTGGATTAGCATTTTGAAACTGACTATGTTTGTATATACAATTTTTGCTTCTGATCATCTCGTTATAGAGGGTCAACAAATTAGTTTCACACCGTTGCATCAAAAGTATCTAATAAACTATTTTTTTAACCAAACTTGAGAGACTTTTACAGTTTACTCACATTGTACAAGGCATATATGATATTATGATATATCCTTTTTTCACAAGAATGTTCTTTTCTTGTCATTGCATATGTCATTTGTTTTACATAATCAAAATCTGACAAGCATTTGAAGTTTTCAAACAGAAAACACACGTCAAAAATACTCTTTTCTTAAGCCTGACTTATGACCGCTGACTATCTGTTTGTGAATTTTGATTTTTCAGCTCGCATAATCACATTCAAAAGAACATTTAGAGTCCAAACACCCCCTAAAATAATGATTATTTGACTACATACAGTAAGAAGCTTAAATGCTTGAACACAAACCTGACCCACTGAGACCTGTGATCCATACAACGCATCCCTGTTGGTCAATCAGCTTTTGCCTTTCTGTCTTCACAACTGGACATTCGTGCCAGAAAATGTTTGTTGGATTGCCCATTGCAGACATCACTATTCAGAGTAAACACTTCTTACTTGTCTACTTAATAGCTGACCTAGTAAAAAACTAGCACCTTAATCAATAGTCGTAAAGGCATCACCATCATTCAAAACCACTATTAAATCTTAATAAACATCTTATCTGCATATATCATGATGCTAATTCAACTTTGCTATTCTTTGGGTCATTTTTAGTCTAACGCAGTTAATTTATGATAAAGAGACGGTGTCACGGTGATGATTATAAACTACATAAACATGTGCTAAACTCAACACTTAACCATCTTGATCACAGTGCAAATTAACTACTCCTTTAGTTTAAAAGTAACTTCAATTTGACACATAAATCATGTACTATAACTGTTAGGTGCGACTTTACATTGTTGGCGACTCATACGGGATAGTCGTAACCACCACCAAATGGCTTAGTGGTAAGGCACATAACTTTCTCACACAGGTATAAAGTTCAAACTTCATGGTACATGTTTTGGGATGGCCAGGAAAATGGCTGGAAACGGGTCATGGGGACACCTCGGTTAGGCTACGTACACCTAAGTTAAAAACTCGCCCTCTCAATTTACTCGTTTTCACGTGGATTAATCATGCATATAGAAATTCCAACTTTGGATATTAGTTTTTGTGTAGGACCTACTCAACTATAGTTGTGGTATCTTGTTGTACACTTAATATATACATGAATGAATAAGACATGTTTTTGCTCATGAGACCTAGGTCGATCATCTCACCTAAACTACGTACGTAAATAGCTGTGTTCTTGTATTCTTTTATTTCATTTATTTCAAAGCTTCTACCTAAATTTATTTAAACTTGACTAAGTCTTCATTCCTATTCCTAATAATTTACATTCTTCAAACAATATAAAATGTTGATTTTGATGGTGAACAATAATGATTCCTCCCCAACTAACCTAATTACACCAGAGGCTCAAAATTTAATAAATCAACTATCTATACTACTATATAATGTATTTGAGACTATTCTATAATTAGAAAGGCTTAAAAATTTAGACTTTTAGTTACTAATTATGGAAACAACCACCCCTAACAATCACCCCCAACAATTTATAACCACTTCAACAACCACCCCCAATAATTTATAACCGTCTCAACAATCACAACCACCAATTTATAACCACCCCAACAACCACTTTCCACCACCCCACCTCCCTCCTCTTCACCCAACAATCCGCGCCCGCATCGCGCGAGCACCTTTCTAGTTAATATTAATATGCAAAAATATAATAAATCACACAGGTTTTACAAAACAAGCTTTAAGCATTAGCTGCAATGAATATATAGTTGTTTGTTTATCAAACTGTTAATTGGTTAAGTAAATGCTTTTATTTTATTTGCAATTTATACTACGTTCACTTAATAATACTAGACGAGTATCCGTGCATAGCAACAGAATTTTATAGCAAACAGATAGTTGTAGTGATAATAAAATGTTTATGGTTTTCATATATACTTTTCTTAATTTTTCACTTTCAATAATATAATTTTTCTTTTATATATAATATAGATCAACAAGCTAAACGATCATTGTCAAATAAGTATTATATTCTAAATGCTGAAAAGTTGATCCTCTAAAAATCTGGTTGTCACAAACGCTGCACGCATAACCTAATACAACCAATTATTTGCCTAATACACAAAATTTATAAAATTTTCATGCATCTAGTTTACTATAACCTTCCTCTAAGAAATATAGGTTTTCGCAACAAAAGTAAACATTTCTCATTAAAAATAAACAAATAAATAAAAATACAAAATTGTTAAACGTAACGATACCTTGAGAGAAAGAATAAATGAAGTTTTTTTTCAATATGTGGAGTTGATGTGGCGAGAGAAAACCTTTTACCACACCCTCTACACTAAGAAGATAAATATAAATTCATGAGATAAAAATAATAATAATAATGATAATGAAGATATTTTAGTCATTTTAGTTTATGCAAAGACGGAATTGGACCCAAGATTCTCTACAGAGATGTTGTACGTACTTTTTAAACCATAATGACGAAAAATGCAATTTGGCCAATTCATAAAGACGATTTTTGCAATTTACTCCTAAATTTATTCAAACTTGACCAAGTCTTCATTCCTATTCATAATAATTTACATTCTTCAAACAATAAACGTTGATTTTGATGGTGAACAATAATGATTCCTCCCCAACTAACCTAATTAGTAATTACACCAGAGCCTCAAAATTAAATAAATCAACTATTAATATTAATAGACTAAGGATCAAATGAGAAGAATACTTATAATAAGAAGGATGAGAAATAACTATAACTACACATTAGAGATGCACCAATTTGAATTAGATGCAACCCTAATCTTTTAAATGCATCATAATATATTTTCTAGCTAAAAATTAGATGCATATACATATATTAGATGCATTTCGTCAAGTTAGACGAATCCTATGTATTTTTCATACTCTGGGGGTAAAATTTGTTGCTAGTACTACTTTGCATCGTTTTCACCTCAAAATCACTTTCGAAACTAATTGTGATGCATCTAAATGAATAGAGATGCATCTAATTTAAGTCGATGCATCTCAAATATGCAGTTATAGTTATTTCTCGTTCTTCTCATTTTAAGGTTTCTTCTCACTAGATCCTTACCCAATATTAATATGCAAAAATATAATAAATCACATAGGTTTTGCAAAACAAGCTTCAAGCATTAGTTGCAATGAATATATAGTTGTCTGTTTATCAAACTGTTAATTGGTTAAGTAAATGCTTTTATTTTATTTGCAATTTATACTACGTTCACTTAATAATACTAGACGAGTATCCGTGCATAGCAACAGAATTTTATAGCAAGCAGATAATTGTAGTGATAATAAAAAGTTTATGGTTTTCATATATACTTTTCTTAATTTTTCACTTTCAATAATCTGATTTTTCTTTTATATATAATATAGATCAACAAGCTAAACGATCATTGTCAAATAAGTATTATATTCTAAAATGCTGAAAAGTTGATCCTTCAAAAATCTGGTTGTCACAAACACTGCACGCATAACCTAATTCAACCAATTATTTGCCTAATACACAAAATTTATAAAATTTTCATGCATCTAGTTTACTATAACCTTCCTCTAAGAAATATAGGTTTTCGCAACAAAAGTAAACATTTCTCATGAAAAATAAACAAATAAATAAAAATACAAAATTGTTAAACATAACGATACCTTGAGAGAAAGAATAAATGAAGTTATTTTTCAATATGTGGAGTTGATGTGGCGAGAGAAAAACTTTTACCACACCCTCTACACTAAGAAGATAAATATAAATTCATGAGATAATAATAATAATAATAATAATAATAATAATAATAATAATAATAATAATAATAATAAAGATATTTTAGTCATTTTAGTTTATGCAAAGACGGAATTGGACCCAAGATTCTCTACAGAGATGTACATATTTTTTAAACCATAATGACGAAAAATGCAATTTGGCCAAATTATAAAGACGATTTTTGCAATTTACTCCTAAATTTATTCAAACTTGACCAAGTCTTCATTCCTATTCATAATAATTTACATTCTTCAAACAATAAACGTTGATTTTGATGGTGAACAATAATGATTCCTCCCCAACTAACCTAATTAGTAATTACACCAGAGCCTCAAAATTAAATAAATCAACTATTAATATTAATATGCAAAAATATAATAAATCACATAGGTTTTGCAAAACAAGCTTTAAGCATTAGTTGCAATGAATATATAGTTGTCTGTTTATCAAACTGTTAATTGGTTAAGTAAATGCTTTTATTTTATTTGCAATTTATACTACGTTCACTTAATAATGCTAGACAAGTATGCGTGTATAGCAACAGAATTTTATAGCAAGCAGATAGTTGTAGTAATAATAAAAAGTTTATGGTTTTCATATATACTTTTCTTAATTTTTCACTTTCAATAATATGGTTTTTCTTTTATATATATATATATATATATATATATATATATATATATATATATATATATATATATATATATATATATATTAACAAGCTAAACGATCATTGTCAAATAAGTATTATATTCTAAATGCTGAAAAGTTGATCCTCCAAAAATCTGGTTGTCACAAACACTTGCATCTAGTTTACTATAACCTTCCTCTAAGAAATATAGGTTTTCGCAACAAAAGTAAACATTTCTCATGAAAAATAAATAAATAAATAAATAAAAATACAAAATTGTTAAATGTAACGATACCTTTTTATTAAGGGGGATCAAGTGAGGTGATTGTGAAGAAAAGATGGCTGATGATGATGAAAGTTAATGAGTTTTGGTTTTAATGAATTTGGTGAATGAATATGGACGTAATTGTAGTTATTATTATGAATTGGTTGTGAGTGCGGTGTGCATTGGAATCAATGTGTTTTTGTGGAAAATTTTATAAATTTGATGTATATAGTGTTGCATGTTCACATTGATATTTATGTTGCTTACGCGTGTGCATGCGTTTTTTGCTTAATTTGGGTCTTGCAGCTCCCGCTCATTAATGCGTGGCTCATGAGTTTCGTGTTATCCGCCCTTTTATAAAGATTTTCTTGTTCCTTTGTGTAGTTGGATCGTATAATTATGAGCAATGTTATATCCTGTTACATTATCTTTCTGCTTATTCACTAACTTACAACATGTGTAATGCACTAATTTTATTTCTTAATTTAAATCATTGATCAATCTACTTGTCATGATCACACAAGTAGGAAGATATGTATGCATATCAAGTAAGAAGATATATCATTTTCCTATAATTATTGGATTGAGATCCTCTAAAGTTATTATATGCGTTGTCACGTTAACTTTAACATTAAGTATTTTTGTTAACGTTCAATAATATTTGATAAAAATTATACCAATAAAAATTATGTATATATTTTGTATCAAGTGTTACATAACACAAAAGAAAATACATAAGGTTAAAGTTGAAAAAAAAAAAAAAAAAAAAAAAAAAAAAAAAAACATAGGACAAATAAATTAGGACACATAGAGTAACACTCTATAACATATAGACCCAAAAATACTCCACTCACATAACAAAAATTGAAAATCATAAATATTGATGGAAAACACCGTCTTCGTCAGTTTTCTTACGTTTTCGTTCGTTTTCATACATTTTCGTCCGTTTTCATACGTTTTCGTCTGTTTTCTTACGTTTTCGCTCGTTTTCGTCTGTTTTCTTACATTTTCACCCGTTTTCATACGTTTCGTCCATTTTAATACGTTTTCATCTGTTTTTATACGTTTTCGTCCGTTTTTTTACGTTTTCGTCTGTTTTCAAACGTTTTCGTACGTTTATATATGTTTACATCCGTTTTCGTCTGTTTTTATACGTTTTTTACTGTTTTTATACGTTTTCGTCCGTTTTCATACATTTTCGTATGTTTTCAGGCCTTTTTGTCCGTTTTCATACGTTTTCGTCTGTTTTTTAACGTTTTCGACTGTTTTCAGACGTTTTCGTCTACTTTTATACGTTTTCGTCTGTTTTTATACGTCTTCCATCGTTTTTTGTCCGTTTTCGTCCATTTTATACGATTTTGTCTGTTTTTATATGTTTCCATCCTTTTTTATACGTTTTTGTCCGTTTACATACATTTTCATCTGTTTTCGTCCGTTTTCATACGTTTTCGTCCGTTTTCAGATGTTTTCGTTCGTTTTTGGATGTTTTCGTCCATTTTTATACATCATTGTCCGTTTTCAAACATTTTCGTCCGTTTTCGTACGTATTCGTCCGTTTTCTTACGTTTTCATCTATTTTCATATGTTTTCGTCCATTTCTAAATGTTTACGGCCATTTTTAGATGTTTTCATACGTTTCTGAATATCGAAAGTATTATTCTTTGATACTCAGAATATCACAAGTGATATTCTGAATATCACAAGCGATTTTCAACTAATGTTTTGTAACATGAAAATCACTTGTGATATTCAGAAAATCACAAGTGATATTCAGAAAATCACAAGTGATATTCTAAATATCACAAGTGATTTTCAACTAATGATTTATAACATAAAAATCACAAGTGATTCTAAATATTACAAGTGATTTTTAACTAATATTTTGTAACATGAACATCACATGTAATTTTCTAAATATCATTTGTGATATTCTGAATATCACTTGTGATTTTAATGTTACAATGCATTAATTGAATATCAATTGTGATATTTAGAATATCACAAGTGATATTTTGAATATTAAAAGTGATATTCTGAATATCACAAGTGATTTTTAACTAATGTTTTGTAACATGAAAATCACAAGTGATATTCAAAAAATTACAAGTGATATTCAGAATATTACAAGTGATTTTCATGTTTTTGTTAATTCACGTTTTTTTCACTTTCATACGTTTTCGTTCATTTTCATACGTTTTTGAATATCACAATTGATATTCAGAATATCACTTGTGATTTTTGGAATATCACTAATAATATTCTGAATATCACTTGTGATTTTTTGAATATCTATCACTTGTAAATATCACAAGTGATATTCTGAATATCACAGAATATCACTTGTGATATTTTGAAACGTATGAAAACATCTGAGAATGGCCAAAAACACAGAATATCAATTGTGGTACTCAATATAACACTTGTGATATTCAGAAAATCACAAAATATGACATGTGATATTCAGATAATCACTTGTGATATTCCGAATTTTACTTGTGATATTTAGTATATCACTAGGGTGATATTCTGAATCTCACAAAATATCACTTGTGATATTTCGAAACGTATGAAAACGTCTGAGAATGGCTAAAGATATTGAAAAATAGACAAAAACGAATGAAAACGATGAGAATATAAGAAAACGGAAGAATATGTATGAAAACGGAAGAAAATATATGAAAGCATAAAAACACGTATGGAAAAGGAAGAAAACGTATGAAAAATAGGGCGAGAACGAAAGAAAACGGATGAAAATGGACGAAAACGCAAGAAAACGGATGAATAAGTATGAAACGGACAAAAACACATGAAAGCATAAAAACACGTCTAAAAACGGATGAAAACGTATGAAAAATGGACGAAAACGGATAAAAACGAATTAAAACGTCTGAAAATGGACGAAAACGTGTATAAACGTATGAAAACGGACGAAAATGAATTAAAACATCTGAAAACGGACAAAAACGTGTATAAACGTATGAAAACGGACGAAAACGTAAGAAAGTGAAAAAAACTTGAATTAAAATAAAAAACGTGAATTTAAAAAAAAAATACACGTTAATTAAAAAAAAAAGTGATTTTTTTTTAAAAAGAAAAAAGAAAAAAAGTGAATTAAAAAAATGTTTATTAAAAAAAGCTTTAAAAAAGAAAAAAAAACGACGTGAATAGAAAAGGAGGGACCAAGAAAAAAGAAAAAGAAAAGAAAAAAAAAAAGCAAACCTTTACTAGAAAAAAAAGAAAACAAAAAAAGGCCACGTAAAGGGCTAAAAAAGACAAAAAAATAAATAAATAAAAAAGAAATAAAACAAAAAAAAGAAAAAAGAAGTGAATAAAAAGAAAGAGAAAAAGACAAGAAAAAAGCATGGACTTAGGTTTCCATATTAAATCTTAGGTTAATCTCCACCATTAGATCAAACTAGATGGATGGTGGGGATTTGTCCTAACAAAAACTTAGTTCACAAATGAACATTTCTCTAGAATTCTATTGACGTTTTGTAGTAGCTAATTGAAGTATGGAATTTGTTGAGTTTTTAAATCAATCAAAATTTTATATTTCCAAACTATATGCGTTTTATAGATGTCGTTTATATCACATTATCTAGCCTTTTATCTTGTTATCGTATTAATGAGTTGCTTTATTTGGGTCCATTCACTAGATTTTACATTATATTACACAATAATTTTAATACCAAATATATATTGATGAACATTCAATAACTACATATTGCAAAGACTTGAGAGTCTTTAGTCGTCTAATGTGGGACTACAAATTTATTGTATGATTTTTTTTTCCTGGTTTTGTCTGCCCCACACAAATTTATATTTGTCTAGTTCAATTCTTCATTTACTCAAAGTCTATATAAAGCTGCATAGAGGCATATGTGTTCATTATCAGATCAAAAAGCATCAATATAATTTTATACAACATACGTAATGAGAGAAAATATTTACTTTTACTTTATGCATATACTGTCACTTGTCTTGTTATGGTTTAATACCACAACTGCTACTTCCTTTGCTCGCCAAGAACGGTTTGCAGCAGCTGTAGGAGCTGCTCACTCGTGCATCACTAAGGAGAGACAAGCTCTTCTTAATTTCAAAGCTTGCCTTCAAGACCCAGATGACCTTCTCTCTACATGGAGACTTGAAGAAGAAGATGATTGTTGTCAATGGTTTGGAGTTACATGCAACAATCAAACAGGTCATGTCACAATGCTTGACCTGTCACTCTTTTCTGATAGTAGTGAGCTTGAAGGTGAGACTACCTTTCCGTATACCTACTCGTATCATCTTCCTCTTTTGGGAACCATTCCCAATTTTATATGTTCCATGACTCATTTAACTTTTCTTAGCCTTTCTTCGAATGAGTTTACCGGCACCATTCCCGAGTCTATTGGTAACATGACCCAATTAACTCATCTTGACCTTTATGGGAATAATTTTAGTGGAACCATTCCCATATCCATTGGTTCCTTGACTAAATTAACTTATCTTAACCTTGGTAGTAATCAATTTACTGGAACCATTCCGAGGTCCATTAGTTCTTTGACCAATTTAAAAAAGCTTTGGCTTGGTGGGAATAGTTTTACTGGCACCATTCCCGAGTCAATCGGTTCCTTCACCAAGTTAACATACCTTGACCTTGGTGAAAATAATTTCAATGGAATCATTCCCAGATCCATTGGTTCCTTGACTGAATTAAAGAACCTTTACCTTGAAGGGAATAATTTCAGTGGAACCATTCCGAGATCCATTAGTTTCTTGGCCAAATTAAAGAAACTTTACCTATCAGACAACTCTTTCTATGGAACCATTCCTACAGAATTTGGAAACCTCACCAATTTGGAATCTCTTTCACTTAGTAATCTCAGAAGTTGTACAGTTCAAAACTTAGATTGGTTGTCTTCTTTATTCTATTTAAAAGGCCTTTATATGGATGGAATTTCTCTGGCCAAGGTAAATAACTGGGTAAATGTAATTATAGGTCTCCAAAACCTATTACTTTTAAATTTAAGTGGATGTGACCTCTCACAAATCATGCATCCATATTCTCCATCTGTCAACTCTTCCTCATCTATTTATTACCTTTATCTCGATAACAACAATCTCAACTCATCCATGTTTCCTTGGTTGTGCCCATTAATTGGTAATAAGCTTGAATATCTTACTATCTCTCATAACACATTTGATGAGAAGCTTTCAGATTTTCTGAACAACTTGTCCGGATGCACATCAGTGTCTACGTTACTTACTTTGGATGCTTCAAGTAGCCAATTCACAGGGTCATTGCCTGATAAAATCCAAAACTTTTCATCACTAACATACTTGAGCCTATCTTCTAATATGTTAGATGGAACTATAAGTGAGAAACTGTGGCAACTACCCAACCTTCAAATGCTATACCTGTCTTCCAATTCTCTTAGAGGTGTTATCTCTGAAAATATTGGAAATGTTTTCTATGTAGATCTTTCAAACAACTCACTCGAAGGAGCTCCTTCTAATGACGATGTGTCAAACCTTTCTGTGAATGTAGAGTATATTGATGTTAGCTCTAACAAGCTAGGGCATCATTTCCCTAAATGGATACAAAAATTGAAAAATCTTGTGTATCTTGATCTTTCCAACAATAACATTTCAGACACAATTCCTACTGATAATCGGAACCAGTGGCGCTCTTCTCAGTTGAACTATTTGGATCTTTCTTTCAACAACTTTTATGGTCCAATACCTGTTTTTCCGGGAAGTTTAAGTTTTTTAGATCTATCCAGAAACAAATTCCAGGGAGGAATCTCTATCCTGTGTCAAATCAATGAAAAACTTGAATTTCTTGATCTCTCACGTAACTCATTGGCCAAGCAACTTCCGGACTCCTTGAAGAATTTGACGTATCTAAAAGTTCTTAATTTAGGACACAACACTCTGTCAGGAAGTATTCCTTCCTCTGTAGGATGTTTGAGTCAACTCGAGACGTTATGTTTATACAACAACAACTTCTTTGGAGGATTGCCATTGTCTTTGAAGAATTGCACCAAGTTAAGCCTTTTGGACTTGGGGGCCAACAATTTATATGATAATATTCCTGTTTGGATTGGAAAAAACTTGTCGAGGTTGTATGCCCTTAGCCTAAAATCAAACCACTTTTTCGGAACCATCCCTTCACAAATATGTCGGTTAGTAAGTCTCCAAATATTAAACTTGTCATTTAACAATCTCCATGGAACAATCCCATCATGTGTAAATAATCTTACTTCCTTGGTTCAAAAAGGATTGTTTTTGGACCGGAGTGTACATCATCATCATAGTTCTGTCGATTGGAAAACTAATTCCGGCACCTACTCCGGTGATCTTGATAATAGCTATATTGATCATTTGATGATCGAATGGCAAGGGAAGATAATTGAGTTTAGTAGCAATCTGGGATTCGTGAAGAGCATTGATTTATCAAGCAACAGTCTCACAGGACAAATCCCATACGAAATTACCGATCTGCAGGGATTAGTAGTACTAAACTTGTCACACAACACACTACTTGGAGAGATTCTGAAAGACATTGGACAAATGAAAGAACTCCAAACTTTGGATTTATCCAAAAACAATCTCTCCGGAGGGTTGCCTTCAAGCATGTCTCAACTGAATTTTTTAAATTTCCTTGACGTATCTCATAATAACTTGTCTGGGAGGATTCCATCTGGCACTCAACTTCAGACATTTGAAACTGTGAGGTACATTGGAAATGAGGGGTCCCCTGCCGAAAAAATGCCCCGGAGATGAAGAATTAGAAGAACCACACTCCTTTGGTAAAAGTGAGGGTGAAGAGGAAGGCATAGACAAATGGTTTTATATTGGTGGGGCGAGTGGTTTTGCTACTGGATTTTGGATATTTTGCAGCGCTATACTTCTTAACCGTCGTAGGAGACATGCTTTTTTCCAGTTTCTTGATAACTTGAAAGATTGGGCATACGTTAAGGTGGTGGTGTTCATAACAAAATGGCAAAGGGTAGCACGTGCATAGTGATATATGTTTTTTGTGGCTTTTTTTTCATCTACTTATTATAATGTTATAATTTCATGCTTCACTTGTACGTGGCATGGGTTTTTTAATCGTGGTTATTAATAAAATTGCCACTAACACCATGGGTGGCCATTTCCCGCTTTGTGTCATATACAGCATCTCCATATGTTCATATTATAACATGTTTAATAATTTGTTGCACGAAAGGTTTTTGATAAAATGCTTTACATACAGTTGCGCAATACTTGATGATGTTAAGGTATCATTGCTAGCTAAAGTAAGGGTCAATTTCTAAGTGTAGTGTGAAGCTAGCTACTGTAGCGGTGTTTTAGTCAAGATTACGAGGCACATAAAATAAGCCTTCAATGCATCTTAGAAATCTGAATGTTGATATATTTTTTATTACTCAATCACTAATATAAAAGTCAATGAAATTTTTCATAAGTCAGCACACTGTAGTCTATACAATCAATCGCTTGTATGTGTGGAGGGAGTAAATGCACACTTGGCCCTACCACAAAAATAGCGAAGAGTAAACTACAAAGATGGTCCTTGTGGTATGCGTTCACTTTCACTCTTGGTCCTTTGACTTTTTTTTTGCACAGATAGTCCCTAACTCCGAAACCCTTAACCCTTATAGTCCCTTGACCAAAAAACGTTATGCTTGACTGTTAAAAACCCCACATGTGACTTGCACATGAGGGTAAATTCATCATTTTAACCCACTACCACTATCTTTCTTCATCTTTAATAAACTCCCCACCACTACCAATCAAACCATCATTTTAACCTTTTTCATATTCAACCACAAACACCCCACTTCCACCATCATTATTTTCAACCATCAATTTTTCCGGCAACATCCATCAAATTCCGACCATCTCAATCAAACACCCACATTCCTTTTCAACAGTTACAAAAACAACAAAATGCTTTGATCCCATAAGTGACAAAAAGCCTGAAAATAATTCGATATCAAGATCATTGTCTTGAACACAAAACAAAATCCATAAACAAATTTATTGCAGTAACCAATGAATTTTTATTTCAACTATAGTAGTAACAAGATACAATCCATATTGTTCAAAATGAGCATTGACATCATCTATAGAAACCTTCAATAAAGAGCAATAACAAGCAACCCAAACGAAGCAACACTGATATAAAAATATGAAACAACATTCAACCTAACAAAGAACACATTCAAATTCTTAATAACTTGTAGAGTAAGTGTCAAAAGATGCAACCTACCTTGCTCCTCCATTTTCCTTAAAAAAAACTCATAGGCTTCAATGACCCCCTCAACATAAACGTCAACAAAAACGGGAACCCAAATGCCAAATTCCAAAATCAAACACCCATATTCATTATCTATTCCATCATATTCCGACCACCTCTCACCCCCGCCACCATCAATCCGCCACCAAACCCTTACCCCCATCACCATCAGTTCACCAAGAAACCCTCACCCCCGCCACAATCAGTCCGCCACCAAACCCCAACCCCGCCACCATCAGTCTATCACTAAACCCTCACCCCCGCCACCATCAGTCACCACCACCAACTTTCATCTTCTAGATCTGTGTGTTTGTACGTGTGTGACGAGATGGTGCTTTGTGTTTTGTGGGTTTTGTTTGATGGATTTAGTTGTTGATAGTGAGAGGTTGTGGAAAAAGCTGTAGATATGGAATAGAAAAATTAAGGAGGTGATGGTGATGAAGTAGAAGATGATTGAGCAGAAAATTATGTTAGTGATAGAGAGAGTAATTTATTTTGTGGTGGGTAAAGTGTGGTGTGTTTTTATTTTTCTTATAATATATATTTGTTAAATGGTTTAATTTGAAAAGACAACTTTACCCTTGTGTGCAAGTTAAATAAGTGATTTTAATAGTCAAAGCTGACGCCGTTTGATCAAGGGACTACTAGTGTTAAGGGTTTCAGAATTAGTGACTGTATGTGCAAAAAAAAAGTCAAAGGATCAAGAGTGAAAGTCAACGCATACCACAGGGACCATCTTTGTAGTTTACTCAATAGCGAATGGACATCAACAAACTTTAACAAACATAAAAGAACATGTTATTCATGACCACATGTTGCTTCCAACTTGTACCTGGTTCTAGTCTCTGTTCACACACTCAATAGTAGTGACAGTAAAATACTAAAGAGAGATTAATAATATTGATTCAATGACTTGTTAATTACATAGGGTAGCATGCCTATTTATAATAGAACATAGCCTTGACAATAAGCTAACATAAACCCTAAACCTAATGGACCTCAAACCCATAATCGGGTTTGGGCGAATAATCTAATCGTCTAACACTCCCCTGCAGTTTGAACGGGAGTTTTCCAAACGGCCAAACTGGAATGAGTATTAAAAGCCGGTTATCCTTTTCCTCATTGTTTGAACGGAAGCATAATTGTATTTGACGGCATAGTTGTTTATTACTTGTGGCTTCTTCTTTTGCGTGCTTTTTTTTTTTCGTCATGGCTTGCTTTGCCTTTAAGTAGGAGCGGCAATTTTGCGACTAACTATTTTTGAAAAACGATAATTATCTCCGACGTTAAAACAAAGAGTAATGATAAGACAAATTTTGTTGATCAATTGCTAAATAAACATAATATGGGATGTGTTATGACGGCTAGAGTTTTTGTGTTTTAGGATTTATGATTTGGATGAGATGAAAAGATTAATAAAAAAAAAATATAAAGCAAAAAAATAAAACAAAATAAAAAATAAATAAGTTGGGATCCCTACGAATCATCGACGAGTAGCCGATGACCGGAGGATAATTATTTTGTGGTGGGTTGAACCTAAAGCTCCGATACCAAGTAAAATTCTAAAGAGAGATTAATAATATTTATTGAATGACTTATCAATTATATAAGGGAAGTGATTTGCACACTTCCATAAATGATTGGGACACTCTAAATTAGAGTGTCTTGCCATTTATACCCTCACATTTCTTTTACTTATTTTTATCCTGTGAGGGTATAAATGGCAATATACTCTAATTGTGAGGGTATAAATGGCAAGACACTCTAATTTAGAGTGTCTCTCAATCATTTATGAGAGTGTGCAAATCACCTCCAATTACATAAGGGGGGTGGCATCGTAGTCGGTTAAGGGTTCGGCAAGGCTCGGCGTGCATCGGCAAAACAAAGCCACAACCTCGGCATGACAAAATCGGCGAGAGGATCGGTATACATTACCGATTCGATGTGGTTGAAAAGCAATAAATATTTGACCGTTACATGCATTCTACGACCTATGACCGTCGCAAAGATTCGACAAATTGTTTATACGTGTATTATATTGGGCAATATGATTTTAAAAGACGATTGTGTGGCAATATCACCGGTTCATATAATGGATCAGTCCGTCACGCCAGTTTATGACGATAGTGTGCTAGAAGAGTTACTGGACGAAGATATTCATAACCGTTTTCAATATGATCTTACGGAGCACGTAGCGGCGCAAGACTTACCATACCTCGATGAGTAGTGATTTCCTATTTTTAATTTTTGTTTTGTTTTTATTTTCCTAAAGTATTATGTAACTTTTATTTGAATTATTAATGGAATTTGATGTTTTAAATTAAATTGTTAAATATAATTATAAAAAAAAAAAAAAAAAAAAAAAAAAAAAAAAGGCATGGTTAGGCATCATATTGCTACTAAAATTATGGACTTAGGCATCATTAGGCATGAAATTAGTTGGCTTAACATGATTGGCTAATTACTATTAATGTTTAGGCATCATTAGACATGGTTGCCACCCCCTAAGGTAGCATGTCTATTTATAATAGAACATAGATTTGAGAATAAGCTAACATAAACCCTAAATCTAATGCAGGGGTGGTCCTATGAAGGGGCAGGGGAGGGTCCCGGCCCCTCCAAAATTTACAGCACCTAGTGTAAATATTATAGGTTTTAGAGGTAATTTAGTTGAAGTTAGAAATAAATCTCCGATTCGGCCCCCCCTAAATAAATTCAGCCCCCCCAAAATAAATGTTCTAGTTCCGCCACTGACCTAATGGACCTCAAACCCACAATCAAGTTTGGGCGAAGAATCTAATCGTCTAACAGTGACTCGATCTTATTTTGATTTCAGATATACTACTACAGTCTTTAGCATACGATTGATATGCTCAATGTTAGCATGATAATGCTTTTACTTCTTTAATATGATTAGTACTAAACAAGAAATAAGTATGTTGGTAATTGTCGCTTAAGAGTAAACGAGATTCTTATAAGATACCTTAAACCAACTCAAACAAGATTCTAAATATTAGATGAGTGTCATTATGAGTTTCATCCCTGTTTATGACATCAGAATGTGGAATTTTATTATCCTAATTTTGCTTAAAATGTACTATCTCCGTCACACAATAATTATTCATTTTAACTTTTTTGAGTCTTTTTTTATTCAACTTTGACTATAAATATTTTGATTCGTGTAGTAACTAGACGAGTACCCGTGCATAGCAACGGGATTTTATAGCGACAAATAGTTTATTGATAAAAAAAAGTTTATAGGTTATAAACGAAAAATAATAAAAGTTTGAAGATTTGGAAATTAAACATAATGTTTTGAAACCCGGTTCGACCAGGGTGGTTCAACCGGTTGAATATTCCGGTCGAAAAATGGATCGATTTAAACCGGGTCAACTTGCTAGGTTTGGTCAAAAACGGGTCAAATTAAATTGGGTCAACCCGCCGGGTTTGAAGCGTCCCGGGTCAACCCGGTTTGTGTTTCAATTGGTTGTATTTAATTTGGTAGATATGTTTTAATTGGTTATACAATGTGAATAAATTATTGTACTTTTAAGTAATTGATAATGTTTTAAAACCCGGTTCGACCCGGGTGGTTCAATCGGTTGAACCGTTCCGGTCGAAAAATGGGTCGATTTAAACCGGGTCAACTTGCTAGGTTGGGTCAAAAACGGGTCAACCCGCCGGGTTTGAAGCGTCCTGGGTCAACCCGGTTTGTGTTTTAATTAGTTGTATTTAATTTGGTAGATATGTTTTTAATTGGTTGCACAATGTGAATAAATCATTGTACTTTTTCAAGTAATGGATAATGTTTTGAAACCCGGTTCGACCTGGTTGGTTCAACCGGTTGAACCGTTCCGGTCGAAAAATGGGTCGAGTTAAGCCGGGTCAACTTGCTAGGTTGAGTCGAAAAGGGGTCAAATTAAACTGGGTCAACCCGCCGGGTTTGAAGCGTCCCGGGTCAACCCGATTTTTGTTTGATTGATTGTATTTAATTTGGTAGATATACTTTAATTTGATTGTACAATGTGGATAAATAATTGTACTTCTAAGTATTGGGGTGTTTTAATAAGAGTATTAATTACATTTCACTTTCTCTCTTATTTGACTATTGTTGAAAACTCAACATTTCACTTTTTACTATTTTTTCATTATAGATAATATAGATATAATACTTTATGAAAAATATATGATTAAATTAGGTTTTTTATTTATTTTCATTGGTATAATTTTATCAAATATTATATAACACAAGTAAAAATATTAATTGTCAAAATTGAAACAACAAAGACTTAAAAAAGTCAAAATGGACAATTATTATGAGATGAAGAGAGTAATTGCCAGAAATCCATTACAGTGACTAATGTCTGCTAAGTACTATTAAGGCTTGAACATCAGCTCAATCTGGACCTAAAACACATGGCCTTCTTCACCGGAACCTCTGCCGCGATAAACAACATTATCGCCACTTCAACATGAAATGGAACATATTCTAAGTGAGATTTTTGCAATATATAAAACAATAATAAAAATATATCTAACACATTATTAAATACTCCTATTCAAAATTCAAAGTCTCACTCTTGTAAAGTCAAGCAAATGGCATGGAAATGACGTAGGGACTACATCAATTAATTGATCTTCTTCTGTCTCAAAATTATTGTCAACATTTCTATTTTGAGATATTTCAAATTAATTGTTCAATTTCTTTTTTTAAGTAAAAACTAAAGAATATGATAGGAGAATATTCTTTTTTGAGTCGTTAAAAACAAAAAGGGGCTTCACTTTTATTAAACTTTGTAATTCTTTCCTGCTGACAGTAATTTTGAGACGCAAGGAGTATTGATTTTGAGTTACAATAGTTTTATCATTTAAATAAGAGCAAATAGCACAAAAAAGTATCAAACTTATAGTCCAATTCCAATCAATGTACTCTTCTTTTTTCTTGCATAAAAAGGTACCTAACAAATTTTTTTTTGCGGATTTGGATTTTTTACTAACGTTCGTTAACTCACTTTATTAGTAAATTACATGTTTGATCCTCGAATTCGTATAATCATTTCATGCAACACCCATAAAAATTTTCAATTTTTTTTACATGTTTGGTCCTCGAATTCGTATAATCATTTAATGCAACATCCAAAAAATTTTAAAAATTCTTTTCGAAAATTTTGAAAAAAAAAATTAAAAATTCTTTTTGAAAATTTTTGAAAATTCTTTTCGAAAATTTTTAAAATCTTTTTCGAAAATCTTGAAATTTTTCAAAATCTTTCTAAATTTTCAAAATTTTCGAAAAGAATTTTCAAAATTTTTAAAATTTAAAAAAAATAATTTTCAAATTTTTTAAAATTTTCGAAAATAATTTTCAACTTTTTTTTCAAATTTTCGAAAAGAATTTTCAAAAAATTTTCAAAATTTTTAAAACTTTCAGAATTTTCAAGATTTTTTTTTCAAAATTTTTTGGATTTTGCATGAAATTATTATACGAATTCGTGGACCAAACATATTAAGAAAACTTCGATTTTTTTTAATGTTGCATGAAATGATTATATGAATTCGAGGACCAAACATTTAATTTACTAACGAAGTGAGTTAACGAACGTTAGTAAAAAACATAAATTCGTCAAAAAATTTTGTTGGGTACCTTTTTATGTAAAAAAATAAAAATAAAAAAGAAATAAATAATAATACTTTGATTGGAAATGGATCATAAGTTTGATACTCCGTAACTTTTTGTGTCATTTCTCCTTTAAATAATTGAGAATAATTCAACAATTCTCCTTTAAATAATTGAGAATAAGGACATGAAGCGACAGAGTGTTTAAGTGAGGTTAATGCAATTCAAATTTCCTAATGGAATGTTTGTCATTTTAACTACTCCTTTATGTCAATTTCTCTTGCTTTTTGTAATGTAGTTTTGGTTTATTAACATTGTTGTGAAATGATAAATAATGATCTCTAAAACTTATAAATATGAGCTTAAGCTAAAACAAGCCTGTGATACCATAACATAGTTGTCTTCGTATAGATTCTATTAAGTTATTTTGCTTAGTAATTGACTTATATAACCACGAATTGAAACACAGAGGCGGAGCCATGTTGATACTATTGGGCAACATGCCCCCAACCAAGTTCTTGCGGATACACCAAAGATATAAGAAATAAAGTCGGACTAATGTGAAAAAAGCCTGGTGCCCTCACTCACAAAATCCGAGTCCCCTCGTCGTTCTAGCTTGACAACAATTGTAGCATCTTCTAATGCCTAAAAATTGTTGTCCGGTGTTTTGAGTTTTTATTCCTCGGAAATGATGGAGTGAAAGGAAAATGGAAAGTGAAAAGGTATCAATTTAGAAAATTTTATTAATACCATATTTTATTTATTTATTTATTTTTTCTTGTGTATGTCGTTAAAATGCGCATATAACTTGCCAAAAAAATTAGGATCATAACTAGCACTGTATCAATTTAGAAACTTTGAATTAGGGTACACCATGTGTGAATATTATAACATCTTAGCATAATTTTGTTAATAGAAACAAGTATTTTATTGTAATTTGTTAGGGTCATTACCTTTTTTTTTCAAATTGATTTTATAAATTACACTTTTGAGATAATAATCACAATTCCTTTTTATTAAATTGGTCTCAATACAATTCTTACAACACTTTTTACAACCAAAGTGGGTTTAATTCAAGATAACTGATGAGGCGAAAAATGAACCATTTTTAGGGGGTCATTTAAGCCCGAAATTAAATTTATTTAATCAAATATTGCCCTAAATCGTTCCTTTTGTGATTTTAGGTACTTTGGGAGTGAATTCTGGAAGAAAAAAAAACATTTTGGACGTTTTTGGAGCATAAAAGTGAAGAAAACGGCAAAGACTTAATTTTTCATGCTGAGAACAGTACCTGACGGCGTCAAGAAGGAAATTGTGACGGCGTCAGGAGTAAAATCCATGACGACCCAGAGAAAACCTGAAGGCGTCAAGAGAAGGGCGTCAAGAGTAATATTGGTGACGGCCTGCAAAAGGAATACACGTGACGGCGTCAAATCCAGATCTAAGCAGTCCGAGAATTTATTTGGCGGCGAGATGACGGCGTCAGACATTTACTCTTAACGCCATCACCTCACAAAATCTATATATACTTTTCTATTTTTCATTCATTAAGAGAGGAACTTGTGTGGAGAATACTAGGGTCGAACCTAATAAACCCTAGGTCGTTTGTAACAGTATTTTCAAGGGTTTTCACCCCTTGAAACCTTTCATGTTCAATTAAGATAAGTCCTCTTTCAATTCATTCACTATGTCTATGTGTTGTTTGAATATATCTTATGTTTGTCTTGATTTTAACATGCTAGGCTAGATCTATCATGTGTTTGCTTAGATATAATGAAACCTAGATGTTGATTATAGGTTGATTGCTTGTTTATAGTTGTATTGGATGAATGATTTCAATGTTAGGCTTAAGAAAACTGGCAAATCTCCATTGTGTAACATGCTTGAACATCTTAAGAAACATGAACCGATGTGTACTAGGTTTTTATGATTGTATTTAATGCATGAGCGAATTCTAGTGATCCCATGTTAGGAGCTTCTTAGCCGGCTAGACATAGGAGTGAAGTATAAGCTTATAGGATTGGGGAAGTAAGTACGCCACCCCATGAATGGTATTAAGGAATACAATCCGTCATCCATGCAACTGTAACAAGTAATTAACCTGTAAAAGATATCTAGGGAGTAGTGAAACCTAAGTAAACACAATTCTCCCATATATTGCTCACACCTCTAGTTAATTTAGTTTATTTTCATTTTTAGTATTTTATTTTGATTGCATCTTTAGTTATTGGGTTAGTTGAATAGCAACTAATTCCGCCCAACTCCTTCAAAAACTGAGATTTTACTTGCTTTTATAAAAATAAAAAAAAAATACAAAAAGAATCATCCCTCATCTCTAGACCTAGTCTTTAGGTTTTCTAATCCTAGCGACACTATTCCCAAGCTGAACGATCAATCCCCCGGTACTTGTCACTATACTATACTACAACGATCAGGTACACTGCCTGGTGGGTGTTGCAAGCTTTTCGAGATCCCTCGAGAGGTAAAGCCTGGTGCAATCCCTACGCATCAAGTTTTTGGCGCCGCTGCTGGGGAATAGTTATTGTCTAGGTTAAAAATTCTTTTTATTAGGTCTACTTGCTAGATTCCTTTCTAGTAAGATTTTATTTTTATTTTTAGTTTTCTGTAGTCTATCTTTGTCTTTGTGTGTTTGTTCGTAATTTTCATTGACTATTCCGTTCATCATGATGGAGAACGCGAATCCACCATACTACCGACCACTAAATTCACCCACTCCAAATGACATCTTGATGTTTAAACAACATGAAGATGAACCTATCGTGTCGACCATTATACCAAAATGGACATTGACCATGCCGCAGATGGGGACCTTTGGGGATTAAGTGTTGATGAAGCATGGGAAACCATAGAGAATTGTGCCATACTTGCCAAAAAATGGACAACCCAAAAAACGTTGTTACGGATCAATTGATAGCAAGTTTAAGGGAATAAGCAAGAAGATTGTTTGAGGATAAGTCTATAGATGAGATAACTGGGTGCACAGAGTGGTTTGATTTCACCACAATACAAGCTGAGCACATAGGTGACCTTGATGTGATGGAGAATGTAGCCGAACATGATCACATTGATCAAAAAGACCTAGGTTTTATGATCGATGATGATGAATCTCAAGAAACAGATGATGAATCTTTTGGGCAATTTGTATATAGCAGTCAGAATATTGAGGATGATCCTTATGATTCGGACATAGAAGTTGAGATGCCTAGGGAAGCACGTGAGATACTTGAGAAAATGTTAGGGTTAGATTATAATAAAACACATGTTGAGGATATAGGCGATTTTGACATAAGGAATGATGAAGTAAATAACATGAGCCCACAAAGTACCCACAAGTCCTACCATCATTTGAGGCACACATACCACCCGTGACTTACCCGGAAGAAGTAGAAGAGACTATAGAAACCCCAATAGAGGTAGAACCCTTGGATCAAGCACAACTAGAGAATATAGGTTTTAACACTTGTAGTGATGACCTTTCTTTTAGTTCTAAGGAAGTTCCTAGTTTTGATGAACTGGAGCCTCAACCAAAGCCGTTACCTATTCTTCCATCTTTAGATGTGAATTTAGGAATTGAAAAAGGTCCCGATCCACCCATCAAACTATATAGTCCAGGTAGTCTTGGGATAAAGGTAGTAGACATAAGCCTTGTAGAGAGGAAGCTGACACAGGAGCGGAAAATGACCTTACATGCTTACATCACCCATTTGTGATTGATCACAAGAAACATTATGGGTTTAAACCGTGTTTATTAGGTCAAGATGGATCCCCAACTAGTAATCTCTTGAAGTTGATTGAAAATGATCCCTTTCTAGGAAAAAATCTTAATCTACCCATTAACCCGATTGAATTTGTTAAGGTTACGATGATAGGAGCACACCCCTTTGAGCATATAATTCATCCACCACTCTTACCTCACGTGGCATATTTTCACCCTAAGGGTGTGTATCGCTACTTCCACCCGCACTTAACCCTAAGTGTAGGGAAAACCTCCCCTATTTCTGTTAAATAAGGGTAGAGTCAGGCTCGTGACTCGAACAAAAACAAGCGTTTCTTGGGAGGCAACCCATGTTTTGTGTGACTTTTATTTTTGTTTGTTTGTTATTTGCTTCCGTATGCATGCTTTATTTTTATTGTTGGTAGATCATGTTTCAAAACTAAATTAGTGAAAATAATTTACTTTATTGTTTGACCTAGTCTTAACTTCATCCAAAGGTATTTTGCAAAAGCTAAGTGTAAGGGGAAACCCCAAATATGTTTTTAAGAAACAAACTTGATCATGATTCTCCACAATATTAAGTGAACATGTATATTTGTATTCGTTAGAGTCAAATGCTTGTATCGAGTCATAATGATGTTTTGCAGGATTTTCCAGGAAGTAGGACGAAGTTTTTCCAGAAATTTTCCGGAAACTTAACATAAGAATTTCTGCAGGTCACTTCTGACGGTGTCACGAGTTTACTGTTGACGGCGTCACGTGTAAAATTCTGGAAATTTTGCCAGTTTTGTTTTTCTAACGGAGTCTTAAAGTTTTTGTTGAATCTTTAGTTTTATAATCTCCAGGAAATCTGCAAACATCATTCCACAAGCATTATATCTTATTTTGTTTTCTTGGATTTGTTAGCATATATAGATTGCCGCCGATTTTACGTGAGGTTGCCTTGTCTGTTTTCACAGGTTTTACAGGTTATGTATGACAAGAAGATGATTTATATTCTGGAAGGGAAGCTTTGATTGTTCATTTTCTTGGAGGAAGATCTAACCTGGCCACCTTATTATCCATACCGAGCGAATCAGGGGAGTATTTGATTTCATTCGTTTCACTTATTTCACTTTTACATTCTTTACTTGAACATTGGGGACAATGTTCATCCTAAGTGTAAGGGGAGGGTAAAATGATGATACCTTACAGATACACTTTCGCTTGAGTTTGTTTGTTTGATGGTAGATGTGTAATAAAACTATGAGAAATACTTGTTAGTGCAATTTTAGCGTCAAATTTAAATTTTTTTACAACATTTAGGAGTGAAACTTTAGCCATAGCAAGCGTTTCATGGATAGGAGATTGTATGACTAGCACAAAACCGTACCATTCAGAAAAATTTTCCACCCAAATATGTGAGGTTCGCCTTTAGATTTGATAGGAAAAGCATTTACTATTAGTGCTTATGAGTGTTCCGGTAGCATTTAGATTCTAGAACTTGCGTTAGTGATGCATCCCGAGACCGCTAGTGAGACTACATTCGTGTAGTAGGATTTACTACATGATAAGAGGCATTAGGATCACCTTTGTGTTAAACCCGTATCATAATTACTTGACCATTTAAGTCATATTACTTGGCTAGTTAAGTCAACTAATTTTTCCCACACCTTAGCGTTGTACTCATTTTTAGTACACGAAACCCCTAGTACACCCCTCCGAACCTATCTTTTCGTTTCTAACTTTAAGCATCTTACTTAAAGAAAGAATTTGTTACACCCCACTTAAATGTACACCCAAATCGCCTTAGCCTTCCGTGTATGCACTCATCTTTAGTGCATTATTGTTATTTGTTAAACCCTAAGTTAATTATCTAATTGATTACATGGTTGCTAAGTCGAGTCATATCCTTGTACATATTGTTTTGGGACGATTGGGACTTATGAGTAAAGTACTTATTTTATGGAGTAATGGGGAAGAACATCATATTATTACCCCCGTATGTACGTTAATATTAAAAGTACTCCAAGTGTTTTGATTATCTTAATTCGAGTCATTAGATTAGTTTATTGTAAAGTGTGTAAAAATTCAAGTGTAAGGGAGATTTTCACTCCCTATGA
This sequence comes from Artemisia argyi, assembly GCA_030686995.1. Lineage (NCBI taxonomy): Eukaryota > Viridiplantae > Streptophyta > Magnoliopsida > Asterales > Asteraceae > Artemisia > Artemisia argyi. The sequence continues at coordinate 34,348,520 of CM060695.1, forward strand.
TGTATTATTTTGGATGGTATGGTAAGAGTGTATGCCATATATATATATATATATATATATATATATATATATATATATATATATATATATATATATATATATATATATATATATATATATATATATATATAGAAAAAGAAAAGAGAAAATACATACAGACTACCATCCCGTTTCATTCTATGTTTATTTTATGTTTTTGTTATTTTTCATTTATTAGCTTAAGTCGAGTCTAGTATTGGCTTAGCAATGCCACATTGTACATGTAATTAACCAAGATTGTTAACTCGCCACCAATAAAGACTGCCTATATCCAACAAAACCGTGTATTCCATATCCCTACACCTAACGTTACAACCCTTTAAAAGACCTCTTTGATAGTTTATCCTAGGTGCTTACGCCGTGTGGTGGAGGTTTGATCCTTTCCCAAGCCTATGGTAATCTATTTTGCTATGACAAGTAGTGAGAGATGTTTTCCATTTCCATATTGTGATATATACTTTATTACACTCGAGAGATGTGAGTATCTAAACACTATTTGTGAGGTGCTAGTGTATGACCTCCGTGCTTGTCTTTGATCTTTAGTGGAACGATTATTTGTTGTAATTACTTTTATATTAGTGTTAAATGACCCCTAACTTGTATTTTGATTAGAATAAAAGCGCATTTGCTTGAGGACAAGCAAATATCAAGTATAAGGGTATATGATGAGGCGAAAAATGAACCGTTTTTAGGGGGTCATTTAAGCCCGGAATTGAATTTATTTAATCAAATATTGCCCTAAATCGTTCCTTTTGTGATTTTAGATACTTTGGGAGTGAATTCTGGAAAAGAAAGCATTTTGGACGTTTTTGGAGCATAAAAGTGAAGAAAACGGCAAAAACTTAATTTTCCATGCTGAGAACAGTACCTGAAGGCGTCAAGAAGGAAATTGTGACAGCGTCAGGAGTAAAATCCATGACGACCCAGAGAAAACCTGAAGGCGTCAAGAGAAGGGCGTCAAGAGTAATATTGGTGACGGCCTGCAAAAGGAATACACGTGACGGCGTCAAATCCAGATATAGGCAGTCCGAGAATTTATTTGGCGGCGAGATGACGGCGTCAGACATTTACTCTTGACGCCGTCACCTCACAAAATCTATATATACTTTTCTATTTTTCATTCATTAAGAGAGGAACTTGTGTGGAGAATACTAGGGTCGAACCTAATAAACCCTAGGTCGTTTGTAACAGTATTTTCAAGGGTTTTCACCCCTTGAAACCTTTCATGTTCAATTAAGATAAGTCCTCTTTCAATTCATTCACTGTGTCTATGTGTTGTTTGAATATATCTTATGTTTGTCTTGATTTTAACATGCTAGGCTAGATCTATCATGTGTTTGCTTAGATATAATAAAACCTAGATGTTGATTATAGGTTGATTGCTTGTTTATAGTTGTATTGGATGAATGATTTCCATTTTAGGCTTAAGAAAACTGGCAGATCTCCATTGTGTAACATGCTTGAACATCTTAAGAAACATGAACCGATGTGTACTAGGTTTTTATGATTGTATTTAATGCATGAGCGAATTCTAGTGATCCCATGTTAGGAGCTTCTTAGCCGGCTCGACATAGGAGTGAAGTATGAGCTTATAGGATTGGGGAAGTAAGTACGCCACCCCATGAATGATATTAAGGAATACAATCCGTCATCCACGCAACTGTAACAAGTAATTAACCTGTAAAAGATATCTAGGGAGTAGTGAAACCTAAGTAAACACAATTCTCCCATATATTGCTCACACCTCTAGTTAATTTAGTTTATTTTCATTTTTAGTATTTTATTTTGATTGCATCTTTAGTTATTGGGTTAGTTGAATAGCAACTAATTCCGCCCAACTTCTTCAAAAACTGATATTTTACTTGCTTTTATAAAAACTAAAAAAAATACAAAAAGAATCATCCCTCATCTCTAGACCTAGTCTTTAGGTTTTCTAATCCTTGCGACACTATTCCCAAGCTGAACGATCAATCCCCCGGTACTTGTCACTATACTATACTACAACGATCAGGTACACTGCCTGGTGTGGGTTGCAAATTTCTCGAGATCCCTCGAGAGGTAAAGCCTGGTGCAACTAGTTAAAATCACCAATCAAATTTTATGTTATAGACACCTTAAGTTATAATTAGTGTTAAATGCATCGTATTAGAGCCTTTTTGTTGCCTTTATTATGTTAAATAAACCCGACCTGGCTTATTTAGTTACGCCATGAAGTAACATTTTCTCACACGTTATTTAACTACTCTTTTTCTTTGATGCCCTCTGTGATCACATTTTCTGGCTCCACCGCTGGAAACACTCATTGTTACATGCTAGCACGTTTAAAATAAATACATTTACCTTTGCATTCATGGGCACATAAACAGTCATCAATATTAAGTATGCACAATAAAAAATTCATTCAAATAAACGCTTCACTTAAATCCTGAAACCATGAAAGTAAGTTGTTTATTTTTCAAGCAACATTATAATCTGCAAGTACATATATCCTGAAACAAGAGGATCGTTGACGAGAATATAACTTTTCTTATTTTGTAATGCATATTATCCGGTATAATTCCTTTATTCAAAACAAGAAAACAAATGTTTCTTGTCTTAATTAGATTTGGCGAAATGCTCGTTTGCAAGTTTTGCTACAGCAACATAAGACTCCGCGGTGACAAGAGAAGCATTAGCAGCAAATTCTTCCTTAACTTCGTATTCAAGCTGTAGTTTTAAAAGAGACGTGTCGCTGTTCTTGTTCTCTTTAATCTCAAACTTAGTTTTAAAGAAGTTAAATCCTGCATCAAGATATCCACCTTCCACAATTTCGGTTTCTTTAACCCTCTTCTCATTATCGACTTTCATAAACTTCTCCTTGAAATACTTGGTTTCTGACCCTGCAATTTTGTACACAACACAACTGTTACCAATTTTGATTTAAAGCACTTTACAAAAAGAGATATGTAGAAGACATCGAGTTAAGTCATATGAATGAACCCTAATAATATAGTTTTAGAAACTTTTCATGGTTTTGTAGTTGTAAAACATATTTCCTTAGAAATGATTAAATTTTTTACTATTCGTAAATAAGTAACTAGCTAGCATGTATCATGCTTAAATTGCTAGTAGTTGATTCTCAACTGATAAAACGTACCATGCTTAAAAGTCACCTTGATAACAGTACCAGTGCCACCATCACCTTCGACAACATCGAGTGCTTCGATTGTTTTTCCAACGAGCAGCTTTGCAAGCTCTAGAGTGCCATAAAGCAACCAGGCTTTGCTTGCGGGCGCCTTGAGTTCTATTTCTTCAGTTAATGTTTTAAACATTTTGTTTTGTTGGTTGATGAATATGCATATGCATATGGCCAGCTCAATTTATACTAGAAAATCTTTGATGAAATGAAGTTTGCATTTAACATTGTGTTAATTGCATGGTTTCTTTAATCTAAAACGACGGCTATGGATGGCATTATGGCAACGTTGTCAAAAGATGTGTGTTAAAAGGACCCCAATTCATTATGTACCTAAAGTCTCTAATTAATCTTGTTGTACATAACTTACATAATTTAAAACACGTGTGTTTTTACAAGTGTGTTATATTGGTTTGGCGAGTCCTATTCATTTTAAAGGAATTAATCGAGATTGTAGTTTCTCCGATTGTTTGCATTAGAAAGTGCAATTCTAGAGAAATGAACAAAAAGGTCACAGTTCCACCAACGCTTGATGCATACGTTTGGCGAAATGAGCTGGAGCTGGAACTTTTACTATAAGTCAAAATTAAATTTGTATTTTATAAATTTGTTTGACAAATAGGTTCTGTGGTTTATTATTGCAAAATTACTGAAAGGACATAATTAAATAAGTTTTTGTATATGTTAGATATTTTTATGGGTAAATAAGTAATTCTTCAAAAGCCCAGGCTAAAGTTTTTAGCCGACTTATTTTATAAGCCCTTCCATAAGCCCCATGACAAATGAGACTTATTTTATTAGCCGACTTATATAAAAAACACGAGAATGAAAATAAGTCCCTCCGTTAGTAATATTAGTCCTCATTCTCGTGTTTTTTTTGAACCAAATCATCCTCGTGTTTTAAAGTTGGCACAAATACATTCATTCGTTAATAATATTAGTTAATGAGGAATAACGATGCAAATGATTTTCCGTTATCTCCTAACAAGAGTTAAAATATTTGCATTGTTAGTACCCATTAGGTTAAAATATTTGCGTCGTTAGTCCTCATTGACTATAGAGTTAAAATATTTGCATAAGTTAGTCCTTGTTGAGATAAAAATTTTGCATCGTTAGTCCTCATTAACTATTCTTAGGCTTTTATACTTTTTCTTTTATTTTTCTTACGTTTTCATCCGTTTTTCTCATGTTTTTATCAATTTCTTCCATTTTTCTCCCGTTTTCATACATTTTTATCCATCATCATACACTTTTATTCGTTTTCATCTATTATTCTACGTTTTCGTCCGTTTTTTTATGTTTTATTTGTTTTCATCCATTTTCATACATTTTTATCCATCATCATACACTTTTATTCGTTTTCATCTATTATTCTACGTTTTCGTCCATTTTTTTATGTTTTATCTGTTTTCATCCATTTTTATACATATATTATGTATGAAAACGGATAAAAATATATGAAAATAGATAAAAATGTATGAAAACTTGACATTTAATAAAAATGTTTCTATATCAATTTTAAATCACGTTTTTGACCACTTTCTGGTCCGAATCATCAAAAGTGCAAAACACAAAAGTTGTCCAAAATAATGTTTTACATCAAGACTCGCGAGATTTTAACCTGAAATTGCAAAACAATGGTTGTTACTACCAAAACTTAAGCGGTTTTCGACCAAATTTCATAACTTACACACTTATAAACTCTTGTAAATCTTATAAGATTGATTATTTACAAGAGTTTATAAGTTATGAATTTGGTCAAAAACCGCTTAAGTTTTGGTAGTAAACAGTCATTGTTTTGTAATTTTAGGTTAAAATATCGCGAGTTTTGATGTAAAACATCATTTCAGACAACTTTCATGTTTTACACTTTTGATGATTTAGATCAGAAAGGGGTCAAATCATGATTTAAAATCGATACAAAAATATTTTAATCAAATGTCAAGTGTTCGTACGTTTTTATCCATTTTCATATATTTTTACCCGTTTTCATACATAATATATGTATAAACATAGATGAAAACGGATAAAAAAAATAAGAAAAACCGACGAAAACGTAGAATAATAGTTGAAGACGAATGAAAGTGTATGAACACGGATAAAAACGAATGAAAACGTGAGAAAAACAGACGAAAACGCAAGAAAAACGGACGAAAAATGATAAAAACGTAAGAATAGTCAACGAGGACTAACGATGCAAAAATTTTAACTCAACAAGGACTAACTTATGCAAATATTTTAACTCTATAGTCAATGAGGACTAACGACGCAAATATTTTAACCCAATGGGTACTAACAATGCAAATAATTTAACTCTTGTTAGGAGATAACGAAAAACCATTTGCATCTTTAGTCCTCATTAACTGATATTACTAACGGAAGGATGTATTTGTGCTAACTTTAAAACACGAGGATGGTTTACAAGGATGAAAAGCGGGATTTGGCCAACACATTTGCTTATTTTATCCTTTTCTCGTGCAATTATGATATCTTATTACGTGCATTAAATGTTACAAGATTGTTTTTTGTATATGGCTCCCCAAATTGTTCACTCTTACAGATAGAGATATAAAATAAAAAGCCATTTGTAGTTCGCCAAAAGGTGTCCTTTGCAAATGTCACTAGTCATGAAAAAATATATCTTCAAGCAAGGCCAAAAACAGTAGTGAATAAGTTGTTAAGATTTCAATCCTAATTTTAGGATCTTACGATTTCACGATACTATAAAACAAAAATAATTCAGATCCTACGTAGGATCTTACCAAACTTAAGATCTTACAAGATCCCGATCTTTACCATAAGATTTTAAAATTTAATCCGATCCGATCTTACTTTTTTTGAACTGTAAACTAAAAAACAACAAATTTATGGATTATGTTTTATAGAATTTTAAAAACAACATGTTCATCTTATTAAACATTTCATATTCATAATTTAAGACAATATTTTCGTGAAACATTCAAATAATTTTGTGTTTATGATATATAATAATTTGTATATTTGAATAATATTACAAAAATTATTAAGAAAATAATACTATAATAAGATTTTAGGATCCCGACCTTGAAAACCGCGTTATAAAATGTGTTGATTTTGTTTCGACTTAGCACTCGTAATTTCTATGAAGGGGACTCGTATATAAGAAAAGGAATGGACTAAAACCTCTCTCATTTGTTGTAAAAGAAATATGGAGACTCTTTAAAATCATTACACAAATTACTATATATTTAATAGAGTGTCGATTCGGTGAGCTCTGATTGGTTGCCTACATTGGTTGCGTCATTTTTGCGTCAGTGTTTGGGAGCCCATCTTGCTGGCCCGTTTAGCGTCCCTTTCCAAATGGTTTTTTTTTTTTTTTTTTTTTTTTTTTTTTTTTTTTTTTTGGTAAATGGGAATAATCCTGTACCCCGGTAAAATGTTATATATGAAAAATACATGTTTATGAGTTTTGTTGTTCTTAGTTATTTTTCTGTATTTTTTTATATATGTATATCGAGTGCTATTTTGACCAGTGAACAACCGGCCTACTTTCTACTTAAAAAAATAATAATAATAAATACCGTGCAATAGTCAACGACATCAAACAACGCCCCGCTGACTGATCGTCGCCCACGTCGTTATAGAAATATTTACACAAATCTTTCCTTAATCCACTATGGAAACTTGATCTTCAACATACGAAGCAAACACATGATACTTTGTCCGTTGCTATTTCTTACTTATTTTGTCCGGTTAAACAAAGTCATGAATATTTCACAAGCCACCGTTGGACTGCGCGTACAAGTCCGGATCGATTGCATTCATTCGATATTCACGTGACTTCATTTTACACCGTCTTCTTTGTTTGTTTAAACTTATACTTATTTTATGATTTTATAAGTCGACGATGACCTTAATATAATAAGTTGTTCTATAAGATAATAAAAAAGTTAAACTTGTAAAACTAAGGGGCCGTTCGGTTTAATGATAGGAACCACAATCAGCATTATTTTGATAGTAGTGGTGGGCCCTTAAGAATGATAGACTCATTCTTAGATCCCTTAGCACCTTTAATGTATGGAAAATATAAGGATATGATCATACCGATTACCATGAAACAAACAAAATATATCATTCCCATAGTGGCATAGTCATTCATTTATTCCCATAGGCTCAAACCAAACGCACCATAAGTGTTGGAAAAATGAGTTTTGCAAAGTGGGTTTTTGCATACTTTGGACATGATTTAATGTATGTATATGTTACATATATTTGTGTTGCTTGGGGGCGTTTTGTTCTCCTCTAAAAGAGCTTCGCAACGAGCTAAAATATGTCCAAAATGGAGTAGTAATGAATGAGATATCGTGTCTCAAAGTGGAACACAAAATATGGGAAAATAGAAATATCCCACATCGCCTAATGAATGAAATGAAAGCATGTATATTTTGAAATCTTTGTATTAGCTTTCAAATTCCTTTAGGAGAGCTATGCTCACACTCTTACGTGCGCGCGCACAGGGGGTGCAGAAAATGGGATTTCCGTGCCAAATTGGGTTCGAAGCTTCTGAACTCATTCGAGCCCACGCGACCTGCGGACATGAATGCAACTCTGAAACCTCGCCTACGTGCGTATATATTTTCGTGTGTGAAAAGCTGATCTTGGAGCACAAGATAACTTTTCAGTATAAATATAGCCATAGTCTCATTCAGTTTGACATCCAAAAACGTAGCTCATTACCGACCGGTACTCCTTGTTGTCTGTTATTTATTGTAATCTAATTATGCTAATAAAAGTGTACACCGTTTCCCACACTAAGCTTATGAAAAACAAACCAAAAATAATATAAATAGGGTTGATGTAATGAAATAGTAATGTGTTTTATTGAACCGTTTTAATAATTAGTCTAAAATGATTATCATTTTATTGATTTTCAACATGGAATAGACACAACCGATCAAATTATCTATACTATATATAATACACAAATAAATTTCTCTCCAAAATTTTCAGACTTACAAGAAATAAAGCATGGTTTACAACACTTTAATGCACCCAATTTTTAGAATTACAACAAAATAAGCATAGTGTACAACAAAAATAAGCATGGTGTCATTTTCAGATTAATCTTCTATCAAACAACATTAATGCAACTATGCAAGTACCCGTGCATAGCAACGGTTCCTAGCGGCAGATAATTAACAATTTGTGATATTGTGGTAAGTGTTTTGTATAGCGTTCAAAATAGAACGTGAACATATCATAATGTAATTGCAAACGATTGTACTACACGATAACTAAAGTCTAGGAAAAATTCTTAATATCTATCAAACAACATATAAAAACATTTAATGAAATTGAAAGTAAAACATTACATTAGTTATGAAATAATAACTAACAACACACGTTACTCTTAGCGTAAAACTTCTTGATAAACGACATTCGAGGTGTAGATTCTTGCTTGACGGAACTCTTTGACTGGTTTAACCAATACCTTTATTATTCTACGGGTTATCCCTCTAGACAATGCCACATAAAGCTGGCCATGTGAGAAAACAGAGTCGGGCAAATAGACACCCACATTTGGAATTGTTTGGCCTTGTGCTTTATTAATAGTCATCGCAAAGCTAAGACGAATAGGGAATTGTGTTCTCTTTAGTTTGAAAGGGAACATCTTCTTCAGATGGAGCAAGAGGAATTCTTGGCAATAGCACTCTAACTCCAGCATGTTGTCCGACAGCAATCTTAGCGTTGATGACATTAGGGTCAAAACGTTTACATATCAACCTCGTGCCATTACATAATCCATTTGCCGGATCGAGATTCCTTAAAAGAATAATTGGACATCCTATTTTCAAACGCAAGCAATGAGGGGGCAACCCGCTCACGTTGAGCGAGTTTAAGAATTCCAAAGGATAGAAGTTTTGGGTGCCGTCTTCTGCTTCATCAAAGCTATAGTAAACCTTCTCTTCACCCGAAAATCTTTCAATCAACATATCATTAATGCGGTCAAAATGCTCATTTTTAGTGGATAAAATTGCTCTTGAAACTATATCAGTAGATGCATGAGCGTTGGCGGCGAAGGAAGGAAACACTTCATCGATTAATGCATCCTTTGAGGCAGCGTCTTCAGTGTAATGGACGGTCATGTCATCAGGTATGCGTACATAGTCTTCATCGATGACCTCTTCAACTCTGTCACCAACTCGTAATAGGAAGTTTGAAAACCATGGGTCTATCTGTGCCCTCATGTTTATGGTTAACCGCATTTTTTTAATTATGGACCAAAGAGGTGACATCCGTAGACTTGAATCTACAATCTGCACTCAGGTTCCACATCTAATGACCGGTAAAACCTGTCTAAAATGCACTCCTAAAACCATTATCTTGCCGCCGAAAGGAAGTTTGACCCCGGTAATGTCTTGCATAGTTTGATCAACCGCCTCCACACCTTGCCTTTTAGTCATTGATGCTTCATCCCAGATTATCAACCTGGCTTGACAAAGTAGCTTAGCAAGGCCACTTTGTTTTTTGATGTTGCATACTGAGTTTGTATTAAGATTGATGGGAATCTTAAATCGGGAGTGAGCAGTTCTTCCCCCTGTCATGTTATTCGCCGCAGCCCCTGATGAAGCAGTGGCAAGTGCAATAAGACCACGAGAATGAACAGTGGCAAGCAAAGCTTTTTACAAGAACGTTTTACCAGTTCCTCCAGGGCCATCAATAAAAAACATGCCAGGAGAATCTTCATTGACATGTCTCGTGATTGTATCATATGCGACTTTTTTATAAGTGTTGAGAGAATGCCGAGCAAGTATATCTTCATCTTGTACAACTATCGAGCACTCCTCTTGTAACTCACGACAGCCAAATGATTTTAAACTTACATTTGCGGTAATGTTGTGAAGGTCAAAATCACTAAGACTTTTACCCATAGATTGTAGAATTGATGATATGTCTGTTAGAACCATATTTTGAACCCGCTCAACACTTGCACAATGTAAGGTGTAGTCTTCTGAAAGTGAGTCGTAATGGTCATTCCATAACTTGCGAACATCTCCTGACTCACAAAAGATTAGAAGAGTCACGAATAGTCTTCTAAGAGGGTCGGGCATCTAGTGCATAGAGGACTCACGTAGACAGTCAGGTATGTGATCATCACTCTGTATTAATTCCTAAATCCTTAAAAATTGAGAAGTTACCATCTTTAATATTTCAAAGTATACAAAATCATTAAAAGTTGCAAATTTGTAAAAAAATTTCATGTTTAACATTATTTTAAATTTTCAATTGCTAGCAAATTCATCGAAAACATCAAAATACTTTTTAACAATTTTACAGTTTAAATCAAAAAACATCATGTCCAAACAAATAGTTTTAGATACAACAAATTTACACAACGATAATTCACCAAACAAATAATTTACATACAACAAAATTAACGTATATATCATTAAATTATTACAAGATTTACCCCACAATATTCATAAAAAAATTTAAATGACAATATTCAAAAACATTAATATGAAGATCTCGTGCTACCGTTACCCCTATTTAATACTTCATATTTATATTTATTTCTAGTTCACCCATTTAATATTAAGATCTCATTTGACTTTTTTTTCTATACTAATCTCATCCAATTACACTTTTTTTTGAAGATCTCGTTTGCTATATACTAATCACACCCACTTACACTTTTTTTTTCTTCATTATACTAATCTCGTTTGGCTTAAGAAGGAAGGGACGCAAGACACAAAAATACAACATTAAGAACACACAAACAATGTCTAACATATGCTTAAGACCAAGCACATGATCCAACACATTGACCACTGAGAAGGGCATCATCCAAAATTATGACCAAGACATGACCACTTGACCACTGACAAAACTTTAACGTTAACCTTAAAATGCCAAACATTAACCACTAACACACAGAAAAAAACTTATAGGTAGCATATTTAAATTTGTAAAGTAGTGACTCAATTGATACAAAGACAATATAGACGCATCCTATTAATACAAAGACAATATAGACGCATCCTATTGAATGGCTTTTATGTGTTAACTCAATTGAAAAGAAAACTATAGTGTCCCATAATCACGAGCCAAATGACCCATTAGACCCACTGTGCCAAACACCCAAAAACCTGAAATAGAAGTTAACCAAGAACAACATGCACTGATATATACACCTTGTTTAAATTAATGTGTTACAGTGATATTTGTATACTCAACATGCTTACATGAGAACCACATTAAAAACAAACCATTGCAAATGATAGTTTTATTTATAAAAAGATAAACTAAGGAGACAAAGACATCGTTTATATTTCTAGTATAAACAAGATGTCTTAACATTAAACAAACGACATGGATACTTAAAAACAAACAACATGGATACTTAAGGAAACAAAGACATATTGTTAAACAAGATTTTTTAACAAGAAACCAATGACATGGATACTTAAAAAGATTAGAACCATGTCATCATCATCTTCGTTTGGTGATGGTTGGTGTTTTTCAACCTCAACCTCAAACGACATGAATACTTGACTCGCAACAGTTGGTGTTGGAAGTGGCTCTTATTCATCATCTTCGTCATCACTTGAGATGACAATGACGTCATGCCAATTCCAATTGATCAAGTTAGAGTTGAGAAAAGGATTACGATGTGGAGCATGGTACTGGTAAGAAGATGTAAAAAAAAATTAAAAAGATAGATGAAAGATTAGAACCAACATAAAAATGAAAGATTAGAAGTACAAAAACATATCTAAATTTAAGATTAGTTGTGCGTATATCATTAAAAAAATGAAAGATTAGAAGCAACCTCAAAATCATCATCAACATTCATTTGATTTGTGATTTCCATTTCTTCTCATTGATGTCGAACTACACTGGTTGTGCTTCTACAATCGGTTGTTTATATGGGCAAGAAACACCCATTCATTGCCATATATAATTTAAGGAATTTGAACATATATTAATTGACATTTGCAGTTTCGGTTTGACACATTGATTTCCATTCAAAGCTTTCCATGAATATGAATTGTTTCCAGTTTCGGTTCACAGTAATTAACAAGGCAACACGGTTCACATTAATTAACAAGGTAACACACTCGGTTCACATTAATTCACAAGGCAACACACAAGGGTAAAATCGAGATTGACCAAAAGTTAAGTTTTTCACAATTTCACTTTGACCATTTCTCCATTATATGTAGTAAAGATTAATACACAATTGAATTCACCCCTTCACCAAAATATATAACTATTTAAACACAATGTACAATCTAATCAAGCCAGTCACTTAAAAATAAAGCCATTAGTCCAATTCCAAATTTGAGAAAACTTTTGCTTCCACCAACTTCAAACAAAGTTCGAAACATAAAAAATTAAAAGAACAAGAAAAAAAAAAAAAAAAAAAAAAAAAAAAAAAAAAAAAAAAGATCTCAAGTTGTACAATTTATCAATAGTTCTTTCAACGAAAACAATATTATCTTAGCAAAAAAAAATCTTCCTTTTCCTCAAGATCTTAAACGAAAACAAAAGAAACAACAAAGATATCGGGTTTCTTTAAAATTTTGATGAGTGTGTAAATACTCATCATTTTTAGTCAAATCTGAACTGCAAAACGTTTAAAAACACTCAAAAACGCATCAAAATACGGAAAAAATCCCAAAGATCGTGTTTTATACGTTTCAGATGCAAAATGATTGAAAACAGATGAAAAACGAACAAAGTTTGCATAATTGGCAGTTTTAGTCCCCCAACTTTCAAAATTTGACAAAACTCGTCCCTGAGCATTTATTTTAAAAGAAAAGTCAACCCAAGTTCTTTAAAAGTCAAAAGATATCACAAATGATCTTTGGGTAAAAAGTTTTCAAAAGATTACAAGTTCTATCCTTGGAATTTCACAATTGGCAAAATTGGTCCCTGTACTTTCAGAGTTGTCAATAATAACCCCCGAGAATTATAATCTGAAGAAAAATGACCCAAAGTGGACCTTGGGAATTCGTGACTTGGCAAGAATGGTACTTGGTGATAGTTTAGAGAAATGGCAGAATTGGCCCTTTGAAAAATCAGATTTTACATAGTTGGTCATTGGGCCCTAAATCCTAAACTATTACTAAATCTAATCCTAAACCAAATGAAACCAAACCACCCCTTGAGCCCAAATAATTGCCAGCCCACACAAACACCTAACAACCCCAAGGCCAACCCTTCTTTTATTTCACGTTTGATAATTAAAAACGTTTGTTGACCGAGTCAAACCACCCCATCTCTTTCACCTCCTCCAACCCGTGAACCCTGCAAACACACTACCTCCATCACCATCTCCCCCATCACTCTCAGTTTTTGTCCTCTCCACCTCTTCCCAATCCCACTATCTCCCTCCACCTCACAAACCCGTACCTAACACCTTTGACACGCTGGCAATCCAAATAACTTTTTGGCGCCAAAACTGGATGTATGGCTAGGATCACTCATTCTTTATTTGGACGACTGGGATTTGATCAAGAAAGCACAAGGATGATATTACAACTGTTTTCACTCACAGAAGAAGCAAAAGTGCAAAGGAAGCCCTAATTTCTAGTTTAGTATAAATAGGCAACATTGTAAGCCCTTAGAGGCATCCCTTTCATTGTATCTTATCTGTTTTAGAATTAGTTTACAATTGTACTTTCAAGTTTCCAGTTTAATTAAAGTTTCTTTCAAGTTTATTGCAATTCGAATTTTCAATCAAAATTTCAAATTTCTTATTATTTCATTAAAAGTGTTAATTACTTTGTCTCAGTATGTTTTGCAATCCTTGTTTATGATAATTGAATCAAAAGAAAAGAAAATCTCAAGAAAAGAAAACAGAAAATTACAAAGAAAATTCAAAAAAAAATAAAATAAAGAAAGAAGGAATAGAAGCAGAAGCAGATATGGTGGTGGAACTGGTTTAGAGTCCCATGGGGGACATTAGGATGTGGTTTGGGTTACTGGTTCTTAGTTAACTTCAGCTTGGATGTCAAGTAAGAATATGATCCATATTTTTGTTATAACCTGTGTTGCTTGATAATTGGTGGTGATTGTTATTTGTTTTGCTCCTTTAGGTTTATTGTAGCTTAGCATAATCTAATTAGTGAAGTTTGAACTTTGATTTGCTCACTTACTTTGAAAATAACAAAAACAGTCCATATAGGGGTGTTTGGTTTAGTTAATTTGACTTAGTTGTTGTTGTTGTTTGTGGTCAAATCTTAATTAGACAAGTCACTTAGGCCCCAAGTAGCTCAGAGGTAGTCTTGCTTTGGTCATTTTCACAACAAAAGGTCAAAATTGCATATTCATTCCCACAACAGCTTAACTGTTGAGATTTAGGGAAATCAAAACCCTTAAATTGAATCAAAAATGGTTTAGGGTAGTTTTAGGGTCATTGTGGGATAATACTACACTTTAAATCAGCTAGGATCAATCAAAAGTCACATAAGTCAATTTCATAAAAAGTCAAAAGTTGATTCATAGGCAGAATCTCAGATTTTCAAAGATTTTTAGGGAATTTTGTGATAAGATTCAGGCATTAAGCTTTTTACAAGTAATAGTCCCTCACTTAATCTATAGAATTCCAACATCAGCTTATTTTTGAGATTTTTTTTAGTAGCTTAATTAGGTTCCCAAAGTGACCTGCAGGGAAAGACTTACCCTGCACCCAAGTTGTAGCAAAATTTCATTTGACTCTAAATTGGTCAAATCTTAATCCTAGGTTGCGATTTTTGTTGTTTTTGAAAGACCTTTAGGTGGTAATTAGATTTCAGAAGTTAGTTTCCCATTAGAGCTTATTGGATAGCTTAAGTTGAGCCTTCTTTTGGCTTAGTTTTGGTGGTCTGCTGCTGCACACTCTTTTTGTTCTTGAATTTGATTTGCTGAGCTTGTTAATCTCCTATTTGTTGTTGATCTTGTTACTGTATTATTATTGTTGTTTAGTTGTTTGCATCAGCCCTTGTGGCTTATTGGCTTATTAAAGCTTTTTGGCTTCTTGCTTGGCTGCTTTTTTGCTTGCTGTTATTCTTAGTGTTGTACTTGTTCATGCTAATGTTCTTGTTGTTGTCTACAATTAGTAGTTGTTGTTTTCTGCTTGTAGTTGTTGTTTTACCCTTGTTAGCTTTTGGGCTTATTGGCTTATTTGGGTATTGTCGTGTGGTGTTAATAATCTCAACGAAAAGAAAAGTTCACTTTGAATCTAAATTATAAAACCTGTTGAAACAATAAGCTTGGATAAGCTTATTTTGGACTTTTCAGAAAAAAAAAATGCACCAAAGTTTGATGTTTCTCTTGTAAAAGTTTGTTTGAAAAAGAAAAAGTTGAAAAAAAAATTCAAAAAGCCAAGGGCAGGATTCGAATCTGTGTCCCTTGGCTCACAACACAGACACAACACACCACACCATACCAACGCGCCCTTGGGTCTTTTTCATAATAGTCTTACACTTTAATTCCTTTAAGTAGTATTTGTTTAGTTTGCTTATTAATATGTCAACTGCTTATTCCTACTGCTTATTTCCTAGTTTTTATTTTTCTTAGGTTAATTTTAAGTTTATTTAAGTACCAAATTTTTTTTTAGATTTTTCACAATAGTTTTAGTATTTAATTTGAATTAATTAGTTTTTAATTCATATTAAATAGAATTTTCATTTAAAAATTAATTTCTTTTTTCTAAAATTTTCATTTGTCTTTTAGTACGTTAGAAAATTATTTGTAAACCCGTAGGACTTTTGTAGCTTAACTTTCACGTTTTATTTTACGCGTTGACGTTTATTTTTAATAAACGTCACGTTTTTAATTTAGATTACGTTTTAGGATTCCCCGTTTTCCCTAACATGTTTCCCGTAGTTTTTTAGGTAATTTTAAATATTCCTTAGCATTCCCTAGTTTATTTTCCCATTTAAGTTACGCTTATCTCATTTTCGTTCGTTAAATCTTAAATTTCGTTAATTTTACGTATCACAAAACCAAACAATCTTTCACAACCAAACATACAAGATTTTAATCTCGATCTTTTCACGAAGCTTTCCATTCACACCTCGTTGGGGTATGAACCGGGAAATCACTTCCCGGTCTCACAACTTAATATCACTTTCACGAGTTTTGCGAGGTAATCTTTTTTCTAAAAGGTTTACTCGGATTTCTCTACGTCTAGTTGTCTCACGATAACTTAGACCTCACGTTTGTTGATATATTGATAATTGTTTTTGCACACCAAAACACAACGAATCAAATTTTAATTGATATGTTAAGATCTTGAAAGAACAAAAAGATAATCCATCATTGATCTTTACAAACCGAAAATAAATTTAAAAAAAATGAGATACACCTACCTGGCGCATTCAATCTCTGAAAGACATTCGAACAAGAATAAAAATTACCCGAGATTCATTTAAATGAAAATAACTAGGTGGAAGTTTTGAGCCAATTAAAAGATATAAAAAGGGTTGGGGTTCTGATTTTGGCTGAGTTTAACAAGAAAGGATTTTGATTAATTGATTCGTGGTTCGGTATTGAGACTCGGTGGGATAAGATTGACAGAAAATGATGAGAAAAGTGTGTGACTGGCAAAATAAAAAGATGAGTGACTGCATATATTTGTTTAGGTTTAAGGTTAAGGTATGACAAAGAGATTAAGGATACACATAAAAGGCCCAAATATTATTTTGTTTATGTGGGCCAAGTCTAATGTTGAAATAAAAAGGTTGGCCATGAGTGAAACCTCAATTTATCAATAACAACTAAGTAAAATAAGTTGTATAAGCAAACTCATGATACATTAAATTGATTTCGAGTATGGAAATGTTAAATCGAAATGTCTTTAGGTTTATGAGTGTGACGTTGCTATGATTATGAATTTAAAAAATTGAATTGATATCGGGCTCAAACCAAGTAGTATAACAAATAAGATTGAGATAAAACTTAGGCCGAATATTGTGAATATTTTGAGCTAATTATTGGGCTGATATATTGGACTGCAATTTCAAATGTGGCTGAAATCAGTGATAATTATGTGTAGATTTTATACCGTCCAAATATAATTTAGTTTATTACACCGTTTTTTTTAGCTACTTGCGACTACAAGACACTATCAATCATTTTGACATCACATCTTGATATTTTATCGACTGCATCATCCATATTGTTGCAACATCACATGGGTGCACTATTTTTTTAATGAAATAGTATGCTATTTCTTTAAAGATATCACTAAAATAATAATAATAATAATAATAATAATAATAATAATAATAATAATAATAATAATAATATCTATTTTTTATAAAGTTATTGTCACGGTAAACATATAATAACAAGATATTATTCGTCAAAAATTTCAATTACAAGGTACCCGCTGCCGCAACGTGCGGATACCCTGCTAGTCTAACATGATGTGTTAACTTGAATGTTAATACTTTTTAACGTTTTTGCTTATGTGTAAAGCAAATTGGGCAAAATAAATAAATAAATAAGTACAAGAACATACATAAATTCATATGAAATTGTTTGTTTATAAATTAATAAGGAAAAATGATAAAAATTATCTCTTATTTAAACATGACTTAATATAAAATATAAACAAACAAACCCTTAGTATGACTTGTGGTTATTACGAATGCGAGTTAAAAAGTCAAAAAAAAAGAATAATAATTATTTCGATTGATTATTTTAGGAGTAAACGACACGGATCTTGTACCTACGGTCCCTGAAACTACTTTCTTGAACAAATAGTCCCTAAAGTTAACAAACATGACAACAATAGTCCCCAACTTTGGAAAAGAATAACACCAACAATCCTTTGACTTTGAAAATATCATAACACCAACAGTTCCTCGACCGGTAAAAGAATAACACTAGTAGTCCTTCTAATGACGACTAGTGTTATTTTTTGCAATGTTAGCGACTAACCGTATAAAGTAAAAGTTTTAGGGACGGAAAATGCAGTTTTAAGCAATCCACAGGGACGACCCATGTAATTTACTCTTATTTTAGTCATTAACATTATGTTCTCGAGTTTTAATTTTGGAGTAAAAGAAAAAAAGTGAAAGAAACTGAACAAATTTTTGTGTTCGCATGTTTTTTTAAATGAAAGAAAGAAAATGATTTGAAAGGGAAATTTTAGTAAAAATTTTCCTATTAAATATGAGATAATTTAGAAAGAAACGTAAGTAAAAAGTGCATTTTCTTGTGTATTAATTAATTATTGTCTACTGTTAACTTTTAAAGACTTTATTTTTTAACCTTGACTTTATGTATTTCGATTTTGTGTTATATTATTCTTTATGAAAATTATATCAATGAAAACACATTTAATAGCCAATTCATTTATAAAATTTGCATCAAGTATTATATGATGCAAACAAAAATATTTAAGGTCAAAACAAAGAGATAAAGACTTAAAAAGTCAATAGTGGACAATAATTATAAGACGGAGAAAGTATAAATGTAAATTTGTCATTTTCTTTTCCTTTTTCTTCTAATATCTTGAGAACATCGAGTTTGTTTAGTTGATGAAAAACATCAAATTTTTTTATAGGAAAATAGAAACTGAAAACCTGTTGAAGGATACTTTTTTCCAATAATTTTCAAAAAAAGTAAAATTCTTATTTTTTTCAAATTTTAACTAGAAAATTGAAAACGTCAATATACCCTTCTTCACTTTTTTCTCTCTATAAAAAAAAGACGAGATTTTCTAATATGTCATTCAAGTATTTATTATAACCTTAATCACAATTGGTAACATCTTCACCTTCTATCTTCCCCGTCGCCGCCCACCATTGCAATCTGAGTTAATCTTTTTAAAAATAATATATAACGCTTCCCACAAATATTTCTCTCTCTAAAAAATAAACGCTCCCCACAATAAACAACCTAACCTTAAAAACAAAAACAGCCGCCTCCTTCTCCGGCCGTCGGCCCGAAGGTTCTCTCCATCATCCTTCTCGGTACATATCTTCTTTCTCCTTTATCTTATCTTTTTATCATTAGTCATGTTGCATAATAAACAAGCAAGTGATCGATCGGTTAGTCTGTCTTCTCCGGTAAGTTAGAAAAGCTTTAGGTCGTAGTATTTGTGTTTTATCATCAAGCTTTCAATTTCTGGTCTTGGTGATTCGTGATGGTGATATTGTTGAGATGGTTTATATCGAGGAGATGATGAGTTCATGAGATATCTAAGGTTGTATTTTTAGGTGATTCAGGTTGAGAATGTGGTGAGATCATGAGATGGGGTGCGTCGTGGGTATGATTGGTAACTGGTAATGGTGTGTTCGCAAGATGTTTTTGGGTCGTAGGTATGGTGTGTTCGTGAGATGGTTAAGGGTCGTGGGTTTTGTGAGGCCGTGAGATAGCTTCGGGTCATGGGTATGGTCAGGAAATGAGATGGTTTGGGTCATGGGTATGGTGAGGTCACGAGATGTTTTTGGTTGTGGTATAGTGAGGTTGCGAGTTGGTTTAGGTCGTAGGTATGGTGAGATCCCGAGATGGTTGTGATTGTGGGTATGGTGAGGTCGTGAGACGGTTTTGATTGTGGGAATGTTAAGGTTGTGAGATTTGGGTTTGGTGAGGTCGCGAGATGGTTTTGATTGTGGGAATGTTGAGATTGTGAGATTTGGGTTTGGTGAGGTCGCGAGATGGTTTTGATTGTGGGTATGGTGAGTTCGTGAGATAGTATTGGTTTGTGGGTATTGTGAGGTTATGAGATGGTTTTGGTGGAAGGTCGTGCAAGGGTCGTGGACATAGTGAAGTCATGAGAGGTCTAGGTCGTGGGTACGGGGAAGTCATGGAAATGGTTCTGTAGGAGGAGACGGCGAGATTGTGAGGTGAGGTGGTCAGGTAGTGAGATGGTATTTCACCGGTTATGAAGATGGTCACGTGAATGTTATTGAGTGAGGTTTTTTGTTTTGAGCAGAGGGTCATTGAAGCATATGTTTGAGAAATCATTCGTTTCACGGTTTTCATTAGGTGGTATTTTACATCTTCGGGGTATTATCTTCAAGCTACCGTTTCTTGCTATTCGTAGTGACACCACTTAGTCAGATTGTGTGTTTGAACCGTTGTGGTTTGAGGTTCTTACGGGTTATTTTTCATGTGTGAGGTAGTGTGTCATGGTCGGTTTCAACCCGTGTCATACTTTCTACTCGATGTTTGCCCTTTAAGTGTTACTTTGTTTGGTAGGTTTTGGTGTGTTGGAGTTGCATTTCGGTATCTTGGATATTCACTTTATGATGTCCATATTTGATCCGAGTGTTGATGTTGGTCATATAGTCTGTTCATTGATGTTGCTTGCTTGTTTGGTTATGTTTGTGTCCTTGTAAGTTTAGCATCTTGCTAGTTTATCTTTCTAATATATATTGCCTTTCAAAATCTTTTATATAATAAAACAAAACCCTTATTGGGAATTTTCCATTTCAAAAAAATCAATTAATACCTTATTTAGTAATAATTGTATTTAAAAAAAAAAAAGATTATTTTCTTATTATGTAACAATTTATATTTATCAATAACACAAGTAGAAGATAAATACAAAAAATATAAATAAGATACAATTAACACAAGTAGAAGATAAACACAAAAAATATAGATAAGATACAATTAATAATAAGATTAAATTTTTTTAAATAATTATCTTTAAAAATAAAAAACTATAATTAAATATCATAAATCAAACAAAACAAAGATTAAATTATTTGTTTTTTAATAAATAAAAATATATGATTCAAAAAATTTTAAAAAATCCGCGCGTGCGCGGATATTATAACTAGTAGTAATAATAATAATAATAATAATAATAATAATAATAATAATAATAATAATAATAATAATAATAATAATAATAACTCTGTCTAAACGAATTTTAAAAATTTTCAACAATTCATAAAAATCATTTCATTCTCGAAGAATCTAAAAATGAGAAGCAACAAAAAATTTCATCAACTAACCAGAGCTGCCTAACTTTTCCTTTTCTTTCTTTTGTTTGGATGTTTGTTTCGGCTTATATAGGAGGCTTATGGCTTATGTTGTTTTAGGCTTATGTTTCATAAGCTCATTTTTTGTGACTTATTTTGAAACTTGTGAGAGTATATAAACTTATCATGACATGATAAGCTTATATAACACAGAAATCTCAAAAAAAATAGCCACAAAAAGTGAGCTTATGAGACATAAGCCGAAAACAAGATAAGCCATAAGTTGGCTATAAGCCGAAACAAACACCCCCAAAATGAGGATTGCTAGATCCACATACATTTTATAAAAACAAATTCACACAAAGGAGGTGCCAACATATGATTGGTGTGATGAAAGAGAAGAGGAAAATTGTGTATCAAAATTAGGGGTGAGCACGAGTCCGGAACCGCAAAGAACCGACCCGGAGCCGAGAGAACCGAGAACCGTAAAATGCATATATTAGGAACCGAGAACCGGACCGAAGAGCGTGTTTCGGTTCCGATATTTCGGTTCTACCCGATTGGAACCGATTTTTTTTAAAAAGTACCCAAAAATTCAATTTTATTTATTTTTTATTTTTTTATCTTTGCACTTATTTACGTCTAAAGCGTAAATAATATTGAACGATTAAAGTATATAGCCGATTCTAGATGCTCATTCTCGGGGTCTGCATCAACCCGGTAAGTCACAAAGTAACTTCATTGCATGAAATTAGAATATACTTTGCTTGGGAATTAAACATTATTTACTTCAACCACGTCTATAGCTATAATCCTTTATATTTATCATCATATTATCATATCAACTTCAAAAGTTGAGCATATTCAACTAGACTGGTTTTTTTGTATTTCATTAAAATCTCGTTATTTTACTAAGCTAATAAGTTTCTCCTTATTATGAATTCTACTAATAAATATTCAAAATCATGTATCCATGGAGTAAGTGTCTCTTTGTTTAATTTTTTTCATTAAGTCATGTTAATTAACAGATGACTTAATGCAGACAATATCAGTTTTATTATTTGATATTTTAAGTCATCTTTCTCTATTAAGTCACAAACAAACAGTTTTCACATGACTTAATTAATTCAGTTTTTTTTCATATTAAATCAATTAAGTCGAAATCAAACACCCCTAAATCATGTCTAAAATTGTCACCTAGCACATATCATATTCGTGGGACATCAAGGATAACACATAGCCATTTTTACTTGGGTAAAGTCTATAAATTAGCAATGTACTTTCTCAACTTTACAGAGTTAGGTAACGAACTTTTTTTATTACTAATATAGTCATTGAAACATACTAATTTGCGACGATATAGTCATTATGCCTGCTGTTTTACTAAAATACCCTTGTGTTCTTCACATAAATTTGCATCGTTAGTCCTTTTTACTAACGGCCGTTAGTAAATAACTTAAAATTTGGATTTCTTACTTATTCATCCGCTTTCGTCCGTTTTTACACGTTTTTTTTCCTTTTTTGCACGTTTTCATCCATTTTTTAATCGTGATTTTCGTCCATTTTTGTACATTTTCATCTATTTTTCTCACGTATTGCATTTTCCGGTTAAAATCTCGCGAGTCTTGATGTAAAACATCATTCCGGACAACTTTCATGTTTTACACTTTTGATGATTCGGACAAGAAAACGGTCAATCGTGATTTTAAAAAATGTTTCTGTACCGATTTAAAATCACGGTTTTAACCATCGATTAAAAAATGTTTCTGTATCGATTTTAAAAAATGTTTTTGTATTGATTTTGACCATCGATTTAAGAAACATCTGTATCGATTTAAAAAAAAAAGGTTTTTGTATTGATTTAAAATCAGATTTTGACTATTTTCTTGTTCGAATCATCAAAAGTGTAAAACATGAAAGTTGTCTGGAATGATGTTTTACATCAAGACCCGCGAGATTTTAACCTGAAAATGCAATACGTGAGAAAAAATGATGAAAACGTTTAAAAATGGACGAAAACGTACAAAAACGGTCGAAAATCACGATTAAAAAACGGATGAAAACGTTCAAAAAAGGAAGAAAAACGTGTAAAAACGGACAAAAGCAGATGAATAAGTAAGAAATCCAAATTTTAAATTATTTACTAACGGCCGTTAGTAAAAAGGACTAACGATGCAAATTTATGTGACGATATAGCTGTTTACTAAAATACCCTTACATAATGACTATATCGTCGCAAATTAGCATGTTTCAATGACTATATTAGTAATAAAAAAAGTTCGTTACCTAACTCTATAAATTGGGAAAGTACATTGCTAATTTATGGACTTTACCCAATACTCCGCATTATTACATAGTTAAGATTATATAAAATAAATAAAGAATCATAGTTTCTTATCGGCGGTTCTTCGGTTCCGGAACGATACCCGCGGTTTCGGATCGAACCGAACCGAGAACCAAAATTTGAAATATTTAAGAACCGAGAACCGGACCGCGGTTTTAAAATATGGTTCGGGTTGGGTTCGTTCCAGTTTGGTTCTCAGTTCCAGTTCAGTTCTCGGTCTATTTGCTCACCCCTAATCAAAATACACCAATCACATATCACATATTGCCACTTAATTTATCTATACTACATATAATGCATGAAACACTCTCTCTCCAAAATTTTCAGATTTACAAAAAATAATGCATGGTTTATAACACTTTAATGCACCCAATTTTCAGAATTACAACAAAGTAAGCATATTATACAACAAAAAACAGCGTAATATCACTTTAAGACCAAAATTTTACCAAACAACATTAATGCTATTAAAAACACCCCTTCACCAAAAATTACAACCATTTAAGCACAATGTACAATAGCTTTTAAGTAAATACAAGTCATAAAACACAAAGCACAAGTATATAAAGCACAATGATTTTAAGGTCAACAATCTATTCAACACATATAATTAATACACTAATTAATTCACCCCTTCACCAAAAATTACAATCATTTTAAGCACAATGTACAATAGCTTTTAACTAAATACAAGTCATAAAACACAAAGCACAAGTATACAAAGCACAATGATTTTAAGGTCAACAATCTATTCAACACATATAATTAATACACTAATTAATTTACCCCTTCACCAAAATATACAATCATTTAACCATAATGTACAAGCTAATTAAGCTACTAAGCCAAGTACTTAAAAATAAAGCCATTAGGCTGGGCACAATGGTCGGTCGACCGGACCGGTACCCCCTGCACTGACCGAGTCGCCGCCACTTCAACCACAAGATCGATCAAGGTCGGACGACTCCAAAATTCACAAACCAGTCACCCACTCGACCGATTAATGCTTCCACAAAAGAATAAAAAAGTGTACCGTTACATATCAAAACAAAAATGAAGATGAAACGAAAGAAGAAAAGAACAATCATCAATCAAGCCAAAACAAACATCTAACTTATTCCATCTATGGTCCACGAACAGAAAGTATACAATAAAACCCAATATCTACATCTACCTCAGTTCTAAACCACCATCACGGTCAACACAACATAAAACCTTAGAGAGAGTTTTCGTTTGATATTCAAGAAAAGGGTATGATTTTCTTGCAAACATAGATTGTTGGTTATGTTCGGTTATCAAGATAAGAAAGAAAGGAAGAGTACGTGATGTTTGTGTGGCTGCAAATCATGGCTGCGTATTTTTGTGAGGGAAATTAGGGCGGGAATGAGGTAATTTAGGTTTTGTAAACGTATTTATATTCCTAACATTTGGATTATATAACGGTTTGGTTGGTAATTGGGCCGACCAAATGATATCACAAATTGTTTGGTAGTTTTATTATGGGCCTTAAATAGATACTGATGATTAAAGTTTGTTTAGGCTGAAAATGGTTTTAGACTAATTACTAATTGAGTCGTATATTATTTGTATGGTATAGTTGATTTTGGAGTAATTTTGATATTTGGTTCATGTAAATAGTGTATATTAAAAATGAAAATGTTGGGGATATATATAGTGTAAAAAAGATGGATTTTTTTGAAATAAAAATAAAAATATAAATGTCTGTCGCCTTACTATGCCTACCCCTACCTAAGGTAGAGAGTCTGCTTCCAATTCTATCTAAGATAGGAAAGGACCTCCGGCCTTTTGTAGAGGGTGAGAATCGAACCATTGCCCTCTAAGTTAAGATGCCAAGGGATTTTCCAAGTGATTCAACTCTAAAATTAATCTTATTTGTAAATTAATCGTTTAAAAAAATATGGCAACATAAAATCACATTACCAGAAAATATAGTCACAGGGTACCCGCCGCCGCATCGCGCAGGTACCCTGCTAGTTTTTGTAAAATGTATAAAGGTGTAGCAATTCTCCTGACTCTGTCTCATGGTAATAACTAGGGGTGTTCATCGGTTCGGTTATCGGGTTATTCGGTTTATTCGGTTCGATCTGTTCGGTTAATTTTTTTTCTGGGTCAAACCGAAAAACCGAACTGAACCAAATTCAAATTTGATTCAACCGAACCGAATAACCGAAAACCGAACCCTTATAACCGAAACCCAACCGAATAACCCGAATTACGTAATTTTAATTATTTTTTCATTTAATTATATATATTTTTAGAACAAATTTTTTTTCAAACTTAAATAATGTTATACTTATACTAAAAAAGATGATTATTTTTATATATAAATACATTAATATATATATATATATATATATATATATATATATATATATATATATATATATATATATATATATATATATTTTCGGTTTTCGGTTTTCATTGCCAAATCCATATCCAAACCGATAACCGAATATTTAGTTCGGTTCGGTTTTGACCAATTCGGTTCAGTTACAAATTCGGTTTGGTTTTTTTTTGTTTGGTTCGGTTTTGGTTTTCGATTATCGTGGATATTACCCGATCCATGAACACCCCTAGTAATAACTGAAAGTGAAACGGTTAAAAAAAATCCTGACCCCCAAAACACACACACACACACAAAAACACACAGTCAGTTTGCGGCAACGAATGCTCGAAACTGAACCATGCAATCACATCTACTTCCGGCACCACGAACAACTACCGCCACCGTATCACTCCGCCGCACCTCCAACCGGAACCTCATTTTCCTAATCGGAACATCAAATCGGCGTCCAATCACCCTCACATGCGCCATATCAAACGGTCAACAACAGAATCATTACACAGTTTTAGGCCTATCGGTTGATGCCACGTCATCTGATATCAAACGAGCCTATCGGTTGCTAGCTCGTAAGGTAGTAGTATATAATTTAATTATAACAATTTGTGACTCTGTGTGTGTTGTTGTGTGTTATTTGCTTATTTGAAATAAGCAGTTTTATGTTATCTGCTTATTTGAAATAAGCAGTTTCTGATAATCAAGTTTTATTTTATATTCTTATTTGAAATAAAACTAGTAGTTTATTATTATACTTATAGTGGATTGAAGGTTTGATGTAATAAAACTAGTAGTTTATTATTTGCTCGATATGGATAGGGAAAAAAAATAAACATGTAGTTAGTAGAACAGAAAAAAGGTAGGACTGAGCGAAACATTTTTGGAAATGGCAATGTATGGCAAGACAGTCCAAATTAGGAGCCGAAGAATTACAACCAGAGCTGATCAAAGTGATGGTGCGAAGAGTGAGAGCCATTGTTTCTTGGCAGTTTCTTACTGTTGGAAATGAATGGTTGCAGATAAAATAGTTTCATACATAGATACGAAATCAAAGAATGTTACTATTTCCGTATAAAAAGTAAACAATAGTACGGGGTACTAGGCTAGCATTGTTCCTTAACTTTGTAGTTAGTTGAGAGAGGGACTGGATTTAACTTGAACTTAATGACCTGAAAGAAGTATGTCGAAATATTAATTGTGCAGACCTAGTTTAGCCTCCACATTATTAAAGTCAGCATCATAATTCTGCAAGTTGTTTGATAAAAAGTCATCTAATATTGAACATGCTTACTACGTTAGCTTTCAATATTATACAAGTAGAGGTGATAATAACAAAATACGCATCACCTTGCTAGCCTTCACTAAAGTCATTTTTATAAACGGGAGCATAAGCAAGGAAATATTGGTATTCCATTAAAAAAGTAAACAGTAGTTATGCGGTAGTAGGCTACTGACAGTAACATTGTGCCTTAAGCCCTTAACCTTGTTATTAGTTTAGAGAGGGGTTGAATTATCTTGTACTCTATGACCTGAAAGAGGCATGTCACAAAATTAAACGTGCAGACCTGGTTTAAATTAGCATCCACATCATTGAAGTCGACATCGTAATTCTGCAAGTTGATTGATAGAATCTATCTATTATAGAATATGTTTACCATGTTAACTTTTAACCTTATACAAGATTACAAGGCGAGGTGGTAATATCAAAGTTTGTGTGTAATTGTGTTTGTGAGTCTATAAATTGTGTTTCTGAGTGGCTTCCTTGTAGAGTCTATGCAAGGTTCCATCATCAATAATGGCTTCTTACAAATGCAAGTTAGATCATTTAGGGTGGGGGAGTGCTCCACTCAACCCCTTTCCCTTCACTCACTCACAACCAATCCCATTCCGCCACATCATCTCCCACTTTTTCCTTCACTCACTTCATTTTTGGGGGCGGCACCTTCACTCACCCTTCACTCATTAAATTCTATTAAAATTTCACTCACCCAACGTCTATTTTCCTCCTCCCCGCATGCGTGAAGATTCCCCGATTTTTACCTCCCCGTGTGGGGTTCCCCGCGAGGCGGCGGTGTTCCCGTGCGGGGGTTCACCTTCCCCGCGTTCTTCCCGCATGCACTCCCTCTCCTCTTAGATACCACACTCTATCATTTAGAAAGCCTAAAAACTAGGTCTCGAGGTGAGGGATGATTCTTTTTATATTTTTATATTTTATGAAAGCAAGTAAAAATCTCGTGTTTTAGAAGAATAGGCGGAATTAGTTGCTAGTCAACTAACCCAATAACTAAAGATGCAATCAAAATAAAATAACAAAAATGAAAATAAAACTAATTAAACTAGTGGTGTGAACAGTAAATGAGAGAATTGTGTTTACTTAGATTTCACTACTCCCTAGATATCTTTTACAGGTTAATTACTTATTGCAGTTGCGTGGATGACGGGTTATATTTCTTAATACCAATAATGGGGTGGCGTACTTACTTCCCCAATTCTATAAGCTCCTACTTCACTCCTATGTCGAGCCTGCAAGAAGCTCCTAACATGGGATTACTATAATTTACTCATGCATTAAATACAACCATAAAAACCTAGAACACATCGGTTCATGTTTCTTAAGACGTTCAAGCAAGTTACACAATGGAGATCTGCCAGTTTTCTTAAGCCTAACATTGAAATCATTCATCCATTACAACTATAAACAAACAATCAACCTATAATCAACATCTAGGTTTCATTACATCTAAGCAAACACACAAAAGATCTAGCCTAGTATGTTAAAATCAAGACAAGCGTAAGATATATTCAAACAACACATAGACATATTGAATGAATTGAAAGGATACTTATCTCAATTGAACATGAAGGGTTTCAAGGGGTAAAAACCCTTGAAAATACTGTTACAAACGAGCTAGGGTTTTTAAAGTTCGGCCCCAAAATTCTCCACACATGTTCCTCTCTTAATGAATGAAAATTAGAAAAGTATTTATAGATTTCACGAGGTGACGGCGTCAAGAGTAAAATTCTGACGCCGTCATCTCGCCGCCAAAAATCTTCTCGAATTGCCTAGATCCAGATCTGACGCTGTCATGTGTAATCTTGTTCCAGGCTGTCACCAAATTTACTCTTGACGCCCTTGTTCTGACGCCGTCACGTTTTCTCTGGGCCGTCATCCATTTTGCTCCTGAAGCCGTCATAAAATCCTTCTTGACACCGTCAGGTACTGTTCCCAGCAAGAAAAATCAAGACTTTGCTGTTTTTTTACTTTTATGCTCCAAAAGGTCCAAAATGCTTCATTTTCCAGAATTCACTCCCAAAGTACCTAAAATCACAAAAGGAACGATTTAGGGCAATATTTGATCAAATAAATTCCAATTTCGGGCTTAAATGACCCCCTAAAAACGGATCATTTTTCGCCTCAACAGTGAAGAGCATTGATTTATCAAGCAACAGTCTCACAGGACAAATCCCATATGAAATTACCGATCTGCAGGGATTAGTAGTGCTAAACTTGTCACACAACACTCTATTTGGAGAGATTCTGAAAGACATTGGACAAATGAAAGAACTTCAAACTTTGGATTTATCCAAAAACAATCTCTCCGGAGGGTTGCCTTCAAGCATGTCTCAAATGAATTTTTTAAATTTCCTTGATGTGTCTCATAATAACTTGTCTGGGAGGATTCCATCTGGCACTCAACTTCAGACATTTGAATCTGTGAGGTACATTGGAAATGAGGGGCTATGTGGAAGTCCCTTGCCGAAAAAATGCTCTGGAGATGAAGAATTAGAAGAACCAAACTCCATTGGTAAAAGTGAGGGTGAAGAGGAAGGCATAGACAAATGGTTTTATACTGGTGGGGTGAGTGGTTTTGCTACTGGATTTTGGATAGTTTGTAGCGCTATGCTTCTTAACCGTCGTGGGAGACATGCTTTTTTTCCAGTTTCTTGATAGCTTGAAAGATTGGGCATATGTAAAGGTGGTGTTGTTCATAACAAAATGGCAAAGGGTAGCACATGCATAGTGGTATATGTTTTTCATGGCTTTTTTTCATCTACTTATTATAATGTTATAATTTCATGCTTCACTTGTATGTGGCTTGGGTTTTTTAATCGTGGTTATTAATAAAATTGCCACTAACACCATGGGTGGCCATTTCCCGCTTTGTGTCACATATAACATCTCCATATATTCATATTATAACCTGTTTAATAATTTGTTGCACAAAAGGTTTTTGATAAAATGCTTTACATAGAGTTGCGCAATACTTCATGATGTTAAGGTATCATTGCTAGCTAAAAGTAAGGGTCAATTTCTAAGTCTAGTGTGAAGCTAGCTACTGTAGCGGTGTTTTAGTCATGATTACGAGGCACATGAAATGAGCCTTCAATGAATCTTAGAAATCTGAATGCTGAAAAGTCATTGGAATTTTTCTTAAGTCAGCACACTGTAGACTGTAGTCTCTACAATTAATCACTTGTATGTGTGGAGGGAGTAAATGCACACTCGCAACCTACCACAAAAATAGTGAATGGACATCAACAAACTTTAACAAACATAAAAGAACATGTTATTCATGACCACATGTTGCTTCCAACTTGTACCTGGTTCTAGTGTCAATTACATGGGGTAGCATGTATATTTATTATAGAACATAGCTTTGACAATAAGCTAACAAAAACCCTAAACCTAATGGACCTCAAACCCATCATCGTGTTTGGGCGAATAATCTAATAGTCTAACACTCCCCTGCAGTTTAAACAGGAGTCTTCCGGACGGCCAAACTGGAATGAGTATTAAAAGCCGGTTATCCTTTTCCTCATTGTTTGAACGGAAGCATAATTGTATTTGGCGGCATAGTTGTTTATTACTTGCGGCTTCCTCGTTTGCGTGATTTTTTTTCGTCATGGCTTGCTTTGCCTTTAGGTAGGAGCGGCAATTTTGCATCATCTTTCCGGCTGTCACATCAGCTTTCTCTCTCCTCAACCCATATTCACCTCTCTCTTGACAGTGGCAACTCATATTGCATCATCTTCTTTTTTTAACACAAAAGACACAACTTTGTGTGTAAATATCGTTCGTTTGGGCAACCGATTTTGCTTCCATATCGCCGGCGATCGATTTCAAACAAACCACGACAATGATGACGATCGATTTCCATATCGTTCGATTGATATGAACGATCGATTTTTTTCAGCTCATTGTCACAAGCCTAACACATAGCCTAACACATTATTAAATACTCATATTCAAAATTCAAAGTCTCACTCCTTGTAAAGTCAAGCAAATGGTTGTGCAAATGGCATGGAAATGACGTAGGGACTACATGAATTAATTGTATTAGTTTTGAGTTAGAATAGTTTTATCATTCAAACAATTGAGAATAATTCAACAATTCTCCATATATTCCACCAATTGAGAATCTTCCGGCACGTGTCAATAGCAATAATGTTACAACACAATATTAAGTGAGATTAATGTAAATCCAAATTCCTAATAGAATGTTTGTCATTTTAGCTACTCCTTTATGTTAATTTCTCTTGCTTTTTGTAATGTAGTTTTGGTTTATTAACACTGTTGTGAAATGATAAATAATGATCTCTAAAACTTATAAATATAAGCTTAAGCTAAAACAAGCCTGTGATACCATAACATAGTTGTCTTCTTATAGATTCTATTAAGTTATTTTGCTTAGTAATTGATTTATATAACCACGGAACACTCAGGGGCGGAGCCATGTTGATACTATTGGGGGACATGCCCCCAACTAAGTTCTTGCGGATACACCAAATTAAGATATATAAGAAATAAAGTCGGACTGATGTGAAAATAGCCCGGTGCCCTCACTCACAAAATCCGAGTCCCTCGTCGTTCTGCCTTGACAACAATTGTAGCATCTTCTAATGTCTAAAAAGTGTTGTCCGGTGGTTTTGAGTTTTTATTATTATATATATTTTTTCGTGTATGTCGTTAAAATGCACATATAACTTGCCAAAAAAATTGGGATCATAACTAGCACTGTATCAATTTAGAAACTTTGAATTAGGGTACACCATGTGTGAATATTATAACATCTTAGCATAATTTGGTTAATAGAGACCAAGTATTTTATTGTAATTTGTTAGGGTCATTACTTTTTTTTTTTTTTTTTTTTTTTTTTTTTTTTTTTTTTTTTCATATTGATTTTATAAATTACACTTGTGAGATAATAATCACAATTCCTTTTTATTAAATTGGTCTCAATACAATTCTTACAACACTTTTTACAACCAACTTGAGTTTAATTCAAGATAACTAGTTGAAATCACCAATCAAATTTTATGTTATAGACACCTTAAGTTATAATTAGTGTTAAATGCATCGTAGTAGAGCCTTTTTGTTGCTTTTATGTTAAACCCGATCCGACTTATTTAGTTACGCTATGAAGTAACATTTTCTCACACGTTATTTAACTACTCTTTTTCCTTGATGCCCCCCGTTATCATATTTTCTGGCTCCACCACTTGAAACACTCATTGTTACATACTAGCACGTTTAAAATAAATACATTTACCTTTACATGGGCACATAAACACTCATCAATATTAAGTATGCACAATAAAAACTCATTCAGCATAAACGCTTCACTAAAATCCTGAAACCACGAAAGTAAGTTGTTTATTTTTCAAGCAACATTATAATCTGCAAGTACATATACTTGTCATCGTAACAATGTTAAGAGGACAAGAAGATCATTGACCAGAATATATAACTTTTCTTATTTTGTGAATATTCACCGGTATAATTCCTTTACCCAAAACAAGAAAACAAATGTTTCTTGTCTTAATTAGATTTGGCGAAATGCTCGTTTGCAAGTTTTGCAACAGCAACATAAGACTCCGCGGTGACAAGAGAAGCATTAGCAGCAAATTCTTCCTTAACTTCGTATTCAAGCTGTAGTTTTAAAAGAGACGTGTCGCTGTTCTTGTTCTCTTTAATCTCGAACTTAGTTTTAAAGAAGTTAAATCCTGCATCAAGATACCCACCTTCCACAATTTCGGATTCTTTAACCCTCTTCTCATTATCGACTTTCATAAACTTCTCCTTGAAATATTTGGTTTCTGACCCTGCAATTTTGTACACAACTGTTACCAATTTTGATTTAAAGCATTTAACAAAATGAGATATGTAGAAGATATCGAGTTAAGTCATATGAATAAACCCTAATAATCTAGTTTTAGACACTTTTCATGGTTTTGTAGTTGTTAAACATATTTCCTTAGAAACGATTAAATTTTTTACTATTCGTAAATAAGTAACTAGCATGTATCGCGCCTATAATTTACTAGTAGTTGATTCTCAACTGATAAAACGTACCATGCTTAAAAGTCACCTTGATAACAGTACCAGTGCCACCATCACCTTCGACAACATCGAGTGCTTCGATTGTTTTTCCAACAAGCAGCTTTGCAAGCTCTAGAGTGCCATAAAGCGACCAAGCTTTGCTTGCGGGCGCCTTGAGTTCTATTTCTTCAGTTAATGTTTTAAACATTTTGTTTAGTTGGTTGATGAATATGCATATGGCCAGCTCAATTTATACTAGAAAATGTTTGATGAAATGAAGTTTGCATTTAACATTGTGTTAATTGCATGGTTTCTTTCATCTAAAACGACGGCTATGGATGGCATTATGGCAACTTTTGTCAAAAGATGTGTGTTAAAAGGACCCCAATACATTATGTAACTAAAGTCTCTAATTTATCTTGTTGTACATAACTTACATAATTTTAAAACACGTGTGTTTTTACAATTGTGTTATATTGGTTTCAGTCCTATTCATTTTAAAGGAATTAATCGAGATTGTAGTTTCTCCAATTTTGCATTAGAATGTGCAATTCTAGAGAAATGAACATATTTATTTGCTTAATTTATCCTTTTCTCGTGCAATTATGAGATCTTATTACTTGTATAAAATGTTACAAGTAAGAATGTTTTTTGTATATGGCTCCCCAAATTGTACACTCTTACAGATAGAGATATAAAATAAAATGCCATTTGTAGTTCGCCAAAAGGTATATCACTAGTGATCATGAAAAAATATATCTTTAAGCAAGGCCACAAAAATTAGTGAACATAAAATGTGTCGATTTTGTTTCGACTTAGCACTCGTAATTTCCATGAAGGGGACTCGTATATAAGAAAAGGAATGGACTAAAACCTCTCTCATTTGTTGTAAAAGAAATATGGAGACCCTTTAAAATCACTACACAAATTATAGAAATATTTACACAGATCTTTCCTTAATCCACTATGGAAACTTGATCTTCTAACACGAGGAAAATTCAAATGCATACTCTTATTTTTGTGCATACCAATGGACAAATCCCCACTATCCATCTAGTTTGATCTAATGGTGGGAATTAACCTAAGATTAAATGGGAAAATATAAGTCCATGTTTTTTTTCTTTCATTTTTCTTTGTCTTTTTTATTATTCATTTTTTTTCTTTCTTTTTTTCCTTTTTTTTTTAATTCTTTTTTTTTTCACGCTTCATGGGATTTTTGTTTTTTCTGTTTCTTTTTTTTGGTGTCCTTTTTTCACGCTTCATGGGATTTTTGTTTTTTTTTTGTTTCTTTTTATGGTGTCCTTTTTTCACGCTTTTTTTTTTCTTTTTCTTTCTTTTTTCTTTTATCTAATTCACGTTCTTTTTTCTAATAAACTTTTTTTTCGCTTTCATACATTTTCGTCTGTTTTCATACGTTTTCGTCCGTTTTCATACGTTTTTGTCCGTTTTCATACGTTTTCGTTCGCTTTCTTACGTTTTCACCCGTTAACGTCTGTTTTCATATGTTGTCTTACATTTTCGTTCGTTTTCATACGTTTTCGTCAGTTTTCATACGTTTTCGTTCATTTAAATACGTTTTCGTCTGTTTTCTTTCGTTTTCGTCCATTTTTCATACGTCTTCGTCCGTTTTCAGACGTGTTTTTACGCTTTCATACGTTTTCGTTCGTTTTCATACATATTCATACGTTTTCATTCGTTTACATACATATTAGTCCGTTTTCTTACGTTTTCGTTCGTTTTCATACATATTCGTCCGTTTTCTTACGTTTTCGTTCGTTTTCATACATTTTTGTTCGTTTTCATCCATTCTCTTTCGTTTTCGTCCATTTTTTAAATGTTTTTGTCCTTTTCATACATGTTATTACACTTTCACACGTTTTCTTCCATTTTCATACATTTTCGTTCATTTTCTTACGTTTTCGTCCGTTTTTTCATTCGTTTTGTCCATTTTTTTCATTCGTTTTCGTCCGTTTTTAAATGTTTTTGGCAATTTTCAGACGTTTTCATATGTTTCTAAATATCACAAGTGATATTCCGAATATGACAAGTGATATTCTGAATATCACAAATTATATTCTGAATATCACAAGTGATATTCTGAATATCACAAATTATTTTCTGAATATCACAAGTGATATTCTGTGATATTTAGAATATCACAAGTGATTTTCTGAATATCACAAGTGATTTTCTGAATATCAAAAGTGATTTTCTATGATATGCAGAATATCACAAGTGATACTATGAGTACCACAAATGATATTCCGGATATCATAAGTAATATTCTGTGATATATTACTGGTGATACTACAGGTATGACACTTTTCACTTTTCACATTACCATATTAAACTAAATACCACTCAAAACAAATCCAAGTTAGTAGAAAAGATGGTGATGATGGTGAAACTTTTCCCTTGTTTGGACAAGTATGTCCATTATGATCAGTTAAACTACAAATATTACAACCCTTCTTTTGGTTCTTACTTTTCGCAATAGCTTTTTCACGTCCACCCTTAATACGGTCATTCTTATGTCCTTTAGGAAGATTCTTTATACCCATAAAATCTTGAACAATATCACAAACTTTTCAGGGTGGAAGACTTGGAAAATGACTTTAGCTCTCTCAGGTTGTCTACAAAAGAAGTCCAGTATGGTAGGCAGCTTATCAGTAATTCTGGTGATACTACACATATATCAAACATATCACTGGTGATACTACACATATATAAAGCATATCACTAATGATACTACACATATATCAAACATATCACTGGTGATACTACACATATATCAAGCATATCACTAGTGATACTACATATATATCAAACATATCACTAGTGATACTACACATATACCATCAGCAAAAACATTTATTGTGTTTGTCTATTACAGTGAAAGGCACAAAAACCATCTTGTACATAAAAACTACATAATTAATACCTTGGTGTAAAATCCAATAATGATATTCATTATATACTCAGCATTAAACTAAAAAACAACACGAAAAATGCCAAGAACTCCATAAGCTTTTTTGGTATTAGTCCATTTTTTTTGAATATTTGTGATTTTCTGAATATCACTTGTGATTTTCTTATGTTTTCGTCCGTTTTCATACTTCGTCCGTTTTTTTCATATGTATTAGTCCATTTTTTTTTACTTTTCGTCCGTTTTTATACGTTTCTGAATATCACAATTGATATTCAGAATATCACTTGTGTTTTTCTGAATATCAATGGTGATATTTTAAATATCACTTGTGATTTTCTGAATATCTATCACTTGTAATTTTCTAAATATCACTTATGATTTTCATGTTACAAAACATATTATTGAATATCACTTGTCAAATTCAGAAAATCACTTATGATATTCAGAATATCACTTGTGATACTCTGAATATCACAGAATATTACTTATGATATCCGGAATATCATTTGTGGTACTCATAGTATCACTTGTGATATTCTGCATATCACATAAAATCACTTGTGATATTCAGAAAATCACTTGTGATATTCAGAATATCACTTGTGATATTCTGAATATCACAGAATATCAATTGTGATATTCAGAATATCACTTGTGATATTCAGAGTATAACTTGTGATATTTAGAATATCACAGAATATCACTTGTGATATTCAGAATACAATTTGTGATATTCAGAATATCACTTGTGATATTTAGAAACATATGAAAACGTATAAAAATTGCCAAAAACATTTAAAAACGGACGAAAACGAATGAATAAATGGACGAAAACGTAAGAAAATGAACGAAAATGTATGAAAACGGAAGAAAACGTATGAAAGTGTAAAAGCATATATGAAAAGGACAAAAACGTCTGAAAAATGGACAAAAATGAAAGAAAATGGATGAAAACGGACGAAAACATAAGAAAATGGACGAATATGTATGAAAACGGACGAAAACGTATGAAAGTGTAAAAACACGTCTGAAAACGGATGAAGACGTATGAAAAATGGACGAAAACGAAAGAAAATAGACGAAAATGTATTAAAACGAACGAAAACGTATGAAAATGAACGAAAATGTAAGAAAACATATGAAAACGTATGAAAACAGACGTTAACGAGCGAAAACGTAAGAAAGCGGACTGAAACGTATGAAAACGGACAAAAACGTATGAAAACGGACGAAAACGGGCAAACATATATGAAAACGGGCGAAAACGTACGAAAACAGACAAAAACGTATGAAAACGGACGAAAACGTATGAAAACAGACGAAAATGTATGAAAACGAAAAAAAACGTTTATTAGGAAAAAGAACGTGAAAAAAAAAGCGTGAAAAAAAAGGCGTGAAAAAAAGGACACAAAAAAAAAACAAAAAAAAAAAAAGAAAAGAAAAGAAACAAAAAAAACCTTAAAGCGTTAAAAAAAAGACAAAATAAAAAAAAATGAATAATAAAATAAGACAAAAAGACAAATAAAAAAAAAAAAACATGGACTTATGTTTCTCCATTTAATCTTAGGTTAATCCTCACCATTAGATCAAACTAGATGGATGGTGGGGATTTGTCCATTAGTATGCACCAAAATAAGAGTATGCAAAATAAATTGCCTCTCAACATACGAAGCAAACACATAATACTTTGTCCGTTACTACAGTATTTCTTACTTATTTTGTCCGGTTAAACAAAGTCACAAATATTTCGCAAGCCATCGTTGGACTGTGCATACAAGTCCCGATTGCATTCATTAGATATTCATGTATCATTTTACATCGTTTTCTTTGTTTGTTTAGACTTATAGACTTATTTTATGATTTATAAGTCGACGAATACGATGACCTTAATATAATAAGTTGGTCTATAAGATTAAAATAAATAAATAAATAAAAAATAAATAAAATTAAACTTGTAAAACTAAGCTTATGAAAAACAAAACCAAATAATATAAAATAGGGTTGATGTAATAAAATAGTAATGTGTTTTATTGAACCGTTTTAATAATTAGTCTAAAATGATTATCATTTTATCGATTTTCAATGTGAAACAGACATACCTGATCAGGGGTTGACAGTCATACCTTACCATACTTCATCATGATTCGTCATTAACCAATCAAATCAAGCCAACACATTCCATGATTCAACTATACCTCACCATACTTTTTTAGTGGCAACCATACCTCACCATATTAAATGTAGCAACGTTCAAAAATTTATTGCCTTTCTTCCATGCCAATTCGGTAAACATTACCGATACCCTTGCCAAAATCTTCATAACGCAAGCAAGGCAATGGCCATGCCGCTCGGCATGGTGCATGCCGATGTTCATACCGAAGGTGATGTCACCCCCTCAAATTATCTAACATGATGTGTTAACTTGAATGTTAATATTTTTTGATGTTTTTGCTGACGTGTAAAAGAAATTGGGCAAAAAAAAAGTACTAAAACTTACATAAAGTTATATGAAATTGTTTGTTTATGACTTAAAAGAGAAAAATGATTGAAAATATAAAATGATAAAAATTATCTCTTATTTAAACATGACTTAATATAAAGGGGCTTTTACATATATATTCTTGCAAATTTCAAAAATTACATATATATCATTTTAATGCATTAAAAGCATTGTACTTTATGCATCAAAAACTTGTAAAAATGATATATATGTAATTATTCATTTTGAGAAGGATATACATGTAATTTTCCCTAATATAAAATATAAACAAACAAACCCTTTTGTGGTTATTACGAATGCAAGTTAAAAAGTAAAAAAAAATAATAATAACTATTTCGGTTGATTATTTTAGGAGTAAACTATTTTGTACCTACAGTCCTTGAAACTTCTTTCTTGAACAAATAGTCCCTAAAGTTAACAAACATGACACCAATAGTCCCTAACTTTGGAAAAGAATAACACTAGCAGTCCCTTGACTTTGAAAATATCATAGCACCAACATTTCCTCGACCTGGAAAAGAATAACACTGGTAGTCCTTCTAGTGACGTTTTGGTGTTATTCTTTGCGATGTTAGCGACTATCCATATATAGTAAAAGTTTCAAGGATGGAAAATGCAGTTTTAAGTAATCCACAGGGACGACCCATGTAATTTACTCTTATTTTAGTTATTAACATTGTGTTCTCGAGTTTTAATTTTGAAGGAGAAAAAAAAATGAAAGAAACTTAACAAATTTTTGTGTTCGCGAGTCTTTTTAAAAGAAAGAAAGAAAATGATTTGGAAGGTAAATATTAGCTAAAATTTTCCAATCAAATATGAGATGATTTAGAAGAAAGATAATTAAAAAATGTATTTTTTTTTATATCTTAAAGTGCATTTTCTTGTATATTGATTCATTTACCGTTATAAAATATGTTATTCTCACACATATCACTCATGAAGGATATAATGTAAAATTGTTATTTTCTTTTCCTTTTTCTTCTAACATCTCGAGAACACCGAGTCTGTTTAGTTGATGAAAAACATCAAACTTTTTTTTATAGGAAAATAGAAAACTTGAAAACCGTTTAGGCATACTTTTCTCCAATAATTTTCAAAAAAAGTGAAATTATTATTTTTCAAATTTTTAGAAAATTGAAAACCTCAATTTACCATTTTTGACTTTTTCTTTCTAACAAGAAAAGACGGGCCGTTTAGTTGGTGAAAATTTATTCTGTTTTTCCGTTTCTAAATTTCTAGAGAATGAGAAAAGTGAGAATAGTAGAATGGTTTTTTAAATCTTTAGTTAAAATTTAGAGAATGAGAATTTCACATCTTTTGAAAATTGTTAGAAAAAAGTGTAAATAAACAGATTTTCAATTTTTCTCTTTTCAGAAAAAATAAGAAATTTTT
This sequence comes from Artemisia argyi, assembly GCA_030686995.1. NCBI lineage: Eukaryota > Viridiplantae > Streptophyta > Magnoliopsida > Asterales > Asteraceae > Artemisia > Artemisia argyi. Next base: position 34,388,497 of record CM060695.1, read on the forward strand.
CACCAAATAAACGACCCTAACTTTCAGATTTTTTTTCTTATTTTTTGATTTTAGATTTCTTTTTTTTTTTTTTTTTTTTTTTTTTTAGCATGAAAGATTTTTCGGTTCTTTAGAGAAGAGTTAGAGAATTTTTAAACCCGTTTATAGATAGTTATATTTTTTATTTCTAAAAAAATTAACTTAGTTTGTGAGGGTGGGCAGTGACGGCGAGGATGGAAAGTGAAAAAATTAACAATAGAGTTAGAATGAGATACTTGAACGGGTATCTTGGAAATCAACTTTTCCTTTTCTTTTCCATCTATTCTTTTTCTTTTTCTTTCTTTTGTTTAAAACACACGGTAATAACCGAAAGTGAAACGGTTAAAAAAAATCCAACCTGACCCCCAAAACACACACACACACAAAAACACACAGTCAGTTTGCGGCAACGAATGCTCGAAATTCAACCATGCAATCACATCTACTTCCGGCACCACCAAGAACCACCGCCACCACCGTATCACTCCGCCGCACCTCCAACCGCAACCTCATTTTCCTAATCGGAACATCAAATCGGCGTCCAATCACCCTCACATGCGCCATATCAAACGGTCAACAACAGAATCATTACACAGTTTTAGGTCTATCCGTTGATGCCACGTCATCTGATATCAAACGAGCCTATCGGTTGCTAGCTCGTAAGGTAGTAGTATATAATTTAATTATAACAATTTGTGACTCTGTGTGTGTTGTTGTGTGTTATTTGCTTATTTGAAATAAGCAGTTTTATGTTATCTGCTTATTTGAAATAAGCAGTTTCTGATAATCAAGTTTTATTTTATATTCTTATTTGAAATAAAACTAGTAGTTTATTATTATACTTATAGTGGATTGAAGGTTTGATGTAATAAAACTAGTAGTTTATTATTTGCTCGATATGGATAGGGAAAAAAAATAAACATGTAGTTAGTAGAACAGAAAAAAGGTAGGACTGAGCGAAACATTTTTGGAAATGGCAATGTATCACAAGACAGTCCAAATTAGGAGCCGAAGAATTACAACCAGAGCTGATCAAAGTGATGGTGCGAAGAGTGAGAGCCATTGTTTCTTGACAGTTTCTTACTGTTGGAAACGAGTGGTTGCTGATAAAATAGTTTCATACGTAGATACGAAATCAAAGAAAGTTACTATTTCCATATAAAAAGTAAACAATAGTACGGGGTACTAGGCTAGCATTGTTCAGTTGTTCCTTAACTTTGTAGTTAGTTGAGAGAGGGACTGGATTTAACTTGAACTTAATGACCTGAAAGAAGTATGTCACAATATTAATTGTGCAGACCTAGTTTAGCCTCCACATTATTAAAGTCAGTATCATAATTCTGCAAGTTGTCTGATAAAAAGTCATCTGATATTGAACATGCTTACTACATTAGCTTTCAATATTATACAAGTAGAGGTGATAATAACAAAATACGTATCCCCTTACTAGCCTTCACTAAAGCCATTTTTATAAACCGGAGCAAAAGCAAGAAAATATTGGTTTTCCTTAAAAAAAAAGTAAACAGTAGTTACGTGGTAGTAGGCTACTGACCGTAACATTGTGCCTTTTAAGCCATTAACCTTGTTATTAGTTTAGAGAGGGGCTGAATTATCTTGTACTTTATGACCTGAAAGAGGCATGTCACAAAATTAAACGTGCAGACCTAGTTTAAATTAGCATCCACATCACTGAAGTCGACATCGTAATTCTGCGAGTTGATTGATAAAATCTATCTAATATAGAATATGTTTACTACGTTAACTTTTAACCTTATACAAGGAGAAGTGGTAATATCAGATTTTGTATGTAATTGTGTTTCTGAGTCTATAAATTGTGTTTCTGAGTGGCTTCCTTGTAGAGAGTTTATGCACGGTTCCATCATTATGGCTTCTTACAAATGCAAGTCGGAAAATTAAGATACCACGCGCTATAATTGTGAATCAAAATAACCTTGGCACATACCACAATCTATAACATGTAGACAACTGTTATGATAAATCGTAAGACTAGGGGTAACAAATAACAAAATTACACTATGTCTGTAATAGGAAAATATTGGCTGCAATCACTCACGGTTTGCCAATTAAGTTCCTATTTATCCGCAATATGGACATTACTTCTCTCGGGTAGATGATCCCTCAGGGAAAATAGTTCTAGCACAAAAAAACATAAAAACTGATTCTGCTTTATGCTATTAGTATAATGTTTTTTGGCCAGAGTAAAGTAGCTTCATACACTTTCCATTCGTTTACTCTTTCCCTCCTCACTATCAGCTTTCGAAGCATCATTGTTATTTATTTAATGTTGACTTAAAAGTACAAGAATAATCAATATTAATGATAGCTTATTTTTACTCATTCCAGTATCATCCAGATGTTAACAAGGATTCACAAGCTGGCGAGGTGTTTAAAGGCATTCGTCTTGCTTACGAGGTTAGAAGTTGTTTTCCAATTTTTGATTCAATGTGATTAATGTTAGTGTTTAGTGTGACATGATAAGGAAAGAAGTTAAAAAGCCTCTCATAAAGTTGTAACTGAATTAACATACCAAGTGGTTATTTAACTAATGATACGTACTGAAGAAAAGAGCTTTACATATACCTTGAGATTATTTTAATGATAGAACCCTTGGTTTAAAAGGATTGCATTCTTCAGCTATCTAGTTAACTGTCCTCAATCATCTGAATCAATCTCATTCGGTGATTAGTGAGGCATAAGGTCATTTTGATGGAATCCTATCATTTCTACTTATAATATGTACACGACTTAGGTATCTGTTAAGTAAAAAACAGCGGTACAATAATATGTGTATAGATGTTGGGGAATCTTTGGAATTTGGGGGGAGGTGGTAGGTGGTCATGCGAGATTGCTGGGAGTGGCATGTTCAGGGAGGGGCTTGACTATAATATGCAGAGGGAGATGTTTGAAACACTGTTTTTAAATACACACATGGTACATCATTAGAAAGAACTGCTGTGGTCAATTTTCCATTACTTGTGGCCTGTCGAGATCTTTGGCTGGTCACATCCTCTGTTCCTTTTTCCACTTGAAAGTTAGGTTTTTCAAAACTGGGACTCTCTAGTCTTTCCTACTTTTTTTTTTTTTTTTTCTGCATTCCTGCTACTCTGTGTATGAATCGGCTAATTGCATTATCTGTTCGTCATCAAATTTTACCCCAAACCTTTTCAACTCTAGTTATAACTCCTGTTGAACCTACTCCAAGCAATAAACCTGCATATCTGACAGAATGGCTACTTTCTCAACAATAGAAGCACGGAATACAAAACTGACCTTAGCATGAGATGACCCTAACAACACAATCGAATTGGTAAAATATGAAAGGATATGCAATTGGACACCAAACTTTGACAAAGCTTAGTAATGATTCTCTCAGTCATCAATATAACAAATAACAAGAGAAAGTAATATTCAATGATGCCAATCCTTTGGTCCCTATCTCTTTCCTATGCTCAACTTTCTATTTCAAAATCACAACACTCATAAGACTTGCAGTATCTAGGTGACATTGTTTCATGATATATTTCTTTAAAGGCAACTGTAAGAGTGGTTGTTAACAGGATTAATGCATTGTGTAGCAAGTTAGCTTAAGTCGGTAGGTTGTCTCTTAACCAACCAAATTACAGTTTTTTCATCTGATGATATGCTAGTGCAGTAGAGGGTCAACGTATATGAGGAGTGAAATTTACCTTTTGTAGAGCATCCCTGCTATTTTTTTCTCTCTTAGGTGCAATTGTCATCAAGTTGAAGTTTAAATAACCAGTCATAATTCTGTTTCTTAATTATTATATACCAAAAAGTACTAATTCAAAACTCGAACAATTTGTGTGTCACATTCCTTGTAAGCACCATTACTAATAATGAAGTTCCTGATGTATGTTTTTTTTTCTATCCCCTGTCAGGTGTTATCTAATACAATGACAAGAGACCAATATGATAGATCACTCAAATTTCAACCAAGTAGTGGCCCGCCATGGAGAACTTATGACATCAACTTCAAAGATGAAATAAGGATCCACAGGTGGTCTGATCTAAGACAGAAAATGGGCAAGCAGAAATATCAAGAATCGCGTGATTCCAAAGAGAGGTATTATCCTTTTGATGATGAAACAGATGATGAATTTGAAGAGTATGATAGTGTCAACAAAGAACGAGGCTCATTTCTTGAAGTTTTGAAATCTGCATTTCTGTCCATATTCTTGCTGAAAACGATAGGGGCAAAACTGTCTTTAACTTTTAGCAGCTTGATGGCTATGCTTGACCCAGAGTTGGATGGAGGATATAAGGCTGGTTACATGGTTGCATGGGTGTTGGGGGGTAAAAGCGGAATTGTGCTTAGCTTATGCCTCTCGTTTGCGAGTTGGGTATGTGGAAAAACAAGCAGCAACGTTGTTGCACTAGTGGTTTTATCCATGTGGGTTGGCTCAAATCTTGCAAGGTTTGCTCCACTTCCACAAGGTGCCCTTCTTACTCTTATTTATATGTCTATTAAGCTTCAGACTGATCTAAACTGAAGGTCTGAAGCTGCATGATATTTTGTACATCTTTTCTATAGTTTCTTAACTTATTTTTCCTTAGAAAGTAACTATATTTGTAAATATTAAAGAGTATTACATCTGCAAGTGTCTCAGCCAAAGCTTTAGAAGTTTGTTACTCTTGGTAAAATCTTTTTAAGGAGTAATCCTGAAACAACCAATTAGGTTTGCTCTTTGTGACTTGAAGGCCACTTACTTGATTCACGCACGCAGCCATTTTTCAATATGCAAGAATGTAGAAATGAATGGTGGCAAACGCAGCCATTTTGCAATATGCAAGAATGTAGAATTGAAAGTGGCAAAATGGGCAGGTTGATAACGTCAATGTGAGTTATGGAGACTCTAAGAGCATGCGGGTACAAGAGCTGATGGCTCAAGCCATCACCGATGGCACGAGGACCACACCGGTGGCTGGCTGGTAGCGGCTGGTGCCGTGGCCACCAGCCCACGCAGTTGGTTTTTTTTTTTTTTTTTTTTTTTTTTTTTTTTTTTTTTTTTTCTTTTCTTTTAAGTAGCCGTTGGCACCATCCACGACACCAAAAAGTGGTGTTATAGCTAGCTAGGGGTGTTTTGGTGCCATGAGAAAATGGTGCCGAGGTGGCACCACTTTTTCCACGGCACCACCAACAGCACCACCCATGGCACTAACTGTACCTAGCGCTCTAAGTAGGTAATGCGTAAAAAATGATATAGAAAACTATGCTACTAACTTATTGCGATATTAATCTATTGTTAAAAACAAAACGATTATTTGAGACTTCAAGCATTTAATACACTTTGGACGACGTACAAGTTTTTAGCTATACTTTTAGCAATATTTTTGTTATTTTGGCCTGGTTTATCTCTTTGGAATAAACTGGTGTAAACGAGTCGAATTTTGGCACAGCTTGACTCGACTCGACAATAATTTGTTCGGCTCGAGCTCAGCTTGATAGCTCGATGAGCCTTCATAAGAGAAGCTTGAGCTCGGTTTGAGATATTTTGAATTAGGCTTGAGTTCGGCTCAAAAAGCTCGAATCATATGTAATGATGTGTTTTTTTAAACCAACTAAAAGTGAAATAGGGTATACTATTTGAATTTGGCTCGAACTCGCCTCGAAAAGCTCGATACATTCATAAATTTACATAAAAACCTTTAAAATAAACATAATGTATATAAAATATACATATAATACTTAAAAGCGTGAAAAGCTCGATAAACTCGAGTTGAGCCTATATAAACTTGAATTTGACTCGTTAAACATTTCGAGCTCATTTTCTAGGCTCGAGCTCGAGGCTCGATAAATCTTGGCTCGCATGAGCTTGAGTCGAGTTCGAACTCAAGTTACTCGACAAAAGCTTAACTCGTTTACACCCTCGAATAATGTTTGGCGAAAGTAATTGTTGCTGGAACTGGAGATGGTGCTAGAGATTATAAAAAGAGATTATTTTTATAAACTACATGAAGTAACTTTTAGTTTTAAGAGATTACGGGAGATTTTTTTTTTTTTTTTTTTTTTTTAAATCTTATAAGTTATGTCTGCCAAATAAAAATTACTTTTTAAATAGTTTTTTTTTTTTTAAAAAATAAGCATAATTTTTCAATAATCTTGTGTACTAAACATAGCCAAATTGTTTGAATTTGTCAATTCATGTAACACACAAGTGTCAAAGCAAGAGAAACAAATGGAGTATATCTTAATTTAGGTTAAATAGTCATCTAGAAAAATAGGGTTTACAATTACCCAATCATATATATTCACCCGAAAATTATCGACTTCTATTTCTCATTTAGCATCTTGAGACAGGCTTTTAACATTAGCTTCACATTAATACAAGGATGAACAAGAAGATTTTATACATTGATTATACAGAAGAAAAGAAGAAACACTACACACAAAGTGGTTTAACTTTCTCAGCACATGAAAACTGGGATCATGATTGGGTTTGACTTTTCATCTAAACCCAAAAATCAGAATGAAAAAAAAAAAAAATCAATGATCCTATGAACTCTTCACTTTCCCATTCTCCTTAATCTGGTTTAAGTTCCTCCATAGATACTTTCCACTAGCCATGTCAACAAATCCCCAGAATCCATTTTGTGCCATCTAAAATACAAAACAATACATAAACCAATGTTAAACTTTGAACATAAGTATAACTGTTAGAAAAAGTAAAAAAACCATGGATTATGGACCATTACCTTGATGATGCTAAATTGTTCCTTTTCGACTGATGAATCGTCATCCTGAAAAATGTCTTCGTCTTCCGAAGATGCTCGAACCGTAGTCCAGGCCATATAAGCGGCTAGTATAGCTGAGAAAAACACTAACACAAACCTCATGGGACACATGTTGTTGTTGTTGAATAAGGTTAAGTTCTATCTTTTTTGTTTGATGTTCTTTGTGAAATTAGGATATGAATTGAGAGAAAAAATAAAAAATGATAGCAGGTGAGAAGCGTTAAGGTTTGGTTATGGAGTAATATATTGGCTAGACAAACGCGTCTGTCCCACTTGGATGGGGTTTTGGTTTTTACAAAGTCAAAGGTGGCTATACCAACAACTATTCTTTGACATAAGGGTGTTCTTGTCATTTTCAGTTTGATAGAGTCTTCAAAAGGGAACACAACTTTTTTAAATAATATATCCTTTGAAAAGAAAATTTTTAAACTTTTAAGTAATATATTTAAGAAGACTTGGTTTTAATATATTTGTTAGGGAATTGTTACACTCACTCACATTTTACAAAAAATTTCCCACATAATGAGTTGGTATGCATCTTACCCACTCATGTGAGAGTTGGTCAATTTAATGCTCTCACATGAGGGGCTAAGATGCATGCCAACTCATTTGTGTGGGAAAAATTTTGTAAATTGTTAGTGAGTGTAGCATTACTCTATTTGTTATATGACATGGGTATCATTGTAATTAATTACCAAATACGATTATTATATGACTCTTTGTCCCGGCGGGATTAGGTTTGTTGTTATATGACATGGGTATCATTGTAATTAATTACCAAATACGATTATTACATGACTCTTTTATTGCATATTTTCACACATGTTTTTATATTTGAGTACTCTTATTCGCATACGTACATTTGTTAGAGGTCTTTTTAAAAGAAGTTTCTCTACTTTCAGATTTATCTTAAGGTAATGTAGAGTATGTGTACATTCTACCTTCTCATATTCGCTCCGGCAGAAAATTGAGTATGTTGTTATTGTTGTTGTTGATCGAGCCATCTCCTATTTCAGATACAATATGTGAAAGGTAATATAGTGATGTAACTTTTGGGCTAAAGAAGATAAAAGAACATGTTATTACGGACTTTACTATACTTAAGAGAGTACGGTGCAGTGCACCACGACATCTTATAAGGCCAAAATGTACCGATAATATTCCTATATAACGGTTATAACTGCACCGACCCAACATGTTATAGATGTCATCGCCATTCGGTTTACATTGTGTTATTCGTTTTCTTCCCCCCCCCCCCCCCCCCCCCTCCCCCCCTCCTTTTTTTTTAGGGTGAATGAGTATTTTTTGTGACGTGTTATAAGAATTTTATTTAAAGTGTTTATGTTATAAAAGTGTTATAGAGTACATGTTGACATAGGCGATGTCTATATATAAATTTACATGGTGCAACTCCACCTTGCACTCCTATGATTGATGAAATAGAATTTTCAATGTTAGGATATTAAAGTCTTGAATGAAACTTGAACGCACGAGCTTATGGTTAAATTGATATATTAAAGCAAGTTGCTTTAGTTATAGGAAAAGAAGTTGCCATAAAAAGAATTTGTCCATTCAAACAGATGGAGTGGGTGGGCACTTCTAGATGATTGTCTAGTTAGTGACTTGTTACGTGTGTTTTTTTTATGTAAATTGCTTCTCGAACAATAATTATTTTTTTGACCGTATTCCGTTTCTCCTAACATATACTCCAACATTCATATTACGTTGAAAAGTGTAATACCTAGCAAGTCTAGCGTTTTAATCTACAGTAATAAATAACTTAGGGCCCGTTTTGTTGAGGGTGTGGGATTTGGATTCGTGTATTACACATGATAGATGATGTTTGATTGATTAAGGAATCCTTTTAAACCTGTGAGCAGGGGTGGCAATTTCTGACCCGACACGAAATCCGACCTGAAACCGACACGAAAATTAACAGGTTCGGGTTGAGCTAAATAGATTCGGGGTATGGTTTGGGTCGACATATCTAACCCGTTTATTAAACAGGTCAGGTTCGGGTTGGGAATAAAATAAACGGGTCGACCCGTTTAAGTTTTTTTTCTTAATTAAAAATTATTTATATTTAATTATACGGGTTAAATGGGTTAAATGGGTCGACCCACTAACACGTTTAACCCATTTAACCCGTGTAATGTGCTAACTTTTATATATAAAACGGATTAAATGGGTCAACTTGAAACCCATTTAACATATTCAACCCATGTAACCTATTTAACCTGTCAACCTAAGTATATATTCGGGTTAAATGGGTCAGGTTCGGGTTACGTGTAAACAGGTTAGAGTTGACATAGCTGACCCGATGATTTAAATGGGTCAGGTTCAGGTTGGGTTTTCTGACCCGCCAACCTGACAACCCGAACCCGCCAACCCGAACCCGACCCGAATTGCCACCCCTACCTGTGAGGCCCATAAGCCATAACTTTTTCATTCCACTCTAATATTATAGGTTTTATACAAAACTAGTAGGGCCCACTATACATCTCTCACAACATTTTCTTTTTTCTATTAAAATCTTATATTTAAATGCAATTTAATTATTATATTAAATAAAATATATTTTCTCTCTTAGTTTTCATTCCTTTCAAATTCAAATCAAAATCTTAAACATATCTACAAACCAAACAAGCCTTTAATTATGTTACTATAAATTTCGAGAAAAATGATTCACATAAATGATTTAAGGAATTTGCTGTCTATAGCCTTTTGTTAAAATGTTGTGACACCTAATAATTGTTTTTACTTTTAAAATAAACCCCTCGTCTCTTAAAAATAACTACTCATAACCGTCCGTCTGTCCGAATGTACCGTTATTTTGCATAGTTTTAGCAAAACCTATGATTTAGTAGTTTTGAAATGAATCTAATACTATTAAAGAAACTTGTTAGCCACGATCGTTCTAATAAACTTGTTAAAGAAAAACGTCTTACATACATTATACGAAATAGAAAACTTTAGATAAAATCTAGGGTAAAATGCAAAAATGGTTCCTAAACTATCACGAAATCGCAAATATGATACCGAGACAAAAAGGCACGCAAAAAGCCTCTAACGTTACGTAAATGTGCAAAAAAGCCACCGAGAGCCATTTTCCGTTAGTTTTCTCGTTAAGTGCCATGTCATTGAGGGTAGTATCGTCTTTTTACTGTTCATACTTATTAAATTTGCCGCCATAATCACCTCTGAGCTTGGGTATCGATCTGACATGACCTTAATGTTTAAATTTGCAAAGTAACTTCAAAGTTTTACACCATAAACCCCCCTACAACCCACACTTGCAAATCACGATTCGAGTTAACAGTAAAAAATTCACGATTTGCAGAAAATGGAAGTTTCACCAAACACCAAAATAATCACCACCACCATAACCACAACCACCACCACCACCAACACATACCAAGAAACATCAACGTTGGTCACCACAACGACCGTTAATCGATCCCCACAACAACTTCCATGTCCACGTTGTCATTCAGAAGACACAAAATTATGTTACTACAACAACTACAACACTTCACAGCCTCGTCACTTTTGCCGTAGCTGCCGTAGACATTGGACTCATGGTGGCGTTCTCCGAAACATCCCTATTGGAGGTGGTAGACGAAAAAACACCAAAAGAAAAAAACCCATGAACCCCACCACCACTTCGGGTTATTGTGATACCACTTTTGCTCCGCCGGAGTACCAGGAGTATCAGGAGTACCAGAGCCTGCTGCCGCCTCCGCCAGGACTCCTAAATCAGGTATCGAGGTACTGCGTGCACGATTTTGCCAAAGCTTAACCATTCTCAAGATCTTTACTTGTGAAATTAATGTTCTCCTTGGAAGAAATTGAGTCACGTATATAAACTATTGTTCTAATGGACTAAATTTGTAAAACGAAACACTTGTAATTGAAGTTATTGGCGGGAAAGGGATAAAAAGACGATACTACCTCAATGAAATGGCACTTAACGAGGAAACTAACAGAAAATGGCTCTCGGTGGTTTTTTTGCACATTTACGTAACGTTAGTGGCTTTTTTGCGTGCCTTTTTGTCTCGGTCCCATTATTGCGATTTCGTAAAACTTTAGTGACCATTTTTGCATTTTACCCTAAAATCTAAGACTGCGAAAACCGTCTTTGTGGGCTATAAAAATCACAGATTCACATGAGCGGGTTTTAAAATACGAAAATGCAGACGTATTCTCTGTGTGATACCTTTCATTTAAATAATGTCTTTGAAAAAGTGAAATAACTAAAATACGCTTACTTAAATGTAAACGTAATTTCAATTTAACGTCTGACGGTATTCTAAACTAAGTTTCTCGGAAAAATTGTGAGCTACACTTTCTTATGTTTAATGACTACTCCTGCGTTAGGGTGGAAATGAGTCGAGTTGCTTGTGAATTGAAAAGCTCGAGATTGGATCGGTCAAAAACTCGAATGAGCTCGAGCCCAAGCCCGAGCTCGAGCCTAAGTTTGGGCTCATTTAATAATCGAGCTTGAGCTTTGCATATAAATATTGACTAGGCTCGCGAACCTAAACGAACCTTAAAAATATGCATATATAACTATGTATAAACGAACTTAATAGAAATAAACAAGCTTGAGCCTAGTATGATTAACGAGCCGAGCTTTATTTCCTTCAACACGTCATATAAATTAGTAGAGCCTGAGCCGAGCTCGAGCTAGTGAAAATTTTCACCAGCCGAGCTCGAGCTCAAAATATAAAGCTCGAAACGAGATAGAGTCCGAGCTCGAGTTTTATATATATAAACGAGCCGAGCTCGAGCTCTGACAGGCTTGGGCTCAACTCGGCTTGTTTCCTCCCCTACTGTACATTCTTCTACAACTTACTCTTAAGTGTAAGAAAATATAACAAATTGAAACAACTGAATTCACTGGCCTGGCTCGGACTCCGTCACTTGAACAAACTCAAAACAGATACGTTTGACAACTTCTCAATAATTTGTCCACAAAGATTTTTTTATTTTATTTTATTTATTTATTATTATTATTTTTTTCAACTATATCTTATTCTTGAATGATTGATAGCACGATTTATGGTTGTTAACTTGTGCTGGCTTTGACTAATTCCAAACAGAACCACAACCATGTCAAATCCTACGTAAAGGATTGAATTTATGCTTTTCAATATTACTATAAATTTGACAAAAGTACGTGTATGTAATAATAATGTATTAACAAGTTAGATAAAATGTCAAAATTAAGCTGTGGGGTTAGGTCGGTCGAGTTGATATGTTGATATATTCATATTTCTACAATAATACAATCTGACTTGTAACTTCTAACAATTAAAATACAAATTAGATAGCAAATTTGACATATTACGTGTTTTATAAAATAAAACATGAAACGAAAAATTCCAATTTATATAAATTTCATGTTATAGGTAGAGTATAATTTAAAAAATTTGAGGTAAACTGCTTCATGTAATTGTTCTAATTAACAAAGTATACACTTGCTCAAATATACTCATTAAGATATACTCCGTATATGATACGAGATCGCTAACAATTTGCCATTTCAGAATCTGATGCTCGAGCCGTCCTGAAGTGTTGCAACGACTTACGAATAGCATTGTATGCACATGTTGATCATATAAATTCGACGTTGTTACTTAGTCTTAGAGAGTTTTAACTATAATAGCAGATAGTAGTTACATTCTTTAAAAAGATAGTTAGAAATACAAGAAAAGAGCCTGCATGCATAAGATGCATGTAACTTGTCCATTGTCATGACATTTAGTAACCACTAACCACTAACCAGGGACTAATCTTGTGTCTAATCCTTTTCAAGTTCATTTGACTATTTGAGTGCCCAATTGTTAGGTAAAGTCATTTATAAAGTTTATAAATTCTAAAAATATTTTGAAGATAAGGATTAAACCAAATGGTTGGCTTTAGTGACATATCCACTTGTTACAAAAGTCTAACCCACATTACTTCCTTTTATAGAAAATAAGGATGGCTAGCTTTGGATAATGTTGCTAACCAATACGTATGGCGTTTTGAGAAGATGGAATTTAGGTGTTGCACACCAATAATGTATATAGAAGTCAAACTTATTATTATAATGACATGAAATTCTTTACATTTTGCACGATATAACATTGTGCAACACTTTCTTAAGTTTCTCATGATTGGTTAGATCGATGGATTCCATTCCATTGTACATTGAATCTAGTTTTCTGATCATGTTATTTCTCACGCTTCTATTGCAACACAGCTTCTTAGTCAAAACCAAGGGTATATTTACCTTAAAGTGTGAAGTGAATGCATTTTGTAGGTGCGGAGCCAAAAAGTTTAGAAACTACACTAGAGATCGGTTCGTTGGCGGGGCAAATTACAAAAATAGCGAGATATTTTCAAATGTACACTACAATTTTTTTTGCTAGGGGCACGTGCCCCCCCCCCTCCCCCCCCCCCCCCCCCCCCCCCTTCCTGTCTCTGCCTCTTATTTTGGTATAAATTAAACGCAAAAGAAAAGAAAAAGCTAGGCAAAGTATATGCAAAGTTCAAACTTAAAATTACAAGAGGGAGATTTCAAGTGTAGGACTCACAATTACGAACTGTGAGTGTGAGCGTTTACATAGGGAGTTAGGACTAAATCATGTTGCAAAGTCATGTTCGTCACCTGTTTAGAGCTTCATTTTCAGTGTTTCTTGTCGCATTCTTGCAAAGTGATATGAAAACGGATTTCTGTTAAAAACTCATTTTCCTTGTCTAAGATCTTACATTTAACCAAACTACAGAAACTGAAACGAAGAATCTGAAATAATTCAAAGAAATTCAAAAATATGCGCTCCAGTATAAAACCAAAATAAATATCCAGAATAAAACCAAAATTCTGACCTTCAAGGCTTCAAAAACTCCTATATCTATCGTCGTTTAGATTTTTTGTTTGACGACCTGTTGCTCTTCACATGGAACTTTTCAACATCCTCCTCATCTTCATGCCCTCTACTTCTCTTATAGCCTCCTGTTTCCTTAATTTTCTAAAATAGCCATCAATAGACCAAATTAATTAAACCTTAAGCAGCCCTAAATTATTAACGATTTTAAAAAATAACAAAGACACCATACCATGTTTGCCAATCGTTCGGCCTCTTTCACACGTTCCAGGAGTAAAATAACTTCCTCTTCCTGTGCTGGAAACTTGGGCAACTTCTTTTCTGAACATATGGCCGTGAAAAGTACTTAGCTTTAACACAAGCTTTCATGATGCTAACTTGGTATAGTACTAGCTGACCATGGGAAAACACGAGGTTTGGGTAACGCCTAACGGGTCAAAATAGAATCAGCCCAAAAGATTTAATTTTTGTCACCAAACCACATGGACATTTATGTAATTTAATCTAAAGATGTTACAGATTAAAATACACTTTGACGATTTTCAACTCGTTTTTACACAGTTATTCTTTTAGTACTGGTCAAACATAACCGAGAGCGACTTATTTACAAATAGTCTTACCTATAAGTTTCTCTATTTCTGCATACCACCCAAGATCGTACTGATTCACTAATGAAATAGCAATCCCAGATCGTCCCGCGCGTGCAGTTCTTCCCACTCGATGAATATAGTTCTGAAATCCCATCTCACAAATTTATCAAATATTCCAAATGTGTCGAATAGTATCAATCCTGTGGTACACACACATACCTTTGGGTTTGTGGGTATCTCATAATTTATAACCATATCCACCAAGGGTATATCGAGTCCTCTACTAGCTACGTCCGTACATATAAGCACATTGCACTCTCCCGCCTTGAACTTATTCAATGCGCCAAGCCTTTTTGCCTTTTTCACAACATGAACAAATTAGAATGAAAAAGAAAAAGAATCGAGGCATATTTATGAAATAGTCAAAATATTACCTGAGTCATTTGTCCTGATATTGGGAGTGCACGTATCCCAAGGTTTCGAAGAGTCAAAGCTAATTTACGGGTTAGGTCACATGTATTAGTGAAAACCATTGATGTACATCCGGATTTTTCGATCAAGATATGTACAAGATAGCAGCTCTGTAGATACAAAAGCGATTTATATTTTATATAACCTGATGGTAGGGGTGTAAACGAGCCGAGTCGAGCCGAGTATTGACATGCTTGAGCTCGGCTCGTTTAAAATCGAGTCGAGTCGAGTATTTTTCGAGTCGATCTCGAGTTGTCTCGGCTCGATTACACCCCTATATATATATATATATATATATATATATATATATATATATATATATATATATATATATATATATATATATATATATATATGTGTGTGTGTGTGTGTGTGTGTGTGTATATTGGGGGTGTAAATGTGTAATCGAGTCGAGTCGAGTAGCTCGCGAGTTGTCTCGGCTCGTTTAAAATCGAGTCGAATCGAGTATTTTTCGAGTCGATCTCGAGTTACTCGCGAGTTGTCTCGGCTCGTTTACACCCCTACCTGATGGCTTTAATATAAGATTGTATAATGATATATAGTAACAATGTAACAAACCTTGAGATTAGCAGGAACGAAACAATATTGTTGTTTTAAGGTGTCAACCGTAGAATATTTAGTCGCTGCTTCAATCTGAAGAAGCAATAAAAAACATGAATGCTGAACTTTCAGAAGCAACGCAATCAGTGAATGGTTAATATTGGTACCTTTACAGGATTCGTTAGATGAGTTCTTTGTAGCTTTTGCACCTGCGATGTCAAATTAGTATTGTAGTAATATAGTTTCCATAATCTTAGTTATCACATTGCTTATTATACAGTCGAAAGAAAATATAAGACAAAAAGTGGTTGCGGGTTGGCACTGCTAGTTTGACTACCCTTGCAAGTTACTAGTTTTGACCCTTTGTTGTGAATTGTGATGCAATATTTTGATAACATTCATACCTTTGTAGTCATTGTAGCAGAGAACAAATATGTCCTCCACTTACGGGGAATGGCATTTAAGATATCATCAAGTGACTTCTCAAAATCCTCATTTAGAAGGCGGTCTGCCTCATCCAAAACCTGTCAAATAAACATGCTAAGTATGATAAGGTTCAAATAACAAAAAAATATAGTCACCAGGATCAAAAAAAAAGGAAAATTTTATGTAAACTTTTACCAGGTATTTTATTGTGCCAAGAGAAAACCCTTTAGTGTTAGATAAATGATCCAAGAGACGTCCAGGTGTTGCAACCTGCATCAAGTTGAATTCATATAAGACGTTATAAATAACCAAAATAATACACAGTAAAGATCATCGAAAAGTAAGCTTACAATAATGTTTGGCCTCTTTCCAAGTGCAATGCTTTGTTGTACCTGGTTTACCCCTCCAACGAGCTGTAAATATTAAAGCCAAGGATTAAAATAAAGTCATAAATCCGTTGAAAAACTAGAAGCCAAGATTAAACTAACAACGCATTTACGATTATGTTCAAGGAAGTGGCGAATTAATATATTTGATTGACCTTATAATGCAATAGGATATTGACTAAAAGAGTTCATCTACTGCAAACTAATTTAAATCATTGCAACTAAGCAAAAGCTCACCACTGCAGACTTTACACCAATGCTCGATCCCAAGGCCTCAAACTGCTCAGATATCTGAATTGCGAGTTCCCTTCAAAGAACTCAAGACCATGGAAGAAAAATCAGGTACAATATCCAATGCGTTTTCCATACATTACAGGGGCAAGATGGGTGGTTCGGGCAGTTTGGTACAGGTCTTTTAAAGTAAAGGGCAAGTCACAATGTGCAGGCTGACCACAAACACTTTCGTTCGATTTTTTAATTCATGTAGATGATTGATGCATCAATTATGATTACAAAAACAAGTCATTACGACAGTACTCCGAATCTTCTGGCATTAAAACTGACCTTTGGGTAAATGTTATTGCATTTGACCCGTTTAACCCATTTCCCTTATAGCTTATTTTATCAATTGACCCGGTTGAGATAAATGACATCCAGAAGCGGCCCATAAAAATGGCCACTTGTACATGAATCACTGACCTTGTGGGTGAAAGAATACAAGCAAAGAAGGCTGGTAGTCGTGGAGCTTCCAACAGTGCTTGAAGTATTGGCAAAGCAAAAGCACCCGTTTTGCCGGAACCAGTTTGTGCTACCCCTATTAAGTCCTTCCCTAAACATCATCAAATACAAACATGCCTAAAATCAGGTAAATCAAAGTCGCAGAATAGTTAAATATAATCATATTAACAAATAGCTAGAAAATGTAACAAAGAATAGTATATGAGATAACAATACCTTCAAGTGCTTGCGGAATAGCCTCAACTTGTATCTTAGTAGGGTTTTTCCATCCCAGACTATCACAAGCTTCGATCAGTTCTTCAACTAGTCCTAATTCTTTAAATGATTTGCCTTGCTCTTTTTCTTCTTTCATTTTTCAATATTCTACGAAAAACACAAACAAAATATGCAAACATGTCATAATATAATTACTTTCAGAAATGTTTCGTTATATGCAACTTATATGTTAAACACCTAAGTGGAACACATTTTACAAGTTTGTGTTCAAGCAGTCTAAGTAAAACGAAGCACTTGCGATTACAGTGAGTTACTATGATAGTACCATGGAAAAACAATACTACAACGGGTAAACATTTTTTTGTGAAAAACCTATAAAAAAAACCCCAAAACTAATCTAGGCCTTTACATGAAAAAGTTCTAAAAAATGCCAGTTTTTGAGCATCATGCATGGATGTCACATGTTTCTAAACACAATTAAGTGAATGTTCACATATGCACATGTGTATTGTTTCTTGGTAACAAAATAACTTAAAATTATGTGAATTTACATTAAAAAAGATGCCATGTGAATTTCAAATCTAGATATTAAGAAACTGTAGTTACAAGAGTACTATATCAAAGTGTTGATGATGAAGTGATTGGCTGAGCAACGAGACGAGGGTGTGAAAGAGCCGTCAGAAACTATAAATCGTAGGGGTTAAACGTTTTTTACCTTCTTTATTATTGACCCATTTAAAGAATTTACAAGTTGTTACTACCTTTTTAATTAGCAATTCATTCTCAAAGCACAACGTGAGCCGAACTTAAACATTGGGTTAAATTAGTGGTCAAAAGCTATGCATGCCATTTAGTTAAAATGGGCTAGCTAGTGACAAAAGCCATGACATTTAGAGGGTGTTTGTTATAGCCTGTACGTTGAGTTTGATAAGCTAAAGTAAAATTTTGAGAAGTCTAAATTACGCCCATGTTATATTGTTCAAGAGCTTATCGAATAGCTGGTCTTAATCAGTAAAATGAACAATGCATCATTGTCCTACATGGCAATCCTTAACGCGTCGACTCTTAAGACACAGCCCCATCAACCACGCGAGAAACATTAAGTTGTGCACCATCAGCTCATCCGCACCACCGAACCAACTTTCGTATTTTTTGTGTGTGTGTGTTGTGGTATTGTGGGGTATATTTGTATCGCTAGTTTGATAATAAGTGTTTGGTGGTTGATTTGGTGCATGAGTAAAGTTTTATTAATTACTATTTTTTTTTCCCTAAAATTGACATATGCTTATGCATGTTTAAATTGCTGGATGAAATTGAAGTGAATTTGACCAGATTATAGTCAATTTTGACTTTTAATGAACTTCTATTTCACTTATGTGGCAAAAGCGAGGTCTCACATTAGTTTAATTGAAAACTTCTCAACATTAAATTATCATTTTTTATGTCTCTTATTATGTGGGAGATTGTATAGTTTAAG
Source organism: Artemisia argyi (assembly GCA_030686995.1). NCBI lineage: Eukaryota > Viridiplantae > Streptophyta > Magnoliopsida > Asterales > Asteraceae > Artemisia > Artemisia argyi. The sequence goes on from CM060695.1 coordinate 34,407,026, forward strand.
CCATAAATATGAATGTACTTATGTTCATGTCTCACGTACTTGAACTAAAAAAGTAAAAAAAATGTTTTCAACCATTGTTACGAACTTTAAATATTGTTTTAACACGCAAATTTAAACTTTCTTCTACCCAAGAAAAATGTATAATTCACCCATTTATCACGTGCTACTTCTGAAGTCACACAATCCAATATATATTTTTTACAATATTATTTACAAAGTAGTTGACATTAAATCAGTAAATTACAACCCTTTTTTTTTTGCTAAAAAAGTTTAAACATTTTAGAAACAAATTATGAACGTAAATAAATAGACGTAAGTAAGAGTCAGGATAACTTCCCACTATTATTCGGGGAAAAAAAAAAAAAAAAGTAAGAGTCACACAACTCACAACAATAAGTTTGACCAGGTGTCTACATTTGGGCCGGCCCAAATAAGTTTCATTATAAAGTCCTTTTTTCTTCATTTACATGATCATCCAAAATGGCAGTTTAATTCATAAGATTCCTAAAAAAAAAAAAAAAAAAAAAAAAAGCTTTTGAGTTGATTGATGGAGTGTAGAAGCTTTTGTTATATGCCTTGGAGGTTATGAAATTTAAATATTACTCTCTTATATTGTTTTTTATAAGAGTTTGACTTTTAGTGACAGACTCTTACGATATAACACAATGTTTAAATTTAATAAGAGTTCTTTAGTGTTAATGTTCTATGGTATTGACCATCATGTACCCAAATATGTTAAGATTCTATCCACCTTAAAGAGCTAATGATCTTTTACTTTGAAGGCTGTTCATTTCGATTTTTCTAGATTTTTAGGCTTTTTGGTGTTCAAACATGAACTCAAAAATCAAATTGGATTGCTTATTGCAATCAGAGGAATCAAGGTTGTTATCATCAATCACTTGGGCATATATAAGATCACTAATGGAATTGATACTCCAAAAGGGTTTAATCTAAGGTCCAGTTTTAGTTCATGTTATCATTTGGTATTCTTATATGCAAAGTAAGATTTTGTTTATTGCATAGAAAAGGGTTTTAACTGTTTATGATGCCAACTATCATCTACCCAAGAATGCTATATTCTTATTTCTATCTTAAGTATCTTTTAAACTATCGTTATGTTTTCGATCTAAATTTGGTTTCTTTGCTATTTGGCTTTTTAATACTAGAGAAGCATGAACATGTTATCTGCAATGAACCAGAATCTTAAATGCACTTCGGTCTAATCCCATTATCTATAACTAGCAGGGTCCTCGCGCGATGCAGATGCGGGCACACTGTAATTTAATTTTTTCGGCTAATAATTTATTCTATTTGTACGTTTTTTGTCAATAGTTTTACTGATTAGTTTTTTATGGCAAAAGTTTGATGAAATTTTGTTTAGTTTGTATTATTTTATTTATTATTTATTTTATTTTATTTTTTGTTTAGTAGTTTGCTTTGTTTGTACAATATGTGAACATATTTTAGTTTATTATGTTCTTTTTGACAATAAATTTACGGATATCAAAAATTTCGTTTAACTCGTGTCCGTTCGGGCTCGAGCCCGTTTGACCCGTGCTCGTTCGGGCTCGAGCCCATTTGGCCCATTGCCCGTTCGGGCTTGAATATTTGTATAATATGCTTTATTATTTGTATTAGTGACATTCAATGCAAGAATTGTGTTTAAGTTGGTTGTACAATATGCTTGATAATTTGTATTTCTTATGTAAGAGGTGTTTTAATAAGTGCATTAATTATATTTATTAACCAGTTAATTAATTGTATTTAATGTACATAATGATTTATTTATTGTATTTAATGTTAGTATTAATTGTATGTTAAAGTTAAATATGAGGTGAATTTTTATAAGTAGCATTGGTTGTTGTTCTTATAGATTTATAAGTTGTAAGGCTTAATTTTAAGTATTCTAATAATAGAATGCATTCATGCTTTATAATATAGTATGATTATTGATATGTTATTGGATAGTTTTAATTGTCCACATTATAAAAATACATATGTCCTCTTCTATTAGGCTAGCGACAGAAGGTATATAAGATCGACTCATGCGATCGATTACACTCGATCGCCATTTATGTGGCTAGTCGGTCGACAAAAACACAAACCCATCGAGCACTAGACCGATTACTTTTTTTTTTTTTTTTTTTTTTTTTTTTTTTTCCTTTTATTGGTTTACGTTGGAGGTAAAATCCAAAAAAAAAAAAAAAAAAAAAAAAAAAAAAAAAAAAAAAAAAACAACTAGCCATTGCATTCAAAATATATATATATATATATATATATATATATATATATATATATATATATATATATATATATATATATATATATATATATATATATATATAACACTATAAATACCACATTAACACAACATATTTTACACACTTCAATTCACAAAATCTCACAATTCTTTCAATTCAAAATGACGTGTAATAAACTGCCTCATACCGTCGAAGAATTTCAAAATTGGGTCAAAAACCAAGCTGAGTGTTGGTCCCTTTTACTTAGTTAACAGTAACTAAAAAGTTAATGTAACCAATTTGTATGACTTTTAACAAAGATGTATAAACGATTAACAATAAAGCAACGTAAACATAAGAGACAATATTTTTTAACGTTTAATTCTTTATTGGAAGTTAATCAAAAAGAATCGTACTCAAGTGTTTGCGGAATAACACTTGGGATTGAAACGACAAGTGTGGTACTGACTCCTCTCTAAACTCAAACAATGTTGAGTGACAACTTCATGACCCACTGAGCTATCTCAGGGGTTATGTTGTTCTTTGAAGGAGTAAAAGTGGTTTGTGAATGCTTTGCATTAATTGCACAAACTTGTCAACTTTTACTCCTCACTTATGCTATCTATTTACACACAAATGTGAGCATCTCTATTATACAATGGACCTAAGTGTTCTTTAATAAAATCTTGAAAGATTTTATTCTCTGGCAAGGAAAACTTCTTTGGGTTAAGTCCAAAAGGCACTTTCTGATGACAGCCTGGTTTTAACCATTTGGGGAAAGTTTGACCTTAAAGTAATAAAGCACTTTCGTGAACCAGTTCAAACTTTCCCGCCCAGTCCCGCCAAAACTTCAGTCTTCAAGTCATCGGTCTTTAGTACCATGATAGTTGTTGAGGAGTCTTGGGGTTCAGTGAGTTATTGTCATCCTCACTGAACTCATCACCTTCTTCTTGGCTTAGATCACACTCACTGAGTTCCGCCTCACTGAATGGAGAACCTTTCTTCTTAGGCTCGGTCTAAGCATCCTGAAGATGACTCACTGAGTTACTGTTCACTCAGTGACTTGTTTACACTTAGGTTATTTTACGTTCAAATCCTTGTCAGAAGAAGATTGGGGAATTCAGTGACCCAACACTGAGAAAGACGACACTGATCGTCAAGAAGCTATTTTCGAAGTTATTATCAGGTTTGAGCTGACAAAGGCCCTCAAACAACGAATGAGAACACGCTACAAATAGTGCGATCACATTTCTGACGACAGAAAATATGTGATCGACCAGTTTTTATACGATGAATTTCCTAAAGATCATGCCGTTGTTGAGGCATTGCGTGGCTGTATGAGTCAGATACATGCCCAAAAAACAAACAAGATTCATTGGAGTTTTGAAGAAAATGTGGAAGCTGATATGGTTGAACAACAACAATTTGTGCAAGGTGCATCAAGTTCATCTGCACAAAGAGTTGTTGAGCAATAACAACAGCTGCCTCGTCTGGATAATTTTCAGCTAAGTTTTGAGAAAAATGTGGCAGCAGATGATGATGGCTGGAACTCTGAGAAGGAGCGGGAGCTGAGCAGGTTGGAAGCTCAGTTAGAAGAAGAGAGGTTGGCGAGATTTGATCCTTACGACGGCGGTTACGACTCCAACAACTCTCAAACCTGGGATCACCCAGCACTAATGGAAAAAGGATTATTAGGTTCGGTTAAAAAGATTTTTAAAAACGGTTTTTGAACCGTCTTAATAAATGGCGTTCCAAAAGATTAGTTGTTTTTTAGTTCGGTCTTTTAACCGTTCTTAAAAAGTGATTGTAAGTCAGGGTTGTTTTTAACCGATCCTTAAAATGTTTTTTTTAAGTAAATTTTGGTTTTGGAGCGTTCCTTAAAATGGTTTTGTTGTGGCGTTCTTTAAAATGGCCTGGGTTCTTTCTGGAACAAAATGCTATTTGACAATTGACTGGAGTAGATATTTGACAATCCATCACCAGAATCACGTTATTAACAATCACAACACAATAAGTACTTCAACAATTTCATTTTAAAAGCAATATATTACTAAATAAACAAAAAGGTCTAGCCATACAAAGAGGCACAAAACAAAAGATCCAAAACATCCTATGACAAACATCCTACTTGATTGAAGACAAAGACTCCACACAAGCACTAAAACCTTCAAACGACACACTGATAAAACAAATAAAATACCATTACTGAACCTACTAAAGTGACCTGCCAACAGCAGCAACTAGAAAACCAATTGAACAACCGGGTGAAAACCAAATATTTCCCACGTACTGATCTTATAGAATTCATCAATTCGCCTAATTGTCATTGCAATAATCCATGAAAAACTTTCCTCTCACATTGATTATCCATCCGTCCAACTCATCTTGCTTTAAAGCTCTTGTAGAGTCATGAAGCTATAAACATAATAAAATAAAACGATAATAATTTCACATAAGCTTTAGAGGTAGCAACATTTGGTTAATATAATAGTTTGATATATACTGTAGTTCTTAAGATATAGTTTCACATCACCATGTACAAACCTTATTAGGCTAGTGATTTGCACACTTCCATTATTTATTGGGACACTTTTTTACATGCTTCAGTTAGTTATACAAAACTCACATTGTGCATTATCTGCTTGTACTGTGGAGTGTGCCAATCAATATATTGAGTGTGCCAATCAATTCCCTAATATGAATAAGAGAGCTCAATAAAATGATATTGACCTTGCCAATTGAGGACATCAAAATTACTTTCTTTTATTTAATAAAAATGTTGAAATAGAACATGTTTTTCAAAAATTATTTCTACTCCGTATAAAATTTCACTCATTGTCTCCACAAACACTAGACACTAACACCAATGTTTTTTGAAGTTGACATAATTGTTAATTTTTTAATTTTTTTTTTTTTTTAAATGTGTGTTTAAATGCAGTGTATTATAAAGCTGAATAAGGTTAAGAAATGATATATTAATAGTTTAAAAATTATGTTTATTAAAAAGATTACACTTAAATTGGGTAATTTAATAAAATTATTTGGAAATGAAAAATTAAATCATCAATGACATCGTGATATTAATCAAAAATACATTGTGATTTTTTATGGGTAGAAAAAAATGATTTTACCTATTGATAACAATACAATTGGTTTCTCTTATTATATATGCATGTAACTTTTTATTATCAATATGAAAATAAAACAAAAAAAAAAAAAAAAAAAAAAAAAAAAAAAAAAAAGCTTCACGTAAATATGTGGCTTGAGAAATATAACATATTTTACATAAATATATTTATATAAAAAAATTTGTCTCAATGCTCACACAAAATAATTATTCTTTTCAAGAGTGACATATATGTATTTAAATGGAATGTATCATAAAACTAAATAAAGATAAGAAGTAATATATTAAGACTTCTATAAAATTTACCCTGCTTTCACAAAATTAGTAAAGACAATAATGTCAATGCTTTTCAATAGTGAAATAATTGTTCATTTTAGCCTGAATTATGTGCCTAGATGCATTGTGTTATAACTAAAGAAAGTTTTTTTTTTTTTTTTTTTTTTTTTTTTTTTTTTTAACTCTTGGTTTGAGATTATGTTAGGGTTAAATCGAACTTGAGATCCTCTCAAGTTTTTTCTATACTATTTATAAAGACAAAACAGTCAAAGTGAAAAAGTGAAAACTTAACTTTTGGCCAATCCTCATAATGTCCTTGTGAAAATGAATTAGTCAATGCCCTTATTGCTTGCAAAGGAAAGTCGAAACTCTACATTAAAGGCTTGCAAAGGAAAGTAGACTTTCCAAAAAATAAACACGTTTACATCACATACATTGTTAATACTTTCTATTATGCCGCTGAACACTTTAAACACTTTCTAAAAAAATAATTAAAAAAAATACTTTTACATCACATAAATGGTTAATATTTTCCAAGATTGTCTGGTTATATATACAACTCGTTTTACATGTATTTACATACACGACTACATATATTTACATGCATATTCATGCTTTATCATTGGTGAAAATAAATACTTTCCAAAACATTATCCTATTCTCTACTATTTAAAGAACATAAACTTTCAATTTTAATGAAAAAAATGTTGATGTTGATGATCATCTTGAGGTTGGTACATTGTAATCTCTTATTTATCTTCGTAAATTTGTTGTTTTATTGCTTTTCTTCATAAAGTTTTAAAATTTTTGAAAACTTAAAAACTATAATAGGAAACTATTATAGAAAACTTAAAAACTATTATACGAAACATGAATTGTAATAAGTGACTTGAAACGGAAACACGGTTTGGTAGTAATTTTAATTGTAATCTAGACAAATTTTAGTAATATATGAATGATGAGGCGAAAAATGATCCGTTTTTAGGGGGTCATTTAAGCCCGAATCCGACTTTATTTGATCAAATATTGCCCTAAATCGTTCCTTTTGTGATTTTAGGTACTTGGAGAGTGAATTCTGGAAAAGAAGCCATTTTGGACATTTTTTGAGCATAAAAGTGAAGAAAACGGCAAAGTTTCAATTTTCCATGCTGGAACAGTACATGAAGGCGTCAAGAGTTAGCTCATGACGGCGTCAAACCCCAAGAATTAAAATCCGTAGCTCATGACGGCGTCACGCAGGCCGTCAGAAGTAGATCAAGGCCGTCCGAGGAAGTATTTGGCGGCGAGATGACGGCGTCGCCCCTTTGTTCTTGACGCCGTCACCCCGATTTTCCTATATATAGTTTTCTAGTTTTTCACATTAAAAAGGAGAAGTTTTGGAGAAACCCTAAAGACGATTTTGGTGCAACTTTTACAGGTTTTTCAAGGGTTCCAAACCCTTGATACCTTGCATTGTAATTGAGATAAGTGTTCTTCTAATTCAATCAATATGTCTATGTGTTGGTTGTCTATATCTTGTTCTTGTCTCAATTCCATTATGCTAGGCTAGATCTCTCTTGTGTTTGCTTAGATCTAATGAAACCTAGATATTGATTATGTGTTGATTACTTGTTTATTCTTGTCTTGGATGAATGATTTTATATGTTAGGCTTAAGAAAACTGGCAGATCTCCAAATGGTAACATGCTTGAACGTCTTAAGAAACATGAACCGAGGCGTACTAGGTCTTTATTGGTTGTATTTAATGCATGAGCCACTGTTTACAATCTCTATAGTTGTGCTGGGCATGGTGTAGGAGGAGATAAGAGCTCATAGAATTGGGGAGTTATGTATGCCACCCCATGAATGGTATTAAGGAATACAATCCGTCATCCATGCAATTATAACAAGTAATTAACGTGTAAAAGATATCTAGGGAGTAGTGAAATCTAAGTAAACACATTTTCTCCAATTACTGCTCACAACCTTAGTTTAATTAGTTTACTTTCATTTTTAGTATTTTATTTTGATTGCATCTTAGTTTTGGGTTAGTTGAATAACAATTAATTCCGCCCACTCTTCCAAAAACCGATATTTTAATTGCTTTCATAAAAATATAAAAACACAAAAATAATCATCCCTCACCTTTAGAACTAGTAATTTAGGCTTTCTAATCCTAGCGACATTATTCCTAAGCTGAACGATCAATCCCCCGGTACTTGTCACTATACTATACTACAACGATCAGGTACACTGCCTGGTGGGGGTTGTAAGCTTCTCGAGATCCCTCGAGAGGTAAAGCCTGTTGCGATTCCCACGCATCAATGAAACACACCAAGTTGCAAGAGTTGTCTTTGAAAATACTTGAAACTTAGGAAACACACCAAATGTCTAAGAACCACAGTTATATATGAATTGTGAAACTGCTAATCGTATATATATGATTTGTGAAAATAAAATAAGATTTTTTATATTTTATACTTTCCAAAATATTATCATATTCTCAACTGTATAAACATCATTTGTAATGCATGCCTTGAAGAAACACATGTTTCACAACCGTTATCGTTCACTCTCTGTGAGTTACTATCTCGTTGACGGATCTGAGGGTTCAACACACCACTTGATCAGATCGGACATTCAGCCACCCACAAATGAGAACTTGCACAAGAGGTCAGGTTTCAGTCATATGTCCCAGCCAGTGAATTTCAAGAAAGATTTAACATTGTCAAACACGTACATTTCATGCTACGTACTTAGCTCAAGAGTAACTAATGCAAATTGTAGAAAATAAATCTTTGATTATTTATAACTTGTTTAGTATTATTGTTCTTGAATCAAGAATCATGTGTATGTATGTACCGAAGAGGCACATTCAAAATAATTAGTTGTTGTATTTGAGTATGAATGTATGATCATATGCCTTTACAGACGAATGCAAAATTGTGCATTCTAGCATGCTTGTTTTAATGTTGTTTTTTTCATTTTAATGTGTACAAATAGTTCTTTTGTTGCCTATAATATACATAATTAATCACATAATCAACATGCAAAGTCTATTAAAAGTGAAAATATTGAACCGAATAAAACATATGCCAAGTGTTTGTTTACAAAGTTTATGGAAAAACGCAAATAGATATTTCCATGGAAAAAAGCAAACATATGCCAAATGCATTGTTGATTGTGTTAACATCGGGGAGATTCAACCGAATAGAGTTGGCCAGCGTATTGTCTTGCGTGCGTTTTTATGAGAGGACCACGTCTCATAATTGGTGTAATGTTCTAAATGTATTGATATGTTCTTTGATACATATTAATTAGTATTATTGTTTGAGTTGATTATCGCATTTTTCAACCTTTTACAATTACATTTTGATATCTTCATGTTTTTATATTTAAGTGTTACATGAAATATAACCACAATATCACGACTATAAATGTTTGCCACTAGAAATTTCCGTTGCTATGCACGGGTACTCGTCTAGTATGAACATAATAAGTCATGTTAGTGATATTTTGAGTTAAATTTTGAATTTAAGTAAAATGAAACGTACACATTGAAAGTTCCACATGTGATGTTTAAACTTGGTGACCATATAAATTTGTTTGGAATTAAAAAGTTAAATTTATTATGACTTCATCATTCTATATAAAGTTTCACTCAATGTTTACACAATAATAAAGACAATAACACCAATGTTTTTATAAACAATTGTTTATTTTAATCTAAAATATATACGTTTGAATGTGTTTTAAGTTGTATTATAAATTAAATTAAGATAAAAAATGCTAATATTTTGGATTTCATGATGTTAGATAATTCTTGCTAATATTACTTTTATTTTATTTATTTTCAATCTTGTTCCAAACACAACATATGTAATATTGGTAAAGTAACGGACAGTTGTAGTCTCCTGCATTTGCAACGGGATTACAAAATGAACTATTTGAGTCGTATCTTAGTTTGTTGGATTCCTAATTATCCGATATGAATGTAATCCAACATAAGAATATTCGTAAATATGTTAGCAAAGGTGACATATGTTTTATATCATGTAAATATCTCATCTTACATTATGAATGCTATATAAAAAGAAGAATAATGACAACAGTAAAAATAAGAATATTTTAAAGATTTATATAATCCAAATGCTTATTTTATCAAAATTGAGTGTACTTACAATACAATGATAATAATGTAAGAATAACGCAAGGTGACCAAATAAATAAATTTTGAATTCGTTAATTGTATTGTGAGATATATAATATAGATGTCTAGAAAAAAATTGTTGGTCTAAAAATAAAAAAAAGATGAAGATCATAAATTTAATTTGAATGTAAAAAAGAAATATAGCTTAGAAAACTTATTAAAGCAGAAGGGTTGTCGGATCATTTTGATCAACTTTCAAGTTTGTTTTTTAGATATAGATAATTAATAAATGAAAAGGAAAAATAAAAGATGAAGGAAGACTCGAACTTGGGGCAAACGCATTCCAAGAGCCGAATATCAATTCTGTAAAATATTAGTTCAAGTGAGCATACATGTTTAGTTATCTACTAATTAGCTGAAACAAAAAACCGAAAAGCTCATTTCGTGAAAAGTATTACACATTAAAATGCATATGTTCAAACTATAACATAATATAATGTAGTATATGAGGTAAAGTAGTATATTAACATAATCTAATATCAATGTTTGTCATAAAAATTACTATTATTAATTTTTTTTGTTGTTTTTAATATTTTAGTTCATATGATAGATCATTACTATTAACTTGCTTTATTCAAATTTTGGATCCCAAACGTAATCATGGACATTCCGTTCACTTTGCACAAAAGTTCGAAATACTTAAACTTTGTTAAAAAAAAAAAAAAAAAAAAAAAAAAAAAAAAACTGAAATGCCAAAATTTCGAATCATCAATATTTTGCAAACCAAACAACCCCTCACATGTTTTTTCTCTAAAATTTTCTGTGAGAGTCATACTGACACTCCAAAAATAATTTAACAATTTTCCCTTAAATTAATGGAAGCATTTATTATATGAGCTAATGGACATATTTGATGACTATGGGTAGCAAATACCAAAAATATAATTAAACGGAAAAACCCAACCGTGGATAACTCTTAACAGCTCAAAATAGTAAATGAAATCCAACATAAATTTTATAAAATGCATTAAAAACTTTCTTTACTTAACATTGTATTACTTTAAATGAAATAATAATAATAATAATAATAATAATAATAATAAAAAAAAAAATAAAAAAAAAATAAAATAAATAATAATAATAATAATAATAATAATAATAATAATAATAATAATAATAATGGGAGCACAGCTTGTGTCTACACTATTATCCAACTTTATGTAAAAATTTTATGTTTCAGTAATAATAATAATAATAATAATAATAATAATAATAATGTTATCTTACATCAGGAACTTTTGTCCATATCCATTTGGTTATGCATGAACAAATTTTTCTTTATTTTTTTTACATCATTAATTTTTATTATTGTCATGTAATACCCACATCCATCTATATATAGGACCTTTGTGTTTGTTTAATCCAATGTGTTTGTGTATGAACAACAAATAACTTTCATTTGGTTTTACAATTTGTTTGTGATTGTGGTTTTTCTTCAAATCTGTAGGTAAAAATTTACATTATTGGTTTAAATTTTTCATGGTTTTCAATTTATTTTAACAGTTTATGTAAATGTGTATGTGACATATACTATACGTGTAGTTTTCATATATAATTAAGTAGTTCGATAATCTTTATGACACTTTCACATTCTTTTTTGGGCGTTTTTTCTCTATTCCTAGCTACCTGCTAAGGTGTTATTAAAACTTTCAGTTAAATAAAATGTTTGTGTAGTCGTTTTTCATTTACTTCGTTATATTTACTCATCGCGAGTCTTTAAAGCATTAGTATTGTTTTTTTAGGGAGTCGATAAAATAGATAAAAATAACACTAATTTAATTTGAAAAATGTATTAATCATACATTTGTAAAAGTATGTTTTTCTTGTCCTTGTTGCAAATGATTTTATTTTATTTTTCTCTTTTTTAGTTAGTTTTTTTTTTTTTTTTTCGTTACATTTAAATAATTCTATCCATATTAAATTATTAAATTGTTTGGACAAATAACATTATTTATACTTATATATGTTTATTTTTTATTTGCGTGCTTGGTAAAATATACTTTTATACTAGAAAATAGTGGCCGGACTATTATAATATTAAGTCATGCTTTATTGTATTCATCCTTTTTTTTTCCCCCTCATAGAAACATATTTTATTTATTAAATATAAAAGTATATTTCAAAAAGAGTCGTAAACTTCCCACTCAATTTATGTGGCATAAAACAAGGGATCACCACCACAAGTTTAACCACGTGTAAACATATTTTCTTGGATCCGGTGGGTTTGGGTTTGACCCAATGGATCTATCCATTTTCTTGTTCAAGTACTTTTATGGATAATCATCCAAATTCCAGCTTCATTCGTAATTTATGCATCATACAAAATTTATTTTGAACCAGTTTTTGGAATATCACATGTCCTTGTTCTTATCTTGAAGTTTGTAAAATTTATAAATTATTTAATCACTTTGTTTTTTCTAAGAGTTTGACTTTATATAACAGACACTTGTCTTTTATAGTGTCAGAACTGTATTCACTATGAGTTATATAATAATACTGGTTTATGGTACCAACATTCACCATGTCAAGCATGCAAGATTCCTATGCCATTTTAAGGTTTTAAGGATCAAGCTCGTTTATTTCACATTCAATTTTCTTGATCTCTTAGGTTTTTCTCATAAGCAATCATGAACGCTTTAGCTGCAACAAATCGCAACTTTAGGCTAGCTTCTCGCATTTTGGGATTGGATTCCAAGCTTGAGAAGAGTTTGCTCATCCCGTTTAGGGAAATCAAGGTAATAATCATCAATCAATTGCTCATGTTTTTTATACAAAGATACAATGTTTATTACCTTTACTATATATTTAAGTTACCAAAATTGAAATTATTATCAATGTGGGAAATTTCTAGCTTCGTTACTAAATTTCACACATGCATGCAGGTTGAATGTACCATCCCAAAAGATGATGGCAGCTTGGTCTCGTATATCGGCTTTCGAATTCAGCATGACAATTCGCGTGGACCCATGAAAGGGGGAATCCGATATCATCCTGAGGTATATAGTTTGATTTATAATATAATTTGTGCTTTATGATATAATTTGTGCCTTTCTAAAAAAAAAAAAAAAAAAAAGTGCTTTATGATCTTTTTGTTAAGTTAACATTTGTAAAGATTTTATGAAAATGTGTTTTTTGTATATATGGCAAACACTAAATGACTTTTAAAGTTATAAATTTTGTGTACGATAATAATTTGTATATATGGTAAACATGTATTATAGTTAAAAATCTTGTTTTGTAATGATAATAACATTTACAAACAAATGTTATATATAGCATGCATTGAAGTTAATCTTGTTTTGTAAAATGATAACATTTACAAACAAATGTTATAACATTTTCTGTGTTTTTTTACACACATGGTAAACATTAAAGTAATTAACTATGTTTGTAATGAACTAAGAGCATCCGTAGTTTCAACAAAAGGTCAAAAATTATAGGTAGTATAAAGTTTTATCTTTTATTTTAACCATAGTGATCATTTGTTTCATGTACATGTGGCATGAAGATGTTCATATTCTTGAACCTCTTCATAATTTAATGCATTTGTTATTATGAATCATTTGAAAAGTTAGAAAAGGTTTATACATAGTGAACATATGTTTATAACATCAAAAGGTTTATAAATTAATGAACGTATATAAAGCTTTACCATAGTGGATGGTCTAATGTTAACATTTTAAAAGGTTCCAACTAGCTTTAACTCCTTGGATGACCTTATATTTCAATAAAATGATGAATAAAAATGTACATGCATGTAGGTAGAGCCAGATGAAGTGAATGCTTTGGCACAATTGATGACATGGAAGACTGCTGTTGCGAACATACCCTATGGTGGAGCTAAAGGAGGGATCGGATGTGACCCGAATGAATTGACCATATCTGAGCTAGAGCGGCTCACTAGAGTGTTCACTCAAAAGATCCATGATCTGATTGGAGTCCATTGTGATGTGCCAGCTCCTGATATGGGAACTAATCCTCAGGTTTCATGAATCTAAGCTCATTCTTTCCTTATTAGTTTATGCACATTGTAATATAATTTTGATTATTGTTTATATGTTTTGTTAAATTAGACAATGGCATGGATTCTTGACGAGTACTCGAAGTTTCATGGTTACTCACCGGCTGTTGTTACTGGAAAACCTACTGTAAGCACACATGCAAACACTCATATATTCGCATAATTCTCTATATATATGTTTGGAAACACAATTAATCTTTTGCTAACTGTGACTATTGTAAATATCAGGATCTTGGTGGATCATTAGGTAGAGATGCTGCAACGGGAAGGGGAGTACTCTTTGCAATTGAGGCCCTTCTAAACGAATATGGAAAAACTATCGCTGGTCAGCGAGTTGTCATACAGGTGTGTCATGCTTAATGTAAACAAAGATCTTTTGAGAGTTATAGATGGTGTAAATGTGTTATTCTAGTGCATAACTTTATATATATCTCAAATTTGTACGATTTTGTAGGTTAAAAATTAAATTTGTGTTATTCTAGTGCGTGTTGGTGATAAATTTCAAATATATCTTGTATTTATTAGATTATGAATGTCACTAGTGTGTTACTATAGTGCATACACTTATGGTAAAATTTCAAAGATTTCTCAACTTTAAAAGTCCTTGTAGCACAAGATAAAAAATTGTGTTATTTTATTGCATATGCTGATAGTCGTAAATATATATTGGCCGGACAGGGTTTTGGAAATGTTGGAACTTGGGCTGCAAAACTTATTCATGAAAGTGGAGGAATAGTCGTAGCAGTGAGTGACAGGAGTGGAGCGATAAAAGACAGTAATGGACTTGACATCCCGCGCTTGCTTGAGCATGTTAAAGCGCATAAGGGAGTTTTTGGGTTTGATGGTGCTGATGTGATCGATCCGGATTCTATTTTGGTTGAAGATTGTGACATTCTGATCCCAGCTGCACTTGGGGGTGTAATCAATAGGTTTTTGTTAAACTCTACCTTGGTATTAAGTCATGCATATTGCTCGAATCCAACTTCTGTCTTGATTTAGACACATACACGTATATAGTCCAGGTCACGTTATTCACACAATTGAAACACGATCTAAATCTTCATTTGTATACATTGACTTGTTCTACGTTGATGTTAACATTACTATGCCCATAAAAATCTAGGGACAATGCAAATCACATAAAAGCCAAGTTTATAATTGAGGCAGCAAATCATCCAACTGATCCAGAGGCTGACGAGGTTAGTGTAGTTCAAAAATCGCAACTAATTCCCAAAAATTTACCAAAAATTATTATTAATATATTTGTTGGTTTTCTGTGTAGATTTTGTCGAAGAAAGGTGTTGTTATCCTTCCTGACATATTTGCTAACTCAGGAGGGGTGACAGTTAGTTACTTTGAGTGGGTTCAGGTACTTAATCAGCACTTTTAGTCATACCTTTTTAGTTTTTATATATAAACAAATACTCGTATTTATGTGCGGTTATTTCGGGTGTGTAGAATATTCAAGGGTTTAAGTGGGATGAGGACAAAGTGAATGGCGTGTTGAA
Source organism: Artemisia argyi (assembly GCA_030686995.1). NCBI lineage: Eukaryota > Viridiplantae > Streptophyta > Magnoliopsida > Asterales > Asteraceae > Artemisia > Artemisia argyi. Next base: position 34,422,386 of record CM060695.1, read on the forward strand.
GAAGTACATTACGGATGGTTTCAAGGAAGTGAAGGGAATGTGCAAGACTCACAACTGTGATTTACGTATGGGAGCATTTACTTTGGGACTCAACCGTGTTGCCAAGGCCACACTCATCAGAGGTTGGGAAGCTTGAGGCGAACTATGTGTTTTAAACTTTGTTTTCGTTGATTGTTATGGTCTTTGTCGTGTGTTGCAAACTTTGTTTTCTTTTGCTTTGTAAAGTTGTGTCGTTCGAGTCCGTAAGAAACGTGTCTGAGAACTCCTGCTAAAAACTGTGTTCTCTTTTGCTTGTCAAGTTGTTTCGTTTGAGTCTGTATGAAATGTGTCTGAGAACTCCTGCGTGTATTAAATAAAAGGTTTGCTTTCGTTGTTTGTAAATTGTGATGTTGTTCCTTCACTTCCCGTCTTTATGAGATGTTTGAGAATAGTACGTAGTAGTATTTTCTTAGCTGATATGTTGTTTCTTCTAGATTTATAACATAAATTGCAATGGTTTTGGCTTAATTTTCTTAGTTCGCTATGTTGTTCTGGTCTTTATAAAAATTTTGAAAATGGTTTTCTGTGCGTCTAGAACTTACTTTCCTTGTTCGCTACGTTGTTTCGTCTATGAAATGACTAGAGAGCAAATATATTAGTAAACAGATTATTTACCTTTTCTGTCTTTGTGCTTTCCTTTTATAAAAATGTTTCGAACAGATAAAAAAAAAAATAAATAAATAAATAAAAGACGTTTTCATCTTTTATTATCTGTTCAGAAAATAATCAAGAAGATTATTCGACCTTCCATAATTCCTTGAAAATCTTTATTTGTAGCAACATGTGGTGTCATACTTTTGTGAAAGAGCCAGCAGATATTCCCTTTCAAGGTTTGTTGTAGTTAACTATATGTGTTAGAATTTATAGTACTCGTACAAAACTTTAAATAAAAAAGTTTCCGAATTTTTTCACTGTTTGTATCGCCGACCTTCTGTCATACAAGTTAAAACGATATACTTAATGATTTTTTTTTTTGAAAGGTGAATAACTTCCAAAAGATTATAAACAACATAAAACACAGTCCAATCTGTACCATGACAAACCAGGCTACCAGAAGGACTATGTTTGAATTCAAACACCAATACAAACTATGCATATCATGAGGAACTAAAACCATACCAAGATATACATCATATGATTCACCTATTTCACAAAGGACTACATTTCCTCTTCACTTTGACCCATCCAGTTTACTGATGAAGCTGCATCCTCCCATCAGCACACTTGACAAATCAACAGTAAGAGGCCTCATCCTCTCCATACAGACCATCCATTCTCCAACGGAAAGACCATGTATATGACTACATTTCCAAACACACATAAGGCAATCTGAATCTTTAAATTCCCAAGATACAGATTACTCACATGGCTTGGCATCATCACATACAGGACTTCCACCATATCCTCCAATAGAATACTCCAAATAGATGAGCTACATTTCCTTCAAGAATCCCAATCAACTGCCATAATGTTGCATCATCCACCTATTGAAGTATCCCATGGGCATACACCTACTTCCACTGGAAACCTTCTTTATGATACTTGACTACTAAACTAAATGAGACAGAGCAGATTAGTGAGACTCCAGGCACCACTAAACCAGGAACCTGCTGTTACACTAGAATTTCATCAAGATCAAGTTACAAGGCGATCAGAAATCACATCATCAAGCACTTCCTAATGTAGCAGAACTGCTGGTTGCCCTGCATCTTGAAACTCAACAGCTTATACTAGAGGAATAAGAACTAACTTTAATTCAGATCCATTCACCATAAAAATGGAGGGCAGTTTCATCTTTCACAACTCAAGAGGCAACTCAACAACCATTAATGATGATTTTCTGTGTATGCCTGTATTGTTGGTAAAATCAGAAGCTTCAAACAAAGTAAGATAAGATCGTTTGGACTCCGGGAATCAGTGGTACGTACATAACTCATCAGGCTTATTGCTTAACTAAGGGGTATCAGCCAAACAGCAGTCCACTTTGTACAGTCGCTGAAAAGACCAGTCAGTCATATTTTTTATAAAAAGATGGATCGATATCTCATATTTGGAAGAAAAACATCCCCTCGAAAGTCTTTTGTTTTTTATGGTTAGTTTTGAAAGAGAGAATTCAAGAGAAATCAGTTCTTAAAGGTAGGAGGATCATTCCACAAAATCAAGATACATCATGTTTCTGGTGCGTCAGACAACCTAAAACTATGTAGACCATCTATTACTTCATTGTTCGAGATCCAGAAATATTTGGAGTAGATTACCATCTTGTTGGAAAATAACTCGGGTAGTTCCTCGTTCTCAAATGCAGTTTATGCAAGACTGGTATGAACTATGAAGGATTCCATGTCGATGTTATAAAATTTTGCACATTAATCTGCCCTTGCATTATGTGGTCAATCTGGATTTCGAGAAATGAACCGATATCTAATGACTCGGTTACTTGCCACGTGGTAGATCTTGTAGAATCAAAATCTTTCGTTTGGGCGATCAAAGGAGATTTGCGCAAAGCTCATCATTTATGATTGGAATTCGTGTATTTAGCTTCCTAATGTAGCATTCTAGCCATTTTCTAACATGTTTTGTTTATATTGTTTGAGACTCAGATATGATGTCAAAAAAATGCAAGCCTACTTACAAAACTGGTAAATATGTTACTCCGTACATAATTGCTAAACACATGCATTGCACATAGAGGTAGAAAAGCACATTTCAATTTTCTAGTAGTTTGCATGTTTCATAACAGTTGTATGATGATCCGCTTTCAACTTGGCTAACAAATGCATCTACCGTGAAGATATTATTTACAATAAGCTCAATTGTGCATGCAAAATGACACAGCAACTGTTGTAGCCAGCTTAAACAAACAACCGATAACCAGATAACCAAAAAACCGATCAAAATACATAATGATCTCATTTTCCAAATTGATAAGATGGTAAAAAAGGGTACAATAGTTACAAACAAAGACCTGACCACAAACCAGATGTTCTCATTCATCTTTAACTATTATATGACACACGTTTCTCTTTGTTCTTCTATCTTTCAAACTTACCTCTCTTTTTTTCGGTTTTTTCTTCTGATTATCAACTCTATTTTGATTTTACAGCAACAACATAGCATGACCATCTTTAGATATCCACCTTTTTGCTAACATGAACCCAATTTGTAATACTTGCAATCTAATGTCAGTTTATCAGCAAAAAGTATCATCGGTTACCAGCGCATCAGTCAGCATACGGTTCGACCGTAACACATGGATGCAATATACAGGTTTTTCGCCCACTTTTCCTGCAAGAATTAAGATCATGAAACATGATTAACACCTATAATAGCTCAGCTTGATGATCTTTTCTTGTAGGAGGAATATATTACCTTCACATGGGTGCTTGGGAAGGCAGATGTTCTTAAAGTTTCTTGGGTCTCGTCCATCATTTTTCGCCTCGGGATACTAAGTATGAAAGCTGCTTGATCAGGTGTAGCAGCCATAGATGTTATCCTGTAACCATTTTCCCATCGACGGTGGATTCCTTCACTCGGATAAAGAAAATCAAGCTCTACAACCTAACAAGTCACGGTGCAATATCTTTTGTCAGCATCACAAAGATTCGTAACCTAACGTCTACTATGACTTAAGCAACCATAAGAATATATTTATAATACTAATTATACCTGATCAGAGAATCCTGCGTTTCTCGACATAACGACACCCCAACGACTACCGGCAGTAGTCATTGAAGTGACGTGAAATCCTTCTTTCCATTTCTTGCTGATCCACTTAAATGGAAACGATTCACTAACTTTATAGGATTGTTGAGTGTAAGGCGTTCCTGGAGATGCATAAAGAATAAAAAACCGTAAGACAAAGAAAAACAACCAATTAGTTCTTACCTAGATATGCTATCAGCTAACGGTTAAAAACAAGAAATCTTTTCAATTTCAGAACAATGACATACCTAAAAATGTTCCATATTACAAAAAAAAGCCATTTATGTGGTCGTAAACACTAGGAGTACATCAGTCCACACTTTCACATTTCCATTTTTAGCAAAAAGATTTTACTTTACATGTTGGACCAGTTAGATAAAAAAACCCAAATTGACACATTTTAAACAAGTTATACTACTATAGAAGTATATCTAACCTTTAGACATAACAACCAAAGAGCTTCCATTAGCTGCGCCAGCTATCGAACTGATGTAAAAATTCTTTTCCCACTGTTCCATAATCCAATCCTGATGAACATATAAATTCTAGTTAATAATTATATATGAGATATTAACATAATGAGCTAGAAGTATCAACACCATTAGATTAACCTTATGAAGAAAGACAGGTGAAACTTCGTAAACTTGGGCAGAAAATCCAGTTCCTGCATCCATAATTAAAGCCCAAAGATTGGAAGCTGACGCGACACAGCTTATATATAGACCATCTTCATTACCCTTATCCACATGCTGACGAAGTCTTGCGTCTGCAACGTTATAGTGATATCTGCAAATGAAAGTAATCATTTTAACCGGAAAAACAAAAATGTCAATATTAGTCTTCCAATCAACTTGGCTAATATCTGTCCTATTTAAAGACATTCTTGTTTCATTGATACAAACGGATGAGGTTTTACTCGGGGAGGGCGAGTCTTTGACTAAGATGTACGCAGCCTAACCAGGGTATCCCCGTGACTGTTCCCTGGCCACCCCCAAGATGTGTACCTAGTGAGGATTGAACCCGAGACCTCTTGAGAGGATATCAGGGTGCCTTGGTGGTGGTTGAAGATTGATATAATGGTTGGTGTAGTTTTGTATAGACCACACAGAAGTTGACTAAACGTGCGTTAATATTAATTATAGAGGTATATAAGTATTAAGTAATATCCAGGATTTAGCAAGTGCTGAAATTAAATTTTGATATAAAGGCTGGTGTAGTTTTTCCGCAATCAATGTCAAGAAATGAATAACATTCCTTTTGTCGAGTTTCAGAGTACAAGCATATAGTTTCAGACAGCTAACATAGTAACATGTTTGTAGAATGGGCAAAAGGTGCTAAAAAAACTTTTTCCTTTTTTGATGAATTTTAGTACAATTAATAAACACCTACTTTGTAAAACCAATAACTGCAGTGCAATGAAGAAACAAATATCTACACGCTATCTGTTCGCTGATGCCAATAGCAAGTTTGTGGCTCAAAAATGTGAGAAACTTAACTTTGGCATGTTTATCTACTGGTTATTTACTTAGATATAAAAATCAAAGAAACTAAGAGTCATTTAACATCATAATCAACACCCAAAAATCTTTTAACAAGTCTGCTTTCAAATGATGCAAGAATTACTACAGTTAAGGGGCAACCATCATTAGTTGTTAGGGTTCAGTTTGTAAGTTCCTTTTGTTACTATTAACGTAAACTTTTTTGAGATTTATTAATAGCTGTAGAGAGATTAGGAAGAAAAGTATAAAACATTAATCAGCATACTGCAAATCTATCAAAAACACCTAACACAGTAAGCTTCTAAATCTGTCCTGTCATCAAACACTTATAGTGTAATTTCTAGCTGTTCCTTATCAGTCACATACAGTATAAAATCAACAATTTAAACCGTTTCACCAGGAACATATAATATGCCAATTGTCTTGTGAGCATTGTCCGTTTAAAAATTCTATCTATACAGGAGTAATTCCATTTTTTTAACTGTAAATATATATAACATTTAATCACCCGACTAACCTTTGCTTCATCGGCCGACGTGCATTGTAAACAGAAATCCATTGTGTAGCAGGATTTCCTAGTCGCACTTTCTTCCTTGGTTGTTCGTCTTCTTCCAAATTGATAAGCAATCTACCCCGTTTCTGTCCAACCTGATGAGAATAACCACATGAAAAAATTGTGTCCCAACATCCCTAACAAAGAAATTGAAAATTCTCACAAAAAAGATACCTTAAGTGCCCCATCAATTCTAATTGGTCTAAGTGACGTTACAGGTTCAATCAGACTCTCAAATAAAGATATAAGCTTCGAATAATTAGGCTCCTCATCAAATTTCATATTTGTAACCGCTTCTAGGAAATGTTTGAATGGAGCAGGACAAAAGCAACACATTAACTCAGGTGAGGTTGCCATTTTCTTTTTACAAACAAGAAAACTCTTATTGTCTCCCTGTAATATTCAAAAAGTAAACATAAACAACTCCGGGTTTGCAACTTCAATGATTAAAGCAAAATAGGAAGTAATTTAATGTTACGAGAAAAACTGACCTGGTAGCCTTGCCATGGTAACCTTCCCTTAATGAGAAATATCAATGTGTAGGCAAGTGACTCAAGGTCATCCCTTCTACTGCCTGTTCGACCTAAATGTGCATGCACGCTAGCATATCTTATTGTACCTCTGCCATAAAAATATTCATAATGAGTTTTTATACGAAAGCACATAAGACTGATTCTTAAATACAGCAAAAATAGCACAAACCTAAATATATCCGGCCGTTGATCATATTCAACATGCTGGTTAGATGTTGAATCTTTCCATTTTGAAGCTGAAACGTCATGAAAGAACGTTAATGACAATATTTAAAACTGATGACGACATAGTGAATGACAATAGAAAGGTAAGCATACCCAAACCAAGATCAATAAGATATAGTTTCTTCTCATCTGGAGATCCTGGTTGACCAAGTAGAAAATTCTCCGGCTTCACATCGCCATGTACAAACCTTAATATGAAACAGAGAGCTCAATAAAATGGCCAACAAGAAGCTTCCACAAACTTAGTCCCGCAAATAGAAATTGTTCATGTTAGTCAGAGTGTTTAGAAAAGCCTTACCCCTTCGAGTGAAGTTTTTCAAGAATTGATATCGACTCGACAGCAATGCAAGCCACCATACTAGGTGACATCCTGTAGAAAGAAACAAGATTAAGAAATAGTATAAAACTACGTATGTTGGAACAAAGAATATAATATTAATAATAATAATAATACTTACGATTGGCCTAAAGAATTCCAAACATCCCAAAGACTAGGTCCGAGCATGTCCATAACCTAAATAATAATAATAAATCGCATTACTACACAACGACAAACTATCATACTACATAATGAGGAGGTCAAACGACTTTTCAAGTCAAAACTCACCAGTATGTAAAAGTCACCTTGCCGACCCTTGTAGTGAACATATGGAATCCCGTAACATCCATTTAACGTGCTTTTGTAACAAAAAGGCCAATGCATTAGATCATAACGTCACAATTTAAGGGTTCATGTATGAAATAATATAAGCATTTCATACCTGTAAACTTGCCATTCATAAGGAGGACCATAGTTGCAACCCTTACTATTACGGTGCTCAAACTTCAGTGCTACCTATAAAGGTAGAAACTTGAAGGATCAAATCGCTGACACAAACAAATATAAACCACTTTCCTCTACTATTTTTGGTTTTGACGTACCTCGACTGCATCTGGGCCTGTTCTCCCGGAACCACCGCTTAACCTCCTCCCGACATAAACCTGCCCAAACCCACCCTTGCCCAACTTTCTTTCCGTCTTATATATAGGAGAGCTACCCACTTGTACCTTCATCAATGCAGCAAGACACATTAATTAACAAACTGCATCCTAAGAACAAAAATTTAACACGAAAAGATAGTAATCACATTAAACATACCCTCTCAGGCACGGGAGCCGTGCTTCCTTCTTCTTCCACTCCCATTATTTTATCAGCACTTCCACCTTCCATTGCAATATCCTTATCCGCAACCACTTCTAATCTATTAACAACCGGCTCACCAATTCCAATGGCCGCACGGTCAGGAACAATATCACAAGGCGGTTCCTGGTCTAAATCAATCAACCTAACGCCTCTTCCTCTACCAGCTGTTCTCCCTTTAGTTACACCTGCAGCATCAGCACCTCTTCCTCTTCCACCACCAGTCTTCCTTCTAGGCCTAGTTTGATTCGGTACAACAACGTTTTCACCTTGATCAATAGGTTGTTGAGTGGCAGGCTGAAGATCACCGAGACGTTTTGATCTCCTTGCTCCACTTCGCAGTTGTGGCATCGTCACCCATACACTTTTATTTATATCCAAATCATAATCCCCTATCTCACGTTTAGGCCTCTCCACTTCCAATTATATCTACACACATAAAAACAAACACATTCAAAATACGAAACAAATCAGGACCGCCCTAATAATAGAACATTTCCATAACTAACAAAACAATGTAGCTGGTTAAAATAGTCCTCCTATCATCTAAATCCACACGCACCACACATAATGACAAACGAAACTACAATAATGATAATCGTAAAGCAATATATCTCAAAACTTATACTATTCTAAGCAACAAATATATTTTCAAAATCTGCTTAAAAATTTGATTCTTTTAAAAATATAAATTCAAACCAACATATCATTAACTAAAAACTATAACATCACAATCAACCAACGAAACAATCAAATCGAAGACAACAATGTCTAACTACTTTAACCGATCATCAAAAAGCTAACAAACTACCATACCTAATTACTCCACACACCGCAAATAACGACAAAACGACAATGTAGCTATTTTCAGAAAACAAAAACATATCACATGAACAATACTCAAAAGTTGCTTAATCATGAAGCAACATATCTAAAACTTTTACTATTTTCAGCAACTGAAAAAATTACAAATATTTATACAAATTCCAAAATCAGCTTCAAATTTCAATCTTTTTTTTTTTCTTCAAAAAATACAAACAAATTATTAACTAAAAACAGTACCACCATAATCAACTAACGGTAATGTTTTTATACACGACAAACACAATCAGCTAACATAAAAATGAAAATTCACAAAATCTAACTACTTTAATCGATTATTTGAACAACCTAAAAAACAATGTAGCTAGCAAAAACAGCAATCACTATCATCCAAATCCACACTCGAAAAAACAAAAGTACTCCTACATCAATCAACCTCAAAAACTCGCTTAATCATAAAGCAACTTATCTCAAAACCTATACTATTCTTAGCAACAAATTTTTTATTTTTATTTTTTTTAAAAATCATCAATTACTTCAAATTTTATCCCTTTTTTTATTTAAAAAAAAATCATAAAATTTTATAAAAATCCATAATCTACTTCAAATTTTATTCCTTTTTTCAAAAAAAAAAAAAAAAAAAAAAAAAAAAAAAAAAAAAAAAAAAACATAATCTACTTAAAATTTTATAAAAAATCATAATCAACAAACATAACAATCAAATTAAAATCAAACTACTATAACCGATCATCAAACTATTCATAAACAATCAAATAAACAAATAAAAATCAATCAGATCGTTTTTTTGTTTATACCTGAAATAATAACAAAACTAAAATAAAACGATCGGAACAAAATGCTTTTAGATCGTTTTTTTTTTATAACCTTATCTGATAAATGATCAATTTATAAAAAAATTTAAGCTCTAAAAAACGATCAATTTATAAAATTTGTGAAATTTGGGGAGATTTGAATGAGAAAAACGTAAAAGAATGTGTGTTTTGGTTATGTGATTCTTTGCGGCTATCGGTGTGTGTGTGTGTTTATGTTTTTATGTATGTGTTTCTTCTATGTAATGATATAGTAATATAATAATGTTTTTTATAAAAATTAGTTTTGAATGGAGGTGAAAGAGAAAAAAAAAAGGTAAAGAAGGTAGTGAGATGTGGCGTTTTATGTGACCAATTGTTCTTTTTGTAATATTCCTCTTTTTGCTAGTGAAAGCAATTTATCAGTGGTTTCGGTTTTCGGTTCGTTCGGTTAAATTTTTTTTAAACATTTGATTTAAATTCGTCTCAGTTTTCGGGATGATCTGATTAACCCAAATTACATAATTTATATTTTTTTCATATAATTATTTAGACTTTTAAAGAAAAAAAATCTTCAAACTTAAAAAGAAAAATATTTATATTTATATTAGGAAAGAGGTTTAATGATTTTTATATATAAATATATAAAAAAATATATATATTTATGAGAACTCGGTTTCCGGTTCTGTTCAGTTTTCATTTGGCTTAAACTATATCCAATAATCCAAAGACAAAAATCGAATATTTGATTCGGTTCGGTTTGATTTTAGCAAATTCGTTTTGGTTCAATTTCGGTTTTCAGTTACTGTGAGTATTACTCGAGTTGTGAACACCCATGAGTTATCACATTTTAGGTTGATTTGAATTTCAGTTATTCAGTTTTTTTTTTTTTTTTTTTTTTTTTTTTTTTTTTTTTTGCAATAAATTTTAAAAAAGTTATAGGTCATTTTTCAGCTGAAATTGTTTATTAATGTGATTCATCTCAATAATTGGACTAGCAGGGTTCCCGCGCGATGCAGCTGCGGGCACCCTGTAATTTAATTTTTTCGGTTAATAATTTATTTTATTTGTACGTTTTTTGGCAATAGCTTTACTGACTAGTTTTTTATCGCAAAAGTTTGATGAAATTTTGATTGGTTTGTATTATTTTATTTATTATTTATTTTATGTTTTTGTTTAGTAGTTTGCTTGGTTTGTACAATATGTGAACATATTTTAGTTTATTATATTTTTTTTAACAATAAATTTATGGATATCAAAAATTCCGTTTAGCTCGTGTCCGTTCGGGCTCGAGCCCGGTTGACCCGTGCCCGTTCGGGCTCGAGCCCATTTGGCCCATTGACCGTTCGGGCTTAAAAATTTGTATAATATGCTTTATTATTTGTATTAGTGACATTTAATGCAGGAATTGTGTTTAAATTGGTTGTACAATATGCTTGATTATTTGTATTTCTTATGTAAGGGGTGTTTTAATAAATGTATTAATTGTATATATTGACTATTTAATTAATTGTATTTAATGTACATAATTCAATTTTAAGTCATTAATTTTGAACTTTAATGGCAAAGACAAAGTGGTTTGTACATGAAGCTACTAAACTTGTACATGTCTAATTATATTTCATTTATTGTATTAAATGTCTAATTGTCTTGAATCATTGTACTTTTAGCATTGAAATGTGTAATGCTTAATTTTAAGTATTCTATTAATTGTAGTCATTCATGCTTTATAATATACTAGACAAGTACCCGTGCATAACAACGGGATTTATAGCGGCAGATAGTTATAGTGATGCTTTGGTTAAAGTGTTTTGTGTAACTATAGTTGTTTGCCGTTAGAAAATCCCGTTGTTATGCATGGATACTCGTCTAGTTATTTTCGAAACCTCCAATATGCATATGCCTCTTTTTATATACCATGTGCATAACCTATTGATATGTCCGTAAATCAAAAGTAAAGTGATCAACTATCAGGAAAATAGTAATTAAACGGTTGAAGGTAAAGTGTACAAAAAAAAATGCAACAATTATAAAATATCGTTGCTATGCATGGGTACTCGTCTAGTATTTATTAAACCTTGATCCTTTCACAAATAACACTACAAAATTTCCATATAAAAATAATAAAATTGATTTGCACACGTTTTAATTTGATACTCTATTTTGTGGATAACATAGTTGTATTGTATTTATAGTGTGCTCTGTAAACTTATACAGTAAGTGTTTCAAGCAAAATAAAAAGTGTGCAAATTATAAGATTGTAGCGAGTCAAATAAACAGATGTCCAACCACCAAAGATCTATTTTGATATTTATTTTGCAATTACATATATTTAATATAAACCTTAATTCAAGTTTTCCAGACAAATGTCGTTAGCTCCACAATATACAATTTTATATCATTTTCTATTTTTTGATATGACCTTTTCAAAAATAAAATAATAATAAAAGAATAAAAAAGAAAGTTGTATTCGTTACTTTTACTCGATCAGGAATAAAAGAGTCATTTTTATGCAATGTAATTATTGTTTTCAAAGATAGTTTAGTTTTTTAAAATAGTTTATAAGTTGCCAAAGATAGATTAATTAAGGGTAATTTAGTCAATACATTAATTTCAACTTTTTCATTTTTCACTTCTTGACTTTTTGACCATTTTATCTTTATAGATAGTATAGATATGATATTTAAAATTCATTTCGGCTAAATTTATGACTGATAATCACTTTCAAAAATTTTAAATAACTTGTAGCGCACAAAAAATAACTTCAATACATTAAATTGAGAAAAAAAAAATTAAGTACTTAAAATTTAAATTAACCTGAAGTTTGATACATTTTTGTACAATTTTCCTTATAAAATCATGCTCGATGCTAGAAAAAGTAAAAAGAAAATAAGATTATGCTCTTATCAATTTTTGGAATCCAGATCGACCGGTCGTTTAACAGGTTGAATTGGAAACTGGTGAGGTTATTAGAAGCAAGGTTGTAAATATCGCTCGGTGGTACTGTGACGGTCGACCTCCGCCAAGGGCCATATCCGTCTTGGCGGCGATATGGTGGCACCATGGTCGAGACCATAAATTATAATGGAATTCATTTATAAAAATAGCAATATTAATGCTTTTATTATTTTTAATTATATATCTTTTGTTATATAATATAAATCTCCTTCTCTAACATAACCTAGAAAAGCTTCATGATTTGTTCCAAACATTAAAACAAAATCTAGAAAATCAAAGTTGACCGGTGTGAATACGACGAAAAAAAAAAAAAAAAAAAAAAAAAAAAAAAAAAAACTATATCGGAAGTTGACTGGCGTTGACCGACCCCCCGCCATGGCCGATTTTGGTCGCCACGCTTCGATTTTGGACCAACATTGACCAAAACAAGTTAGACCGATATTGGAAATATTGTGGTGGTGGACCACCGCCAACCGCCATGGCGCCGCTATATCGGCCGCTATGGCCGATTTTTACAACACTAATTAGAAGTCGATGTTGAGAAAAGAAAAAACTTCTTTCAATCGTCAGTTTAACCATGAATTGAGAGGTCCGCGTGGTCGATTAGATAACCGATTTTTAAAAGGATGGTTATTATTTCCAATGATGTCTTGTGTTCCATTCGACTTTTTATTAAAAGTAATTGAAACAAATGCTTATTATAGCTGTGGTGGAAACGAGCCGAGCTCCTCGTGAAAAGCTCGGGTTTGGAACGATAAAAAGCTCGAACGAGCTCGAGCCCAAGTTCGAGCCTAAGTTTGGGCTCGTTTAATAATCGAGATCGAGCTCGAGCTTTGTATATAAAGATCGATTAAGCTCGCGAGCCTAAACGAGCCCTAAAAATATATGCGTATATATATTTTCTACACATAAAACCATGTATAAACGAGCTCGATACTAGTGTGATTAACGAGCAAGCTTTATTGCATTCAAAACGTTATATAAGTTAGTGGCGCCCGAGCCGAGCTCGAGCTTTTGAAAATATGCACGAGCCGAGCTCAAGCACAAAATATGAGGCTCGAAACGAGCTCTAGCGCGAGCTTTTTATATATAAATGAGCCGAGCTCGAGCTCTGGCATGATCGGGCTTGGCCGGCGAGGTGCTTCATTTAGCTTATTTCTAAGCTTACAAGCTTATTTGATTTATAAGCTTATATAAGTTTAAAAAAAATCTCAAAATAAGCCAAAAATCTACGCGTATGAAATATAAGCTGAAATCAAATAATCTAACTTATAAAGGAGGAATGCATACTATTAATAGAAATACTTAAAATTAAGCAATACAACTTCTAAAGCTATAAGTATAACAACTAATGATACTTATAGAAATTTCCTTCATATTTAATTCTAACATATAATTAAAACTAACATTAAATACAATAAATAAATCATTATGTACATTAAGTAGAATTAATTAACTAATCAATAAATATAATTAACGGACTTATTAAAACACTCTTACATAAGAAATACAAATTATCAAGCATATTGTACAACCAACTTAAACACAATTCCTGCATTAAATGTCACTAATACAAATAATAAAGCAAATTATACAAGTATTCAAGCCCGAACGGGCAACGGTCCAAATGGGCTCGAGCCCGAACGGGCACGGGTCAAACGGGCTCGAACCCGAACGAACACGAGCTAAACGAAATTTTTGATAAAATACATGATTCACCGGAAAATTTTATTTCAAAATACACGTCGATGCAACGCGCGAGTACACTGCTAGTCTTGTATAAAGCGCTAATGAAGTTTATAAGAAAATGTCAATCGGTACTATACTACTATGCATGAGATTAGAGTTTAATCGATGACAGAAACATTTTGATAAACAGATAAAGTTAAATGCACACATATACGAGCATGTAGAATGTGAATGTAGAGGTTTGATTTTTTTTTTTTTTTTTTTTTTTTTTTTTTTTTTTTTTTGAAGTTGTGATGTATGTGTACGTGTTTGTTGATGTAGCGTGTTTCTATGTTATACATACAAAAGTTGAGGATTTTGTGATAGGGAGAATTGTATATATACCCATTAAAACTCAAAAACTTGCATATTTTCTCACAATACAAGTTTTTAATGTATGATGTACAATGCAAGTTAAGCATGTTTTGAGTATATATGCAAATATGCAAGTTTTAGTGGGTATATATGCAATTGCCCCTTTTGTGATATATGTTTTCCTCATAGTCATAAAATTTAAGTATTTTAATTGTTCAATAAAAAGTCACCAGAATTGTCTTCGTCTTCTTAATGTTTTTTTTTTTTTTTTTTTTTTTTTTTTTTTTTTTTTTTTTTATATTTGTATTCATGGTCAACGTTGCATGATGTTCAATATTGTGTATTCATGGTCAACAATTTCAGTCAACTATTGCATGATGTTCAAAGTTGCCATGTCTCAAATATTTGAAACTCAATACGAGAAACAGTCAACACTATGTAGGATGCCCTTAGCTCCGGCTTAATCTAATTTGCCGAACAAGTTTATAAAAACAAAATTTCTAGTTTAGGCTTATAAATAAGTCTCAGCCCCAGCCTCAGCCCATTTTACCAAACATACCATGTAGGATGCACTTAGCTCGGCACCAAACGTTTTTGTTAAATAAGTATCAACAGGGTCTACGAGACTACGAAACAACTCAAAAGCAAATATTAACGACATTTCTTAATCTCTTATGCCCATATCAGGCTCATATTATCATCACCTAGAAATGTTCCTCATTTGAAACTAAGGCGCCCATCTAGTAGCCATTTCTTAGATTTGATTAACCAAAAGGAAGTGAATGTTCATTTTGATCTTCATTATAGCCGAATAACGCGTCATGAAGAACAACATGGCTTTAGACTCATGACTCATTGCACCGCGACACCGCATACAAAGCAAAAGCATGAAAAAACTTTATAAAGATCAATTTTTAATAAGTGCTACTGGTAATAAACAACCATAAACCAAAATTTATGTTTTTCAACATTAGTTATTTATTTGAGGTGATTTAAAGTTAGGATCAAATGAGAAGTAAAGTTAAAATAAGAATGGTGAGAATAAACCATAACACACATTTTAGATGCATCTATATCTTAAATTTCTCACTTTTATTTTAAATGTGTAGTTGAAAATATTGCTCACTTTTTTTTTTTTTTTTTTTTTTTTTTTTTACTTTTTCTTCTTATTGGATCATTTTTCATATATCATACACAATGACCGACGAGTATTTGATTTAGCAGGCATTCTGAAATTAATGTATCTAAGTATGGATGAGCATTTTTTGAGCTCTAAAAGATGACCAATTTTATTAATTTGTGAAATTAGGTTTGGGGAATGAGATTTGAATGAGAAAAACGAAAAAAATGTGTTTTTGTTTTGTGATTCTTTGCAGCTATCGGGGTGTGTGTTTTTATATTATGTATGTGTTTCTTCTTTGTAATGATATAATAATATTTTATAAACTTTAGTTTGAAAGAGGTGGTTGCACCTGCATGTTGCGGCGGGACTTTTTTGCTTTTAGTTTTTATGTTGCGTGTGTTTGGTCATATGTTGGGTGCCTAAATTGTGTTTGTTTGTGTCTATACATATGTGGGTTATATTTTAAGTGGCTGGCACAACTTTTTTGCTTTTAGTTTTCGTTCTGTTTGTGTTTGTTCATATGTTATTTGCCTAAATTGTATGCGAGAATCCTTATGTAAATGTAAGTGTAGTTTTTTTTAGCACATTTTTTTTTATTATTCTTGTTTTTTTTTTTTTGTTTTTTTTTTTTGTTTATACTTACATTTGGGCTTCTTTTGTGTGGTGCAAAATAAAGATAGCACCTATTTATACAACTTAGCCCAAGCTAATGTAGCATAGCAACTAAAAGTATATATAATTTTTTGTTCGTAGCCATACGGGAACATAGTCTTATAAAAAAAAATCATATGGGGGTGGATTGTGAGGGATCATCGAGCCATACAGGAACATAATCTCATCAAAAGTGACGTGGCAAGAAATAATTATTTTGTTCTTAGCCAGATCGAGAAAACAATACCCACAATGACTTGTGGGGAAACCAAGGAATATTAATGGAGTGACACGTGGTTCAAGTTTAATGTTGGGAAAGAGGTGTGGATAACATAAGCACCCAAAAGCACGAAGCGTGGACTAATCGGGGCGAGCTTTCTATAAGCGAAAGTGAGGTGTTTCATTATTAATGGAGGTGGAAGGTAGAATCTTTAAAAGATAGGCCGACGCATGGAGAGCTTCAACCCAAAAAATAGGAGGTAAATGAGCTTGAAAAAGGAGGGTACGGATGTGGTTGTTAATGGTGCGGATCATACGTTCAGACTTCCGATTTTGTTGTGAAGTTTTTGAGCAAGAAAAGTGTATGGTAATGCCATTTGTGGCAAATTATTGGTGTAAGACGTTATTACTAAATTCACGAAAATGAATAAACTGATTGATAATGAATTACATGCGAAAGTATATATATCCATAACATAGAGGCTTAACCCTAAACAAATCGTAATTTAATACAAAACTGGGCCGAATCCTAATCAAATACAAATCATTGACCGAACCCATAAATTAATCCACTAAAAGTACCTTTCTAGTATACATATACAACACTAATACATAGATACTCATATCACAAGATATTTCAGAAGATTCTCTATAATTTTAAATTTTGAAGGCCCAAACTTTCTTACCTGCATCATAAATATTTTTGATAGAAAACATAGGAAGGTATTTTTCACAATTTTGGGAATGCAAACATGTAGCATTCAAGATTCTATATACGTATCTTCTCTAAGTTTGCCTCTTCAAGATTCTATGTTCTGCTGCATCAGCAAGTGCATTGAACCACTTTGGTCTCCCGGTTGACAGCATGAGATAGCCCAACCCCAATCCAAGTAGAGTTCCACAACTATATCCCAACATGACCGGTTTCCATGTAAATCCACTCTTCTCCTTATCTTCATCAACACCTTTAACTTGTGGTTTTCGTGGATACTCGCACTTTTTTAGCAATGGAAGTCCACAAAGTTCTGGATTCCCTCCAAATGAATTCCCTTCAAATGTATTGAATTGTTTTCCATTTGGAATGCGCCCCACAAGATGGTTTTGTGAGAAATTTAAGAAACTAATAAATGTTAAGTCTACAAGGCTTGGGGGAATCTCTCCTGTGAGTTGGTTGCATGATAGATCTAATGACTCAATTTCTGATAGTTTTCCAAAAGAATTTGGGATACGACCATTGAGTTTGTTGTGTGATAAGTCAAGCACTTTTAACGACCTTAGATTTCCAATGACGTTTGGAATCTCATTTTCGAATTTATTGTTTGACAGATCAACAATTGTGTACTCAACCAAAAGTCTTGGAAATTCTTGATCCTTTCCTTTCACAGCAATGATGATAGAGTAATATTGACCACCCATGTACAAATATTCCGGTGTTGTACCCTTCTTTACCACGTTCTTCATGGCATTGAAATTCAGAAAATAATTTTCTGGGAGTCGACCTTCAAACCCATTATTCGATAAGTCAAAAACTCGTAGACTTGGAAATGAGAATTCCACATCAGATGAGTTGAAAATGTTTCCATGAAAATTATTTGATTTGAGGATAAGAGCTTTCAGATTGGGAAGATCGCCTAACCAACTAGGAAATGTTCCATTTAAGTTGTTGTTTCCCAAATCAAGTACTTTCAAGGATTGACATTTATGCAAAGATGTGGGAATCTCTCCTTCTAATTGATTTCCATTTAAAATTAACCCCTCTAATGCTCCAAAATCCTCATATACATTTGGAATGGTGCCAGCTATCGAGTTATTTGAGAGATCCAAAACTAACAACCTATTTCCTCCTATCTCCCCTACCCAATCAGGAATGTGGCCATGTATGTCATTACTAGATATATCTAACGTTTCAAGCTTTTTCATGGCTCGTAAGGACTTTGGAAATACCTTTATCTTGCAATAGGCCAAACCTAAAAGCTTAAAATCAGGGTTGACATAGCTAGTACCATTCTTGGTCATAACAGATAAACCACTGCGTGAGAGATGGAGTTCTCTAAGGTTGGTTAGGCTTGATAACAATGTATCCAACTCCCACTCACCTCTAAAGTTATTATTTGAAAGGTCTAGATAAGTGAGGTTGGTAAGTTTTTGAAATGTTTGCCCAACAGGAACATTACCAAGCACATCAATTTTTCCCGATAATTGATTGTGCCCAAGAGATAATCCTTTTATAGATTGAAGAGAAAATAGCTCAAGTGGTATAGTTCCATTCAACATGTTTCTTCTGAGCCTAACATATTCTAAAGAAGGAAGAGTAAACAACCAAGTAGGCAACTCTCCAGAAAGCACGTTAGATGATAAATATAGAAATAGAAGTTGCTTAAGGTTAACGAGGGATTCCGGAAGGGGCCCCATCAAACCACAATCTGAGAGATCAAGGAAAATCAAAGACTTGAGATGGCCAATCGAGTAAGGAAGCTCTCCTGAAAAGTTGGTGAGCGAGAGATCTAACCAGTAGATATTGCTGCTAGTGCTAGTGTTAACAATAGGCATCGGACCAGTGAGATTACTGTTACCTGATAACATAAGTTCTTCCAAATTTTTAAGATTAAAGATGTTATCAGGTACTTTTCCTTGCAGGCCGGTGGAAGTAAGATCGAGTGATTTTAACGAAGGAGAGATATTAAGGTATGTTGGTAAAACCAAACCTATATTAATATCAGCAAGCCAAAGGTTTGTCAAAAGAGTAGAATTTAATAAGAGATTATTCAAAATGTATGGTGGCAAATCAATCCCAATATTATTTGAGAGATCAAGCAAACTCAATTTTGAAAGATGTGAGATTTCTGAGGGGATTTGACCTGTGAAATTGTTATCCGACAAATCGAGTTCTTCCAACGATTGAAGATTAAAAAGGTTGTGAGGCAGTTTTCCATGCATTCTGGTGGAACGAAGTTTTATTGATTTCAAAGAAGAAGAGATATTAAGATTACTTGGTAAACCTGAAGATATATTAACACGTCTAAGTGAAAGTTCTTTCAGATTCGTACAGTTTTGAAACAAATTAATGAGAGCACGAGGTTCAAGCGTTAAATTATTTAAAGCCATGTCGAGTGTTTCTAGGTGAGGAAGATTAAAAAGTGTGGAATTAGCATGGATGGTACCTTGTAGCATACCACAATGAAGATCAAGACCAATAACATCACCGGTAGTGTCTTTGCACGTGACCCCGTCCCAATTACAGCAATCTGAACTTATGTTCCAGTTCATCAACTTTGGAAAAATTTCTGAAAACGTATCTTCACAAATTGTACGACTGGATGTGTCATTGATGGAGAAGAGACTCTCTTTAAACAGAAGCAAAGCACGGGCCTGTTGCGAAGAGCATTTACTAGTGGTACTGAAATAAGGGGAAGTGCATGAAGCAAAAGCGATGAAGAAACAGGAAAGGATAACAGAGTTAAACAATTTTGAATTACTCATTCTGTGTAAGTGTCTACTTGCTATGAATATCCACACTTGCAACCAATATTTATACTCATAAACTCATTTTAATAGCATAAGAATCTATTAAATTTGTAGGGTCCAATAATAGAAAAATCCACAACCATACTGATTTTGAGGTTTATTAACTTATTGAATATGTAGGGAATTATATTGATCAATTCCAGCTTATAAACTTTTGAGGTTTATTAACTTATTGAATATGTAGTGTCCAAGGGACCAGCTGCTTATAAACTATTAAACTTACATATATTTCTGATTGAAAGAATTTAAGCTATAATGATCCTTTCTACACTTATATAGATTTTTCAATGGAACTAAATCTAAAGCTTATTATAAGTTATTGATCCATTACACCCTTTATTAATACTATTTTCATGTCTAGTTAGGTTTTGTCTTTTGTTTTTTCAAATGATGTAACAATAAACAAGTATTTTGATGAGTTTTCTCCAATTAAATTTTTATTTGGAGTTGACTATTTTTATTTTTTTTATTTATTTTTTATTTATTTTTTATTTATTCTTTTATTTTTTTGAAAGGCTTGGAGTTGTCTAATTATAACACGTCCCAACCACAAACAAGCATTGTGACTTTGTCTGATCTTTCGCTTTCGCCATATTCGTAATTCCATGACAGAAAAAGAGTTTCAACTATTCTCACGCGATTACATTTAATTATGAGCGGAAAAATCCGATTTTGTAAGTCTTATGGTTGGATATGTAGGGTTTTATACATCATTTTCTTTTCTTAATTATTGTATGAAACTTCAAACTTCTAAGCTAATTAAATGATATGTAGGGTTTTATACTTCTAAACTAGTTGATTAGTACGTTAGTCTTTATTATTTAATGTTTTCACATATTGTTTACCTGGACTTTTCGAGCAAACCAATTTGCAAGCTCACATTTATATAGAGAAATCAGATGAGTCAAATAAAGATGATTCAAATCAGGTTCAACTAATTAAAGTAAGCACATACACATATGACTATTAACAAGGTGAGTAGGCCCGCGCGTTGTGGCGAGTTAGACGTATGTATTTAACTATTTTTCAAACTTCGGAATACAGTTTATTAGATAGAGTTATATGATCAACAAAACTAATACTATTGAAGTGTTCACATGATTAGTTTGCCTTAATATTATGTTACTCGGAGCTGTCATCGCAACCAAAAATTTAGTGGCTAGCAACAATAGAAAGTTATTCAACGGTAAAAGTAGTCTTACTTTTTGGTAACAAACTTTTAAATAGCAATTAATGGCCATGTTAAGTATTTTTGGACTATCGGAAACTTTAAAATAAAATTCAAGAGAAATTCAAGTTAGGGAACATGTGTAGCTTAAAACCCATATGATGTTTTAATGTTATGATTGTTGATACAAAAGTTGGGCGTACCTGGTTATTGGCTTTTGCTCTCGTACCAATTCACTTCTTAGCACTTGTTACCTGCGTACTAAGAAAATAAGACAACACCGTTAGGCTTATCGAGGGATTGTCTCCCCCGATTAGACTCCGGCGTGAGAGTAAGTAATCGATTTAGGGTTTTCGTAAAGAGTTTTAGGTTTGTATATCGTACCTTGAATGAGAATCGTGTGATTCTATATATAGGGGCTAAGAAACCGTGTTTCTTGCTCCTTACTCTTCGCACGTGTGGTGCTTATCCAAGGTAAGGATATCTATTCCATGAATAGATAATCCTTATCGTGTACCCGGTGGGTTGGATTGGGCATTGGGCTTCGTGAGCCCAAAGCATTAATGCTGCGGCCCGTACCATTGTCATGGTAGCCCACTTGTGGTGGACTTAGGTGCGAGTAATGTTTATCATTTGGGCTCGTGGCCCAGATATAGACTATACGTCATCATGTCCCCCCAGTCTAGTGTGCGCGGCTCGTGGCCTTGGATACTAGACTTAATACCATCAGCGGTAAGCGTGGCGGGAGATCGAGTAAATATTACCGCCTATTTTTAGGTGCAATGCACCTAACCAAAAAGAATTTCAAAATGGATGCCTCGAAAGTCGGGGGTGGTGTCCACGTAGCCCTCGTAATTCGGGAAAAAGTGCATGTACCCGTTCAACTCCCAGCCATACGTTTTCTGTGAGTGGGTTCCACGTGGAGAGAAATTAGGGTTTTTACCACTCCCTATAAAAGAGTCACCGCCCCACTTTTTACAATCACGCAGTAAAACACACACTGATCACTATTCATCTTCCTTGAGAGCTTTTTTGCAAAGAAACTACTTCATTTTCATAGGTAATTTGTGTGCGTCCCATTTAGTATTCTGATGAAGATGGTTGCTCAATTGGAGGATTTTCGCTCTGTGATGTCCATTGAGGACGTTACTCAGTTTTCGTCCGACTATTTCGTGCCTTTGGATGTCCGTCCAGAGGCTCCAGATGTGGACGCGTGTATAGCTGACTTCCCCGAAGGGAAAATAGGGCTATACACGAAATTCTTTGAGTACGCGAATTACCGCGTACCCATATCTATTTTTCTGAGCGATTTGCTCAATCACTATCGCCTTCACATCTCTCAGCTGCACTGTATAGGTGCGGCGAAGGTGTCGAATTTTGAAGTAAACTGCCATTTACTTGCGATAGAACCGACCGTGGCCTTGTTCCGCTCCTTTTACCACACGACGTGGTCAAATGGTTGGGTTTCTTTTGCGAAGCGCCAGGGGGCGCTTCAGTGTTATACGGAGAAAGTTGACGCCCTAAAGAATTGGAGGGAGTACATCTTTTGGGTTGATGACGTGGTCTTTCCCTTTCCCTATGAGTTTTTGATGCGTGGGAATCGCAACAGGCTTTACCTCTCGAGGGATCTCGAGAAGCTTACAACCCCCACCAGGCAGTGTACCTGATCGTTGTAGTATAGTATAGTGACAAGTACCGGGGGATTGATCGTTCAGCTTAGGAATAGTGTCGCTAGGATTAGAAAGCCTAATTACTAGTTCTAAAGGTGATGGATGATTATTTTTGTGTTTTTATATTTTTTAGAAAGCAAGTAAAAATCTCGGTTTTTGGAAGAGTGGGCGGAATTAATTGCTATTCAACTAACCCAAAACTAAGATGCAATCAAAATAAAATACTAAAAATGAAAATAAACTAATTTATACTAAGGTTGTGAGCAGTAATTGGAGAAAATGTGTTTACTTAGATTTCATTACTCCCTAGATATCTTTTACACGTTAATTACTTGTTATAATTGCATGGATGACGGATCGTATTCCTTAATACCATTCATGGGGTGGCATACATAACTCCCCAATTCTATGAGCTCTTATCTCCTCCTACACCATGCCCAGCACAACTATAGGGATTGTAAACAGTGGCTCATGCATTAAATACAACCAATAAAGACCTAGTACGCCTCGGTTCATGTTTCTTAAGACGTTCAAGCATGTTACCATTTGGAGATCTGCCAGTTTTCTTAAGCCTAACATATAAAATCATTCATCCAAGACAAGAATAAACAAGTAATCAACACATAATCAATATCTAGGTTTCATTAGATCTAAGCAAACACAAAAGAGATCTAGCCTAGCATGATAGAATTGAGACAAGAACAAGATATAGACAACCAACACATAGACATATTGATTGAATTAGAAGAACACTTATCTTAATTAATCATGCAAGGTATCAAGGGGTTGGAACCCTTGAAAAACCTGTGAAAGTTGCACCAAATTCGTCTTTTAGGGTTTCTCCAAAACTTCCCTTTTCAATGTGAAAAACTAGAAAACTATATATAGGAAAATAGGGGTGACGGCGTCAAGACAAACAATGTGACGCCGTCACCTCGCAGCCAAATACTTCCTCGGACGGCCTTGATCTACTTCTGACGCCGTCAAGGCCTAGGCCGTCACACAAATTACTCTTGACGCCCTGTGTGTGACGCCGTCATCAACTACGGATTTTTATTCTTGGGGTTTTGACGCCGTCAGGACAACTCTTGACGCCTTCATGAACTACGGATTTTAATTCTTGAGGTTTGACGCCGTCAGGGAATTACTCTTGACGCCGTCACCTACTGTTCCCAGCATGGAAAATTGAGACTTTGCCGTTTTCTTCACTTTTATGCTCCAAAAACGTCCAAAATGGCTTCTTTTCCAGAATTCACTCTCCAAGTACCTAAAATCACAAAAGGAACGATTTAGGGCAATATTTGATCAAATAAATTCGGATTCGGGCTTAAATGACCCCCTAAAAATGGACCATTTTTCGCCTCATCATATACCCTTACACTTGAGATTTGCTTGTCCTCAAGTAAATGCGCTTTTATTCTACTCAAAAGACAAGTTAGGGGTCATTTAACACTAATATAAAAGTAATTACAACAAATAATCGTTCCACTAAAGACCAATAGACAAGCACGGAGGTCATACACTAGCACCTCACAAATAGTGTTTAGATACTCACATCTCTCGGGTGTAATAAAGTGTAAACTACAATATGGAAACGGAAGATATCTCTCACTACCTGTCATAGCAAAATAGATTACCATAGGCTTGGGAAAGGATCAAACCTCCACCACATGGCGTAAGCACCTAGGATAAATTATCAAAGAGGTCTTTTAAAGGGTTGTAACGTTAGGTATAGGGATATGAATTACACGGTTTTGTTGGATAAAGGAAGTTTTACTGGTGGCGAGTTAACAATCTTGGTTAATTACATGTACAATATGGCGTTGCTAAGCCAAGACTAGACTCGACTTAAGCTAATAAATGAAAAATAACAAAAACATAAAATAAACATAGAATAAAACGGGATGGTAGTCCGTATGTTTTTTCTCTTTTTCTTTTTCTATTTTTTTTCTTTCTTTCCTTTTTTTTTTTTTTTTTTTTTTTTTTTTTTTTTTTTTTTGATTTTTCGATTTTTTTTTTTTTTTTTTTTTTTTTTTTTTTTTTTTTTTTTGTGCATACACTCTTACCCTACCATCCAAAATAATACATCATAGGGGATGAGAATTCCCCTTACACTTGAATCTTTACATAGTTTACAATAAACTAAACTAATGACTCGAATTAAGAAAATTAAAACACTTGGAGCACTTTTAAGATTAACGCACATATGGGGGTAATAAATGATGTTCTTCCCCATTACTCCATAAAATAAGTACTTACCCATGAGTCCCAATCGTCCCAAAACAATATGTACAAGGATATGACTCGACTTAGCAACCATGTAATCAATTAGAAAGTTAACTTAGGGTTTAACAAATAACAATAATGCACTAAAAATGAGCGCATACACGGAAGGCTAAGGCGATTTGGGTGTACATTTAAGTGGGGTGTAACAAATTCTTCCTTTAAGTAAAATGCTTAAAGTTAGAAACGAAAAGATAGGCTCGGAGGGGTGTACTAGGGGTATCGTGTACTAAAAATGAGTACAATGCTAAGGGTGTGGGAAAAATTAGTTGACTTAACTAGCCAAGTAATATGACTTAAATGGTCAAGTAATTATGATACGGGTTTAACATAAGGGTGATCCTAATGCCTCTTATCATGTAGTAAATCCTACCACACGAATGTAGTCTCACTAGCGGTCTCGGGATGCATCACTAACGCAAGTTCTAGAATCTAAATGCTACCGGTACACTCATAAGCACTAATAATGAATGCTTTTCCTATCAAATCTAAAGGCGAACCTCACATATTTGGGTGGAAAATTTTTCTGAATATACGGTTTTGTGCTAGTCATACAATCTCCTATCCATGAGACGCTTGCTATGGCTAAAGTTTCACTCCTAAATATTGTAAAAAATTTTAAATTTGGCGCTAAAATTACACTAACAAGTATTTCTCATAGTTTTATTACACATCTACCATTAAACAAAACAAACTCAAGCGAAAGTGCATATGTAAGGTATCATCTTTTTACCCTCCCCTTACACTTAAGATGAACATTGTCCCCAATGTTCAAGTAAAGAATGTAAAAGTGAAAAAGTAAAGAGAATGAAATCAAATACTCCCCTGATTCGCTCGGTATGGATTATAGGTTGGCCAGGTTAAATCTTCCTCCAAGAAAATGAACAATCAAAGCTTCCCTTCCAGCATATAAATCATCTCCTTGTCGAACATAACCTGTAAATACTGACAAAAATAGACAAGATAACCTCGCGTAAAATCGGCGGCATCCTATATAAGTTTCTAAATCCTAGAAAACAAAGTAAGATATAATGCTTGTGGAATGAAGTTTGCAGATTTCCTGGAGATTATAAAACTTAATAATTCACAAAAACCATAAGACTCCGTTAGAAAAACAAAACCGGTAAAATTTCCAGATTTTTTACTCCTGACGCCGTCAAGAGTAAACCTCTGACGCCGTCAGAATGGACCTGCAGAAATTCTTATGTTAAGTTTCCGGAAAATTTCTGGAAAAACTTGGTCCTACTTCCTGGAAAATCCTGCAAAACTTCATTATGACTCAATACAAGCATTTGACTCTAACAAGTACGAATATACATGTTCATTTAATATTGTGGAGAATCATGATCGGTTTGTTTTTTAAAAACATATTTGGGGTTTCCCCTTACACTTATCTTTTGCAAAAATACTTCTAGGTGGAGTTAAGACTAGGCTAAACAACAAAGTAAAGTATTTCCACATTTTTAGTTTAGAAACATGATCTACCAACAATAAAAATTAAACATGCATACGGAAGCAAATAACAATCAAACAAATAAAATCACACAAAACATGGGTTGCCTCCCAAGAAGCGCTTTTCTTTATTTACGAGTCTTGTAGCTAGACTTAAGGTCATGGGTTACTACGTGATTCCATCATTGGTTCCACTCTCTAGGTCGTCTTCTAAACCAGTTTTGTATTCCGGACCTAGTTGCAAGCATTCTTTGTAGAAACCAAGCATCCTATTTCTAACATATTCTACTCCTCTACGTCTATCCTCCTCATTCCTATAATAAGCCGCTTGCTTATGTTCCTTTTCGAAATTAGAGAGAAGGCGGTATTGTTCGATCTTGTAGGGCATTTGATAAGCAACCTCATCATTCTCTTTCTTGAATCTAACTATCCCTAAAGTCGGATCATAACTCATCCTAGTGGCCTCAACAAATGGTTTTCCTAATATTATTTGGCTTAGGCAAGCATCTATCACCGGACGAGTGTCTTCTACTATCATAAAATCGATTTCATAGGTAAGATTTCCTATAATCACATGCAATCCCTTCACTCTTCCTGCAAAATTACTTATCAGATTCTTACCGGGCATCATCCTAAAATTGAGTTGCTTCTTCATCACCCAATCGTAATAAGTCCTAGTCATGATGTTCACGGGGGATCTAAGGTCGATGTAAACTTTCCATATATGCATGTGCCCGATATTGCACGGGATGTTAATGTTAGAGGGGTCTCCCATTTTGATAAGGGGGTCGCCAAAGATATATGTTCTCTCGGGACTATCGAATAAATCCTTATGGTATTCCCGTTCTTCCTTGGTTGGCAACTTATCAAAGTATTCTTCTATAGGTTCTACCTCTTCTAATTCCTCATCCTTATTAACCTCAACTTCCCTACTCTCATCCTTACTATCGGCTTCTACTCTAACTTCATCCTTGTCACTCTCCTCTATCTCCTTATCTATCGGCTTAATGGTGACAACATTGACAAAGTGAACATGTTTGGATGATGAGGGGTCCTTAATTTGGATTCCACTATTGGTGTCCCTAGTGTCCTTCCTAGGTGTGATTAATGCTTGGTTGTTGAGGGCTTTCAATAAGTTGTCAATCTTGTTGGTCATCTCCGTTTGTTGTTGGTTGAATTCGGTTTCAAACCTAACTATGCGGGCTTCTTGAGATGCCATGAACTTTGACATCAATCCTTCAAGATTGTTGGTACTACCATAGTTGTTAGAAGGATTGTTGTTGAAAGTACGGTTGGATGGTGGACCGTTTGGTTGGTAACGATTAGGCGGATTGGAAGAATTGGATTGATTTTGTTTCCACCTAAGGTTTGGGTGATTTTTCCAAGAGGGGTTGTATGAATCACCGTATGTGTTTGGCTCGGGCTTGAAAGTGTACCACTTATCTCCCGCTTCGTCGATACGCGTGGATGTGTAGTCCGCAAAAGCTGTTCCGGGGAGTTCCACACAATCACGAGTGTCATGGGGACCACTACATAATTCGCATGAAGAAGTGATTTTGTTCACTTGACTTGAAGGCTTCGGAGCTTCGTAAGATTTCATGAGAAACTTGACTTGGTCCTCAAGTTCCATGATCCTACGGTCGGGAGTGCTAGAATTGTTCGAAGGCAAAGATATTGCCTTGACCGTTTTATTCAAATCACGGGGATCATTCCAACTTTCGTTGTCATAGAGAGCAAGATCTTCTGTGAGTTCCCATGATTGTTCCGCACTAAGATCACGTAGCTTACCACCGGCCGATTGGTCAATGGTTCGCCTCGTGGAGATGTCGATATGGTCATAGAAAATTTGGACTTGGAGCCAAAGATCTATGCCATGATGAGGGACTTTTTGGAGTAAGTCCTTGAAACGAGTCCATGCTTCATAAAGAGATTCATTTTGACGTTGTTGGAACATCAAGATGTCATTCCTAAGTTTAGTAGTTGTCCTCGGTGGAAAAAATTGAGCAAGGAAACGAGTGGTGAGATCATCCCATGTGGTGATGGATCCCGCGGGTAAACGCTCAAGCCATTGACTAGCTTGATCCCGTAGAGAGAATTGGAATAGGCGTAAACGGGTAGTCTCTCTAGTTTCAACACCTAGGTCTATGGAATCTACGATTTTGAGAAAGTCCTTAAGATGTTGGTTTGGATCTTCGGAACGAAGTCCATGGAATGCACATCCGCTTTGCACCAACCGGATGGTGTCGGATCGCAAGGGGGTCACATTGGCTCCGGTGAGCTCAATGGTGTTTCGGTAGCCTTGGTGGCTAGGTCGGGAATACTCTCCTAAGGTTCGGGGCCTAAGGGGTTCTAATGGTGGGTTTTGTTGTGGTGGGATGACGGGTTAAAAGATGTTACCACCTTCCATGATGTCGGATGGTAAAGAGTTACGAACAAAGGCACGAAGAAATAAGATAGACTAAAGAAGACCTAAAAATAAAAAATAAAATCTTACTAGAAAGGAATCTAGCAAGTAGACCTAATAAAAAGAAATCATAACCTAGACAATAACTATTCCCCGGCAGCGGCGCCAAAAACTTGATGCGTGGGAATCGCAACAGGCTTTACCTCTCGAGGGATCTCGAGAAGCTTACAACCCCCACCAGGCAGTGTACCTGATCGTTGTAGTATAGTATAGTGACAAGTACCGGGGGATTGATCTTTCAGCTTAGGAATAGTGTCGCTAGGATTAGAAAGCCTAATTACTAGTTCTAAAGGTGATGGATGATTATTTTTGTGTTTTTATATTTTTTAGAAAGCAAGTAAAAATCTCGGTTTTTGGAAGAGTGGGCGGAATTAGTTGCTATTCAACTAACCCAAAACTAAGATGCAATCAAAATAAAATACTAAAAATGAAAATAAACTAATTTATACTAAGGTTGTGAGCAGTAATTGGAGAAAATGTGTTTACTTAGATTTCATTACTCCCTAGATATCTTTTACACGTTAATTACTTGTTATAATTGCATGGATGACGGATCATATTCCTTAATACCATTCATGGGGTGGCATACATAACTCCCCAATTCTATGAGCTCTTATCTCCTCCTACACCATGCCCAGCACAACTATAGAGATTGTAAACAGTGGCTCATGCATTAAATACAACCAATAAAGACCTAGTACGCCTCGGTTCATGTTTCTTAAGACGTTCAAGCATGTTACCATTTGGAGATCTGCCAGTTTTCTTAAGCCTAACATATAAAATCATTCATCCAAGACAAGAATAAACAAGTAATCAACACATAATCAATATCTAGGTTTCATTAGATCTAGGCAAACACAAAAGAGATCTAGCCTAGCATGATAGAATTGAGACAAGAACAAGATATAGACAACCAACACATAGACATATTGATTGAATTAGAAGAACACTTATCTTAATTAATCATGCAAGGTATCAAGGGGTTGGAACACTTGAAAAACCTGTGAAAGTTGCACAAAATTCGTCTTTTAGGGTTTCTCCAAAACTTCCCTTTTCAATGTGAAAAACTAGAAAACTATATATAGGAAAATAGGGGTGACGGCGTCAAGACAAACAATGTGACGCCGTCACCTCGCCGCCAAATACTTCCTCGGACGGCCTTGATCTACTTCTGACGCCTTCAAGGCCTAGGCCGTCACACAAATTACTCTTGACGCCCTGTGTGTGACGCCGTCATCAACTACGGATTTTTATTCTTGGGGTTTTGACGCCGTCAGGACAACTCTTGACGCCTTCATGAACTACGGATTTTAATTCTTGAGGTTTGACGCCGTCAGGGAATTACTCTTGATGCCGTCACCTACTGTTCCCAGCATGGAAAATTGAGACTTTGCCGTTTTCTTCACTTTTATGCTCCAAAAACGTCCAAAATGGCTTCTTTTCCAGAATTCACTCTCCAAGTACCTAAAATCACAAAAGGAACGATTTAGGGCAATATTTGATCAAATAAATTCGGATTCGGGCTTAAATGACCCCCTAAAAACGGACCATTTTTCGCCTCATCAGTTTTATACTCAGGATTCATTGCCAAGGGATGGGCGCCCCGCACCCGGTTCCTACAGGATTGCTGACGCGCAGACTCTAGATGCCAACCGACTGGCCATTAACCCCTATCCGGAGGAGTTTTTGGCACATGTGGGGTTGAGCCGCGCTTATTTTGGCGCTGCGGAGGAGGTTCCTACTTTCTTAAGTGAGGATGGCCGGGGTGGGTGTTCATCCCTTATACTTCAAGCTTTGTAAGTCTCTTTTTGTATGCGCGCTTTAAATAACTAATCCGTTTTTTCTTTCTTGCCTTGTTGATGTGCGCAGAGATGGATTTGTTTGTTGTGGTTAAGCTGGACAAGCCGAAGCTGGTAACCATAGGGGTGCGCCCTTTGAGGGAAGGAGAGCAGCCCCTACTGGAGGCGACGGAGGGGCACTTG
Organism: Artemisia argyi; assembly: GCA_030686995.1. Taxonomy (NCBI): domain Eukaryota; kingdom Viridiplantae; phylum Streptophyta; class Magnoliopsida; order Asterales; family Asteraceae; genus Artemisia; species Artemisia argyi. The sequence continues at coordinate 34,453,286 of CM060695.1, forward strand.
ACCGTCCTGCCTGAGGCGGTCCCTGAGAACACGCCACCGCTCCAAGTGACGCCTGTCCAGAGCGTGGCGCCTGATGCGGAGGTGGCGCCCACTGTGGAGGTGGCGCATGAGGAGGCGCAATCGGGGTCGTCTGACAGCATAAAGATCCTTAAACCTGAGGAAGTGCTGAAGGAGGAAGTTGCGCAAAATATTAAGCGCAAGGGAGAGGCCGAGGGCAGTGGCACCAGGAAGAGGCGTCGTCACGTCATTGGGGACGCGGAGTCCAATGCGGAAGATACATCTACTTCCGGCGCGGGGTTAAAGGTTGCTGAGGCTTCTCCGTTTCTGTAAGTGTCTGCGTTTTTATCATCTTTCTCCCCCTTTTTCTTGTATCGTATTACTTGTAATATTTACTAATTGTTTTTTTGTTGCGTAGGGATGATGCTGCGAAGAATGATGGAGTCTTCGTTGATGAGGTTTCCTCTCCACAGAATGAAAACAGGGAGGGGAAAGCCAAGGTTGCTGATGGTGGCGAGGCGCAGCAGCTGATGGATGAGCTGGCTGCGACCGCTGCGCGCCAAGCTGAGCTGGTGGCTCAGCTCAAAGAGAAGTATGTCGGGGAGAGCAGTACTCTTGCCCAGAAGGATGAGGAGTTGGCGAGACTCTGTGCGCAGTTGGCTAATGCGCAAGTGGAGTTGGAGGCTTCGCGGGCGCATGCGGAAAAGATCGCTGGGGATAAGGTGAGTATGCTAGCCGACCTTAGGTATGCGAGGGCTAAGCTTAATCAGATAAAGGCTAAAGCGACCTGGTCGGTGGCATACCTTGAAGGGAAGAGGGCTGAGCATCATGCCAGCGCCCAGGAGTTCCAGGAGCGCATGGAGAAGATGATTGCGTTGCAAGAGGAGAAGCTGCGCGCCCTCAGTATAGAGTATGACGAGGAGTTGTATCCACACTTGATGTCTACTATTGCTGAGCTGTATCCACACTTGATGTCTACTATTGCTGATGGCAGGAGTATATTTGTCGTTGTCTCTTCCACTGCGATAATTCCTGCTGCGGTTGTTATTCTGATCATTAGATTGTCTTCGCGGCTGTTCTTGTTGCCTATAGTTTGAATAACCTTTTTTTCTATCCGCAGCAGCTGTTTCTCCTTGTATAAAGGATCTAGTGCGCTTTGTTAACTCGTCAAAGGTCTGTGGAACTTTGTCATTCAACTTCCGGATGAGTTCTGGGTTATTGATCCCATTCACGAACCCTGAAATTTTTAGGATTTCAGGACATGCTTTGACTTGTATGCACTCATCCTTGAAACGTTCCATAAAAGCGCTGGTTGATTCCCATTGATGCTGTTTCACTCTTGCTAGCTCCACAGGGTTTTTAGCGCACTTCTTTCGCTGGGTGAAGTTGAGGCGGAATGCTTTCTGTAATTCCTCAAATCCACCGATGCTCCTACGTGGGAGTTTGCTAAACCATGTGCGCGCGTTTCCTACTAACGTGGAATTAAACATGTGGCACCACACAGGCTGTGGCCAATTTTCGATAGTTGCGGCTGATTCGAAAATTTTTAGGTGATCGTCAGGATCACCTGTTCCATCATATGTTTTCACGTTAGCGGGCATGCGCCTGCGTTTGCGGTCTGAGTAATCGCTGATGCGCCGTGTAAACGCATCAATTTTCTGGCGTCGCCATGGGAGAGACATACCTTCATTCTCTTCCTCGCGATGTCTTCCTCTTGACTTCCAGTGTCCTGTTTCTTTATCCTCGTTGTCCGAGGAGTCGCTGGAAGAAGGGTAGTCTCTTTTTCGGCGCTTGCGCTGGCTTCTTTCAGAAGAAGAGCTTGAGGGATCTCTGCTTGGGGATCTTCTTCTCCTCAATCTGTCTTGAATCCTCCTACTCCCAGGTTTGGAAGATCCTTGGCTTGGCGAATGTTGAGGCCCTAATCGATCATGTATTCCCCGACTGCCAAGTTTAGAGTGGACATTGGTGCGCCTCTCGCTGTCTCCTGAGTATTGTGAATCAGATATCGTACCCAACCTATCATGGATAGTGGTACGTTCTGCGCGTCTTCCTCGTGGGTGACGCAATGGTGATGGTTTGCGTTCAGGACCAATATTGAGTCGGGCTTGTAGACCCGCGCTTGCTCTTTTTGTTGCTTCTTCTTGCATGAGGGCGGTTAGGGTTTCATAATTTTGGGATACAAAGTTTCCCAAAGTTAGATCAGGTGCGTCCTCCGTTGTTGCAAGAATTTCTGCCTCAGTGTTAGGCGCCCTGTTTCGTTCAGGCGCGCCTGGCGGCGCAGTGTTGTTCACTGCGGGTGTAGCTTGATGAGGAGTGGTGAAGAGGGTGCGTTGGAGTTCCTCAACACTTGGGACCACTGGTGTGACTTGGGTAGTTCTTATAGGTAGTTCTACTGCTAGACGAGGTGGGGTTGTTCCTGCCTCGTGGTGACCAGGTGTGCTGGTTGTCCCAGCGACTTGTCTGGAGGTTGGATCTTGTTGATTCTTCCTCTAATGGTCACGTTTTTCTGACTGCGGAGTCCGCTGGCTCGAATTCTTATGTTTCGTCATTCTAGTTCTTAGAAGGGTCCCACGGATGGCGCCACTTGTTGATACAAAAGTTGGGCGTACCTGGTTATTGGCTTTTGCTCTCGTACCAATTCACTTCTTAGCACTTGTTACCTGCGTACTAAGAAAATAAGACAACACCGTTAGGCTTATCGAGGGATTGTCTCCCCCGATTAGACTCCGGCGTGAGAGTAAGTAATCGATTTAGGGTTTTCGTAAAGAGTTTTAGGTTTGTATATCGTACCTTGAATGAGAATCGTGTGATTCTATATATAGGGGCTAAGAAACCGTGTTTCTTGCTCCTTACTCTTCGCACGTGTGGTGCTTATCCAAGGTAAGGATATCTATTCCATGAATAGATAATCCTTATCGTGTACCCGGTGGGTTGGATTGGGCATTGGGCTTCGTGAGCCCAAAGCATTAATGCTGCGGCCCGTACCATTGTCATGGTAGCCCACTCGTGGTGGACTTAGGTGCGAGTAATGTTTATCATTTGGGCTCGTGGCCCAGATATAGACTATACGTCATCAATGATAGATTATGGTTACAGTATGCAAGCTACCAAGTTGCAACTTGAATACCGCTAGTTCTTAGGTTACTTTTGGTGATCTAACCATGTATATCTTGGAGTTCGACCAGACGAATTCCTCCAAGAAAATATTCAAAACCCTAAATTACTTTCCAAAAAAAATGAGGCACAACAGGTATGTGTGTAATTTTTGAGTTCATGAAAACTTATCCTTTGTGTTCCCATTTGGTTACTTTCCATGAATTTCAACAAGAGAAATGATTGTCATACCTAAAAGTTATGACTAATTTTGTGTCTAAATGTGTGGCAACAATTCATTGGTTGTATCAACCAGACCCACTTCTTAATAATCCAATGAAGTAATGACACATAAGTTAGGCATAACATTAGTCATGTCTTTTATGTCTCTCAACCTTTTTCCTTTCAACAATGCATCAACGATAAACAACAATGGAAAAACCGAAAAAAAAGTAGAAAACACAATTTAAACTCATGCAAACCTTTATTAAATCTCAATTTAACAAAACACAAAACTGATCTTAATAAGTTTAATATAAAATCACCCACATAATACCACAACTAATCTGGTGTATTCCTAATATCTAAATTGATATTAGTACTATTACAATAACAACTTGTATCATATATATGCATGTTTAAATCCATGAGTGATTTATATCATTGTAAACTGTTCATTGCCAATCAACTATATGAGAATATAGTTGAATTAAGACAAATCTAAGAGATTGGTAATATTCTTTGAATATTAAGGAGGTCTCTCACCAAACTCACATTGTATTCAATAGTTTGTGAAGAATATCAATAATCAAAGCATGTATGGTTCTTGTGTATATGGATCAAATAGTAATAAGAGAAGTAGAGAGATGAGGAGAAGTTGGGAGGAATTCCTAGAGAGAGAAAGTGTTGAGAGAAAAAGAGAAATATTAGATTAGAGTGAATGGAAGCTCCAACCCTCTCCACATGTGGAGAGGGGTATTTATAGTTACAATATTACGCCCACTCCTGGGCTGTGGATCAGGCATACAGTGGGTAAAGACCCGTTCCTTCTTCCACGGTGTTACTTAAACTAATACTAATTAACTAATAAACAAACTAACTACGAGCTAACTTAATGCTATTACAATCATTAGGTGACCGAGACTTTTACAGGAATATTTGTATTCCTAACAATCTCCCCCTAAGCGAGGTCACCTTTGAAATTAAGCTCTTTGGTCTTTAAGCATTCTTTAGTCTCTGTAGCTCGTAGGATCTGATTCTTCACTTTACTTCACACTTTGTACTTCAAGCAACAAACTTGTGATTCGGATTCCTTTGTGATGTGATCCTTGAGCTTCCTTTGAGATCATCAGCCAAAGTAAATCTCCAAGCTCATCCATAGTTGTACTGCCTTCATGTGATGTAGTGACTAAGGACCATCATGCTCACACCCTTCTGTATCTGGAGACGTTGCATTGGAGTTTGTGGATTAGGAGACCTTTTCATCAGAGTTGCGGAAACGTTGTTAGTAGTCTCTCAACATTTGTTGTAGCAAGTCTCTCATCTTCATTGATAGTGTGGAGGATGTGTGAGCATGAGGTATGGATTGACCCGATTCAGCTGGAAACTGGAGCCATCAACGCCATCTTTATATGTGTCCCTGAAACAAAACAGTTAGCAATAAAGATAGAGAACGAACATGGCTTTGTCATTCGTTCTGCGAGGTCAGACTACCCTCCAGTTTTGTGAAAACCGACCTGTGATCAGGTAGAGTCCTTTTTAAAGAAGACTCTCCTTGACAGGAATTTCCAGCCTGTAGTAATGAATTTTCCAAAGAATCCACTTCGGAATCTTCATACTTAGCATGTTCTCATACCGGAACGTCTCAAAGCAGACAGCACGATAGAGTGAATCGGTGAATAGATATTCACGGATTGATGAGAAATTGATTTCTAGAAATCACTCGCGTGTCATATGATAAACATTTTTGAGACACGACGAGAGTTTTATACTTTGAATCACATTTCCATAAAAAAAAAAATACTTTTGTTTGAGAGATATTACACAATCAATGTGCTCGAAAGATAAGTTGGTGAGCACATTGAGAGGTTTTGGCAAAAGTATCCGTCAATCCATATCCTGGAACAAGTTTGATTCAAATTAGAATCGCACCATCGTTGCTTTCCAATAGTCACTTGATCATTGATCCAAGATGGATCTCACATGTCACCTACCAAGAGCTTGAGAGATGTTCGCTCTAGAAGGATTTCCATCTTCATTGTGAATATTTTCATATCACTCGGATGTTCTGGCAATACCACAAGGATAATGCGTAGGACTCTAAATATTTTATCTTATTTTCCACATTATGTGAAACAATAAGCATATTTGGAATGTGTCCTAACGAGATTTATGGATGATCTCATGGCTCTAGACTCAATAGTGCGTTTTGATCCGCTCCTGGAGACTGGGGAGGCGTCTCCTGTTTTAGGTATCAACATAGCTCGCAATGAGCGGTCGATACATTGCACAGGGTTCCCCGTGAGAATGAAACAAGCTCTTTTAAGAGAACTTGAGTGGTTGGGAAGTTTAGTGCAGTGCGTCACTGGGTCCATGACGTCTTGTCTTCAATACCGGTGTTACCTTAGTAACCGCCAGTAGATTATGAATTGAACCCGGTTTCTGCCCTAAGGTTGAATATAAGGAGGGCTATTTCTTTTCACCCTTTCTCATTTCAATTCTTTTTCATTCTTCAACCCCTTCAGTGCTTACCGAGATTTCACCACTAGAACCTTGTTGGGTTTGTTCCAGTCCTAGCTCTATCTCAGTCCGCACTCTTCCCTTTCTCACTTTACTCCTTTTTTCAATCATTCCTAAGGACTTCTAATCTATCTATGGATTGTCCCTGGGAAGATCCTTCCGGTTATGGTGGATCATGGGAACTTATACCTAACCTTAACCAACCTTATAACTCCATGCGTAAAGATAAATGGTCGGTCTTTGGTATAACTTCCATAAACGCCATTGCTCCCCCTCAATATGTGCATCGATATACGAAAGAGTTTAGCACATATGTGGGAGCCTATTATTGAGTACAAAAGATCACTTTTGATTATCAGATTTCATATTTAAATCACATTCTCTCCCCCGATCAAAAATTTCAAATCTTTCGAGATTTTTGATCTCAATTGATTTAAATAATTTAGAAAAATGGTTAGGAGAGAAATGCGGTTAATTTTTAATATTGTCTGATAAAAGGAACCTTGTTCTTGCTCCCCCTCAAACTGTGAGGGAGGTTGTTATGTGTCAGATTTGAAGAGTTTGTAAAAGATTCGAAGTTTTAGTGAAAACTCTTTGAAAATTTACTCATTCTGACACATAACACATCACAAATCATTTTATTGTAAGGTTTTATGTACGAAGTGTGGGGAGTTTTGATGATACATAAAATTTTGAGAAATCACTCTCCCCCTCTCAATGACGGATGTTAAAGCATAAATATTTTCATAAACTATTAACGTCATTGATTGAGTGAAAATTTTATCAAACTTTTGAGTTCAATTTGATTTTCATTCAAAATTTCATGGTACCACCAAGTTTTGCACAAACACTTTCCGGAAAAATCATAGAAGGGAAAGTATTTGGCGATAAAAAGAAGATTTCTCTTCTTTATCAAGAAATAATGCACTGAAGCGTACATTAGATCGAGGGTGCAAGAATATAAAGTAATTCACGCTCGGATGAACGGCACCCTTTGTTAGGAACAACCGTCTTTTTGGCGACGTGTTTTCCTTAGTTTTGAAAATCGGGTTGCTATCTGAAGTAATAGCAAACCATATTTTTGAATTGCGGGTTGTAGCCTGAAATGACTACAAGCCATTATTTTAAGTTCGGGTTGTAGCCTGAAATGACTACAAGCCATAATTTGAAGTCCGGGTTACAGCCTGAAATGACTGTAAGCCACAGATTGAAGTACGGGTTACAGCCTGAAGTGACTGTAAGCCATAATTTTAAGAATGTTTTGAGAAACGACATGTTTTAGAAAAAAACTTTATTTGAAACCGAAAAACTCTTGCTCAAGCATATGTATGATTCCGTGTCATTATTAAATGACATTTCTAGAAACGTACATAATATTGATTACACAAGAGACATGTCGTGAGAATAATATTTTTGGATTTTTTTATGATTTTTCAGTTTTTTTTTTCTTTTTTTTTCTTTTTTTTTTTTTTTTTTTAGGTTTTATATTTCTCTATTTACGTATTTGTATAAGATATGTACAAAGGATACCAAACAGTTTAAGGAGATGTTGACATGAGCACCAAAATGAGATTATCGTTCAGCTCGTTGTAGAAGTATGTAGTCAACATCTCTTAAACTTTTACCACCAAAGGTTTCGAGGCTCCTGAATAATTGTCTGAATCCGTAGATGCCATGATATAATCTTAAACGGGATTTTACAACTCTTGTAACTTAAACCGAGAGATCGATTCTCTCCCGGGATTTTACTAAAGTCAACAAAAGAAACCGAAAGATCTAATATGCGAGTTAGACTTAGAGAGAGATCTTGGATAAGTAACAATTAGCATTAAGTTTCAAGTCGCGACAAGTCAAGTTACAATAGATCCGATCGTAATAAGTCAAGTCGTAAAGATTAACTCACAACGTCAAATTACAATCAGACTAATGGAAACGACTTAAGTCACAACAATTCACCAAACACAAGTAGTTAACAAATCACTAGAATCTCACAACTGAGTTAATCGCTAGACACCCACCAAATTTCTGAAAGTTTTTATTGCCTCCTCGTTGTGAAGCTTTGGTAGCTTCCCCCCAAACCGACAATCACCTACATGAGACCACTTCCCCCAAGAGGTTGAAGTGATGCAAAAAGTCTCATTGTATGAAGCTCGAAAACCCGAAGAGAACGATAACACCGAAGTAACAGGGTGAACCATGGATCATCTCTGCGGTTATCAATCCCGGAATGTATGATGAAGCCCGATCACATGACCCTGTTGTACGTCCCCAATGTACACATTACTTTTTGGTTTGGAGCAGTCATCTATTCAGGGGAATAATATATCGACATCTTCATTTCACCGATTGCTTTCCAGTTATCTTACATATACCAACTCACTCCATATTGTACGCATGTATCCAACACAAGAAGAGAACGATGACACCAAAGTAACAGGTTGAAGCACTGATCATCTCTGTGGATATCACCTCCGGAATATGTGATTAAGCCCGATCACGTGAACCTGTTGCGCGTCCTTGATGTACACAAATCTCTCCCCTGATGGTTGCGATCTCATCGGAATCATCATAACATTGTGTACATGAAGCATTAACCAGAAGCACTTTGCCATAAATCATATCAGCACGAATGAAGATGTCGATAAGCAATATCATCTCACTCTCCAGTTGTTCTTCTCATATTTCTTCCCACTGAATGCTGAAGTAATACATACCACAAGTATCAAGAGACCACTTCCCCCACATAGTTGGAATGATACACAAAATGCCACGAGTTAAGACACTGATTATCTCTGCGGTTGTGACATATGTCTTCCCGGCATAACTTCAATTAAGACGAAGTATTAAGTTCATCATGTGTACTCATTATGCATTCAGATGCATGTCTCATTCCCCTTTGCTGGTTTTGATACCTCAGAATCAGCAACACATTCAATGCACACGTACTAGAAATCTTGTGAGAAGAACAAAATTTTGCTTAAATGGATCTGGTGAGAATCAACTGCTACAAAAAGACTCTCTCTGACTATCTTTATCACCTCTTATGTAGGCTATTTGAAGTGACCACTGATGAAGTAAACCCAACATACCAAATTAGAAACTGAAGTAGAATTCCCCATTTTTGTGACTTAAGCTTGCACTAGTGTGTGACAAAGAGCGGTGTAGAGAGTTTGTTCAACATCAAATCCCTAAGTACTCTATACTCTTCAACCAACCAACCATCAAGTATAAGACGTACATCACCTCTTGACTACCGACAACTTCATGTAAGTTGTGACACTCCTTGAAGTGATAGTTATTTTGTGGTAATAAAAAGAAGAATCACCAAAATAACTAGATATCCAAGTCTTCGTCATTGTAAAGGTAAAAGCTCAAGCAAGGATCTCGAAGAGTCTTCATCCAACCAACCCCGACTTCAAGATAAAATAAGATCACTCTTTTGTGAAAGTCAACTTCAATCTCAAATAAGGGATACCAAATAAACTCCGTGATTACTTGACATTCCATGTCCAAATTCTTAGCCGTTTTGACATTTTAGTCGACATTTTCCATTATATCCTTGTGGTTGATTTACAAAGTGCACATTTGGAGGAACAACAATCCGTGATGAAATAGAACAAGAGAACGGATCATTATTCATGTGTGCAACTTCACAATCATGATAGTCATCATCAACACCTTGAGGAGTAACTGGAGATTGGATTACTTCTAGATGGTGCACCTTGATCAATCATCATTTGTTGAAGCTTGGAAGTAATCATCAAACATAAATCACAGTCATCCTTAGTACGTAGAACATTAGGTGTTGGAGGAGAGTCGTATGACCATTCTTCAAGCATCAATCAACACGCAGTTTATGCACACTTCTCCCCCTCAAAAATTGCAAACGAGGTTTACCATTTTTGATTGAACAAGTGAATGAGAATGTAATCAGCGGTAAGTAGATCCACTTGATGACTGAATGCACATGGAGAAAGCATGAAGCATGTTGTTGAGAACGGTCAAGAACAAGAAGATTTCTCTTCTTTCGAAGATAAGGCGCACTGAATCGTACACCTTTCTTTTCATTGATGAACGGGGCCTGAAGTGTTGTCAGCAGACACCATAATGATAACATTGAAGACCGAGGCTTGAACTGATGTGTTCAAACGTCATAGTCGTTGAAGAGCGAGGCCTGAACTGAAGTATTCAGACGTCATAATGCTCACATACATCAACATTGACTTGCAAGACTTCCTGAAGCATAAGATATGTTTGCTTTAGGCCTCCAGACTTTGAGTCTTCTCATGTTGTGAATGATTGATGTACCTGCAATGGAGTGAGGACTACCTGCACTAACATAACAAACTTGATTGTATATATATGGGTTAGTGACATTGGTATCCAAACCCTTAGGGGTTTCATGGTCAACCATGGCATTGCCATCAGTAAGCACCTTTCTGGTAGGTATCCACTTAAGTCCAACGTACTTAAAAATTCTACCAGTTGGAATCCACTTATGGCAAGGTCTAGGATTGCTAATCTTCTTATGCATAGTAGAAGGCTTATCAATATACCTAGTCTCCAAAGATTTAGCAGTTTGTGTCCACCTAGGAGAAATATTAGGTTTGTTAAGCTTCTTATGCATTGTGGATGACTTACAGTAAATCCTAGACTTAATAGGTTGAACCTTAGCAGTGTTCCTCATTAACCTAGGAGGCATCATACAAGGTTGTGAGCCTAAGATTCCATCCTTTTGAAGTAACGCCCTTTTCCTAGCCTTTTCTAGATCATAGTTCTTGTACAAGTCCTTGATATCATAAGATTTTAGAATCTTAATGCTTGGTTTCGACTCTGTTCTTAAACTAATCCTAGAGACACTAGAAGTGGGAGTAGCTACTTGTTGAGGTTGAACAAAACTAGAAGCAGTTACCTTGGGCAAATAATGTGGAGTGACTGGTTTTGACAAAACTTGTTCCGCATCAACTTGGGAGGCAAACCGTGTTTTTGAAAATTTTGGTCTTTCAGATCTAAACGCAGTCAATTGTCTAACAACTGATTGGTTTCTATTCGATTGAAAAACTGGTTTCCCCAAGATTGATGGTTTTGCAAACTTAGTGTTCACACCATTCCCTATTGCTTTTCTTAGCTCGTTCTTTAATACTGTTATTGTGAAACCCTTTTCCTGAACTTGAGCTTTGAGTTCATCAATTTTTGCAATCAAAGACGTTGTTTGCTCAACAGTTTTAGTATTCGTTTCTTTGATTGAATCACACAGTTCTTTGCAATGAATTTTCAAAGACTCATTTTCATCACGTAATTTAGCCACATTATGTTCCAATTCAATAACATTGCAGTCATGTCTAGCTTTAACTTCATTACACATATCACATAACTCAGTAATACGTTTTTTCAGGTTGTTGATTGTCAAGTTCTTGGTTTCTAGCTGAGCTTTCAAATCATTAATCAAAAAGAATTCGCGGAAATCAGGAAGTTCCGGATCTTTACATGGTTGGTTAGTTTGAAAACTTTCTTCCTTTTGTTGCATTGCGATTTCAAGTGAAATACAATGTTTTTCAAGTTGTAAGAATCTCTTTGAAAGTTCATTAAACGTTTCTTTATCAACCATATCATTTGATTTAAAAGACTCAGCTGTAAACAAAGAACTTGACTCATCATCACGTTCAGCGTCCTGATCACTTTCTCCCCCTTTATGATTCATATTTGTTAAATCAGAAATGGTATTGCTATCAGTCTTTTTCAACAAATATGAGTCATAACTGGGCATAACTTGATCAGTATGCAGTCGTTCATCAAAAAGCACATTATGATGTACAGTTAGGGGTACCTCAGCACATGACACTTGTTCTTTTATTGGTCTGAAATCTGCATCCATGTCATGTGTAATAAGAGTCACTGAACTGTTGGTAGTGTCAGGCTTATCAGTCACTGACCCATTGCATATCATGACAACTGACCCAACATCCGATGCTATACCCGAATCGCCAATACCATCACAAGATTGCACCCTACATGCCTTCACCTTGTCATCATATGCAGGTATATGCTGTGCTTTTTCTTCAATGAATCTTTTCACTTTATCCATAAGTTGGATGAGTGTGTCTCTGAACGTATCAACCTCTATTCCCGTGTGATCAGCAAAACACTTTTTCGTCATCTGACTATAATGGTCATATTCCAGAGTGAATTTCGAATCGATGAACTTAAGCATTTGTTTGTTGATCACACAGAGGGCAGCCAAGGATCCAATATTGGAAGGTTCTGCTTGGTCAAGTTGTTGTCGTAATTTATCTAAATTAAGAATCATTGTGTCTGTGAAAGTCTGAACATCTTGACCGAAGAGAGTTGCAAATGCACGTTCAAATCCCATCTTGAATCCAGTTCCCTCTAAAAGTGCCGAGAGGTGTGAATGAAGTTGTTGAAAACATTCTATGCAACAATCTTTTGCATCATCGAGCAATTTAAGTGGCTGGTGAAGTATACTCTCAGATCTGACAGAGTCAGAAGTAGTAGACATGATGTAACCGTGCACGGGATTTTACAAGTCTATGATTTAAACCGAAAAATATAATCTTTTGCGGGATTTTACAAAATCAAGACAAAACCGTGAAACACCAAGGAATTGATTTGGTTTGGTTGAAGTGAGATTGAGTGATAGAGTCTCTGAAAATCGTTTACGCTTTCACAATAATTAGCACAAAATTTAACTCCACACGAGCCCGAATAATCTCAACCCAGAAGAGATATCAATCACGGATTCCTGAAGCTCGATCAAACACCGTGACCAAAATTATAATCCAAAAGTTTATCTAGAAACTTCAAACTTGTGACACAATTTAAAGTTTTAGCTTAAGAAAATTCGGATCACTTGAAGTTTAAGCAGGCAAGAAAAGGATGTACTCCAACAGTCCAATGTACCAATACAATTAACACTACTTGTCGTCACCAATCGACCCTTTTCTTACAATAAAGAAAATCGTTGCAACTCAAATACTCAATACACAAAATGTGTGTAAACTCACAGCCCAAGCAAAATCAAACGCAGCCCAATTGTTCAGCCCAAGTCCAATAAAAAAATCGACTACCCAATAATCCTTAACCCTAAAAATTGGAGTATATAATGCACACTAAACTCTCTTTACCCAAATAAATCCGTAACCCTAATCTCTTTATAAAAAAAAGCTACGCAGCCAAAAACACCCTTACTTTCCACCTAACGATTCTGATTAAACAAAAACTAAACACCAATCGTCTTATCTCCTATCAGTGTTTGCTTCCAGATCGGATAAAGATCAAAGGTAGGTTCGAATATGCTTTTGTATTGATTGTCTTTAAACCGAACGAAAAGATTAGGGGTAACAGGCTTGTTATGCTCTTCTCCTTTGATGTTCGAATAATGATAAAAAGAAGTAATTCTTCTAACAAGATCGATGATGGTTATTGTTCATAAGAGAAGTTTTTTAACTAATGGTAAAGTTAATGAGCAAACTGAGATCCAGAACCTTTAATTTTTTTCGTTTCTGTTTTACTTATAAAATGATTCGGATATTTAGAGAGGTGTATGCTTCTCACAATGGTCAATGATGGTTAAGTCGTTCAAACCAAAATCTTATGAAGATTCTTACACGAGTTTGAACGAAAGACTGAGATTTATCCAAGATTTGTAAGGCTCACTTTGAAATACGAAACTGAGATCGATTAGCTTGATTTCCTTTTGTTGATGTTTGTATGTTTGTCCCGAAAAGAAAGAGAGAATAAAACTGTTGATGTTAACCGAAACTAAGGAAAGATGAAAACTTAAGTTTTTGTTTTTCTTTTAATTAAAGTTTCAATCATGTACGAGAACTGGGTTAGGATTAGATTGTTGTTCACATATTGTTATCACTTTCTTCTTGATATTCTTGTTTTCCGATGACCGCAAAAGTTAACCGCAAGAATGAGAAAGTGAGCTAATCACTAACTTTGATCTATCCCTAGGAAGAAAGATAACCGCAACCTTGTGAGATAACCGCAAATATTTGGACTGAACTAACCGCTAATTTGAACTAATTGCTGGACCCAGAAGTTAAACGCTGGTAAGCACACTGAATATGGTAACCGCAAAAAACTAGACGCAGAATAAGGGAACCGCAGGGACAAAAGGAGATTTAATCGCAAGTAAGAAACTGTCACTTTCATATAATTTTGTCTTTATACCCTTTTCAGTAGACGCCAACACAGTGGACCACAATAAAGACAAACGCAATTTTGAAAGTTACATTCAGAAAGCAATCGCAAATGAGATAATCGCAATCAAGAATAGGCCACAAAAAATTCGAATATGCCTACACAAAGTGATGAAATAGCAAATCTGGGAACCAAGCTAGGATATAAAACCACTCCTAAACATAAAAGAACAAACATCAAACCCCTTTAACCACAAACAACACTAGAACAAGATGCATTCCATGAATACCATTCGAACCAACCTAGAAGCCACAAAAACCACACTAAAATCCGAGTATTCCAAGCCCCAAAGATGAAACCTTGGCTCTTGATACCAATTGAAGAATATCAATAATCAAAGCATGTATGGTTCTTGTGTATATGGATCAAATAGTAATAAGAGAAGTAGAGAGATGAGGAGAAGTTGGGAGGAATTCCTAGAGAGAGAAAGTGTTGAGAGAAAAAGAGAAATATTAGATTAGAGTGAATGGAAGCTCCAACCCTCTCCACATGTAGAGAGGGGTATTTATAGTTACAATATTACGCCCACTCCCGGGCTGTGGATCAGGCATACAGTGGGTAAAGACCCGTTCCTTCTTCCACGGTGTTACTTAAACTAATACTAATTAACTAATAAACAAACTAACTACGAGCTAACTTAATGCTATTACAATCATTAGGTGACCGAGACTTTTACAGGAATATTTGTATTCCTAACAGTTTGCATATCGGACATCCTCAACTAACAATATTTTCACTTTATGAATCCTTATCATTAAGTAAATCTTGTAAGTGATCTCTTTATTTATCCTTAAGCTTGAGACGCAAGCTGGAATGACGTTAGTGGATCCCATTTTTTCAATATAGTCTAAAGCGATCTGTAACTGGTAGTTATAAGGGCTATTTTTAAAAGTGTTGTGAAGCACACAGATGACACTTGTTGTCAAAATAGAATTTGTTATTTTAATTATTTTTGAAGTATGATACTACTGGACCCCTTGTGGTGTTGTGTGGCCACACCCAAAGGAGATCTGGATATGTCCCAATGAATTTGTAATCTTGATCAATCGATGAAACGGGAAACAAAATAGTTAAATTATGGAATGACATTGATCCATATCCATATTTAGCATGGTATCTGAATCAAATGGATAGTAAATGCTGAATCATTTAACTGTGACTTTAAGAAACCACACTCATGTGTTTCTGGGAGCATTGCCATGTTGTTAGATGCTCATGAATATTATTACGTTATTTGAGACATGTCCAAGTGAAAGCTGTTGGGATATGTTCATATCCAAATAATGTATGTCTAGAAAACACGTGAGCCTACGGGGACACACGCATTAATACGTAAAACAATTAACTAGTGAAAAGCTATAACAAACTTAATTAATACTCCTTCCGCGGCAAAATAAGTGTCCAGTTTGACTTTTCAGAGTTAAACTAGTTCAACTTTGATCTTAAATATTTTTTTATATCATATAATACTTGATGAAAAATTATATCAGTGAAAAATACATTTACTATTTATATATTTTGCATCAAGTATTATATAAAACCAGCAAAAATAGATAACGTAAAAGTTGAACCAGTTTGTCTTTGAAAGTCAATCTGGACACTTATTTTGGCAAGGAGGTAGTAGTTACTTAAAAAAGGTCGTTAAATGTTATTATGAGGACCTACGTGTAAAAGAGAAAAAGAAGGTTCCGGATTCCCTCCTTTGGGCTCCTGGCTGATTGGTGGAGGTATCCCACAAGGGTTGGGATTGCTTGGCTTGCAAGCCAAGTAATCTAGTGTATATAAGGAGACCCTAGTTTCATTATTTTCACACTTCATTATAGCCCTAAACCTAAATCTTGTTCTCTCTTTTCTCTTACCCTAAACCGATCGAACACCGCAACAACAAAAAGGTTAACAACAAAAAGGTTTCGGTTGGTTTTTGTTTTGGGCAAATGTTTTAAAAAAGTACAATACTTGCCACCATTTATTTTTCTGGACAGCGAACAAATTTTTTTGCTTTTCAGTACATCTTTTTTTATTTTTTATTGGTATTGAAAACTTGTGATGACAATTTTGCCCGTGAATTTGCGAAAATTGCATCCACCGTCCCTAGGGTAAATTATGTAAATGGTACATCTGGTTTAGCGAAAATTGCATCCACCGTCCCTAATTTTTTTTGATCCACTTCTTACGGTTTTGACATATTACGTTTTTATACATTTTCGTCCGTTTTCTTAGGCTTTCATACAATTTTATCCGTTATCAATAGCTTTTATACGTTTTCGTCTGGTCTTAAGTTTTCATCCACTTTTATCCATCCGTTTTTATCTAATTTTATCTGTTTTAACATGTAACAAAATAATTCAAAAATTTTTTTCACATGTGAAAAAAAAAACAGTTCTAAAAAAAAATTCAGAAAAAAGTTTTTTGACAAAAAAGTTTCAAAAAAAAATTGAAAAAGAATTTCGAAAAAGAAAAATTGGGAAAAATGAATTCCGAAACAAAGTTTTTCGACAAAAAAATTCCGGAAAAAAAAATTGAAAAAGAATTTCGAGAAAAATTTTGAAAAAAAAATTCGGGAAAAAAAATACTGGGAATAAAAATTCCGAAAAAAAGAATTCTGAAAAAAAAAATCCCATTTTTTAAAGGAGCATTTATGTAAATTACCTTAGGGACAGTGGAATCAATTTTCGCTAACCCACGGGACTATTTATGTAATTTGAAAGCGTAAAATGGTCATCATTAGTCATCGGTACCCATAATAGATAAAAAAAACGAAAAAAATGTCTATAAAAGAAAAAAAAAATTATTCGCTACCCAAAAAAACAAATGGTGGCAAGTATGATACTTTTTTTAAAAAACATTTGCCCTTTTGTTTTTAGTAGATTGATCAACATGACCTAAAAGGGTTTCGCTTTGTTTGGTTTGAATCGATCGAACACCAACAACAACCAGGGGTTCAGTTTTGCTAGTTCCAAAGTCCGAAAGTTTTCATTAGTTTTTCACTACTAGTACTAGCATACGTAATTGTTTGCTAAGAATGTATTGTGTGTGAATACGTGGAGAGATCGTACTTTGATCTTAGTGGTTCGTGTGTTAGATTTTCTCACACGCGAGTGTTCAAGAATCGTTGTTCGTTTGCTTTTATTGCTAAAAGGTACACTGTTCTTAAACTTATGTTAATTACATTATACTATACTTGATCTAGTCTTCCGTTACTTGTGATTATTTGATTATATATTAAGTGTTAATATGTTATAATTCCAACAAAGTCAAAAGAATTGTCTAGTCTTCTTATTTATGTTTTGTATTCATGGTCAACAATTTCAGTCATCGTTATATAATGTTCAAAATTGCCGTGTCATAAATATTTGAATCTCAACATGATCAACAGTCAACAGTTCGACACTAGTCCACATAGGGTGCATCTTAATTTGGTATTTCGGTACCAAACGTTTTGGTTAAATAAGTATCAAGAGGATCTACGAGACTAAGAAACAACTCAACTCGAAAGCAAAGATCTTATGTACATATCCGGTTCATATTATTTTCGCCTTAAAATGACCCTAATTTGAAACGAATGTGTCCATCTATAGTAGCCCTTTCTTAGATTTGATTATTTAAAAGGAAGTGAATGTTCGTTTTTGATTTTGATCTTCATTAGAGCTTATTAACTCGTCGATGAAAACAACATGGTTTTAGACTCATGACTCATCGCACCGGCCGCTAGCGGCCGGGCACAAAGCAAAAACAGAAGAAAATAAAACTTTAACAAAATCTAATTTTAATAAGTACTAACAAACAACCCATAAACTAAAATTTATGATTTTTCAACATTAGTTATTTGTTTGCGATGATATATCATATACAATAATAAACAAGTATTTGATTTATGGTATTTTGAAATTAATGCATCCAGCTAAGTTATTATCAGTTTAAGTCTTATCACAAACAAATAATGTATGTGATTGTGTGAGATATAATAAAAAGTGTCTATTTACTATTTATATTTCAAAAAAAATGTTCAATTTTATTTTTAAATAGTAATTATGTGTGATTTTTCAACTTTACTCTTATAATCAAAACATTCATTAATAACTGTAACACCCCCTAATTTGAAATGCGGCAGCGGAATAGAAATTAGGGTGTTACGGTGAGGATCGGAGTCATAATGATAGAAAACGGCTCGAAGAGACGTTTTAAAACATAATTTCATTTATAAATATTTGAAATACAATAGGTCCTTATCAGAATATTATAAAAGTTTGATGTTTTGAACTAAATCAAACATCATTTATTTTACATCATTATTGAAATAAGTAAACATAATTTTGAAGATTTTTGCCGCCCGTTCCATGCTTGCTTCCCCTGCTAAATACCTGAGATACATGCTTAAAAGTCAACAAAATTGTTGAGTGAAATCATAGAGTTTGAATTTAATAATCATTTTGATACACAAGTAAGATTGTATTGGAAAATACAATCAGTTTGAAAACATTGATATTGCAGTTCATATATTGCACTAAGTCTCATGACACACAAACGTTAACAAATACCGTAAACGGCGGGTGTTTATCAAATCAATGATAAATTTGCCCTCGTGTAATAGGTGATTTGCCAGTTCTTATTTTTACTCAAATATAATTATCGCGACTAATACGACTAACCACATGCATAATGGCATTCCGTCAAGTATTAATGGGACAGGCTGTCAAACCTTAAATAGATCTATTCATTATATTCGCGTTCACCGCAGTGATTAATGGCTCATGAATAAGGGTCTTTTGGCAATAGCTAAGGCATATATCAATCAGGAAAGTATACCGAAAAATACTTGCGATCTATTTATAACATGTATCCTCCTCACGGAGTTTTGAAAATAATTAAATGTGAGGCTATGACTCACCTTGATTATTACTGAAAACGAAGAAAATAAAGTCGGACGAATTTATGAAAACGGCTTTGAAATACAACCTGATACATAAATTTATCTAAGAACTTGACCAAAAACTATTCGTAGTTATGAAGAAAATAACGAATATTAGATATTCGTTATGACGAAAAATGATGTGCAGTGAAAATCTTGTGATATGCATGATATGACCAAAATATGATTTTTAAAATTACCCATTGAAGTTTTTCCTTTTTAATCATAAGTAAAATCTTAACATTTTTAAAATATCGTTATATATATTATTAACGTTACGTTAAATAATATATATATAAATAAAAATAAAGTTTAAACATGATATGAAATAAATTGACAAAAATAGAAAATAAATAAGAATGATAAATAATTTACGTTTAGTCTTTGTCTCCTTTTCCAATTTTACCATTTTTACACTAACGATACTTGCGTTACACCGTTAGTCCTTTTTATATATTTTTCAACTATAGTCCTCTACTTTATCCAATAATCAATACTAACCTTCTAATATTAATTTTTATCACATTTTAACCTTAGATTTCTGTATTTACAGGTTTAGTCCTTGATTTTCAATATTTACACATTTAGTCCTTCTAGGTGTCGTCGCGTTACATTTTTAGTCCAATTTTGCAAAAATGATTATGAGACTTTCCAAAAATTTTCCGAAACTTATTTATTAAGTAACAAGCTTATTTTAACTGCTTATTTATTCAAAAGCTCATTTTTTTAGCTTATGAGCCTGGATCGATTCAAATTAAGGCCCGTTAAGATTTTTGGAGGCGAGGGCATAGAAAAAGTTTTGGGCTTGGCTTTGGACCATTTTTATGATTCTAAAAACATTTCTTATAGGCCCAGTGGGCTTACGGATTTTAATTTCTTAATGGGCTTTAGTTAAGCCCAATCGACAAATAGAAAGATTTTATATGAATTTTTGTTTTGAAATCCGGTTTGAGTCATTTCAAAATGGTTCGATTGTGGTGTCAAGACGTGATTATTTTTACAAGTTGTTTACATGAAAATGTTAGTTTGCTAGGTGGTCTATGATGTCGTGAAAAAATATAGTACTATCGTTAAATGAAATCTTAAGTTATACGTTGGTTTTGTGACATGGTTGGGTCGATATATATTTTGAAAAGTTGTAAATATTTACTAAGTGTTTTACTTATATTTCATACGATGGATGCAAATTAAAATGAATGCGTGATATGCTTGAAACGTTACAACTAAAGTGAATGGTGTGTGCTACGTGATTCCTAGGCCTTCCAAGATAGAGGCTAATCACGTTTCGTGTACTAAGAATAAATATATACATGAATTAAACGTGCAAAGTGTAGACGTTCGAAACAAAAACCACAAAGTGCATGAACAAATATTAACGTGTGAAATGGATTAGAAATGAGTGTAAGAAACTTACAAACACCTTAGAGGTGATCAAGAGTCGAGATAGGTAGAAAAGGAACACAAGAAATCACGTCAAAGCTATATAACCCAAACGTTATATAATATTTTCAACCCGATTGTCTTTCTTTGCTTCCAATACAATACCACTCGACTTGTAAGTCTTGTAAGAAGGAATTGGAGGTCGAATTATTGCAGTGAAAAAGATTGGAAGTGAATGAGAGTAGTATGCATGCAAGGACGTACATATATATACTAATATATAACGTTTTAGTAGAAAGTTTCAATGTGAATTCTTAGTACTATTGCATGTCAGGATAACTTAGCTACTAGGTACTTTTATAATAGTTTAGAGGGTGTTGTGAGAGCACATAATGAGGAGAATGTTGGGGTGATTCATACCCTATGTCGACCATATATCTTTACTTGTATAAGATTTAAAAATCGTACACAACTTGTTCATACATAATCATCTGTAACATTTGAGCTTAGAATCATCTTAGGAATAATAGTAGGAACAATTAGAAACAAACTAGATTCAAAACGGTTAAGTTTTGAATATAGTCTAAATCGAATTGGGTTTGCTAGAGTCGAATACTTTGCCTCTTAAAAACGTATCAAAACTCAACGTAAGAACGTGAGACTTGACACACTAATTGTTGGCTAGTAGGTTAACTAGATGGGAAAATAAAATACGTAGGGTGTGTGGAAGATTTAAAAATAAACGATGCGTTTTGGAGATGGTTTAGCTATGTCGATCGGATGAAAATAACTAAATGGGAAGTTGGGCCTTGGTTTCGTGGGCTTAGGAATAGTAGAATAGGTGTGGGCCAAAAATAATTAAGGGTCCGGTTGAGTTAATTTGGCAATTAGTGAATTTTAATTATATTTAATAAATATAATTAAGATTAGGATTTAGGTTTAGGATTAAATGAAAAGTTTAAGTTTCGTGTAACGTGTCGAGGATTAATTCCGTCATTTCGTGATTTATATTATTTTGTGAAAATCGCCAAAATAATATAATAAGAAAAATTTTAAGTTTTTCCGAGAAAATGGGAATTAGAAACGATAACGAAAGATTATATATTTATTAACGATTTAATTATAAGAAATTTTTACAGGGTTCTACAGTACCCACTTGTCATTCTGAATTTCGTCCCGAAATTCGATTTTAAGAAATCTAACAAGTGCGTTCTATGAAAATAAGTGTGGATATTTCTCACGGAATCTATCTTCTCTTTCCCATGTGTAAGTCGGTCCTCGCTTAGAGTCCCATCTTACTTTCACAATGGGGATACGATTCTGTTTGAGTTGTTTTATCTCTCTATCCATTATTTCCACAGGCTCTTCTGTGAACACTAGTTTGTCGTCCAATCTAATCTCTTTTAGTGGAATGACGAGAGTTTTGTTTGACAAACATTTCTTGAGTTGGGATACGTGAAACGTAGGGTGTACCCTACTGAGTTCATCCGGAAGTTCTAACTTATAAGCAACTGAACCAATTCTTTCCAGAATTTTGAAAGGTCCAATATACCTCGGATTTAACTTTCCACATTTTCCAAAGCGAATCATTCCTTTCCATGGCGAAACCTTCAACATGACTTTGTCTCCTACTTGAAATTCCATAGGCTTTCTCCTGACATCAGCATAACTTTTATGTCTGTCACGAGCAGCTTGCAAGCGTTGCTTGATTTGGAATATCTTCTCTGTAGTATCATGTATTAGCTCTGGTCCGGTAAGTTGCATATCACCAACTTCTGTCCAACAGATTGGTGATCTGCACTTTCTTCCGTACAGTGCCTCAAAAGGTGCAGCCTTTATGCTGGCATGGAAGCTATTATTGTACGAGAATTCAACTAATGGCAAGTGTCTATCCCAACCTTTTCCGAAATCAATCACACATGCTCGGAGCATGTCTTCCAAGGTTTGGATTGTTCTCTCACTTTGTCCATCGGTTTGCGGATGATAAGCGGTGCTCATATCTAACCTAGTACCAAGAGATTTCTGTAGCGATTCCTAAAATCTTGATGTGAATCGGCTATCTCTATCAGAAATAATAGATATTGGTACCCCATGTCTAATCACAATTTCCTTAAAATACAACTGAGCAAGTGTTTCCATCTCGTCAGTTTCCTTGATTGGTAGGAAATGTGCGGACTTGATTAATCGATCGATGATAACCCAGATTGTGTCTAATCCAGTCGAAGTCTTTGGTAATTTGGTAATAAAATCCATTGTGATTCGTTCCCATTTCCAGACCGGAATTTCTGGTTGCACGAGTAATCCTGATGGTTTCTGAGTCTCTGCTTTTACTCTAGAGCAGGTTAAACATTTACCAACATACTCGGCGATATCAGCTTTCATATTTGGCCACCAATAATTCTTCTTTATATCTTGGTACATTTTATTGGAACCGGGATGAATAGAATATTTGGATTTATGAGATTCATGCATGATAAGGTCTCGAATACCTCCAAAGAGAGGAATCCAATATCTTTCCTTAAAACATAACATTCCATCATTTCTTCTCACAAATTCTTTTTCATTATTTGGCATTCTGTCAACCTGATCTTCCAGGTTTGACGTTCTGTCAATTTTCTCATATTTCCGGTTTTCTTCTTGTAGAGCTTCCATTTGAGCTTTGATGATTTGAGCAGGAAGTGGCGAATGAATTGTCATTCCTAGAGATCGAACTCTAAGAGGTTTAATTCTATCTTTTCTACTCAATGCATCGGCTACTACATTCGCTTTACCAGGATGGTAACGAATTTCACAGTCATAGTCATTGAGTAATTCTAACCATCTTCTTTGCCTCATGTTTAGCTCCTTCTGATCTAAGATATGATGTAGACTCTTGTGATCGGTGAAAACCGTACACTTTGTACCATATAGGTAATGTCTCCATATCTTAAGAGCAAAAACTACTGCTCCTAATTCTAAATCATGAGTGGTGTAGTTTTCTTCATTCTTTTTCAGCTGTCGTGAAGCATAGGCTATAACTTTGTCTCTTTGCATTAGTACCGCACCTAAACCATGATGAGATGCGTCACAATACACTACAAAGTCCTCATTGCCTTCCGGTAATGCTAATATTGGTGCTTCACAAAGCTTCTGTTTCAGCAACTGAAATGCTGACTCTTGCTTCTCTTCCCAGTTATACTTCTTGTTCTTCTGGGTTAGTTCTGTCAATGGTTTTGCAATCTTTGAAAAACCTTCTATAAATCTCCGGTAATAACCAGCGAGACCTAAGAATTGACGAATCTCCGTTGGGGAGGTGGGTGACGTCCAACCTTTAACTGCTTCTATCTTCGTGGGATCTACGTGGATACCTTTGTTGTTGATGATATGGCCTAAAAATTGAACGGTAGAAATCCAATAATCATATTTGGAAAACTTGGCTTACAACTTTTCCTTCTTAAGTAACTCTAAAATAGTCCTTAAGTGTTCGGCATGCTCTTCTTTATTGCGCGAATAGATTAAAATATCATCAATGAACACAATAACGAATTTATCCAAGTATGGTTTGCATACTCGGTTCATTAAATCCATGAATACAGCTGGTGCATTGGTAAGACCAAATGGCATCACCTGAAATTCATAATGTCCGTATCGTGTTCAAAAAGCTGTCTTGGGAATGTCCTCTTCCCTAACTCTTAATTGATGATATCCTGTTCTTAGATCAATTTTTGAGTAAACACTTGATCCTTGTAATTGGTCAAATAGATCGTCGATCCTTGGCAATGGATATCGATTCTTCACTGTGAGTTTGTTCAACTCTCTGTAATCGATACACATTCGGAATGTTCCATCTTTCTTTTTGACAAATAGGATTGGTGCTCCCCAAGGGGATGAACTTGGTTGAATGAAACCTTTATCTGATAGTTCTTTTAACTGTTCAGATAATTCTTTCATTTCGGAGGGTGCTAATCGATATGGTGCTTTTGCAACGGGTGCTGCTCCAGGCACTAAATCGATTCGAAATTCTACTTGACGAGTTGGTGGGATTCCAGGTAAGTCTTCGGGAAATACATCAGAAAATTCTCTTACAACTGGCACTTCATCAAGTTGTTTCTTCTTTTCTTTTGTTTCTCCTCCCTTTACTTGGATTTGAAATACATGGCATCCTTTGCTTATGTATTTCATCGTCTTAGCGTACGAAATGATATTGAAAGAAGTTTTAGGTTTATCACCTTGGATGATTAAGGTTTCACCGTCGAATGGAATTTGGATGATTTTCTCGTCACAAATTATTCTGGCACGGTGTTTAGATAACCAATCCATACCAATGATGACATCAAAACTTCCCAATTGGATGGGCATAAGATTGATAGGGAAAGATTTATTTAGAAGGGTTAAGGTGCAGTTTTCGATTAGGGTATTGGTACTTAAAATATTTCCATCTGCTAATTCTATTTCATAGATAGTATCTAATTCTATAGGAGTAATATTTAGAATTGCGGCAAACGAAGTAGACACAAAACTTTTATCTGCTCCTGAATCAAATAATATCTTAGCATCTTGTTGATTTAATAGGAACGTACCAGTAGCAACATCTGAATTCTGCGTTGTGTTCCCATCACCAAGTACATACGCTCTTCCTCTGGCAACATTATTGGTAAATTTCGGACATTGAGGTCTGTAATGTCCAACTTCTCCACAACCATGGCACTTTACTGCTATCGGTTGTGTGTTGGCTCTAGTCGCTTGACAGTCCCTTGTCATATGACCAATTCTTTTACAGTTGCCACAAACAGCCTTACATACTCCAGTATGATGCATGTTGCACTTGTTACATGGGGGTAGAGTTCCAGAATAACCTTTACTTTCTGCAGGCACTGCTGCATAAGCTCGGGTAGCTTCTTGTTGACGATTTTGTTGCTGATGATGATTACTACGATTCTGCTGTTGATCTCTGTTGCGATTTCTGCTTTGATTGTTGTTGTTGCTATAGCTACGGTTACCACTGTAACTGTTGTTGTAGCTGCGGTTGTTGCTATTGTTACTCCCACGGTTGTCAGCACTTCTCTTATGCTCATTGATCACAGAAGTAGAACCTCTTTTGATCACCTGGGTTAACAATCTCTGTGCAAGCTCCATAGCTTCTTCTACTGTCTTTGGATTCGATGAGGTAACATCTCCTTCAATGGATGGTGTAGTCCCTCCACGTATTTCTCCAATGCTTGTTCAACATCGGGTACTATAGTTGGACATAGCACAGACAACTCCAAAAACTTTCTGTCGAATGTCTTCAAGTCATTGTACCTTACAACTAGCTGATGAAATTCATCCTCCAGTTTTCGAATCTCTGTCCTTGGACAATACTTCTTCAACATTTTATTCTTCAACTCATTCCACGAAAGTCTGAAAGCTTCATCTGGACCCATAGCATTCGCAGTAGTGTTCCACCACGATAGTGCTTCTCCTTGAAGAGTCCCTGTAGCAAAGGTTACTTTGCTATTCTCAGGACAACCACTCCTCTTGAAGACTGTCTCAGTATGCTCAAACCAATGTGCCATTTCAGTCACTCCTTCAATTCCTTTGAAGTTTGTTGGCTTGCAAGTCATGAAATCCTTGTAAGTACAATTACGTGGAGTAATTGTATTAGCTTCACGATTTGCACCATTGGTATTACTCAAACGATCCGCTTCACGAGCTGCAGATATTCCCTCAGCAATCATTCTTTTAACCTCAGTGGGGGTCATGATCACTTCCGGGTTAAAGTTTTCGCTACTTGCATGCTCCATTTTTTTTATTAATAATACAAAAATATAGCATTTAGAATTTTAAACAACCACTTGTTTAAAGGTTCTTGTGAAGTAGGGAAAAGAATATTTATGAGTCTTAACAATAATTGAGCACCATATGTAGTTTTTATTTCTATACAACAGTTATAATCATTCCGATATGTTAGATGCATTTTTAATACACATGAACAACCATAAGCATAAGTTAACATTTGTATATAGTAATATCAAAACCAACAGCATAACATTAATAACTTTAAATCAGTTGAGTTGTTATAACAAAACGATACAAGCTTATTAAATGCCACACGCGGCAGGCTTGAATGCCTTATTACTAGTACAAATACTAATTGTCTCTAATGATTAGGTATGTCCACATGTCCTCCCATCTCTAAGATCTGAGTTCGGAGCTCTTGCATCTCGGTATGATGTTGCATCTGCATATCTCCTACCAGGTTTCCCAATGTATCTGCTCTTCGGTGTGCAAGCTGGGCTTCCCAAGTACGGTTCTGTCCCTCTCTTCGCAATGATATCGCGAAAGAACGTGTCTCAGAGATATCCGAATGTATCTGAGCTAACCCCTGCTGCAACTCTATCCTATCAGCTATAAGGTTATGTAAGGTGTTGTGGGTAGTATCTGAATGATCGAAAGATGAATAATCAATCATCTGAAGAAGTGAGTCTATCTGATCTTCGTGATGCTCCAATCGCGTCACTACTACAGAAGGTGAAAGGGTAGAGGGAATTTCCATCCTAGCACTCTCGCCAGTTTCATTGATATGAGCTGGGGGAGTAAAACCTGGCGGATAGGGTAATGATGGTGAAAGTGGAGAAATAGAATTAGAAATACGAAGGCGGCTGGATGTAGGTATATCTTCCTCAGGGATGGGTTCTCTTTGATGAAAAATATATGGGTAAGTTTGGCTAAAAAGATTGAGTAGGTGATCAGGTGCATATGAATCAAAATCATGACGTGGTAATGGTGTCGATAAAAAAAAAGCATCGGGATTTTCAGGCGTTGTAGCAATTTCGTCTTGCTCGAAGGGTTCTGTTTCTTGGGAAACAGCGTCAGGTACAAAAGTAGAACGATAAACAGGCGAAGTAACGAACGCAACGGAAATATCAGAGTCGGAGTCAAACATACTCATATTGAAACAATACTGTAACAATTCATAAATAGCGCAGAATAAGAACTTATTATCATAAAATTTTAACATATCACAATCAAAATATCATAGCTTAATTATTAACTTACAGAGTGCTGTAGCAAGCAGGCACGGCGGGCAAAATTTATATGATGAAAATTTAATTTATTTGAAAGTGTGGTTATAGTTCAATGTTTGAAAACATTTGGTTCTCTATAACTATGGCTCTGATACCAATCTGTAACACCCCCTAATTTGAAATGCGGCAGCGGAATAGAAATTAGGGTGTTACGGTGAGGATCGAAGTCATAATGATAGAAAACGGCTCGAAGAGACATTTTAAAACATAATTTCATTTATAAATATTTGAAATACAATAGGTCCTTATCAGAGTATTATAAAAGCTTGATGTTTTGAACTAAATCAAACATCATTTATTTTACATCATTATTGAAATAAGTAAACATAATTTTGAAGATTTTTGCCGCCCGTTCCATGCTTGCTTCCCCTGCTAAATACCTGAGATACATGCTTAAAAGTCAACAAAATTGTTGAATGAAATCATAGAGTTTGAATTTAATAATCATTTTGATACACAAGTAAGATTGTATTGGAAAATACAATCAGTTTGAAAACATTGATATTGCAGTTCATATATTGCACTAAGTCTCATGACACGCAAACGTTAACAAATACCGTAAACGGCGTGTGTTTATCAAATCAATGATAAATTTGCCCTCGTGTAATAGGTGATTTGCCAGTTCCTATTTTTACTCAAATATAATTATCGCGACTAATACGACTAACCACATGCATAATGGCATTCCGTCAAGTATTAATGGGACAGACTGTCAAACCTTAAATAGATCTATTCATTATATTCGCGTTCACCGCAGTGATTAATGGCTCATGAAAAAGGGTCTTTTGGCAATAGCTAACTTAGGCATATATCAATCAGGAAAGCATACCAAAAAATACTTGCGATCTATTTATAACATGTATCCCCCTCACGGAGTTTTGAAAATAATTAAATATGAGGCTATGACTCACCTTGATTATTACTGAAAACGAAGAAAATAAAGTCGGACGAATTTATGAAAACGGCTTCGAAATACAACCTGATAAATAAATTTATCTAAGAACTTGACCAAAAACTATTCGTAGTTATGAAGAAAATAACGAATATTAGATATTCGTTATGACGAAAAATGATGTGCAGTGAAAATCTTGTGATATGCATGATATGACCAAAATATGATTTTTAAAATTACCCATCGAAGTTTTTCCTTTTTAATCATAAGTAAAATCTTAACCTTTTTAAAATATCGTTATATATATTATTAACGTTACGTTAAATAATATATATATATATATATATATATATATATATATATATATATATATATATATATATATATATATATATATATATATATATATATATATATATATATATAAATAAAAATAAAGTTTAAACATGATATGAAATAAATTGACAAAAATAGAAAATAAATAAGAATGATAAATAATTTATGTTTAGTCTTTGTCTCCTTTTCTAATTTTACCATTTTTACACTAACGATACTTGCGTTACACCGTTAGTCCTTTTTATATATATTTCAACTATAGTCCTCTACTTTGTCCAATAATCAATACTAACCTTCTAATATTAATTTTTATCACATTTTAACCTTAGATTTCTGTATTTACAGGTTTAGTCCTTGATTTTCAATATTTACACATTTAGTCCTTCTAGGTGTCGTCGCGTTACATTTTTAGTCCAATTTTGCAAAAATGATTATGAGACTTTCCAAAAATTTTCCGAAGCTTATTTATTAAGTAACAAGCTTATTTTAACTGCTTATTTATTCAAAAGCTCATTTTTTTAGCTTATGGGCCTGGATCGATTCAAATTAAGGCCCGTTAAGATTTTTGGAGGCGAGGGCATAGAAAAAGTTTTGGGCTTGGCTTTGGACCATTTTTATGATTCTAAAAACATTTCTTATAGGCCCAGTGGGCTTACGGATTTTAATTTCTTAATGGGCTTTAGTTAAGCCCAATCGACAAATAGAAAGATTTTATTTGAATTTTTGTTTTGAAATCCGGTTTGAGTCATTTCAAAATGGTTCGATTGTGGTGTCAAGACGTGATTATTTTTACAAGTTGTTTACATGAAAATGTTAGTTTGCTAGGTGGTCTATGACGTCGTGAAAAAATATAGTACTATCGTTAAATGAAATCTTAAGTTATACGTTGGTTTTGTGACATGGTTGGGTCGATATATATTTTGAAAAGTTGTAAATATTTACTAAGTGTTTTACTTATATTTCATACGATGGATGCAAATTAAAATGAATGCGTGATATGCTTGAAACGTTACAACTAAAGTGAATGGTGTGTGCTACGTGATTCCTAGGCCTTCCAAGATAGAGGCTAATCATGTTTCGTGTACTAAGAATAAATATATACATGAATTAAACGTGCAAAGTGTAGACGTTCGAAACAAGAACCACAAAGTGCATGAACAAATATTAACGTGTGAAATGGATTAGAAATGAGTGTAAGAAACTTACAAACACCTTAGAGGTGATCAAGAGTCGAGATAGGTAGAAAAGGAACACAAGAAATCACGTCAAAGCTATATAACCCAAACGTTATATAATATTTTCAACCCGATTGTCTTTCTTTGCTTCCAATACAATACCACTCGACTTGTAAGTCATGTAAGAAGGAATTGGAGGTCGAATTATTGCAGTGAAAAAGATTGGAAGTGAATGAGAGTAGTATGCATGCAATGACGTACATATATATACTAATATATAACGTTTTAGTAGAAAGTTTCAATGTGAATTCTTAGTACTATTGCATGTCAGGATAACTTAGCTACTAGGTACTTTTATAATAGTTTAGAGGGTGTTGTGAGAGCACATAATGAGGAGAATGTTGGGGTGATTCATACCCTATGTCGACCATATATCTTTACTTGTATACGATTTAAAAATCGTACACAACTTGTTCATACATAATCATCTGTAACATTTGAGCTTAGAATCATCTTAGGAATAATATTAGGAACAATTAGAAACAAACTAGATTCAAAACGGTTAAGTTTTGAATATAGTCTAAATCGAATTGGGTTTGCTAGAGTCGAATACTTTGCCTCTTAAAAACGTATCAAAACTCAACGTAAGAACGTGAGACTTGACACACTAATTGTTGGCTAGTAGGTTAACGAGATGGGAAAATAAAATACGTAGGGTGTGTGGAAGATTTAAAAATAAACGATGCGTTTTGGAGATGGTTTAGCTATGTCGATCGGATGAAAATAACTAAATGGGAATTTGGGCCTTGGTTTCGTAGGCTTAGGAATAGTAGAATAGGTGTGGGCCAAAAATAATTAAGGGTCCGGTTGAGTTAATTTGGTAATTAGTGAATTTTAATTATATTTAATAAATATAATTAGGATTAGGATTAAATGAAAAGTTTAAGTTTCGTGTAACGTGTCGAGGATTAATTCCGTCATTTCGTGATTTATATTATTTTGTGAAAATCGCCAAAATAATATAATAAGAAAAATTTTAAATTTTTCCTAGAAAATAGGAATTAGAAACGATAACGAAAGATTATATATTTATTAACGATTTAATTATAAGAAATTTTTACAGGGTTCTACAATAACTCGATTCTAATTTTTTTTATATTAATTATGAGACTAAAAATAAATTTTTATTAATCAAAACTTACACATATCATAATTTGTCCATTTTTTATGTAGACACTCTTTTTGAAACAGAGAGAGTACATTATAAAGGTTTAGTGATCAACTCATTAACCAATAAAACATTTACTAAAGAAAATAGTGTGGGGTAGTAAAATGCACATTACCAAACTTTATGAGCCAAAACAAAACTTTACAACAAAAAACCAACAAATGAAAATGAAGCAATAGAATTCACGTTATCATCATAGTACACAATCCCATGGCTACAGCTTCTCTACTATCTCTCAGCCTCCCAAAACCAACCATCATCATACCAAAATCATCAGCATCAACCATCACTCCAACAGTCACGGTTACCGAGCCACTAGAACAAAAATTCGGACGTAAAGGCATTAAGTTCACTGAGTACGAAGGTGGCCAAACTGCTGAACTAAGTGTTAGAAATGGTAGTTCAGTGAAAATTCAGCTGAACAATGCTCATGTTACGTCGTATAAGCCTAAAGTGTATTGGAAAGATGATGGTTGTGAGGAGGTTTTGTACACGACTAGCTCTGGTGATAAAGGTGGGATTGGGCTAGTGATTGATAGTGTGACAGATGATACGAAAGGTAAGAGTGTAGCTAAAGGCGTTAATGATACGAAAGGTAAGAGTGTAGCTAAAGGCGTTGATTTGTCCCAATGGGTTGTTAAGGATGCTGATTCGGACTCGATTGATGCTGTTCAGGTACTGTTGGATTAGTTTGTTTAGTAAAACGATACGGGTCAGTAGTAAAATGATACGGGTCAAATGAGCTAAGGAAATGTTCATAACATTCTAAAGTGATTTATTTTTAGATCAAATTACTATTTTGATGACATAATGTGTAGGTGATTTTGTATGCCAAGAAGTTTAAAGGTTCTTTTAGCAATGGTAAACGGATCAAAATGGGTAAATTTAGGTACTTGGGTCGGACTAGTTTTAATATGGGAACACTTTATTGTTTAGTTTTTCAGGTTTATAAGTAGTTAATGAATCATATATTCATATGTGATGAGTTATATAATAGCACATTTCTTACAGATAACCCGAGTTTTAATATTTCTTCTGAACCGTCTGAAATGTTTGAATATATATTAGGCGACTTTTCAAAATTTGACTCATTTAGATGTTCCAGAGTTCCACACATTCAACATTTGTTGACATATATATTATCAAGGCCTTACAATCAAATTGACTAATCTGGTATCGTAAATCGCAAAAAAAAAAAAAAAAAAAAAAAAAAAAAAAAAAAAAAAAAAGGATACAACTTTAAACAAAGTGTATAGGTGGATAATATACTGAAATGTATGGTTCAGGTTCTATATGACAAACACATACCAAAGAATATTGCTCCAAAGTGCTTTGAATTTTA
This sequence comes from Artemisia argyi, assembly GCA_030686995.1. Classification (NCBI taxonomy): domain Eukaryota; kingdom Viridiplantae; phylum Streptophyta; class Magnoliopsida; order Asterales; family Asteraceae; genus Artemisia; species Artemisia argyi. The sequence goes on from CM060695.1 coordinate 34,485,649, forward strand.
CAATAAATCAATGATTATATGAGAATATAGAAAATATGTCATAGAATATCCTGATAATGATGTGACTTTTAGTATAATTCTCAAAAATTTAAAGTGCCTGGAATTTCAGAAGCAAGTATGCAAAAACATTCTTATTTGTATATACTTCAAAAAAAAATTGAAAATACAATGACGATTTGACTGGTACAGGTAGAATTAAGTTGCACAACGAGTGGAACCCTCGACATAACATATGTGATCTCACTCTATGCTTTGAGCATGGCAACAGCTGTTATAGTCAAGAACAAAGGCCGCAAACCAGTTGATCTAAAAACCGGGATACTTAGCCATCTAAGATTTAAGAAAAGAGGAGGAACCGCCATTGATGGCCTCAAGGGTAGCTCATATTGCACTCACCCTCCATTATCTTCTCCTTTTGAGATTTTATCCCCATCCGAGGCATTAAAGCCGGAGGATACTGGCTTGTTTTCATTCGGGTGGGAACCCGAGAAGAAAGTAGGAGTTTGGAGCAAGCAAGATGTACCAATCACTATATTGAAGCATAAACTTAGTAGAGTTTATGGTACACCTCTTGAAGAGAGATTAAAAGAGTTCTATAATACCATTCCATCAAAGTATGAGACCCTTGATCAGGTAAATAATACTAGTACTACATTTTATGATATGTGTAACATATGATAAAATGAGAATGCTACTGTAATATTTATGGCCTACATTGACATGAATTTTGTGTATCTTCTTTTAGGGACGAGAACTATTCTTTCGAGTGATAAGAATGGGGTTCGAAGAGATTTACTTGTCGAGTCCTGGATCCTTATCAGAGAAATACGGAAATGACTATTTTATCTGTACAGGTCCTGTTTCAGTCCTAAGTCCGATCACGATTGAGCCTGGTGAAGAGTGGAGAGGGGCACAAGTTATCGAGCATGATAATCTATAATTGTATATAACTATGTTCATCATATTGAATTAAAGAATCAATTGGCATATGTTGTTTTAGTTTATGTCATGTCCAGCTGAATTTATACAAATTTTGAAATAAAATAACTTGTTTCTATGCAATATGTTATAGTTTAAACCATGATCAAAAGTTAAACTTAAGTTCAAACCAGTCTCACATAAAAAGTTATTAATAAGAGTTGAATTATTAAAGAGCATACGATAAAAAACAAATGAAGAAACAACATAAGATACGAGTTTGATGGACCATGGTATCTTGCACTCTGGCCAACCAATCAACCATGATCCACCCATCCAAGATTTTATCTTCTAATATCAAAAAAATAGAGTAAATTGCATTTTTGGTCCCTGTGGTTTGGCCAAATTGCAGGTTTGGTCCTTATCTTTTCGAAAGTGCAATGATGGTCCCCATTTTGAAGTTTCCGTTGCATGTTTGGTCCCTGGCTAAAGTTAAATGACTAAAATACCATTCTCTTCTTCTTTTTCTATTTTCTTTCCAGTTTTCTTTGTTTCTTTCCAGTCAACACACATCACCGGAAAATCAAACTCCAACAAAACCCACATCTTCATACCGAAACAAACACATACGACACTCACAAAATCATCCCCCAAATCTCTCGGTCAAGAATCACATATCCACAACACAAAACCGAGTCACAAAAATATCACTCAATCAAAAAAATCCTTCACGAATAAACAACATCAACACAAGAAACCCTCTTTGAGAAACCATCATGAGCCAAGAACAACTACAAGCTAACAAGGCTACAATAACCATTACGCCATCATCAATATTAACTAAAAATTAATGAAATATCATTTCGACACACACCCACAACAGATGCGAAATTAAAAAGTGAATAACCATAGATCTCGAGTTTGGTAATTACAAGATAAAGATCTAACCAAAGATTCGTTTGTGTTTCGGTTTGGGTAAGGATTCGTGGTAGCTGAGCAAAAAAGATTCGTTTGTGTTTGTGGTATACAAGTCAGATGCACAGATCTAAAGAAACCTGATAGTGGCGGCAACGACGTGGCGGCTGTACATGGTGATGGTGGCGGTGGCAGTTATAAAGAGGAGGTGATGTGGGCTTTGATTTGTTTATTGATGTTTTTGGGATTTGATTGAGTGGTGTTTGTGGTATATATATTAATGGAAGCTTGGATTTGTTTATTTATCATTCTCGAATTAAATCTGATGGAGGTTTATATAATGGAAGCTTTGATTTGTTTATTTATTGTACTCGCATCAAATCTATTTTTTTTTTTTTTTTTTTTTTTTTTTTTTTTTTTTTTTTTTTTGCTTTTTGTCTTTTTTTTAATCCTTGTTAAATCTGAAATTGTTTTTGAAAGTGTTTATGGTTTTGTTATTGATTTGTGTTTGGAATTCGGAGTGATTTTGTTTTAAAAAGGGAAGAAGACAAAGGGTATTTTAGTCATTCAACTGTAGCTAGGGACCAAACATGCAACGGAAACTTCAAAATGGGGACCATCGTTGCACTTTCAAAAAGATAAGGACCAAACCTGCAATTTGGCCAAACCACAGGGACCAAAAATGCAATTTACTTAAAAAAATAAAATAAAAATAAACAAATATCAATAAACTTACAACTAACTTCTTTTTTCATGACAAGTTTGTTAAGGTAAATGAAAGTATGTATATGCGATTTTTTTTGAACGGCGATTTTATTAAGCAAAACTAGCAAGAAGCTAGAAATTTACAACGAAGTAAAACTAGGATTTTTAAGCCACTCATTCAAACTAAATCTAGCTTTACATCTAGACTTAATCCACCAAAACGACCTACTCACAATCTCATCAAAAATATTCGCCTTATAAGTAGACTCCTGTCCAAAAATTGTCATATTTCGCCAATTTCAAGTGTACCACCAAACAATGTAACAAATGCCTTCAAACACCTTTTTAGCTTTTGTTGGGAACCGAATAGATGTCATCCAAACGAGCCAGCTTTCGTAGGAATCAAAGTCCGTATACTCCAGCTCCCACCATCTGGTAATCTTCTTCATAATATCCCGCACAAATTGACAGGAAAAGAATAAATGCCTAGATACTTCAGCCGAATTGTTACATAACAGGCATAAGATCGACTCCAGCTCCATACCTCGACGAGACATATTAAATCTGGTGGGAAAACAATCATTTTTAACCTTCCACGCATGGATATTAATCTTGATTGGCACCTCTTTCACCCATCTAGTTTTGGTATTATCTAGCGTATAAAAGTAATCAACAATAGTTCTCCTGAGGAGTGAGAACTCGCCTCCACCATCAAGATTCCAAGTCCATATATCTTTAGTTCTGTTAAGAATGACACCCTCAATCTTCTCCTGGATCAGATCTATTTGGGCTTGCTCCACCCCTCCTCTCGGTTGTCTTCGAAGAGAATGCATTAGATTATCATGAGACAATTTCGCCGCAACCGATATCCCTTTCATCTGCTCTAACGCGTATACTCTAGGGACCAACTCTTTAAAGGACAGATCTCCACGCCAAGGAACATCCCAGAAAGCTGTATCTAAACCATTTCCCAGTTTCGGCGTAATAAAACTCATAAGGTCAATACCATGCCGCTTCAACACTTCAACTTCCAGAACAATATTAAGCCAGATCGATGGATAAGAAGACTTAATCACCTGTCCAATCTTACCTCCTTCACAATGCAAAGCTTTGATAACACCAGCCCACAACGAAGTTTTCTGAGATATAAACCTCCACACCCACTTGAACATGAGAGCCTTATTAAGAGCATAAAGACTCGAGACCCCTAAACCTCCAATGTTCTTAGAAGCTAACACATTCAATTGTAACAGTTTGCTTTTTTAGTTTACAAACAGCAAGAATACTAAATGTCAACTTTAACATCTCCGCATAAAAAAGGTTGACATCTGATGACTTATGACATTTGTATAAAAGATATAAGGGCTTCTATGTCACTAACAACAGCATAGGGACTATATAGTCATTAAGTTTAATCTTTCTTTTATTAGTAAAAAGTTTGTTATTAGCAAAAGTTACTTACACATTTGTATATAAACTTCTCCCTTCACTATTTTTCGTTTTAGTTAATAATAATTACCCCCCCCCCCCCTCAGTATTAGAGTTCAAGGCTCTATATCAAACCCGAATTTAACAATTAAACTCGATTCAGTTCAATCATTTTGATTATGTTTTTGTTCAATTTATTCTGCAATAAACATTGAAAAAATTATTAAATTCGTTAATTGTTTCTGTTCAAAAACACGTAACTAAGGTTCCTGGATTGTTTGAAGGTCATCAATGGCGATACCAGACCCAAATCTTCTTAATCAAGAAAATGCATCGGTCAATGTTAACGATCCTTTGGAGTTGTAACATATGAGTGGCTTTGGGCGCTAGATTAAAATTGGATTTCACTGACGGTTCTTGTGTTAAACCTGTATTACATGGTGAGTTGTTGAATTCTCAATTTTATGGTTACTAAGTTGTTTGATGCTTTCTTGTATGCTTAGTGTAACACCCAGCCTACTCAGACTATAATATTGTTAGTTTTGTCTGCAGGCTCACGACTTTGCTTTTGTGTCCTCATGTAAATACTTCCCAGAAGGTCACCTAAGCCAGTACTACTCTCACATGAGCACGCTTAGCTGCCAGCTCATAAGAACTCCACTCGCAGTAGACCATAAAACGCGTTGTGTCATTGTAAGGCTAATGTTATCTTATGAACGGCTCAGGAGTGACTCTGATATCACTTGTAACATCCGCCTATTCATACCACAATATTTATAGATTTGGCCTCGAAGGGGTGGCCTTGTAGTTGGGCTTGAGATTCGTGAGTGGAGCTCTTAAGTTCAAATCCCACATGCAACATGCGTTTATTCTCTAGCGCAAATGTCTTCGTGAGACCAAGAAAGAAAGAGCTTATGAAAAAAAAACACGTCTTGTTTTTATCTCAACCAACTTCCTCTGGTTCACAAGAAACTGTTGAACATTGTTTGGGCTGGTGTACAGAGTCGAGGTTTGAGGCTGGTGTACGAAATTGAAGTTTCTCCGTCTATTTAAACTTTTTAAAGTACATGTTCATAGATTTACCTTATGTGTAGTAGCCTAGTATGGTAGTACATGTTGGTTTGTCTTTCTAAAAAAATATAACTAAAAGGACCCAAATAGAAAAAAACATGTTACTTAATTCCTAAATATACAAATGTTGTAGAAAAACAATTAAAAGATAAAAGAAAAAAAACCAAAACACAATGGCTATGTTTAACAACACTTCCATCTTCACATCAAAAAACGTCATCTATCTCCAACCAACCAACCTCACCTCGTACACCACATTCAAACCACACACACTTAACCTCCATGTGCCACGTGTCTCATCCACTCCACACCAACCAATAAACGTAAACTACCTCCAAACAGAATTCAACTGTCATGGCACATCTTTCACCACCTTAGGTGACAGCTGTGTGGTCAGGATGACGTTGGATAATGGTAGTGTAGCTAGTCTCATGTTGCCTAGTGGACTTGTGACGTCGTACAAGGCGCCCATGTGGCATGGTGGGTTGCTTGAGCTCATGCACACGGTGGTTAGTGAGGAGGAGGGTGTACGTGGTGGTGTGAGTGTTGTGTTGAGATGTGAGGGTGGTGGGAATGGTGGGATGGTTTGGGAGCCGAGTGTTTGGGATTTGAGAAGTGTTTCTGGAAGTCCTGATGAGTCTATCAAGGTAAACGATAAAAGGATGAGGTTTTCTCTGTTTAGGTTATCTGGATAGGACGAGTCTTTGACTTAGATGTACATGGTCTAATGGGACCATTTTTGACCCTTTACTTTGCCACACACAAGATGTGTACCTAGTAAAGTTTAAACGCAAGACATCTTGTGAGGACATTAGGGTGCATGCTAGGTAGACCACCTTGGTGGTCAAAGGCAGTGACGGAGCCAGAAATTAGGAATAACGGGGCCGAATTCTTTTTCTCAAGCTAACAAAGTAATTTAACTAAAGGTTAAGGGGGTCATTTGCCTATAGTTGCGTCATATGTTTAAATTTTATAAGGTAAATAGCAAAGCGATTGGGCGTGTTGGAGGGGGCCGAGCACCCCCTGGCTCCCCCACTGTCTCCGTCTCTAGTCAAAGGAGGACATACGGTATGCACGTGCATACCCTCTGAAAATCATCTGTAGTATAAAAATAAACTTTTTTTTTGGTAAAATTTGATAGTTTAATACAAGGTGCATAACTTCTTTTTAAAATTTGGTTCACACCCTACTTATTAAATATTGAGGAATTGAACTAACATACTCCGGATTTCCTTTTTGAAAGTGCATATCTTCTAGCCGATGTCTGCGTCCGCCACTGTTGGCGGTGGTTCTCATGAGTCTATTAAGGTGAATGCATTATATGTTTTTAAGCAGTATCCGAAGGACTAAAGTTGACTGAAATTGACTGGTGGGCAATTGGGGAAAATTGAGATTATGAAGATTAACAATACAAAGCAAAATTTTATTGTTGTCCCAGAACCCCCTAGTTCCGCCCCTGTTTGTAGAGTGCTTGGGATTTCGTTTTGGAGGATATCATATGATTAATGCCTTTGCAGGCCGCAAATAATTAGTACGAGTAATATGTTTTGCCAATTATTTGGAAATAGGGATTATGCGTTTTGTTAGAGCGGAAACTCATTTTGAAGATGCAATCCCAAACACCCCCTTAAACGTAATTATCTGAGCATTAGAGATTTAGAGCTCACAATTTCAACCTATTTAGTGCAACCGCCATCCCAAACACCCCCTTAACCAATTTCGTCCTTCATTAGTAGATTTTAGACTATACTTTTGTAGCACCTGACCAATATAGCGATACTATCCCACCCGAAAAAATGGAAACCTGTTTACCTGCTAACTTGACCCACCTATTTGACTCTTACAAATTTGACCATTCAATCCAGGGCTGGCCTAAGTGGAATCTGACTGTGGCGCGTGTTAGCTGTCATTTCTAAGTCATTTTAATTGATTTAACGTAAAAAGTCTACCAAGCAGATTACTCTTGTGCTACTAGTCCATCTAGTGATGACAGAACTTTGATGGAAGCTTAAAGCGGAAGAGTATAGTGCAAAATCTCTCATTATTTTTCTGTAAATGCAAATGTACAGAGTGTTGATTTATATACATCAAAGTCAACATTGACTTAGAAAGTCAAAGGTCTAACCAACTTACTACTTGTTTTGCTAAAGTTACACTAGTTGCTTTGCTATAGGTATTTCCTGTGACAGCAAATAAGTAAATGTATGTACCTTTAAGTACTGAGCAGATCCTTTACATGAATTCAAGCTTCAGGTCAAGATGACGTAGGTGCGGAGGTCTGTTATGCAGCTTAAAGTGACGAGTTAGTTTCTGATTAGCTAAGTTAACCCCACAAACCATAAATAATTGAGCGCAATTTGTGTTTAGATTGGGTAAAATCATAAAAGTTTAAGTTTTATCCGAAATGTTTTGTTGTTTAAAGGGTAAAAAATAGAAATTTTACAATAAGAAACTTGAAAATCCATACCGAAAAACCAATATATGTTGAACTAACTTGACTTAACGAACAGTTTGACCCGCCCCATAATGATCTGTAACCAAATCGGCTGACCCATTAGGCCATTACGTATAGTGTCCAATCTACCCATCTTGCGACATCTATTCTTAATGAAATATAGTTTTGAATGAGCATGTAAACGAGTTAAGTTTCTATTTTATGGCAGGTGGAACTGATCAGTAGCAATTCAGAAGAAAAGATTGAAATAAAGCACATTGTAACTCTACAACAAGATGCCATAAGTTCAGAGATTGTGATCACCAACTTGAGACCTTCACCGCTTAAACTAATGGGCTCAATCATCGGTCACTTAGCCATAAGCACACCGGAAGCAACCTACGCCATTGGGCTTGAGAGCTCTAATTACTTTGTTAAGCCACCTATTTACTCAAACTTCAGCATTATTCCTCCTGATTTCAGCAACAATGATTCAAGTTCCAGAAACTCTTTCAGGCAACTACTATCAGGCTGGGGACTGGGAAGCCCGAATGATGGCTCTAGCGATAGAACAGCAAAAAACGAGCAAGAGGATGAAGATGATGAAGGTGAAGAAGAGGAAAATTACAAGCATCTAACTGAGAAAATGAGCATGATCTACACTAGTGCTCCTAGAAGTTTGACCATCATGGACAGGGTATGTCGATTTAACTATCGTTTGTGAACAGCACAGTTTGAACTCGCACTAATAAATTCATGCACATTGTGACTTACAGGGTAAACGGAACTCGGTTATAGTGAGTAGAGAAGGCTTTGATGAATTGTACATATTCAGCCCTGGTTCAAGACACAAGTCATATGGCAAGTACTCTTATATATGCATTGGTCATGCCGCGCTGCTCAAACCAATAACCATAGGTCCCCAATCTGAATGGAGAGGTGTGCAGCACTTGCATAACCCGAATATGTAAGAAATTTGTACATTAAATTTCATGTTACATAGATGAGATAACGTACTATTTTTCCCTGTTCAAATGCTTTCAGCCTCTCAATTTACTTCCTAAAATGTTTCTTATATATGTCCCAAGTTTGAATTGGTAAAACTTTTGTAGTTAAATTTGTTACTATTTATAGTAAGCAACAATAACCAACTGTTCTTTTTTCCCATTCTTTCGCTTGCTCAACTAGCAACTAGCCGATTAATTTACCAAACTAAACAATACTAAAAATAAAAACAAAAAAGTCTGTAATTTATGTGGCATAAGATCTAATGGAATGGCAAGTTCCCAACCATCTAAGAAGGGATTGAAAAGCTCTGGTGGAAGTGGTGGTGCATCATCCGGAGTTAAATTTGCTCGTCGAACTTCAAGTGGTCGTTATGTCAATTTATCAAAAGATGATGTTGAATCGTTCGGTGAGACATCAGGAGATTACACAAATTACACGGTTCATATCCCTGCAACACCTGAGAATGAAACATCAGTTGCTACGAAAGCGGAGGAACAATATGTTTCAAATTCGTTATTTACCGGTGGTTTCAATAGCGTTACACGAGCCCATCTCATGGATAAGGTGATTGATTCAGAAGTTTCACATCCACAAATGGCGGGATCAAAGGGGTCGTCGTGTGCTATGCCAGCTTGTGATGGCAATGTCGTGAAGGATGAACGAGGTTTTGATATTATGCCGTGTGAATGCAGGTTCGTTTTTATTTCATACTTCGTTTTGTTCGTCCCAAATGAAATATAACATAACTACATACGACTTATTAATGTTTCTTATTACAGGTTTAAAATCTGTAGAGATTGTTTTCTAGATGCACAAAATGATACCGGTTTATGTCCAGGGTGCAAAGAGCCGTATAAAACAAGTGACGATGACGACTTACCAGGGTCTGCTGCAGGATCATTGTCACTTACGGGAACAGATGGTAAACGTACATCTTTAATAAAACGGAACCAAAATTCGGAATTTGATCACAACAAATGGTTGTTTAACGAGACATCAAGTACTTACGGGGTTGGAAATGCATATTGGCCACCAGACGGAAACGGTGGTGATGGCAAGAGTGGTGGTGGTCTGGGTGACCCGGCTGATAAACCGTGGAGACCGCTTACCCGAAGAATACCGATTCCAACAAATATCATTAGTCCTTATAGGTTATTGATAGTGATTCGTTTTATAGTTTTGGTTTTCTTTTTAACATGGAGGGTCACACACCCGAATAATGATGCAATGTGGTTATGGTTCATGTCGATTGTATGTGAACTTTGGTTTGCGTTTTCGTGGATCCTTGATCAGATCCCGAAACTTTGTCCCGTAAATCGATCTGTTGACCTTCAGCTTCTTCATGATAAGTTCGAAACACCAGACAAGATCAATAATCCCCTTGGTCGTTCGGATCTCCCAGGTATCGATTTCTTTGTTTCAACCGCGGATCCTGAAAAAGAGCCGGTGTTAGTCACCGCCAACACGATCCTTTCGATCCTCGCTGTTGAGTACCCGGTTGAGAAAGTGGCCTGTTATGTATCAGATGACGGTGGGGCCCTTTTGACATTCGAGGCTATGGCAGAGGCCTGTAGTTTTGCTGATCTATGGGTTCCGTTTTGTAGAAAACATGATATCGAACCACGGAATCCCGATACCTATTTCTCATTAAAAGGTGATCCGACAAAGAACAAGAAACGTTTAGATTTTGTTAAGGACCGAAGGAGGGTGAAACGAGAGTATGACGAGTTTAAAGTGAGGATCAATAATTTACCAGATTCCATTAGAAGACGATCTGATGCATTTAATGCAAGGGAGGAAATGAAGATAATACAAAAGATCCGGGAGAGCGGTGTGGACCCCACGGAGCCAATAAAAGTCAAACGAGCAACATGGATGGCGGATGGGACTCATTGGCCCGGTACTTGGACCAGCCCTAGCCCGGATCACAAAAAAGGTGATCATGCCGGTATTTTACAAGTAATGCTAAAGCCTCCATCCCCTGACCCCTTACATGGGTCAGGGGACGATGAAAGTTTGATGGACTACTCTGATGTTGATATAAGATTACCGATGTTTGTATATATGTCACGAGAAAAGAGGTCAGGCTATGACCATAATAAAAAAGCAGGTGCCATGAACGCGCTTGTTCGTTCATCTGCTGTCTTATCTAACGGACCCTTTATCTTAAACTTAGATTGTGATCATTATGTAAACAATCGTATGGCTGTTCGTGAAGGGATTTGTTTCATGATGGACCGTGGAGGTGAAGACATTTGTTATATTCAATTCCCACAACGGTTTGAAGGAATTGACCCTTCGGACCGTTATGCTAATCACAACATGGTCTTTTTTGATGGAAACATGCGGGCGCTTGATGGGATTCAAGGCCCGTTTTATGTGGGGACTGGATGCATGTTTAGACGTTTTGCATTGTATGGGTTTGATCCACCAAAGTCCAACTTGTTAGCTAATGAAAAGAAGGGGGATGATGGTAATGCATCAGCTACCGAGACACAAGCATTAAAGGCGTCTGATTTTGACCCGGATCTTGATGTTAATGAACTACCTAGGCGGTTTGGGAATTCAACGCTTCTGTCAAACTCGATACCAGTAGCTGAGTTTCAAGGCCGTCCTATTGCTGATCACCCTGCTGTCACATATGGTCGACCTCCTGGTGTCCTCAGGAGTGCTCGAGAACCGCTTGATGCAAGTACAGTTGCTGAAGCTGTTTCTGTCATTTCTTGTTGGTGAGGATACTAAATTACAAGTCACTAAAATATCTTATTCTTTCCTATATTATTTTATATCAAGTTACCCCTTTAACAAGTTAAAAACAGGTATGAAGACAAAACGGAGTGGGGTGATAGAGTTGGGTGGATTTATGGCTCAGTCACAGAAGATGTTGTGACAGGTTACCGGATGCACAACCGTGGGTGGCGGTCAATATACTGCCTAACAAAGCGAGACGCTTTTCGTGGGTCTGCACCAATCAATTTAACTGACAGACTCCATCAAGTCCTCAGATGGGCAACAGGGTCTGTCGAGATTTTCTTTTCGAGAAACAATGCTTTCTTAGCATCAAAACGCCTCAAACTCCTACAACGTTTAGCATACCTAAACGTTGGTATTTACCCCTTTACATCACTCTTCCTCATTGTCTATTGCTTCCTTCCCGCACTCTCACTCTTATCTGGTCACTTCATAGTCAAAGACCTTAATGCTACCTTCTTAATCTACCTCTTGTTAATGACTTTATGTTTGATCGGGCTCGCTATATTGGAAGTGAGATGGTCTGAGGTGACACTAGAAGATTGGTGGAGAAACGAGCAATTTTGGTTAATCTCAGGCACAAGTTCTCATTTAGCTGCGGTTCTTCAAGGGTTCTTGAAAGTTATTGCTGGAATCGAGATCTCATTCACACTGACATCAAAAGCAGTTGAAGACGGTGATGATATTTATGCTGAATTATATTTGGTGAAATGGACTTCACTTATGATTCCTCCTATAGTTATAGCGATGATTAATGTTCTTGCAATGGTGGTAGCGTTTTCTAGGACTATTTATAGTATAAATCCGCAATGGGGGAAGTTTGTTGGTGGTGCGTTTTTTAGTTTTTGGGTTTTGGCTCATTTGTATCCGTTTTTTAAAGGGTTGATGGGTAGGAGAAGGAAGACGCCTACGATTGTGTTTGTGTGGTCTGGACTTATTGCTATCACACTGTCGTTATTGTGGGTTGCTGTTAACCCGACTTCTAGCCCGGCAGATACTACCGGCGGAGGGGCTAATTTTAAGTTTCCATAAGAATAAGATCTGTCTCCTTGTAATATTTAGATGTCGCCTCTGTTTTACTTAGTTAAATCTTGTTTAGTTATATGGTTAAGTGCATTTTTAATATAAAAAAGGTAAGGACATTAATGTTAAATCTGAGTTAGCATTTTTTATAAAAGATGTTATAAAAGATGTGGCCTTCCTATGATGATGCATTTCTCATAGTGACTTAAGCAGTGACAACATTGATCATGTTAATGCAGTCAGCAATGAGCCAATGACACCTAATGCATATACTATAAATAGAAAATGCTTCTAATCTACATTCATTAACTAAAGTCTAAAATACATTAAAATTCAAGTCTTCAACTAAACTTATTTTCATGGCTAGCAACAACAGCACCCAATCACTCCCCCTCCAAGACCGTGTCGCAATCGTGACAGGCGGGTCCCGTGGCATCGGAAAGGCCATCTCACTCCATCTTGCATCCCTTGGCGCGAAACTAATCATCAACTACAATAGCAATTCTACTCAAGCAGATCACCTTGTGTCCGAAATAAGTTCAAAATATCAGTCACAAGCAATTGCAGTAAAAGCAGATGTTTCTGATCCACTTCAAGTCCAGACCCTTTTCGACGCAGCTGAATCTGCTTTTGATTCGCCTATATATGTCATGGTAAATTCTGCGGGTGTCATGGACCCCACATACCCTTTGATCATGAACTCTTCTCTAGAAGATTTCGATAGGATATTTGCAGTGAATACTAGAGGTGCTTACTTGTGCTGCAAGGAAGCTGCAAAGAGGCTAAAGCAAGGTGGTGGAGGGAGGATTATTTGTTTAACCACGTCGTTAGTGGGGGCTTTAAAACCGGGTTATGGGGCTTATACAGCTTCTAAAGCCGCGGTTGAAGCTATGGTTAAAATTTTGGCTAAGGAGTTAAAGGGTACAAAGATTACGGCGAATTGTGTGGCTCCTGGACCTATAGCGACTGAATTGTTTTTTGAAGGTAAAACTGAGGAAATGGTGAATAAGGTGACTGAGCAGATTCCGTTGGGGCGATTAGGGGTACCGGAGGATGTTGCCCCGTTGGTCGGGTTTTTGGCTAGTGATGGTGGTGAGTGGGTTAATGGTCAAGTTGTTCGTGCTAACGGTGGATTTGTGTGAAAGTTGAAACGGGTCATTTTTTCTGAAAAGTTATGGGTCAGGTTGAGTTGCTTGTGTTAAGTCAATGTAAGATTTTCATGCTACTATAGAAAGCATATGTTGTAACTTTAATACTTGATTGAGTGGCAGACTATGGAGTATTATCTGATTATCTTATTTATCATTCAGTAAAATATATCATTGTTTTGATTGTGATTATTACGGAGTATGTATATGATTATTAATTGTTCAAAAGCTTGATCATTGGATGACAAAATGTTCAAAGAGCTTATTTTGTTCTGCTGGTTCAAAAGTGGCCTTGTTTGCTTGTTCAAAAGTCGCACATAAAGCTACAGCTAGCACTGGGTATCGTGAAGCCATAGATCTCGTGCCGTTCTTCAAAACCAGTGCCACGTCAGCAAAACACTGAACGGCACCAGAAACATTTTGGCACCATATTTTGTGCTGTTACCGTTGGCATCAGAAAATGTGGTGCCGTTCTCCATTTTTTGTTCATTTACATAAAATATAACATACACAATATTAACTAAAATAAACTTCATTAAATAAAATAAAAACACACACTACATTAATTAAAAAACATAAAAATAAAAAATAGTACGTAAACAAGAAATAAAATTACAAATTAGTGATTAAGGTTCCATAAATGCTCAACAAGGTTTTCTCGAATATCGTTGTGCAATTTTCTATCTCGAATTTCTTTGCTTTTTCTAACATGAAAATCACATCTTTCGACCCAAATATCTGGTATGTTTGGACTTGGATCAACGAACAAATCTCTAAAATTCACTTCAAAGTCTTCGTCTTCCAATATCATGTTGTGTAATATTATACAGCAATACATGATTCTTTTCAAGGCGTTGATTTCGAAAGCACGTGCGGGTTGTCGTATAATTTTACAACGACCTTGTAAGACTTCAAAAGCTCATTCAATATCTTTTCTAGAACTTTCTTGAACTCTTTTAAATTTCATTTTTTTTTTCAGACCTTGCAATACTAAACATTTTGACAAACACGGACCATGTTGGATAAATGTCGTCGGCTAAATAGTAACATTTCTTGTATGTATGTCCGTTTACTACAAATGAACATTCCGGAGATTTACCGGCAAGTTCATCATCAAATAACGGGGAACCATATAACACATCCCGGAACCCCAAAATATGCATGCCAAATCCATAATTTTTTATCCATAACCGCTTCTAACATAAGAGTTGGGTATTTATGATCACGTCTTTTGAATTGAGCATGTAAGGCCTTTGGACAATTTTTTCAATCGCAATGCATACAATCAATACTCCTGAGCATTCCCGGGAGTCCATGTTCTTTCTCGTGCAATGCATATATTTTTTCAACATCCGCTGAAGTGGGCTTTCTTAAATACCTTTCAACGTATAAAATATGTATGCATTTAGTAAAGTTCTCTAAACATTGTCGTAAACAACGTTCTCCAATTTGCAAGGATTCATCAAACGCATCAGGCGCAATGTCGTACGCCAATTTGCGGATGGCGGAAATGACCAGTAGCATTGTAATGTTGCCTAAAAAAATATAAGTACTCATGAATAGGTCGAACATCATTGCTTAAGATATCATTGACTATTTTATTAAAAAGTTTAGAACTCATACGATATCTTCGCCAAAATTCTCTTCCGTAAACTTAGGTGGAGTGTCACCGTCCCCAAAATAGTCTTCGATTGAATGTTATTCCTCCTCTTCTCGTTGTTTCGCTTCTTCTTGATCACGTGTGTGGAAAACTAGAAGGGGGGGGGGGTTGAATAGTTTACCGCTTTTTAAATCCTTTTTAGCTTGAATATCCTTTAAAAAACTTTACGTTTGCTTAAAGATATAAACACAACATTATATGTTTGATTCTTTGAAAAGCTTTTCATGTGAATAACAATTCTAACTTTACTTGTTTCATACTTTGAAAAGCTTTACTTGTGATGATTCTAACTTTGCTTGTTTAGTTCTTTGAAAAGTTTTACATTTGTTTGAAGATATAAACACTACTTTACTTGTTTAATTCTTTGAAAAGCTTTATATGTGATTAGCGATTCTAACTAAAAGACAACATGTAATAAGCAAAGATAAAGAAAGAAACGATCAAACCACAACACGATTGTTTATCGTGGTTCGGCTACAAGGACTCTTTTTCTTTGCCCTACATCCACTCCCCGAGTTTCCAACTCGAGAGTTATAAGCACTAATCAACAAGCTCCTTTCACCGGCGGAGAAAACCTTTACAACGTCGCTTACACTTTTACCGACACTAAGCTAGATGTCGAGTTCTTTTACACGGGTACAACCACTCCCATCGTCGCTTACACTTTTACCGACACTAAGCTAGATGTCGAGTTCTTTACCAAGGGTACAACCACTCCCGTTAGTTCTTTTACAAGGGTACAACAACTCCCGACACACTACGTATTTTGAGGCCTAAAATACTAACCAATCACTTCTACATACATGACACAAATGAAGTATAAACTACCAAAGCTTATACATGACCAAGCTAACAAGACTTGCAACTTTAGAGTTGAAGCTTGTAACTTCTTGAATGATCTTGTGAAGTCCCTTGCTACATAAGAGAATCACACAAGTCAAAATGTTACTGAGTTAGTTGAGAGAGTATGTGAAAATATGTCCTAAAAGGGGTGACTCAAAACTAACAAATGGTTTGGTATTTATAGCAAACCATTCTGCAGGTCTGGCGGATACGGCGGAACCCTCAGATGGGTTCCGCCCGTGTACCCCCAGGGTTCCGTCAGGGCTGCAGTTGGTTTTGCAATAAATCTTCTAAACCAAACAAGGTCACATCTCATTACACCTAGTTAAACACAAGTCTTGCAAGCAAACATATGGTTAGTCAAACACACTTTCTTACCATAAATGTATATTGACAAAGTTTGCCCTAAATGTGATGTGATATTACTATTTTAAGAAATAAATGTGATGTGACAAGACACTTTCTAATTTAAGGAATAAAAACAATGGTATGTTTAAAAGGAAATGTAAACATTAGTTTAAACAAGACTTAAACACTTAAGGTGATGATTTACTCTTAGCTAAAGTTCATACTTTGTCATTAACAAAACTTAGCAAAGATCGTAAAATATAAATAATGTTTTTAGGCGATATTTGTATTAACAATCTCCCCCTTTTTGTTGATGACAAAACATAAACTTTGTTTATAAGTAAGTCACTAGTTTTAGTGTTAAGTCTTATAAAGTTAGTATAAAAACTTGTTTTTGCTAAGATGATGTGATATGCAAAAAAATTTTTTTTTTGAAATAAGTTTATATATAAATTCTCCCCCTTTTTGTCGAAACAAAAAGAAGAGTAGCGAAGCGAAAGTAAGCACTTGCTCCCTCTTGGATGATACCCCCCCCCCCCCCCTAAATGGAGTGCCAAGAGAGGAGACATGGATTTTGAACCTACAAGAAAAAGGTTAGTTGTCGCACAAGACAAGTCATGAATGCATTTCATGTCTAAAACACAACTAAAAGTTGTGGAGCGGAATAATGTCATACTCATGCTCCCCCTTGAATATTACTCCCCTAAATGGAGTATCAAGGAAGGAAAACATGGATAATGATCCTACAAAAAGAAAGGTTAGTTTCTAACACACAAGATATATGTATGCTACCATAGCAAGGAATAGTTCACTCATCATACCTAAATGGTAAACAAACAATGCAAACCTTGTAGTAGAATGAAATTCATTTCATGTAAAACTTTGACTCTTAAAAAGGCAAAGACAAGAAATTTGGATGACACCATCCTACTTCTAAAAATAAAGAAAAACTAAAAGTAAACTAAGAACATAAAAAGCTACAAGGAAATCATCATTTTCCTTAATGAGAAACATTTTCCAAAAACAAGGCTAAGGTTGTTTAAGGATGAAAATGTGTGTTGGAGGTTGTAGCTGGCTTTATTTTGAAGGTTGAAAGGATGACACGGTTTTGGTTTGTTGGTTTAAATGGGAAACATTTTCCAAAAGAAACGGTTTTGTTTCATTTTTGGAGACTCTAAGGTTGAGGTGTGTGAGACAAGGATTGTAGATGATCCAAAATGTGGTTTAGTATAAACCTCATTTCTTCGGATAGCTCACGAATTTCCCTTCGACACCCTTCACTAATGTGAGCGGTTCTTTCGCAATGATTGCAATCATGGCAGGGAAAGTTTGGTGGAAGAGTGGTTTGATTTGTTGGTGGTGGATGGTTTGAACTTGAAGGAGCAAAGGTGGATGGTTGAGTGGTGTTTTTGCTTCCTTCATTAGTTGAATGTAATGTTGTTTGTAAAACCATAATATGGTTGATTTTGTTGAGGTGGTTGTTGATTTTGAACAAAATGGCGGAAGCTTGGTTCGCCGGAAGGATTGCCATGAAGGTCTTTGTAAATTGGGTAAAACACAAATGATTGTGAGTAGGTATGACCTTGATCATTTGGAAAAAGGGATGGTCTAGCATAACGGTAAGCCAACCATTCTACCAATGAGGGTTGATGGGGTTCATCATCTAGTTGCTCACTAGATTGTTGTTGGGTTTCCATTTGAGCAATGGTGTCAAAAAGTGATAAGGATGGTGGACTTGATGATTTGGGTGTTAGGTCTTCTAATGTTTTCAAATAAGGTAGTGGTGATGTTGGAGGTGTATGGAAAAGTTTCATTGGTGTAAGTGTTGGTGATTGAGGTGATGGAGTTTTTGATGGTTGAGCTTTTTGAGAAGGTGATGTTGAATCACTTAAAGGTCTAGTTGTTGGAGGAATGATGGCTATGTTTGTGTAACAATGTGTTGGAGTATCAAGATTAAGCAAATCTTGAAAGGTGATTACATTGGTATTACAATAGGGTGGAGTGAAAGACCAACATATGCACTCAATGCTTTGTGATCATGGGATGTGATTTGGTTGAAAATGTTTCAATGGTTTGAAGGATCCTTTCAAAGGGTTCCTTGAGTTAGTTATGTTTGAATTTGAATTTTTGGAGGGAAGTGGCTTCCTAATTGTTTTAGTGAGTGAGAGTTGGTCTAATATGGTTATTGAAGTTAATGGAAGATGTTTCTCACTTAGGATAATGGTTTGACACTTTACAAGTTTTGAACTTAAGAAAAATGACAAAAATTTTCTGCAGGTGACTGGCGGAACCTTCAGAATACACAGGCGGAACCCGTTTGAGGGTTCCGTCCGGTCCGTTGGGCCAATTCTGGGTTGCCCAGAAAATGCACTAGCGGAACCCAATTTTGGGTACCGTCAGATCCGCCAGGGCTGAAAAATTTGGCAGTCCGCGATTTTGACCCGCGAGACGATTTTCAAAATTTTCGAAAACTCCTAAAATCAAAAAGATAATGCATATCTGGTTTGGCAATGCAAAAATTGGACATATAAACACACATATCATAGGACTTTGACCTTGAGGTCAAGAATTTCACTATACTTAGTAAAAATTGTCATAAGCATAAAAAATTGACAAACACCTCAAACATTGTCATTATGCATAAAATCTCATACAACCATAATCCGACAAACGTAATAAACCATGAAAGTGAAAAACAATACAAGTCACGTAGTTTAACACATAAAAGGTTCTAAAACATTTATAAGCCAAACACTCCTTAATCTTCTCATAACCGGTCTATCTTCTTATTGAGCTTGCTTAGGTACCTTCCAAAGCACTTGAACATTCCTTTGGTTTGCTTGAACTCTTCGGATGCATTGTCAATGACGGGAAGTGCTTAAAGGTATTCTAAAGGAGGTAACTTAGAGTTTGGAAGTTTATCGTCCTCGCTCATGTCAGATGATGATGATGATGGTGTAGGTGAGCGAGTACGTTTGCCCTTACCTTTGAAAACTCGTTTATCACTTAGAGGAACGAAAATGTGAGGAACGAGAGAATAGTCAAGGCGCATTCCATTATCGTTAGGAGAAATGGGTGAGATTGCTCTAAAGAGGCGAGTAAGAAGCATTCCATACGGAAGAGCGGTTGTTCCAACTAAGGGTATGTCGGCCATTCTTTTGGCTAGGTAGTAGGCTAAGTTAAAGGGTTGACCGGTAGAAATGCTATAGAGCATGTAGCAAAGGCATGTGTTGACATGATCTCTATTTCCTATGGTACTTATGACGTTAGCTCTAAGAATTTCTTCCCACTTCTTAAATTATGGTTTAAGCTCATTGACCTCCATACCAAAAGGATCCTTATCCACAAAATTCCCCGAACGATTCTTCCTAGTGGTAGAGGTTCTAACAAAGAGATGTTCCTTAATTGTTTCCTTACTAACAAGAGGGTTGTCGTATGTATAAAAACGCTCAATCGAATCAAGGCTTGAAATGGGCCACTTATCCGTGTAGAGACAAGTACCCGTGTTTGGGACACCAAGAATGATAGCTAAGTCTTTTAAATCTATGAAATTTGGTGTTTGATTGGTTGTGAAGTTTAATGATATCTTACCAACATTATTTGTGGAAAGGTTTACGGTTGCATAGAATTTTAAGATGAACCTAGGACAAATTGGCTCATCGATATCAAAGATACAATCAAAGTTGATTGCGGCAAAGTTTTGGCGAATAGATGTTCCTTCTAGAAAGGATGGATCAATGGTTCTTCCTTCGTGAACATAGCATTTTTCTAATGCCTTAAAGGTTTCTACTTGAACTTTGTTAAGACCTTTGGTCATGTGGTGCTTGGGCAAGTACTTAAGGGTTTCTTTGTGATCGGAGTAATTTGCGGGAGGCATGTTGATTCCTAGAAAACACAAAATAATATGTTAATGACTTTTAACAATGTGGATGTTCTAATGTGTTCCTATATGCAAACAATGTGGAGACTTGATTATCTTGACACATTTTGATTCCCAAATTGTTTTGTTATGCAAGTTTTGTTATAAAAACAAAAGATAACCAAAACTCTTCTAATTGAATGTGTCTTCGATTGAATGTACCCGAAAATACATATTAGTTTTGTATTCCCTTTAGCATTCAAGAGATAGTATGCAAGTGATGTTTTAATGATGTTTTTCATTTGTTTTAACAATGTGGTGATGAATCATGTTCTAGTCTTGGATTGCGATTTTTGAAAGACAATGCACTTGGTGTGTTTGGCAAATCAAAGTAATAACAAAAAGGATACAATTCTTTAACTAATGGAAGACATGATTGGCTAGCCACCAAGTTTTTCATGAATCAAGAAGTTTTATGCATAAACCCTAAGATTCTAGTTAATGAATGTAAATAAGAATGTTATACTTGAATCAAAAATGCAATTGTGATTGGAACACTTACAAAGTTAGTTGGATTTGAAGAGATTGGATTGAAAGCCCTAAATTTCGTGTGGTTATGTGTTTTTGAGAGGGTGATGGCTGTTTGAAAGTGAATGATTAAGTTAAGAGGGTGTTTGGTTTTGAAATTAAGAATAAAACATTCTGTAGCTTTGGCGGACCAGGCGGAACCAAAATAAGGATTCCGCCCGTATGGTCTGAGGGTACCGTGGGAGCTGCAGGAAAAATTCAAAAGGGATTGTCTTGATTTTTGTGGTTTTATCCTAATGTTCAAAACTAAGGTCTTAGGTCTTATGAGTCTTCGACTAAGCCTAGGGATGATGAATGCTTCTCATTCAAGAGGTTTTGTGAAAACGTTGATAGAATGGTTAACGTATAAGACGTTCTTAGTTAAGATGTTCCTCAATGAATATTTTTACCAAGACGATGATGATGGATCACAATATGTCAATTGAGAACATAATGGATTGAAATGTCGCTGAAGTCGATGCTTCCTTTGTTGAAGAGATAACAATGTTGATAAAAGAATTCCGTTGTTGACGCGTATTTGCTTGTTGAAACGGAGCTTGTTGATGTGCTTCTCCATCCGAAACTAATTTGAGAACCTTACATGTTTTGGAGAATCATTGGGTAAGTAAGTATAAAAGTGCAAGTACCACTTGTGCTTTTCTTATCAACTTATTACCGACATAATTCCATTTGGCATACACTATGGTTTCTATTCCCATTCTTTTGGGATACCATAATCCTAGTTGGGTAGTACCTTACGATGTATCCAAACAAGCTCAACTAAAGAGTTGTTTAAGGATCTTCTTTAAAACGAGCACATAGACAAACACTAAACATAATGTTGAATCTAATTGTTATGAGAACAAGTAGTCTTCCAAACATTTCTCTATGTTTAGTTTTACCTACGGATTAACTAATCTCATTCTTGATAAGTCGTCAATGACTTAACTATTGAGAACAAGAGAGTAACTAGGAATGTCTTTGAGTTAAAATCCCTTGCTTTTGGAGCTTGCTTTTATTATCAAAAAGACTTTCAAATATTGACACTATAAACACTTGATTATTTCGAAAAATCTATTATGTTTCACTAGTTGTTTTACTCTAAATTTCAAAAACTGTTTTTGTTGAATTTGTTTAGACACAAATATGACCTATAAATCAAGTTTTATAACTTATGTCAATTTTGCTTGATTCAATGTTTGACTCAAGGTGAGAAGATGTTATTTTGTACTTTTATTCTTAATGTTTTACACAACATACTTGTCTTGCCATCATTGGACTTTCGACTAAGTCATCATCTACCAAAGATGATATCTTAGAAGCGGGAGATTATTCGTTAAATGTTATACTCAACGACTCCTCGACTCTTTGGGTTTTCTTACTTAAGACACTATGAACTCTACTTGTTTTGAAAAAGTCCAAGAGGTACAACATCATAAAACTAAGTGTCATATTTGATGTGTAAATCCTAGATGTTGAAAACTCATTTTCTTCCACACATCCTAATGTATGCTAATGTGATTTATTTCACCTTGTGTGTTTTATGTGAGATTATTATAAAGGAGTGATCGAAGAAAAACACAATTTAAGACTCAAAGTATGGTGTTTGAGAATGTTGTTTAACAAAGGTTTGTTTTGCAAGCATCACAAAAGTGTTAGACATTTTAACACTTAGGAAATTCTTAGTTAGCTCACTTGTAAGCAAGAGTTGAGTAAGACTTACTCAAGAGTTTCTCGTGTTTATCTCTTTGATGGTTAAAGAACCAAAACACCTTATATCTCCTACTAGTACTAATGACTAAAATCCTTGTTGCACAGAATCTAATATTAGTTATTACTAATAGCAAGTAAACACTTTTATAGTATTACTAATAACACATATTCCATATTAGTTATTACTAATAGCAAGTAAACACTTTTAGAGTATTACTAATAACACATATTCCAACACATAATGCTAGAAACAAGAGACAATCAAAGTCAAGTTGAAGTAATGCGTACCTTTTTAAATTGCATAGAGATGCTATCAAGAGGATAAACACAACGCATAAAATCTTGGTTTGACGACACGCTTTGAAACTTAATTACTCATGTATCCAAGAAGGTTAGATAATCATATAAAAGTATAGAGCATGATAATCTTAAACTTTTTATCATGAGATTCTATTAGAGATTGAATTATCTCTAAATCTCTCTTATAGGTTAGACAAATTTTACTTGTTTTGTTTTACTAGTTGATGGTGCTTTTGAGTTAAATCCTAATCAAGTTTTATCTTTAAACACCCTTTGACTCCTTAACAATCTTTCAAGAGATTTTGAGCCTTCATCAAATTTAACTAATATTTTTCCTTTCTCATATTGCTTTTTAATCTCATGTTTGTAATATAGACATAATTTACATTCTAGATCAATTTCAACATTACTCTCAATTTTAGACATTTTATCTTCTAACAAGATTTCCTTTTCAAAAATATTCTTAAAAGATTTTGAAGACTCATTGTTAAAGATAGTTTTCAGGTCCATGTTGTATAAACGTTTAGACTCATTTTCTAGTTTAGAAAACTCTTAGGATAAATTTGTCAAAGCAAAAGTGTTTGGTTTTAAAATGTACCTTGCTTGATGTTTTATCTAGTTGAGAATCACAAACAGGATGGTTGGCTTCATCTTCATCCGTGTTATTCCATGAATCGTAAGCAAGACCACAAAGAGCTCAACATGAGTAATCATCTTCACTTACACCTTCATTTAAAAGATTTAAACTAGTAGTACATGTATTTATCACAACTAACTGTCTATCTATTAATATTTCTAAGACTTCTAATTCATATGTGGGATCAAATTGATCATCTTTGACTTGACATATTTCTTGATGAAAGTTTTAACATATTTTTCCAAATATCATTAGTCGTTTGACAAAAATACATTCTTTCATATTTGGTACTAAAGCTTTATAAATCATTGTTTTAGCTTTAGTATTTTTATCAAGTTTAAGATAGTTATCTTGGTTTTCAAAAACTTGTTTTCTTTGGTTTGAAATCACCAAAAGAAATAATATGCCAAAGATCTTGATCAATTGATTTCACATAGTTTTCAAAATTACTTTTCCATTCAAGTAAGTTTTCTTTTTCAAATAGCGGTGGGTTTTGAATAGGTTGCCCTTCTTTGAGATTTTCAAAATCCATGGCTCGATCCAAGTTTTAAAATACATTCTATTTTAAAGATCTTGAGTAACGTTGCTCCTGATGCCAATTGTGGAAAACTAGAAGGGGGGGTTGAATAGTTTACCGCTTTTTAAATCCTTTTTAGCTTTAATATCCTTTAAAAAACTTTACGTTAGCTTAAAGATATAAACACAACATTATATGTTTGATTCTTTGAAAAGCTTTACTTGTGATGATTCTAACTTTGCTTGTTTAGTTCTTTGAAAAACTTTACATTTGTTTGAAGATATAAATACTACTTTACTTGTTTAATTCTTTAAAAAGCTTTATATGTGATTAGCGATTCTAACTAAAAGACAACATGTAATAAGCAAAGATAAAGAAAGAAACGATCAAACCACAACACGATTGTTTATCGTGGTTCGGCTACACGGACTCTTTTTCCTTGCCCTACATCCACGCTCCGAGTTTCCAACTCGAGAGTTATAAGCACTAATCAACAAGCTCCTTTCACCGGCGGAGAAAACCTTTACAACGTCGCTTACACTTTTACCGACACTAAGCTAGATGTCGAGTTCTTTTACACGGGTATAACCACTCCCATCGTCGCTTACACTTTTACCGACACTAAGCTAGATGTCGAGTTCTTTACCAAGGGTACAACCACTCCCGTTAGTTCTTTTACAAGGGTACAACAACTCCCGACACACTACGTATTTTGAGGCCTAAAATACTAACCAATCACTTCTACATACATGACACAAATGAAGTATAAACTACCAAAGCTTATACATGACCAAGCTAACAAGACTTGCAACTTTAGAGTTGAAGCTTGTAACTTCTTGAATGATCTTGTGAAGTCCCTTGCTACATAAGAGAATCACACAAGTCAAAATGTTACTGAGTTAGTTGAGAGAGTATGTGAAAATATGTCCTAAAAGGGGTGACTCAAAACTAACAAATGGTTTGGTATTTATAGCAAACCATTCTGCAGGTCTGGCGGATACGGCGGAACCCTCAGATGGGTTCCGCCCGTGTACCCCCAGGGTTCCGTCAGGGCTGCAGTTGGTTTTGCAATAAATCTTCCAAACCAAACAAGGTCACATCTCATTACACCTAGTCAAACACAAGTCTTGCAAGCAAACATATGGTTAGTCAAACACACTTTCTTACCATAAATGTATATTGACAAAGTTTGCCCTAAATGTGATGTGACATTACTATTTTAAGAAATAAATGTGATGTAACAAGATACTTTCTAATTTAATAAATAAAAACAATGTTTTGTTTAAAAGGAAATGTAAACATTAGTTTAAACAAGACTTAAACACTTAAGGTGATGATTTACTCTTAGCTAAAGTTCATACTTTATCATTAACAAAACTTAGCAAAGATCGTAAAATATAAATAATGTTTTTAGGCGATATTTGTATTAACAACGTGGTAGTATTGCCTCGTCCTCTTAATACCCAATCCCGATCCACAAGCTTCTTGATCACACAAATCTAGAAATTGTTCATACGCTGTATAACCCTGGATATATAGATCCGGGTCGTTTTGAAAATAAACATCATAATGGTCGTAGGTGGAGAAGTTGTTGGGATTGTTTGGATCCATAGTTGAAAGAAAAATAAGTACTATTGAAGTAGAAATTAAATTGGAAGAGTTTGTGAAAATTCATAGAATAAAGGAGGAATTTATAGAAAATTTTGGGGTAAAACTTTTGTAAATTTGTGCATTTTGGCTATATAGCCGTACACCCATTAAAAAAAAGCACAAACTAGCCGTTGGTTTGTTTTTTTTTTGTTTTTTTTTGTTTTTTTTTAAAGAAAAATAAAAAGGAGAAAGTCGTTGGCTGGCAAATACGGCGCGAGGAGCTACGACGCGAGTCTCGTAGTGGTGCGTCGTTCGTCTTTTTGGGTTGGTGGGTTTGGCGCCATCCTTGACGTGATGATACCCCAGGCTCTTAGAAAGTTATCGTGACCACTTCAAAGTTGTTTGCAAATCACATTAACTAATTAATTACTCCTTATTTGTTCATTGAACATCGTCGCTGTTAATTATTTAGTGAGTTAATGCAATAAGCAATAGGTCAAAAATCACGGTTACCAAAAAAGGCAATAAGCAATAAGCAATAGGAAGGAATCTTAGAACAAGCAAAGCGTATTAGATTGGATGGTCCTCGTAAGTCTCATTTTCATTAATCCAAAAATATGAATACAATATAATGGCATGGGAAGTAAGCAAGCATAATGGGCCAGAGCCTAAAATAAACTAATAACAAATATGGGCTTAATCCATAATACATGGATTGACTAATACACCCCGTATTTTCAGTGCGAGATCTTCGAATGTTCAAACTTGAGCGAAAATCAAGAAATAGCGCAGTAGGTAACACTTTAGTAAAATTCTCATAATTAAACTGTGAGGAAGAACACGAACTTGACCCGAAGCAACATAGTCACAGACAAAGTGAATATCAATCTCGATATGTTTGGTACGCTAGTGTTGCACAGGATTAGTAGACAAATATACTGCACTAACATTAGCACAATAAACTTATGTGGCAGTTATAATGAGAATGAAGCTCACGTAAAAGATTACGCACCCAAGCAGTCTCATCAACTACATTAGCAACACCTATATACTTAGCTTCAACACTAGAGCGAGACAAGGTAACCTACCACTTGGCAGACCATGACAATAAGTTATCACCAAGAAAACAACAATAACCCGAGGTAGATCGACGAGTAACCAGACAATCAGCCCAATCAGCACCAGTATAGATAATAAGCTGAGATGTAGAAGATACATGAAACTGAAGGCCATGATCAATAGTACCACGCACATAGCATAAAATACGCGTTAATGTAGCTAATGTGGTTCTCGTGGATCATGCATGTAAAGACAAACCTGTTGAAATGCGTAAGAAATGTCAAGGCAGGTAAATATGAGATATTGAAGCCAACTATTCAAGCTCCGATATAACATAGTGTCGCTGATAGGATCACCATCAGCTCCTAATTTGGACTTAGTATCCACATGAGTCCTGCATGGATTACACTTTTGCATATGTTCACGCTCAAGAATTTCCTCAGCATAAGTAGACTGGGATAAAAATAAACCTGCAGATGACCGCTGAGCAGAAATGCCAAGAAAAGAATTCAACGAACCAAGGTCCGTCATAGCAAACTCATTATGTAACAAAGCAATAACCTACTATAAGAAAGATGAAGACGAAGCTGTAAGTATGATATCATCAACATATAGCAGCAAGTAAGTAATGTCAGAATCACGATGAAACATAAATAAAGAAGAGTCTGTTTTGTTGTGCCAAAAAACAACTCAAGTAGCATAACCAACAAAGCGCTGAACCAAGCACGTTGGGCTTGCTAAGCCCATTTAAAGCACGTTGTAGATGATGTACATAATCAACTCTCTAAGGATCCACAAACACGGAAGGCGGATGCATATAAATTGTCTCTGATAAACAACCATGAAGAAAAATATTATTTACATCTAACTGATGAATAGACCAGCTGTGAGACACATCAATACTAAAACAGTGCATATAGTTGCCGGTTTAACAACGGGACTAAAAGTCTCTTCACAAGCAATGCCCTGCTGGCTGCTGCTAACTGCTTATATTAGCCATTAAGCGAGCCTTATAGTGACTCAGAGATCCATCTACATAATACGTATGCCTGAAAAGCCACATAGATCTCAAAATATTAAATTAGAGGGACGGGACAAAAGCACCCACGTACTGTTAGTAATTAAAGCATTATATTCATCTAGCATAGCTTTTTGCCAATTTGGGTCATGAAGGGCATGAACATGAGACCGAGGAAGGGGCGAGGTAGTGATAGTTGAAGACTCAACCGATCAATGGGTTTACAGATACCGTCCTTTGTACGAATGACCATCTGGGTGAGTATTAGATATAGTCGCGGTATATTGAGCGGGTATTTGGACGATAGGAATAACAGGTGAATTTGGCTGTTGGGCCGAGTGAGCCGGCTATGAAGATGAGGCAGATTGGGCTTGCGTGTGAGATAGAGCTGGTTGGACTCGTTGGGGAGTTGGATGTGGTGTGGCAAGGGGAGGGGAGTTG
The DNA here is from genome assembly GCA_030686995.1 of Artemisia argyi. Lineage (NCBI taxonomy): Eukaryota > Viridiplantae > Streptophyta > Magnoliopsida > Asterales > Asteraceae > Artemisia > Artemisia argyi. Next base: position 34,513,602 of record CM060695.1, read on the forward strand.
TTTGGGCCGAGGAGTTTGGGCTAGGAATCAATACAGTAGGAGATAAAGGTGATGTAGTAACATGAGGTGGTTGAGGTGGTGTTGTAGGAGCTAACTTGATATAGGTAATAAATTGTTAAGTACAAAATCATAATTAGATTGTTTAGGGCTCTGATTACCATATTAGATTTAATAATACCTATAAGTTTCATTCTCATTAATTCAAAAGTATAGTACAACATAATGGCTTAGAAAGTAAGCAAGCATAATAGATCAGAATCTAAGAGCACTAGGTGCCATAACATACCCAAGTTACTCATTCAGGGCCCACGGGGTGCCACATCATTATAACAAACCTTCACAACTAACTCCTCTCATTTACAACTAACCTCAACTTACTCATTTGAGGCTCACCACTTACAACTTTATTTTTTATTCAAACTACCAAATAAACTAAATTCATTTCATTAAAATTAAAATACGTTACAACATATTAATATTACACGCAACTAAAAATAAAACTACGAAAAAAAACGATACGAAAAAAGAACGACACGGGGAAAAAATACAAAATATGTTAATAATATGAAACTTAAATATTTTACTTGTCATTTTCATCGGCATCCAAATTTCAGAATTTCTTCATTATTTTTACTTGTCTCTTGCGAATGATAGCGTATTTTTCCGGGTCAGTAGTCATGTCGGGATCTATCAGGAGAAACTTCATCTCACTAATCTCTAATGCCTTCACTTCCTTCTCCCTCCTCGCCTCGTAACAAGCCATTTGAACATCGGATTTTCGCAAATTTTTTTCGGATAATTGTTGTTGACATAAATAATGCCTTAAAAACATTATTAACATGTTATCAATATCTCTATGTTTTAATTATCACAAAATATAAACTCATAGAACTAAAACTTGTGACATAAACAAGTATTTAGTGATTGATATTTCTCTTTACATCCAAATCACTTAAGGTATGAATAAACAAAGTGTTTAGTGCAATTTATGATCAAATGGGTATTTAATTAACTAATACAAAGTTTATTTAATTATATAAACATATTATATATTTTTGAAAAACACTTTTGGTAATAAAGAAAAATGTTTTATTCATACTAAATATATGAATTCAAATTTTTAACCAAAATCAGTTAGTTTTTCACCAAATAAACTTTCCCCACTAAAAGACAAAGAATCTGGCCGTTTCAGCTGGGCGGCCCCCTTAATTATAAAGGGCGGTCTCCTTAATTTTAAGGGGGCCGACAATGATTTAAGGGGACCGGCCACGCTCCTCTGTCAGAATCTGTTGCCTATAAATACCACCTTAAACCTGGATTTTTTCCTCACCTTTTGCACTACAGAACTTTCTGTTCTAGATCTCCATTTCCAATCTATAAATCCTTAGATCATACATTCTTAAATCTTTGTTTCAAAGTGATCCAAACATCATCCCATCAAGTGCAAGAGAAGAATACTTCTATCCCTCAAGACAAGAAGTATTACAACTTGTTGTGATCTCCACATCTAAGTTGTTAGTGAATCATTATTGTTATTATTTCATTGTGTGATTAGTTGTGAATATTGGTTAGAAGATAGTGTAGCTTGATATATAGTGTGATTGTTTAGAAGAATAGTTGTGAAGAAGATAAGTTAGGAAGAAGATTGGTGTGTAGAAGAATAGGTGTAACGAAGATTGGTGTGTAGAAGAATAGGTGTGAAGAAGATTGGTGTGTAGAAAATTGGTGTGAAGAAGTGGTGTGATTTAGTAGTGAATAGGTGTGAACTAGTTGTGTAGAAGTTGTGATTAAGTTGTGAAGTTATTGTGGTGTGTAAATTGGTGTGTAAGGTTTTCTCCGCCATAAGGGAGCTTGTTGATATAGTGAAGAAAACTCTCGAGTTAGGTGCTCGGGGAGTGGAGTAGGGCAAGGAAGGTGACCTTGTAGCCGAACCACTATAAATCTCTTGTCTCTCGGTTCGATCTTTCCAACCCTTATCTATTTCTTTACTTACATTATTATTGCTTTATCGTACATACTTAGTGTTGTTCATATTGTGCACGACTTGATTTCATATAGCATCGAATCTATATTTTATAAAACAAAGAAAACTCTTGAACAAACTTTTATAACAATTTGAAAAAGACGTAAAACTATTCAACCCCCCCCCCCTTCTAGTTTTTCACAATTGGTATCAAGAGCCACGTCTAACAAGATCTTTAAAATATATTGTATTTTAAAACTTGTAACGATCTATGGAATCTTTAAAATATTTAGAAGGGCAATCTATGCAAAGACCACTACTATTTGAAAGTGACGGATTTTTATATTGGAAAAATAGATTCGAAACTTATGTGAAATCAAAAGATCTTGATCTTTAGCATATTATTACCTTTGGTGATTTTCCTCCTATTCAATATAATGTTGAAACTAAAATGAATGAAATTGTATCTTTTGAAGAACAAAATGATGATTTGAAAAAGAAATTAGCAAAAAATAATGAGGCTAAAATGGTAATTTATAATGCGTTACCACGCAAAGAATATGAAAGAATTTTTATGTGTAAAACCGCCAAAGAAATTTGGGATTCTTTACTAATTACTCACCAAGGTAATAGCCAAGTCAAAGATAATAAAATAGATCTTCTTGTACAACAATATGAACAATTTACGATTCCGGAAGAGGAATCAATTGATAATGCTTTTGCTAAGTTTAACAATATCATCACAAGTTTAAAAGCACTTGATGAGACATTTTCTAGTAAAAATTGTGTTAGGAAATTTCTTAGGGCATTGCATCCAAAATGGCGAGCTAAGGTCACGGCAATCGAAGAATCAAAGAACTTGACGACGTTATCACTAGATGAACTAATTGGCAACTTGAAGGTTCATGAAGAAATCATAAGAAGAGATTCGAAAACGGTCAAAGTCAAGAAAGAACAAACCAAATCCATTGCTCTAAAAGCCAAAAAGGAACCTAGTGATGATGATGATGATTCAAGTGACGAAAGTGAAGACGAAGAATATGCAATGGCCGTAAGAGAATTTAAGAAGTTCTTCAAGAGACGAGGAAGATTCACTAGATCATCACGAGATGAAAGAAGAGCATTCCAAAGGAATAGAAGTGACAACTACGGGAAAAGAAAGTGCTTTAGATGTGGAAGTCCAAATCATCTCATTGGCGAATGTCTAAAGCCACCGGGTTATGAAAGTCAAGGTGCTTTTGTTAGTGGAACATGGAGTGATAATGACAAAGAAGAAGTTGAAAAGCCAAGAGACGAAAAGTGTTTTATGGCAAAAGAAACCGACAAAATATGTTTAGGAATTGACTTGGAACCTGACGAATGGATTAAAGATAGCGGATGTTCGAGGCACATGACGGGGAATCGCAATCTATTCTCTACATACAAGGCATACAATGGAGGTAACGTTATTTTCGGTAGTGACTTACGTGGAAAAATCATTGGCAAAGGTACGATCTCTCAAGACTCACTTACTATTGAAAATGTAGAGCATGTAGATAAATTAACATATAATTTGCTTAGTGTAGGACAAATATGTGATAATAAATGTAGAGTCACATTTACCGAAGATGATAGCGAAATAGTTAAGAATGGAAAAATTATAGGTAGAGGAATTAGAAAAGGTGGCATATATGTTATGAAACTAGGAAACAAACCTGAGGATAGGATATGCCTAACGACCCTAGATGAAAACTCTACACTATGGCATAGGAGATTAGGACATGCTAACATGCAACAAATACAATCTTTGGCCTCTAAGGAATTAGTTAGAAATTTGCCTAATCTAAAATATGACAAGCATTTTTGTGATGCATGTAAAATTGGAAAACAAGCTCATACTAGTCACAAAGCCAAGAATATAGTATCCACTACTAGGTGCCTAGAATTTTTACATATGGATCTTTTTGGTCCATCCGCTGTGCGGAGCTATGGAGGAAACAAATATACCTTAGTAATAGTAGATGACTACTAACGATACATGTGGACTAGGTTTTTAAGTGACAAAACCCAAGCCTTTGAAAAATTCGAAATATTTAGTAAAATGATTCAAAATAAATTAGGATGCTCAATAGTTGCCATTAGGACGGACCATGGTAGGGAATTTGATAACGAAGTACAATTCAGAAAATATTGCGAGTTAAATGAAATATCTCACAATTTCTCCGCTCCTCGTACTCCTCAATCAAATGGCGTAGTAGAAAGAAAAAATAGGTCACTACAAGAAATGAGTAGAACTATGTTAAATGAACAATCCATCCCACAAAAATTTTGGTGTCACGCCGTAGATACATCAACTTATATTTTAAATAGGGTATCAATTAGAAGAATTCTAGGAAAAACTCCTTATGAGTTATTAAGAGGTAGAAAACCAAACTTAAGCTACTTTAAGGTATTTGAAAGTAAATGCTATATTTTAAACACTAAGGACTATCTCACTAAGTTTGATCCAAAATCATATGAAGGAATATTTTTAGGATACTCACAAAATAGCAAAGCATATATAATACTTAACAAACACTCCATGAAAGTAGAGGAATCACTAAATGTAACATTTGATGAAACACCACCACCTCCTAAAACATTACCTTTAGAAGATGATGATTTAGTCGAAGATGAAGCTATTGAGGTTAGTAAAACAAAACCCATAGGAAATGATAATGAAGACATTCATTTAGAAAATAACGAAACTGTTAATATTAAAGAATCTAGATCACATCCATTAGATAATATAATAGGACATCTTAACCAAAGAACCCTTAGGTCACAAGCCCAAGATAAAAACAATTTCTTTTGTTTCCTCTCAGCAATAGAACCTAAGAATATTAGCGAGGCTTTAAAGGATGAAAGTTGGGTTATAGCTATGCATGAAGAATTAAATCAATTTAAGGCTAATAATGTTTGGGAATTAGTCCCAAATCCAAAGGATATGACCATCATAGGAATCAAGTGGGTATATAGGAATAAGTTAGACGAGAATGGAATAGTTACTAGGAATAAAGCTAGGTTAGTTGCCCAAGGTTATAATCAACAAGAAGGAATTGATTATGACGAAACTTATGCCCCCGTAGCTAGACTAGAATTGATTAGGATATTACTTGCCTATGCTTGCGCCCTAGATTTTAAGTTATTCCAAATGGATGTGAAAAGTGCATTCCTTAACGGTTTTATCAATGAGGAGGTATATGTGGCACGACCTCCAGGATTCATTGACTTCGCAAAACCTGATTATGTTTATAAGTTAAAGAAAGCTTTGTATGGACTCAAACAAGCTCCCAAAGCTTGGTATGATCGATTAAAAGCTTTTCTTATTAAACATGATTATTCCATGGGAATGGTAGATAACACTCTTTTCACTAAAAGGAAAGACCCAAATCTCATCATTGTCCAAATATATGTTGACGACATTATATTTGGATCGACTTGTCAAGACATGTGTGATGAATTTGCCAAAATCATGCATGATGAGTTTGAGATGAGTATGATGGGTGAACTTAACTTCTTCCTAGGATTACAAATAAAACAATTAGAAGATGGAATATTCTTTAACCAATCTAAGTATATTAAGGAAATGCTTAAGAAATTTGGCCTAGAAGACTCAAAACCCATGAAAACTCCCATGTCTACGGAGGTAAAGCTCACAAAGGACGATGAAGGTGAGTCCGTCGATAACACCAAGTATAGAGGAATGATAGGTAGTTTACTATAATTGACGGCAAGTAGACCCGATATCATGTTTAGTGTCTGCCTTTGTGCCCGTTTTCAAGAGGATCCCAAAACCTCTCACCTAGAAGCGGTTAAGCGTATCTTCCGATACGTTAAAGACACTATACACTTAGGATTATGGTATCCTAAGGAATCCGGCATAGAAACCATTGTCTATGCGGATTCGGATCATGCGGGAGACTACGTAGATAGAAAGAGTACTAGCGGTATTTGCACGTTTATGGGATGTTGTCTAACGTCTTGGTTTTCGAAGAAGCAAACCGCTCTTGCTATTTCTACCACCGAAGCCGAATATGTAAGCGCCGGAAAGGCATGTCAACAAGCACTATGGATGAAACAAGCTCTCGTAGACTATGGCATTAGGTTAGAAAATGTCCCCATTATGTGCGATAACAAAGGTGCGATAGATTTGAGTAAAAATCCGGTGCAACACTCTAGGACTAAACACATAGAAATACGTCACCATTTTCTTAGGGATAATGTACAAAAAGGAAATATATCTATAGAAAAGGTTGCATCGGAAGACAACATTGCGGATATATTCACAAAACCCCTTAAGCGTGAATTATTCAACCACTTGCGTTTAGGATTAGGAATGATGGAACAAGTTGACTAAATTACATTGAATTAATTCGAATTTATACTTGCATGAAAATTTATTTTTCTTCTATTCCACCTTTTCTGAGTCTAGGAATCTCTTTTGCACAAAACTAAAGATTGAGAAGATTTATTTTCTTTGCATAATTTTTTTTTTTGTAAAACTCAATCAATTTTCTGTAAAAACTATTCTCACAATCTAGGAATCACATGAAGATCATTTTCCTTGCATTGTTGACTAATTGTAAAAACATTGTATTTCAAAATCATGCATAAACTCTCACATAAATTGTCAAGGTATATAATCTAATATTTGTCTTTGACATTCATGATCGAGCAAAAATTGAATCAAGGAGATCATTTGGATTGTTTCTTAGGATCGTTATTTCTTTTTGCTTCTAGGAGTCGAACAATAACAACTCCACATTTGTTGCATATAGACACTCACTAGGACAAATTCACTAGTAATGGTGTCATCTTGATCCATCATTAGTTTTTCACTCACTAATTGTCTTTGCCTTTAATCTAAGATAGGTGCCTTAGGAAGCTTAAGTGTGCTTGCCTTCACTTACCTCCTATTGCTTATTATGTGTTGATTATTTGCTCTTGTGCCTATGTGTTTTTGCATGCATGATATTTAATGATTAGATTAGATGCTATATTGCCTAAAGGAATTGAACTTGCTTGAATCCAAGTCCAAAAACACAACCTTTCTGCAAATTTTCTGCCAAAAACCCAATTCTGGCAATCTGAAAATCACCAGATGGGCGGCCCCCTTAATTTTAAGGGGACCACCCCCTAATTAAGGGGACCGGCCATCTGATGGACGGGTTTACAGAATCTTTTCTGCTTTTTAGCCCATTTCAACCTACATTTCCCATTTTTCACCAACACATTTTGTCCTAATCCCCCAAACAAACCTTATCCATCCTTAAACACACAAATCTTATACTATAAATATCCCCAATCCTCAGGTCAAAGCAGTTGAGGTGATAGCCTCTCCATTCATCCCATCATGAACTCTCCAAACAAACCAAAATCAAAAGCCTCAAGGCTAGCAAGGATGACGGAAAAACCCGTTTGGCGAAGAAAAAGCCCTCGAAACAAATCCATCATCATAAATGAAGTTGGAAGTCATTCCACACCCCAACTTCTTACTTCCCAAACTTTGCATCAAACCAACAAGGTCATTCATTTGATCCTCTTTACAAACCATACAACATTGGCCAAACATCTTCCTTCAAGCCAAACTACACATCTCAACCTCCAACCACTTATAATGATCCATACAAGTTTGATCAACCATCAAACTACAATTCCAACTACACAAACCCAACTCATCCATACCAAACCTATGATCCCCTCCACATTGCCACGGAAAAACAAAAGTTCCGTGATGAAATAAACCAAATCCATGATCTTAGTGATCTCCTTTCTATGCATCTTGCACAACGCAACAAAGGGCAACCTCCATCATCACCCTATGCAAATTGCCTTCCCCACTCTCTCAACTTGGATCAAGTTACAAACCACACTCACTTTTGCCCTTGTTGCATATTCCTTCAAAAACAAATCCTCTACTTGAGTGAAGATATTTCTTGGATTGAATATCTTCTCACTCGTAATCATCCAATACCACCCTTAACACGATACAACATCGTCAGATCCACTTCTTCCGCTCCATACTCCACTCCATATCCCTCTCAATCAAACATCTAAGCTTTATGCTTATGTTTCCTTTCAAGCTAATAAAACAATCAACCATGGGTTGCAAGTAAGTCCAAGTGCTCTCTTAGGCAATATAGGACTATGTCTTTTCTTTTGTGTTATTTTTATCAATATGCTTCAAGCATATTGAATGTTGTAATCCTTATCATTTCTATAATGCTTGAATGAATCTATGTTTAGTTGCATAATTGTTGCCTTGCATATATGTGTATCTTGCTCTCTTCAAATATTTTTGTAGCAAAGATCTCCATAGCTCGTTCCCTTGGTGCTCTCAAATGAGGGGAGCATACATCAAGGGGGAGCATTCTACCCGTTTAAACTTCCCTCGCGAAGCTTACTCGGCTTAACCTTTTTAATTTTACAAAAAGGGGGAGAAGAGAAATGTAAACTTTATAATACTTGTCTAAAAACAAGTTTTAGATATATTGAGTTTAAGGTTTTGTAATAATCAAAAAAGGGGAGATTGTTGACATAAATAATGCCTTAAAAACATTATTAACATGTTATCAATATCTCTATGTTTTAATTATCACAAAATATAAACTCATAGAACTAAAACTTGTGACATAAACAAGTATTTAGTGATTAATATTTCTCTTTACATCCAAATCACTTAAGGTATGAATAAACAAAGTGTTTAGTGCAATTTATGATCAAAGGGGTATTTAATTAACTAATACAAAGTTTATTTAATTATATAAACATATTATATATTTTTGAAAAACACTTTTGGTAATAAAGAAAAATGTTTTATTCATACTAAATATATGAATTCAAATTTTTAACCAAAATCAGTTAGTTTTTCACCAAATAAACTTTTCCCACTAAAAGACAAAGAATCTGGCCGTTTCAGCTGGGCGGCCCCCTTAATTATAAAGGGCGGTCCCCTTAATTTTAAGGGGGCCGGCCATGATTTAAGGGGACCGGCCACACTCCTCTGTCAGAATCTGTTGCCTATAAATACCACCTTAAACCTGGATTTTTTCCTCACCTTTTGCACTACAGAACTTTCTGTTCTAGATCTCCATTTCCAATCTATAAATCCTTAGATCATACATTCTTAAATCTTTGTTTCAAAGTGATCCAAACATCATCCCATCAAGTGCAAGAGAAGAATACTTCTATCCCTTAAGACAAGAAGTATTACAACTTGTTGTGATCTCCACATCTAAGTTGTTAGTGAATCATTATTGTTATTATTTCATTGTATGATTAGTTGTGAATATTGGTTAGAAGATAGTGTAGCTTGATATATAGTGTGATTGTTTAGAAGAATAGTTGTGAAGAAGATAAGTTAGGAAGAAGATTGGTGTGTAGAAGAATAGGTGTGAAGAAGATTGGTGTGTAGAAGAATAGGTGTGAAGAAGATTGGTGTGTAGAAGATTGGTGTGAAGAAGTGGTGTGATTTAGTAGTGAATAGGTGTGAACTAGTTGTGTAGAAGTTGTGATTAAGTTGTGAAGTTATTGTGGTGTGTAAATTGGTGTGTAAGGTTTTCTCCGCCATAAGGGAGCATGTTGATATAGTGAAGAAAACTCTCGAGTTAGGTGCTCGGTGAGTGGAGTAGGGCAAGGAAGGTGACCTTGTAGCCGAACCACTATAAATCTCTTGTCTCTCGGTTTGATCTTTCCACCCCTTATCTATTTCTTTACTTACATTATTATTGCTTTATCGTACATACTTAGTGTTGTTCATATTGTGCACGACTTGATTTCATATAGCATCGAATCTATATTTTATAAAACAAAGAAAACTCTTGAACAAACTTTTATAACAATTTGAAAAAGACGTAAAACTATTCAACCCCCCCCCTTCTAGTTTTCCACAATTGTCCCGAAAGAGTACTCGATTGACTCCCACCGAAGCTCGCCACGCTCAACGTATCCGTCAACTTTTGTTTCTTTGCAGCTCGACTCTTTCTGCCGCCGTCTATTTTGGGACGAGGTCGTTTTCCTGGGCCGATATATCCTTGAGACATGTAATGTCTATCGAATCCTCGGCATCCCAATTCGGGTAATTTTTCAAGACCTGCCAAACGTGAACATACTCGAACTCCTTCGAAGCAAAGCATTCTTAAAAGTTCCTCTTCATATTTTTGAGATGATCGTGCTCATTTTCACCACTTCGGCGCTGCAAATGTTTATAAAAAGCGTTGAATTTTTGACAGTCGCCACTAATCCTCGTCCATTTACCGGTGATCATATTTTTGGTACGAGGGTCGCCGATAGTTTGAACATTGAACAGCTCCATAATTTCGTTCCAAAAGTAATCTTCGGAATGGTCATTCCAATATCTTTGTCTTGGGAAATTTCTACCCAATTTCCGCAAGTAACTTTTCTTCGGCCTTGGTCCATTTCCTTTTCGTATTCTGGGCTACTGCTTACACGTCATCGTCATCATCCGCGTCCAAATCCACTGCTTTTTTTGTTTTTTTTGCCATGGCTTTTTTTCCTCTACCTTTGGCCGGTTCACATGCTTGTGGTACTTTGAATTGTGGTTAAGATTCAATTTGTAGTTGTGGTTGAGATTGAGGAAACGATGAAGGTTGTGACAGGTTAAATAATTGTGGTGCCAGAAATCGGTGGGGGTGATTTGCGAATCCTTGTTAAAACACATATTGTTGGTTAAGATAAATTGCCTCCGGATTAAATTGTTGTGTACCATATGACGACGAAAAGTTTGAATTTTGTGACGAGGGGGTAGGCAAGTTTGACGATCCCCCGTATTGTTATGAGTTTGAATTGAGAAGGTTCGTGAAATAGCCTCCTTCATTCGGGTTTTGAGACACTTTTGTTGGTTGAATTATAGTGAGAAAAATATGTGTATATGGTTTGGTATTTATAGGGGGTGTTAAGGTTTAAGAAAAACTGTTTGAAAAAACGGTAATATATCCGTTTTTCCCTCTACCATGGCCCACTCCAAAGTCTCGAATGCCAGAAAAATACCTTGTTGTGCAGACGACGAGGTACTCCACTGCAAGCTAAAAAAGGGGGGAGGGGCGGTGTCACGGCGAGGCACGAAGAGGATGCCACGTAGGCACAGTGACACACGACGAAGTGGACACCGGGTGCTCTAAAGTAAACTAATAACAAATATGGGCTGTAGAAACTTGAAGGGGGGGGGGGTTGAATAGTTTCACCGCTTCTTTTTAATTTTCTAAAGCGTTTAGCCGTTTTAGGTCCGGTTAATTTTCATTTACAAACTTGTTGAATTCTACTAGTTATGTGATATCAATTTGGTTACTAGCATACACAAATAAAACAAGTAAAGTAAAGAGTAAGGAAAGAACACAACCAAGAGACGCCGCGATTTATAGTGGTTCAGCACGAAGCTCACTCTCCATCCTACTCCACTCCCCGAGTACCACACTCGAGAGTTATCATTCACTATATCAACACACTCCTTCAGGCGGAGCAATCTGTACACATGCTTACATAAGGCTTAATGACACTAAGCATAATGTCGAGTTCTAATCGTAGCTAGAACCAATCTACTCCAAGGCCCACGTAGCCACACGAACAAGCACTCTTATCCAACTTTAATCTTCACCCAATCCAAGCCTTCACTTAATTGACATACTTGGTTCTTCACCCGAACTAAGGCTTCACACACTTGACATACTTGGTTCTTCACCCAAATCAGGCCTTCACACACTTGACACACTTGGTTCTTCACCCGAACCAAGCCTTCACACAAGACTAACTTGGATCATCACCCAATCCAAGTCTTTACATAATGACTCGACTAAGTCCTAACCTACACACTAGGACATCACTCTCATCATATCAAATACATGGACTAATCTAGTTACAAGACTTCTTGGATCTACGTCACCATCCAAGTTCACACAAATATCCCAATCCTCGACTCACACACAAGTCGGAAAACAATGACATTATTTACAGAACCTATCACCATAACACTTGTTACATTTGTGTGTGGACACCTATAACACCTCGAGTCTTCCTCTATGTCGAGAGTTCTTCTCTTGCACTTGAATGAAGAGGAAATCACTTATAAACATATACCAACATGTTATAGTGATCAAAGATAAAATGAACATAGACCAGAAAGTTTTGTGTGTGAAAATCCCTGTTTTCTGAAGTGTAACAGTTCAGTATTTATAGGCGACAGGAGGGAGACAGACGGTCCCGTAAATACCAGACAGTCCTTTATCACTAAGGGACCGTCGACCTATTTTAGGGACCGTCCAGAAAAAAAGCTCCCATTTTGTCCTAACGTGGTGAAAACTTATCTGGTGCAGGCTGAAATGATTTAGGGGGAAAACTAGTTGTTATAAGGTTTAAATTTGAATTTATTTTCTTAATAAAACACTTCTTTAAAAACACAAAAATACTTTTGTGAAAATGTTTTGCAAATTTAAAAATGTAAGTATAAAAGAAAATAAAACTCTTTGATCACTTAACTAATGACGGTATAAAGTTTGTTCATACCTGAAGTGATGTTGTAGCAGCTACGTAGAAGAAACGAGTTTCCTCGATTAAACACTTATAAACCGTAACTTTACGTAACATGTCTTTATATTTTGTGATTATCAAAACACGAGAAGATCGAATAATGCGAATAACGTTTTTTACATTATTTGTATTAACAATCTCCCCCTTTTTGATGATTACAAAATATAAACTCAATTTAGGTAAAATTATGCGTTGATAAATTTTTAATGATGAGTTTTTGATGCGATTTGGATTGTTACACAAAAGTTTTACTTCTCAAGGGATCTTGAGAAGCTTACAATCCCCGCCATGCAAGTGTACCTGACCGATGTAGTATAGTGTAGTGGTAAGAACCAGGGGATTGATCGTTCTCCACAGGGAATAGTGTTCGTTAGGATTGAAAATGATCTAAACTAGGTCTAGAGGTGAGGGATGATTCTTTTTGTATTTTTATAATTTTTTGGAAAGCAAGTAAAATTCTCGGGTTTTGGAAGAGTGGGCGGAATTAGTTGCTAATCAACTAACCCAAATACTACAATGCAAATAAAACTAAAATAACAAGAAAATAAATGTGTGAAACTTCTAATAAGGAGACAAACGTGTTTACTTAGGTTTCACTACTCCCTAGCTATCTTTCATTGATTGATTAGTTTGTTACAATTGCGTGGATGACGGGTTGTATTCCTTAATACCATTCGTGGGGGCGTGTACGTCCTTCCCCAACTCTATAAGATCCTATCTCTTCCTATGACGACACGTTAAGTATCCTATCATGGCCTCATTAATATTCTCTTATGCATTAAACACAACCAATTAATCGTAGTACACATCCGATTCATGTTTCTTAAGACGTCAAGCAAGTTACCAATAGGAAGTTAGCCAGTTTTCTTAAGCCTAACATTGATATCATTCTTCTAACAACAATTAATAACAAACCATCAATCAATAATCAATAGCTAGGTTTCATTACATCTAAGCAAACATAAACAAACCTAGCCTAGCATGTTAAAAGAAAGACAAGTGTAAGATAGAATCAAACAACACATAGACATATATTAAATGATTGATAGATTACTTATCTTCAATTAAACATGGAAGAAAAAAGGTTTGGAAACCTCAAAATAGCTGTAAAAGTCGACTAGGGTTCATACCCTAAGTTTCTCTCCAAAGTTCCACACATAATGAATGAAAATTAGAAAAGTATTTATAGATTCTTCACCTTGACAGTGTCACCTTATGGGACGTGACGCCGTCACCTCGCCGCCAAAATAACTCTTGGATTGCCTAGATCCATCTTTGACGCTGTCTGGTTGAATAAGGTTCTGGGCCGTCTCTCTTTGTAATAACACGTGACATCCTTGGTAAATTATAACGTGATGCCATCACGTTTAAACTTCAAAATTCCTTTCCAGCCCGTCAAGTGTAAAATAATTATCCACCTCTTCATCAACAAGTGACGCCGTCACCTGGTAGTGTGTGACACCGTCAGGTACTATTCCAGCTTGAATTCTTGACTTTGTCATTTTCTTCACTTTTATGCTCCAAAAACGTCCAAAATATTTCTTTTTCCATAATTCCTCTCAAAAGTACCTAAAATGACAAAAGGAACGATTTAAGGAAATATTTGATCATATAATCACGATTTAAGGCTTAAATGACCCGTTTAAAGCGTAACACTTTTTGTCTCATCAGTTTTCCCACTACTTCTCCCCCTTTTTGTAGAATCAAAAAGGTGTGTCATGGATGTTGAGGAGAGGAGACACGAGCATCCTTGAAAGGGAATCATTGAAGATTTAACAAAACTTTACAATTCCGACAGCAAAAACAAAACTTGCAAAAATTTTCAGAAAATTTGTACCCGACGTCGTCAGGCTTTAATTGCTGACGCCGTCAGAATTGATCTGACAGAAATTTTATGTTGAGTTTCCGAAAAATTTCTAGAAAAACCTATACCTTAATTCCTGGAATTCCTGGAAAATATCATTATGACTCGATACAAGCATTTGACTCAAACAATTACTAATATGTATGTCTATATCTCATTGTTATCGTTCATGTTTAATTCGTTCTTTGAAAACAAATTTGGATTTCCCTTACACTTATCTTTTGCAAAATACCTTTATATGTAATTAAGAAGAAGTTAAAAACAAAATAAAGCATTTTCACAAAATGTTTGATACATTAACAATAAGCAATAAAAACAAAACATACATACGGAAGCAAATAAAATCAAATAAAACTTGGGTTGCCTCCCAAGAAGCGCTTGTTTTTGTTCGAGTCACGAGCCTGACTCTACCCTTATTTAGAGAAAATAAGGGAGGTTTTCCCTACACTTAGGATTAAGTGTGGGTGAAAGTAGCGATACACACTATCTCGGTGGAAGTATGCCTCGTGAGGAAAGAATGGTGGATGAATTATATGCTCAAAGGGGTGTGCTCCTTTCATCATAACCTTACCTAGTTCACTTTGGTCAATGGGTGAGTTAAAGTTTTCTCCTAAAAAGGGATCATCTTCTATCAATTTTGAGAGACTCCTAGTTGGGAATCCATCTTGACCTAATGAACCCGGTTTAAACCCATAATATTTCTTGTGATCAATCATGAATGGGTGATGTAAGTATGTAAGGTCATGGTTCACTCCTATGTCAGCTTCTACTACACAAGGCTTAGAGTCTACTACCTTTATCCCAAGACTATCCGGACTATATGGTTTGATGGGTGGATCGGGACCTTTTTCAATTCCTAAATTTTCATCCAAGGATGGAAGATTAGGTAACGGATTTGGTTGAGGCTCCGGTTCATCAAAACTAGGAACTTCCTTAGAACTAAGAGAAAGGTTGTGACTACATGTATTCAAACCTATTCCATCTTGTTGTGTTTGGTCCAAGGGTTCTACCTCTATTGGGGCTCCTATAGTCTCTTCTACTTCTTTCGGGTAAGCCAGGAGTGGTGTGTATTCCTCAAGTGATTATGGGAGTTGTGGGGTACTTTGTAGGTTTGTGTTATTTACCTCATCATTCCTTATCTCAATATCACCTATATCCTCATCATGTGTTTTAGTAGAATCTAACCCAAACATGTTCCTAAGTATCACAAATCCTTCTCTAGCCATTTCAAGTTCTAATTCAGATTCATAAGAATCTTCCTCAATAACTTGATTACAATGTTTGATTTGCCTAAATGATTCATCATGTGTTCCTCGAGATTCGAAGTCATTGATATTAAAACCTAGGTCTTTTTGCTCAATATGATCATGTTCAGCTAAATCCTCCTTAATTGTTTCCTCAAGTTGTGATGTATACAAACCCATCAATTCATTGAACTCATGGTTCACGGTTAGGAGGCTTTCCTCAAAAAATTTCCAAAGGGTCTTGCTAAAAGGAATTGATCCTAACAATGATTGTTTAATATAGGCCACACATGCGCATAACTCATCAAACCTATCAAACTTTACACCCATCTCCTCTTGTATATATCTAAGATCATTTAAAAATTCATTGGAGCAACAGGAAGCAAATTTATCTGAGTAAACTAATTGTTCCTCTATTGTTAATGATCTAAATGAAATTTCATCCGCCATGGAGAAAAATGAAAATGGTTTTACTAACAAAGGGCACAAAGAAAAAGATAGACTAAAGAAAACCTATAAAAATAAAAACAAAAATCTCACTAGAAAGGAATCTAGTGAGTAGACCTAATAAAAATAAAATTCAACCTAAACAATAACTATTCCCCGGCAGTGGCGCCAAAAACTTTGATGCGATTTGGATTGTCACACAAAAGTTTTACTTCTCAAGGGATCTTGAGAAGCTTACAATCCCCGCCAGGCAAGTGTACCTAACCGATGTAGTATAGTGTAGTGGTAAGAACCAGGGGATTGATCGTTCTCCACAGGGAATAGTGTTCGTTAGGATTGAAAATGATCTAAACTTGGTCTAGAGGTGAGGGATGATTCTTTTTGTATTTTTATAATTTTTTAGAAAGCAAGTAAAATTCTCGGGTTTTGGAAGAGTGGGCGGAATTAGTTGCTAATCAACTAACCCAAATACAACAATGCAAATAAAACTAAAATAACAAGAAAATAAATGTGTGAAACTTCTAATAAGGAGACAAACGTGTTTACTTAGGTTTCACTACTCCCTAGCTATCTTTCATTGATTGATTAGTTTGTTACAATTGCGTGGATGACGGGTTGTATTCCTTAATACCATTTGTGGGGGCGTGTACGTCCTTCCCTAACTCTATAAGATCCTATCTCTTCCTATGACGACCCGTTAAGTATCCTATCATGGCCTCATTAATATTCTCTTATGCATTAAACACAACCAATTAATCGTAGTACACATCCGATTCATGTTTCTTAAGACGTCAAGCAAGTTACCAATAGGAAGTTAGCCAGTTTTCTTAAGCCTAACATTGATATCATTCTTCTAACAACAATTAATAACAAACCATCAATCAATAATCAATAGCTAGGTTTCATTACATCTAAGCAAACATAAACAAACCTAGCCTAGCATGTTAAAAGAAAGACAAGCATAAGATAGAATCAAACAACACATAGACATATTGAATGATTGATAGATTACTTATCTTCAATTAAACATGGAACAAAAAAGGTTTGGAAACCTCAAAATAGCTGCAAAAGTCAACTAGGATTCGTTGATACGTGGGAATTGTGCCCTCGCAACAGGCTTTACCTCTCAAGGGATCTCGAGAAGCTTACAACCCCCACCAGGCAGTGTACCTGATCGTTGTAGTATAGTATAGTGACAAGTACCGGGGGATTGATCGTTCAACTCAGGCATAGTGTCGCTAGGATTAGAAAGCCTACTAAACTAGGTCTAGAGGTTAGGGATGATTCTTTTTGTATTTTTATATTTTATGGAAAGCAAGTAAAATCTCGGGTTTTGAAGGAGCGGGCGGAATTAGTTGCTTGCCAACTAACCCAATTAATCTAAAGATGTAATCAAAATAAAATAACAAAAATGAAAATGAAACTAATACACTAATGTGGTGGAAACAATAATGAGAGAAGTTGTGTTTACTTAGATTTCATTACTCCCTAGATATCTTTTACAGGTTGATTAGCTTGTTACAATTACATGGATGACAGGTCATATTCCTTAATACTAGTCGTAGGGCCGTGTACAATATTCCCTAACTCTATGAGATCCTACTTCACTCCTATGTCGAGTCGTTAGAAGCTCCTAACATGGGATCATTAGAATTCTCTTATGCATTAAATACAACCAAAAATCGTAGTACACCTCCGATCATGTTTCTTAAGACGTTCAAGCAAGTTACCAATGGAAGTCTGCCAGTTTTCTTAAGCCTAACATCAAATACAATAATCCGTAACAATTATAAACAAACAATCAACCCATAATCAACATCTAGGTTTCACTACATCTAAGCAAACACAATGAAAATCTAGCCTAACATGTTAAAGAGAAGACAAGCGTAAGATATAATCACACAACACATAGACATATTGAATGATTTGAATAAGTACTTATCTTCAATTGAACATGGAAGAATCAAGGGGTTGAAACCCTTGAAAAGCTGTTAAAATTTGTCTAGGGTTTATTCCCTCAAAGTTGCACACTAATGAATGAAAATTGGAAAACTATATATAGATTTTACACCTTGATGGCATCACGTTATAGCTTGTGACGCCGTCAACTCGCCGCCATGATGAAATCCGTATTGCCTAGATCCACTTCTGACGCCGTCATGTAGAAAATCACTCTGGGCCGTCACGTGTATTTGGACCCTGACGGCCTAGGTGACGCCGTCAGGTCAATAAGCTTGAAAACTTTCTGGGCCGTCACGTTATAAGTTCCATATCCACCTCTTTTTTCACTCTTGACGCCGTCACTTGTAGAACCTTGACACCGTCAAGTACTGTTCCCAGCAAGGAAATTGAGACTTTGTGGTTTTCTTCACTTTTATGCTCCAAAAATGTCTAAAATGCTTCCTTTTCCAGATTTCTCTCCAAAAGTACCTAAAATGACAAAAGGAACGATTTAGGGCAATAATTGATCAAATAATCTCGAATTCGGGCTTAAATGACCCCTTAAAAGTGGTACACTTTTTGCCTCATCAAATACCCTTACACTCGAGATTTGCTTGTCCTCAAGCAAATGCGCTTTTATTCTAATCAAAATACAAGTTAGGGGTCATTTAACACTAATATAAAAGTAATTACAACAAATAATCGTTCCACTAAAACCCAAAAACAAGCACGGAGGTTATACACTAGCACCCCACAAATAGTGTTTAGATACTCACATCTCTCAGGTGTAATAAAGTATATATCACAATAAGGAAATGGAAAACATCTCTCACTACATGTTATAGCAAATAGATTACCATAGGCTTGGAAAAGGATCAAACCTCCACCACTTGGCGTAAGCACCTAGGATAAACTATCAAAGAGGTCTTTTAAAGGGTTATAGCGTTAGGTGTAGGGATATGGAAAACACGGTTTTGTTGCATAAAGGCAATATTTACTGGTGGCGAGTTAATCATCTTGGTTAATTACATGTACAATATGGCGTTGCCAAGCCAAGACTCGACTCGACTTACGCTAATAAATAAAAAATAACAAAAACATAAAACAAAATAGAATGAAACGGGATGGTAGTCCGTATATTTTTCTCTTTTCTTTTTCTATTTTTTTTCTTTTTCGTGATTCTTCGATTTTTTTTATTTATTTATTTTTTATTTATTTTTATTTTTTTTTGCATACACTCTTACCCTACCATCCAAAATAATATATCATAGGGAATGTACATTCCCTTTACACATGAATTTTTACATACTTTACAATAAACTACTCTAATGACTCGAATCAAGATAATCAAAACACTTGGAGTACTTTTAAATATTAACGCACAAATGGGGGTAATAATTTGGTGTTCTTCCCCATTACTCCAAAACACAAGTACTTTACCCATGAGTCCCAATCGTCCCAAAACAATATGTACAAGATATGACTCGACTTAGAAACCATGTAATCAATTAGATAATTAACTAAGGGTTTAAACTAATAACAATAATGCACTAAAGATGAATGCATACACAGAAGGCTGAGGCGATTTGGTTGCACATTTGGGGTGGGTTGTAAACAAATTCTTACTTTAAGTAAGATGCTTAAAGTTAAAAACAAAAAGATAGGGTCCGAGGGGTGTACTAGGGGTATCGTGTACTAAAAATGAGTACAACGCTAAGGTGTGTGAAAAATTAATTGACTTCACTAGTCAAGTAATATGACTTAAATGGTCAAGTAACTATGATACGGGTTTAACACAAGGGTGATCCTAATGCCTCTTATCATGTAGTAAATCCTACTACATGAATGTTGTCTCACTAGCGCAAGTTCTAGAATCTAAATGCTACCGGTACACTCATAAGCACTAATAATGAATGTTTTTCCTATCAAATCTAAAGGCGAACCTCATATATTTGGGTGGAAAATTTTTCTGAATAGTACGGTTTTGTGCTAGTCATATGATGCGTAGGGATTGCACCAGGCTTTACCTCTCAAGGGATCTTGAGAAGCTTACAACCCCCACCAGGCAGTGTACCTGATCGTTGTAGTATAGTATAGTGACAAGTACCGGGGGATTGATCGTTCAGCTAGGAATAGTGTCGCTAGGATTAGAAAACCTAAATACTAGTTCTAGAGATGAGAGATTGGGGCGGAATTTTTGTATTTTTATATTTTTTTAGAAAGCAAGTAAAAATCTCGGGTTTGAAGGATTTGGGGCGGAATTAGTTGCTAGTCAACTAACCCAATACTAAAGATGCAATCAAAATAAAATACTAAAATGAAAATAAACTATATTAAACTAAGGTTGTGAGCAATAAGTGGGAGAAATGTGTTTACTTAGATTTCACTACTCCCTAGATATCTTTTACACGTTAATTACTTGTTATAGTTGCGTGGATGACGGATTGTATTCCTTAATACCATTCATGGGGTGGCGTACTTACTTCCCCAATCCTATAAGTGCCTACTTCACTCCTATGTCGAGCCTGCAAGAAGCTCCTAACATGGGATCATTAGAATTTACTCATGCATTAAATACAACCAATAAAACCTAGTACACATCGGTTCATGTTTCCAAAGACGTTCAAGCATGTTACATAATGGAGATCTGCCAGTTTTCTTAAGCCTAACATTGAAATCATTCATCCAATACAACCATAAACAAGTAATCAACACATAATCAACATCTAGGTTTCATTAGATCTAAGCAAACACAAGATAAATCTAGACTAGCATGGTGGAATCAAGACGAGCACAAGATATAGACAACCAACACATAGACATATTGATTGAATTAAGAAATACTTATCTCAATAGCACATGTAAGGATTTAAGGGTTGAAAACCCTTGAAAAGCTGTAAAATTCGTACAAGGTTCGGCCTTAGGGTTTCTCCAAACTTGTTCCTCCTTTATGAATGAAAATTAGAAAACTATATATAGATATTAGAGGCTGACGGCGTCAAGAACAAATGGGTGACGCCGTCATCTCGCCGCCAAAATAATCCTCGGACTGCCTAGATCTACATTTGATGCCGTCATGTAGTCCACTTTTGCAGGCCGTCACACATTTAACTCTTGACACTCTACTTGTGACGCCTTCATGTTTGTACTGGGTCGTCATGGTCTTTACTCTTGACGCCATCAAATTCTTCCTCTTGACGCCGTCACACACTGTTCCCAGCATTGAAAATTAAGTCTTTGGCGTTTTTTTCACTTTTATGCTCCAAAAACGTCCGAATTGCTTCCTTTTCCAGATTTCACTCCCAAAGTACCTAAAATCACAAAAGGAATGATTTAGGGCAATATTTGTTCAAATAAATTCAATTCCGGGCTTAAATGACACCCTAAAAACGGATCATTTTTCGCCTCATCATATACCCTTACACTTGAGATTTGCTTGTCCTCAAGCAAATGCGCTTTTATTCTACTCAAAATACAAGTTAGGGGTCATTTAACACTAATATAAAAGTAATTACAACAGATAATCATTCCACTAAAGACCAAAGACAAGCACGGAGGTCATACGCTAGCACCTCACAAATAGTGTTTAGATACTCACATCTCTCGGGTGTAATAAAGTATAAATTACAATATGGAAACGGAAGATATCTCTCACTACCTGTCATAGCAAAATAGATTACCATAGGCTTGGGAAAGGATCAAACCTCCACCACATGGCATAAGCACCTAGGATAAACTATCAAAGACGTCTTTTAAAGGGTTGTAACGTTAGGTGTAGGGATATGAAATACACGGTTTTGTTGGATATAGGCAATCTTTACTGGTGGCGAGTTAACAATCTTGGTTAATTACATGTACAATGTGGCGTTGCTAAGCCAAGACTAGACTCGACTTAAGCTAATAAATGAAAAATAACAAAAAATATAAAATGAACATAGAATGAAAAGGGATGGTAGTCTGTATGTTTTTTCTCTTTTCCTTTTTCTATATTTTTTTTTTCTTTTTCTTGTTTTTTCGATTTTTTTTTTTTTTTTTTTTTTTTTTTTTTTTTTTTTTTTTTGCATACACTCTTACCCTACCATCCAAAATAATACATCATAGGGAATGGAAATTCCCCTTACACTTGAATTTTTACATACTTTACAATAAACTAATCTAATGACTCGAATTAAGAAAATCAAAACACTTGGAGCACTTTTAAGATTAACGTACATACGGGGGTAATATATGATGTTCTTCCCCATTACTCCATAAAATAAGTACTTTACCCATGAGTCCCAATCGTCCCAAAACAATATGTACAAGGATATGACTCAACTTAGCAACCATGTAATCAATTAGATAGTTAACAGAGGGTTTAACAAATAACAATAATGCACTAAATATGAGTGCATACACGGAAGGCTAAGGCGATTTGGGTGTACATTTAAGTGGGGTGTAACAAATTCTTCCTTTAAGTAAGATGCTTAAAGTTAGAAACGAAAAGATAGGCTCGGAGGGGTGTACTAGGGGTTTTGTGTACTAAAAATGAGTACAACGCTAAGGTGTGGGAAAAATTAGTTGACTTAACTAGCCAAGTAATATGACTTAAATGGTCAAGTAATTATGATTCGGGTTTAACACAAGGGTGATCCTAATGCCTCTTATCATGTAGTAAATCCTACTACACGAATGTAGTCTCACTAGCGGTCTCGGGATGCATCACTAACGCAAGTTCTAGAATCTAAATGCTACCGGTACACTCATAAGCACTGATAGTAAATGCTTTTCCTATCAAATCTAAAGGCGAACCTCACATATTTGGGTGGAAAATTTTTCTGAAATGGTACGGTTATGTGCTAGTCATACAATCTCCTATCCATGAGACACTTGCTATGGCTAAAGTTTCACTCTTAAATGTTGTAAAAAAATTTAAATTTGGCGCTAAAATTGCACTAACAAGTGTTTCTCATAGTTTTATTACACATCCACCATCAAACAAACAAACTCAAGCGAAAGTGTATCTGTAAGGTATCATCATTTTACCCTCCCCTTACACTTAGGATGAACATTGTCCCCAATGTTCAAGTAAAGAATGTAAAAGTGAAAAAGTAAAAAGAATGAAATCAAATACTCCCCTGATTCGCTCGGGATGGATAATAAGGTGGCCAGGTTAGATCTTCCTCCAAGAAAATGAACAATCAAAGCTTCCCTTTGTCACACCCCCAAAATCGGGTCCAGCGGAAGCATACATGTAGCTGGGGTGTAACTCAATTGGTATTACAACACAAGTTCAAAACTAGTTTTCACTTCAATCATTTAGAATAAAATCATTTAACCAAAAGTATTGAATTTACATCGTTAAAATATAGTGCGGAAGTAGGCCCGTAAAATAGTTTAAAATGGTCCCCAAGTGAATATCAGAGTCTTCTATGACCATGCCATGCCCTGCCAAAACCTCCAGTAGCGTGCCATTGCTTAAAACCTGAAAATACATGCTAAAGAGTGTCAACACGAGGTTGGTGAGTTCATAAGTTTGTATTAAAACAATAGTGTTGTGAGTATAATAGAGAGTTTTGTGACCATTGTGTAACTCACAATGTCATAAAAATAAAGTTTACCTTACAGTAAAATCAGGATTGTGGACCATGAGTAGAGTGTGTGATCATTACAACAAATATAATATCACATAGAAAAATAGTCTATTATGCTAGCGCTAAGTTCATGCAACCGAAGCTATAACAGTGTGCATGCTCTAGAATCATGTTAAATATAAAGGCCCGGCAAGTGTTTATCCCGTTACACTTGTAATTCGACATGTTATACGCTCGCGTTTGCCTATCCGGTCAAACCGAACGGGGGAGTCACCACCAATAGATCTATTTATAACATTCGCGCTTCCCAGCAGGAATTGACGGTTCATGAGTTTGGGCATAGTGGGATTCAAGGGCTTAGGCTAATCCGCGTAATAGTTTAGATAAAACATAAGTTTCAGTATGGTCCATAAAAGTGTTTGCATAAAAGCAATAGTTCATAAAGTATGTTGCATAAAAGCAAGAGTTCATAAAGTGGGTTGCATAAAAGCAAGAGTTCATAAAGTGGGTTGCATAAAAGCAAGAGTTCATAAAGTGGGTTGCATAAAAGCAAGAGTTCATAAAGTGTGTTGCATAAAAGCAAGAGTTCATAAAGTGTGTTGCATGTTTATAAAACGCTTGTGTATGCGAGAAAATAATCAAGTATGCAACTGATATACACATAGGTGCATTTAAATAATCAATCAAGCCTTCAAAGAAACAGTAGTGTTTAAGTAAACAATTGCGCATTCAAGCATTGAGTTTAGTAAAAAACGAGCATGTATTCTCCCCCAAAACGGTTATAAAAACAGGTAAAAGTAGGGGGTATGAACTCACCTGGTGCGATAGCTATGATGACAAAAGTGGATACACTGAAATGAGGCACGATCTCTAATCGCAACCTAATATGAATGATAGTTTCTCATGTAAGAAACGAAATGATGCTACACATGCAAGTACATATGCTATCGATACCACTTGTTAGTTTTGGAAAATAACGCTTATCGTCAAAAAATACATTTTTGACGTCTCGTTAAGTTAATAACCACTTTTCTTGTAGTTGTGTTGAAAAGGTACTCCACGATCCTCGTTTGGTGTTTTATCGGTAAATATAAGGTTTTCGCCGCAAAATAACATTTTCATTACTTGAAAATATGACCAAAATGGCCTCGCAAAACTAGTCGCGAAATATTGTACGTTAAGTGTTAATGGTCAAGCTCGGCGTTTTTGAAAACCTTGTAACAATATCTTGAAGTCGTGTTATTTAACTTTTGGCTATACGGGTCTCGATCGATGAGAGAATTGACTCTTATTGTTGCTATTTGAAAATATTATGTTCAACACTTAGAAAATTTCATTATAGCAAAAGCTGTCAAAATATATATAGTTTATCGGGTATATAGATGAGGTCGTAGTTTATTCGTTACGAGTCCAATGATCAAACGGCCAATTGATTTGAAAAGCTTGCTGGGAGATCTTGATTTCATAAAACTACGGCTCGGACTCAAACTGATCCGATCATAAAGAAAAACAGCCGTGAAAGTGGTGTTTCGCAAAGACAGTTTACGTCAAAACTCTATTAGTGTACAAAAGCTGATGGAAATATATATATATCGTCGGATTTCAAACACTTGTATCTTTTTCGTTATAAGCCCGTTTTCTATGTTCTTTATATCCCCGCGAAGGTAATCAAGTATACTTTAGGTTTCTCAAGGTCTCGGCTAGTCAAGATATCACTAAATCTCAGTTTTCCTAGCTAGAAAAATCGGGACAGATTCAATATTTCAGAAAATATAGTTTTCGTCGTAAATCTTGAAAATAGCATATCTTTTTCGTCGTAACTCGGATTTTATCCCCGTTTTCGGCCATAGTTTCGTCTCGGAATGTATTTTCTAACTCTTTGGTCCAAAGTTACACCCTAGACCCTGAGTTTCCCACGTTTTACAGAAATGGACAGCAGCTTTGAAAGTTTGTCAAAATCAACTTTTCTAGTTCAAGGGTTGTTCAAAATTTAACCAAACTATCTCAAATCAACTCCACAAGTACCCAATCCTACCATACACCTTATTAGGGTGTCATGGGTTCCTAGTCTTCACCAAAAATGGTGGATCTCATGAGATTGTTAATAAAAATTATAGATCTATGTTTATAAAGAGAAAAATGAGTAATAAGTGGTATGGATCTTACATACTTGCATGTTTTACCAATATATCTTAAAAATACATAAAAATATAAAGTAAATGAAAGTATAAAAAGATCAAAAATGTTTTTGAAGCTTACTTGAAGATTTGAGGTGATTTGATGAGAAATTGATTAATAATCTTGGGTTTTTACCACAAAACCCCCACTAGATCTTGATTAGGACTTGATTAAACATTTGATCTTCAAAAATATATGGATTCTTCTTTGTTTCTTGATCTTGGCCAAAATTTTAGAGGGGAGAGAAAAGATGAGAGAAATTTTTGGCTAGGTGTTGATGTATTAGAGTGAAAATGGTGTAAATGGTGGAGTATGATGATATATATATGAACTAGGTCTAAGTCTTGGTCAAAAAGTGGTCCAAGGGGGGGACATAGGGGTGGCAAAAGGAGGGAAAAAAGGGTGGCTTGTTGGTGGCTTCATTAATAAGCTTGTCTCCCCTTTGTATGTATAAGTTAGATATTTTGTATTTTAGGTGTTATCGGGTACCGAGTTATCTTGAAATAAATGTCACCGAGGTGAAATAGAATACGACAAAGTTGTAAAAGTTGTAAAATATTATTCCTTGCAAGAATCGGGTGTTAAAATAATTATTGAATTGAAATAGCGCAAACCGACGGAGTTATAAGCTCCGACCGTAAAGTATAGCCATTAATTTTAAAACACCAGGTAAATTAATAATATAATTTTTATATTATTATTATGAGTATGTAAATATGTTAGGATCATAGTCGGGAGTATTGGGTATACGTTAGTAGTAAAACTGAGTGGTATCGTTAATTACCAATTAAGCATACGTAAATGGAAATAATGCATATCCGTGTAGGTTCTCAAGTGATGATGATGTGTAGACTATTCCAGTCTATATCAAATGTCATTAATGAATGATGCATGAATTCGTAGCTAAACCTAACTGGTTACGCGAATTTGAAGACTCGTAAACTCAGTTTACGAAATGACGAACGACAATCGTGAATAGTGATTTCCTTCCGAAAATGAATAGTGTCACATGAATAGTAAAATTTCTGAACACTTCTCGGAATCACAAACTGACTCCGAAAACGATGAATAGTAAAATGATGAATAGTGACTGGTGAATAGTAAATGATGAATAGTAACTGATGAATAGTGAATAGGAGAAATGTCCCGAAAATGCGGGTTGTTACAGTCTCACCCCCTTAAAAGGAACTTCGTCCCGAAGTTCAGTTTGTGTTGGTCTCTGAAGTTGTATTGGTGAAAAGGTGATGATTCTTATCGTGTAAGCTATTGAGCTCTAACAAGGTACAAGTCTGACGGCCACTAGGCCTACTCTGTCAGAAATGTTGAATGATCCAGTGAAGTCTTACTGGACTAGTGAGTTGGGCTTTTCAAAATTTCGATCCTTCAATGGATGTTGGCACTTCGACCATAAAGTGCCTCAAATGATGTAGTCCCTAAGCTCTTTGTGGTAACTATGGTTATAAATGAATCTGATTTATGGAAAATGGTTAATCCAACCATTTCTAGAGTCAATCACTCATGCTATGAGCATATCTTCCTATGTTTGAATCGATCTCAAATTCTGACCATTGATCTGCAGATGATAGGTGGTGTAGTTCCAAAAGAATCTTAATAAAATCGCTAGGAGTTTGAGGTGAATCAAATTCCTCTATTAGGGATAATTGAAATGGGTATCATGAATCTTGTTTTGAAAGACTTACAAGGTTAAGTCCGTCAAAGGGTGTTGTTAAAAATAATAGATTAGGATAAGGTTGTGATCCTCCGCAGGATGTCATTAATTGAGTTTTTCTCCACCTACGATGCTTAGTCTCCATTACTAAGATTTTCCCCAAGTTATAAATCACAAACCCCTAAAGGTATAAGAGATGTAATATAGTGATTGATTTTCAAAGTTTGTCTTGGAGATTGGGTGTTTTGTTCATAAACCTTCCCTGAGTAAATAAATTTACAACTTCAAGCAACCGGCTTTCCAAGTAACCTTTTTTCTCGATGTTTCAAAATTTAGTAGTTATGCAAGATAGGACTATTTTCAATATAAAGTGGATAGTATGGTTTACCAAAAATTGTTGTTTAAAATTTCCTAACATTCAATAGTTTTGTGAAAGGTTAACCAAAAGGAATTTGTTTGTCAAAATAAGTGCCTCAGAAAAGTATTTCTTACAAGATATATGTTTTGTATAATGGTAGTTTGGAGAAAAATCCATTTAGAAGTAAAAGTATTAAGAGGATAAAATAGTCGGGTAGGTATGTCTGCACAATGCATGGATGTCTAACATGTTTGAATAATGTCTATTGGTGAGGACATGTTCAATTGAAGGTTCTATAGTCTTGGTTAGGAGGTTGGATGTATCTCTATAGTGTTGCTTAGTGAGCATTCGCATCGAAACTAATCTTGTAATTCAGTCAAGCCAATACTTTCCATATGGTGGAATTGTGGCAATCAGGCCAGTGATAGTGGTTCGAATGGTTTTGTGGTATCCTGAGATTTCTGTTGAGTTTTGAATGGTTTCAATGTACCGAGGGATCCTCCTTATAGATGGTATGGAAAGTCTTTCCTAGGGAGGTCATTGATAATATCCACTTATCAATATAGGGAGTAGTGAGGGATGAGTGACATCGGAGTGTATAGAGTGTTAGCTAATCCCTTATATATGGGGATGGGGAAAGGAAATGATAATGAGGGTGGGAAGGGATAAGATTGTGACAATTGCGACAAAATGAGATTGTGATAAAAGAAAATACTGTGATATAAGTGTATCATGCATAGACGTAAATGTCCATGAGATGAAATGACCAGTTGGCGTGCTTCCAATCGGTGGTTAACGAGATGGTGAAAAGTATGGATGTTCTGCCAACGAGTGTTTACACACACGTAAATGAAACATTTGGAAATTGAGTAGAGAATTCAATCCAGACAGAATTTTATTATAACCATTCTCAGTATTGCAAAATTCATTTCTGAGTCAGACATAGGTGGTCAGCCTATATCTCACTATCCCGGGTTGAATATAGATGACCAGTCTATATTCCACCGAGGTTCCATGAATTTTGAAATACTCAGCTCAGTTATACTAAGACTATGTCCTTCCCAAATACCAAGACGTTCTGAAAGACAAAAGCAAGTGACCAAACTCGAGGTCAAATTATGAAGCTATGCAAGGAAAAGCATAACGTGGTGACATATACGTTACATGAGCATGCTTATATGAAAGACAATTATAGTAATCAACTATAATAAATGAATATAATATATCAGATAATGAGACACAAATCTCATCACCTATGTCAGCAACTAACCACAAATGAGGCTTCAGCTTGGCAGGCAGGCACGTGACGGTCATAGGGTTATGTTTTCGTGAAAGTAGCTATAGTCTAGGTTTTAAAAACACTTAGTTCGCTATAGCCAAAGCTCTGATACCAATCTGTCACACCCCCAAAATCGGGTCCAGCGGAAGCATACATGTAGCTGGGGTGTAACTCAATTGGTATTACAACACAAGTTCAAAACTGGTTTTCACTTCAATCATTTAGAATAAAATCATTTAACCAAAAGTATTGAATTTACATCGTTAAAATATAGTGCGGAAGTAGGCCCGTAAAATAGTTTAAAATGGTCCCCAAGTGAATATCAGAGTCTTCTATGACCATGCCATGCCCTGCCAAAACCTCCAGTAGCGTGCCATTGCTTAAAACCTGAAAATACATGCTAAAGAGTGTCAACACGAGGTTGGTGAGTTCATAAGTTTGTATTAAAACAATAGTGTTGTGAGTACAATAGAGAGTTTTGTGACCATTGTGTAACTCACAATGTCATAAAAATAAAGTTTACCTTACAGTAAAATCAGGATTGTGGACCATGAGTAGAGTGTGTGATCATTACAACCAATATAATATCACATAGAAAAATAGTCTATTACGCTAGCGCTAAGTTCATGCAACCGAAGCTATAACAGTGTGCATGCTCTAGAAGCATGTTAAATATAAAGGCCCGGCAAGTGTTTATCCCGTTACACTTGTAATTCGACATGTTATACGCTCGCGTTTGCCTATCCGGTCAAACCGAACGGGGGAGTCACCACCAATAGATCTATTTATAACATTCGCGCTTCCCAGCAGGAATTGACGGTTCATGAGTTTGGGCATAGTGGGATTCAAGGGCTTAGGCTAATCCGCGTAATAGTTTAGATAAAACATAAGTTTTAGTATGGTCCATAAAAGTGTTTGCATAAAAGCAATAGTTCACAAAGTGTGTTGCATAAAAGCAAGAGTTCATAAAGTGGGTTGCATAAAAGCAAGAGTTCATAAAGTGTGTTGCATAAAAGCAAGAGTTCATAAAGTGTGTTGCATGTTTATAAAACGCTTGTGTATGCGAGAAAATAATCAAGTATGCAACTAATATACATATAGGTGCATTTAAATAATCAATCAAGCCTTCAAAGAAACAGTAGTGTTTAAGTAAACAATTGCGCATTCAAGCATTGAGTTTAGTAAAAAACGAGCATGTATTCTCCCCCAAAACGGTTATAAAAACAGGTAAAAGTAGGGGGTATGAACTCACCTGGTGCGATAGCTATGATGACAAAAGTGGATACACTGAAATGAGGCACGATCTCTAATCGCAACCTAATATGAATAATAGTTTCTCATGTAAGAAACGAAATGATGCTACACATGCAAGTACGTATGCTATCGATACCACTCGTTAGTTTTGGAAATAACGCTTATCGTCAAAAAATACATTTTTGACGTCTCGTTAAGTTAATAACCACTTTTCTTGTAGTTGTGTTGAAAAGGTACTCCACGATCCTCGTTTGGTGTTTTATCGATAAATATAAGGTTTTCGCCGCAAAATAACATTTTCATTACTTGAAAATATGACCAAAATGGCCTCGCAAAACTAGTCGCGAAATATTGTACGTTAAGTGTTAATGGTCAAGCTCGGCGTTTTTGAAAACCTTGTAACAATATCTTGAAGTCGTGTTATTTAACTTTTGGCTATACGGGTCTCGATCGATGAGAGAATCGACTCTTATTGTTGCTATTTGAAAATATTATGTTCAACACTTAGAAAATTTCATTATAGCAAAAGCTGTCAAAATATATATAGTTTATCGGGTATATAGATGAGGTCGTAGTTTATTCGTTACGAGTCAAATGATCAAACGGCCAATTGATTTGAAAAGCTTGCTGGGAGATCTTGATTTCATAAAACTACGGCTCGGACTCAAACTGATCCGATCATAAAGAAAAACAGCCGTGAAAGTGGTGTTTCGCAAAGACAGTTTACGTCAAAACTCTATTAGTGTACAAAAGCTGATGGAAATATATATATATCGTCGGATTTCAAACACTTGTATCTTTTTCGTTATAAGCCCGTTTTCTATGTTCTTTATATCCCCGCGAAGGTAATCAAGTATACTTTAGGTTTCTCAAGGTCTCGGCTAGTCAAGATATCACTAAATCTCAGTTTTCCTAGCTAGAAAAATCGGGACAGATTCAATATTTCAGAAAATATAGTTTTCGTCGTAAATCTTGAAAATAGCATATCTTTTTCGTCGTAACTCGGATTTTATCCCCGTTTTCGGCCATAGTTTCGTCTCGGAATGTATTTTCTAACTCTTTGGTCTAAAGTTACACCCTAGACCCTGAGTTTCCCACGTTTTACAGAAATGGACAGCAGCTTTGAAAGTTTGTCAAAATCAACTTTTCTAGTTCAAGGGTTGTTCAAAACTTAACCAAACTATCTCAAATCAACTCCACAAGTACCCAATCCTACCATACACCTTATTAGGGTGTCATGGGTTCCTAGTCTTCACCAAAAATGGTGGATCTCATGAGATTGTTAATAAAAATTATAGATCTATGTTTATAAAGAGAAAAATGAGTAATAATTGGTATGGATCTTACATACTTGCATGTTTTACCAATATATCTTAAAAATACATAAAAATATAAAGTAAATGAAAGTATAAAAAGATCAAAAATGTTTTTGAAGCTTACTTGAAGATTTGAGGTGATTTGATGAGAAATTGATTAATAATCTTGGGTTTTTACCACAAAACCCCCACTAGATCTTGATTAGGACTTGATTAAACATTTGATCTTCAAAAATATATGGATTCTTCTTTGTTTCTTGATCTTGGCCGAAATTTTAGAGGGGAGAGAAAAGATGAGAGAAATTTTTGGCTAGGTGTTGATGTATTAGAGTGAAAATGGTGTAAATGGTGGAGTATGATGATATATATATGAACTAGATCTAAGTCTTGGTCAAAAAGTGGTCCAAGGGGGGGACATAGGGGTGGCAAAAGGAGGGAAAAAAGGGTGGCTTGTTGGTGGCTTCATTAATAAGCTTGTCTCCCCTTTGTATGTATAAGTTAGATATTTTGTATTTTAGGTGTTATCGGGTACCGAGTTATCTTGAAATAAATGTCACCGAGGTGAAATGGAATACGACGAAGTTGTAAAAGTTGTAAAATATTATTCCTTGCAAGAATCGGGTGTTAAAATAATTATTGAATTGAAATAGCGCAAACCGACGGAGTTATAAGCTCCGACCGTAAAGTATAGCCATTGATTTTAAAACACCAGGTAAATTAATAATATAATTTTTATATTATTATTTTGAGTATGTAAATATGTTAGGATCATAGTCGGGAGTATTGGGTATACGTTAGTAGTAAAACTGAGTGGTATCGTTAATTACCAATTAAGCATACGTAAATGGAAATAATGCATATCCGTGTAGGTTCTCAAGTGATGATGATGTGTAGACTATTCCAGTCTATATCAAATGTCATTAATGAATGATGCATGAATTCGCAGCTAAACCTAACTGGTTACGCGAATTTGAAGACTCGTAAACTCAGTTTACGAAATGACGAACGACAATCGTGAATAGTTATTTCCTTCCGAAAATGAATAGTGTCACATGAATAGTAAAATTTCTGAACGCTTCTCGGAATCACAAACTGACTCCGAAAACGATGAATAGTAAAATGATGAATAGTGACTGGTGAATAGTAAATGATGAATAGTAACTGATGAATAGTGAATAGGAGAAATGTCCCGAAAATGCGGGTTGTTACAGTCTCACCCCCTTAAAAGGAACTTCGTCCCGAAGTTCAGTTTGTGTTGGTCTCTGAAGTTGTATTGGTGAAAAGGTGATGATTCTTATCGTGTAAGCTATTGAGCTCTAACAAGGTACAAGTCTGACGGCCACTAGGCCTACTCTGTCAGAAATGTTGAATGATCCAGTGAAGTCTTACTGGACTAGTGAGTTGGGCTTTTCAAAATTTCGATCCTTCAATGGATGTTGGCACTTCGACCATAAAGTGCCTCAAATGATGTAGTCCCTAAGCTCTTTGTGGTAACTATGGTTATAAATGAATCTGATTTATGGAAAATGGTTAATCCAACCATTTCTAGAGTCAATCACTCATGCTATGAGCATATCTTCCTATGTTTGAATCGATCTCAAATTCTGACCATTGATCTGCAGATGATAGGTGGTGTAGTTCCAAAAGAATCTTAATGAAATCGCTAGGAGTTTGAGGTGAATCAAATTCCTCTATTAGGGATAATTGAAATGGGTATCATGAATCTTGTTTTGAAAGACTTACAAGGTTAAGTCCGTCAAAGGGTGTTGTTAAAAATAATAGATTAGGATAAGGTTGTGATCCTCCGCAGGATGTCATTAATTGAGTTTTTCTCCACCTACGATGCTTAGTCTCCATTACTAAGATTTTCCCCAAGTTATAAATCACAAACCCCTAAAGGTATAAGAGATGTAATATAGTGATTGATTTTCAAAGTTTGTCTTGGAGATTGGGTGTTTTGTTCATAAACCTTCCCTGAGTAAATAAATTTACAACTTCAAGCAACCGGCTTTCCAAGTAACCTTTTTTCTCGATGTTTCAAAATTTAGTAGTTATGCAAGATAGGACTATTTTCAATATAAAGTGGATAGTATGGTTTACCAAAAATTGTTGTTTAAAATTTCCTAACATTCAATAGTTTTGTGAAAGGTTAACCAAAAGGAATTTGCTTGTCAAAATAAGTGCCTCAGAAAAGTATTTCTTACAAGATATATGTTTTGTATAATGGTAGTTTGGAGAAAAATCCATTTAGAAGTAAAAGTATTAAGAGGATAAAATAGTCGGGTAGGTATGTCTGCACAATGCATGGATGTCTAACATGTTTGAATAATGTCTATTGGTGAGGACATGTTCAATTGAAGGTTCTATAGTCTTGGTTAGGAGGTTGGATGTATCTCTATAGTGTTGCTTAGTGAGCATTCGCATCGAAACTAATCTTGTAATTCAGTCAAGCCAATACTTTCCATATGGTGGAATTGTGGCAATCAGGCCAGTGATAGTGGTTCGAATGGTTTTGTGGTATCCTGAGATTTCTGTTGAGTTTTGAATGGTTTCAATGTACCGAGGGATCCTCCTTATAGATGGTATGGAAAGTCTTTCCTAGGGAGGTCATTGATAATATCCACTTATCAATATAGGGAGTAGTGAGGGATGAGTGACATCGGAGTGTATAGAGTGTTAGCTAATCCCTTATATATGGGGATGGGGAAAGGAAATGATAATGAGGGTGGGAAGGGATAAGATTGTGACAATTGCGACAAAATGAGATTGTGATAAAAGAAAATACTGTGATATAAGTGTATCATGCATAGACGTAAATGTCCATGAGATGAAATGACCAGTTGGCGTGCTTCCAATCGGTGGTTAACGAGATGGTGAAAAGTATGGATGTTCTGCCAACGAGTGTTTACACACACGTAAATGAAACATTTGGAAATTGAGTAGAGAATTCAATCCAGACAGAATTTTATTATAACCATTCTCAGTATTGCAAAATTCATTTCTGAGTCAGACATAGGTGGTCAGCCTATATCTCACTATCCCGGGTTGAATATAGATGACCAGTCTATATTCCACCGAGGTTCCATGAATTTTGAAATACTCAGCTCAGTTATACTAAGACTATGTCCTTCCCAAATACCAAGACGTTCTGAAAGACAAAAGCAAGTGACCAAACTCGAGGTCAAATTATGAAGCTATGCAAGGAAAAGCATAACGTGGTGACATATACGTTACATGAGCATGCTTATATGAAAGACAATTATAGTAATCAACTATAATAAATGAATATAATATATCAGATAATGAGACACAAATCTCATCACCTATGTCAGCAACTAACCACAAATGAGGCTTCAGCTTGGCAGGCAGGCACGTGACGGTCATAGGGTTATGTTTTCGTGAAAGTAGCTATAGTCTAGGTTTTAAAAACACTTAGTTCGCTATAGCCAAAGCTCTGATACCAATCTGTCACACCCCCAAAATCGGGTCCAGCGGAAGCATACATGTAGCTGGGGTGTAACTCAATTGGTATTACAACACAAGTTCAAAACTGGTTTTCACTTCAATCATTTAGAATAAAA
Source organism: Artemisia argyi (assembly GCA_030686995.1). NCBI lineage: Eukaryota > Viridiplantae > Streptophyta > Magnoliopsida > Asterales > Asteraceae > Artemisia > Artemisia argyi. Next base: position 34,548,832 of record CM060695.1, read on the forward strand.
TCATTTAACCAAAAGTATTGAATTTACATCGTTAAAATATAGTGCGGAAGTAGGCCCGTAAAATAGTTTAAAATGGTCCCCAAGTGAATATCAGAGTCTTCTATGACCATGCCATGCCCTGCCAAAACCTCCAGTAGCGTGCCATTGCTTAAAACCTGAAAATACATGCTAAAGAGTGTCAACACGAGGTTGGTGAGTTCATAAGTTTGTATTAAAACAATAGTGTTGTGAGTACAATAGAGAGTTTTGTGACCATTGTGTAACTCACAATGTCATAAAAATAAAGTTTACCTTACAGTAAAATCAGGATTGTGGACCATGAGTAGAGTGTGTGATCATTACAACCAATATAATATCACATAGAAAAATAGTCTATTACGCTAGCGCTAAGTTCATGCAACCGAAGCTATAACAGTGTGCATGCTCTAGAAGCATGTTAAATATAAAGGCCCGGCAAGTGTTTATCCCGTTACACTTGTAATTCGACATGTTATACGCTCGCGTTTGCCTATCCGGTCAAACCGAACGGGGGAGTCACCACCAATAGATCTATTTATAACATTCGCGCTTCCCAGCAGGAATTGACGGTTCATGAGTTTGGGAATAGTGGGATTCAAGGGCTTAGGCTAATCCGCGTAATAGTTTAGATAAAACATAAGTTTTAGTATGGTCCATAAAAGTGTTTGCATAAAAGCAATAGTTCACAAAGTGTGTTGCATAAAAGCAAGAGTTCATAAAGTGGGTTGCATAAAAGCAAGAGTTCATAAAGTGTGTTGCATAAAAGCAAGAGTTCATAAAGTGTGTTGCATGTTTATAAAACGCTTGTGTATGCGAGAAAATAATCAAGTATGCAACTAATATACATATAGGTGCATTTAAATAATCAATCAAGCCTTCAAAGAAACAGTAGTGTTTAAGTAAACAATTGCGCATTCAAGCATTGAGTTTAGTAAAAAACGAGCATGTATTCTCCCCCAAAACGGTTATAAAAACAGGTAAAAGTAGGGGGTATGAACTCACCTGGTGCGATAGCTATGATGACAAAAGTGGATACACTGAAATGAGGCACGATCTCTAATCGCAACCTAATATGAATAATAGTTTCTCATGTAAGAAACGAAATGATGCTACACATGCAAGTACGTATGCTATCGATACCACTCGTTAGTTTTGGAAATAACGCTTATCGTCAAAAAATACATTTTTGACGTCTCGTTAAGTTAATAACCACTTTTCTTGTAGTTGTGTTGAAAAGGTACTCCACGATCCTCGTTTGGTGTTTTATCGATAAATATAAGGTTTTCGCCGCAAAATAACATTTTCATTACTTGAAAATATGACCAAAATGGCCTCGCAAAACTAGTCGCGAAATATTGTACGTTAAGTGTTAATGGTCAAGCTCGGCGTTTTTGAAAACCTTGTAACAATATCTTGAAGTCGTGTTATTTAACTTTTGGCTATACGGGTCTCGATCGATGAGAGAATCGACTCTTATTGTTGCTATTTGAAAATATTATGTTCAACACTTAGAAAATTTCATTATAGCAAAAGCTGTCAAAATATATATAGTTTATCGGGTATATAGATGAGGTCGTAGTTTATTCGTTACGAGTCAAATGATCAAACGGCCAATTGATTTGAAAAGCTTGCTGGGAGATCTTGATTTCATAAAACTACGGCTCGGACTCAAACTGATCCGATCATAAAGAAAAACAGCCGTGAAAGTGGTGTTTCGCAAAGACAGTTTACGTCAAAACTCTATTAGTGTACAAAAGCTGATGGAAATATATATATATCGTCGGATTTCAAACACTTGTATCTTTTTCGTTATAAGCCCGTTTTCTATGTTCTTTATATCCCCGCGAAGGTAATCAAGTATACTTTAGGTTTCTCAAGGTCTCGGCTAGTCAAGATATCACTAAATCTCAGTTTTCCTAGCTAGAAAAATCGGGACAGATTCAATATTTCAGAAAATATAGTTTTCGTCGTAAATCTTGAAAATAGCATATCTTTTTCGTCGTAACTCGGATTTTATCCCCGTTTTCGGCCATAGTTTCGTCTCGGAATGTATTTTCTAACTCTTTGGTCTAAAGTTACACCCTAGACCCTGAGTTTCCCACGTTTTACAGAAATGGACAGCAGCTTTGAAAGTTTGTCAAAATCAACTTTTCTAGTTCAAGGGTTGTTCAAAACTTAACCAAACTATCTCAAATCAACTCCACAAGTACCCAATCCTACCATACACCTTATTAGGGTGTCATGGGTTCCTAGTCTTCACCAAAAATGGTGGATCTCATGAGATTGTTAATAAAAATTATAGATCTATGTTTATAAAGAGAAAAATGAGTAATAATTGGTATGGATCTTACATACTTGCATGTTTTACCAATATATCTTAAAAATACATAAAAATATAAAGTAAATGAAAGTATAAAAAGATCAAAAATGTTTTTGAAGCTTACTTGAAGATTTGAGGTGATTTGATGAGAAATTGATTAATAATCTTGGGTTTTTACCACAAAACCCCCACTAGATCTTGATTAGGACTTGATTAAACATTTGATCTTCAAAAATATATGGATTCTTCTTTGTTTCTTGATCTTGGCCGAAATTTTAGAGGGGAGAGAAAAGATGAGAGAAATTTTTGGCTAGGTGTTGATGTATTAGAGTGAAAATGGTGTAAATGGTGGAGTATGATGATATATATATGAACTAGGTCTAAGTCTTGGTCAAAAAGTGGTCCAAGGGGGGGACATAGGGGTGGCAAAAGGAGGGAAAAAAGGGTGGCTTGTTGGTGGCTTCATTAATAAGCTTGTCTCCCCTTTGTATGTATAAGTTAGATATTTTGTATTTTAGGTGTTATCGGGTACCGAGTTATCTTGAAATAAATGTCACCGAGGTGAAATGGAATACGACGAAGTTGTAAAAGTTGTAAAATATTATTCCTTGCAAGAATCGGGTGTTAAAATAATTATTGAATTGAAATAGCGCAAACCGACGGAGTTATAAGCTCCGACCGTAAAGTATAGCCATTGATTTTAAAACACCATGTAAATTAATAATATAATTTTTATATTATTATTTTGAGTATGTAAATATGTTAGGATCATAGTCGGGAGTATTGGGTATACGTTAGTAGTAAAACTGAGTGGTATCGTTAATTACCAATTAAGCATACGTAAATGGAAATAATGCATATCCGTGTAGGTTCTCAAGTGATGATAATGTGTAGACTATTCCAGTCTATATCAAATGTCATTAATGAATGATGCATGAATTCGCAGCTAAACCTAACTGGTTACGCGAATTTGAAGACTCGTAAACTCAGTTTACGAAATGACGAACGACAATCGTGAATAGTTATTTCCTTCCGAAAATGAATAGTGTCACATGAATAGTAAAATTTCTGAACGCTTCTCGGAATCACAAACTGACTCCGAAAACGATGAATAGTAAAATGATGAATAGTGACCGGTGAATAGTAAATGATGAATAGTAACTGATGAATAGTGAATAGGAGAAATGTCCCGAAAATGCGGGTTGTTACACCCTTCCAGAAAAATAAATCATCTTCTTGTCATACATAACATGTAAATCCTGAGAAAACAGACAAGGCAACCTCGCATAAAATCGGCGGCAATCTGCATAAGTTACTAAATCCTAGAAAACAAAATAAGATATAATGCTTGTGGAATGAAGTTTACAGATTTCTTGGAGATTATAAAACTTAATAATTCAACAAAAACTTTAAAACTCCGTTAGAAAAACAAAACTGGTAAAATTTCCAGATTTTTACACGTGACGCCGTCAAGAGCAAGCTCATGACGCCGTCAGAAGTGACCTGCAGAAATTCTTGTATTAAGTTTCCGGAAAATTTCTGGAAAAACTTGGTCCTACTTCCTGGAAAATCCTGCAAAACTTCATTATGACTCAATACAAGCATTTGACTCTAACAATTACGAATATACATGTTCACTTAATATTGTGGAGAATCATGATCGGTTTGTTTCTTAAAAATATATTTGGGGTTTCCCCTTACACTTATCTTTTGCAAAAATACCTTTTGGGTGAAGTTAAGACTAGGCCAAACAACAAATCAAAGTATTTCCACTTTTTAGTTTAGAAACATGATCTACCAACAATAAAAATAAAGCATGCATACGGAAGCAAATAACAAACAAACAAAATAAAATCACACAAATGGGTTGCCTCCCAAGAAGCGCTTTTCTTTATTTACGAGTCTTATAGCTAGACTCAAGGCCATGGGTTACTACGTGATACGGGTGAGTTCCTCATTGAGGACATCTTTGGGATCAAACTTAGGTTTCAACTTCCTATCGGTTTTCTTAGTACGGTATGACCTTTCAAACTTTTCTCCATCCGGATCATACAAAGTCATCTTCATATGCCATGATCCGTCACCTTCTTTAGGTGGCTTGTCCCACCTCCATTTACACTTATCTCCCTCTCTTTTCCACTTATTCATCTCTATATTAATAGGCATTACACTCAAGAACTCAATCAGCTTCCTAAAGACTAAGGGGTCCTCAAAAGGGTCTAGCTCTTCATCTCTAGCTATGAGTTGTTCCACCGAATCTGTCTTATCGATGAAATCTTTTTCTAGATAGAATGGGCGTTGAGGTCCTATAAAGTTCCTTTCTATCCAAGGTCCATATCTAGACGGTCTCCTATTCATCTCTACCCAATGTGGTGTCGGTTCATCATCACAATCATAACTATGCTTCTTAACATCGTACACCGACCAAGTATCGCCTTCACCCACCGCTATCTTAGACTCCTTACAATCTATCATGGCGCTAGCGGTTGCTAAAAATCCTCTTCCTACCAACAATGGGCATGTAGTGTCACTAACCATGTCTAGGACGTGAAAATCCGCAAAGATAGTTAACTTTCCTACGTGAACAACTACATCCTTAATCATTCCAACCGGGTGGGCAATACTTCCATCCGCTAGACCTATCAATACCTCCGTTTCCTCTAACTTTCCTAGCTTAAGAGTGGTAAAAAGGGATAAGGGAATCAAGTTGAGGCTTGACCCTAAATCGGCTAGTGTGTCGAAAGCTTCAGATCTTCCTATCTTACAAGGCAAAACAAATATACCCGGATCATCAAGCTTTTTAGGCAACTTGTTTTGAACGAAGGCGGTCCCATTCTTGCCTAGTTTAAACTTCTCATACTTTTCTAGGAGGGCACTATAGTAGGGAGCATGGTCTAAGACATCAATAACGGGGCGTTCAAGGTGAAGTTCCTTGAATTCATCGTCAAGGTCTTGCGTAGGAGGTGTTTCAACTATTCTTTTGACCGGTTTTATATCGGGTATTTTACTTGATTGGTCCTTTTGAAGAATTTGGTTTTGTTTGAAACACGTGCTCGTTGATTTAACCGAGTAGTATTGTTGACACGAAGTGGGTGACGAAACTGAAGATATGGAATTAACGTTTAGTTTCGGATTCTTGACCGTGTTGCTTGGGAGTGCTCCCATTTCTCAGTCATTGAGAACTTTCAACAATGCGTCAATTTTGGTGGTCATCTCGCTTTGCTTTTGTTTGAAATCGGCTTCAAACCTAGCTATGCGAGCTTCTTGAGATGCCATGAACTTAGACATCAACCCTTCAAGATTGTTGGTACTACCATAGTTGTTGAAAGTACGGTTGGAGGGTGGACCGTTTGGTTGGTAACGATTAGGCGGATTGGAAGAATTGGGTTGATTTTGTTTCCACCTAAGGTTTAGGTGATTTTTCCAAGAGGGGTTGTAGGAATCACCGTAAGGGTTTGGCTCGGGTTTAAAAGTGTACCACTTATCTCCCGCTTTGTCGGTAGGCGAGGATGCGTAGTCCGCAAAAGCTGTTCCGGGGAGTTCCACACAATCACGAGTGTCATGGGGGCCACTACATAATTCACATGAAGAAGTGATTTTGTTCACTTGGCTTGAAGGCTTAGGAGCTTCGCAAGATTTCATAAGAAACTTGACTTGGTCCTCAAGTTCCATGATCCTACGGTCCGGAGTGCTAGAGTTATTCGAAGGCAAAGATATTGCCTTGACCATTTTGTTCAAATCACAGGGATCATTCCAACTTTCATTGTCATAGAGAGCAAGATCTTCTATGAGTTCCCATGATTGTTCCGCACTTAGATCACGTAGCTTACCACCGGCTGATTGGTCAATGGCTCACCTCGTGGAGAGATCGATATGGTCATAAAAGATTTGGACTTGGAGCCAAAGATCTATGCCATGATGAGGGACTTTTTGGAGTAAGTACTTGAAACGAGTCCATGCTTCATAAAGAGATTCATTTTGACGTTGTTGGAACATCAAGATGTTATTTCTAAGCTTAGTAGTTCTCCCCGGTGGGAAAAATTCAGCAAGGAAACGAGTGGTGAGATCATCCCATGTGGTGATGGATCCCGCGGGTAAACGCTCAAGCCATTGACTAGCTTGATCACGTAGAGAGAATTGGAATAGGCGTAATCGGGTTGTCTCTCTAGTTGCAACATCTAGGTCTATGGAATCTATGATTTTAAGGAAGTCCTTGAGATGTTGATTTGGATCTTCGGAACGAAGTCCATGGAATGCACAGCCGCTTTGCACCAACCGGATGGTGTCGGATCGCAAGGGGGTCACATTGGCTTCGGTGAGCTCAATGGTGTTTCGATAGCCTTGGTGGCTAGGTCGGGAATACTCTCCTAAGGTTCGGGGCCTAATAGGTTCTAGTGGTGGGTTTTGTTGTGGTGGGATGACGGGTTCAAAGATGTTCCCATCGTCCATGATGTCGGGTGGTGAAAAGTTACGAACAAAAACACAAAGAAATAAGATAGACTAAAGAAAACCTAAAAATAAAAATAAAATCTTACTAGAATGGAATCTGGCAAGTAGACCTAATTAAAAGAGATTCTAACCTAGACAATAACTATTCCCCGGCAAAGGCGCCAAAAACTCGATGCGTAGGGATTGCACCAGGCTTTACCACTCAAGGGATCTTGAGAAGCTTACAACCCCCACCAGGCAGTGTACCTGATCGTTGTAGTATAGTATAGTGACAAGTACCGGGGGATTGATCGTTCAGCTAGGAATAGTGTCGCTAGGATTAGAAAACCTAAATACTAGTTCTAGAGATGAGAGATGATTCTTTTTGTATTTTTATATTTTTTTAGAAAGCAAGTAAAAATCTCGGGTTTAAAGGATTTGGGGCGGAATTAGTTGCTACTCAACTAACCCAATACTAAAGATGCAATCAAAATAAAATACTAAAATGAAAATAAACTATATTAAACTAAGGTTGTGAGCAATAAGTGGGAGAAATGTGTTTACTTAGATTTCACTACTCCCTAGATATCTTTTACACGTTAATTACTTGTTATAGTTGCGTGGATGACGGATTGTATTCCTTAATACCATTCATGGGGTGGCGTACTTACTTCCCCAATCCTATGAGTGCCTACTTCACTCCTATGTCGAGCCTGCAAGAAGCTCCTAACATAGGGTCATTAGAATTTACTCATGCATTAAATACAACCAATAAAACCTAGTACACATCGGTTCATGTTTCCTAAGACGTTCATGCATGATACACAATGGAGATCTGCCAGTTTTCTTAAGCCTAACATTGAAATCAGTCATCCAATACAACCATAAACAAGTAATCAACACATAATCAACATCTAGGTTTCATTAGATCTAAGCAAACACAAGATAAATCAAGCCTAGCATGGTGGAATCAAGACAAGCACAAGATATAGACAACCAACACATAGACATATTGATTGAATTAAGAAAATACTTATCTCAATAGCATATGTAAGGATTCAAGGGTTGAAAACCCTTGAAAAGTTGTAAAATTCGTACAAGGTTCAGCCTTAGGGTTTCTCCAAACTTGTTCCTCTTTTATGAATGAAAATTAGAAAACTATATATAGATATTAGAGGCTGAAGACGTCAAGAACAAATGGGTGACGCCGTCATCTCGCCGCCAAAATAATCCCCGGACTGCCTAGATCTACATCTGACGCCGTCATGTAGTCCACTTTTGCAGGCCGTCACACATTTAACTCTTGACGCTCTACTTGTGACGCCTTCATGTTTGTACTGGGTCGTCATGGTCTTTACTCTTGACACCATCAAATTCTTCCTCTTGACGCCGTCACACACTGTTCTCAGCATGGAAAATTAAGTCTTTGGCGTTTTCTTCACTTTTATGCTCCAAAAACGTCCGAATTGCTTCCTTTTCCAGATTTCACTCCCAAAGTACCTAAAATCACAAAAAGAACTATTTAGGGCAATATTTGATCAAATAAATTCAATTCCGGGCATAAATGACCCCCTAAAAACGGATCATTTTTCGCCTCATCATCATACAACTCCTATCCATGAGACGCTTGTTAAGGCTAAAGTTTCACTCCTAAATGTTGTAAAAAATTTTAAATTTGGCGCTAAAATTACACTAACAAGTATTTCTCTTAGTTTTATTACACACCTACCATCAAACAAACAAACTCAAGTGCAATGGTATCCTATAAGGTATCATCATTTACCCTCCCCTTACACTTTGGATGAACATTGTCCTCAATTTTCAATTAAAGGATGTAAAAGTAAAATAGGTAAAAGAATGAAAACAAATACTCCCCTGATTCGTTCGGTGTGGATAGTGTGTTAACACGGTTAGATCTTCTCCAAGAAAATGAACGTTCAAAGCTTCCCTTCCAGAAATATAAATCATCTTCTTGTCATATATAACCTGTTAAACCTGAGAAAACAAACAAGGCAACCTTGCGTAAAATCGGCGGCAATCTATGTATATACTAACAAGTCCTAGAAAGCAATTTAAGATATAATACTTGTGGAATGAATGTTTGCAGATTTCTTGGAGTTTACAAGACTAAAGAATCAACAAAAACTTTTAAGACTCCATTAGAAAAACAAAACTCGAAAAATTTCCAGAATTTTACACGTGACGTCGTTAGGGGTTAAATCCTGACGCTGTCAGAAGTGACCTGCAGAAATCTTTATGTTAAGTTTCCAGAAAATTTATGGAATAACTTATATCCTATTTCCTGGAAAATCCTGCAAAACATCATTATGACTCGATACAAGCATTTGACTCTAACAAACACTATATACATGTTTATTTAATATTGTGGCGAATCATGATCATTTTCGTTCTTATAAACAAATTTGAGGTTTCCCCTTACACTTAGCTTTTTCAAAATACCTTTATATGAAGTTAAGACGAAGTTAAACGACAAAATAAAGCATTTTCACAATTTTAGTTTGAAACATGATCTACCAACAACAAAAATAAGACATGCATACGGAAACAAATAACAATCAAACAAATAAAAACACGCAAAAATGGGTTGCCTCCCAAGAAGCGCTTTTCTTTATTTACGAATCTTGTAGCTAGACTCAAGGTCATGGGCTATCCTATATGTGTGAGCTCCTCGTTGAGGACATCTTTGGGATCAAACTTAGGTTTCAATTTCCTATCAGTTTTCTTGGTACAGTATGACTTCTCACACTTTTCTCCATCCGGATCATATAGAATCATCTTCATATGCCATGATCCATCACCTTCCTTAGGTGGCTTATCCCAATTCCATTTACACTTATCCCCTTCTCTTTTCCATTTGTTCATCTCTAGGTTGATAGGCATTATGCTTAAGAACTCAATCATTTTTCTAAAGACTAGGGGATCCTCAAAAGGGTCTAGTTCCTCATCTCTAGCTATGAGTTGTTCCACCGAATGTGTCTTATCAATGAAATCTTTTTCTAGATAGAATGGGCGTTGAGGTCCTATAAAGTTCCTTTCTATCCAAGGTCCATATCTATATGGTCTCCTATTCATCTCTACCCAATGTGGTGTCGGTTCGTCCTCACAATCGTAGCTATGCTTCTTAACATCATAAACCGACCAAGTCTCACCATCTCCTACCACTATCTTAGACTCCTTACAATCTATCATGGCACTAGCGGTTGCTAAAAATCCTCTTCCTACTAACAATGGGCATGTAGTATCACTAACCATATCTAAGACATGAAAATCCGCTAAAATAGTTAATTTTCCTACGTGAACAACTACATCCTTGATCATTCCGACCGGGTGGGCAATAATTCCATCCGCTAGACCAATTAGTACTTCCGTCTCCTCTAACCTTCCTAGCTTAAGAGTGGTGAAAAGGGATAAGGGAATCAAGTTGAGGCTTGATCCTAAGTTGGCTAGTGTGTCGAAAGCTTCGGATTTTCCTATCTTACAAGGCAAAACAAATATACCCGGATCATCAAGCTTCTTAGGCAACTTGTTTTGAACGAAGGCGGTCCTATTTTTACCCAATTTAAATTTCTCATATTTCTCTAGGAGGGTACTATAGTAGGGAGCACGGGCTAAGACATCAATGACGGGGCGTTCAAGGTGGAGCTCCTTGAATTCATCGTCAAGGTCTTGTGTAGGAGGTGTTTCAACTGTGTTACTTACCAGTTTAATATCAGATGTTTTATTCAATTGGTCCTTTTGAAGAATTTGGGTTTGCTTGAAACACGTGCCATTGCTTTGACCGAATAGTCTTGTGGACAAGAAGTAGGTGACGAAACTGATGATATGGCATTAACGTTTAGTTTCGGGTTCTTGACCGTGTCGCTTGGGAGTGCTCCCATTTCTCGGTCATTGAGAACTTTCAACAATGTGTCGATTTTGGTGGTCATCTCGCTTTGCTTTTGTTTGAAATCGGCTTCAAACTTAGATATGCGAGCTTCTTGAGATGCCATAAACTTGGACATCAATCCTTCAAGATTATTGGTAATACCATAGTTATTGGAAGGATTGTTGTTGAAAGTACGGTTAGAGGGTGGACCGTTTAGTTGGTAACGATTAGGTGGATTGGAAGAATTGTTTTGGGGCATGTTTTGGTTTTGTTTCCACTTAAGGTTTGGGTGATTTTTACAAGAAGGGTTGTAGGAATCATCGTAAGGGTTTGGCTCGGGTTTGAAAGTGTACCACTTGTCTCCCGCTTCATCGGTACGCGAGGATGCGTAATCCACAAAAGCTTGTCCAGGGAGTTCCACGCAATCACGAGTGTCATGGGGACCACTACATAATTCGCATGAAGAAGTGATTTTGTTCACTTGGCTTGAAGGCTTAGGAGCTTCGTAGGATTTCATAAGAAACTTGACTTGGTCCTCAAGTTCCATGATCCTACGGTCGGGAGTGCTAGAATTGTTCGAACGCAAAGATATTGCCTTGACCGTTTTGTTCAAATCACGGGGATCATTCCAACTTTAGTTGTCATAGAGAGCAAGATCTTCTATGAGTTCCCATGATTCTTCCGCACTTAGATCACGTAGCTTGCCACCGGCCAATTGGTCAATGGTTCGTCTTGTGGAGAGATCGATATAGTCATAGAAGATTTGGACTTGGAGCCAAAGATCTATGCCATGATGAGGGACTTTTTGGAGTAAGTCCTTGAAACGAGTCCATGCTTCATATAGAATTTCACCTTGACGTTGTTGGAACATCAAGATATCATTTCCAAGCTTGGTAGTTCTCCCCGGTGGGAAAAATTGAGCAAGGAAATGAGAGGTGAGATCATCCCATGAGGTGATGGATCCCGCGGGTAAACGTTCAAGCCATTGACTAGCTTGATCACGTAGAGAGAATTGGAATAGACGTAATCGGGTCGACTCTCTAGTTACAACATCAAGGTCTATGGAATCTACGATTTTAAGGAAATCCTTGAGATGTTGATTAGGATCTTCGGAATGAAGTCCATGGAATGCACATTGGATAGGACGGGAATACTCTCCAAAAGTGAGCTCAATGGTGTTTTGATAGCCTTGGTGGCTAGGACGGGAATACTCTCCTAAAGTTCGGGGCCTAGGAGGTTGGTTTTGTGGAAGATTTATAATGTTCAAACACTTGGGATGTTAGTCTTAGTAATGTGTTTGGGATATTTATGAATGAATATGTTTTAGTACGCGGTATTTACTAGAACATACTAAAGGAACAAAGGTGGTGAATAAGTAAACGTGAATAATTTAGAGTGATGAACACAACATGAATAACACAAAACGATTCAATATTATTTATGAAATAATACGGGTGATCTAAACTATCACCAGGATTACAAATGTAACCTTGAATCTTTGATACGTGAAAAGGATTTAAAGATGGAAGTTATGCATGCAGTGGTTGATCTAGTTATCTGTAAGAAGGTGACTAAGGGTTCCTTTTATAGTATAAGGAGCCCTTATTACAAGTTGTCAAGTTGCTTAATATAATATACTTAGAGACTTATCTTATCCTAATATTACACCTTTCAAGGTAAAACACTCGATATTATCTACTGAAACCTCTGTACTACTTCTACTAAGCGTGTAACTTTGTACAAAGACTAATAATACAACTAAATATCTCTAAATAAAATATAACAACTTTTCGTTTAAACTGGCAGGACCTTCATCAACTAGCAGTACCTTCTCACCCAGAAGGTACTGTTAGTATATCTTCAACTTCAACAAAACTAAAGAGGCAGGCTTAACTATCATTTGACCGGCTCTTCTGGCAGACTCTTTAACTTGTGCATTTTATTGCCAACAATCCTCCCCTAAACTTGTTATTCCCTTTAAAAATAACCAAGTTTCTTGTGAATAAATTTCATACCTTGAGGATTTGAGGGAACTCTTCCAAAAACCTTATCTATTTCTCCTTAGGCTTTCATACTGATCAAATATGCTTTCCTTCAATCTTTTGACTGCATCAGTTTCTTCTTCACACAATAGCTTATTGGAGATCAAGACTGATAATACTTCATAGCTTAAAGGATACTCATTCTCACCTAGCATAAAGAGTTCTATTCCACTCTGAGTGGAAAGATGATGAACATGGCTCATGCTGAAGTATTCCCATGTAACAGATAAATCATAGTAAGGAAATTTCCAATGTGTATCAGTAGGATTTGGATCATATAATCTACTGAATTCCACCCATAGCTCTTGCTCCTTTGCATCAGGTTTATACTTGGTTTTCAGCTTCTCTTGAACTAAGTCCCACAATTCATCTAAATCCATTCTGCTACATGCTCTAAGTAGATTTTCAAAGTTCTTGAAAATTTCAATCTTATTTCCAACTCTTGTTATATTCCATGCTTTACCAAACTTGTCATTATAGATTTCCCAATCTATGACTGGATGCCTTTCATGTAAAGGTTCAGCAAAGACAACTTGTGAAACATGGACAACCATTTCTCTTGACTGAACAGGAGGCAAGTCTGTTTTCTCTGCTTGATCCTTCTGATCATCTCTTCTTCTTTTGGAAGGCCTTTCTTGAGTATCCATGAGGAAACTGGTTTTGTTTCTTCTGTAAGCCTCTAAGTATAGAAGCTTCAATTCATCAAATGATTTACCTTTGAGTTGATGATCCTTCATGTTCACTTCTCTTTTCAGATATATCTTGAAAAATTTCTTCTGATCTGCCTCAGAATGAGGCATTTTAAATCCTTTCTTCTGATTCTTCTGGATCTGCTGATAGACATCATCCAATGCCTCTTGATTGTATTTCTTAGTGACGAAATCATTGAGCTTGATTGTCATTTCATCTGAGCTAAGAGACTCATCACACACAAGAGTGTAAGCTTCACCCCTTACAATTGGATCAATGGAAATGATATATTGCAGCTGAGCATCAAATTTTTCTTGTAGAATTCTTGACTCTTCTTCAGCCCCCATAACTTCTTCTTCATGAAGCTGTTTGGACAACTTATCATCTATAGCCATCTGAACTTGTTCTTTCTTCTTCAGATTTTTAGGCTCTGTTTCATCTTCAAACACAATTTTCTTGCCCTTGTCTTTTGGTGATGATTCTAGACTTGGAGCAGCAGATTGTTCATCAGAAACAAGAAACCTCCCCTGAGGCTGTGATCCCCCTTTTCTTTTGTAGAACATTTGATCAGAACCTTTTAAATTCATACCCAATAACCTCTGAATCCCAGCAGGCTCTTGCTCTGCTTCAGCAGTATCTTTTGCACTAACAGGCTCTTTTTCTTTACTAGCAGTCTCTTTTTCTTTACTAGCAGGCTCTTCATCAATCCCTTGAGTTCCTTCATGAAATTGAAATTGAATCTCTTCTTCACTCTTAGAACTACCCATCCTCCCCTTTTTGGAAGAGAGACCCAAACCTTCTGCATCTGAACTTGAAGAACTAGAAACAACCAACTGAGAAGTTCTTTTACCCTTCAACAATTTCACCTTCAACTCTAATTTCTCAACCCTCTTAACTAGCTTGGTGTTAATCTCTATAAAGTGTTTGTTTTGACTTTCAAGCGTAGTTTGCAAGTGCTGCACTTGTTCCTTTAGTTCCTTTACAGTCTGAGCATCTGAACTTTGATGTGGAGGAGAGTGGGGTGGTGAGTTATGATGTGATAATGATGGTGATGTTGCAGATGGTGTTTGTGTTGGTTGGTGAGATGGTGATGGTACTGGTGATGGTGGTGTGACTGATGGTACTGGTGATGGGTTTGGTGATGAATGATCAGATGATGTGGATGGTTCTTTAGAATGTTGTGGTAACATTTCCTCAAAAAGTGGTACTTCTTCTCCTTGAAAACCAATTTTCATATTTGAAAACACCTTATATGTAAGTTTTGGAGTTTTGAAAGGTTTGTTTGGGGGAAGTAACAAATGTTTGGATTTGTTGATGAGGCATTGAATAAACCTTGGGTACATCAAAAACTTTGTTTCACTATCCACATTTTTAACCAATCCTTCAAAAATATATTTTGAAAAGTTGAATTTCTTGTTTGTTGCCAGGCAAATGAGAGCTGCAGCCATGTTACCACTAAACTGCTCCCATGAGGTTTTCTTTTGGCTTAAACAATGAAGGATGGTATGAATCAAAAATCTCCATTGAGGGGTAAAATGCTTTTTAAGAAATGTAAGTTTTGTAGAAGTCACATTATACCCCATTTTTGTCAAATTTTCAAAGATTTTAGTATCAGGCAGTTGACTAATACCATCTGAATCATTCAAAGGAAGATGTCTTCTGATGGATGATTCGGTAAAAGTCAGGGTTCTGCCATCCACTTTGACCTTTAACTCTTGAATCCCATTATTAAGAGTTTTAACTCTAGCCGTTTGCCAAAATTGTAAAATTTGAGATTCAAAAATAGTGGGATTCACGAGTAAAGCAAACCTGATATAAGAATTGTTTAGAAAATCCACTGCTTGATGAAAAGATTCATTTTCCTCAGACTTTTCCAAAAATGCTAATTGGTTGTGACGTTTGACAAAACTTAGATGAGCCATGATAAAAGTTTTGAGGAAAAATTTGATTATGATGGTGGGATTTTATTGTTGTACTGGTAGAAGGTGAAAGGTGAGAGTGAATTGTGATAAGGATTGATTATGAGAAAATTACTTTTGGCCGACTATTAAAGATATGGATAAGTAATTGAAGAGGCGGTCAAAAAGATCTTTTATTATAATAATTATATCCTTAATTCGAGGAAAGCATGAGTAATTTACAAAAATACCCTTCAAAACAACGGCTATATTTTTAACCTGACAGACTCAACGGCTATGTAGCAGTACCATTTTACTCTACCAGTACTAAAATTTGAACTACCAGTACCTTGTTTTTAGAAATATAACTTGGCAGTCTCTTTGAAATTTTAGTAAAAATCCCTTATAGTTTTTAGCAAACTATCAGCTATCAACGGATTTGATAAGTCTTTACCAATAGCCGTTTGCTTTTGGACTAGTCAGCTTTTTAAGTTTGTAAAACTGGGTGAACTGATTACCTTATAGTTTTTAGCAAACTATCAGCTATCAACGGATTTGAGAAGTATTTACCAAGAACCGTTTGCTTTGGACTACTTAGCTCTTTAAGTTTGTTAAACTTGGTGAACTGATTACCATTTCCACATTTATCAATCTTGAGAAACCTAAAATTTGTTAGTTGTAGACCAAAAGAAAAGAGTGCAGAGCACTTTTTTTATATTACAGTTAACATTTTAAGCATCAAGATGAACAAAAACAGAGCAAACTTTATACTAACAGTACCATTATGAACTGACAATACCTTATGACTAACTAGCAGTACCATGTTTAAAGGCCAAAACTTGTTTATGTACAAAAACACATGTTTTTCAAAGATTTATCATACCAATACCTGCTACCAGGTATTTAAATCTACCTAAATCAAAAGCTTTGGTGAGAAGGTCTGCAAAATTCTTTTCAGAATCAATTTTGACAACTTGTATTAACCTTTTCTCATTGCAATCTCTTATGAAATGGTGTCTGATTTCAATGTGTTTTGTTTTTGAATGTTGAACTGGATTTTTAATGATACAAATAGTACTGCTATTGTCAATGTAAATAATGGTGTTAAGAAAATTGTACCCATAGTCAAGCAATTGATTTTGGATCCAAAGAATTTGGCCACAACAACTTGCACTTGCAACATATTCTGCTTCAGTTGTAGAGTTAGCCGCCATTGTTTGCTTCTTGCATTGCCATGATATGAGTCTGCAGCCAAGAAATTGACATCCACCAGTTGTTGATTTTCTGTCTAGGGTTGCACCAGCATAGTCACTGTCTGAATAAGCTACCAAATCAAAAGATGATTCCCTTGGATACCATAGACCCAACCTAGGTTGACCCTTGAGGTATCTAAAGATCCTTTTGACTGCTGTGAGATGAGAAACTTTTGGATTTACTTGAAACCTTGCACATACACACACTGAGAACATGATATCTGGTCTTGATGATGTAAGGTACATCAAGGACACAATCATTGATCTGTAATTGTGCACATCAACATCTTCACCCTCAGTATCTTTGAGCAACTCCTTTTCTGGATCCATTGGTGTACTTGCAACCTTTGAATTTGCAAACCCAAACTTCCTTAGGATCTCTGCTACATATTTATCTTGGCTGATAAATATGCCTTCATTTGATTGTTTCACTTGGAGACCCAGAAAGAAAGTAAGTTCCCCCATGGAGCTCATTTCAAACTTATTATGCATAAGTTTTTCAAACTCCACACACAACTCCTGGTTTGTGGATCCAAAGATAATGTCATCAACATAAATCTGCACCAGCAAGATGTCTTTCTTGGTTCTTTTGATGAACAAAGTTGGATCAATCTTGCCTCTTTGAAATCCATTTTCCAATAAATAGAAAGCCAATGTTTCATACCATGCCCTAGGAGCTTGGTGTAGACCATAAAGAGCCTTGGTAACCTTGTACACCTTGTCTGGATATTCTGCATCAATGAAGCCTGGAGGTTGAGAAACATACACCTCTTCTTCAATAGTACCATATAAAAAGGCACTTTTGACATCCATTTGGTAGACAGTGAAGCCTATGAAAGAAGCATAGGCCAAGAATATCCTAATTGCTTCAATTCTTGCGACAGGAGCAAAAACTTCTTCATAATCCACCCCTTCTTCTTGAGTATACCCTTGGGCCACCAATCTTGCTTTGTTTTTTTATCACTATTCCCCTTTCATCTTTCTTATTCCTGAAAACCCATTTGGTTCCAATTGCCCTGTAACCTTTGGGCAAATCAACCAGTATCCAAACCTTCTGAAGTTTGAGTTGAAGTATCTCTTCTTGCATTGCTTCAACCCAACTTGAATCATCTAAGGCTTTTGTAATGTTTTTGGGTTCTACTTGTGAGAGAAAGCATGAAAACAGGCATATGTGGACAACTTCATGGTTCTTTTCTTCATAGACAGCTAAGACAAACCCATCTTGGTCTGAAGATAAGACTTGAGTTCTTGTTTTAACACCAGAATCAATGCTGCCAATCACATTATCAATGGAGTGATCTTTGAGAATTTTTGAGTTGTGTGTTGTAGGAACATCATAGGTAATTGGAAGATTGCCAATCCCTACATCTTCTGGTAAAGAATCATCTGATAGAACATTTAATGGTTCAGCAGGACCAACTTGTGAACTGGCAGTACCATCTGTTGAACTGGCAGTACCATCTTGTGAAATGGCAGTACCATTTTCATTTGCAGAATTTTCTTGATTTCCTTGACCTTGAGTTCCATGATCATCTCCAACACCTTCATTTGTTGTATTTGAAGGCTCTCCATGACTTGAAGATGAATCAAATCCTTTCCAAATTGGCATTAAGATGTAATCTTGATCATCATTTGTTTCAACATTATCTTCAAAACCTACATTATCATTAGTATTTGTACCTGTGATGGGCACATAATTCATAGATTCTGAAAGCTTATCAATGTCAAAACACCAATCTGGTCCAATGCCTGCAACATTAGGTAGTTTCTCTTGAAACTCTATGTGCAGGTTTTCTTCCACTAGCCTAGTGCATCTATTATACACCCTATAGGCCTTACTTTGCAAAGAATACCCTATCATGTAGCCTTCATCAGCTTTTCCTTCAAACTTTCCTAGATGATCTTTGGTATTGAGAATAGTGACATGACATCCAAAAGGTCTCATAAAACTTAGAGATGGTGTTCTACCAAACAAAAGTTCATAAGGAGTCTTTCTATGAGGTTTAATCACAAGAACCCTGTTCTGCACATAACAAGCAGTACCTACAGCTTTAGCCCAAAATGAAATAGGTAACTTAGAGTCTACTAACATTGTTCCAGCAGCCTCTATAAGAGTTCTATTTTTCCTTTCTGCTACTCCATTTTGCTGTGGGGTTCTAGCTACACTATATTCTTTTTTTATTCCTTTTTCTTTGCAAAATTCATCCATAACTCTATTCTTGAATTCTGTCCCATTGTCACATCTAATTACTTTTACTTTCTTATCAATTTGGTTTTCTATCCCTGTAATATAGGACTTAAGGATCTCACTTGTTTCATCCTTAGTTCTCAAAAAGAAAACCCAAGAAAATCTGCTGTAATCATCAGTAACTACAAGACAATATTTTTTACCATTCAAGCTATTCACAGATGTAGGACCAAAGAGGTCCATATGAAGCATGTATAAAGCTTGAGAAATTGAGTTATGGGTCTTGGGCTTACAAAAAGCTCTATGTTGTTTGCCTTTTTGACAATCAACACAGGTTTGGTCATTTTGAAAAATCTTTTTGGGTAAACCTCTAACCAAATCATATTTTGCAATTGTATTGATTGTTTTAAAGTTTACATGACCAAGCCTTCTATGCCAAAGCATAGATTCATCCAATGAGACTTTTGCTGCTAGACAGGTTAAACTCTCTTTAGGAATAATGTTCTTTAAATCAACAATGTACATATTGTTCTTTCTAGGGATTTTAAGAAGAATATGACTTTCATCAGGAATTTTAAAATTAGGAGAAAGTACAATACATTCAGTGTCAGTAAAAAGAACATTATTCTTTGTGTCACACATTTGAGAGACACTTAAGAGATTAAACTGTAGTTCTTTCACAAAGTACACATTTTCAAAATCTAATTTACTGGTTTTAATTGTACCTTTACCAGTAATCTTTCCTTTGATTCCTCCCCCAAAGGTAACATATCCTCCATCAAATGATTTAAAGTCTGTGAGGTAAGACATGTTGCCTGTCATGTGCCTTAAACATCCACTATCTACATATCCTTGATCAGCGATATCATTTGAATGTTCCTGCACATGTATACACATATTAGTTTCCTTGGGGTACCCAAGCCATGACTGACTTGGGTTTGCCTCGTGCATCAATGTAATCAAACCTCTTTAGGACTGTTGATGCACCATTTGTTTGGAGTGGTCTCCAAATCCAACATGCTGAGGACTTAACAGCATTTTCATTCTTAACACATTTTGTGGTTTTTGGTCTGACATTACCAAATTTGGCAGTACCATTTGGTCTAGCAGGACCTTTTGGTTTTGGTCTCTAATTTTGTGTTTTAACCACATAATCCCTTTCAATGAGACTTTTCACAACTCTTGGTGTATGTTTGAAAATATTACTTGCACCCTTAGTAGTGAATTTTGGGTAAACAGGCTCATTTGATCTAACATTTTGATTGACTTTTGGTGTGTTAGATTTCACAAAACCTTTTCTGGGGTTTGTTTTATTTGTTTTAGACTTTGATGTACTCCCAGAAACCCAATTATTACAATAAGCATGAGTATGATTAAAACTACCACAGTAATAGCATGCCTTATTGTACATAACAAAATTATCACCAAGTTGGTGTGACTTAAGATTGTTCCAATTTCTCTGACTACCTCTAGGTTTGCTTTTACATTTAGCACAACATTCAACTATTTTTAGAACAACTTTAGTCTTTGTCATACTTTCTACACTTTTAGGACTGGTTGGTCCTGGTTTGTTTCCTTTCTTTGAAACAGTCTCTTTTTCATTCTTATCAGATGTCCAATCTTCAATAGATGTATCATCTGAGCTCTTATCAGTGAGCACATTTTCTTTAGAAAGTGAAGTATCACTTGCACTCTCAAAAGGTTCACTATTTTCTACAGGTTTTACATTTTCTAGTGGTTTATGAGTGAGTTCATGTAAACCTGATTCAGCAAGATCTATACCTGGGGGACAGGGAATTCCTCTGTAAGGAGGTGGACATGTGTTGTATCCAATCCCAGATTTGATTTTCTTGTTCATTTGGTTTTCAACTATACTTCTAGTACATGCAGAAGCATTTTCTAATGTTGTAACAGTTAGTTGAACATTATCTTTTGCTTGTTTCACTTTAGCAAACTCAGTTCTTAACAGATTTATTTCAACATCTTTTAAAAATATGTCTCTATTAAGAATAGCTTTTGTGTCAGAAAAGGTGAGTTCATTTTCTCTAAAGTGAATTATCTGCTTCTCAAGTTTGGCCATACCACACTTATGATTAACTAGGTCTTGATGAGTTTTTCTTTCTTCTACTTTCAGTTCATCATAAAGTTTTCTTAAGATTTCTAATTCTTTAAAAACTTCACAAGTAGCAGAACAATTAGTAATTTGTACCTCAGGATTGGAGAAAGCCATTAAAGCCATTTCATTTGAAGCTGACTCTTCTTCACCCATAAACCTCCAATCAAAACCCAGCCCATCAATAGCTACCATAGCTTTTGTTTCAGTGATGTCCACTTCCTTGCTCTTGTTCTTATTGTTTCCCCTGTTCTTGTGCTCAAAACCTCTTCCCTTATTACCCTGCTTCTTTGGTCTCCTACAATCTCTTGAGTAGTGACCCTTCATGTGGCAGTTGTAACACTCCACTTTAGACTTGTCATACCCAGCAGGTTCATTGCCATTGATGACAATCTTCTTTCCAGTTCTCATCAAATATTTCTTAGCCCTCATGCTAAGAAGTGAAAGCTGCCACTTTATATCCATTTCTTCAAGATCATCATCAGTGATTTCTTGAAGATCTTCAAAGGTCAATATGGAACCATTGTGTTGTGATGTTAGGAAAGCACAACCAATTGTTTCATCTAAAATGGTTTTGGTACTGCTAGAAGTACTGGCAGTACCAAAATTTGTGTTGGCAGTACCTTCTTCTCTACCATCTTTTTCTTCATCAACTTTCTTGGAGGTACCATGAGATGACACAAATGCCATATTTCCTGAGCTTGAACTAGTGGACTTCTTCAGTTCATGCTCTACTATTTTGAAGTTGCTGTAAAGATCATTAAGACTCATGGAATCAATATTTGGTTTGTTTTTCCAGACAATGACATGCATGGCCCATTCAGAGGGTAGACTTCTAAGGAATTTGGAGTTTAAGTCTTCTTGAGATATTATCACCTCATGAATGGCTAACTGACTAGAAAGCTTTTGTAGTCTATTGAAAATGTTGTCCAAAGACTCATTTGTTGTGGCTGAAAAGTTTTCAAATTGTTGTTTAAAAAGTGTTTTCTGAGTTTTCTTGGTGGCATCATTCCCACCATATCTAGCCACAATAGCATGAAAAAGGGTTTTAGCACATTTGTACTTGTTAAAGATTAAGAGCTGGTCATTTGGAATAGACATGAGAAGCATACTCCTGGCTTTAAGATCATTTCTCTTTTGGATTCTTTCTTCTGCGGTTGTTGGGTTTACTTGCACAGTTGTGACAAGTGCATTGTTTACTGTAGAGGTGGTGGTTATTGGTTTGAATGAGTTTCCTTCTTCAATAATCTCCCAAAGTGCATAGTCTTGCACTTAGAAGTATTGCTCAACCCTCAGTCTCCACATCTCAAACTCATTTTGTTTGAGTAATGGAAGTTTTGCAGCCACATTGGTTTGAGTGTGCTCAACATCCATTTTTGCTTTGTTCTTTTATGTCGTAAATATCATCCTTGCTCTGATACCACTTGTGGAAGGATTATAATGTTCAAACACTTGGGATGTTAGTCTTAGTATTGTGTTTGGGATATTTATGAATGAATATGTTTTAGTACGCGGAATTTACTAGAACATACTAAAGGAACAAAGGTGGTGAATAAGTAAACATGAATAATTTAGAGTGATGAACACAACATGAATAACACAAAATGATTCAATATTATTTATGAAATAATACGGGTGATCTAAACTATCACCAGGATTACAAATGTAACCTTGAATCTTTGATACGTGAAGAGGATTTAAAGATGGAAGTTATGCATGCAGTGATTGATCTAGTTATCTGTAAGAAGGTGACTAAGGGTTCCTTTTATAGTATAAGGAGCCCTTATTACAAGTTGTCAAGTTGCTTAATATAATATACTTAGAGACTTATCTTATCCTAATATTACACCTTTCAAGGTAAAACACTCCATATTATCTACCGAGACCTCTGTACTACTTCTACTAAGCGTGTAACTTTGTACAAAGACTAATAATACAACTAAATATCTCTAAATAAAATATAACAACTTGTCGTTTAAACTGGCAGGACCTTCATCAACTAGCAGTACCTTCTCACCCAGAAGGTACTGTTAGTATATCTTCAACTTCAACAAAACTAAAGAGGCAGGCTTAACTATCATTTGGCAGGCTCTTCTGACAGACTCTTTAAATTGTGCATTTTATTCCCAACAGGTTTGCTAGTGATGGGTTTTGTGGGTGGTTTTGTTGCGGTGGGTTGATGGGTTCAAAGATGTTACCACCTTCCATGATGTCAGATGGTAAAGGTTACGAACAAAGAAACGAAGAAATAAGATAGACTAAGGAAAACCTAAAAATAAAAATAAAACCTTACTAGAAAGGAATCCAGCAAGTAGACCTAATAAAAAGAAATCCTAACCTAGACAATAACTATTCGCCGGGCTACGGCGCCAAAAACTTGATACGTGGGAATTGCGCCCTCGCAACAGGTTTTACCTCTCAAGGGATCTCGAGAAGCTTACAACCCCCACCAGGCAGTGTACCTGATCGTTGTAGTATAGTATAGTGACAAGTACCGGGGGATTGATCGTTCAACTCAGGAATAGTGTCGCTAGGATTAGAAAGCCTACTAAACTAGGTCTAGAGGTGAGGGATGATTCTTTTTGTATTTTTATATTTTATGAAAAGCAAGTAAAATCTCGGGTTTTGAAAGAGTGGGCGGAATTAGTTGCTAGCCAACTAACCCAATTAATCTAAAGATGCTATCAAAATAAAATAACAAAAATGAAAATGAAACTAATACACTAATGTGGTGGAAACAATAATGAGAGAAGTTGTGTTTACTTATATTTCATTACTCCCTAGATATCTGTTACAGGTTGATTACCTTGTTACAATTGCATGGATGACGGTCATATTCCTTAATACTAGTCGTAGGGCCGTGTACAATATTCCCTAACTCTAAAAGATCCTACTTCACTCCTATGTCGAGCCATTAGAAGCTCCAAACATGGGATCATTAGAATTCTCTTATGCATTAAATACAACCAAAAATCGTAGTACACCTCCGATCATGTTTCTTAAGACGTTCAAGCAACTTACCAATGGAAGTCTGCCAGTTTTCTTAAGCCTAACATCGAATACAATCATCCATAACAATTATAAACAAACAATCAACCCATAATCAACATCTAGGTTTCACTACATCTAATCAAACACAATGAAAATCTAGCCTAGCATGTTAAAGAGAAGACAAGCGTAAGATATAATCACACAACACATAGACATATTGAATGATTTGAATAAGTACTTATCTTCAATTGAACATGGAAGAATCAAGGGGTTGAAACCCTTGAAAAGCTTTTAAAATTTGTCTAGGGTTTATTCATTCAAAGTTGCACACTAATGAATGAAAATTGGAAAACTATATATAGATTTTACACCTTGACGGCGTCACGTTATAGCTTGTGACGCCATCAACTCGCCGCCATGATGAAATTCGTATTGCCTAGATCCACTTCTGAGTCCGTCATGTAGAAAATCACTTTGGGCCGTCACGTGTATTTAGACCCTGACAGCCTAGGTGACGCCGTCAGGCCAATAAGCTTGAAAACTTTCTGGGCCGTCACGTTATAAGTTCCATATCCACCTCTTTTGTCACTCTTGACGCCGTCACTTGTAGAACCTTGGCGCCGTCAAGTACTGTTCCCAGTAAGGAAATTGAGACTTTGCCGTTTTCTTCACTTTTATGCTCCAAAAACGTCCAAAATGCTTCCTTTTATAGATTTCTCTCCAAAAGTACCTAAAATGACAAAAGGAACGATTTAGGGCAATAATTGATCAAATAATCTCGAATTCGGGCTTAAATGACACTTTAAAAGCGGTACACTTTCGCCTCATCATTCATTCCCTAAGTTTCTCTCCAAAGTTCCACACATAATGAATGAAAATTAGAAAAGTATATATAGATTTTACACCTTGACGGCATCACCTTATGGGACGTGACGCCGTCACCTCACCGCCAAAATAACTCTTGGATTGCCTAGATCCATCTTTGACGCCGTCTGGTTGAATAAGGTTCTGGGCCATCTCTCTTTGTAATAACGCGTGACGTCCTTGGTGAATTATAACGTGATGCCGTCACGTTTAAACTTCAAATTTCCTTTCTGGCCCGTCAAGTGTAAAATAATTATCCACCTCTTCATCAACAAGTGACGCCGTCACCTGGTAGTGTGTGATGCCATCAAGTACTGTTCCAGCTTGAATTCTTGACTTTGTCATTTTCTTCACTTTTATGCTCCAAAAATGTCCAAAATGCTTCATTTTCCATAATTCATCTCAAAAGTACCTAAAATGACAAAAGGAACGATTTAAGGCAATATTTGATCATATAATCACGATTTAAGGCTTAAATGACCCCTTAAAAGCGTACCACTTTTCGTCTCATCAGTTTTCCCATTACGTCTCCCCCTTTTTGTAGAATCAAAAAGGTGTGTCGTGGATGTTGAGGAGAGGAGACACGAGCATCCTTGAAAGGGAATCGTTGAAGTGATCAACGGAATACAAGCTCCCCCTAGCTAAGTGATCCCCCTTAATGAGGGCACCGGGGAATCAAGCTGTGGTGATTTGCTACAAAACCAAGTTAGAGCAAAGCACATGCATGCATATATATATATATATATATATATATATATATATATATATATATATATATATATATATATATATATATATATATATATATATATATATATATATAGAGAGAGAGAGAGAGAGAGATGAAAGTATGGAAAAAAATGGATATGGATGTGAAATCAATTATATAGTGCATGAATCAGATAGAAAGACAAAAAAGTAAAATCTGAATGGTAGCTCTACTGAGGACGGTCCCGTAAACAGGGGGACTGATGCGTGGGAATCGCACCTTGCTTTACCTCTCGAGGGATCTCGCGAGGCTTACAACCCCCACCAGGCAGTGTACCTGATCGTTGTAGTATAGTATAGTGACAAGTACCGGGGGATTGATCGTTCAGCTTAGGAATAGTGTCGCTAGGATTAGAAAGCCTAATTAATAGTTCTAGAGATGGAAGATGATTATTTTTGTGTTTTTATATTTTATGAAAGCAAGTAAAATCTCGGGTTTTGAAGGAGTGGGCGGAATTAGTTGCTAATCAACTAACCCAAAAACTACTTTATAACTAATTAACTAATGAAAATGAAATTAAACTAATATTAAACTAAGGTTGTGAGCAGTGGTTGGAGAAATTGTGTTTACTTAGACTTCATTACTCCCTAGATATCTTTTACATGTTAATTACTTGTTACACTTGTATGAATGACGGGTTGTATTCCTTAATACCATTCGTGGAGTGGCATACATAACTCCCCAACTCTATGAGCTCTTATCTCCTCCTACACCATGACCCAGCACAACTATAGGGATTGTAAACAGTGGCTCATGCATTAAATACAACCAATAAAGACCTAGTACGCCTCGGTTCATGTTTCTTAAGACGTTCAAGCATGTTACCATTTGGAGATCTGCCAGTTTTCTTAAGCCTAACATATAATATCATTCATTCAAAACAAGAATAGACAAGTAATCAACACATAATCAACATCTAGGTTTCATTAGATCTAAGCAAACACAAAGGAAATTTAGCCTAGCATAGTAGAATTAAGATAAGAACAAAAGATAGACAACCAACACATAGACATATTGATTGAATTAAGAATATACTTATCTCAATTACAATGCAAGGTCTCAAGGGTTTGGAACCCTTGAAAGACCTGTAAAAGAGGCACCAAAATCGTCTTTAGGGTTTCACCAAAACTTCTCTCCCTTTAATGAAAAAAACTAGAAAACTATATATAGGAAAATCGTCCTGACGGCGTCAAGAGTAAAATCTGACGCCGTCAACTCGCCGCCATATACTTCCTCGGACGCCCTAGATCCAATCGTGACGGCCTATGTGACGCCGTCACCACCTTCGGTAAATTAATCTTGGTCATTTTGACGCCGTCATCTCTTCATCTGACGCCTTCACAACCTTCGGTAAAATATTCATCCTTTCTGACGCCGTCAAGAGTAAATCCTTGACGCCGTCACCTTGTAATTCCAGCTTGGATTTGGTACTTTGTTGTTTTCTTCACTTTATGCTCCAAAAACGTCCAAAATAGCTTCTTTTCCAGAATTCACTCTCCAAACACCTAAAATCACAAAAGGAACGATTTAGGGCAATATTTGATCAAATAAATTCGGATTCGGGCTTAAATGACCCCCTAAAAACGGATCATTTTTCGCCTCATCATATACCCTTACACTTGAGATTTGCTTGTCCTCAAGCAAATGAGCTTTTATTCTACTCAAAAGACAAGTTAGGGGTCATTTAACACTAATATAAAAGTAATTACAACAAATAATCGTTCCACTAAAGACCAATAGACAAGCACGGAGGTCATACACAAGCACCTCACAAATAGTGTTTAGATACTCACATCTCTCGGGTGTAATAAAGTAATATAACATTATGGAAATGGAAGATATCTCTCACTACCTGTCATAGCAAAATAGATTACCATAGGCTTGGGAAAGGATCAAACCTCCACCACATGGCGTAAGCACCTAGGATAAACTATCAAAGAGGTCTTTTTAAAGGGTTATAACGTTAGGTGTAGGGATATGAATTACACGGTTTTGTTGGATAAAGGGGATTTTACTGGTGGCGAGTTAACAATCTTAGTTAATTACATGTACAAGATGGCGTTGCTAAGCCAAGACTAGACTCGACTTAAGCTAATAAATGAAAAATAACTAAAAACATAAAATGAACATAGAATAAAAACGGGATGGTAGTCCGTATGTTTTTTTTCTCTCTTTCTTTTCTATTTTTTTTTTTTTTTTTTTTTTTTCATACACTCTTACCCTACCATCCAAAATAATACATCATAGGGGTTTGAGCATTCCCCTTACACTTGAATCTTTACATACTTTACATTAAACTATTCTAATGACTCGAATTAAGAAAAATCAAAACACTTGGAGCACTTTTAAGATTAACGTACATATGGGGGTAATAAGTGTTGTTCTTCCCCATTACTCCATAAAATAAGTACTTACCCATGAGTCCCAATCGTCCCAAAATAATATGTACAAGGATATGACTCGACTTAGCAACCATGTAATCAATTAGAAAGTTAACTTAGGGTTTAACAAATAACAATAATGCACTAAAAATGAGCGCATACACGGAAGGCTAAGGCGATTTGGGTGTACATTTAAGTGGGGTGTAACAAATTCTTCCTTTAAGTAAGATGCTTAAAGTTAGAAATGAAAAGATAGGCTCGGAGGGGTGTACTAGGGGTATCGTGTACTAAAAATGAGTACAACGCTAAGGGTGTGGGAAAAATTAGTTGACTTAACTAGCCAAGTAATATGACTTAAATGGTCAAGTAATCGTAATACGGGTTTAACACAAGGGTGATCCTAATGCCTCTTATCATGTAGTAAATCCTACTACACGAATGTAGTCTCACTAGCGGTCTCGGGATGCATCACTAACGCAAGTTCTAGAATCTAAATGCTACCGGTACACTCATAAGCACCAATAATGAATGCTTTTCCTATCAAATCTAAAGGCGAACCTCACATTTTTGGGTGGAAAATTTTTCTGAATATACGGTTATGTGCTAGTCATACAACCTCCTATCCATGAGACGCTTGCTATGGCTAAAGTTTCACTCCTAAATGTTGTAAAAAATTTTAAATTTGACGCTAAAATTGCACTAACAAGTATTTCTCATAGTTTTATTACTCATCTACTATCAAACAAAACAAACTCAAGCGAAAGTGCATATGTAAGGTATCATCTTTTTACCCTCCCCTTACACTTAAGATGAACATTGTCCCCAATGTTCAAGTAAAGAATGTAAAAGTTAAAAGTAAAGAGAATGAATTCAAATACTCCCCTGATTCGCTCGGTATGGATTTTAGGTTGGCCAGGTTAAATCTTCCTCCAAGAAAACGAACAATCAAAGCTTCCCTTCCAGAATATAAATCATCTTCTTGTCTCAAATAACCTGTAAATCCTGACAAAAGTAGACAAGGCAACCTCGCGTAAAATCGGCGGCATCCTATATAAGTTACTAAATCCTAGAAAACAAAGTAAGATATAATGCTTGTGGAATGAAGTTTGCAGATTTCCTGGAGATTATAAAACTTAATAATTCACAAAAACTTTTAAGACTCCGTTAGAAAAATAAAACTGGTAAAATTTCCAGATTTTTGACTCCTGACGCCGTCAAGAGCAATTGCCTGACGCCGTCAGAATGAACCTGCAGAAATCTTTATGTTAAGTTTCCGGAAAATTTCTGGAAAAACTTTGTCCTACTTCCTGGAAAATCCTGCAAAACTACATTATGACTCAATACAAGCATTTGACTCTAACAATACGAATACACATGTTCATTAAATATTGTGGAGAATCATGATCGGTTTGTTTCTTAAAAAACATATTTGGGGTTTCCCCTTACACTTATCTTTTGCAAAAAATACCTTTAGGTTGAAGTTAAGACTAGGCTAAACAACATAATAAAGTATTTCCACATTTTAATTGAGAAACATGATCAACCAACAATAAAAATAAAACATGCATACGGAAGCAAATAACAATCAAACAAATAAAATCACACAAAACATGGGTTGCCTCCCAAGAAGCGCTTTTCTTTATTTACGAGTCTTGTAGCTAGACTCAAAGTCGTGGGTTACTACGTGATTCGGGTGAGTTCCTCATTGAGGACATCTTTGGGATCGAACTTAGGTTTCAACTCTCTATCGGTTTCCTTAGTATGGTACGACCTCTCGAACATCTCTCCATCCGGATCATATAAAGTCATTCTCATGTGCCATGATCCGTCTCCTTCTTTTGGTGGCTTGTCCCACCTCCATTCATACTTATCTCCATCTCTTTTCCATTTATTCAACTCTATATTAATAGGCATTACGCTTAAGAACTCAATCATTTTTCTAAAGACTAAGGGGTCCTCAAAGGGATCTAGCTCCTCATCTCTAGCTATGAGTTGTTCAACCGAATGTGTTCTCTCAACGAAATCCTTTTCTAGATAAAATGGGCATTAAGGTCCTATGAAGTTCCTTTCTATCCAAGGTCCATATCTAGATGGTCTCCTATTCATCTCTACCCAGTGCGGTGTTGGTTCATCATCACAATCATAACTATGCTTCTTAACATTATACACCGACCAAGTATCGCCTTCACCTACCGCTATCTTAGATTCCTTGCAATCTATCATGGTAAAGAGTTACGAACAAAAGCACGAAGAAATAAGATAGACTAAAGAAGACCTAAAAATAAAAATAAAATCTTACTAGAAAGGAATCTAGCAAGTAGACCTAATAAAAAGAAATCCTAACCTAGACAATAACTATTCCCCGGGCTGCGGCGCCAAAAACTTGATGCGTGGGAATCGCACCTTGCTTTACCTCTCGAGGGATCTCGCGAGGCTTACAACCCCCACCAGGCAGTGTACCTGATCGTTGTAGTATAGTATAGTGACAAGTACCGGGGGATTGATCGTTCAGCTTAGGAATAGTGTCGCTAGGATTAGAAAGCCTAATTAATAGTTCTAGAGATGGAAGATGATTATTTTTGTGTTTTTATATTTTATGAAAGCAAGTAAAATCTCGGGTTTTGAAGGAGTGGGCGGAATTAGTTGCTAATCAACTAACCCAAAAACTACTTTATAACTAATTAACTAATGAAAATGAAATTAAACTAATATTAAACTAAGGTTGTGAGCAGTGGTTGGAGAAATTGTGTTTACTTAGACTTCATTACTCCCTAGATATCTTTTACATGTTAATTACTTGTTACACTTGTATGAATGACGGGTTGTATTCCTTAATACCATTCGTGGAGTGGCATACATAACTCCCCAACTCTATGAGCTCTTATCTCCTCCTACACCATGACCCAGCACAACTATAGGGATTGTAAACAGTGGCTCATGCATTAAATACAACCAATAAAGACCTAGTACGCCTCGGTTCATGTTTCTTAAGACGTTCAAGCATGTTACCATTTGGAGATCTGCCAGTTTTCTTAAGCCTAACATATAATATCATTCATTCAAAACAAGAATAGACAAGTAATCAACACATAATCAACATCTAGGTTTCATTAGATCTAAGCAAACACAAAGGAAATTTAGCCTAGCATAGTAGAATTAAGATAAGAACAAAAGATAGACAACCAACACATAGACATATTGATTGAATTAAGAATATACTTATCTCAATTACAATGCAAGGTCTCAAGGGTTTGGAACCCTTGAAAGACCTGTAAAAGAGGCACCAAAATCGTCTTTAGGGTTTCACCAAAACTTCTCTCCCTTTAATGAAAAAAACTAGAAAACTATATATAGGAAAATCGTCCTGACGGCGTCAAGAGTAAAATCTGACGCCGTCAACTCGCCGCCATATACTTCCTCGGACGCCCTAGATCCAATCGTGACGGCCTATGTGACGCCGTCACCACCTTCGGTAAATTAATCTTGGTCATTTTGACGCCGTCATCTCTTCATCTGACGCCTTCACAACCTTCGGTAAAATATTCATCCTTTCTGACGCCGTCAAGAGTAAATCCTTGACGCCGTCACCTTGTAATTCCAGCTTGGATTTGGTACTTTGTTGTTTTCTTCACTTTATGCTCCAAAAACGTCCAAAATAGCTTCTTTTCCAGAATTCACTCTCCAAACACCTAAAATCACAAAAGGAACGATTTAGGGCAATATTTGATCAAATAAATTCGGATTCGGGCTTAAATGACCCCCTAAAAACGGATCATTTTTCGCCTCATCAGGGACGGTCCCTTATTGATGGAGGACCGCCAATCCATTTAAAGGACCGCCGGCAGTAGACGTCCTAGTTGGCAGATGTGTTGTGATTTAAGTAACTTCCCATTTTTAAGGTTTGATATTTTTAGCCCATTTTCATGTTTAACTGTGACCAATATCACAACATATTATCCTAATTTAAAACATAATAATTCATTCATTTCATGCATGAAACATACAATGACTACCATAAAAATTCCATGACAAACACATAATAAAAACAACATTAATCATTAACTAAGATAACAAGTTATCTCCCATTGCATGTTTAGTCTAAAACACAACTTCCACTTGATTATTCATGACTAGACTTTTGAGAATATCTAGTCGGAGGGTGGAGTGGATGATGGTGAGGATGAAGGTGGAGCCGATGGTGGCATTGAAGCAAAGGGAGTTGGTTGCACATTTTGTTGAGTAATGAGAAACTCAATGTGACCAAACATGATGTGGAGTTCATCTCGAAGAGAATGGATGGGATGAAAGTTATGGTAACAACAAGCACACCCCACAGTGTGATTGTTAGCAAAGTAATAAGAAACGGGATTGCCAAGGTTTGGAGATGATGGTGGAGTGGTAGGAGTGTTCTCTAAAGGCCCGTTTGGTAATGTGGTAGTATGAGTTTGTTGTAGGAAGATGTTGGTTTCTTGGTGATTAGATAGAGTGAGTGGGAGATGATGGTTGATTACTCACGAATGGAGTGTAAGCACCCGAGCTAGATTCGGTAAGCAAGGGTGACAAGTTTTTGACAAATGATAAGAAAGGTGATGTTTTTGGCTTTGAGTTAGAGGATGTCTTTGATGAAGAGTGATATGTTCCATTAATGGTGTTATGAGTGGTGCACTTGGTGCTTGAGGTGATGATGGTGGTGACTTAGGAGATGGAGTGGTGTCATAGAGTGTGAGGTCAATGAAATTAGTTTGAGGTCAAATGATTTTGAGCTTAGGCCTTTTGTTTGATGGTTGTGTTATGAGTTCTTTGTTTATTGTTGGCAAGGAAGAGGAGGATGAGGCCATTGTAAGTGATGAAGTTTAAGTGAAAGGTGATTGTGATGAGGTTGAGGGTGATGAGGAAGGTTTAAATAATCAAGCATGGTTATGGTTTGGGCAAAGCATGCATTAGGAGATTTTAAGCACTCAAAAATGTTTATCTAAACAAGGTAAGTTGGTGATAATCATGCAATAGGTTTAGGATTGCAGGAAAAAAGAAAATAGTGCAAAAATCCATAATCCCACAGGGACGGTCCGTTAAACCACCAACGGTCCCTTATCACTGGAGGACCGCCAGGTCGATAAAGGACCGCCGGCAGTGAGTTTGCAGGATTTTGCCCAGTTTTTAATTTCTGCAACCTGCATATATACTATATTCCTAATCATCTCATAACAGCATAAACACAAGTTTAACAGATGAAGGATGTCATGCATGCTCTAAATAAGCCAAAAGCATCATCAATAAACATTCATGTCTAATAATAAGATTAGTTCATACAAATGATAAACATAGCAATTTGAGGAACAACGATAAATAGAAATACTATGAGACATACACAGTACTAAAACAAATTGGCCAATTCTAATTTAGTGAACACACAACTGTTGTCTTCAGTCTTCTTCGATGCGTCTTATCCCATCAGCAGGAGAGGTTCTCATGTGTCTGACAAAACGTGCAACTTGGTATTCCGTTATTGGTTCTAAGACTCCAACAACTAGGTTGTATTGATCATTTTGAAGGTAGGGATAGTTGCTCATGAAAAAAATTGTAGACAGAGTTAGGAGCATCCCATAGGGCATTGACTTTCTGTCATCGTCCTTGAGATGCATAAATCTCATAGGGAAGAGATAGGCGAGATTGTACGGTTGTCTAGTGAGAATGCAATAAAGCATATGTGCAACGCAAGATGGTATGCAATTGCTATCTTTTACTAGACCTAGTGGATTTTCTCGTAGGATGATCGCCATGGGTTGGAGAAACTGGCAGAGTTCACAGACACGGATCTTATCAGGATAGAAAGTGTCGGAAGAGTTGCAAAGTGAGTTGATTAGTTCAGTTTGAGAGGGAATGTAGGTGACATAGGGTCCTTCACATTCACGATTCTCAAGTAGGGAATTTAACTTAGGATCTTTTGAATAGGCGCATTGCCCATGGCATGGAATACCAAGAATCTGAGCGAATTCCTCAAGTGATAGAACGAAGCCATAGTAACCAATACTGAAGGTAAGATGTATAGAATTGTCTTGAATACGTTTGACCTTTATTTCATGAAAGAATTCTAATATAAAATGTGGCAGATGTGTTCATTGACATTGAGTAAACAGTCAAGACCTATTGGCTGAAAGGCTCTTTCAATATGCTCCTGAGTTACATATGAATGATCGATAATTCGACCTTCATGAATGTAACGAGACTCAACGTCTCTGAAGCTTTGAACGGATTCGGGTGGTAAATAAGGTTCTAAGGATATTTTTGGTATGTATGAATGTGTATGATGAAGGTCATAATCAAATATGTGCGGCATGGTTGTACAATGGTGTGATTAGTGAGTACAGGTGGTTGATGATCTTAACTTTGAAAACCTTGAACTAATTTGATTATGGGTTGGTGAGGATTTGAGTGTTGGGTCGAGTTTTTCGTCACTTTCTGCACAATAGGGGAGTGTTTGGTTTGTTTTACTGAAACTGTAGTAAGAAAACGGGATTTGGCCTAAAAATGTTGGACGGTCCCTTATCGATATGGGACCGCCGAGAACTAAGGGACCGTCGGCAGAAGGTTGTGGTTTTTGGACGATTTTTGGTGTTTTAGTCTTAATGAAAAGTCTTTAGCTTTAGATGGTTTTAAAACATAACTCTTTGAATTTTAAGACACGAAAATGACTCAATACGCACGAGTAGGATAAGGAATGGGTACGGAGTGGAATCGAGATAGAAGAAAAGTGAAAGACTCGATACGCTTGAATAAAGAGTGGATTTTGAGTCGAAACAGAAGAAAAGAAAGAATAAAAAATTAAATGAGGTTCAAGGATGAGACTTGCATCGAGGAAGGCTAGAAGTCAATCATGTAAGTTTCAAGAAATGTCATAGACGAGAACTAGAGAGCAAACAAAGAGTGAAGCAAGTGTGTATCATCTATAGTGATTGATTGACGCCAAATTCGTTATAAACAATGGTTGTGGTAAGACCATTATTTTTCAAATAATTTGCTTGTATCCAAAGAAGGATAAGCATTTAGACAAAACATCTAATGAACATAAAGCATATAGCACATGTGAGCATGTAAGTATTATATAGCATGCAAGCAAGTAATGATAAATCATATAGTCACGTAAGCATATAGCAGACATTCAAGTAACAACTATAATAGGCAAGATTGTAAGAAAACTTACCTTGGCCTCTAGCTATCCTTAATAACACATTTCATACCATGTGTTATTGGTGATGCAAGACTAGATGATACTCACTTGGCAATTCGTCCTTATGATTAGTTAAGCACATAGCATAGTGAGATAACCATTTGATTATCTTCATACATATGACGCGTATTGTCTTATTCGCTAGCTAACCACATTACACATTAAACCGCACATTGTTTTTATCATTATCATTACTTCAAAACTAGTAGGTTGGTACACCAATTAGGTTGCTTGAGAATTCCTTGTCGGAAACATTACCTACAATGAAGACATTCAAACTAGTAGTATATGATTCCACTTAAACTAAGTGTTTTTCTGATGAGGCGAAAAATGAACCACTTTTAGGCGGTCATTTAAGCCCGGAATTGAATTTATTTGATCAAATATTGCCCTAAATCGTTCCTTTTGTGATTTTAGGTACTTTGGGAGTGAAATCTGGAAAAGGAAGCAATTCGGACGTTTTTGGAGCATAAAAGTGAAGAAAACGCCAAAGTCTTAATTTTCCTTACTGGGAACAGTAGGTGATGGCGTCAAGAGCAACACCCTGACAGCGTCAAGAGTAAATTCCATGACGACCCAGTACAGATTTGACGGCGTCACGAAGTAGGGTGTCAAGAGTAAAATGCATGACGGCCTGGAAAATGCTAATACATGACGGCGTCAAAAGTAGATCAAGGCAGTCCGAGAAATATTTTAGCGGCGAGGTGACGACGTCACAAGCTTTGTCTTGACGCCGTCAGACCCTATTTCCTATATATAGTATTCTAATTTTCACATTAACAAGAGAGAAGTTTTGGAGAAACCCTAAGTACGAACTTGGTGCGAATTTTACAGGTTTTTCAAGGGTTCTAAGCCCTTGATACCTTTCATGTGTAATTGAGATAAGTATTCTTTTAATTCAATCAATATGTATATGTGTTGGTTGTCTATATCTTGTTCTTGTCTTAATTCCATCATGCTAGGCTAGATCTATCTTGTGTTTGCTTAGATCTAATGAAACCTAGATGTTAATTATGTGTTGATTACTTGTTTGTAGTTGTTTTGGATGAATGAATTCGATGTTAGGCTTAAGAAAACTGGCAGATCTCCAATTGGTAACATGCTTGAACGTCTTAGGAAACATGAACTGATGTGCACTAGGTCTTATTGGTTGTATTTAATGCATGAGCCACTGTTTATAATCCCTATGGTTGTGCTGGGCATGGTATAGGACGAGATAAGAGCTCATAGGATTGGAGAGTTAAGTGCGCCACCCCATGAATGGTATTAAGGAATACAATCCGTCATCCATGCAACTATAACAAGTAATTAACGTGTAAAAGATGTCTAGGGAGTAGTGAAATCTAAGTAAACACATTTTCTCCACTTATTGCTCACAACCTTAGTATAATTTAGTTTATTTTCATTTCTAGTATTTTATTTTGATTGCATCTTTAGTATTGGGTTAGTTGACTAGTAACTAATTCCGCCCAAATCCTTCAAACCCGAGATTTTTATTTGCTTTCTAAAAAATATAAAAATACAAAAAGAATCATCCTTCACCTTTAGAACTAGTATTTTGGTTTTCTAATCCTAGCGACACTATTCCTAGCTGAACG
Source organism: Artemisia argyi (assembly GCA_030686995.1). NCBI lineage: Eukaryota > Viridiplantae > Streptophyta > Magnoliopsida > Asterales > Asteraceae > Artemisia > Artemisia argyi. Next base: position 34,585,499 of record CM060695.1, read on the forward strand.
ATCAATCCCCCGGTACTTGTCACTATACTATACTACAATGATCAGGTAAACTGACTGGTGGGGGTTGTAAGCTTCTCAAGATCCCTTGAGAGGTAAAGCCTGGTGCGATTCCCACGTATCAAGTTTTTGGCGCCGCAGCCTGGGGAATAGTTATTGTCTAGGTTAGAATCTCTTTTTATTAGGTCTACTTGCTAGATTCCTTTCTATTAAGATTTTATTTTTTATTTTTAGGTTTTCTTTAGTCTATCTTATTTCTTTGTGTTTTTGTTCGTAACTCTTCACCACCCGACATCATGGACAACGGGAACATCTTTGAACCCGTCATCCCACCACAACAAAACCCACCACTAGAACCCCTTAGGCCCCGAACCTTAGGAGAGTATTCCCGACCTAGCCACCAAGGCTACCGAAACACCATTGAGCTCACCGGAGCCAATGTGACCCCCTTGCGATCCGACACCATCCGGTTGGTGCAAAGCGGATGTGCATTCCATGGACTTCGTTCCGAAGATCTGAACCAACATCTTAAGGACTTCCTCAAAATCGTAGATTACATAGACCTAGATGTTGCAACTAGAGAGACAACCCGATTACACCTATTCCAATTCTCTCTACGGGATCAAACTAGTCAATGGCTTGAGCGTTTACCCGCGGGATCCATCACCACATGGGATGATCTCACCACTCGTTTCCTTGCTCAATTTTTCCCACCGGGGAGAACTACTAAGCTTAGAAATGACATCTTGATGTTCCAACAACGTCAAAATGAATCTCTTTATGAAGCATGGACTCGTTTCAAGGACTTACTCCAAAAAGTCCCTCATCATGGCATAGATCTTTGGCTCCAAGTCCAAATTTTTTATGACTATATCGATCTCTCCACGAGGCGAGCCATTGACCAATCAGCCGGTGGTAAGCTACGTGATCTAAGTGCAGAACAATCATGGGAACTCATAGAAGATCTTGCTCTCTATGACAACGAAAGTTGGAATGATCCCCGTGATTTGAACAAAACGGTCAAGGCAATATCTTTGCCTTCGAACAATTCTAGCACTCCCGATCGTAGGATCATGGAACTTGAGGACCAAGTCAAGTTTCTCATGAAATCTTACGAAGCTCCTAAACCTTCAAGCCAAGTGAACAAAATCACTTCTTCATGCGAATTATGTAGTGGTCCCCACGACACTCGTGATTGTGTGGAACTCCCCGGAACAGCTTTTGTGGACTACGCATCCACGCTTACCGACGAAGCGGGAGATAAGTGGTACACTTTCAAGCCCGAGCCCAACACTTACGGTGATTCATACAACCCCTCTTGGAAAAATCACCTAAACCTTAGGTGGAAACAAAATCAACCCAATTCTTCCAATCCGCCTAATCATTACCAACCAAACGGTCCACCCCCCAACCGTACTTTCAACAACAATCCTTCTAACAACTATGGTAGTACCAACAATCTTGAAGGATTGATGTCAAAGTTTATGGCATCTCAAGAGGCTCGCATAGCTAGGTTTGAAACTGAATTCAACCAACAACAAACGGAGATGACCAACAAGATTGACAACTTGTTGAAGGCCCTCAACAACCAAGCGTTAGTCACACCTAGGAAGGACACTAGGGACACCAATAACGGAAACCAAATTAAGGACCCCTCATCATCCAAACATGTCCACTTTGTCAATGTTGTCACCCTTAAGCCAATAGATAAGGAGATAGAAGAGAGTGACAAGGATGAAGTTAGAGTAGAAGCCGAGACTAAGGATGAGAGTAGGGAAGTTGAGGTTAATAGGAGAGAGGAATTAGAGGAGGTAGAGCCTATAGAAAAGTACTTTGATAAGTTGCCCACCATGGAAGAACGAGGATACCATAAGGATTTATTCGATAGTCCTAAGAGACCATATATCCTTGGCACCCCCCTTATCAAAATGGGAGACCCCTCTAACATTAACATACCATGCAATATCGGGCACATGCATATATGGAAAGCTTACATCGACCCTAGATCCCCCGTGAACATCATGACTAGGACTTATTACAATTGGGTGGTGAAGAAACAACTTAATTTTAGGATGATGCCTAATAAGAATCTGATAAGTAATTTTGCAGGAAGAGTGAAGGGATTGCATGTGATTATAGGGAATCTCACCTATGAGATTGATTTTATGATAGTTAAAGACACTCGTCCAGTGATAGATGCTTGCCTAAGCCAAATAATATTTGGAAAACCATTTGTTGAGGCCACTAGGATGAGTTATGATCCGACTTTAGGGATAGTTAGATTCAAGGGAGAGAATGATGAGGTTGCTTATCAAATGCCCTACAAGATTGAGCAATACCGCCTTCTCTCTAATTTCGAAAAGGAACACAAGCAAGCGGCTTATTATAGGAATGAGGAGGATAGACGTAGAGGAGTAGAATATGTAAAGAATAGGATGCTTGGTTTCTACAAAGAATGCTTGCAACTAGGTCCGGAATACAAAACTGGTTTAGAAGACGACCTAGAGAATGGAACCAATGATGAGGTCACGTAGTAACCCATGACCTTGAGTCTAGCTACAAGACTCGTAAATAAAGAAAAGCGCTTCTTGGGAGGCAACCCATGCTTTGTGTGATTTTATTTTGTTTGTTTGTTATTTGCTTCCGTATGCATGCTTTATTTTTATTGTTGGTAGATCATGTTCCTCAATTAAATAGTGGAAATACTTTACTTCGTTGTTTTGGCCTAGTCATAAACTCCACCTAGAAGTATTTTTTGCAAAAGATAAGTGTAAGGGGAAACCCCAAATATGTTTTTAAGAAACAAACCGATCATGATTCTCCACAATATTAAATGAACATGTGTATTCGTATTTGTTAGAGTCAAATACTTGTATTGAGTCATAATGAAGTTTTGCAGGATTTTCCAGGAAGTAGGACCAAGTTTTTCCAGAAATTTTCCGGAAACTTAACATAAGAATTTATGCAGGTCACTTCTGACGGCGTCAAGAGTTAACTCTTGACGGCGTCATGTGTAAAAATCTGGAAATTTTACCGGTTTTGTTTTTCTAACGGAGTCTTATGGTTTTTGTGAATTATTAAGTTTTATAATCTCCAGGAAATCTGCAAACTTCATTCCACAAGCATTATATCTTATCTTGTTTTCTAGGATTTAGTAACTTATATAGGATGCCGCCGATTTTACGCGAGGTTGTTTTGTCTATTTTTTCAGGATATACAGGTTATGTATGACAAGAAGATGATTTATATTCTGGAAGGGAAGCTTTGATTGTTCATTCTCTTGGAGGAAGATTTAACCTGGCCACCTTATTATCCATACCGAGCGAATCAGGGGAGTATTTGATTTCATTCTTTTTACTTTTTCACTTTTACATTCTTTACTTGAACATTGGGGACAATGTTCATCTTAAGTGTAAGGGGAGGGTTAAAAGATGATACCTTACATGTACACTTTCGCTTGAGTTTGTTTTGTTTAATGGTAGATGTGTAATAAAACTATGAGAAATACTTGTTAGTGCAATTTTAGCGCCAAATTTAAATTTTTTTACAACATTTAGGAGTGAAACTTTAGCCATAGCAAGCGTCTCATGGATAGGAGATTGTATGACTAGCACATAACCGTATATTTAGAAAAATTTTCCACCCAAATATGTGAGGTTCGCCTTTAGATTTGATAGGAAAAGCATTCATTATTAGTGCTTATGAGTGTATCGGTAGCATTTAGATTCTAGAACTTGCGTTAGTGATGCATCCCGAGACCGCTAGTGAGACTACATTCGTGTAGTAGGATTTACTACATGATAAGAGGCATTAGGATCACCCTTGTGTTAAACCCGTATTACAATTACTTGACCATTTAAGTCATATTACTTGGCTAGTTAAGTCAACTAATTTTCCCACACCCTTAGCGTTGTACTCATTTTTAGTACACGAAACCCCTAGTACACCCCTCCGAGCCTATCTTTTCGTTTCTAACTTTAAGCATTTTACTTAAAGGAAGAATTTGTTACACCCCACTTAAATGTACAACCAAATTGCCTTAGCCTTCCGTGTATGCGCTCATTTTTAGTGCATTATTGTTATTTGTTTAAACCCTAAGTTAACTATCTAATTGATTACATGGTTGCTAAGTCGAGTCATATCCTTGTACATATTGTTTTGGGACGATTGGGACTCATGGGTAAGTACTTATTTTATGGAGTAATGGGGAAGAACATCATATTATTACCCCCGTAAGAACGTTAGTCTTAAAAGTACTCCAAGTGTTTTGATTATCTTAATTCGAGTCATTAGATTAGTTTATTTTGAAGTATGTAAAAATTCAAGTGTAAGGGGAATGTTCATTCCCTATGATGTATTATTTTGGATGTTAGAGTAAGAGTGTATGTCTAAAAAAAATCAAAAAATCAAGAAAAAGAAAAAAAATAGAAAAAGGAAAAGAGAAAAAACATACGGACTACCATCCCTTTTTATTCTATGTTCATTTTATGTTTTTGTTATTTTTCATTTATTAGCTTAAGTCGAGTCTAGTCTTGGCTTAGCAACGCCATATTGTACATGTAATTAACCAAGATTGTTAACTCGCCACCAGTAAAAACTTCCTTTATCCAACAAAACCGTGTATTTCATATCCTTACACCTAACGTTACAACCCTTCAAAAGTCCTCTTTGATAGTTTATCCTAGGTGCTTACGCCATGTGGTGGAGGTTTGATCATTTCCCAAGCCTATGGTAATCTATTTTGCTATGACAGGTAGTGAGAGATATCTTCCGTTTCCATATTGTAATTTATACTTTATTACACCCGAGAGATGTGAGTATCTAAACACTATTTGTGAGGTGCTAGTGTATGACCTCCGTGCTTGTCTACTGGTCTTTAGTGGAACGATTATTTGTTGTAATTACTTTTATATTAGTGTTAAATGACCTCTAACTTGTATTTTGAGTAGAATAAAAGCGCATTTGCTTGAGGACAAGCAAATCTCAAGTGTAAGGGTATATGATGAGGCGAAAAATGAACCACTTTTAGGGGGTCATTTAAGCCCGGAATTGAATTTATTTGATCAAATATTGCTCTAAATCGTTCCTTTTGTGATTTTAGGTACTTTGGGAGTGAAATCTGAAAAGGAAGCAATTCGGACGTTTTTGGAGCATAAAAGTGAAGAAAACGCCAAAGTCTTAATTTTCCTTGCTGGGAACAGTAGGTGACGGCGTCAAGAGCAACACCCTGACGGCGTCAAGAGTAAATTCCATGACGACCCAGTACAGATTTGACGGCGTCACGAAGTAGGGCATCAAGAGTAAAATGCATGACGGCCTGGAAAATGCTAATACATGACGGCGTCAAAAGTAGATCAAGGCAGTCCGAGAAATATTTTGGCGGTGAGGTGACGATGTCACAAGCTTTGTCTTGACGCCGTCAGACCCTATTTCCTATATATAGTTTTCTAATTTTCACATTAAAAAGAGAGAAGTTTTGGAGAAACCCTAAGTACGAACTTGGTGCGAATTTTACAGGTTTTTCAAGGGTTCTAAGCCCTTGATACCTTTCATGTGTAATTGAGATAAGTATTCTTTTAATTCAATCAATATGTATATGTGTTGGTTGTCTATATCTTGTTCTTGTCTTAATTCCATCATGCTAGGCTAGATCTATCTTGTGTTTGCTTAGATCTAATGAAACCTAGATGTTAATTACGTGTTGATTACTTGTTTGTAGTTGTTTTGGATGAATGAATTCGATGTTAGGCTTAAGAAAACTGGCAGATCTCCAATTGGTAACATGCTTGAACGTCTTAGGAAACATGAACTGATGTGCACTAGGTCTTATTGGTTGTATTTAATGCATGAGCCACTGTTTATAATCCCTATGGTTGTGTTGGGCATGGTATAGGAGGAGATAAGAGCTCATAGGATTGGGGAGTTAAGTGCGCCACCCCATGAATGGTACTAAGGAATACAATCCGTCATCCATGCAACTATAACAAGTAATCAACGTGTAAAAGATGTCTAGAGAGTAGTGAAATCTAAGTAAACACATTTGTGGAAAACTAGAAGGGGGGTTGAATAGTTTACCGATTAAAATCTTTTTAACTTGTTAAGTTAGGTTTGAAACTTTCCGTTTGATCAAAGATATATGCACTAACACAATATATAACATGCAAGTAAATGAAAGAAACGATCAAACCACAACACGAGTATTTATCGTGGTTCGGCTACAAGGACTCTTTTTCCTTGCCCTACGTCCACGCCCCGAGTATCCAACTCGAGAGTTTCTTTCACTAGTCAACAAGCTCCTTTCACCGGCAGAGAAAACCTTACACATCGCTTATACTTTTACCGACACAAAGCTAAATGTCGATTTCTTTTACAAGGGCACAACCACTCCCATTAGTTCTTTTACTAGGGTACAATAACTCCCAACACTCTTTGTATTTTGAGGACTAAAATCTAACCACTCACTTCAGAATATACACAAACAAATGACGTGTAAACAATAAGAGTTTACACAATACTAAGCTAACAAGTCTTGCAATGTTGCGTTGGAAACTTGTAACTTTTGATGACCTTGTGAGCTTCTTTGCTACAAAAGGAAACTTCACATTTACAATGTTAAGAGGTTAGAAGAAAAGATGAGTGTGTGTGTAAAATATGATCTCAAGAGGTTAGCCAAAAATCAAGTTATGGCTTGGTATTTATAGCACACCACACTGCATGCTTGGCGGATCAGGCGGAACCCTCGAATGGGTTCCGCCCGTGTACCCCCAGGGTACCGCCGGGTCTGCAGTAGGTTTTTGCAATAACTCTTCAAACCAAACAAGGTCTTGTCTCATAACTCCTAGCAACCAAACAATGTCACATCACTTAAATCAAGTCAAATACAAAGCTTGCAAGCAACAACAAAGTTAGTCAAACACATTTCTTTCCATAAATGCATAATGACAAAACTTGCCATAAATGTGATGTGACTATTTCTAATTTAAGAAATAAATTTGTGCTGTGTTTTATGAAATGTAAAATGTAGCAAAAGTCTAGTTTATGCAAGTCTTAAAAACTAAGATTATGTTTTGCTTAGAAACTAAAGTTTACATTTTGTCGTTAACAAAACTTAGCGAATATCGAAAAATATAAATAACATTTTTAGGCGATATTTGTATTAACAATCTCCCCCTTTTTGTTGATGACAAAACATAAACTTTGTTTTTAAGTAACACGCAAAATCTTGGTTTTCAAGACTTAAAAAAAATTATATTAACCTTGTTTTACTTAAGAGACGAAAAAGCATATCAAGTATTTGAAGGTTTAATATATTTCTCCCCCTTTTTGTCGAAACAAAAAGTAGAGTAGCGAAGCGGAATAATGGCCATACTCCCCCTTGATCGATACTCCCCCTAAATGGAGTACCAATATGGGAAACATGGATTTTGAGACCTACAAAAAAAATGGTTAGTTGGTGATATATATAGTCAAGCTTGTAGTTACCACACACATTGCAACCACATTGACAAACCAAAGATTGATCAACCAACAATGCACAAAAGTAAGTAGAAAGAAATATCATTCCAAGTAAAATTTTGACTTATAAAAGTCAAAAGACAAGAAATGTGGACTTATTCTTCTACTTGTACACAAAAACTAAAAAAATAACCAAGAAAATAAAATAAAATCCTACATTCCTAGATTGGGGCAAACGGCCTCCATAGGTTGTCTAGGATTTGTTGGGATGGGAAAGTGCATCCAAACATTCAATGATATGTTGGAATGCAAACCGGGTTTCATTTTGGAATTGGTGAGCAAGGTTTTGATGGTTTCACCCATTTGCTCACAATTTGAGCAAATATGTGGATGGTTGGGTGAAAATGGGTTGGTTTTAGTTTCTTGGTTTAGGGGTTGGTTTGGTTTTGGTTCTTGGATAGAGGATGGATTTGGTATTGAGTCAAGCAAGGTGGTTTGAAATTCCATTGCTTGATGAAGGTGGGTGTCAACCATGCTTTGTATTTCCTCATAAGAGGGAAAGAAAGACTCATAGGTTTGGGCTTGAGAAGGTGGTGGAGTTGGGTGATCATGGTTTTCAAAATTTGGTTCTCCATAAAGAGGACCATGGATTTCACGGTAGATTGGGTGAAATAACAATGGTTTAGGTGGTTGGTATACTTGTTGTGGTGGTTGGGTAAGTTCAAGATCTTCATCAAGGTCAAGAATTGACCTTGGTGATTGATTTGCAAAAGGTGGTGGTTGGGTATGTCTTGGTGGAAGATCATTTAAATCTTGGACATACGGGTGTGGTGATGTTGGAGGAGACCCGAAAAGCTCCATAGGTTCAATTTTTGGTAATGGTGATGGTGATGGAGTCTTTGATGGTTGGGTTGGAGCACTTGGTGGAGTTGGGTCAATAGGTAATTTAGTAGGTGGTGGAGTGTGCTCATTTGGTTGTTTGGGTGATGGAGATGGAGATGCAAGGTTCAAAAAATGTTCACTTTTGATGGGTGATGTGAATTCCTCCGATGATGAGGAGCTAAGGTTGATGGATTGGTTTGACCATAGTGGTTTCACACTTATCCGGGCGGTTCTCCGGATGGGTCGTGATGGTTGAGAGGTGTTTGTTGACTTGGTCATGGTTAAAATGGTTTAAAGTTTCAGAAATTGTGTTGAGGAAGGTGTGATTTGATGGTGTTTACGATGGCTTAATTTATAGTGTTGATGGATTATGGAAAGGAGTGTTTGGATTTGATGTTAGTCCATACAAAAATGGAGGTTTCTAATGATTTGGAAAACTAATTGTGGGTTGCCAAATCATGGAAGTCAATCCAATGAAAATGGTGAAGTGAGAAGACAAGTTTTGCACTAAATGCATAGTGGTTTTGGTGGATTTGTGGTAGTATAAATCTCAGGGATTTCAAGGATCCCTTAAAAGGGTTCCTTCCTTTATGTTTGAGGGGGGTCCTTGAGGTTGTTATGGTTAAATTTGAATTTTGGCGGGAATTGGTTTTGGTTAAGTTCATGGAAGAAGGAGTATCCTATTATGCTAAACACATTGCAAGTAATGGGTTTCTACCTAAAAGGATTGGATTTTGGTGTTTCAATGTTGAATTGGCGAAAAGGAAAACAAAAAATCTGCAGGCTACTGGCGGCACCCTCAGATGACACAGGCGGAACCCAAATTAGGGTACCATCTGGTCCGTTGGGCAAATTCTGGGTTACCCAGAATTGGTACTGGCGGAACCCAAATTTGGGATCCGCCGGATCCGTCAGGGCTGAAAAAGTTCACAGACCGCGTTTTTGACCCGCGAAACGATTTTCAAAATTTTCGAAAACTCCTAAAATCAAAGAGATACTTCATTTCTGGTTAGGCAATGCAAAAATTAGACACCTAAACACACATATCATAGGAGTTTGACCTTGAGGTCGAGAATTTCACCATACTTAGTGAAAATATCATAACCATGAAAATTTGACAACTTGCCAAAAGTTGTCTTCCTGCAACATTGTTAGTTGAAACATGTTCCAAAGTGTATCAAACATTGTACTAACACACAAATACATCACAAAGATTGTTTAAACTACCAAATTGTTCCAATAGCACCTTGTGCCAAACACTCCTAACACACCCGCACTCATTGACGGTCCATCTTCTTCTTCATCTTTCCGAGGAATCTCCCGATGTTTTTGAACATCCCCTTTGTTTGCTTGAACTCCTCCGACTCATTTGGAATATCCGGAAGTTGAGAAAGGTATTCTAGAGGTGGGAGCCTAGAGTTTGGCAAATTGTCATCTTCACTCATTGAGGAAGAAGATGATGAGGTAGGAGGATGTGGGCGTTTTCCTTGGGCCTTATAAACTCTCTTATCACTAAGTGGAACAAAGGTGTGTGGAATGAGAGTGTAGTCAAGACGAAGACCATTTGAAGTTGGTGGAATGGGTGAGATGAACCTAAAGAGACGGGTCAAGAGCATTCCATATGGCATAGCCGTTGTGCCATGCACGGGAATGTCGGCCATTCTCTTTGCTATGTAGTAGGCAAGATTGAAGGGTTGCCTAACGGACAAGGAGTAGAGCATGTAGCAAAGGCAAAGGTTGATATGGTCACGGTTCCCTATTGTGCTAATGACATTGGCTCTAAGGACTTCCTCCCACTTCTTGAATTGGGGTTTAAGTTCATTCATTTCCATTCCATATGGGTCCTTATCGACCTCATTCCCCAAACGGGTTCTCCTAGTGGTGGTGGTCCTAACAAAGAGGTGGTCACGGAGAACGTCTTTTGAGACAAGAGGTGTGTCATAAGGGTGGATACGGTCTTGAAGGTTGTCAAGAGTTGAGAGGGAGTGCAAGTCGGAATAGAGGCAAGTACCATGGTTTGGAACACCTAAGATTTGAGCAAACTCCTCAAGAGTGAAGGAGTATTGGTGGCCGCTAACCCTAAAGTGGATAGACATATGACCATAATCATCCGTTGAGAGAACGCATGATGCATAGAACTCTAGAATGAACCTAGGACAAATAGGCTCGTCGATATTCAAAACACACTCAAAGTTGATTGTGGCAAAATCGGCGTAAAGGTTTGTGCCTTCTAGGAAAGATGGGTCTATGGTTCTACCCTCATGGACATAGTGTTTTTCTAGGGCTTTGAAAACGTTTACTTGATTTGCGGTAAGGCCTTTGGTTTTGTGGTGTTTTGGTAGGTACTTAATGGTGTCCTTGTGGTCGTAGTGGGTTAGAGGAGGCATGATGATTCCTAGAACAACAAAATTTCACATTTTAGTTTACGTAAACCACTATTATAATGTGGAAGTTCTAGTGTGTGCCTATATGAAAACAATGTGGAGGTGCGGTTATCTTGACTCATTTTGATGCTTCAAAATCGTTTTATGCAAGTTTTGTTATAAAACAAAAGATAACCCAAACGCTCCTAGTTCAATGTAGCTTCGTTTGAATGTACCCGAAAATACATATTGGTTATGTATTCCCTTTAGCATTCAAGAGACATTATGCAAGTGATGTTTTAAGCATAACGTTTTGATTTTGTATTCTCAATGTGAGACGAAAAAATATTTGTCCTACTTGTGAGAAATTTTTGAAAGGATTTGACATGGGGTGTTTTAGAAAACATGTTTATACTAATTAGAGATGCAATTCCTAACTATGGGAAACATGATTAGTTTTATTAATTACCTAATCTCATGCATGAATTTCTTAAGTTAATGCATAACCCCAAGTTTTTGTTTTTGTGCAAGAAATAGAATTCCTAGACTCAGATCAGGATTGTAATCATGTTAAGAATACTTACAATGATGATTGATTTGCAATGTAAATGAATGGAGGACCAAGAATTCGTAGGTGTGGGTGAGTGGTGAAGTGAATAGTAGCAGCCTTGAAGTGGTGGTATGAAATAATGGGTGTTTGATTTAATATAAACAAAGAAAATGATTCTGCAGGTCGACGGACACGGCGGAACCCTGGGTTGGGTTCCGTCCGGTATGGCTGAGGGTTCCGCCGAACCTGCTGAGAAAAATGGTTTTGGATTTGTTTTGATTTTTGTCTAATGTCCAGAACTACAATGTAGGCTCCATGAGTCCTAAGCCTAGCCTAAGAAGATTAAAAGGTTCACGTTTAAGAGGTTTTGTAAGAATGTCGGCTATGTTATCTTCGGAAAAAACTTTCTCAATTGAGATATTTCCTTTTTGGACGTTGTCACGAAGGAAATGATGACGGATTTCAATATGTTTGGTACGAGCATGTTGAACCGGGTTTTTGCTAAGATCAATGGCACCTTTGTTGTCACAAAGAATTGTGACGTCATTGAGTTGAATTCCGTAGTCGACAAGAGCTTGCTTCATCCAAAGAGCTTGTTGACATGCCTTTCCGGCCGAAACGTACTCGGCTTCCGTTGTTGAGATAGCAAGAGCCGTTTGCTTCTTAGAGAACCATGAGGTGAGACAATGTCCAACAAAAGTACAAATACCACTTGTGCTTTTTCTATCGACATAGTCACCGGCATGATCCGAGTCGGCATACACTATGGTGTCTATTCTCGTTCCTTTGGGATACCATAAACCTAAATGTGTAGTGCCCTTAATATACCTAAAAATCCTTTTAACGGCTTCGAGATGGGTAGTTTTAGGATCTTCTTGAAAACGAGCACATAGACAAACACTAAACATAATGTCGGGTCTACTAGCCGTTAGGTAAAGTAGACTACCAATCATACCTCTATATTTAGTGCTATCGACGGATTCACTTTCCTCATCCTTGGTGAGTTTAGTTTCCGTTGACATGGGAGTTTTGATAGGTTTCGAATCTTCTAGTCCAAATTTCTTAAGCATGTCCTTAATATATTTAGATTGGTTAAAGAAGATACCATCTTCTAGTTGTTTGATTTGGAGTCCTAAGAAAAGGTTGAGTTCTCCCATCATACTCATTTCAAACTCGTCATGCATGATTTTTGAGAAATCCACACATAGTTCTTGACAAGTTGATCCGAATATAATGTCATCAACATAGATTTGGACTATGATAATATGTGAATCTTTCTTCTTAGTGAAGAGAGTATTATCAACTAAGCCCATGGTATACTTATGGTCAACTAGGAATGTTTTAAGTCGATCATACCATGCTTTTGGAGCTTGCTTAAGTCCGTAAAGAGCCTTTTTAAGTTCGTAAACATGATTTGGTTTTTCAAAATTGATGAAGCCCGGTGGTTGAGCAACATACACTTCTTCATTAATGACTCCGTTTAGAAATGCACTTTTGACGTCCATTTGAAAGAGTTTAAAATTATGTGCACACGCATAAGCAAGTAATATTCTAATTAACTCGAGCCTAGCTACCGGAGCAAAAGTTTCATCGTAATCAATGCCTTCTTGTTGATTATATCCTTGTGCTACTAGTCTAGCTTTGTTTCTAGACACAATTCCATTTTCATCCATTTTATTATGAAAGACCCATTTTGTTCCAATTATTGTTTGACTCTTTGGTTGAGGAACTAATGTCCATACATCATTCCTAACAAATTGGTTTAATTCTTCTTGCATTGCAATTACCCAAGATTCATCTTTAATGGCTTCATTAATGTTTTTCGGTTCAATGGTTGACACGAAACAACAGTAGTTGCTTTCATTTTGAACTTTTGATCTAAGTGTTCTTTCGTTAATGTTGCCTATGACACCGTCTAATGGATGACTTTTAGATTCTTTGACATTGACAAGTTCTTTGTTTAATAGTTCATCTTCCTTGTCATTACCTAAGATTTCTTGACATTCAATTGCTTGGCTTTCAACTAAGTCATCATCTACCAAAGGTGATGTCTTAGAGGGAGGTGGACTTTCGTCAAATGTTACGTTTAACGATTCCTTGACTCTTAAGGTTTCTTTGTTCAAAACAATGTAAGCTTTACTATTTTGTGAATATCCAAGAAATACACCTTCATAAGACTTTGGGTCAAATTTGGTGAGATAATCCTTGGTGTTAAGAATGAAGCATTTACTCCCAAACACTCTAAAGTATCCTAATGTAGGTTTTTTACCTCTATAAAGTTCATAAGGAGTTTTATTCAAAAATCGTCTAATTAGGACTCGATTAAGAATGTACGTTGATGTGTCAATGGCATTGCACCAAAACTTTTGTGGAATAGTTTGTTCATTAAGCATTGTTCTACTCATCTCTTGTAATGTCCGGTTTTTATGTTCTACTACACCATTAGATTGAGGAGTACGTGGAGCCGAAAAGTTATGAGTAATTCCATTTTTATCACAAAAGTTTCCAAATTGAAATTCATTATCAAATTTACGACCGTGATCCGTTCTAATCGACACTATATTAGACCCTACTTGATTTTGAATTTTCTTACTTAGAATCTCAAATTTATCAAAAGCTTCATTTTTATTTTTCAAAAACATTGTCCAAGTATAACGTGAGTAATCATCTACTATGACCAAAGTATAGAAGTTACCTCCATAACTTTGTATAGCGGATGGACCAAATAAATCCATATGCAAAAGTTCTAGACACCTAGATGTAGACACCATGTTTTTAGCCTTATGGCTACTATGGACTTGTTTACCGACTTTGCAAGCATCACAAAAGTGTTGGTCATATTTCAACTTGGGTAGGTTTCGAACTAAGTCTTTGGAGAAGAGGTTTTGGATTAGTCTCATGTTAGCGTGTCCTAAACGTCTATGCCATAAAGTTGAAGATTCATCTAATGAGGTAAGACAAAGTTTGTCTCTAGATGTTGAATCCAACTTCATGACGTATACGTTGTTCTTAAGGACACCTTTGGCTACGGTTATACCATCTTTAAGAATTTTACTACCGTTTTCGCTAAAAAGGACATTATACTTATTACGACAAAGTTGACTAATACTAAGAAGATTAAATCCTAAGTTATCAACATGAGCAACATCATCTATAGAGAGGGGGTCATGAGAGATTGTACCTTTTCCGATGATTTTGCTCTTAGCATTACTACCAAACGTAACATTACCTCCATCACATTTGTGATATGTTGAGAAGAGGCTTTTATTACCCGTCATGTGCCTTGAACAACCGCTATCTTTAATCCATTCATCCGGTTCCAAACAAACTTTGAGGCACACCTATTTTATGAAAACACTCAAACATTTGGTCCCCAATTTCTCATGGGTCCATTTTGGTTAAGCATACCATTAATTTGTTCCAAATAAGAAAATAGAGCATAAGGGTTCCATGGCATGTAGTTTGAATTTTGGTAATGTCCAGGAGTGTTTTGATTCCAAACTTGTTGGTAGTTTGGTCGAGCGTTGAAGTTGCTCTTTGGAAAGGGGCGTTTGGGAATTGGAGTCTTAGGTCTTGGTTGAGTAGTCTTAGCTCTAAATTCATTTTTACTAAGTCCTACTCCAGTTCTAAAGGCAGGTTTTGTTCCATTTTTATATGTAACTTTAACAAATTTTGAATGATCTGATGTGGATGGAGTTACTGCTGCAGCAGACCTGGCGGAACCCTCGGGGCCAACGGGCGGAACCCTAATTTGGGTTCCGTCTGGTCCGCGGGCTGCTGTAGCAATTTTGTTTATTTCATGTGCGTTCTTTTCTTGTTTCGTTTGACTCTTAATGATTTCTACCTTCCTGAAACCTAGACCTGTTTTATCAAAAGGTGACTTTTGAAGTTTCATAATTTCATCCGCACATGAAATGCTCTTATCGAACTTTTTGAACTTTGTGGTTTGTTTGATTAGATTATTTTGAGTAATTTTAAGTTTCTCAACTTCAAGTTTAAGTTCTTCACATGATTTGCATGAGGTGTCAATACTTTTACCCTTTTCTAATCTCTTAGCTTTTTCTTTTAACTCGTAGACTTCATTTTCTAAAAACTCCTTTTTAGTTTTCAAAAATTTATTTTTGTTTATGATTTTTAAGCTTAACTCACAAAGTTTGTTATATTCATTTTGTAAAGTATCATCATCTATAGAGGAGTAAGATGAGTCGGAGAGTACCTCATTGGAGTTGTGAGCCATGAGAGCAATATCATCATTCTTTGGCTCATCATCATCTCCTTCATAGTCACTCCAAGCACCACCCACAAAAGCTTGTTGAGATTTGCTCTTGGGTGGTTTTGGACATTCTCCTACAAGATGACTTGTGTCTCCACACCTATAACATTTTCTTTCAACTTTTCCTTTTTGATCATCACGATCTTTCCGGAAGGTTTTCTTGTCATCTTTAGGTTGCCTTACAAACTTTCCTCGCCTACGAAAGAACTTCTTGAAGTCTCTCACTGCCATAGCATATTCCTCATCATCACTATCCGAAGTAGATTCTTCATCATCACTTGATTGGACTCTAGCTTTCAAGGCAATGGACTTAACTTTTTCTTTCTTTCCTCTAACTAGTTCCGAATCTTTTTCCATTACCATTTCGTGAACTTTGAGGTTTCCAATTAGCTCATCAAGTGACATGCTTGAAAGATCTTTGGATTCTTCAATTGCCGTCACTTTTGCTCTCCACTTCGGATGGTGTGCTCTAAGAAATTTCCTGACAAAGTTCTTACTACAAAAAGATTCGTCAAGTGCTTTAAGTGAAGTAATAATAGTATTAAATCTAGCAAAGGCATTATCAATAATCTCATCTTCGAAAATAACAAATTGTTCATATTGTTGAACAAGAAGATCAATTTTGTTATCTTTAACTTGTGAGTTTCCTTGATGAGTGACAATTAAAGATTGCCAAATATCTTTGGCGGTTTTACACAAAAAGACTCTTTCATATTCTTTCTTAGGCAAAGCATTATAAAGCATCATTTTAGCTTCATTATTTTTACATATTAATTTCTTTTGATCATCATCTTTGATGTTAGTAACTACGTTATCACCATCAATAATTACAAATCTATATCTTTAGATTTCACGTAAGTTTCAAAACGGTTTTTCCAATATATAAAACCATTTGCTTCAAAGAGTGGTGGTCTTTGCATAGATTGCCCTTCTTTGTAATTTTCAAAATCCATGGATCGTTTCAAGTTTTAAAACACAATATATTTTAAAAGCTTGAGTAAGTAGCTCTTGATGCCAATTGTGGAAAACTAGAAGGGGGGTTGAATAGTTTACCGATTAAAATCTTTTTAACTTGTTAAGTTAGGTTTGAAACTTTCCGTTTGATCAAAGATATATGCACAAACACAATATATAACATGCAAGTAAATGAAAGAAATGATCAAACCACAACACGAGTATTTATCGTGGTTCGGCTACAAGGACTCTTTTTCCTTGCCCTACGTCCACGCCCCGAGTATCCAACTCGAGAGTTTCTTTCACTAGTCAACAAGCTCCTTTCACCGGCGGAGAAAACCTTACACGTCGCTTATACTTTTACCGACACAAAGCTAAATGTCGAGTTCTTTTACAAGGGCACAACCACTCCCGTTAGTTCTTTTACTAGGGTACAACAACTCCCAACACTCATTGTATTTTGAGGACTAAAATACTAACCACTCACTTCAGAATATACACAAACAAATGACGTGTAAACAATAAGAGTTTACACAATACTAAGCTAACAAGTCTTGCAACGTTGTGTTGGAAACTTGTAACTTTTGATGACCTTGTGAGCTTCTTTGCTACAAAAGGAAACTTCACATTTACAATATTAAGAGGTTAGAAGAAAAGATAAGTGTGTGTGTAAAATATGATCTCAAGAGGTTAGCCAAAAATCAAGTTATGGCTTGGTATTTATAGCACACCACACTGCATGCTTGGCGGATCAGGCGGAACCCTCGAATGGGTTCCGCCCGTGTACCCCCAGGGTACCGTCAGGTCTGCAGTAGGTTTTTGCAATAACTCTTCAAACCAAACAAGGTCTTGTCTCATAACTCCTAGCAACCAAACAATGTCACATCACTTAAATCAAGTCAAATACAAAGCTTGCAAGCAACAACAAAGTTAGTCAAACACATTTCTTTCCATAAATGCATAATGACAAAACTTGACATAAATGTGATGTGACTATTTCTAATTTAAGAAATAAATTTGTGTTGTGTTTTATGAAATGTAAAATGTAGCAAAAGTCTAGTTTATGCAAGTCTTAAAAACTAAGATTATGTTTTGCTTAGAAACTAAAGTTTACATTTTGTCGTTAACAAAACTTAGCGAAGATCGAAAAATATAAATAACGTTTTTAGGCGATATTTGTATTAACAACATTTTCTCCACTTATTGCTCACAACCTTAGTATAATTTAGTTTATTTTCATTTCTAGTATTTTATTTTGATTGCATCTTTAGTATTGGGTTAGTTGACTAGCAACTAATTCCGCCCAAATCCTTCAAACCCGAGATTTTTATTTGCTTTCTAAAAAATATAAAAATACAAGAAGAATCATCCTTCACCTTTAGAACTAGTATTTAGGTTTTCTAATCCTAGAGACACTATTCCTAGCTGAACGATCAATCCCCCGGTACTTGTCACTATACTATACTACAATGATCAGGTACACTGCCTGGTGGGGGTTGTAAGCTTCTTAAGATCCCTTGAGAGGTAAAGCCTGGTGCGATTCCCACGTATCATTTTCTAATACCACATTTTCATCATCTTTGGCTTGAACATTTCCGATTTTAGTCGTTTTAGTAGTATGTGTTTATTTTCTGAAGAAACACTTGTGAAAGTATGTTCCCCGGGTCGTTATGTCCCAACGAAGGTAAGACGGCGATTGAGTCGGCTTGAGTCGCGTGATTGTGAAGTGAAATGAATTAAAAAGATGATTTGGTTGGTTTTTGATTACACTACTAAAATGATTTAAAACGCAGTTAAAGTAAAAAGAAACAATAAAACGATGCAAAGGAAACAAACAAATAAAACAAGCATTGGATAAAATAACTAAAGAAAAACGAGATTTAAAACGCGATAAGAAATTAAGACTGGAAATGAATTTAAAAATAATATGTTTGCAAAGCGACGTGAATAAGTTCATCAAGAGTGGGTCAAGGATTGACGACGAATTATTTTCCTTAAACAAAACTATTTTCTCACAACGTTGGTTTATTTTGAAAATAACCCTTTAAAAAGAAAATAATTACAAGATGTGTAATTTGATTATTCTCCGGCTTTTGCCCTTCAAATAATAAAATTACAAGTCTAAATAATCATAACGATTATTAATCACGACCCCTTTTAAGACCACACTTAACTCACAAACTCGTGCCACTAAGCAACACTAATAAACTATTCGAAACTCATGTTAATAAAATAAAGTTACTTGATAAAATAAAAAGACTCGATAAAAGAAACAAACTAGATAAGCCAAAATAAAATTCGGCAGAGTTTCGCCTTAGCATAAAGAATAAGAGAACCTCACTCGGTAAACGATGAGGTAATGATTATCTAACTCGATAATCTTGGCTAACTCGCCAAAAGAAATGAAACTTGATAAAAAAATAAAAAGTAAAAAATAAATAAATAAATAAATAAAAAATAAAAAAATAATAATAAAAATGTCTCAAACTCGGTAAACTACAAAAAACTCAAACTCGGTATAATAAAATTCAAACTCGAAAGTATTTGCAATTTAGTCCCTAATCTGAAAAACGTAACTCGATAACAAAAACCAAACTCGGTATGCTAGTTTCCAAACTCGAAAGTTACAAATACCCAAACTCGATAATATCTTTTTTTTTAGTTTGCAAAGTATTCCCTGGCACTACAAATGTCAAACTCGGTGGTTTTCTAAAAATTCAAACTCGAAAGATATATATATTTTTTTAAAAAAAACCAAACTCGGTGCAACAATTTTTTAGAAAATCAAACTCGAAAGTTTGATTGTTTTGCATTTTAGTCCTTAAAAAAACTCAAACTCGATAAAATTTAAATTCTAACTCGATAAAAACATAACAAAACACCATTTTGATCCAAAATAAAGCATAAAAACTAATGTTTTTTTACCAAATTTATTACTAAACAATCTAGTTTAACCAGAAACTTTAAATCCCACCAATAAAAACAAGATTTTAACAACTAAAAATTAAATATTTATAAAGAGATAAAGCTAGAGAGAGAAAGTAAAATAAAAAATGACTTCATAAAAATAAAACTACACTACTCCTACTACTATGAGGGCCAACCCTCAACAACCCTAAGACTAATCCTAAAACTTACCAACCTCTCAAATGAGGCTTATGAGATCTATTTATAGGCTAGGGGCTAGGGCTTCTCTAATCTTTGACATTGTTGCATAATTAGCCCCTAGACCTTTACAAAACATGAAATTCAAGCTTAAAACATTATAAAATGTAACTAATACAACTAAATACTACACGTAACGATCTTGTAACTTGGAGGAATTGAGTTGACTTTTCTTCCAAAGTTCTTCAAAGGACCAAAGTTGACAACTTGCTGAAACTTGGAGGGCCATTATTGTAAAGGTCTTCATATTTCAACTAAGAGTCTCTTTTGTTATTCTCTGAATCTCTAAGGATTACTTTTGTCATTTTGGACTTTTCTTGGATAAATTTCTTCCTCGGCTTCGGCTTTTTACCTTTTTCCAATCTCGTGCTCGTTTTAGTCGGTTTTTGGCTAGTTTTTGTTCATTTTTCACATATCCGTACCTACACATACACAAATACAAAAACATACATTCTCTTGGCATATTTGGTTAGTATTTGGTGTATTTGGTCTGTTTTAAAGCCTAAAAATGATGTGTGAATAAGCACTCATCAAAATCCCCCAGACTAAGGTATTACCGTGCCCTCACGCAATGTCATCACCTCACGCTTAAGAGATAAATAATTTCAAAACCTCTCTTTACTGACGTTGTAAAGTAGCAATGATGTTCAAAAGAGATATTAAAATAATTTATTCTCAAAAATGCTCCGTTTTCCGATTTTCATGAATAATAACTACTACTACTATCTTTTGTACTTTTTCATTTTTATATATATGACGGTTTGCTTGACTTTCATTATCAATTCTTATCTGTTGATAACTTTCAAGGTCAGCGAGTAGAAACACTTCTCACAGAGAAGAGACCGTACGGATAAAAATCGTCATCCTTGATTTTTCACAAGCTCTCAAACTAAGCGTAAAATCGAGATCATTGTTTATCCAGAAGTTAGATGCTAACACTGCCCACAAAAGTTAATTGTGTATTACCTCTTGTTCCCAGGTCCTAAGTTTTGTATCTCAAGATTTTAATTTTGAGAAATGAATTGCTTCATATTTTCTCGTTTCGATATTTATTGGTCCGATAAGAGCACAAAATTTGAACGCTAAGTAGTTTTCAAGTTTTCCCTCGAAAACCCCTGCATACAGAAATCGGCTTCACATAAAGGTCTCTGATTTAACACGATTTGTAGGGGCTCCCTTTTTATTTACGACCGAGACATACCATGTTTGATACCCGAAACGGAAGCTTTTTATTAGGGAAACCCTGGAGTCGAAGCTTGGCATTTTTGCATAATCATAAGCACTTTAATAATACTTTGGTCCTTAGTCATTTATTCTTTTACAACAACGGTTTATGAGCCGCCAAGATGTAAGAGCTTTATTATGACTTTGGATTTCTATCCGCTGCTTTTTGTAGCTTTGGATTCCTCTGCCTTTTTATTTGGCTTTGGACTATTATTATCGATATTCATAATCATATGCCAAACCCCGAGTCCTACGGCCTTTATTAAGATCACAACATCGGCTGCGAACCGGAAAGATGCAATAGTCTATTTTACCGTAACACTGGTAGTACCCCTATGTGTACCAAACCCCCATATGCAGAGATTTTGTTGGGAATGAGAAAAAACTAAGTATTGCCCAAACCGTATACCCTTAATTAAACCTAGAGATATATTATTATTGGTGTGCAAGCTTGTGGGAACAAGGAGGCCACAAGTACCTCTCGTGGGTTTTCTAAATCCCAGTAATGCTATCCGTGTATAGCACGAAACTTCTAAATAAACTCTATCATTCCTCGATCTCCGCAAATTTAAAATCCCAAATAATGAGATCCGCGGATGCTTAGCCATAATCTTATGATTATATTGGTTAAGGAAGACGAGCTAGGGCTCAACACGCCCGGTCAAGTCGAAACATTTATTTCTACTCTCGTCGGTAGGAAAGTCAAAACAATGTGTCAAAACTTACTATTCATACCATACTTTTTTTTTTTTTTTTTTTTTTTTTTTTTTTTTGCAATAATAAAAAGCTGACAAAAATTAAAATTTTGATGGAAAAACGGAGTTGCGTAAGTTAAACAGCTCAGACGAAGGTACAGGTCAAATCGAATCGAAGATTCACCCCCCAGACTAAAGTGAAACATTGTCCTCAATGTTTTAAGGGTAAAGGTAATCCTACGTAAAATCTAAGGCCATTTATTAAGTATGCCAAGAGATAAACGTTAGTCGATAAGATTTTGGATATGGTGTATTTCCGAAAGAGCAGCGAAGGATGAGACTCGAGTGGAGAGAACGACAAACCACGAGCACGAGAGTCCTCAAACTTCGGGGAAATTCATGAACATTCACAAACAACCACAAAACACAAGATATGGAAAGGGTCGCCCCCCTCACGTCACGTTATTAAAGAAAATAGAAAATTAAAGAAAATGAAAATGGATAAGCATGGGGTGCCTCCCACGAAACGCTTGTTTTTTATTACCGAGTCACATGAGCTTGACTCGATCCCCGAATTAATTCGTCCTTGGGGAGAGCAGATGGAACAGCCAACCGGCATGAACGGAGATGCCGGGGTCAAAAACGGTATCCTCACTCCCGGTGGAGTGGAAAAGTGAAGAAATGAGGGGATAAGCAAAGAACGGATAAAACACCCAGATGATAAAAGCAAAGTCGATTTCAGAATTACGGGTGGGTTGGGTGGGTAAAATGTCAAGCACAGGATCATCATAAGTCTCGTCCACCACTCCAAAATTATCTTCATTCGTATCAGATTCAACATCTACATCCGGTGGTTTCGCAGGTGGACGAGAAGAAGGTAAATCGAAGATAGATGAATCAGCATCGGTAAGTAAATCATCATTATACATTTCTTCAAGAACATTTCTTTGAAGGCCATTATCGTCATTCTCAATACCCGGTGGTATCAAGTCATCCGCAACAAGAAATGAATCGACATCCTCTAAAAGAGGGTCACGTCTCGGATTATCAGAAATAAGCACAGAGTCAATCTCAAAGTCAGAACACTCATAATCTGGAAGAGAGATATCAGCATGAATAGTGGGATTGCCACTACTCGTCTCTTCAAATCGAAAAATTTTAAGCTCAGGTAAGAAATCACTATCCATAACGGGGATAGGAGAAGAAGTCGGAGGATCATTCAACGCCTCGATCTTAGAAATAAGAAGATAAACTTTGGATAATTTCTCACGAAGAGCTTCATCTTGAATTTCCGCATCATCATCTTCATCATTATCATCGATATCTCCACAAGAATCTTCATCACTCGTAGTATACTCATTGTGAGAATCGGAATAACTTTCAACTTCATCAAAATCTTCATTGCTCATCGAAGGGAAAGGAGAGCTCGGTTCTTCATTCAATAACCTTTCAAGGAAACGAATATCTTCCTCCGGATCAAAATTAGAGTCGTCAACCATTGTCGGAATGGCATCACTAGCAAGAAATGCCTCGATCTCATCTAAAACGACATCACTCCCTTCAACCGGTGTGAAAGAAGAATGGAAAGAAGAATCACCGTTAGAATTTTCCCCGAACTCACTTTGGATTGGAACGAGGTTCTCAACACTAGACTCATTGAATTCGTCAGATTCCGTTGCCGGAATAGTGTTAAGAGGCTCGTCCCCCATTATTAGAGAGTCCTCGGGTTCCACGGGAGAAGAGATAGAATCATTTTGAGGATTTAGATTGATCGTAATCGTGGAACTATCATCATACAAACAACACTCACAAAATTGGAATTTTCTTTCTTCGGTAAGAGGTTCTTCCATCGATCTCTCATTAGGCTCGGGAGTAGATGTATCACGATTAATCATCATTTCTTTTAATTTCTCGATCATAGATTTAAGTTCAAAAATATCATTATTAAAAAATCGGAAGTTTGTGGGGGTTGGTTAAAACCATGAGAATCTTAAAATGAATTCGGCTCATAAAATTTTTCAGACGATCCCCCACAATGTTCAAAATTTGATGTATTTTGAAATGAATCACCATTGTAATACGAATTTTGCTCATAAAAATCATTTTGAGGATTACAATCAAAGCTCGGATTGTAAGCGTAAGACGTGTGAGCACTCGGGGCATAGCACATACAATTGATGTATCCACATTCGTTACAAAAACATTGCCCACACGACATTTCTTCTTCGGACGGTTTTCCACAAATATAACAATAAAACGAAGGTGGTGGTGGTGTATAAAAATCAGGAATGTTTGACGAATTGTTGAACGAATTTTGATCATACGTGTGAAAATTACAATTCAAACAAACGCCATCAGGAATATTGTCACCACATTGGTCGCACGTACACCACACACACAACCCTCCGAAGAACGGTTCTCCACAATTAAAACAAGTCGGATCCATAAGAATTATCGGTTTAGAGGGTTAAAGAAAAAGAATCAAATGATAAGAGGATAAGAAGATTATTTTTGGTTTTTGCGTATTATAAAAACAAATAAAAATAAAAGTGAAAATCAAATATGAAAAAGAAAAATATTTTTGGATTTTATATTTTAAAGAAACTTAAAATTAAAATCTTTTTGGTTTTTATATACTTTAATATATATTTTTTTTTTTTTTTTAAGAATTTTTACGAAAAACGATAACTTCTCGGGAGAAGGGTCTTCAAATCACCAACAAACGATACAAGTACGACGCTCTCGTTTCAAACATTCCCCGGCAACGGCGCCATTGATTTTAGTCGTTTTAGTAGTATGTGTTTATTTTCCGAAGAAACACTCGTGAAAGTATGTTCCCCGGGTCGTTATGTCCCAACGAAGGTAAGACGGCGATTGAGTCGGCTTGAGTCGCGTGATTGTGAAGTGAAATGAATTAAAAAGATGATTTGGTTAGTTTTTGATTACATTACTAAAAGGATTTAAAACGCAGTTAAAGTAAAAAGAAACAATAAAACGATGCAAAGGAAACAAAAAAATAAAACAAGCATTGGATAAAATAACTAAAGAAAAACGAGATTTAAAACGTGATAAGAAATTAAGACTGGAAATGAATTTAAAAATAATATGTTTGCAAAGCGACGTGAATAAGTTCATCAAGTGTGGGTCAAGGATTGACGACGAATTATTTTCCTTAAACAAAACTATTTTCTCACAACGTTGGTTTATTTTGAAAATAATCATTTAAAAAAAAATAATTACTAGATGTGTAATTTGATTATTCTCCGGCTTTTGCCCTTCAAATAATAAAATTACAAGTCTAAATAATCATAACGATTATTAATCACGGCCCCTTTTAAGACCACACTTAACTCACAAACTCGTGCCACTAAGCAACACTAATAAACTATTCGAAACTCATGTTAATAAAATAAAGTTACTTGATAAAATAAAAAGACTCGATAAAAGAAACAAACTAGATAAGCCAAAATAAAATTCGGCAGAGTCTCGCCTTAGCATAAAGCATAAGAGAACCTCACTCGGTAAACGATGAGGTAATGATTATCTAACTCGATAATCTTGGCTAACTCGCCAAAAGAAATGAAACTTGATAAAAAAATAAAAAGTAAAAAAAATAAAATAAATAAAAATAAATAAATAAAATAAAAAAAATAATAAAAATGTCTCAAACTCGGTAAACTACAAAAAACTCAAACTCGGTATAATAAAATTCAAACTCGAAAGTATTTGCAATTTAGTCCCTAATCTCGAAAACGTAACTCGATAACAAAAACCAAACTTGGTATGCTAGTTTCCAAACTCGAAAGTTACAAATACCCAAACTCGATAATATCTTTTTTTTTTTAGTTTGCAAAGTAGTCCCTGGCATTACAAATGTCAAACTCGGTGGTTTTCTAAAAATTCAAACTCGAAAGATATATATATATTTTTTTTTTAAAACCAACTCGGTGCAACAATTTTTTAGAAAATCAAACTCGAAAGTTTGATTGTTTTGCATTTTAGTCCTTAAAAAAAACTCAAACTCGATAAAATTTAAATTCTAACTCGATAAAAACATAACAAAACACCATTTTGATCCAAAATAAAGCATAAAAACTAATGTTTTTCTATCAAATTTATTACTAAACAACCTAGTTTAATCATAAACTTTAAATCCCACCAATAAAAACAAGATTTTAACAACTAAAAATTAAAGATTTATAGAGAGATAAAGCTAGAGAGAGAAAGTAAAATAAAAAATGACTTCATAAAAATAAAACTACACTACTCCTACTACTATGAGGGCCAACCCTCAACAACCCTAAGACTAATCCTAAAACTTGCCAACCTCTCAAATGAGGCTTATGAGATCTATTTATAGGCTAGGGGCTAGGGCTTCTCTAATCTTTGACATTGTTGCATAATTAGCCCCTAGACCTTTACAAAACATGAAATTCAAGCTTAAAACATTATAAAATGTAACTAATACAACTAAATACTACACGTAACGATCTTGTAACTTGGAGGAATTGAGTTAACTTTTCTTCCAAAGTTCTTCAAAGGACCAAAGTTGACAACTTGCTGAAACTTGGAGGGCCATTATTGTAAAGGTCTACATATTTCAACTAAGAGTCTCTTTTGTTATTCTCTGAATCTCTAAGGATTACTTTTGTCATTTTGGGCTTTTCTTGGATAAATTTCTTCCTCGGCTTCGGCTTTTTACCTTTTTCCAATCTCGTGCTCGTTTTAGTCGGTTTTTGGCTTGTTTTTGTTCATTTTTCACATATTTGTACCTACACATACACAAATACAAAAACATACATTCTCTTGGCATATTTGGTTAGTATTTGATGTATTTGGTCTGTTTTAAAGCCTAAAAATAATGTGTGAATAAGCACTCATCAATTTCCTTGATGTAAGTTTAAACCATTTTACCAAATGCCATTAGCCATTTGACATAAAATTGTTTTATCAAACTCAATTTTCGGCAAAGATTCATAAATCAAAATTTTTGTTTCAAATATTTTGCACAAGTTTCTTATGAAAAAATTATTAGCGAAACTTCCTTTCATTATTATAAATCATCAATTGAAATGACATGTCAAAGACTATGATCTATTGATTTCACATAACTTTCGAATTCATTTTTTCAAATGACAAAATTTTCATTTTTGAAAAATGGTGGCTCATTCAAATGATGCCCTTCTAGATATCATTTTGATTTCATAGATCGATTCAAGTTTTAAAGTAAAGTATACTTTAAAGATCTTGATAAATATAGCTCTAATACCAATTGTAGAAACTAGAAAGGGGGTTGAATAGTTTCACCGATTCTTTTTAATTTTCTAAAGCGTTTAGCCGTTTTAGGTTCGGTTAATTTTTATTTACAAACTTGTTGAATTCTACTAGTTATGTGATATCAATTTGGTTACTAGCATACACAAATAAAACAAGTAAAGTAAAGAGTAAAGAAAGAACACAACCAAGAGACGTGGTGATTTATAGTGGTTCAGCACGAAGCTCACTCTCCGTCCTACTCCACTCCCCGAGTACCACACTCGAGAGTTATCAATCACTATATCAACACACTCCTTCAGGTGGAACAATCAATGCACATGCTTACACAAGGCTTAACGACACTAAGCATAATGTCGAGTTCTAATCGTAGCTAGAACCAATCTACTCCAAGGCTCACGTGGCCACACGAACAAGCACTCTTGTCCAACTTGAATCTTCACCCGATCCAAGCCTTCACTTAATTGACTTACTTGGTTCTTCACCCGAACCAAGCCTTCACACACTTGACATACTTGGTTCTTCACCCGAACCAAGCCTTCACACACTTGACACACTTGGTTCTTCACCCCGAACCAAGCCTTCACACAAGACTCACTTGGATCATCACGCAATCCAAGTCTTTACACAATCACTCTCATCATATCAAATAAATGAACTAATCGAGTTACAAGACTTCTTGGATCTACATCACCATCCAAGTTCACACAAATATCCCCATCCTCGACTCACACACAAGTCGGAAAACAATGACATTATTTTACAGAACCTATCTCCGTAACACTTGTTACCTTTGTGTGTGGACACCTATAACATCTTGAGTCTTCATTTATGTCGATAGTTCTTCTCTTGCACTTGACGGAAGAGGAAATCACTTATAAACATATACCGACATGTTATAGTGATCAAAGATAAAATGAACATAGACCAGAAAGTTTTGTGTGTGAAAATCCATGTTTTCTGAAGTGTAACAGTTCATTATTTATAGGCGACAGGAGGGAGACATACGGTCTCGTAAATGTCAAACGGTCTTTTATCACTAAGGGACCGTCGGCCTATTTAAAGGACCGTCCAGACAAAACGCTCCCATTTTGTCCTGACGTGGTGAAAACTTATCTGGTGCAGGCTGAACTGATTTGGGAGGAAAACTAGCTGTTATAAGGTTTGAATTTGAATTTATTTTCTTAATAAAACATTCTTTAAAAACACAAAAATACTTTTGTGAAAATGTTTTATCAAACTTAAAAATGTAAGTTTAGGAGAAAATAAAACTTTTTGATCACTTAACTAATGATGGTATAAAGTTTATTCATACCTGAAGTGATGTTGTAGCAGCTACGTTGAAGAAACGAGTTTCCTCGATTAAACACTAATAAACCGTAACTTTACGTAACATGTCTTTATATTTTATGATTATCAAAACACGAGAAGATCAAATAATGCGAATAACGTTTTTGACCTTATTTGTATTAACATAGTCTTAATCCATAATACATGGATAGACTAACGAGGCTAACAATGTGGAGATGATTTGCACACTCCTAAAAGTTATTGGGACACTCTTTTTAATGCTTCAGTTAGTTGTACAAAACTTATACTGTGCTTTATCCGCTTGTACTGTGAGTGTCCCAATCAATAATTTGAATGTGTCAATCACTTCCTGTACAATTTATAATGAAAAATTTCTTAAAGAAACACAAAATCTAAAAACTCAACCATATACGGCTGGATATCTGTATTCCAGATCCTACTTTATGTGTAAAGTAAAAAAGAAAAATAAGACTTCATCTTGTTGCAACCGTTGTCGTTTTGCGTACCAAAATCATAGTTCACTTTTTCTATTTTAGGATGTTTCAAAATAATTGTTCATTTTTCATTTTAATTAAAAAAAAGGAACTTAGTGGTTAAAATGATATGATTGATTGAAAAATGCAGTGGTTCTATTTTATAAAATTTATTTATTTTTATCTGGAACAATAACTTTAAAATAAGAGGGAGTAGAGAGAGTATCATTTAAGTAGTCCCGGTAATGTTCATTTTCTAAAGAACTAGTCGATTATTCTTAACAGCGGGATTTTATAGTGGAAAACAATTGTAGTTGGGATATCATGGTTATATGTTTCGTGTAATGTTTATACATATGACGTAAAATAATCAAAAGAAAAAAAAGTTGTAGCATGCAATAATTTAACTCAAAAAACAATTCTTAAAATGTATCAAAGAATGTATAAAAACATTTAGTGAAACTGAAAATAAAACGTTACATCCATTTTGAAATACTCAAGGAGTACCAGTGCATGGCAACGAGATTTATAACGGCAGATAGTTATAGTGATATTTTAGTTAAGTGTTTTGTATAACGTTTTGTGTAACTATAGTTGTTTGCCGCTAGAAAATCTTGTTGCTATGTACGGGTACTAATCTAGCATATA
Source organism: Artemisia argyi (assembly GCA_030686995.1). Lineage (NCBI taxonomy): Eukaryota > Viridiplantae > Streptophyta > Magnoliopsida > Asterales > Asteraceae > Artemisia > Artemisia argyi. The sequence goes on from CM060695.1 coordinate 34,614,763, forward strand.
TAATTGGCACACAAAAGTATCAAATATGTTTTTATATAGTTGACAAACCAATTGATAAAACTAAATATTCAAACGTGCATGTGTTAAGTTTACATTTGAGTTTTCATTTTGTGCTTTCTAGTTTCTATATGAATAGAGTTGACAAATGCGTGTGTGTTAAGCTCCGTTTAAGTTTTTCTTTTAAAGTACGCATGTAAACAATATTGGAAAGTATTAAAGCAGATGCAACCACTGTGTATATGCTAAACTATTTTTAAACTTTTATTTTATTATTTTTTTAGAAAGTTTTTAAAGTTTTCAAAAGTAGAATAAGTATAAAATAAAATTAAAAGATTAAGGGATTAAAGTTTTTATCTATACTTTTAAATAATTAAGATATATTATTATTATTAAACATTTTGAAGAGAAAATTGTTAAGTCAACTATTTCATTAAAGGAACATTAAATTTTATTGTGAGAAAGTAAATAAAATATTAAAATTGAAGTTTCGAAAAAGTATCTTAAAATTTTAATATTATTTATATTAAAATTTGTTAAATTTTAAACAAAACTGTCTTGTAGTAGAGAATCTAAGTAGTTTGAATTTATCATAAAACTTAAGAAATGTGAGAAACTTTACTTATTTTTTTCTCTTTTTAATGAAGAGTATCTTTACTTATTTAGCAAAAGTCCAAACATAGTGACACACCAAGACACCACTGGGCCAATTCCAACAACGTGAACAATTTTGATACAATAAAAGGATAAATAATATGACAAAATAAATCATTTTTCACCAAATTGACGAAAACAACAAAAGTATTCAGGGACGTGACATAACCAATGACGACAGATGTATTCTCTTGGCAAACAAACTCACCACAATTAAATCACTTTATTCCCTATCAAAGTATCATAACTAATTACCAAACATAGTTATCAGATAAAGAGTATAGAATAAAACCAAAACACTAGTCCTAGTCATATAAGTACCCCAAGTCACACACTCGAGATATCAATCGCAAACTCACAACCTATGGCGACCGAAACCAAGCCAGTCACAATACCACAAACCAACCAATCTCTAACCCTCCCACTCCAAGACCGTGTCGCGATTGTCACGGGCTCTTCTCGTGGAATCGGTAAAGCCATCGCGATCCATCTCGCATCCCTTGGCGCGAAAGTCGTGATAAACTATAATTCCAATTCTACTCAAGCGGATTTAGTAGTGACACAAATAAATCAGTCACTATCCAAAAATAATTCACCACAAGCAATTGCAATAAAAGGAGACGTATCCGATGCTAATCAAGTCAAGTCACTATTCGACGCGGCTGAGTCAGCATTCAATGCGCCATTATACATTCTCGTTAACGCGGCTGGTGTACTAGACCCGTCTTACGCGACGATATCAAATTCGTCCCTAGACGAATTTGATAAAACATTTAGTGTCAACACTCGGGGTGCTTACTTGTGTTGCAAGGAAGGTGCTAAAAGGATTAAAAAAGGTGGTGGAGGGAGGATAATATGTTTGACTTCGTCTATGGCCGTTGCATTAAGGCCAGGATTTGGTGCTTACACGGCCTCTAAGGCCGCAGTTGAAGCACTGGTCAAAATCCTGGCTAAGGAGTTAAAAGGGACTAGGATTACTGCAAATTGTGTCGCTCCTGGACCTATAGCGACTGATATGTTTTATGACGGGAAAACTGAGGAAATGGTTAATAAGGCGATTAACGAGAGCCCGTTGGATCGATTAGGGTTGCCCGAAGATGTGGCTCCGTTGGTCGGGTTTTTGGCTAGTGATGGTGGTGAGTGGGTTAATGGTCAAGTTGTTCGTGTTAATGGTGGCTACATATGAAATGTTTAGGTTATCCGAGTTGGCCTGAATAAGTGATGGTATTATGTTCATTCTAATCTATTTGTTTCAAATCGAGAATTGAATATTTTGCCTTATGATACTCGTTACAAAGTTTGTTGTGTTATTTTGTTCCTTTTTGGTGATAAGAAATCAAGAATAGTATATATTTTTTTGGTATAAGATTTTTAGTGATGATCATATTAGCCTAAAAAGTGAAGTTGTTAGGATTGAATTGGTCTTGTGTAAACCACAACTTTCTGTGGCGTAGATTTAGTATAGTGGACTTTGTTTGGCACACTTGGTCAATAATCATTAATCAACATTGTTTTCTTACTTGGCTTATTCCAAGTTGCGATTTGGATCATGTTGCTTGAGCCAAAGCTTGGGTTACGTGCGTGGTTCTTAGAGTAGGGGGCATTGCGTTAGGCTAGTTTCATAGAGTTGTGAAAACTCCTCACTTGTGACAGCCTCAGAAACGTATAACCTCCTGAGTTCTCTCAATTGAACAACCATTTAATTTATTTAGAAAGAAAAAGAAAAAAAAAAAAAAAAAAAAAAACATTGTTTTCTTACTATAAGAACACAAGTATTCTACCAATTTTACATATAAACAACACATGCTATATACATTAGAAATTTGAAACTGATATATTTGTAAGCGGTTTTTGATGAAGTGCCAATTTGATGGTGTACAAGATCCTTAAGTTAAATAGTCACTAGTAAATCATATAACGTGTGTACCATATGCCTAAAGCCTTTTTGGCATGACGAGCACTCAAGAACTACGTGCGGTACTCTACTAGCATAGCCTTAAACTTACATAACAACTTATTGTCTTTACCACATTCATCCATCCAAGATCGTCTATGATTGATTAATCTAGTGTTTCGGTATTGGTCATTGATTAGCAAATCACATTCGTGTTGGATCATTTGAAATAATGGAGAGCTCCACATAGATAAATTTCTTCTTGCGATCTTTGTCAAAGATGATCAAGTACCAGATACCTCTCGAGTCTTGATGCGTCTTTAACTCGCCTCCTAAGACTTATTCGAAAAAGCCCAAAAGCAATTTCAATCAAGATAAAACAGGGTCAAATAACCAAATTGGGCTTTTATACTTTTCGTTTTGAGGTATGGGCTACAAATAAACGTTAGAGATGGCTGGGCCAGTAGGAACTATAGTTTTATGTACCATGGTAGTATGGCAGCAGTATGGCACACATTGGCACATACATCTTTTTCTATTCCTTAACTTTTATCTTATGATGAGGAAAACCATCAGTAAATTATTTATGCATGTATGTAAGAATTGTTGGGACTTTAATGAAGGTTGAAAGTTGATTTCGTGAAGCCAAAAGTCCAAGCACTTAATTCAAGATATGAATGTACAAGTAGGGACGGAGCCAGAAACAAATGTGACCGGGTGTACAATTTTTTTTGAAGCGTAATATAACATAGTTAAAAAGTGGATTAAAACGAAGATTTCATTATATTTTATTTGTAAGTATACCAACTAAATAATACTAGAAAGACATTTTGATGCACTGGGTGCATTAAAGATACATTTAGGTAAAATCGATAATATTTTCAAAAATTAACACTGTATCGAAAAAATCCATGGGGTGCACGTGCACCCGCGGGCACCCCCTTAGCTCCGTCCCTGTGTACAACTGTACAAGTAACAAGCTATTTATGGTATATAACATGTCAAAGCAGAAACTGTTAGTTTTAACGGATAAAAATTAATGAATATGTCCGGACTCGAACTCGAGACTTCGGGATTGCACACTTTACGTATGAGTTTCAATTAATTAAAAATTATTGTTTTAGTGACGAATAATTATTAAATTCACGAAATAAGCACTTAACGGTTCCTTACGACCGTTAGACGAAAGTTAAAGTGAAAAAGAAGCCAAGAAGGATCTAGAAACCCTTCCTTGGGCTTATGTTCGGCCGATCCCACATCGCCATGGGATAGGGAATGCTTCAAGGTTATGATAGTATAAATACATGGCCTCATGTATTCATTCTTCTCATCCCTTGGTTCATTAGCAAGCCAATTCACTTTCTCATCTCTTATTCTTTGAGCTATAGGCGATTCTCTTGAATCAACTAAGGCTCAACTAGTAGTGCTTGCTCGTGAATTAAGAACCTAGCTTTTCTTACTGAAACACTAATAGTACGTGTGTTCTAGAACGAAGTGTTGGCATACTTTTGCTAACGTGGTGATTGCCCTATTCGACTAACATATAGTCGATCCACATATAAACCCAATTAGGGTTTATAGTTCTTGTTCCATGGATTTCTTGTTCTTGCTAGAAATCACAAAGGTACGCATCTTTTATATTCGGTTAATTTCAATTACATGTATTTGATCTATTTTCGCTGCGTGCTTGATGTGTTTATATGTTTATATATTAGTTATGATTTTCATATATTCCAACTGTGGCATCAAGAGCCGTTAATACATTGTAATTAATTACCGAAACACATAAAATAGAATCATTATGATTATTACATGCTTGGTGTTCTTATGTTTTTTAAATTTTTCATAAACCCTAGATTTTTTTTTAAATATGTCGAATTTATATTTTTGAAAAGAAAAATTAGGGTTTTTGAATTTTTATATAAAACTTGTAGAAACCCTAGGTTGCATGTAATATTTATGTGTATTTAAATGGGTATTGTGCTATGCCGTTTTGGTTGCGTTCCTTAATTGACATGATTATATGTTATAATATGTGCAATGTGAGCATCCATGACAAACCATGCATGTGTTGTCTTGGATTGTGGTGATTTGGTTTTATAGATTTCATGCTTAATTATGCGATTTAATAATAATTGATACGTTTTTTAGTAAATATTATGACCATAAAGATTACTAAAATTTAATTAATTATAAAATTAGAGAAGACCCTATTACAAATCGTGTAAATCAATTGTGTGTTTTTAATTTGATTTAATTTGCATGTCCATTATTGTTGTTGTTTGTTTATTTTATTTAAATTACTTTTGATTTTATATGTTGTGTGACATGATAGTAAGCAAAGGGTAATTTCATAAATAAAATATTAAACGGACTTAATAATGGTGAAATCTTGTTTTGAGCTTACAAAAATCTTGAACTTTTTATTGATTGATCGTGACTGTATTAAGTGGTTGGAAGGTGAGACTAATTTTGACAAACTATTAAAGTGGGTATAAGGTTGGCTTCGCATTAAATTGCGGCCTTAGATAGCCTCCATTCTGGCTTAGCGCTCGCATGTGAGTCAAAATTTAGTTTTACCCAACAACCATGATAACTACGAAGCACTTAAGGCAAAGTTGTAAGTTTCTCAACGCCTCAATCAAAACTTTGGAGATTTAAGCTCGTAAAGAAACTAATGTGCAAAAGTTTTTACATGAAACATATGCTACAAGATGAATGCATGACATCTTTGTACATATATTTTGATTACACACATCAAAATTTACTACCTTAAATTTAAGTTATATACCATCCAATGAAACGGAAACACCTAAAATTGGGTCTACGTCAGGGCGTAACCTGGCTAGATTGCAATGGAAAGGCAAATTACATGATTTCATTACTAGCAGATCAACTGATGTGATTATGTAAGTTTGTTGTTTCTTAAGTTGGTTAACTTAATTGAGTTGATAATGGGACCGATCACTCAAGGCATAAGAAGATGGGGATAAAACATGCTTACATAGCAACTGCGGTTAGCAAATATGTAAATCCCATCGATTCTAGGAATTGCAATTGAATATTGGCAATTGAGGTTCGACTCGTACCTTATTGAATACCGTCATCACTAGCAGATCAACTGATGTGATGAACCTATGTCAATTTGGATCCTAGTTTTTCAGTGAAAATTAAATGGTTATATGATTATGAACCATAGGTATTTAATTTTCTTGAAAATTTTATTATCGAAAATACTAAAATTGAATTTTGTAATTCTTTTTTATGTATTAATGCAACATTAAAACCGTAAACGTGGTTTGGTCTTAAATTGGCAAATTGATCTAATTATGCTTTCAAACATAATGTTTGATTGAGAAAAGTTTACCGAAATGACAGAAAGTCGATTTTCCATGAGAGAAGAATAAGACTCAATCCTATTCCTTTTCATGATTGAGAAAGATATGCTAGGAACATTAGAATAAGACTCAATCCTAAGTCTATTTTACATGAGAGAAGAATAAGACTAAATCCTATTACTTTTCATGATTGAGAAAGGTATGATAGGAACATTAGAATTATCTACATTCTAATATATAACTCATAGCAATCTTTCATACTTAAGAGTATTGCACATCCTATTTTCTATAAGAAATTTCATTACCCTAATTTGGTGAATGAATTCTTCTATAACAAACATGGCATTTGGTTAAATGAAAAATATGAGTTATTAATATATAACTCATAGCAATCTTTCATACTTAAGAGTATTGCACATCCTATTTTCCATAAGAAATTTCATTACCCTAATTTGGTGAATGAATTATTCTATAACAAACAAGGCATTTGGTTAAATGGAAAATATAAGTTATTAGAAGCTAGACAAATTACCGCAAAATTGGTAAAATGCAAGCTAGTATTTTATCTAGTTGTTGTGCTTTAAAAGTGCTACATACCATTATGGGGATGGTAGGCCTATTAAGGAAGAAATTGCATGCCCAAATTCTTCAAGTTAATATCATTGATGGATAATCCATCATATGCATAGTAGAATACACATTTTAGAACTCAAGTAGTTATTACGTATGGGTTTTTTCAAAATGTGTAGGAAAGTAAAAGCAAACAAATTGTTTTCACTTGTTATGAAACACGTACAATGTTGTCAAATCCAGTGGGAGCGTTGTGCTGTGTTACTAAATATGGAGTTATTGTTATGTTCTCTAATTCAGTGGGAACTACAAGATTTAATTTCTGTGTAGTAGCCCAGATTATCTTCAAGATAATTACTTTCCAATTGTAGACACTCATGATCTTAGGATAGCCATATGCGTTTCCTAATAAGACAAAGTAGTCCTACATCTATTTATGACACAAATCATATTGAATCACATAAACAAACGTATGTTGTGTTGTTTATATACTACATGATATTGTTCAATACACAAGTGGGAGAATTGTTTATTGTGTGCAAAGGAACAATACATAGAAATATAATTAAAGGATTTTCTTAATTGCAAGGTAAGAGATCTATGTTCTAATAGGACTTATACATTTAATGGGTAAGAGTATCTTATGTAGAACATGTGTCGAGATTACTATAAAGACTACTTTTATGTCTTATGATATTCAAATTAAAAAAGAAACACTTGAAATTACAATTTACGTCAGGGTGTAAGCTGGCTAGATTGCAATGGAAAAGTAAACTACATGATTTCATTACTAGCATATTAACTGATGTAATGAAATTATGTGAGTTTACAGTTTCTTAAAGTTGGATAAATTCATAAGATGAAATAAGCAAATGGAGTAGCAAGTTAACTTGAAATTACTATTGAAACCAAGTGGTGGTGTTCACAAATACTTTAGTTATATATGTTTATATCTTCTTATAAACATGATGTCTTTTAACTATTAAAAGACTTATAATAAAGTAATACGTTAAACTTGTTATGTTTTAAACAAGAAATCATTGAGTTGATCAATGATGTACAACGTAGAGTGGGAATATAACAGTTTATGTCTTCTTAAGACATGAACATGAAGTAACTTGTTCAAAAGTACTTATATTATATAGCATGCAATTGGCTTAGAAATTCTATTATACAATTAAGTTGATTTAGTTGGTAAATAGGTAAGCCAAAAGGAGTATAAAGTTATCTTACATATTGTAAGTTTGTCACACAATATTAAGTTCTAATAAAACATCACATGTTGGTAGTGTGTTCAGTTAGGAAAAATCAAACTCTTGTTATATTGTTTGATTAAAAGATAAACATGACTTCTTTTCTTCCAAAAGTTATCAAGGTTAGAAAATTGAGTATGGATGTATATACTCAATAAGACTCCAACATAGAAGATTAAATAAGACATTATGGAATGTGATGAATCACATTAAAGTCTTAATATGATGTCCTGATTTTGTTTATAAGTAGTTTTAACAAACAAGAATTAGGAACTGTAAAATGTTTTGTAATATCCCAAATGAGAACGATTAAGTGTTGCTCAACTTGCTAAAGTATTTATAGATAAATTACTAAGAACATGGGGTACGGTGGGTTGGTGGCTGGCGCCATCACCACCAGCCAAGAAATATCGACGGCGCACCATACTGGTGCTCGTGCCGCGGTGACAGCTCAGCGCCATTGCTATTTTTTTTTTCGTTGATTTGGGTCACGGCAGGAAGTTGTGTTGTGTTTGTGTTTGTGTTTGTTTTTTTTTCCCCTCTTTTTTTCTTTTTGGCTGTGTTTTGCAGGTAGCAGTAGGAAGAAGACGACCCATTTTCTCCCTTTTTTTTTTTTTTTTTTTTTTTTTTTTTTTTTCATTTTATTTTTGAACTTGGGCTTTGCACATTTTTTTTTTTTGTGTATTTGGGCTTTGGACTAAGTATAAGTTATACTTCCTTTTCTTTTTCTTTTTTTTTTCCCATACAACCATTTATTTTTAATTGTAATGCTTGTGTTTTTCTTTTTTTTTTTTTTTTTTTTTAATTAATGGAGTTTATTTTAGTTAATATTGTGTATGTTTAATTTTATGTAAAAGAAAAAAAAATGGTCGACGGCACCAGAAATTCTGGTGCCAACGGATACCCCTGAAATGTGGTGTCGTGGGATTTCTGGTGTCGTGGCAGCAAAAAATGCCCACGGCTTGGAGCCATGACACCAACGGTATCTAATGCTCTAAAGGCAAGTGGGAGTTTTATCTTGAAAAGATAAAATTACAAGATATATAATCTTCTAAAACTACACTAGTGAAAATCATGATGAAGCTTGAAATGTAAAGGTTAAACCTCAACATGATGAAATTCTCATTCATAGATCCGTAGGGATGTCTCAGATATTTAATTAATATGCTGAGTAATATGAATTACAGGATCAAAGTAAGCCTATTAATCATAATGATGCATTTCCTAATTATGGTAAATTGCTCATACTATGAATGTTAAGATGTTGTCCATAAAGATAAGTCAACTTTGAAAACTTGGTTTATGTTAATGAAGATGAGTTTCTGCAAGAGAAGGAAAACCCTAGAGGTTTAAATCTTCATGTAATAAATCATATGGACGAAATTGTATACATATTTTAATGTATGTCTTATGACAAGATTATTAATCATACTTAAATAATTAACTATGATTGAATACTCTTTCGTAAGCACATTAAAGATACAAAGATGGTAATTGTCATATTCATTTTTATGAATATGTAATTTGACAATGGATTGTAAAGCTCTTTCTTGTATAATTACTTAAGCGAGGATGATAAGTAATTAAGAGTTTATGAATTCATGTAATCTTTGGAAGTATACAAAATGCAAGGATCCAAGTATGGATAGATGCATGCATCAAGGAGATAAGTCTTATGTTTAAAATATTAAATCCATGTTTGATTTATAATTTAAAATGAGATAACTCCTAAGTAATTCAGAAAGCTAGTGGGAGTATTATGTTTACTTGCTTAAATCATATATGTTGTATAACATATAAGAAGTAACATTCTATATAAGTTAAATGTTAAGTCATAACTTGGAATGAAATTTTACTTGAAAGATTTAATAAGTAAAACATACAACCTTGAATATATGTTTATTGATGTAAACATGTGCGGTAAATGAATCTAATAGAACATGATATATCATTTAGAAAGTTTAAATGGATATGTAGTACATGAATGAAATTTAAGTTGGACCCGAGAATTTTTCATGTACATCATGTTGTTGTTATATCATGCTTTGATAAAAGATGATTTGACAATATTGATATCTAATTGAAAGATATTAGATAAGTTGTGTAATGAATATTTTAAAGGAATATATTTGGATATAGAATCACATCCTCAGCCTGGAGCAATTTCTAGATTCTATAGATGAACAATTTGTCAATTGTCATAGCCAACAAACTTGGAAGTTTGGAAGGCATAAAACATTACACATTAAAGTTTATGGAAAAAGAGCATATTGTTGTTTGCATACAATGATGCTAATTAAATTGAGATGACACTCAATACTAGTCATGGAAGGATATTATCCTTGTTAATAGCCATGTATACTAGTTATGCTTAACTAAAAGCATAGTTGCATTATACATTAAAGAATAAGAATACTTTAAACTTTAAAGGTTTGAAAGTTTAATTATCATAAATTGGATGTTGAAGATGTCACACACTTTATGATGTATTATGTGGTTATATCAAATTATTTGAATGCACATATACAAGAACTTCGCTAATTGAATTCTTGAAATAAGTATTCTCAAAATTCAGATAGATCAAAGTTAGTTGAATAATGCCTTGTCAACAAGTATGATTGTCATTACTTGAGGCATAATTGTCAACAAGTATGATTGGTATTACTTGGGACAAAATTCATTAACGAGAATTTTCATGCATTGATCTATTTAGTATTTGGATAAAGGGATGTTAAGCAATTATTATTTAATAATGAATTAAAGTACTGAGTACGTTTGTTTTCATTAATAATAGATTGTATCCCATATTTGCATGTTTAATCCATGAATAACTTATGTTATGTTATTCTAAATAGTCCATTGTCAATCAATGATATGGGAATATCATTGAATTAAGACAAATCTGAGTTTTGGTATAATATACTTAAAGTATATTGATGTGTTGGACATGCCAAATTCACATGATATTCAATAATTGAATAAATTGAATATAGGACAAAATCCCAATTACATGATTATACTTATGGATGTTGTCATTATAGTAAATCATGAATATTTATCCTTAGACTTGAGATACCAGGTAACTACTATGGATGTAGCTCATTTTCTGTGAGATAGTCTAACGCTATCCGTAACTGGTAGTTATAACTTATAAGGATTATTGATTGATGCTGAACCACCAACTTATATTGACCAAGGAATGGTCAACAAGGTCAAAGGCTTAGAATCAATCTCCGTGGAAGTATAGTGTTTCCCCGGGTCGTTATGTCCCGACGAGGTGTGAATGGTTAACAAACGGTTTCGTGATCGGGTGAATTTGGATGAAAAGGGGTTCGTGAGTGATTAAGCTAAGGAATCTACAAAGAAATAGCTTAAATAAGCTATATGAATAAAACTTGAAAGTTGGAAAAACCAGAAACGTTCAAAACTTAAAAACGCGTACGTTACGTTTAAATAAAACGTAAACGTACGAAATAAAAAGTGAAAACGGAAATCTGAAAACACCCAGGGGGTGAAAATGACTTTTTTACAAACTAAAAGGTAAAAGAGAATTTTTAGAAAATTAAAATAAATTTTAACCCTAATTAATTATTTATTATTAATTAAATACTAATTATTACTTATTAATCATATTTAAGCAACTTAAATATAATACAATATTATTTAAATACTAAAAAGGTGAAAATAAAATTTCTAAAATTATAAAATAACTAAAAACTAATTTTAAAATTAAAAATAAATATTTTTGTCTTTTTGTGGTTTTTCTATTAATTAACTAATAATTAGTTACTAATTACCTAATTAAACTATTTTAAATTAAGAAAAATAGCAAATGAACAGTAAAAATTCTAATAAAATTTCTAAAATTATTTTATAACATATAAAAGCTAAGAAAAATATAAAAACTAGGTGTTGCTTAATAAAAACTAAATTTACTAATTAAAACTTAAATATTAATTAATTATTAATTAAACTATTATTAATTCTAAAAATTACTAGATGACAAAAGAAAAATCTATAAAAGTTCCTAAAATTATTTTAGAATACCTAGATCCTAGGAAAAATATAAAAAAGTGGTCCTATTTAATAAAATCTATTACTTCTATTTTATATATTAATATTAATTATATATTAATTAATCTAATATTAATTATAAAAAATAGCAAACAAAGATAGAAAAATCTGAAAAAATTCTCAAAAATACTTTATATTACTAGCAACTAAGGAAAAATATGAAAACACAAATGTACTTGTTAAAAAATTAAAATGAAAATTCAAGTAAATAGCTTCTATTAAATAGAAGCTATCACTTCTTTTAAGGATTGTTTTCTGGCTTTTCTAGCTTGCAAACTTCTAGAAACTGAAAATGGGTAACTTATGGTGCAATGGAATCAGCTAGGAGCTTTGAATTAGCACTTGGAAGTGCTTAACCTATCATAGTTGACTTTGGTCAACTGTAAGGGTAGGAGTGAGTAAAACAAGCTCAAAGCTGAGAAGTATGATGGGAACAAGCACAAACTAGCTATTTGGACATGTTAGAAGCAAAAACAACTAACAAATACCTCAGGGAATCAAAATGGGTTAAAAAGTGAACAAGTGACCCAACTGCATATGCAGCTGAATGCCACTGTTTTGCAGCTGGCTTTTTAGACAGCTCAAGGGAGCTTTAGGACAAAACAAAACTTGAAATGTGTAGCTAGCAAGTTAGGGTATCAAATGGAACAAGATTTACCAAGTGGGGTCCACTAGATTAGCCAGAAAGAACCCAAACAGATGGGTGTTTGGGACTCAGCAGTTGCACAGGGGAAGGTTTCCCCCTGCAACCAACTTTGGAGCTAAGTGGGGCCCAGAAGAAAATTCTTAAAAATAAAACAAATGTGGGATAACAAACATGAGCTGAGGGGTTGCATATAGAAACAAGTTTCACCCTATGAATCAAAGTACAAAATTCAATAAAATTCCTTGAATTTTAAGAAAAATCTGAAACCATACAAATTGACTTTTTTGATTGAACTTAAAATTTTGACTTTGATGAGTTTTAAACCAACCTAGATCACTGAAAATGATATTATAAGAGGAAATGAAACTAAATTAAGTGGTATAAACAACTTATGTAACTACTGTGAGGATTTGAACCCCTCAATTCACAACAGTGAACTCAGAAATGAGACATAAGGTTCATTTTGACTTTCTGCCTTGAATCCACCTATTTTATGATGTATATGACCTATTGCAACTTAATTAAGCATATTCTAATAAATGGTAATGGCAAAAACTCATTAGAACACTTGGGATCCTCTGAACCAAACACCCCTTAAATAATCACTATATTGAGAATTTAGAAGCAGCTGATTGAATTGAACCATGAAATGACCAAATAAGCATGCCTACTGATGTATGAAACTATTTTGAACACAGAGGTACAAGTTCTAACAACAAAACATACCTATATCCACCAATGCACATTTGGCAGTGAAATGATGAAATAAGTAAAAATGAGATTTAATGGAATAATGCAAAAACAATAGCTATGATATAACTTAATAACACTAAATACACCATACAATCCTAGATAAACATTGATTTAAACTTTGAAACAGTAAAAGTACCAAAGGGTGTAAAACAAAGCTTACAAGTGATTCACTGTCTGAGAACATGTAACCAAGATACCAAGTTACTTCCTAGGTGTCTCCCATGAGACTTTAAACCGTAGCTATCCAAAATCACTCATACTCCATGCTTGTATCTTCACACAAACTGATATTTGAATTATGATATATTCTTGATGATTTTTGACATTTTTTAGTAACCATGAGCTTGACTGAATTAACAAGTTCGTGAACTCTTAAAAACATGAAAATAAGCTTAATTGTACCTAAGGGGACTCAGAACAATCTTTCCACAAGCTTAAGGACAAATGAGAATTTAATAGAATTTTGCAAGAAACTGAATTTAAATTAAGATACTTTCGAGTTGCATTACAGAACTTTTAAATATAACAAAAGAGTTGAGGGAATACTACTAAACTTGAAATTACAATTTTGAAAGACAAATTATGCTCATTTTACATAAGCTAATTTAAACTACAAACTAAAACTACTCCCTTTTTCTCTAGTTCTTCTTCTTTACTTATAAGTGATCTTCAGAGGTCCTGTGGGTCCCACTAGCAAATCCCATCAATATTCTTAACCATTGGATGGATGAAATTGATCTTGGCCCTCCATTCCATTTTGGCGGGAAAAGAGTTGGAAGCAGTTTGGAGAAAGCTGTGGGTTTCTTTTGTACTTTATTGGTGGAAAGGTGGTTTAGGGTTGGTTTAGACAGAGATGGAGTGTGGCAGAGGTTTTAGAGGTGTGATGATGGCTAGCTGTGTTGTTTCAGATACAAGTGGGGGAAAGGGGAGATGGAAGGCTGTGAGGTGGAGGGTGATGTGGAGAGTTGACCAAGTCAACCTGGTGGGATTTATTAAAAATGGGAGGGAGTAATATATTAGTGGTGGGCTGACATTGGATAGGGCTTGGGGTTTATGGATCAAGTTTGGGTTTTGTGGGATAAAGGGAGTGTTGGTTTGTTTGTTTAATTTAGGCTTATGAAACAACAAGGACCATATAGGTAAAATCTGAAAATGGAGGAGGGGGGGGGGGGGGTTTGCCATTTTTCCAAAGTACAAGTAAGGGTAAAATATGCCAAGTTATCAAAGTCCCAAAGATATAATTTGCAACTTTCCATTTTTGGTCCTTTGGGGACTAAAACTGCGAATAGTTGAAACTTTAAGGGCTAAATTGCAAACTTATTCAAACTTTCATTTTACGGACTAAAATTGATACTTGTGATTTCCCAAAGACCCAAAATTGATTTTTCATCCAAAAATTCCACTAAGGACCAAATCTGCCAATTTCTGAAGTTTAGGGACTGTTTCTGCCAATTATGAAACTTCAGGGACCAAACTTGTAATTTTCTTAAACTTTTCACCCCAAGGATTGTTTTTGATAATATTTTACTTTTAAATGCCTTGGGTTGGCTTTTCTTTCGTTTTAAAACTTCAGGGACTAGTTTTGTCAATTTTTGAAACGTGAGGGACTGAAACTGCCAATTGTGCAAACTTTGTTCGTTTTTCATTTGTTTTTAAATATTTTGCATCTAAACCATATAAAACACACTTTTAAGATAATTTCAGTCTTTTGATGCATTATTGGGTGTTTTTTGGATGTTTTGGCAGTTCATATAAGACAAAAATGATGAGTATTTACACGCTCATCAATTATTTTCAGAGGTGATGCGAAGTTCATAGGTTATGCTTGTAGTCAATACAGGATTTAGTTCCTTCAAATTTGTTTTGAAGTTTAATACTGTTGGGCCCCTCGTAGGGTTGACAAGATGTTTGCATGGCCATGCCCAAGGTCTATCTGGAATACGTTCAGATGAATTGGTAATCTTGCTCAATCATAAATAACGAGAAACAGAATAGTTAATTATGGAATGACTTAGATCTATATTCATATTAACGTAGTATTAGAAATAAAAGGATAAGTATGATGATGAATCATCAAATGTTGTTTTTCTCCAGGAAACCATACTCGTGATCGTTCTGGGGACATTGGCGTATTATGCTAGACTAACCATTGTCAGTATTACATTAATGTATATCCGAGTGGGAGCTGTTAGTTTTAACGGATAAAAATTAATGAATATGTCCAGACTCGAACTTGAGACTTCGGGATTGCACATTTTACGTATGAGTTTCAATTAATTAATAATTATTGTTTTAGTGACGAATAATTATTAAATTCACGAAATAAGCACTTAACGGTTCCTTACGATCGTTAGACGAAAGTTAAAGTGAAAAAGAAGCCAAGAAGGATCTAGAAACCCTTCCTTGGGCTTATGTTCGGCCGATCCCACATCGCCATGGGATAGGGAATGCTTCAAGGTTATGATAGTATAAATACATGGCCTCATGTATTCATTCTTCCCATCCCTTGGTTCATTAGCAAGCTAATTCACTTTCTCATCTCTTATTCTTTGAGCTATAGGCGATTCTCTTGAATCAAATAAGGCTCAACTAGTAGTGTTTGCTCGTGAATTAAGAACCTAGCTTTTCTTATTGAAACGCTAATAGTACGTGTGTTCAAGAACGAAGTGTTGGCATACTTTTGCTAACGTGGTGGTTGCCCTATTCGACTAACACATAGTCGATCCACATATAAACCCAATTAGGGTTTATAGTTCTTGTTCCATTGATTTCTTGTTCATGCTAGAAATCACAAAGGTACGCACATTTTATATTCGGTTAATTTCAATTACATGTATTTGATCTATTTCCGATGCGTGCTTGATGTGTTTATATGTTTATATAGTAGTTATGATTTTCATATATTCCAACAGAAACTACTTAGCATGAATTATGTGTTAATGGCTTACTTGGTTAATACCGAAATGATTTGGGTGATAGGATGTCAATGGATATAGTTATAACCATCACTTGGAAGTTCCTATTTCTTGTGGTGAGATGTATTCAGGGCTGATCACCCCTACCATATGTGTTAACTGTGAGAAAAAAACATACACAAGTTTTGACATTTTCACTTGTGTCATAAGAAAATGAGGTAAAACTAATTAAGAAAGTACGGTAATCAAAGATTTTCCTTTTCTTCTTAACATGTAATTAGAAATACGACCGACATTAATTATAACTTATGTCATGTTAGATTTTGACTAAGTATGCCCATTATTCTAGAGGTGATGCTTCCTCATTCTCTTCTTCCACCAAGGTTGTGTTGGCGATTTTGTTCTAGCTTGTATCAAAATGAAGGATTCTTGTTTGGATAAGGTCGTTGATTTGAGCATTTATGGATTCCGAATCTTCAAGGGAGAGGTTCCCTTGTTGCTACCCAACGTCGATCTGTTGCATATTGATTCATACCCAAGCCATGTTCAACCAGTTTTCTTAGGGTGCCATTCGTGTTGGCTGAAGTATGTGATGATATCAAGATTGTTTGCAAATAATTGAACAAGTTGGTTCTTTACCTAGGGTGAGAGGTGCTCGTTCATGATGATTAATGGGTGTTTCTCTTTGACCATCACCTCTTTTTTTCAGTCATTTTCTTTGGGCGTTTCTCTCCACTGCGCTTCTCTGCCTGCTATGCTTTTCTTGCTCCTATCAACTCCTTATCCTCCCCTCGATGATCGCTCTTTAAAATAAATAACATTATTTTTGAAACGGAAATGCCATAATTCGTAATAGTATGAATATAACTACTGTCAACCAAACTAGAAAATGAAACTACACCCCAAGTATTAGTAGATCGATAATGGCAATTGTCAAGTACAATAATTAAACCACTAGGAATTATTAACTCAAAACTTCGAACATAGCTACACGCATTCCATTGCTCACGTACAGATGTAACGATCCATGCTTCAATTTCTTTCTTCCCCTAAAACCTTGCGTAGTATTACAGTTATGAGTACCACAACCCGTATCATACTCCCAAGAATTTACTAGGAAAAATAATATAGTTCAATTGTGAAGATACTTGAAATACTAGCCACGCTAACATTTTTCTTCTTCTTCTTCTTCTTCAACTCGGCAAGATAAGAAGGACAATTCATCCTCCAGTGGCTTGTCTCCTTACAGTGATGACAGACTGAGTCCTTTGCCAGATTCTCTTTCTTAGGTGGTGGAGGGATCTTTGGTTTATGAGCATAAGCTTTCTTGCCCTTCCCTTTTCCCTTAGCACCTTGCGGTTTGTTCATCTTAATCTTACCTCCTTGTATCACAAGGACAGCAAGAGTACCAGCCTTTTTAGGAATGCCCTTTTTATGTTGCTTGAGCATAGCATGTAGCTCAACAATCGTCTCCCCTAGCAAATTATATTGCTGAACAAATATCTCATAGTCCTTAGAGAGAGAATTCAAAATACGACTCACACCAAGTTCCAGAGGCATAGCATAGCCTAGGCGTTCCATATTGTCTAAGTAGCTCTTCATCTTTAAGTGATAAGCGCTAACCGACTGACCATCCTCCTGTTTACAAGCGTGAAATGCTTTCTTTGCTTTAAACAATTCATGTTTAGCTTGCTCACCGAACATAATAGTCAGTTCTTGCATCATGTCATAAGCTGTGTAGTTCTCAAAGGTCTTCTGTAGATCTAGAGACATACAAGCAAGCATGACACAAGCTACTTCATTCTGAGCATTAAACAACTCATAGTATGCATTAACATCCTCAAGAGTAGCAGTTGCTAGATCAAGAGTAGGTGGCATAGGCTGTTCCAAATGAGTTAGCTTTTTCTCATACCTAAAAGCAATTCTCAGGTTGCGATGCCAGCTTGTAAAGTTTGGACTAAACAACCAAAGTTCAAAAATATTTTCAATAAATAATCCTTTAAAAATTAACTACCCATGTCTATGTAAATAAACAATTAATTTTTCAAAGGGTCTGAAAAGAAAAGACTAGGTCTAAGTAAGGTATACGAAGGAAAACCCCTTTTAGTTGTTGACAATGTTTACAATGAAACTTACATTAGCAAATTGGTTTTTAAAGCTTTATCTTGTGCACAACTACCGCACAATACCTACGTAAATTACTATTAGATTTGATTGGGGTTGGGTTAGTTGGAGGTTTTAACCAGACTCGTGTCATGATACAAAACCAAAGAAGGGTAGTATAATTAACTCGTTGATTTCAGACAGGAAAAGAGGAAAATTTCATATGCATTTTCCTACGAAGAGTAATGAAGAAAAGTTGGTTTGTTTATCCACAACTGGAAAAGATAAATTTGGTCCATTGAAATGCAATTTATTTTTGCTTTGATAATTCTACTTTAAACGATTCTCATGGATGGGTTTATAGGAATGATTGTCTTTTGATGAAGCAATAAGTCACTTTAAAAAAGGATAAATTTTTTTATTTTTGAATATTAATATTGAATATTATAAGGCTTTAGGGCTATACGGAATCGAACCGTAGACTAAGATCCAACTTGAAATTTCACCATTATTGCGGTTGATTTATTAGAAATGGTAACTCCAAAAGGTAATCAACGAGTGATAATTGCATCATGTACAATTCTTACTCACATGGGGCCCAAGGCACTATTTTCATTAATAATAATGTCAAGTGAGCATGTTTCACCCATCGTATGCCACGGGTCGAAGGTCTGACCAACCATACTCTATTTAAGTAGTCCAATAGAAATCTATAATAATTGATCTCAGATCTGACCATACGATTATTATTACCTTGGGTTGCAATTCACGCCTGTCCTAGAGTAAAGAACAATTGCAAGTGATTTACTACTTGAATGACATTGACTTAGGGCCCGTTTGGTTTGTAGATGAGTTTATATTAGGATTTGGATTTGAATATAAAGTTGTAAATTAGGATTTAGATTTGAAAAGAGAAAATATATTATAAAATTAATAAAATATATTTTATAATAAAATTTTATTAAAAAAATATTACTTAAAAAATTAAATAAAAAAAGAATGTGAGAGCGAATGTGATAGGTACCATATCTTTTGCCAAAAGATATGTATATAGGTGAGATTTAAGTATGGTAAAATTCATGAGTTTTCAAAGTCAAATTCAATCTCCAAATATCATATCAAACAAGTTTTATGTGTCACATCAAATTCTAAACCGCCAAAACCCAAAAACCAAACACCACCTTTAATTATAAAAGGGTAAAACGATTTTGGTAAAACAAGAATACCAAAAATTGATTGTACAAGTAATCATGCATACGTACTTGTACTAAACTCCTTTTTATAACCCACAGGTAGGGGTGGCAATTTCTGACCCGACACGAAACCCGACCTGAAACCGGCACGAAAATTAACAGGTTCGGGTTGAGCTAAATAGATTGTGGGTCATGTTTGGGTCGATATATCTAACCCGTTTATTAAACAGGTCAGGTTCAGGTTGGGAATAAAATAAACGGGTCGACCCGCCAACACGTTTAAGTTTTTTTTTCTTAATTAAATGGGTCAACTCGAAACCTGTTTAACATATTCAACCCATGTAACCTATTTAACATGTCAACCTAAGTATATATACGGGTTAAATGGGTCAGGTTTGGGTTACGTGTAAATAGGTTAGGGTTGACATAGCTGACCCGATGATTTAAATGGGTCAGGTTCAGGTTGAGGTTTTCTGACCCGTCAACCTGACAACCCGAACCCGCCAACCCGAACCCGACCCGAATTGTCACCCCTACCCACAGGTGATATGCAATGCAATGCATTAAGTCTTTATAAGCTTTTTTAATCTTACCAACTTATTCATTTATTAACTTTTATACATCTTAAAGCTATTCAGAAAACTAAACCACAATGGTAAAAAGTTTTTCAAACGCTTTTTCTTAAATAGACAAACATACTAATGGACGTAGAGAGAAGATGCATGAGTGACTAATAGCTTTTTGCACAAAAGTTTGGAGTTAACAAAGTCTTTTTTAAAAAGCTTTTGTAAAACCTTTTACTACAATGTCGAAAAGCTTTTGGAAAAAACTTTATAGTATAGTAAAACTAGCCTCAAGGCTCGCCCGGTGGGCGGCTAGCTTTAAAAATTCATTAAAAGATGAAAGAAATAGCAAAGTGTTTGATACAATAACGTTAAAACGAATACAATGTTAAAAAGAAAAATGAGGTCATGTTTATAATAACCATAAAAAATACATATACTTTGTTGTAGACAAAAAGATTAAAAATAAATAAACTTATAATCTACGCAAACTTTGTTTATACACAATGTTGCTTGTAGATTTGATGTAGTTGTCATCTTTGTCACACCATAACATTTTTAGACCTTTCTTGCATTCCAAAATAGAGTCCCACCTTAGACAAAGTTTGACCTTAACTTTTATTTACTATCATGGCAAAACAAACGGAAACGTGAAAAAAAAACGCAACGACATTAGTAACAAAAAGAATATGTTAAAGAAAGTAATATACTACAAAAATATGAAATAAATTATTTTGGTAATATCAAACTTTGTAACGTACTTCTTTGCACACAACATGGTTTGTTTTGTAATATCAAAATGTACAGGGAGAGTTCGACAACATCCATAGCCACGCCCAGTGGCAACTTTAACAACAATACGAAGAAGTGCAAGAGCCACGACAACTGTTATCGCAAAGCCCGTGGTAGGACTTCTTGAACTTGAGAAGCCCGTTGTATACGCATAACATGCGTCAAAAAATAAGCACTTGTGTTAAATTTGATCGATACAAAAGTAGGACATACATTTAGAATCTTAAAGTGTATTTCAAAGCATAAAACATCATGGATCATTTTATCTTCAAGATAATATATGATTATTATTCAAATTTGCAGGTTACATGCATAGTGTATGTTTTAATCTAAGATCTTGTGCCATATTGTGTAAATTGAAGTGAAATTACATATTTTGTTCTCACTGGGTATTATATATTGTTTCAAGGGTGCTATTAATCGACCCACAATTAATCAGATTTGTCTATTTGAGCATCACTTACCTAAAAGTATATGCAATATAAACTTCTTCACGATTACCCCTTAAACAATAAAAAAAGACCAGTAACCAACTCAAACTCAGTATACAAACAATGCCTAAATTTCATCATTAGAAAAAGTGTTTTGTGAAAGATTGTTCAATTAAAGCATATTTTTCATGAACTCTGAGGTAAGGGAAGTGTTTTGGCACAAAATTAAACTAATTGTACTAATGTTAGTGTGTTAACTATGATGTAACAAATTAGACGATCATTTATTTTTATAATCAAGGAGATTGAATACACTTTCAAGCTTGTTTGAACAGTTTCCTTTAGTATACTTTTAACCTGTTGACACATTTTATTACAATATAAAAAGAATAAATTGTATGCATTTTCAACCTATTTGACACGTTTGACACATTTCATGAAGCTTGCATACCTTGTTATAAGACATTAGATTCTTAACCCAGTTGACCCATTTCATGACAGTATTTAAGCATCCATACCTCTAACAATTGAAGAATTTGTATACACTTTCAATCTATTTGACCCGTTTCATTTATTTGATTGCTAAGTGACCATGATAATAAGACTATAGATAATCTTTGCCATCTTAAATGAACCAATTTTCATTCTAAATATGCAATCATAATATGTGAGTGATAATTTTTTTAACGAAAAAAATAATAAGCAACAATTTAGCTCAATGATCATCTTTACATATATTTATGAGAAAGTTTACTGAAGTTACCTTTGTCCAGTTTTCTTCAATTGAGGTATTAAACCTACCTTTTCTTTAATATCTTTTTCTCTTAGTCGAACAACATAAGCTCCTTCTTTGTAGTATAAGTTTCCCTTTGTCCAGTTTGCTCAACATATCTTCATAATAAACTTTAAAAAAACAGATCGATCCCAAAACTGATACAGGAGTATTCAACAATCCTAAAACCCAGAGGGTGCCATTCCGACCCTTAATAAAAAAATAGATAAATTTCAGTGTTTAATGCAGGACTTTCTATATCATATCATATAATAACCATACAAATAGCCATTATACCTTAAGTTGTTCATGAAGTCTCTTTTGAACTTCCATTTGTAACCGTAATGCTTTAGTGATCTCCAAACCCCACGCCTGTTACATGCAAATGTAATAATCAAAAACCCACAAATAATTCATTCAAGTATCAAAACTAATGATAAAAAATCCATAACATTGAATGAGGATCATGAAAATAGAGTTTCACTTATTCGACAATCAAATCCACATATTTTACAATAAAATTAAACAAAATTAGAAACGCTAACATTTACAACAATGTTTTGTATACGAAATACCTCCGGTAAAAAACTCATGATGCTTCATCATTTCCATCCTAAAGACAATCAAGACAATAATTATCTTTTAAAAAAATGTCATCACAATTACATTGAATCAAGATAAAAGCAATAGTATCATATACATCTATCAACTAAATAATTAAACAAACCACAAATCAAAGAATTAATGAAAATGATCTTTGATCATGAAAAAGAATGATCTTTGATCATCAAAACAACTTTTGAATCAATTATAATTTTTTAGGCGATTTTTTAAAGAATGATCTTTGATCATCAAAACAACTTTTGAATCAATTATAATTTTTATGCGCTTTTTTAGGGTTTGTGGTGTGTGTTTTTTCAATGTTTTTTTAGGGCTATATTCAAAATTAAAAAAAAAAAAAAAAAAAAAAAAAAAAAAAAAAAAAAAAAAACTAATCGATTTTATAAATTAACGTAAGTCAAAAAATGATGAAATTGATAGTATACCTGATTGAATCGAAGATTCAGATACATGAATATAAAAATCAAATGATTATTCAATTTCATTCAAAAGATGAAAAAAAGTTATTAATTGAGATCGTGTGTATGTTCTTTGGATCGGCTATAGATTTGTTGTTGATCAAATGATTTTTATGTTGAGTTTTTTTTGTGGATCTTTGTTTTCGTGTTTTCTGATCTAAATGATTTGGGGGAGTTTTTTGTTTGAAGCGATTAGGCGCTATTGATTGAGGAGAGGATCAATTGTTGACGGGTTTAATTGTATTTGGTAAATTGAATATGGGCTGTTAGATCAAAATGAATATCCACGTGTAATCATCTGAGGTATTTTGAGAGGAGAGATTATAAGAAAACCTTGTTTTATATAGATAGTAGATATTTTTGATAGCTTGAGCATTTGAGATGCTCTCAAAATCACATATTAACTCGAATAAAAGTTGAATTGTAATCTTCTCAAGTTTGATTTAAACATGATGGGTATATTAGGTTTACTTAATGAAAATTTCTTTTGAAACAAAACAAAAATCCCACACAAAAGGCTCTACAATTTTTTTTTTTTTTTACTTATTTATTTATTTTAATCTCACAATCTATTATGTTTACAGTGAACATCATAGAATCTTTATACATAAAAGTGTCGAGCTTACTCAATGCTTAAATTTACAAATTCGATGTTTGTTAAAGCATTTTAGTTTTTGTTGCCGAATATTACACACAACTCTTCACATACAAACTTATAACTAAAAATTGTACAATCATAATATTTTTACATAAAAGTCAATTATTATCCTACCGCAACACGTGTTTAGACTGTTCAAATTTTTGTCGACTTAAATCACATGCAACTCTTCAACTACAATAGTTATTATAGATGAAAACGAATTAAAATTTCGTCGACAACGCGCGCAAGTAGTTTATACGGTTAATATCAAACGGCAAAGCAAAATCGTATGGGCCAATCCCTGACATATGATATATTCTTATCAAATCAAACCGACAAAATTACTAAATGGAGTAGGACATATATATATACAGGTTGGCCGACTTTAATTGAGCTAAAAATAAAGAAGGCATACATAAACTCTATATATATATTTATAAAGGCTGTTTTTTATTTTCACCAGGGGTGGAATAGCCCGAGCATATCAGAGCTTGAGCTCCTCGTTTCGAGCTTCATATATTAAGCTCAAGTTCGGCTCGTGAAAATTTTCACAAGCTCGAGAGCTCGGCTCGCGCACGACTAATTGATATGACATGAAGGAAATAAAGTTCAAATAAAACTCGGCTCGTTAATCATATTTGGCTCAAGCTCGTTTAATTCTTTTAATCTCGTTTATACATCGTTATACGTATAAACAATATATATATACACATATATTTCTAGGTATCATTAGGCTCGCGAGCTTAGTCGATCTTTATATATAAAGCTCAGGCTCGAGCTCGATTATTAAATGAGTGAAAACTTAGGCTCGAGCTCGAATTTGAGCTCGTTTAGGCTCGGTTTATTCGAGCTTTTTACCAATCCGATTACAAGCTTTTCATGAACAGCTCGGCTCGTTTCCACCTCTAATTTTCATATATCATTGTAAGCATCCGTATTCGTAATATTACTTAAGGGGGCGTTTGGTTGGGGTAAATTGATGGCAATTGAGGTAGTTTGAAATTAAAATTGCTCAAATATCCTTGTTTGGTTCATAATAAAAACGTGAGCCCAGTAATTTTAATTGCATTAATGAGGCTAAAAGTGGGCTAATTTAATTTCCTTCCACTTGGGAAGCAATTAAATTTGCTTAGAATTTTAAATAGCATCATTTACATATCTTGAACCAAACGCCCCGTAAGTATATATCGAGTAATTGTGTACTTGTGTGTAGCATCTAATGACATTGTTTAAGTCATTAATGTCGTCCAATGTTCTCTAGAATGTAGATGTATTGAAGTTGCATAAATGATCTATACGACATTATAAAAAAATTGTAAATGGAAGAGTAAACTGCAAAAGTCATCTTTATGGTTTGTCAAATTTGACACTAAATTTCATGTGAGAAACAATCGACAAATATCATTTTTTGGACACCAAATGTCTTGCAAAAATCATCCTCTTTAGAGAATATTTTTGCAAAATGTTTGGCAAAAACTTTTACAAAAATCATCGCTCAGAAGACGCAAAGTGCTAGACATTTGACACCTTAAAGGTGATACTTGCCAATGATTTTTAAGAAGGATGATCAGTGCCAAATTTGACAAATCACAAACATGGTTTTTAGAGTTACTATAAACAGTACATTGCAAACTAACAAAAGTTTATAAAGCTTTATATACCTATAAAAAATAAAAAATAAAAAATAAGTATTGAACTACAAACACTTAATAGTAACATAATACAGAATTAGACAACTTTACTCAAAGTTATAATCTTTTTTAGCTAAAGTGGTGAGTTGAAGACTTTTGAAAATAAGTTAGAAAGATAGAAAAAAGTAACGTGGACACAGCCACTAAAAACTTTCTTGACACAATACCCAAAGAAACCTATTCATTCATTTAACTGGTACTTCAAATCTTGACACAATACCCAAACGACATATTCATCTTCTTCTCTCATCTTTGTCATCTTCATTCTTCTACCGAATGAAATTTCAACAAAAACTCTAGAACCCTTCATAAAAACCATTTCTTTCTTCCCTTTTTTTTCTTACCATGTTTTGGGTTGGGGGCATTCTCGGTTTTTAGTTTTTAGTGGAGGGCACCATGATTAAATTTCATAAATTAACATCAAAAAATGTGATTATTGAGGAAGCCATCGAGGCAGTTGCCCCCCTATCATGCACATGGATCCGCCCCTGATAATAAACATTACAATATATCTATATCATTGCTCTATTTATAAATGCAGACAATGTAATGAGGCCCATCCGTAATTAATGTTATGTTGTGAATAATGAATGAATAATAATACTGAGTTTCGTACAATATATAACGATCGACAAATAACATTTAGAGTTATTTTGGAATGGTAGAAAAAGTTAGGGTTTCTATTTTTGGAGAGACATTGATACCATGTTATCTTGTGAATGAAAAATAATACTCACTCCGTCTCAAAATAAGTGTCCGATTTGACTTTTCATAGTCAAACTGGTTCAACTTTAACCTTATGAAAAATTATACCGTTAAAAAACACACTTAAAAGCCAATCCTTTTATATAATTTGCATCAAATATTATATAACACTCACAAAAATAGTTAGAGTTGAGTTATATTAAATACCAAACTTTTCTTACATACTAAGGGACTCATCCCCACCATACATCGAAAAAGAAATCAATGGTACGTTGAGATTAAAAATATTTTAATATTTCACACATTTTTTATAATTTAAATATCTCTTAAACCGTTAATCGTTAAGAAAAAATAATTACACCATCGCAACGAGCATTTAATTATCTTTCTATAGACGGGCACTTTGATATACTTTCAACAAAAAAAAAAATCATTTTTTCACGTTTCTTTTTCATAGCCGAAAAAATCATATTTGATATATCACATGTAATATTCCATATCACATGTGATATTAGTGTAATATCACATATGATATATCATATGTGATTTTTTCAGCCACGAATAAAAACATGAAAAAACAAAAAAAAAAAATTATCGAAAATATATCAAAGTGCCTATCTATAAAAAGATAATAAAATGCTCGTCGTAACGATATATTTTTTTTCGCTTAACGATTAACGGTTTGAAAAATATTAATATTTGAAAAATAAGGATGAAAGTAGGTTTTTTTAAATTATTGGAATTAATCTCATCTATTAGATCAAATAAAGATAGAGGGAAGATGGAAAGAGATTAGTCCCTTAATATGTAAAAAAAGTTTGATCCTCAAATGATCTTAAATCAAATAGTTAAGGTCAACGTTGAACCACTTTGACTTTAAAAAGTCAAACTGGACACTTATTTTAGGAGGGATGTAGTAATAATAATGAGTTTGGTACAATATAAAGAATACCACGGGCTTGAGCCCAACTAAATAATATGCCGACCAGTGTTCTGAAAGGCTCAAGGCGCACTAAGGCGCAAAGGGGGCAAAAAGCCTCGAGTCGAGGCACATTCCAAGGCGCGAGATTCTTGAATGCGAGACGCACTAAAAACATTAAGTTTTTTTATAACATATATGACCATTTATGTAGCTTAAATAACACAAAATAACGTTAAAATACTTAATGCATGACACATATTGACATTATAAATATTAAAATGGATCAGTTGTCACTTCTAAAACGGATCAACTCTTTGGCTCGATGACCTATATAGAGATTAAAATCTATATTAGACTAGATATGCTTGTGTCTTACACATGTAGCTTACATCTAACCAAGCTCACAATTTAACCCAAAATATCAAGCAAGAAACATATTAATATTCAAGACACAATGCCATATTTTCATGATAATATGTCGTAAATAAAATACTTAATGAAACAAAGTAACTTCTTAAAGAAAATTTCAATCAATAAAATAAACATAAAATTAATTCAAATTTACAAATTATACAAATGCTCACCTTATGACTTAAAAGACCCATCTATCTTATCATAATATTAAAAATAAAAAAAAAATAAAAAAAATTGTTACATCTCCTAGGCGCAAAAAGCCCCAAGGCGCAAAGGCGCAAAAAGCCCCCAAGGCGCGCGCTTTTGTGGGATTCATGCATGTCGTGAGCCTCGAGCTGAAAAAGCCCAAAGGTTATAGCCTTGCGCCTAGGCGCGCCTTAGGCACGATTTTGACAACAGAGATGCCGACTAACGAGTAACGATTAAACCATTATTTTACGGAGTATATGATTGTCCTATCTAGGGCTGTAAACGAACTGAGCGTTCAGTGAACATTTCATGAATCGTTCGGTAAAATGTTCATTTATTTATTAAATGAACGAACATAAACAATATTTTACGTTCGTATAGTTAAATGAACGAACATGAACAAATGTCGGGTCCGTTCATTTATGTTCGTGAACGTCCAATTATGTGTTGATTAACGTTCATTTATGTTTATTTATATGTTTATATTTGTATATCATATCTCTTAATTATATACTTTGAATATTGGTCTGTTTAAACAAAACAAAACTTATAAAATAAAATAGAATGCATAATTTAATAAAGTTTTTGTTTGTTTTTCTACGTTCATTTATGTTCGATCGTTTATGTTCGTTTAGGGTTCATTTTGTGTCTTAATGAACGAACATAAACGAACATGAACAACTAATTATCTTAATAAACGAACATGAACAAGAAAATTCGTCCGTTTAAGCGTTCGTATCCGTTTATTTATCCGGTTAAAATTAAATAAACGAACATAAACAAAACTCCGTTCGTTTTCGTACAATTCGTTTATAGGCCTAGTCCTATCTATTATTTAGAAATGGTGCACATCCCTAGCTAAAAAATGATAAATGCAATTAAAAACAACAAACAATATATTCAAATTTAGTTGAGCGTATATGGGCATGGCTGTATACCTGTATGCATGTTATTTTTTTTTTTTTTTTTATTTATTTTTTTGATCGCCATATGTACTTCGTTTTCTTTCAAATACAAGTCACTAACATATTAGAATGAATCTAGCACCTCTGAAATTTTAATTATTTGAAATCCATAAATATACAAAACTGAAATTGCCATTGTAAAATTGGTATGTTATAGGAACAAACTTATTGGAGCTTTGACCTTATGAGAAATAATATAAGTTTGTTGAGTTGATTAAACATGTAATATCATTTAAAAAGAAGCAAATTAAGTTTCCAAAAATCAAAAGCCATTTCAAGTAAAATTTTTAACCAGTTTTGTCAAACCTAACCATTACACAAATCATTGTGATACTTAATTAACATAAAAATATGTCACGTATGACAGACTTAATTATAAACAATAAACCTAAAAGCTATAAGTTACTCCGTATTACTCCTATATATCTCGTGCTTTAGCTCATATACAAACTCGTTCTCCCAATACACATATTCCTCATGGCTGAACCAACCACCATTTCACCATCACTAACCACCCAACAGCCACCACTCCAGGACCGCATAGCAATCGTCACGGGCGGCTTTGGTGGCATTGGCCAAGCAATCGTTCTCCATCTCGCTTCTCTTGGAGCCAAACTCATAATTGCGGATCTCACCACCTCCACACTCCCTTTAACTCTCTCCCCAAGTCGCGCTTTCGCCTTCAAAACCGACATATCTGACCCAAACCAAGTAAAATCCTTATTCGACTTCGCAGAAACCACCTTCAACTCACCACCCCACATCTTGGTAAACTGTGCAGGAGTAGCTGACCCTACATTCTCCACAATATCAACAACTTCCTTAGAAACATTCGACAAGATCATGTCTATAAACACAAGAGGGACATTTTTATGTTGCAAAGAAGGCGCAAATAGATTAAAAAAAGGTGGTGGTGGGAGGATTATTTGTGTTACGTCATCTCAAGTAGCGGCTTTGAAGCCAGGGTATGGGACATACACTGCTTCCAAAGCCGCTGTTGAGGTGATAGTGAAGATTATGGCTAAGGAGTTAAAAGGAACTGGGATCACAGCGAACTGTGTGGCCCCAGGTCCTATAGCGACTGAAATGTTTTTTAAAGGCAAAACCGAGGAGATGATTCAAAAGGTTATTGATTTAAATCCGTCTAGTAGGCTCGGGACAATGGATGATATTGCTCCGGTGGTTGGGTTTTTGGCCAGTAATGCCGGTGACTGGATTAACGGTCAGGTTATTAGGGTTAATGGTGGTTATGTGTAATGTGTTTCTTTCTTGCATGGCCGTACAAAGACGTTTAGAAAATACGGAGTATATGTCTTACAAAAGTTTGAATTTTTAATTTATTAATGGTTTGTACGAGTTGCATGTGCTAAAATTCATGCAATATGCGTCAAGTTTTTTCTTCAACTTTATGTTAAATGTGTTTAAATTGTGTTATTTCTTTACTTCTATAAAAATAAACATCATACGTACAATCGATGTGCATTTAAATTTATAAAACGATGTTGATGCATATCGAGTTGAGAATATCTTGTTTATGAAAGTCAATTTCGATGTTTGTTTTCAAGCAATCTATTTCAACTTGGGAATTGATACTTGCACCACACTTTTTGATGCACACACCACAATTATGCATATGTCATGCTGTAATTTGTGCATTAATGATGTGATATTGTGGTGAAAGAATTAAAAAGTGTGGTGTAAGTATCACCTCCCATTTCAACTATATTATTTTTTCGATATATATTGTATTGTTTTCACAAATTAATTCGTCTAATTCGATGTGAACATTTTGTTAATGTCACATTCTTTTTGTATAATCCTCCCAATAGGGAGATGACAATATGTGTTAACAAACGTTTCTTTTATTTCTACATTTCGCTATGTTTCACTAGCACAAAATATATGTATTTAAACATTAAATGCAGTAACAAATTACAGTAAATGACATTTTTCTATCTTACCAAAGGATTGACGGAGTTTTTTACTAACTAATTGCAATTTAAAAAACTAATGACTAAAGCAGTGGCGGACCCAGGATTTTCCAAGCCGGGGGGCAAAAAAAATTTTTTTTTGATAAAATTCGTGATAAACTTTAATAAAAAAGTCATATATATTTTTTTTTAACTCTAAAAACTAAGATTTTTACATTTTTTGCTTCAAGGTGGGGGGGGGGGGGGGGGGGGCAATTTGATTTTTTGGATGGGTGCACTTTAATAAAAAGGTCTCAAAAGAAAATTTTACACTAAAATCTGAACTTTTTCGGCGAGTCATGGAGGGCACCGCCCCCAAACCTAAAGCCTAGGTCCGCCCCTGGACTAAAGTATGGCATGTTCGATAATATTGACAATTGTATGGTGTTTTTTCTATTATTCTTTTCGATTTAAATTTTAACTCACATTTATTTGAAGACATGACACAGATGGGTCATTATTGGAAAAAACAAATAAATAAATAAATAAAAATAAAAAAATAAAAAAGCGAATTGTTAGTAGTAAGAAACTCATTTCTAAACGACCATGATTGTTTAATTAATTCTAATTTTTATTCAAAGTCACTATCTTTCATCTTTCATATGAAAAATCATATGTCGTTCTAAATAGATTTACAAATTATAAAAGATATCAAATTACCAAGAGTTCACCATAGGAATCAGAAATGAGAGCTTATTTACTGGTATATAAAATGGGTTGCATTCAGAATAAGATGGATCATGGATAAATATAGATTGGTAACTGAGCAAAACACGACTCAGTTACTAATCCAAACTAACAAAACTCAAAGTTAAAACACAAAGATGTATTTAATTTCTATAGCATTCATTATCATGATTTGGTGAGAAGATTCAAAACTATTTATTGTCTTCATCATCTAAGTAATAAGTGCCTGATTTTGATGTTGGTTCTTCATCTTATTCTTTGTCATCCTCATCTTCTTCATCTTCGTCTTTTATTATTTGTGGGGATTAGTCATTTTTATCCTCTTCATGGTATAAGTTTTCTAGCTTATAAATTATCAGGTAAAATAACATCTTCATCATCTTGGTCGCGAGGTGATTCGGTATTCTGAGGTGCATGAGCCTTTGTTAATTCTTCAATTGTTGGAGATCCCAATCTTATTTCTTTGGAGGTTTTGTGTGAACTCTTCCACATGTGCAACATCAACCTTAAGTATTTTCATGCAAAATTCTCACAAAATGAATCATAGCTTGAAGTATATTTGCCTACAAAGACAGGTTAACGAGTATATGATACAGGTTATCAAATAACCATAGATTATGATAGTCGATGTTGATATTAGTATGTCTACCGTTGCCTAACATGACAATTATCAAGTTTTTTTTTTTTTTTTTTTTTTTTTTTTTTTTTCTTTCTTTTTGTAAATGATTAGACCTCCCGGGATCCAGTCGGTCGAGAGTGAGACCACCATTAATATGATATTGTACATCAAAAGATTCTTTTCATACGAATGACTTACCATGAACGAGCGAATGAACGGTTGATTAGAGTTACGTAGGATTTTGCACTCTTTGTTTACAAATTGTAATTTCTTTAATAAAGGATATCAAAACATAGGCTATATTATTTAATACGGTAAGTTATTCCATACAATAGATAATACTTTCAAACACGTCATTTATTGGTCATAAAAGTATCATAAAAAGTATTATACTTGTCAAAAAATAATCTTTAAAGTAGCGAAAAAACAAACAAATAAATAAATAAAGTAAAATATAACAAAATTCTTGTGAACACTATTATTGACACTTTTGTCTCTATATAAGTAGTATAACCATTTTACCTATCCAAATAACATAAATGATCCTTGTGAGTTTGCGAAAATTGCATCCACTGTTCTTACGCTAAATTACATAAATGGTCCTTGTTGTTTGGAGAAAATTGCATCCATCGTCCTTATTTTTTTTTACGATTTCTTTTCCAATTTTTTTTCGAAAATCTTTTTCAAAAAAAAAAAATTTGGTCTGTTTTGTTGAATTTTTTTCTGAAATAATTTTTTTAGAAAGTTTTTTTTCGTGGCATGTGAAAAAAAGTTTTGAATTTTTTTTCGTAATACTTTCTACTATAGTTTTTTTCTGATAAAAAAACACTTGTGACAAAAAATTTAACATGTGATGAAAAAAGTTTTCAAAGAAAATTTTTGAAAAAAATATTTCACATGCGCTGAAAAAAAAAGTTATTTGAAAAAAAAATCAAAAAAGAAAGCAGACGAAAACGTAAGAAAAACAGACGAAAACAAGTGAAAGCGTATAAAACGGACTAAAACATATAAACAACGTAGATTAAAACGTATATAAAAACGTAACATATCCAAAAAAAAAAAAAAATACATATTAGGGACTATGGATGCAATTTTCGCCAAACCATAAGGACCATTTATATAATTTACCCTTCGGACGGTGGATGCAATTTTCAAAAATATATGGGTAAAATAGTCATCACAGATTAATTTTTATCTTTATTACTTATATGAAGACAAAAATGTTAACATTAGTGTTAACAAGAGTATTTCTTTTAGTTCGCTACTTATAATAATACCTTTTTATTGTATTTTCCTTTCTTTTTAAAAGCAATTTGTTAGTAAAAAACTTAGGATTGACGAAGAATTACCGTGACATAAATTGGAAGTGGTTATTCAATTTGGATTCGTACCGGATGCGTTTTCTAATTATTTCGGACATAAACATGATACAAAAACTTCAAGTTATAACAAAGACATTTAATCGTGAGCAGGGGCGCAGCTATTAAGGGGGCGGGCGCTCAACCCCCGAAATTTTTTTTGCGATGTAGGGGGTATATAGTTTTCATGTAGAAAATTTTCGGTATATTCGGTTTCGACCCCCTATTTTAATTGTGAAATTTTTTTATACATTAATCAATAAAATTGTTCCATTACATTTTACATAAGCCCATCTACCCAATACAAACTAAAATCCATTAATAAACCAAATCCAATTAATATATATATATATATATATATATATATATATATATATATATATATATATATATATATATATATATATATATATATATATATATATATATATAACGGAACAAACCCTCCCCTTCCAAGTCGACTGTCGACCTATTCTCCTCCCAAGTCCCACCTTCCAGGTTATTGGTATTTGGTTTTTAATGTTATCTTCATTCTTCTTTTCTTAATGATTGTTGTTTGTATCTTTCTGTTGGTAATTTGGTATATCATATATAATGGAGTCGATCATTTATCATTATAAATTAGAGTCGATTATATGTAAGTTTTTTTAGAGTGAATTGAAGAAAAAAGAAAATTGTAGTCATGTTCCTTGGACTTATTTTAAACAAACACGACAAAAAGATAAAAAAGGTGACACATATACGCTATGCTTGTTAACTTTTGTTTCAATTCAATAATAAATTTTTAAATTCCAAAGCAAAATGTGATTGGCACTAATATAAGTTCTTTGCAATTTATGTAGGTGTAACACAGATTTATAGATTGTGACTATGGTGAAGAATAAAACCATAACTTCATTTTTTAAAAGAAAGAATGAAGAACAACAAGTAGAAGGAATTGATGATGAAATTCAAGAGAGTAAACGTCAAAAAGGTTCAACAAGTGAACCGGTTATTGGTCCGAATACTTGCAATGAACAACCTTTTGAAATTCCACAAGCTAACATCAATGAAGTGGATGTTAGTAGCCTAGAAAGAGATCCTGCTAAACGACTTGAAATGTGGAAATATCCGGTTGCGAAACGTGAGCAAGTAAGGCTAGAATATTTATCATTAGGAGTGTATCAACCTCAGCTTGAAGAGTATAAGCCTAGAGGTCCAAAGAATAATCTTCGTCGATTTAAATTTGCTTGGTTTGGTATGTTCCCTAATTGGTTAGAGTATTCTCTAACAACACACAAGGCTTATTGTTTTCTATGTTATTTGTATAAGGATAAACAAAATGAGCAAAGTGGTCATAGTGCATTTAGTTGTGAAGGATTTGACAATTGGAAAAAAGTTAATGATGGGAATAATTGTCCTTTGTTGAAGCACATTAAATCTTCAACACACAAAAAGGCATTTGTGTTTGCTACTAATTTAGTGAATCAAGAAGCACACATTGAAAATTTCATAGAAAAACAAAGTGAAGAGAAAAAAAGGAAAACCCGTTTAAGATTGAAAGGCACAATTGATGTAGTTCGTTGGTTAACATACCAAGCTTGTGCTTTACGAGGACATGATGAATCTTCCAATTCAAAGAATCGAGGTAACTTTCTTGAATTGCTAAAACTATTAGCTTTTTATAATGATGATCTTGCAAATGTTATTTTAAATGCTCCTTATAATTCCAAGTATACATCTTCCGATATCCAACAAGAAGTTAGGATTTTGGCAAATAAAATGAGAAGGTATATACGGGAAGAAGTGGGGGATTCATGGTTTTGTGTCATGGTTGATGAGTCACGAGATGAATCCAAAAAAGAGCAAATGGACATAGTCTTAAGATTTGTTGATGCGAAAGGGGTGATACGGGAAAGGTTCTTGGATTTAGTTCATGTCGAGGATACTGTTGCGGCGACTTTAAAGGCTAGTTTGTGGAATAGACTTTTGAATCACAAATTTGATACTGGAAAAATTCGTGGTCAAGGTTATGATGGTGCTAGCAATATAAGTGGGGAATGGAACGACTTACAGGCACTCGTTCGACAGGATAGTCCTTATGCATATTACATTCATTGCTTTGCTCACAGGTTACTTACTTTTGTATTGTTGTTTGTTCTTTTTTAGGTTTGACTAAAAATACACATATGGAGTTGACATTTTTTTTTTATCACAGGTTACAACTTGCCTTGGTTTGTGTCTCAAAGGAAGTTGATCCGGTACACCAGTTCTTTGAGTACTTAGCTTTTGTAATAAATGTGGTTTGTGCTTCTAGTAAGCGTCACGATGAGTTACAAAAGGCGAAGGCAATTGAGATTAAAAAATTACTGGAGTTGGGTGAAATCAAATCGGGAAAAGGACAAAACCAGGCCAGGACATTAAGAAGGGTCGTGGATACACGTTGGGTTCCCATTTTAAATCCATTTGTAGTTTGGTTAACATGTTTGATGTCACCCGACTGTTCTCAGGGGAATAATGGACGAAACTACTCGTAATACCCGTGCTCAACGTGGAGATGCTAGGATGGCTTATAGTTACTTGAAGTCATTTGAGTTTGTGTTTGTTCTTCACATGATGAAAGAGGTGATGCAAAAGACTGATGCACTTTGTCAAGGATTACAAAAGAAATCCCAAGACATCCTTAATGCAATGGATTTAGTTTCAGCCACAAAGGTTAGTCTAAATAATTTTAGAAACGATGGATGTGATTCTTTAATTGAGAAAGTTATTTTTTTTTGTCAAAGACATGAAATAGAGATGCCCGATATGAGTGCTCCATATAGATCTACCCGGTATCTGCCTCGTAAAAAAGATCTTCATGTTACATTTGAACATTTTTACCAAGTAGATTTGTTTATGGAGACATTGGATAAGCAAATACATGAGTTGGATTGTAGATTCAGTGAGCAATCAATAGAGTTCTTATCTCTTGGTTCGACTTTATGATCAAAAAAGATTAATATTGATTACATTGTTCTTCTTGTTGAGAAATATTATCCTACGGACTTTACTGAGCAGGAGAGAAATCAATTAGTTTGTCAATTGGAGACTTTTCAAGTTGAAAGGATAAATAATGCCAAGTTAAGTGAGGTAGCAACTCTTTCTGATCTCTGCCAAACTTTTGTAGAAACTGGGAAAAATAGCATGTACGATTTGGTTGAAAGAGTGTACTCTTGACACTTCCGGTTTCGACTGTAACAACAGAGAGGGGATTTTCGGCAATGAAGATATTCAAGAATCGCCTACGTAATAAGATGTCAGATGAGAATCTAGCATGTACGATTTGGTTGAAAGAGTGTACTCTTGACACTTCCGGTTTCGACTGTAACAACAGAGAGGGGATTTTCGGCAATGAAGATATTCAAGAATCGCCTACGTAATAAGATGTCAGATGAGAATCTAGCAAACAGTATGATGATTTACATAGAAAAAGAAATTGCTGACAAGTTTGATTCGGAGTCCATAATTGAAGAATTCAAGGGTCTTAAAGGTCGAAAGGCTGAACTCTAATTTCTTCAATGAATCGAACCAGGTAACAACCGTTTGTCTCCTTTTTAATGTTTAGTTGTATTGGACAAATGTTCAGTTTTTTAGTGATTGAAACTTTTTTTTATATAATAATAGTATTTAATTTTATACCCGACCCGAATTGAATCACCGACCCGAACATATTACCCGAAAAATAGACTTAGGAAAAAAAAATTAAATCCTGACCCTAACTGAAAATTTTCAAACTTCGCCACTGATCGTGAGCGCTTATATATCTACGTGGTATGTGCAAAACAGAAGTGTTGCATTAATTGGCACTTTCATCACGAAAAAAACTATGTATTCGTACTGGTCACTTCTCATAAACAATACTCGTTTCGTCTCATTTAAATAGTACAACTTAATATTTAGTTTGTCTCAAAAATGTTATCTATTAATAAATAAAACCAATAGTTCATCAGTTTTTTTATTTTACATTTAGATACTTAATAACATAAAAAATCACATTTAATTTGTGTAATAAGTGCAAGACTAAATGTTACATTTTGTTAACAAAAAATGCATATCTAATACACATAAATTATAAAATGTAGAAATTTATACTGTAATATAATGCAGAAGGTTTTATCATGCATGGACACTGAAAATGAGACCGGAGGAGCAATAATAATCTATACTTATTATCATGTGTCGTATGTAAGACAATAATCTATCTTATCATCATGTTTCATTTTCACGACTCTGAAATTTATTAAGCGGCCACTTCATATTTCTTGCCCATATATATTGTTGCATATCACTCTTGTCCTCATGCGAAACGTTGCTATCGCGTGATTTATTACAATTGCAATAATACATCTTTTAATATTTCTAAATTTGTTACCTTCTTAATTTGGAAGAGCTATTTGTTTGATAGGGTATGCCATGGCCATATGTATTTATGTACCTGATTACTAGTTATTATAATGCTTGCGCACGAGAGTATTTTTTTTTTCTTTTTTGTTTTTTTTTTTTTTTATTTTTTTTAAACGATACTGTATATTTTTATTTATTATAAAGCATATAATTTAATATTTATTTTGTTTTATTTGATTTATGATTTTTAATTATAGTTTTTATTATTAAAGATAATCATTTGAAAAGTTTAATACTATTGTTAGTACTTAGTTGTTTTTCATCTATATTTTTTATATTTATCTTCAACTTGTGTAATATATCAACAAAACGAATTTATAAATTTATAAATTAAAAGATAATAATTCAATTATTATTATTATTATTATTATTATTATTATTATTATTATTATTATTATTATTATTTTGAAATACGAAAGTTTTTGCTTGAGGTTTTGTTTTATTATATATAAGATTGTCTAAAAAACCACTCAAAATATCCATATTGAAATCAGGTATCTTCGTTTTTGATTCAGAACGTTGGTTTACTTGCAAGTATTATCCGTGTTGATTCCATGGATACAAAAACCAACATATTGAAGAAAAAAAAATAGAAAAATGATAAATTAGTAAATTACTAACATGCACTATAAACAATGTTATACTACACTGTCTTTACAAAAAATATATTTCACTAATTAGTTTAAAACATATTTTTATCTAACTGCGCCAGGTAAAAAAAAGATGCGCTTGTAGTCCTTCTTTAGTTAGTCTATTAGGATGTGAAACGAAACTTTAATTTCAATCAAAGCCGTTAAACAGGGGCGGTTCTGAGTACGTCAAAAAAAAATTTAGGCCTGACACGGAAAAAAAAAATGCCCCTATATTATAATATCTATATACCATAATCAAGTACGAAAAGCTAAAAATACGAACAAAAATCATTCTTGCAACAAAAGTATTACTTCAACAAAATAAAATATATTTAAGTAGGCTGGGCCTTCACCCTTTTGTCCCTTCACAACCGTTTTTGACTTTTTGGATAAATGATTAATAGGGTTTATTTTTAAGTGGATTGGACCTAGTACATATAATAGGTATAAAAATTTTAGTGCCCCTTAATGGGTTGGGCCCGGCTCAGTTACTGACGGTGCGCCGGCCCAAAACCGCCCATGCCGTTATATTATATTTTGAAATATCTCGTGCACCCGTTCTCTTTAGTTATGGTTCCGCCACTGAATAAAAATCACTTGATTATAGTGATCAGCTGTTTACTGTTACAAAATAAAAGAAAAAAATAAAATATAACCTGAAATATATAAATTTGTCTACGTCAAAAATAATTCATAGATGATTTTTAATACAAACTATTACATATGTATCACATGTCCAGA
The DNA here is from genome assembly GCA_030686995.1 of Artemisia argyi. Lineage (NCBI taxonomy): Eukaryota > Viridiplantae > Streptophyta > Magnoliopsida > Asterales > Asteraceae > Artemisia > Artemisia argyi. The sequence goes on from CM060695.1 coordinate 34,653,748, forward strand.
TTATAAAACTTGACGTTTCAAACAAAAGATCCTACTAGATTTGCCTTGTCGCTTTTAGCTCATCACAATTAATGGTATGAAATGTAGAGGTTAATTTACTGGTGATTATACCATCTTTTGTTTGTCATTATTTGTGATGTTACAAAGTAACAGGTCATATTTCGATGGAGCTAGTTTTGGAAGAGAAGATACATTTGCACTTATTTAATTTATCAATCTTTTCATACTATACTTGTTAATTTGATGTTTATATATGTTATCTCTTCTTTATTGCAATAACTTGAAACATATGAAATAAGCATACAAAGTCTATTTTAGAATCCTCAATAGATTATTAAAGTTACTTAAAGTAATTGTTAATGATTAATGCATAAGGGGAGCAAGAAGAACAAAACAATTTTTTGTTCACACACCTTGAGCGCTAAAACTGTTTCACTTTATATATTTTTTTAGTTTTAGAGCATCCACAATGGATAAAACTTTTAAAAGCTTTTTACTATTTCAAAAAGTCATTTTATGAGGTTTTTTGCATTGCTTCAAAAGCTTTTTGAAAAGCTTTTCTTCAAAGACTTGGTGAACCTCAAGTCTTTGCTCAAAGCTTTAGTCATTAAATGCATTTTGCATTAAATGCATTAAATGCAAAAAGTCTTTAAAGGTTTTTCCATTATAGATGCTCTTATTGCAAGTTCACATACCTAAGAGCATAACACCCAGTTTTCAGTGCCACATCAGCGTTATATAGTAATCTCATTTTTAACACCAACACCAAAAAATACCCTCTATCATAACACGCAATGACATATTAATATTTAATACTCACTATTTTTGGGACCCACCATTTTTTTTATTTTTATTTTTCAAACAAACTAAATTTTTATGCATTAAATTAAAATACGAATAACATTTAAAAAATTTACAAAACTAAAATTTAAAAAAAAAAAAAAAAAAAAAAAAAAAAAAAAAAAAACCTCGAGGGTTTTATTAATAGCCCACTATTTCCGACCACTTAATAAAAAGGGAAGACATTGTCTTCTTCCTAGCCACACACACTCTCATTTACACACAAACAATAATACTAAAAAATAAATAAATAAATAAATAAAAATAATAATAAAAAAAAACCCAGACGTTGGTAGACTAACACTCCAGCCAACGCTGTTGGCTACGCGCTACCACCAGTATGGTAACATCGGCATCACGGCTGCCACGTCTGACCAACGCCTGTTGTTGCATTAACATACCTAATGCCCTAAAAGATCATGACAAATGTATACAAGCAAGACAGTATTTGTTTGCTAATAGTAGAATTAGATCTCTTGATTTAACATATAGTTTTCCTCGTAATACAAAAATTTTCCATTATGAATATTGCCATGTACATTTATATTGTTAGCAAAGTTTATAATGATAAGAGTATACGATGTTTCTAAATACATCTTCCGTTATAATCAATAGACAAAATGTCGTTTCTATGTTTCTAAATCTCAATCAGGGCTTTGACTCGAAGTTATCAAAGCTATACATTGTCCTAATGGCTTTCTTGACCAGCCGCTCCCAAATCATATAGGCTGCTCGGTTTGGAATATGGTGAGAAAAGCCATTGGCAACCTTAAAGTTAGATTTAACAGGTTGTTTAATTTGAAGCTCAATAAAGATGTTTCGGTTGGCCAGAATTCGAATTGGGCTTTATCATTTCGTAGGTGTCTGAGAGGAGGAGTAGAAGATCGTCAATGGCTTGGGTTCTCTCAGTTGCTTTCCTCGGTGGTTTTGTATTCCGCTAGTGATCGATGGTCTTGGTCTCTGAATGAGGATGGTGTTTTTATAGTGAAGTCGGCTAGGGAAGTTATCGATAAGCATGTTCTCGCTAATTCTACATCCAACACGAGATGGTCTAAGCTGCTTCCTATAAAAGTTAATGTCTTTGCTTGGCGTATGTTTCTAGATAAGCTTCCGACAAGATTTTGCTTATCTAATAGAGGTTTAGATATTCCTTGTGCCCTATGTCCGGTTTGTGAGATCGAGGTGGAATCTCATAACCATCTTTTTTTCGGTTGTTCTATGGCAGCTGAGCTCTACCGCTTAATAGGTAGGTGGTGGAATTCACACATTCCTATTTTTCTTGATCCTACTGCATGGGAGGTTTGGTTTCTTGGATTGCGGTTTCATAGCTTGCAAAAGTCAGCGTTAAAGGCTTTATTCTTTTCCTTATGGTGGCATATATGGTCGTATAGGAATGCTCTTTTATTTTCGGTGAAGAAGCCAAAGAAAGGGTTGATTTACGACAACATTGTTTCTCAAACGTGGTTATGGGTGAATAATAGACGAAAGAAGGGTAATGTTAATTGGGTAGCGTGGTTAAAAGATCCGTTAGATGCTATCTCTTCAGTGTAATCTTGGTTTCGCCAGGGCTTGTATGGACCTGCATAAAAAACATCTCGGAGTGAAAACCGGTGGCTCGGCCTCCGTTGGTGGGATTTTTCTCTTGTCTCGGCAGGAGTTTTTTCATCCCTTTTGCAATCCTTGCAGTTAAAGCCCTGGATAGCATCTTGTATTTGTAACATTGGTCTTTTCTAGTTTTGTTGCGTACTCTATGGCTCTAGTGCCATACTAAATGCTTTTTTTATTAGATGCTTAGTATGCAATGCATTTTTAAGTTTTTTTTTTTTTTTTTTTTTTTTTCATCTCCAAATTTTCTTTGCTTTATTTCATTTTAGACCAGTGCATCTGTTTATACACACCACATCTTTTATTCGACAATCACTCGACAAAGGTGACCACAAGTTCGTTTCTCAAACATGGTGAATTGAAGAATATGAAAAGACATGTCATATATGAAAAGATCTTCTTGATGAACAACGTTTAATAAAATTACTTCCTAAAAATTGGATAAATCATAAAAGTTAAAAACATCATCAAAAATTTAACTTGTGAACATTAAAAGTTAACAAACGACTTATAAAGCTGGAATAAGATGTCTTGATCGAGGGACGTTTCGTCTTATAAAGTTGAAGAAGATTTTAATTTTGTAACTCTTTTTTTTGTAAAATATTGGTTTAAATAGGAAAAAAAGGAGAACAACAAAATGGATGTCTATGTGGCAAGTTAAGAAAAAAAAATCATCCATGTAGATGCTTATATGGCTACTAAATTTGCATGAAAATCCTTCGTCATCAGGTTGCAAGAGTTGAGATCCATGAAGAACCTATACATGCCATAGAACCTATCAACCAATCATAACCACTCATTTATATTTTCTACATTTTTTTTCAAAACAACATATCTTGCAAACGGTAAATCTTCAAGCTACAAAAAAATACCATCGCGACGAGAATTAAATGATCTTTCTATAGATATGCATTGTTATATACTTTCGACGAACTTTTTTTTCGCTAAAAAAGAATCATATATGATTCGTAAAAATCATATATGATTCGATTCTTCGAATCATATATGATTCTTACGAATCATATATGATTTTTCTGGGAAAAAAAAAAGTTCGTCGAAAGTATTTAACAATGCATATCTATAGAAAGATAATTTAATTCTCGTCGCAATGGTTTTTTTTTGTAGCTTGACGATTTACGGTTTGCGAAATATTTAAGTTTTAAAAAAAGGGTGGAAGTTTATTTTTTTATTTTGATAAAAAAAATGAATGGCTAAGATTGCTTGATGGATTCTATGATAAAAGTTAGATCTATAAAGAACTTTTGGCCAGGTTGCAAAATACCCGAGTGCCTATTTTAGACAAAATGTTGAAGTTTAGTGACTCACTAATAGCAAAAGTAGAGAACTAACGCAGTGAATTTGCCCATGTTTAATAAACTCATGTCGAGCGTTGCTCCATTACTGTGTCTATATTTAAATCAAGATCCTCTCAAGTTTGAGTCAGACATAATTGAACATGTTAATTTATTGTGAGAGTAAACGAATAAGTGTGTTCATAATTTTTATTAAAAAAAAAAAGTCTTATATTAAGAGACGGAACCAGGACAAAAAACGACCAGATGCATCTAAACAATACTACAAACACAAGTTTTAGAGACCGGGTGCATTTAAGAAAAATTGAGATTTTTTTAACAAAATTAACACTGCGCAATAAAAATCCATGGGTGTCCCGGGACCCCCGGGACACCCCTTGGTTCCGTCACTGCTTATATACTTAACTTGTTTGTGATTGGTGATCAACATGATCAATCATGTTTGAAACAACTTGTTTGTGAGAGTAAACGGCAACAATAGACAGTGAAGATACAAGAGAATTTTCATAAACATTTTTAACAGACCTTATGAAAGCCCTCATAAGGACCAAATAAAAAAGATTACCCAAAAAAACCGCACCGGGAAAGAGACACCTATTGCCTTCCTGCAAAGATATGTATAAATTGTAGCAAATGATAACCCAAATATAACCAATTAGCAAACTTTATGGTCAAGCAACACAGGCATTTGATAAGAACGACATGTCTTGTACATTAACTTACCCAAATACCGAACAAATATGTTTGCTTCAGGAGACAAACCTGCAGCATATAGTTTGCATCTGGGTTACTGGGTACCGAGAGTTCCACAACTACTTCACCAATATCTCCCGTACGTGATGCTGAATAAAACCGAGAGATAAAGTTCCACTACTACTTTGCCACATGCTCTTTTTCCGCCAACACACAAACCCTTATAAATTATAAGGACAGTGGCAGTCATGCTTCTGAAATCGTCCATACCTCCGAAATCCACCAATAATATCATTCCACCTCATTCATACTTTTTCCATACTTCCCAACCCCATTTTAGTGGCAACCAAGCCTTTTTCATACCTCCCAACTTTTTTTTTTTTTTTTTTTTTTTTTTTTTTTTTTTTTTTACAAATTAAATTAAACAATTTAATTAAAACATAAATATTTCATTATTAACTAAAAGAAAATTACATAATACTTAAAAAAAAACATAATTAAAAGAAAATTACATTATTCTTAAAAAAAATGAAATAACTAATCATCGAGATATGTTAAGTTTTGAGCATCTACGTGGTCCGTAAGATCATATAGGAGTCGGTAATGCATTTGTTCGTCGATTAATTCCGGTAATACACTATCGTCATAAACTGGCGCGACTGGCGGATCCATTATATGAACCGGTGATATTGCCATCCCATCGTCTTTTAAAATCATATTGTGAAATATGATACACGTATAAACGAGTGGTCGAATCTTGTCAACCGACATTGCCCGGAGAGGACGAGCGAGAATCATCCATTTATTTTTAAGACGACCAAAAGCTTGTTCGATATCTTTTCTTGCTGGTGAAGCTTGAGAAGCCGAAACAGGTGACTTGTGTAGTGACAAATTACTAAGATTATTATGTATTTCTAACTATCAACTTAACAAAGCTCATCAAGCTCAGCAAAATCTTGTTCAAAATAACCAAAAGCTTGTTCGATATCTTTTCTTGCAGACTCTTATAGCTTCTTGAATCTCTTTTCATTCAATTCAACCGGATGCTTATATGCTTTAACAAACGTTGACCATGTAGGATAGATTCCATCGGTAAGATAATAACCACGTTGTAAAACCGTCCATTTACATGAAATGAACTGTTTGTCGCCGTTCCGTTTCGCTCCGTAAGATACAATGGTGACTGATTCAAAACATTGATATCATTGTTTGCACCTGGAGGACCAAAAAACAAATGCCAAATCCACAAATCGTAAGAAGCGACGGCTTCAAACATAATAGTTGAGTGTTTATCTTCATGGGTACAATCAATGCTACCAAGCATTCCAGGAATGTGATGTTTATCTTCATGGAACTCGTATAAGCGTGCAATGTCATGGGTTGTAGGCCTACGTAAGAACTCTCGACCATATAATTGAATAATCGCTTGGCAAAAATGATCAAGGCATTCTCCTATAAAAAATTAATAACAATAACTTTAAAAAAATATATATATAACGCTAACTTTATAAAAAAATTAATAACAATAACTTTAAAAAAAATATATATAACGCTAACTTTATAAAAAAATTAATAACAAGAACTTTAAAAAATATATATAACGATAACTTTATATTTAATTAATAACAATAACTTTAAAAAATATATATAACCTGACGTTCGGCGCGCCATGTTTAAATAGTCATCAAATCTATCTGGCGGTTCACCCGTTGCGAGTTGCCTAATGGCCGATGTGCATTTTTGTAATGCCATGAAACTTTTTTTCCCCTCGCATCTAAGCCCTCTTGAAACCATTCGAAATTCGCTTCAACATCAGCAACAATTCTTAAAAACAAGCTTTTATTCATACGAAATCGTTCACGAAAACGTTCGTCGTTAAACTTTGGACGTTCAACGAAATAATCATTCATAAGGGTTCGTAAAGCTTCTTCACGAAAACAAGTTACATACTCCCGAATTTCGGTAGAGCTTGTCGTGTCGTCAATTGCATCGTACGCGGCTAATAAGGTTTCTAGGGTGCTACCGGATGGCACTAGTTCGGACAATTCGCCGGGGGGACTCACTGACGATTCGGACGAAGAAGAAGATAAAACCATTGTAAAAATATGTGAATTTGTTATATATGTGAATTGTATTGTTTGTGTTAAAAATGTATGTGTTTAGGTTGAATATATATAGGTGATTTTTTTTTTGCCCGATGCACGCTCCTTCCACCGTTCCAAATAATAAATGCCAACGGCTATTTTTTGCCTTGAAAACCCCACGCCTCCGAGGCAATCTTTGCCGTGTACCTCTTGCCGTTGGGCTTGCCGGCTAGGTGGCGGAGGTGTTCACCGCCGGCATGCCCTTGCCGTTGGGTGATACCGCTGCCACTGCCACCCTTCTAAACAGTATGATCTACATGTCTATTAGAAGGGTGGCAGTGGCAGCGGTATCACCCCACTGCCACCCTTCTAACAAATGTGCATCTGGTAGAGGGTATAGAGTCCTTATAAGATACTTATAAGTTTTTATTTAGCTAATTAACCTTATCTACAACTGTGCAACTCACAAATTAAACGCAACGTTTGAGTTGCTTTTTTACTATTGTTTGATGTTATAACCTTTAGTTCCATATGGGCATGTGAACCAGGTAATTTGGTATTTCAGATTCTGCTACATATATTAGTAGTTGATAGAAACTACATTTTCCACATAAGATAATTTAAGGCTCTAACATTTGTTTACTTGATTACAAATAGACCATGTGACCGAGGCATTTTAATGCCATAAAATGAGTTTTATATAGTAAAACCTTAAGTTACAAAACTGAATCCGAATAATAAAAAGTTTAACTAATTTATGAATAAAAAGGCTTAAGCTATGTAGCCACCCATAAAGGTAATTAACATCAAACTTGAAAACATTGTCCAGATATTCTCTAGTTTTGCTACTGATAGCATACTAGAATTCACATCTTGGTGCGTCCTTTCACATTTCGACTCTGAGAAATTGTTATACTTCTTTTATTACCATTGCAAAGCAGCTCACCTGAGACATTGAGAATACCATTGGAATCTATGCTAAAACAAACAATCGCCGGATGCGCACATGGAGGGGCTGGTGGAACACCTTCAAGTTTAAACGAGTCAAGGAAGATGTTGTCCTTGGTTAATTTGCCTTCACCTTGATATACATTCACTGGTATAAATACTTGGTTGTTGTACAATGTACCATAAGACCTCCTCATGGTGGTGGGTATTGGTGTGTTCCTCGGGATTACAACATTCATTTCCACTTCTCTGATCTCAATGCCAAGTGAGAGCGGAGTAACATCTGAAAGTACCAAGTCCTGAACAATTTTACTACCATTGCCATTTAAATTAGCAGCCAACACTGCTGCTCCATAAGCAACCGCTTCATCTGCGTGAATGCTCTTGCAAAGTGACTTCCCATTAAAAAAGTCCATAAGCATTTGTTGTATTCTAGGAATCCGAGTTGACCCACCAACAATTACTATATCATCCACATTATTTTTCTTCATGTTCGCATCTTTCAAACAATTATCCACATGCTCAATGCACTTTTTAAAGAAACCAGCATTTAGCTCCTCAAATTTTGCACGAGATAATTTCATTACAAAATCAGTTCCTTGGTGCAAGGATTCAATTTCAATGGATGTTTGTGTTGTTGATGACAAATCTCTCTTTGCCTTCTCACATGCGACTTTCAACCTACCCATTGCTCTTGCATTTTTACTCACGTCGATCATTTTTCTTTTCTTAAACTCTTGTACACAATGATTTACCATCGCCATGTCAAAATCCTCCCCGCCCAAATGAGTGTCACCGCCAACTGCTTTAACACTAATCTTTCCTTCCTTGCTGATATTCAGAAGAGACACATCAAACGTCCCACCACCCAAATCAAATACGAATACAGTTTTCTCTTTTCTACCTTTTGTGTCAGCACTCTTTTGTAGACCATATGCAATTGCAGCTGCTGTTGGCTCGCTAATCAAGCGCATAACATTGAGTCCAGCAAGTGTACCAGCATCCTTTGTTGCCTGTCTTTGTTTGTCACTGAAATATGCAGGAACAGTAATTACTGCATCAGTGACTTTTGTTGCAAGAAATGCTTCAGCAGCCTCTTTCAAATTCTTTAGGATCATGCAAGATATTTCTTCAGGTGAATATTCCTCATATTTTCCCTTGTGCTCAACGACTATCATTGGTTTCTTCATGGACCCTTTTATTACCTTAAAAGGCCATAATTTCATATCGGTCTGCACTGTGCTATCACTGAATCTGTTTCCGATTAACCTCTTATTATCTGAAATTTGTAAAAACAGAGCTTTTAATTTAATTAGCTATAACTCTATTAACATGAAATGAAAAATTCTAGGATGAGAAAGTTATCTCCTTAAAGCGTAGGTTTTGATGTATATCAATGATGGGCATTACTAGAACAAACGTACATATATTATTTATTTTTTTATTCTCTCTATGCTAAGAGCCTAGTTAATGAAATCTTAAATCTTAAACTTAGCCGATATATATTTAGAGAAAAATAAAAAATGACTAACAGTGTGTACTAGATTAATCAACTCTGCACACTTTATGCAAGTAAATATGTCAAAAAAGAATAAAGTTTTTGTATGAGTTGTTAATGAAAGTATGAAACAGACTTACCAAAGATGGTGTTAGTAGGGTTCCTGTGGATCTGGTTTTTGGCGCCTTCACCTACTAAAACTTGTGAGTCGTTAAAAGCTACACATGATGGAGTAATCTTATTTCCTTGTTCATTAGGAATAATTTCGACATGGTTGTGATGATCAAACCACGCAGCAACACACGAGTATGTTGTTCCAAGATCAATACCAATTGCAATTCCTTTAGACGACATCTTGCAAACAACTACAGAGAAAAACAATAATAAATGGAATGTAGGACTGAACTTATAAAGGAAAACCAAAACGCTTTAATGTAATAATGAACTACACGCTAAGTAATTCACTCCCCCATTTAAGTTGATTATCCGTTAAACCTTAATATAAAGAATATTGGCACAGTAACCAACGAGAAAGTTCATATGAAAGTTACCTGGATCTTATGTATGGATCTCTTCGTAGTAAATAACACCAGCTACCTTGGCATTAAGACTCATGGTTAATATAAAATGAATACGGGTGTAACATAGTGCATGTTCAATAAGACGCCTATGTAAGTTTTCTTTTTGTTCAAAAAAAGTAAAAAACCTTATATAAATCACTAGCACAAATAAGTCATCTGTACATATTTATAAGCCTGTAAAATGTAAAGCAAAACTAATTTCACATTTGTGATTACAGTTAAAAAAAATCCACATGGTCGTAAGTCTACAAATACAAAACTTGTCTACACTTTTAGATGTATAGATCAATTTGTGACATTGAATTTCCACATAATTCTGTTGTGCATAGAAATTGAGTGTCACAAGTTGATCTCAACAATTTCAAGTATGATTACCTTTTATTTCAACAGACTCTATAGTAAGTGAGATATTTATTACGAGTAGCATTTTTATATTTTTTATATTCGCATTTTTTATATTTTTATGCACAAACGAGCAAGGTTGGATCAAGTGGTTAACACCATTGCCTCTGGAGACAGAGGTCAAGGGTTTGATCCTCACCCCTTGTAAGGCCGAAGGTCCTTTTCTACCTTTGGTAGAACCGGAAGCAGCCTCTCTACCTTAGGTAGGGGTATGGTTGTCTACGTCTCAACCTCCCCCATAACCCGTGGAAGACGGTATAGAGAGTTACCTTACCTTACCTATATTTTTATGCTCATATAGATATGTGCATATTATACATATGGATATGTATGTATAGATGTGTACATATTGTACTCATTATAAGTGCGGACAAATTAACTATATCTTTTTTTAACTAAATGTTTTAGTGAACTAAATATGCTTATACTCTTCAATCCTGTGTGTTTTTCTTAAATGATTTTTCTTTCTTATATAGAATAAGGTTTAAGAACCATGACCGACCTAATATGCGTGATTGCATCCTGAACCTTGAATACAATAATTACTAAAATGTGTTGGTGTATCCAGAAAAATAATTAAAACTAAGTGTAATTTTCACACACGCTTGATAGATTCATTTGCTCCACGTACCAATTCCAAGACAGGTGGAGCATGGTAAGTAACTTGCCCCGCTCTCCATGCTAGAGCTCATGGCCACAAGGAGCTATAGCTCCAAAGGTTATAACCTGGAACCTACTTTTTGAAATATCCCTAGCTCTTACTAATAGGTCACCCACTTGAGGTAGATAATTGTTGGTTTATATCAGAATGTACTTCAAGAAGTCAAAGACAAATTGAAGATACACTTTGCCTTGTGATACGGTATCAATAAGCAAAGTACAAGATTTACGAACAAGGTTCAGATCACTCTCACTATACCAAATGTTTATCACTTCTAGTCATATATCAAAGTATCATGACTTTTAGGTGGGACTTTGTAAAAGAAAAAGAACGGGATAAAGTATCCTACAAAAAGTACAAAAGGTGAAGATGTGAACAATTCAGATAATTGATCACTAAAGTGTTATTTAAAGGATACCAATAACGGAAACATTTAATGAAATATGTACTTCTCTTTTAAATGATTAACAGGTCTCACATGGCTTGCACCTCATATATGCGTATAAAAGAAGAATGTTTCTCAAGAATAAATACGATTTCTTCAAAAAAATTATAGGGATGAACTTGGTTACTTATCAGTATCGGTTCCCCAAAAAAATTTGAGTGCAAAGTCAATGCTTGCAGACCAAAGATAATAATCATGGTCAGAACCGTTATAGTACCGTTTGTAGTATCTCAAAACTATAACGATTGTGTACTGATTTATGCTAAAAACAATACAAAGTGTAGGTGATACGGCCGTGTGCCCTTTCTCTACACTCAGATGGTTCATTTCAACAATCTGTAAGAAAGTTTCAACATGCCCTTCCATATCGTCTAAGCAGACTATGTGGGCAAAAAAGAAATTATAGATTTTTAAACTGATTTTAGGTTAGGGTTTATGGATTTTGTAATACTGTTGACTAACGAAATCGGTTCCACAATAGGTCTAGTGGAAACTTTTTTCCTTTTGAAAATGATATTAACCGGCACGTAAGGTAAAAGCGAGAAAAAAAAAAAAAAAAAAAAAAACATATTCCTACCGTATAAAATCCCAAATCATTCGATAGGGTACAAAATCAGTACAAGCATTTTGTTATACTCTTCTTATTGAATTAGCAATACCCGTCGATAAAATTGAATTAGCAATACCCGTTAATTTTATGGAAGACTAATGTATTGGGTGTCGGCGAAAATATGTAGTTTCAATTTAAACCACCATCTTATCCCAAATAGTTATCATGAAGACTAAGTATAACACTAATTGGATTTTAAGTAGGGACATACTTTCAAGATGGATTGGAACTTATGGTTAAATTATTTTGTATTGGCTTCATCGGTGTTTAAAAGATCAAATTATTGTGTTTATTTCCAAGTTTTTTATTGTAGCTGCTTCCTGCTTTATAGCTTCATTAATACAAATTGTTTCCTATTTAAAGGTAAAAACAAAAAATAAAAAATTGTCACTTAACTAAGTGTGTTATAATTCATCTATTTTTGGTAATACGCTTTGTTATTATTTTTTTTATTTATTGCCAATTTTTTATTTTTTTGATTTATTTTCAAAAAAAGTTTAATATTCAAAAGCGTTTAAAATGTGTTATGATACTTTATAGCATTTTCATCTATATTTCTGATATAGTTAAACATAGAGTAGTTGATATTGTTCGCATTATATGTGCTTAATTGAATTTATTTAACAAACAATGTATACAAGCTTGGGTCTTGGAAATAAGGGTGAGCATCGGTTCAAACCCGGACCGGACCGAAACCGATTTAGCCGAAAACCACGGATCGAATGTGTTTAGTTCGGTCCGGTCCGGTCCGGTCGGGAAGACAAAATGGTTGGTTGTATGTAAGATTGGACCGGACCGGAGTCCGGTCCACGGTCCGTTATGCTCACCCCTACTTGGGAATAACAATAATCATCATGTTTAATTCATGCATTAGCAAATTCAAATATATATCAACAAATATCCTAATAAAAATTTCACAAGAACTCACCAGCAATTCGTTCTCAAATCGCTGAACATGCAATACAAACGTGCTAAATTCAAAGTCATTTATGGTAAAACAATAAACGAACGGGATAGTACACTCATAGTTATAGCACAACACTCAAGTTTGTTAACCAGTTAATTATATTCTAGTACATGGTCCCTTTAAAATTTCCCAAAAGTTGACCCTTTGACATCGCTACTAGAAAAAACGCAATTAGCATCGAGAAATTTACCATGGCCCATATATAAATCCATGGCTAAATTTATGTATTTTCAACGGAATTAGCAATAAAATGTTGCCAACAGAACGATCATGAATTACAAAACTACCTATGGAGAATATTTTAATAACAACTGCTTTTTTTGTTGCTAATGTTGCAACGGATGAGAAAAATGCTATGCTAAATGGGCACCACTGGGCTTATTTGCAACGCCATTGAAATTGATTTAAATGAAATTATAGCTTGTTTAGCGGTGAATTTTAATTGCCGGAATTTTAAGTAGTTTATGATTACAAAATTCAACTCAAATAAAAACACACATAGTTATTTATTTTTTTAGAAATGCAATAATATATATAAAACCAAACCAAATTACAAAGAAAAAGTCATCTCACTTCCTTAACAAGACCGAAAAAATACACACAGAGTTATTACTGACCACACGTCATTTGTTATTATTTTAGTTTTTTCTTTAAATGTAGAATCAGTGAATCACACATTCTTTGACTGGTTTCTGAAATTTAAAGACTATATAACAAATTAACAATCGATAAAAGAGCCCCAAACATGTATCATATATTCATATGACTTCAAAGAAAGTTTTAACATAGTATATATTTGTACCTCAAACGCACGGTTGAGAGACCTTCAACTCAAACGGAACTTCGACTCCAAAAAGATTTAGGGTTTGTTTTTTAGAAATGCTATATTTATATTTTTTTCTTTGCGTTACAGAGATAAATTAAGCCCAAATTTGAATACCAAATTTACAACAAAATTATCCGTATTTCAAGGTTATTGATTCCCAATCAAAACATAAAATTATGCTATATATTTACATTCTAGCCGTTCATATATGCTATTCTTATAACTTTTACCCATTATTTAGTAGATAGCTAGTAATTTGGAATGAAATAAAGTTGGTAGTTTAAATTATATGTGGTATAACTAGATGATTACTCGCGTATAACGACGATAGTTTATAGTAAAGTTAGGGACTTTTTGATAAAAAATATGATTTAGTGCTGAATGAATCAAAACTACTGAATAATTCCAAGATACTAAATAAACTTGATTATGAGTGAAAATGATTGTCGGATAATTGTTTTGAATGAGCAACCTGGTTACCGGAAATTACCAATTTAAACTTTTGTTTGATTTTGTACGGAACAACGTATACTATTTGATAAAAATACTATTACTAGGAACGAAATACGTAACCAACTAAATTTATTACTAGTATCGCTAAAATACTTTCAAATTTTAAACAATATACGCAATATTGACCGGAAGGTGACCCGTTTAACCGGTTATCACTTAAAAAAGTTACAGTAATGGTCCTTGTAATTTGCGTTGAGTTTCATCGATCGTCCATTGACTTTTTTTTTTCTAATTATAAAAGTTACAGTAATAGTCCTTGTGGTTTGCTTTGACTTTCGCATTTAGTCCCTTGACTTTTGTTTATAATTTTTTTTTACCTTTTTTTTCCATTTATTTATACACTATATTTTTAACACCTAATATACTTCTTTTTACCACTTATTCATACACTAGTGTTTTTACACCTATTCCACTTTTTTTTTTTACACTTATTCACACACTATCTTTTGTAGACTTACCACACCTATTATACTTCTTTTTACCACTTATTCATATACTAATTTTGTTTTACGCTTATTACACTTATTCACACAATATTTTTTTACACTTATCACACTTCTTTTTACACTATTTTTTTTTTTACTTTTTTCATTTATTCATACACTAATTTTTTTACCACTTAAAAAAATGACATTAATCTTTTTTTGACACTTTTTGTACTTATACTTTAATGCAATATTTAGAAAAAAAGAAAAAAGCAATTACTTTTTTCCAAAAAATTTGTTTAAAGAAAATTGTTTTTTTTTAACTGGTAATTTTATTTATTCACTTTTACACTTATTATACTTATATTTTAACGCAACGTTTAAAAAAAAATATATCTTTTTAAGAATATATATCACATGAGGGGTGTAAAGTAGGGCTGAGCATCGGGCCGGATCCCGACCCGTCCCGACCCGACCCGCCAAGTCCCGATACCGACAGAAGCAAAAAAACCATCCCGATACCGATACCGACAGAATTCGGGTCGGTTCGGTTTAAGTTGGGCTTATTCGGTCGGTTTGTCAGGTATAAGCATCCCAGCCCGAAAAGCTAAAAGTAGCATCCCAAATCCAGTAGCAAATCTAAACACAAATGATTTTACAGTAGCATTACAAAATAGAAACCAAAACACAAATCCAATCTTACAAATCATTACAAAATACAATCCAATATTCCAATCTTACAGTAGCTACTAGCAACATTCTTGAATCTCAAAATACAAACACAAATCACAAATCACAAGTTCAAGTGTTCAACAGTAAAGATATCTATCGATTGAACCTACCCGATACCCTATTAGAGACCTTGAACCCGTTCTTGATATGCAAATTGAAAGGGTAGCCTTGTCTATTAACTTCTTGTTTGTGATAATTGATGATTGAGATTAGATGAAGAGATTAGATGTTCTTGATGAGAAGAGTTATTTTTTTTTGTTGGTTGAGATCTATTAGGTGAGAGATAATGTAACTTACACTATGTAAGTGTGTGACACGCCGGGTTGGGAAATGAGATAAAGGTTGGTCAAAAGGTATATCAAAAGGGAAATGAGATAAATGTCGGGCTTATGTCGGGATAATGTCGGTTTTTATACCGACCTGACCCGAAACCGACTTTCACTAATTATTAAAACCGACTACCGATCCGACTATCACTAATTCGGTATCGGGACACTCGGTTTCGGTCTGTTTTTCGGGATTTTTCGGTTTCGGTCGGTTTTGCTTAGCCCTAGTGTAAAGTATATGTATAAGAATAATACAACTTTTAGAAAAAAAATTTCTAAAAAGATTTTTTTTTTCTAATTTTTTTTCTAAAGTAACGTTAAAGTATAATTATAACTAGTGTGAAAAGAAATTTTTACCATTTATTCATCATACACTTATTAGACTTTTTTTTACACTTATTCATAGACTATCTTTTTTTACATTTATTATATTTTTTTTACCACTTATTCATCTACTAATTTTTTTTACACTTATTCACACAGTATTTTTTCTTCACTTATTATACTTCTTTTTACCACTTATTCATACACTAATTTTTTTTACACAAATATTTTTTACACTTATATTCACACACTATTTTTTTTACATTTATCACACTAATTTTCTTTTTACTTTTTTTTTTCATTTATTCATACACTATTACCTAGATTGAACCTAATTGATTGATATTAGGGGTGCGTTTGGTTTGTAAGTGGGTTTGGATTAAGATTTTGATTTGAATTTGGATTTGGATTTAAATTTGGATTTGGAGAGAGAAATAATATAATATTATTAATAAAAAAAAATATAAATAATTGTTGAAAACAAAAAACAATGAAATAAAAATATATAAATAATTCATCTAGTGGTGGTGAGCCTGCTTTACAAGAGTGAAATATGAAACTGAATTTTATTCCTACCTATTTAATGTGGAATCATAAATGCCATAGGCAAAGGTATCAAATTTTTGTGTCAGAGAATTAAAAACGTACCAAACAATTGATTTGCACTATGAATGAATCCAAACCTCGTGAAACACCTAAACCAAACGGGCCCTAGATCTTCACTTGGATTTGTCTTCAGATTTTGTCTTCTTCAGCATTCCAATCACACTTTTTATCATCTTCTTTCTTATCACTCATTATTTCCTTAACCTCTTCATTAACAACATCAACATCAACGTTGATTTGTTGATTCTCATTGAACTTCACATTTACTGCAGCCACTTCAAGTTTTGCGTAATGGGTAGCATGAGCCAATGCATACCCATTGGGCAGTTGGTAGTTAAGCCCTTTGAAGTTGAGTTCATCTTTTTTCTTTTGCATTCTTGTAACACGAAGAACACCACCATTGTCAACCCACGAATGTGCGGTTCCCTCCACGACTCCCTCTATTTTGAAGAAATAAAGAACATTTTGAGAGGATACCACATGTTTTTTTTTCCTTGTTACACCTCTTTGCTTGTAATAGTGTGGAAGCCCATTTTCTAACAACATAAGCTCTAACTAGCAATGGTGAACAAGTGCCAGAAAGAATTGCAATGTCCTCCATGATTTTCCAAACATGAATTCCACCAATTACATTGCCTTCGGTTAAAAAAAAAATAAAAAAAAATGTCGTAATATCATGATACTGAATCTTATTTTTGAGTGAAAGGACCCGTATACAACATAAAAATTTCTCCTTTTTCATATAAACTAAACTTTAGGATATCAAATTTATAACTTAATGACATTTTACATTTTCAAATAAAAGGAAAAAAAAATGAAACTGTGAGCTGGGTTTAATCAACCTTTACTTACTACTTTAAATCGTAAAAACTAAGTAAAATAATCTTATAATTGCTAAGTTTATAATAAGTTGTTTGTTTGTTCAAATATAAAAACCATATTATCCTCCTGAAAATAAAATTAATAATAAAAGCATCAAGATAACGCATAAAGTATACGATAATCTTTAATTGTTTACTAGAAAATCAAGTAAAAAGTATGAGACATTAATGAAAAGATTCAAAGAGGTTTGGAAAGACGAAGTCCTTGTTTTAAAACTAGTTTAACATCCACTTAATGGAGATAGTCGTAGAAGAAACTATTTTCATGTGGTATCCTCTCAAAATGTTTTTATTTATTTATTTATTTATTTTTTATTTTATTTTATTTTAACCGTAGTATCCTTATCCAAAGTCTCATTTTTATTTTATTTTTTACTTTTTTTTTATTTATTATCATTTTTTTTGTTACGCCTCTTGTTTCTTTTAAATGATTTTATTTTTATTATTTTTTTTATTTTTTATTTTCTATTTTTTGGTTTTTTGTTACACCTCTTTGTTTTAAAACCCGAGTTCATCCTTTTTCATTTGCATTCCTGTAACATGAAGAACACTGCCCTTGTCAATCCACGAATGTGTGGTTCCCTCCACGGCTACCTCCATTTTAAAGATATAAAAAACATTTTGGGAGGATACCACATGGTTTTTTGTTTCATAGTCTGACATTCTAATAATTCATTCTAATAATTCAGATAGTCGAAAAGCTAAAACTATGCGAAGGAGAAAAAATCAATAAAAGCCCAAATTAATTCGCCGTAGCCTTCAAAAGTCTCGAGCCACTTATCATTACAAGTCAATGAAAAATCAATAACTATGAATGTAAATATTTAAAGAATGCATAAAAGAAGACTTTTGAAGTGTTAATGCTCCAATTTTGACCGCATCTAGTTATATACCGACATTTGTTATTTATAAACATTCTATTGCGTTACAAATACAATCTTTTACTAATCTTATAGAGTGTTTCTTGGATTCTAATTGTAATGCTCTATGATATAACATACCACAAACATTTATAAACTACAATTTAAGTTCTACTCTTTTACTCAAACGGACTCAATAAAGGGGTAAAGAGATGAACTTTTTCGTACCTACATAGTACTAAGTGAAGTTTGAGCTCTATTAAAAAGACATTGACAATTAAGTTATTAAACAAAAGATCTATTAGATTCCATTGTCATTTTCAACTCATTACGAATAAAACTTTTCCTAAATACATAATGTTAATACGTATAGGTAAGTGAGTTATAATGTGTATTAACATCAAGTGAGTTAATCTTTGAAAATATTTTTAAATATAGTAAACTTAATGTTAGCAAAATCCTTATTTTTAAGATTATCTAATATTTTGTTAGATGTTTGTGAGAGAATATACCCTTGCAGATATGAGTCATGACTCGTTATTTATTTATTTTGTTGTGAATGTTATAGTTTCTAATGACTTAGAAACATAGGAAATATCCAAGCATGAGAGACGTATAAAGACATAACAATGTGACTTGTATATTTTAGCTATGTTATAGAATTCAAAAGGCTAAAAAATATACCTTAATTTGCTGTTTACACCAAACAAACATACTTCATTCAATGTTAATCATCCAAAAATATTCAATGATCAAAACTTAAATGTGGTCTCATATGCACAAGCTTGATCCTACAATATATTGTTTTAGTCATACCCAATGATCAAGACTTCTCATTACACCGTGCAACTACTTTAATCACAGTATTATAGAATTGGAGTATCGGGTTTACCAAATGCCTCTTGGCCTAGCGGTATGTGAGTGACTCATCAACCTAGAAGTTGTGGGTTCAAGTCTCGTTAGAGACATGTGAGATAGAATTTGAAAATTATGTGGTGTAGATGTAAATTTGTTGTTTCAAAAAAATAAAAAAAAAATAAATAAATAAAATGGAGTATCTGTTTTAGTACAATAATTCATATAGCTACACTCACACGATTGTCACAAAAATAAATTCACACACATGTGTCACTTAATTATAAGGAAAAAAAAGTGTAATATAATTCAATTGGTACCACGCACTTGGTGTGGAATTTATTTTGTGATCAAATTGTGAGACTAATATTTGTTGTTGAATAGTTCGTTATGGCATATTGGCATCCACATTCTGATTTTTGTATCAACTGGCTCCATAAATGTGTTTTTTTTGTTTAACTTGTATAGTAGGTTTTATTTAATTTTGGTTTTATTATCAAAGTTCTAAATGATCACGTGTTTAGTGGAGCTGGAAAGATTTCCTTTTTTATTTGTTATAGATTGAAAATAGTTTCAAAGAACTAGATCATCGTTTTGAAGTTAGATGATATGTATGTTAAATTTTGATTCGATATGAAAATACGCAATGCTAATATTCTTGAGATGTTTAAAGCATTGGTTTGCTTATCCATAATGTTCATGTGTAAAGGCAGTTAAAGTAGGGTTTAAGCTAGATAATAAATGCATATTTTTCTAAATGTTTCATTTTATCTACATCCTAATTGTCGTTTTAAAACGACTCTTTTTTTGTCGTTTGGGCTATTGGGCTAACTTTGGCCTATTTTTTTGTTCTGCCCCATCTTGAGTTAAATTCTATACATGTAATATAACGAGTCGGGCACCGCTCCGTCGCGTTGCGGCGGAACGTCATAGTTGGCGGTTATTTTACCTAATAAAGGGCTACATTTATCATTACTTTTGATAATACAACAGGCAGTAACGTCAATATTTATCCATAAATAACTCAAAGTAACATCACCATCGGCAAGTTAAGCTCATACTTATTGGTCTAACTGAATATGTATTTGTGTTTAACTGATTGTGACAATAAGTTTACATATAAAAGTTTGCAAACTTTGAAAGATAAAAGTTCTTGTACACACTTTTACAAAACATACAATCATAAAAGTTTCTCATGTTACTCACATTACCTGTTAATGGTTGATGACCATTCCAGAATACTCACATCTGTACCTCCTTCTTTCGCTGTTTCTGCCAATCCAGGCTACATCTGTTACAACAGAAAAAAGTAAAGTCATGTCATACTACTTAAATGGACATTGAGATATAATTGAATGAAGCTAGTGTAAATTTTACTTGTACCAGGTGTTCTCGAACAGTATTTGTTGATGCAAACTAAGCTTGAGGCAAACTAAGCTTGATTAGGTTACAACTTCATAGGCAGAATAGTAATCTCAATTGCGGCTGGAAATGGGAATGGATTCCTAGTGTTAGAACTGTTGATATGTTCCAAGGTTGTCAAAAACGATGTGATAATAATCTCATCATTCAAACGTAAAACTTACACATGAATTGCAATACTTAGTTCAACAACTTTGTCATAATAAGCTTAAATGGCATACAACAAATTTATGGAAGGTATTTTGAATACTGAAAAAACTGCTTAAAATGAACCACAACACGATACACAGTACCTTGGCCCATAGAACATGAACGTCTAATGTGTGTGCACGAACTGCTGCAACTATCTTGCATGTTGTCGCTAATAGCTGCTACAACAACAAATTGTCAACAATGAGTACATGTTAAACCATTAATTGTACACCGCATATCATACTTATACACCAATTGTGTACATACATAGAAATTGGTAACCTTACATACCTTGAAAGGGCGACTGCATTTGCCAATTGTTCCTCTGCAACACGCCACTTCCTTTTTTCAAGGTTTCAGCAATACATACTACAACAGCAGTTCATTGTCATTCAGTCAATTCAAACAATCATTTTCATATACTTGAATACGTATTTAAAAGCAACATATCGAAACTATAGTGTACTTACATATAGGTATACTATTGTTCATAATGTCAACAATAGTTAAAGGTAGCCAGATACGTATTTGATAACTCGTGGACCTAACGAAAACATCCTTATTGGTAGACGTAGAACTTGACCGGCCCAATGGAATAGCTATTTGCAACACATTAGGTTTTTGGGGCTTATGGGCTTATTAAACTTTGAGAAGTTAATAAGCTCAGAACCTAGAGCTTAGGCTATGAGCTTATGGCTTATTTAAGTTGATAAGCTCATGAGCCCAATATATTGAGCTTATTAGCTTTTTTAAAGCTCAATAAGCCCATAAGCCGGAGAGAAAATAAGCGTAATCCACTATGAAACTTAACCATCCATAAATTAAAACTTTCACATCAAGAACAAATAAGCCAGTAAAAGTTTGGCCGTCTAAAGTCGAGTGTCAAGCATGCATACCTTCTTTATCACAATCATGTTCAATGACAACATCCACGACCATCTTTGCAAAAAAGTCTTTCTCTCCTCCAATTAGCTTTGATGAAAGCGTCATAGCAGCACATTTAGCTAATAAGTTTCTCTTTTCATCTAAACTTTTTCCCTCGATACTTACAGCCAATTCTTTAACCTTGTCGATCGCCTGTACCATTAAGCCTACCTCGGAAATGAACATATATTTCACACCTAAGATACAATACAAATAAAATAAAATAAAATCTACCATATCTGCTACGGTTCTGTAACTTCGTATCAAATTTTGAGGATGAACACCATCTTCAATAAACGGTTTAGCCTCTCTCAAAAACTCACCAGCAAAAAAAAGCCACAGAAGTAGTTCCATCACCAACCTGCCACATAAGAAGTTAAATTACCATTTGTTAGGTAACAAAATATCAACAGTATATTCATTGATTCTCTTTAAAAGACAATTTTGGTTCCCCTATTTAAAAGTTTTTGAGCTTATTAGCTTATGAGCTCCATATGCTCTAGTCAATAAGCATCTGCAGCTTAATTCACACAAATAAACATGTAAACAATAAGCTATTTAAAAAATCAGCTGGTGTTTGGAATTACTATTTTTTTCCACGTATAAGCATAAGCTCATAAACAGCTTAAAAATTAATAGTTTCAAAAATAGTGTCCAGGTTTGCTTGTTTCACGTCTATCTTGAATTGGTTTAGCAAAAGCACATACACATATTAAAAATAAGCAGCTAATGCAATACTGTTCGGATTTGCTAACTTTACATTTATATAACATTAATTTTTTAGGGAGTATAAAGAAGTTTAGAGGTTGCAAACCTCTTTTAAAAATTAAGGACTCCATCCTAAATAAGCAAATTAAAAATAAGCGATCTCAAATAACCAATCTCAAACACCATTGAAATTCTCAAGCATTTTAAAACACTCAAAATCCGGATAAGCATATCGAATATTCAACCTTCATCCATAACCAAACACGACCAAATCACTCCAAACCAAAATCATTGAAAATTTGACGTGGACCAAAACAGTAGCAAAAAATAAATGTAACTTACACTCAGCTCTTCAGCTGCAGACGAAAAAAGATACCTTCATTCTCGGATCGAGTATAAACGCCACGAAAAACCCCCAAACTTGCAACCCTAACTCTTGTCTAACTGAATCTTCAAACGAAAAAAATATAATCATATTCTAATCCAATCTGCTGTAAAAATATGATTAAACACACTTACCAGCTTTACTAAGGTGTGGATTGCAGCCCGTTGGAATCCTTGCTACACCGACGCTGTGCTACCCATCAGATATAAGAAACCCATTCTTTTTTGTGGGTCTGATCGAATGATAATTCATTGATAGATGTTTGGATTTGTGTTGTCGTGGATCACCTGAAAATTGGATCGAACGAAAGGCAGTAACATCATCATGACTTTACTTAGAAGAATAGAACCACCACCACCAAAGTCAGTAGCAACATCAGGTTAGTGGATCACCTCTTGATTTGGATTTCACTGTATGTGTGTGTAGCACTGATGGCTCCACCTTATCTAGAGAATTCTAGATCTGCTTCGTATGCAGGGTGTTAGATCGCCTAAACAAACAAAAATACCGTATCACAAAGAATGGACATGGGCCTGAGCCATGGTAACGGGCTGAAAAAAAACGGGAGTCCAACACTGTATTACTATTGATGGAGCGACGTCGTATTAAACCATAAATAATATATATAGTAACTATTGATGGAGCGACGTCGTATTAAACCATAAATAATATATATAGTAATAATAATAGAAATGAGTTTATTATATGTAACTCTACAATTATAATATAGACTACCAAACAAATGAGTTTATTCTTCGGTATTAATCAGATTGCGATAAAAAAGACCGCAGTAAAATAAATAAATAAAATAAAAATAAAAAGATGCCCTACTGCAACACGGGGGTAGCTTCCCAATTTTGAACATGGTGATGGAGGCAGAGATTGGTATGCGAGAAAATTTTGATAACAAAATGTTTTGACAAGATAAGAACATTATCAAAGAAGAGAACGTAAATTATCAAACAACGTTTATATCACTAAATAATAAAAGAACCATGGCCTAGGTAATTCAGGACAACAATTTAACAACCTTACTAGCCACAAAATAGTTTTACAATTCGCCAGCGTCGTCCAGAATCTCCACATTCAAAATCATTAGTAGTAACGAATTATGAGAATTTAGAACACACCAACAATGTACATCTAAATATGAATTAGTGCCAACAACCAATTAATCTCATCACCTCCAGCACGACGGTCAAGCAATTAATCTCCACTCTAGACTCTCTATTAGACAAATCATTTAGCTCCAATGCCTCTCCGTTAGAGTACAAATTTGAAGTCACATCAACAACCTTAATATTTGGTGGAGAGATAAAACCTTTGGCCTTCAAACGAGAGAAAACCTACACACACAGAAATAGCAGTTGATATATATCAAAGCAGAAATGGTAAATGCTAAGCATGAGTACACGTATGTGTTGAGAGTTTCTTGAGCTATGTACATGTATGATTTAATGATCTTTAAAAGTATTTGAGTTTGTATTTAAGGGACTGCTTGGATGTGCAACAGTATCAATTCTGATGGAATTTGTAAAAAGAAAAATTGTTCAAAAATACATTTAACTTGCCGTCTTTTACTATTGTATGCTATGAACTTTTTTTTCCCCTATTGTATACACGAACTTTCTTAATCTTCATATTGTAGTCATGAATCTGACGTGACATGGAGTTAATTACATAAATTTACATTAATCGTCTTTGTGGCTCAAAACAATTACACCATTAGTCCTTGAAACATTTGCATAAAAGGTCCCTGTAGCTCAAGAGTTAAAATATTTGCATCGTTAGTCCTCATTGAGTTAAAATATTTGCATCGTTAGTCCTCATTGAGTTAAAATATTTGCATCGTTAGTCCACATTAACTATTCTTACGTTAAAATATTTGTATCGTTAGTCCTCATTTACTATTCTTACGTTAAAATATTTGCATCGTTAGTCCTCATTGACTATTGAGTTAAAATAGTTGCATCGTTAGTCCTCATTGACTATTCTTACGTTAAAATATTTGCATCGTTAGTCCTCATTGACTATTGAGTTAAAATATTTGCATCGTTTAGTCCTCATTGAGTTAAAATATTTGCATCGTTAGTCCTCATTGATTATTCTTACGTTTTTATCCCTTTTCGTTTGTTTTTCTTACGTTTTTGTCCGTTTTTCTTATGTTTTCATAGGTTGTCAATGTTCGTCCGTTTTTATATGTTTTCATTCATTTTTCTCATGTTTTTATCCGTTTCTTCCGTTTTCTCACGTTTTCATATGTTTTTATCCGTGTTCATACACTTTTATTCGTATGAAAACTTGACATTTGATAAAAATGTTTATGTATCGATTTTAAATCACAATTTTGACCCCTTTCTGGTCTGAATCATCAAAAGTGTAAAACACGAAAGTTGTCCTGGAATAATGTTTACATCAAGATACGCGGGATTTTAACCTGAAATTGCAAAACAATGGTTGTTGACCACCAAAACTTAAGCGGTTTTTCGACCAAATTCATAACTTATACACTTATAAACTCTTGTAAATCTTATAAGTTTGATGATTTACACAACTTATAACTTATAAGATTTACAAGTGTTTATAAATTATGAATTCGGTCAAAAACCGCTTAATTTTGGTAGTAAACAGTCATTGTTTTGCAATTTCAGGTTAAAATCTCACGAGTTTTGATGTAAAACATCATTCCGGATAACTTTCTTTTTTTTATACTTTTAATGATTCGGAGCAGAAGGGTTTAGGGTTTAGGGTTTTGGGTTTAGCCTTAAACCCTAAACTCTAGACGAAAACAAATAAAAAACGTAAGAATAGTCAATGAGGACTAACGATGCAAATATTTTAACTCAATGAGGACTAACAATGCAAATATTTTAACTCAATAGCCAATGAGGACTAACGATGCAAATATTTTAACGTAAGAATAGTCAATGAGAACTAACGATGCAAATATTTTAACGTAAGAATAGTCAATGATAAGGGTGGCAATCGAGTCGTGTTCGTGTTAACCTATTCGGGTTCGCAGGTTGGCGGGTTGAAATAACCTCAACCCAAACACGACCCATTTATTAATCGTGTTAAGAAGTTCAACCCTAACCCAAACCTGCATAACACGTGTAACTCGTTTGTGACCCGTTTAACCTGTTTAAGTTAATAGGTCAAGCAGTGAATAAGATTGGTGGTTTGTTGATTTAACTAGCTTAAATGCAAAAATGATATAAGCATCTAAAATGTGATAAAAATAACATACAAATATTTTAACTCAATGAGGACTAACGATGCAAATATTTTAACTCTTGAGCTACAAGGACCTTTTATGTAATTGTTTCAAGGACGAATGGTGTAATTGTTTTGAGCCACAAGGACAATTCATGTAAATTTATGTAATTAACTCCATGCCACGTCAGATTCATGGTTACAATAGGAAGATTAAGAAAGTTCGTGTATACAATAGAAAAAAAAAAAAAAAAAAAAGTTTATAGCATATAATAGTAAAATGTGGCAAGTTGAATGCATTTTTGGACAATTTTCCCTTTGTAAAATTATGATTATTTCGGGTCAAATAAACATGTGAAATGCTTTTGCATGCAGAAAACTGATTACATCGACTAATCTAAAAATGATCTGCCCTAACACTTCAATTCACAGTTTATCATTATCTTAACACATGCAAATACGAAATACCCATTGTAAATGCATACCTCAACTTTGATCCATAAAGTATGGCTGACCCTAATGATCAATAAATTTACCATTGAACAGCCACTTCCAATTGTAAGCTTCTTAACATGGTGAAGGTTTGACATAAATCTTTTAAGCATTTCTTCTTCCTCGTGTTAAGGGTTTGTCTTATCATACCAATCATATTGTCCCTCCTTGGTATAATCTAAGTTAGCTTCAACTAAAGAAGACACGTTTCGCAACAAAAGATTCCGCATAAACAATTCATATTGGATTGTTAGTGACCAAATATATGGTGCAGTGATTTCAATAACTATTGCAGTCTCATCAGTATCATAGTATCCAGAAATTAAACAACAAGTTTTTAACAGTCTTTGAAGTAATATCTTGTTAGAATTATACAATCAAAGTACACATATAGCGGAAGCGTAGGATCAAGAATAACACATACAAAGATTAACTAAAACATAAATAGGAACGTACCGTGGTGATTCTAGCCAGAACAAGAATCAAAAGCATTGTCTTTAACAATATGAAGAACCCTAATTAGGGTTTATGTGAATTAGGGATCTATTGATTAACCCATTACCGTTTTGTTAATCGATCCAAGATACAATCAATAGTGTGATTGTACCACGTTCTTGTACACACGTACTATTAGCGAATTAAAGTAAATGCTAGTTTAAATTAATACACAAAACAATATATTTGTTTTATAAAACAAAACCAATCGACTGATAAATGCAAACCACCAAAATCACCTTTATGGCTTGTCATTGTCGAACAGTGTTACAAAAGAAAAGTAAACCATTGAATTTACATACTGTACATGTACATGCGTACAGTTATATAAGTCGACCGGAAAAACAAAGTGGTGTATTAAGTTTTTGGATTTTAACGTGTGTACTAGAGTCACCAAAATAAAATCCTTGACTTTGCTTTTATAGGATACAAAACTTAGGGAACAAGTTAGGGCTTGAGTTCTAGATCCTTCTTGTTCTCTATTTTTTATCCTTGGTCCTTATCTTTTGTATGTTAGTCAATTTTCATTAATTACTAACATTCATTATTTGTTTTGTGTAATTAATAATTAAATACAACATTTTATATTAAATTATTAAACTTTAATTCTCATACGTAAAGTGTGCAATCCCGTGGTCTCGAGTTCGATTCTAGTCATACGAATATTAATATTTAACCACAAACTCTAACAGCTCCCACTTGGATATCTATTAATAGTGTAATGACATTGGTTAGCGTCTAGCAACACGCCAATGCCCCTAGTTCAACTCGAGGGAGGTCTCCTGGAAAAACCTTTAATAATTCATAATTATTATTATTATTATTATCCTTTTGTTTCTAATACCACGTTAATAAAGATATGGATCAGAGTCATTCTTTAATTAACAATTCTGTTTCTCGTTGTTTATGATTGAGCAAGATTACCAAAACATCTGAACGTATTTCAGATAGACTTTGGGCGTGCGCACGCATACATCTTGACAACCCTACGAGGGGCCCAGCAGTATTAAACTTCTGAACAAATCAGAAGGAACAAATTCTTTCTTGACTACAAGAATAACCCATGAACTTTGCAACACTTCTGAAAACAACCCTTATAACTCCCTGTTACGGTGAGCGGTAGATTGCTTCACAAAAATGCACTACATCCATGACTCTTATCTGGTATCTCAAGTCTGAGGATAATAAATTCATGATTTACTTACTGACAAGATCCATAAAGTAAAATCATGCATTTGGGATAAGTCCTATATTCAATTCATTGAATATCATGTGAAATTGGTGTGTCAACGCATCAATATACTTTCAAGTATATTCTTAACCAATACTCAGATTTGTCTTCGTTTAATGATATTCCCATATCATCAATTGACAACGGACAATTTAGAATAACATAAGTTATTCACGGATTTAAACATGCAAATATAGGACACAATTTATTATTAATGAAAACAAACGTACTAAGTACTTTAATTCATTATAAATAATAATTGCTTAATGTCCTTTTATCCAAATACCAAAATAGATCAATGCATGATAATTCTAGTTAATGAATCTTGTCTCAAGTAATGACTTGAAGACAACTATGCCTCAAGTAATGACAATCATACTTGTTGACAAGGCATTATTTCAACTAACTATAATCTATCCGAATTTTGAGAATACTTCTTTCAAGAATCCAATAATTAAAATTCTTGTATGTGTAAATCCAACTATCTTGATATAGCCACATAATTTTTCATAAATAGTGTGATATCCTCAATCACCAACTTATGACAATCAAACTTTCAAACCTTTTAAAGTTTAAAGTATTCTAATTCTTTAATGTTTAATGCAACTATGCTCTTAGTTGAGCACAACTAGTTCTCATGAAATCCTTCATGACTAGTTATTGAGTGTCATCTCAATTAAACCAGCATCATTGTATATTAAACACAATATGCTCTTTAAAATTTCCGTGAACTTAATATCCATTGTGTAATGCTTAGGAGCTATTCCAGGTTGAGGATCATTATTCTAATTTCAAACATTTTCCATTAGAATATCTATTACACAAGTTATATAATAACTTTTAATTGGATATTAAATATTGTCAAATCATTACGCACTTAAGAATGATACAACAATAATATAATGCACATGAAAATCCTTCAGTCAAACTTAGATTTTATTCATGTTTGATCTTTACAAATATGTATATCCATTTTGTCATCCAAAATAATATATCATATTCTATTTATAATTTATTTACCGCACTTGTTCATTTAATAATAAACTTTTGTTTCAAGGTTGTATGTTATATTTCCTAAATCTTTCAAGTAAAGTTTCATTCCAAATTAAGTCTAACCTTTTACTTATATGGAATGTTACTCTACAATATATATGATTTAGTGAATCAAACATAATACTCCCACTAGCTTTCAGGAATACTTAGAAATTATCTTATTTCAATTATAAATCAATTCATGGATATAATAATTAAACATAAGATTAATCTTCTAGATGCATGCATTTATCCATTCATGGATTATTGCACTTTGTACACTTCCAAAGATTTACTTGAATTCATAAACTCCTTTTTGATTACTTATCGTCCTCGCTCAAGTAATTATTCAAGAAAGAGTTTTTGATATTCCATTGTCAAATTTCATATTCATATAAATATGACAAATACCATCTTTGTATCTTTAATGTGCTTAGGAAAGATTATTCAATCATAGTTAATTGCTTAAGTATGATTAATAATCTTGTCATAAGATATTCATTAAGATATGTGTACAATCTTGTCCATATGATTTCTACTCAAAGATTTAACCACTAGGGTTACATTATCTATTGAATAAACTCATCATCATTCTCCAACTATTAAGAATTAAGATAAACCAAATTTTTTTATAAATTTGAATATCTTTATGAACTGCATCTTTAACATTCATAATATGAGTAATTCACCCAATGCATTATTTTGGTAATACTACATCATATAATCGTCAATATATTCATTAAATATATGAGATATCCAAGTGGATCTATGAATGATAATTCCATCATCTTGAGGTTTATCATTTACATGTTAAGCCTCATCATGATTTTAACTAGTGTGATTTTAGAAGATTATGTATCTTGTAATTCTATCTTTTCAAGATAAAACTCCCACTTGCCTTTAGTAATATATAGAATATAAGTACTTAGCAATTAGAGCAACAATCCAATTTTCTCTTTTAGGACATTACAAATACACATTGATAGTTCCTGATATTCTTTTGTTAACAACCTTCTTATAAGTAGCTTAACAAATTCAGAACTTCAATTTAAGACTTAATGTGATTCATCACAACAACGTCTTATTAATCTTCTAGGAGTCTAATTGAGTATATTCAAGCCATACTCAATTTCTAACCTTGATAACTTTTGGAAGAAAAGAAATCATAGTTATCTTCAATCAAACAATCTAACAAGAGTTTGATTCCCTAACTGAACATACTATCCATATGTGGTACTTCAATTAGAATTAATATTGTAAGAAGATCTAACAATATATATAAGATAACCATATTCCTGTTGGCATACTTATTTACCAACTAAGTCAACTTAATAGTATAATAGTATTTCCAAACCAATTGCATGCTTTATAACACAAGTACTTTTGACCAAGTCACTTCATGTTTATGTCTTATAAAACATAAACTTGTTATAATCCCACTATACGTTATTAATCATTGATTAACTCAATGACTTCTTGTATATGTCTTAATTAAAAGACCATAACAAGCTAATGTCTTACTTAATTATAAGTCTTGTAATACTTAGAAGACTTCATATTTATAACTATACAATAAAGTATAAACATGTATAATTAAAGTAATCATGAACACCATCATTTGTTTTCAATAATATTTTCAAGTTAACACACTACCTTATTTATTTATGTCATTCTAAGAATACATAATTATTGAAGTAGTATTATATTACTTCATGCATTTATGTCATTCGAATAATACATAAATATTAAAGCTGAAGTAGTATTTTTATTTGACACATATGTTCTAATAAATGTCTAATTTAGAAACAGTAAATTATCCATGTTGGTCTCACGCATACATGGAAATTCACCTTGTTATTAATATTTAGCCTGCGTCTCACGTTTACTAAATTTCAACACCAAGTGTTTCTAAGATTAGATGTATTAATCTAATTAGAATTATAATCTCTTACTTGCAGTTAAGAGAATCCTTTAAATCATATTCTTATGTGTTGTACTTTGCACATAATGAAGATTTCTCCCACTTGTGCATGGTACAACACCATGTACCACATAAACAACACGCACGCGTTTGTTAATGTGAATAATATGATTTGTGTCATTAACATAACTTAGTAGATATAGAGTTTACTCAATCAATCAAGGAAACGTACATGACTATCCTTGAAAATATTAGTGTCTATATTTGGAAAGTAATTACCTTGAGATATTCAAAAGATAATCTAAGTTACAATCAAGACAGTAAGTCTTGTAACTCCCACTGAATTAGAGAACATAATAATAATCCCTTATTCATTCATAAGAACACAATACTCCCACTGAATTTGACAACATTGTAAATGTTTCATTAATCAGTGAAAGAAATAATGCACTATTTACTTTCCTACATCTTTTAAGAAAACCCATTCAAACAATTATATAGGTTATAAAAGAATGTAATCTACTATATAAATGTGATTCATCACATTCCAAATTATTAACTTGAAAAGGCTTGGGCATGCAATTTCTTCCTGTATAGATCTACCATTCCAACAATTGTATGTAGTATCTTTAAATGGTCAAATCAAAACAACTAGATAAAATAATCTAATTTGTCTTTTACCATTATGCAGTAATCAGTCTAGCTTTTACTTTAATAACTCATAAGGTGTATATACTCTTACTATTAAAGTTTGCTATGAGTTATGTATTTAGAATTTAGACAATTCTATTCATCCTATTATACCTTTCTCATTCATGAAAAAGAATAGGATTTAAGTCTCACACTTCTCGTAATGGAAAGAAGACTATATTTATTCTTTTTGTAAATATTGACTCTAACCAAAAACCCAACCGGGTGTAGATCAATTAAAAGAATAACTTATGTTTACGGTTTTGAGTTGCATTAATACATTTAAAGAATTTTACAAAATTCCTTTTTAGTATTTTCGATAATTTATATTTCCAAGAAAATATAATACCCAAGGTTAT
This sequence comes from Artemisia argyi, assembly GCA_030686995.1. NCBI lineage: Eukaryota > Viridiplantae > Streptophyta > Magnoliopsida > Asterales > Asteraceae > Artemisia > Artemisia argyi. The sequence continues at coordinate 34,685,807 of CM060695.1, forward strand.
ATTCATATAACCAACTAATTTCTTGAAAATCTAGGATCCAACTTTACATAGATTCCACCACATCAGTTGATCTGCTAGTGGTGAAAGTATAAAAGATGGTAATCTGTCGAACAATAATTGGCAAACACTTTTCCAATTCCTAGATCATTTTGGGATTTACATCAAATTGATTCATCAATTTGTCATGTAAGCATGTTTCATCCCATCTCATGCCTTAAGCTCTAGGTCTCACGCATCAACTTAATTAAGTCGTCTAACTTAGAAACTGCAAATTCTCCATGTGTGGTCTCACGCACACTCGGAAATTTACCTTGTCATTAAAATTTAGCCTGCGTCTCACGTTTACTAAATAAAAACTTCAAGTGTTTCTTATAGTTAGATGGCATGTAACTTAAATTTTAGGGTATAAATTTTTGATGTGAAAATCAAAACATGTATAAAGATGCATGCACTCATCTTTATAACATAAGTTTTCAAAAAAAACTTTTTATATCCGATTCGTGAAATTAATACACAAAGTTTTACTTGAGGTTTATGCCAAAACCCTAAGATGACTTTCTACAACATATGATTTTAAAAGTAATTCGTTTAAGACATATTCAAGATTGTGATAACCAAGGCAGACTCTAAGGCTCTTTTCAAAGCCTTCAAATCACGGTTATGAATATCATCTTAAAAGACTTAATTTTAAAAGTATATTTGCACAAAACATCATTCAAGCAAAAGTTTATGGATTCAATCTCAAAATAGTGACAAAGTTTGAATTTTGCTAGTCTCGCCTGGGAGCTGATTACCGTGCGAATCGGACCACGATTGGCAATAAGACCTTGCAAGATTCTTACTTTATCACTTTAGGGTTTCACAATTATTAGTCCGTATTAATTTTCTTTATGAAAACAACCCTTTTATTGCTTACAACAAGTCCAACCGAAAAACAATAAAACAAGTATCAAAGAAAATCAAAACAACCAATAATAAATAAGTGAAACAATTAGCCACATGCAATCCGTATTAGAAAAGATCCTAATAAAATCAATTCTAGGTATAATAATGCATGTAATCAACTAAGGCCTTCCCCTCTTAATGGAGGTGAGTCACATACATTGACGAATCAATTGCGTAGGCCAAAGCTAAAAACACACCACATAGCATATAAAATTGATTTTAATATATATTGGAGTCTTCCCCAGTTTTAGATCTATCTAAAACATGTGATAAATAAATAAAAAAAACAAGATCCATGACTAACATGCATGTTTCGTCACGGATTAAACCTAACAATTAGCACATAGGTCACAAGATACGCTCACTTAACCGGTTAATGACCTAGGGTTTCTAGTGATTACACATAATCCAAGAAAACCACAAAACCCTAATTAGGGTTTCATGGAAAAACGACCCCCCCCCCCCAAAATTAGGGTTAGGGTTTCGAATTTTTCAAAAAAAATTTAAAAAGAAAAACCCTAGATCAAAACATGTATCTAAAACACTTAAAGATCCGATTTTAATTAAGTTTTAGTAATCAATTACATGTTATCCATGGCTCGTGATGCCACTGTTAGAATTATACAATCAAAGTACACATATAGCGGAAGCGTAGGATCAAGAATAACACATACAAAGATTAACTAAAACATAAATAGGAACGTACCGTGGTGATTCTAGCCAGAACAAGAATCAAAAGCATTGTCTTTAACAATATGAAGAACCCTAATTAGGGTTTATGTGAATTAGGGATCTATTGATTAACCCCTTACCGTTTTGTTAATCGATCCAAGATACAATCAATAGTGTGATTGTACCACGTTCTTGTACACACGTACTATTAGCGAATTAAAGTAAATGCTAGTTTAAATTAATACACAAAACAATATATTTGTTTTATAAAACAAAACCAATCGACTGATAAATGCAAACCACCAAAATCACCTTTATGGCTTGTCATTGTCGAACAGTGTTACAAAAGAAAAGTAAACCATTGAATTTACATACTGTACATGTACATGCGTACAGTTATATAAGTCGACCGGAAAAACAAAGTGGTGTATTAAGTTTTTGGATTTTAACGTGTGTACTAGAGTCACCAAAATAAAATCCTTGACTTTGCTTTTATAGGATACAAAACTTAGGGAACAAGTTAGGGCTTGAGTTCTAGATCCTTCTTGTTCTCTATTTTTTATCCTTGTTCCTTATCTTTTGTATGTTAGTCAATTTTCATTAATTACTAACATTCATTATTTGTTTTGTGTAATTAATAATTAAATACAACATTTTATATTAAATTATTAAACTTTAATTCTCATACGTAAAGTGTGCAATCCCGTGGTCTCGAGTTCGATTCTAGTCATACGAATATTAATATTTATCCACAAACTCTAACATATCTATCCGCCTATAACCATAGCAATACTGCAAGTTGAGAGTTTCCAATAGAGGACTTCCGGATAAAATCTTTTGAATACACAAACTCCTAAGTGCATTCCAACTAATCACAACAGATGGGTTGATTATGCATCCTCCCAATTTGAGATCAGTAAAACGTGGATTGATGAAAATGTACTCATCCAAAAGAAATTCAGCTTCAAAGTTCAAACCCGTTAACTCTAAATCAAGCTCTCGGACATGACAGTCAGTTGCATAACGAATAAAATTGTTGACTTGCAGTTCAAACTCAACATAGTAAGCGGAATGCAGTTGGAATTTGTGGAGGTTCAGGTGGCGACATTGGGCTAGGGTCTTGTCAACGAACGAAAAGAAATTTTTGTCCAAAGGATAATCCACACCATGATTAATAAAAATGAGAGTAGTAACGTAAGGCCAAAGAATCAGATTTTTCTTCTTTAATTCTTGCCTCTAATTCGTTTTTGATATCAGTAGTGATTGAAACACTCGTGGTTTTGATCTTTCTCTATCATTTACGTTATCTTGTCAAGTATTTGAAGATCAATTTTCGTTTTTTTAGGGTTTATTATTGTGCCGCCATTTTTACACACCATTGATCTGTGATTTTAATTTATCATGGTTTAGGGTTGTTCAATCCAAACCCTAATCTATTCGTGATATTTGGCTGTGACTATTTTGGTTGAGTGTTGAACGTGGGTTTATGATTCTTGTTGGTGGGTTGTGGTAATGACGGATGATATGGGAGAGGAGGCTACATCTTCTTTGTTAAGATCGTTAGCTAAGAAGATTAAACATATCGACGGCAACATGATTACGTCGAGTAAACAGCTTCGTAAAGCTGTTCGTTTTGGTGGTCCTGTTGTTACTCGATCACCTGGTCGTAAGGTACACTTTTATGAGCATGTGGCCGATGTTGGGGCACATTCTGAAAATAATGATTCTTCAAATGGTGATCCGGTTGGACACCAGCCTATTCCTGGTACGAATTCAGCCCCTATTGAGCAGGCTACTGTGACGATTAGTGAGGAACATGTGGAGCCAGTTTCACATGCCACTAGCTTTCCTAATGCTGTCGATTCAAGTAATGTTACGGATGCCAATCCTGAACCAAATGTTGTGCTAAGCAAATCGACATTTGCACAGGTTTTGAATCCTGAATCGTCTAAACCAAATGTAATTGTGTGTCAATTGGAATCTGATATTACTTGTGATGGTGCTGATATTGCTATTCCACGTGCTACCGTGGAGAAGGTTAGTAACAAATTCAAGAATACGCTTTACGGGTATTTCATTGGTAAGAACATTGCCTTTCCGGTGGTTGATTATTATGTACGTAGTATGTGGTCTAAATATGGTTTAACCAAGGTTATGAGAAATGCAAAAGGCTTTTTCTTTTTTCAGTTTGAAACTAGAAAGGGTATGGAAGAGGTGTTGGAAAACGGTCCGTGGATTATCCGAAATGTCCCGATTTTTCTCAAAGAATGCACGCTGAATACTTGTTTGCTAAAGGAGGACTTGACTAAAATACCGGTGTGGATTAAACTATATGATGTGCCTATTGCGGCATATTCAGCAGAAGGGTTAAGTATGATTGCTACAAAACTAGGGATTCCAAAGATGCTTGATTCGATGACTAGCAAGATGTGTGAAGAAGCATGGGGTCGATGTAGTTTTGCGCGGGTGTTAATCGAGGTTAGCTCAGAAAATGATCTGAAAGATAGTCTTATTGTTGCTATTCCTTTGATGGAGGAAGAGGGATTCTCTAAAGTAACTATTCGCGTTGAGTATGAATGGAAACCTCCAAGGTGTCATTCATGTAGGATTTTTGGTCATGATATTGATCAATGCCCCAAAAGGCCTAAGGAGGCTGTTTCAACCCAACTAGCGGATGATGGGTTTGTGGAAGTTACGCGGAAGCAAGGGAAAGGGAAACAACCTGAAAAGGGTCGTCACATTGATGGTATTCGATTAAACAAACCTAAACCCAGCTACTACTATCGTCCGAAGAGTAAGCCGGGTAGTACCAATAACGAAGCATCTACTTCAAAGCCTAATAACATGGGTCGGAAGAAGGTTATACATGATACTAATATTACAACACCGAACCCTTTTGATTCTCTTGCATTTGATTGCGAGGAGAGTAAACAAGATCCTTCAAACAAGGTTGGTGATCCATTTGTGGATGTTGCAACGGATAGTGAAGATGAAGTGTTTGAGAACTATGATAATATTACTAATTACATGAATTCTAAAAGCTCCAAGGCTAAGAGTGGTACTTCAAGAGACTTCAAGGTTCAGACTCGCAAAAAGAAGTAGTTATTTGTTATGTTTATGACATGTCATAAACATATCTTCTTAGTTTGCTTGTTAGCTAGTTGGTTAGCTTGTTAGCTGGTTGGTTAGCTTGTTAGCTGCTATTGTGTGGCTTTTGTTTTTAGCCCTGATCGGGCACAGGTGGGGGATTCACCCTCATCCATTGTTCTTCAACGCTTTTTTGGTGTAATATATTTTTTGCCGGGCGGAAGGCCCTTTACCCAAAAAAAACGTAAGGCCAAAGATGTTTCCATCGTTTAGAGAGAATACCTGTTCTAATTGCTTCTTTTGTTGAGGGTAAACGAGACATGATTTCAACAAGTAAGCAATCTGGTAACGCACTCATTCGATCTTCTTCTTCCATCATTTTGATTCTTTTTGGGGCACTTGAATGTTGATTTTGACCTTGTTCCACCATTTCTATGGCAGTAATAATAGAGCTTCCGTTTCTTTCCCCCACTAAAAACTGTAATGAAATGGTGATATTAAATTCTGCTTTCGCTAACCCCTATTAAAGGGATGTTTGGGATTGTTATCTGCTTACACACTTCAGTTTTCAGCTTCTGAAAGTGGAAGAGCAGAACACATAATAAATAACGTGAAATACTAAGAGAATGGTTCTTCTTCTTGTCGATTGAAGCTTCAATTCTGTACTCATTCACATTTTTATTTTATTTTTTTGGCTTTTTGCAATTATTATATGGAAATAGGAATATATACATATCTCCCTCCAAGCAGGCCATTTTTCGTCATTATACTATTATTAGTTTTTAATTGCAAAAGTCTGATCCAAAAACTATTTCATAATAATTCATATTTTCATGTATTATATTTTGCTAGTGTATAATTTAGTTAACTAGTTGGATACTAATAAGGTTAAGCCTGATCAAAATGAGCCTGCCCAGAGACCCTTTCGAAGTTTGAATTGACTATGACTCAGTGGTACTACTTGAATTAGTGTAACCACACATTGAACATCAAAACTTCAAACACTCATATCATTGACTAGGAGAACCAATAAAGCTTATGTAACATCAAAGTCACATGGAAATAGCAGACTAATATGCATTTGAAATACACCAAAAATGTTTAATAACCAGTTAACCTCATCAGTCGTCACCTTCAGGACCATCATCAACCTCCTACTCTCCACTTTCACCTGAATCACTATCAGACAGATGACTATCGGAAATATCACCTACCTCCAGTGAATCACTAGCAGATTGTATAGGTGAGGTAACATATATCAACAACCTTCAAGTTCGATGGATTAGTGAAACCTTTAGCTTCCAAACGAAATAAAGCCTACCAACATAAACCTTACAATACTAAGAGAGCAATATTAGAACGTTACAATGCCTGGATGTATAATATTATGATAAGTGTGAAAAAAAAGACATTCATAATATGTGGATGAATTCTAAGAAGCCAGTTCAGGAAACACAGACAGCATAAAGACACACACTTGTGATTGTTACCAAGAATGCTCCAGATGGGTTCAGAGTTTCTTCTGCAATGTACATGTATGGTTTGAAGATCTTCACAAAAGTTTGCATTGTGAGTTTAAAAGGAGCAATTGGATGTGTGATTAAACTAATTATTGTTACTTGAAATTGCAAAAAATCAGTTTTGAGTTTTGAGTATTCAGGTAAAGTGACTATTATTACTTAATGGGATCAAAATAATCAGGTGACAAGTTGTAAGAAAATAGATTGTAGTGGTACAGGTGTATTACGTATATATGTCTGTCACAACTCACGATGTCCACTGTATCCCAAATACAGAAACCGGATAGTGCTGTATTTATGTTTTGTATCTCAAGAATGAGGCACATATGAGAGCTTTAGCAAATCACAAGGTTTCAAAATGTCGAGAGTTGAAAGAATGTAGGCTCAAGTTGCTCAAATACATGCAACAAAAGAGTCCAATGGTTGTCTCCTAACTTTCCTAATGTTGAAGAGAAATCACCAATGGACTCCATAATGTCAAATACGTTCACACTTGATTGAGATAGTTTCTTCAGCAAACTTATATTGGAGGCAGATTTCAGTGATAGATTATGTACTGTTGAAGAATTAAAGTGTTGTTTACTCATTTATTTTTAGAACATCTACACTGAATTGTTTTTCTCACAACATTACAAAACTTAACTTCTCCATTATTTTGGGATTTAGTTATTTCCTAAATACCTAATTGGTTAAAGGTTCATAACCATATATATAACATAAAATAAATTATATTTACTAATGATAAAATAAGACCCATGGAATCCACTCTTTTTGTTCTCTATATATTTTTTATTGATTTGGACACATGTTATAAGGTTTTAATCATCTAGTTAGGAGGATATGTAGGAATAAGTTTTAGGATAATATATCAATGCTCTTTTCTTTTTTTGCTGGCTTATAAATGTACCGAAGACACGCATGCCTGCACATATCTGATTAGTTTTGCTGCATGTTTCTTGACACCTACTTTAGCCGCTCACATGGGGGTGGGGGGGGGGGGGGGGGGGGGGGAATCGGAGGTTTGTTTGTAACCTCAACTAAATGACCTCTAAAACCTATAATACTTACACTAGGTTCCGTAAATTATTTTTTATTTTTTTTTTTGGGGGGGGGGGGGGGGGGGGGGACAGTTTGGTTTATCATTCTTGCAGTATTGGTTAGTAAGTTCTTTGGTCAGAAATTTACCGATAAATATATGATAACTGCAGCCATACAATGACTTGACATGCAATATAAATATCACACTTTACGCGTTTCTTGTATTAACATAACCAGAATTACATATAATGTACAATAATTACAGTTGGTCTTCCTCAAATTACGCTGTTGGGTAGGAAGCCTGCATGGCAATGCCACAAATGCCTTCTTTGGCATCAACATCTCTTTCCATCATTATATACCCCTCTTGACCCCAACTTGTTCCCCATGAGTTCTTCACCAGCCAATACTTAGTCCCATCATCACTCGTTCCATAACCAACTGCAGTAACACCATGGTCAAGTTCCGTCCCACACTCTCCTGTAAACACACCGCTAGAGTAGAACTGGAAGTCGGACCCACTTGCATCAATGGCAACAGAGACGGGCTGACTTGCTACAGCTTTCAACAGTGCACTTTCACTATTAGCAGGAACATCTTCATGACCCGTAATGGTTGCAGCATTGTTAGATTCCTCGTTGCTGTTGCAGGTGCCATCAACTCCTTTGTATGGATAGTTGCTCTCGGTAGTGAGACCTTTGTTGCTTACGATGAAGTCAAAGGCATTGTCCATAAGACCACCCTCACATCCCTGATCTATACCACTGGTGTCACAGTCCACGAGCTCTTGTTCAGATAGAGAGATCAGTTTACCTGTTTTGAGTTGAGTTATTCCTTCCATAGCTGCCACAGCCGAAAAGGCCCAGCAACACCCTACATATATGATCATGAATATTGTTATCTTATTGAATATTTTTTAATCTTTGACTATGTTTGTTACATGAAATTCCGAAAATACTTGAGGCTTACCACATTGGCCTTGGTCTTTGATAGGTGTTACTGCACCTTTCTTTCTCCAATCCATTGATGATGGAACTGCTGTAACATTTTCATACCTGAAAGCAGAAGTCGATGGTGAGCATTCATGTGCCAAGAACCGGTTCCTTGTGGTTCTGAACTCTTCATTTGTAAGGTCTGCAAACTCATTGACTGCTAGTTTGTAACTTTTGTTCATGGCATTGTTAAATGACTGAATGTACTGAACATTCTCTTGGTAAATTTTAGAACGTTGTTCTTTCTCGTAAATGTCCTTGTACACACGTCCATAACGAGCCATCCATTGCTCATGGCTCTCGTAGCTTGAAGTTTCAGGGAGCAACCTGGATGCAGTATTTGAAAGCAACGTAGCTGAGAAAAAGAGTAAAACCAAACAAACGAGTGAGGTGTTGTTTGCGGAAGACATAGTGCTGTTAGGTATAAGAAACAAGGGGAATGAATTAATGTGTTGGAGTGTGGTCTTTAACCAGAGATTGGGTTTATATAGAGTAAGGATTTCGCCCTTATATGCAAAAGTAAAAATAATTATGTTCAACTTCGTGGAAGATAAGATATTCTGTGTATGATTTATTTAATTAACGTGGGCTAATAACGTATTGTATATGCTGTTTAGATTAATGGTCTTTCAATATTTGGATTTTCCTGCTGGAGTCTCCTGCAAAAGAGGAAAACTATTTTGTACTTGTATATTGTTGGAACTTACACATGCTTCCAACTTAGAGGGACATTTAATTAGATTTTGTTTTTGATCCATATCCGAGAAATTTCGAAGGGCTCAGCTAAAACATAATTTGGTTTTGGTACCAGTAAGACTAAGAAAGTTTTTAGGCCGTGGTATCATTATATATGTCTCACAACTCACAATGTCCACTGTAACCCGAATACAAAAATCCGGACAGAGCTGGAACGTGTGAAATATTAAGCAAAATAGAACATAAATGAAACAATACAAGCAAGACTCAAGAACGCATAAAGATATTTCCAGCTAAGCCTGAGGGCATACTGCCTCAGTTCTCAAATAACATCTTAAAACATATAAAAACCAATTTATATGAAGAGTGTTAAAAAAATATATATATCTTTATATGAAGAGGGGAATAAGAAATCAACAGATGAAACTATACTTGGATAATATTTCACCAATTAATTTCAGCTATCTCCCATAGTATAGATGAGTTTCATCATATGAATCGTGAACGAGTATGTTATATGCAACACTAAACCAGCTTGGCTTAAACACAATTCTAGTTTAAAATACAGTATATATATCTAAATGTTCTCACTTCAAATCGGTTCCAAAAGTGGAGGATGAGGTGTTGACTTGCTTTAACGAACTGATTTATATAAGTCCTACAAGCCCCAATATTTACAAGACATATATTCTGTAAAGATAAACATATGACTTATAACTAAAAAATAGTACTAAAGCTAAAGATTAGTAACTCATACAAAGGCACAAATTGCCTAAAAAAGAACATGTTACCTTTGAACCCAAAATCCCAACCGTAACCTCTTTGACATGGCGAAGGCTTAGTATAAAACCTCTAGGCATCTCTTCTTCTCCTTCTTCGTCTGTTGTCCCATAATCAACTTCGTCCTTGCTAAATTCTAAGTTAGCTTCAACTAAAGAAGACACATTCACTAACAAAAGCTTCCATAGCAACAATTCATCTTGGATTGTAAGTGACAATATGTTAGGTGCATTGATTTTTATAATAACTCCACAATCAGCAAATTCACCTTCACGATTCACATATCCTGATAACATCAACTTCTTAACACTTTTGGAAAAAATATCGAACCATGTATAACCATAGCAACATTCCAACTCCATTGTTTCCAGAAGACGACTTCCGGATAATATGTTTTGTATCAAATCATCATTCAGTTTTCCATTTGGAATATGCAAACTCATAAGTTTATTCCCCAACTAATGGAACCACTTGGATTATAACTGAAACTCAAATGGTGGAAAATAGTTCGCCCTTTTCTTTGAATATATTTAACAATGCCCAAACCTAACATTTCGATCAATATAAGATACGAGTACGGGTAGAAAATCTTGACACGACTTGAGACCGATATGAAAATAAATGGGTTAAGGTTGGAGAGGTCGTCTTGAGGTGTATCCACTAAACACGTTTGTGAAACAAATTGTCTTCGGGTTGAGGTGGATTAAACGGGTGAACCCACTACCCCGTAAAAGTTTTTTTCAAATAAAAAAATAGAACATATACTTGATTAAATGGCTAATACGGGTCAAATGTGGTAAAAAAGTTCGATATGTCAACCCATTTAGCCGGTTGAACCCGTGTAATACTTTTAACCCGCCTACCCATTAAGATAAGCAAGTTACATGGGTTATCTTCTTCTCATTATGTGTAAATAGGTTAGGGTTGCCAAAGTTGACAAATTGCTTAAAGCGGTTGTGTTCAAGTTGACCCGTTAACCACGGTGGATACGGGAGATGATTTACGAGTTTTAAGCTGAAATTAAAAGTTATACAAGCTATCGTACATTAACAATCTAACACATGCGTGTGATTATTTTATCAATTTTTATATACTCGTACACTCTTAAGTGACGGACAGTTTGTCAAAATGGTCTCCAATCCAAAACGAGTCGACATAAGGTTGACCTGGAACTCTTTTTCGTGTCTTTTTAGGTACAAATGATGTTATGGGAGTGAAAATTTACAAACAAGAAGTTTAGATAAAATAAAAACGCAAATGAAGAAGACGACGTTGAACATCAAAATATCAAACTACCTTTTTTACTGAATAAGATCATCGATTACAGACATAGTACCAAATACCTAATAGGCTTACTACAGAATCTGCTCAATCAAAAACACTTGGGAGTAACAAATTCATATGCAGCTGCTCAAAATGCCACCAATTCAATTTTACTCGTCAGCTTCAGAATCATCATCAAGCAATGGTTCCTCCCAATCTCCACTTTCATCTGAATCACTATCAAACGACTCATCAACTTCAAAATCATCAAGTAACGGTTCCTCAAAATCTCCGCTTTCTGATGACTCACTGTCAGACGGGTCAAGTATCTCTAAATCACCATCAAGAATCTTCAAGTTCGTTGGACGATTGAAACCTTTAGCTTCCAAACAAGATAAGGTCTACCAACATAATAATAACAATACAAAAAGAGAGTTAGAACACTGCAAGGCCTGTATACATTAATAACGATCAGGGAGAACTGAAAATAAAACTTCTCATCACATCCGATAAGATAGTCATTCATAAAACACAGATGAACTCTAATCAGCCAATTAAGGAAACACCTACAGCAAAGTTAAACTACACAAAAACACACACTTGTGTTTGTCACCAAAAAAAAAAAAAAAAAAAAAAAGAAAAAAAAAAGGTATATACGGGTTCATAGCTTATTTTGCAATGTATATGTATGGTTTGATGATCTTCACAACTAGTGAATTTTTTGTTGTGAGCTCAAGTGAGCGCTTGGTGTGCGATTAAACAATTGATTTTACTACTCGCATACTTTTTTACGTGAAAGGGTGAACTTTATTAACTAATCAATCACAAATAACAACTAAGCTTCCAAAGACATGCCTGTGAAAAGCTATTATCAAATACTGAAACACATCTTAAAGGCCTAGCAAAATATACCGAGTACTAAACAAATGAGAACAACATTCACTAACTGTATGATATCACTAAGTGATACTCACCTACTTGAAATAGCAAATAAATCGATTTTGAGTGTTTATGCAAAGTGATCAGATGACAAGTTGTTGTAGCAATATGTGCTTTAATGGTGAACTAAGGAGAAAAAAGAGGAGTGAGTGTGTTTGTAATTTATCTCATTAACCTGTTGAGTAAGGAATGCCCAAAGTATGAGTATCTATATATGGGTAAAAGTCAACATTGACTTTAAAAGTCAGACTACTAACTAAGAAATTGATTACTGTATAAAAAACTACGAGTATTAATTAAGTGTCTGTCATGCTAATGTTACACGCTATGACAGTAGTTAAGACTTAGGAGAAGGCCTAATACCAAAATAAAGCATTATACTTGTCAAAAAAAGCTCTTCTGAGTAGCGTACTTAATTTTTTCCTTGTTTGTGGGTCAAAGTCGAGTATTTTGTCCATAAGTGAGTATTTTTGCACCCCCTCTTCCGGTTACCAGTCATTTCAAGTTTTTTGTTAAATAAAAACAAACACACAAACACAGCCATAAACACATTAACACAATCCATCACTGCCAAGCCTCACACCAACCACCACTGCCAAGTGTCACCCCCATCACCACCTCCATGACATCAGACGGCCACCCCCCCCCCCCCCCCCCCATCACCAACTCCATTGTGTTTGTTGAGGCTGCGTATCACAAGAGAAGAAGAAGACAAAGTGGAGGCGCGTATATATCTTTTGGTAAAGGATTTAAGTGACTGCATGTTTCAGTAGGATTACAGTGGGTATGGTGGTCTTCGGTGATAGTGGAACGGTGGGTGTGGTGGTGGTGGTCTTCGGTGATACTGGCGGCGGCTGTGGTGACGGTGGGAGGCGCGTGGAGGTGATACTGTGGGTGTGGTGGTGCGTGGTTAGCACGGGGGTGAAGGGTTTTATTCGATCTACAAAGTGGGACAAGAAAAAGGGTTGCCGAAACATTATTCCGGCGACCGGAATCTGCTGCTGTGGCCGGAAGTGAGACCGGCAGTGGGGAGTAGCTGGAAAAGGTAAAAAAAATATATATATAAACAAAAAAACCGGATGACATGGCATGTTACCTGTAGTGGGCTGTAAAATACTCACTTATGGACAAAATAGTCGAGTTTGACTCACCAACAAGGAAAAAAAAAAGTACGCTACTCAGAACAACTTTTTTTGACAAGTATGATACTTTACTATGGTATTAGGCCTTAGGAGAATCTATATGCCTTAAGTTCTTTTCTGAAGTTGCTTCAGTCAACTGATTATCTAATTATGGTAATTCAAGCTCCAATAGGCCAATAATCAGTTCGAAAAGTACATCCAAGCGTCCCTAAACTAGATGCAACTCGATTAAGAAATACGAGTAACAATCAACAAAGTGCAACTCAAGCTAATGATCAGTAGATCATACAAAGATGGAATTGTCAGAAAGAAAGAAAAAAGGAAATATTACCCTAACACAGTCAATCCCAATTGTAAGCTCTTTGACATGGCAAAGTTTTTGTATAAATCCTTTAAGCATTTCTTCTTTCGCTTCTTTAGGCGTTGTATTGTAATGCCCGTCTTCGGAATAATCTAGGAATGCCTTAACTAAAGAAGACACATCAAGCAATGATAGTTTGCTTAAGTAGAACTCGTCTTCAATAGTTAAAGACAGAATATTAGGAGCATTTATTTCAACAATATCTGCCATGCGTTGAAAAACATCTTCACGATTCACGTATCCTGAGAGCACCAAGTTTTTAACACTTTTGGAAGCAATACCAAGCCGCCTATAACCATAGCAATGTTCCAGCTTTAAAGTTTCCAAATTAGGACTTCCGGATAATATATTTTCAATCAATTCTCCATCTATTTTCACAAATTCAATACACAAACTAGTAAGCTTATTCCAACAAATCGCACCAGTTGGATTAAATACACAGCCTCCTAATCTGAGATGAGTGAAACTTGAAGTCGTGAAAAACAACTGATCCAATACAAACCCATTTAGTACCGTACTCGCTAATATCATATCAAGCTCCTGGACGTTACAGCTTATAGCATAATGGATCCAATTGTTGAACTGCGATTGAAACTGAATATTGTATCGGGTATACAGTACGAATTTGTTGAGGTAAAGTTGGCGACACTGGCTTAGGGTTTTGTCGACCAACGAACAGAATTCGTTGAGAGGACGATTATCATTTCCAAAACGATAAAAAATGAGACTAGGAACACAAGGCCAAAGATGTTGCCATCGTTTGGAGAGTGTACCTGTTCTAATAGCTTGTTTTGTGTCAGGTAAACGAGATAAGATATCGAGAATTAAGCAATCTGGTAACAAACTTATTCTATCTTCTTCTTCTTTGCCGTCAGTAATTTTAAATCGTTTTGGGATGACTTTGGATCGATTTTGAACTTGTTCTGCATCCATCATGTAATTCTTCTAGCTGATTTTTTCAGTGTTTCACCATTTCATCATTACCAACAATGGATAAAAGAACTCCGGTCATTTTCTGAAATATAAACAATATTAACTATGTTAAAAAAAATAATAATAATAATAAACAATATTGAACGATAAACCTCATTAAAATGGCCTACACAAGAATACCAGAAGGCCAGCATACGGGCGTATAAGCCAAATCCATATGCTGTATGGTTACTTTACGTCGTATGCGGTGTAGTCAAAGCGAGAGCTTAAGCTAAGAAGCGAGGCGTTTTGCCCTAAAGCGCTTTGATTCCAAAGAAGCGAGGCGTTTTACTAGAGCGAGAAAAAAGCGTTGTTAAGCGACCAAGAAGCAACCGAGAAGCGCTCGCTTTTTTGTATACCGGCCAGTTTATACGAAATGAGAACTTAAACGATTATTTTGAATAAAAATAGTAGACTTTAGGCTTTAAGTATTTTGAACAAACTCATCTTTTTTGGGTTTTTTTATTAAAATTAAAGATTTTAAGAAAATTATGTTTTTGTTAAATCACTGTTTTCATATTAGACATATGCACAAAGGGTTGAAGCGCTCACTTTTGTCGCTTTCTCGCCTTAGCGAAAGGCATGTCGCTTTTGCCTTTAACTACCTTGGTCGTATGGCTGTGAACATAAGCAAGGCAAAGCATAAAGCGACACATTCTCAAACATTAGTCTTTAACAGCCACAAATAATAAAAAAACCGAGGTTAAAACCCCCCAAATTGCAATTCTTAAAATCAATTAAATAAACTAAGAAAAACAAATTTACATTGGATCCGTGATTCGTACCTTTTGATGAAGAAACTATGAAGGAATTAAACTAACAACCTCGCCAAAAGTTTTGCCCAAATTCGGGGTTGTGGAAGTTAGGAGAGGGTTATTTATTTATTTATTTTATTATTTTTACTAATGACAAAAATACTTATTTTTAAAAACATACTTCACATAATACACAAATTATCAAAAAAAATTCCAAAATATCTCCAAAAAATTTTGTGAAATATTTTTTAAAATTCGGAAAGTTTGACTTTACGTGCAAAATTTGTGAAATATTTTTTAAAATTCGGAAAGTTTGACTTTGCGAGGTCAAACCTTGCAAATTTTTGAAAATCCTAAATTTTTCTTCGTCATTCACACTCAATTCAAAATATGAAAGTTGTAAATATATTTTTTTATAGTCAAGTTGCTTTTGAATCAAGCAAAAAGAAATTCGTTTGAGTAAGTTATGACCAAAATAACACAAAAAGTCAACAACTAAACAAGAAAAAGTTGTGATATTTTGGCAATAACTTTTTCATACGAACATCTTTTTTGATGAAATTTAAAAAGCCACTGAATGTGAAAAGAGAGATCTAAAACTTTCGTTTTTTTAACTAACCATGAAAACCAAAGCGAAAGGGTGCAATTTACAAAAATTCGTAAGTTTTGACTTTGCGAGGTCAAACCTTGCGACTAAAATAAAATTAAAAAGAAAAAAAAAAAAAAAAAAAAAAAAAAAAAAAAAAAAAACTCAACCTTGTGGATTTTGAAAAATTTCTCCCTGTTCCTTCGATTTTCACATTTAGCTCAATATATAAAAGTTGTAGATTTCTCTTTTCTCATCAAATGCCTTTTTGAATCACGTAAAAAAGAAGTTCATATGAGAAAGTTATAGCTAATATACCACATCAACTAAACGAGCAAAAGTTGTTGTGGTATTTTGGCTATAACTTTCTCATATTAACATCTTTTTTTAGGTGATACAAAAGTCATTAAAGGAGAAAAGAGGTTTCATGTTTTGAGCTAAGCATGAAAAACACAAAAACAGGTAATTTTTTTTTAAGTTCAAAGATTTAACTTTGCGAGGTCAAACCTTGCGAATTTTTCAAAAAAAGTCGCAGACGTTGCGAATTTTGTGGGTATTTCTGCTCTTTTGATAAAAATAGGTTTTTGTCATTTTCTATTTTTCGTATACATCGTATGTTTTTTTATATAAATTTAATCACTTCGTACGCTGTATTCAAAAATCTATTAAAGCATCACTCGCAGACCCCATACGTCGTATGGCTAAAAAAACAAAAAATGTATGTAAACAAATTTGGCAATTTCACTTACCTCCACTTTTGATTTATCTAATCCATTGATAAACCGTATCTTGAGCATTCTTAATATGGATATTCAAGAATAATCCATGAGAATTCTAGAATAATCCATGGATCCTATAAATAAATTTAGGTTTTTAACCTAATTAGTGATAATGGATTTATGAAAACCTAATCCTAAATCGCCTCCTCCCACCTCCTACATTCAATCGAACCACACACGTTGTGTGCGTGTGTATGTCTCTGTGCAACTTGATTTGATCAACACCTCTTTATGATGAGGTCTGTAATTAGCACTAAGAAGTCATTTGAGTGTTAGTGTGCAAAATTTTGTAGGCTTACCGCTTTTTTTTTTTTTTTTTTTTTCATTTTCCCCTTTTTCTATATATTGTATGGTTTTTTCATATATATATTTAATCACTTCGTACGTTGTATTAAAAAGATCTGATAAAGCAACACATGCAAACACATATGACGTATGGGTTAATGTGTATATGGGTTCTTAGGGGAAAAATATTTTCGTGTAAACAAGTGATTTATGTTGCGCACTTTGATATGATTAATTGCATGATTAATTGTGAAATAAATTTAAATTACTATATGTTACATTGCGTTTTTCGTCACATGTGACATGAGCTAACATCGGATGCTAACGGATGTTTCTAGAAAGGACCTCTGACGTTAAGAAATGGAGACTGTAGAAAACTAGAAGGGGTTTGAATAGTTTTACGTCTTTTTAAATTTGTTATTAAAACTTTGTTTTGCAATAAAACTTTGATTCGACTTTATGTGAACTCAACTCTTGCACAATATTGACAATTATAACTAAGTATGAAAATAATAACAATGTAAATAAAATTAATAAGTAAGAGATGGAAAGATCAAACCGCGACACGAAGGATTTATAGTGGTTCGGTAACGAAGCACCTCTTTGCCCTACTCCCTTCCCCAAGCACCTAACTCGAGAGTTCTCTTCACTATATCTACAAGCTCCCTTATGGCTGGGAAACCTTACACACCTTTGCTTACACAAATTTTCGACACTAAGCAAAATGTCGAGTTCTAATACTAGCTAGAACCAATCTCACGACTTTAATTAGTTACACAAATTGTTCACAACTTTACACGACTTCTTAACGACTTAACGCTACGACTTCTTCACACCTTCACAACACTACTAACACACCAAACTACTTTAATCATTTATGGCCACACCTATCTAACTAATATATACACCTTTGTACAAATGAATGAATGGTTTACAAAATATAGTACACAAACAACTTAGGTAAAAGGATCACACTAAGTTGCAATACTTCTTTTCTTGATAGATGGTAGTATTCTTCTTTTGCACTTGAATGATTTAAGCTTGGATCACTTGGAAACAAAAGCTTATAATTATATGATCAAAGGATTTAAAAGATATATGAGAAGGATTTTAAACAGAAAATTTGGAGTGCAAAAGGGTGAGAAAAAATGCCACAAAACAGTCATGTATTTATAGGCAAGCTGAGGAGCGGGGTCGGTCCCCTTAAAGTGTGGCCGGTCCCCTTAAACTTTAAGGGGACCGCCCAGTCCCTAACGTTTCTCAGTTTTGTCTTTTACTGGGGAATGTTTTTCTAGAACATTTTTGCCATTTTTTGTTGAAAATTTGAATTCAAATATTTATTATGAATTAAACATTTTCCTTTATTTACCAAAATTGTTTTGTAAAAGATATAAAATTTTTGTAATATTTTATAAAAAATCTAATGATTAAATAAAAGTTCTTTGATCATAAAATGCATTAAGCATTTATTTATTCATACCTTAAGTGATTAATTTGATAAAATGAATATTTACGACTAAATATTCATTTCCATAATAATTTTACGTTTAATGATTTTACATTTTGTTATTATCAAAACGTAGTGATATCGAGAAATATTAATAACGTTTTTAGGCATTATTTATATCAACAGAGACGTTAGGGAAGGTTGATGTATTTATTTAGAAAAAACCACTCAATGTGTTGTGTTGGTATAAGTTCAGGGACGAACTATGTAATTTACTCTATAATTAAGTTAAGTGAGTTTATATCTAAAAGCATCTTGAATGGAGAGATTAAAGATGGGTTGAAAAGACTGTAAAAAGGGTTAATTCATTGGAGTGAAAAGCTTAATGATGACTTATATGAAAGATAGGTTGATATACATCAATCTATTTTGTAACCTATTGAAACTTTGATTATGTGAGTAGTAAATAGGTTGAGATTGAGTTGAAAAGTTTCTGACTGGAGTTAAAGGTTGACAATAGTTTGAAATTTTTAAACACTTATTTGCATTTAAGATGCTTTAAATTGTTTTTACGTGTAGTAGGTTAACCAGATGTTTAATAAATCAAATCGGATCAAAAGTTGTTACTATTTTAAGTGTTCAATTTGTCGTGTAATAAAACTAAAATTACATAAATCAATACACAACAATTTAAGATGTGTTATTCTGTTATTGGAATTTTTTTATAAATTTACTATTTAATATAACTCTATCTGTTATTCATGAAAATCCATAAACATGATTCTACTACACAATTAACCATACTTTCACCCACTTAATTCTTGACTTGATTCTAACATAACAAAGCTTTTAACATGATTCTAACATAAAATGATTTCTAATATCATAATTATTCATAATTCCCCTGTAGAACCGTAGAGGGGTTGAATACGGTCTTTTCGGCTTCTTCGAAGTTTTGAAGACTTCAAGCCTTAAAGATCAATAAGTGGTTGTACAATAAATACAACCACAAACACAACCAAAGTATATAAAGCAATTAAAGAGACACCACGATATATACTAGTTCGGGATGGGGGGTTTATACTATTCGTACGTCAAGTTGTGAATCCATGACACCGATACTATTCACTAAGTATAATCCTTTCAGTAGACTATAAACCGTTACAACTTCACTCCACCGTTATTCCCAAATATCGATGCTCACTAAGAAGGAGCTACTCCCAACGGTATTTCTGCCCTCGGAAACCACTAAAAGAATCTCGCGATTTGACTTCCACTAAGGTCACTAAGACCACTACAACAACTTCCCACCGGAAGTATCAAACACCAACTAAATCCCCAATGATCTAGGCTTGGTCACCAAGACACAAGACTTCAAACTAGATCCCCAATGATCTAGGCTTTGTCACTAAGACACAAGACTTCCCTTACAAACAAATAGAAAGAGTAAGTGTTTGTTTATTTAATCAATCCCTAAACTAACCTAGTGACTTGATTCTAGTAGAAATGGTATAGATAAGAAGACCTTCGATACAATCACAAGAGTGGATTAGGTTCTTGTGATTCTTCCCTTGCAAAGAGATATGTTCTTTCAAATGATGTTAGTGTGAAAGATTAAGAACACAAGATAAAATTCGAGGATTAGAGAGAAAGAATAATGGCAAGGGGTGAGGAGTACAAGAGGCAAGGTGATGAGGCGAAAAATGAACCACTTTTAGGGGGTCATTTAAGCCCGGAATTGAATTTATTTGATCAAATATTACCCTAAATCGTTCCTTTTGTGATTTTAGGTACTTTGGGAGTGAAATCTGGAAAAGGAAGCAATTCGGACGTTTTTGGAGCATAAAAGTGAAGAAAACGCCAAAGACTTAATTTTTCATGCTGAGAATAGTGTATGACGGCGTCAAGAGGAAAAGCATGACGGCGTCAAGAGTTAATTTGGTGACGACCCAGTACAAACCTGACGGTGTCACAACTAGAGCGTCAAGAGTTAAAATCATGACAGCCTGCATAAGGAGACTACATGACGGCGTCAGATCCAGATCTAGGCAGTCCGAGGAACTATTTGGCGGCGAGATGACGGCGTCAGACATTTGTTCTTAACGCCGTCACCTTCCAAATTCTATATATAGTTTTCTATTTTTCATTCATTAAAGAGGAACTTGTGTGGAGAAACCCTAGGGCCGAACTTTGTGAACCCTAGCTCATATTTTACAGTAAATTCAAGGGTTTTCACCCCTTGAATCCTTTCATGTGTTATTAAGATAAGTCTTCTCTTAATTCAATCAATATGTCTATGATGAGGCGAAAAATGAACCACTTTTAAGGGGTCATTTAAGCCCGGAATTGAATTTATTTGATCAAATATTGCCCTAAATCGTTCCTTTTGTGATTTTAGGTACTTTGGGAGTGAAATCTGGAAAAGGAAGCAATTCGGACGTTTTTAGAGCATAAAAGTGAAGAAAACGCCAAAGTCTTAATTTTCCTTGCTGGGAACAGTAGGTGACGGCGTCAAGAAGAAAAGCATGACGGCGTCAAGAGTTAATTTGGTGACGACCCAGTACAAACCTGACGGTGTCACAACTAGAGCGTCAAGAGTTAAAATCATGACGGCCTGCATAAGGGGACTACATGACGGCGTCAGATCCAGATCTAGGCAGTCCGAGGAACTATTTGGCGGCGAGATGACGGCGTTAGACATTTGTTCTTGACGCCGTCACCTTCCAAATTCTATATATAGTTTTCTATTTTCATTCATTAAAGAGGAACTTGTGTGGAGAAACCCTAGGGCCGAACTTTGTGAACCCTAGCTCATATTTTACAGTAAATTCAAGGGTTTTCACCCCTTGAATCCTTTCATGTGTTATTAAGATAAGTCTTCTCTTAATTCAATCAATATGTCTATGATGAGGCGAAAAATGAACCACTTTTAGGGGGTCATTTAAGCCCGGAATTGAATTTATTTGATCAAATATTGCCCTAAATCGTTCCTTTTGTGATTTTAGGTACTTTGGGAGTGAAATCTGGAAAAGGAAGCAATTCGGACGTTTTTGGAGCATAAAAGTGAAGAAAACGCCAAAGTCTTAATTTTCCTTGCTGGGAACAGTAGGTGACGGCGCCAAGAAGAAAAGCATGACGGCGTCAAGAGTTAATTTGGTGACGACCCAGTACAAACCTGACGGTGTCACAACTAGAGCGTCAAGAGTTAAAATCATGACGGCCTGCATAAGGGGACTACATGACGGCGTCAGATCCAGATCTAGGCAGTCCGAGGAACTATTTGGCGGCGAGATGACAGCGTCAGACATTTGTTCTTGACGCCGTCACCTTCCAAATTCTATATATAGTTTTCTATTTTTCATTAATTAAAGAGGAACTTGTGTGGAGAAACCCTAGGGCCGAACTTTGTGAACCCTAGCTCGTATTTTACAGTAAATTCAAGGGTTTTCACCCCTTGAATCCTTTCATGTGTTATTAAGATAAGTCTTCTCTTAATTCAATCAATATGTCTATGATGAGGCGAAAAATGAACCACTTTTAGGGGGTCATTTAAGCCCGGAATTGAATTTTTTTGATCAAATATTGCCCTAAATCGTTCCTTTTGTGATTTTAGGTACTTTGGGAGTGAAATCTGGAAAAGGAAGCAATTCGGACGTTTTTGGAGCATAAAAGTGAAGAAAACGCCAAAGTCTTAATTTTCCTTGCTGGGAACTGTAGGTGACGGCGTCAAGAGTAATTTCCATGACGATCCAGTACAGATTTGACGGCGTCACGAAGTAGGGCGTCAAGAGTAAAATTCATGACGGCCTGGAAATGCATAACACATGACGGCGTCAAAAGTAGATCAAGGCAGTCCGAGAAGTATTTTGGCGGCGAGGTGACGGCGTCACATAATTTGTTTTGACGCCGTCAGACCCTATTTCCTATATATATTTTTCTAATTTTCACACATTAAAAAGAGAAGTTTTGGAGAAACCCTAAGTACGAACTTGGTGCGAATTTTACAGGTTTTTCAAGGGTTCTAAGCCCTTGATACCTTTCATGTGTAATTGAGATAAGTATTCTTTTAATTCAATCAATATGTCTATGTGTTGGTTGTCTATATCTTGTTCTTGTCTTAATTCCATCATGCTAGACTAGATCTATCTTGTGTTTGCTTGGATCTAATGAAACCTAGATGTTAATTATGTGTTGATTACTTGTTTATAATTGTATTGGATGAATGAATTCGATGTTAGGCTTAAGAAAACCGGCAGATCTCCAAATGGTAACATGCTTGAACGTCTTAGGAAACATGAACTGATGTGCACTAGGTTTTTATTGGTTGTATTTAATGCATGAGCCACTGTTTATAATCCCTATGGTTGTGCTGGGCATGGCATAGGAGGAGATAAGAGCTCATAGGATTGGGGAGTTAAGTGCGCCACCCCATGAATGGTATTAAGGAATACAATCCGTCATCCACGCAACTATAACAAGTAATTAACGTGTAAAAGATGTCTAGGAAGTAGTGAAATCTAAGTAAACACATTTTCTCCACTTATTGCTCACAACCTTAGTTAATTTAGTTTATTTTCATTTCTAGTATTTTATTTTGATTGCATCTTTAGTATTGGGTTAGTTGACTAGCAACTAATTTCGCCCAAATCCTTCAAACCCGAGATTTTTACTTGCTTTCTAAAAAATATAAAAATACAAAAAGAATCATCCCTCACCTTTAGAACTAATATTTAGGTTTTCTAATCCTAGCGACACTATTCCTAGCTAAACGATCAATCCCCCGGTACTTGTCACTATACTATACTACAACGATCAGGTACACTGCCTGGTGGGGGTTGTAAGCTTCTCAAGATCCCTTGAGAGGTAAAGCCTGGTGCGATTCCCACGTATCAAGTTTTTGGCGCCGCAGCCCGGGGAATAGTTATTGTCTAGGTTAGAATCTCTTTTTATTAGGTCTACTTGCTAGATTCCTTTCTAGTAAGATTTTATTTTTATTTTTAGGTTTTCTTTAGTCTATCTTTTTCTTTGTGTCTTTGTTTGTAACTTTTCACCTCCCGACATCATGGACGATGGGAACATCCTTGAACCCGTCATCCCACCACAACAAAACCCACCACTAGAACCCCTTAGGCCCCGAACCTTAGGAGAGTATTCCCGACCTAGCCACCAAGGCTACCGAAACACCATTGAGCTCACCGGAGCCAATGTGACTCCCTTGCGATCCGACACCATCCGGTTGGTGCAAAGCGGATGTGCATTCCATGGACTTCGTTCCGAAGATCCAAATCAACACCTTAAGGACTTCCTAAAAATCGAAGATTCCATAGACCTAGGTGTTGAAACTAGAGAGACAACCCGATTACGCCTATTCCAATTCTCTCTACAAGATCAAGCTAGTCAATGGCTTGAGCGTTTACCCGCGGGATCCATTACCACATGGGATGATCTCACCACTCGTTTCCTTGCTCAATTTTTCCCACCGGGGAGAACTACTAAGCTTAGAAATGACATCTTCATGTTCCAACAACGTCAAAATGAATCTCTTTATGAAGCATGGACTCGTTTCAAGGACTTACTCCAAAAAGTCCCTCATCATGGCATAGATCTTTGGCTCCAAGTCTAAATTTTTTATGACCATATCGATATCTCCACGAGGCGAGCCATTGACCAATCGGCCGGTGGTAAGCTACGTGATCTAAGTGCGGAACAATCATGGGAACTCATAGAAGATCTTGCTCTCTATGACAACGAAAGTTGGAATGATCCCCGTGATTTGAACAAAACGGTCAAGGCAATATCTTTGCCTTCGAACAATTCTAGCACTCCCGACCGTAGGATCATGGAACTTGAGGACCAAGTCAAGTTTCTCATGAAATCTCACGAAGCTCCTAAGCCTTCAAGCCAAGTGAACAAAATCGCTTCTTCATGCAAATTATGTAGTGGTCCCCACGACACTCGTGATTGTGTGGAACTCCCCGGAACAGCTTTTGCGGACTACGCATCCACGCGTACCGACGAAGCGGGAGATAAGTGGTACACTTTCAAACCCGAGCCAAACCCTTACGGTGATTCGTACAACCCCTCTTGGAAAAATCACCCAAACCTTAGGTGGAAACAAAATCAACCCAATTCTTCCAATCCGCCTAATCGTTACCAACCGAACGGTCCACCCTCCAACCGTACTTTCAACAACAATCCTTCTAACAACTATGGTAGTACCAACAATCTTGAAGGATTGATGTCAAAGTTTATGGCATCTCAAGAAGCTCGCATAGCTAGGTTTGAAACCGAATTCAATCAACAACAAACGGAGATGACCAACAAGATTGACAACTTGTTGAAAGCCCTCAACAACCAAGCGTTAGTCACACCTAGGAAGGACACTAGGGACACCAATAACGGAATCCAAATTAAGGACCCCTCATCATCCAAACATGTCCACTTTGTCAATATTGTCACCATTAAGCCAATAGATAAGGAGATAGAAGAGAGTGACAAGGATGAAGTTAGAGTAGAAGCCGAGACTAAGGATGAGAGTAGGGAAGTTGAGGTTAATAGGGGAGAGGAATTAGAGGAGGTAGAGCCTATAGAAAAGTACTTTGATAAGTTGCCCACCAAGGAAGAACGGGAATACGATAAGGATTTATTCGATAGTCCCGAGAGACCATATATCCTTGGCATCCCCCTTATCAAAATGAGAGACCCCTCTAACATTAACATACCATGCAATATCGGGCACATGCATATATGGAAAGCTTACATCGACCCTAGATCCCCCGTGAACATCATGACTAGGACTTACTACAATTGGGTGAGGAAGAAGCAACTTAATTTTAGGATGATGCCCAATAGGAATTTGATAAGTAACTTTGTAGGAAGAGTGAAGGGATTGCATGTGATTATAGGGAATCTCACCTATGAGATCGATTTTATGATAGTTGAAGACACTCGTCCGGTGATAGATGCTTGCCTAAGCCAAATAATATTTGGAAAACCATTTGTTGAGGCCACTAGGATGAGTTATGATCCGACTTTAGGGATAGTTAGATTCAAGGAAGAGAATGATGAGGTTGCCTATCAAATGCCCTACAAGATTGAGCAATACCGCCTTCTCTCTAATTTCGAAAAAGAACACAAGCAAGCAGCTTATTATAGGAATGAGGAGGATAGACGTAGAGGAGTAGAGTATGTAAAGAATAGGATGCTTGGTTTCTACAAAGAATGCTTGCAACTAGGTCCGGAATACAAAATTGGTTTAGAAGACGACCTAGAGAGTGGAACCAACGACGAGGTCACGTAGTAACCCATGACCTTGAGTCTAGCTACAAGACTCGTAAATAAAGAAAAGCGCTTCTTGGGAGGCAACCCATGTTTTGTGTGATTTTATTTTGTTTGTTTGTTATTTGCTTCCGTATGCATGCTTTATTTTTATTGTTGGTAGATCATGTTTCTCAATTAAATAGCGGAAATACTTTACTTTGTTGTTTTGGCCTAGTCTTAACTCCACCTAAAAGTATGTTTGCAAAAGATAAGTGTAAGGGGAAACCCCAAATATGTTTTTAAGAAATAAACCGATCATGATTCTCCACAATATTAAATGAACATGTATATTCGTATTTGTTAGAGTCAAATGCTTGTATAGAGTCATAATGAAGTTTTGCAGGATTTTCCAGGAAGTAGGACCAAGTTTTTCCAGAAATTTTCCGGAAACTTAACATAAGAATTTCTGCAGGTCACTTCTGACGGCGTCACGAATTTCTTCTTGACGGCGTCACATGTAAAAATCTTGAAATTTTACCAGTTTTGTTTTTCTAACGGAGTCTTATGGCTTTTGTGAATTATTAAGTTTTATAATCTCCAGGAAATCTGCAAACTTCATTCTTTTTAGGTAAAAGGGTTTAATCTGCAAACTTTATTCCACAAGCATTATATCTTATCTTGTTTTCTAGGATTTAGTAACTTATATAGGATGCCGCCGATTTTATGCGAGGTTGTTTTGTCTATTTTCTCAGGATTTACAGGTTATGTATGACAAGAAGATGATTTATATCCTGGAAGGGAAGCTTTGATTGTTCATTTTCTTGGAGGAAGATTTAACCTGGCCACCTTATTATCCATACCGAGCGAATCAGGGGAGTATTTGATTTCATTCTTTTTACTTTTTCACTTTTACATTCTTTACTTGAACATTGGGGACAATGTTCATCTTAAGTGTAAAGGGAGGGTAAAAAGATTATACCTTACATATGCACTTTCGCTTGATTTTGTTTTGTCTAATGATAGATGTGTAATAAAACTATGAGAAATACTTGTTAGTGCAATTTTAGCGCCAAATTTAAAATTTTTTACAACATTTAGGAGTGAAACTTTAGCCATAGCAAGCGTCTCATGGATAGGAGATTGTATGACTAGCACATAACCGTATATTTAGAAAAATTTTCCACCCAAATATGTGAGGTTCGCCTTTAGATTTGATAGGAAAAGCATTTACTATTAGTGCTTATGAGTGTACCGGTAGCATTTAGATTCTAGAACTTGCGTTTGTGATGCATCCCGAGACCGCTAGTAAGACTACATTCGTGTGGTAGGATTTACTACATGATAAGAGACATTAGGATCACCCTTGTGTTAAACCCGTATCATAATTACTTGACCATTTAAGTCATATTACCTGGCTAGTTAAGTCAACTAATTTTTCCCACACCCTTAGCGTTGTACTCATTTTTAGTACACGAAACCCCTAGTACACCCCTCCGAGCCTATCTTTTCGTTTCTAACTTTAAGCATATTACTTAAAGGAAGAATTTGTTACACCCCACTTAAATGTACACCCAAATCGCCATAGCCTTTCGTGTATGCACTCATCTTTAGTGCATTATTGTTATTTGTTAAACCCTAAGTTAATTATCTAATTGATTACATGGTTGCTAAGTCGAGTCATATCCTTGTACATATTGTTTTGTGACGATTGAGACTCATGGGTAAAGTACTTATTTTATGGAGTAATGGGGAAGAACATCATATATTACCCCCATATGTACGGTAATCTTAAAAGTACTCCAAGTGTTTTGATTTTCTTAATTCGAGTCATTAGATTAGTTTATTGTAAAGTATGTAAAAATTCAAGTGTAAGGGGAATTTTCATTCCCTATAATGTATTATTTTGGATGGTAGGGTAAGAGTGTAAGCAAAAAAAAAATCCAAAAAACAAGAAAAAGAAAAAAAAAATAGAAAAAAAAAAGAGAAAAAAAAACATACGGACTACCATCCTTTTTCATTCTATGTTCATTTTATGTTTTTGTTATTTTTCATTTATTAGCTTAAGTCGAGTCTAGTCTTGGCTTAGCAACGCCATGTTGTACATGTAATTAACCAAGATTGTTAACTCGCCACCAGTAAAACTTCATTTATCCAACAAAACCGTGTATTTCATATCCCTACACCTAACGTTACAACCCTTTAAAAGACCTCTTTGATAGTTTATCCTAGGTGCTTACGCCATGTGGTGGAGGTTTGATCCATTCCCAAGCCTATGGTAATCTATTTTGCTATGACAGGAAGTGAGAGATGTCTTCCGTTTCCATATTGTAATTTATACTATATTACACCCGAGAGATGTGAATATCTAAACACTATTTATGAGGTGCTAGTGTATAACCTCCGTGCTTGTCTATTGGTCTTTAGTGGAACGATTATTTGTTGTAATTACTTTTTTATTAGTGTTAAATGACCCCTAACTTGTATTTTGAGTAGAATAAAAGCGCATCTGCTTGAGGACAAGCAAATCTCAAGTGTAAGGGTATATGATGAGGCGAAAAATGAACCACTTTTAGGGGGTTATTTAAGCCCGGAATTGAATTTATTTGATCAAATATTGCCCTAAATCGTTCCTTTTGTGATTTTAGGTACTTTGGGAGTGAAATCTGGAAAAGGAAGCAATTCGGACGTTTTTGGAGCATAAAAGTGAAGAAAACGCCAAAGTCTTAATTTTCCTTGCTGGGAACTGTAGGTGACGGCGTCAAGAAGAACATCTTGACGGCGTCAAGAGTAATTTCCATGACGATCCAGTACAGATTTGACGGCGTCACGAAGTAGGGCGTCAAGAGTAAAATTCATGACGGCCTGGAAATGCATAACACATGACGGCGTCAAAAGTAGATCAAGGCAGTCCGAGAAGTATTTTGGCGGCGAGGTGACGGCGTCACATAATTTGTCTTGATGCCGTCAGACCCTATTTCCTATATATATTTTTCTAATTTTCACATATTAAAAAGAGAAGTTTTGGAGAAACCCTAAGTACGAACTTGGTGCGAATTTTACAGGTTTTTCAAGGGTTCTAAGCCCTTGATACCTTTCATGTGTAATTGAGATAAGTATTCTTTTAATTCAATCAATATGTCTATGTGTTGGTTGTCTATATCTTGTTCTTGTCTTAATTCCATCATGATAGGCTAGATCTATCTTGTGTTTGCTTGGATCTAATGAAACCTAGATGTTAATTATGTGTTGATTACTTGTTTATAATTGTATTGGATGAATGAATTCGATGTTAGGCTTAAGAAAACTGGCAGATCTCCAAATGGTAACATGCTTGAACGTCTTAGGAAACATGAACTGATGTGCACTAGGTTTTTATTGGTTGTATTTAATGCATGAGCCACTGTTTATAATCCCTATGGTTGTGTTGGGCATGGCATAGGAGGAGATAAGAGCTCATAGGATTGGGGAGTTAAGTGCGTCACCCCATGAATGGTATTAAGGAATACAATCCGTCATCCACGCAACTATAACAAGTAATTAACGTGTAAAAGATGTATAGGGAGTAGTGAAATCTAAGTAAACACATTTTCTCCACTTATTGCTCACAACCTTAGTTAATTTAGTTTATTTTCATTTCTAGTATTTTATTTTGATTGCATCTTTAGTATTGGGTTAGTTGACTAGCAACTAATTCCGCCCAAATCCTTCAAACCCGAGATTTTTACTTGCTTTCTAAAAAATATAAAAATACAAAAAGAATCATCCCTCACCTTTAGAACTAATATTTAGGTTTTCTAATCCTAGCGACACTATTCCTAGCTAAACGATCAATCCCCCGGTACTTGTCACTATACTATACTACAACGATCAGGTACACTGCCTAGAGGTAAAGCCTGGTGCGATTGCCACGTATCAGTCTATGTGTTGGTTGTCTATATCTTGTGCTTGTCTTAATTTCAACATGCTAGGCTAGATTTATCTTGTGTTTGCTTAGATCTAATGAAACCTAGATATTAATTATGTGTTGATTACTTGTTTATGGTTGTATTGGATGAATGATTTCTATGTTAGGCTTAAGAAAACTGGCAGATCTCCATTGTGTAACATTCTTGAACGTCTTAGGAAACATGAACCGATGTGTACTAGGTTTTATTGGTTATATTTAATGCATGAGTAAATTCTAATGATCCCATGTTAGGAGCTTCTTAGCCGGCTCGACATAGGAGTGAAGTAGGCACTCATAGGATTGGGGAAGTAAGTACGCCACCCCATGAATGGTATTAAGGAATACAATCCGTCATCCACGCAACTATAACAAGTAATTAACGTGTAAAAGATATCTAGGGAGTAGTGAAATCTAATTAATCACATTTCTCCCACTTATTGCTCACAACTTTAGTTTAATTTAGTTTATTTTCATTTCTAGTATTTTATTTTGATTGCATCTTAGTATTGGGTTAGTTGACTAGCAACTAATTCCGCCCAAATCCTTCAAACCCGAGATTTTTACTTGCTTTCCTAAAAATATAAAAATACAAAAAGAATCATCCCTCATCTCTAGACCTAGTCTTTAGGTTTTCTAATCCTAGTGACACTATTCCTAGCTGAACGATCAATCACCCAGTACTTGTCATTATACTATACTACATCGATCAGGTACACTGCCTGGTGGGGGTTGTAAGCTTCTCAAGATCCCTTGAGAGGTAAAGCCTGGTGCAAACCCTACGCATCAAGTTTTTGGCGCCGCAGCCCGGGAAATAGTTATTGTCTAGGTTAGAATCTCTTTTTATTAGGTCTACTTGCTAGATTCCTTTATAGTAAGATTTTATTTTTTATTTTTAGGTTTTCTTTAGTCTATCTTTTCTTTGTGTCTTTGTTTGTAAAAACCTTTCCATTGACTATTCCGTTAGCCATTATGGAGAACGCGAATCCACCATACTACCAACCACGAAATTCACCCACTCCAAATGACATCTTGATGTTTAAACAACATGAGGATGAACCTATCTATGTTGCATGGGCTCGTTTTAAATACTTACTCCGAAAAGTCCCTCATCATAATTTCGATCTGTGGTCCCAAATTGAAATATTTTACCATCGTGTCGACCACTATACCAAAATGGACATTGACCATGCCGCAGATGGGGACCTTTGGGGACTAAGTGTTAATGAAGCATGGAAAACCATAGAGAATTGTGCCATACTTGCCAAAAAAATGGACAACCCAACAAACATTGTTACGGATCAATTGATAGCAAGTTTAAGGGAACAAGCAAGAAGATTGTTTGGGGATAAGCGTATAGATGAGATAACTGGGTGCACGAAGTGGTTTGATTTCACCACAATACAAGCTGAGCACATTGGTAATCTTGATAAGATGGATGATAGAGTTGAAAATCTAAGCCCACCAAGTACCCCACAAGTCCTACCGTCATTTGAGGCATACACAACGCCCGTGACTTATTCGGATGAAGTAGAAAAGACTTTAGGAATTCCAATTGAGGTAGAAGCTTTGAACCAAACACAACTAGAGGATATAGGTTTGAATACTTATAATGATAACCTTACTCTTAGTTCTAGGGAAGTTCCTAGTTTTGATGAACCAGAGCCTCAACCAAAACCGTTACCTAATCTTCCATCCTTGGATGTGAATTTAGGAATTGAGATAGGTTCCGATCCACCCATCAAACCATATAGTCCGGGTAGTCTTAGGATAAAGGTAGTGGACTCTAAGCCTTGTAGAGAGGAAGCCAATAGAGGAGTGGAAAATGACCTTACATGCTTACATCACCCATTTATGATTGATCACAAGACACATTATGGGTTTAAACCGGGTTTATTAGGTCAAGATGGATCCCCAACTAGTAATCTCTTGAAGTTGATTGAAAATGATCCCTTTCTAGGAGAAAATCTTAATCCACCCATTAACCCGATTGAATTTGTTAAGGTTATGATGATAGGAGCACACCCCTTTGAGCATATAATTCATCCACCACTCTTACCTCATGTGGCATATTTTCACCCTAAGGGTGTGTATCGCTACTTTCACCCGCACTTAATCCTAAGTGTAGGGAAAACATCCCCTATTTCCGTTAAATAAGGGTAGAGTCATGCTCGTGACTCGAACAAAAACAAGCGCTTCTTGGGAGGCAACCCAAGCCCGTTTTATTTGTTTTATTTGTTTGATTGTTTGTTTTATTTTATTTGTTTCCGTATGCATGCTTTATTTTTATTGTTGGTAGATCATGTTTCAAACTAAAATAGTGAAAATACTTTATTTTGTTGTTTTAGCCTAGTCTTAACTCCATCCAAAGGTATTTTTGCAAAAGATAAGTGTAAGGGGAAACCCCAAATATGTTTTTAAGAAACAAGACCGATCATGAGTCTCCACAATATTAAGTGAACATGTATATTCGTACTTGTTAGAGTCAAATGCTTGTATCGAGTCATAATGAAGTTTTGCAGGATTTTCCAGGAAGTAGAACCAAGTTTTTCCAGAAATTTTTCGGAAACTTAAAATAAGAATTTCTGCAGGTCAAATCTGACGGCGTCATGAGTTTACTCTTGACGGTGTCACGTGTAAAAATCTGGAAATTTTACCAGTTTTGTTTTTCTAACGGAGTTTTAAAGTTTTTGTTGAATTATTAGTTTTATAATCTCCAGGAAATCTGCAAACATCATTCCACAAGCATTATATCTTATTTTGTTTTCTAGGATTTAGTAACATATGTATATTGCCGCCGATTTTATGCGAGGTTTCCTTGTCTGTTTTCTCAGGATTTACAGGTTATGTATGACAAGAAGATGATTTATTTTTCTGGAAGGGAAGCTTTGAATGTTCATTTTCTTGGAGTAAGATCTAACCTGGCCACCTTATTATCCATACCGAGCGAATCAGGGGAGTATTTGATTTCATTCGTTTTACTTATTTCACTTTTACATTCTTTACTTGAACATTGGGGACAATGTTCATCCTAAGTGTAAGGGGAGGGTAAAATGATGATACCTTACATGTACACTTTCGCTTGAGTTTGTTTGTTTAACAGTAGATGTGTAATAAAACTATGAGAAATACTTGCTAGTGCAATTTTAGCTCCAAATTTAAAATTTTTTACAACATTTAGGAGTGAAACTTTAGCCATAGCAAGCGTCTCATGGATAGGAGATTGTATGACTAGCACATAAACGTATCATTCAGAAAAATTTTCCACCCAAATATGTGAGGTTCGCCTTTAGATTTGATAGGAAAAGCATTTACTATTAGTGCTTATGAGTGTACCGGTAGCATTTAGAATCTAGAACTTGCGTTAGTGATGCATCCCGAGACCGCTAGTGAGACTACATTCGTGTGGTAGGATTTACTACATGATAAGAGGCATTAGGATCACCCTTGTGTTAAACCCGTATCATAATTACTTGACCATTTAAGTCATATTACTTGGCTAGTTAAGTCAACTAATTTTTCCCACACCTTAGCGTTGTACTCATTTTTAGTACACGAAACCCCTAGTACACCCCTCTGAGCCTATCTTTTCGTTTCTAACTTTAAGCATTTTACTTAAAGGGAGAATTTGTTACACCCCACTTAAATGTACACCCAAATCGCCTTAGCCTTCCGTGTATGCACTCATTTTTTGTGCATTATTGTTATTTGTTAAGCCCTAAGTTAACTATCTAATTGATTACATGGTTGCTAAGTCGAGTCATATCCTTGTACATATTGTTTTGAGACGATTGGGACTCATGGGTAAAGTACTTGTTTTATGGAGTAATGGGGAAGAACATCATTTATTACCCCATATGTACGTTAATCTTAAAAAGTACTCCAAGTGTTTTGATTATCTTAATTCGAGTCATTAGATTAGTTTATTGTAAAGTATGTAAAAATTCAAGTGTAAGGGGAATTTTCATTTCCTATGATGTATTATTTTGGATGGTAGGGTAAGAGTGTATATCAAAAAAAAAAAAAATCGAAAAAACAAGAAAAAGAAAAGAAAAAAATAGAAAAAGAAAAAGAGAAAAAACATACGGACTACCATCCCGTTTCATTCTATGTTTATTTTATGTTTTTGTTATTTTTCATTTATTAGCTTAAGTCGAGTCGAATCTTGGCTTAGCAACGCCATATTGTACATGAAATTAACTAAGATTGTTAACTCGCCACCAGTAAAGACTGCCTATATCCAACAAAACCGTGTATTTCATATCCCTACACCTAACGTTACAACCCTTTAAAAGACCTCTTTGATAGTTTATCCTAGGTGCTTACGTCATGTGGTGGAGGTTTGATCCTTTCCCAAGCCTATGGTAATCTATTTTTCTATGAAAGGTAGTGAGAGATGTTTTCCATTTCCATATTGTAATTTATACTTTATTACACCCGAGATATGTGAGTATCTAAACACTATTTGTGAGGTGCTAGTATATGACCTCCGTGCTTGTCTTTGGACTTTAGTGGAACGATTATTTGTTGTAATTACTTTTATATTAGTGTTAAATGACCCCTAACATGTATTTTGACTAGAATAAAAGCACATTTGCTTGAGGACAAGCAAATCTCAAGTGTAAGTGTATATGTTGAGGAGAAAAATGAACCACTTTTTGGGGGTCATTTAAGCCCGGAATTGAATTTATTTGATCAAATATTACCTGAAATCGTTCATTTTATGATTTTAGGTACTTTGGGAGTGAAATCTGGAAAATGAAGCAATTCGGACATTTTTGGAGCATAAAAGTGAAGAAAACGCCAAATACTTAATTTTCCATGCTGAGAACAATGTATGACGGTGTCAAGAGTTAATTTGGTGACGACCCAGTACAAACCTGACGACATCACAACTAGAGCGTCAAGAGTTAAAATCATGATGGCCTGCATAAGGGGACTACATGACGGCGTCAGATCCAGATCTAGGCAGTCCGAGGAACTATTTGGCGGCGAGATGATGGCGTCAGACATTTGTTCTTGACGCCGTCACCTTCCAAATTCTATATATAGTTTTCTATTTTTCATTCGTTAAAGAGGAACTTGTTTGGAGAAACCCTAGGGCCGAACTTTGTGAACCCTAGCTCGTATTTTACAGTAAATTCAAGGGTTTTCACCCCTTGAATCCTTTCATGTGTTATTAAGATAAGTCTTCTCTTAATTCAATCAATAAGTCTATGTGTTGGTTGTCTATATCTTGTGCTTGTCTTAATTTCAACATGCTAAGCTAGATTTATCTTGTGTTTGCTTAGATCTAATGAAACCTAGATGTTAATTATGTGTTGATTACTTGTTTATGGTTGTATTGGATGAATGATTTCAATGTTAGGCTTAAGAAAACGGGCAGATCTTCATTGTGTAACATGCTTGAACGTCTTAGGAAACATGAACCAATGTGTACTAGGTTTTATTGGTTGTATTTAATGCATGAGTAAATTCTAATGATCCCATGTTAGGAGCTTCTTAGCCGGTTCGACATAGGAGTGAAGTAGGCACTCATAGGATTGGGGAAGTAAGTACGCCACCCCATGAATGGTATTAAGGAATACAATCCATCATCCACGCAACTATAACAAGTAATTAACGTTTAAAAGATATCTAGGGAGTAGTGAAATCTAAGTAAACACATTTCTCCCACTTATTGCTCACAACTTTAGTTTAATTTAGTTTATTTTCATTTCTAGTATTTTATTTTGATTGCATCTTAGTATTGGGTTAGTTGACTAGCAACTAACTTCGCCCAAATCCTTCAAACCCGAGATTTTTACTTGCTTTCCTAAAAATATAAAAATACAAAAAGAATCATCCCTCATCTCTAGACCTAGTCTTTAGGTTTTCTAATCCTAGTGACACTATTCCTAGCTGAATGATCAATCCCCCGGTACTTGTCATTATACTATACTACATCGATCAGGTACACTGCCTGGTGGGGGTTGTAAGCTTCTCAAGATCCCTTGAGAGGTAAAGCCTGGTGCAAACCCTACGCATCACAAGGGTGGGTATTTATAGGCCAAGATCCCAAATGGGAATAATTTACCAAGACTGGCGCATCGCTAGAAACCCTAGAAACCCTCGTTCAGCCCTCCCCCGACCTAGGTAACCCTTAATTTACGTATAAATAGTTTTAGAATAGACCTAGATACTTAGTATAATACTTAGAGACCCTATGATAGCCATTAGATTGCCTTGCATGCATGTTTTCTTTCGTAGCCCTAGTTATAAGTCGAATTGCATGCTTATGTGTTAAATTGCTTATTTACTTGATATAATCTGAATTATGTGGCTTATTTGAACTTATATGAGTTAGTTATAAGCTTAGAAACTAGATTGTCATGCTAGAATAAGAATTATACACATTTAGGACTAGTTTTGCAAAATATTACATGCATAGGGGTATATATTGTAAATTCCTGATACTATAAAGTCTAGGGACTGTTTTTGACATTTCCTAGAAAATAATAGTGTAAGGACTAGATTTGCAATATATTAAAACCTTAAAATAAACTATTAAAATAAATATTAAACTAAAAGGACTAAAACTGCAAATATTATAAATATAAGGGTAAATACTAAAAATTAGTATAATTTAGGAACTATATATATCATTTCTTTAAAATATATTAGTATAGGGACTAAATATGCAATAGTTAGAAAGTTATATGTTTATTTGCTATAAGTTTATAAGTTTAGGGTAGAAAACGTATATATATATATATATATATATATATATATATATATATATATATATATATATATATATATATATATATATAAGGGGTAAAAACGGACTATTTTCATAAAAGTATAAAAACCTATTTAAGTTAAAAGCATAACACAATACTAGGGAGCTTCATGCGAGGAGTATTATGTGGATATTTCGTTTTGACGAGTTTGTTGGGTTTACGAATTAAAGTGCCCTGACTCCTCGAACGATTATTGCATATACTTCTGAGATATGATGGCCTGAACGGTGTTATGTTATAACTAAACCCTAATAACAACACAACTCAATAATAGGGACCTTTGTATGAGGAGTATTAACTTCTGAATTATGATGGCCCGAACGGTATTATGCTGATCACATAATACAATAGTAGGGAGCTTCATGTGAGGAGTCATATACTTCTTAATTGCAATGGCCCGAACGGTGTTATGTTATATATAAAAACCTAATAGTAATTAGTTAAGAAAACCTAGACTAAGACTTGATATACGCATACCCACACTACCCCAGGATACGTGAGTGAATTGTCTAAACCCCTACTTTAATTATCTAGAGACTCAGGTGAGTTTTCATAGCCTCACACCTTTTAAATCCTTTCTAAATGTTTTACAAACCCTGTGAGGGGGATACATGCTTTAAAACCAAATACAAGTCTTTCCTCTAGTTATTGCACGAGTAAACTAACTGCCATCATTACATAACCAAAATTCATGAATCTAATCATTTGGGATATTTTACCCACGTGAACGCGAATATAGTTGATAGATCTATTGGAGTTTTACAACTCCCGTTGGTATTAACACCCCACTAGGTGGTACCAATAAGTACTATATTTGAACCCACTGAAGGTTTAACTTTGGCAAGTTATTTTTCCCATCCCCTCATGGTTTGGTCTGCAGACCCCATGACCCGGATCGTTAACGTGTGGTTCATGAGCTTAGTGCAATATACCTTCTAACACTAACACTTTTCCACACATAGGGTTTAAGCTGAACCCTGTGGAACTTGAAACCTATGACTCTCACTCAACATACGTGTTGACTTTTAAGCATGTTATCCTAGGTAATTAGGCACTATAGGAACCCTGGCACGGAGAACCACTGGACATGAGGACGTCCAGAATAGTTATCATTCATCAGTTTTGTGTCATAAAACGTATCTTAGGGACCTCTCTTTTGGTAAAAGTACATCTTTTACTTTAAAAACTCTAATGAATAAATGAATGATAACACCTTTTTCAAAAACGTTTCTTTTCGAGTCATTTTCTATTATCTTGTCTTTGTTTCCATGAGTAATACCCCAAACACTTTATCCGCTGCGATCAGTGAAAAATGGGGGTGTTACACATAACCCGTATGCTTCCACGACTATCAAATTTGGGGGTGTTACAGATTGGTATCAGAGCTTAAGGTTATAGAAAACTAGGTGCATATAAACCCTAAATTATAACCGTTTTTTTTACATAAACAAGTCCCTATGACCGACACTTGCATGCCTGCCTTACTTGCCAATTACTTGTTGTTTACTTATTTTACCTATGCATTACATTTGTTTGGTCGATTTTACCTTACTATAAATATACTATAAGTAATTCTACATACTTACACACTTATACTGTAATTGTCACAAACCATGCCTTCATTCGACGTCACCGAAGACATTTTGTGCACTAGCACTTCACCACCTCCTCATATCACACCAGACTCAGACGACCCTTACATGATGGCACTTCGGGCCTCTAATGCCCCCATTCCTAACACCACTGAGCCTGTGTCTGCTTCATCACTGCCTATTCAGCCTACATCAACCACAGTTACTGAGCCTGTCATACAGTCCACTCCCTCTACTCAAAGGCTCAGGAGGGCTGATGACTCTTACTCAGCAGAGGAAGAGGAATCTGAGGAAGAGCCAGAAGTGGAGACAGAGCCCGAGGAAGACCCTGATGAAGAGCCTGAAGAGGAGCCTTTACCAGCTGGACTCGCACCACATGAGACTACCGTAGTTGAGCACACCCCTGGGCGTACATGTTTACAGAGAGAGGTCAAAGAGATCATGGAGGAGGTTCAGGGTACTTTTGAGACAAGGAAGAGTTCGAGAGTAGCCCAAATTCAGGGAGGGGATACAGAGGTGCCTATAGGGCTAGGGTTGAGGGCTGCCATGATATGAGCTAGGGAAGAGTAGCAGGATACTAGGGGAGTGCATGAGGAGGAGATTAATGGGGAGATATGGAGAGACATGTGCTGATAGTCCACTATATGAGCCATCCTCACCATCTTTTGTACCACCATCTCCACTTTTACCAATTTCCTCTCCACTCGCTGACTCACCAGTGGCCGAGGAGGAGGTGGATGATGCTGTGAGGATACTTGCCCAGTTGGAGGTACATGCGACCCTGCTAGATGTTCACTTAGATCAGCTGGAGAGACTTGGGAGACTTGATGAGTAGACAGATAGGTTTGGCAGAGAGCTTACAGGTGTGTATCGTAGGTTGGAGGATATCCGTAGGGATCATAGACTATCTTCTAGAGTGTCTTTACACATAACTATGACTTGTTTGTATGGGACAACCAAACTTATGGGCCTTATTTTCTGAAAACTTTATTGTAAACTCTATTTAACTTGGATGAATGTGTATTCCGTTCTTTATTATCTTGTGTTTTGATTACTAATTTAGTAGCACCCATGACCCGTATGCTTCTGCGACTATCAAATTTGGGGGTGTTACATCACATGGCATATAAAAGAGAGAAATGATATGCCATGGGATATTCCTTTACTTGGAAAGGAAGTACGGATGTTAAAGAGAGAAGAATTTGAATTTGAAATTCAAATGGTGTGAGAGGGAGAAGTGAGAGAGTAAGGTTGGGTTAGGTTGAACCATGGTTGAGTTAGAAGAGTAACCATGGTTGGGTGAGAAAGGAGAGTGTTGAGAACAAACCATTGTTGGGTTAGAAGAGAAACTGTGGTTGAGTTAAGAAGGATATCCAAAGGAATATTCCATCCTTGGAGAGAAAGGGTGTAATGGAGGGTTGAGATGAGTTTAAGTGAATTGGATGGTTGAGATGAAATTGGGTGAGTTGGATAGGATGTGATGGTTTGGAGCCTTGTTTTGAAATTCAAATTTGGATTTGAAAGAGAAATCCCCATGTGTTAAAATAAAAGTGAAGAGATAAGGTGGTGAGTTGGATTGTGTAAGAAGGATAAGATTGAATATGTGATGGGAAGCCTTTGAGAAAAATTCAAATTTAAATGTTGTGAGTGTGTAAGTTGGTTAGTGTGTGAGGGAGGAGAGGATCATGAGAGGAGCGTGTGTAATTTGAAAATATAGTTGTTGGAGGTATAAGGGAGTGAGTTGTATAGGATGAGATGTGTGTAAGGATGAGTTGGAGTGTGTAAGAGTGAAGTGATGGGGAGCCTTTGGCTTGGATTCAAAATTTGAAATGTTGTGAGTAAGGTAGTGTGTGGGAGAAGGTTTTTGAGTGAGTGTGTGCGAATTTTGAATCCAAGAGGGTAGTGTATGTGAGGAAGGTTTATTTGGTTTTGAAATGAAGGGTTGGATGCGGAAGATGGAGATGTGGTGAAATCCTAGTGGTTGAAAGGGAATGTTGTGAAGAGAATGTTTTGGAGATTTGGTTTGGGAATGTAGAGGACAAAAAGTACATGAAAGTACAAGAAATATTAGAGAATGTTGGGGATAAGAATTGGGAGGATTTTGAAATGGTTGGAGGACTTGTTTGGTGTTGAGAATAATCAAATGATTGATTAGAAGATAATGTCACTAAGGAAGAAAAGAATTGAAAATTATGATTATGGGTTGAGAATAGGATGAGAAAATCAAATGTTACTTATAATTCCAAGTAACTTAACGTCGAGTACTCATAATCTCATAACTCGTAACTTTCCATGATTCGACGAATCCAATAATCACCTTGATGCAAACAAGCTAAGTACTTTGCATCATTGTAAAGCATATCCCATACGGGAAAGGATGCGTTTATGCAAAAAGACCTTTGACTTAGTTTGACCAATAAGGGAGTAAACCCGTTACGTGACTAGAGAAGACGTAAACATGGGTTATGGCCATATGAATACATTCACTTGATGTTACGTGAAGTATATAAGTTCCCTAGGTTTAGAAAATCTTTGGCTAGAGGCATTTGTCAAAATACTTGAGTTGGCGTTTTGCCGAAACCGGGTATTTGAAAAGTTGGATCTCTTTAATTCTAAAACTCGTTTCGAGTATTCTCAATTAAGCACATAACATATTCATACATCTATTGAAAGATCCATAGAAGCCGACTTTCAAAATTCGTCCCGAATTTCACAGAAGCCTGGCGCGCGGGCAGCGCGTCAGGAGCAGGTATGAGGTTGGGAGAATTTTGGCTAACGTTTGTTATTTTATGTGTTTCGAATGTTTATTTATCATCATTAAAATATAAGAAGATCTAGTTAATGTTGTCCCAACACACCATAAATTTAAAACTAGGTTAACATAATCCTTAAAAAGCATAAATCTTAACATGAACCTACCTTGATAGAGATTATCTTCTTAACACTTGAAAACTTGTAAGAATTCACCAACACTTAACCTTGAAGAACATTATACCCTTGAACTTGAATCAATCTTGAAATCCTTGTATAAGTTTCTTGATAAAGAAAAGAACTAAGCTAGTTTCCCTCCAAAAATCCTTATGATGCCACGTTCCATCACCAACACATACATACGTGTTTTATTTCGTGAGAATTATGAGTTTACTTCACACTAAGGAAAGGTACTTAAGCTTTTCAAGTAGGTTTCGTAATTTGGCAAGGTTAGTCCCTGTCGTTAAATCTTTTGCATCGTTAGTCCTTTTTGCTAACTATTTTGCGTTCTAAGTCCTTGTCTTTATAAAATACTAACATACAAACTTTATACTTTTCTAATAGCATATATATAATTATATGTTTGAAACTATTAAAAATCGGGGTGTTACAAACTCCAGGAGTTGCAGTTGTGTTTTCAAGGCTTAGTTTGACGGGAACTTTGTTGGTGATGCTAAAGGGGATGAGTTTATCAGATGTTGGAGGTGGTGGAGGGGTGTTATCATCACCGACCATGGCTGCCGATTTTTAGGCTTTAAGTTTCGGTCTATACTGGAGAAAAAGAAGGGGAGAGGTGATTGATTTTTGGAGATAAATTAGGATAGGATCATATTTAGCTATGATACCATATTGGAAGGTTATAATCCTTGATTTGTATTAACAGATACAATCCGGTTTATATGATTACAGAAGAGGGTTCTACAACTAATAATAATGGGCTAGGCCTACCAATACACAAGTGGGCCTAATACAAAACTATCGACTAACCATATAAATATATCGACTAATAGAAACCACGGGCCAGTCTCATATGACATTCTCGCTTTTTTTATTAGGGTCAGTATGTGTGTCTTAAGTATATGGCACAAGGTACTTCAACATTTCTAGAACAATTTATAAGGAAGCTTAGGTCCATCAATTCTTAGTTATCTTTGCTTGGAAAACTGTCCTTGTTTATTATGTTTCAAATTAATCTTAAATGAATGAGTAATGCTTATATTGTAACAAAAGATTTCTCTCTAAATTATTGGTTCTACACCTTCCACACTTACTTTTTACAAAAACATTATTGTTACTGTCAACAAGTATTTGACTGTATCATAAGTGATAGCATATATTTTATGTGTGTGTATTAAGGTAATGCATCCTTTTTGTTGCAATAAACTTATAAAAACACATTATGTAATGAATGTCACATACGAAAAGAAACACTGATATTGTTGCAATAAACATATCGAATATGAATCTGTTTTAGTTGTTTTTCATAACATCACAAACTAAAAATAATAGGTACAACTATCTCAATTTATCACAATGTTTTCTATCCCATCTCTACCTAAAAATCTTACATTTGCAACCATAGTCTTTGTCTTTTCCCGAGTGTTCACAACACTAACAACCACACACTTTAGAAGTGTGTAATGGGTAGCATGGATTGAGTCAAACCCATTTGGGATCTTGTATTAGCATCCCATAAAGCTATCATCTTTTAGTTGGAGTCCCGAAACACGCAACACATTCAACTCGTCCACCCACGCATGCACTGTGCCTTCCTTGACACCCTCCATATCAAATACATATAAGGTGTGACTTGGGCTCATAACATGGATTGTGATGCCTTTATGCAAATAAGCTTCTGCTGCATTTTTGCCAGATTTGTATAGCCTTTTCGGAACTTGAATGCACGCAAACAAAACTGTTGTTCCTTCCATGAGCTTGTAAACGAATGCCCCCCTTTTGCATCACCTTCAACAACATATATTTATGTTTATGCAAAGTACAACAAAGCTAAATCACATATATGATGTGATGTTGATTTAAAGATCATATGTCATCACTTAATTTGAGGCAGAGAAAGATGCACAAATAATGTTGCTTCATCAAACTCAAGTTCATTTCCATATCAGTGTTTACACTATCTACACTATCTGATTTTCATGTTTAATATAAAACCAACTTAGCACAAATTTATGCTGAGAAAAACGAACTTAGCTGAAAAATGAGGCAATGTATTAGATAGCAACCTAATTTCACCAATGTTTTAATGTAGTCACTAAACTTCTTTAGTACACAATCGGTTGGTAGAAAACTGTCTCATTTCTGTCAAAAATTGAAAATAAAAATAATTCGCCTACAAAGCTCATGCTTATATTAATTGTAGATCTTAGAATTGAACTAAATATTATACACTAAACTTATTTTTGGCACTAGGCGGTGGTCGACTTCCCAACTAGTGCCTAGCCCTTTTTGCAACTTTGCTCACACACGAAAATAACCTCTCACTCATGGCTTAAGCCAAAAGGGCCCCACCCACCATTTTATTTTATTTTCTATTTTGTCAAATAAACTAATTTTTCATTCATTAAATTAAAATACAACTGGCATTATTATTAAAAGTTACGTTAATTTAAAAAATTACATTAATTTTCTTTGAAAAAGTTACATTATTCAATATATTGATGGGATTTTTTTTTTTTTTTTTTTTTTTTTTTTTTTTTTTGTTTTTTGTTAATAGCAATCATGTTCTGATTTTAAAATTCAATCAAACACAATAATCAAAAACTCAAGTTCCAATAGCTCATTAACAAAAAAAAAAGTAAAATGTCATATTCTACATCACGATGCACACACACACTAACACACACACACACACACACTATATAACCCATTTAAATCGAAGAATAATAAATCATCATCATCCTTTGTTTTCATGCACGCCAGTAAACTGGCTCAACCACTGGTGCAGGGGAAGGGGGTTGGTACCGTGGTTTGGTACTGGCGGCACCAAAACACAGTCCACATCAAACTGGTGAGGCTCAAACGCCACGGTACCTAGCTCTCTAAGAACGGACGTAAAGAAAACACCCTTTTCAAAAAAAAGAAGCAGGTCCCACACAATCATAATTAAGGAGAGAACTCACTATAATAAATCAATAACTATGAATACAAATATTTAAAGGATGCATAAAAGGAGGCTTTTGTAGTGTTAATTCTTTTATATTGATGTG
The DNA here is from genome assembly GCA_030686995.1 of Artemisia argyi. Classification (NCBI taxonomy): domain Eukaryota; kingdom Viridiplantae; phylum Streptophyta; class Magnoliopsida; order Asterales; family Asteraceae; genus Artemisia; species Artemisia argyi. The sequence continues at coordinate 34,729,621 of CM060695.1, forward strand.
ATACCAATAAGGCACTTATAGATTAACTTTGTTTCTCCAAACACTCTAGAGCATTACACATATTATCTTTTAGTAATCTTCTAGAGTTTTTCAAAAACTACATGTTTAATGCTCTAAAGATAACATGCCACAAACATGTATAAACTACAATTTTAGTTCTACTATTTTACCTAAAAAGACTTAATAAAGAGGTAAACAGATGTTTTTTTTTTTTCTTTTTTTTTTTTTTTTTCTTTTTTTTTTGTTCAAATTATCCTGCAAGGTAAATTATCTAACTCAAATGTACACGGCATAATCAAGATATTGTTGTAACAGGCTACAACCTTTTTCCTGGAGACCTACATATATTTACTTTGTGAAGTTTGAGCTATTCTGTGAAGACATCGAGTGCCTTATTACTAGATCAATAGATTTTTTTTAGCAATAATTAAGTTATAGAATAAAAGATCAACCGGATATTATAACATTTTCTATTCATTACAGATGCCTTTATCAAATCTAAGAGGTTTTTGTTCGAGTGGTATGTGAGTTGCTTACCTACTAAATGAATGTGGGTTCCGACTATTTTGTAGGAGTTTGTGAGATATATTGTAAAATGGTTTCAGAAATAGAATTAAACATTCCTTGCCTTTAATGTTTTGAAAAGTCCTGAACTCGTTTTGAATTTGAAAGGAGATTTGAAAATTTGACATTTGCCTTTGCTGAATGTGTCTTAAAAAAATTTCAACTTGGTGACCAAAAATATTGAGTGTGTTGTAACATTAATAAATGGGGCTTGTTTATCCCAAATAAAGAATTAAACAAAACCTCACAAAATACGAACCTTGTTGGAACCCATAATTAACCTCTATATTAGGTGACAAAAAGAAGAAAATGAGATTATCAAATTATACGAGTTGAAATTACGTTGCATATCGTTGCATATCATTGATAAAAGCATCAGATGAGTTTGTTTCATTTTGGAAGAAGAGTAATATTGTACTTTTACTTGTTTATTAATATTTGGACTATATTTTTGAATATTAAAACTAACTTATCATTGTCAAATTATATATTTGGATATAAATGAGTATTTTGTGATGTTTAAAAAGATGTAAATGTAATTAGAAATTTTGCAAGGATATTGACGAAATATTTAAGTTTTGTAAGGATATTAATGAAAATGTCCATTATATTTTTAGGTTTGGATTTGTATGGTAGTTTTGCTGATTTATTTTTGAATGATGAAATGGGTTTGATGGAAACTTTAGAATGAGGATTGGTTTTAAGTATATACAATCTATAATAGCCGTTCAAAAAAAATATACAATCTATAATAGTATTAACGAGTTTGGTACTCGCGCGTTGCTGCGGAATTTTTTTGTTGCCGTTAGCTACTTAACATGAAGTTAGTTACCTAGGACTGATTTTGCAATTAATGTATAACATGAAGGACCATTTATGTAAATTATTTGATGACTAAATTTGCAATGAACCACTGAGATGAAAGACAAAGTGCGTACAAATTTTTTTAAATGTTAAAGATAACGGTCGTTAGTTAACAGCCGTTAAATAACTAACGACCGTTAATACTAAAAAAAAAAGTTATTGTAGCAAGCACAGTATCAATTTTTTTTAAATGTTAAAGATAATGGTCGTTAGTTAACAGCCGTTAAATAACTAACGACCGTTAATACTAAAAAATAAAAAAAATAAAAAAAATAAAAAAAAACTGTAGCATGTACTGTAGCAAGCGCAGTGCTTGCTACAGTAACCTCTTACCCTTTAGTATATTATATTTTTTTTAAATGTTAAAGATAACGGTCGTTAGTTAACAGCCGTTAAATAACTAACGACCGTTAATACTAAAAAAAAAAAAAAAAAAAAAAAAAAAAAAAAAAAAAATTACTGTAGCAAGCACAGTGCTTGTTATAGTAACCTCTTACCCTTTAGTATATTATATAATTTTTTTTTTTTTTTTTTTTTTTTTTTTTTTTTTTTGTTAGTAAAAGGGAAAAAAGAAAAGAAAAATCTATGAACATAATAAGATGTTGAAGATGATGTGTAATAACAAAATTGCGCTCATATGATATACATGCGTCATAACACTGGATGCTAACAGGCATTTGTAGAAATGACTCTTGACGTTAAGAAATGAAGACGTTGGGTATCAATATTAACTTCATTTCAAAATTCCCTTCATTTCACATATGTTGATGTCAATAACCCCAAAAAAAATGATATTAATATTACTACGTAACTTGTAATTGTCACTTACGCTGATGCTCATGGCTCGGTTGACACCCCAAACTGAATACTTGACCGCTTAATCCTTATTAGCCGAACCGAACCGAACCCCAACCAATCAACCTTAACCTTTTCAAAGTTATGGTTGGCTTGCCAATCAAAAGTTTCAATTTGTTTTATGTGTGTAGTTTTTTTTTTTTTTTTTTTTTTTTTTTTTTTTTTTTTTTTTTGGAGTTATCTTATTAGCAACTTGTGGTTGGGTGAAGTCTTACAGAGAGAAAGATGACGCGGCGGGAGTGAACACAATATTTTCGGTTATCATTAATGAATACATGGATTCTCTTGAAGTGTGTTTACAAAGTTTGTTTTTTATTTCCGTACGTTTTGCAATCCAACCGATTTGTATTACTCTGGTTAATCCTATTACAAATACTCAGGTCGAGTTTGGAAACCAGGACTTGTGTCAAGTATCGAACTTCAAAGTCAAACTCCACAAAATTTTAAACTCCTTGGTTTGGTTTCACCTATGTTTTTAGTGATTGAAATATTTCCACATGTTACATATGTGGTATAACAAGGACAATATAGTAACTTCACATCTTTAAGTCCAAAGATATTTAAAAGTCATGACGAGGGAATATGTGGTAACAGTTTTTTCACGTAAAATCAATATATACAAAACTTTCACAACTCAATCACTCACAAAACTGAAATTTCAACACTTTACTTCTGTTCATAGATCACCTCAAATTTGATCTAGATTAATGGCAGAATTCACTGCTTTACATCGTTTGAAACCGATCTTCATGGTTGATGAAATGTCACAAAAATTTGAGCCAAAAGACGTGATGGGACTAAGATCACGTAAGATCACGAGGTCTAGTAGTTATAAATGCAACAGGAGCACTAGAAATACTCGTGTATTAGCATCGGCTTCTGAACATAGGTCGAAAAGTGTGAATGAAAATGATGCGAATGCGATCCTTGATCAAGAAGCTATTTATGATGGTTTGTTGGGTGATCCTGATTATGAAAGTGATGATTTGTCTTGTTTTCGAGGTTTGATTTTGGATATTTCGTACAGGTTTGTGATTTGTGATTTTTTTTACACTACTCTTAGTACGATTTAATTGTGACTTAAGGATGTCGAAATTAGTCAAATTACACACACTTTGCTGAGATTTTTCAAATTATACTAATCAATAATGAAATTATTAATTTAATTAAGCATACAAATAGAGTTTCTTAATGATTGTTTATTTCCATCTATGTTTAGCTAAAACTGTTATTTTTATTATTTAAGCACGTCAAAAGTTTAAAAATTCAGAATCAATGATTAATGCTAGGAAGAGTGCCTCTAATCAAGAGCTATCATATAAACCGATTATGTGTATTCATTAACATGGGAGAAGATTGAGTGAGTTCAACTATCATATTAACCGACAATATGATGTTAAAAGAGTTAGCGGAGATATTATGAACTTGATGAAGTCTATACCATTTTACATGTAAGTTTGTATAGAATACTAATGTGGTATGACTTGACAGTAAAATCCTTGACAGTAGAGATGATCCAAATAACGGCCTAATATAGACATGAAAAACAGAACATAATGTATAACCAAACATAAGTATAGATATTCAAGCCAATATCAGGCTAAATGCCTTAATGAAGGATTTTGGAGTTTTGGGCATAGGGTGGGTCAAACCGGCGTAAGCAATAGGTGCCAACAGTGTAACACATGTCTAATAAATCAAAGCGGATCAAAGTTGTTGCTGTTTTAAGATGTTCAATTTGTCGTGTAATAAAACTAAAATTACATACACTGATACACAGCAGTTTAAGATGCGTTATTTTGTTATTGGAACTTCATTATTTGAGACTATACATGTTTGAAGTACCACCTATGACTGTATCTGATTGTGGTTGTTTTGTTAGACCTATAAATGTCGTCTGCTGGAAACGAGCCATTTGTTTGGAGTTCATGGAAAAGGTTAGACATGTGACACTGATAATTATCTCGAGTTCATAGACTAAGTTGTCTCTAAAGTCTGTGAACTAATGGTAATACAGGCGGATGTTCTTGAATATTATGATCAAACTGTGAACTAGCCCAATGGATCCTTTTACATACCAGCTGTTTTAAGGGTAAAATACTTTTCATTCCACCATATTTGTTAGTTCCTATATCTGTCTTGATGAATGATTAATGTGTATATATATGGTCTCGCAGGTTCCACATTTGCTTCAAGTTGTTAAGAGAAGAAGAACAATAAGTACACTTAGTCGAAAGAACATATTGGCGCGTGACGATTTTTCTTGCCAGTGAGTTCTCTGCTAGATGATGTTTATCCGTATCACAAAGTTTCTAAGTTTAATTACATATTCGCTAGTATAACTTGGAATAGGATTGCACATTAAGAAAGATATAGACTTAAAGTATGACTTGGAATCTTAATGCAAGTAATATCCAAATGCAATTTGTAGGTCTGAACTATTATTTCTATAATCGACAGGTATTGTTCATCTCCTGTGAATTTAACTATTGACCACGTGTTACCTTTGTCGCGAGGTGGGGAATGGAAATGGGATAATCTGGTAAGGACAACTTCATATGGTGGTCTAAGATCGTCTTAAAGAAATGCTGATGCAATTAATCTCCTTTCACAGGTTACCGCTTGTTTAAGTTGCAACTCTAAGAAAGGTCATAAAACACCCGAGGAAGCAAACATGAAGTTGCATAAGGCCCCAAAGGTATTCTTTAGGTTTTTTAATATGGACTCGTTTTGAATTTAATGCATTTTGTGACAATATGTTATGGTACTTGATTACGGGGATGTTTGTGATTTGCTTGATTGAAATTTCTAATAATTAAGCAACGACTTGTTTATGTCGGGGTTTATTTACTATAAAATAAACCGATGAAGTGCTTTGCTAAAAAAAAATAAGTAGATAAGCACATAAATCATTTCCCTTTTATAATCTCTATACTACGTGCTAACTAGTAATAACGGTATGAACTTGGTACTGCAGGCTCCAAAAGACTATGATATAATTGCAATACCTTTAACAAACACTGCAATAAAGATGCTGAAAATGAGAAAGGGGACCCCGGAAGAGTGGATTCAGTACTTGGGAGGTCCATCTCCTTGACATTAATTTGGTTGTGATTTGTACATGTTCATAATTCAACCAAACCTTAAACTTATTTAATGGCTGATTGGCTGATATACGAGCCTAACCCGGCCTGTCCTTGAAGATATATTGTATATAGAATTAACTTGAAGTTCTGTATTTCTATGTAGGACATGATTTTACATTTTTTAAGTACATATGTAGAAACTTCATGCCGTATGTTAATAAACGAATGTATATAAGCTTCTCCGTTATGATTTTTGCTTTTGAATTTAGTGATAACTGCGGGGTACGCTATGTATTTTCACTTTGTTACCAATCCATCCCTACTTACTGCATTTATAGCCAAACGATGTAACATACTTAAAACTTTTTTTACCAAACAACACAATTTTTAACCAAACAAGGCAACATACTTAAATATCGGTACCAGGTGGCATATACTGAGACTGTTAATGAAGTGAAAGTATATTGGGTTCCTCGGCATTTTCCTTTGAAGTTTACATAAGTGCCGACACGTGATAGATATTGATGCATATCTAACATTAATCTAACAAATGGTGTGATATCATTTCCTTTGACCGCCTATGTAGCTGTCTTAAGGTTCACAACAGACATGAACCATGGCTCATAAATATGGACCATCATGGTTTAGATCAACTAACCAACAGGTGTTATCTTTCAGTGACCAAATATGGTCCGTGAACCAACTACGCTTTTGTAATTCAAAAATTTTACAAAAGACTAGTTGGTTCACGGAACACATTTTGTGATTCTTAAATTAAAGTGTTCTTATAAACTAACTTGAGTACAAACTTTTAGATAGAAAACTCAGTCTCTTACTATCATTTACACATTTTAGCGACTGCGAATAAAATGTTGATTTTGGTTGTCTTCTTTTCATCATCAGCAGCAATAATTGATGAAAGTAACAGTTGATGATGGTGTCCCAGTGCCATTATTTTTATGGAGGTACAACCCATACGCATGCTTTGAGCCTGGTCTCTAGTAAGGTATTAAACTATTTTTATGGAGCTCACTCATTTTTGGCATAGGTATTAAACTATTACATACACTACAGTAGTTATATACTAGACGAATACTCGTGCATAACGACAATGTATAGCGGCAAATAATTATACTTGCAAACTTGCGGTTGGGTTCAATACGTAGTCATTGCAAGACAAGACAAGACAAGACAAAAAAAAAAAAAAAAAAAAAAAAAAAAAAAAACAAAAAAAACAAACTATGAGTTAGAACGAAAAATGATACAGTAAAAGTTTAAGGATTAAAAATATTACTAGTAAAACTATTAATTTAATGGTAGATGTTGTTACTACTTTTAATCAAATGTATATTAGTAATTGAACTTTATTTATTTTTTAAGTTTTTTGGTTTAAGAAAAAAAATGTTTTTTCTTTATATACAATATAGATATAACTTTTAATTACTCGTTTTATATGGAGTATAAGTTATTTCATACTGGTCGTGAAATTAGTCGGTGAGTTCAACCAAATGGTTTAAACCTGCAAATTACTTTGACACTGTACATCAACATTTCGACAAACTTTGTTTCAAATAGGGTAGTTCGAAACCACAAAATTGATTTAAAACAATATATTAAACTCGAGACAAACTCACATTCAAAGTATTAATTAATATAATAAAAATATGATTGTGACATATGTTTCCAAATAATAAAAAAGTATTGACCACGAGATAAATAAAAATGAAGACCGAAATGAAAATGTCGGTAACATTCCAATCACGAAATGAAATCATACGTGTGTACAATACATGTATACTTCTGTCTTTTTAAAACATGATAGGCTGAGTGACGGACCTATACATATGCTGGGTGTGGCAGATTTTAATCACGAAGTGTAATTTTTTTTTAAATTATCATTTTTGGTATGTGCAACTTTCGATACTTATGATATTTTTTATTTTTTTTATTGTGCAATTTTAGTTTAGATGGTGCTAAATTTTGTACGTATAATAGGAAAAAAAAATTATGCAACACTCTCCCGAAATTTTTAGGTACTTCCTTTGATTGACTAAACACGTATAGACAAATTCATAGAGCATACGGAATTTGAAAATCAAACAAAAAGCCTAGGCACTTTAATCATTCATTTTTCTCATAGAATAAGTACAGACCTTACTGGCCATGGTGTAAAAAACTCGTATCATTCACGTTTATCATTCACAATGAGTTGTTCTTTTCACCTTTGTATAAATATCCAAAATGGTTTGAATTTTGTGAAACCAATAAAATCTGTGCATCTAAATGGTCCCTTTGAATTTTGTATGTTTTGCAGTTGGGTGATACTATGGGTACACTCTACCCTCTTTTTACCTTTTCTACCCTCTTTTTAGTTACTGTATATAGAACAAGACATTTTTTTTATCATTTTTTGTTTTGTATCTTTTGTTTTTTAATATTTAATCTGTTAAACTTTATATTTTATATTTTGTATTTTTTTGCAATTTTGCACAATTTATTAATAAGACAAGAAATGTTCTTTTTCTCGGTATTTTTGTGTTTAACTACTTTTGACTTATCAAACTTTATATTTTATGTTTCTTATTTTTTTATTCTCAATTTTATAATAAAAACAAAATGATATAAAAATATAGGAGGTACGGTATTACAATCATTTTCGGAAAGGTATGTATAACCAATCCCTAAGGGCGGAGGGAGTGGTCACCACTTCACCAAAGTTTGCCAAATTTCCACATCATCAATACCCAATAAAAACCTTACAACTCACATTTCACCAATTCACCCCAATTTTCACCAATTTGGTGGCATTGGTTTCACCAATTTGCCACATCATCAATACCCAATAAAAACCTTACAACTCACACTTCACCAATACCCAATAAATAACCAGCCTTATGTCTCCACATTTCCAATCGGCAAACTTCACCGATTCCACCCTTGCCCGAATTTTGCCGAAAGGCTGGCGGCGGTGTTGCCGAGATTTGCCGAGTTTTGCCGAGTCTTAACCGACTCCACTCCCTCCCCTCTAATTTGATGTTTATCCGAATTTAATTTTGTTTTTCTGAAAAATGGTATGTGTTGTGTTTTGTGTCAAAGAAGTGCATTTTGTCACATCCTGAATGAGATTGGTTGTAGACTTGTAGACACGAAAGGTCATTATATTTTAGTTGTTGTTAACTTAAATTATTGTACTGTTTTGTCACTTTTCTTCTCACTATACTATTGGAAACGCTCATTATCCTTAGTATATTATCGTACTTGACAAATACTCTTATTTAGAAGTTAAAACTAGAAGATGTAATCAATATATATAATAATATATGTGTGGCAAGTTATACAACAAATCAAAAGCAAAAAAGTTATTTTCTTCTTTGAGTACGAGAAAATAAGAGCGGTTTCAAGAAAAAAAATTAAAGAAAATATGTTGAAACATAACTTGTAAAAAATGAGTCTATAAATGATCTTAAATTTCTTTTATAAAACTATGGAAATAACTAGTTATAATACCCGCGCACACGCGGGTTTTTTTAAATTTTTTTAATCATATATTTTTTATTTATTAAAAAACAAATAATTTAATCTTTGTTTTGCTTGATTTATGATGTTTAATTATAGTTTTTTATTATTAAAGATAATTATTTAAAATTTTTAATCCTATTATTAATTGCATCTTATCTATATTTTTTGTATTTATCTTCTACTTGTCTTATGGATAAATATAAAATATTATCTAATAAGAAAATAATCTTTTTTTAAAATAAAATTATTATCAAATAAGATATGAATCTATTTTTTTAAAATGAAAAATTTCTAATATGGGTTTTGTTTTATTATATAAAAGATTCATTGATGCAATCGAAGAAAAATACAAAGTACAGTAACTTATTTAACAAATTTTGATACTAAAATGACTTTATTAACAAGTTTTGATAATAGAATGATTCTAAAACCATAAAGATAGTACAGTGATTTAATTAAACAAAAACATAAAATACAATAACTTTCTTATGTATTAATTGTTATAAAACTATCAAACTCGAAATTTCGGTGGTGTCTACACTAAATTTGAATATCAAGAAGCACAAAAGAGGAAGATATCAAGAAGTTTTATTGGTTTCTCGTGAAAGATTGTGAAAGAATTATTTGGGGCATGTTTCGTTTATAAGTGAGATTGTATTCGAATTTAGATTTGGTATGGGATTTGGATTTGAGATGAGATTAGAAGAGAGGAATTTTATTTATTTAAATATATTTTATAATAATAAAAATAAAAAAGATTATTATTTAATTAAAGAAATGAAAATATGTGGACAAGAAAAGAAGAGAGAGTGTTTACTGTTGCAATGTCAGAAAATCCAGGCAAATCTCACCCTTACAGCATGTGGTAAAGTGACGGTGAATTAAAACTTAATTCACTGTCACCTCAGCGCCACCTCAGCTTTTTCCTTTTAACATTAACTCTTGACTTTCCACCCCGGTAACATAACTCACCTTAACTCACCTCCACCCAAAATATTTTCAATTTCAACCCCAATTTTTAACAAATACTTTATTTAAATAAAACATAAACATTTATAAAACACAAATTACATAAAACATCTTATAAAACACAAGAAGCGGGATATTTTTTAATTCAAAATTCAAACAGAAGGCGGAATTAAAACGTAAACATTACATAAACGAAACGATGCGGAATTAAAACAACTAAAAATTAAATGTAAACATTACATAATAAAACACGATACGGAAAACAAATAAAACACGATACGGAAATACTTAACATAAAACACCATTACTCATCGTCTCTGTCACATGCATCTGTGTTTCTTAGAACGAACCACACATGTTGATAATATATCCCTCTCCCATAGCGCTCATAATAAATTCGGTTTGCATTGCTGAGACGACAAGAGTCTTCACTTGTATGCATCAACTCTTTGTAAATAGCATTATACCTACAACATTCAGCATTCATTCTACTCCACATAGCCGTAATACTATTTTTATTACGGCTATAAAACGTTTAAGTTGTGATTTGATTTTTAAATCGTAGGGGTTGAATTTGTAATTTTTTCATTTTGGTATTCAAAAAAGGAACTAATATTACAAGGGCCAAAAGTGTGTTTTTTTTTTTTTTTTTTTTTTTTTTAAACGTGCTGCTTAATGCACGTTAAGCACTTAACGTGCCGAGTTAACGTGCATTTGACTTTCACTCGCGGTAAGGTAACTCGGTCCATTTGTGGGGTGCGTTAAAACTTAAAGCAGGTGACAAAGTCACCTTACCGAGTGGTCTTAGTGCTAGGATTGAGTTTTTAGGATTGATTTCATTAATTGATACCCAATCACACGTACCAAACTATTTTTTTAGCTCATTCCATTCAAAATAGGCAAATCCCATAAACCAAAATGCACCTTAAAAGGCCACCCAACTCTCCATTTAGAAATATACTGTAAAATACTCTTTGCATATGTGGGTGTGCATATTTTAGATGCAGTATAAATAGTCGTTCCCGGGAGTGAAAATCGATGGCTCGGCCTCTATGGGTGGTGTTATTTCTCTTGTTTTGGTTCGCTGAAATGGCAAGAGGTTTTTCATCCTTTTTGTTGACATGGCAGTTAAAGTTTCGGGTAAGGTCTAGAATATGTTGTTTTTGTTTCATTTCTAGATTGTATTTGTACTTTTAGGGTTTTAGTGTCTTACTAAAAGCTCTTTTATTTATTTATATTTTGTAGTTCAAAAAACATATATACCGGCTCATTCTCAAATAAGTTATTCTTGAAATTTATCTTCAATGCATTAAGTCACTTTTAATTTATCATCAACCAATTGTAAATCTTAACATTAAAAAGATGTTCCAAGGCTCATTTAATGATTGAACAGAAGTTTTTCCACAACAAGGCAACTATAGAATGGGAACATGTCAAACGTAATGTCTTTCCGCAACCAATAAACTTTATATAAAAAAATTAGGAGAAATATAGTTTTATGCTTGATTTATTTAATAGCTAAACTAAGGTTGAATAGAACGACTTTATGAAAATCAACTCCTTGTAGTCAAAAAATTTGTTGTATAATTATTTTACCAGGATAAAAATCTCTTTTACTCAAAAAATTTGTTGTATAATCAACAACTAAAAAGTGTTTGTGGGTAAACACAACTTGCACGCGAGAATCGGTGTGGGTTGTGAAGAACTTGAATCGGCGGATAATGGTGTAGTGGGTTGTGAAGAAGTCGAATTACAACAAAGCCGATACTTAATGTTAAAATATTTTGGTAAAAAAAAAAAAAAAAAAAAAAAAAAAAAAAAAAAAAAAAAAAACACTGAGTGCTTAGCCAGCAGACACTACCCACCAATTACCATGTATTTGTTTTTACTATGGGTAATGTGTAGATATTTGAAAAAGACATGATGTGGGGTGCTAAAATTTGCTTACATTTCCTTCTGCCGACATAAAATTAGAAAGTAAAGTTTTTGATTTGCTACAATATATATATCTCTCCATAAGTAATATTCTTGCACAACTTTTGTTTTCACAAGACTTTATGGATTTCTGTCCACCGGAGCAACACCTTCTATGCAGCCTTGATGACATACTTTCCGGTCATTCCATGGTACACTTTCTTGTTTCTTTTGTGTTTCATGAATTCACTTTTACCTTTGAGTACAACCAAGTTTTTTCATATGACACCAAAAAAAATATTAACTTGTAAACCATGCAAGGAATGAAGGAGAACTGTAAATTATCTTTGATCTTTAGAATTTTATCTGCTGAAAAAGAGCTTAATAGATTTTACACCAATATCTAGTTTTCAACTTTTTTGGACTAATAATGAAGATATTCACATGCATTTACCATTTTTGTACAAAAGCATGCACCTTGCTAGCTACCACTAAAAACAGCATATTTCCCTTCTTTTTCTTTACTACACTCTATAGCATAAGATACTTTTTTTTAACCCACTTAATAAGTTAATGCAACAAAATATAAATATTTATAAGAAATTAAACAATCATCAAACCCTTAAATGTAAGATGACTATTTTTTTTTCCAGCATTCATGAAGTACTAACTTGACTTCACTGGGGTGAGTCCTGTAGGGTCTCGGATACCCATGAACTTTTGTGACGTAGTTTTAATTTGTTTTTATAAAAAAAACTTCAATCTTTTTAATGCATCCGGTCCTTTAAACTTGTACGTGTATTATTGTTTAGTTTATTTTAAGTGCACTTCGTCACTTTGTCTCCTCCTGATTCTCTTTCTTGTACTTCAGGCAACTAATGTTATACTCATTAAACATACAGGAACAAGATGATGTTGATATGGAATGGCTCTCAAATTTTGTGGAAGATTGTTTATCAGGTAGTGGGAATTGTATGCCACCACTAGTAAAACCCCAATGTACAACTTCCATGGCACAAGTTACAACAAACACAACAGCACAACCTAAACCAAAAGTGAAAGAACCCAATTCCATTCTTCAACTAGTTGTACCTTGCAAAGCAAGAAGCAAGAGGAAAAGAAGCCCAACATGTTGGCTAGCTGAAACCGGCCTAATTTTTTCGAAAAAATGTACAACTGTTTACAGCACGAATGCCAGGCAGGATGAGGCGAGTAACGAGCAAGCTCAAGGAAGGAAATGTACACATTGTCTTTCACAAAGAACACCACAATGGAGAGCTGGACCACAAGGGCCAAAAACATTGTGTAATGCATGTGGAGTAAGGTATAAGTCGGGCAGGTTGTTGCCCGAATATCGACCAGCCAAGAGCCCAACTTTTGTGACTCATAAACATTCTAATTCTCATAAGAAAGTGTTGGAGATGAGAATGACTACTTCATCCTCTTCCACTACTAGTTTCTCATCTTAATGAGAATGAGGCTTAGTTGTAATTTGCCATATTGTAAAAATTTATGCAGATGGATGTTGTATTAGTAGAATTTAATCTCTTAGTAGCTAGTGCTTATTCGTTTCAATAACTATTGTTTACATACAGAACTCATAAGCTTTAAAAAAAAAATGCGAACTTATGCTATTATATGCACATTGTTTTCAAAAGAAAACTATGTCCTATAAGTTGTAAATCAAATATGAAATTATGATTTTTAAATTGGTTAAATATGGAATTGCCCCTAAATATTTTTACATTATTTCATCTTTTCTTTTGACAAAGTTATTTTATGTAGATTTTAACTTTTGTGCTTCATTAAGGAACATTCTAACGAAAACATAACAATCGCAATTGGCAAGTCACTTTCTTACTTTAAACTTGAAAAATATTTCACCGGATTTGACTTCAAATATATGGCAAAACACATGTTTATAAGGGAGAACATATGGGTCTAGGGATGGCAAAACAACTCGCGGGTATCTGCCATAAATGGGTGAGTAAATGCATCAATTTTCATCCATGGGTGGGTCGTGGGTGAAAATTTGTACCCATCAGTGGGTGACGGGTGAGGTATACCCATCGCGGGTGAGGTAAACCCATGACACCCATTTAAAATACCCACGGGTATACCCGTCAAAATACCCGTGGGTGTACCAGTAAACCCGTGTTAAAATTAATTATACTAATTAAAATATTTATCATGTTATAGGTAAACATTTAATAGTTACCACAAAGTCTCAAGAAAACACATTAACCTAAAAGTTTCTTTGAGTTTCAAAACTAAAAAGAGAATATGAATGATCAAATAATTAGCAAATTAATTGGTGTCTTATTACGCAATTTCATGGTTAGTTTTCATATCATCGTTTTGTAATTTTGTTGCATAAACACAAATTGGCAACAAATACCCACGGCAAAGGAATGGGTAGAAAATTGTACCCATTGGCGAGTGACAGGTTAGAGGTACCGTGCCCATTGCCCACGGATGCCATCCGTAATGGGTGATTTTGAATTCTTTATTTTTTACTTAAATAGTACTGTGCCAGTATACGAATATGCCCTGTTATTTTCATTTTAAGTGGTCTAGTCTCTAGTCTGTACTCATATACAGTCAGTATTTATAACCAATGGATCATGTAGATATTCCTCTTGACCAAAAACTTAATTGCTGCATATTTTGGCTTTTTGTGCAGTATCATAAGACCATCTTTACCCATATCCAAGAATAAATGCACACGCATAATTTCAATGTAGACACAAGAGGTACAATAATTCAAACATGCAGTAGAACTTTTAAAAAGATCAAGCATTATCCTAACATAATAATGGACTCGTGAGTCGTGACCAGATAAAACCAAAATTTTTTAAAAATTTTAATATCAGGACAGATTTTGGTGTCAATCGACTCAAATGAGCAACTAGGATGCAAAACTGTAGACAAATTATGTATCTAAAAATATTTAGTTTTCTGACTTCAAAATACAAATATGATACGCGAAGGTGATACCGCTTGGCCACAAACACGTTAAAAGGAATGTTTTACATTTATATAGGTGTTACAGTAAATGAATACATATAATCAAAATGGAAGATAAATTATCAACCACATTCAACTTTAATTACATTCAACATAACCTCTAAATCATTGATATCAAGAAATCCTGTATTCCCAGTATCACCTTCCTTTAACATCAAAACAGAAAAGAATTGTGTGCATAGATACACCAATCTGTATTTTTTTAGGCGACATTTACCTTTGTTTCTAGCGCAAATTTACTTTAAAAATATTTTTCCAAGATTGATACATAAAATGTGACCTAGTGGCAATTGGCTTGAGTCTTGTGACTATCACCACTAACTATAAAAGGTCTAAGTTCAATTCATGCTAAGTGCATACAATCCTAAAATGGTCACGCCAACCTTCTAAAAAGAGAGCTTTACCCGGCTTAAGTTTGTGCATTCAAACCCCGTAAAAAATTTGGCCAAAAGGTCGGGAACCATGGTTACCCATAAAAAGATCGATACATAAAAAGACTAGCAAGATATGCAAAGAAATTTCAAACAAGGTAGAGTATGATCATTCAATGACTAAATTGGTGTTATATACACCAAATCGAATAGATGGTGGTAAAGTACTATAGGCAAACAAAGTCTGTACAACTTTTTAAGTTTTTATTAGGTAATTTTCAAATTTTAGGCTGTACTGGAGCAAGTACTTGTCATTTTTATGATACAGCGATATGTTTAAATCTTTTGATGTGGTCATGTTTAATCTAAAACGAGTCAAAAAGTGCAAAAAAGATGTAACAGAATCCTAATTCTTTTTCACCATTGAGATTGATAGTTGACATCAAGTCTACGCGCGTAGATATTATCTCTTTAAGATCAAAAGTTAGCAAAAAGAAAAAAGAAATCTTACCGCGCACTTCAAAAGAAACAATGCAACTATGCAAAACCTCAATATATGCCAACATGAGAGGGGACTACAAGCTAATCACAGATGTTGTTGCATGAATCTTCTCGCTACTATTTACACGACAAGCTCATCTTCAAGAAACTGGTACTCAAATTTGAAGTCCGTTTTGATTCTTTGGCACCTACAAATTAAATTGAACCACCGTCAAAAAATTGAGCACAAATCTCCACTTCACGAATCACCCAATTATATGTTATCTTCAAGCAGAAATGAATTAATATTCAGTTAAATGCATTCCTAACAAAGATAAAAACTGAGATGAAACTTTTCCATGGAAAAAATTCTACATGTTAGTGTAAGATACCCAAAAAGGGAATGAACAATATAATTTTGGTACTGGAAACAATTATTCAATCCTGATCAAATGACATCCAATTGGACTAGTTGAAAAAATAAATGAATCTAAGATCCGTATGTTAACTTGAAGGGTTAATTTTGAACCGTTTATTAATAAAGTTGTGGTATATATCAAACAAGTCAAATGATCATGTGCCAATATAACTATGAGGGAAATGCGTACCAAAAGCCTATATTTAGTGTATATATCCTCCTCGACCGTTTATTCAACAAGTTAGATTTCTATTGTAATTATGCCTTTTCCGTTGCAATCACGGTTAACGTATTTGATCATTTAATCATTTATAGAATATTTTAGATTTCTATTGTAATTATGCCTTTTCCGTTGTAATCACGGTTAACGTATTTGATCATTTAATCATTTATAGAATATTTTAAAACTGGAGGGAAACAGTGTCCGCGGGTTGATCCAATCTTAGTGGTCCAATTCAACCGGGGCTCATTTTTACACAAGTTACCCAACGTACCTTTGCCACCTCTAAATGGTAATCATACATGAAAAGCAAGGTTTAAAGTAATCATACCAGCCATTTTGCATCTCATCATTTCCCATATGAAAATCAAAGTACACGTATGTTCCTTGTTCAAAATCATCAGTGGAAACCTTAGGCTCCTCATGTCGTTGAAACCAAGTGTTGTACTCTTTATGGTATCTCCAGGATTGTTTCTTCAGTTCTTTAGAAGCTAAATATTGTTGATAGGTGTTCTGTATAACAATGATACGTTTCAGAATGATTTTCCAAGTGATTGTATCCACAAAGATAAATCTGCAGGAAGCCGATTAAAAATTCTCTAGACACGAACAAATTGGTACTAAGAATAAAGAAATATTGACAACTCACAAAATTCTACCTGCTTTCAAGAGACCAGTTCAATAATTCAATCAACCATACAAGTTGATTCCTCCTAATCCCTATGCAATTATGTAAGATTTGCTTGTTTATAGAATTATACTACCTAATTTAGTCATGGAAATATAATTGTTGCCTCTTTTACTACATGACACTAAACAAATATGTCAGATCTTTTGTTTTCGTCAAACAAGTTCAAAAATGTTGTCTTCGATCTCATCATCAATATTTAACCCAAACTACACAAGTCTAACAGAGAAAGAAAATATACGAGAAGCCTAACCTGCTGACAGTAGAATGCAAAGAACAGAGTATCAGTCCCAACGTTGTCAGATCCAAGCCGTTCCCAAAAGGTTGGGTTACTAACGATTGGAGCCTGCACTTGAGGATAGCTTTTAGGGGTCACAGTAGGGTGCCTCTGAAAATCAGTAAAAAAAGCAAATAAAAAACATAACTACATAAGTAAGGTATTTAAGATTTGTGAGCTAAAAGTAAAGGTAGCAAATCGGGCATGTAAAATCAGGTAAATTTTTGGTGTAGGTTGGGTCGGGTTGACCCAGAGTACTTTGGCCTAAAGTTCTCTAATCTTTTATAGATAGTGTGTCATACATTATTTCAATATCTAATTTCTTTTCTCAATAAAATGATTAAAAATACATCAAACTTTGAACCCGTTACCATTCTGACCTCAGCCCATTTGACCCGTTTCCTTTTAAACATTTTTTTAACTTCAACTAATTTACCGGTTAGAGATAAAACACAGCCCGAATCAACCCATTCAAAAGTAAAAGGATTGAAATTGCTACTTTCAACTTAAAAACATATAGCATAAGAAAGAACAAGAAATATTCATACTGGAGTGTAATTTGCACGTTCAGAATCTTTGGGTTGTGGAAGTTTGCGAAAGGAGGACTCAAGCAACTGCATGGTGGTTTGCGGATCATAAGAGGTTTCCACGGTAGCTAAACCGCTGAGGCTGTCCCAAATTGCACCAAGGTCGGGAACACTTCTTCGTCCAATGACTCCAAGGCCAGCAGTTTGAGTGGACTGTGAAGGTTGATGAGGAGTGACATCAATATCGTGAGTAACTTGTGCAGGCTCAGTCACTGAGCCAGATACTCCAGCCTAAAAAAACAAAAAATAAAAAAAAAACATAAAGGTGCATTAGTTATTTGGATTTTTCTAAACACTCGAAAAGTTGATTATCTGAATGTTACAACTTCAAAAGGCAAATACACATCCAACACCATATACCTGTGTAACTGATGTGTTTGAAACCTTTGAATCACCCTCGTTGGCAGTATATTTATGAAGCACAGAACTCGTAGCAGAATCATCAGTTAAACTTTGATGTTGCTGAGGCGCATCAGCTTTCACATGGCCAACTTCTACTATTATTCACAAGGATATTTATTTCAAAGATAATATTCAAACACAAATATATTTTAGATTTCCAAATTGGTCAATACCAAACACAAAAGAAGTCCAAGTCTGTTTATTTAATCATTAACATACCAGTATCTTTTGAACCAGTCACCATGAGTGCGTGTTGACCAGACTGTGAATGGATTGAACTTGGATGTTGCTGTGCTGATGTGGCGTTGATAAGACCTGGAGCTGGTCCTCCAACCAGCCCACCTTGAGGTGATGGAGCGGAACTTTTGAACTGTAATTATAAACAAAGTGAGCTTAGGGCTGTTTCTCTTTAAGTGCAGGTTGTATATGTGTCTGTATTGATATATACCACTGATTTGGAGTGTTAGCTGTAAACATTCATGTTCTTTCTTTTTTTCTGTCTCAATATTGTTAAATGACTACCTAACCCCACCAACTAAATTGTGCAGAAACGAAAAAAACCCATAAGATTAGATCCTACTTGTTAAATCAAAGTCACGATACTTTTACTAGACCTATTACAACAACCCATCTGTCCTAAAACAATGAAAGAAGGGTGAACCCAAAATAAAGACTTTGAAACAGTATATGGTTAAAGTCTTGCGACGAACAAACGGATTTGATGGTTTCCAAACTGAAATAATAGAAAAATACATGTGATTCTAACTTGACGTGAAGTAGCCCCGACGGGAGCAAGTGAAGACCTGCAACATATCCGTAAGTCTGTGACCATCATGAAAGAACACAAACGAGATTAAGGAATAACCACCGTCGACGTGAATAGATGAAGGTATCTGAAGGTCGAATGTAAATAGTGGCAACAATGGTTACGGTTCAAGGTGGAAAATACTTTCGGTGAGTGGAATTGAGGGAAATTGAAGATATGAAGGTGAAATAAGAAAAGGGAAAATTGTTCTGGCTTGTCTAAATGGACGTCCGGTTTAGGAGAGAGGTTTTAGAGGGCCTACAGGCTCAGAGCCTCATTTCATATAATAGGTAAAAAGAAACACCAAACTTGCCTGGTTGGCCACAGTATGTTAGCAACCAGCCTATTAAGTGACAAAGAAACACCCCCCATATACTCATATGGTAACAGATGATGTAATATTCAAACATCAAGACATACCTGTTGAAGTGGGCTCTGTTGTGTAGTAAATAGTTTAAGATTCAGACCCTGTTGCTGTGCCTGTTGGTATCGCTGCAAAAATTGCTCCCTATGGTCTGGTGCAATTTCAGTTCTAAAAGGAACCTGTTCCAATAAATATAAATAAAAGTTACACAAAGCTGAAATCAACATAAGGATAACTAAAAGTTCAGAGCTAGCAAGATATGTATATCATAACAAACCGGGAAACTAAGGCCTCTTTGGCATACTTATATGTTACGTGCAAATGTGTATGATATTTCAAGTATGGAACTGATCTTTATCTGAAGTCTTGATTGGTATAATGCTGCCTGCCTGCCTATTTGAGTTGTGTATGCATATATTTTTACAGATCTTCATACGATTTGTATTGCATGTTTGTATTCATTAGGCTGTGTCTGTGACTAGGCCTAGAGGAACAGTTTGCACCTTAGTGTGCCTTGAGCCTTTGATAGCTTTGCTCTCTAGTAATCTCACTTACAATTTTTTCTGTTTACTGTCACGTTTATTTGTAATGTTAGAACCATATTGTGATTCTACTTGATGATATAATCAAAAGCTGTAAATAATACTGTTCGATTTTCCAAACATAAAAAGTTAGTTAATATATGTGCGTCAATCTGCTAGTTCATTTGCTTCAGTTAGTTAATATTAGTGCGGCCAACCACCATATCACATTATCCAAAACTACACAACTTGTTCCTTCATATATTATTATTATTCTTTCAAAAAACAATAAGATGATGTTTCGCAAATTAAAAAGCACAAGTCAAAAACCAACTAAAGCAGAAAAAATAGTGCATATCCTCACTACTGTCACATCTTCAGTAGTTACACTTTCTTTACAGTATAAAAAAAGAATTAAAAAGATGAACTTTTCCAGATATTAAATGTATAAGCTTCAGCTTATATTTTATAGTAAATAGATATTAGGTTAACCCAATTTCATATGATAAAATCAGCAGTCAATTTGTTTATTCGAAGTAACCTCAGTAAGAGATAATAATTGACAAAAAATAAAATAAGGTACGACAATCATAAGTTACAGATAAAGTAGAGAAAAATATGGTAACATACCCCTTCATTTTGACTTTGGGAGGGATTTCCCGGCCTCCATTGTATGCCAGAAACTCCAGAAAACATCCTACCTGTCACCCCTCCTGTCTCACCAGTACCACCACTAACAGCTTCACTAGTCTTTACAGCTTGGGGGAGCATCATTCTAATACTTGAAGAAGAAACCAGCGGCCGCACAATTCCACTGCCGCCAAGTCTATCATCAGTCCCTAACATAGCTCTCCTGGGTGTTTCTGAAGCAACACCAAGGGATCCATTGCTAGAAACAATACTACCAGAGGTACTCGGGATGGTTATTGAGGGTGGATTTGCCGCGCTTCTACCAAGATTCATTAATCCTGCTTCAGGAAGGGCTGGAGATGGCTTTCGACCAGGAAAGTTGGAATTATCTTCTTCCTTCACAACATTGTTCATTGGTAATGAAGGAACAGACGAAATTGAATTGTCCAAAACACCCTTAACAGCATTGTTCATTGGTAATGAAGGGGCAGAAGAGGTTGAATTGTCCAAAACGCCCTTAACAGCATTGTTCATTGGTAATGACGGGACAGAAGAGATTGAATTGTCCAAAGCACCCTTAACAGCATTGTTCATTGGTAATGAAGGGACAGAAGAGGTCGAATTGTCCAAAGCGCTCTTAGCAGAACTTGGGCCTGAATGGACTGAAGAAGCAACAACAGCAACAGGGGTTGCATGGGTTCCTGCTGGTGTTGGAGGAGCAGATGCGACTGCACTGATCTTTGGAGGTGGATTTCTTCCCCCGAACTCTGAGATACCTTCCTGGGGAGCCTTCTCGGCAACTTGCTTCGGGATTGAATCTCCGTGTTGGTGATGAGAAGATGCAACTGCGGCCTAAAAAAAACAAAGCCAAAATTACATATTATTGATTGGAAATTCCAAGTAACTTATATAACAAGTATAAAATACTGCCAGACACCACATATGTTAAAGCAGTTGTAAAATGCAAATATGACATAAAAATTTAGAGGTTTATTTCAGTTTATTTATGTTTCTAAGAGGAGCTGTTGCAAGCAAGGTTGTGTTAATTGTACCCAGTAACATGCGTTGGCTGCAACCCAATGTTCTCTTTGGCCGTTGTAAATTGTTCATTATACTTGTGATGCAATTATATAAAAAGATCATGAGGTGCATAACAAATATCATATCTTTATGGTTACTAGGAAATGGCATACCAGGCCCGTGAATATTGATATTGTGCAGCTTTTACATAGATGTGTCTAGTTTTCCAGACATTTAAAGCAATAGACATATGGCATATTGTTGGAAACTTAATGTATAGGAACATACCGGTGACAGAGCTAAAGAAGTAGACAAGCCAGATTTTATGCTTAAAGCAACACCCTGTCAAAACACAGATCAAACTAACATGACCCCTATGACTATTGACATACATTATATAAGAAACTAGTATTTGGCTATTGCAATATTACTTGCACGATTTCAGTCTTAAAGTTCATTTGCAAAACATTACCAAACAGAAAATATATATATATATATATATATATATATATATATATATATATATATATATATATATATATATATATATATATATATATATATAGCGAGTTTTCAATCTACCTTGACAGGAGTAGGTGCACCAATGGTAACTAGATCTTCCAGTGACTCAACCTTATCCAAAGGTAAGGTGTTGTATAGCATGTCAACGTCATCAAACTCATCAAAGTCCTCCTGCAGAAGACACTCCTTAGTACGGAGATTTGAGGCAAGAGCAAGAATTCAAACATTTGATAAAAATCCTGAAAACGGAATTAACCTGATTTCGTTCCACATAGTCGTCCACGAAATCCTTAACATCATTGACTTCCTCAGGGCTCAACTCATCATTATCCAGCAGTCTCAATATCAACTCTAACTTCATAATATGAGCCTTGTGCCGATTAATTGATGACTCTAAATGGGTCTGTGAGACAATATGATCATTAAGTAATGAAACTGTAACAGATGATAGATGGAAGTTGAGATCGCTAATTTTTACTTACCAATCTTGGTGGCCTTGTTTTCCCTTTTTTAACAGATAGCCCCTCAATCTCCGCTTCAAAACTGTCGATCTGAGACTCAAGCTCAGACACCTAACCAAAGAAAAAGTATATTATAATACAATGGCCATTGGATGATTCAATAATTCATAATCATTCAATAATATGATCACTCCCAACAGAACTATCTATGTATGCATTATAAACACCAGTCAAGGCACAGAAATGTCTACCAAATTCAGGGAGAAGTGCTTGAGCAACAAAACAGTTAACATGATAATATTACCCCCAAATGGGGTACTGATGAAGTGATGATCAATAGAAGCTACTAACACAAGCAATGAACACTGACATATACCAACGTCCTAACAATATCATTGATGAATTTGAAGACATCATTCAAAAAAATAAAAAATAAGTGCAATTAGCTTTCATATAGAAAGTAAAAAAGAGTGCAATAGCTTTCAGATAAAAAGCAAAGGACAAGACGTCAACTAAGGTATAGTCCATACCGTATTGTTCAACCAATCTCTAGTCTTTGACTTGGCTTTCTCCTTTGGATCCTACATAGACAGTCAACAAAGAAGCGTTACCAAAAACAGAGCTAAAGTCAATGTTAATCTTAATGTTATTTTGCACATCCCTCATGGTTGAAAATCATAAAATGTGGTACTTCATTAATCATTATTACTATTACGTCTATAAACAAGCATTTCATAAAGTAAACCTGTAATTAGCATTGACAAGCAAAAGAGAAAAGGGTTAAGCACCAGTGCAGTTTGAAACTTACGCAACTCATACCCATGATTGACATCGTTCTATACTATGATCTCTTATAGAAAGCAAAAAAAAGAATGGTTTAGAACGGAAAGGGTGGTGCCCACGGATGCGCAGTTTCTTAGTTATACAGGTGTATGACTAGATAGTAATACATACCGTTTTAGGCTGTTGTTCAAGGCCTTCCTTAGAGAATGCTTTTGTCTTCATTTCCTTTTCACATATCTTAAAGCGTTCCATTTCTTTTTCAATAAGCCTGCGAGCATCTATCAGAGCCTGCTCATAAGAGGCGCTAACCTGTGTCAAATTTGTCAGAAAGAGAGTTTGTTGTCAATAAGGAAAGACTGAACTGAGAAAGACATGTTCGAAACAGAAACTAAAATCTTAGGATCTTTTTCAACCACATATATCCTAAATACTACAAACAAATTTGAGAAACAATTTGGAAGACAAAACCGTTCTAATAACGACAGAATGATGAGCACATCAAGTTTTATTTTGAACTACTAAAAGAAAGCATTTACGAGCACAACACGTTCATCTGATGCTGCAGATTTGACTATCCTTTTCAAAGAAGAGGACACCAAAGCGAATGTAATACTGCAATTAAATTATATCTTCATGCACAATACTGAATATAGCCCCACAACATTGCATCTACACCTAGCCTCTACAGACCACCTTGATACAAAAAACACCAACTATATAACTTCCGTAATAACAAAATCACCATCTGATGAGCAAGAAAAACCAGACACTCATTTCTCTCCCTAGCTCCTCCCATTTTCTCATAAATGTGACGAATAGTATATCCACATTACATTTTAACAATCTTTCACCCTAGTCTGATTCTCAATACTGGAAGAAAATTAGCTAATGAGTTTTTACTGAAAGTATAGTTTGATTTCTCAGCCTTCACTAAATGGGTTCCTATGTCCAGCTAGCGGAATATAGCAGAGAGACAATACAGTCACAACTTATACGGAATGTGTCAAAAGACATTCACAGTAAAATGATACAACCAAATTTTAGGACCCACATATCCAAGATCTATGAAGTCTTTGGAATTGCTTATTAAAACATCATATGCTTTTTAAGATAAGCAGAAGCAGATAATCAACTGTAACAATAACATTAGGGGAAATCATCCCTGCTGTGGCTGCAGGGATGCGTACCTGCTGCAAAGGCTTATGAAGAGGGACCATTAATGCAAATTAGAAAATGATAAAGGGTATAAGTGTATAAAATGTAAGTTGCAAGTTTATTTTTGGGCTTTGCTGCAGATAATTACCTGCTGCAAACAGCAGCAATGCTTTCCCCATAACATTATAACACAATGCAAGAGATACTATTTAGTATTTAGCAATTCTGCCTAACTGAATATCCAAAAGATAAAATTATCACTATACTGAATATACATTTCCCAAATTACATATTCACGGTCAAATAAGCAAATAAACATAATTAGTTTGTTTCTATATCATCAAAAGGCAATTAGCAGTTAAACATTTTAACAATTAATCTTCAGCAAACAATATTTCACACTTCTGCGCCTTAGACAATCCTCGTTCATACAGAACAACTAATAATCAATAAACAACAACAAATACAAAATAATAATCAAGCGAACCTTCTTATCCTTGATCTCGCTAGACTGTAACCATGTCTTAATCTGATCTCTGTACCTCTGAAGCTTCTTAATCTCCTTCTTCAAATCAACCTCGTATTTCTCCTTCTGATTAGCATTATCAGTGTCGTGAACCTAATCAACAACATTACAACAACTGAATTGTTACACATACACATCGATATATTGTGCATTAAACATTATATCTTACTATTCACACTTTTAGACCTTCAATAATCCGCATTATTAAACATATACAATGATTATATTATATATGAAAAGCTCTCCCAAACATTTCTACATTGAAACAATACAAACGACTTCCAGTGATGCAATGCCGAGTAATTTGTCCTTTAGTTTGACACTTTGACTCGGACACGTTACAAACCAGTCGACTTAGATGAGTTACTAACCGGGTCGCCTCGGACGTGTGACACACATAGTCGGCTCGAAGGCGGACGCGTTACAAACATTAGTCGGCTCAGACGCGTTATGGACAGAGTCACCTCGGACGCCTTACGGACCAAGCCGTTACAGACCGAGTCACCTAGGACGCCTTACGGACCGAGGCGTTTGGAGACGAGTCGACTCACTACAACATAATCGAGTCAGATGCGCTACGAGCATAGTCGACTCACGCTACGAGCCGCCGAGTCATCCAGGACGCGTAACAAGCCGAGTCGACTCCGACACGTCACCAGCCAAGTTGACTCCGACACATTACGAACCGAGTCGACTCCGAGGCGCTACAATCCTATTCGACTCCAACGCGCTACAAACCGAGTCGACACGGAACGAGTCAAACAACAACTCACGAGTCAGTCAGGTCTATTCACAAATTCTTAACCGAGTCGCCTGAATTTAGGCACATTTGCGACACTCAACTCGTCCGAGTCAACTCAGTCCACAACTCGTTTCGTTACAACAACGATCATTACACATTTACACATCAAACACATAAACAAAATTATTATATATATAAAAAAAAATTAAAAAAAATAAAATAAAATAAAAGGAAATAATTATACCTTGTTCCAAATATTACCAAAAACGTCAACACCTTCGTAAACTTTCTTCAAAACACGATCGATTTCACCTTGAAGCTTCCGACTCGCTCCCATTGTATTGTATGATCATACACTTTGTCAATTGTCTAGTGTGTGCTTTTATTTTTCGAAATTAGGGCTTGTTTTTGGTTTTATAGGGTTTTGTTTTGTTTTGTTTGAGTGAAGTGGGTGATGGGGGGAAGAAAGGTTTTGGAAGAATAAAGGGGGCTGGAATGGAATATTATTTTTTGTTTTTTATTAAGGAGTAGTATTTTGGAAGGGAGAATGTTAAAATATTTTTAGAGGTCACGTTTTAAGAAAGGAAAAAGAAATTAAGGGGACGCTTCGTTTTAAATTTTGTATTTAGATTTGGTTTTAGTTTTAGATTTTGTAGTTTGGTACAATTGTTTTAGAATTTAAATAGTACAAAGGTTCTAACTTTTACACTGTGCTTTCAAGAATTATTTTGGAGAGAAAATAAATGACTTGGAAAGATATTAAAGTTTATCCGTGTTTTCAAGATCCATTAACAAGAGAAAAGAAGAGAAGGGGGATGATGATACCAGGCTTTTTTGGCTTCGTATCTTCTGCTCATATCTGGGAAGAAGATGGAGGAAAGAAAGTGAAGTTACTTCTCTTCTCCACTTTTCATTTCTTTTCTTTTAATGAAAATCTTGAGAACTAAGCGTGACACTATCTTAGTGCAAAAAGATAATAATTTTAGAATATGCTTTCACTAAAAAAATTCTTACTCGAATGTATACACTAAAATTTGTACTAACGCTTAGTTTTCAAGATTTTCATTAAAAGAAAATAAATGAAAAGAGGAGAAGAGAAGTAACCTCACTTTCTTTCCTCCATCTTCTTCCCAGATCTGAGCGGAAGATTCGGAGCCAAAAAAGTCTGGTATCATCCCTCTTCTCTTCTTTTCTCTTGTTAATGGATCTTGAGAACACGGATAAACTTTAATATTTTTCCAAATCATTTCCTTTCTCTCCAAAATAATTCTTGAAAACACAGTGTAAATCTTGCACTAAACATTATTTAATAGTTTTATTTAACTTAAATTAGATATAACTTAAAAAGTAAGTAATATTATAAGGCTAAAAGTCAAAATGTTGTACTATAGTGCTATAAATAGTATAGCACTACATTTAGGTCCGTTTGGTTTAAAGTGGGGAAAGGAATGCAAATGAATGAGTGAAGGTGGCTAATCAATCCCTTAACCCCCCCCCCCCCTCCCGATTTACTCTATAATGGTTGATTAACAACTACGGGGTAATCAATACCTTTGCCCCTTAATAACCAAGCACAAACAATGAGAGATGTGCGCCCTTAATCAATCTTTTACCCATTCCCCAACACCCCCCCCCCCCCCTTAACCCCTCACCAAGCACTCCCTTAATGTTTTTTTAGCATTACTATTCATTTCACTAAGATATTGTCAATGTTTAGTGCATACATTTGAGAAGACTAGACGAGTACCCGTGCATAGCAACGGGATTTTATAGCGACATATAGTTTATTGATAAAAAAAGTTTATAGGTTATAAACGAAAAATAATAAAAGTTTGAAGATTTGGGAATTTAACATAATGTTTTGAAACCCGATTCGACCCGGGTGGTTCAACCGGTTGAACCGTTCCGGTCGAAAAATGAGTCGATTTAAACCGGGTCAACTTGCTAGGTTGGGTCAAAAACGGGGCAAATTAAAATGGGTCAATTCGTGCGGGTTTGAAGTGTCTCGGGTCAACCCGGTTTTTGTTTTAATTGGTTGTAGTTTATTTGATAGATATGTTTTTAATTAGTTGTACAATGTGAATAAATCATTTTACTTTTAAGTAATGGATAATGTTTTGAAACCCGGTTCGACCCGGGTGGTTCAACCGGTTGAACCGTTCCTGTCGAAAAATGGGTCGATTTAAACTGGGTCAACTTGCTAGGTTGGGTCGAAAATGGGTCAAATTAAACCGGAACAACCCGCCGTGTTTGAAGCGTCTCGGGTCAACCCGGTTTGTGTTTTAATTGGTTATATTTAATTTGGTAGATATGTTTTTTATTGGTTGTACAATGTGAATAAATAATTGTACTTTTAAGTAATGAGGTATTTTAATAAGAGTATTAAATGCATTTGAATATTTCCTTATATACATTTTTCAACATTTCACATTTCACTTTTATTGACTTTTCCACTTTCACCCTTGACCATTTTTGCTTTATAGATAGTAAAGATTTATTGTACTTTTGATACTATCTTAGTGCAAAAAGTACCTTTAGTGCCTACATTGGAGATGCCCTTAGAGCATCAGTTGTTATGACTCAAGTTAGAGGTGGCAAAATTTTCTCATATGTAAAAAGTTGGGTTGTTATGGGTAATTTTACAAAAGTTGAGGGTTTTTTTGGCAGCGTGGACATTCTCAATGTTTAAAATTCAAAATTAAAAAAAAAAAAAAAAAAAAATACATGCGGTAAAAACTTTAAAATTCAAATTCAAAAAACAGGCGGATAAACGTTTAAAATTCAAAATTCAAAAACAGAGCGAGATATATTTAAAATTCCATTCAAAAAAACGTTCCTATAAATAGCCATTCTCAGATGCTCACAATAAACCCACAATTCACACACAAATCATACATAATTCACAAACAATTCATACGAAACAATGTCACACAACACATCACCTGTTAATGAATCGGTTTACAACACACCACCAGAAGATCTGTTTCCCGTATTCTCATACGACAATCCACCACAAGATCTGTTTCCCGTATTCCCATATGACAATCCACCACAAAACACTCCACCGGAATTTCTGTTTCCACCACAAAACAATCCACTGGCAAACAACCCACCACAAAACCAACCCAATACCTTTGGGTTGACTGATGAAGAACTCTTCGAGCAAGATATGCAAATGTTGTTAGAGGTTCAAGCGGAGGAACAACGTCAGGCAAGAGCTCGTGAGGCGTATGCAAAAGCTAAAGAAGATCGAAGAAACCATGGAGCAGAATGGCGATAGAAAATGGGGTTAAACCGTGTACCATCGAGTGAGACGATTCCAGTGCCGACTATTCAAGTGATGAGGGCTATGGCACAGACTGAATCATTTTATTTATTTGTAGTTTATTTTAATTGTAGGTTAATCGTACGTTGTTTAATGTATTTCAATTCCATGTTTTATGTATTTTAATTCCGTGTTTAATGTATTTTCATTTCGTTTTTAAAAAACAATTACTCATTTCCAAGTTTCCATATTTAAAACATTTTACAAATCATTTACGTCTCCAAATATACTTTTAATCTTATATTTACACAAAATAAATACAAGAAAACCAAAAGAAAAGAAAAGAAAAAAAAGGACGAGTTGCAATGGATTTCAGCTCGTTGTGCAGATGAGCACTTCTTCACCAGCGAACCACGGCGAGCTTCACATGTTGTGGCAACGAGCAACAATGAAGCAACAAGCTTATCCACGTAAGAGTGGCGAGGGTCTTGGCAAGCCCACACCTTCCCCTCTTATTATTATGGGTATATTTGGTATATTAGATTACTGAAATATTATGCTTATTTTTAGAGAAAAATGTTATTTAAATTTGGGTTATTATACAAACAAGTTACTATACTTTACAAAAAAGTTCGCCTAAGTTACTCAACTTTCAAATTGTTCATCCAAGTTACTTATCTTTGCTTAACCGGTTATGCAAGTTACTATGTTTTTGGTAACCGAATATGACCGGTAAATGGCTTATATTTATTACAAATTTAGTCCCTGTAGTTTGTGAGGTATCACAAATTTAGTCCATAATTTTTTTAATTTATTTAACTATTAATACGTTAGTAAAGTCCGTTTTTATCCGTTTTTCCACATATTCATCCATTTTTTTACGTTTTCATCCATTTTTATATGTTTTCGCCCGTTTTCATACGCTTTTTGTTCGTTTTATACGTTTTTCTTATATTTTCATATTTTTTTTGCGTTTTTATATGTTTTCATCAGTTTTTATACGTTTTGATACTCTTTTTGTCCATTTTTATACGTTTTTGTCTGTCTTTATACGTTTTTCTTACGCTTTCATACGTTTTTTTCCATTTTTATACGTTTTCGTCCCTTGTTTTTATGTTTTCGTCTATTTTTATACGTTTTCGCCCGTTTTCTTACGTTTTCATACGCTTTTTGTCCGTCTTTATACATTTTCATCAGTTTTTATATGCTTTTAAAACGGGTAAAAACGTATAAAAATGGACAAAAACATATAAAAACATATGAAAACGTATAAGAACGGATGAAAACAGATAAAAACGTATGAAAATATATAAAAACAGACGAAAACGGATAAAAATTGATAAAAACATAGAAAACGTAAGAAAAATAGATGAAAGTGTATAAAAACGGACGAAGCTACTTTAACATCATCCTAACAACAACTAGAGTGAACGGTTAACCTTATGTAACTTGGATGAAGAAAACGCAAACTTTAGTAATTTAGGTGAACATTTTAGCAATGTTTGGTAACTTAGATGAAGAAAACGCAAATTTTAGTAAATTACGTGAACATTTCCATTTTTATCTAATGATGTGGCATTGGTCAACTGGTTAACACCCGGTAGCCAGTTGTTGGAGTAACTGGAATGAACGATTTTTAAATGTTCAATAACTTGGATGAACAATTAGCAAAGTTTAATAACTTGGATGAACAATTTGAAAGTTGGGTAACTTAGACGAACTTTTTTGTAAAGTATAGTACTCCCTCCGTCTCACATTGACTGTCCAGTTTGACTTTTTCAAGTCTTTCTTTTTCAATTTTGACCTTATATATTTTTGTTTGTATTATATAATATTTGATAAAAATTATACCAATGAAAAGTACATTTAAAACTCAATTCATTCATATATTTTGCATCAAGTATTATATAACACAAGAAAAAATAATTAAGGTTAAAGTTGTAAAGGAAAGACTTAAAAAGTCAAACATGGACAATAATTATGGGACGGAGGTAGTAACTTATTTGTATAATAACCCTTTAAATCTTAAAATATTTGTTTGATAAACATAAGTTATAAAATATTATAAAAAGAAAAAATTTTCATAATCGCTAAAAATCAAATGTTACTTCTAGCTTATTAAAAAAATGTATATTTTTCTAAACTTTCTTCTTCATCTCTATTTAGAGCTCCATCTCCAATTCTTGTTAGCTTCTTTTAGCCAAACATACCATTTGTTTCGTATTGATTTGGGAGGTTCAAGTCCCTTGTCAAACGTAGAATTGCAATGCAAGCTGTTACAGATGACTTTTAACTATTTAAAAAAGTTATCTGTATGACTTGATCCATTGTAAAAAGCTAAGATGTCATAACACCATAATATCAAAAAAGTACTATCGCCACAGCTTCATCTCAACACATTTTAACATTAACACACACAAAATAAAACTCCATATCCTAACACCAATCTTTTGGGACCCACCCTTTTTTTCTTTTCCATTTATTTAAACTAGCCTTAGGCCCGCCCCGATGGGGCGCTAGCCTTAAGTCTTGTTATTAAAAATAAATGTAGTACAAAAGATTATTTAGAATAGTTAACGTCAAATGATATTTATAAATGATCCGGAATCAACATAACTAACTTGAGTGTACTGTTTAAAAATTGAAAAGCTAAATACATAACATCAACTTATAGTCTATGAAGGACTTCTTTATACACAACGTTTGTTATGTAATTGCAATGGTTGTCGTCTTTGTCACAACATACCTTACTTATTTGTAGTGAAAATTGAAATCTGGTAGAGTTGTTTTGGTCAATTATGTTCTTTTGCAGCAGACCTTACTTATTTGTACTTAAATCTATGTGACTCGCAAGATTATGTAGAATTTTCGAAGATTTCTGACTCAAGTGATGTCATACGCATTCAGTTCATCCTTTGATTCGTCATCAGCTTCCCTGAAACTTTGCAAGATATGGATGTTACTGTTCAGTGATATTCTTGACATGTTATATATAAAATGCTTAAATAAATTAAGTACACCAGTTTGGGAGCAAACGGGTTAAAAGGACTCAAAAGGTAAGTTATTAGTCCTTTTTTTATGCAAATATCCTATACGTTTCGCACACTGAGTGAAACTATTGTGCCGCCATGCGCGCCTAATCTACGGCGGCCCCTAGCACGGAAGATCTTCAGTACACTCTCTTCACCACTCCCCACCAAACGGCACCCATCGTGGACACTACTGTGCCGCCATGCGCGCCTAATCGAGACAAGGGACCTAATGGGGAAACAGATATCCTCGCGCTAGAGGGGGATGCGCCTGAGTTCATGCTAAGTAATTTTGTGTCCCAAAATTACGAAACCTTAACTGCCCTCATGCAAGAGGAAGCAAGAAGAAGGTCAAGTCTGAGCCTGCAAGCCCGGCTCAACTTCGGCCCTGAGTACGAAGCATCCCCATCGCGCTATCAGAATGAGGGGCGCGAAAAGGATAGCCGCCGACTTCCAGTGTTCGCTAGAGTTGGAAGGAAGGCTGTAGATGATGAAGCATCTGATTCGCAGTACTCGGAGGAGCATGAAGATAATGGAAGGCATACCAATGTCCATGCTAGACTTGGTAGCCGCAGGATCCAGGATAGACTTGGACGGCAACGCTCACCAAGCGAGAACCCTTCAAGGTCTAGCAGCAGAAGAGTTCATGATAGGCTTGGGAGACAGCTCTCCCCAAGTGGAAGCCCCTCAAGCTCGGACTCCGAGGAAAAACAGCGTAAGCGCCGCAAAAGGGCCAACTCCTCCTCAAGTGACTCCTCGGACAACGAGGACAAAGAAACACGACACTGGAAGTCCAGGAGAAGACATCGCGATATGGAGGACAAAGATATATCTTTTCCTTGGCGCCGCCAAAAGGTCTACGCATTCATGCGGCGCATCAGCGATTATTCAGATAATAAGAGAAGGCGCATGCCCGCCAATGTTAAAACATATGATGGGACGGGTGATCCTGATGACCACCTAAAATTTTTTGAATCAGCTGCTACTATCGAAAATTGGCCACAACCAGTGTAGTGCCACATGTTTAACTCCATATTGGTGGGGAACGCGCGAACCTGGATTAGCAAGCTGCCACGAAAAAGCATAAACGGGTTTGAAGAGTTGTGAAAGGCATTTCGTTTAAACTTTACTCAAAGAAAGAAGTGTGCCAAGAACCCTGTTGAACTTACCAGAGTAAAACAGCGCCAAGGGGAATCCACAAGCGCTTATGTGGAGCGCTATAAGGATGAATGCATACACGTCAAGGCGTGCCCCGAAGTACTAAATGTAACACCCCCAGTTTTAAAATATTTGCAGCGGAATAAAGATTGGGTGTTACTTCACAGCTCATAGTTTTTCAGTAGAAAATGATTTTCTAAAAATATTTATCATTCGAATTTTTATAAATATCAGAGTTTTCAAAATGAGGTCCCAGTAGTTTTAAAATTTGTTAAATAGGTTTTCGAATGATAATAAAATTTTTATAGCCTTTGTAAGAATTTCGTGCTCTTCCGTCCCGTCCTTGCTCCTCTTAGACCTGAGATAAATATGCTAAAAGTCAACAAAAGTTGAGTGATATTCATAGGTTTAAGTTTAAAAGATAGAACACAAGTTATAAGTGATAATTGCACCGTCATACAATTATAAGTTAAAAACAGTTGTTATTGCATTAAGCTCATGACGCTCAGCCGATTAACAGATCTCATCATAAATGATGGATTATAGTAACAGGGGGCCCTCGGGATAGGTCCTTGCCAGTAACCTATTAGATTTCAAATAAAGTGCGTTTGGTTGTTTTCTCAACTCCCAAACGGGGATGGTCAATCCCTAATAGATCTATCCACAATTATTTACGTTCACCTCTCTGGGTGACTAAGGCTCATGATATGAGGGGCTTTTGGCAAAAAGGTACTTAAGTAATAACAATTTCAGGCATAATATAATAAAATACTTGTGTTCAGATTTTTAAAAACTAGCATGTATCCCCCTCGCAGGATTTATAAAATATTTAAACAAGTAAAGGCGAGGCTATGAACTCACCTTAGTGGTTTAGTGAATAAAAATATCGATACTCAGTTTGCAATAAGGGAACGGCTCCACACACGACCTAGATAATATATGGCATGTTTTAGTGTTTGATAGTCTTAGGGTTTTAATCGTGAGTAGTTTTTAAATGTATGATTTGTTAATTTGACGTTAGTAAGACTTTTAGTTTTATAATATATTGTACGTTTAGTTTAGTTATATATATATAAATATGATGTAAGGTTTAATAATAATAATAACGATAGTTTGAAATAAAACGTAACGTTTAATAATAGTAATAATAATAATAGTTTGAAAATAACGTAACGTTTAATAATAATAATAGTAATAATAATAATAGTTTGAAAATAAACGTAACGTTTAATAATAATAATAGTAATAATAATAATAGTTTGAAAATAACGTAACGTTTAATAATAATAATAATAGTAATAATAATATTAGTTTGAAAATGAACGTAACGTCGTGACGTGAACTCGTAAAAATGGAAAGTAAAAATAAAAATATAAATTTTATATATATGGCCCTTGTATTTTCCAAAAATTTATACTTTTTACCCTAACGGCGTTAGCGTTACGCTGTTAGTCCAAAATTAAATATATTTACATTTTACGTCCAAAACTTTATATTTCTTACACCTTTCACCCTAGAGTTTATAAAAATCATTTTTCACCCTTTAATTTACGAAATGACATTTTATACCGAAACTTTGAAAAGTTGACACTTTTAACCCGATTTTCATAAAATTTGCAATTTTTGTCCAAAATTTACAATTTTCAAAACTTAATGTTTTTATTTCTTAAATAGTTTCAAAACAGCTTATTGAGCTTATTCTACCAGCTTATGAGTTCGAAAAGTTAATTTGATAGCTTATGGGCTTTTAACGAAATGTAAGGCCCGTTAGCATTTTTAGATCCAATGGGCCTACGGGAGTTTTGGGCCTTGTTTTGGGCTAAGGTTAAGATTGTGAAAAAAGTTGTTGAACAGCTTATAGCTTCAGCTTATTCACTCGGCTTATTTTGAAATGATTGGGCCTTAAGGCCCAGTCGATGCTAATAATTTTCCAAAACTAGTTTCCAAGTCGATTTGCTTGGTGACTTTTATAGGTTCAAAACGCGATTTTTATTATAAAGTTTTTATACGAAAATGATTGTTTGTTATGAGGACAATTAGTTTGTGAAATAAAATGGCATGCTTGTTAAGTAAAATTTAAAGATATACGTGTGTTTTGGGCTGGCATGGGACGAGTTTTTATGAGAAAAAGACTTAGAAATATTTTAAGAGTTTTCACGACTAGTTATGATACGTTAGAAATGGTATTCCAAAATAGTTGTACGTAGCTTTTTAGTTTCAAAACTTTACATAACTCGATTGTTAGGGTGTAAAATATATAGACGAACGTAAAATATATATATATGTCGTTTATTTACTTTTCGAATAAAGTGGTGCAATTGTGTGTGTCGCGAATAAAAATGATGCAAATGAAAGTTTTATTTAAATATTGAAAAGAGTTTTGTTAGGAACTTACGACACCAAAATGGTGGGTAAAACAAGACGTAGAGTCGAGAAGTGAGTGATATGAGTACGTAGTGTGATTGGGTGCTCGACCAAGGTTCACAAACAATAACGTGTTCCTCCTAAACCCACACGAATCCCTTGAATTTCCTACCCAAATGCTTCAACCCAAGCCTAGTTCACTACTTAGAAATATTTGGTGGATTTTTGGTTTGCATGGAAGTAGAAAATGCAAGCATGCATGCATGCGATTTATATAAGGTTCCTAGGGTGTTCTAGTGTCTAAGTTTTAATGTGATTTGATGTTAGCTTGTGCACCAAAAGTCCTAATGTGTAAGAGTACAAGTTACTCCATGTTTTGGTTTCTTATATGTCGACATCCTCAAAATGCAAAGAAACGTGGGCATTGGAATATTATAAGGGCATGGTACATGTGAAATATATTATAAAAGGATCAAGGTACTTTCCCTAGTGAATAAAATAAGGAAATGGGTGTGCTTGATTTAAGGGAGTACTTGTTTGGTTTATAACATGCATGTCGACTACATTTTATTTAGTGAACCGATTTGTAAATCGGTTGTGACTTGAGATTTTGATAACTTTGAAATATTTAGATACTAGTTTGTGTTTAGAAATGATTTTAGGAAGTTATTGAAACAAACGTGGTTTAAAACGGTTGAGTTTTGGATTAGTTGAAATTTTATGAAATAGTTTTTGGACACAATGTTTTGCCTTGTATAAACGTAGCTAGACTTGACGTGGGGAACTAAAATTCGACACTCTATATGTTGGCTAGGGGAGGAATGAGTATATGTAAGAATACGTGTGTGTCGTGTGTAAGATTTGAGCATACGAGGCTCGTTTCTAGTGGGTACTAGTCGAGTGGGATGAAAAACAAAGAAAGAAAATGGGCCAAATTGGTTTGGGCTATGAATAGTAACAGGCTAGAATTTTGTGTTGGGCTTGGTGTGAAATTAGGGGTCCGGTTTGGAGTATTTTAGGATTAGTAAAATCTTAATTGTGATTAGTGATAAGTTTAGAAATTAATTAGTGAGACGTTTACGTGAGTCCGAGAGTGAATAGTGTTTTGTAAATAGTGTTTTATGAATAGTAAAACTTTTGAAAAACATCTCAATATCACTAACCGACTCCAAAATGATGAATAGTGAAATGATGAATAGTGTTTGGTGAATAGTAACCGATGAATAGTAAATTTAAAAAATGTCCTGAAAATGCAGGTTCGTAACGAATTAAAGAAATTTTTAATATTCTCGCGATTTTAGACTATAGTGGTACATGTGTGAGCATCGTTCCAAGCAAAATGAGATCATGAATATCGTAGTGATTTCTAAGTATCATAGCATATTTAAATTAAAAAAAAAAATTGTTATCGGTAAAAACGTTATAAATTAACGTAATGATATATTAGTCTTTGATTTACTTTTACTATTTATAGGGAAATTTACGGGAGTTTACACTAAAGATCTCAGGGTTCATGAATGGGATCAATAACCCAGAGTTTATCAGGAGATTAAACGATAAGGTTCCCCAAACCTTTGATGAACTGATGAAGCGCACCAGGTCCTTTATCTAAGGGGAAGCAGCTGCTGCGGATAGCAAGAAAGGTTACTCAAATTACAGGTCACAAGAACAACCCAGGAGACAATCCAATGACCAGAGTAGCAACCGCAGCAAAAACTATCACAGTCAGGGAAGCGGACGAGATAATGACAAATACACTCCATTAACGAAGACTCCAAGGGAGATATTTGTGACAGAAGGTGCAAACTTCCCGAAACCCCCACCAATGCGCACCTCAGAAGATCGGCGCGTAGGAAATGGGTATTGCGAATATCATGGACAAAAGGGCCACACTACCAACGAGTGTGTCCAATTGCGCCAACTAATTGACAAATTAGTGAAAGAAGGCAAAATGGATCACCTCGTTAAAAACATCAAGGAGGGGAAGGACAAACAGAAGAATGGGGGCAAGAAAGAGACACCAAAAGACAAGGCTGATACCATCTACATGATACAATCATGGCAGCGAAAGACGAGGCAAAAGGTCAGCCAAAAATTTTCCTATGGGAACAAAATCTCTTTCCTCACTCTAGCTGCGGACAGCGAAGTAGTGGAACCATTCACCATTAAAATACATACGGGGGGTCACGACATCCACCGCATGTATGTCGATGGGGGAGCATCCGCAGACATCATGTATGAACATTGTTTCAAAAGGTTGCGATCTGATATACAAAGTCAGTTAATTCCGGCCACGACGTCGCTGACTGGCTTCACAGGAGAAAAGATATGGCCCATGGGGCAATTGTGCTTGCTTGTGGCCGTTGGTGATAAGCAACACTCTACGGCAGCCTGGATGAACTTTATGGTAATCAGATCTCCTTCGCCGTACAATGGCATTATTGGAAGACCAGGAATATCAGCCATGCGCGCGGTACCGTCCATGGCACATGGGATGCTCAAATTCCTAGTAGAAGGAGGTATTGTCACCCTCTACAATACCACCGTGTCACCTAAAGAATGCAACACGGTGACAAGTGAAACGGCGAGTATTCCAGAACAACGTGCAGCCAAAGTGTCAAACCTGAAGGTCGCAATTCACCCTAATTACCCGGATATAGAGGTATCAATTGGAGGGTCGCTGTATAACAAAAGCAGAGCGGCCGTGTGCGCACTCTTGCAAAGGAACCTAGATATCTTTGCGTGGGAACCAAAGCACATGACTGGCGTGCCACGATCTATTACAGAGCACAAGCTGAAAATCCAACAAGGATACCCTCCAATACAGCAAAAAAAGCACGGCCAGGCTCCAAATCGCGCAAAAGCCATCCTAGAGGAAGTACACAAGCTTGTAGACGCAGGCATCATGCGGGAGGTCTACTACCATGACTGGCTTTCCAATCCAGTGATGGTAAAAAAGAGTGATGGCAGCTGGAAAATGTGTGTGGACTTCACTGATCTTAACAAAGCATGTCCACAAGACTGTTACCCGTTACCAGAGATAGACTGGAAGGTAGAATATTTGTGCGGATACCCCTTTAAATGCTTCCTAGACGCATACAAAGGGTACCACCAAATTCAGATGGTTGAGGAAGACGAGGAGAAAACAGCCTTCAACACAAGTCAGGGGGTCTACTGTTAAAAAAAAATGCCCTTTGGCTTAAAGAACGCGGGATCAACATACCAGCGGTTGGTGGACAATGCATTTGAGAAGCAAGTGGGTCGCAACCTGGAGGTTTATGTTGATGACCTTGTCATAAAGAGTCATACCGAAGAAGAATTGGTGCGTGACATTGAAGAAACATTCAAAACACTGGGAAGGATCAACATGAAGTTAAAACCCAAGAAATGCACTTTTGGCGCTACAGAAGGCATGTTTCTCGGATATTTGATAGAGCCTGATGGCATTAAGCCCTGCCCAGAAAAAACAAAGGCTGTCATCCAACTCCCTTCACCACGCACATTGAAAGAGGTCCAGTCATTGAATGGAAAATTTGCTAGGTTAAATCGATTCTTATCCAAATTAGCAGATAAGTCACTCCCTCTCTTTAAAACACTCACGAAGTATACAAAAAAGGGAGATTTTCGTTGGACCGTGGAAGCGGAAGAAGCTTTTCAACAACTTAAGCAACGCATAGCAGCGCTTCCCACACTTGTCGCACCCCGACCAGGGGAGGAACTGATCATGTACTTGTCTGCAACTCATGGAGCAGTCAGCGCGGTACTATTGACAGATAGGAACTCCGTTCAAACACCAGTATACTTTGTAAGCAAAGCACTCAAGAAGACAGAGATTAACTATACCGCTATGGAAAAGCTGGTCCTAGCTTTAGTATTTGCAGCTAAAAGACTGCGCAGATACTTTCAAGCACACCCAATAGCAGTGATTACGAACCAACCTATCAAGCAAGTTATCTCTAAACCCGACGCATCGGGGCGACTACAAAAATGGAGTGTGTTATTGAGCGAGCATAACATCTCTTATAGACCACGCACTGCGATTAAGGGCAGAATCTAGCTGACTTCATCATTGAGAAACCAAATACGGATACTCCACCTTCAAAGAGCGAGGTAGAACTACAAGAACCATGGGTTCTAATCACGGACGGATCTTCGTGTGTGGATGGGTCAGGCGCAGGCCTTATCCTCACCAGCCCAGATGGAATGGAATTCACTTACGCACTGCATTTTGAATTCACAGCCACAAACAATGAGGCAGAATATAAAGCCCTAATTGCTGGATTACGCATTGCAACTCAAACGGGTGTACGCAACCTAGAAGCAAATGTCAATTCCTGGTTAGTAGCCAATCATGTGTTGGGCGAATACATGGCTAAAGAGGATAACATGATCCAATACCTCGACAAGACCAAATCTCTAATCCAGAATTTTGACAGGTTCACCATTAAACAAGTTCCTAGAGGAGAAAACAGGAAAGCAGATGCGCTGAGCAAGATCGCATCCACAAGCTTTGCGCACCTGTCAAAACAAGTATTGGTGGAGACCTTGAAGAACAAATCAATCTTGAAGATGGAGATATCCACAGTGATAGAAGAGCAGGATCCTACGTGGATGACACCTATCATCGAATTTATAAGCAAGGGGACACTACCCCAGGAGCAGAAGGACGCTCGACAGATACGGCGCACAGCGCAGAGGTTTGAACTTCGAGATTGTTGGGATCATAGTTTTCACTATTTTATCAAGTTTCGGTCATTTGTAATAATGGGTTGCTTAAGTTATTATTTTCTTACATTTATGTAATGTTACAAGTTTACTAGACTTAAGGTATTTGGCCCATGGGCTTGAAAGCCCACACGATTTGGAGAAAGGAAGGAGAGGGAGTGTTGCCCTAGCTCCTTCCCTATAAATAGAACCTTAGGTCTCATGTAATACTTGGTTGGTTATTTGATTTCTTAAGGAAACTCTTGCACTTACATTTCTCTTATTCATATAATCACCCAATCTCTTTTCTCATCTCATTTCTATCATTATTATGCTTGTGTTTACTAAATGGTGACCTAACAAGTGGTATCATTCGCCATATGAAGGTGTAGCTTTTGTTTTTCATTGATTTTGTTCTTAAACTTGTTCTTTAAATTCGATTTTTTTGTGAAATATTAGTACTTTCTTGCTTGTTTCTTAGTTTTTATCACATATTTGCTTACAAACTTGTGCTACAAATCAAAACAAACAAAAAAAGTTCCAATCTTTTCTTAAAAATTCGAATAGGGTTTTTGTACTATTTTCGCAATTTTATAAATTTTTGAAAAAGTTCTTAAAGTTTTCAACTTTCTTAAAGATCTCTTCATTTTACACATAAAAGTACAAGAATCTTGAAATAAAAACGAGATTTTGGATTGCTTTCTTTGAAAAACAAAATCTACCAAGTTATCGAGATCTTTCATTGGTACCATTTCGAGATCTCCTCTACGTGCACTACCTCGACTTCATTTGTGTGGACTCAGTACTTTCTTTCTTGTATAAGAAAGTTAAGTACTTCGACTTTTGGGAAAGTTTTCGAAATTGTACAATTTCGAAAACTGTGCTAGTTACTTTGTGTTTTTTCGAAAACATCCAATTTTTTTCGAAATCACACATTTATCGCAAACTTAATTAAGTTTCGAAATCTTATTATTTCGCAAACCTATAAAGTTTCGCAAACCTTGATTTTTTTCGCAATTTCAAGTTTTCGAAAACCTGAAAAGTTTCGCAAACCTTGATTTTTTTCGAAATTTCAAGTTTTTTTTCCAAAACCTGAAAAGTTTCGAAATCCCAATTTCGAAATCACAGCTGAGAAATTTTTCGAAATCATTGGTACTCAACATAGTTTCGCAATTCCTGTTGGTCAAGGTTTCGCAATCCGAAGTTGTGCAAAGTTTTTTCGATACTTGGTTAATTCTACACTTTCTACAACGATCCATTTCTACACAAGTGTTCTAAGATGTCTCAACCACCTAATCACTACTTCCCTCATACTCAGCAACATCAACATCAGCAGTATCAGCAACAACAATACCTTCTGCACCAACTGTATCAACAACCTTCTCAAAAACAAACATACAATCCACTACATCATTACCTAATGATGCAACAACATCAGATCATTCCTCAACAACAACCATATCAAGTGCCACAACAAAACACTCATTTTTCCTCCAAACAACCTCATTGGTTTGACAGAATGTGTGAAATTATTACAACTCAACAATCCCGACATGAGGCAGGATCACTTGAAACACCTCCAATGCTAACACCTGGGAACTATGTTCAATGGTCAAGTCGATTCTTACGATTTCTTGAATTAAAGAAACCTCATGGGAAATTCTTGAAGCAAGTGATACTTGAAGGACCATTTGAGTGGCCAACAAGATTTGAAGCTGGTGATCCACATGCTGATCCTCCACGTCCTCCTGGTGATCGACATCTTCTAGAATCTCTACTCACAGAAGAACAGAAATTACATCGTGAAGCTGATGAGTATGCAATGGCTTATATACTTCAAGGAATACCAAATCCTATCTATCGAAGTGTCGATGCTCAGAAAACGGCTAAAGCTATGTGGGAACACGTTCATCTCCTTATGGAAGGCACTCAATTGAACAAAGATGACATGGAATCCAAGCTATACATGGAATACACTGACATCACAATTGAACCTGGAGAGTCACTTGAATCCTACTATCATCGTTTCACAAATGTGGTTAATGATCTGGAACGTCATAAAATCACAGTACCAAGGATCGCTGTGAACTCCAAATTTGTTGGTAGTCTTGGCCCTGATTGGCATAAATATGTGACATTTGTTTGTCAAACAAAGAATCTGCATGATGCTCCATATGGTTTGTTGTATGATTTTCTGAAACACCATGAACCTGAAGTGGAAAAAGATCGAGCTCTACGAGGAGGATACACACCAACTTCTACACCAAATCCTTTGGCTCTCGTAGCTCAGTCTCCCTACGCTCCACCACCAATGTCAAATCATGCATATGTTCAAGAGCAGAACTACTTCAGTTATCCACAATCTTCCACCTCGAACCAAATGGTCCCTTATGATTCATCTCTACAGAATGCTTCTACTCAACTTGTTCCGTTAAACAACAATGATGCTGTGTACTACTCCAACTCCAATAACGATGACGATGATGACTTTAATATGTTGAATCAAGGACTTGCTCTTATTGCTCGTGCTTTTAGCAAATTCTCCAACAAAACAAACAACCGTCAACGTTCATCTTCTAACACAAGGAATCAAGCTGTTGTCAATGATGGAAGAGTGGAAATTCAGAATCGTAACTATGG
Source organism: Artemisia argyi (assembly GCA_030686995.1). Taxonomy (NCBI): domain Eukaryota; kingdom Viridiplantae; phylum Streptophyta; class Magnoliopsida; order Asterales; family Asteraceae; genus Artemisia; species Artemisia argyi. The sequence continues at coordinate 34,772,551 of CM060695.1, forward strand.
TCGATCTGGTTCAGGAAGTTCTTCAGGAAATTATGGGAATGGTCAGAGGTTTAGTAACAATGGAGGGTTCAACAACTCAGGATCTTCTCAGCAAAGGTCTGAACCAGTTGCAACAAGGAACTCCAACTCAGGGAATGCAGTATGGTGCTACAATTGTAATGAACAAGGTCATATAGCGACAGCATGTCCCAAACCGAGAACTCGGGGTAGTAAGTTTCACAAGCAAGCATTACTCATGGCTCTTCAAGATGAAAAAGATGGACATTTCCCTGAACAAGACAACAACTTCATGGCAAATGTGCACAATGATGATGACATGGAAGATCTGGAAGCTAATGCAGCTGTGATGCTTATGGCCAACATGCAGGAACTTCAGCTTAATGATTCAGGTCCAGTGTATGACACTGACGGCTTGTCTCAGGTACATGACCACAAAGCATGCTTAATACATGAAATAGCATCACCCTATGCTTCTGAATCAGATATGGCGCAAGTTATTCCATCTAAATCATTTTCATCCTCTCAAACAGATGAACAAATAAGCACAGTTGTCATATTTGATGATGACACAGTTGTTTCATTTGATGATCCTATTAAGAATGATAAAAATGATCATTTAGAACAACATGAACCATCATTTGATCCAGACCCTGACCTCATATTGTTATCTAAACAACTGGATGCTCAACAATTGCAAATAATAAAATGCAACGAGAAAAATAAAGTTTTAAAAGAACAAAATGCGTCACTTGCAAGAGATATTGAATGTTATGAAATTCAACTTTCAAATCAGGAAGAAAAGATTAAAAATGCAAAAAGTTTTGAAAAAGCTTTTCAAGATTCTTACAATAAAGAACAAGATCTTCAATGTAAAATACAAGATTTAATTGAGTCAAACGGAAAGTTGATTTCAAAACTCGAAAGTGAAAAGTGTGAATTGAAAATGCAAGTTGAACGTCTTCAAATAGTTCTTTCAAAAACAGAAACAAAATTGTCAAATTGCAATAAGGAGTTTTGTGAACATAAAAAACGAAAAAGGAAATATATCGATGACTTACTCGGTGATATTGTTGATCTTGAAAAACAACTCAAAGAATTTCGTCACATTGTTTACAAACACGGGAACTCTGTCACAACAATTCAAAAATTTGCTTTAAAACCGAGACCCGATAAAGGATTTGCACTTTGCGATTTTAAATCAATGTTTCTTCACAATGCATTCAAAGAAAATCCTAAGATTTACAGTATGGACCACATGTTTGATAATACAATTGTGCGTGCTGTTGTTTTTGATACTGAGGAAGAAGAAGAACTTGAAGACGAGAGTCGATCTAAAATGAGTTATGTTTAATAGTGGACACCATATGACTATTCCAAAGCTCCACCTCTTTCTAAATCTTTTGTTACTCAAAAGGACGTACCTGAGAAATCATGGTTTGTCGAAGAGTCATATGTTTCATCTTCTAATGCGGTCCCTGTCCAAACTGTAGCACAAATAAATGGTCCTTTACCATCATCCGGTGAACTTACACCTTTACCAAAGAGTTGTCGTGTCTTAAATTATTCAAAACTTTTATGGAAGACATCGAAATTTTGGAGGAAACAATTGCACGCAATTCTGAAATAAAAGTTGAAACTTTTCAATCCGCTTACGAGCGAGAAAAAAGAGATATTTTTCAAAAACAAATGCTGCCAATTGTCCAACACCTCTGTCTCTGTGCTACACGTTGGGATCAGGAACTTCAAAAGGAGGTCAAAAATATGATAAATGTTTTCAACGCAGATGAAAATGAGATTTTGGTCCAAAAGCAAAGAACTAGAGTTTTCAAAAATGATGCTGATCGACTCTTGGAACAAGTTCTCACTGCTGATATTTTGTCTGTTATCATGAATGATCTCTATAAATCTGGTACTTCTATGCTTAAGGATGATCATTGTGTTGATAATAACTTGTTGAAAGCGGAAATTGAGACACTCAAACAGGAAAATGATAAGTTGAGAAGTTCAAATGATGACGTGACAAAACAATTTTCAAAAGAAATTTGTCTACTCAAACAGAGGATTGAATGGTGTCAAGCTCAAAGCATTGAACGAGAATTGGAACTTCAAAAACAAAATCTTTCAACCTCTTGTCAGCTTTGCAAAAACAATGAGTCTTTCAAAAGTTTGTGTCTCAAATACGAGCAAGAAATTGCGGATTTAAAAATTGAAAATGACGCATTTCTACAAAACCACATTGACATTAAACATTGCAATGGCATACTTGAGTCAAATATTCAGGATAAGAATCACATCATCATTGATTTGAAAGAGAAAATTAAGATACTCCAAAAAGGAAAGTTTGTTGACACCACGGTAATAGCACCAGGAATGTATCACGTAGACAAAACTGATAAAGGAAAGGTTGTTCAAAACACTAATGTTGATAACTCCACTTCTATAGGACTAGTCTCCACGACTAGCGTTAGCAGACCCAAGCAAAAAAGTAAATAGAATAATAGGATCTTGCAACGTAAGAAAGGACAACTAGAAGCCCAAGAAGTAGAAGATCAACTTAGGAACTTGAATAAGACTCATGTTGCATCAGATTTAGATTCTAATCTGGCAAATTGTAATCAAAATCTAAATGTAACGAATGATGAACCTTTGAATGTTTTTAATATTAATGCATCCTGTGTGTTTTGTCGTAAAAGTGTTTCATCTGGTGATCATACAAAATGTATCGCTAATTCTCTACTTTCTCGTCATAAGAAACGTAGGACACGCATTCCTTCTAGGCCCACAATTGCCTCCAAGTCTAATTTAGGAAAGCCGTCTACTACGGTTTCTAATGAAGTTGAAGTTACCCCCATAGGTGCCGAGAACAAATCTAGGAATGAGCCAACTACTAGTGCATTTAACATTAAGAAAGCAAAAACTAGTTGGAATTGGCAACGTTGGTTACAACACAAACCAGACTTTAAATGGATTCCGAAATTGTTGAATAAATGTGTTTCTAACCAACAGGAACCCGCACTGTCTTTGGGTTCCACCCTTACTTCTGTTCCATCTGTGCCTTCTTCTTGTGATGCAGGTGGTACAGATCGTTCTCTGGATTGTTGATAGCGGATGCACCCGACATATGACAGGCAATCTCAAACTGTTGAAAAACTTTGTCTCAAAGTTCATTGGTACTGTCAGATTCGGGAATGATCATTACGCTCTAATCATGGGATATGGTGACTATGTAAGTGGGAACATCGAAATAAGCCGTGTTTATTATATGGAAGGCCTTGGACACAACCTTTTCTCTGTTGGTCAATTCTGTGATGGGGATCTAGAAGTTGCATTTCGTGAGAAAACTTGCTTTGTTCGTGACTTACAAGGAAACGATCTAATGTCTGGCTCACGTGGCTCCAATCTTTATACAATATCAATGTCAGATATGATTGCAACATCTCCGATATGTCTTCTCTCCAAAGCAGAATCGACTAAATCTTGGTTATGGCACAAACGTCTTTCGCACTTGAATTTCAAAACCATGACTGACCTTGCTCGTTATAAACTTGTTGATGGATTTCCAAGATTCCGTTTTACCAAAGATCACTTATGTCCAGCCTGTGAACAAGGAAAAAGTACTCGTGCTCATTTTCCATCAAAACCTGAGCAAAGTACGAATCATGTTTTACAATTGCTTTATATGGATTTATGTGGACCGATGCGTTTTCAAAGTATCAACGGTAAACGCTACATACTAGTAATTGTTGATGACTTCTCCAGATGGACTTGGGTTTATTTCTTACGAAGTAAAGATCAGGCTCCTTCAATGATCATCACCTTTCTCACTAAAATTCAAGTTCAGTTACGCAACACGGTACGAATAGTCAGAACTGACAATGGAACTAAATTCAAGAATTAGACACTTAGGTCTTATTATGAGAAAGTGGGAATTGAACATCAAACATCTATTCCTAGAAGCCCAGAACAGAATGGAGTTGTTGAAAGACGCAACAGGACGTTAGTGGAAGCTGCTAGAACTATGTTGATTAATGCTCAATTACCAGATTACTTGTGGGCAGAAGCTGTTTCAACCGCATGTTATACCCAAAACCGTTGCATGATCACAAAACGTCATTGCAAAACACCTTATCAAATTGTTCACAAAAGAAAACCGAACATCGATTACTTTCATGTATTTGGAGCACTTTGTTATCCGAAGAATGATCGTGATTATTTAGGTAAACTTAAAGCAAAGGCTGACATCGGAGTGTTCGTTGGATATTGTGAAAATTCCAAAGGTTTTCGGATATGGAATCGTCGTACAAGAGAAATTCAAGAAACCATTCACGCTAATTTTGATGAACTCACACAGATGGCTTCTGAGCAACACAGCTTAGGACCCGAATTCAACCGTCTTAACTCTCCGGTATCTTCGGCTGAACCTTTGCCACTAAACCGCAAAGAATTAGAAACCTTGTTTGCTCCTCTCTTTGATGACACAATTGAATACCGTCCTAATGAGGTCTCACCAAATTCCGCTGCTCAACCTGATAACATTCCAGTACCAGACTCACCTCAACAAACCACTACAAGTGTTGAGAGAGACGGTCCTCCAATTGTATCACCATCTACAGTAGAACAAACTGGTTCTAACTCCCGCAATCCAGCTGAAGATCCAACACCACTATCAGTTCCACAACCCGCAGAGCATGATCCTGATGCGTTCTTTAATCCGTTTGCACCAGCTCCTACTGTTCCTGATATAGCTGAGTCGTCAACACGCAATTTGGATCCTGCTAACATGCGAGATACTTATCAACTACACCCTTCAACACACAAATGGACACGAGACCATCCACTAGTTCATATTATTGGCGATCCAGATGCACCTGTAATGACAAGACAACGACTTCACACTAATGGAGAAACTTGTATATATGCACTCACAGTTTGTCACGAAGAACCAAAGAACATCAAAGAAGCAATGACTTATGACAACTGGATTGAATCTATGCAAGAGGAATTTCAACAGTTCATACGATTAGAAGTCTGGGAATTAGTTGAAAGACCTGACGGAGTCTTTGTCATCGGGTTAAAATGGATCTGGAAGAATAAGCTTGATGCTGAAGGAACTGTCATACGAAACAAATCACGTCTGGTAGCGAAAGGATACTCTCAACTGGAAGGACTTGATTTTGCTGAATCCTTTGCTCCAGTGGCTAGACATGAAGCTGTTCGGATCTTTTTGGCCTATGCTGCACACAGGAACATGGTGGTTTACCAAATGGATGTCAAAACAGCATTTCTTAATGGAGAACTCCGTGAAGAAGTTTATGTTAGCCAACCTGAAGGCTTCGTTGATCCTGAGCGCCCTAATCACGTCTACCGACTCAAAAAGGCACTCTACGGACTTAAGCAAGCCCCACGGGCGTGGTATGACAAACTGTCTACTTTCTTGCTGGCCAATAAATTTTCTAAAGGATCGGTGGATCCAACATTATTTACAAAAACCTACGGGGAGGACTTACTTGTTGTTCAAATATATGTCGATGACATTATTTTTGCCTCAACAAAACGAAATTACTCTAATGATTTTGCAAAATTAATGAAAGATAATTTTGAAATGTCCATGATGGGTGAACTTTCGTTCTTTCTAGGACTACAAGTTCATCAATCACCCCGTGGAATTTTTATAAATCAGTCCAAATATGCTCTTGAAATCTTAAAGAAACATGGAATGATGTCTTGTGATACTTATAATACACCAATGGGCTATACCACAAAACTAGATGCTGATTTACATGGGATTCCAGTTGACCCTACTAAATACCGAAGTATGATTGGGTCCCTCATGTATCTCACAGCTAGTAGACCTGATATAGTATTTGCTGTCTACATGTGCTCTCGCTATCAGTCTAAACCAACTGAAAAACACCTCAGTGAGGTCAAACGAATCCTTCGATACATAAAGGGAACCATTAACTTGGGAATCTGGTATCCGAAGGATTCTGGTTTTGAACTAATTGCTTTTTCAGATGCTGATCATGCAGGATGTTTAGACACACGCAAAAGTACATCTGGTGGATTACAATTTCTCGAAGACAAACTCGTGTCATGGCAATCTAAGAAGCAGGACTGCACTTCACTGTCGTCTACAGAATCTGAATACGTAGCCATGTCTGCTTGTTGTGCTCAAGTCATTTGGATGAGATCACAACTTAAGGATTATGGCTACCTATTCAACAAGATTCCTATCTACTGTGATTCAAAGAGTGCAATTGCTATCTCCTGCAACACAGTGCATCATTGCAAATCCAAACACATCGATCTCCGATATCACTTCATCAAAGAGCATGTGGAAAAGGGTACCGTTGAACTTTATTTTGTTGGAACTGAGTACCAATTGGCGGACTTACTTACCAAATCTTTGGCACCATCAAGGTTTGCTAGTCTAGTTCACCAAATTGGTATGAGATGTTTGATGCCAGAGGATCTTGAAAAGTTTTTAAAACACAACTGATCGTCAAACATCATAACTATCCTTGTATAATATTTTTTTCTTAACTATAAATCAATCAAAACACAAAAAGATTTTTCATATTTTATTCTTTAAAAAAAAAAATGCAAGTATATCGCTTCACTTCAACACTTTGTTCTATTTTTTTACAAGTGTTGAGGGGGAGTCACGCTTTAATTTTTTTTTACCAATTTTAATTGGTATACTTGCATGTTTTTCGTATTTTACGGTACTTCAGAGTGTGTGGACGTTCTTTACACATCACTTTGTCTCATCCCGTAATAAGGTCTTCATAAGTTAGGATAACGGATGTATATCTCGATGTTACACAAGTTTGCCATAACTTTAGGACTCAAGTAGGTATATCTAAAAGTTAAGGGACCGAAAGTGACTAAACTCAAAAATTTCAAAAAATAATAAAACAAACAAACCGTATATCACAAACCTCAATTTATTCTAAACCCCTAAAACCTCTTTTTGAAACCTACGGCCCTAAATCAAACGAGTCATCCAAGCTTGTGATCATCAATTTGTAAGTTCCTAAGTAATCACTAGGGTATTACAAACATAGGATCTTGTTTAATTGATAATACAACGGCTCGATCTCCTGATTTTTTGATTTCGAGAACTAGGGTTTATGATTTCGAAAAATGCTGTAATCATGTTTAGGTGCTTGATTCATGATAGGGTTTTGTTACTAAGCATGTTTCTAACATATACTCATCATTTTCTCATGCATTCCTTCATGTTTATTTCGATTGAGTAATCTAGATTTTGGGTCGATTTGCGATTGTGAGATTCTGTGTTTGTTTGCTTTGTTTTAATGGTGGGATATGTTTCTTAGGTCACAAGTATGCATGTTTGAATTGATGTTATTAATCTACACCATTGATGCTTTGTTCTCGATAAGCAAGTTTGCCTCGTTCTTTGATAATTTTGATCTAACTGAGTCAAATGTGTTGTATGATGTTATAACGTGTCTCATACATATGTTTATGATATGCTAGAACCATTCATGCTCATTAGTCTCAAACTTGATATATTTTCGAGAAATTTCATCTTGACAATTATCGAGATCTTAGCTTAACGTGTAAAGTGATTATATCTAAGTGGTGTTTATCAATCTTTGTGACAGGACTGAATCATTGGAAAAGTTATTCGCTAAAGAAACGTACGTGTAACTTCAAAATCGACTGATTCTTGTATAAGAATGTTTTCGAGAAACTCAAGATTTTTCGCAATCTATGAAAACTTATCGAGAAACTCATGTTTTCGATAATTTTTGTTCAACCTCAGTTTTTTTCGAAATTATTACAATTTTTTTCGAAATTACTCTTTGAACAATGCATTTCGAAATCACTAGGTTCTCGAAAAGTTTTATCGCAATTGATGTTTTTTCGAAAACTTGAAAAATTTTTTTCGCAATTCTTGGATAAAGATAAGATCTCGATAACATTTACAGACAAGGATTTTCTCGATAATTAACTTTCTCGATAAAATTCTGTGTAACATTTTTTCGAAATCTTCTCTCAATACAAGTTTGCGATAAAAGGGTTTTTTACATTTTCCCGAAATCTCGTTTAGGCCTTGTCATGTCATGTACATGTAACCTTGTTGTGATTCATTGGTGTTGTGTAATGTGAAGTAACTATGAATTGTGTATATTAATCGTGTTTATTTGCGAGTTATTGCATTGTATAGTTGATTTCGTGATTCTAAATGAACTACGATTCTTCAAGTATGCATTATGTGACACTTCACTCATAACAAAATGATACATTTGTGCTTAATTGTCTTAAGTAGTGATCTATAACCAAACTCAAAACTGTGCTAACACGTAACAAATTCGGATGTTTGGTTTATGACTATACTTTTCAGATTAACATGGCTGAACACAACGAGAAGATCCCTGAACAAGTTCTTCCATTACTCACCATGGATGACATCACTCCCGAGAACTACAATGTCTCGATTGGCAATAACAATCCCCTAGTTGATTTCGACAAATTGAAAATCACAGAGAACTCGTGCATGATTGTGAAAGATATCCTACTTGCGCATCCATGCAAACCTCTGCTCACCTGTTCTACTTCAGTTCCTCTGTTCTACCTTCATCAGTTCTGGCTTACTGCTCAGGCTAACTTGGATGATGAGTCTTTCACTATTACATTGGATAGCCAAGAATACACTGTAGATCACGACGTTCTTCGAACAGCCCTTCTCCTACCTCAAACTGACAACGAATTTGCTCCTATACTACCTGACCTGGATCTTCTTGACTTCTTCATTGAATTAGGATATGAGGTTGATGATGATGTACCGCTAGTCAAGCTTTCCCGATTTAATGCCAAGAATATCCCTCAGCCTTGGAGAACATTCTGTCTGTTGGTTGTGAGATCTATATCAGGAAGGAAAAGTGGTCATGAACATCCTAGGCTCGAACATTTGCAAACTTTCTGGGGAATGGTGACTCTGACACCTATTGACTTTGCAGTTCCTATCATGAATGATATCATCCACAGTATTCAAACCGAACGTGTGAAGACTATGATACCATTCACAAGATTCACCAAGCTTCTCATTGAACATCTCTGCAAAGACTCTCCAGAATTCATCAAGAGGATGGCTGATCCTAATGAGCCGAAGCACCTCTTCGAGGACGACTTCACCACCTCATTCATCAAGACGACCACTTCCTCAACCAAGATTAAAGGAATGAGGCTTCCCGAATACCTTCTTGATGACAAAATCAAGGAAAGTCTGAACTACAAGCTGTATGATAACGCTTACAAAGGGGTACAGGAAGAAGCCACTATTAAGACTCGAAGCAAAGGAGGTGTAAAGTCTGGGAGTACTACGAGCACCACTGGATCACCTCATACTAGATCTAAGGTAGCTTCAATGTCAAAACCCAAGACTTCAACCACACCTTAACCTACATCCAAACCCAAACCTGCTACCAAGCCAAAGAAGAAAGTAACTCCAGAGTACATTCTTCGTGATGAACCTACACCTCCACCTTCTGACACCGAATCCGAGTTCGACACGGAATCTGAAGAAGAAGAACCAGATTATGAACTGAGGGTAAGAGCACCTGACGAAAGATTCCCTGCAACTGAGATTGCCATACAACAAAGTCTTGAAACTTATGAAGAAGAGACAAGGAAAAGAAAAGGGATCACTATTCAAGAGCCCAATGATGATGCTGAAGACGAACCAATCGTTGAACCTTTGGTCGATAAACGCAAACTGAAGAGTATAGTTGTCGACACTCGAGCTGAAGAAAAGCGACTTCGGAAAGAACAAAGGAAAGCAACTCTTGAAAGCCGACTTATGTCTCAACCTTTAACTCCACCACCTATCAATTAGTCGGAACATGAAGGAGCTACAAGCAGCATGATTCCTCCCATTATGTCCACAACGACAGAATCAGCTCCACAGCCTGATGACACCGTTAAAGATACAGACAAAACAGGAGATGTCAACATGACAGAGACTGCTAATATAGAGGAGAATGTTGGCGGACAAGAGAACATAGCTACGGATCAGGAACAGGAATACCTCATTACTCCAGAGTTTCTTGCACGAGAAGCAGAGGAAGCAGAGGAACGTCGTAGAAAAGAAAACGAAGAGAAGAACGCATTCGACACCAACATATTTCTTAAGTCATCTTCTCAGCAGACTTCCTCAGCACAACCTCCACCTCCTCAAGACTCTCCACCAAAGGATCCGACTCCTCCTGCTTCTTCTTCAAACTCTCACAACGAGTCGACGTCCGAATCATCACCTGAGCATTCATCTCCCACACCTTCAGAAACCGCATCAAAACAGCATTCAATCAATGAACCGAAACAACCAGTTGATCTTCAGGAGCAAGTCAACAAACTCACCGACATGGTTACCAGTCTTACTAAACAAGTTGAGGACTTCCAGGAGTCAAAGCAGCTGATCGATAAGTTCTTGCACTCTGATTACACAAGAGTTATCAGGACTGCAACACATGATTTTCTCACTGAAAATCTAGTTGATATGATCACTCCTGAAGTAGCAAACCTTCTTGAACCAATCAAGGACAACTTGGATCGCAGAATCAGAAGTGTTACGAAAAAAATGTTGTCTACTACACCATTCACGCTTCACACCGCAAAACCTTCTACTGTGGCTCCAACCGTCCCTGAACTGTCTTTCAATGACATGCTTGCCAAACTCTTCGACAACATCGCCTCCAAAACCACACAGAGTGCTGAAGAAAAGGCCCTGTATGATGCTATGGTGGCTTACATATCCAAAGAGTCATGCAAAGATGTTGCTGGAACCCGGAAAAGGACAAGAAAAGATGACGATCCTGACCCAAACTCAAAAGGCAAGAAACCTAAGTCTGGAACCGGTCCCTCATCGTCTCTACAACCACAAAAAGATTCCACTCCTCCTGGAAATCAACAACATCCCTCTGCTACCGGTCAAGGTCAAACTGAAGAGGAAGAAACTCTCATGGAACCTACAGATGACTACCAGGGTCAACCTGACACCGATTACCGTACTTCACCTATTCATGATTCTCATGCTGGACCATCGTCCCCATCCAAGGCTAAAGACAAAGATGCTACATCTAAGTCAAAGAAATCAAAGAAGAAAAGACGTCATTCATGGCTCGAGAATGACGACACTCCTCAGAATGATTGGCTGACAGAAATGGTTCAAGCTCAACCTCCTCTCGAAGAAGAAGAACCCCTTCCTGGTAATACTCTACAGTTTACCCAAGTCATTATGAAGGATCTTCATATCAACAAACTTACAAAGAAGGAACTCCGAAGAATCAATAGGGATGCACAAGAATTCCTCAAGAAAAGATCTGGAAACAAAGTGGAATACGAATTTCATTTGCAGAATATAGCCAGTGCAATGTCTGCCGAGTTTGACTGGCTAAATCCTGAAATGAATATCGACCTCAGTTCCAAGAACCATGAAAAACTTTACTTCACTGACTGGACAAAACCATTACCGTTGACAGGGTTTCCAGATAAACCCAAGTTACCCTACAGCTACTTCTTCAACAAAGATCTTCAAAACATCCAACTCACCCAAGAGAAACCCAAGAAGAAATATGCTTCCTCTCTCATAATCTCAGTACCTGCCGCCAGATATGAAATTCCTGCCATTGAAGAAACTACTCGTGTTTTCAGCAACTCCATCGTAGCCTACGACAGAGATGCTCTACACGGCATTCAACACTGGCCAGAACGTCGTCGTCTCGGTTATACTAGCAGACTAGAAGAGAAATCATTGGAAAATGTGAAGCAAAAATCTAAGATCATCGCCATCTTGGAGATTCAAGAGTCGCAACGGTTTAACTACATATTCATGCGTGAAATTGTTGTTAAACGACAAGATGAAAAGAAGTACAAGTTCTCCGAAGCAGACTTTCCAGACCTTCATCTCAATGACATCGAAGATATGTATCTCGAAAAGGTTAAAGGAAGAATGCGTGGATTCGATAGAGATGTACAGTACAACTTCATGGCATCACTACTTCTTTACATCCGACGATTGATAGTTCAAGAAAGAGTGGAAGATCTACAGCTTGGAGTGGAAAGTTACCAACAGAAGATCAATTTGACAAAGCCGCAATTCACATTTGATGGAATCTATCAAACGTCACAGTTTATTCTCAACCAAGATCCTTTTGGTTTCACCTACATCAACAGCAAACAACTACAAAGTTTCATGAGGTTCGATGAGGTGCACAAATTCTGTGATGTTACACTCAAATCTGTTCGTGATGGGCTGGTCAAAAGGTTGAATGATGATCGCCGAAAGATAGCTAAGGGGGAACAACCGAGATGGAAATCCAGCACAAGAAGACAAGTTCGTAACTTTGTCTTAAAGATTGAAGAAAGGTTATTTCGACGGGAACAGATCAGAAGACTGGAAAGCTATATCGGTGTCAGACCATCGTTTCCTATCAGACTCTTCGAAAGACCATAACCCAAGTTCACTGACTTTGATGCTCCACTTCCTGACGAAGATTAACTTGGTACATTTGGATATTCTTTTCAATATCAATTGTTTCATTTGATTGAATTTCACAATGGCTTGTGCACATATTACAGTGCACAACCCGATCTTGTAAAGAAAGGACCCTGAGGTACGCTTCAGTGCCTCAATCCTAAAATAAGGAGCGAAGGCTTCTTACTTTTGAATAGAATTTATAAAACATTTATGAATTTTCATAATTCTACTCAAAAGGACAAGTATTTCACCTCAATAAGACCTAATCACTTGTTGAGGGGGAGCACTTGTCAAAACAAAATACTTTGCTCTAAATCAAAAGTTCTTGGTGAATCTCCCCGTAAGACTCAAAAGGCATATTTTAATCTAAAAGTTTGTCAAAAACACCATTTTATATGCTATTTTTGAGGGGGAGAAAATGAAAAAGTGATTAAAATATACGAAGTCAAAGCTTAAAAGTCGTATCATGTGCGAGCTAGACTCAGTATTGACCTAGGAATTGACGAGATAATACAAGTTAGTAACATCGAAAGGACTTATCCTCGACGGGTAATAACATCAAGTTAGTTACTAGAGCTAGTTGTCACCTAAAAGCTGACAATGCATCTCTTTAACTAACCACGTAAGCGTGTCTCGAAAAGGATATGTCTTAGTAGAAATGTACCGTCTCGAGAAACTTTCTGTGAACGTGATCAGGCCGGGTAATAACTTCAAGCTAGTCTAACTAGTGATGTAAGCGTGTCTCGAATCGGTCTTGTTCACGGAAAGTGGATCAATTCAAAAGTGCTTGCTCCTCCCGCATGTGCAAATTTATTAAATACTTTTGAGCACATGTGCAGGGGGAGCCCTTCAAAAGTGTACACAAAACTCTCAAAGTGTTAAACAAAATATTTGATTAACACAAACACTTTGAGAGATTTTCTATCAAAGGTTTCTTGGCTACTGTCGGAGTTATAAGGTGATTAAGATAGGAATATCCGTCCTATGATCCGCCAGAGCCGGAGGGATCTACCCAAGGACATCTCCCATAGTCAGAATTAGAAGTCCTTAGGTATGATACGAAAAAAAAAGGAGAAATGAATGAAAGGGAAAGAAGGAGTTGAAGAATTAAAAAGAAAAGTAAAGAAAAGGGTGAAAAGAAATAGCCCTCCAGATGATTCAACCTTAGGGCAGACACCGGGTTCAATACGTATGCTACTGGCTGTTGCTTAAGACAACACCGGTATTGAAGATTAAGTCATCATGGACCCAGTGACGCGATGCACTAAACCTTCTTAACCACTCAAGTTCTCTTAAAAGGACTTGTTTCATTCTCACGGGGAACCCGCGTAACCTATCGACCTATCTCTTAGAGACGGTTGATATTGAAGCAGGAGACCCCTCCCCAGTCTCCGCATAGGAAACCTAGGTGTGCACTTATAGAGTTTAAAGCCTTGAGATACATCAAAAATCTCTTAGGAACACTTAGTATTTCTACAACTGGTGTTCTACATCAATGGGCATCAGTTGTAAACTATCGAGTCCTTCGCAGATCTTAGCAATCTGCCGAGAACGTTTATGAGAGGATTACTTATGTATTTCTCAATGATTGAACGAAAATCCTGCCAGGGTTAACATCTTACAGCCCTGACAGCAGGTCACTTCGGTAATCCCACAAGGGTTACGCTTAGTGTTTGCGGTGGTTCCATAGCTGTCTACTGTCGTGGAGTGATCCCCAGCGACTCACCCAGTCATTGAGCTACCTAGTAGGTCTCGTAAGCTCCTTCGGGAGTATCTGATATGGGAACGGCCTGGATAAGGATTAGAAGGAGTCTTCACAATATGCTGTTGATGAGCTCTAATTCCTTATCCGTAAGTACCGGTTATTTTATTGCTAACTGTTTACTTGCAGGTACCTCACTTCCAAGATGGTAGATTCCAACATGCTCATACATACATCTTGAAGTCAAAGAAAGCTCCCCCAAAGATCTTAGCAACACAAAGTTCAAAGAAAGATTCTACGCCAAAAAGAAGAATCTACAAAGTATTAAGACAAAGATCCCAATGCATGAAAAGGAACTTCTTGCACGTTAAAGTTTAAGTCCAAAGATGTATGAGTATGTTGGAATGGCGTTCAACCACCACAGACGCAGGAGTGACGAATGGCAGACTACTTCATGATACAATCACTACATCATCACCAAAGAACAAAGACAAAGAGCAAAGTACATCCATTATCATTCTAATCATTTTTGAAGACGTCTAGAGTTCTACATGTCACAAGTCAACGACAAAATATGAAGACGTCAAGCAACCGTGATGACCGACCCTTAGGGGGAGATTGTTGGGATCATAGTTTTCACTATTTTATCAAGTTTCGGTCATTTGTAATAATGGGTTGCTTAAGTTATTATTTTCTTACATTTATGTAATGTTACAAGTTTACTAGACTTAAGGTATTTGGCCCATGGGCTTGAAAGCCCACACGATTTGGAGAAAGGAAGGAGAGGGAGTGTTGCCCTAGCTCCTTCCCTATAAATAGAACCTTAGGTCTCATGTAATACTTGGTTGGTTATTTTATTTCTTAAGGAAACTCTTGCACTTACATTTCTCTTATTCATATAATCACCCAATCTCTTTTCTCATCTCATTTCTATCATTATTATGCTTGTGTTTACTAAATGGTGACCTAACAGAGATGGTATCCTATATCGACGTTCATTTCTACAACCATGGCTTCGGTGCGTTGGACCTCTCCAGGCAGATTACGTACTCTGAGAGATTCACGCCGGTTCATGCAGTATGCATTCAGGACCACGGTCCATTGTAGCACGAGCCTTACCGTCAGGATACTATTGGCCTACTATGCATCGCGATGCGCGGGACATGATAAAGAAATGTAGCGACTGCCAGGTCCATAGACCCATCCCGCGCCAACTACAACAAGAGCTAACGCCTATCACTTCACCATGGCCATTCTATAAATGGGGCATCGATATTGCAGGTCCCTTCCCTGTTGCAGTAGGGGGACTGAAATTTCTTATTGTGGCCATAGATTACTTCACCAAGTGGATCGAGGCAAAAGCAGCAGCAACTATCACGGGCAACCAGGTAAAACGCTTTGTTTGGGAAAACATTGTATGCCGCTTTGGAATACCTGGAGAAATTATCTCGGACAACGGGAAACAATTCTTTGATAACCCCGTTCAAGGATTGGTGCGCGCAGCTAAATATTACACAACACTTCGCGTCAGTTAAGCACCCACAAAGCAATGGTTTGGTTGAGCGTGTGAATCGCAGTCTGGGCGAAGGAATTAAAGCGCGTCTCGACAAACACAAAGGAAGATGGGTGGATGAATTGTCGCATGTTTTATGGGCGCACCGCACGATAATCAAAGTCAGCACTGGAGATACACCATTTTCTCTTGTCTATGGGACAGAAGCTGTCATACCAGCTGAAATTGGGATGCCAACTATTCGTACGGCGAAAGTCAACGTTACAACCAATGACGACGAGCGACGCATAGACTTGGATCTGTTGGAAGAAAGGCGCGAACGTGTAGCTATATGTGAGGCAAGAGCTAAGTGAAAGATGAAGGGATACTATGATGCAAAAGTCATAAGCATTTCATTCAGGCCATGCGACTTTGTGTATCGCGCCAATGATGCAAGTCACGCAGAAGATACAGGAAAGCTTGGACCAAAGTGGGAAGGACCCTATGAGGTCACGAAAGCACTAGGCAAAGGCGCATACAAGTTGCGTGATATGGATGGCCGTGTATTTACATTTTGTTCTGTTTAGGGAATTGTTTTTTCTTTTAAAAAACTTGCAAGAATTAACCAAACATCGCGGTTTCTAGCTAACTCCGTGACACATTTAACTTTATTGCTTACATCTTACTTATGTTTCAATATTGTTGATTTATCTTTTTGCCTACATGGCGTGCATGCATATATTAAGACCCACGATGACAGAAAGGATGAGTAAACCTAATAAATAACTCGTTGAGTAAGAGGGTTGCAAACCCATCAACATTGGATCACGCATCTTTGCTAAACACCTTATTCTTAAGACGTTGGAGTAAGCTTAATGCGCGTCCCACGAAGGATGTGCAACAATGCACACTGTGCACGTTTAGCAATTTAGGAGCCAAAACTCTTGGTTCCTTGATATGGCATTTGCGGTACGCTGCAAGTTAGCCCATACCCTCACGAATTTTATATTCGCATTAAGTTATGGACTTAATATGTAACTATAAAGGATCATAGATTCTACAATTTTTTCTAAGTACATTTTGATCACAATTTGACTCTTGGATGTCTTTCATGTAAAGACAAAAAATCTAAGTACAAACAGGATGATACAAATATGCGTACAAAAAACAAACTTTATTCATAAACTACGAGTTTATACAAGTTATAGATTCAACATATACAACAAAAAGGGTGAATCTATAATAGTCTAAAAATTACGAGTGCGTCTATGCCCTGAACTACCAACATTGGGCGCTGCACTCCCAGCCTCCTCAAGCCTCTTCAGTAGGCTACTATCCTCAGGCGACACCGTCGCCACGCTGACAGGAATCCCATCAGATCTAGGAAGATGCGCTGCACCAACACCGCACATGATAGCTTTCCCTTTCACGCCTTTCTTCCCTGCGACCCTTGTAGCATAGGCTTCCAAGGATGCCTTCAAAGATACTTCCTTTTCTAGAGCGAAAGGATTCAACATGTCGCGTAGACGAGAAAAAACGGGCACTTGTAGCTGCGACTCATCCGGCTTCAAAAACAAGTCAGGCTGCGCCTCCGCATCCTCCGCTATGTGCCTCGCCAGGGTTAACCCCTCCATAATTACATTGATGGGGTAATCCTGGTCATGCTCCAGTTGAGCAATGCGGGGGAACTCGAAGATCTTCATCTTCTCCATAGCCGCAACAAGCTCCGCATAACCATCACCAGCGTAGCCTGGCACTTCTGTGAGGGGCACCGTCAGCATCTTGGCCTTGTGTAGCTCTTCTATAGCTTCAGCCTTGCCACGCGCTAAGGCACACTGCACGACGTTCCCAAAAGCTTTGACAACTTCTGGGGACTCTAGCGTGCCCATTGCAGCCAAGCGAAGAGCATGACTAAGCAGCCACCTATGAATAAAACAACACACGCATTACAAGACAATAATTTCAAGGGAATTAAAAGTGAAAAGCTGGAAAAGAAATCAGAAGGAATTAAGTACCTGCGCTTAGCAACAGCAGACACCAAGTGAGGGTAGAACTCCTCATCGTACTCGATGCTAAGCTTGCGCAGCTTACCCTCCTGCGTCTCCAAGGCAGCCTCTACAGCCTTACGGAAGTCATCCAACTGGGCGAAGTGCTTGCTCTTATTCTCCTGCAGGTACTTCAACCCCCATAATTAGGTAGACTTATACTGCTCAAAGGCAGCACGCTCATGGCTCAAGTCAGCCAGTAGAGACAACCTTTCATCCGCAAGCCTCTTGGAGTGCACCATTGTTGACTCCAAGGCAGCTTGAGCACTCGCCAACTGCGTCTTCAGCAACGCAATCTCCTCATCCATCTGTGCGCTGCTGCTACCCTCACCAGCGTACTGCGCCTTGAGTTGAGCGACCAATGTAGCCTGGTGCGTAGCAGCCATGCTCAACTCCTCTATCAGCGCCTCCACAGACATCTCCTCACTAGCCTTGGGAGGCTCTTCCACCTGAGAGTGACTCACCTTAGGTGGCGACTGCTCAACATACGCTGCATCACCCCCTATAGCTTCGTCACTACACACAAAGAACAAGAAATCAAGACATTAAAAAAAGAGAGAGAGAGAAAAAGAAACTTAACATTGTTACTTACTTTGGAGAGGAGGTCTCAGCAGTATCCCGCGCAGCCACAGATAGCGACGCCTCCTCATCTGTGGACTCATCCATAGTAATGACGTGGCGCCTGCGCTTGGATGTGCCCACACCACCATCACCAGAAGCCTTGCGCTTCACTCCCTGAATCGTCTCTTCAGAGTCACTGTCAACCTTGAAGTTCTCCACATCTTCAGAAGAATCAGTCCGCGCAGGCTCAGGGGTTGGCACTTCCTAAGAAGGAACAGTTTGCACAAGAGTCGCTTCCAACAGAGGTTGGGCGACGTTAGCCGGCTGTAGCTTCCAGAATGGGTGCCTCACCTTCCCTCAACGGACGCACACCCACAGTTACTTGTGTGGGCTTTGACAGCTTCACTACGCTGAACAAGTCCATCTCTGCGCAACAAATAACAAACAACAAACAAAATGGAGTTATTAAAGTTGCAATATAAAAGAATGCTTACACTACAGATGCGAAGGTAAGGAAGGACAAGCACCCACCCCGGCCACTCTCATCCAGAAATTTTAGCACCTTGTCCGCGCCTTGAAAGTAGTTGCGGCTAATCCCCATGTGCACCAAAAACACTTCGGGGTAAGAGTTGATGGGGATTCGGTTGGTATTTATTGTCTCTGCATCATCTGTGTTGTACGTCCCGGGGTCGGGGAGCTCATCCTTTGGCAGCATCCCCTCAGTATAGAACTCAAAGAGCCAAGGGAACACTTTACTATCCACCCAGAAGAATCTCTCCCTCCAATTCCTAAGGGCGTCTACCTTCTCAGTATAACATTGAAGGCGCTCTGCGCGCTTTGAAAAAGATACCCACCCGTTTGACCACGTTGTGTGGTAAAATGCGTGGAAGAGGTTGATGGTTGGGTTTATGGCGAGTAAACGACATTTTACTTCAAAATTGGTTATTTTCGCCGCACCTATACAGTGCAGCTGGGATATATGCAGACGGTAAAAATTGAGCACGTCGCTCAGGAATAGGGATATGGCCACGCGGTGATTCGAAAACTCAAAAAAGCGCTGTATACCCCTACCTTTCCCTCAGGGAAGTCCGCAATAGATGCGTCCGCCTCCGGTACTATCGGATGCATCGCAAGGGGAATATAATAGTCCGAGGTGAACTGACGGAGTTCATCCTTGTCCATCTCGGAGGCGAAATCATTTAATTGGCGAACCATTTTTTTATGCGCACACGCTATTACCTTAACAAAGAAAGAATTTCTTGCTTGGTATTTGATGATTCTAGCAATGGAGGAAATGGCGTTTTTACTGTGATAATCACAGTGAAAATGGAAACCCCTTTATATAGGGTTACCCCTAGCCTTGGATGGATGCCATGTGGATCCCACTAACTCTCATCGTGTGGCTAGAATATCAACAGGTACAACACTTTTTCACGATTTTTGAGGAATACGTGTGACTCATTTGGACTACATACACCGTATGTTATTTTTTGGCGGGAAATACTTGGAGCTTCCCCGCCACGCTTACCGCTATCGTTGTTAGTCTAGTATACGCGGCCATACCCTGCGCATACTAGACTGGGGGGATATGATGACGTATAGTCCACACTCGAGTCATGAACCCGATTAATGGACATTACTAATGCCCAAGCCCATCACGCGTGGGCTATCATAATAATGATTTGGGCTATCATGCTAACGGTTTGGGCTCACGAAAGCCCAAACCCAAATACATTATTTATGGTCTTGATAATGATCTTCTATTTATGGGATAAAGATTAATAGACCGGATAAAGGCGAGATACGCCGAAGAGTAAGGAGCACGAAATATACAAGGATTCCGTGCCTATATAAAGAATATCACGGCTCTCATTGAGGTATGATCAAAAATCCTAACTCTTCAATACAACCCTAAAACCGATTACTTACTCTCACGCAGGAGGATAATCGTGGGAGACAATCCCACGATAAGCCTAACGGTGTTGTTTGCTTTCTTAGTGCGCAGGTCTCAAGCATTAGGATCTAATTGGTACGAGAACAGGAACCCAAACAAGGAACACCCAACTTTTGTATCAACAAATAATAAATGAATAAGCGGTTTGCAAATGTATCAATTTCTATGACCTTTCATTCAGGTGTTAGCTAATTAACCTGATATTGTGCCACCTAAAAGATTTGGTATCATTTTAATATATAAATGACTTACTTTATATGAAAAAAAAATCCAAAGCGGCAACATGTGTTTTACCAATCAAGTCCTAAACATGAACAAATACAGTCAACAAATATATAGAAAGATGGTTTTGATGCAAATATACCTCCATATATTCCATCTGTTACATGCCCCACTGTGTTGTGTATCCGGTATGCATAATAGCTCCCTAAAAACTAGTATGCACTTGGTCTTACATCTTCAATGATCACTTCACCTTTAGCTTTCAGTGATTCCAAAAACGGTTATGGCCTTCATGATATGTTGCACAATACCTTTAGTTGGGAGTAACGACTGCAAAACTTAACTATTAATTACTTAGATAAATGTACACTTTGCAATATCATACGTTATCAATTAAGAAAACAAATCAAGTACCATTTAATCTAATCAAAACCCAAGGCCAAATACACCCCTAACTGCTACAAAATCATAATGATGATATAGATAGTAACAAAAATGTAAATTAGTAACAACAAACATAATAATTCCCTAACACCAAAAATGTAAATTGGATTGGATTGATGAAGGTAATTATATGAAAACAATACAAATGGCTAATAAACCCAGAAATTGCTAACTTAATCATATATTATAAAGAAAATTAACAATTAAAAAATGATTCTATTACATGTTTGATATTCGATAATTGTTATTGAACAAAGAATACACATGAATTGTCGATATACGATTTCCAATAATTTCATTTTGCCCCAAAAATTAGGGTTAGTTATGAATCAAGTGTATTCATCTTCTGTATCCGTTTTTTTTGATGTAGTTTCCATTATCATCTTCAGGGAATATGGGGTTTTTACGAATTATGATTGGAATGACGATTGGTGTTTGAATTTTGGAATAAAAATTGTAGGGTTTGTTGTGGATCGAGGGATTTTTTGGTTTGGGGTTAATTGTTGGCGATGAATTTTTGGTTTGGGGTATAATTGTTCCTGAATATTGTTGATGTTAGGAAACATATTTGAAGGATTTTTTTGTTTGGGGTTAATTGTTGGCGATGATTTTTTGTCAGGTAAATGTTTTGGGGTTTTTTGTTGATAAGAAACTTGTGTTTGATCGAATAGATAGGGTAAATGCGTGTGTTTTATTGTTTGCATTAATTAAATGGCTGAAATTGCATTTGGTCCATTGGATCAGTTTTAATATCCAGGTGTCATTATCTTGGAGTTTTGGGCAAAGCCTTCCTTAGGGAAAGCTTATTTTATATAGTGGGAGATAAACTAAACTTTCATCAATTAAATTTTACACGATCTATTTTAAAAAATAACACCGAACTCGGCTATACATAAAAAAGACGAAGCCCACTTTCAAAAAATGAAAAAAATGATATTACCCAGCCTAAATATGGGTGTGTTTTTTAGTTATGAGGAAGAAATAATGGGACTACTAATTTAATAGTTTTTTTTTTTTTTTTTTTTAATGGGTTCCACTATTTCTCTTAGGCCATGTTTCTTTTTACTCTTAGCTAAGGATGTGAGTCCACATACAAATTTAATAGTATTTCTTTTTGGAGTAGGACTCACTTATTTCAACTACTCCCTCTATATGCACAAGGTAAAGAAAGCATGGTCCTCCCCATTCAGACACACTAACAGCCATGGGCACCACATGACCAGTACACATCTCTTAGCTAACAAAATAAATAAATAAATAAATAAATACCTACTTAGTTGGTCTATATCAAGGCATAAATTATAAAATTCTCCCAATTAAGAGGCTCATATAGATGTGAGACTCAAATGGACCCTTAGCTAAGGAAAAAATAAATAAATAAACAACCCATGTCTTATTAGTCCTTATTATATAAATAACCACTCTAATTTTTTGTAACCCTAAACCTCACTTTCTCTTTTGCAAACGTACTTGCTTCTACCTCTCAACCCATACTTTCTTCTTCCTCTCGACACACTAGAAACACACACATAAAAAAAACCTACAATCGTCACATATATACACCACAAAACCATTTAAAAATTGCAACGTACGTTTCAGTGGTAACTTAGGAACAAACGGCGTTGGATTTTTTTGGAGGCCGGTATCATAACGCCGCATAACGCGAGACCAAGGCCTTTTTTTTTTATTTTAATAAGTGGATTGTGGGTCCCTCTCTTTTATTGCATTAAAATGGAAAGTACATGGTTTTCTTTGCTTTGTGACATTAACTATTTTACAAGAAAAAAATATTAAAATATTGATCAGCCCATTTGCTTTAGCACTTAGGGTATGTTTGTGATGAGGCGAAAAATGATCCGTTTTTAGGGGGTCATTTAAGCCCAAATCCGACTTTATTTGATCAAATATTGCCCTAAATCGTTCCTTTTGTGATTTTAGGTACTTGGAGAGTGAATTCTGGAAAAGAAGCCATTTTGGACGTTTTTGGAGCATAAAAGTGAAGAAAACGACAAAGTATCAATTTTCCATGCTGGAAACACTAGGTCACGGCGTCAAGAGTTATACCCTGACGGCGTCAGACATCAAAAATAAAATACCGTAGTTGATGACGGCGTCAAAAGGCCAAAAATAAAATACCGTGGTTGGTGACGGCGTCACATAGGCCGTCATAAGTAGATCAAGGCCGTCTGAGGAAGTATTTGGCGGCGAGGTGACGGCGTCACATGGTTGTCTTGACGCCGTCAGCCCAGTTTTCCTATATATAGTTTTCTAGTTTTTACATTAAAAAGAGAGAAGTTTTGGAGAAACCCTAAAGACGAATTTGGTGCAACTTTTACAGGTTTTTCAAGGGTTCCAAACCCTTGATACCTTGCATTGTAATTGAGATAAGTGTTCTTCTAATTCAATCAATATGTCTATGTGTTGGTTGTCTATATCTTGTTCTTGTCTCAATTCCATTATGCTAGGCTAGATCTCCTTTGTGTTTGCTTAGATCTAATGAAACCTAGATATTGATTATGTGTTGATTACTTGTTTATTCTTGTTCTTGGATGAATGATTTTATATGTTAGGCTTAAGAAAACTGGCAGATCTCCAAATGGTAACATGCTTGAACGTCTTAAGAAACATGAAGCGAGGCGTACTAGGTCTTTATTGGTTGTATTTAATGCATGAGCCACTATTTACAATCCCTATAGTTGTGCTGGGTCATGGTGTAGGAGGAGATAAGAGCTCATAGAATTGGGGAGTTATGTATGCCACCCCATGAATGGTATTAAGGAATACGATCCGTCATCCATGCAATTATAACAAGTAATTAACGTGTAAAAGATATCTAGGGAGTAATGAAGTCTAAGTAAACACATTTTCTCCAATTACTGCTCACAACCTTAGTATAATTAGTTTATTTTCATTTTTATTATTTTATTTTGATTGCATCTTAGTTTTGGGTTAGTTGAATAGCAACTAATTCCGCCCACTCCTTCAAAACCCGAGATTTTACCTGCTTTCTAAAAAACATAAAAATACAAAAATAATCATCCCTCACCTTTAGAACTAGTAAATTAGGCTTTCTAATCCTAGCGACACTATTCCTAAGCTGAACGATCAATCCCCCGGTACTTGTCACTATACTATACTACAACGATCAGGTACACTGCCTAGTGGGGGTTGTAAGCTTCTCGAGATCCCTCGAGAGGTAAAGCCTGTTGCGATTCCCATGCATCAAGTTTTTGGCGCCGCAACCTGGGGAATAGTTATTGTCTAGGTTAGGATTTCTTTTTATTAGGTCTACTTGCTAGATTCCTTTCTAGTAAGACTTTATTTTTATTTTTAGGTCTTCTTTAGTCTATCTTATTTCTTCGTGCCTTTGTTCGTAACTCTTTACCATCCGACATCATGGAAGGTGGTAACATCTTTGAACCCGTCATCCCACCACAACAAAACCCACCACTAGAACCCCTTAGGCCCCGAACCTTAGGAGAGTACTCCCGACCTAGCCATCAAGGCTACCGAAACACCATTGAGCTCACCGGAGCCAATGTGACCCCCTTGTGATCCGACACCATCCGGTTGGTGCAAAGCGGATGTGCATTCCATGGACTTCGTTCCGAAGATCCAAATCAACATCTTAAGGACTTTCTCAAAATCGTAGATTCTATAGACCCAGATGTTGAAACTAGAGAGACTAC
The DNA here is from genome assembly GCA_030686995.1 of Artemisia argyi. Lineage (NCBI taxonomy): Eukaryota > Viridiplantae > Streptophyta > Magnoliopsida > Asterales > Asteraceae > Artemisia > Artemisia argyi. The sequence goes on from CM060695.1 coordinate 34,797,165, forward strand.
CCGTTTACGCCTATTCCAATTCTCTCTACGGGATCAAGCTAATCAATGGTTTGAGCGTTTAACCGCGGGATCAATCACCACATGGGACAATCTCGCCAATCGCTTCCTTACCCAATTCTTTCCGCCGGAAAAGACTGCAATGCTTAGAAGGGACATTTTGATGTTTGAGCAACAGCGGGGTGAAACTTTCTACGAGGCTTGGGCCCGTTTTAAGGATCTCCTCCACAAGCTCCCTCATCATGGCATAAACCTTTGGTTATTAGTCCAGATTTTCTACGACCATGTTGACTATCACACTAAGCGCACCATCGACAGGGCCGCGGGAGGTAAACTGCGTGATAAGAACGCCGAGGAGTCTTGGGCAATTATCGAGGAGCTCGCCACTGACAATCAGGAATTGTGGGAGTTTAAACATACGATAGAAGCGGCCATCAATGCAGTCTCGACATCTGGAGGAACCACCGAAGTACCCGATGAACTCCTATGCAAACTTGAGGCAAAGGTTGACTATTTTGAGGAAAGGCAAAGGCGACCTTTGAGTCCTAGATGGGCTACTGTCAATTCTGTCTCAAAAACAACTTCGGTACCATTATCTGAGTCACCCTCTAGGGAAAACACCGAGACTTTTCAGAACTATGCCCCACCTTGTTCCCCTCCCAAGGAACTTAGCTCGGAGTTTGAGGCTAGGATGAGAGAATATATGGCAACTCACTCAGATCGGCTTGCTAGATTCGAAGAAGCAGTTTATAAGCAGAAAGAAGAAATGCAGGAGAAAATGAATGAGATGTTGAGTCTATTGGAGGAGTATGCCAATCAGAGAACCCCCGAACGAATGCTACTAAGGAAAGAAAGCGCCACTCCCACCACCCAATTTGTTAACTCCATCACCATTGTCCATAAAGATAACGAGAAGGTAGAAACTCCTGCTGAACAGACCTTAGAAAAACAACCAGAGTCTCAACCTTTGAGTTACTACCTGAAACATGATATAAACAAAAACACCATAGCAAATTGGATTAAGGGTGATGGGCGTAACCAATCCTCCGGACAGATTCCTGAGAAAGAGGAAGAAGAGGAAGATGAGTATGATACGCTTCCTGGAGGATCAGTATTCGAGAGGTTACTGGTACAGAAAGTGGCTACTAAGCAGGTAGCATGTGGTAACTTTGAAATACCAACAAGCATCGGGGACTTGAAACATCTTAGTGCTTTCGCTGACCAAGGATCGGAAGTGAATCTTATGCCCCTAACTACCTACATCCAACTAATGTCAAAAATGCCAGCACCTACTTGTGTTAGGTTATCTCTTGTTGGACACTCGTACGTATACCCCCTAGGAATTGCAGAAGATGTACTAGTTAATGTCGCAGGATTCATGTACCCCGTTGATTTTATGATCATCGATGATAAAGGGGATGGATGCGTGCCAATAATCCTTGGGGCACCATTCCTCACCACCGCTAGGGCTGTCATTAAGTATGAAGGTAGGAAGATTGAGCTTAAATCAGGAAAAAGAAAGATTAGCTTCCCCATGACCCCGCGAAGTGGGCATGAGAATTTGAGTTGGAGAATGATAAAAAACAACATTGGCACGACACCCATTCGTGTTCAGAATAAGATTCTTGCATGGGAGGCAAGGATCAAAAGCTATAAGAAAGCTAAGGATGAAAGAAGAAAAAGCAATAAGGTTCCGATTGAACTCGAACATACTCGACATGAAAAGAATCATACACCATTTGAGGAAGGGAACTTGGTGCTCTTGAGACACTTGGAAACAACAATACCACCCGATAAACCAAGTCCTTGGTGGTATGGGCCATTCACAATCGAAGAATTGAGCCAAGATGGGGTAGCTAACTTGAGAAGCAAATTAGGTGGAAAGGTGATTGCGAGTACCGACAGATTGAGGCACTACCACCATAACAGTAATGATAGCAACTATATGGGGTATATCATTTCCAATGATGAGATCACGTAGTAACCCATGAATTTGAGTCTAGCTACAAGACTCGTAAATAAAGAAAAGCGCTTCTTGGGAGGCAACCCATGTTTGTGTGATTTTATTTGTTTGATTGTTATTTGCTTCCGTATGCATGTTTAGTTTTTATTGTTGGTTGATCATGTTTCTCAAATAAAATGTGGAAATACTTTACTTTGTTGTTTTGGCCTAGTCTTAACTCCACCTAGAAGTATTTTTGCAAAAGATAAGTGTAAGGGGAAACCCCAAATATGTTTTTAAGAAACAAACCGATCATGATTCTCCACGATAATAAATGATCATGTATATTCGTATTTGTTAGAGTCAAATGCTTGTATTGAGTCATAATGAAGTTTTGCAGGATTTTCCAGGAAGTAGGACCAAGTTCTTCCAGAAATTTTCCAGAAACTTAACATAAGAATTTCTGCAGGTCCATTCTGACGGCGTCAGAGTTTTACTCTTGACGGCGTCAGGAGTAAAAAATCTGGAAATTTTACCAGTTTTGTTTTTCTAACGGAGTCTTATGGTTTTTGTGAATTATTAAGTTTTATAATCTCCAGGAAATCTGCAAACTTCATTCCACAAGCATTATATCTTACTTTACTTTCTAGGATTTAGAAACTTATATAGGATGCCGCCGATTTTACGCGAGGTTGTCTTGTCTATTTGTCAGGATTTACAGGTTATGTTTGACAAGGAGATGATTTATATTCTGGAAGGGAAGCTTTGATTGTTCGTTTTCTTGGAAGAAGATTTAACCTGGCCACCTATAATCCATACCGAGCGAATCAGGGGAGTATTTGATTTCATTCTTTTTACTTTTTCACTTTTACATTCTTTACTTGAACATTGGGGACAATGTTCATCTTAAGTGTAAGGGGAGGGTAAAAAGATGATACCTTACATATGCACTTTCGCTTGAGTTTGTTTTGTTTGATGGTAGATGTGTAATAAAACTATGAGAAATACTTGTTAGTGCAATTTTAGCGCCAAATTTAAATTTTTTTTACAACATTTAGGAGTGAAACTTTAGCCATAGCAAGCGTCTCATGGATAGGAGATTGTATGACTAGCACAAAACCGTATATTCAGAAAAATTTTCCACCAAAAAATGTGAGGTTCGCCTTTAGATTTGATAGGAAAAGCATTTACTATTAGTGCTTATGAGTGTACCGGTAGCATTTAGATTCTAGAACTTGCGTTAGTGATGCATCCCGAGACCGCTGGTGAGACTACATTCGTGTGGTAGGATTTACTACATGATAAGAGGCATTAGGATCACCCTTGTGTTAAACCCGTATCATAATTACTTGACCATTTAAGTCATATTACTTGGCTAGTTAAGTCAACTAATTTTTCCTACACCCTTAGCGTTGTACTCATTTTTAGTACACGAAACCCCTAGTACACCCCTCCGAGCCTATCTTTTCGTTTCTAACTTTAAGCATTTTACTTAAAGGAAGAATTTGTTACACCCCACTTAAATGTACACCCAAATCGCCTTAGCCTTCCGTGTATGCGCTCATTTTTAGTGCATTATTGTTATTTGTTAAACCCTAAGTTAACTTTCTAATTGATTACATGGTTGCTAAGTCGAGTCATATCCTTGTACATATTATTTTGGGACGATTAGGACTCATAGGTAAGTACTTATTTTATGGAGTAATGGGGAAGAACATAATATTATTACCCCCATATGTGCGTTAATCTTAAAAGTGCTCCAAGTGTTTTGATTTTCTTAATTCGAGTCATTAGATTAGTTTAATGTAAAGTATGTAAAAATTCAAGTGTAAGGGAAATGTTCATTCCCTATGATGTATTATTTTGGATGGTAGGGTCAGAGTGTATGCAAAAAAAAAAAAAAAAAAAAAAAAAAAAAAAATCGAAAAGAAAACAAGATAAAGAAAAAAAGAAAAAAAAAAAAGAAAACATACGGACTACCATCCCGTTTCATTTTATGTTTATTTTATGTTTTTGTTATTTTTCATTTATTAGCTTAAGTCGAGTCTAGTCTTGGCTTAGCAACGCCATCTTGTACATGTAATTAACCAAGATTGTTAACTCACCACCAGTAAAACTTCCTTTATCCAATAAAACCGTGTAATTCATATCCCTATACCTAACGTTACAACCCTTTAAAAGACCTCTTTGATAGTTTATCCTAGGTGCTTACGCCATGTGGTGGAGGTTTGATCCTTTCCCAAGCCTATGGTAATCTATTTTGCTATGACAGGTAGTGAGAGATATCTTCCATTTCCATAATGTTATATTACTTTATTACACCCGAGAGATGTGAGTATCTAAACACTATTTGTGAGGTGCTAGTGTATGACCTCCGTGCTTGTCTATTGGTCTTTAGTGGAACGATTATTTGTTGTAATTACTTTTATATTAGTGTTAAATGACCCCTAACTTGTCTTTTGAGTAGAATAAAAGCACATTTGCTTGAGGACAAGCAAATCTCAAGTGTAAGGGTATATGATGAGGCAAAAAATGATCCGTTTTTAGGGGGTCATTTAAGCCCAAATCCGACTTTATTTGATCAAATATTGCCCTAAATCGTTTCTTTTGTGATTTTAGGTACTTGGAGAGTGAATTCTGGAAAAGAAGCCATTTTGGACGTTTTTGGAGCATAAAAGTGAAGAAAACGGCAAAGTATCAATTTTCCATGCTGGAAACACTAGGTGACGGCGTCAAGAGTTATACCCTGACGGCGTCAGACATCAAGAATAAAATACCGTAGTTGATGACGGCGTCAAAAGTCATCCTGACGGCGTCAAAAGGCCAAAAATAAAATACCGTGGTTGGTGACGGCGTCACATAGGCCGTCATAAGTAGATCAAGGCTGTCCGAGGAAGTATTTGGCGGCGAGGTGACGGCGTCACATGGTTGTCTTGACGCCATCAGCCCAGTTTTCCTATATATAGTTTTCTAGTTTTTACATTAAAAAGAGAGAAGTTTTGGAGAAACCCTAAAGACAAATTTGGTGCAACTTTTACAGGTTTTTCAAGGGTTCCAAACCCTTGATTCCTTGCATTGTAATTGAGATAAGTGTTCTTCTAATTCAATCAATATGTCTATGTGTTGGTTGTCTATATCTTGTTCTTGTCTCAATTCCATTATGCTAGGCTAGATCTCCTTTGTGTTTGCTTAGATCTAATGAAACCTAGATATTGATTATGTGTTGATTACTTGTTTATTCTTGTTCTTGGATGAATGATTTTATATGTTAGGCTTAAGAAAACTGGCAGATCTCCAAATGGTAACTTGCTTGAACGTCTTAAGAAACATGAAGCGAGGCGTACTAGGTCTTTATTGGTTGTATTTAATGCATGAGCCACTGTTTACAATCCCTATAGTTGTGCTGGGTCATGGTGTAGGAGGAGATAAGAGCTCATAGAATTGGGGAGTTATGTATGCCACCCCATGAATGGTATTAAGGAATACGATCCGTCATCCATGCAATTATAACAAGTAATTAACGTGTAAAAGATATCTAGGGAGTAATGAAGTCTAAGTAAACACATTTTCTCCAATTACTGCTCACAACCTTAGTATAATTAGTTTAGTTTCATTTTTATTATTTTATTTTGATTGCATCTTAGTTTTGGGTTAGTTGAATAGCAACTAATTCCGCCCACTCCTTCAAAACCCGAGATTTTACCTGCTTTCTAAAAAACATAAAAATACAAAAATAATCATCCCTCACCTTTAGAACTAGTAAATTAGGCTTTCTAATCCTAGCGACACTATTCCTAAGCTGAACGATCAATCCCCCGGTACTTGTCACTATACTATACTACAACGATCAGGTATACTGCCTGGTGGGGGTTGTAAGCTTCTCGAGATCCCTCGAGAGGTAAAGCCTGTTACGATTCCCACGCATCAGTTTGGCACTAGTAGGAGCTGGTTGCTGGAGCATGTCACTGAAGCTTTTTTCTACATGCTCCTTCAACTAGCATTCCATTTAGTAGCTTATTTTGTTTACATGCTCCTTCAATCTATGTCAGCTAAACGAGACTTATTTTTAATGATAGTTTATTTTTCTAAAAAAATAAGCTCATGCTATGATAAGTTCGCGCGCCGCCCTTAAAACATAATTTAACATCAAAAAACAAACGCCGTTTTGGATTCATTTTTAGTAAGCATTTTGGTGTTCTTCATGGAGGGCAATTTGAAACATTAGAAGGCTTGGATTGGAAGTTTGTGATATTGGTTCATGGTGGTCAAGATCATATTTGCATATGTTCCCTACTTGTTGATAACAAAAAGGGGAAGAGATGTTAGAGTGCTATGGCATCGATTAAGGGGAAGACAAAGAATGTTTCATTCATGGCGAGATTTAACTATCTCAACTTCTCTACTTCGTCTAGGGAAGTTCGTACATAACTTTGTTTGTTTTGTCATCATCAAATAGGGGAAGATTGTTGGGATTCTTGATTTGATGTGACAAAATAAAGAAAAGAATGAAACAAAGGGACTATAATGCAAAGCAGGAATTCTACAAAAGATGAAGAATGAAACAAAAAGGACTTTCTTGCAAAAGAAGATTTACTTATTAGTCGTTCATAGTCTTTTGTAAACCCTAAATCTCTATTATATAAAGAGATCAAGGGTACAGATTTTATATATGTCTTCCATAATGTAAAGTATAGAAAAGTGTGTGTGTCTAGGGTGTGTATTTATGTCAACGCCTAGACTAGAGTTGTTTAGTTACCACCAAGATCAAAGGTGTCTTTGATCACTGTTACAGTTAGGTAACATGTTATATTCTGATCAAATATAATTGGAGGTGACTGGGAAAATCCTTATATCAATAACTTTGATTTGTTTTAATTCCGATGGATATATTGTCATTGTTATTATTTAACCCTAGTGCTCAAAACGATCCAAGGAGTCTATCGAACTCCACAAGCCGAGTCTTACCTGGTTCTAACTAGGTCTTGGCCAGAATAGCCGAGTCTTACCTGGATCTAAACGTGTCTTGGCCAGAGTAGCCTAGTCTTACCGAGTCTTACCTGGTTCTAACTGGGTCTTGGCCAGAATAGTCGAGTCGTACCTTGTTCTAACTGGTTCTTGACCAGAATAGCTGAGTCTTATCTGGTTCTAACTGGGTCTTGGCCAGAATAGCCGAGTCTTACGTGGATCTAACTGGGTCTTGGCCAGAATAGCCGAGTCTTACCTGGTTCTAACTGGGTCTTGCCCAGAATAGCCGAGTCTTACCTGGTTCTAACTGAGACTTAGCCAGAATAGTCGAGTCTTACCTGGTTCTAACTGGGTCTTGGCCAGAATAGCCGAGACTTACCTGGTTCTAGCTGGGTCTTGGCCAGAATAGCAGATTCTTACCTGGTTCTAGCTGGGTCTTGGCCAGAATAGCCGAGTCTTACCTGGTTCTAGCTGGGTCTTGGCCAGAATAGTCGAGTCTTACCTGGTTCTAACTGGGTCAGCCGAGTCTTACCTCGTTCTAACTAGGTCTTGGCCAGAATAGCCGAGTCTTACCTAGTTCTAACCGGGTCTTGGCCAGAATAGCCGAGTCTTACCTGGTTCTAACCGGGTCTTGGCCAGAATAGCCGAGTCTTACCTGGTTCTAACCGGGTCTTGGCCAGAATAGCCGAGTCTTACCTGGTCTTGGCCAAAATAGCCGAGTCTTACCTGGTTCTAACCGGGTCTTGGCAATAATAGCCGAGTCTTACCTGGTTCTAACTGGGTCTTGGCCAGAATAGCCGAGTCTTACCTGGTTCTAACTTGGTCTTGGCCAGAGTCTTACCTGGTTTTAACTCGGTCTTGGCCATAATAGCCGAGTCTTACCTGGTTCTAACTGGGTCTTGGCCAGAATAACCGAGTCTTACTTGGTTCTAACTGGGTCTTAGCCAGAAGAGCCTAGTTTTACGTGGTTCTAACTGGGTCTTGGCCAGAATAGCCGAGTCTTACCTGGTTCTGACTGGGTCTTGGCCAGAATAGCCGAGTCTTATGTGGATCTAACTGGGACTTGGCCAGAATAGCCGAGTCTTACCTGGTTCTAACTGGGTCTTGGCCAGAATAGCCGTGGGTCTTGGCCAGAATAGCCGAGTCTTACCTGGTTCTAACCGGGTCTTGGCCTGAGTAGCCAACTCTTACTGAGTCTTACCTGGTTCTAACTGGGTCTTGGCCAGAGTAGTCGAGTCGTACCTTGTTCTAACTGGGTCTTGGCTAGAATAGCCGAGTCTTACCTGGTTTTAACTGGCTCTTGGCCATAATAGCCGAGTCTTATGTGGATCTAAGTGGGTCTTGGCCATAATAGCCGAGTCTTACCTGGTTCTAACTGGGTCTTGGCAAGAATAACCGAGTTTTACCTGGTTCTAACCGGGTCTTCTTCAGAATAGCCGAGTCTTACCTGGTTCTAACTGGGTCTTGGCCAGAATAGCCGAGTCTTACATGGTTTTAACTGGGTCTTACACATAATAGCCGAGTCTTACCTGGTTCTAACTGGGTCTTGGCCACAATAGCCGAGTCTTACTGATGAGGCGAAAAATGAACCACTTTTAGGGGGTCATTTAAGCCCGGAATTGAACTTATTTGATCAAATATTGCCCTAAATCGTTCCTTTTGTGATTTTAGGTACTTTGGGTGTGAAATCTGGAAAAGGAAGCAATTCGGACGTTTTTGGAGCATAAAAGTGAAGAAAACGCCAAAGTCTTAATTTTCCTTGCTGGGAACAGTAGGTGACGGCGTCAAGAAGGAATCCTTGACAGCATCAAGAGCAAATTTCCATGACGATCCAGTACAGATTTGACGGCGTCACGAAGTAGGGCGTCAAGAGTAAAATTCATGACGGCCTGGAAATGCACAATACATGACGGCGTCAAAAGTAGATCAAGGCAGTCCGAGAAGAGTTTTGGCGGCGAGGTGACGGCGTCACAAGTTTGGTCTTGACGCCGTCAGACCCTATTTCCTATATATAGTTTTCTAATTTTCACACTTTAAAAAGAAAAGTTTTGGAGAAACCTAAGTACGAACTTGGTGCGAATTTTACAGGTTTTTCAAGGGTTCCAAGCCCTTGATACCTTTCATGTGTAATTGAGATAAGTGTTCTTTTAATTCAATCAATATGTCTATGTGTTGGTTGTATATATCTTGTTCTTGTCTTAATTCCATCATGCTAGGCTAGATCTATCTTGTGTTTGCTTGGATATAATGAAACCTAGATGTTAATTATGTGTTGATTACTTGTTTATAATTGTATTGGATGAATGAATTTGATGTTAGGCTTAAGAAAACTGGCAGATCTCCAAATGGTAACATGCTTGAACGTCTTAAGAAACATGAACCGATGTGCACTAGGTCTTTATTGGTTGTATTTAATGCATGAGCCACTGTTTATAGTCCCTATGGTTATGCTGGGCATGGTATAGGAGGAGATAAGAGCTCATAGAATTGGGGAGTTAAGTGCGCCACCCCATGAATGATATTAAGGAATAAGATCCGTCATCCATGCAACTATAACAAGTAATTAACGTGTAAAAGATGTCTAGGGAGTAGTGAAATCTAAGTAAACACATTTTCTCCACTTATTGCTCACAACCTTAGTATAATTTAGTTTATTTTCATTTCTAGTATTTTATTTTGATTGCATCTTTAGTATTGGGTTAGTTGACTAGCAACTAATTCCGCCCAAATCCTTCAAACCCGAGATTTTTACTTGCCTTCTAAAAAATATAAAAATACAAAAATAATCATCCCTCACCTTTAGAACTAGTATTTAGGTTTTCTAATCCTAGCGACACTATTCCTAGCTGAACGATCAATCCCCCGGTACTTGTCACTATACTATACTACAACGATCAGGTACACTGCCTTGTGGGGGTTGTAAGCTTCTCAAGATCCCTTGAGAGGTAAAGCCTGGTGCGATTCCCACGTATCAAGTTTTTGGCGCCGCAGCCCGGGGAATAGTTATTGTCTAGGTTAGAATTTCTTTTTATTAGGTCTACTTGCTAGATTCCTTTCTAGTAAGATTTTTATTTTTATTTTTAGGTTTTCTTTAGTCTATCTTGTTTCTTTGTGTCTTTGTTCGTAACCACCCGACATCATGGACAACGGGAACATCCTTGAACCCGTCATCCCACCACAACAAAACCCACCATTAGAACCCCTTAGGCCCCGAACCTTAGGAGAGTATTCCCGACCTAGCCACCAAGGCTACCGAAACACCATTGAGCTCACCGGAGCCAATGTGACCCCCTTGCGATCTGACACCATCCGGTTGGTGCAAAGCGGATGTGCATTCCATGGACTTCGTTCCGAAGATCCAAACCAACATCTTAAGGACTTCCTCAAAATTGTAGATTCCATAGACCTAGGTGTTGAAACTAGAGAGACAACCCGATTACGCCTATTCCAATTCTCTCTACGGGATCAAGCTAGTCAATGGCTTGAGCGTTTACCCGCGGGATCCATCACCACATGGGATGATCTCACCACTCGTTTCCTTGCTCAATTTTTCCCACCGGGGAGAACTACTAAGCTTAGAAATGACATCTTGATGTTCCAACAACGTCAAAATGAATCTCTTTATGAAGCATGGACTCGTTTCAAGGACTTACTCCAAAAAGTCCCTCATCATGGCATAGATCTTTGGCTCCAAGTCCAAATCTTTTATGACCATATCGATATCTCCACGAGGCGAGCCATTGACCAATCGGCCGGTGGTAAGCTACGTGATCTAAGTGCGGAACAATCATGGGAACTCATAGAAGATCTTGCTCTCTATGACAACGAAAGTTGGAATGATCCCCGTGACTTGAACAAAACGGTCAAGGCAACATCTTTGCCTTCGAACAATTCTAGCACTCCCGACCGTAGGATCATGGAACTTGAGGACCAAGTCAAGTTTCTCATGAAATCTTACGAAGCTCCTAAACCTTCAAGCCAAGTGAACAAAATCACTTCTTCATGCGAATTATGTAGTGGTCCCCACGACACTCGTGATTGTGTGGAACTCCCCGGAACAGCTTTTGCGGACTACGCATCCATGCGTACCGACGAAGCGGGAGATAAGTGGTACACTTTCAAGCCCGAGCCAAACACTTACGGTGATTCATACAACCCCTCTTGGAAAAATCACCCAAACCTTAGGTGGAAACAAAATCAACCCAATTCTTCCAATCCGCCTAATCGTGACCAACCAAACGGTCCACCCTCCAACCGTACTTTCAACAACAATCCTTCTAACAACTATGGTAGTACCAACAATCTTGAAGGATTGATGTCAAAGTTCATGGCATCTCAAGAAGCTCGTATAGCTAGGTTTGAAACCGAATTTAACCAATAACAAACGGAGATGACCAACAAGATTGACAACTTGTTGAAAGCCCTTAACAACCAAGCATTAGTCAAACCTAGGAAGGACACTAGGGACACCAATAACGGAATTCAAATTAAGGACCCCTCATCATCCAAACATGTCCACTTTGTCAATGTTGTCACCATTAAGCCAATAGATAAGGAGATAGAAGAGAGTGACAAGGATGAAGTTAGAGTAGAAACCGAGACTAAGGATGAGAGTAGGGAAGTTGAGGTTAATAGGGGAAAGGAATTAGAGGAGGTAGAACCTATAGAAAAGTACTTTGATAAGTTGCCCACCAAGGAAGAACGGGAATACCATAAGGATTTATTCGATAGTCCCGAGAGACCATATATCCTTGGCACCCCCTTATCAAAATGGGAGACCCCTCTAACATTAACATACCATGCAATATCGGGCACATGCATATATGGAAAGCTTACATCGACCCTAGATCTCCTGTGAACATCATGACTAGGACTTATTACAATTGGGTGATGAAGAAGCAACTTAATTTTAGGATGATGCCCAATAAGAATATGATAAGTAATTTTGCAGGAAGAGTGAGGGGATTGCATGTGATTATAGGGAATCTCACCTATGAGATTGATTTTATGATAGTTGAAGACACTCGTCCGGTGATAGATGCTTGCCTAAGCCAAATAATATTTGGAAAACCATTTGTTGAGGCCACTAGGATGAGTTATGATCCGACTTTAGGGATAGTTAGATTTAAGGAAGAGAATGATGAGGTTGCCTATCAAATGCCCTACAAAATTGAGCAATACCGTCTTCTCTCTAATTTCGAAAAGGAACACAAGCAAGCGGCTTATTATAGAAATGAGGAGGATAGACGTAGAGGAGTAGAGTATGTAAAGAATAGAATGCTTGGTTTCTACAAAGAATGCTTGCAACTAGGTCCGGAATACAAAACTGGTTTAGAAGACGACTTAGAGAGTGGAACCAACGATGAGGTCACGTAGTAACCCATGACCTTGAGTCTAGCTACAAGACTCGTAAATAAAGAAAAGCGCTTCTTGGGAGGCAACCCATGTTTTGTGTGATTTTATTTTTGTTTGTTTATTGCTTCCGTATGCATGCTTAATTTTTATTGTTGGTAGATCATGTTTCTCAACTAAATAGTGGAAATACTTTACTTTGTTGTTTTGGCCTAGTCTTAACTCCACCTAAAGGTATTTTTGCAAAAGATAAGTGTAAACCCCAAATGTGTTTTTAAGAAACAAACCGATCATGATTCTCCACAATATTAAATGAACATGTATATTTGTACTTGTTAGCGTCAAATGCTTGTATTGAGTCATAATGAAGTTTTGCAGGATTTTCCAGGAAGTAGGACCAAGTTTTTCCAGAAATTTTCCAGAAACTTAACATAAGAATTTCTGCAGGTCACTTCTGACGGCGTCAAGAGTTAACACTTGACGGCGTCAAGTGTAAAAATCTGGAAATTTTACCAGTTTTGTTTTTCTAACGGAGTCTTATGGTTTTTGTGAATTATTAAGTTTTATAATCTCCAGGAAATCTGCAAACTTCATTCCACAAGCATTATATCTTATCTTGTTTTCTAGGACTTAGTAACTTATATAGGATGCCGCCGATTTTACGCGAGGTTGTTTTGTCTATTTTCTCAGGTTTTACAGGTTATGTATGACAAGAAGATGATTTATATTCTGGAAGGGAAGCTTTGATTGTTCATTTTCTTGGAGGAAGATTTAACCTGGTCACCTTATTATCCATACCGAGCGAATCAGGGGAGTATTTGATTTCATTCTTTTTACTTTTTCACTTTTACATTCTTTACTTGAACATTGGGGACAATGTTCATCTTAAGTGTAAGGGGAGGGTAAAAAGATGATACCTTACATATGCACTTTCGCTTGAGTTTGTTTTGTTTGATAGTAGATGTGTAATAAAACTATGAGAAATACTTGTTAGTGTAATTTTAGCACCAAATTTAATTTTTTTTACAACATTTAGGAGTGAAACTTTAGCCATAGCAAGCGTCTCATGGATAGGAGATTGTATGACTAGCACAAAACCGTATATTCAGAAAAATTTTCCACCCAAATATGTGAGGTTCGCCTTTAGATTTGATAGGAAAAGCATTTATTATTAGTGCTTATGAGTGTACCGGTAGCATTTAGATTCTAGAACTTGCGTTAGTGATGCATCCCGAGACCGTTAGTGAGACTACATTCGTGTGGTAGGATTTACTACATGATAAAAGGCATTAGGATCACCCTTGTGTTAAACCCGTATTATAATTACTTGACCATTTAAGTCATATTACTTGGCTAGTTAAGTCAACTAATTTTTCCCACACCCTTAGCGTTGTACTCATTTTTAGTACACGAAACCCCTAGTACACCCCTCCGAGCCTATCTTTTCGTTTCTAACTTTAAGAATTTTACTTAAAGGAAGAATTTGTTACACCCCACTTAAATGTACACCCAAATCGCCTTAGCCTTCCGTGTATGCGCTCATCTTTAGTGCATTATTGTTATTTGTTAAACCCTAAGTTAGCTTTCTAATTGACTACATGGTTGCTAAGTCGAGTCATATCCTTGTACATATTGTTTTGGGACGATTGGGACTCATGAGTAAAGTACTTATTTTATGGAGTAATGGGGAAGAACATCATTTATTACCCCCGTATGTGCGTTAATCTTAAAAGTGCTCCAAGTGTTTTGATTATCTTAATTCGAGTCATTAGATTAGTTTATTGTAAAGTATGTAAAAATTCAAGTGTAAGGGGAATTTCCATTCCCTATGATGTATTATTTTGGATGGTAGGGTAAGAATGTATGCCAAAAAAAAAAAAAAAAAAAAAAAAAAAATCGAAAAAATCAAGAAAAAGAAAAAAAAAATATAGAAAAAGAAAAAGAGAAAAAAACATACGGACTACCATCCCTTTTCATTCTATGTTTATTTTATGTTTTTGTTATTTGCTTAAGTCGAGTCTAGTCTTGGCTTAGCAACGCCATATTGTACATGTAATTAACCAAGATTGTTAACTCGCCACCAGTAAAAACTTTCTTTATCCAACAAAACCGTGTATTTCATATCCCTACACCTAACGTTACAACCCTTTAAAAGACCTCTTTGATAGTTTATCCTAGGTGCTTACGCCATGTGGTGGAGGTTTGATCCTTTCCCAAGCCTATGGTAATCTATTTTGCTATGACAGGTAGTGAGAGATATCTTCCGTTTCCATATTGTAATTTATACTTTATTACACCCGAGAGATGTGAGTATCTAAACACTATTTGTGAGGTGCTAGTGTATGACCTCCGTGCTTGTCTATTGGTCTTTAGTGGAACGATTATTTGTTGTAATTACTTTTATATTAGTGTTAAATGACCCCTAACTTGTATTTTGAGTAGAATAAAAGCGCATTTGCTTGAGGACAAGCAAATCTCAAGTGTAAGGGTATATGATGAGGCGAAAAATGAACCACTTTTAGGGGGTCATTTAAGCCCGGAATTGAACTTATTTGATCAAATATTGCCCTAAATCGTTCCTTTTGTGATTTTAGGTACTTTGGGAGTGAAATCTGGAAAAGGAAGCAATTCGGACGTTTTTGGAGCATAAAAGTGAAGAAAACGCCAAAGTCTTAATTTTCCTTGCTGGGAACAGTAGGTGACGGCGTCAAGAAGGAATCCTTGACAGCGTCAAGAGCAAATTTCCATGACGATCCAGTACAGATTTGACGGCGTCACGAAGTAGGGCGTCAAGAGTAAAATTCATGACGGCCTGGAAATGCACAATACATGACGGCGTCAAAAGTAGATCAAGGCAGTCCGAGAAGAGTTTTGGCGGCGAGGTGACGGCGTCACAAGTTTGGTCTTGACGTCGTCAGACCCTATTTCCTATATATAGTTTTCTAATTTTCACACATTAAAAAGAGAAGTTTTGGAGAAACCCTAAGTACGAACTTGGTGCGAATTTTACAGGTTTTTCAAGGGTTCCAAGCCTTTGATACCTTTCATGTGTAATTGAGATAAGTGTTCTTTTAATTCAATCAATATGTCTATGTGTTGGTTGTCTATATCTTGTTCTTGTCTTAATTCCATCATGCTAGGCTAGATCTATCTTGTGTTTGCTTGGATCTAATGAAACCTAGATGTTAATTATGTGTTGATTACTTGTTTATAATTGTATTGGATGAATGAATTTGATGTTAGGCTTAAGAAAACTGGCAAATCTCCAAATGGTAACATGCTTGAACGTCTTAAGAAACATGAACCGATGTGCACTAGGTCTTTATTGGTTGTATTTAATGCATGAGCCACTGTTTATAATCCCTATGGTTGTGCTGGGCATGGTATAGGAGGAGATAAGAGCTCATAGAATTGGGGAGTTAAGTGCGCCACCCCATGAATGATATTAAGGAATACGATCCGTCATCCATGCAACTATAACAAGTAATTAACGTGTAAAAGATGTCTAGGGAGTAGTGAAATCTAAGTAAACACATTTTCTCCACTTATTGCTCACAACCTTAGTATAATTTAGTTTATTTTCATTTCTAGTATTTTATTTTGATTGCATCTTTAGTATTGGGTTAGTTGACTAGCAACTAATTCCGCCCAAATCCTTCAAACCCGAGATTTTTACTTGCTTTCTAAAAAATATAAAAATACAAAAATAATCATCCCTCACCTTTAGAACTAGTATTTAGGTTTTCTAATCCTAGCGACACTATTCCTAGCTGAACGATCAATCCCCCGGTACTTGTCACTATACTATACTACAACTATCAGGTACACTGCCTGGTGAGGGTTGTAAGCTTATCAAGATCCCTTGAGAGGTAAAGCCTGGTGCGATTCCCACGTATCACTTACATGGTTCTAACTGGGTCTTAGCCAGAATAGCCGAGTCTTACCTGGTTCTAACTGGGTCTTGGCCAGAAGAGCCGAGTCTTACCTGGTTCTAACTGGGTCTTGGCCAGAATAGCCGAGTCTTAGCTGTTTCTAACTGGGTTTTGGCTAGAATAGCCGATTCTTACTTGGTTCTAACCGGGTCTTGGCCAGAATAGCCTAGTCTTACCAGGTTCTAACTGGGTCTTGGCTAGAATAGCCGAGTCTTACCTGGTTCTATGCATACAATCAATGCTATCAAGCATTCCCGGAAAACCATGTTCCCGTTCATGCTTTAAGTAAGTACTTTGAATGTCTGCCCATGTTAGTTTTCTTAAAAACTCAGGCATAAACAAATCTATAACACACATGTTAAAATTATCAAGACATAAACGCATAGTACTCGAACCCATTTGCAAATACTCGTCAAATGCACCGGGTGCGTTGCCGTATGCCAATTGGCGTATGGCAGCTGTACACTTCATAATAGCACTAATACTCCCTCGACCAGTACAATCAAGCCCTGACTTAAAGTATTGAAAGTGATCTGGTATAAAATCGGATTCATAAGATTCAATACCTTTGACTATTTTTACAAATAGTTTTTGGCGCATGTGAAACCTTCTACAAAAATTACGGGGCGTATACTTACAACCCTTAACAAAATAGTCGTTTAGCAAACGTTCTTCAGCAAGCTCACGT
Source organism: Artemisia argyi (assembly GCA_030686995.1). Classification (NCBI taxonomy): domain Eukaryota; kingdom Viridiplantae; phylum Streptophyta; class Magnoliopsida; order Asterales; family Asteraceae; genus Artemisia; species Artemisia argyi. Next base: position 34,814,041 of record CM060695.1, read on the forward strand.
TCACGATATATGTGGGTACGAGGCACCTGAGGCTGAGGATGAGCTTCTTCTTGTTCTAAGCGTTGCTGATACTCGTACGCAGCAATCATAAACTCTATATCTTCTTCGTCATCTAGGTCTGACCAAGTCCGAGATGATTCGGCATTTTCATTTGGGTCCATTGTGAATGAAGAAGTTTTTTTTTTTTTTTTTTTTTTTTTTTTTTTTTTTTTTTTTTTGTTTGTTTGTTTAGAGAGTAAGTATACAGAGTTGAAAATTAGTAGTGGATGTGTGAAAAAAAATATATGTGTTTAGTGGGTATTTATAGTGGTGGGTATATGATTTTGATTTTTTTTTAAAATTTGAAAAATAGCCGTTTGGTATTAAAGTGGAGGGGGTGGAATTGATTTTTTTTTAAACCAACGGTAGCTAAAATAGCCGTTGAGGGGCTAAACTGATTTTTTTTTTACTCGATCTTGCCTTAACGCCGGGTTAAGCCCCTCACTCAAGGCGTTAACACCTGTTTAACGCAGCCAGCTCCATCGGTTAACTCGACCTTAACACACGTTAAAGGCATTTTAACGCCATTATGGCATTACCACTGTAAGTCAAGACAAAATTGTCACAGTACCTTTTATGTATGGTCATTTGCATAGTCAAGACAAAAAGTTTTGTATGTAAAAGGAAAGACGAAGTCAACGTATGGTAAAGTTGGTTGAGTATTTAAATGTGAACAATAACAAGTTTGGGATAGGATTAGTAAAATGCTCGAACAAGTCGACCCGTTTGTGAAAAATTCGAGATTGGATTGTTAAAAAGCTCGAACAAACCGAGCCTAAACAAGCTCGAGCATAAATTTGGGCTCATCTAATAATCAAGATTGAGCCCGAGCTTTATATATAAAGATTGAGTTGGCTCACGAGTCTAAACGAGCCCTATATATATATATATATATATATATATATATATATATATATATATATATATATATAACAATGTATAAATGAGCTTAAAAAAGCTGGTTCGTTAGCCATAGTGTTTGTGTGAAATTTAGTAATAATTGTGTGACAATACGAAGTTGAGTAAAGATGACATTTATAGGGTAAACTAGCTGTTAGAGGATATTTTTTAGAGACACTAGCCGTTAAACCTTTTATTCAAATTCAAACTTAAAGTAACATTACAGCATATTAAAAACGATACTAAATCATACAAGACCGTTAACCATAAACTAGCCATATGGGTGATTAATGGGTATATGATATGGAAGTACAAACATAAACAATACGGAAATACAAACACAAACGATATGGAAATATAAATACAACCGATACGGAAATACAAAAGCCGTTACTCCCTATATCTGTTCCATATGGGGCTGTTTCTCAAAATGAACCGCATGTTAAGATATTTGAAGCCTTGCCCACCAAAGCGTTCTTTGAAAATGTTCATTGCATTGTGAAGACGATCAGTGAACTCGTTAGTACGCTGCACGATCAAGTAAATATCATTGAATTTTTGACATTCACAGTTCATTCTTGCCCACTTACCCGTTATCTGGCTTTTGTTACGAAAAGCACCGTAAGATTGGTTATTGAACCTTTTTGTAACCTCATTCCAAAAATCGGATTCGCCATGGAATTCGTGAACGATTAGCCACATGTCGGCTAGCAAGTTTTCTTCTTCAACAGACCAACAACTAGCCATTGTAAAATTATTTAGAAAGTGAAGTGTGTGCAAAATAATATGTTATGTTATTTAATATATAGGGGTGTTTAGAAATTCAAATTTCAAATACTGAGCGGGATATGTGTAAATTTCAAATTCAAAAAATGGGCGGATAAACGTTTAAAATTCAAATTTCAAAAAACAGAGCGGGACATATTTAAATTTCAAATTCAAAAAAAGGGTCCTATAAATAGCATACTCAGATGCTCACAATACACCCACAATTCACACACAAATCATACAGAATTCACAAACAAGTCATACGTAACAATGTCGATAATGAATCAGTTTACAACACACCACCGAAAGATATGTTTCCCGTATTCCCATACGACAATCCACCACAAAACAATCCACCACAAAACAATCCACCACAAGATCTCTTTCCCGTATTCCCATATGACACTCCACCACAAAACACTCCACCGGTAAACAATCCACCACAAAACCAACCCAATACGTTTGGGTTAACTGATGAAGAACTCTTCGCGCAAGATATGCAAGTCTTGTTACAGGTTCAGGCAGAGGAAGAACGTTAGGCAAGAGATCGTGAGGCGCGAGCATAAGCTAAACAGGATCGGAGAAACCAGAGAGCAGAATGGCGACGAAAAATAGGATTAAACCGTGTGCCATCGAGTGAGGACGATTCGAGTGACGAGGGCTATGACACAGACTGAATCATCTTCTTAATTTGTAGTTTTATGTTTAATTATTGTAGTTTAATTTAGATGTTTTATGTTTAATTATCATAGTTTAATTAAGATGTTTTATGTTTAATTATCGTAGTTAATGTAATTTGTGGTTAAGTATACTAGTTAATGTAATTTGTGTTTTATAAATGTTTATGTTAGTTTTAAATGAAGTATTTTTTAAAATTTGGGGTTGAAATTGAAAATAATTGAGGTGGAGGTGAGTTAAAGTGAGTTATGCTAAAGTGATGAGTTAAAGTTAAAAGTTAAAAGCTCATGTGGCGCTGACGTGGTAGTCAGTTAGGCAACTTATCCTTTTCTCTTACGTGAAAGTAAAGGGGTGATATATATAATTAAATGGCTTGTGGTTTCATTTTTTATGAACTAAGGCTTGTGGTTACTATTAAGGTAAATCAAGTAAAGAAAAGAAGGAAGGACTACGTAAGGTAGGATTATGATTTCGTACAATTCTTTAAAAGGCCCAAACTCAGCAACATATCACACAATCCAAATCATGTATAGATTACGTTAACAAGTTTACTAAAACCCTAGAAACGAGAGTGGCATATCAAATGAAGAGAAGGTAGTGAGAAGGATCGATAAGGAGGGAAATATTTGGTTCAAGTTTCACCTTCATCATTGCTTTAAGGTAATTAATACATAAAGTTTAAATTTAACGTATCTGTAGAACATGTGTTGATAATTAAACGATTGGTTGAGTCTCAAGTGTTGGTTAATTATGTGATTTCGACTATATATAGATCGACTCGGTGCTGTTTCATGGTAGATCTTGGTCGACATAGTAGAAATAAAATTACATAAAGTGTTGTAAGAAGGATATTATTGAGAATATTAGTGGTTTGCCATGCACTAATTCTATATTGAGGATTGTAAGAAGGGCAGAAGGCTTACATACATTGGCTACTTGTGTATATGGCATAAAAGGAATAATGGGATATTGCAAATAAAAAGGACTGGAAAGAGGTTCTAGTTGGGATCGATTATAAGCAATATCAGATTCAAATTGGCCAGATTAAGAGTTATAAACAAGTCTAGGTAATGAATGTGGCTAAAATATGGCAAAATGAATGTGGCTAAAATATGGCAAGTTCTCATGCATTCTGCTGATAGTAGAGAGGTTATCAGTGATTGGGATAGTAATGATAGAAATGGGGTTAGAACAAGTAGCTAGTAATAGTAAGTCATGCAAGATGGGACTATTTGGTCCTTAGGTCCTCCCTTTGTTCTAACCAAAATGATGGCTGAGGAAAAGTATGCTTGTATAGCTAGGTTTATGGTTGAAGAATCAAATGGTCTGAAAGCAATCTTATAGTGTTCCCTCTAAGTATTGCCCTGTTAGTGATGAACCTTAACATATGAGCATTCTATATCATAGTCACATAATTCGCTAGAAAGGCCACGAATTGCGATCCAGTTCGGGCGTTCCCAAATCGGGTACGATTCAGTCGGGATCAGTAAAATCAACGATCCAAATCGGGACCTTCCAAATCGTGATTTGATTTTTTTTTTGAACCTGACTGTGATTTATTGACAGTATTAAAAACCTTAGAAATTTTATTATGTAACACACTCTTGGTTATGATTTATGAAAATTTGACAAGTATTAAACTATTTTATATTAAAAAGGTTAGGAATTTTTAAAAGCCTTAGAAATATATTAATTATTGGAACATCGTACCGGAGCGATCCCGAATGAACCTACCCCCCATCGAACCACATTCTAGGGGCCTAGCGAATTGCGATCCCAATCCTCGGCCCCGTACCGGAACGATCCCCGTTACATGTGACTATGTTCTATATACTACTGTGAGGATGTGGCTGCAGTGGTATCATATAGTTGTGCTTAGCTGGATAAGGAAATATAGTTAGATGCAGGGTGATGCCTAGGGGAGAGGAGAGGTGCTTATAATTGCTTGGTGATGCCTTTTCTAACATGACTGCTCTTGCTCTTCCAATAACTGTGAGGTATGGATTTGTCATGTAATGTTAGATTAAGGAAATGTAGCCAGGTTTGAGGAAGTTCCTATTGGAGGTTGGTGGTTTCATGTGAATGAAGGGATGATGCCTTCTAAATGGATAGGTCTAATAGTCATGTTTGTGAGGAAGTAAGTTGCAAATGGCTTTTAGTTCCTTTCCATTTAAAAGGGAAATGTAGTCATCTCTTAGTGAATTGGTGACAAATCACAAGTGCAGTGATGTATAGAAGCTCAGAAGAGAATTTTGTGTTTTAGCATTGTGCAGTGTATCATGTATTTGTCTGTCATAGTTCTAGTTAACTGTACTTTATTTGCAGCTTCAAAAGTTTGAGTTTTTAATATATTATTCACCGGTTAAAAAATACAAGTTAACTGTTTATTTGCTTCCTTGTGTGTTAATTACAAAGTTCTTTCATCGTGGGCGACACCATTATGTAAATGCATTTCAATATACTATTTATTGTTGATGATTCCATGGAAGAAGTTCAAAGACTTTTTTTGAGAGTTTCTCCATTCAATACATACATACATTAAATTTTGTTCAAAATACCATTTTTAATGCCTATATACCGCCCTTCCTAACTAAAACAACTATCAGCAAGTGAATATAAAAAGTATTAATTAAATTTATTCAAGAACTAAAGAACTAAATAGTATGTATGGGAACATGTTGTTCATCAAATCCCCTCCCTTTGTTGGACTAATCAATCTTTACCAAGCCGAGTATCCACATTCAAAGTAGGCTTTGATTTATTTGGAGATTTCATTTCTTTGTATTTGAGTAGTGTATGTTGACATTGTATTAGCGTGTTAAACAAATCATTGTCTTTTGCGTTATAGGAACCTCCAAACTCCAAAATATTAATTGACATAAAATAGGTGTAGTTTCGATTAAACCAAAAGGCACAACATATTCTTAAACCAAAGGAGGAACAAGGCAAAGTCAGATGGTTGACTTGTTAATTGATTTGACAGTTTACATTCTCACATCTCTATCCAAAGTACAGGAATCTAGAAACGGAAAAACAAAAAAATCTTCCTACAACTAAACGCTACCTTACACATTTCTGGCCAATCCTTGTATATATATGGTTTGAAATACAGTTAATCATTTAAATCCTGTACATGCCATAATATACACCATTATATCATGCTTTTCCCTACGAACAGAATTCTCGGTTCCCACTCGTTAATTGAGTATATCCATCTTTTAAACCAACTGAAGTCGTATAACAACATTCCACAAGATTTGATATCTTCCTTCAAACATTACATCTTGTTAATATACAGTTCAGATCAGCAAAACCGGTTCAGTGAACCTTTGCTATGGATTGGAATCTATATTGCATTAGCTTCACTTATATGTGTCTTTGCTATGGTCGCTGATTTATTACATGGTTTCCGCAACATAAAACTATGGTTCCCATGTAGATTTTTCACTCTGAATGCGGCTTCGCTCTCGGTGATAGCCGTCGCAATGAAGCTACCCATGGATCTAAATAATTCAATGCCAGGTCATGTTGATCAGGTTTCAAAGCTTGGAAGCATGGCATTTATGTGCACCATGATGGCTAATCTATTGCCTTCTCTTGCTACAATGACTAACAAGGAACTTTTCACCAACATCATAGCTTTGGGTGTTCTAGTAATAACCTTGGTTGTAAATGTTTGCATTCAAATAAATACGGGTGTTCTTACCTTGTATATAAATAACGAGGACTTACATGGGACAATTTCTGATGCTAGAGATGTATCAGGGAACGCAACCATCCATAACCTCGCAGCCATCCTTTATGTGGTTATGCTACTCATGTTGCTGATAATACATGCATGTTCCTCTTTAGCGATAGTGGAGTCCAAGCAGATGCTAGAATCCAAATACCAAGCAGGTCATGAAACCGCTTTGAGGGACCCACGGCCAGAAATATTAAGTGATTATTTAAGGCAGCAGGTGAGGAAGCACTGGATCATGGCAGAAACTAGCAGCCCCCAATTTATCGCAGCTTGCTCTGCTACAAGCTCTGCTTCTGGGATAATATGTGCTGCTAGCGCTCTCAGTCATATTGTTACTATTGTTTTTACTTTCTATATTGTATCTCCAAGGGGCTATACGTCGGATTATAAGTGGTCAATGTTAGTGATCTTCATAATACAATCTATCGGAGTGATCCTTGGTACAATTGCCCCCCTTTTAAGATGCTTTGCAGACTTAAGTTTTGAGGTGAACAACGAATGGATCTGGAACCACATTAATGTCTTTACGGTAGAAAAATACTGGACTCGGACTTTATCCGATTGGAAACAAAGTAGCATATCATTCTCATCCCGTAGCCGCAAATGCAAGATTTTCATCCATATTTCAAAAATCCTAGTTCTCAGCTTTTTTGAGGGAATTCAGAAGACAACTGTGGTGGCATGCAAGATGATAAGGTCGTTCAAACTTCCGTTTGTAATCTGTGGAATGCATTGTTATGATTGTTGGCAGTCGTTAAAGGATATGCTTGTTGCCTCATGTATTCCGTTGGTACGAAATCCCGAGCATCCTGAACAAAATATAGATCTTGTTCGTCAATATGTTTTGTATCTTCAAGACGGTATGGAGCTTGCTGAGAGAACATTGAAAGCCATTACAAAATCTGTTAACCTCGTAATCCAAAATGCTGAAAATCACCAACCCACTAATCTTAGTATTCTTCTAGATGAGTGTAATGGTTTTCAAGGAGTTGGAATTTATGACAGTTTTCATGTTCCACGTTTAACTGATGTGGAATATCTCGATTGTTGGAGCTTACCGCTGGTAACTCTGACAACCATCGCCATTTCTCTTCCGGAAATCCGAAATGACCGAGTTGATGGGTTGCTAGTCAGTGTGAGCGAAGGTCTTGCATATGTCAAACATGTGGAAGACAGCCTCAATACTACTAATGACTATGTTAGAATTCAAAAGGCAGCTAAAAAGTTGTGGCTAAAAGTTGAACTCTACAACAGATGGTTAGGAAACCAGTTAAACAGATGGTTAAGAAACGAGTTGCAAAACCACGCTGCTGACGTCAGAGCACGAGAAATTCTTCAATGGTTCAGGGATGAAGCTCAAAACGTGGTCAATGAGGTGGAGGCTATGGACATTGATGGCTCAAATGAAAGGGCTATTTGTGCCAATTCAATGTATCGTATAACCCAAACAATCTTGGACCAAGGCGACATTGACGAGGTTAGCCAAGAGAACCTATTCAGGAGACTATCATCAATGATATCTCAAATATTGGCTGCTTGTCTCACCAACTTAACCCAAGTCATTACAACGAATTGCCACACAAGTGTGATAGAGAAAAGGGAGGCGAGTGTACATGCTGCAGCCCAACTTCTAGGTCAGACTACACAGATAATAGACAGACTTAATGGTCGCGAACTACCAGACTTAAATGGAGACAATTTGGCATTTATAGGGAACTGGCGGCGTGCTTACTTAAATAACCCATTTCGCTAACCATTAATGTTCTTCGAGTAACAGGACACTCCCATATAGAGATATCACTAATTTTCTACTTTTAGCAGCAGATATTGTCTTTTTTTACTTGCTTCACAGTGGTTTTCTCTGATACCACTTCTGTCCAGTTTCTGAATGTGTGAATTAAGATTAATTGATTTTTATGGGCACCATAACACCTTCTTTCAAAATAGTCCGGAATAAGATAATCTGCTGTTTTGCTAGCTGTAACAGGAGCTTCTGTTTGTTGTGATTTTTTTGGTGTATAATGTAATATATAGCTTCTCGTTAGTACATCAGTTAATAAAGTATATCCTTTTTTACTGCCAATAAACAAAGTAGATACACCGCTTCTTCAAGAAATCTGCGCCATTTGCATTTAGAAAGTGACTGTATGTACTCTCCTCTATATGTCATATTTAGTGTCTAGTTAATTTGTAAGCTTGACAAGTTCGCGTGACCAAGTCCTTAACTGATTGTTATTATCTGTACTCTTTTATAGGGTATGGTAAACTATTATGTGGTCAAATGTTTTTACAAACTATCCGAGGCATGATTATTATACAACTAAAAAAAAGGTTATCACAAGTCTGAGTATGTGTACCATGGCCTACTTCTAGAAATTCAATTGGAAGTAAAAATAATTTGTATGTCAGCACGTTAACTTGACAGTAGCGAGCTTATTGATATGATTGTGAGAATTTGTCATAAAGTTTTCATTTTTTTCTCTTTTTCTTTTTCTTTTGCAGTTAAAAAAACCCTCCAGTAATGTTTTTATCTCCATCAGTCTCAGCCCAAGCATGGACAAAAGGTGAACAAGATTATGATTAAATTAAAAGGAAACCAACAAGGCGTTTTGGGTCGTCATGATAAAGAATAAGGCAAGGTCATATGGTTGGCTTGTTGATTAATTTGACAGCATAACAACCACATGGCACTGATCCTGATGTTACCAACGAGAGTCTCCATCCAACTTACAGGAAAATAACTGGAAATTTACTTCAGTTTCTTGATATGACAGTTCTATTCTCACACCTCCAAATTACAAAGAAAATGGCTATAGACTTCTATTTGGTCAGCTATAGACTTCTATACGACTTCTAGAGAAAAGTTTGTTTATTTCACCTTCTTCACTTACATATCTGGTTTGAAATACATGCACTTTAATCTTCTAAGTCTTCATCAACACAATTCCTCACCAGTCAGCCCATAATCTACACCATCTCCTAGCTAGACCCCCTTTTATTTATAGCTAACTGTGTCCCTCTCTAAGAAACCACAGATATGGGTTCCAACTCGTTAGGTGATTAGTATATCCATCTTTTGAACCAACTGAAGTCTTATAGCAACATTCCACAAGATTTAATATCTTCCTTTGAAAATTACATCTTGTTAATATTACAGTCAGATTACGAAAACAGGTTCAGTGAACCTATGCTATGGATTGGGATTTATGTCGTGTTAGCTTCCCTTATATGCGTCTTTGCTATGGTCGCTGATTTATTACATGGTTTCCGCAACAGAAAACTATGGTTTCCATGTAAATATTTTACTCTGAATGCTGCTTCTCTCTCTGTGATAACTGTTGCAATGAAGCTGCCTGCAGATCTAAGTAATTCAATGCCAGGTCATGTAGATCATGTTGCGAAGCTCGGAAGCATGGCATTTATGTGCACCATGATGACCAATTTATTGCCTTCTCTAGCTAAAATGAACAGCAATGAACTTGTCACAAACATCATGGCTTTAGGTGTTTTGGTAATTACCTTGGTCGTGAATGTTTGCATTCAAATAAATACGGGTGTTCTTTCATTCTTAGTATATGTGGAAGATTCTGATTGTGAAGCTATAAAAGCGTACGCATCTGCGCATGATGTCATAGCCACCTTTTATGTAGGTATGTTACTCATGTTGCTGATAATACATGCATGTTCTTCTTTAGCGATACTAAAGTCCAAACAGATTCTAGAATCGAAATATCAGGCAGGTCACGAAACAGCTCTAACAGACTTACCACCAGAAAGATTAACTGTTGAGAATTTAAAGCAGCATGTGAGAAACTACTGGATCATGGCAGGAACTGGGAGCCCCCAATTTATATCAGCTTGCCATGCTACAAGCTCTGCTTCTGGGGTAATATGTGCTGCTAGCACTGTCGTTCACATTTTTATTGTGAATGTCACTCTCCGTTTCTGTGCAAGGGACTATAAGTCGGATTATAAGTCGGATTATAAGGGGTCAATGCTTGCGATTTTGATAATACAATCTATTGGAGTGATCCTTGGTACAATTGCCCCCCTTTTTAGATGTTTTGCCGACTTAAGCTTTAAGCCGACCAAGAGTTGGATTTGGAACCACATCAACGTATTTAAGGTAGAAAAATACTGGACTCAGAAGTTATCTGATTGGAAACAAAGTAGTATATCATTCTCATCCCGTAGCCGCAAATGCAAGATTGTCATCCATAATTTGAAGATCAGAGTTCTCAACTTTTGTATAAATATTCAAAAGACAGTTGTAGTAGCATGCAAGATATTAGGGTTGTTCTACCTGCTGTTTGTAATCTGTGGCATGCTATGTTTTCATTGTTGGAAGTTGTTAAAGGCCATGCTTGTTGCCTCAGGCATTCCGGTGGTACAAAATCTTAAGCAACCAGAGCAAAATATAGATCTTCGCCGGTATGTTTTGCAACTTCAAGACAATATGGAGCTTGCTGATAAAGCATTGAGAAACATTACAAAATCTGTCAACCTCGTCATCGTAAATGCTGAAAATCACCAACCCAATAATCTTGTGAATCTTCTAGTGCAATCTAATGGTTTTGCAGGAGTTGGAGAGTATGACAGCCTTCATGTTCCACCTTTAACTGCTGTAGAATATCGCGATTGTTGGAGCTTACCGTTGGTAACTCTGACAACCATCGCCATTTCTCTTCCAGAAATTCAAGATGACCGAGTTGATAGGTTGCTAATCAGTGTGAGCGAAGGTCTTGCATATGTCAAACTTGTGGAAGACAGCCTCAATACTACTAATGACTATGTTAGAATACGAAAGGCAGCTAAAATGTTGTGGCTAGAAGTCGAATTCTACAACAGATGGTTAGGAAACAAGTTGCAGAACCATGCTTGCGACACTGGACAAATTCTTCAATGGTTCAGGGATGAAGCTCAAAACGTGGTCACGGAGGCGGAGGCTATGGACATTGATGGCTCAAATGAAAGGGCTATTTGTGCCAATTCAATGTATCGTATAACCCAAACAATCTTGCTTTTGAACCGAGGCAACATTGAAGAGGTTAGCCAAGAGGACCTATTTGCGAGATTATCATCAATGATTTCTGACATATTGGCTGCTTGTCTCACTAACTTGCCCCTAGTCATTGCAATGAAATGTCACGAACGTGTTATAGAGAAAAGGGAGGCGAGTGTACTTGCTGCAGCTCAACTTCTCGGTGAGACTACACAGATAATAAACACCCTTAATGATCGCGAAATTCCAAGCATGAATCCAGAGGAATTGGCGTTTATAGAGAACTGGCGGCGTGCTTACTTAATTTATCCATTTCCGCCAAACCCCTAATTTTTTCGGAGTATCAAAGTACTTTCTTACAGATTTATCATCAATTTTCTGTTTTCAGCAGCAGATATTGTTTTTTTTTTGTTTTTTGTTTTGTTTTTTTTTATTTTTTTTTATTATTTTTTATTTATTTATTTTACTTGCTTCACTGTGGTTTTCTTTGATACAACTTCTGTCAGTTTTTGAATGGATAAATTATATGATATGGCTAATATATAGCTTCTTGTTAGTACATCAATTAATAAAGTATATCCTTGTTTACTGCCAATAAACAAAATAGATACACCGCTTCTTCAAGAACTCTGCGCCATTTGCATTTAGAAAGTGACCGTATGTACTCTCCTCAAATTAGTCACATTTGGTGCCTAGTTAATTTGTAAGCTTGACAAGTTCGCGTGACCAAGTCCTTAACTGATTCTTATTATCTGTACTCTTTTCTAGGGTATGGTAAACTATTATGTGGTCAGATGTGTATTGGTTGATATATTAGCCATATCATATAATTTTCATTGTCATCCCGGTTAATAAAATAAGATAAGCATGCTAATGCATAGTTAGGAAATAAATGGAAAACTCATTTGTAGCCTAGCGGTATCCTCTAGCAATGGTTGTGGGTTCAAGCCATGCCTGGGACAACTCAGTAAGATATATATTGAAAGATTGTTAGATTGCCTTGAAAACAGTTAAATAAAATTAAACTGAAAGCTCTTAGCTTGTGAAGTAAAGACTATATATATATATATGTCAGCACGTTAACTTGACAAGAAGTATTGGACTCAGAAGTTATCTGATTGGAAACACAGTAGCACACCTTTCTCGACCAGTAGCCGCAAGTTAAAGAACGTCATCCAAAGTTCAAAAATCTTAATTCTGAGCGTTTTTATAGGACTTTAGTAGACGTTGTGGTGGCATGCAAAATGATAGGGCTGATCTTCATTTCCTTTGTAATATGTGTCTTGTGTTGTTTCCATTGCTGGAGGTGGTTAAAGGCGATGCTTATTGCCTCAGGTATAGTGTTGGTAAAAAAGCCTGAGCAATCAGAACAAGACAAAGATCTTCGCCAGTATTTTTTGCAGCTTCAAGACGATACGGAACTTGCTGAGAGAACATTAAAAGGCATATCCAAAACTGTGAATCATTTGATCCAAAAGGTGGAAACACAAGATCCCGAGAGTCTAATGAAGCTTCAATAAAAAACCCAACATATACAGACAACAAAGAGTACTCATAGTACAAGATGGATTTATAACCCAATTGCTCCGGCTCAAAGACTTTTTCCGGCTCCTGTTAGATAACAAAGCAAAGAAAGAGTCTGCACTTTAGTGAAAATATCCTCAAAAAGGCAAGAGGAGGAAGTATGGAGGAAATGATTATGCCAATCTCGCCCAAATTGCCACATAAACAACTCCTTGAGTATGACAATTATTGATCAAGTAGTTAACTGTTTTTGTATGGATAAGCAATGGTCATGAAAATTTAATAACAATGATAGACTTTATCACACTTACAAATCACCACTACTTGTTTACATGGTTATAAAAAAATAAAAATAAAGTATTTTTCTATCTTGTAACTTTTTGACTAATCATGCAGTTACTTTTAGCCAATTTTAACAAAACACCTTACCAAATAATTGAATCACTATCATTGACAATACTCATGCAACATACATCGAACAAGGCATGTTGAATATTTCGTCATACACGCTTAACTTTTTTGAGTTAAGGGCCAAGTTACCATACTGTGCATGTGAGTTAAGGTCTTGCGTTAAGGGGCACGTTAACCCCCTAACGTGCATTAAAGGTGGTGTTTTTTGTGAGTTAAGGTTGAGTTATGATAAGGGGTGTTCTTTTTTGAGGTAAGGTTAAAATGTTAAAGCTGATGTGACGCTGACGTGACCCTGAGTGAAAGTTTAACCTGAGTTACCACACCCTCTGCTCTTGATTCCTCACACACCAAAAACACATTCCCCTATCACTCAATATAAAACACTCTTTTTGAGATTCACCATTTTATTTTTATTTTCCTTTTATTAAACCAACTAAAATTTGCATTCATTAACAAAAAAAAAAAAAAAAAAAAAAAAAAAAAAAAAAAAAAAAAAAAAAAACTTTATATAGATTACGTTAACAAGTTTACTAAAACCCTAGAAACGAGAGTGGCATATCGAATGAGAATAAGGTAGTGAGAAGGATCGATAAGGAGGAAGATAGTTGGTTCAAGTTTCACCTTCATCATTGCTTTAAGGTAATTAATACGTTAAGTTTAAATTTAACGTATATGTAGAACATGTGTTGATAATTAGACGTTCGGTAGATGAGTCTCAAGTGTTGGATATGTGATTTCGACTATTGACTCGATGCCGTTTTCATGGTAGATCTTGGTCGTCATAGTAGAAATAAAATTAAATAAAGTGTTGTAAGAAGGATATCTATTATTGAGAATATGAGTAGTCTGTCATGCACTAATTCTATATTGAGGATTGTAAGAAGTCTTGCATTGGCTACTTGTGTATACTGGATATGGCATGAAAGGAATAATAGGATTTTACTAATAAAAAGGATTGGAAAAAGGTTCTAGCTGGGATTAATTATAAACAATAGCATATTCAAATTGGCCAGTTTAAGACTCAAGAAGTCCAGGTAATGAATGTGGCTAAAAGATGGCAAGTTCTCATGAATTCAGCTGATAGTAGGAGGCTATTAGTGACTGGGATAGTAATGATACAAATGGAATTAGAACAAGTAGCTAGGAATAGTGAGTAATGCAAGATGGGACCATTTGGTCCAGCTGGCTTTTTTCTAACCAAAATGATGGCGAAGAATCAGATGGCCTGGAAGTAATCTTATTTCCCTCTAACTGTTATTGATACAGCTTTAACAGATGAGCATTCTATATATACTACTGTGAGGATGTGGCTGCAGTGGTATCATATAGTTGCATGGTGATGCCTAGGGGCCGGAGGAGAGGTGCTTCTGATTGCTTGGTGATGCCTTTTCTAACATGACTGCTCTTCCAAATAACTGTGAGGATTTGTCATGTAATGTTAGATAAAGGAAATGTAACCAGGTTTGAGAAAGTTCCTATTTGGAGGTTGGTGGTTTGATGTCAATTGAGGGATGATGCCTTCTAAATGGATAGGTCTAATAGTCATGTTTGTGTGGAAGTAAGTTGCAAATGGCTTTTAGTTCCTTTCCATTTAAAAGGGAAATGTAGTCCTCTTTTAGTGAATTGGTGACAAATCACAAGTGCGTGATGTATAGAGAAGCTCAAAAGAGAATTTTGTGTTTTAGCATTGTGCAGTGTATGATGTATTTGTTTTTTGTATGTGTTATTTCTTGTTAACTATATACTGGTCTGTCATAGTTCTAGTTATCCGTACGTACTTTATTTGCAGCTTCAAAAGTTTGAGTTGTTAATATATTGTTCACTACTTCACCGGTTCAAAAAAAAAGTTAATTGTTTATTTGGTTGCCTGTATGTTAATTACAAAAGTTCTCTCATCGTGGGCAACACTATTATCTAAATGCATTTCAATATACTATTTATTGTTGATGATTCCATGAAAGAAGTCAAAGACTTTTTTTGAGAGTTTCTCCATTCAATACATACATACATACATTAAATTTTTGTTCAAAATTCCATTTTTAATGACTAATATATAATCCATAGTGGCCTTCCTAAAAGAGACAACTATCAGCAAGTGAATATATATAATCCATAATGGCCTTCGCACTTTCACATGTTTCTCATTTTAAGTACCCTACTACTTTTATAACAAAACATGTACCGTACTTTATATGAGATACTTATTATGTACAAACAAGTCAAGAAACTCGTTAGATGGCAATTAGGATGTGCCCATAATTGCATAAGACGGCAATAATATATAAATTAAATGATACGATATCTCAAAACTATATATATAGCATTTCACCATCTTTTTAACCATTTTACCATTTGTCATTCAAATGCAAATATTACACTTCATAAACTGAGTTTTCTAGTCTTCGATCTTCAAGAGATTTATTAACTCCACCATCGAGCAGCCGTCTTTGCAGCGACTCTAACGTCAGAAGCAACCATTTCTCTCACCGACTGTTCCCTCCCATTCTTACAATACCCGGTCCGCCTCACCATCTCACTTCTTCCGCAACAGTCTCCTCTAGGACTCAACCATTGACCAAGTATTATTTGAATTCCATGTGATGGCTTTGGATGTAGAAACTAGCTACTTGGAGACGGATGGCTGCTGTATTGGCAGGCACATAGGATACACATCAATACATCATCCTTTTTATATGTTGCAGTTTTACTTGAATGAAGATCTGGACACACTATAGTTTAGTGTACTTCTTAGAAACTCAACAAAAGTACGATACTCGATATGTGCTAAGTATTGTAGAGTACTTGCTTCGGGAAAAATATGAAAGTTGAGAACTAGCTAGTAGGGTCATTTTTCCCTACATTAAATCCCCTCCCTTTGTTGGACTAAATCAATCTTTACCAAGCCAAGTATCCACATTCAAACCTAGGCCGACATGCATGGCCAATTTGATTTATTTGGAGATTTCAGTTTTCTTTGTATTTGAGTAGTGTATGTTATGTTAAAAAAATCCTTGTCTTTTGCATTATAGGAACTACTCCAAAATATTCATTAACTGGCATAAAATAGGTGTAGTTTTGATTAGACCAAAAGGCACAACATATTCTTAGACCAGAACAAGGCAAAGTCAGATGGTGTTGGTTGTTACTTGTAAACAGGTTCCAGATTAGGGTTAAGATAATCAATAAAGGTACCGGATATTCACTTGAAATCGTGGTATCACTTTCCAATAGAAACTATTCGACCCTATGCCTGGGTTACACGAATATCTCTATGGGATAAGACCAAGTGATGTTCTTGCTTTAGGCACAAACCAAGAACCAGATGCGTATAGAAGTGTTTAGGGTTTTGTGTTTAGTATATCATATGATAATCTATATCCATGCATAATGATGTGATCTCTATTTATAATAGAGAATACTCAAACCCTAGCCCATGGTATTATGTATAATTAACGGCCCATTAATTATATCATAATAATTTCCATAATTATAGGATCAGTGGTTATCAGTGGAAACATTATCACTAGCAGTGGTAACAACAACCCTTGCAGTGGTAACAACAACCCTTGCAGTGGAAACAATAACCCTTGCAGTGGTAACGTTAACACATCAGTGGAAACACACTACACACTAGCAGCTGAATCAACTAGCAGCAGATTCACAACATAACCACTATTGAGTCAGGGGATTCAGTGACCAAATGGATGTATACTCCATACCTCCAAAACCCATTACCAGGTGTGAATTGATCCCTCAAGTGCACTAAATTTTCCAACAATCCTCCCCAAATTTAGTTCACTTCCTTTGCATGAAAAATCAAACACAAAACAAAACAAGTGCATAAATGAAAATATCCTGAGGATTGAATTTCCACATTAGTACATATACTTTCAAATATTCGAGAATCAGGGTGTTCTAAGAATTGAACCCTTCAACCCATTTGAATACCTGATGATAAATACACACAAGTTTTCAAACACTAAAATACTCCTGACACTATACAAGCCATGTGTCCATATCCAATTCATAAATGTTGTAAAAGCTAAAAGTCCAAAGCTTCCTGAAGCGGCAAAACTTCAACATTCACATAGGTGGTTCATCTTTAATTCATGCTCCTGCTTAGCACTTTTTCAAAGAAAATTAACCATTAAGAAGTGAAGACTTCATCCTCCTTTCAGCAGGTAACAAGCACAACCTTGAGATGTTTGTAATACATGTGCTTCAGTCCACTAAATGATCAGCTTTCCACATTGAACTCAGCTTCCAAGTTTCCTTAGAAGGGAGTTGGGTATCCTTGCATTCAGTGACTACGTTGGACTTAAACCCATCCCTTTAGCAGACTTCAAAACCAAGTCTCTAGCCAAACCCTTCGTCAAGTGATCAGCTAAGTTTTGTTGAGATTTAACAAACACTATAGATACAACCCCATTCATGATAAGCTCACGAATCATGCTATGCCTGACACCTAAGTGTCTAGACTTCCCATTGTACATCTGGCTATAAGCCTTTGCCAATGTAGCAGCACTATCACAACGGATAGAAATAGGTGCTATAGGTTTAGACCACAATGGAATCTCAAGAAGCAAGTTTTTCAACCATTCAGCTTCTTTGCCAGCAGCAGCTAAAGCCACAAATTCAGATTCCATGGTTGAACTGGTAATGCAAGTTTGTTTCTTGGATGCCCAAGAAATTGCACCTCCACCAAGTAGAAATACCCAGCCACTAGTAGACGAATTGTCTTCAGTGTTACTGATCCAACTTGCATCAGTATATCCTTCTAATACTGAAGGATAACCAGTATATGGGAGACTATAATCCATAGTTCTCTTCAAATACTTAAAGACCCTCTGAATTGCTTGCCAATGATGAGCACTAGGATTACTAGTATACCTGCTCAGTTTACCCACAGCAAAAGCAATATCAGGTCTTGTACAAGTCATGGCATACATCAAGCAGCCAATCACCCTAGAATACTCAAGTTGAGATACAGCTTTGCCAGTATTAGGCATTAGCTTCTCACTTGTATCCATAGGAGTACTCACTGGAGTACAATCAAAGTAATTAAATTTCTTTAACACCTTCTCAATGTAATGAGACTGTGAAATAGAAATTTTGTTACTTTCATGTTTAATCCTAATGCCAAGGATAACATCTGCCTCCCCCATATCCTTCATGGAGAACTTTGATGACAAAAATTCTTTTGTAAGATCAACTTGATTTTGGTCAGTGCCAAAGATCAACATGTCATCAACATATAGACAAATGATGACTCCTTTACCAGATTCATCAAATTTGCTATATACACATTTGTCAGCTTGATTAAGTAAATAACCACTAGACAAAACCACTTCATCAAACTTTTGATGCCATTGCTTAGGTGCCTGTTTTAGTCCATAAAGAGACTTAATCAGTTTACACACCTTGTTTTCATTGCCAGGCATGATGAAGCCCTGAGGTTGGTTCATGTAAACCTCCTCATCTAAATCACCATTCAAGAAAGCTGTCTTCACATCCATCTGATGAATAATCAGATTGTGAATTGATGCCATAGCAATTAGCAATCTTATGGTACTGATACGTGCCACTGGAGCATAAGTATCAAAGTAGTCTATTCCTGACTTTTGTTTAAAGCCTTGAATAACTAATCTTGCCTTGAACTTTTCAACAGTTCCATCTACCTTCATTTTCTTTTTGAAAATCCATTTGCTACCTAAAGGTTTGCAACCAGGTGGTAGATCAGTCAACACATAAGTGTTATTGCCCATGATAGAGTCCATCTCATCATTAATTGCTTCTTTCCAGAAAGCAACATCCTGGGACTTCATTGCTTCTTCAAATGTTTTGGGATCATCCTCCACAATGAAGCAATAGGAGTATTGGTCAGAGACCTCACTCCTTGTACCTTCAATTAAGTATAATTGAAACTCAGGTCCAAATGATTTTGGAGTCCTCACCTTATTGCTCCTTCTGAGCTCAGGTTCAGGTTGTTGTTCCACAACCTCAGCAGGAACCTCATCAGCAGGAACCTCATCAGAAGGAACCTCATCAGCAGGAACCTCTGAAACACCATTGTCATTGGTTCCATTTGGAATCCTTTGACTTGGTCTAGGTATAGATGAGAATCTGTTTTCATCAAATAGTGCATCCCTTGATTCAATTATTGAGTTAATTGAAACAGACTCATTAGGTTCTATAACATAAAACCTATATGCCTTGGAATGCTCAGCATATCCAACAAAGATGCATTCAATGCCTCTTTCACCCAAAGTTTTCTGCTTTGGATCAGGGAGTCTTACAACAGCCCTACAACCCCATATCCTAAGATAATTAAGGTTAGGTTTCTTTTTAGTCCAAATTTCATAAGGGGTAACTTTGTTCCTTTTGTTGGGAACTCTATTTAATAAATAGCAAGCTGTTAACATAGCTTCACCCCAGAACCCTTGACTCAGCCCTGAATAGGACAACATGGAATTAACCATCTCCTTCAGCACCCTGTTTTTCCTTTCAGAAATACCATTTTGCTGAGGAGTATAAGGGGCAGTCGTTTCATGGATTATACCAACAGACTGAAAATACAGAGTATCCATGTACTCACCTCCCCTATCAGTCCTTAATCTTTTGATCAGGGAACTTTGTTGCAATTCAACTTCAGTTTTAAATACTTTAAATTTATCTAATGCTTCATCTTTAGAATGTAATAAATAAACATGACAAAACCTAGAAGCATCATCAATAAAAGTCACAAAGTATTTCTTATTCCCCAAAGAGGGAGTAGCATGAAAATCACAAAGGTCACTGTGAATTAACTCCAAAACTTTAGTTTCACGTTTTACTCCTTGAAAAGGTTTCTTAGTTATCTTGTTCAACATACAAGTTTTACACTTTTCAGTGTTCACATCAAAGGCTGGAATTAACCCATCCTTAGACATATCTTGCATCCTTTTAAAATGTACATGGCCAAGTCTTGCATGCCATAGGTTTGAATCATTAAGTTTAGATGTAGATATAAAAGCAGAATCAATATTATCATGAACAATATTAAGTCTGAACATTTGATTACATAAATAACCAAAACCAATAAACACACCATTTTTAGATAAAACAAACTTATCAGATTCAATAACCTGTTTATAACCACAATTATTTAAAACACTACTAGAAACCAAATTCTTTCTAATATCAGGAACATGTAAAACATTAAATAAAGAAACAATCTTTCCAGAACTAAACTTCAACTCAACACATCCTTTTCCATGCACCAGGGCAGTTGTCTCGTTTCCCATGTGAAGAATAGAACCATCATTCATTGACTTGTAGGTCTTGAACCAGCTTCTATCTTTACACACATGAATTGTTGCTCCAGAGTCAACCCACCACGCAACATCATCATCCTGCACAAAGTAAATGTCAGATATATATGTAACATAATAAATCTTAAAAGACTTATTAAACACATTCTGACCTTTCAGAGAATTGGTGTTACCATTCCCTCCACTTGTGCCTGATCCATTGGATTTGTTTCCAACTTTTCCACCCTTGCAATCTTTTCTAAAGTGTCCAGGTTTCCCACACTTCCAACAAGTCACCTTAGGTTTCTTGTTAAGATCAGATTTGGTGTTATCTTGATGCTTACGTTTTCCCTTGTTGTCATTGTACTTGGTAGAGTTGTTATGCTCCACCATATTGACAACTGATGGACCAGTAGCAGTGCTACTCTTTGGCTTGTCAATGTCTTGAGCTTTGAGTGAATCCTCAATGCGCAAGTGACTGCCCAACTCAACAAGAGTTAACTCCTCCTTCTTATGCTTAAGCATATGTTTGAATTCTTTCCAAGAAGGAGGTAGTTTATCGATGATACAAGAGACTGAAATAGCCTCATCCATGTTCATCTTGTGTTGTGTGAATCGACCAAGTATACTAAGAAGTTCATTGTATTGTTCCATGACAGGTCTAGAATCAACCATTTTGTAATTGTTAAAATTACTTACAAGGAACTTCTTACTTGATGCATCCTCAGCCATATACTTGGCTTCCAAGGAATCCCATAGTTCTTGAGAAGTTTCAACATTCTGATAAATATCAAATAGAGAATCAGACATACCATTGAGAATTAAACCTCTGCATATGTAGTCATCATTCTCACACTTGCTCCTTGCCCTCATCTGATCCATAGTAGCATCATCTCCATGATCTTCTGGAATCTCAGTCGTAAGAACATACACCACATTCATACTTGACAACAAGAAGTGCATCTTCTTTTGCCATCTTCTGAAATCAACACCTTCAAACTTTTCCAACTTTGAAAAATTAGCAGCCATTTGTCTCATAGCAGCAGCCATTGATTATTACTAATAGTTTCTATTGATTGTTGGTTGTTACTTGTAAACAGGTTCCAGATTAGGGTTAAGATAATCGATAAAGGTACCGGATATTCACTTGAAATCGTGGTATCACTTTCCAATAGAAACTATTCGACCCTATGCCTGGGTTACACGAATATCTCTATAGGATAAGACCAAGTGATGTTCTTGCTTTAGGCACAAACCAAGAACCAGATGCGTATAGAAGTGTTTAGGGTTTTGTGTTTAGTATATCATATGATAATCTATATCCATGCATAATGATGTGATCTCTATTTATAATAGAGAATACTCAAACCCTAGCCCATGGTATTATGTATAATTAACGGCCCATTAATTATATCATAATAATTTCCATAATTATAGGATCAGTGGTTATCAGTGGAAACATTATCACTAGCAGTGGTAACAACAACCCTTGCAGTGGAAACAATAACCCTTGCAGTGGTAACGTTAACACATCAGTGGAAACACACTACACACTAGCAGCTGAATCAACTAGCAGCAGATTCACAACATAACCACTATTGAGTCAGGGGATTCAGTGACCAAATGGATGTATACTCCATACCTCCAAAACCCATTACCAGGTGTGAATTGATCCCTCAAGTGCACTAAATTTTCCAACAGATGGTTGACTTGTTAATTGATTTGACAGTTTACATTCTCACATCTCTGTCCAAAGTACACGAAAGCGACCGGTGGCGGAGCTTGAAAGTTTTTCGTGTGAGGGCCGAACACAATTCAAATTTCAAAATACAAAACTTTCTCCGGAAAAACATCAACATTCTTAACTCGTTAATTGATGTACAGGCCATAATTTACACCATCTACGCCCCTTGTATTTCTAGCTCATTTTATCATGCTCTTCCCTACGAACAGAATTCTGGGTTCCAACTCATTAATTGAGTATATCCATCTTTTAAACCAACTGAAGTCGTATAGCAACATTCCACAAGATTTGATATCTTCCTTCAAGCATTACATCTTGTTAATATACAGTTCAGATCAGCAAAACCGGTTCAGTGAACCTTTGCTATGGATTGGGATCTATATTGCATTAGCATCCCTTATTTGCAGCATTGCTATGGTCGCTGATTTATTACATGGTTTACGCAACAGAAAACTATGGTTTCCGTGCAAATTTTTTACTCTGAATGTTGCTTCGCTCTCTGTGATAGCCGTTGCAATGAAGCTACCCATGGATCTAAATGATTCAATGCCAGGTCATGTTGATCAGGTTTCAAAGCTCGGAAGCATGGCATTTATGTGCACCATGATGGCTAATCTATTGCCTTCTCTTGAAACAATGACTAACAAGGAACTGTTCACCAACATCATAGCTTTGGCTTCTTTTAGTGTACTCTTGTATATCTTTAGAGATAAGAGACATTAGGAATTTAGGACCTTTTATAATATGCCAACTTGGGAAGTCAGAACAAGAAACAGGTGCCGTGTACATATCAGACCTAACATAGAGCAATGTTCGTCAGTATAGATATAGTTTCGTTTGGTTTTTCAGGTTATTGTCAACTATGTTATTATTTCTGGACGATCCACTGGATAGCTTGTGTAATGATCACACTTTTGCTCTTGGGCTGTCCGAAGGAAGTTGCAGAAATCATTTGTGGGACCATATGGTTCCTTTAGCTCTGTATTAAAGGCGTGGAAAAAGTTAAAGCTTTCTATAAAGATCTTATGTAATAATCAGGCAAATTCATATCTTCGTATGACTATATATATGAATTGCTTTTGGTTGCATTTTCTCCTAAAGAGTAAAGAAAGTTGTTGGTCTGCTTAAAGATAACCAAAGTTTTTCAGTGCGTGTGCGATAATATTGTGTTAGTATTAATAGACTTATTGGTTCTTGACAATGTCTTAACTCCCTGCACAAGCTTAGCTACTATGGTATGTTCATTGTGTACATATGGTGATATGACGATCTCATTTTTGCACAAGATAAATCATAATCTGTTTTAATTTGATGGTAAAAAAATAAAAATAAATAATGGACTTTATAAAACAATACACAAGTTGAAAAAAAGAAAACTCATAGATACACAAGCTAAAATAAAGTAAGAAGAAAATGAAGTAAATATGATCCTAACTCATTTTTGTAGGAATCACAGTTGCATTTATCTTAGCAACATGCCTTTGAACCCCTAGATGATCCCTACTGGACAAGCGTTGTTTCGCGAGGGTTTACATTAAATACACCTACAAAATTCACCTTACAAAAAAACAAGATTTAAAACCTTAAAGCAACACCATCATATCCTCACATATTACATCAAACTTTCATTCTAATCCGCATGCTTATGCTTCTCGCTATTTTAGTCCTCTTTCTCGAGCTCATCCTCGTCCACCTTGTTATCTCCATTCTTGTGCTCGTCCTCATCCTCCTTGTTATCCTTGTGCTTATCCTCGTCCACCTTGTTATTTCCATTCTTGTGCTCGTCCTCATCCTCCTTGTTATCCTTGTGCTTGTGCTCGTCCTCGTCCTCGTCCTCCTCGCTATCCTCTTTCTTGTGCTCGTCCTCGTCCTTAGATCTAAACACAAACCAAAATGTAATGAACATTAGCGTCTCACAAACTCCATTATAAATGTTAAATAAAAAATAAACCATGTAAATCAAACAAATGATAATAAAATGATTGGTGAACAAATTATCTTCTTTATTTAGAAATATTGATTAACATTTTTTATTATGAATTTGGCTTTATGTTTGATATCATAAAGCACATTTGATATTTGAAAAGAGTACATTTTCTTTCACTTTGATTATATTCATCATTATCAAAACATCAGCTCAAAAAGCAACAATTAAATACTTTTTTCTATTAGATTTGTTTAAAGATAAACAACCATAATTAAAAGAAAGAAAGAAAGAGTGTTACCGAGGAGTTTGAGATATGAAGTGTTACAATATTAGTCTCTATATTAAGCTTACGAATAAGTCTAGGGGTCTTGGTGTTAAACTCTATTAGCTATGTATGTATCGGTTTGTTTGGCTTGTGTCCCAAGCCCAAGACCACCGTTTCTTTCCTTTTCATTGTATCAGCCGACTAGATTCCTAGGCGGTTTAGGAGTTGGTTTCTTACCCCCTCATTCTCTATAAATAGAGATGAGGGGGTGAGGGTTTATGTACGCATTCTTTCTATACTAATCTATAATCGATTAGGGATATTTACTTATGCATTGCTCATTCTTTTCTGTCGATATTTATATACTGCTGGTGTGTGTCGACTTCAAGATCGAAGTAATCTGTGCTAGTAATCAGGTTGTTGGTCAACGCGACTGACAAGTGGTATCAGAGCTCGGTTCGCGGGGTTCTCTGGTTTACTAGGATCGATTGTTTGAAGGGTTTTTTCTGTTTTGGTGTTCGTTTTTCCTGGAAGGAGCAGAAGCTATCTTTTTGGGCTACCAGGTTATCGACAAAAACAGAAAAGGAGTTCTTGTTGTTCGGATTTTGATTGACAAGGTTGCAGTAGTGGGTTACGACAGTTAAAGGTTCTTGAAGCTCGTTTGTTGTTGTCGAGGTATTGGGACGAGAGGAGGTTCAAGGGTTTTTCCGTTGATTTTGTTTGGATCTGTTTTTCTTTTATTTTGTCGGCGTTTAGTAAATGAAGAAGAAGACTGGATAGGTTTAAAAAGTCAACAAACATTTACTTCAAATTAGTTTAATAATAATATTTATACATTGGGTTATAAGTTAATGTATAATATTATTATTATTGAATAATAATAGGTATCTTATTATTATTTTTCAATAAGAAATAAATAAATTGAAGGGTATTATCTTTGCACAAGGGACTTTATTGGTTTGTGATTGTGAGGTTTTTTCACAAGGTTTAGCAAATTAATAAAGGGATTAAAGAATGACGGGAGCCAAGTTTGAAATCGAAAAATTCGATGGAACTGGTGATTTCGGGTTATGGAGAGTCAAGATGCGTGCTTTATTAATCCAACATGGATGTGAAGCAGCTTTGGAGGTTTTACCCGCGAATATGGATGCTACAGCAAAAGCTGAGCTAAACAAGAAAGCTCACAGTGCCATTATTTTGTGTTTAGGTAACAAAGTTCTGAGAGAGGTTACCGGGGAGACGACTGCAGCAGGGGTTTGGACCAAGCTTGAGACTTTGTACATGACAAAGTCCTTGGCCAATAAGTTGTACCTGAAGAAGAAGTTGTATACATTCTACATGCCAGCTGGACGTACGATTTCCGAGCATATAGATGAGTTCAACAAAACCGTTCTTGATTTAGCAAATATTACTCACTTCTTTACCAGCATCATACGAACACTTTGTGGATACCTTGCTTTATGGACGGGAAGCTTTGACTTTGGAGGATGTGATGGCCACACTGAATTCAAAGGAAATCAAAGAAAGATCTAAGGCGAAGGGGGATGATGGTGAAGGGTTATATGTGAGGGGAAGAACTGATCGCAGGAATTTGCATCAGTCTAGGGGAAAGTCAAGATCCAAGTCTCGAGGTGGAAGACTCAAGTGCTATATTTGCCAGTCTGAGGAGCACTTGAAGAGAAACTGTCCGAAGAATAATCGCAAGAAGTCAAATGGTTTCGTCAAGAAAGAAGATCAGCCAAGCTCTAGTGGTTCGATTTATGACGGTTCTGAGGTGATGATGGTTATGAGTGCAGAAGCCTTATTGGATTGGATTATGCATTCAGGAGGTTCATACCACATGACACCCAGGTCAGCCATATTTTTTGATTTTCTGGAATGCGATGGGGGCAGGGTACTGTTGGGTGACAACAGGGAGTGCAAGATCAGAGGTATTGGCAAGGTCAGGTTACAACTGAAAGATGGGTCAAGTTTTGTGTTACACAATGTCAGGTATATTCCTGAATTGAAAAGAAACTTGATATCGCTAGGAACTCTTGAAAAAGAGGGATATACCGTAAAAATGCAGTCGGAAAAAATCAAGGTGATTAATGGTTCTAGGGTTGTTTTATCTGGAACTCGAAGGGATAATTGCATATACTCTTTGGATGGCCATGCAGTGGCGGGTGAGCTTAATGCTAGTGTTGAAGAAAAAGACAGTCTTGCGCAGGTTTGGCACAAAAGACTGGGACATATCAGTGAGGCGGGACTTCAGGTGCTAGAAAAGTAGGAGCTGTTTGGCAAGAAAAGTCTAGGTAAGCTCGATTTTTGTGAGAATTGTGTTCTGGGAAAGTCACATCGAGTCAGTTTCGGTGTAGGAAGGCACACTACTCAGGGAGTGATAGACTATGTTCATTCAGACTTATGGGGTCCATCTCAGGTGGAATCATTGGGAGGTAAGAGGTATTTCTTATCTATTGTCGATGATTATTCCAGGAGGGTATGGGTTTATATTCTCAGGTTCAAACACGAAGCATTTGGAAAGTTCAAAGAGTGGAAGCAATTAGTAGATAATCAGACTGGGAGGACGGTTAAGAAGCTAAGGACAGATAATGGTCTTGAGTTCTGTAATCGGGAGTTTGAGCAGCTATGTAGTGAGAGTGGGATTGCTAGACATTTGACAGTTGCCGGGACACCGCAACAGAATGGATTAGCAGAACGGATGAATAGAACTCTCATGGATAAGGTACGCTGTTTATTAATTCAGTCTGGATTGCCCAAAACCTTCTGGGCGGAAGCGACATGTACGGCCGCATATCTTATAAATAGGTCACCATCGACAGCGATTGAGAAAAAGACACCTATGGAGATGTGGTCAGGACATCCAAGTGATTATGGGATGTTGAGGATTTTCGGATGTGTCGCATATTCACAGGTTAAACAAGGTAAGCTCGAGCCGAGAGCGGTAAAATGCGTTCTTTTGGGGTATCCTGAAGGTGTGAAGGGGTACAGGCTATATAGGCTTGATAATGAATCACCTAAAATAGTCACTAGCAGGAACGTGGTCTTTAATGAAATTGTCATGTACAAAGACACGTTGAAGGATTTTGGTGCAGGTACTGATAAGTCTGTTGAGGAATTACAGGTTGAGGTGGAACTGCAGAGGTTAAATAATCATTCGCTTGAGGACGATCTGATTAATGGTCAGGAAGATGGCGATGATGAAGATGCAGGGGATCAGGATCATGATCAAACATCGGATCTCACAGATTATCAGTTGGTTCGAGATAGAGAGCCAAGGACAAGAACGAAACCTCAAGATGAAAGTAATATGGTTGCTTACGCATTTGCTGCAGCAGAGGAGGAAGATACTCATGAACCATTGACATACCAGGAGGCAGTTACTTGTAAAGATAGATCTAAGTGGAAAGCTGCTATGGATGAAGAGGTGGATTCTCTGAAGAAGAATGAGACCTATGAGTTAGTGGATCATCCAGCTGGGCAAAAGCTGGTGAGTTGCAAATGGTTGCTCAAAATAAAGGAAGGGATTGAAGGTGTTCAAAAGCCTAGGCACAAGGCGAGGTTGGTGGCTCGTGGATTCACTCAAAGGGCAGGTATTGACTATAATGAAGTATTTTCGCCGGTAGTTCGACACACATCTATTCGGGTTATACTTGCATTGACTGCGTGCAGAGATTATGAGCTAGAGCAGCTTGATGTAAAGACGGCATTTTTACATGGGAATCTTGAAGAAGTGATCTACATGAGGCAGCCACCGGGTTATGAACAAGGTAAAAAGGTATGTTTGTTAAAGAAATCCCTTTATGGTTTGAAGCAGTCACCTAGGCAATGGTATAAGAGGTTTGATGAGTACATGCTGAGCAACGGGTTCAAGCATAGCAGTTACGACAGCTGCGTATATTACAGGAGTTATGCACAAGGTGAGTATATCTATCTACTGTTATATGTAGACGATATGCTAATTGCTTGTAAAAGCAAGGCTGAGATTGGGTCTATCAAGTCTTTGCTTAAAAAGGATTTTGACATGAAAGAGCTCGGGGAAGCAAAGAAGATTCTTGGTATGGAGATCATCAGGGATCGGAGTCGCAAGATTCTGAGGGTGTCACAATCCGGGTACGTTTCTAAGATTTTAAATAATTATAGAATAGACAATGGGAAATCGGTTAAGATGCCATTGGGTGGGCACTTCAAGCTGTCGTTGAAGGATTGTCCGGTTAGGGATTGTGATGTTGAAAGGATGAGTAGGGTGCCATATGCAAATGCGGTTGGGAGCTTAATGTACTTGATGGTATGCACAAGGCCAGACATAGCGTATGCGGTAAGTGTAGTTAGCAGATATTTGGCAAATCCAGGTAAAAAGCATTGGGAAGCAGTGAAGTGGATTTTGAAATATTTGCGGGGTACTGCAAACGTGGGTTTGGTGTATGGGATAAATTGTGGAAATCATGTGGACGTAACAGGTTTTGTTGATTCAGACTATGCAAAGGATCCGGATAAAGGTAGGTCAATCACAGGTTACGCATTTTTAGTACAGGGATGTGTTGTAAGCTGGAAGGCAACGCTACAACATGTGGTGGCTCTTTCAACTACAGAGGCGGAGTATATGGCCCTTACGGAGGCTGTGAAGGAAGCTATTTGGCTAAGAGGACTCTTAGAAGAGTTGGGCGTGGAGCTTAACACTGTTGCAGTTAATTGTGAAATCAGGGCGCGATTCACTTATCGCGGAATCATGTTTTTCATGAAAGGACTAAGCACATCAATGTGCGTTATCACTTTATCAGAGATGTCTTGGAAGCAAAGACGGTTGAAGTTCTGAAGGTAGGTACTGAACACAATGCTGCGGATGCCTTGACGAAGGTGGTACCTGGACTTAAGTTTCAACACTGCTTGGAGTTGCTGAGCGTCGGTGTAGGCTAATATAAAGCCTAAGGTGGAAATTGTTACAATATTAGTCTATATATTAAGCTTACGAATAAGTCTAGGGGTCTTGGTGTTAAACTCTATTAGCTATGTATGTGTCGGTTTGTTTGGCTTGTGTCCCAAGCCCAAGACCACCGTTTTTTTCCTTTTCATTGTATCAGCCGACTAGATTCCTAGGCGGTTTAGGAGTCGGTTTCTTACCCCCTCATTCTCTATAGTGAGGGTTTATGTACGCATTCTTTCTATACTAATCTACAATCGATTAGGGATATTTACTTGTGCATTGCTCATTCTTTTCTGTCGATATTTATATACTGCTGGTGTGTGTCGACTTCAAGATCGAAGTAATCCGTGCTAGTAATCAGGTTGTTGGTCAACGCGACTGACATGAAGAGACGAGGAATGTGGGAAATTTTAGGCCACTCCTCGCCGATTTCTTTTCGCACCTTTTGCTTAGAATTTTACATCGATGAATGGTAATTTGATCGAGATTCTTGAAACTCTATATTTGGTCTGGTAAAGAACATAATTTGTCACAATTATCTATTTCCAAAGACGTGAGTTTGGGAAGTTACTTGGCAAACAAATCAAATCCGGACACCTCCGTATTTGTAACTCTTGTAAGCTACGAAAGAGAATGTCCCCGTCCTTTGATGTGGCGTTGTCGTCATCATGGAAACACTTTAAAGACCGCATTTGCAATTTAATTCTCTTGAGGCTGTGTAATTTTTCAAGTGGTGGAAGATGTTCACACTTATTAAGATTAGAAAATTTAATACTAGTCAAATTGACTAATTTGACCATCCAACTCGGAGAAAGAACCTCTCCCAGGTAATTCCATATAGTCAACTCCTCGAGACCCGAATTTGGTTCCAATCCTTCAAGAACCTCTGTATCAAATGTTTCTGAGCTATCCCACGACCAATGTAATCTCAAAGACTTTAGATTTGTGTTGTCTTTCAACTTGGCACTCTTGGCATCACTTAAACCTCCAACATTCTCAAGTTTTAACAACGTCAAGTCCCTCCCTAAAAGATTTAGACATCCCAGTTCACCTATTCGGGCGCCATTACTTTTACCTACAACAAAATGTGAAAGCCTTCGAAGGTTGGTTAGTTCTTTTATTCCAACAGGCATATGTTGGAGTACAAAGGACTTAATATCTAGACGTTGAAGATTCCTCATGAACCTCAAACCTTTAGGCAACTCACGGAACCGCCAACACTTTTCTAGAATCAATGTTTGCAAGTTTTGGAGATACATAATAGTGTCTAGTAGATCGAACTTCTATATACGAGCCTTGTATTTTTAAGTATCTCAAATGTATTAGCTTGCAAATTATTTCGGGCAACGTAGAGCTTTCAATTCTTAAGTACAACACTCTTAGATAGACATGGTTGGAGATTTGTTTAACGTTAGTTGTATTGATCAACATCAATTGATTGATGTCCAACATTGATCGTAATGATCTTAACCTTTCTAAATCGTGTTCTGAAAAACAACAAACATGGCATGATAAATTGAGATGAAGCACCTCATCTTGGGTTATAAACTCCTTACTTGGCTCTATAAGTGCACAATCATGTCTCATTACGTATTGCGCACGATCGTGCATTAAATCATGCATTTTGCATATCTCACCTCTATATGTACCCTCCTCGACAACCTCTTGGAAAAACAACCTCTGGACCAAACAGCTAAAAATTTCCTCACCAAGCACATACAAGCTCACATCTCCTTGAGATGGTATAAATTCATTTGCCATCCACAACTCTCAATAAATCCTTACTCATTTTCTCCCCTTTTAAAAATAAGCCATAATAATGGAAGCAAATTATCATAGCTTAACCTCAAAGCAGGTACGATGCCATTGTCTTGCATCTCCAACATGAACTTGTCATTTACAAGCTGCCACTCATTCACCTTTTTTTTTGTCGACATTAAGCTACCCAAAGTCTTCACCGCTAGAGGTAAGCCTTTGCATTTTTCCACTATCTGCCTTCCTACAAGCTCCAACTCCCTTACATTTCCCCCCTGATCCTCTCCGCCCGGGAATGCAAGCATCTTGAATAGCAACCATGACTCCTCATTTGATAAAACTGCCACATTATGCTGCAACTCAGGAGTCTTAGCCATCAGTTGGGCAGTATTTTTTTCTGTGTTGTTACCATAACGGTGCTGCCTTCTGCTCCGCAACTTAATGCTTTACATAGCTCGTCCCACTTTTCCATGTCCATCTTTTCAATCCAGACATCATCCATTACTATAAAAAATTTCTTACCTCGTAACTTGTTTTGAAGGCATACTTGCATAGCATCCAACCGCGAATCTTCCGAGCCACATATAGCTTTGATTATTTGTTTGATGTCAAGCACAGCAGAGACATACACCCAACACTTTAACTCGAAATGTGTCTTCACCATTTCATGGTTATAAACATATTGAGCTAGTGTAGTTTTTCCGATGCCACCCATGCCCCATATAGCATAGACCCGAACATCATCATCGTCATGTCGCATGCCTATATCTTGGTTACAAATCTTATGAATCAACATTATCTTCTCTTCATCTCTTCCATAGATCTTGGACAAGTTTACAAGCGAGCTAGTTTCCCTGTTTGAAATCTCACCACCGATTCCCGCGTCATCTTTACTTGTGGTAGTGGGACTCAGTTTAAACATGGATCTATTAGCATCAATGTGTTCCAATTTTTTCCGTATGTTCTTAACTTTATGAGCAATCCTAGTTTTGACCATAAGCGGATTATAGGGGGAGATAAAGAAGGTTCTTACCTTGTATTTCCTGCCCATTTCCCCGTGCAGCCTTTGTATCATAGCTTCAGTTTTTGCCTCGTCGAGCACGTTTTCCGCCTCCAAAGAGGCAGATTTGAGAGTCCTGAGCCATTCTTCCACATCCTTTTGCGTCGTTTGCTTCATCTCAGCATCATAAAGTATGTGCGATGGTATCAAAGAGATAGACAGAGCAACAAGTAATACTTCTTTTATTCAATAATAGAGTACAATAGTCGGCAAGATTGCCACAAACGTAACCGAATGATTATAATAAGAAAAGATCAAAGAGATCAAAGGTTACACAAACGTGTAGTGAAAGAGAGTGAGTTGTAGCAGCTATGAATGACTGCGAATGATTGAGTAAATGTTAGGGTTGAGAGATAAGACCCTTTTATAGTACAAAGGTTTCACTCTTGACATAAATAGCCCCCATGATTCCAGCAATCATTATTAAGAGGTCCAACATGCTTTCCCTGTTAGACAATGATAATCCGTGTGATTTCTTCAATCAACCAAATCATATCCTTTCCAAACATAGAACATTTATTCCTGCACACTTAGAGCATCTCCTATGGTTAACCTTTTAAAAAGGTTTATAGAATTTCCATGTCATATGCTCTTAAATTTCTCATTTTATAAACCTATTATCACTATGCTTAAACTTTTTAAAACTTTATAATTTAATAAGGTATTAAATAAATTACATGTATTTAGTTGCAATGAAAAGGTCTATAAACTTAGACCTATTTCATTCCATGTCATCATAAACATCACCTCACTATGGTGACTCAATTTATAAACCTCTTCAAATTTTATAAACCTTTTCATAAACCTCTTATAGTGGATGCCCTTAGCTTAAACAAGTGAGACAAACATGAAAGACATGTTTGTGAGACTAATTATGTAGGTGTTTTGGAACAAAGTACACCTTGGATCTGTTTAAAAGTGTTTTTGAGAGCTGAAAGATCATTTTTAAGTCCCCTAAGCAAACCATACTCTTGGATAGCTTTAGAAGTTAATCTCCCTACCATATCACTCACAAGAGCCGAAGTAATAGGATCAGCCATTGTTCTAGTAAGAACCAATTCAAATGACTTATTCCAAAAAAAATGTTTTAACCAGAATTAAATCCAGAAAACAGTAATTCACTTGAACAACGTGAACGCAAAGAAATTATTTTCAAAAAACAAATTTCTATCAAGATCTACCGTTGGGTGTGTGTGTGTGTGTGTTTGTGTTTGACTTTTTGGTGCGTGAAATAATGCGTGATTATGTGCTTGCTAATAATAATAATAATAGTAATATTCCGTAATTGTTAAGGATAATACTAGAATATAGATACATGCAGTCAGCAGTTTGTTGTAACTCATGTTAGTCAATTTGTTATAACTATCTTATGGACAACTGCTACTACTTGTAACTTATGGCTATAAACAAAGGCCATCATCAGATTCAATATACAATTCAAACCTCCATTCTCAATTCAAGTCTCTGCCATATCGAGAGCCCTAACGCTCTAACGAGCTACAACCTAAGATCTTTATATCATTTTTTTTTCTCTCCAGCCATGCCGCTCACTTCCGAAACCCAAAATCATCCAACTAAATGCTCCAACACATCTTCCAATCCAACACACTAGCTATATCATATTTACTGCATGACCAAACTTATATACTTAGAAAATAAGTCTTAATTAACCAACTTAACATGATCTCCTAATTTTAAACTGATATTTCTCAATAGTTCTTAAATGAAATGTCTGATATTGTGTTACTTTAAATGTGTTGAATGTCTCATTATGTTACTTATTTGGACATAAAAGTGTAAAATCTAAGAACTTATCGAACTTTAATCATTTGTTGGAATCAATCAACCCGGGGTATTTAGAAATTAAAAGATACAGGCTTTAAAATAAGGAGGTAAGGTAGCACCTTGCCACCTTGCACATGCTATGATCCGGTTTTGAATCACTAGCTACCTGATTTCTCATCAAAATGCATGTGCATGCTTTATCAAATTATTTTTCAATAAAATCTTGATTTAGGTAGAATCTTCTTATTAGGAAAACGATCATCGTAAAAATAATTCTACGTACGTACATAAGAGTTGAAGAGAAATCTGTTGGATGCATTCTTGCATTCTATTGTTTAATGATCCGTGTTATTTATCATCCAAGTTTTATTACGTCAATAGTTTTGTTTCTAATTTTCAAATTACAAGTGCTTGGATATACACATACGATTATGACTGTTTCCGATATATCATGGTAAAACTGTAAAAACCACAAGCGTATACAAAACTTGGGTAAATAAGAGTAAAACCAACCAAATTTTAGCTTTATGGCATTTTACTATATGCACGATGTGGATCACAATCAACACCACTTCGTATGCTACAAAAGACAAGAACTCAAAAATTGTACAACTGGAAAAGTATGCTACGACATGTTCAAACATGCATTGACAACTTCTTAATTTGATTACATATTTTCATTCTTAAAATATTTGTTACTAGGTTATAGACCCATGGAATCACGGAGATCTTAAAAGAAAATATTTATTGAGGAATTACGTGTGTGAATAAATTAATTAACAACAACGAACGTAAAGTTGTTTCATTGGGAATAATAAGTATTATGACAATGATACAATAAACAATTTGGTGTGTAATTATTAAGAAAATAAATATGCATGCACATCTTCTCAAACTAGTAGATAGTCTTGGAGAGCAAAGCTAGGCAATCAACGTCAAACACTTGAGTAGTACATGTTCATTCCGTGAACACCTAATATAAAAAAGATTACCTTAATGAATAGTTGTCCATGTGTGAAAACTAGACATGGCAGATACAAACCAACCTTTGAAAGTGATTGACTTTGGCTCTTGCTAATTGTCATAGCAAATGAAACGGGCATGGGATATTGTTTCCTTATGATCTTTAGCAGCAAACGATTATCACACGGAATAATTTTTAGCCTCGGTATAATCACCATCTTTCACAAAGTGTGTTCCATTTATTATCTTTGCCTCAATCAAAGTTCTTACTAATCTAACAACCAATTATTAAGAACTTTAAAGTCTTCATTTTTGGGGATGGAAAATTTAGTGTTGAAGTAGTTTTTCCATCTTCATAATATCGGTCAAAAAAAAAAAATTCAAAAAGTTCATCCATGGACCTAAAAATGGGCGATAAATAGGAATTGTAAGCTTATTAATTGATAGCTTAATAGCTTGTAACTTATCCGACCTACATACCCATAGAGCAATAGTTTATCAAAGAGTTGATGATCAACCAAAAGTACTCAAGTTTTGCGTTGTTGATCGATTATAGATTCATGAAAGAGTGAGCTCCTTGACTAACTAACAAATAAGTGCTTACATTTACCATGTTAGGTGGTTAGTGATAAACTAGAACTAGTCAAATATCCATTTTTTATTCAAAAAGATTATATACGTCGATTAATCATCCCAAGTAGTCTCACATCACATGGTTCAGTGCAACAAAACAGACATCATCAAGAAAGTAAAGTCACTCATAAAAGTAGACCTTTAAAGCGATGATAACTATATGCACCTTAAAAATCATCCCATGGCCTCACATCACATAATATGACTTGCCTACAATTAAAAGATAACCTTTAAATTGATGATTAAGTTATTTACAATTAGAGTTAAAGCTAAGCCTCCTCCTATTTGAGGCATGCTCAACTCAAGCAAGAAAAAGCTATGAATTCAAGCCTATTGAATGGTGGCAGGCGGAGTGGAGGTCTAAAAGTCATAAGAGAACATTGTGCAAAGGGTACGCAACCACTTCTTTCTTTTCGGAAAGCATTTTTTGGAAAGTAACAAATCCATTCAGTTTGATTTCAGAAAAATTTCCGCCGGGGCCTAACATCAAAGGCGCAGATTGATCTCTCTAGTTGAGGCTTCACATCATTTTGATATAATGACAAGAACAATTTATTGAAAGCTAAAACAGGAACTGTGTGAATAAATTAACAAATGTGAAACATGGATTAATTGTGATTACTGGTTAGGCCCAAGAGTAAGAGTAGAAAGGTTTTGTAATTGTCGGATGTTTCCGAGTGAGTGAACAACACCATTCAATGTTTTTCACTACTTCTTCCAATACTCGACTTTTATATAATGCATATCCATCTCCTCCCTCGTCACAATCACTCTTATAAGTGTCTTATCATCAGTTCCTAAGCCTTTCGTTGCATTTCGCATTATATGTAGTCTCAAATGATGTATCAACATATTTCCTTAGTTAGATCAATGAAGCCCTCTAATTTTTTTCTATAATATATATTTTCAATATTCTGTTTTTTAAATAATTGTCAACCACATGAAAATTTTCAATTTTTACACTTGCAATTTTTTGGGCTCCGCTGCTAAGCCAACAAATCCTAAATTTGCATACTTCCAATGAGTTGTTTGGGATTCAATGACCTATTTGTTTGGACGACAGTAAAAAAGCAGTGTATTATAAATTGCTTATTTAGAAATCCCAACAAATCCCATGGTGCACTAATGGCATATAACAAAAGTTTCAACGTCACGTGTGGGTTCTAAAGCTTTAATGTGTAGATATACAAATATTACCATGGCAAAGTACTTCCCGAGATTCTCAGAGCATTGAAAAATAGTGTCAAGAGCATCCTTAAAGTTCTCGCACGTTTCTTTTTTAATAGCCTGCGATAATGTATCATGAATAAACCAATGGAAGGTCATAACTTCGGCATATTTACTAATGAATATATCAATTTGGTTTATTTTAAAACTCTAGCAGGTCAAAAGAGTAATTTAAGAAAATTGGTTAACTAAAATCCTGTAATATGGGTCAAAAGAGTTGAAAGTGATCTAAAGAGTATATTTTTGTTCATACCACTTCACAAATTCTTTGCATTCAAATAAATTTTCTAATTTTGCAACCATATAAAATTTGAAGTCATATTTAAAGCACTAATATGTTTAAATTATTTTTTAGGCATAGAAGAAAGATTTTCACACTTTTAGGTAAACTCAATCAAATAATTTTTAAGGTAAAAGAATGATATGTTCTGACTCGTACCACATTTACATGTTTTGAGTTTTGGCCCAAACGTATTGGCCGCTTTCCGAACGTGGCCAGCCGACAATTATGCCGCCTATAAGGCATATGAATGTATACTAAAGAAAGGCAAGACTTACCTTCCTCTTCCCATACATAATTTTATATGTAGAACTTACTATAGCTAAGTGGGCTCGACTTCTTTTGCTAAAATGCTTCTAAATGTTGTATCATTAGTTACCTACCTCTTTTTAAGCAAATACAAACACCCCCTTAAAACGACCGAATCTCCCCTTAAAAACTACTATTTGGAATAAGCTCCAAGCACCCTTTAAAAATCCTAGAATAATACTTATAATGTTTGTGTAAGTTCTTTGCTCTTTTGTTAATTGCGGAATTTTGAATCTGTTGGTGAGTTTGACTATCAATATAATGTTTATATATAAATTCGAGCTTTTCAAGCCGAGCAGCCTTATTCGAGCCGAGCTGAAAGGAAAAGTTTTATTTAATGGAGTTATTAATAATGAATTGCAACAATGAAATCTAGTGAATCGTTTGTTTGATAACTTAATTATTTCTCAAAAATTATATTGATTAAATGATGAGGCAATCAATGTCATTTTAACATAGCTCAAACTACGCGTAGCGCATATATATGGGTGGCTTGGAAAAAAAGTTACAAATGATGATGGGATACTTCATTATGCCACATACATTTAAGTCAATACTTTTTCCCTCATGATGTGACAACTGGAAAATTAGAGAGCCATTTTGAAAACCCGCATTACTTTAAAATTTATAATTTTGGAATATTTGAAAAGTTTATTTGTGACGTGATTTTGTGAACGTTGGAATTTGATTATTTATTAATGGTTTGGTTCGAATCATTTGTGATGATTTATTTTGAGATCATTATTTGGTACTACATTGACTCCGGCACTAGGATAACCTAATAATTTTAATTATTTTAAATATTGGTTTGGATATTTAAGTTTTTGGAATGTATCGTGAGGTTTTCGAAATTTTGGAATGAGTTCGGTTCGAGAGAGTTGATTTGTTTTAAAAAGGTTTCGGGTTTGGTCCGTGTCTATTACACCGGGTCACCTCACCCACCATCCTAATAATATCCTAATTATTATTATTTTTATTATTAAAGTTTTTTTTTTTTTTTTTTTTTTTTTTTTTTTTTTTTTTTTTTTTTTGGGACTTATCAAAAATCGTCCTTGGGGGGGGGGGGGGGGGGGGTGTTAACACCACAAACACAAACACAAACTCCCTCACTATCTCTTCTCTCTCTCTAATACATATCAACACCACCATCTCCAAACCCTAGCCGCCGCACTTCCGGCCACCATAGCCGCCTCACCGCCGCTCCCACAACAACACCACCACCACAAATCAATTCCCCATCACCTAATCTAACCGATCTACAACCACATGTGCCGTTCCACTTCATTTATCATCTCGTTAAACACAAAAATTACCACCACTCTTATTGTTTTTGAAGATTTATACATTTTGGGTCGTGAGAATCGAAGGTGAGACGAGTGTAACTCGTATTTTGGTGAAATTCGTGACCAAGGGTCACGAATCTTATTGTATCTTTCGGGTAATGGTTAAAAACATGAAG
Organism: Artemisia argyi; assembly: GCA_030686995.1. Taxonomy (NCBI): domain Eukaryota; kingdom Viridiplantae; phylum Streptophyta; class Magnoliopsida; order Asterales; family Asteraceae; genus Artemisia; species Artemisia argyi. The sequence continues at coordinate 34,852,725 of CM060695.1, forward strand.
ATTCAAGTGGGTTTTGAATAAAACATGATCTAAAACGAGTTTGGTATCCGGGTTTGGTGTTTTCTTTTGGGTCGAAGTGAAACCGAGAGCAATGGCCCTCAGCTTGATTTTATTTTTTTGAGCCAATATGTTTTTGGGCTTCTAGTCATGGTAGCAAGGATGTTTATGGTTGTGGAATATTGTTTTGTTTGAGGTTTGATTTCGGATGGATGCTTGTTGTGGTCTTGGTGACGCCGCGACCATAAGGGTCCGTTTGGCTGTTTTGGTGTGCTCGGATGAGCCTAAGCCGAGACCAAAGTGGTCATAGGCTTGAGTCATCTTGACTCGTGGAGTTGAGCCGAGACCCAAATGGGTCTTCCGGTTCACATTGTTGTTATTATTTTGTTTTCATTGAGACTTGGGCATTTTTTTTATTGTCATTGTTGTTAACATATTGTGGTATTTTGTTTTTGATGCTATATACTTGGTGCCGAGTTATTATGGACTTATGGTATATTTTGGAGATGTGTTGACGAAAAGAGTATTTGGGGACCGATTGTGAGACGGTCACTTAGAATGACGGAGATAGGTTAGTCGGGTGCCGTAGTCGGACCCTAATGTTGAAGCACGTGGATTTGGGATTGATTTGGACGGAGTTGGCTTATTTATTATGACTTGGTTATTATTATTTTTGGACTTGGACTATGAGCCGAGAGTGATGACTCGGACATGTGACCAAATTCTTATGACTCGATAAATATTAAAAATCAAACATTAATAATAATACTCGTAATAATATTATTGATAATATAATCGTTTATATACGTATATAGACATGATAAACGTATGTATATATATATAAATGCGTATATTAATAATAAAATGATCACGAGTAAACGTTATAATAATATAACGATAATTATTATACTATGCGAATAGTGCAATAAATGTCGGGGGTATTATTATAATTAAATAACTATAAATAATGTCGAGAACTAATACGTTGGGTAAGTAATAATTAAAAACGTGACTTTTTATAAATTTAGAAAAACTTATCGAGTTATACGAGTTGTGGTTACTTAAGTCTAAGTGGGCTTTAGTATGTGACTTTTGTGTTGTCACGGATATATGACGATTAATATGCCCATTTTCTATAACTACGTAACTTATTTAATCGACGGGTTAAATTGAGTTTATTAGCTATATAAAATGAGTATATTAATGAGAATCGTATCCTACGACGCCTATAGGTTGTGGTACGTGTATTAGGATAATAAATTACTATATATCTCGTAGAATTGGCTAAATTGACGAATTTGGCAAATTGGACGATATATATAGGGAATTTATTGGACTACGATATTTACCATATAGTATTTTTGTGCTATGTGACTTAGGTTGGGTATAATCTTGGAGCGATATATTATGTAAATAAATATGGGGGATTACCAAATCGACGGATTTGATAAACTTCGATGATTTATTTAAATAATATATTGGGCTAATATTAGACCTATAGATGGTTTATTATTTCTATTTGTTGTGGCTTCTTGGTTTGAGTTGTGTCGACCCACCACCCATATGGATACCAAATGTCAAACTTCAAATTAGTATGAAGATAATTCGAGAAATGGATATTTTTGGAAAGTTAAATGGAATACGTTCGGGAATGGGAATATTTGATTTTGAGGAAATGATTTCTGAACGAGTTTGATATTGTTAGGAAGTGCCGAGTCTGTAGTTGCCGTTACTTGAGTTTGCTTACGTCTTTCATCTATCGATTTCTTTTGCGGATTTCTGGACTTGAGGTGAGTCATAGCCCCACTTTTACTCTTGAACTTTGTTTTCAATACTTGGGGTGAGAAACGTGCAAATTGTTTTATGTGGACTATTATCGCTTTTTGATTTCAAAACTTGCTATGCTTATAGAACTAGGTAGGATTGAGCGAGGCCTAGTCCCGAACTAGGTAAGCTATTGATTTGGTTATAGAGCGAGGCCTAATCCCGAACTAGGTAAGCTATTGATTTGGTTATTGAGCGAGACCTAGTCCCGAACTAGGTAAGCTATTGATTTGGTTATTGAGCGAGGCCTAGTCCCGAACTAGGTAAGCTATTGATTTGGTTATTAAGCGAGGCCTAGTCCCGAACTAGGTAAGCTATTGATTGGTTGTTGAGCGAGGCCTAGTCCCGAACTAGGTAAGCTATTGGATTAATTATAGAGCGAGGCCTAGACATGAGCTAGGTAAGCTATTGATTGGATTGATTTGAGCTATAGCGTGCACCTATAGGGTTGGATTATTTTGGTTGGATGATTGAGGCCTAGTCTAGCTAGCAAGCGTTTTGCGTATATGTCCACTATATTGAATGATGAACTTAAACCTATGATCTCACCAGCGAAAGCTGACTTTTAGCACGTTTTCTCAGGTAATTAAGTGATGCCCTTGGATGCTTGGATTGGAGGCTTGGCTATGGCACCTGGTTATGGATCTACTTTCTAAAACTCTGATAAATAATTGTGGACCTACGTTTATTTCTTTTGGGCCTTACTTTGGATAATTCTTGGGATAAATGTAAACTTTAAAACCCGTTTTGGTTGTGTTTTTCTTATGTTTACTTTATCTCGTTCTTTTATGACTTTGAATGGATACCAATCCTCGTAGCACCCCGAAAGCTTGTTAAGTCTTCTGCTGTACCAAATTTTGGGGGTGTTACACATGATAACATGAATACGAGAAATTTCATCTGTCTACCCCTTTATTAAGTCCATGTGAGAAAAAAGTAGAACTGAAATCATTGTTTATAAATGTTTGTGGTATGTTATCTTTAGAGCATTACATATGCAATCCACACAACACTCTATAAGATTAGTAAAAGATTATATGTGTAATGCACTAGAATGGTTTAAACAAAACAAATGTAATTCTATAACTAGATGCGTTATTAAACATCAAAATTGAAGTATTAACACTACAAAAGCGTTCTTTTATGCATCCTTTAAATATTTACAAATAGTTATTGATTTTTCATTGACTTGGGATGATAAGTTGCTTAAGCCTCTTGAAAGCTACAACGAATTAACTTGAGGCTTTTTTGAATTTTTTTTTCTTTGCATATTTTATCTTTTCGACTGTCTAAATTAATAGATTGTCGAACTATGAAACAACACTCCAATTAAAATTAAAAAATCTTTTGTAAGATTGGAAAATTTATGAGAACGCGAGAGAACTAAACCCTATTATTTGAAATTGGTGCCGTAAAGAACCAAACAAATACCTATGGGCTTGCTCATATTTGTTACTTTAGTGTAGCGAAAACAACTAATAACAACACTTAAATAGTTGGATGTTGAATATTACTAGACATACATCAAATAACTATAGACGAGCATGTAGAATTTTCAATAAATCATAATTTTCTAGCTTATTTTGTGACTATTGGGCTTATAAACTGATTTAGTCATATGAGTAATAAACTTACACAAGTCTTAAAATAAGCCGAAAAATTAGAAGTTATGAACCATAAGCTGATGACAAATAAGCTCGTAAGCCCGACATATATAAGATGATGACGTCATTAGAAATTTGTGAATATGTTTGATTGTATTGTTTCGCTATCGATCAGTTATAATCATATACTTGTTACTAGACTTCATCATACATTTGTTTGGCTTATCATATTTATTAATGACAATGAATTATAGTGAAGTTACATTTTGATTGTGGTTTTCATAAGCCTATTCGATTTTGACTGCTCTCATTGACCGTTATTGTTTGAGAATGTGGAAATAACATACAAAACCAATATCTTTTTTCATTACTGCAAAAACCTAACCAAGCAAAATCAATGCAATTAAACACCACTATTGCATTCCTTAATTATTACCATTATCATTGCCTTTACCATTACTACATTTCAACCAAGCAGCTAGAAAAGATAAATTTAACTACTGTGTTTGATTAACTTAATTTTACCTTATATTGCTTCCACAAGACCCATAAAGGAATCAGCTATAATCTCAAACATTTCGGCAGACTCTTCATCTTGAACCAACTTCGGCAAATCATCTCCACCCCCATTCTTTAGTTCCTCAGCTTTACTACCAAGCTCTTTCTTTTTGTTATCAGCAGCAGCAACAACTTCCTTTGCTTTCGGCTTTCCCGTAGGACGTGATTGAGATGTGAAATTACGAGGGAATGGCACAAATTGAGCGTTGTTCCAGTGTGCACGAATAGGGCGATGCATTGGGTTAACCGGGACAAATATCCAACCGAATTGAACTGGTGTACTCGCGATCACGCGTCCACTCAACGGATGCGTGATCGGAGTATAGTTTATGTGTTTAGTAACGATGAATTGTTTCATGGTGTTTTTGTATGTGTTTACTGTGTGTTTTAACTAATTTAGTTACAAATATTCTGTTGCTGTTTATAAAATGAGATGGAAAGTCAGTTGGAAAATGTTGGGCCTCAAATAGCTATCGAGTTTAAATTTGGGCCAAATTGATTCTTGGGTCATATTTATTTTTACAAATTCTTGTTGTTTGTATAAGCTTCCTGATTCACTTTAGTTTCGGTTGTGGTTGGTTAGAATATAAACATTAAGGGGGTGTTTGGTTGGGGGTTTTAGAGGGAAAGGAATGACAATGGCAATGAAAAGTTGGACGTACAAACTATCCTAGCCCACGTGCCGTTAAACTTACAACCTTGATTATCCAAACCACCCTCTTTGCCATGCAACGACTTAATGACTTTAGCCCAAAGAGCATTCGGGAAAGAAACCATCCTCCAACGCCACTTTTGAAGGAGAGCCATGTTGAAAGACTTTAAACTACCAATGTTCAAGCCTCCTTTATCAAAGGAAGAAAGGACGTTAGTCCATTTAAACCAAGCTCAATTTTTGGTGTCTTGAGAACCACCCCAAAAAATCTAGCACGATATCTTTCCATGAAGTTCAAAATAAGCTCGTCAGCTTTAAAAATCGAAAGGTGGTATATACCATTTTGTTCACTTTTTGAACAGGAAAAGACAGTTTTTTACCATTTTATGTTCCGTAGTTTCTGTTTGTTAATACTTTTGACTTATCAAACTTTACATTTTTTGTTTTCGTACTTTCAGTTATATCGTTTCATAATAAAAACATAATTATAAAAATAATACAATTTAAAAAGAAAAAAAGAAAAAAAAAGGTGGTGTGGGGTGGAGGTGTCAATATCCAGTTAGTGTATTTATAACCAACTCCTACAATAAAGATAGTTTTGTAAAATGAGTAAAATTTATGTCACAAGAATTTTAATGCTCTCCCTAGAAGAAGTTGGGGAAAAACTCGTAATCAACAAATTTTTGAAAAACCTAAACAGGAAAAACTTAATCCGTTTATAACTATCAAAAGGGGAATTTGACTCTTTAGAGTTTAGAGCACAATGTATCATCCAAGTTATAGGTGTCAGTTATACCCCCGTGATGGAACTTGAATGTTAATGTTGGAGGAACCGAAAACTTTTATTGCAAAACAACCTTTTTTTTATACATAAAATGCTAAAGGTTAATATGGAGTATAAAAGAAATAGACCAAAAATTTGATGATTCAAAATTGAAGAATAAAAAGTTAAAAACACTCTTAACTTCATAGTCTTTGTGCTAACCAACTTTATTTTTAATTCGATAAATTGAAACTAAAATTCTAACGTAAGACCAACTAAAACTTGCTCGTTAACATGCAAAAATACCACATGATTTTCTCACGTAAATAACACATAGAGTAGCCGATCATTTATTTCCAAAATTCTAGAGGGTTGGTTGCAAATAATGATTCTAATAACATGTACATCTTTTTTATTTTTACCCACAAATATCAGGGGTCACGACTTATCCATGACCTTAAAATATTTCGTACTTGGTTTTATCCTCACGTAAGCTCTTTTACACATGACACAAAAGTTTTAAGTATAGTATCCTTGTTGTCAAGAGACAACGCCATCAAAATGACGATGTTTTTGGTATGTACGTGTGTATTGTGAGTGTGCTTTAATGAGTTTAGTTCTCACTTTACATTGTTAATTTGTTATTTATTACGTCGTGAAAACGTAAAATTACCGAGAGCTCTAACATAAAACCGACTTTCTAATTCCATTTACTAAATAGGTGATGTGTCTAAACATTTAGGGGGTGTTTGTTTAACCTTATATGTGAGCTTATAAGCTTATTTTATTTCGGCTTATATTTCATAAATCTTAATTTTCTAGCTTATTTTGTGACTGTCGGGCTTACATAAGCTTATTAAATCATACGAGTAGTAAACTTACACAAGTGTCAAAATAAACCGAAAAAATTAGAAACTTATGAACCATAAGCTGAAAACAAGTAAGCTCGTAAGCCCAACATATACAAGCTTAAACAAACGCCCGCTTTTAACAAGCGACGTGTTCAAATAAAAATCCAAATAATAAAATATGATACAAATCCAAAAACTTCTCATCACTGTCACAAAATCATCAATACATCTGAAACTCAGCTTCTTATTAACATGCCAAAATACCACATGATTTTCTCATGTAAATAACATATAGAATAGCCGATTATTTGTTTCCAAAATTCTAGAGGGTTGGTTGCAAATAATGATTCTAATAACATGTACATCTTTTCTATTTTTACCCACAAATATAAGGGGTCACGACTTATCCATGACCTTAAAATATTCCATACTTGGTTTTATCCGTCACGTAACCTCTTTTACACATGACACAAAAGTTTGAAGTATAGTATCCTTGTTGTCAATAGACAACGCCATCAAAATGACACTATTTTGGTATGCATTGTGCATGTTGTGAGTGTGCCTTCACGAGTTTAGTTTTCAATTTACATTGTTACTGTATTTATTACGTCGTGCTAACGTAAAATTACCCAGAGCTCTAACATAAAAACGAGTTTCTAATTTCGTTTTCTAAATACGTGACATGTATAAACATTTAGAGGGTGTTTGTTTAATCTTATATGTGAGCTTATAAGCTTTTTTATTTCGGTTTATATTTCATATAGATCTTAATCTTTTAGCTTATTTTTGTGACTGTTGGGCTTATATAAGCTTATTAAATTATACGAGTAATAAACTTACACAAGTATCAAAATAAACTGAAAAATTAAAACTTATGAACCATAAGCTAAGCTGAAAACAAATAAGCTCATAAGCCCGACATATATAAGCTTAAACAAACGCCCCTTAGCTTGTAACAAGTGACGTGTTTAAATACAAATCCAAAAACTTGTCATCACTGTCACAAAATCATCCATCTGAAATTCAGCTTATTATTATAAGTAATTCCCCCTTTTCCTAGGGCTTATAATTTCAACCATAATTCAACTTATTATTAATCACTTCAATCCACTCTTCAACTTCATTACTTCAGGTTCGTCAATATCTAACACCTTATTATACCATCTGCTTAATTTATATATTCACATGCATATGTAGCTGATGATGTCATCACACATTATTTATTTATTTATTTATTTACTTATTGATCGGTTAAACTGTGGTTCATCATCTACTAAACTTGCTGATATTTATAATGTATGCGTAGAGGATGACGTCATCACTCATTAGTATATAATACTATATATTTATGTGTATGTGTATCTAATGACGTCATCACACAGCTGTAAATATATTTGATTATATATTGTTTGTTAATAAGCTGGTTGTATACTGTATGGGTAGCTAATGACGTCATCACGCATTTGTATTGATGTGTTATAATCGATTGGTTGAAGCGTGTTTGATGATGATCATTTTGAGACTTGCTAATATGTATCTTAAGCGTGTGTGTAGCTAATGACATCATCACGCATTACTGTTGGTGATGGTGAGACTTGCTACTATTAATAATTATAAAATCTCTGTAAAGGTCTGATCTTCCAAGATCGTATTGATGTTCCAAACAATATTATGTAGACATCATTTATTGAGAATACAAAACACATAAACAAAGAATATGGGTGAACCTTTATAATCTATATTTATAACTGAAAAGGTTACATTTGATGTTTACAGAAACCTAACTATATATACAAGATGAAACGATGTCTTCAATAGACATACCGATTCATAATAACCGTTGCAACCCTAAACTAATCGTTACATACTAAATAACCGTTTATTCTAACTATTGGGTTTGTTGGCCTGCGGCCCAAACCAGTAACTAATATACAGGCCCTTCTTTTCGACACAACTTGATCTCTTTGGCATAGAAGGCATTATTCGTCCAACAGTTCCTCCCTAATGTCGATATGCCAAAGTCTTCAAATCTGCTTTCTTCATCTTCTTTGTGACCTCTCAGCCATTTGCATTCTCTATTTCCTTGTTGGTTGCATTTTCTCCTATGGGTTCTTCATAGTTATCTTCAATAGTTATATTAACTTTTCTCCATCATCGAATTTTAATTTTGCCTATCATCCCTTCCAGCCTTGCCTTGGTTCCAATATGCCTTCCACTTTGATGTCTCTTGCAGTCCTATTTCTTTTCCTTGGAGTTCCATCCAGTGTTTCCCCTACTTCAGCATCCATCGTTGCATCAACCTATGGTCCTTCAATGTCTGCAGTACCTCTACCATTTCCTGCCACAATTGGTTTTCCTTGCCTTGATCTCCGCGCTCCCTCGTAGTATATTATCTACACCATCCCTATGTACTCCTTGACTGCCTCGCATATTTCTCCCGGAATCCCATCGCATAGGCTTCCTTTATTCTTCATAATAACTTGGGTATGACCGCGTCCATTCTTTATTTGTCTTCCACACAACCAACTTCTTCTATCTTTCTCTTCAATCTAACCATCGGCTCTGATGCCATGTAAAATCTCTGCAAAGGTCTAATCTTCCAGGATCGTATTGATGTTCCAAACAATATCATGTAGACATCGTTTATTGAGAATACAAAACACAGAAACAAAGAATATGGGTGAACCTTTATAATCTATATTTATAACTGAAAAGGTTACATTTGATGTTTACAGAAACCTAACTATATATACAAGATGAAACGGTGTCTTCAATAGACATACCGATTCATAATAACCGTTGCAACCCTAAACTAATCGTTACATACTAAATAACCGTTTATTCTAACTATTGGGTTTGTTGACCTACGGCCCAAACCAGTAACTAATATACAGGCCCTTCTTTTTGATCCAACTTGATCTCTTTGGCATAAAAGGCATTATTCGTCCAACAATAATCACTAGAACCGTACCCGCGCAATGCGGCGGCGGGTACAGTGTGATTATATTTTGCGTTATTTGGTTACACGTTTAGTTGTCTTCATACTTTATAAGTAGAGATATTAAAGATGGTTAATCCAAATAATTTTAGTTTGAACAACCAACCGCTTCCTAACAAACTTCCTAACCAACCTGCTTCCTAACAAATTAATTTTGAAATCTTTCCATAATAAGCAAGTAAAAGTCTGAATTTTAAGCCTTTCTAATTATAAAATAGTCCCAAATGCATTATAATGTAGTATAGATGTGTATGTGTATGTGTATCAGATGATGTCATTATACATTAGTTTTTTTATCAAGTGGTTATACACTTATGCTATGTTGACGATGATTGTTACAACACTTGCTGTTATGTATATTTATGCGTATGTGTAGCTAATGACATCATTATACATTAGTATGATCATCGAGCGATACTGTGTTGATGAAGGATGTTACTAGACCTGATAAAATGTATATTTATGCGTGTAGCTAATGACGTCATCACATTTGTTTTGTTAGCGAGTGGTTTTACTGTGTTGATGATGACTGTTATGGGACTTGTTAATATGTATATTTATGCGTATGTGTAGCTAATGACGCCATTATGCATTTCTGAATTGGTTTACTTTTAGTGTTTTATAATCAATAGTTGCACTCTGTTAGTCATGATGTATATGTATAGCTAATTGTTATTCTACATTTGTAAATATGTTCTATTGTATTGTTTTGTTATCAGCCTATTATATTGTATTGACATATGCTTGTTACGAGACTTGCTTATTCATATGTTTATATGTATGTGTAGAGAATGATGTTGTTATAATTTGTGAATATGTTTAATTATTGATCCATTTAACTGTGTTGATGAGGCTCGTTACTAAACTTGCCGATATGTATATTTATACATATATGTAGCAAATGACATTGTTATACATTCATGCATTTGTTTGATTATATCGTTTTATGGATCAGTTATACTGCGTTAAATTGTGTTGATGATTGTAGTGAGACTTGATAATTTCTATATTTATATGCATATGTAGCAAATCATGTCGAAAACTGTTGATAATTCAAACGAACGAAACAAACAAGTCTCACTGCAATCATCAACACAATTCATCATCTACTAAATATGCATATAAATATAGAAATTATCAAGTCTCACTGCAATCATCAACACAATTTAACACAGTATAACCGATCCATAAAACGATATAATCAAACAAATGCATGAATGTATAACAATGTCATTTGCACTTCAACTCCACTCGAAACTTCAAACCAAACGTATCTTTCATCTTCAAATTCAAATTTCCAAATTTCCAAATTCCAAACGCTAGAGATACTAGCCTAATTCAAAGCGAATGATCGATTCCCAAAACCAATCCAAAACAAATTCGAACAAATACAAACGCCGTTGATCTTCAAGATGAACAATCAAACGTTAACCGACAAATTCAACCTCGGTCAACCAAACAAACAAATCGGCTCAAACGATCTTCAACAAAGACAACCAAATTCGACCAACCAACTTCAAAAGCCCGACAAACGAATATCCCAAATTTTCAAAACTAACAAATTCCCAATGATCGAACAAATTTCAAACGACCCGATTATAACCAAGTCTTCAAATACCAAATCGATCTTCAAATTTTAAATATCAAATTCAAATTCTAATAGTCCACTTATATAATAAGAATTACGACCCAAATATCAAATTCAAACTTATTACGGTCCAACTTCAAACTTATTATCCACGTATCAACCAAATTCAAGTTAACAAATAACTTGACAAACGGAGTCTAATTCAAACGCCCCAAATATGATACGGATAATAATTCTAATGACCCACTTATTTAATAAGAATTACGGTTCAAATTCAAATACATATACCCAAATAACATAATCATGGGCTAGTCTTCAAACAAACTGTCACTAAAACCCCAAACCGATCGATCAAATTCAAAATCCTAATCACTAAATCTCTCCACAAAAAACAATTATTCTAAATTTAAAAGAGCTCTATACGAACCTTAACAACATCAAACAAAATACCAACCATCCAAAAAGTCTAATGGCCCAAAACCAAAAATCTATTCACTAAAACTTTTACTATCCAAAAGACCAAATACAAAAATAAGTCAAACGAATCCCTTAACTATTTTCTTTTTGTTTTTCTTTTTCTTCTTTTTCATATTCAACCTAGCTCTGATACCACTTGTTGATAATTCAAACGAACGAAACAAACAAACAAATCAAACAAACAAAGCGGAAGCTTTATTCAAATAACCAAACCAAATTACAAAACAAACCAAATTCAAAGACAAATTCTAATTCAAAGGTATCAAACCCTAATTCAAAAAGTACAAATAATTCTAATGCAAATGATTCCTATTTATAGAGCAAAACCAACCGTCATAGATTAGTTACCAAATTCCAAACAAACTTGTAGGGCAAGTCACAAATTACCAAATTTACCAAATAACCCCTGAAGTTTAAATCACTTTCTAACAAAAACATTTGTAATTTATTGAACGGTTGTACCGTGTTAATCATGCTTAATTGATTTATGTCATTGAGAATGTGTAATTGATTCTATTAGTTTTTATAGCAGAATTTAGATCATTAATATGTGGTTTTGCTTGGGGGTGTGATATGTTAATATGTAGTTTTAGTGTTCTATTATGCTTGTATGAGACTTTAATTGTGGATTTATGTGTATGTTTTGTCGAATTCAAGTTGTGTATTACGTATTTGATATGTATGGGGTGTTTGTGGATTTATATGTGTGCCCTGGTACACGTGTGAAGGTTGCTGAGGCGAGCGTTTCTCGCACTCTGCCATCCATCCACATAGTGCAACAACACGTCACATTCGAATAATGATCACAGCAAACTAAAGCCACTGACATTGGTATGAGTACATATGCGTAATGGTAACAAATAAGACTTAGATAAATGCATAAACGCAATAGCTGGAAAATTATCATCATCGCCTATATAAAGAGGAAAGTGGGCTCAGATTTATTCGTGCGCTGGTGCACGCGTGAAGGTTGCTGAGGCGACTGTTTCTCGCACTCTGCCATCCGTCCACATAGTGCAGTCACAAATCATATTCGAATAATCATCACAGCCATGTAAAACGCAACATACTGGATTCAACACGGTGTCGTTTAGGCATCATAAAGAAAACTAACTGTCCAACGCGTGTTGCGCCCAAAAAAGATTGTGTCGGCCAACTGTTTATATCAATACTTTGTGGTTAGAAAAAATGTTGCCTTAACTACAGACCGCAACTAATAGTTCAATAATTGTCAAACGGTTCAAGGTAACTGTTAGCATTAAAAATATGTAATAGAAAAGTGATGGTCATTCTCATAGAATGAACTTTGTGTCGTTCGTTATGAAATGTAATAATTTAATCATTGGGCCTTGGTCTTGGTAAGCTAACATGTCATGTGTTAGTTTATGTAAGCATTTAAATGTAAAAGGAAACCAAGCCCATGGAAAGCCTTTAGGGCATCTTATGTAACTCACTATATAAACACCTCAAAGCTCATTTGAGGTGTGTGCTTGTGTGTGTATTGTATATGTTTTAATAAAAGTTCTCTTCATCTCTTGTTCTCTTTATATTATCTAACGCCACAAATATATCATATCAAGTCACCATCTTTACTTCATTTACGTGCTATATTTCTGTTAAAGTTGATAGATTTAAGGTCCTACAAGTGGTATCAGAGCTTAAACGATATAAAATTTTCAAAAAATACAAAAACAATATAAAATCAAAAAAATCCAAAAATATTCTTTTTACGACATGTCTCGTATAAATCAATATTCTGTACGTTTCTAGAAATATCATTCAATAATGATACGGACATGTACAGATGCTTGAACGTGAGTTCTTTTTAATGTTTTTCTAAAAACATATCGTTTCTCAAAAGTTTCTTCACCATGGCTTTCGTATACTTCAGTACGAAACCCGGACCCTAATGATGACTTCTGGTTATTTCTAATCAAGGACTCGTATTTTCAAGGACGAAATCTTTTTCAAAAAATTCGAGTCTAAACAAACAAAAAAGACTTCAAACAAAAACTCGTTTTCAAAATAGAATTCTCGAGCACTTTTTCAAGATTGTTCAAAAGATTTCTCAAAATCTCTCAAAATTAGTGCTCAAGATAATTCCCTCCAAACCCTTAACTGATTTTAAAATGAGCTATTATTAAGTGGGGTATAAAAACAAAAATGTTCCAAATCCATGCAAAATGAAATTTGTCTTTCTCTCCAAAATGCTTTTTCTTAATCAGTTGATATCAAAAATATCACGATATGCTATTTTTGAGGGGGAGAAGGTATGATTAAAATGTGATCAAAAATGTTTAAAGATTGTGACTGAATCACAAAAGAGCTCGACTCAGTAAGTACCAATGAATTGAGGAAGCTTAAAATGTCAGTAATCGAAAAGACTTGTCCTGGACGGGTAATAATTTCAAGCTAGTCTAACTAGTGATGTAAGCGTGTCTCGAATAGGACTTGTCTGAGTAGAATGTACCGTATCGAGAGACTTTCTTTGGACTTGATCAGGACGGGTAATAATTTCAAGCTAGTCTAACTAGTGATTTAAGCGTGTCTCGAATCGGTCATGTTCAACTGAAAGTGGATCAATTCAAAAGTGCAAACTCCTCCCGCATGTGCAAATTTCTTAAATAATACATGAGCACATGTGAAGGGGGAGTCCTTCAAAAGAAACCAAAACTCTCGAAGTGTCAACAAAGATGTTTAATAATCATAAACACTTTGAGAGATTTTCAAATAAATGGTTTTATGGCAACAATAGGATAGTCATGAAGATGTAAGGCGACTAAAGTTAGGAAAAACCGTCCTATGATCCGCCAGAGCCGGAGGGATCTACCCAAGGACAAATCCAATAGATTAGAATTGGAAGTCCTTAGGTATGATTGAAAAAAGGAGAAAATGAGAAAGGATAAAGAAGGGGTTGAAGAATTAAAAGGAAAAGTTACGAAAAATGGTAAAAAGAAACAGCCCTCCAAATGTTCAACCTTAGGGCAGACACCGGGTTCAATTTGTATGCTATTGGTTGTTGCTAAGGTGACACCGGTATTGAAGATAAAGACGTCATGGACCCAGTGATGCACTGCACTAAACCTTCTTAACCACTCAAGTTCTCTTAAAAGAGCTTGTTTCATTCTCACATGGAACCGGTGTAATCTATCAATCTATCTCTTAGAGATGTGTTAGGAATACAAATATTCCTGTAAAAGTCTCGGTCACCTAATGATTGTAATAGCATTAAGTTAGCTCGTAGTTAGTTTGTTTATTAGTTAATTAGTATTAGTTTAAGTAACACCGTGGAAGAAGGACGGGTCTTCACCCACTGTATGCCTGATCCACAGCCCGGGAGTGGGCGTTATATTGTAAGTATAAATACCCCTCTCCACATGTGGAGAGGGTTGGACCTTCACTTAATCTCAATCTAATATTACATTTTTCTCTCAAGGTTCCCTTCTTTCTTCCCCTCCTTCTCCTTTCCAACGCCACACACAAACATCACCAATCATGTTTCCAACTTAGATTGTATTCTACAATTGGTATCAAGAGCCAAGGTTTCATCTTAGGGCCTTGTAGAATCAAATTTGATGATGTTTTGAGTGGTTTTGTGAGTTTGAAGTCACTTTCTTAGAAAACGTCTTGGTTTAATCTTTCTAGTGTTGTTATTCATGTTAGTGATGTACTTTTATGTTCATTAGTGTTTGTAGAACATTGTAGTTCAGTTTGTGTTACCATTTCCTTAATCTATTTGATGTTTGGAGTTGATTTTGGGTTGATTTCGTTGGTGCGGTTAAGTCCACTGTTTCATTGCTTTGTTGCGGTTAAGTTCTGATATCTGCGGTTTGCTTGCTGCGATTACTATTTTGGGAATACAAACAAAACGCAACGATAGTGACAGTTTTGGACCATTGTCACTGCGATTAGTTATCACTGCGATTAGTTATCTGCGGTTAACTAATCTGCGGTTGGGTGTTTCCTGCGATTTAGTACTTTCTGTGGTTAGTATCCTTGGTTTGCGGTTTACTTAGGCTGCGATTAGATCAGTCTGCGGTTAGTGTCCTGCGGTTAGTATCTTTGGTTTGCGGTTTACTTAGGTTGCGTTTAGATCATTCTGCGGCTGGATTGTGTTGCGGTTTGGTATTTTCTGAGGTTAGTGTCCTGCGGTTAGATCAAGTTGTGGCTATACTTTCCTGCGACTAGTACCTTACATTGCGAGTATCTCCCACTTTGTGTTTTGGTAATTTCTAATTTGTGATGTCGACATCTTCCGATGACATTCAAGTTGCGGGGTCTGACACCCGACCTCCGATGCTGGATAGAACTGACTATGAATCATGGGCTCAAAGGATTCGTCTGTACTGTCTGGGTAAAGAAAATGGGGTTAGCATCTTGAAATCCATCGATGAGGGACCCTTTCAAATGGGTACTACTAGAGACACGGTTACAACAGCAACTGATCTACTACCGGCCATACTTGGTCCTGATAGACCTCGCACTTACGATGAGTTGTCTGATGAAGAAAAGAAACGCTATGATGCAGACATCAGAGCATCAAATATCGTCATTCAAGGGCTTCCCAAAGATGTCTACAAACTTATCAACTACAACACTGAAGCAAAGGCGGTCTGGGATAATGTCAAAATGCTTCTTGCAGGGTCTGAGTTAACTAAAGAAGATCGTGAGTCACAGCTATACGATGAATTTGAGCATTTCAAAATGAATCCAGGTGAGAGCATCACTGACTATTACGTCAGATTTCACAAGCTGGTCAATGATATGAGAGCCATCAAGATGACAATGCCCAACATACAGCTTAATTCCAAATTCGTGAACAACATGGCACCTGAATGGGATAGGTTTGTCACAGCTGTTAAGCTCAACAAGGGTCTCAGGCATACCAATCATAAACAGCTTTATGCATATCTCCAACAACATGAGAAACATGCTGCTTATGATCGGCTAATGCGAGAAAAGCTCAATCCGTCTGCAACAAATGAATCTCTTGCTTTTGTTTCCAATGTTCAACAACCTAATCAAACCTCTAATGATCAAGTTCAACCATCACAATCATCCTCCAGGTCTACCCCAACCAATAGTCAACCACCAACTCCCTCACCATCTGCTTTGAATACACAACTTGATTCTGGGTATTCTCACACTGACATGATGATTGATAATCTCTCCAACCAAGTTTCTCTACTGGTCCAACAGTTCAGGGCTGCACTTCCATCTACTAACAACCAACTCAGAATCTCATCTAATCCACGTAATCAGACAGTCATTGAAGATGGTTGGGTGGTGGTGCAGAATGTGCAGGGAAGACAGAACTTCAACCAAAGAAATGCTGGTAGAGAGAATGGGCAGTACAGAGTTGGGAATGCTCTTCAAGCACAAGCTAAGCAGCCGAAATGCTATAACTGCGAAGGGTTGGGCCATATTGCTAGGAATTTCACTCTCCCAAAACGTCCCCAAAACTCTGAGTACTTCAAGGACAAGATGTTGCTGATGCAGGCACATGAAAATGGGACAGTGTTGGATGAAGAAGCTTTGCTCTTTCTGGCTGGTAATGATGGGAACACCTTTGATGCTGATGTGGATGATCAACCTGTTCAGGACATGGCTCTTAATGACTCGAATATTTTTCAAGTTGAAGAGTGTGATGCATTTGACTCAGATGTGGATGATGAACCTACTGCTCAAACCATTTTCATGGCTAATCTGTCTGCAGCAGCATCCTCTTCACAGCATCCTGATTTATCCATCACATCTGCTATCTCTGAGGTACCAACTTCTCCTAATCATGATCTGAATAATCCCACAACTGAACAGGGGGCATGTGACTCTGTACAACTCAAGAATATCGTCAACACAAACATCACTGATATGGGTAATACCAATAATATCCCATATGAAATGTATGTGAATGACAATGGACCGCCAGTTGTACCAAGTGACATGCCGTCTATTGACTCTAGAGAACATGAGGTACATGAGCATACGATATACAATCCTGATGATTCCCTGATCACTAGAATTAACACCCTTAAGGATCAAGTGAATATTTATGAGCAGCGTGCTAAGTTTGAGCTAAATGAACGTGAGCAGAAAATAGAATGGCAACTGCGTACTTACATATCTGAAAACAATTCCAAACAAGAATCATTAAAAAGGGAACTAGTTTCTTTAAAGAACCAATTGGATCAAACCATCAAACAAAAACTAGAGGTTCAAAAAGGTTTGACTTTAATCAAACTAGAATTCAAAGATAAAGAAACTAAACTTCTAAATGATTTCTCAAAACTAAAATTGTTGAAAAATAAATTGGAAGATAAGTTGTACACACAGGGCCAAACCATTCAATCTGCTCAAATGATGGAAAACCATAGGAAACTAAGTGATGAATTTAGTGAACATGATACCTCCAAACCCAAAGCAAGATACCTTAGAATTGGTCTAGGTGCACAACCTGCATTATATGATGCAACCACTATGCTTGAACCTAATCATGCCCCTCCTGATACACGATCCTATGACCACATCAATGAGGCAGAGGATAGAACTAGGGTAAAACTTGCTGAACGTTTAAAGGATCCTAAATGCATTGCTAAGAATATTGTGTTTCACTATGATTATGCGAATGACAATCAAACTGCAATTTTTGTTCCTCAAAAGAGAATTCTTCCTGAAAAAGTGTTTTGGAATATTGACATTGAGAAAATGCAAGCTGAAAGAGTTGTAGGTAACACACGCACTATGTTTAGAATTGCTCACCCAACTAATTACCCCCTGAACACACCCAGGCACCTTGTACCTTTCACTCTTCCCACACAATGTAATACTCTAATTGGGCTGTATGTGCTAGGTCAATTGTTCAATGACTTTGAGAAAACCTGTAAAATAAGAATTACACCTACAGGGATTACAGAAGGGGAAAGGGGTTTTGAGCAAACAAAACAGTGTTACCTAACTGAAGTTATGCCATTTTTTAAACTTCTCAAAGAACATTTTGAGGGCCTTAAAAACACCATTAATGATGATGTGACTCAAATGAAAAAGGTTTTTGATGAAGTGGAAAGTGAGGGTAAACAATTAGCTATTGATCTCAAATACAGTGAAATTGACAGGAAAAACATTCTCATCATGAATGAAAATTTGATTGCTAATTGCATTGCAAAAGATGTGTTTTATACTGTTACCGACTCTGCACTATCTGCTCGACAATTCCATGAAATATCGGTTACTTTGAATGTCTTCCAAAATCGTGTGATTGAGCTTGAGGGGGAGAATTACAAACTTACTCAAAAAATTCAAAACGACGATCATGATAACATGGTCAGGAATTTCTCAAAACTAGAAGTTGATAATCTGAACCTACAATTAAAATATCAACATCTAGAAGAAAGCATAAAAATATCAAATGCCAAGATATATTCGGATGCTCCTGAGTTTGATACATGTTTTGAATTAGCCAAAAAGGATGAAGTAATTCAAGCTCACTCAAACACGATTCGGAAGTTGAAGGTCCAAATTGCACAAATAAAATCGAACAAAAGCGATGTGACCAATACCAATTACCAGAAGTCGATAGATTCTCAAAACTTTCAAAAACAGGGCATTATCAATGAATTACAACATGAAAATGAGTGGCTTCGTGCTGAAATGTCTAACGCTAAACAACGTTATAAAGAATTGTTTGAGTATATTAAAAAAACACGTGACCAAAACAATGAAAGAGTCACTTCTTTGTTAAATGAAATTGAGAATCTAAAGACCATGGTGAAGGGTAAAATGCCCGTCGTTTCATGTGATCATGCAATTTCCAATGTACATGCTTGTAAGAAATATGCGTGCGATAATGTGAATGTCTCTCTTCCCCTTAGGAACAATAAGTTAGTTCATAACAACTATCTTAGAAATCTTAAGGATTGTCTGGCCATACTTAGAGAAACCATTGAAGATGAGAGGATTTCTAAACCACTTGATGATGTTATTATTGGTGCGTGCTTCCTCACTAATAGAGCCCAGGAATTATTAGAATATGCTATAGGATCATGCCCCAAGAATGATAACAAGTCGGATAGGCCAATTGCATTGCACCCTTTCAGTGGCAACAAGCATGTCACAGTTGATTTTCCCCAAACCATGTCACAATCCTCCATCTTGATCACCAGTAAACAAGTAGCAACTAATCAGACTAATGTTCCCGTCATTGCTTCTACATGAGTAAAAGGTGTATCTAATGCTAGCAAGTCACAGCCTAAGTGCAATACAAAGAATGATAGGACTTTGCCGGCTAAGAGTACACTTATGAAGGAAGTAGAAGAATCATCTAGGAACAATAAAGTGATGCTTAGTGAAAGGAATCGAGTTGATTCAAACATTTTTGTTAACAATGATGTAATTAATTCGAATTCTAATGCTATTTGTAAGACTTGTGGCAAATGCTTGTTTTATGGTAATCATGATGCATGTGTTGTGTCCTTTCTTAAATCCACTATGAAATCTCCAGCTATGATTGTCTCTAGTGTTAAACAGGTAAAACAAGTATGGAATAAAACAGGAAAAGTTTTCACTAATGTTGGTTATCAATGGAGACCTACTGGAAGGAAGTTCACTCTAAGAGAAAAGTGCCCAATGACTAGAATCACTAACTCCAGAGTTGTGCCTATTAGGAAGTGGAGACCTACCGGTAGACGGTTTCCAATAGAAGCAATAAATACCACTCCTAGTTCTAGTGCATCAAAATGTGAATACTCCAGTGAGATATCTGTAACATATGATAATCCAATATTTGTGTGTACTAACCAACCGGACCCCAAATGTGTGTGGGGCTCCAGCTTTGTCAATTATCCACAATTGTCTGGTTTCAAATGCAGGTCGTACAAATCGTCCTTTGGTATTTGGACTCAGGCTGCTCAAAACATATGACTGGAGATCGCTCGCAGCTCAAAAATTTCGTGGAAAAGTTTATTGGTATGGTTAGATTTGGGAATGACCATTTTGGATCTATAATGGGTTATGGTGATTACGTCTTTGGAGACAGTGTTATATCCAGAGTTTACTACGTGGAAGGACTTAGGCACAATCTATTTTCTGTTGGTCAGTTCTGTGACTCTGATCTCGAAGTCGCTTTCAGAAAGCACACCTGCTTTGTTAGAGAATTGGATGGCGTTGATCTTCTCAAGGGGAGTCGGGGCACTAATCTTTACACCATCTCCATCGAAGATATGCTACGGTCCTCTCCAATTTATCTGCTCTCTAAAGCCTCCAAGAACAAATCATGGTTGTGGCATCGTCGTTTAAACCATTTAAACTTCGGTACTATCAATGAACTTACACGTAAGGATCTAGTTCGAGGCTTGCCCAGATTCAAGTATGAAAAAGACCATCTGTGTTCCGCCTGTCAAATGGGCAAGAGCAAAAAGCACACCCACAAACCCAAAACTGTCAATTCAATCATGGAAGTTCTTCACACTCTCCACATGGATCTTTGTGGACCAATGAGGATTCAAAGCATCAATGGAAAGAAATATGTGCTGGTTATTGTTGATGATTACTCTCGATTCACATGGGTAAAATTTCTACGACCAAAAGATGAAACTCCGGAAACCATCATCAAACTCATCAAGATGTTGCAAGTCCGCCTCAACAAAACAGTTAGAGTCATTCGTACTGATAATGGTACAGAGTTTGTGAACAGACAACTTACTCTATTTTATGAAGGTGTCGGGATCAGTCATCAAAAGAGCATTCCACGTACTCCTCAACAAAATGGAGTTGTTGAAAGACGTAACCGCACCTTAGTTGAAGCTGCAAGGACTATGCTCATCTTCTCCAAAGCTCCTCTGTTTCTTTGGGCTGAGGCAATTGCCACCGCATGTTACACACAGAACCGATCCTTGATACATCCTCTCCACTGCAAGACTCCCTATGAACTGGTTCATGGCAGAAAACCCGATCTTTCGTTTCTTCAAGTTTTTGGTGCACTTTGCTATCCAACCAATGACAGTGAAGACCTTGGGAAACTCAAGGCCAAGGCCGACATTGGTTTCTTCGTTGGCTATGCTCCAGAGCGAAAGGGGTACCGAATCTACAACAAACGTACCAGAGACATAATGGAAACAATCCACGTTACTTTCGATGAGCTGACTGAGCAACCGGTTCCTGGACAATCAAGTTCTAGACCAGTACTTAACCTTTTGTCTCCTGGACCAATTAGTTCCAGGCTTGTACAAAATCCCATTCCTGCTGCTCCTTTTGTACCTCCTACAAGTGAAGATTGGAAGAAACTGTTTGACCCAATGTTTGATGAATACTTTGAACCTCAACAGATGAATGCTCCTGAAGCTACAATTGCTCAACCACCAGATGGGGTGGTGAATGATCAAGATGACAATAATGGTCCATCCACTTCATTGTGATGGGATTTTGAAGCCCCCACCATCAGTCAATCGGTTAGCACTTCTAATGTCCAGCCTTCACCTGTGCAGCGAGCGGCAACTGTAGATAATACATCTGAAGTTAATCCTTTTGCTCCACCTGATAATGAGTCGTTTGTTAACATCTTTGCCCCTGAATCATCAAATGATGTAACATCCTCTGACGAATCTAACATGGCTACCTCAGTTCCATATTCTCAACCCCATGAATACCTTAGAAAATGGACCAATGATCATCCTATAGACAACATTATTGGAAACCCTTCGCGTCCGGTATCTACCCGCAAGCAACTTGCAACCGACGCATTGTGGTGCTTCTTCAATTCTGTCCTTTCTAAAGCTGAACCAAAAAGCGTCAAGGATGCAATGTCCAAACACTCATGGTTCACTGCAATGGTGGACGAAATTCATGAATTTGACCTACTGGATGTCTGGGAACTAGTACCACCTCCCGAGTGTGCTATGATCATTGCTCTCAAATGGATATTCAAGGTTAAACTTGATGAGCATGGAGATGTATTGAAAAACAAAGCTAGGCTTGTGGCAAAAGGATATCGACAAGAAGAAGGTATAGACTTTGAAGAATCCTTCGCCCCAGTTGCTAGAATAGAAGCCATAAGGATCTTTCTCGCAAATGCTGCAAGTCAAAACATGGTGGTTTATCAAATGGATGTCAAGACTGCATTCTTAAATGGGGATCTGAAAGAGGTGGTGTACGTATCTCAACCCGAAGGTTTTGTGGATCCAGAATGCCCGAATCACGTGTATCGATTAAAGAAAGCTCTCTATGGGCTTAAACAAGCACCTAGGGCGTGGTACGACACCTTGTCTAAATTTCTTCTGGGTAACAAATTCTCCAAAGGCATTGTTGATCCTACACCCTTTACCAGAAAAACGGGCAAAAACCTCCTACATGTACAAATCTATGTTGATGACATCATCTTTGCCTCATCTGATCCCACAGAATGTGATGGTTTCTCCCAAGAGATGAGTTCCGAATTCCAAATGTCTATGATGGGTCAAATGTCATTCTTTCTAGGACTGCAAATTTCTCAAAATCCCAATGGCATCTTCATCAATCAATCCAAATACGCCAATGAAATTTTGAAGAAATTTGGATTCGACTCCTGTGATTCAGTTGATACTCCTATGATTGAAAGATCTAAACTTGACGAAGATGATGTGGGAATTCCGGTCGAACAAACCATGTATCGAAGCATGATTGGCTCCTTAATGTACCTCACTGCAAGCAGACCCGACCTTCTATTTGCAGTTTGCATTTGTGCTCGGTATCAATCCAAACCTACCAAGAAACATCTGGAAGCTGTCAAAAGAGTCTTTCGATACCTTAAAGGAACAATCCACATGGGCCTTTGGTACCCTAAGGAAACTTCTATGGCTCTCACAGCATATTCAGATGCTGATCATGCAGGATGTCAAGACACTCGTCGCAGTACATCTGGGGGTGCACAGTTTTTAGGGAATAAGCTAGTCAGTTGGTCTTCAAAGAAACAAATGAGTACATCTATTTCCTCCACTGAAGCTGAATACATTGCTATGTCATCATGCTGTGCTCAGATCCTCTGGATGCGATCTCAACTTTCTGACTATGGCTTCATATGCAATAAGATTCCCATGTACTGTGACAACAAAAGTGCAATTGCACTCTGCTGCAACAATGTCCAGCATTCAAGGACTAAGCATATTGACATTCGACATCACTTCATCAGGGAGCAAGTTGAGAAAGGAATTGTCGAACTTTACTTTGTGAGGACTGAGTTCCAGCTAGCCGATATCTTCACCAAAGCACTTTCTAGTGAACGTTTTCACTTCATTCTCCCACGCCTTGGTATGAAGAGTCTCACACTTGAGGATCTCATTTGTCTTCAGGAAGATCAAGAGGAGTAAAGGGGTTGCTTCACATATCCTTGTATAGTATCCAATATAGAAAAATATAAAACCTATAAAAACCATAAAAATCTGAAAAATCACAAAAAATCCAAAAAATATTCTTCTCACGACATGTCTCTTGTATAATCGATATTATGTACGTTTCTAGAAATGTCATTCAAAAATGACACGGAATCATACATATGCTTGAGCAAGAGTTTTTTTGGTTTCAAATAAAGTTGTTTTAAAAAACATGTCGTATCTCAACACATTCTTAAAAATATGGCTTGTAGTCATTTCAGGCTACAACCCGGACTTCAAAATTATGGCTTGCTATTACTTCAGATAGCAACCCGGTTTTCAAAATGAGGAAAACACGTCGCCAAAAAGACGGTTGTTCCTAGTAAAGGGTGTCGTTCATCCGAGCGTGAATTACTTTATATTCATGCACCCTCGATCTAATGTACGCTTCAGTGCATTATTTCTTGATAAAGAAGAGAAATCTTCTTTTTATTGCCAAATACTTTCCCTTCTATGATTTTTCCGGAGAGTATTTGTGCAAAACTTGGTGGTACCATGAGATTTAAATGAAAATCAAATTGAATATCTTTGATAAAATTTTTCACTCAATCAATGACATAACATATTTATGTTTTACACATCTGTCATTGATTAAGGGGGAGAATGATTTTCAAAAATTTTATGTATCATCAAAACTCCCCACTTTGTATAAAAGCAACAAAACAATTGTGATGATCATGTGTCAGAATGAGTACATCTTCAAAGAGTTTTCGCTAAAGCTTCAAATATTTTGTAAACTCATCAAATCTGACACATATCAACCTTCCTCACAGATTGAGGGGGAGCAAGAAAAAGTTCCTTTTTATCAGAAAATATTAATAATAACCGCATTTCTCTCCCAAAACGCTTTCTAAATTATTTAAATCAATTGAGATCAAAAATCTTGAAAGATTTGAAATTTTTGATCGGGGGAGAGAATGTGATTTAAATAAGAAATCTGATAATCAAATGTGATCTTTTCGACTCAATAATAGGCTCCCACATATGTGCTAAACATTTTCAAATATCGATGCACATATTGAGGGGGAGCGAAAGGCGTTTGTGGAAGTAATACCTAAGACTGACCATTTACTTTAATGCACGGAGTTATAAGGACGGTTAAGGTTAGGTATAAGTTCCCATGATCCACCAGAACCGGAAGGATCTTCCTAGGGACAATCCATAGATAGATTAGAAGTCCTTAGGAATGATATGAAAAAAGGAGAAAAGTGAGAAAGGGAAGAGTGCGGACTGAGATAGAGCTAGAACTGGAACAAACCCAACAAGGTTCTAGTGATGAAGTCTCGGTAAGCACTGAAGGGGTTGAAGAATTAAAAAGAAATGAAAGTAGAAAGGGTGAAAACAAATAGCCCTCCAAATATTCAACCTTAGGGCAGAAACCGGGTTCAATTCATAATCTACTAGTTGTTACTAAAGTAACACTAGTATTGAAGACAAGACGTCATGGACCCAGTGACGCACTGCACTAAACTTCCCAACCACTCAAGTTCTCTTAAAAGAACTTGTTTCATTCTCTCGGGGAACCCTGTGCAATGTATCGACCGCTCATTGCGAGCTATGTTGATACCTAAACAGGAGACGCCTCCCCAGTCTCCAGGAGCGGATCAAAACGCACTATTGAGTCTAGAGCCATGAGATCATCCATAAATCTCGTTAGGACACACATTCCAAATATGCTTATTGTTTCACACAATGTGGAAAATAAGATAAAATATTTAGAGTCCTACGCATTATCCTTGTGGTATTGCCAGAACATCCGAGTGATATGAAAATATTCACAATGAAGATGGAAATCCTTCTAGAGCGAACATCTCTCAAGCTCTTGGTAGGTGACATGTGAGATCCATCTTGGATCATTGATCAAGTAACAACTGGAAAGCAACGATGGTGCGATTCATAATTGAATCAAACTTGTTCCAGGATATGGATTGACGGATACTTTTGCTAAAACCTCTCAATGTGCTCACCAACTAATCTTTCGAGCACATTGATTGTGTAGAATATCTTTTCAACAAAAGTATTTTTGATGGAAATGTGATTCTAAATACAAAACTCTTGTTGTGTCTCAAAATGTTTATCATAGGACACACGAGTGATTTCTATAAATCTATTTCTCATAAATCCGTGAATATTCATTCACCGATTCACTCTTTCGTGCTGTCTGCTTTGAGACGTTCCGGTATGAGAACATGCCAAGTATGAAGATTCCAAAGTGGATGCTTTGGAAAATTCATTACTACAAGCTGGAAATTCCTGTCAAGGAGAGTCTTCTTTAAAAAGAGACCCTACCTGATCACAGGTCGGTTTTCACAAAACCGGAGGGTAGTCCGTCCTCGCAGAACGAATGACAAAGCCATATTCGTTCTCTATCTTTATTGCTAACTGTTTTATTTCAAGGACACATATAAAGATGGCATTGATGGCTCCAGTTTCCAGCTGGATCGGGTCAATCCATACCTCATGCTCACACATCCTCTACACTATCAATGAAGATGAGAGACTTGCTACAACAAATGTTGAGAGACTACCAACAACATTTCCGCAACTCTAATGAAAAAGTCTCCTGATCTACGACTCTAATGCAACGTCTCCAGATACAGAAGGGTGTGAGCATGATGGTCCTTAGTCACTACATCACATGAAGGCAATACAACTCTGGATGAGCTTGGAGATTTACTTTGGCTGATGATCTCAAAGAAGCTCAAAGATCACATATCTAAAAGGAATTCAAATCACAAGATCGCTTACTTGAAGTACGAAGTGTGTTGAAAAGTGAAGAATCAGATCCTACGAGCTACAAAGACTAAAGAATGCTTAAAGACCAAAGATCTTAATTTCAAAGGTGACCTCGCTTAGGGGGAGATTGTTAGGAATACAAATATTCCTGTAAAAGTCTCGGTCACCTAATGATTGTAATAGCATTAAGTTAGCTCGTAGTTAGTTTGTTTATTAGTTAATTAGTATTAGTTTAAGTAACACCGTGGAAGAAGGAAGGGTCTTCACCCACTGTATGCCTGATCCACAGCCCGGGAGTGGGCGTTATATTGTAAGTATAAATACCCCTCTCCACATGTGAAGAGGGTTGGACGTTCACTTAATCTCAATCTAATATTACATTTTTCTCTCAAGGTTCCCTTCTTTCTTCCCCTCCTTCTCCTTTCCAACGCCACACACAAACATCACCAATCATGTTTCCAACTTAGATTGTATTCTACAAGATGGTTGATATTGAAGCAGGAGATCTCTCCCTAATCTCCGCATAGGAAACCATATGTGCACTTATCGAGTCTAGAGCCCCGAGATTCATCAAAAGATCTCATAGAAACACATGATATTTCTACACTGGTTGTTCATCATTAAGGACGCCAGATGTAAACTTTAGAGTCCTACGCAGATCTTAGCAATCTGCCAGAACATTTATGAGAGAATTCACATTTGTGATTCTCAATGATTGAATAGAAACTCCTGCCAGGGTCAACATCAAACAGCCCTGATAGCAGGTCACTTTGGTAATTCTTTATGGGTTACGCTTAATGTTCGCGGTGGTTCCAAAACGGTCTACAGTCGTGGGGTGATCTCCAGCGACTCACCCATTCGTTGATCTACTTAGTAGTTCTCGTAAGCTCTCTCGAGAGTATCCGAAATGGGAACGGCCTTGGTAAGGGTTAGAAGGAGTCTTCCCACTATGCTTTTGACGATCTCTAATTCCTTATTTGTAAGTACTGGTTGATTTATTGCTAATTGTTTTCATGCAGCTATACATCATCTCCATGGCGAAGGATTCCACATGCTCATGCATGCATCACTATGTCAAAGGAAAGTTCTCACAAAGATCAAAGCAAAGTAAGGTTCAAAGAAAGATTCTACGCAATGTGAAAGAATCTACAGAAGTAAAGTGACAAAGATCGGTGTGAAAGAACGGGAATAACAAATGCATGTATCACAAAGACTAAAGACGTATGAGCATGTTGGAATGGTAGACAACCACCACAGACGCAGAAGTGACGAAAGGCAGATTGCTCAACATCACAAAAGAACAAAGAATGATGAAAAGTCAGTCATCAAATATTACAAAGCATGAAGGAACAAAGACTAAAGACTATTCTACAACGACACACAAAGTTCAAGACTAATAATACGGAAGACCTAATCATGTGGAGCATCATTCGAATGACCACCCCTTAGGGGGAGATTGTTAGCATTAAAAATATGTAATAGAAAAGTGATGGTCATTCTCATAGAAAGAACTTTGTATCGTTGGTTATGAAATGTAATAGTTTAGTCATTGGGCCTTGGTCTTGGTAAGCTAATATGTCATGTGTTAGTTTATGTAAGCATTTAAATGTAAAAGGAAACCAAGCCCAAGACCAAGCCCATGGAAAGCCTTTAGGGCATCTTATGTAACTCACTATATAAACACCTCAAAGCTCATTTGAGGTGTGTGCTTGTGTGTGTATTGTGTGTGTTTTTAATAAAATTTCTCTTCATCTCTTATTCTCTTTATATTATCTAACTCCACACATATATCATATCAAGTCACCATCTTTACTTCATTTACGTGCTATATTTGTGTTAAAGTTGATAGATTTAAGGTCCTACAGTAACACATATGAAAGCTTAGAACATAGTAAGTAAGAAATGCTCACCAATATCAACAACGAACAAATAACCAAGCGGAACCAACAACGAAAATAACAACAATCCTCACTACCTGAATCATCAATCAGTAGCCAATCGGTCACTAAATCCCATATAAATCAAAATCCCCAAACTTGCATTCTAGAATAAAAAGTTTTGAATCAATTCTTTGAAGTACAACGATTATGAGCATCAGAATAAAACCGCTAGCCAATCGTTTACTAAACCCAAAATAAATCGAAAGCCCCAAAATTTGAAGCGCTAGGGTTTGTGCTCATATGTACAAAATAGTTGAAGCAGCTCGGGTACAAAATAGTTGCAGCAAGGCTATTTTATTTGATAAAACTTTTTTGTACATATGAGCACGAACATTTTATTTCTTGTACATATACATTCGATTATCATCAAGAGTAGTAGAGAATGTTCTAGGTTTTGTCCGTACCCAAATTATTGATTGATATAGTAAAATGCAGAAGGGCTAAAAGCAGCGGGTTGGGCCACGAAAATAGGCTAAGAACATGGGCCATTTTTTGGCGGGAAAAAAGCACCCAAAACGACGGCGTTTTGAATGCTCGGATTTATTCTTGCCCTAGTACACGTGTGAAGGTTGCTGAATCGAGTGTTTCTCGCACTATGATATCCATCCACATAGTGCAACAACACGTCACATTCAAACAATGATCACAGCAAACTAAAGCCACAGACAAAGGTATGAGTACATAAGCGTAATGGTAACAAATAAGACTTAGATAAATACATAAACGCAATAGCTGGAAAATTATCATCATTGCCTATAGAAAGAGGAAAGTGGGCTTAGATTTATTCGTGCACTGGTGCACGCGTGAAGGTTGTTGAGGCGACTGTTTCTCGCACTCTACCATCCGTCCACATAGTACAGTAACAAATCATATTCGAACAATCATCACAACCATGTAAAATGCAACATACTGGATTCAATACGGTGCCGTTTAGGCATTGATTGTGTGAAAATCAAATTATTATAGTATAGTAGTATATTATCGAAATGATCCGCGTGAAATACGGATCACCCGAGTCGTATCCGAGTGAAGGTGAATGGAATCAAGAATATTGATTCGTGAAAATCGTGAATTGAGAAATGTAAAAGAGAATAATAGTGATCAAGTAATTCAAGTATTCACAAACAAAGATGAATTATGCAAAGAGTACAAGCTAGTTATGCACAAAAATTGAAAACGTAAAAACGGAAATGCAAACGCGTTTATTAAAACGTGAATTTTATTGAAAATGATCCTACAAACTTGAAACAATTTTCTAAAAATCTTAAACTAATAAAAATAATTTTAAAAGTAAGAAAAATATTTTTTGACTTTTCTATTATTTTCTATGAATTTATTTTTATTTTTGTAATTTTAAATGAATTAAAAATAGAAGAAAATAGAAAAATATAGAGGAAAAATGAAAATTTAATTCTGAAAAATCTAAAATATTATAAAAGAATTTCCTAAAATATTTTTGTATTTTTCACAGCTTTTTCTGAATTTTTATGGATTTTTGTTGATTAAAATCTAATTAAAAATGATTAAAATCAAAAGAAAATTAAGAAAAATACTAAAACTATTTGGAAAAATCTGGAAAAATTCCAGAAAATCAAAAATAATAAAATGAACTTGGAGAAAAATTTTGGAATGAAAAGAAGCTGATTTAGTGCTTATTACAGCCAACTGCTTATTCACAAGTGCTTATTTATAAGCACTTGTGAACCAAACTGAATGAAACTTAATACACAGATGTTTTATGATATAAAATACTCAGAAATGTCAAGTTACAACTCTCTATAAGCTCAGAAACTCAGATAGCAAGCAATCAAATAGATTAAGCAATGCAATAAGCTCAAACAGTTAATCAGAGGTCAAATACAATAAGCCAGAAGCATGTAATCCAACAAACTCACTTAAGTAACAACAAATAAGCTCAATGAATCTAAAATAGCACAAATATGAGCACAGATAACAACAAGCAGACTTAAGTCTCACAACAGCTTTCTGTCTCAAATGTGTTACTAAGTAGAATCAATAAGCACTCAGAATAAGCTTTGAGTAACAAGTTAAGTGGGGCAAAAGCTCACTTATATATCTGAGAGACTTTATCAAATAGATTTCAATTAAGAAACAGAGATACACTACTCAAAAATCTAGCAAGTTCAGCAGCTAATGAAACATTCAACCAATGCAATAGTAGACTTTTTTTTTTAACTTATCCAATTGACTAAATCTAAATTTATAAGCTAGTTTCTACTTGTAATCAGTTACTTTTAGCTACACTTATTCTAATTTAAGCTATCTCTAACTATAAGACCACACTAAACTCAATTATACTTAACATATTAACACTGAATCTAACAGTTAATGCAATTTACTCTAACTTTGACTTTTATAAAACTACTTACTGAATTTATTCCATTTAATGTCTATTATTAACCCTACTGACTTATGTATGCAATCTAATTACTACAACTATAGCTATCAAACTCAGGAACAATAAGATCCAAACACTCCTAATGATGACAGTTACTCTATGAAACCTTGATAAACTCCACAAATCTCTTAACTACAGAACCACATAGCTAACAAATCACTAAATGAAGCACTACAGTAATCAATTTCAAATAGATCCAACCTCTCATCATTATCACAGATCAATAGTTATGACAGTTATTCTATTCAAACTATGAAACTCAGAATCAAGCTCAAACAATAGAATATGAAATCAAACAAGCTCAAATATGATAAAAACTACAACTAAAACAACAAACTTAATCAATTAAACAACTATAACTAAACTATATCAGAATCATCACAAATACCACTAAATGAGATAGAATAAATCAGAGATTACCAAAGTATCCCCCTCAGCTAGAACAGAGGGGGCTCATTAAGCAAGCCTGTCTCTAGACAGGCAAAGAGCTTCCAATATCCTCTTTGTTCTGTCACAATTACCCAATTCTTTCCACAGATTCACTACTTTGACTTCTATTGACTGTCCAAGTCCACTTGTGAGATTTGAAATGAAAACAGATCCAAAGCAAGCTATAAAGCTTGTATGGATTGTATAAAAACTAAACAAACCTACTTGAAAACTTAACTAAACAATTTGCAAACATATTTTTTATTTTTTATATAATTTTCTGTTTTTTAATTGATTATTTTAGATAATAAAAACTGAATTAATAAAAGAGAAATGATAAAACTATTTAAGTATCTAAAAGTTGAATAAGAGAAACAGTTATAAAAGCTAAAGTAACTGAAGATTAACAATAAGCTGTAGTAAAGAGAAGAAATTGAAATTTATTAAAGCTAAAATTGATTACAATTACAGTAAACTAGACTAAATACAACATGAATAAAAATCAGCAGAGCTTCGCTACAACTACACTAACTACTCATTGAGCTAAAAAGAGGTCTTATTTATAGGAGAGGTGAGGAAGGAGGGTCACGGATTGCCAAGCTGGAAATCCGTGTGCTCTGTGTTTCTTTGAAGCATATGAGAGCCCTTGATCACTTTCCCAATCATTGCTTAATTGATATTAGCCCTTGGATCAGAGTTCATGACGCGTCCAAACCAATTATAGCATGACACGTCCCATTTGTGCTTCTTAGATACTCTAACGCTCTGACACATCACTGACACCTTCTAGAACACCTTTGATTTGACAATCATACCCTTACTTGTAGTGATTTTGTACGGAGTAATTATAGGGTTCTTGAGCTGGGTAAAAGGGGAAAAGGGGATAAAAGGGAACGCGGGTAAATTTTTTTATTATTATTTGACCCATCTTTTGACCTTGACCCGTGTTATTGCTTTGACCATGGTGGTGGATTGAGTCGGGTTATGGGAAATGGCATTGGGCCTTTGGTGTTTATCTATTGGACTTTGGTTTATAATAATTGGACCAGGCTCTATTATTAATACTTATAACATGTATCAAGGACCAATTGTGTGATTTGCTGAAAAACCAAAAGCTATTTATGTCAAACTTCCAAGTATAATTCAAGGACTTGTATTGCCAATTTTGAATATATGAAGAGTTAAGTTGACTTTTCTCCCAATAAATCACTGAGGGACTAACTGTGACAACTTCCAAAGTGCAGGGACCATTCTTGACATTTCTTCAAACTTCCATATCAAGGATTATTCTTGTAAATCTTCAAACTCTGAGGATCTCTTATGACTTTTTAAGCTCAACTTGATTTCCAGCTTTGACAATTTGACTCGTTCCACTCTCGTGCTCGTTTTTGCCAGGTTTTTGCTTGTTTTTCGTCTTTTTACGATAAATCAGTACATGCACGTTCACAATTATAAAACACACATTTCTTTGGCATTTGTTAGCATAATTAGTCTATTTGGGTCGATATTTGGCCATGAAAAGGTATGTGAATTAACACATACCAAAATCCCCCAGACTAAGGTATTGTCGTGTCCTCACGCAATGTGATCAATTCACGCTTTTGGGATAAATAATTTCATAACTCTTCCTTTTAACTTTGTAAAGTAGCAAAGAGGTTTAAAATAAGTAATAAAATCATTTATTCCCGCAAACGCTCCGTTTTCCAAAAATTTTTCCTTTATTCCACTTTCACTTCTATTTTTGTACTTTTCATACTTCATTCTTGTGACGGTTTGCTGACTTTCATTATTTTGCAATAATTATTAGGGTCAACGAGTAGAAACACTTCTATTTAAGAAGTGGCCATACGGATAAAAATCGTCATCCTTGATTTTTCACGAGTCCCCAAACTAAGCGTACAAACGAGATCACAGCTTATCTACAAATTAGATGCTAATACTACTCATAATAGTTACTTGTGGAAACTTCTTACTCCCATGTCCTAAGTTTTTGTATCTCAATATTTTATTTTTGTTCAGAAATGAATTGCTTCATATTTTCTCGTTTCAATACTTTTTAGTCCGATAGTGACACCTAAGTTTAAACGATAAGTAGTTATTCATTTTCTCTTAAGAACCACTGCAATAGAAATTCGGTCCACATCAAGGAATTTTGGTACATACAATATCAGAAATATAAGTTGCGGAGTTCTACACGTGCACCTCATGTGTCCAATTCAGAATTACAAACTTGCACCTCACGCGCCAACAACTTATTTACATTCAAACTCTTATTCATCATAACTTTCTACTTTTTTCATTTTTCACTTTTTTCACTTTTTTCACTTTTTTCATACTTTTCACTTTTTTCTTTCTTGACTTTTCTCAATAACATCAATGGAAGCTTATCGGGTAGCTCCAAAACCACATAGATAATCAACTTTTGACTTTTTATATTTCACTTTTTGCTCTTATTTTTGATGTTCCTTGATATGTACCCAATTTTTAAAGCAAAAATTCTCTTAAGAAAATAAAGAACTAAATATTATTCAAACCGAAATACCACTAATTAACCTAGAACATCTATTATATATTGGTGACGTATTTTATGGGAGTAAAAAGCCACAAGTACCTCTCATGAGCTATAAAGAGAACCACTACTCCACGTTTAGCAACTAACTTCTAAATAAACTCTATCATTTCTCGCTCTTCACAATTTAAGATTCCAAGTAATGAAACCAGCGAATACTTAGCCGATAATCAGCCACGCATATATAAAGTCAGATACGGAAACTTGCAAATTCTAGAAGAAGAATTCGCGTTTTCTAGCTCCTTATGTAAAAGACTAGCGAAAGCTTTTAAGCTGCGCATGTATAAAGTCAAGTACGGGGAACTTGCAGATTCTTAAGAAAGAATTCGTATTTTATAGTTCCTGGTGTACAAGACTAGCACAAGCTTATGTGATTATCATTGGTTAAGGGAACAAGCTAGGGCTCAACACGCCCGGTCAAGTCAAAATATTTATTCCTACTCTCGCCAGCTGGAAAGTCAACAAGGTGTCAAAACACTTATTCAACCTTTATTATATTTTTGCATAATTTTTTTTCAACTTTTGCACATATTTTTGTGCTTTTCCATAACTTTTTCATTGATTTTTCTTCAAAATTTTTGAAGTTTTTCAATTTTTTCAAAATTTTTTTTTTTTTTTTTTTTTTTTGTTGGAAAAACAGAGTTGCAAGAGTGCACGACATGTGGTCAAAATCGAATCGAAGATTCACCCTCCCCCAGATTAGAATGAGACATTGTCCTCAGTGTTTTGTGGGTTAAGGCAATCCTAACAAAATTCTAGGCCGTTTATTAATTATGCCAAAGAAAACGTTAGTCGATAAGATTCACGGATATAGGATTTCCAATAGCACCGATGAATGAAACTCGAGTGGAGAGAAGATAACGAGCACGGGAGTCATCATAAATCATGGACAATCCTAAACAAACATCACAAACAACCACGGAACACAAGTGTAGAAGAGGCACCCCCTCCTCACGTTATTCGTTAGAAAATAGAAAATAAGAAGATGAAATTGGATAAGCATGGGTTGCCACCCATGAAGCGCTTTGTTTTTGATTTTTGAGTCACGTAGCTTGACTCGATCTCCGAATTCAATCGTCCTTGGGGAAAGTATGGAGATCCGGGACTACCATAGTTGGTACGTCCCCTCCAAAATAGTGTTTCAAACAGTGACCATTCACCTTAAAGTTGGGACCATCGGGTTGAGCTAACTCAATGGTACCATAAGGGAATACTTGTGTTATGGTTAATGGTACAGACCAACGGGTTTTAAGCTTACCCGAGAAAATCTTCAAACGAGAGTTAAAAAGAAGCACTTGATCACCAACGTTAAAAACGCGGTCTTTGATCTTGGCATCATGAATTCTTTTTGTTTTCTCTTAATAAATCAAAGAATTCTCGTAAGCTTGATCACGGAGTTCGACTAACTCATTCAATTGAACTTTTTGGTGATCACCCGCGGTTTTCAAGTCAAAGTTGGCATGTTTTAAGGCCCAGTAGGCCTTGTGCTCAAGTTTTAGGGGTAAATGACAAGCCTTCCCATAAACCAGCTTATATGGAGTACACCCAATGGGAGTTTTGTAAGCGGTCCGGAAAGCCCATAATGCATCTTCTAATTTGTCAGCCCATGAGGCACGGTGCTCTCCTACTGTCCTTTCTAATATTCTTTTGAGGCCACAATTGGACACCTCCACTTGACCACTAGTTTGTGGATGATAAGCCGTAGAAAGACGATGTGTGACACCATATTTAAGCATTACTTTTGAAAATTGGTCATCGAAAAAATGGGTCCCATGATCACTTATTATGGCTCGAGGTGCACCAAATCGAGCAAAGAGACTTTTTAAGAACTTAACAACAACTCGGGCGTCATTGGTGGGGAGCGCCTTCGCTTCAACCCATTTGGACAAATAATCAACGGCCACGAGAATGTACTTATTTCCTCTAGATGACGGGAATGGCCCCATGAAATCGATGCCCCAAACGTCAAAAATTTCACAAACTTGAATAGCATTTTGTGGCATTTCATCTTTTTGAGAAATTTTCCCTTGATATTGGCAAGAATCACATGATTTCACCAATTCATGGGCATCCCGATATATCGTCGGCCAAAAGAAGCCGGAATCGAACACTTTCTTTGCGGTGAAGTTGGCACCATGATGTCCCCCCGTGGGTCCACTATGGCATGCCTTAAGAATTTCAACGGCTTCCGTACCGTGAACACACCGCCGGATCACTTGATCCGCACAGACTTTGAACAAATAGGGATCGTCCCAAAAATAATGTTGGACATCTTTAAAGAATTTCTTCTTTTGTTGGGACGACATCCCTTTCCTAATGAAATTCCCCGCATGGTAATTCGCAAAATCGGCGAACCATGGGGTACTTTGGTCGATTTTAGTCACACTCCCAAGTGTCTCGAGAGGAAATGTTTCGGTGATTTCCTTGTTCTCAAGAGCACTTTGATGGGGGTTCTCAAGTCGTGAAAGGTGATCAGCAGCAAGGTTCTCAGCTCCTTTCTTATCTCGTATTTCGACATCAAATTCTTGGAGCAAAAGAACCCACCGCATTAAACATGACTTAGAATCTTGCTTTGCCATTAAGTATTTCAAGGCTGAATGGTCCGTATACACTATGCATTTCTTAAGGAGCAAATAAGGTCTAAATTTCTCAAAAGCATAGACAACCGCTAACATCTCTTTTTCAGTAGTTGTGTAGTGATGTTGGGCGTCAATTATAGTCTTACTTGCATAGTGTATCGGTTGAAAGTATTTATTCTTACGTTGCCCCAGAACTGCACCAATGGCATAATCACTTGCATCACACATTAGCTCAAATGGTAAGCTCCAAGCGGGGGCAACTAAGATTGGTGCCTCTGTTAACTTCTTCTTTAAGAAATTAAATGCATCGATGCATTCATTTGTGAAGTTAAACGGAGCATCCTTTTCTAAAATGTGGGTCAGAGGCCGAGCTATTTTGGAGAAGTCTTGTATAAAACGTCGGTAAAAGCCAGCATGACCAAGGAAACTTCGGATTCCTTTGATGGTCGTAGGATGAGGTAGCTTAGCAATAACATCAACTTTTGCACGATCTACCTCAATCCCAGATTTGGATATCTTATGGCCGAGGACTATGCCCTCTTTAACCATGAAGTGACACTTCTCCCAGTTTAGAACTAAGTTAGTGTTTTTACACCGAATTAGCATACTCTCCAAATGGGAGAGGCAAGAGTCGAAAGAATTTCCATAGACGGAGAATTCGTCCATGAACACTTCCATGGTTTTTTCAATCATATCGGAGAAAATGGCCATCATACACCGTTGAAACGTGCCTGGAGCGTTACATAAGCCAAAGGACATTCTATGATAGGCAAACGTTCCATACGGGCAAGTAAAAGTGGTCTTTTCTTGATCCTGGGGATCAATGGGAATTTGAAAGTACCCAGAAAAACCATCAAGAAAACAGTAGAACTCATTTCCTGCTAATCGTTCAAGCATTTGGTCCATAAAAGGGAGCGGGAAATGGTCTTTACTGGTTGCGTCGTTCAACTTGCGGTAATCGATACAAACTCTCCATCCGGTCACAAGTCGAATCGGTATAAGCTCATTATCATCATTCTTCACAACAGTGATTCCGCCCTTCTTTGGGACACAATGAAGCGGGCTAACCCATGAACTATCCGAGATCGGATAAATCATTCCAGCGTCAAGGAGTTTTATAACTTCCTTTTTGATAACTTCGTGGATTTGTGGATTAACCCGTCGTTGTTGTTGGACGGAAGCTTTGTGATTATCTTCAATTAGAATCTTATAAGTGCAAAATCGAGGGTCGATTCCCTTAATATCGGATATTTGCCAACCAATCGCACTTTTATGCTTCCGAAGCACATCTAAGAGTCGTGTCTTCTCCTCATCTTTTAGGCCTTTTGATATTATAACGGGCAATTTATCATTAGTTTCCAAGTATGCGTATTCGAGATGAGGAGGCAAATCCTTGAGCTCGAGCTCTGGAGGACTCTCAATAGACGGCTTTACTTCTTTTACGTCTGCCATTTTTAGGTCCATCGGAGGGGAAGAAACAATCGGGTTTTCATTTAACAATTTCTCAATTAATAAAATGTCCCCCTCCGGATCAAAGTTAGAATTATCAATTTCCGGTGAAACTGAATCATTTGAAAGGCAAGCATTGATTTCTTCCCAACCGAGATCACTTCCCTCAAATGGAGTGAGGGAAGGGGAAGAATCGGAGATGATTGGTTCAAAAGAAGGAGTGGAATTGCCACTCGAAGCATTTTCGGTGAAACCAAGAAGTTCTTGAGAATACTCCTCCGTAGCTTCATCAATAACATCAATACGGTTGACGGAAGAAACATCGTAATCAGAGGAGTATCTCACGGTTTGGTTAAGATTGAAAGTAACGACTTCATTTCCCACACGTAAGGTAATCTCCTCGTCGTAAACATCAATTAAAGAGTGACCGATCCTTAGGTATCCTCTCCCGAGAATGAGAGGAACCCGTGGATCAGCATCGAAATCAACAACCACAAAATCTGCAGGGAAATTGAATTTCCCAACATTGACAAAAATATCCTCAGCTATGCCAATTGGACGAGACGTAGATCGGTCGGCAAGCTCGAGGGTCATAAGCGTCGGTGTCAAGTTAGGGAGAGACAACTTTTTCCAAATTGATAATGGCATTAAGTTAATGCTAGCACCAAGATCGGCCAAGGTGAAGCATTGAACCATACCCGGAAAATTACATGGTATAAGAAACTTGCCAGGGTCTTCAAGCTTTTCGGGTAGCTTTTTAAGAAGAACAGCTGAGCAATTCTCATTCATTTGAGTCTTTGACATTTCAAAAAGCTTTTCCTTATTATTCAAAAGTCCTTTTAGTATCGAAGCAAATTTTGGCATCAAAAGTATAGCATCCGCGAGACTTATATCAAAGTGTAATTCTTGAAAAATCTGATAAAACTTTTCCATTTGGTTTTTATCCTTCTCGCGGTGCTTTTGTTCGTTTAAACGTGACGGATATGGCAACTTTGTTTTAACCGGTGTTTCTTTTTCAGTTTAATTAACAACTTTTTCCTTTCCTTTAGATGTCGGGACCACCGGAGGTTGGATGTCTTCGGTCCTTTCATTATTAATAGGAATTTCCGTATCCGTTGTCACATCGGGTTCACGGGCGACTACCTTGGGAGGAAGAGAAGAAGAGGTAGTCGGAACCGTCGTTCCATCATAAGTAACACCACTCCTTGTTATGATCGCTTTTGCATTGCCCCTCGGATTAGCGATCGTGTTGCTTGGCAAAGTTCCAGAGCCCGAGGGTCGATCATTTAAACGCTTGTTAAGTTCAAGAATTTCCTTAGCCATTAACTCTTGTTTTTTCATGATTTGCTTAAGAATCTCATCCGAGGGCGACGGATTTTGAACCACATTTTGGTTTTGGTTTTGAAAGTTTTGCCCTCGGTTGTTTTGATTATAACCCTGATTTTGATTTCCATGATTATTCTGAAAATTCCCATTATTTTGAAAATTGTTCCCTTGAGGCGGGCCTTGGTTGTAATTTCCCCGGTTTTGATTTTGATGAAAATTTTGATTTTGTCCTTGAAAACCATTATTTCTACGGTTTTGATTCTGATTGTTATTGAATTGATGATTACGGTTTTGCACATTATTGTTCTGATTCACTTGATTTGGTTGATTAAACCCGGGTGGTCCAAGGTAATTGCCGGAACGGTAGCTGAGGAGATTACGGTCTCCTTGAGGTTGTGGGTAACCGTTGCCACCCATGTTTGCAGCATACACGTTCTCTTGAGCAAAGCCACCGAAGGCTGGGCACTCAAGGTATGAATGTGGACCACCACAAGTCTCACAACCGGTGTTAACCATATTAACTTGCGTGTTCTTAACTTGATTCGGCATCATTTGATACATTCTTAACATAGCCGTCGACAAATCATCAAGTTTCTTATTCATGGCGGCTAACTCGGGATTATGAGAAGAAGAAGAGTTTAGAGTCACAGTCGATCTTATTGGCTCCTCTCGGCTGAGGAATCCCAATAGTTGTAATGGGCCATCATATTCTCGATTAGTTCGTAACAATCCTCAGGATGACGTTTTATGAAAGTACCACCAGCTGCAGCATTGATCGTGTCCCGATGTCGTAAAGTCAAACCATTATAAAACGTATCAATGATAGTAATGAGAAGCATGTTATGGTTTGGACAACGATCAATGGCAAGCTTGTAACGTTCCCAAGCCTCGAATAAAGACTCATCGGGAAGTTGTCAAAAATTGCTAATATCGTTTCTCAACTTCATCACCATCGATGGTGGAAAATACATCGCCAGGAACTTATATACAATTTCATTGAAAGTATGAATCGAGTTCCCGGGAAGACGATCAAACCAAGCGGTGGCATGATGCGTTAGAGAATAGGGGAAGAGAGAGAGACGGAGGGCATCATCGGAGACCCCGTTTTGTTTCATATTTTGGGTGACGGTTAAAAATTTGTCGAGATGTTTGTTTGCATCGTCACCCGGTAATCCGTGAAATTGGCAGAAATTTTGGACTTGTTGTATCATGTGGTGCTTAAGTCCAAAATCCGTAGCCTCAATATTTAGAGGGGCAATCAGGCCACCTCTACCATGCATTGTGGGTTGGCACAACTCCTCCATCGTTCGGAGATCGGGAGCCGGCATGTATTGGTTTTCATCTCCACCCACCAGAGGGTGTTGATTATTCGGATCCATTTCCACAATGTTAGGGAAATGGACTGATGAGGCGAAAAATGATCCGTTTTTAGGGGGTCATTTAAGCCCGAATTCGAATTTATTTGATCAAATATTGCCCTAAATCGTTCCTTTTGTGATTTTAGGTACTTTGGGAGTGAAATCTGGAAAAGGAAGCAATTCGGACGTTTTTGGAGCATAAAAGTGAAGAAAACGCCAAAGTCTTAATTTTCCATGCTGGGAACAGTGCATGACGGCGTCAAGAGTAGTTC
Source organism: Artemisia argyi (assembly GCA_030686995.1). NCBI lineage: Eukaryota > Viridiplantae > Streptophyta > Magnoliopsida > Asterales > Asteraceae > Artemisia > Artemisia argyi. Next base: position 34,893,512 of record CM060695.1, read on the forward strand.
CCTGACGGCGTCAAGAGTAAAATTCCATGACGACCCAGAAGAGTTTTGACGGCGTCATGAAGGTAGGGCGTCAAGAGTAAAAGTCATGACGGCCTGGAAATGAATTGTTCTTGACGGCGTCAAATGTAGATCTAGGCAGTCCGAGGATTGTTTTGGCAGCGAGGTGACGGCGTCACCTAATTGGTCTTGACGCCGTCAGACCCCTTTTTCTATATATAGTTTTCTAATTTTTCACATTTAAAGAGAGAAGTTTTGGGAGAAACCCTAAGTACGATTTTGGTGTAACTTTACAGGTTTTTCAAGGGTTCCAACCCCTTGATACCTTGCATGATTAATCAAGATAAGAGTTCTTCTAATTCAATCAATATGTCTATGTGTTGGTTGTCTATATCTTGTTCTTGTCTTAATTCCATCATGCTAGGCTAGATCTATCTTGTGTTTGATTAGATCTAATGAAACCTAGATATTGATTATGTGTTGATTACTTGTTTATTCTTGTCTTGGATGAATGATTTATATGTTAGGCTTAAGAAAACTGGCAGATCTCCAATTGGTAACATGCTTGAACGTCTTAAGAAACATGAACCAACGCGCACTAGGTCTTTATTGGTTGTATTTAATGCATGAGCCACTGTTTACAATCCCTATAGTTGTGTTGGGCATGGTGTAGGAGGAGATAAGAGCTCATAGAATTGGGGAGTTATGTGTGCCACCTAATGAATGGTATTAAGGAATACGATCCGTCATCCATGCAATTATAACGAGTAATCAACGTGTAAAAGATATCTAGGGAGTAGTGAAATCTAAGTAAACACATTTTCTCCAATTACTGCTCACAACCTTAGTATAAATTAGTTTATTTTCAATTCTAGTGTTTTATTTTGATTGCATCTTAGTATTGGGTTAGTTGATTAGCAACTAATTCCGCCCAAATCCTTCAAACCCGAGATTTTAATTTGCTTTCTATAAAATATAAAAACACAAAAATAATCATCCCTCACCTTTAGAACTAGTATTTAGGCTTTCTAATCCTAGCGACACTATTCCTAAGCTGAACGATCAATCCCCCGGTACTTGTCACTATACTATACTACAACGATCAGGTACACTGCCTGGTGGGGGTTGTAAGCTTCTCGAGATCCCTCGAGAGGTAAAGCCTGTTGCGATTCCCACGCATCAAGTTTTTGGCGCCGCAGCCCGGGGAATAGTTATTGTTTAGGTTGAATTTGATTTTTATTAGGTCTACTCATTAGATTCCTTTTTAGTGAGATTTTTATTTTTTTTATTAGCTTTCTTGTAGTCTATCTTTTTCTTTGTGCCCTTTGTTTGTGAAACCATTTTCATTTGTCTCCATGGCGGATGAAATTCCATTTAGATCATTAACTATAGAGGAACAATTAGTTTACTCGGATAGATTTGCCTCCTGTTGTTCCAATGAATTTTTAAGTGATCTTACATATATACAAGAGGAGATGGGTGTAAAGTTAGATGGGTTTGATGAATTTTATGCATGTGTGTTTTCTATTAGACGATCATTTTTAGGATCAATTCCTTTTAGTGAGACCCTTTGGATGAATTTTGAGAAAAGCTTCCTAACCATTACCCATAAGTTCAACGAATTGGTGGATTCGTATGAGCGAGATGACCTAGTTTCTAAGAACATGAACTTAGAATCAAACCAAGATTATGAGATGGTTAGTCTTGAACTACCTAGTTGCATGAGCGGGATAGATTTCACCAAAACATACGACACACATGAGGTTAGAGTTGAGCCACCTAGTTGCATGTCATGGTTAGGCACTACCATAATACAAGATGAACACATATGTGATATTGATGTGATGGAAGAGATAGTAGAAAACCCAAGCCCACTAAGTACCCCACAAGTCCTAGCATCATTTGAGGCATACACACCGCCCGTGACTTACCCGGAAGAAGTAGAAAAGACTATAGGAACCCCAATAGAAGTAGAACCCTTGGACCAGGCACCATTAGAGGATATAGGTTTGAATACTTGTAGTGATAACCTTACTCCTAGTTCTAGGGAATTTCCTAACGTTGATGAACCGGAACCTCAACCTTTACACAACTTTCCATCCTTAGATATATTTCTAGGAGACAAAAGAGGAACCGATCCATCCATCAACCAATATTATCCGGGTAGTTTTAGGATGAAGGAAGCCATTCACTCACCCCCTTCACCTCACGTGGCATATTCACACCCTAAGGGTGTGTATTGCTACTTTCACCCACACTTAATCCTAAGTGTAGGGAGAACCTCCCCTATTTCCGTTAAATAAGGGTAGAGTCAGGCTCGTGACTCGAACAAAAACAAGCGCTTCTTAGGAGGCAACCCATGTTTTGTGTGTTTTTATTTGTTTGTTTGTTTGTTTGATTTTATTTGTTTCCGTATGCATGTTCTATTTTTATTGTTTGTGGCTCATGTTTCAAAGTAAATTGTGAAAATGCTTTATTTTGTTTTTAACTTCGTCTTAATTGCATATAAAGGTATTTTGCAAGAGATAAGTGTAAGGGAGATCCAAATTTGTTTATAAGAACAAAATTGAGCATGAACCACAACAATATTAAATGGACATGTGTATTAGTACTTGTTAGAGTCAAATGCTTGTATCGAGTCGTAATGATGTTTTGCAGGATTTTCCAGGAAGTAGGACGAAGTTTCTCCAGAAATTTTCCGGAAACTTAACATAAGAATTTCTGCAGGTCAATTCTGACGGCGTCAGGAGTTTACTCTTGACGGCGTCAGGTGTAAAAATCTGGAAATTTTACCGGTTTTGTTTTTCTAACGGAGTCTTATGGTTTTTTTGTGAAATATTAAGTTTTATAATCTCCAGGAGATCTGCAAACTTCATTCCACAAGCATTATATCTTATCTTGTTTTCTAGGATTTAGTAACTTATATAGGATGCCGCCGATTTTACGCGAGGTTGTCTTGTCTATTTTCTCAGGTTTTACAGGTTATGTATGCCAAGAAGATGATCTATATTCTGGAAGGGAAGCTTTGATTGTTCATTTTCTTGGAGGAAGATTTAACCTGGCCACCTTATTATCCATACCGAGCGAATCAGGGGAGTATTTGATTTCATTCTTTTTACTTTTTAACTTTTAGATTCTTTACTTGAACATTGGGGACAATGTTCATCTTAAGTGTAAGGGGAGGGTAAAAAGATGATATCTTACATATGCACTTTCGCTTGAGTTTGTTTTGTTTAATGGTAGATGTGTAATAAAACTTTGAGAAATACTTGTTAGTGCAATTTTAGCGCCAAATTTAAATTTTTTTACAACATTTAGGAGTGAAACTTTAGCCATAGCAAGCGTCTCATGGATAGGAGATTGTATGACTAGCACATAACCGTATATTCAGAAAAATTTTCCACCAAAAAATGTGAGGTTCGCCTTTAGATTTGATAGGAAAAGCATTTACTATAAGTGCTTATGAGTGTACCGGTAGCATTTAGATTCTAGAACTTGCGTTAGTGATGCATCCCGAGACCGCTAGTGAGACTACATTCGTGTGGTAGGATTTACTACATGATAAGAGGCATTAGGATTACCCTTGTGTTAAACCCGTATCATAATTACTTGACCATTTATGTCATATTATTTGGCTAGTTAAGTCAACTAATTTTTCCCACACCCTAAGCGTTGTACTCATTTTTAGTACACGAAACCCCTAGTACACCCCTCCGAGCCTATCTTTTCGTTTCTAACTTTAAGCATTTTACTTAAAGGAAGAATTTGTTACACCCCACTTAAATGTACAACCAAATCGCCTTAGCCTTCCGTGTATGCGCTCATTTTTAGTGCATTATTGTTATTTGTTAAACCCTAAGTTAACTTTCTAATTGATTACATGGTTGCTAAGTCGAGTCATATCCTTGTACATATTGTTTTGGGACGATTGGGACTCATGGGTAAGTACTTATTTTATGGAGTAATGGGGAAGAACATCATTTATTACCCCCATATGTACGTTAATCTTAAAAGTGCTCCAAGTGTTTTAATTTTCTTAATTCGAGTCATTAGATTAGTTTAATGTAAAGTATGTAAAGATTCAAGTGTAAGGGGAATGTTCAACCCCTATGATGTATTATTTTGGATAGTAGGGTAAGAGTGTATGCAAAAAAAAAAAAAAAAAAAAAAAAAAAAAAAGAAAAAAAAAAATCGAAAAAACAAGAAAAAAAGAAAGAAAAAAAATATATATAAAAAAAGAAAAAAAAAAGAGAAAAAACATACGGACTACCATCCCATTTCATTCTATGTTTATTTTATGTTTTTGTTATTTCTCATTTATTAGCTTAAGTCGAGTCTAGTCTTGGCTTAGCAACGCCATCTTGTACATGTAATTAACCAAGATTGTTAACTCGCCACCAGTAAAACTTCCTTTATCCAATAAAACGGTGTATTTCATATCCCTACACCTAACGTTATAACCCTTTAAAAGACCTCTTTGATAGTTTATCTTAGGTGCTTACGCCATGTGGTGGAGGTTTGATCCTTTCCCAAGCCTATGGTAATCTATTTTGCTATGACAGGTAGTGAGAGATATCTTCCGTTTCCATATTGTAATTTACACTTTATTACACCCGAGAGATGTGAGCATCTAAACACTATTTGTGAAGTGCTTGTGTATGACCTCCGTGCTTGTCTATTGGTCTTTAGTGGAACGATTATTTGTTGTAATTACTTTTATATTAGTGTTAAATGACCCCTAACTTGTATTTTGAGTAGAATAAAAGCGCATTTGCTTGAGGACAAGCAAATCTCAAGTGTAAGGGTATATGACGAGGCGAAAAATGATCCGTTTTTAGGGGGTCATTTAAGCCCGAATTCGAATTTATTTGATCAAATATTGCCCTAAATCATTCCTTTTGTGATTTTAGGTACTTTGGGAGTGAAATCTGGAAAAGGAAGCAATTCGGACGTTTTTGGAGCATAAAAGTGAAGAAAACGCCAAAGTCTTAATTTTCCATGCTGGGAACAGTGCATGACGGCGTCAAGAGTAGTTCCCTGACGGCGTCAAGAGTAAAATTCCATGACGACCCAAAAGAGTTTTGACGGTGTCATAAAGGTAGGGCGTCAAGAGTAAAAGTCATGACGGCCTGGAAATGAATTGTTCTTGACGGCGTCAAATGTAGATCTAGGCAGTCCGAGGATTGTTTTGGCAGCGAGGTGACGGCGTCACCTAATTGGTCTTGACGCCGTCAGACCCCTTTTTCTATATATAGTTTTCTAATTTTTCACATTTAAAGAGAGAAGTTTTGGGAGAAACCCTAAGTACGATTTTGGTGTAACTTTACAGGTTTTTCAAGGGTTCCAACCCCTTGATACCTTGCATGATTAATCAAGATAAGTGTTCTTCTAATTCAATCAATATGTCTATGTGTTGGTTGTCTATATCTTTTTCTTGTCTTAATTCCATCATGCTAGGCTAGATCTATCTTGTGTTTGATTAGATCTAATGAAACCTAGATATTGATTATGTGTTGATTACTTGTTTATTCTTGTCTTGGATGAATGATTTATATGTTAGGCTTAAGAAAACTGGCAGATCTCCAATTGGTAACATGCTTGAACGTCTTAAGAAACATGAACCAACGCGCACTAGGTCTTTATTGGTTGTATTTAATGCATGAGCCACTGTTTACAATCCCTATAGTTGTGTTGGGCATGGTGTAGGAGGAGATAAGAGCTCATAGAATTGGGGAGTTATGTGTGCCACCTAATGAATGGTATTAAGGAATACGATCCGTCATCCATGCAATTATAACGAGTAATCAACGTGTAAAAGATATCTAGGGAGTAGTGAAATCTAAGTAAACACATTTTCTCCAATTACTGCTCACAACCTTAGTATAAATTAGTTTATTTTCATTTCTAGTGTTTTATTTTGATTGCATCTTAGTATTGGGTTAGTTGATTAGCAACTAATTCCGCCCAAATCCTTCAAACCCGAGATTTTAATTTGCTTTCTATAAAATATAAAAACACAAAAATAATCATCCCTCACCTTTAGAACTAGTATTTAGGCTTTCTAATCCTAGCGACACTATTCCTAAGCTGAACGATCAATCCCCCGGTACTTGTCACTATACTATACTACAACGATCAGGTACACTGCCTGGTGGGGGTTGTAAGCTTCTCGAGATCCCTCGAGAGGTAAAGCCTGTTGCGATTCCCACGCATCAAGTTTTTGGCGCCGCAGCCCGGGGAATAGTTATTGTTTAGGTTGAATTTGATTTTTATTAGGTCTACTCATTAGATTCCTTTTTAGTGAGATTTTTATTTTTTTTATTAGCTTTCTTGTAGTCTATCTTTTTCTTTGTGCCCTTTGTTTGTGAAACCATTTTCATTTGTCTCCATGGCGGATGAAATTCCATTTAGATCATTAACTATAGAGGAACAATTAGTTTACTCGGATAGATTTGCCTCCTGTTGTTCCAATGAATTTTTAAGTGATCTTACATATATACAAGAGGAGATGGGTGTAAAGTTAGATGGGTTTGATGAATTTTATGCATGTGTGTTTTCTATTAGACGATCATTTTTAGGATCAATTCCTTTTAGTGAGACCCTTTGGATGAATTTTGAGAAAAGCTTCCTAACCATTACCCATAAGTTCAACGAATTGGTGGATTCGTATGAGTGAGATGACCTAGTTTCTAAGAACATGAACTTAGAATCAAACCAAGATTATGAGATGGTTAGTCTTGAACTACCTAGTTGCATGAGCGGGATAGATTTCACCAAAACATACGACACACATGAGGTTAGAGTTGAGCCACCTAGTTGCATGTCATGGTTAGGCACTACCATAATACAAGATGAACACATATGTGATATTGATGTGATGGAAGAGATAGTAGAAAACCCAAGCCCACTAAGTACCCCACAAGTCCTAGCATCATTTGAGGCATACACACCGCCCGTGACTTACCCGGAAGAAGTAGAAAAGACTATAGGAACCCCAATAGAAGTAGAACCCTTGGACCAGGCACCATTAGAGGATATAGGTTTGAATACTTGTAGTGATAACCTTACTCCTAGTTCTAGGGAATTTCCTAACGTTGATGAACCGGAACCTCAACCTTTACACAACTTTCCATCCTTAGATATATTTCTAGGAGACAAAAGAGGAACCGATCCATCCATCAACCAATATTATCCGGGTAGTTTTAGGATGAAGGAAGCCATTCACTCACCCCTTCACCTCACGTAGCATATTCACACCCTAAGGGTGTGTATCGCTACTTTCACCCACACTTAATCCTAAGTGTAGGGATAACCTCCCCTATTTCCGTTAAATAAGGGTAGAGTCAGGCTCGTGACTCGAACAAAAACAAGCGCTTCTTAGGAGGCAACCCATGTTTTGTGTGTTTTTATTTGTTTGTTTGTTTGTTTGATTTTATTTGTTTCCGTATGCATGTTTTATTTTTATTGTTTGTGGCTCATGTTTCAAAGCATGAACCACAACAATATTAAATGGACATGTGTATTAGTACTTGTTAGAGTCAAATGCTTGTATCGAGTCGTAATGATGTTTTGCAGGATTTTCCAGGAAGTAGGACGAAGTTTCTCCAGAAATTTTCCGGAAACTTAACATAAGAATTTCTGCAGGTCAATTCTGACGTCGTCAGGAGTTTACTCTTGACGGCGTCAGGTGTAAAAATCTGGAAATTTTACCGGTTTTGTTTTTCTAACGGAGTCTTATGGTTTTTTGTGAAATATTAAGTTTTATAATCTCCAGGAGATCTGCAAACTTCATTCCACAAGCATTATATCTTATCTTGTTTTCTAGGATTTAGTAACTTATATAGGATGCCGCCGATTTTACGCGAGGTTGTCTTGTCTATTTTCTCAGGTTTTACAGGTTATGTATGCCAAGAAGATGATCTATATTCTAGAAGGGAAGCTTTGATTGTTCATTTTCTTGGAGGAAGATTTAACCTGGCCACCTTATTATCCATACCGAGCGAATCAGGGGAGTATTTGATTTTATTCTTTTTACTTTTTAACTTTTAGATTCTTTACTTGAACATTGGGGACAATGTTCATCTTAAGTGTAAGGGGAGGGTAAAAAGATGATACCTTACATATGCACTTTCGCTTGAGTTTGTTTTGTTTAATGGTAGATGTGTAATAAAACTATGAGAAATACTTGTTAGTGCAATTTTAGCGCCAAATTTAAATATTTTTACAACATTTAGGAGTGAAACTTTTGCCATAGCAAGCGTCTCATGGATAGGAGATTGTATGACTAGCACAAACTTGAAACAATTTTCTAAAAATCTTAAACTAATAAAAAGAATTTTAAAATTAAGAAAAATATTTTTTTGACTTTTCTATTATTTTCTATGAATTTATTTTTATTTTTGTAATTTTAAATGAATTAAAAATAGAAGAAAATAGAAAAATAAAGAGGAAAAATGAAAATTTAATTCTGAAAAATCTAAAATATTATAAAAGAATTTCCTAAAATATTTTTGTATTTTTCACAGCTTTTTCTGAATTTTTATGGATTTTTGTAGATTAAAATCTAATTAAAAATGATTAAAATCAAGAGAAAATTAAGAAAAATACTAAAACTATTTGTAAAAATCTGGAAAAATTCCAGAAAATCAAAAATAATAAAATGAACTTGGAGAAAAATTTTGGAATGAAAAGAAGCCGATTTAGTGCTTATTACAACCAACTGCTTATTCACAAGTGCTTATTTATAAGCACTTATAAGCACTTGTGAACCAAAATGAATGAAACTTAATACACAGATGTTTTATGATATAAAATACTTAGAAATGTCAAGTTACAACTCTCTATAAGCTCAGAAACTCAGATAGCAAGCAATCAAATAGATTAAGCAATGCAATAAGCTCAAACAGTTAATCAGAGGTCAAATACAATAAGCCAGAAGCATGTAATCCAACAAACTCACTTAAGTAACAACAAATAAGCTCAATGAATCTAAAATAGCACAAATATGAGCACAGATAACAACAAGCAGGCTTAAGTCTCACAACAGCTTTCTGTCTTAAATGTGTTATTAAGCAGAATCAATAAGCACTCAGAATAAGCTTTGAGTAACAAGTTAAGTGGGGCAAAAGCTCACTTATATATCTGAGAGACTTTATCAAATAGATTTCAATTAAGAAACAAAGATACACTACTCAAAAATCTAGCAAGTTCAGCAGCTAATGAAACATTCAACCAATGCAATAGTAGACTTTTTTTTTAACTTATCCAATTGACTAAATCTAAATTTATAAGCTAGTTTCTACTTTTAATCAGTTGCTTTTAGCTACACTTATTCTAATTTAAGCTATCTCTAACTATAAGACCACACTAAACTCAATTATACTTAACAGATTAACACTGAATCTAACAGTTAATGCAATTTACTCTAACTTTGACTTTTATAAAACTAATTACTGAATTTATTCCATTTAATGTCTATTATTAACCCTACTGACTTATGTATGCAATCTAATTACTACAACTATAGCTATCAAACTCAGGAACAATAAGATCCAAACACTCCTAATGATGACAGTTACTCTATGAAACCTTGATAAACTCCACAAATCTCTTAACTACAGAACCACATAGCTAACAAATCACTAAATGAAGCACTACAGTAATCAATTTCAAATAGATCCAACCTCTCATCATTATCACAGATCAATAGTTATGATAGTTATTCTATTCAAACTATGAAACTCATAATCAAGCTCAATGATGTGTGTCAATTATAGTATATATTTATTTCCGAAGAAATATTTAGGATAGTATTTCCCGGGTCATTCTCCCAACGAAGGTTCGAATGGAATTTCGAATAATCGAATTGGGAATCGTGTACTGTAAAGTGTAAAGTGAAAAGTGATTGTGAAATTCAAATTGTGAAAAGAAATAGTGAATTATGAACAAGATACAAGATATATATGCACAAAAAGTTTAAAACGTAAAAACGGAAATGCAAACGTTATTTTAAAACGTAACGTACGAAATAAAACGCGACTTTTATTCTAAAAATGATCCTACAAATTTGAAATAATTTTCTAAAAATCTTAAACTAATAAAAAGAATTTTAAGAAAAAGAAAAATATTTTTTTGACTTTTTATTTATTTTCTATTTATTAAATTAAAAATTGATTAAAAATGAAAGAAAATGTGAAAAATAATGGGAAAATTATAAAAACTAATCTGAAAAATCTAAAATATTATAAAAGATTTTTCTAAACTATTTTTGTATTTTTAAAAGCTTTTTCTGATTTTTTATAGATTTTTTATTAATAAAATTGATTTAAAAATGAAGAAGAATTAAGAAAAATATCAAAACAACTCAGAAAAATATGAAAAATTTATAGAAAATCTAAAAAAATATTGAAAGCTTGCAAAAAAATTTTGAAAAGAAAAAGTTAAGCAGAAGTGCCTATTTTAGCCAAAATCGGCTTATGGCAAGTGCTTATTTTTAAGCACTTGCCACAAAACTTATCCAAACTATCAACACAGATAAAATATGTTAAAATGAACTCAGATATGCTTAAGTATGATGAAAGGAAACCCAGAAACACAATATTGCAAGTAATAAGCAATCTAGACAAGAACTAATGAATAAGCAATAACTACTCTAAATAAGCCAGGAACTCAGAAATGATTGAAACCACTAAATCATAACCCAAGCAACTCAGAAATATCAATATCACTCAAAGTCAAGCTCAAATAAGCATAGCAGGCCTATGTGCTCAATTCAGAAGTTAGGTACAATCAACTACTTATCAGATCCAATATGTTGGATCAAATAAGCTCTAAACTAGGAAATTATGGGGGCAAAAGCTTTTTTATACTACTGAGATTACAAATCAGCTTATTCCCTACTCAGAATCAATCTTAAACTATTCTAAAATCACCCAAACTCAGCAGCTCTTAGCAACAAAAATAAGCATGAAACAGTTGACTTTTTTAAGAACTATGCTAGTTGACTAAATCTGATTTCTACAGCTGAATTCTACTTCTAATAGTGATAATAAGCTTCTAATAAGATAAACTAAACTACTTTGAACTAATTTGTAACTACTGCACGTGCAATGACTCAACAAGATTCTCCATAACCATGAACTCAACAAGATAAACAAAGCTTCCTACAAACATGTGCAATGACTTTGCCCTAGCAGTAACATTATCTCCTTTGTATTCTAACTCATCTACCATGATTTTATTATATTCACTACGTGAGATTATGTTCATTGGGAGAGATGAGTTAAGGTAGGCATTAAAGCTCATAAATCCAATCTTACAAGGAAATTGCATATTGAATGAGCTATCACTCTCAATCCTTGTTCTAGGGTCGACATACCTAAGAGGGTTCACTTCATCTTTCATCCTATCCTCATTAATCACATCACCATCATCTAGATCCTCATCGGAGTCTGTATAGTAAAAAGGACTAGCCCTATGGTGATTATCGTGGTTAGACTCCTCCATTTCAGAATTATTTTCAAAGTGGTGGTTAGGCGATAGGTTAGGTGGGTTCTCATATTCCACTAAAGGGATTGGGGCGGGCATTTGGAAAATCCTACGATGAAAAACACGAATAACAGGAATCAAACGATCAATGTTATTGTTATCCATCGAGTTAGTTTACGGACAAAGGAAACAAAGAAATAAGATAGACTAAAGAGAATCTAAAAAATAAAAATAAAATCTTACTTGAAAGGAACCTAGCAAGTAGACCTAATAAAAAGAAATCATAACCTAGACAATAACTATTCCCCGGGCTGCGGCGCCAAAAACTTGATGCGTAGGGATTGCACCAGGCTTTACCTCTCGAGGGATCTCGAGAAGCTTACAACCCCCACCAGGCAGTGTACCTGATCGTTGTAGTATAGTATAATGACAAGTACCGGGGGATTGATCGTTCAGCTAGGAATAGTGTCGCTAGGATTAGAAAACCTAAAGACTAGGTCTAGAGATGAGGGATGATTCTTTTTGTATTTTTATATTTTTATAAAAAGCAAGTAAAAATCTCGGTTTTGAAGGAGTTGGGCAGAATTAGTTGCTAGTCAACTAACCCAATTACTAAAATGCAATCAAAATAAAATACTAAAAATGAAAATAAACTAAATTAAACTAGTGGTGTGAGCAATATATGGGAGAATTGTGTTTACTTAGGTTTCATTACTCCCTAGATATCTTTTACAGGTTAATTACTTGTTACAGTTGCGTGGATGACGGGTTGTATTCCTTAATACCATTCATGGGGTGGTGTACTTACTTTCCCAATCCTATAAGCGCCTACTTCACTCCTATGTCGAGCCGGCTAAGAAGCTCCTAACATGGGATCACTAGAATTTGCTCATGCATTAAATACAACCATTAAAACCTAGTACACATCGGTTCGTGTTTCCTAAGACGTTCAAGCATGTTACACAATGGAGATCTGCCAGTTTTCTTAAGCCTAACATTGAAATCATTCATCCATTACAACTATAAACAAGCAATCAACCTATAATTAACATCTAGGTTTCATTATATGCTGATATAAATAATTGACTAAAAACATTATTCATATCTTTCGATATCTCTATGTTTTGATAATCACAAAACCTAAACTCATCAAACCAAATATTATGACGTAAACAAGTATTTAGTGGTAAATAATCACTTTCACCAACTAATCACTTAAGGTATGAATAAACAAAGTGTTTAGTGCAATTTATGATCAAAGGGGTATTTAATCAACTAATACAAAGTTTATTTAAATTATATAAACATATTATATATTTTTGAAAAACACTTTTGGTAATAAAGAAAAATGTTTTAATCATACTAAATATATGATTTCAAATTTTTAACCAAAATCAGTTAGTTTTCACCAAATAAACTTTCCCCACTAAAAGACAAAGATTCTGGCCGTTTCAGCTGAGCGGCCCCCTTAATTATAAGGGGCGGTCCCCTTAATTTTAAGGGGACCGGCCATGATTTAAGGGGACCGGCCACGCTCCTCTGTCAGAATCTGTTGCCTATAAATACCACCTTAAACCTGGATTTTTTCTTCACCTTTTTGCACCAAAACTTTCTGATTCAAATCTCCATTTCAATCCTAAAAATCCTTTGATCATACAATTCATAAGCCTTTGTTTCCAAGTGATCCAAAGCCTCATTCTTTCAAGTGCAAAGAGAAGAATACTCCTACTTATCAAGACTAGGAGTATTACAACTTAGTATCATCTTGCTATCTAAGTTGTTTATTTAGTTCATCTTGTATATCATTTTCTTCTTTGTGAACATTGTGTATACATTGGTTAGATAGATTTAGATATTGGATCTAGATCCATTGAAGGTGTGAAGTTGTACTAGTTGTGAAGAAGTAGAGGTGGATAGGATTTGGGTTAGAAGAAATAAGTCGTAATTGCATATTGAAGTGGAGATAGTTGTGAAGACAAAGAAGTTGAAGCTTTGAAGTTGAAAAGACCTTGAAGCCTAGAAGTTGTGAAGTAGTACATATCTTGGGGTAGTGGATAGGACTTAGTAGTGAAGGTGTGAAGAAACAAGTGACGTGAAGAAAAAGAGTTAGGAAGTATTAAGTTGTGAAGAAGCTAGGAGCAAAGTAGAAAGTTGTGAAGAAAGTTGAAGTGTAGAAGATTGGTGTGTAGAAGATAGGTGTGAAGAAGATTGGTGTGAAGAAGTTGTGTTGAAGTTGTGATTGTGGTGTGACATTGTTGTGGTGTGCTAATTGGTGTGTAAGATTTCTCCGCCGTAAAGGAGGTTTTTGATCTAGTGAAGAAAACTCTCGAGTAGGTGACTCGGGGAGTGGAGTAGGGCAAGGAAGGTGTCCTTGTAGCCGAACCACTATAAATCCTTTGTCTCTCGGTTTGATCTTTCCATCTCTCACTCTTTGATTAATTACTTACTTGCATATCATTCATAGTTACAATTGCTTGTGTGGTGCGTATGTTGATTTCACATAAAGATCAAACTAAAACTCATTCATAATATTAGTCTTTCAAAAACAAACCAAGTACACAAACTTATATTAAAACACCTATACATATATATATATATGCTTATATATATGGTATACAAAATTATAAACTTTTTCCAACATTAAACTTAAGTGGTGTTTATACGAAATCGTAAATAAACTTGAATCTGTATTTCCGCATTAAAGATTTGAAGCTTTCATCTAAACTTTGAAGCTAACTTTTACAAAAATAATAAAACAAAAAAGACGTAAAACTATTCAACCCCCCCCCCCCTTCTAGTTTTCCACATTATATCTAAGCAAACACAAGATAGATCTATCCTAGCATGTTAAAATCAAGACAAGCATAAGATATATTCAAACAACACATAGACATATTGATTGAATTGAAAGAGGACTTATCTCAATTGAACATGAAAGGTTTCAAGGGGTAAAAACCCTTGAACATACTGTTACAAACGACCTAGGGTTTATTAGGTTCGACCCAAGTATTCCCCACACAAGTTCCTCTCCTTAATGAATGAAAAATAGAAAAGTATATATAGATTTTGTGAGGTGACGGCGTCAAGAGCAAATTTCTGACGCCGTCATCTCGCCGCCAAATAAATTCTCGGACTGCCTAGATCTGGGTTTGACGTCGTCATGTGTATTCCAATTGCAGGCCGTCACCAAAAATACTCTTAACGCCCTTCTTGTGACGCCTTCAGGTTTTCTCTGGGTCGTCATGGATTTTATTCCTGACGCCGTCATAATTTTCCTCTTGACGCCGTCAGGTACTGTTCTCAGCATGGAAACTTAAGTCTTTGCCGTTTTCTTCACTTTTATGCTCCAAATTAAGTCTTTGCCGTTTTCTTCACTTTTATGCTCCAAAAACGTCCAAAATGCTTCCTTTTCCAGAATTCACTCCCAAAGTACCTAAAATCACAAAAGGAACGATTTAGGGCAATATTTGATCAAATAAATTCAATTCCGGGCTTAAATGACCCCCTAAAAACGGTTCATTTTTCGCCTCATCATCTACTGACTGATTTTGCTTTTATAAAATAATTAATGAAACTATTAAGCTCAATTTGACTACTTGAAAGCAAACCTACTGATTCAAAAGGCAAACTAAACTTTTATTTGCATAAGTAAACTACCTAAACTAATTTCACTACACTTAAGTTTTCAAAATCAGTCTACACCTTATTTATCCAAACACCTCTGTAACTTTCAATTTGCACTACAACTATAAACTCAACACCTCAAATTCAACAACCACAACTCAAATCCAACTACCTATCACTTGCATAAACAGTAGAAACTCTGAGTTTCCAGAAAACACAACCAAATATTAAATCCACATATCACAATTAAAGCAATACCACAGAGCTAAAACAGTTCAGATATATTCTAAGACAGATGACAGAATTAATACTATGTATACCAGGTATTAAACTCAGATGAATCAATCAATCTCAACTGCAAAAATAACAAAATCTACACTATCAAACTAAATCAAATCAACTGTAAATTCAACTATCTAAATAGATCTAAACAGATGAGATCAAATGAACATAAGTACTAAAATATCAAATAAAACTCACAATGAAACTTCACTCCAGCCAAAATAGGAGTGATTCACTAAGCTAGCCTGTCTTTGTGACAGGCTGGAACCTTCCTTGTCTGTTCCAATCTATCAATCTATCACCAATATAAGTAATTACAACAAATAATCGTTCCACTAAAGACCAAAGACAAGCACGGAGGTCATACACTAGCACCTCACAAATAGTGTTTAGATACTCACATCTCTCGGGTGTAATAAAGTAATATCACAATATGGAAATGGAAAACATCTCTCACTACCTGTCATAGCAAAATAGATTACCATAGGCTTGGGAAAGGATCAAACCTCCACCACATGGCGTAAGCACCTAGGATAAACTATCAAAGAGGTCTTTTAAAGGGTTGTAACGTTAGGTGTAGGGATATGGAATACACGGTTTTGTTGGATATAGGCAGTCTTTACTAGTGGCGAGTTAACAATCTTGGTTAATTACATATATAATATGGCGTTGCTAAGCTAAAACTAGACTCGACTTAAGCTAATAAATCAAAAATAACAAAAACATAAAATGAACATAGAATAAAAAGGGATGGTAGTCCGTATGTTTTTTCTCTTTTCTTTTTTTTTTTCTATTTTTTTTCTTTTTCTTGATTTTTCGATTTTTTTTTTCTCTTTTTTTTTTTTTTTTTTTTTTGCATACACTCTTACCCTACCATCCAAAATAATATATCATATGGAATGAAAATTTCCCTTACACTTGAATTTTACATACTTTACAATAAACTAATCTAATGACTCGAATTAAGATAATCAAAACACTTGGAGTACTTTTAAGATTAACGCACATATGGGGGTAATAATATGATGTTCTTCCCCATTACTTCATAACAATAGTACTTTACCCATGAGTCCCAATAGTCCCAAAACAATATGTACAAAGATATGACTCGACTTAGCAACCATGTAATCAATTAGATAATTAACTAAGGGTTTAACAAATAACAATAATGCACTAAAGATGAGTGCATACATCTAATCAATTAGATAATTATGTGAGGCTAAGTTTTGATGTAAAAAATAATCAACAATCAAATTAAACCAAAAACTACAGACTGAATGAAACAACTTTTTATATTTTTGAATTTTCTGATATGAATGAAGCTAAATTGATGTAATAGTAAATGATTTGAAAATACAGAGTTATGAAAAACTTTAAGCTAATGATACAGAAATAAAACTATTTTATCAATGGTAACTTAGAATAAGCAGTAATCAAAACAATTAAAACTGATTATATTGATAAAAGAAAATTTACAAGTGATATTAAAATGAACAAGAATTCTAAAACAAAAGTGGCAGAGCTTCGCTACTCAAAACTCTACACCTAGTACAAGAGGTCTATCACTCTATTTATAGCACAAAGTAGAAGGAACTTAGAGAGGAGAGAGGTCACGGATTGCCAGCTTGGCAATCCGTGTGATGTGATTCTTCATATCAATTCTTAGCCATCTGATCATGATCAATCATTACCCACACGATTTACACCCTTAGATTAGATATTGTGACGCGTCTCAACCAATCATCCCTTGCCACATTACCCAAACATGTGCTTATTTACTCTGACATGCTTCTGACATCACACAATCTTCTAGAAACTAGATTTATTTGACTACCTTACCCTTAATCACGGTGATTTTAAGTTTCAAGGATTAGGGTTCATGTGGTTCCTGGGTAAAATGAGATTTGGGGGAAAAACAAAAGGCGGGTAAGTATTTTATATTCATTTACCTTTTTACATTGACCTTGACTTTGACCTTTTGACCGAAGGTGGGGTGGGCTAGGGATAATTGGGCTTTGGGTGTTATTGTTTATAGTTTAGGCTTTTAGCTTATGAATTGGATCATTGGTGTTGGACCAGATTTTATTTTTGAGTGTTATTTTCAGAATTTGAAATATTAGAATCCAAGGACCAATATTGTAATTTGCCAATACTTCAAGGACTTAAAATGCCATTCTTGCAAAGTAACTTCCAAGGATTAATTCTGCCAAACTTGAATTCATGAAGGACTGAAATTGACTTTTGGATCCCGGCTTAGACTTTTTGACCGTCTCCCACTCTCGTGCCTGTTTTTCCAATTTTTGCATGATAATTCGTCTTTTTGTGATAAATCCGTGCCTGCATATTCACAAACATAAAACACACATTTCTTTGGCAATTGTTAGCACATTTAGTCAATATGGGTTGGTTTTTAGCCATAGAATGGTATGTGAATTAACACATACCAAAATCCCCCAGACTAAGGTATTGTCGTGTCCTCACGCAATGTGATCAATTCACGCTTTTGAGATAAATAATTTCACAATTCTTCCTACTAACTTTGTAAAGTAGCAAGGAGGCTCGAAAGAAGTAGTAAAATCATTTATTCCCGAAAACGCTCCGTTTTCCAAACTTTTTCTTTTATTCCTTTATTCCACTTACACTTCTATTTTTGTATTTTCCATACGTCATTCTTGTGACGGTTTGTTGAACTTTCATTATTTTGCAATAATTATTAGGGTCAACGAGTAGAAACACTTCTATTTAAGAAGTGACCATTCAGATAAAAATCATCATCCTTGATTTTTCACTAGTCCCCAAACTAAGCGTACAAATGAGATCACAGCTTATCTACAAGTTAAATGCTAATACTACTCATAAAAGTTACTTGTGGAAACTCCTTACTCCCATATCCTAGGTTTCGTATCTCAATATTTTATTTCTGTTGAGAAATGAATTGCTTCATATTTTCTCGTTTCAATAACTTTTAGTCCGATAGTGACACCTAAGTTTAAACGATAAGTAGTTATTCATTTTCTCTTAAGAACCACTGCAATAGAAATTCGGTCCACATCAAGGAATTTTGGTACATACAATATCATAAATATAAGTTGCGGAGTACTACACGTGCACCTCATGTGTCCAATTCAGAATTATACACATGCACCTCACGCGCCAACAACTTATTTTACATTCAAACTCTTATTCAACATAACTTTCAACTTTCACTTTTTTTTTCTTTCACTTTTTTCACTTTTCTCATATTTTTCTTACTTTTCACTTTTTTCTTTCTTGACTTTTCTCATAACATCAATGGAAGCTTATCGGGTAGCTCAAAAACCACATAGATAACCAACTTTTAAAGCAAAAATTCTCTTAAGAAAACAAAGAACTAAATATCATTCAAACCGAAATATCACTAATTAACCTAGAACATCTATTTTATATGGGTGACGTATCTGATGGGAGTAAAAAGCCACAAGTACCTCTCATGAGCTCTAAAGAGAACCAACTACTCTACGTTTAGCATCTAACTTCTAAATAAACTCTATCATTTCTCGCTCTTCGCAATTTAAGATTCCAAATAATGAAACCTGCGAATACTTAGCCGATAATCAGCCACGCATATATAAAGTCAGTTACGGAAACTTGCAAATTCTAAAAGAAGAATTTGCATTTTCTAGCTCCTTATGTAAAAGACTAGCGAAAGCTTTTAAGCTGCGCATGTATAAAGTCAAGTACGGGAACTTGCAGATTCTTAAGAAAGAATTCGCATTTTATAGCTCCTGGTGTACAAAACTAGCACAAGCTTATGTGATTATCATTGGTTAAGGGAACAAGCTAGGGCTCAACACGCCCGGTCAAGTCAAAATATTTATTCCTACTCTCGCCAGCAAGAAAGTCAACAAGGTGTCAAAACACTTATTCAAACTTTATTATATTTTTGTACAACTTTTTCTCATTTTTTTTATGTTTTTTCATGACTTTTTCATCAAAATTTTTGAAACTTTTCAATTTTTTCATTTTTGATGGAAAAACGGAGTTGCGAGAGTGCACGACATTGTTAAAAATGCAAGGTCAAATCGAATCGAAGATTCACCCTCCCCCAGACTAGAATGAAACATTGTCCTCAATGTTTTACGGGTTAAGGTAATCCTAACAAAATTCTAGGCCGTTTATTAATTATGCCAAAGAAAACGTTAGTCGATAAGATTCACGGATATATGATTTCCAATAAGCACCGATGAATGAAACTCGAGTGGAGAGAAGATAACGAGCACGAGAGTCATCATAAATTGCGGACAATCCTAACAAACATCACAAACAACCACGGAACACAAGAGTAGAAGAGGCACCCCCTCCTCACGTTATTTGTTAGAAAATAAGAAAAATAAGAAGATGAAATTGGATAAGCATGGGTTGCCACCCACGAAGCGCTTTGTTTTTGATTTCCGAGTCACGTAGCTTGACTCGATCCCCGAATTAATTATTCTTGGGGAAAAATCCGTGGAAAAATAATCTCACTCGGGCTTTCATTCAAAATATTTTGAAAAACATATGATGTATTTGAAAGTTCCATCCCGAAGAGATAACCAATGATATTTTAATGTTGAAAACTTTTAAAAATGATACCAAGGTCGAAAACAACATCCTCACTCCCCACAGAGTGACGGATAAAAGAAACCACCCCAAATGTTACAAATGGCAAGAAGGTCATGATAACAATCTTGAAAAACTCAGCATCATCAAAAGAAAACTTTATAATTGTGGAATTATGAATTTTATCATTCAAGCTCATTTTAAAAACATTTTGGGTAGGAGGGATGGGATAAAAATTTCATTAAACTCTCATTTTTACGAACACCACCCGGATCATGATCAACTTCAAGATCAAAACTGAAACTTTCATATTCAGGATTAGAAAACTTTTCAATTTCACATTCAAATTCATTAAAACAAAATGACTCATACTCCGGAAAAGAGATAAAAGCATGAGAAGTGGTACTGCCACGACTCGTCTCTTCCGAGTGATCGATATCAAAATGAAAAGCTTCATAAGTTGTATCAGAAAAATCAGGACGATAAGTGGGATTGCCACTCATCTCCTCGGTCGTATCAAAGGTAAAACTCTCAAAGTCGGGTAAAAACTCCTCGAGCTCGGGCTCCAGAGGATCGTCAATTATAAGCTCAATCTTTGTCTTAACTTTATCCGGAGGGATTGACGGTTCATCATTCAACAACTTGTCAAGAAAGATAATATCTCCCTCCGAATCAAAGTAAGATTCGTCAGTCTCAGAAAACGGGATCGTTTCAATAGCAAGAAATTCATCGACCTCTTCCCAAAAAGAATCATATTCCTTAGTCAGAGGAAATGATGGGGAAGAGTCGGAGACGAAAGTTTTCACAAAATCATCAAAGGAATAATCACAAACATCAACGCTTTTGACGGAATACTTCTTTAATTTCGAAGCATCGGCTTTAAAAATCATTATGTCGTCATCATGTCGTAAAGTTAGAGTATCCTCAAAATGATCTACTAGGGCTTTTGCTGTTCGTAAAAACGGTCGCCCTAGTATAAGAGGAACTCTTGGATCAGCTTCAAAATTAACAACAACAAAATCTGCCGAAAAAGTACACGAATTCACACGAACAAAAACGTCTTCAACAATTCCAATTGGATGAGTTATCGATCGATTAGCAAGCTCTAAAGTCATTCTCGTCAGTTTAAGATCCCCCATTCCAAGTTGTTCATAGATCGATAATGGCATGAGGTTAATACTCGCACCTGAATCAGCCAGGGCGTTGCAAACTTCTTGATCTTTCAATGAACAAGGAATGAGAAACTTTCCCGAGTCACCAAGCTTTTCGGGAAGCTTCTTGAGAAGGATCGCGGAACATTGAGCATTTATCGGCGTTTTGGCTAATTCAAGCAATTTCTCTTTATTACTTATTAGGTTTTTGAACGTGGAAGCAAATTTTGGCATGTACACGAGAGCATCCATAAAACTTATATAAAAATGCAATTTTTGAAAAATATCCAGAAAATTTTCCATTTGTTTTTTAGACTTTGCACGAAGCTCTTCATCATTAAATCATGACGGATATGGCAATTTAGACTTGTATTTCACATTATTCTCAAAAACGACTTTTTCCTTATCTTTTGAAACTTGGACAACCGGAGGTTGGACGTTTTCAGAACCTCCATTATTAATAGGAGGAACCGGGTCCTTTGTCGCCTCGGTCTCACAGTCCACTACCTTAGGCGGAGACGAAGAAGAAGAGGTAGTAGGAGCTGTGGGTCCATCATATTTAGCACCACTGCGAGTCGTGATTGCCTTAACTTCACCCCTCGGGTTTGCGATCGTGTTGCTTGGCAATGAAGTAGTACCCGAACCCTATGGTCGATCATATAAACGCTTGTTAATATCACTGATTTGATTTGCAAACAACCGTGTTGACTCTTCATATTTTGCCATAAAAGATTGTTGGTTTTGAATCAATTGCTTAATCAAATAATCCGTGGGCGACGGATTTTGAATAACACCTTGATTTTGATTATTGTTGAAATTCTGCCCACGGTTTTGGAAATTACCATGATTTTGATTTCCATGATTAGCGTTCTGAAAATTCCCAGGGTTTCCAAAGTTTTGTTGGTTTTGAAAATTCCCTTGAGGCGGGCCTTGATTGTAATCACCTTGAAAACCCCGATTTTGATTAAACCCTTGATTATGATTTTGAAAACCGTTATTAGCTCGACTCTGATTTTGATTTCCTTCATTATTACGATTCTGCACATTATGATTCTGGTTGACTTGATTGACTTGGTTTGATTGTTCGAGAACGGGTGGTCCAAGATAATGAGTAGAACGGTAGCTGAGGAGATTACGGTCTCCTTGTGGTTGTGGATAACTGTTGTTACCAGCGTTTGTAGCATACGCGTTCTCATGAGAAAAGGCACCGGTGGCCGGACATTTATAATACAAATGTGGACCACCACAAGTCTCACAACCATGACTAACCACATTGACTTGATGGTTTGATTTTTTAATTGAAATTGCATCAACTTTCTTTATTAAAGCCAATATCATACTTATCATTTCATCATTATTTTTACCATTATTCGGCACTTGAGGTTTATTCCTAGACATTCTCACACGAGCCTTATTCTCAATTATCATGAAAGCATCATTCGTGTTTCTAGCCAACAAGTTCCCACCCGCAGCAGAGTTGAGTGAGTCTTGGTCAACATGACATAACCCATTATAGAAAGTGTCAATCTGCTGAAGGTCGGTGAACCCATGGTTAGGACATTTTTCCTTCAAATCTTTGAATCGGTCCCAAGCTTCACTAAACGATTCATCAAAAGCTTGTTGGAACCGAAAGATTTGGGAACGTAGGTTAGAAGTTTTAGAGGGAGGATAGAAATAATTCACAAACTTGGAAGCAAGATCATTCCAAGTGTGAATCGAATTGGGCGGTTCCTTTTCCAGCCAAGTCCGGGCGGCCCCTTTTAAGGAGAAAGGAAATAACTTCAATTTCACCACATCATGAGGAACTTGGTTCATTCTTATGGTCTCAGCGATGTCGGTGAAATTTCTGATGTGAGCATAGGGGTCTTCGTGATCAAACCCGTGAAAGGATATACCCGTGATCAAATTGAGTAATCCGTGATTGATCTCAAAGTTGGCATTGATGTCCGGAATCACAATAGCTCTCCTCACACCATTGAATGGTGATTGGAGTTGTTCTTCCATTGGACGTGGATCAAATGCCGGTTGTTGTCCCATCGGCGGGGGTCCGTTGTGTTGTTCGTTTTGGTTCATCTCCTCGTCGTCAAGGAAATGAACCCGACTAGTATGTCGTAAAACCCGCTCGGGGTTAGAGAACGGAGACGTAAGACTCTCAAAAGAAGAACGGGTGTGCATTCACCACAAGCAAATTCAAAAAGAAAATGAAAAAGAAAAGAGAAAGGAAAATCTTTTTGTCTTTTATATTTTTATCACAAAAACTTTTTATTTCTTTTGTTTTTCTTTTTATTAAAACGTTACGTTAATCAAAAACCGTTTCTTTCAAAACCATGCGCGACGGGACAGGAAAGAAGAGTGTTTCTTTCTTCAGCTAGCAATTGAATGTCTTAGCTTCCGTATTTCCCGCTTAATCGGTTGTAGTAATTGAAATAATCCGATAAACAATTAATTTCACGTTTTTGTTATATTGTGAGACTTTTTTGGTTTACAACGCCCTCCCTTCCACGGGAGAGTCGAGGCTGTAACTTTTATTATTTTTTTGGTATTTTTGTAAACACTTTAGGAAAAGTGTTTTGAATTTTTCAATTTTTATATTCATATAGTAATATATACAAAATAGAGGAAGGCTTAACAAAACACGATTTTTCAAAACAATTATTCAAAAACTCACTTCGACCTTCCCCGGCAACGGCGCCAAAAATTGATGTGTGTCAATTATAGTATATATTTATTTTCTGAAGAAATACTTAGGAAAGTATTTCCCGGGTCGTTCTCCCAACGAAGGTTCGAATGGAATTTCGAATAATCGAATTAGGAATCGTGTAGTGTAAAGTGAAAAGTGATTGTGAAATTCAAATTGTGAAAAGAAATAGTGAATTATGAACAAGATACAAGATATAATATGCACAAAAAGTTTAAAACGTAAAAACGGAAATGCAAACGTTATTTTAAAACGTAACGTACGAAATAAAACGCGACTTTTATTCTAAAAATAATCCTACAAATTTGAAATAATTTTCTAAAAATCTTAAACTAATAAAAAGAATTTTAAGAAAAAGAAAAATTTTTTTTTGACTTTTTATTTATTTTCTATGATTTATTTTCTATTTATTGAAGTAAAAATTGATTAAAAATGAAAGAAAATGTGAAAAATAATGGGAAAATTATAAAAACTAATTTGAAAAATCTAAAATATTATAAAAGAATTTTCTAAACTATTTTTGTATTTTTAAAAGCTTTTTCTGATTTTTTATAGATTTTTTATTAATAAAATTGATTTAAAAATGATTAAAAATAAAGAAGAATTAAGAAAAATATCAAAACAACTCATAAAAATATGAAAAATTTACAGAAAATCTAAAATAATATTAAAAGCTTGCAGAAAAATTTTGAAAAAGAAAAAGTTAAGCAGAAGTGCTTATTTTAGCCAAAATCAGCTTATGGCAAGTGCTTATTTTTAAGCACTTGCCACAAAACTTATCCAAACTATCAACACAGATAAAATATGCTAAAATGAACTCAGATATGCTTAAGTATGATGAAAGGAAACACAAAAACACAATATTGCAAGTAATAAGCAATCTAGACAAGAACTAATGAATAAGCAATAACTACTCTAAATAAGCCAGGAACTCAGAAATGATTGAAACCACTAAATCATAACCCCAAGCAACTCAGAAATGTCAATATCACTCAAAGTCAAGCTCAAATAAGCATAACAGGCCTATGTGCTCAATTCAGAAGTTAGGTTCAATCAACTACTTATCAGATCCAATAAGTTGGATCAAATAAGCTCTAAACTAGGAAATTATGGGGGCAAAAGCTTCTTTACACTACTGAGATTACAAATCAGCTTATTACTTACTCAGAATCAATCTTAAACTATTCTAAAATCACCCAAACTCAGCAGCTCTTAGCAACAAAAATAAGCATGAAACAGTTGACTTTTTTAAGAACTATGCTAGTTGACTAAATCTGATTTCTACAGCTGAATTATACTTCTAATGGTGATAACAAGCTTCTAATAAGATAAACTAAACTACTTTGAACTAATTTGTAACAACTGCAAGTAAAAATCTCGGTTTTGAAGGAGTTGGGCAGAATTAGTTGCTAGTCAACTAACCCAATTACTAAAATGCAATCAAAATAAAATACTAAAAATGAAAATAAACTAAATTAAACTAGTGGTGTGAGCAATATATGGGAGAATTTTGTTTACTTAGGTTTCATTACTCCCAAGATATCTTTTACAGGTTAATTACTTGTTACAGTTGCGTGGATGACGGGTTGTATTCCTTAATACCATTCATGGGGTGGCTTACTTACTTCCCCAATCCTATAAGCGCCTACTTCACTCCTATGTCGAGCCGGCTAAGAAGCTCCTAACATGGGATCACTAGAATTTGCTCATGGATTAAATACAACCATTAAAACCTAGTAGACATCGGATCATGTTTCCTAAGACGTTCAAGCATGTTACACAATGGAGATCTGCCAGTTTTCTTAAGCCTAACATTGAAATCATTCATCCATTACAACTATAAACAAGCAATCAACCTATAATTAACATCTAGGTTTCATTACATCTAAGCAAACACATGATAGATCTAGCCTAGCATGTTAAAATCAAGACAAGCATAAGATATATTCAAACAACACATAGACATATTGATTGAATTGAAAGAGGACTTATCTCAATTGAACATGGAAGGTTTCAAGGGGTAAAAACCCTTAAAAATACTGTTACAAACGACCTAGGGTTTATTAGGTTCGACCCTAGTATTCTCCACACAAGTTCCTCTCTTTAATGAATGAAAAATAGAAAAGTATATATAGATTTTGTGAGGTGACGGCGTCAAGAGCAAATTTCTGACGCCGTCATCTCGCCGCCAAATAAATTCTCGGACTGCCTAGATCTGGGTTTGACGCCGTCATGTGTATTCCAATTGCAGGCCGTCACCAAAAATACTCTTGACGCCCTTCTTGTGATGCCTTCAGGATTTCTCTGGGTCGTCATGGATTTTACTCCTGACGCCGTCATAATTTTCCTCTTGACGCGGTCAGGTACTGTTCTCAGCATGGAAAATTAAGTCTTTGTCGTTTTCTTCACTTTTATGCTCCAAAAACGTCCAAAATACTTCCTTTTCCAGAATTCACTCTCAAAGTACCTAAAATCACAAAAGGAACGATTTAGGGCAATATTTGATCAAATAAATTCAATTCCGGGCATAAATGACCCCCTAAAAACGGTTCATTTTTCGCCTCATCATCTACTGACTGATTTTGCTTTTATAAAATAATTAATGAAACTATTAAGCTCACTTTGAGTACTTGAAAGCTAACCTACTGATTCAAAAGGCAAACTAAACTTTTATTTGCATAAGTAAACTACCTAAACTAATTTCACTACACTTAAGTTTACAAAATCCGTCTACACCTTATTTATCCAAACACCTCTGTAACTTTCAATTTGCACTGCAACTATAAACTCAACACCTCAAATTCAACAACCACAACTCAAATCCAACTACCTATCACTTGCATAAACAGTAGAAACTCTGAGTTTCCAGAAAACACAACCAAATATTAAATCCACATATCACAATTAAAGCAATACCACAGAGCTAAAACAGTTCAGATATATTCTAAGACAGATGACAGAATTAATACTATGTATACCAGGTATTACACTCAGATGAATCAATCAATCTCAACTGTAAAAAAAACAACATCTACACTATCAAACTAAATCAAATCAACTGTAAATTCAACTATCTAAATAGATCTAAACAGATGAGATCAAATGAACATAAGTACTAAAATATCAAATAAAACTCACAATGAAACTTCACTCCAGCCAAAATAGGAGTGATTCACTAAGCTAGCCTGTCTTTGTGACAGGCTGGAACCTTCCTTGTCTGTTCCAATCTATCAATCTATCACCAATATAAGTAATTACAACAAATAATCGTTCTACTAAAGACCAAAGACAAGCACGGAGGTCATACACTAGCACCTCACAAATAGTGTTTAGATACTCACATCTCTCGGGTGTAATAAAGTAATATCACAATATGGAAATGGAAAACATCTCTCACTACCTGTCATAGCAAAATAGATTACCATAGGCTTGGGAAAGGATCAAACCTCCACCACATGGCGTAAGAACCTAGGATAAACTATCAAAGAGGTCTTTTAAAGGGTTGTAACGTTAGGTGTAGGGACATGGATAACACGGTTTTGTTGGATATAGGCAGTCTTTACTGGTGGCGAGTTAACAATCTTGGTTAATTACATGTATAATATGGTGTTGCTAAGCTAAGACTAGACTCGACTTAAGCTAATAAATCAAAAATAACAAAAACATAAAATGAACATAGAATGAAAAGGGATGGTAGTCCGTATGTTTTTTCTCTTTTTTTTTTTTTTTTTTTTCTTTTTTTTTTTTTTTTTTTTTTTTTTTTTTTTTTTTGTGCATACACTCTTACCCTACCATCCAAAATAATACATCATAGGGAATGAAAATTTCCCTTACACTTGAATTTTTACATACTTTATAATAAACTAATCTAATGACTTGAATTAAGATAATCAAAACACTTGGAGTACTTTTAAGATTAACGCACATATGCGGGTAATAATATGATGTTCTTCCCCATTACTTCATAACAATAGTACTTTACCCATGAGTCCCAATAGTCCCAAAACAATATGTACACAGATATGACTCGACTTAGCAACCATGTAATCAATTAGATAATTAACTAAGGGTTTAACAAATAACAATAATGCACTAAAGATGAATGCATACGCGGAAGGCTAAGGCGATTTGGTTGTACATTTAAGTGGGGTGTAACAAATTCTTCCTTTAAGTAAAATGCTTAAAGTTAGAAACGAAAAGATAGGCTCGGAGGGGTGTACTAGGGGTTTCGTGTACTAAAAATGAGTACAACGCTAAGGGTGTGGGAAAAATTAATTGACTTAACTAGCCAAGTAATATGACTTAAATGGTCAAGTAATTATGATACGGGTTTAACACAAGGGTGATCCTAATGCCTCTTATCATGTAGTAAATCCTACTACACAAATGTAGTCTCACTAGCGGTCTCGGGATGCATCACTAACGCAAGTTCTAGAATCTAAATGCTACCGGTACACTCATAAGCACTAATAGTAAATGCTTTTCCTATCAAATCTAAAGGCGAACCTCACATATTTGGGTGGAAAATTTTTCTGAATAGTACGGTTTTGTGCTAGTCATACAATCTCCTATCCATGAGACGCTTGCTATGGCTAAAGTTTCACTCCTAAATGTTGTAAAAAAATTTAAATTTGGCGCTAAAATTGCACTAACAAGTATTTCTCATAGTTTTATTACACATCTACCATCAAACAAACAAACTCAAGCGAAAGTGTATTTGTAAGGTATCATCATTTTACCCTCCCCTTACACTTAGGATAAACATTGTCCCCAATGTTTAAGTAAAGAATGTAAAAGTGAAATAAGTAAAACGAATGAAATCAAATACTCCCCTGATTCACTCGGTATGGATAATAAGGTGGCCAGGTTAGATCTTCCTCCAAGAAAATGAACAATCAAAGCTTCCCTTCCAGAATATAAATCATCTTCTTGTCATACATAACCTGTAAAACCTGAGAAAACAAACAAGGCAACCTCGCATAAAATCGGCGGCAATCCATATATGCTAATAAAACCTAGAAAACAAAATAAGATATAATGATTGTGGAATGATGTTTGCAGATTTCCTGGAGATTATAAAACTAATGATTCATCAAAAACGTTAAGACTCCATTAGAAAAACAAAACTGGTAAAATTTCCAGATTTTTACACGTGACGCCGTCAGGAATTTCTTCCTGACGCCGTCAGAAGGGACCTGCAAAAATTCTTATGTTAAGTTTCCAGCAAATTTCTGGAAAAACTTCGTCCTACTTCCTGGAAAATCCTGCAAAACATCATTATGACTCGATACAAGCATTTGACTCTAAAAAATACGAATATACATGTTCACTTAATATTGTAGAGAATCATGATTGGTTTTGTTTCTTAAAAACATATTTGGGGTTTCCCCTTACACTTATCTTTTGCAAAAGTACCTTTAGATGAAGTTAAGACTAAGCTAAACAACAAAGTAAAGTATTTTCACTATTTTAGTTTTGAAACATGATCTACCAACAATAAAAATAAAGCATGCATACGGAAGCAAATAACAAACAAACAAAATAAAAATCACACAAAGCATGGGTTGCCTCCCAAGAAGCGCTTTTTCTTTATTTACAAGTCTTGTAGCTAGACTCAAGGTCATGGGTTATCGTGTGTCTCTTATGCTCACATAACCAAGCGTGAGCCATCTAATAGTCGCCTCATCTTTCTTATAATCATCTCTTAACTCTAAACATCTGCGATAGTACCTTTTATTCTTTTCATGAGTATATTTAAGCCCTTTTCTCTTATCATTCTTACTTAGCATTTCTATGGGCGGATACCTACTACACTTCTCCATGGAAAAATCCTTGAACCTAGGGTGTGCACGGGGCATTGGGTAGACAAAATCTTCATCCCCATTTGAGAATGTAATTAACCCTTCCATAAGTTTTTCATCAAGGTTGGTCAACCTTTTGAAAGGTTTTCCAAACACAACTTGGGTTAACTTACTATCAATAAATTCTCCCAGATTCTCCATAACCATGAACTCAACAAGATAAACGAAGCTTCCTACAAACACGTGCAATGACTTTGCCCTAGCAATAACATTATCTCCTTTGTATTCTAACTCATCTACCATGATTTTATTATATTCACTACACGAGATTATGTTCATTGGGAGAGATGAGTTAAGGTAGGCATTAAAGCTCCTAAATCCAATCTTACAAGGAAATTGCATATTGAATGAGCTATCACTCTCAATCCTTGTTCTAGGGTCGACATACCTAAGAGGGTTCACTTCATCTTCCATCCTATCCTCATTAATCACATCACCATCATCTAGATCCTCATCGGAGTCTGAATAGTAAAAAGGACTAGCCCTATGGTCATTATCGTGGTCAGACTCCTCCATTTCAGAATTATTGTCAAAGTGGTGGTTAGGCGATAGGTTAGGTGGGTTCTCATATTCCACTAAAGGGATTGGCGCGGGCATTTGGAAAATCCTACGACGAAAAACACGAATAACAGGAATTAAACGATCAATGTTATTGTTATCCATCGAGTTAGTTTACGGACAAAGGAAACAAAGAAATAAGATAGGCTAAAGAGAATCTAAAAAATAAAAATAAAATCTTACTAGAAAGGAATCTAGCAAGTAGACCTAATAAAAAGAAATCCTAACCTAGACAATAACTATTCCCCGGGCTGCGGCGCCAAAAACTTGATGCGTAGGGATTGCACCAGGCTTTACCTCTCGAGGATCTCGAGAAGCTTACTGTTAGAAACTAAATAATGCCATAATAAAGATAGTTTCTAGGACCGTTTTGGCTCAAGATTGATTAGGTCTTAATCTAGGAATAATAATGTTCACATGATAAAACATAGCGGAATAAGAACAATATTATAAAAAAGGTTTCTCGTCATCATCTCTACTCTAACATACACCAAAGCCCCAATGCTACGTGATCAAGTGTAGCACGGTTACACTCTAACAGCGATCTAAGATCGTTGAGGCTTAACACTAATCACCCTAGACGTTTTCCCATAAAACGTCTCTACACACACACACACACACCTTTATAGGTTTACATTGTGACACACATGAATGAATAAACCTATTCCCTGTATTCTCTTTATATAATAGAGAACTAGGGTTACAAAATACTACGAAGGACTATATTGAAATAACTTCTTTGTAAAGCAAGTCCTTTGTCTTTTGCATTCTTCACTTTGTCATCATAAGCCCTTTATCTTTCATATTTTGTCAATATCAACTTACGTATAATTCCTAACAATCTTCCGCTAGTTGATATGACAAAACCAAGTAATCACGAACTTCCCCTGAAGTTAATATATATGAAAGATAAACGAACTTCCCCTTAAACCATGCTATATCACCAAGGATCTTCAAGTTGCAGCTTCTATGTATATCTTCTTCCCCTTTTTGTCTTATCCACTAGGGGAAAAATATAAGCAACCTTGATCTTCACAACCACGAATCAATATTACACGTCCAATCCATCATTCCAATGTTTCAAAGTCGCCCACCATTAAGTTTTCCGCATCTAAAAATGGACTTGAAACAATAGAAATCAAAAGCAGTAGTAGTAATAACAACTAGCAGTAGAAAAACCTTGATCTTCATAATCACCAACCAGTACCATACATCCAATTTAGTCCTTTAATGTCTTGAATTACCCACCATTAAGAACACCAAAACGCTTACTTATTAAATGAACTCAAGACATAAAAATCCCAAATCTTCAGTAAGAATACCAACGAATAATCATGAAAACCTTCACCTTGATGTAGCACATAAATGATTAAACATTTAAATATTAAGCTTCCCCTGAAACCCATATGTTAACCATTTGTTGAATCTTCAATTATGTAGGCTCAATGTAATGATCAATGATGAAGAAAACTAAGTATTACCAATTTGATACTGAAGTAGAACAACCCAAACTTGTGCCTTATATCTTGTACTAAAATTGACTTCGAACGTATACTTAACGTATAGGGAGATCTCAATCTCTTGACAAGAAACACTGAGCACAATAACGTAACTCCTTCAAGTGTTTGTCAATTCGTAGTCACCTGAACGAACGAACAAGTTACCCCATACTGAAAAGGTATGATAAAACACAAACCTGTGAAACTCCACTTCATCGTCAAATAGGTGATAAAAACCTTTCTTCGTAATCAATTAAAATAAATAAGAACGAGCCTTTGAATCTGTTTTAGCACCAATAAATCAAAAATCTTCTTCTGTGTGTGTGAACCAAAATCCTTCTAAATCAAAAACCAAACGTCTTGTGTGTGTAATCATAAACGAACACGTAGGGGCAGTAACATAGCAACATACCTCCTTTACTTCCCCTTACTGACGACATACGCATAACCAATAACATCACATAACCAGTTGATCAAAAACCAATGTCTACGCAACAGCAAATGCTTAAAAACCTTAAACCTCTTTGAATCGTTAATAAAAAAATCTTATAATCCTTTTCGCCAATATCAATCTGCATGCTTCAACTTAATTCGCAAACATGAATATTCTTCTGTCTTGTCCCACAATCAATCACCAATTCATAATGATTTAATTAATTGATAGTACGAGGTTAAAGTGATCACTCAATTGTACAAAGTTACCTTGGCAAAAGACGACAATAGCTCTGCTCTAATCATAATCGATCAAATCACCAATCATCCCACTATAATCTTTTAAATAAATTCAGCCCACTTGCGAAGACTGTTATTAAACCGAATCTTCATTAATTGAATTCCCACACAAATACATCATCGACCTACTTAACATATCTTAACCAATTAAAACTTTGAACGCAGCAACACAATATGAGATAAGAATGAAATCAAACACCGACCCACATCCATAAATTAGCAGCAATGCACTCTTAGCTCCACCGACCCATTAATAATATTTGTAGTACGAGGGTAAAAATCATATTTCATGCAAAACAATAACTCTTCCATTCGACTTCATATGAACATCATCTTATTACACTCTCTTTTCTTCTGTTGTGCATCTGAAACAAACCCATAACGATGTCGAACCATCTAACAGATTTAAAATAATAATTGCAGCATGATCTCATAAACAGAAACCTTTATTTGAATTAGAGTTTGTAACCTCTCCAATAAATCACAAAGAAACCCATTCAATGAGAAGTAGCAGTGGAAACAATCGAAGCACGTGCAGTGGAAACAAATTACATGAGCAGTGGTAACAATATAGGCAGCAGTGGAAACCTTTTACGCGTAGCAGTGGGAACGAACAACTTGCAGTGGTAACGAGAAGCGTAGCAGTGGAAACAATGAGGTCTTATGTTGAAACGATCAGCTCTAACTGAAACCTTTGGCAGTATAGTTATTATCCCTTCAAATCAGTATTCTCAGTCAACACTTTATATCAGACTTGTAACATACAAACGACCAAAAACCCTCCTTAACATTCAGTTCGTATGACATTCTAGGGTTCGTCATTAGCCATCATTCCAAGCCCTAGTACACATGATCCAAAACTCCTGCTTTTCACAATAACGAACAGCACACAACTCCATGAAAATTAACTTAGCATGATCCTTTACTAATCGACTCCATGATTCACAATTTAGATAACCTGTACGTTTCCTGGATCGACACACCTCAGCAAATACATAAACCAATCACGAACAGCAATGAAAATCACCCAAAACAACTTGCCCTTTTGCATTAATAATCAATGATTGGCAGTTATTAATGAACAAGGTTTAGGGTTTTATGATAGTAGCAACCTAGGGTTTCCCGAAAACATTTAAGAATCAGATCCGACAACTGATCATGTGAAAAGTAGAAACCCTAATGTAATCGTACATCAATGCTGCATCCATTCGTGAATAATATACACCAAACAACATATATCCAACTTCTAGAATGAATTAAATTCAAGTAACCACGAATTCAAAGAAGTTGAGATCAAGAAAACCCTAAAAACTCGAAAAATTATACCTTTCTCAGCAGCAGTTTTCGACAATTTTTATCTTTTTATTGGAAGCTCAGATTGAAGATCCCTCTGGTGGAACTCTTCCTTGATATGTTGAGAAGCTCCAATAAAAATTTCAGCCCGATCCAATGGTTAACGAAGGAGATATCACCATTTGAAAACTGACCTGCAGTGAGTTA
Organism: Artemisia argyi; assembly: GCA_030686995.1. Taxonomy (NCBI): domain Eukaryota; kingdom Viridiplantae; phylum Streptophyta; class Magnoliopsida; order Asterales; family Asteraceae; genus Artemisia; species Artemisia argyi. Next base: position 34,927,479 of record CM060695.1, read on the forward strand.
CGAAAATTGAACCAAATTCGAATTTTTCTTGTTTTCTTCGTTCTTCTACAAACCAAACCTTGTAAATCCCAGATATCAAGAGCCCCCGCTCTGATACCACATGTTAGAAACTAAATAACGCCATAATAAAGATAGTTTCTAGGACCGTTTTGGCTCAAGACTGATTAGGTCTTAATCTAGGAATAATAATGTTCACATGATAAAACATAGCGGAATAAGAACAATATTATAAAAAAGGTTTCTCTTCATCATCTCTACTCTAACATACACCAAAGCCCCAATGCTATGTGATCAAGTGTAGCACGGTTACACTCTAACAGCGATCTAAGATCGTTGAGGCTTAACACTAATCACCCTAGACTTTTTCCCATAAAACGTCTCTACACACACACACCTTTATAGGTTTACATTGTGACACACATGAATGAATAAACCTATTCCCTGTATTCTCTTTATATAATAGAGAACTAGGGTTACAAAATACTACGAAGGACTATATTGAAATAACTTCTTTGTAAAGCAAGTCGTTTGTCTTTTGCATTCTTCACTTTGTCATCATAAGTCCTTTATCTTTCATATTTTGTCAATATAAACTTAAGTATAATTCCTAACACTTACAACCCCCACCAGGCAGTGTACCTGATCGTTGTAGTATAGTATAATGACAAGTACCGGGGGATTGATCGTTCAGCTAGGAATAGTGTCGCTAGGATTAGAAAACCTAAAGACTAGGTCTAGAGATGAGGGATGATTCTTTTTGTATTTTTATATTTTTATAAAAAGCAAGTAAAAATCTCGGTTTTGAAGGAGTTGGGCGAAATTAGTTGCTAGTCAACTAACCCAATTACTAAGATGCAATCAAAATAAAATACTAAAAATGAAAATAAACTAAATTAAACTAGTGGTGTGAGCAATATATGGGAGAATTGTGTTTACTTAAGTTTCATTACTCCCTAGATATCTTTTACAGGTTAATTACTTGTTACAGTTGCGTGGATGACGGGTTGTATTCCTTAATACCATTCATGGGGTGGCGTACTTACTTCCCCAATCCTATAAGCGCATACTTCACTCCTATGTAGAGCCGGCTAAGAAGCTCCTAACATGGGATCACTAGAATTTGCTCATGCATTAAATACAACCATTAAAACCTAGTACACATCGGTTCATGTTTCCTAAGACATTCAAGCATGTTACACAATGGAGATCTGCCAGTTTTCTTAAGCCTAACATTGAAATCATTCATCCATTACAACTATAAACAAGCAATCAACCTATAATTAACATCTAGGTTTCATTACATCTAAGCAAACACATGATAGATCTAGCCTAGCATGTTAAAATCAAGACAAGCATAAGATATATTCAAACAACACATAGACATGTTGATTGAATTGAAAGAGGACTTATCTCAATTGAACATGAAAGGTTTCAAGGGGTAAAAACCCTTGAAAATACTGTTATAAACGACCTAGGGTATATTAGGTTCGACCCTAGTATTCTCCACACAAGTTCCTCTCTTTAATGAATGAAAAATAGAAAAGTATATATAGATTTTGTGAGGTGACGGCGTCAAGAGCAAATTTCTGACGCCGTCATCTCGCCGCCAAATAAATTCTCGGACTGCCTAGATCTGGGTTTGACGCCGTCATGTGTATTCCAATTGCAAGCCGTCACCAAAAATACTCTTGACGCCTTTCTTGTGACGCCTTCAGGTTTTCTCTGGTTCGTCATGGATTTTACTCCTGACGCCATCATAATTTTCCTCTTGACGCCGTCAGGTACTGTTCTCAGCATGGAAAATTAAGTCTTTGCCATTTTCTTCACTTTTATGCTCCAAAAACGTCCAAAATACTTCCTTTTCCAGAATTCACTCCCAAAGTACCTAAAATCACAAAATGAACGATTTAGGGCAATATTTGATCAAATAAATTCAATTCCGGGCTTAAATGACCCCCTAAAAACGGTTCATTTTTCGCCTTATCATCTACTGACTGATTTTGCTTTTATAAAATAATTAATGAAACTATTAAGCTCACTTTGACTACTTGAAAGCTAACCTACTGATTCAAAAGGCAAACTAAACTTTTATTTGCATAAGTAAACTACCTAAACTAATTTCACTACACTTAAGTTTACAAAATCAGTCTACACCTTATTTATCCAAACACCTCTGTAACTTTCAATTTGCACTACAACTATAAACTCAACACATCAAATTCAACAACCACAACTAAAATCCAACTACCTATCACTTACATAAACAGTAGAAACTCTGAGTTTCCAGAAAACACAACCAAATATTAAATCCACAGATCACAATTAAAGCAATACCACAGAGCTAAAACAGTTCAGATATATTCTAAGACAGATGACAGAATTAATACTATGTATACCAGGTATTACACTCAGATGAATCAATCAATCTCAACTGCAAAAATAACAACATCTACGCTATCAAACTAAATCAAATCAACTGTAAATTCAACTATCTAAATAGATCTAAACAGATGAGATCAAATGAACATAAGTACTAAAATATCAAATAAAACTCACAATGAAACTTCACTCCAGCCAACATAGAAGTGATTCACTAAGCTAGCCTGTCTTTGTGACAGGCTGGAACCTTCCTTGTTTGTTCCAATCTATCAATCTATCAATCTATCACCAATATTCCACCAATTACTGCCTCAGTTGACCAATGTTTGACCACAGTTATTATGAACAAAGTTTGATGAAAAATCCTCTTATAGATCTTATGTGAGGCTAAGTTTTGATGTAAAAAATAATCAACAATCAAATTAAACTAAAAACTACAGACTGAATGAAACAAATTTTTATATTTTTGAATTTTCTAATATGAATGAAGCTAAATTGATGTAACAGTAAATGATTTGAAAATACAGAGTTATGAAAAACTTTAAGCTAATGATATAGAAATAAAACTATTTTATCAATGGTAACTTAGAATAAGCAGTAATCAAAACAATTTAAACTGATTATATTGATAAAAGACAAATTACAAGTGATATTAAAATGAACAAAAATTCTAAAACAATAGTGGCAGAGCTTCGCTACTCAAAACTCTACACCTATTACAAGAGGTCTATCACTCTATTTATAGCACAAAGTAGAAGGAACTTAGAGAGGAGAGAGGTCACGGATTGCCAGCTTGGCAATCCATGTGATGTGCTTCTTCATATCAATTCTTAGCCCTCTGATCATGATCAATCATTACCCACACAATTTACACCCTTAGATTAGATATTGTGACGCGTCTCAACCAATCATCCCTTGCCACGTTACCCAAACATGTGCTTCTTTACTCTGACATGCTTCTGACATCACACAATCTTCTAGAAACTTGATTGATTTGACTACCTTACCCTTAATCACGGTGATTTTAAGTTTCAAGGATTAGGGTTCATGTGGTTCCTGGGTAAAATGAGATTTGGGGGAAAAACAAAAGGCGGTGAGTATTTTATATTCATTTACCTTTTTACGTTGACCTTGACTTTGAACTTTTGACCGAAGGTGGGGTGGGCTAGGGATAATTGGGCTTTGGGTGTTATTGTTTGTAGTTTGGGCTTTTAGCTTATGAATTGGATCATTGGTGTTGGACAAGATTTTATTTTTGAGTGTTATTTTCAGAATTTGAAATATTAGAATCCAAGGACCAATATTGTAATTTGCCAATACTTCAAGGACTGAAAATGCCCATTCTTGCAAAGTAACTTCCAAGGATTAATTCTGCCAAACTTGAATTCATGAAAGACTGAAATTGACTTTTGGATCCCGGCTTAGACTTTTTGACCATCCCCCACTCTCGTGCCCGTTTTTCCGGTTTTTACATGATAATTCGTCTTTTTGTGATAAATTCGTGCCTGCATATTCACAAACATAAAACACATTTCTTTGGCAATTGTTAGCACATTTAGTCAATATGGGTCGGTTTTTTGCCATAAAATGGTATGTGAATTAACACATACCACTCAAACAATAGAATATGAAATCAAACAAGCTCAAATATGATAAAAACTACAACTAAAACAACAAACTTAATCAATTAAACAACTATAACTAAACTATATCAGAATCATCATAAATACCACTAAATGAGATAGAATAAATTAGAGATTACCAAAGTATCCCCCTCAGCTAGAACAGAGGGGGCTCACTAAGCAAGCCTGTCTCTAGACAGGCAAAGAGCTTCCAATATCCTCTTTGTTCTGTCACAATTACCCAATTCTTTCCACAGATTCACTACTTTGACTTCTGTTGACTGTCCAAGTCCACTTGTGAGATTTGAAATGAAAACAGATCCAAAGCAAGCTATAAAGCTTGTATGGATTGTATAAAAACTAAACAAACCTACTTGAAAACTTAACTAAACAATTTGCAAACATATTTTTTATTTTTTATATAATTTTCTGTTTTTTTATTGATTATTTTAGATTATGAAAACTGAATTAATAAAAGAGAAATGATAAAACTATTTAAGTATCTAAAAGTTGAATAAGAGAAACATTTATAAAAGCTAAAGTAACTGAAGATTAACAATAAGCTGTAGTAAAGAGGAGAAATTGAAATTTATTAAAGCTAAAATTGAATTACAATTACAGTAAACTATACTAAATACAACATGAATAAAAATCAGCAGAGCTTTGCTACAACTACACTAACTACTCATTGAGCTAAAAAGAGGTCCTATTTATAGGAGAGGTGAGGAAGGAGGGTCACGGATTGCCAAGCTGGCAATCCGTGTGCTCTGTGTTTCTTTGAAGCACATGAGAGCCCTTGATCACTTTCCCAATTATTGCTTAATTGATATTAGCCCTTGGATCAGAGTTCATGACGCGTCCAAACCAATTATAGCATGACACATGTCCCGTTTGTGCTTCTTAGATACTCTGACGCTCTGACACATCACTGACACCTTCTAGAACACCTTTGATTTGACAATCATACCCTTACTTGCAGTGATTTTGTACGGAGTAATTTTAGGGTTCTTGAGCTGGGTAAAAGGGGAAAAGGGGATAAAAGGGAACGTGGGTAAAAAAATTTATTATTATTTGACCCATCTTTTGACCTTGACCCTTGTTATTGCTTTGACCATGGTGGTGGATTGGGTCGGGTTATGGGAAATGGCATTGGGCCTTTGGTGTTTATCTATTGGACTTTGGTTTATAATAATTGGACCAGGCTCTATTATTAATACTTATAACATGTATCAAGGACCAATTGTGTGATTTGCTGAAAAACCAAGGGCTATTTATGTCAAACTTCCAAAGTATAATTCAAGGACTTGTATTGCCAATTTTGAATATATGAAGAGTTAAGTTGACTTTTCTCACACTGAGGGACTAAATGTGACAACTTTCAAAGTGCAGGGACCATTCTTGACATTTCTTCAAACTTCCATATCAAGGATTATTCTTGTAAATCTTCAAACTCTGAGGATCTCTTATGACTTTTCAAGCTCAACTTGATTTCCAGCTTTGACAATTTGACTCGTTCCACTCTCGTGCTCGTTTTTGCCAGGTTTTTGCTTGTTTTTCGTCTTTTTACGATAAATCCGTACCTGTACGTTCACAAACATAAAACACACATTTCTTTGGCATTTGTTAGCATAATTAGTCTATTTGGGTCGATATTTGGCCATGAAAAGGTAAGTGAATTAACACATACCAGGCATCATCAAAAAAACCAACTGTCCAACGCGTGTTGCGCCCAAAAAAGATTGTATCGGCTAACTGTTTATATCAATACTTTGTGGTTAGAAAAAATGTTGCCTTAACTAGAGACCGCAACTAATAGTTCAAAAATTGTCAAACAGTTCAAGGTAACACATATGAAAGCTTAGAACATAGTAAGTAAGAAATGCTCACCAATATCAACAACGAACAAATAACCAAGCGCAACCAACAACGAAAATAACAACAATCCTCACCACCGAAATCATCAATCAGTAGCCAATCGGCCACTAAAATATAAATCAAAAGCCCCAAACATGCATTCTAGAATAAAAAATTTTGAACCAATTCTTTGAAGTACAACGATTATGAGCATCAGAATAAAACCGCTAGCCAATCGTCTTCTAAACCCGAAATAAATCGGAAGCCCCAAAATTTGAAGCGCTAGGGTTTGTGCTCATATGTACAAAATAGTTGTAGCAGCTCGGGTACAAAATAGCTGCATCAAGGCTATTTTATTTGATAAAACGTTTTTGTACATATGAGCACGAACATTTTATTTCTCGTACATATACATTCGATCATCATCAAGAGTAGCAGAGAATGTTCTAGGTTTGTCTGTACCCAATTATTGATTGATATAGTAAAATGTAGAAGGGCTAAACGCAGCGGGCTGGGCCACGAAAATAGGCTAAGAACGTGGGCCATTTTTTGGCGGGAAAAAAGCACCCAAAATGATGGCGTTTTGAATACGGTTTATATATACTTATAATTATAATGTGTTTTTTGTACTATGTGTGTCAGAGAGATTGCTATATATGTATGTGATTTTTTACTATGTGTGTGAAAGAGATTGTTAGAAGTTTATTTTGGTAAATGGTTGAAATTTAGTCCAATCTTGTAAATGTAGGTGTATATTCGTTCAGATTAGTAATTAGCGTTTTTTATTTAACAGAGGTTAGTAATTAGCTTTAATATTAATCATGGGAGTACCCCTAGGTGGAGGGGCATCGGGGAAGGTCACGTAGGCTGACCCCGTGCAGGAACACCATCGCAGTATATCTTCCGCCCCACAAAAACAACCCTCGAGCGCGGATCATTCACCTCATCATCCCATATATTTTTGTGTTTGTTTATACGAATTGTGTGTGAGTTAAAAAAAAAAAAAAAAAAAAATAGTGGAAGAGAGTGAAGGTATTGCCGGGGTTTTTGTGAAAGGGAGAAAAAGTTTAAGACGGATGGCGTCGCACATGTGAAATTTTTATAATTTGAAATAGTTTTAATTAATTTCTTTGGGTTTTCTTATCAAAAATACAAACCTAAATATAAAAGTTAGGGTATAGTTCTAGTTTAAGCACATATTGGGTCAGTTTTAGAACCTTTAAAGTATTACTCTTTTCGTCAATGAAGTTACACACGAGACTTTGTTTTCATCAAATTTAAGTACTCCCACGTCCCGCTTTTATATTTCACATACAATCTTCCTTTACACATTTTTGACTTGTGCGATAACGAAGATTTTTAATTAACAGTTGTAATATTTTGTTAATTAAATGCAAATTTAGGGTATGTTTGACGGAACTAAGCTTATAAATGTTAACCGTTAGCAATAACTTACCATTCACAAAACATTTCAAACTTTTTACATTCGTTGTTCTTTCTTGCTCCATTCTAACACTTAATTTCTTGATGCAAAATTTCTTTAAAAACCCCGTGATTCCACGGGTCAATAAGCTAGAGCCAAGGGCAATCGCTTTCAAAAGTAGGATTATATCTTCCACGTCCTGTATTCACACATAGACAGTTGTATGTGGCTCTTTCACGTGTCAAAAGCAAAGGTTGTTGTTTCAGATGACAATGGTAACCTATCAAATAGTACTATAAATGTTGTATATAAAGAATTTCTTCAAAGTTTATGATCAAACGATCAATAGGTATGTACATTATACATATTAAATGTTTTCTCTTATTTTTCTTATTTACAGTTATTATAAATCCAGAATATTATATCAATTACATTTTTTTTTTTTTTTTTGTATACTTATTAGCTGTTGACGGCAATGAGCTTTTCTTCATGTTTTAGAATGGTCACTACATCCATTTTGCTTCTCAAGACAAACATATTGTAGATCAAGAGTTAATCAACGTTTATTACACAGATATTTATAATTATTGTATTTTATGATTTCAGTCACTTATAACTTTATTCACGTACTTACGTTTTCTTATTCAACAACCCTCTAAAATCCCGTGAATTTCACGGGTCTATAAGATAGTATATCTATAAAACTTAAACCATAAAATGTAAAATGACATAAACACAAAACAAATAGAAAACTTAAAAATGACTTGATACGGCAGTTATTAAAAAATTATCGACAATGTGCATTCCATATTAGCTAACAAACTAATTTACGTAGCAAGTTCATTTCTAACTGTTAAGTTTATTTTTAGTAGTCACACCTACTATATTTGTAAATACTAAAACACATATCTCGTTTAAAAAGATAAAAGCATTCTTTATAATATAAATAAATAAAAAAAATTAAATAATAACGAGGAGGAGGAGGAGGATTATATATCTAGTTTTAATTTGGCTGATACGATATGTAAACTGGGTCGTATTTGTAAAGGGCAAACGTGTGGCAAATCCTAGATGTATTAGGATTTAGAAAAAGACAAATGAGTCGAGTTATTCAACAAACTAAACATTCCTCACATACCAAGGGACTCATCCCCACCATACATCTAAAAAGGAAATCAATGGTTGAGATTAAAAGGATTTTATTATTTCACCCATTTTTTATAATTTAAATATCTCTTAAACCGTTAATCGTTAAGCGAAAATAATTGCACCATCGCGACGGGCATTTAATTACCTTTCTATAGACGGGCACTTTGATATACTTTCGAAAAGAAAAAAAAATCGTTTTTTTCACGTTTTTTTTTTCCTGGCCGAAAAAAAAATCATATATGATATGTAATATCATATATGATATTATATGTAATATCATATATGATTTTTTCGGCCACGAAAAAAAAACGTGAAAAAAATGAAAAAAAAAAATTTTGTCGAAAATATATCAATTAGCCTATCTATAGAAAGATAATTACATGCTCGTCGTAACGGTATATTTTTTTTCGCTTAACGATTAACGGTTTGAAAGATATTAATATTTGAAAAAAAAATGATGAAAGTGGGTTTTTTAAATTGTTGGGATTAATCTCATCCATTAGATCAAATAAAGATGGAGGGAAGATGGAGGGTGGAGATTAGTCCCTTGGTATGTAAAAAAAGTTTGGTCTCTTTACTCTTAAAGTATATTTATAATTATAAATCCTTTATAAAATACGCTTATCTCTGTAAGTTCGGATGTAAAATATAAGTTAAGAGTTTAAAACCAATTAAACTTTGATTGTTATTAAATACCGATTGAATAGAAGTGTGCCAACCAAATTTATTGTTACAGGATCAACGTACTTTTAAAGATATGTCGATTGCAACCAAGTTATTTTCCCTCAAAAGAATTTGTCAAAACCCTAGAAAAGTTGTATCAGAAACATTACAATCAAACCCAGTTCGTGTTGATCGCCCTACTCGGCATGGTTACCATAGTTCGACGAAAAATCTGGCAAGAATCCCACTTCAGTTTAAGCGACTATTGCATAAAGCAGCATATTTGAAGACAAAACCTTCAAGCAATGACCATGGATATTTTGGGTCCCAATTTCGACGATACATCTCTAGCAAAAGCATGCTTACGTTCGGCCAATTGTTTAACTACACGTAATTCCTTCACTGTGATCTCTAATTTGTTTCGAAAAACTATTCAATTTGTAAACAATTTTTTTTTTACTAAGTAAACAATTTTGTAACATGGTCGGTATGAACTCAATGGGCAAAGTTAATATGGTCGGTATGATTAAATGAGAATATTATTTTTGGAGTCATGTACTACACGCACAAACTATAAGTAAAATTTAGTGAATATTTGTTATATATGTTATAATCTCGTGTATAAACGGACTTTTAGTATAAAGTTAATTTAGTTTCATACTAATATTATAAAGATTGTTTCATTTAAAAGCTTAAAGTCCAACTCTCACGTATTTTTCCATATCTCGTGAGCTAAAATTTAGTTTTAATCAAAGATATGTTTCTTGAATGATGTCATTGATGCCGATCAAACAAATACTAACAAATTAATATGATTTACTTTTAAAGCTTTTGTTTGTGTGGTGGTATTTTTTTTAGACTTGGTTCACTTATATGATGCTAAATGTTCATTCATAGGGAGTCACATGTGAGAAGGATAGCAAAAACTCATGGTGCGTTAATAGGCTTGATTGCAGCAAATGTTGGTGTGCACCTGCTTTGGAAAGTTGCCGACACTAGGTTCATGCGCCAAAACTTTAGGGTGAGTTCTCCATGATCAGCATCTACTCTTTTTGAGAGGTGGACATTTTAACTCATATATGTATGCAAAACTTTTATCCCGGGCGAGTCAGAGTAAAAGAGACATTATTTGGTTATGGAATGGGTCGAAAGTTGCGCAAATTTTATTTTTGATACCTAGAATGTCCTAAATCTCTTCATTACTGACTGCCAAATGTTCGCCAGTCAACCCAACCAAGCTCTATGTGTTGGCATCATTAGCTATTTACATTATTCTCATCATCATTTCATCTGTGCACAGCTGCAATTGGACGGAGTTAAAAGTGGAAGGTTTCATACTATGATAACTTATGCTTTTAGTCATGCTGAAGATAATAAAATTCTCGGTTGCGTGCTCTGCCTTTGCTTTTTTGGGAAAGGGGTAAGCTCACATACTTTACAATTTCTCTGCACCTTTTGCTCTATCTAATTTCTATTGAAACTGGTATTTATGTTTAGCAATGTTTATTTTACCATTTGCATTGGTGTCTTTTTACCTCACTTGCATTTAGCAAAGCGGCGAAGCCTATTGTTTACTAAGAAAGATGTCATTTTACTTTTAATGTATGTTAGTATCTTCACAACGAGTGGTCGTGTTTATTGTTTTAATAGCATATGGAATATTGATATAAACATGTTAGCATATATGTAAACCTTAACAACTTCTAGTATCATATTGAATATAAACATAGTTGTGAGTTTTGTACTTTTGTTTACTAACAAAATCAAAATGCATTTGGTGAGGATGTTTATCTTTCAAGAATTAAATATCAAAGTTTGTATCAACAATCGGAATTATTTTCAAAACTCGGATTTTTAAAGTTCTACTCGTATTGTCAAAGAATGATTACTTCAGCAAATTAAAACTTTGTGTAACTTATGCTTACAAGACTTTTAAGTTTCAAAAGCATTACTATTCTTTGTTAACAGATTGGTGATAAGTTTGGCCCTAAAGTTCTACTTAAGTTGTACCTGGCTGGGGCTTTTGCTGGTTCAGCCTTCTTCCTGGCGCACAAAGCTTTTCTGGCCCAATCATCAGAGGTAAAGTGGTCCTAACTGTTCTGAGAGTTAATCTAATAGTGGCTCATAAATATTAATCCTTAATAAGATAGAACGTCTTGATTATATGTTTTTTTTTTTGTTGTTCAAATGACCTCTAATTATTGTCTATACATATAATTATTTGTTTGATAATTACAGAACAAAGAAATGAGTAAACGCGACCCTTCAAAAGTTCCAGGCATGGTAAGTTAACATTCATGTTTCTCTGAAATTTTGCCAATGGTAATGAATATAAGCTCGATAATTTTTATTTAAGGGAGGAATTGCTGCATTTACAAGTGTCATGATGTTTCGTTTGATCATGCTTCTAAGAGAAAAGATACATAGTAGGTCTGCCCGTGTTAAGATATTGGTAAGTAAACTTTCAACGATCATAGATTGGGGGAGTGTGTAGGTATCTGATGACCTTTTTGTTTCATGTGATCATTTCAGGGGATATGTGTAGTTCTGGACGAAATTCTACAAATCGCGGTATGATCCTTAATCCCTTAGTTTTCTAACATTGTAGTGTTCAACGTTAAAACCAATATAAATATTGTCTCAGAAAATGGTGGCACTTCGTGCCGGGTTAAGATTCACGGATCACAATCACAAAACTCCAACCACCAAACTCGACATGTTTAACTAACAGGGTTAGCCGTGTCAACCAACCCGAACAAGACACATTTAACCCGTTTTTATCTAAATAAATTGATGGGTTAAACATGTTACACGAGGTAAACAGTTTAACTGGGGTAAACAGCTATAATTTTCATTTGTTTTTTTTTTTTTTTTTTTCCTCTTAATAATTGGGTTGCTTTGCGCATATGATAAATAGTCTGAGATTTGTTCTAAAACTATAAACAAAAAATGTTAATCATTATTTTTCTTTATATTTAGAACTTGTTTTAATCACATGTATAATTGTCACTATTTTTGTTTACAGGTTCAGAAATATAGGAAGGAAAATAGTACTATGAGTTTGGCATATGCCAACTTGGGTGGTCTTGCTGTTGCTCTCATGGTTGGGGCACCTGTTTTAGCTGGGGCACGGTTGAGGAAATGGCGTTGCTAAAGCTTGTGAAAATAATAGCCTTAATTCTACAAGAGTAAACATTTTGTATTAGGTGGGCGTTGTTAGAATTGTTGCATAAATAGTGTATGGAATTATTTTTTGCATATTATAGTATTTGTATTATTTTGATGTGTTAATCAATTAAACTTAGCAGAACCAGTTCGTAAATGTTAAAATTTATGTTGTAACAATTTTAAATTTTTAATGCTCTGCCTAGAAGAAGTTGGGGAAAAACTCGTAATCACCTAATTTTCGAATAGAAAAAACTCGTAATCACCTAATTCACGTGTAAGTTATACCCCCGTGATTGGAACTTGAATGCTAATGTTGGAGGAGCCGAAAACTTTTATGTTTGGCAATAATCATTTGAAAGTGTTTAAGAGCGACAAGTGGTAAGCAGTTTGATTGAAAAGCTTGTTTTGCAACAAATGAACAAGAGTTAATATATTGTCGAACCGTTTCCATTTGAAATGCTTGTTGAACAAGCATTATGGAACTGCTCCAACATTTTGTTTATGAAATTACTTCTATACCCTTAAACATAACGTTTAGTTTTTTATTCTAATGTGTATATACCCTTTTTTATAATTTTACATTTTATAATTACAGCTACAACTATGTTATCAAACACGTTTTTTAAACAAATAGCTACTATTTACTGCTACTACTTGCTGCTTACTGTTATTGCTTACTGCTACTGTACTACTACGTGTTACCAAACATAGCTATTGCAAAACAAACTTTTCTTTATACATAAAATGCTAAAGGTTAATATGGAGTATAAAAGAAACAGACCAAAAATTTGATAATTCAAAATTGATGTATAAAAAGTTTAGAACACTCTTAGCTTCATAGTCTTTGCGCTAACCAACTTTATTTTTAATTGTTGAAACTAAAATTCTAACGTAAGACCAACTAAACCTAGCTGGTTAACATGCCAAAATACCACATGATTTTCTCATGTAACTTACAGATAGAGTAACCGATTATTTGTTTCCAAAATTCTAGAGGGGTCGGTGTTCTATTTTACCCATAAATATCGGGGGCCACTGATCCTCTCCATGCCTTTAAACTATTCCGTACTTGGTTATACCCGTTACGTTAGCTCTTTTACATATGACACAAAACTTTTGTGTATATTATCCTTGGTATCAAGAGACAATCCATCATGTATGTGCGTATTGTGAGTGTGCCTTGACGAGTTTAGTTTTTACTTTACATTGTTGTTTTTGATGGCGTGCTAACGTAAGATTACGAAGAGCTCTAATATAAAACTGAGTTTCTAATTTCATTTTCTAAACACATGACGTGTCTAAACATTTTGGGGGTGTTTGTTTAACCTTATATGTGAGCTTATAAGCTTATTTGATTTCGGCTTATATTTCATAAATCTTAATTCTCTAGCTTATTTTGTGACAGTTGGGCTTATATAAGCTTATTTAGTCATACGCATAATAAACTTACACAAGTGTCAAAATAAGCGGAAAAATTTAAACTTATGAAAACAAATAAGCTAATAAGCGCGACATATATTAAGGTTAAACAAACGCCCCTTGCTTTAATTTGTAACAAGTATGGCTGAGCATCGCAGACCCAAAACCGACCGAGACCAAGAGGACCGATCAGACCAACCAAACCGAAGGATCAGCGGTCGGTCCATATTTTTTTCCTTTTTTCGGTCCCGGTCCGGACCGGTCTTACGTAAAACCCGACTATTATGCCTTCTTGAACCGGACCGGACGGTCGAACCCGGACCGGACCGATCAGTCCGGTCCTCGGTCTAAGGTTTTGGGCTAGTTCGATCTCGGTCCCGGTTTTGGCCGGTCCGTGTTGATCACCCCTACTAACAAGTGACCTCTGATGCACAGAAATGCCTAAAAGGGCCACGTGCCCGTTTGGGAACGGCTTGGGAACGGAAACGCGAACGAAACATCCCCGAAACGTTTCTCAGACGTATTCCTAGCCGTTTAAGGATTCCACGCCGTATCCATACACGTTTTTGGATTTACTTGCCGTTTCCAAGCAGTTTCTAATGGGTTTAATACTTTTGAAAAGACTATTGATAATTAATTACTTTTGAAAGATATAGTATTTTTAGAGTTTACAATATATATCAACATATATCTATTTTGGATTTTCTTTAATATATATATATATTTTTTTTTTTATATTTTTTATCTATGCCTTTCCCGTATCTTCAATTTTTATCGTTCCCGTATCCCTTTGCCGTTCCCATTTCGGTGCTATCTAGCAAGTAGGGGTGTAATCGAGTCAAGCCAAGCTCGAGCTTGATAGGGCTTGAGCTTGGCTCGAAGTTTATAAGGAAGGCTTGAGCTTGGCTTGATAGCTTGACAAAATTTGATCACCCAGGCTTGAGCTCGGCTCGAAAAGCTTGAATTTATATATAAACTCTAAATTGGATAGCCAAGCTTATCAAAAAATTCAAGAAAATACGCGATGAACTCAAGAGGAAAAAAATTATAGAAAACATTTGAGAGAAATAGAGTTTATAGGTCCGTCTACAAGTATTTAATTACTGTATTATATCAATATTCATGTTAGTCTTTAAGTTGTTTAAATGAATATGTATACTAAAAATATATAATTTCTAGAAAGCTCGAAAAGCTTGATAAAAGCTTGAGCTCGAGCTCGGATCATTATGTGTTTCGAGCTTGTTTATTGGGCTCGGGTTCGGGCTTGAGCTCGATAAAAGCTCGACTCGATCGAGTCAAGCTCAAACTCGAGCTCGAGTTACTTTATAAAAGCTTGGATTTCAGCCCTACTAGCTGTAACTAAAAATCTAAATAAAATATGATACAAATCCAAAAACTTGTCATCACTGTCACAAAATCATCCATCTGAAATTCAGCTTATTATTATAAGTAATTCCCCCTTTTTCTAGGGCTTATAAGTTCAACCATAATTCAACTTATTATTTATCACTTCAATCCACTCTTCAACTTCATCACTTCAGGTTCGTTCATATCTAACACCTTATTACATTCGCTTAATTTATACTCCATATTCACACGCATATGTAGCTGATGACGTCATCACACTTTTATATTTGTTTACTTATTGATAGACTTGATATTTATATGTATGTGCAGCTGATGACGTCATCTTATATTAGTTTGTTGTCGAGCGGTTATAAGCTTATGACGTCATTAGAAATTTGTGAATTTGTTTGATTGTATTGTTTCGGTTACTAGACTTTGCTGATATGTATATTTATACGTCAATTAGTTAGGTTGTTATCGATCGGTTTAGTTTATTTAATGTGTTGTGAATGACGTCATTATTATCGAATATCGACAGTTATACTGTGTTAATCACGGCGTATTCTACATATGTAAATATATTATGATGATTGTTACGAGACTTGCTAATATGTATATCTATGCGCGCACGCGCTTGTGGCTTATGACTGTCATTATACATTTGTGATTATTTCGGTTTTGTTATTGATCGGTTATACTGCGGTGATCATATGTTTGTTACGGGACTTGTTGATATGTATATGTATATGTAGGTGTAGAAAATGATGTCATTATACATTTGTGAATATATGTAGTTATCGATCAGTTATACTGTGTTGGATGGTGATTGTTACTGAACTTGCGAATATGTATATTTGTAAGTTTATATGTATTTAATTACATTGTTATATAATCGATCGGCTATAGTGAGTTAATCATGTTTGTTACGAGAATTGCTAATTTGTATATTCATAGGTATGCGTTGCGAATGATGACATTATAGATTTGTAAATTTGTTTGATTATGCTTTTTGGTTATTGACAGATTATACTGAAATTATGCTTGTTTTGAGACTTGCTAATCTGAGTGTAGCAAATGACGTCGTTATAAATCTGTATATCTGTTTGATTATCGATTAGGTATACTGTGTTAATGATTTATTGTTATGAGGCTCACTAATCTGTTTATTTGTACTGTGCTGCTGATAATGATTGTCATACTGTGTTTATTTGTTGCCGACGGCGTCACTAACATTTATATATTTCTTTGATTACATTGTTTTGTTTTCGATCGGTTGATTATGCATGTTACAGTTCTTGAATTGTGTATGTTTGTTGTTGATTAATTGGTTAGCTTGTTAGTTCCGTTGATCTGTATTATTATTTTTTATCGTGTTCTTGCTTAAAGTTAGGTGTGTAGGGTTTATGTGATATGTTAGGGGGTGTTCGTGAAAGAGGTCATGGACTCATCACTCATGATTTTAAGTAGTAGTTAATAATGAGTTATTGAGCGTTAGCAGTTTGAAATAAGTGTAATGGGAATGTTAGCTTGAGTCACTAAACTCTTTCCGAGTCGAAAACCTGTATTTGTGAAACCTCTTTATTTTTGAAAAACCTGTATCTATATTCCTTGCATTTTAAATTTGTAAAATCTGTATGTGAAAAATGTGTGTAAAAATTGTTTATGCTTGGATATAAAATGGGCTCATAAGCCCAACTGTCATTAAAGGTACATTTGGTTAAGCTAGGGTCTCAAAGCCCAATAATTTGTAAGTGTTGTCATTTGTTTGGTTTGTGCTTGAATTGCCTAGTACAAGTCTTAACAGTTTGATAGGTGTAGTATTATTTTTTGGGTGAGTTAAACTTACCGAGTTTATTACTAACTTACTCTTTATATTTGTTTTGTTTTGATGTATCGATGATGAGGATGGATGCCATAGAGCTATACCGGGGATTTTGACACTGATTCATATTATATTGTAAATAATTGTAATAGATTAGTTATTTCGACATTGTTTGTAACCGTTATCGGATTTACGGTGTTAGTGTAGGAATTATTGTATAATTTGATACAAGGGACGGAAGGATATGTTGGACTTGTTAGAGCTCAATATATTTGGACCTGAACGGACACAAATTATCCGATAAGCCGAAAACTAATATACACGCGAATGATGACGATATAAAACGTGAACAAAACATATAAAATTTATAAAACTTGTTTACAAATATTCACGTTAACTTGGGAACTCAATATAAACGGATAAAATTTATAAAATCTTTTACATTTATAAACTTATAAACCTTTTTCAAATTATTATAAACTTATATAACACGACCTTATTCAAACTTATATATAAAGTTATATTTGGGATTCGGGGCAGCATCCAACTCATTTATTGACCTATCATTAGTCTTATATTCATTTGATGTTGTTTATTCTTTCATTGTGGTTTGTATTTGTTTTAGTGTGAGTTATTGTTTAATTGTACAATTTTACGACTTCTTCACGAGAGCATTTTACTCCTTTTCGTCATTCTTTTCTATTATTTTGACTTCGTTTCGCCGACTCCTATCGTCTTATCTATTTCTCAAACATCCACACGAGATACAAATGTTTACTTCTTTTGTCACCATTGGAAACTAAACCTTTTCATAATGACACGGGTATTCGACGAACGTTACTTTGTATATTACTTGAAGATTGTTTTCTGAAACATGTTATTTATTAAGGTTGTGCCGATCCAGTTTCGTTGTACTTGTACCATTTGATGCCATGTGACTATACTTTTGGTGCCGTTGTGCTCTCCTACTTTGATGACATTGTGTTGACTAGTTGGCGCTAGTTGTTATATCTTGCTTTGCTGCATACTCAGGTGAGTTCATAGCCTCACTTTTATCTATTTTAACTGCTTTGCAAACTACTTGGAGTGAGATACATGCTCTGTTTTTACTATGATCACAATGATTTGAAAACTGTCTTATGAACTGAAAACTGATATTTTCTGGTAGTGTGAGTGAAGCAGTAGCCATTTTGATAAGCACTAAGTATGATTTTTGCCATTATTAAGTCCCTCAGATCATGAGACATTAGTCACTTGCGAGTGAGCGCGAATATAGTATATAGGCCTATAGGATTGACCATCCCATCCGTGACCTGAGATTGGCAACACGGGTGAGCTATATTTGAGGTTGGCTAGGTATTTGGCAGTGCCTAGCGAAGGGGGCATTTGTTATATTATGAAATTCCGTGGTTATTGTCGACTTATGATTGGTTGGTTAACGCTTGGTGTCATGAGCTTAGTGCAGTGGGCGTATAATAACGTAGCCCCGTGGTATTTTTCGGGCGTATAACAACGTAGCCCCTTTATCTTAAAATTTGGAATATTGTGATCAATTACTTTACTTTAAACCTATGGATTCACTCAACCTTTGTGTTGACTTTAGCATGTTTATCTCAGGTGTTAGATACTGCCGCTGTATATTTTACTTGGAGGAGCTTGGCGAAGGGCATGGCTTGGTCATAGAAGACTCTGAAAACCGTTTGGGACTGTTTTAAATCTATTTTTGAACTATAGCTTCCACACTATTTTAATTGTTGTAAAATGAATATTTCAATTGTGAAATTTACTTTGAAATGGTTTATATAAAACTGTTCTTTGTACCCTTTGTTATGATAACAATCGAGTAACACCCCCAGACTTGTAGGCTTTCGCTGATCCGGTTTTCGGGGTGTCACAAAAACGACTGAATCTCCCCTTAAAAACTACTATTTGGAGTCAACCCCAAGCACCCCTTAAAAATCCTAGAATAATAGTTATAATGTTTGTATAAGTTTTTTGTTCTTTTGTTAATTGCGGAATTTTGAATCTATTGGTGAGTTTGACTATCAATATAATGTTTGTATATCAATATAATGTTTGTTAATTGCGGTATTTTGAATCTATTGGTGAGTTTGACTATCAATATAATGGAGTTATTAGTAATGAATTGAAAATAACAATGCAATCTAGTGGATCTTTTGTTTGATAACTTATTATTTCTCAAAAATTATATTGATTAAATGATGAGCCAATCAATGTCATGTTAACATAGCTCAAACTATGCGTAGCACATATATATGGGTGGCCTGGAAAAAAAGTTGCAAACAACCATGTGATACTTCATTATGCCGCATACATTTAAGTCAATACGTTTTTCCTCATGATAACATGAATACGAGAAAGTTCATCTGTCTACCCTTTTATTAAGTCCTTTTGAGAAAAAAGTAGAACTGAAATCGTTGTTTATAAATGTTTGTGGTATGTTATCTTTAGAGCATTACATATGCAATCTACACAACACTCTATAAGATTAGTAAAAGATTATATGTGTAACGCACTAGAATGTTTTAAACAAAACAAATGTAATTCTATAACTAGATGCGTTATTAAACATCAAAATTGAAGTATTAACACTACAAAAGCTTTCTTTTATGCATCCTTTAAATATTTACAAATAGTTATTGATTTTTCATTGACTTGGAATGATATGTGGCTTAAGCCTCTTGAAGGCTACAACAAATTAACTTTGTGCTTTTTTGAATTTTTTTTTTCTTTGCATATTTTAGTTTTTCGACTGTCTGAATTAATAGAATGTCGAACTACGAAACAACACTCCATTTAAAAATAAAAAATCTTTTGTAAAATTGGAAAAATTATGAGAACGCGAGAGAACTAAACCTTATTATTTGAAATTGGTGCCATAAAGAACCGAACAAATACCTATGGGCTTGTTCGTATTTGTTACTTTAGTTTAGCGAAATTAACTAATAACAACACTTAAACAATTGGATGTTGAATATTTCTCGACATACATCAAATAACTATAGACGAGTATGGAGAATTTTCAATAAATCTTAATTTTCTAGCTTATTTCGTGACTGTTGGGCTTATAAACTTATTTAGTCATATGAGTAATAAACTTACACAAGTGTCAAAATAAGCCAAAAAATTAGAACTTATGAACCATAAGCTAACGACAAATAAGCTCGTAAGCCTGACATATATAAGATGATGATGTCATTAGAAATTTGCGAATCTGTTTGATTGTTTTGTTTCGCTATCGATCAGTTATAATCATAGACTTGTTACTAGACTTCATCATACAATTGTTTGGCTTATCATATTTATTAATATGACAATGAATTATAGTGAAGTTACATTTTGATTGCGGTTTTCATAAGCCTGTCAGATTTTGACTGTTCTCATTGACCATTATGGTTTGATAATGTGGAAATAACATACAAAACCAATATCTTTTTTCATTAATGCAAAAACCTAACCAAGCAAAATCAATGCAATTAAACACCACTATTGCATTCCTTAAGTATTACAATTATCATTGCCTTTCCCATTACTCCATTTCAACCATGCAGCTAGAAAAGATAAATTTAACTATTGTGTTTGATTAACTTAATTTTACCATATATTGCTGCCACAAGACCCCTAAAGAAATCAGTTATAATCTCAGACATTTCGGCAGACTCTTCATCTTGAACCAACTTTGGCAAATCATCTCCAGCCCCATTCTTTAGTTCCTCAGCTTTACTACCAAGTTCTTTCTTTTTGTTAACAGCAGCAGCAACAACTTCCTGCCTTTGCTTTCGGCTTTCCCGTAGGACCTGATTGTGATGCGAAATTATGAGTGAATGGCACAAATTGAGCGTTGTTCCAGTGTGCATGAATAGGGCGATGCGTTGGGTTAACGGGGACAAATATCCAACCGAATTGAACCGGTGTACTCACAATCACGCGTCCACTCTACGGATGAGTGATCAGAACATAGTTTGCGTGTTTAGTAATGAGACCGATGAACTATTTCATGGTGTTTTTGTGTGTGTTTTACTGTGTGTTTTGTTGTGTATTTTACTGTATGTTTTAACTAATCTAGTTACAAATATTCGGTTGCTGTTTATAAAATGAGAGGGAAATTCAGTTGGAAAATGTTGTTCCTCAAATAGCTCTCGAGTTTAAATTTGGGCCAAATTGATTCTTGGGTCGTATTTATTTTTAAAAATTCTTGTTCTTTGTATGAGCTTCCTGATTCACTTTAGTTTCGGTTGTGTTTGGTTAGACTATAAACATTAAGGGGGTGTTTGGTTGGGGGTTTTAGAGGGTAAGGAATGACAATGGTAATGAAAAGTTGGGCGTACCAACAATCCTAGCCCACGTGCCGTTAAACTTACAACCTTGATTATCCAAACCACCCTCTTTGCCATGCAACGACTTAATGACTTTAGCCCAAAGAGCATTCAGGAAAGAAAACATCCTCCAATGCCACTTTTGAAGGAGAGCCATTTTGAAAGACTTTAAAATACCAATGTTCAAGCCTCCTTTATCAAAGGAAGAAAGGACGTTAGTCCATTTAACCCAAGCTCGATTTTTGGTGTCTTGAGAACCACCCGAAAAAAAATCTAGCACGATATCTTTCCAAGAAGTTCAAAATGAGCTTGTGAGCTTTAAAAATCGAAAGGTAGTATATACCATTGTGTTCACTTTTTGAACAGGAAAAGACACGTTTTTACCATTTTATGTTCCGTAGTTTTTGTCTGTTAATACTTTTGACTTATCAAACTTTACATTTTCTGTTTTCATACTTTCAGTTATATCGTTTTATAATAAAAACATAATTATAAAAATAATATAATTTCTTAACAAAAAAAAATGGTGGGGGTGGGGGTGGGGGTAGGGGTGTCAATATCCAATTAGGGTATGTATAACCAACCCCTAAAATAAAGATAGTTTTGTGAAATAAGTAAAATTTATGTTGCAACAATTTTAATGTTCTCCCTAGAAGAAGTTGGGGAAAACTCGTAATCACCAAATTTTCAAATAACCTAAACAGGAAAAACTTAATCCGTTTGTAACTATCAAAAGGGGAATTTGACTCTTTAGAGTTTAGAGCACAAGGTATCATCCAAGTTATAGGTGCAAGTTATACCCCCCGTGATGGAACTTGAATGTTAATGTTGGAGGAGCCGAAAACTTTTATTACAAAACAACCTTTTCTTTATACATAAAATGCTAAAGGTCAAAATGACGATGTTTTTGGTATGTACGTGTGTGTTGTGAGTGTGCTTTGACGAGTTTAGTTTTCACTTTACATTGTTATTTATTACGTCGTGCTAACGTAAAATTACCCAGAGCTCTAATATAAAACCGAGTGTCTAATTTCATTTTCTAAATACGTGAAATGTCTAAACATTTAGGGGGTGTTTGTTTAACATTATATGTGAGCTTATAAGCTTATTTGATTTCGGTTTATATTTCATAAATCTTAATTTTCTAGCTTATTTTGTGACTGTTTAGGCTTACATAAGCTTATTAAATCATACAAGTAATAAACTTACACAAGTGTCAAAATAAACCGTAAAATTAAAACTTATGAACCATAAGCTGAAACCAAATAAGCTCGTAAGCCCAACAGATACAAGCTTAAACAAATGCCCGCTTTTAACAAGCGACGTGTTTAAATAAAAATCCAAATAATAAAATATGATACAAATAAAAAAACTTCTCATCGTTGTTCCAAAATCATCAAAATTCATCTGAAATTCAGCTTCTTATTAACATGCCAAAATACATATGATTTTCTCATGTAAATAACATATAGAATAGCCGATTATTTGTTTCCAAAATTCTAGAGGGTTGGTTGCAAATAATGATTCTAATTAAATGTACATCTTTTCTATTTTTACCCACAAATATAAGGGGTCACGACTTATCCATGACCTTAAAATATTCCATACTTGGTTTTATCCGTCACGTAACCTCTTTTACACATGACACAAAAGTTTTAAGTATAGTATCCTTGTTGTCAATAGACAACGCCATCAAAATGACGATGTTTTGGTATGCATTGTGCATGTTGTGAGTGTGCCTTCACGAGTTTAGTTTTCAATTTACATTGTTATTTATTACGTCGTGCTAACGTAAAATTACCCAGAGCTCTAATATAAAACCAGCTTTCTAATTTCATTTACTAAATAAGTGACGTGTCTAAACATTTAGGAGGTGTTTGTTTAACCTTATATGTGAACTTATAAGCTTATTTGATTTCAGCTTACATTTCATAAATCTGAATCTTTTAGCTTATTTTATGACTGTTGGGCTTATATAAGCTTATTAAACACAAGTGTCAAAATAAACCGAAAAATTAAAACTTACGAACCATAAGCTGAAAACAAATAAGTTCGTAAGCCCAACTAGGGGTGTAATCGAGCCGAGTCAAGCCCGAGCTCAACAAGGCTCGAGCTCGGCTCGAAAGATAAAAGGTTGGCTCGAGCTCGGCTCGATTGCTTGTCAAGCTTTAACCATCCAAGTTTGAGCTCGGCTCGAGCAGGATTCAAGCAAAGCTCGAGCTTAGCTTGTAAAGCTCGAAATAATATACATGAAAAGCTCGAATATATGCCAACTGGTATTTGCCGCTAAAATGAGCTCGAACAAAATAGTAGATACACAATTCCATGTCAAAATGAATTGCAAATTGCAGTTGCTACAAAATAAATATAGTCTTCATACAGAACTTGTACATGATCTCAAATCATAAACTAGAAGAGAAATACTTAACCGTTTGAAAACTAAATTAGATATTTTTAAGATTAAAAAAACCAACAATAAAATGCTCATAACCAAGGTTAGAAAATATTTTATCTTTTATGGAGTTAGTTCTTATAATTTACTTAATATTCAAATCTGCCCTTATTTACATACATAAAAATAATATGAAAATATATTTATACTAAGGCTCTAAAAGCCTGATAATCGCTCAAGCCGAGCTATCAAAAGCTCGAGCTCGGCTCATTATATGTTTCGAGCCAGTTTACTGGGCTTGAGCTCGGCTTGAGCTTGATAAAAGCTCGGCTCGATCAAATCGAGCTTGAACTCAAGCTCGAGTTGCTTGATAAAAGCTTGGTTCGTTTACACCCCCGAGCCCAACATATGTAAGCTTAAACAAAGGCCTTTTGGCTTTTGCTTTGTAACAAGTGACGTGTTTAAATAAAAATCCAAATAATAAAATATGATGCAAATCCAAAAACTTGTCATCACTGTCACAAAATCATCCATCTGAAATTCAGCTTATTATTATAAGTAATTCCCCCTTTTCCTAGGGCTTATAATTTCAACCATAATTCAACTTATTATTAATCACTTCAATCCACTCTTCAACTTCATTACTTCAGGTTCGTTAATATCTAACACCTTATTATATCATCCGCTTAATCTATATATTCACACGCATATGTAGCTGATGACGTCATCAGACATTATTATTTATTTGTTTACTTACTTATTGATCGGTTAAACTGTGGTTGATCATCTACTAAACTTGCTGATATTTATAATGTATACATATAGGATGACGTCATCACTCGTTAGTATATTTGTGTGTATGTGTAGCTAATGACGTCATCACACAGGTGTAAATATATTTGATTATATACTGTTTGTTTTCGATAGGTTATATACTGTGTGTGTAGCTAATGACGTCATCACGCATTTGTATTGGTGTGTTGTAATCGATTGGTTGAAGCGTTTTTGATGATGATCGTTTTGAGACTTGCTAATATGTATTTTAAGCGTATGTGTAGCTAGTGACGTCATCACACATTACCGTGTTGGTGATGGCGAGACTTGCTACTATTAATATTCACTAGAACGGTACCCGCGCAATGCGGCGGCGGGTACCGTGTGATTATATTTTGTGTTATTTGGTTACACGTTTAGTTGTCTTCATGCTTTATAAGTAGAGATATTAGAGATGGTTAAGCCAAATAATTTTAGTTTGAACAACCAACCGCTTCCTAACAAACTTCCTAACCGACATGCTTCCTAGCAAATTAATTTTGAAATCCTTCCATAATAAGCAAGAAAAAAGTCTGAATTTTAAGCCTTTCTAATTATAGATTAGTCCCAAATGCATTATAATGTAGTATAGATATAGATATAGATATGTATGTGTATGTGTATCAGATGATGTCATCACACATTAGTTTTTTATCAAGCGGTTATACACTACTTATGCTATGTTGATGATGATTGTTACAACGCTTGCTGTTATGTATATTTATGCGTATGTGTAGCTAATGACATCGTTATACATTAGTATTATCATCGAGCGATACTGTGTTGATGAAGGATGTTACTAGACCTGATAAAATGTATATTTATGCGTGTAGCTAATGACGTCATCACATTTGTTTTGTTAGCGAGCGGTTTTACTGTGTTGATGATGACTGTTATGAGACTTGTTAATATGTATATTTATGCGTATGTGTAGCTAATGACGTCATTATGCGTTTATGAGTTAGTTTACTTGTAGTGTTTTATTATCGATAGTTGCACTGTGTTAGTCATGATGTATATGTATAGCTAATTGTTATTCTACATTTGTAGATATGTTCAATTTGTATCGTTTTGTTATCAATCGGTTATACTGTATTGACATATGCTTGTTATGAGACTTGCTTATTCATGTATTTATTTGTATGTGTAGAGAATGATGTCGTCATCATTTGTGAATATCTTTAGTTGTTGATCCGTTTAACTGTGTTGATGAGGCTTGTTACTAAACTTGCTGATATTTATATTTATACTTATATGTAGCGAATGACGTTGTTATACATTCATGCATTTGTTTGATTATGTCGTTTTATGGATCGGTTATACTGTGTTAAATTGTGTTGATGATTGCAGTGAGACTTGATAATTTCTATATTTATATGCATATGTAGCAAATCATGTCGAAAACATTTGTAATTTATTGAACGGTTGTACCGTGTTAATCATGCTTAATTGATTTATGTCATTGAGAATGTGTAATTGATTCTATTAGTTTTTATAGCAGAATGTTAGATCATTAATATGCGGTTTTGCTTAGGGAGTTAGGGGGTGTGATATGTTAATATGTAGTTTTAGTGTTCTATTATCAATCGTTTATACTGTGATAATCATGCTGGTATGAGACTTGAATTGTGGATTTATGTGTATATTTTGTCGAATTCAAGTTGTGTATTGTGTATTTGATATGTAGGGGGGTGTTTGGGTGTTGTAACTTATAAGTAGAAGTTGACGATGAATTGTTAGAGAAGGAGTTTAGGAAATAGTGTCTGATTTTGCTTACGCTGTGTAAAACCGTGGAGATCGGATAAGTACTATCTGGTGTGTTTGGTTGATTCTGATAAATAAATTTGTATGTATAAGCACTTTGAAGTAAGTAACTCCAGTTTGTTTACTGGAATTAGGTTATTTTTTATGTATAGCAAGTAGATAAGCATAAGCGGTTTTACTCCATCAAAACACTTAAAAGTGGTTAGTTGCTTTTAAAAAACGCTATAAGCAATTTAAGTTAGTAACTTTAAACACTAGGAGCTATATTGCTACCCCCTAGATTTTGACTATGTTTCAATGTGCCCAGGTATTTCTCTGTTTTAAAGGTTGCATATTCTTGATCGATTGGAATATTAGTTTTGCCAGTAAGGTTGAGGAGTGATAGTTTCAAGTCATGAGTACTTCTTGGGCAGATGCTGTTGAAAATGCAGCTTCCAGTAAACCTGCTTATGTGCCACCTCATCTTCGTAACAAGCCACCTGCATCTGGTCAAGTGGCTGGATCAGCTGCATCACATGGTGCTGCACCGCCTATAAATGACAGGCCAGGAAATAGTGGACAAACAAGCGGGTCACGATGGGGTGCTCCCAGGTATGAAAATGGTAGGGCTGGGTATGTTCCTGGCGGTCGTGGTGGTGGTGGAAGGGGTTGGGGAAATAGAGGTGGTGGTTGGGGTGGTAGAGAAGTGGAGGTTAACCCATTTGGTAATAGCGATATAGATGGCCCCGAGGAGATTAAATCCGAACAGGAAAGTAGCGGCATCAATTTTGATGCTTATGAGGATATTCCTGTGGAGGCTGAAGGAGAAAATGTTCCACCTCCAGTTAATACATTTGCAGAGATAGATTTAGGGGAGGCCTTGAATCTTAACATTAGAAGATGCAAATATGTCAAACCAACCCCTGTTCAACGTTATGCGATTCCCATTTCTCTTGCTGGACGGGATTTAATGGCATGTGCTCAGACTGGGTCTGGGAAGACGGCAGCATTTTGCTTTCCTATAATCAGTGGGATTATGAAGGGGGAATTTGGTCAAAGACCACCACGTGGTACCAGGACTGTTTTTCCCCTTGCTCTGATTCTATCCCCTACAAGAGAGCTATCTTCTCAGGTTTTTAGTTATTCAATAAATTTGTTGACAGTGTTTATGTAGTTTAGATAATTTGCCCAGTTGATGTATCTTTATATTGTATTATATGCAGATACATGAAGAGGCAAGGAAGTTTTCTTATCAAACAGGTGTCAAGGTGGTGGTTGTTTATGGAGGAACCCCGATTCAGCAACAGGTATTAGGAACAAAAGTCTGAATTATTTGTAACAAATAGATGCATATGCATTGATCAAATGTTCTTTTTCTATTACTATACAGCAGATTATTGATTGCGACATATGTGTAATATTAAGTAATTATGCTCTGTGTGCGCTAGTTTTAACATTTTTACCCGATCTATGCACATCTGGGCAAACATTTTACAAAGTTGTTAACGTCGACACATCAATATATCATCCCAGTTGATATGAAATGTTCATATTTATACAAATCTTTGCATGTTTATGTTTGCTAATCATTTGATAATACATGTATTTATCAGTGAATGTGTTATGATTTCTATCATTGATCACTGATGGTATTACTTGTGTCTGGTGGATTTTATGCATGACTAGTTAAGAGAGCTTGAGAGGGGAGTTGATATTCTTGTCGCCACTCCAGGAAGGTTAGTTGATTTACTTGAAAGGGCAAAAGTGTCATTGGAAATGATAAGGTATCTAGCTCTTGACGAGGCTGATCGGATGCTGGATATGGGATTTGAGCCTCAAATTCGAAAGATAGTGGAACAAACAGACATGCCCCCACCAGGACAAAGACAGACAATGCTATTCAGTGCCACATTTCCGAGAGAAATCCAGGTTTGTTGGTTTTTCCTATGCATTTGCATTTATGGTTACTATATTATTAGCAGTTTCATCAGCATTTTATTACTTGTCGTCACTATTGTATCATCGTTAGTATTACTATATGAGTAACGCTGTATCCTCCTAACACCTGACAAAATCAAGAGTTCATACGAGGAGATAGTTTTAGTGGATTCAAAAAGGCAAAATTTTGCTGGTAGGTGGATGATGTCGGAAGATTTAGTATGATAAATCATTTCTCTTACTATATTACTCCCCTGTCCCATAATAACATTTCTTCAAGAAACACAATTTAAGAATAGTGTAACTAATAACAAGTACTCCATACCACATCTTTAATTTGGCACAATGACTTTTAACCCTTTGAACACTAATTAATGTTTCTTTGATTAGCAGCAATATGGGAAACTTGAACAATTATACCTTTTCTTTTAGAAGTGGACATTATTTTGGGACATATTATTATAGTAAGGTGAACAATAACATTGGGAAGGAGGAAGGTAACGTATAATCATAGCTTATTTTTTTAAGGAGATCTTTTAGCTTACTCAATTGATCCATTTATAAGACAAAGGTTGATTCATTCTTGCTACTGCAGTACTGCTTGGATGAATATAAACTTAACTCACCTAGAGAATGCCCTTATGATCAACTGTCTTATAATGGTGATTAGAATTGGCTAGCAACTTCTATCTGGTTTATCATAAGTAAAAAATAAACTTAATGATCATAGTAGGACAACTAAGGATAAAGTACATAACCATGTCCAATCTTATCATGCCCATGTATGTATGTGTTTGGTATGTTTCTGTGTATAAATTATCTCCTGAATATCATTGTTACAAATCAGAATATGGTACTTATGGGGTATTTAGCAAGAATTTAACGACCAAAACTGTTTGTTTTGGTTAAAAAATAGAGTTATTAATAAAAAGGGCCACATTCATCTATTTTGTATAATGTGATTTCTATTTGGTTTGCAGAGACTGGCATCTGATTTTCTTTCGAATTACATATTTTTAACTGTGGGTCGTGTTGGTTCAAGTACCGATTTAATTGTCCAAAGAGTGGAACTTGTTCAGGAAGCTGACAAACGAAGTTATCTTATGGACCTTCTTCATGCACAGAAGGAAAATGATACTAGTGGCAAGGTACTATTACTCACTTCCCATGCATTTCTTTTTTTTAAATAACTGTGAATGTTAATAGTTTAACATTATGAAATGATGCAAAGGATTGGATTCTTATACATAATACTTATTTGCAGCAAGCGCTTACATTAGTTTTTGTTGAGACAAAGAAGGGTGCCGATTCACTTGAATATTGGCTGTATAATAATGGGTTTCCGGCTACTACGATTCATGGTGATAGAACACAGCCTGTAAGTTTCAAATGATACTTTTAGTACATAAAATTCGCTCTTTTAGATGTGGCAAGATGGGTGGGGTAACGGTTCAAAACAGGGGGGTGATATGGGTCGTTTTTTAGTACATTCAAAACATCAATACAGCCCGCAAATTCTTCTTAGTCCTTTCATTGTTTATAAATATTTTTATTTTGTTAATCTATGATTAGAAAAACAATATTATCGCCATAATGATATAAC
Source organism: Artemisia argyi (assembly GCA_030686995.1). Taxonomy (NCBI): domain Eukaryota; kingdom Viridiplantae; phylum Streptophyta; class Magnoliopsida; order Asterales; family Asteraceae; genus Artemisia; species Artemisia argyi. Next base: position 34,957,151 of record CM060695.1, read on the forward strand.
TATTTGGATAAAATTGTTTTGGAGGTTGTATGCTTGTATGCACTTAAAATAGCTTCTATTTTGGTTAAGGATTCCAATCTTTTAACACCGAACTGTGAAGGGTAACATTACATCAGATTGAACTGATATTTAAAATACATTAGTGAGGGTGGTTACTGCATTTTTAAGGAGCGATATGACTGATTAAATAGTCTATAGGGTAAAATTACATCAGATTGAACTGAACAGTGAAGGGTGTTTTATTTTTAAATGCAGGAAAGGGAGCAAGCACTGAGGTCATTCAAGAGTGGAAAAACACCAATTCTAGTTGCAACTGATGTGGCAGCACGTGGTCTCGATATTCCTTCTGTTTCTCACGTGGTAAATTTTGACCTTCCTAAGGACATCGATGACTACGTACACCGAATAGGACGGACAGGTCGAGCTGGAAAATCAGGATTAGCAACAGCTTTCTTCAATGATAACAACATGTCACTAGCAAAATCATTAGCTGATTTAATGAAAGAGGCTAACCAAGAAGTACCCGATTGGCTTACCCGTTATGCCAGCCGGGCATCTTATGGTGGTGGTGGTGGTGGTGGTAAGAACAGGCGGCCAGGAGGAGGACGGTTTGGTGGTCGGGACTTCAGAAAAGATAACTCGTACAGCAGTGGTGGTGGATACGGTGGCGGTAACAGTGGAGGTGGCGGCTACGGTGGCTATGGTAACAGTGGAGGTGGTGGATATGGCGGCGGTAACAGTGGAGGTGGATACAGTGGTTATACTGGTGGTAGTGGTGCACCCAGTGCTTGGGATTAGTCAATTTGAATGAATGTACTGATTTTGTAGCAATCAGCAGATATATCATTTTTCGCAGTAATTGTGAATTATAATACGTTTTAACAGTTGTTTTAGTATGTTGGTTATCAAATTTTGGTTCAAAATAGTTTTCCTTGGATCATTGCAGTTTCCATTATCATGAACAATTTGCGAGTTAAATGTGATGAGATATGCAGTTAGATTTGCTATATCACTGACAACCGCACCATCTTTTTGTGACCTCTTGTAACAAATTCAGCTTCTTGAACTCAAATAATTTCAAATCACCAGGCTCCATAAATTCAGCTTCTTGAACTAATGCAACTTTGATGGCAGGGATGAATCAAATGGCCAAAAACCTCAAACTCTCCTGGGTTGCAACAACGCAGATTTGGGTCTAAAACGCCCATATGTAAAAGATCGAGAACCCTGCTGCTGATGGAACACGTCCAGCTTGTAATGAAACAGCTAAATATATCTCATTCATCAAATAGACTCCAATTTCATAAACAATATTTATGGTAAAAGTATGGAACCTACAATCAAAGATGAAATACATCTATATCACCAAAATTCCTAACATATATTCTGTAATGACAAACATACATTTCTCTACACAACCGAAAAATTGTGAAGACATGACCAATATCATTAGGCCAAAACCATCTGGTAAAAATCTTTGTAGTGATCATTTTTATAAAAATGATACAACTCTTGTTAAAAAAAAAAAAAAAAAAAAAAAAAAAAAAAAAAAAAAACTCATTCTTGAATAAGTTAGCCCTCAATCTTCTAACATCAATTGACTACCTAATCTTGATCAGAAACATCATCAAACTCTTCATCATCATCATCTCCATCTTCATGATCAACCCATTCACCACTAGATTCAACCTCATCATCCTCATTCTCACCCTCCTCCTCATCCTCCTTTTTATGAACCCCAATCACATCATTCACATCGACATCCACCTTATCCAACTCCGGCAACATTTCCAAACCTTTCTTCCTATAAATCAACCCTGTCCTCATAACATAATGAAACTTCCCTCTATACTTCGCAATATCACACGGATTAACCAACTTCCCTTTTCTATACCCTTCCTTCAACATCACACTCGTAGTCTTACACTTCAACGACAAATAAAAAATCCCCGGATACCTAGTAAAAATCCTAGTAAACCTAAACGGTATATTCAACTCATCCGCCAAATTCCTAATATAATTCCTCTTAGTCTTCTTATAAACTGTCAAATTCAACAACTCATGCAAAACTCCCACCACTCGTTTCTCCATCAACTCACTATCCGGATCAATACTACTCGAATCCTCATACGGCGAAACATAAGGCACCTTCTTAAACTCATCCATCCACAACTTCACCTTCTTTTGCGCCCCATAGCCTCTCGGAAAACTCAACTCAAACCCCAACCCATTCTCACCTCTCCTAAACCTCCTATAAAACTCACTATCCTCACCCTCACCCTTACCCACACCCACACCCTTCCTCTCATTACACCTCTCGAGCTCCGAAACCGCGTACTCATCCACCCATTTCACAAGCTTAAAAAACCTCACCCCATTCTCATCCTTCACAACCTCCAACAAATCCGAATACTTCGAACTCAAAACCTTATCATAATCATAACTAAACCCCAAATCCCATCTCAACATATGCACATATTCCACCTTCAACTTCCTACTCCTACACATCATCAACAACTTACACAACTTCTCAACACATTTCATCTCATGCATGCTATAAATACTCATTTCTATCTTATGCAAGTTAAGGGCTATATTAGTCAACTTAAAACAAGGCAAATTAGCATATTTAGCATGTGGGTACTCATGAAAAAGAGTGGGGTAGCGTCTCATGAAACGTAGAGTAGGGACAGTGATACCTAGGAGTTTTTGGGTGTCTGAGAGTTGTTTTGAGGTGAGGTGTTTTTGTGGGTTGTTTATGATGGCATCTTTTAGGATGATGGAGGCTTTTAAGTCTGTGTGGATGTCTATGATGTTGTCTAGTGATCTGTTTTTGACCCATTTTAGGCGTACTTTTGTTATTGTTCGGATTTGTTGGTGGTGTTGGAAAAGGGTTTTTGGGTTTATGATTGTTTGGAGTGATGTGAAGATGTTAATGCCGGCTTTGTGTTTCATGTTTGTGGGAAAGTGAAGTGTTTGTTTGAAACAGGAGCAGGTTGGTTTGGGTCACTCGTAGGAAATATTTTTACAGTATTTATTATTATTATTATTATTATTATTATTATTATTATTATTATTATTATTATTTTGCCATTAGTAAACATCTTCTAATAAAGCTTTTTTATTTTTTTATTTTTTTAACTTTTTTTTTTCATTCAAAAGAAAGTAGTGAAGTATCTATGAAGAATGACAAGTTTGAAAGCACAATGCAATATCTCAATGGCATGTTATTAGGTTTTTTTTTTTTTTTGCCAATGGTATCACAATGACATGCTAAACTGATGATATTCGTCTTTCGTCAGCCAATCCACCATTTTTTCATTTATTTATTTATTATTTTTTTTGAGTGAGTGGGGTAGTTTTGGTGGTGCGTTATGACACTCACTTGCATTTATAAAAGTTATAGCTAAGAAATGTGTTTTAGTTATTGTAATATTAATGAATGTGAGCTGAGGTGCAACCCAATAATACTTATTTGATGCAAACTGCACCTCGCTCTTTTAGAGCATTCTAAATGGTGAGATGATGTGGGGTTGGTAAAACATAAACTCATTAGCGAGTTGTAAGAAGGGTTTATTGTCTTATATAGATAGTTAGACATAATAGAAAGTGGGGAAGGTTTGAGGCTTAGAGACTTGGTGAGGTTTTGGATAGGTTTGGGGGTTTGTGGCTATGAAGTGAGATCCGTTGACTGGTGACCATAGATAATTTTTAGTAAAATTACCAAACTGAACTATCAGATGATAGATTTTATAAGAATTAATCAAATTTTACTTGTTTACGAAAACAGACCAGGCGCACCTTTAAACCATTCTCGCCTCTCCTCTCTTGACTTTGTCTCTTGCCTCTCAAAAGAAAGGGGAGTAGTTGGTCGTCTAGAGTGCTCCTCAACATTTTATATAAAAACTTGATTTTTGGTTTTGTAATTAATTCGTCTTTATGTGAGGCGCACAAGAGAAGGCGAGGAGCACTTGATTGTTTAGAGTGCTCCGGTTTGTCTTGTGTGAGGCGCATAACGTAGGAGGCACACTCGGTTGTTTAGAGTGCTTTTGAACATTTGGTTTTGTAATTTTTTGTCTTTATATGAGGCGCACAAGAGAAGGCGGATAATTTTTTGTAATTTTTTGTGTTAACCGTGTATTATGATAAGATAATTAGTTGTTATTTGTGGATAACTTCAAATCAATTAGTTGTACATTTAAGGTTGATTAGCGTGTTTAGTAGGTTTCCCAATATAGATCATGTATTGTTATTATATAAAGGCTCTCATTTTATATGTAATCAATCACGAATCAAATAAAATCATTCTTATATCATTCTCGGTGTATATACTCTTACGGTTACACGTCTGTTTAAAAAACGGATAATTATTTTGGGCACACTAAAATAGTTAAATGGACAATTAACGAATTTTAACTAAATATTTTGTTTGGAAAACAACTTTTCTAACATGGAAAACAATGTTGAATATTAGGAGGGGGAGGAAGCCAATTTGCGAAGCAACCGCGGACCAAGAGAGTCAACTGCTAATGATGCCAGGCCAAGCGGACCGCGTGATGTTGAGAGAAGAGCACCCATACCGGGTGCTCTCATTATTATTCCGAGTCTAACAATTCGACAACTTCTATCCATCAATCCCATTCCTTGAAAAAAAACAACATAACCCAAATAAAGAGAGTACGTGCATGTTATTATTCGCATGAAATAACCAAAATTGTACAAGTTGGGAGGCATCCTATTCCTATCAAAGGCCATCTCAAAAATATAACGTGCAGGCATTTCTAACCCAACAATAACTAATACTAAAACCAAAAGACTCGAACGAAACAAAATTGTCAAAAGAATACTTGCAAAAACTATTTTTATCACTTACAATTCAGATACCATTTCAATAACCATCAAGGATCTTTACTCGCGATAATCATGTATTACAATAAAATTTCTCACTAAGAAACCTAAACATTTACTACATCACTAATCAATAATAGAAATAAGCAACTCCATTGAAACTTGCACATCTTACACTTCGTTTTTCTTTTTTCCTTTCTGAAAACACCGATATCATCAAAATTCTGGGGCCGTAGTCATTCAAATCCATACGACAACTCACTATCAAAAACCAACATAACATAAAAGTTCTAGAGGGCAAACAGTTTTCAATGCCGATGGGAATGCTTTCTACTACTATAATATGGTTCTCCATTCCTTCGGTTTCTTCTTTCTATAATTCTGAAAACAAATGATACAACACCTATGGCAGCCATAGCATAAAAACCTTTAAAAGGAGCTAAGTCTAAACCCGAAAGATAGCAACAATATCCAGCAAGAAGGTATACGAAGCCTTGTCTTATTTCATACCCTCTCATTCCGGGTATCTGGAAGAAGACATTGAACTCGGGTTTGGAGTCACAAATACCGTGAAGGACGACACCCATGCAAAGGACGGTATCCAAGAACCATGGGAAGTTGTGGCCCATGCTTAGCCTCTGAAAAACAAAAGGATTTTGGTAAGAAATGTATGCAACTGAAATTGGTCATTAGTTTGATATATATATATAATTAAGAACAATTATGTCATCGACAGAAATAATAGTTTTGAGAAACCGTTGATTGTACCTCCAACCAAGCAACGAGTGAAGGAAGAAACATGAGCAGTGAAAGGAGATGCAGGATTAGCAAGCCATGGCGGTGGTGAAATAGCTCTAGTTGTGTGTCGCCATAGCTTCTTGCAGAGTCTGGGCTGTTGGAGCTGTTCTCGTCCACAGGTAAACCCTCCTCAGTCTCAACATTAAGTGATTTCATGTCATTTCCGAACCCAAACAAATCTTCATTACGAGACTTGCTGGATGCTGTAAAGAAGCTGTGGCAGAGAAAAAAAATATCAAAGTTCAGCAAGCTGATATTAAGTGAATGACATATAGTTTTAAGTCGTGACAATGATGTGTATGATGGTCACTTGGTGGTTGTCATAGATGCTAGTATTAAGCTACTTCAGTTATAAATCTTTTAGTTCCACTTTCGCCTATATAACTCAAGCCCAACAGTCAGGCGGGCTAGAAGTGAAATAGTTACCTGCACAATGCATGGTGACAGCACACCACATGAGAAAACAGCAGAACAAGGAGACCTAAAGCTGGATGGACAAAGCAAACCAAAACAATAGCAAGCAGTGACGTATTTATGACCTTGTTGACCTGTCATACGATGACCATATATATTTTTAGATTATCTGCAATACAGTGTCACCACTTATGTTCAAAAGAGCCAAACAATAATTACCTTAGATGAGAATAACCTAGGGAAGAGATCAAGCATCCGCCATTTCCACCTGCAAAGATGTACTTAAAACAGTTTATAACATGGACATTCATGAAAAATATCAATTTATTAAAAGTTGTCCCAATGAGTATATAACGAAATAGGACAACAAGAAAATCAAAAGGGCAAAGAAGTCAACGGAAAATGCCATTATAAATGTCTGTAGCATAAGTTATATGACCTTGGCTTGAAAATATGGACTGACCTTGTCTTGAAGAAAACATGTACTCTGGCAACCACATGGGAAAGTATCTGGGTGGTTAATGTCAAAATAATTATGATCCCATTTGCTATTAAATAGCAAATCATCGAGACAACAAAGAAGCTACCGACTGACGGAAATGGCTTTGGACTTAGACATGAATAAAACAACGCAATCAGAATGGGTAAAACAGCAAGGAGAAGAAATGGTATTGGTAATCTCAGATTTGATTCTACTGCAGACAGCAATGACGGAACAGGCAGATCAAGCTCCCATGCATTTGCTTGCTTCATTAGAGCAAAAAATACTACAGCAAAGCAGAAACCAGTAATCTGCATAAAGAAAGTACATTCAAGTTATAAGCTAAATAAGAAATATGAGTTTCGCTACATAACAAATATTCAGACGTTAAAGCAATTTAAGCTGAATTATAATCTTAGAACGTCTAAGCTAACACAAAGCTGGATTTTTTTTTCCTCCTTTTTTCTTGAACGCATTGATAAAAAAATAGGCACGGCAAGGACAAAAAGGACATTTATTTGGTTAGACTCAAAATTATAATCTTGTTTTTCTAACTCTTTTTATAGCTAACGCATCAAACATGATCAGATAAAACATCTTCCACTATGTCTTTAATGTTGCGATGAATTTTATTACTACTGTAATTATTAGTAATATTTGTGGAATAAAGGCAAAAGTAAAGGAAGTAAAGATATGTACCAGAAGCCTGGGAACCAAGATTACTAATTTACTAGAAGAGGAAATTTTCGGCAATCATAAAACAAAGTCTATTATATGATAAACCTAAATAAGATCCATAAAAATCACCTGAGAGAAGTATAAAAGCAAAAATCTACGGCCTGCAGCAGTTAAAGAAACAGCAGCACTAGTTTTATATGAACAATGTGGATCTACCTGCATGCAACCACCTATGATTAAAACTTGAAAAGTTAAGTTAAATACAATAAACTAATGACTGACACTGTATACAAGTTAACTCTACCAGTAACAGAACGTTGGTCTCCTCGGATCCCTGAGTTGAGGTCCAAAGTGCAGGTGATGAGTCCACTTCAATTGTACGGGAATACAAATTAGGAAATATGTGAAGACCAGATGAAGCGTCCCATGCAAGGGCTACTGGTGGAAAGCAGCGGAGCTTGCAAAGTTCTTCAAAGTTAAGAAAGAGAAAACATCAGCAAATACATATAGAAACGACTAATGGTCAAAAAGGTTTAAGCAATTAAGCCAAAATGTTTTGCAACTTAAGGCCGCGCTTTATTTTAAATTTCGATTCTTACTACCAATATACATGTCATCAAGAGTATTGAATTAGTTTAAGTTTAGAAGATGAAGCAAGAAGAAGATTATTACTGCCACTATCCACGTCTCCAGCCTCTTCAACAGGAAGTCCGGACTTTTTGATTCCGCAGCCTGTAGTTTCCAGAGACACTGTAGCAGGCAGAAGGCCTAAGCTGATACTGAATGTAATATTCATTGCAATAGGATGATCCTCCTTTATGAAAATATCCTGAAACATTTTAAATCCAATGGTTACTTGGATAAGCAACTAACAAGCCTTTCGCCAAATGGTAACCCCATCTAAGAGCTAGAGTGGGGAGATTCAAACCACATATGAAACAGTTGCGTGCCTACGTTTAGCTGATGAAAAAGGGGAAAAATAACAAAGGGGGTAAACAAGGATAAAACTTAAATCACCACTGTATTTGAGCAGGGTAGTTACACTTAGAAAGTACTAACCTTTTGAGAATGCATAGAGAGAAGCAACGATTGAGGAGAAAGCTCTTTATGCCCTTCCTCTGGGTTGAAGAACTGCCCAACCGCCATTGAGGCTGCTGGCGGAGGTCTCCCTGAAATGGTCTGCGTATACACAATAACTATCAGTTCTTCATCTCTAGTCACAAGTTAAGAAATTTTGTATGAAAATTATTAGTTGTGCTTTACAGGACACATGAAGATAAGTGCTAAAAAATAATTAATTACCCGTGCAAATAAGATGGATATGTGATCCGATTCAATTTCAAGATTCATTTCATAATGATATCAACTCAGGCTTTAACAAAGATCAACTAATATACATGGTAAACTGGATGGTAAAGAAACACTACCGGGCTTGGCGCAACTGATATTGTTAAAAATCTGAAGCCATGCATATCCTTTGGTTCCAACCAAAACACAGCCGATGGTGGTGGTTGTTCTGTCTGACTTCCTGGTTCTATCTACAGACATGACAGTACGTTAAGATATATTATCATTGAATCAGCTCATGACTAATGACACTTCCAATATGGGCAATTATAATTTATAAATTTGGAAATACATACTAATTGCCTAAATCAAATAAATATATATGCAGAGGTGGCACAACAGGCGGGCTGGGCAGTTTGGTTACGGATCAAAACAGGTTTCGGGTTGAAACATGTCATTCTTAGTACTGGTTGAAGGTCAGGTTGGGTTTACCTCAACACTTTCTTGTTATTTTTTTTAGGATTTTTTATAAATCTGTTAAATGTAATGATTCCGAAAGGTTGTATGCAGTAAAATATGAACTGTTGGCTTCTTTCAACCTGTTCGACTCATTTATACAGTTCCCCGCCTCCCTTTATATCCTTATAGATCAGTCATAAATGGGTCACATTCAATTTATAAAAGAAAACAAGAAACAGTCGGAAGATGTCAGGTTAAGTTTTGGTACCTGCCTTGGTGCTGGTCCTGAAGGAATCTGAGCAATCTTTGATGTGACTTCTACAACCCTTTTGTTAAGAGGTAAATCTGACGCAGAAGTTCCTTTTTCAGGCCAAAGATGAAGTCTAATCCCATAACATGGAAGCAGATTTGTCACTAGAACAAAGTTGTTTCTTCCATTTGACCCCTGATTATCAAAATAATTGGGAATTGGGTTAGCATGCTGAGTAAAGAACGGCCTGTAGAAGAATAATACTGGACTGATTACTTAAGGGTTGGAATGGCATAAAATCAAACGATACCAACACAGTGTATGATATATTAGGAAAATGTGTATGATATATTAGGAAAATAAAAGTAATGACTAACCAGCTCTTTTATGTCCAACCACCTTCTTCTGCCATCCATTGCTAAAATAGTAACGGTTGGCGTCTTGATGTAAAGATCTCTTTCAAGTCCCTCATCGCTCCAACGAAGTTTACTGGGACATGTAGTCATGGCTTTCAAATGAGGCCCTGAATGGCCAACAAATGATTTCTCAGGCACTTTTTCCAATGTATTAAATAAAAGAGAGAAGTGTTGATCAATGTACCAGCAAATTTTCTCTCTTTTCGCACAGGAAGATGTGGTGACTGCTGATGTAAATCCAATTGCCTAGACAAACTTCCTGGCATTCCACTACGAAGCATTCTTGTAAGTACTGCTAGTCTTTTCCTTGAGCCGGAAATGGGATGACCAGTTTCAGGGTCTACCAAACTAAGAAGAGTATGTGAAACCTGGAACTCAGCAGATCAGACACGTCTACAGTATAAAAACTTAAAAAGTTACAAAGAAGTAATACTCACTTGGACAACGACTTGATTACACCATAAGATGACCTGATGCTCCATGGAGAGCCACACATTCTTCATCCCCATGCTACTAATCATAAAACCATGGGTAGGTGGGACGATACCATCAATAGATTCTAGTTTTGACCTTACCTACATTAAATAAACCTAAGGAGTCAATCATGCTGCGAGTCCGGTGATCAATATTAATTTATATGCATAAACGAAAAATTTTAAGGTAGACACACCAAAGACACGGAAACAATGGCTAACTTTTTAAATTGCAACCTACACCACAATTCACCTCATGGCTGTTTGACAATCAATACCAGACACTAAAATATGTTCATAACGAAGTTCAAAACTGATATCACTTATATCAAAACAAAGAAAAAGATATGCCGAAAGAAATCATCACCTGGTAATCATTACCACCACCGGAAATGGAGATCACAATCACTCGTGATAGTTTAGGACTAGACAAGTGAGTTCCTGTTCTAGAGGTTTGGACCTCGTAACCGTTTCTCCATTGCTGATTTATGTACTCATAATAGTGACCCAATGATGGCTGCAATGCCACAGGAGGTGAGCTGGAACAACATTATATAAAAAAAAATTACATTACAATTATAATAAAGTAAGGTCTCAGATACGTTTTTATTTAGACAATCCAGAGAACTCACTGATGCGGAGTTGACAGCGTAATGACAGTTTCAACGGCTGACTTTCTCAAATTAGGGTGCACAACTGCAGCTCTAGCAACAAAGCCACCCATAGAGTGCCCAACCAATATGACAGTATTAGGAAGACTACCAGATTCAACAGCACCTTCTATTGCTCGAGCATCCCGAGATTCTTTATATTGATCCAGGATCTACAAGCAGAAGCACAAGCTTATCACTAATTTTGGAAAGAACATTGGAGCATATTTCTAAATCCGCTTAAGATTACTAAAATGATGTTGCCTCAATCCTGACAGTAAATAAGATATTAAAGTCGATACCCTGTCAATGGCATATACAACATATTCTGTGTGTTCTTCGAGTATCTGGCCATCCATTGCAGAATGTTCGCCTTCAAGGTCTACCGCAAACCAGTCAAGCCTTCTAGTATATTGGTTCAAAATTGGAATATCGGTCTTATCCATCTCTACTCCCTCCTCAAACATTAAGGAAGCTTCTTGGTACAACATAGGCTCAGGTGGGCCACCTTCATAAGCCCTGTCAGATTCTGCCGCTAAGGACCTAACCTGTGAGAAATAGTTCAAAGTAAATAAACCCGTATCAGATATGTCTGGAAATATAATGAAAACCGAAACTTATTGGATAAAACATAAAATCACCTGCTTGTAGCTACCTCCATTTCCTGGGATAAAAAGCACAGGGACGCCCTTAAGTTGTTTAAGATGCTCGTCATAATCAATCTTTTTCCAACCTTCATGATACAAAAACAGTCCATATTTCGAAGAAGACAAGCTCTTTGTTTCTGATATTGGAATGTAGGTAGGATACATATATGTCATGTTACAACCATTCTTAATCGGCTTTACTAAATCGTATATACCAACTAGAGCGATTCCAATGGAAAGAATAACAATCGCTGCTAATCTAAATCTAGCCTTGAAACCGTCCATCTTTTTAATCTTCAGTGACAAATTCCTCCCTCAAAGTTGCATCCTTCAATCACAACCAAAGTTAATAAATGATCATGTTTATTATTTCCAATACAAATGTATGTCCACCATAATTATCAAATAAAAAGTTTCATGTTGAAATGTAAATGCCTACATTTATGCTAGAAAATCTCTTGGGGCATATATTTGACAAAACTAGCTACAGCTTATTTCAAAAGCTACTTGCAGTAGCTTTTTAGGAGCTTATGGGAGTTTATTTTTTTTATAAGATCTCATAAGCTTCGTCAGATTAACAAAGATTACTTTTCAAAAAATAAGCTTAAGCGCCTATAAGCTTTGGCGCCAAACACGCCCTTCAAGCAGCTTCTGTTTTAAGAGCTTAATTTTCTAAAATCTCAGTTTAGAAAATTAAGCTCTTATAAGTTGTGTGCCAAACATACTTTTTGTGTCGAATCACATAAACATCACAATGTGATAGCTTTACCAGGGGTGTTTTTTTAACCTTATATATGTGGGCTTATTAGCTTATTTGATTTCGGCTTATATTGAAAACTATTACCTTATATAAGCTTGTTATATCTTAACAAACTTATATAAGCCCATAAGTCTCAAAATAAGCCGAACCCAAATAAGCTCATAAGCCCCGCATATAAATTTTGACGAGTGGTAGTGTGTCAAAATATGTAACCAACAACGAGGTAAAATGTAGACAGATCATACCCCTACGCCAGAATATGTACTAATAGTTTCATATGACATGATAAGTCACAATTAACATAACAACTAGTACTGTAATAATTAAGTGCAGCGTGTGAGTTACGCAAACTTATAACATTGTAAATATCGTAATCTGCTAAAATTAAATGGTGAAGTTTATGAGCTACTAGTATTTATTAAGGACTGGATCTAAAAATGACATGTACAGTTACCTTATAACGCTGGAAGGTGGTTGGGTTTTCCGGTGAAGTGGACTAGTGAAGTAAATCTCAGCAGGGGAGGGGGGTGGAGGGGGGTTTTGAGATTTGATTTAATTAGAGATTAAAAAAGGTGGTTAAGAAAAAAAAAAGTGTTTTTAATCAAAAAGTTGTTGACGTTTCAAGAGAATGAAATGAATGTTGTCGTTTGTTTTGGGTCCATGTGCTTGTAAAGCGTTTACTTGGGAGTTGGGACTAGCGTGTAAATGAATCAAGGAGTATCGGAAACGTCTTTCATCGACATGCCTAATTGCTATCGTTAAACCTATCTAATGCAAGTACCCGTAAAAAAAGTTTATGGGTTATAAGCTAACAATAATAAAAGTTTGAAAGATTTGGAGATTAAACATAATGTTTTGAAACCCGGTTGACCCGGGTGGTTCAACCGGTTGAACCGTTCTGGTCAAAAAATAGGTCGATTTAAACCAAGTCAACCTGACGGGTTGGGTCGAAAACGGGTCAAATTAAATCGGGTCAACCCGTCGGGTTTGAAGTGTCCCAGTTAACCCGGTTTTCAATGTGTATTAATAGTTTCCTTACGAAATATATGTTTTCGTATGCCTTTTATTGGTTAGCCGAACTGGTGGCGACACCAGTTCCCGGTTGAACCCGTTGGTCCAGTTCAGTTTTCAAAACTATATGTATCATCAACTTGTTAGCTTGCATAAAGTTTTATGTGTTTTATTAATTTGTATAATGTGTATAATAACATATACTTTTCATTTTACGGTGTTTTAAAAATAACTTTAATTAGTGTGCTTAATTATTTTATATTTTAGATTATGTTGTAGCTTATTTAAATTGTACATTGTGAAAATTTTATTGTACTTTTTAGCAGGGACGGAACTAGGACATAAAATGATCAGGTGCACTTAAAATAAACTAAACAATACTGCAAACACAAGTTTTAGGGATCGGGTGCATTTTAAAAAAATCGATGTTTTTTTAACAAAATTAACACTACGCTACAAAAATTCATGGACCCCCTGGACACCCCCTGGTTCCGTCACTGCTTTTTAGTAAGGGGTGTTTTAATTGATTGTTTTTAATTTGATACAGTATATATGATTTTAATTTGTTGTACAATGCGAATAATTATTGTATTTTTAAGTTATGGGTGTTTTAATATGAATATTAATTACACTATGCATTTCTCTCACCTTTTACTTTCAAGATTTCACTTTTCAAAGTTTGACCATACACTTTTTATATGTAGTATAAATAAGTATTATGCTCATGCTAATGACAATTATAAGTATTGTTGTTACATCAGTATGTTTGGCAAAATAGATGTTGTTGGTACATGTGTTGGTGTCAAACAAAATATACTTCTAGATTAAATGTATAAAGATAATTTGTGAAAAATAATCTCCATAATCTTTTAAAACTTGTTTTGAAAACTTATTTTTTTTTTTTAAATAATCCACAATCTTTGTCACCCAAACAAAGATTATTTTTTTTAACCAAAGCTTATTTTTCAAAAAAAAAAAATAATAATAATCTTAAGTAGGAGTGATCACAGTCCAAAAACCGGACCGGACCGAAGACCGGGTTAGGGAAAAACTATAGACCGAGACCGGACCGAATGTGGTCGGTCCGGTCCAAATAGGCTAAATGTCCGGTTTGTAAGCCGGACCGGACCGGACCGAGACCGAAATAATGAAAAACCCCAGACCGAGACCAGACCGTTGGTCCTTCGGTCCGGTCGGTTTTGTCGGTCGGTCCGGTCTAAACGGTCGGATTGCTCACCCTTAATCTTAAGCGTCAATAATCTTTCATAATCTCGCACGGCAAACATGCCCTATACACAACTACAATTTGTTAATAAGACGACCGCAACTACAATAAAAAAAACTTACCCTACAAAAAATAATAAAAGATACACACACAAAAGAGAATAAAACTTTCGGTTGCCAGGTCAAACATAACTTTGAAAAGATTGGGGTGATCGGTCATCAATTTGTTTAAGCTAATAAGGAGAACTCTATCATCTACTTAGTTGGTTAGGGGGCAATCTTACCATTAACATTGACCCTATGTTGTTAACAGCAAATGTGACTATCGAATAACTTATTAACGCATATATTTTATAATTTTAGTCTTTCAAATCATTTTCTTATTAGAAGAGTATTGGTTTCCATGTTTGACATGGGCTAGTTATGTCATTTTTAAAATGCTTAAGCCAAGTATAATGGTCACTCTCCCTTCATCTCTAGCTATTATATTGGCTTTTCAACACACTATCTTACCTTTATCTTTCAACTATTATGGTCATCGGCTAATTGACCACATAAAAATAACTCATTTATATAAACATATCACATAATATACCTCAAATATTGTTTAAAAAAAATAAAATAAATAAATAAACAAAAATGGGGACTTTCACCTCGACCCATTAGACCCCACCTTAGATGTCCAATGTCCCTTTGTTGACTTTTAAGCATTATGTTTAGCAACGAGATTTTAATATACGACAAAGAGTTAAAATCAATGTTTTGAAAATCGGGTTCAAAATCGACCCGGTTGAGTCACCGGGCACCGGGTCAACCCGGTTTTGAATTTATTATTTTTTTATTTTTTTGACCGGGTCAACCGGTTCGACCGCCGGGTCAACCCGGGTTAACCCGGGTTTTTATTAAAAAAATTTGAAAAAACGAAACCCGGCCGGGTTTCGAGAACCGGGTTGACCCGGGTCACTCAAAACCCGCCGGGTCACACCGGTTAACCCGGTTCTAGAAACCCGGGTTTTTTTTACCCGTTTTTTTGGCCGGAACCGGTCAAACCGGTTAACCCGACCTGGTCGACCCGGGTTTCAAAACATTGGTTAAAATTAATATGCGTCAATTATCTAATAACTTTTTACGTAACAGTATTTTGAGTGAGATTAATTTTTGCAATTTAATGGTTGTGGCCTGTGGCTGTGGGTTTTAAACCCACCAAAAACAAATGTGATGCTTATGCATTTTTTTTTTTTTTTTTTTTTTTTTTTGTGCGCAAAGGTGAGAATTATATTAACTTCCAACATATATACATCTTTTACAAATAAAAGTAAAGATTTGGACACTCTCCAAATCTAATACAACAACAACAATACAGACCAAAAACAATACTATGACTTCAAACAGCTAACATCATCAAATATCATCCAACAGTCTGTTCTAAACATCTATAGCAGCTCTCACTGCACAGAGACATTATCCTATCACCATTCACCTTATTTTGCACCATTAACCATCTAGCTACATTTCCATCTTACCCACTTGCCATGATTACTCAACCCACATCCACAGTAACCATAGCAAAATGGGTTAGTGGCTTCACTAGGCACTCATTACCCTTCCACTCAAGGGCTATGCCAAACAGCCTACATTTCCATCTCACAAATGGCTTCAGCTGTTTAGGAACGCACACCTTGAGTGAAGACCATCCATTCCTCCTTGACAATGTATTGGGAAGACCAAGAAGGCCCATCTTTCATGCCTCTCTATTCAACCCATCATACATTGTCCACCAAGCCATATACCCTTCACAAAGAAAAGCCCTTCATTATGGTACATCTTATCTGAATTAGACCTCCTTTCTTTCCAAAATAGATGCAAATTCCTCCCAAGGCCAATCTAGTAGAGCTATAAGGATCAAAAAGTATAGTCACACCAGAATAGACTCCAAGGTACAAGGTACTTATTCAATGTTATTGCATGTATTATAATCAAAGATCAGATCCTTTAATGAAGCAAAGAACCTTGCCAAAATATTCTCCTTTCCATTCAGCCCACATTCTTCATTGTTTCAGACACCCCCATTGTATCTTGAAACAGAAACCTGAATCTTTCATACTTCTCTTTCAAACTTAACCTCCCATTCACTTTCTGCTTTGAGAACATTGACATTTAGCTTAACTTTGATAGACATTAGTTTGGCTCTAATGTCATCACATATTAAACTAAATAGAGTATCTTCACTTTTTTTGCAATCATTGAAGATTCTACTATTTCTTTCAAGCCAAATATGATAAACTGTAGCAGCAAAACTTAACTTTTTGATGATCACCCCAATATTACTTCCAACAGTTTCAGAACTCATTCCAGAGACAATATCATCCCACATGTTGCCATATGCTTGAATCATAGCTTTCTTTCTATAAACAATAAATTTTGTTAACAATAACTTTTAGAGCAGTGATTAGGATATAAAATGTTATACTACATTTATCATAGTAAATGAACTCTTCCAATCGAAATCGAGTATCCATTAGTGTACCTATTTATTTCAAGATTGCTTCTATAGTTTTAGAAGTTGCCATCCAATGATAATCAAGTTTAGAATAACTTTTCTTAACCACCTCCTTAAAAACTTTCATTAAAATATCAAGTTTAGCACATTATCATTTACAACCATATCGATAAAGATAGATCCAAACCCATAAATTTAGTCGATTAAATAAAAACAACATCGAGTTTGTCGTTAACAATAAACAAAGTATCACACTCCCATTACAACACAAACTATCACATCTTATATATTCTCCCATGCAAACACAAAACGTCACGACATCCTCAACAATGTCACCACAATTCCTCGCCACCTTCAAATACTCCGACAGCCTAACCATTGTTGCAACGTCCTTCTTAACCGCGGTCGTCTGTGAAGCAATCTCATGGCTCTTTATCTACCGTCGCACGTCCTACAAATCTCTCAAATCCGCGATAGACAAAGCGTCCAAAAAACTATAAACCATGAAAACAGGCAACATGGTAACCAAGAAAAACAAAACAAAGAAAATAGACCGTGTTGAAACAAAGTTGCAAGAGTCTACTAGAGATTTGTCTTTGTTTAAATTTAAATCTAGTGTGGTTGTTGCGTTAGTTTTGTTTATTGTGTTTGGTTTGATGAATAGTTTGTATGAAGGGAGAGTTGTTGCTAAGTTGTCGTTTGTTCCGTTTAAGATTGTTCAGAAGATGAGTCATAGAGGGTTGACAGGTGATGATTATACGGATTGTTCTATGGCGTTTTTCTATTTTTGTGTTCGATTAGTATTAGAACGAATTTGCAAAAGTTTTTAGGGTTTTCCCCGCCTCGTGGAGCTGGTGATGGTTTGTTTAATGTTCCTGATGCATCCAAGACTAATTGATGAAGTGAGATCTAGGGTTCTATACATTGGTTAATCACTTTCGGTATAGATTTTATTTTATTCCACCATTGCATGTTTTGCCTATTTAGTTGTCATAAGTAATGTAATATTTACTGCATCGATTACATTGTTTTGATCTTTTCAAATTGGATATTGTATGTGTTTTTATTGATTTAACTTATGATTAGAAATCTTCTTTCTATTTAGATTACAATGAAATCTATAAATTAAATAGTTATATCAAGCTGGCCATAATGGATTTAGTCCTCATCCAAAATAACCAATGGCTTCACTTGAACCCGCTTAACTCTACAGGTTCCGGCGCTGGTGGGAAGGCTAGTCAAGTAACAAGCTACTCGGGACTCACTTGAAAATTATATACTTGGAGTCTTTCTAATACGTTGAGCTTGGTCTATTTGGTAAATTTTAAATAATAATACTTGGCAAGTGCCGGTAAAGAATTTCTAATGTACATAATGAAGTCGAGCTAAACTCAAAAATTAATTCATTGAGCTTCAAAATTGGCACTAAATAAAGATTTAGTTGAGTTTTATTCCTTGATATCAAAGACTAATTCAACCTCTAGCTGCTTGAAAATGTTATTAAATCCACTTGGCTTGATTACTCTTTAATCCAAACACGTCCTGATTCGAAAAAGCAAATTTCCCTTCGACTACACCTTTGTGTTTATTCATATCAGGGCCACATAGTCACCAAATCTGATTAAACACACGATTCAGTCGAAAATGAACCTGAAAATGGAAAAATGTACAAAATTTTTAAGTTCCTACAAAACTAACCAAAAACACTGTTATACACAAACACACAATCCCAATCCGTAACCTCACACACTACCATCTATTTCTATTCTTTTTCTTGCACAACTCACCACCTAAACACTCTTTGCTGATATTATACAAAGTCATTTGTTTGTCCGTTGCCGTTCCTCATCTCGAAAACATCAACCCCTTGGCTGTGCCTACTCGACTCTGATGCCTCAGTTTTGGTTCCTTGCGACTTCCTTAACTTTGCTACAAGAAACTACATGTTAGCAAGCTCAACGGTTCTTTGTAGGTCAGATTCTATTTGATCCTTTCCAGACAGCACGACTTCATAAGAAATCTAGATATTATGCAAGCAACCTTACCTATGTAAAGCCAGAAACAACCCAAGAAAAACTAAATACAAAGAAGTAGAACACATTCACCATAATTGGTAAGACAGATGGACATGTTGTGATTAAACTCGGACGAGAAAAAAAGATTGAATGGAAATTGAGATTGCCCAAAAGCACATTTCTCAATGATTTGAAGAAAAGGTCATCATTAGAACAAATAGCGTTTTAAATCAATCGGACCCGTGTGCATATACTTGTAACCCAACCTGCCCATTTTGCCACCTCTACTTGTAAGCATTTTGTAGCTCTGTGAAAATTCAATAATACCTGTTAGTAAAAGCACTTATAAACTACATATTTACTAAAAGTTATACCAATGAGTTAGAGCACTGGGTACAGTCAAGGCGTCAGGCTGGTGCCGTGGGAAAATTTTGCTGCCATGTCAGCAAAAAGCTCCACGGCACCACATTTCAGGGGTATCCGTTGGCACCAGAATTTCTGGTGCCGTCGGCCATTTTTTTAAAAAAAAACAAAAATTAAAATATACACAATATAAACTAAAATAAACTTCATTAATATTAAAAACAACCATTACATATAAAAAAACAAACATTACATGTAAAAAAAACACACATTACATTAAAAAAAATACAAACTAATTATGCAAGTTCCATAAATGCTCCACAAGGTCATTTCAAAGCTCGTCGTGAACTATTCGATCGCGAAGTTCTTTACTTTTTCTAAGATGTAAATCACATCTTTCGATCCAATTATCTGGCATGTTCGGGCGTGGATCGACGAATGTCTCTCTTAAATTCACTTCGAATCCTTTGTCTTCCAATATCATGTTGTGTAACATTATACAACAATACATGATTAGTTTCAAAGTGTTGATTTGAAAAGCACGTGCCGGTTGTCGTATAATCCCCCAACGACCTTGTAGGACTCCGAAGGCTCGTTCAATATCTTTTCTAGCACTTTCTTGTACTCTTTTGAAGTTCAAATTTTTTTCCGACCTTGCAACACTAAACGTTTTCACAAACACAGACCATGTTGGATAAATGTCGTCGGCTAAATAGTAACCTTTTGTATATGTATGTCCGTTTACTTCAAACGGACATTCCGGAGCTGTGCCGGCAAGTTCTTGATCAAATATCTGGGAACCATACAACACATTAAGATCATTATTTGCCCCTGGAACCCCAAAATATGCATGCCAAATCCATAATCTTTGATCCGCAACCGCTTCCAACATAAGAGTTACATGCTTCACATTCAAAAACTATATCCGTTACATGCTCCCATTTTCCAAAGAAAAAAAATTACGATGGCGCAGCGTCGATGGGACGGAGCCAGAAGCGATGGCGCGAGCGACCGTATCGTGCGCTGTCGGAAAAATTAGGCTGGTGGCCATGGCGCCAGCCATGGCACCACCGTACCCCAAGCTCTTATGAGTATATTGTTATGTGTTAGTAGCAATACTTAGGAGGTTATATGTTACTTAGACAATAATAAGGGGATTAATTGTATTTAGTTTAAATAAAGTTTATGATTGTACTTAGATTAGGAAACTAGTTGCTTGGCTTGCAAGCCAAGCTAAGGTCTCTACCCCCTAATCTCTATAAATAGAGATGAGGGGGGATGCTAGTTATTCATTCTTCTTCCTCGTTGTAATAGCTTTATTAGGTTATTTAATAAAGGTTTGGTACGAGGGTATATCGTGTGCATATTCTTGTCAATTCTTTGTAGTCTCTCGTGTTGCTACTTGTGCTTGATACAACTAGCGATCTAGCGTTTCGCGATCGAACTTTGGGTTAGTTGTCGAGGTATTTTCCAACAAGTGGTATCAAGAGCCGCGGTTATTGTGGTGATCGAAGTTCGAGTGTTAGATCAAGGTTTCGAGGTACGGTTTCGAGAGTAGAAATCGTCTGATGAAGAGAAAGAGAAATCTCAAAGTTTGACTTTTGGTTATTTACTTATTAATTACTACAAAGGTGATGTGGAGATTAATAGTACAAAAGCCATAAGGGTACCTTTCAATTTTTAAAAGCTCCTAAAAGTCGAAGTTAGTTTTCATTTTTTGGGTCTTTTATTACGACTTAAAAGTTGTATTTGATTAAATTGAAGGTATTTTTTTTCTTGTTGCGGTTTTTTTCTTGTGGTTCAAGTTTTGATCGTGGTTAGCTTGTGTTTCAAGTTTACGATCGGGTTTGCTTGTTCAAAATCGAGAGTTTAGGGTTATTCTAGTTAATTCGATTTGCAAGAAGGGTTTATAGCAACAAGGGAGAATATTGCACACGGCTTGTGAGGCTTGTTGGTAAAGTTGGTTAAGAAATAACTTGACAAGGTTTTTAGCAAGGTATAAGAAGAATGGCTAGTTTTATAACTAGGTTTGACATCAAAAAATTCGATGGTAAGAATGACTTCGGGTTATGGCAAATAAAGATGCGTGCTTTAATGGTACAACTAGGGTGTGATGCTGCATTAGAGACATTACCTGCGGACATGGAAGTAGGAGAAAAGGCTACTTTGATGAAGAAGGCATACAGTACCTTGATTCTATGCTTCGGAGACCGGGTTTTATGGGAAGTTACCAAGGAAACATCTGCTGCAGGAATTTGGGCGAAGTTGACAAGTCTGTATATGACTAAGTCCTTAGCAAACAGACTGTATCTGAAGAAGAAGCTGTACACATACTATATGAGTCCAGGTACGAAATTGGGTGATCATATAGATGAGTTTAATAATTTGATACTTGATTTGGCGAATATTGATATCGAGATTGACGATGAGGATCAGGCTCTTATGTTACTTACGTCGTTGCCATCGTCTTACGAAAACTTTGTGGAGACATTGTTGTATGGGAGGGAATCCTTGACAATGGAGGATGTTCTTGCAACTCTGAATTCAAGAGAGTTAAAGAAAAGAACTGAAGGCACAAAGGAAGAAAATGGTGACGGGTTATATGTAAGGGGAGGGTCTGATCATTCAAGGAAAGCTCATTCTGGTGGAAGTTCGCGGTTCAAGTCAAGGGGTGGAACTGGTAAACTCAAGTGCTTCATATGTCATTCAGAGGGTCATCTGAAGAGAGACTGTCCAAGGAAGAAGTCAAGTGGGTTCGTCAGGAAGGGTAAGCATGATCAGGATTCTGATTCTTCTGATGACGAGGGTAATGCCTACTTTGGAGAAGCCTTGATGGTAGTCAGGAATGATGAGATGGCAGAATTGGTAATGGATTCAGGTGGGTCATATCATATGACACCTAGGAGGGATTTCTTGTACGACTTCAAGGATATTGATGGTGGTTCGGTTCAGTTAGGTGATAACAGGACATGCACTATCAGAGGGACAAGAAAAGTGAAGATACAGTTGCATGATGGTTCAAGCTTTATACTGGAAGATGTCATGTATGTTCCAGGGTTAAGAAAAAGCTTGATTTCATTGGGTACTTTTGAAAAAGAGGGTTATACTGTGAAGATGCAGATGGGTAGAGTTAAGGTGATCAAAGGTTGTCGGGTTATGATGACTGGGGTCAGGAAAAAGAACTGTGTGTATACTCTTGAAGCAAAAGTAACAACTTTTGGTGTACAAAAGCACGGAGGTTCAAAACAAGTTAGATTCAAACAACTTGGTCATAAACAAGTTGGATTCAAACAACTTGGTAATAAACAAGTTGGGTTCAAACAACTTGGTTCTGGTGTTAAAACAGGAGTCTATGGAGTACAGGTTGATGAACGTGTTTGGTTTGAGGTGGAACTGTAGGGAGCTTAAAGGAATCGTGAAGCTAAGGATGTTCAGGTTAGTAACGATAATATTGCAGTGGCTCAAAGAAAGTTGGAGGACAAGCAACTTGAAGAAAAGACAAACACGGGCTGCTTGGTAAAGGAGCAGGAAAAAGTACACCTTGGTATAAAGGTGGGGGCAGACATTACAGTAACCAGAGTACCTGGTCAAGAGGGTGCAGAGGGTAATGCTGCTGAAAAGAAGAAAGTGAAGGAGTCTAAGAAAGCTAAACTCGGGAATTTACTAAAGTACAAGGCCTGGTTTACAAGGCGGTCCCCGGTTCGAGGTTCGAGCATTGGTTGAAGATGTTGAGTATCGTTAATGCCTAAGTATTACTCCTAAGGTGGAAATTGTTATATGTTAGTAGCAATACTTATGAGGGTTATATGTTACTTAGACAATAATAAGGGGATTAATTGTATTTAGTTTAAATAAAGTTTAGGATTGTACTTAGATTAGGAAACTAGTTGCTTGGCTTGCAAGCCAAGCTAAGGTCTCTACCCCCTCATCTCTATAAATAGAGATGAGAGGGGATGCTAGTTATTCATTCTTCTTCCTCGTTGTAATAGCTTTATTAGGTTATTTAATAAAGGTTTGGTACGAGGGTATATCGTGTGCATATTCTTGTCAATTCTTTGTAGTCTCTCGTGTTGCTACTTGTGCTCGATACAACTAGTGATCTAGCGTTCCGCGATCGAACTTCGGGTTTGTTTTCGAGGTATTTTCCAACATATATAATGGTAGATGAAAACAAGATAATCAAAAGGGCAAGGAAGTCAACGGAAATGTTCATTGAAAATGTGTATTGCGTAAGTTATATAGACCTTGGCTTGAAAATATGGACTGACCTTGTCTTGAAGAAAACATGTACTCTGGCAACCACATGGGAGAGTATTTGGGCCCATTTGCTATTAAATAGCAAATCATGAGACAACAAAGAAGCTACCGACTGACGGAAATGGCTTTGTACTTAGACTAGGCAAAGCAGCAAGGAGAAGGAATGGTAATGGCAATCTCAGATTTGATTCTAGGGTAGACACTAGACAACAATGAAGGAGCAGGCAGATCAAGCTCCCATGCATTTGCTTGCTTCATTAGAGCAAAAATTACTACAGCAAAGCAGAAAGTACATTTAAGTTATAAGCTAATCAAGACATAAGAGTTTCACTCCAGGTAATTCCTGACCATATAAGTGAAAGCAATTTGAGCTACATAATAATCTTAGAACGTCGACTAACACAAAGCTGGATTTTATTTTCCTCCTTTTTCTTGAACGCATTGACAAAAATAGGCATGACAAGGATTAAATGGGTCATTTTACAGTATGGGCAGGGGTATTTGATTTTCTAACTCTTTGACTTAGCTAACCACATCAAACATGGTCAGATAAAAAATCTTCCACTATGTCTCTTATAGTCTTATGTTGCCACGAAATTTATTACTGTAGTTATAAGTAGTAGATATTTTTGGAAAGAGGAAAAATTAAGGGATCCTGTAATTTCAAAGGTGAAGCTTAGTGCCGGACAAAGGAAGTAAAGGTATGTCCCAGAAGTTTGGAACCAAGTATTACTTGAAGAGAAACTTTTGGCAGTCATAGAACCAAGTCTATTGTATAAAACTACTAGAGTAAATTACATGGTCCGTCCATGTAGTTTGGCCAAAATCCTTAATTGAGTCCTTATCTTTTTAATTGCGCTAATTGAGTCCTTATTTTTAAACTATGTAACACTGTTAGTCGTTATCTCAATTGGCAATATTAGTCCATTAACCAAACAATCATTTGCAATGTTAGTCCTTTTACTAACGATCGTTAGTCCAAAAAAAATAATTTGAAAAATTCAAAAAAAAATTCTTATTTTTTTTTTCAAAAAAAATAATTTGAAAAAAAAAATCTAATAAAATTATTTCTTAAAAAATTCGAAATAATTTCTTAAAAAAAATTTTTGACGAAAATTTTTTTTTCCAAAAAAAATAATTTGAAAAAAAAAATTCTAATAAAATATTTTCTTGAAAAAAAAAAAAGAAAAAAGAACTAGATCGCTATTTTTTTTTGAACCCCAATTAGAATTTTTTAAGAAAAAATTTTATTAGAATTTTTTTTTCAAATTATTTTTTTGGGAAAAAAAATCTTTAGAATTTTTTTTCCAATTTTTCAAATTATTTTTTTTAAGAAAAAAATTTTAAGGAAAAATTTTCTTTTTTTAAGAAATTTTTTTATTAGAGTGAAGTGAAATGTTGTCGAATTTTTTAAGAAAAAATTTTATTAGAATTTTTTTTTGGGAAAAAAAATTCGTCAAAATATTTTTTTTAGAAATTATTTCGAATTTTTTAAGAAATAATTTTATTATAATTTTTTTTTCGAATTATTTTTTTGAAAAAAAAAAATTCGTCAATTTTTTTTTAGCAATTATTTTGAATTTTTTAAGAAATAATTTTATTAGAATTTTTTTTTTTCAAATTATTTTTTTTTTGGAAAAAAAAATTTTTCGTCAATTTTTTTTTAAGAAATTTTTTCGAATTTTTTAAGAAATAACTTTATTAGAATTTTATTTGAATTTTTCAAATTATTTTTTTGGACTAATGATCGTTAGTAAAAGGACTAACGTTGTAAATTATCGTTTGGTTAATGGACTAACTTTGCCAATTGAGATAACGACAATTAGCGATAAGGAGTAACAGTGTTACATAGTTTCAAAATAAGGACTCAATTAGCGCAATTGAAAAGATAAGGACTCAATTAGGGATGTTGGCCAAACCACAGGGACGAACCATGAAATTTACTCAAACTACTATGTAAGATTTATATATATATATATATATATATATATATATATATATATATATATATATATATATATATATATATATATATATATATATATCACTCGAGAGAAGTAAAAATGCAAAAATCTCAGGCCAGCAGCAGTTAGTGAAACAGCAGCACTAGTTTTATATGAACAATCACAACCACCTATGATCAAAACTTGAAAAGTTAAGTACAATAAACTAATGACGAACACTGTATACAAGTTAAGTCTGTTGAAATTACAGTTCGTACCAACATGTATGTGACAAGCAAGCTGAGTTCAAGGAATCGTTGTACTGATGCGTTGGAATCGCAACAGGCTTTACCTCTCGAGGAATCTCGAGAAGCTTACAACCCTCACCAGGCAGTGTACCTGATCGTTGTAGTATAGTATAGTGACAAGTACCGGGGGATTGATCGTTCAGCTTAGGAATAGTGTCGCTAGGATTAGAAAACCTAAATACTAGTACTAAAGGTGAGGGATGATTATTTTTGTATTTTTATATTTTTTAGAAAGCAAGTAAAAATCTCGGGTTTGAAGGATTTGGGCGGAATTAGTTGCTAATCAACTAACCCAATACTAAAGATGCAATCAAAATAAAATACTAGAATTGAAAATAAACTAAATTATACTAAAGTTGTGAGCAATAAGTGGAGAAAATGTGTTTACTTAGATTTCACTACTCCCTAGACATCTTTTACACGTTAATTACTAGTTATAATTGCATAGATGACGGATCGTATTCCTTAATACCATTCATGGGGTGGCACACTTAACTCCCCAATTCTATGAGCTCTTATCTCCTCCTACACCATGCCCAACACAACTATAGGGATTGTAAACAGTGGTTCATGCATTAAATACAACCAATAAAGACCTAGTGCGCGTCGGTTCATGTTTCTTAAGACGTTCAAGCATATTACCAATTGGAGATCTGCCAGTTTTCTTAAGCCTAACATATAAATCATTCATCCAAGACAAGTATAAACAAGTAATCAACACATAATTAACATCTAGGTTTCATTAGATCCAAGCAAACACAAGATAGATCTAGCCTAGCATGATGGAATTAAGACAAGAACAAGATATAGACAACCAACACATAGACATATTGATTGAATTAAAAGAACACTTATCTTAATTACACATGAAAGGTATCAAGGGCTTGGAACCCTTGAAAAACCTGTAAAATTCGCACCAAAATCGTACTTAGGTTTTCTCCAAAACTTCTCTTTTTTTTAATGTTAAAATTAGAAAACTATATATAGGAAAAGGGGTCTGACGGCGTCAAGACCAAGCTTGTGACGCCGTCACCTCGCCGCCAAAACTATTCTCGGACTGCCTTGATCTACATTTGACGCCGTCAAGACTTAATCATTTCCAGGCCGTCATGACTTTTACTCTTGACGCCCTACCTTCGTGACGTCATAAAATCTCTACTGGATCATCATGGAATTTTGCTCTTGACGTCGTCAGGATGTTACTGTTGACGCCGTCACCTACTGTTCCCAGCATGGAAAATTAAGACTTTGGCGTTTTCTTCACTTTTATGCTCCAAAAACGTCCGAATTGCTTCTTTTTCCAGATTTCTCTCCCAAAGTACCTAAAATCACAAAAGGAACGATTTAGGGCAATATTTGATCAAATAAATTCGAATTCGGGCTTAAATGACCCCCTAAAAACGGATCATTTTTCGCCTCATCATATACCCTTACACTTGAGATTTGCTTGTCCTCAAGCAAATGCGCTTTTATTCTAGTCAAAATACAAGTTAGGGGTCATTTAACACTAATATAAAAGTAATTACAACAAATAATCGTTCCACTAAAGACCAATAGACAAGCACGGAGGTCATACACTAGCACCTCACAAATAGTATTTAGATACTCACATCTCTCGGGTGTAATAAAATGTAAATTACAATATGGAAACGGAAGATATCTCTCACTACCTGTCATAGCAAAATAGATTACCATAAGCTTGGAAAATGATCAAACCTCCATCACATGGCGTAAGCACCTAGGATAACCTATCAAAGAGGTCTTTTAAAGGGTTGTAACGTTAGGTGTAGAGATATGAAATACACGGTTTTGTTGGATAAAAGAAGTTTTACTGGTGGCGAGTTAACAATCTTGGTTAATTACATGTACAAGATGGCGTTGCTAAGCCAAGACTAGACTCGACTTAAGCTAATAAATGAAAAATAACAAAAACATAAAATGAACATAGAATAAAAAGAGATGGTAGTCCGTATGTTTTTTCTCTTTTTCCTTTTTCTATTTTTTTTTTCTTTTTCTTGATTTTTTCGATTTTTATTATTATTATTATTATTTTTTTATTTTTTTTTTTTTGCATACACTCTTACCCTACCATCCAAAATAATACATCATAGGGAATGAATATTCCCCTTACACTTGAATTTTTACATACTTTACAATAAACTAATCTAATGACTCGAATTAAGAAAATCAAAACACTTGGAGTACTTTTAAGATTAACGTACATATGGGGGTAATAAATGATGTTCTTCCCCATTACTCCATAAAATAAGTACTTACCCATGAGTCCCAATCGTCCCAAAACAATATGTACAAGGATATGACTCGACTTAGCAACCATGTAATCAATTAGATAGTTAACTTAGGGTTTAACAAATAACAATAATGCACTAAAAATGAGCGCATACACGGAAGGCTAAGGCGATTTGGTTGTACATTTAAGTGGGGTGTAACAAATTCTTCCTTTAAGTAAAATGCTTAAAGTTAGAAACGAAAATATAGGCTCGGAGGGGTGTACTAGGGGTTTCGTGTACTAAAAATGAGTACAACGCTAAGGGTGTGGGAAAAATTAGTTGACTTAACTAGCCAAGTAATATGACTTAAATGGTCAAGTAATTATAATACGGGTTTAACACAAGGGTGATCCTAATGCCTCTTATCATGTAGTAAATCCTACCACACGAATGTAGTCTCACTAGCGGTCTCGGGATGCATTACTAACGCAAGTTCTAGAATCTAAATGCTACCGGTACACTCAAAAGCACTAATAGTAAATGCTTTTCCTATCAAATCTAAAGGCGAACCTCACATATTTGGGTGGAAATTTTTTTTTGAATATACGGTTATGTGCTAGTCATACAATCTCCTATCCATGAGACGCTTGCTATGGCTAAAGTTTCACTCCTAAATGCTGTAAAAAATTTTAAATTTGGCGCTAAAATTGCACTAACAAGTATTTCTCATAGTTTTATTACACATCTACCATTAGACAAAACAAACTCAAGCGAAAGTGCATATGTAAGGTATCATCTTTTTACCCTCCCCTTACACTTAAGATGAACATTGTCCCCAATGTTCAAGTAAAGAATGTAAAAGTGAAATAAGTAAAAAGAATGAAATCAAATACTCCCCTGATTCGCTCGGTATGGATAATAAGGTGGCCACGTTAAATCTTCCTCCAACAAAATGAACAATCAAAGCTTCCCTTCCAGAATGTAAATCATCTTCTTGTCATACATAACCTGTAAAACCTGATAAAATAGACAAGACAACCTCGCGTAAAATCGGCGACATCCTATATAAGTTATTAAATCCTAGAAAACAAGATAAGATATAATGCTTGTGGAATGAAGTTTGCAGATCTCCTGGAGATTATAAAACTTAATAATTCACAAAAACCATAAGACTCCGTTAGAAAAACAAAACCGGTAAAATTTCCAGATTTTTACACTTGACGCGCCGTCAGAAGTGACTTGCAGAAATTCTTATGTTAAGTTTCCGGAAAATTTCTGGAAAAACTTGGTCCTACTTCCTGGAAAATCCTGCAAAACTTCATTATGACTCAATACAAGCATTTGACTCTAACAAATACGAATATATATGTTTATTTAATATTGTGGAGAATCATGATCGGTTTGTTTCTTAAAAACATATTTGGGGTTTCCCCTTACACTTATCTTTTGCAAAAATACTTTTAGATGGAGTTAAGATTAGGTCAAAACAACAAAGTAAAGTATTTCCACTATTTAGTTTAGAAACATGATCTACCAACAATAAAAATTAAGCATGCATACGGAAGCAAATAACAAACAAACAAATAAAATCACACAAAACATGGGTTGCCTCCCAAGAAGCGCTTTTCTTTATTTACGAGTCTTGTAGCTAGACTCAAGGTCATGAGTTACTACGTGATCTCATCATCAAACGTCACATCCTCCTCACTAATCATTTCATTGTTATTCTCTTGGTAGTGTTTTACACGTTGTATGTTAACTGTAAATTCCCTACCTTCATCATCTAGTAACACCACGGCTCCAATTTTAGAGGAATTCTTTACTGTGAACGGTCCATACCATCTAGACTTAAGTTTTCCCGGAAATAATCTCATTCGAGAATTGTATAATAGGACCTTGTCTCCCTCTAAACATTCTTTGGGTTTCTTAATTCTCTGGTCATGCCATCTTTTAGCTCTCTCTTTATATGTGATGGAGGATTCGTAGGCTTCTAGCCTAAGCTCATCAAGCTCGTGTAATTGAAAGAACCTATTATTTCCAGCAATTGTGTAATCTAAGTTCCACTGGTAAGTGACATGCCTTACCATACACCATGCAGAACGGGGTCGTTCCAATAGGTGTTTTGTAGGCGGTTCGGAATGCCCATAAGGCTTCATCGAGTTTAAATGACCAGTCCTTTCTGTTTTGACTAACCATTTTTTCAAGTATTCTTTTAATAGCCATATTGATGTTTTCGACTTGGCCATTGGTTTGTGGATGATAAGCGGTGGAGAATCGATGGGGTACTCCATACCTCTTCATGACCTTTTCCATTTGTGCATTGCAAAAATGGGTTCCCCTATCACTGATGAGAGCTTTAGGAATCCCGAATCTCGCGAAAAGCTTTTTCAGGAAATGAATAACTACTCTGGCGTCATTGGTCCTAAGGGCTTGTGCCTCAACCCATTTTGAAACATAGTCAATGACGACTAATATGTACTTGTTCCCCCCTGAAGATGGAAAGGGTCCCATGAAGTCAATCCCCCAAACATCAAAGACCTCACAAACTTGTATAAAGTTCTGAGGTGCTTCATCCCTATGTGATATATTTCCGGCTCGTTGACATGCATCGCACGCCTGCACCATTTCTTTTACATCACGGAAAATTGTGGGCCAATAGAATCCCGCATCGAGAATCTTTCGGGCGGTAATGTTTATCCCATGATGCCCACCAGAGGGACCAGAGTGACATTCCCTCATAATCTTCACTGCCTCAGTTTCCGAAACACAACGCCTTATAATTTGGTCAGGACACCTTCGGAATAAAAAGGGTTCATCCCAAAAGTAGTATTTTAGCTGAGAAAAGAACCTCTTCCTTTCGTACTTAGTCAGGTGTTCAGGAACGAGTCTACTTGCGAGGTAATTAGCAAAATCGGTGTACCACGGCTCCGAGTTACTCATTAACATGAGTTGTTCGTCAGGAAATGAATCCCTAATCTCACTTCTATCGTGCTCATCCAAGGGGTTTTCGAGACGAGATAGATGATCTGCGGCCAGATTTTCTGCCCCTCTCTTATCACGAATCTCAACATCAAATTCCTGTAGCAACAGGATCCACCGAATTGGTCGTGGCTTAGCATCCTGCTTCGCAAAAAGATATCGAAGAGCCGAGTGATCAGTGAAGACGACTGTTTTTGAAAGGACAAGATATTGTCAGAATTTGTCGAATGCGAACACCACGGCTAATAATTCTTTCTCAGTGGTGGAGTAATTCTCTTGAGCGGGATTCATGGTCTTGCTCGCATAGTAGATGGGTTGAAAAAGCTTATCACGCCGTTGGCCTAACACAGCCCCGACAGCGAAGTCGCTAGCGTCACACATGATTTCAAGTGGCAACTCCCAGTTGGGTGTGATCATGATTGGAGCTTGTGTGAGTTCCTTTTTTAATAGATCGAATGCATCCTTGCATTCTTGGGAAAATCCAACGGAGCATCCTTCACAAGTAGTTGGGTCATTGGCCGAGCGATTTTGGAGAAGTCTTTGATGAATCTTCGATAAAACCCGGCATGCCCCAAGAAACTGCGTATTGCTTTAACAGTTGTGGGGTATGGTAACTTAGATATAGCTTCAACTTTAGCTTGGTCCACCTCTATTCCGTTCCCTGAGATCTTATGTCCTAACACAATCCCTTCCTTCACCATGAAATGACATTTCTCCCAGTTTAGCACCAAGTTGGTTTTCTCACACCGTTTAAGCATCTTTTCTAGATTAGTAAGACAGCGGTCGAAGGAGTTCCCGAAGACCGAAAAGTCATCCATGAACACTTCCATGCTGTCTTCCATGAGTTCGTGAAAGATTGTGGTCATGCATCGCTGGAAAGTGGCGGGGGCATTACATAGCCCAAAAGGCATCCTTTTGCAGGCAAATGTTCCATAAGGGCAGGTAAACGTGGTCTTTTCTTGGTCCTCAGGTGCTATGGGAATATGAAAATATCCAGAGAATCCATCTAAAAAGCAATAGTACTCGTGTCCAGATAATCTCTCTAACATCTGATCAATGAATGGTAAGGGAAAGTGATCTTTCCTTGTGGCATCATTAAGCTTTCGATAGTTGATGCATACCCGCCATCCAGTGACTGTTCTCTGGGGCACCATCTCACCCTTGTCATTCTTAACTACAGTCATTCCACCCTTTTTAGGTACAACCTGTACAGGACTGACCCATGGGCTATCCGAGATCGGGTAAATCAATCCTGCATCTAAAAGTTTTATGACTTCTTTCTTCACTACTTCCTTAATGTTAGGGTTCACGCGCCTCTGGGGTTCCACGGTAGGTTTGTAATCTTCTTCCATGAGAATCTTATGTGTGCAAAAAGTTGAGTCAATCCCCTTAATGTCGGCCACACTCCATGCGAGTACCCCCTTATATTTTTTTAGGACCTCTAAGAGTTTACCTTTTTGTTCATGTTCCAAGGAAGAGTTTATGATTACCGGGAGTTGATCCTCTCCCTGAAGGAAGGCATACTCCAAATGGTTAGGAAGCTCTTTAAGATCTACATCGGGAGGTTCGATAATAGAAGGTTTGAGCTTGTTTTCGGGCTTTCGGAGCTCAAGATGCTCCGTTGCCTCTTGTCTGGGGTAGAAGGAGACTGCACTAACATCCTCCATCTTTTCTACCTCTAGCAAAGGCAGAAAACTCTCGTCCCGTAGCCAGCCTTCATCGATCTGTTCATCGACACAACTATCAATGACATCTGTGAGTTCATCTACTTCCCCGATAAAATAGAGCCGGTTGGCTGCTTCGAGGGAGAGGTCCATAGAATCCTTAATGTCGAAGGTTATGCTATCGTCTCCCACTCGCAAGGTTAATTTGCCATCGTAGACGTCGATGACCGCACGAGCGGTAGCAAGAAATGGTCTACCTAAGATGATGGGTACCAAGTCATCCTCCTCCATATCCAGGATTACGAAGTCGACAGGGAATTTGAATTTCCCAACTTTGACTAGCACATTCTCGCATATCCCTACGGGGTACTTGACCGATCTATCGGCTAGTTGGATGTTCATACGGGTAGGCTTCAATCCAGAGTATCCTAGTCTACGGAACATAGAGTGAGGCATGAGATTGATACTCGCTCCCAAATCGGCAAGAGCATTCTTGATTGATAGAGGTCCTATGGAGCAAGGCAGGGTGAAGCTGCCCGGATCGTCTACCTTCTTTGGTAGCCCTCGGTGGGTCACCACTGAGCATTCTTCCCCCAGGGTCACAAGACCCTTGAGTTTCTTCCGGTTAGCAAGTAGTTTTTTAAAGTATGTGCTATACTTTGTTATGTGATAGCAAGCATCAAGGAGAGGTATGGTGACAACCGAGTCTTTTAGGTAAGACAGGAATCTCTTGTTATCATTCTCAGTTTTCTGGTTCCTTAATCGGGACGGAAACGGGATTCTCACAGGTTGGTTAGGCAGGGTTGATGGGGAAGGGGTCGTCAAGGGCGGTTGGTCGGGGGGTATTACCGCCGACATCCTCCTCCTCCTCCCCAGGTTTGTTTGGATCGGGGGTGATGGGGGACGAGTTTGGGTAAGGAGGGTCCTTGGTTGTTGTTCCAGCTCGAGTGGTTATCACGAGAATGGGGTCTTTTTTGCTTACAGATGGCGTTTCAAGATTATCTAGGGCTGAGTTAAGCTTGTTGAAAAATTCTCCAATATCCTCCTGTTGCTCGTCGAAAAGCTCATTAAGACCCTTCATTTGCAAGCCTTTTTCATGAGTGAAGTGACCAAGGTCATCTTCAAAAGTGCTCCTGATTTTGAATGCATGGCCTTCCTCCCCTTCTCTTCTCTTTACCAGATTTCCCCAAAGGGTGTAATCGTCATTTTGGTAAAAAGGCAAAAGAGAGGGATCAGCATAAATGTCCCCTCCTGACAAGCATGCATGTTCAGTTGTGGTTGCTCCTCCGCATTCCTCTACCTCATGCGGGCCTCCACAGTAATCGCAGATCAAGTAAGGATTCGACAACTGTTTAGGTAATTGCGATCCAGCTAGGTATTCTACTCTTTTGTGAATTTTTCTCAACCGATCCGAGGTGATTTCAGAAATGCAGACAGTTGACTCAGGTTCATCCCAAGTGTCGTCCTGGTCTTGAGCATATTCTTCAATCCTATCCCATCCTTCCTCGGCACTAAGATTGGCCAATCTTCCTTTTCTGGATTGGTTAATTCCGTTTCGGTCGTTAGAGGAGATATTATCGTAGAAGATTTGGACCAAGAGCCAAAGCTCAATGCCATGATGGGGAAGTTGCCTTATTAAATCTTTGAATCTAATCCACGATTTATGGAAGGGTTCATCCTTCCCCTTCCGGAAATGGAGGATCCTATCTCTAAATGCTGAGGTTTTTCCAGGTGGAAAGAACTTCTCATAGAACTTGGATATGAGTTGCTCCCATGTGAAAATAGATTCAGAAGGGAGTTTGTCATACCATTCTTGGGCTTTTTCATATAAGGTGAAAGGAAAGAATCGCAATCGGGATGTGTCTCTAGTAGCCCCATCCGTATGGAGGGTGTCTACTATTTTCAGGAAGTCCTTGATGTGTTGGATTGGATCTACCTTATCTATTCCGCGAAACTTACACACATTTTTGACAAGCCAAACATCGTTCGCATGCAAGACCTCATTGGTGTGTTCGTTTGGGTAGACAATGGCGTTTGAGAAGCCACGAGAGGTTGGGGAGGAGTAGTCCTTAAGGCGCTTAGGAATGGGGGTTGCGGGGGTACTCATCTCGTCGTTTGGTTGGGAGCTAGGGGTTGTGACATGATTTTCTGAAGTTGAGTGATATTGTCTCAATCTATGCATTTCTCTTTCGGGTTCCGCATAAGGCAAGACCAGGTTTCGAGTGGAACTACGACTCCTAGTGATCCTAAGGTTAAAGGATTCGTCATTTGCCATGATGACAGGTGGTGAAGAGTTACGAACAAAGGCACAAAGAAATAGATAGACTAAAGAGAACCTAAAAATAAAAATAAAATCTTACTAGAAAGGAATCTAGCAAGTAGACCTAATAAAAAGAAATTCTAACCTAGACAATAACTATTCCCCGGGCTGCGGCGCCAAAAACTTGATGCGTGGGAATCGCAACAGGCTTTACCTCTCGAGGGATCTCGAGAAGCTTACAACCCCCACCAGGCAGTGTACCTGATCGTTGTAGTATAGTATAGTGACAAGTACCGGGGGATTGATCGTTCAGCTTAGGAATAGTGTCGCTAGGATTAGAAAACCTAAATACTAGTTCTAAAGGTGAGGGATGATTATTTTTGTATTTTTATATTTTTTAGAAAGCAAGTAAAAATCTCGGGTTTGAAGGATTTGGGCGGAATTAGTTGCTAATCAACTAACCCAATACTAAAGATGCAATCAAAATAAAATACTAGAATTGAAAATAAACTAAATTATACTAAAGTTGTGAGCAATAAGTGGAGAAAATGTGTTTACTTAGATTTCACTACTCCCTAGACATCTTTTACATGTTAATTACTTGTTATAATTGCATGGATGACGGATCGTATTCCTTAATACCATTTATGGGGTGGCACACTTAACTCCCCAATTCTATGAGCTCTTATCTCCTCCTACACCATGCCCAGCACAACTATAGGGATTGTAAACAGTGGCTCATGCATTAAATACAACCAATAAAGTCCTAGTGCGCGTCGGTTCATGTTTCTTAAGACGTTCAAGCATGTTACCAATTGGAGATCTGCCAGTTTTCTTAAGCCTAACATATAAATCATTCATCCAAGACAAGTATAAACAAGTAATCAACACATAATTAACATCTAGGTTTCATTAGATCCAAGCAAACACAAGATAGATCTAGCCTAGCATGATGGAATTAAGACAAGAACAAGATATAGACAACCAACACATAGACATATTGATTGAATTAAAAGAACACTTATCTTAATTACACATGAAAGGTATCAAGGGCTTGGAACCCTTGAAAAACCTGTAAAATTCGCACCAAAATCGTACTTAGGGTTTCTCCAAAACTTCTCTTTTTTTTTTTTAATGTGAAAATTAGAAAACTATATATAGGAAAAGGGGTCTGACGGCGTCAAGACCAAGCTTGTGACGCCGTCACCTTGCCGCCAAAACTATTCTCGGACTGCCTTGATCTACATTTGACGCCGTCAAGACTTAATCATTTCCAGGCCGTCATGACTTTTACTCTTGACGCCCTACCTTCGTGACGCCGTCAAATCTCTACTGGATCGTCATGGAATTTTGCTCTTGACGCCGTCAGGATGTTACTCTTGACGCCGTCACCTACTGTTCCCAGCATGAAAAATTAAGACTTTGGCGTTTTCTTCACTTTTATGCTCAAAAAACGTCCGAATTGCTTCCTTTTCCAGATTTCTCTCTCAAAGTACCTAAAATCACAAAAGGAACGATTTAGGGCAATATTTGATCAAATAAATTCGAATTCGGGCTTAAATGACCCCCTAAAAACGGATCATTTTTCGCCTCATCATGTACCATGATAAAAGCAAATTAGGAAATATGTAAAGTTAAATACAATAAACTAATGACTGACACTGTATACAAGTTAAGTCTTTGTGCTTCTTGTGTAGCCAAACTTGCCAACATTAACTCAAGTCCCAACAAAGTCTACCAGTAACAGAACGTTGGTCTCCTCGAATCCCTGACTTGGGGTCCAAAGTGCAGGTGGCGAGTCCACTTCGATTATACGAGAATACAAATTAGGAAATATATGAAGACCCGATGAAGCGTCCCATGCAAGGGCTACTGATGGAAAGCAGTGGAGCTTGCAAAGTTCTTCAAAGAAAATATATATGGAAATGACTAATGATCTAAAAGGTTTAAGCAATTAAGCCAAAATGTTTTGCAACTTAAGGCCGCCCTTAATGTTAAATTTCGATTCATACGGTTTGGAAAATGTGGTCAAAAGTGTTCGACAATTGATGTTGTCATCATGTGTACTAATGTGAATTGAAAACAAAATTAATAAATGGTTTTATTCTAATTAATAAGACGTTAATGAAATTAATTTTGTTAATTAATGGTGACCGTTTTCATCCATCCCTATTTCTTATAAATTGAGACTTATTGTTTCATTTGAAGAATACTCAAGAAACGCTATTCATATCATCTCATTTCGTTAATCTTGCTTCATTGTGTATTCATTCGTAATAAAGTGAAGACACGTATTAGTCGCTTTGATAACTCGTTTGTGCTAACGGGGTTATATATTGTTGTTGTATCCTGGGAGATAGACATTCACGATTCTCAAGCATGGTGGAGAGAACGAATCTGTCTTAGAAACTGTGAGCTTCACATGCATCAACATTTTCCTTACTTGTATTTTTGAGTCTTAGCAATCAAAAGAATTACGGTACTGTTTTTTACACTTCATGTTTTCATGTTATTGTTTATTTGTCTCTAGTAGCAATACACACCTTATTACCTTAATGTATATAACACTTACTACCAATATACATGTCATCAAGAGTATTGAATTAGTTAAGTTTAGGAGATGAATGTCTAATCCCATAACAGGGAAGCAGATTTGTCACTAGAAGAAAGTTGTTTCTTCCATTTGACCTCGGATTATCAAAATATTTGATATATTTAGGAGAAAATAAAATAACAGACTATAGGGTAAAAGACAAAACGTCATTTAAGCAAATATTTGACGTAACTAAGGATTTTAGCCACCTTCAGATGCTAAGGGGGAAACTGTCGTTTCCAACTATTGAATTCAGCTCAGTATAGTACCTTAAAATTAGGCACATGCCTAAATGAAACATACTACAAAAAAATGTCAACAATAATTGAAATACGCAAAGCAGCTACACTATAGTTGATAGGCATATTCCTTAATTTCTATTTTCATTAGATGTCTTTTGAGTTTGTGTGAAGATCTAGTATCTAATTTTCGATACTAGGATCTACCTAGCATATAGGGCATTACACGTGTATATCTAGATCCTTGTATGTTATTTACTTTTATGCCGGCCTACCTAGCAACATAGCAATAGATTTATGAATTTATCTCGGGAATTAATTGGGAACTGAGTTTGTATGCCGAGTAAAGAA
Organism: Artemisia argyi; assembly: GCA_030686995.1. NCBI lineage: Eukaryota > Viridiplantae > Streptophyta > Magnoliopsida > Asterales > Asteraceae > Artemisia > Artemisia argyi. The sequence continues at coordinate 34,995,250 of CM060695.1, forward strand.
CAGCCTGTAGAAGAACATACAAGACTGGCAACTTAAGGGGTTGAATGGCATAAAATCTGTCACAACTCGTAATTTCCGGTCATTTTCCAAACTTCGACAATTTACTATTCATCAATTACTATTCACCGATTACTATTCACCATTGTACTATTCATCATTTTTGAGGTCAATTTGATATTCTGAGAAGCGTTCAGAAATTTTACTATTCACCAGACACTATTCATTCCCGAGAGAAAACCACTATTCATGTGCATTACTCATGTCGTAGTAAATTCAGTTTACGAGTATTCAAATTCGCGTAACCGTATTGGTTCATGAGCGAATTCATGCATTATCATTTGGGATATCTCATACGGACTAGAAATAGTCTGCCTATCATCATTATTGCACTTGCATACTATTCCACTCGTAGGATATTTAAATTAATACTTTTGGTATAATTGACTTTTTACGTATGTTTATTTTTAAATAAACGTTAACACGCGACCAATAATGTGACTAACACGTCCGACACTCCCGACTATGATCCCAATATATTTTTATACTCATAATAATAATATAAAAATTATAATATTAATTTACCCGGTAATTTGGAAATTTATTTAATTAATATCGTGCGTTTAATATAATTATGACGATTTTCGTAAAAACTAAACAATAATTATCCAAACACTCAATACTTGTACCCAATATATTTTTACAATTTTTATGACTTTATTATGTCCCGTTTAACTCCGTTAAAATTTATTTTTAGTTAACTCGGTACCCGGTATTTCCTAAAAACACTAATATACATACAATAATACAATAAACTAACCACTTTCTTACACAAAAGCCTCCTTTTTTCTTCCTTTCTCATCAATTGCCGCCCCCCCCCCCCCCTTGTGATTTCCTAGATTTGTGGATCTTGTTCTTACATTATTACTTGTACAATTTTCTTATAATATATATATATATAACAAAAATATACACTTTTCATCTCATTCTTTTCATCCAATCATTCAAGACTTTCTTTCTTTTTCTCTCTTTGGTGGTGCTCGTTTAACACAAGAAGAACAACAAGAATCCATCATTTTTCCAAGATCAAGTGTTAATCTAGTTCCTTTAGTGATCCTTGTTTGGGTTTTGCAATATAAACTCAAGGATCCTTAGGTTTTCTTCATCTAAACAACTAACCCATTCAAAGTAAGTTTACAAAGTTTATTTTCATTATTTCTTCAAGTATTTATATTGATCATATGGTTTTCATACAAGATCTTATGCATATATTAGCTTATACCACTTCATTTTATAAACTATTAAATTATAAACCCTAGAAATGTTTATTTTGGATTTCCTTGTTAGATCCACTAGATTGATGATGTTTAGGAACCCATGACACCCTAAGAAGGTGTATGGTAGGATTAGACTAGTTTTGTGGTGATTGAAAGTGGTTTGGTTGAAGTTGGAACTAGATTGGAACCTTAGAAATGATTTTTGAAATATTACATATACCTACTGTTGCTATTTTTAAAACGTGGGAAACTCAGTAGGTGATGGGAAATTTTTGACCAAAGATTTAGAAAATACTTTCAAAAACGAAACTTTTGGCGAAAGAACGGATTAAAACGAGTTAATAACGAAGGAGATATGATTTTCCGAATTTAACGACGAAAACTATTTTCTGAAAAACTGCATGCTGTTTGACAGTTTTCGACGGGCAAATAGAGGCGTTAAACGTAACCTAGTGGAGCCGAGCTATCGAAAATATATTAGTATATACTAAAACGAATCCGTGGATATAAAGAACGAGTAAAATGAGCTTAAAACGACCAAGTTATACATGTTTTAAAATCGTCAAAACTATATATATATATATATATATATATATATATATATATATATATATATATATATATATATATATATTTAGTCACTACTAGAAAATAATATAACTACGTACTAAATAATATATTTTCTAGATTTCTTATTCAAGGAGTTTATTTTTAATTAACGAAATACGTACGACTCAAGGTTTATTACGCGACTACTAGACACTATTATAAGGTTTTCAAGACGAGGAATATAACACTAACGTACTAAATAATATATTTTCTAGATTTCTTATTCAAGGAGTTTATTTTTAATTAACAAAATACGTACGACTCAAGGTTTATTACGCGACTACTAGACACTATTATAAGGTTTTCAAGACGAGGAATATAACACTAACATTTTTATACGATATACTACGACAAGTTATATACTTCTATATTTGGACTTATTTTCCTAAGTATGGAAACTATTTTACTTTGACAATAACTAGTATTTCCAAGTTACGAGTGGTATAGGCATCATGTGCACGTGCATTCATTTCATCACGTCATGATCTAAGGTAGATCGTTATTACTCATATTAGGTTGCGGTTAGAGATCGTGCCTCATTTCAGTGTATCCATTCTTGTCAGCGTAGCTATCGCACCAGGTGAGTCATAGCCCCTACTATTTTAACTTGTTTTATAACGGTTTTGGGGAAGAATACATGCTCGTTTCCATCTAAATGTATATTTGATTTAATTGGTTTTTGCTACATGCTTAGTCAAACATTTACTTGCTCCATTTATGAATTTCTTACTCATTCGAATGTAGTGTATATTCTTTTGCATCACACTTAATCTTTTATCTTCGGTCCCAAGTCTTTTCCATTACGATGCACACTTAACCAAATGATCTAGCTTCACCACTATGTACATACATATCCGAATGTACGGGTCACTTAACCGAATGAACGGGTCACATATCCGAATGTACGGGTCACTTAACTGAATGAACGGGTCATATATCCGAATGTACGGGTAACATAACCAAATGAACTGGTCACGTAACCAAATGTATTGGTCAAACTACACTTATCTTTGATTATTGGTCCACATATTACTTTTGCTTCCGTAGACTTTAACACATTTGGCAGTGGGTTGTAAACACACAGGTTACAAGTCTCTTATGGCGGGACTTGCAACTGAGTGGATTTACAATGCCTTTGCTGGGCGATCATTTTCTCTATAGGCATTATTTGTTAAACAAACTCTATGAACTCACCAACCTCGTGTTGACACTTTAGCATGTATTTTCAGGTTTTAACCTATGGCACGTTACAGGAGGTTTTGGCAGGGCATGGCATGGTCATAGAAGACTCTGATTATTTATATGGGGACAGTTTTAAACTATTTTAAGGGCCTACTTCCGCACTACTTTTAACGATGTAAATTCAACATTTTTGATTAAACGATTTTATTCTAAATGTTTAAAGTGAAAACCATTTTTGTACTTGTGTTGTGATACCGATTGAGTTACACCCCCTCTACATGTATGCTTCCGCCGGACCCGATTTTAGGGGTGTGACAGAATCAAACGATACTATAAGAAACTTAAGAAGTCGACTCGAGCTCATGAGTATTAAGCTCGACCTCGAGCTCGAGCAGCTCGTTAAAATCTCGGCTTGTTAACACCCCTAGTTTACACCATAATTATCAGTTGTTGTATGTGGGTCTGTTTTGAGTTCAAGTTCTTTTTTAGTTGTTTCAATTCCATATTTAAATATTTTGTCTTTAAGTGACTAGAGTGTTTGATCATCCTAGTATCAATGTAATTCAAAGGCTGGCATTCTGCTAGCTCTTTGTCATTTGGATCTTTGAGATCTATATCAATTTAATCTTATTTTGCTAGAATGTCTTGTGGTTTTTATAATACAAAACTATTCAAGATATGTTAACTATTCAACATATGTTAACTATTCAACATATCTTGAATAGTTTTGTATTATAAAAACCACAAGACATTCTAGCAAAATAAGATTAAATTGACATAGATCTCAAAGATCCAAATGACAAAGAGGTAGCAGAATTCCGGCCTTTGAATTACATTGATACTAGGATGATCAAACACTCTAGTCACTTAACGACAAAATATTCAGATATGGAATTGAAACAACTGAAAAAGAACTTTAACTCAAAACACACCACATACAACAAACCCCTAGTTTACACCATAATTATCAAAAGAAAGTTTCATGTTGAAATGTAAATGCCTACGTTCAAGCTAGAAATCTCTTAGGGCATATCCGCATATATTAAACAAAACTAGCTGCAACTTATTATGGGAGTTTTTCTTTTTATAAGCTTTGTCAAATTAACAAAGATTATTTTTCAAATAATAAGCTTAAGCTCCTATAAGCTTCGACGCCAAATTAGCCCTTCAATCAGCTTTTGTTTTAAGAGCTTAATTTTCTAAAATTTCTCAAAAACTTTGTGATCGGACTAAAGCTCATTTCAAAAAAATTAAGCTCTTATAAGTTGCATGCCAAACATACTTTTCGTGTCAAATCACATAAACATCACTTGTGATAGCTCTACCAATAACATACAAATACTTGATACAATTTTGAAAAGTGCTGGTGATCATGTATGTCAAATCTACCAATAACATATAAATACTTATACAATTTACAATGTCAAAATTTTGTAATCAACAACAACGACAACATTATGCGGAAGGTAGAATGTACTCAGATGATTTCGTACGCCGGAGTAAACCCGAGAATTTCAAAATATGTAATAATTTCATATGACCTAAAATCATCATACTAGTAAGTAGAGAGTCACTATCAAAATTAATATTTTGAGTTCTAAGAAAAAATAAAATTATAACAAAGAAACTCATAAACGAGCCGAGCTCGCTTGTTTACACCCAACCCATAAGTTCTCAAAATAAGGTTAGAGTTTCTCACTGGCAGCCGTTAGCAATGGAATCACCGGAGTCGCAATATTTTGATCCTCCACAATCTTTTGATTCGGAAGGCATCGTTGAGAAGCCTAAAGCACTTAGCACCAAGGATATTGCTAGCGCCATCAGAAGCATTGTAGTGTGAGTAGATATCAAAACTATTACGGTTGTTTGTTTATTTTTAAGTTGAATTTGTATTGGTTTCCTATATATTGTGAACATTTATTTTAATTTTGATTCAGTGTTTGAAAATCATTTTCAGTCGTCAAATCAAATTAAATATGCTTATTTTGGTTGTAAAGTTCTTTTTTTTGGTCAGAAAGCTATTTTTCGTGGTCAAAACCGCTTACTTATTTTATCGTTTAGTGTTAAGTTATGAACCTTAACATGATGCTATTATATTATGATGAAATGAACTATGATGCTTTGAATTGGCGAGCTTTTCCAATCAAAGATAAAAAAAATTAACAAAATGATATTTGTTTTCGCGAACATCTTAATAAAACACGACACTTTGATTGTAAGCTACTCGTACTAAATAAAATCTTCAACCGTCAATAGCAAACAAAAAACTCTATCAATCACCATAGTGGAAAAAGTTGGCAAACTGCGCAAAGTCATTAAGAAAAAACCTACGAAGCAAATAACCACCGACCAAGAAGGCCCAACTCCAATAAGAATCCATAAAACAATTTGCAACCAATAAGAGAGAATTAACTCTACAGCAACCATGGCTGGAGAAGCGAAAGTACAGACTAAACTCTTCGTCATGTCAATACAACTAAACGTTCCCATCACAATAAGAACCATCGAAGTAAGTAGACCCAACGCAAACACATCAATAGCAATCTTCACACCTAAACTACCTGTTGCTTTTGAACCTCGATGCGGGTGAGAAGCCATCTATATGAAGTTGTATGGATGGCCAATAGATAAGAAGCACATGTTGTGTTTATTATTTCTTGTAGGTGAATTCTCAACTTCCCTGAAAAACAGAAAACCACATCTTGTAAATCCTAAAATAATACTCAACTTCACTAATGCTATACGAATTGTTGTTAAGTGAGTATTAATTTTCATATATTTGGTGTTTTACTCATTCAATTGAGTATTATTTTAGGTTTTAAAAGGTGTGGTTTTGTGTTTATCACGGAAGTTGGGAACTCACCTACAAGAAATAATAAACATTTTTCAACATGTGTTTCTTGTCTGTTGGCCATCCTTACAACTTCAATAGTTGGCTTCACCCTGCAACGAGGTTAAAAAACTAACAGGTAGTTTGGGTGTGAAGATTGCTATTGATGTGTTTGTGTTGGGTCTACTTACTTCGATGGTTCTTATTTTGATGGGAACGTTTAGTCGTATTGACACGACGAAGAGCTGGTTGTTATATCTCTGTTTTTGGACACTGATAGTATGTACTTTCGTTTCTCCAGCCATGGTTGCTGTGGAATTAATTCTCTCTTATTGGTTGCAAATTTTATTATGGATTCTTATTGGAGTTGGGGCTTCTTAGTCGGTGGTTATTTGCTTCATAGGATTTTTCTTATTGCCTTTGTTGAGTTTGCCAACTTTTTTCACTGTGGTGATTGATAGGGTTTTTTGCTTGCTATTATGTTTGAAGATATTATTTAGTAGCTTACAATCAAAGAGACGTAATTTATTTAGAGGTTTGGGAAAACAAATACCATATCACTAAATTTTATAATCTATGATTGAAAAAGCTTGCTAAATACATGCTAGTATCAGACAATACATGCAAGTCTTCTTATTTATATGTTACAAGTTACCATCAATATACAGACTAATTCTTCGAGACTTGTTTTCATATTTCTTCATTTCCTTCTCAGTTTTAGTGAAATACATGATCTCATATGCTATTTTAAACGTATGTTAGCTCTTATATATGTGCATAGATATATAAGTAATATCGTAACGTTATATTTCTCATTATTACTGGAATCTAATTGGTAAGATCATCTTACGATACATAAGCTTTACTTATTATAAATCAGTACTGAAAATTAGAGTTCAAGGTATACCTCTAAGCTAAACAATGAGAAATCGATACCAAAGACAAGGGCACGGACACTAATATCCGATAAATGGAATACGATCAAAACTCAAAACCCGTACAAACGTGAACAACATATCCTGAAACTCTGCCCAATCACTATAAACCTCCAGCGAACGAACTATCATGATCCTGACCCGAGTAGGAACCGATATACTTAACCCGGACACGAACTCTAACTCGAGATTTGGTTGACGTGATCTCCAAAACTCATGCATTCTCAGATCTCATATAGCAACAAATATTAGGATAATGGGATTGTCTTGGGTGGTAATGTTTAGTGTCGTAATTCTCAACTAAAGGACGTACGTGTGGTGTGCAATATATAAGGACATGAGTAAACTAACTCGTCAAAAGAACGGACCTTGGACATAAAGTGTTGACTAATTCACATTTGACCCGATCCATTTACTCATTCAGTTTTAGCGGTTTCAATTTTATTAATTTCACTTTCAATATCTAACCAATTTATGCTAAAACTTAATTTTTTAATTAATACGTCATTTACTATTTTAAATAAGCAAAGTTGTGTTTTATTTTCTTTGTATATAACAAAATTAATAAAAGCTTTTAAAAATAACGGGTACGTATTACAAAAAATAAACCCATGCTGTAGTATTAGTGAAGAGTTTGTAAAACATTGCTCGGCCACAAATATATACAATTATACATAATGCCATATCAGTCTATACTCTATATATACGTTCATTACTAAGAGCATTGGGTAAGGTAACGGGCCCCCAAGGTTAAAAATTAACTCAGGAGCAAAAAGTGGTGTGTTACTTTCAGTGGCGAAGTTAGAAAATTTTCATTAAGGGGTCGGAATATAATTTTTTTTTCCTAACGCTATTTTTCGGGTAATATGTTCGGGTCGGGTCAAAAATTAAATACTAATATTATATAAAAAAAAGTTTCAATCACTAAAAAACTAAACAATTATCCAAGACAACTAAACATTAAAAAGGAGACAAACAGTTGGTATCTGGTTTGATTCATTGAAGAAATTAGAGTTCAGCCTTTCGACCTTTAAGATCCTTGAATTATTCAATTATGGACTCCGCATCAAACTTGTTAGCAATTTCTTTTTCTATGTAAATCACCATACTGTTTGCTAGATTCTGAGGGTCGAAGGGGGAGGGTTTGGGATTTGGTTAATTGGTTTGTTAATTGTTAGGGATTGTTCCTTTTTTTTTTTTTTTTTTTTTTTTTTTTTTTTTTTTTTTAATGGGCTAAATAATGGATTTTAGTTTGGGATTTGGTTTGTTAATAGATTTTAGTTTGGGTAGATGGGCTTATGTAAAATGTAATGGATCAATTTTATTGCTTAATGTATAAAAAAAATTTCACAATTAAAATGGGAGGTCGAAACCGAATATACCGAAATTTTTCTACACGAAAACTATATACCCCCTACATCGCAAAAAAAATTTCGGGAGGTCGGGCGCCCCTCCCCGCCCCTATATAGCTGCGCCAATGGTTACCTTACCACCCTCCACGTTAAGGTGGTGCGTTAAGGGGGGAAGGTAAGGGTTTAACCCACGTTAACAAGCACTAGGGACAAAAAAAAAAAAAAAAAAAAATCATCCTACCCTCCTCTAACGGGGTTGAAATTGAAAATACTAATTGAGGTGGAGGTAAGATAAGGTGAGTTAAATGTAAGTTATGTTACCGGGATGGAAAGTCAAGAGTTAAGGTTAAAAGTTAAAAGCTGATGTGGCACTGACGTGGCAGTGCGTTAAGTTTTAACCCGGGGTGAACCAAATATGAATGCATGATAACATGTCCTGTATGTATTACACAAGGATTACAATTTTCTCAGCAGATTTGGTATTGCATGCACTTGAACCAAATGAACGATTAAACCAATAAAGAAAACTTAGCATGTAAGTACAGAGATCAAGCATATTGTTTATGAGTCTAACTCGAAAAAAGGACTTACATGCTCATCGCTGGATGAAAACCGAGCTAAGAGATTTTGAGACTCTTCAAGTCTTAAAGTCAAGACTATTAGCTCCTTTCTCGACTCTTCTGCATCTACATTAACTTGTTTTTTCCATGATTCGGACACAATTAATTGATCCTTCCGTCCTCAAAGCATCCTCGAGTTGAGAAACCTGAGTTTCGAGTTCAATCAGCAACTCTTCCTACACGCTTCTTGTACCTGCAACTTGAAACAAGAAATACAACATTACTCATCATTACTCACCACACACAAAATAGTCTCTCATAATGTCATCATTCACGCAAAGAAAAAAGTTTTAATAATGAATTTTTTAAAATTAATGCCAACTTTGTAATATTTTAGCTTTTAAAGTTACGGTTTTTTTCCTAATAAGTACTAAGGTCCCATTTGTTTTGCTAATTACGTACGATAAATAAATGCTACCCAGAAATTGAAAATGATAAAATGAATTTGACGGTACCTAGTTGATGATGTACCCTTCGATTAGCTCGAAGGACATCCCTTCGAGTCTGGTCGTAACCTACATAATCGAAGGCTCTGGCTAGCCTCCTGAAACTTTCTTTGACGTAAAACTAATCATCAATGATCTAGTTACCAAGTGGGAATTCGCCAATCGAATGATTAAGCCCTTCGGGGTATCTCTCGATAAGTTTTATAGACGGAACAACGCCAAGTCCAATACTGGTGAGACCAAGTCTTACCCACGTCTCCTCTTCCTCCTTAGCACCCCCGCTAAACCCAGAGGAGTGAGACACTAAACCCTAGCGGTTACCACAAATCATGGGACGCCCCCATGATCTTTCTTAAACGTGTGACCACTCTCCATGACCGTTTTCTTCACCTATAAATAGTCCTGGACGATGAAAAATCTGGTATGCAATCTCTCTCACCTTACTTTACTACGCTTACACTTAAAACTCTCATACCGATCACTTATTCACACGCCAGAGATGGTTCGCAGGGCTCACCCCCTGCGCAATCACTTAACGTAGTGTTTTAGTATTTCTTATTTCAGGTTATATCCAAGCTTGGCGTAATCATAACACCCCTCATTTCCTTTGATCACCATCGAAGGCCTGGTAGTGCGAAATATTGTACAATCAGTGGCGTCATCCGTGGGACACGCTACAATTAGTCCCGTTATTTCCAAGTAAAATAACCAAGTCAAATACACTCGCTATTATTCCGGCATGAATCCAGAAAGAGAAATTACACCCCCACCCGGTTTTTCATCTTTAACCCCTTTACCCGCAACTGACACCAACGACCTTCTGCCAATCACGGCCTCCACCTTCACCACACGATCTCACCCTGAAATAACGCCCAACCATCACGCATCCACGTTAGCTAATCCAGAGCTCATCATTAGCCCCACCTTTGTTGATGCTAATTACGAAGAGCTAGAGTCCTTATTAAGAGCTCGAAGGAGACAAATCAGAAACACGGAGATGCGAAAGGAGTTAGAATATTCCAGCGACGAATATGATGAAGAAATTGAGATGGAGCCAAGACCTTCGATAACTAGGGCTCAACACCCCATCCTGCGGATTGGGTCTCCTACGGGTAGAAGGGCTGGAGGAAGGAATGTAGGCTTTGAGGGAATTCCTGAAAGAACTCCCACGAGGAGAGAAGGGACTATTATTGAAGGCTCTCATGGGAGGAGCCAACAGAGAGAGAACACGGAGGTGAACTTACCTCCCTTATTAGCAACACATTTAGGAAGGGCCTAAGGAGGAGTTCCACTGTAACCCTCCCACGCATCTGGTGTGGGAGGTAACCCGGGATTGGTCAACACAGGAGGAAGTTCCCCCCCCCCCCCCCCGTCAACCTGTATCCTCAGTTCCCGGTTCAAAATTACCCCTCAAATATTTATCCCTCCGTTAATGGGCAACCTGGAAATCAGTACCCCTCACAAACGGCTGTACCTTACAATCATCCCATGATATACCCTCCGTACACCATGTATAATGGTTACCCTCCAAATACGAGTATTCCTCATCCTTTCTACACTAGTCAACCTTCTTCAGGGGTACCCCTACTCATAATTTATATCATGGCATCCCCATGAACATACCACCTTACACCCACTCGTACGCAGATCCCACTGGTCCTGCGACACCCTTTGTAAGATGGATCGAAGACTATCCCTTGCCGGATGGTCTAAAGATACCTTCACATATAGGCACCTACGACGGAAAGGGAGATCCGGACAATTTCTTGCATTTGTTCGAAGGAGCAATTAGGATGCAGAAATGGGTCATGCCCGTAGCCTGTCACATGTTTACATATACCCTTCGGGATTCCGCACGTATTTGGGCGAATGGACAGAAACCAGAAAGCATCATCAACTTTGATGATTTGAAGGCTAAGTTTTGATCTCACTTTAGCCAGAAAAAGAAGTTCACAAGGACACACCTCACAGTGCACAACATTAAGCAGAAGGAGAACGAAAGCACGAGGAACTTCGTTACTAGGTACACTGACGAAACTCTGCAAATTCTAGGCTTACACGAAGAACAACGCATTTCTGGCTTCGTCCATGGCCTACGCAACCGGACTCTTGTCGAATTTTTATCTACAGATCTTCCGGCAACATACAAAGGCCTGATGGAAAAAACATACACGTGGATAGAGGCCAAAAAAGTATCCACCAATGGAGCTCCGATGGAGAACAACAATAGAACAAAACCGTCTTCATGGGAAGGATCGAAGAACAAACACAAAAGCCATAATAGGTTTACCCCTTACAACAAGGGTCCGAACCATGGTTTATTAGGAAATCTCACAAAGTCTCCAAGGGAGATTTTAGTGATAGAGAAGGCCGCAAAAGCCTTCGAGCTACCCCCTCGCATGATAGGAAAAAGCAAGAACAGAGACACTACTAAATATTGCCACTTCCACGAAGACTTTGGCCATTAAACAAATAGCTGTCGAGAGCTGAAAAAGCAGATAGAAGAGGCAGTAAAATCCGGGCAATTAACACATCTCGTAAAAGGGATAAGAAAGGGCAAAGAGAAAGTCACTGACGCGCAACTGGGGAAGGATAATACCCCCCAGGAAGCACCTATCCTAATGGTTCGCTGGGATACCTCCCGATTGAAAAGAAAGGCCTCCGAAAGGGAAACTTACGCTGCAAGGGAAATAACGTTTCCGTCCGAAACGGGAGAGTCCCCTTCAAAGGATCCAGTGATCATTAAGGTCGGAGTCTCAGATGCGGAGGTCAACAAAGTTTATATGGACTGCGGGAGTTCCTGCGAGGTAATCTACGAACATTGCTTTAGGAAACTCAGCCCTACAATCAAATCCAAGAGAGTAGAGTCAAGAATGCCCCTGGTAGGTTTCTCGGGGGAACAATCGTGGCCTTTAGGTGAAATACCTCTGGAGGTAACGCTCGGAAGTGGAAAGCTTGCAAGAACGGAAATCCTCAATTTTGTCATCGTAAAATCAAAGTCACCTTACAACATGTTAATCGGACGAACTGCTATGCAAAAGATGGGCATTGTGGTCTCTACAGTTCATGCAATAGTGAAGTTCCAAACAGCCAATGGTGTCGGAACCATATTCTGTAGCTATCGCGAAAGGAAACACCAGGAAGCCCAAAAGGATAAGGGAGATGGTAATCAACGGTGTGCAATGAACGTCAGAGGAGGCTCCGACCCCAAGGGGTATGTGGCACTAGACAACCCCCATCCAGTACGAAAGGTGGAAATGGGAAAGCAACTCCCTACCACTTTCAGAAAAAGATTGGAAAAATTGCTCGAAGCCTATGAAGATGTGTTTGTTGGAAAATATTCAGATATAACAGGAATTCCAAGGTTGCTCACAATCAATGGCAGACCTTTTAACACGGAACATAAGCTAAATGAATCCAAATACATCAAACCGGTCAGGCAGAAACCTTTTCAAGTGACACCTGAACAAAGCGCAGCAACCAAGAAAGAAGTAGACAAACGCACAGCTGCAGGAATACTTCGAAGGGTATTAAATCCACGATGGGTTACTAACCCAATTGCAGCCCAACGGAAAAATGGAGAATGCGTACTAAAGGTTGACTTCAAAGACATCAACAAAGTTTGCCAAAAAGGAAGCTATTTGTCGGAAGGAGAACAGCAACCGCCACCTGGAGGTCGTTGGGAATGTTTCCTTAATACAAACATGGGATGCCATCAGATACAGATGGCACAGGAAGATGAAGAAAAAACATCCTTTCATGTAGATAGTAACTCCTACTGCTTTAAACGCATGCCTTCTGGCTTACGGAACATCGAAGCCACTTACAATAGGCTGATCCAAAGGGTCTTCGAAAAACAGATAGGGAGGAACCTAAGAATTCACGGCGAATTCTTAGTCACCCAGAGCAAGACAAAAGAAGACCTCCTTCATGATGTAGAAGAAACCCTCATACAACTAAGGAAAATCAACCTAAAGCTAAACCCAATAATGTGTTCTTTCGGCATTGAAAAGGAAGTGTCAGATGAACGCCCGTTCGTAAGGCAAATGATTAGAACCAATCCAATCAATGAGGAAACCTCCTCAAAAATGCAAACGTGGGGAACACAAGGGAAGACTGAAAACCTAAAAAACGACTTGGAAACACTGAAAGCATTCCTGTCGAAAGGTGTTAACAGATCTTCATCTCTCTACAAGGTCCGCAATGAAGTCATTAGCGACTTATCATATCCTTGGAACAAGGAAGCTGAAACATCCTTCCTAAGATGGAAGAATTGCATGGAGATCTTACCAACAGTTGCACCCCCAACCAGAGGAGAGGTGTTGTTCCTACACATAGCAATGTCCCCTGATGAGATAGGTGCCATGCTCTTCGCAGAAAGAAGACAGCTACAGATACCAATATATTTTGTAAGCAGAGCTCTACCGTACGTGGAACAAAGCTACACAACAGCAAAAAAGCTAATCCTAGCCTTAATCCATGTCACAAGACGTCTCCGAAAGTATTTCAAAGATCACCCTATCAGAGAAATCACGGATAAGCCATTCGAAAGGATAATCCTGAACCCTGAGGGAACGCGGAGGATGGTCAAATGGGCTAAAGAATTGGAGGAATATGACATAGAATATGGAGAAAATGATCCTTTCGAAGGACAAAGTAATGAACCAGCTGAAACATGCGAATCGAGTATGTCCTCCAACAAGAAAGTCCTCCGAGCCAAACAAAAGGAAAAACACCACATATATGATATAGAGACGCGTTCGGTCCCACACAACCAAGAACGTCTCGAACTCGGAACGGAGCAGCAGGCTTCGACAAAGTAACAAACCTTTCCCGCTCCGAATCGCAGGCTCCATAGCAATATGCCGGCCATTTATAATAACAAAGGAAGCTTCCTGGAACATACTCCGAGGAAGAATATATGGAATGAGTCAAAAGTAACTACCCTCTTACCGCGTACGAACGACTTGCCATATCCTTCGTAAGTCCTACGTACAAGACTTACAGTTTTTTTTCTTATTATGTATTAAACTCTTCTCTTTTGGGAAAAAAACATTAATGGTAGGCGTCTTAGTATTCATTTGTACAAATGATGTAATCCTCCCCTACCCACTTGATACGTGGGAATCGCACCAGGCTTTACCTCTCAAGGGATCTTGAGAAGCTTACAACCCCCACCAAGCAGTGTACCTGATCGTTGTAGTATAGTATAGTGACAAGTACCGGGGGATTGATCGTTCAGCTAGGAATAGTGTCGCTAGGATTAGAAAACCTAAATACTAGTTCTAGAGATGAAGGATGATTATTTTTGTATTTTTATATTTTTTAGAAAGCAAGTAAAAATCTCGGGTTTGAAGGATTTGGGCGGAATTAGTTGCTAGTCAACTAACCCAATACTAAAGATGCAATCAAAATAAAATACTAGAAATGAAAATAAACTATATTAAACTAAGGTTGTGAGCAATAAGTGAAGAAATTGTGTTTACTTAGATTTCACTACTCCCTAGATATCTTTTACACGTTAATTACTTGTTATAGTTGCGTGGATGACAGATTGTATTCCTTAATACCATTCTTGGGGTGGCGCACTTAACTCCCCAATCCTATAAGTACCTACTTCACTCCTATGTCGAGCCGGCTAAGAAGCTCCTAACATGGGATCATTAGAATTTACTCATGCATTAAATACAACCAATAAAACCTAGTGCACATCAGTTCATGTTTCCTAAGACGTTCAAGCATGTTACCATTTGGAGATCTGCCAGTTTTCTTAAGCCTAACATCGAAATCATTCATCAAATACAACCATAAACAAGTAATCAACACATAATCAACATCTAGGTTTCATTACATCTAAGCAAACACAAGATAAATCTAGCCTAGCATGGTGGAATTAAGACAAGCACAAGATATAGATAACCAACACATAGACATATTGATTGAATTAGAAGAACACTTATCTCAATTACACATGAAAGGGTTCAAGGGCTGAAAACCCTTGAAAAACCTGTAAAAATCGTATATGGTTCGGCCTTAGGGTTTCTCCAAACTTGTTCCTCTTAATGAATGAAAATTAGAAAACTATATATAGGAAATTGAGGCTGACGGCGTCAAGACCAAATAGGTGACGCCGTCATCTCGCCGCCAAAAGAATTTTCGGACTGCCTCAATCTACATCTGACGCCGTCACGTATTAGCTTTTTCCAGGTCGTTACGTGTTTAACTCTTGACGCTCTTCCATGTGACGCCCTCATCATATACCCTTACACTTGAGATTTGCTTGTCCTCAAGCAAATGCGCTTTTATTCTAGTCAAAATACGAGTTAGGGGTCATTTAACACTAATATAAAAGTAAATACAACAAATAATCGTTCCACTAAAGACTAAAGACAAGCACGGAGGTCATATATTAGCACCTCACAAATAGTGTTTAGATACTCACATCTCTCGGGTGTAATAAAGTATAAATTACAATATGGAAACGGAAGATATCTCTCACTACCTGTCATAGCAAAATAGATTACCATAGGCTTGGGAAAGGATCAAACCTCCACCACATGGCGTAAGCACCTAGGATAAACTATCAAAGAGGTCTTTTAAAGGGTTGTAACGTTAGGTGTAGGGATATAAAATACACGGTTTTGTTGGATAAAGGCAGTCTTTACTGGTGGCGAGGTAACAATCTTGGTTAATTACATGTACAATATGGCGTTGCTAAGCCAAGACTAGACTCGACTTAAGCTAATAAATGAAAAATAACCAAAAACATAAAATGAACATAGAATGAAAAGGGATGGTAGTCCGTTTTTTTTTTTTCTTTTTTTTTTTTTTTTTTTTTTTTTTTTTTTTTTTTTTGCATAACCATCCAAAATAATACATCATAGGGAATGAAAATTTCCCTTACACTTGAATTTTTACATACTTTACAATAAACTAATCTAATGTCTCGAATTAAGAAAATCAAAACACTTGGAGCACTTTTAAGATTAACGTACGTATGGGGGTAATAATATGATGTTCTTCCCCATTACTCCATAAAATAAGTACTTTACCCATGAGTCCCAATCGTCCCAAAACAATATGTACAATGATATGACTCGACTTAGCAACCATGTAATCAATTAGATAGTTAACTTAGGGTTTAACAAATAACAATAATGCACTAAAGATGAGCGCATACACGGAAGGCTAAGGCGATTTGGTTGTACATTTAAGTGGGGTGTAACAAATTCTTCCTTTAAGTAAAATGCTTAAAGTTAGAAACGAAAAGATAGGCTCGGAGGGGTGTACTAGGAGTTTCGTGTACTAAAAATGAGTACAACGCTAAGGTGTGAGAAAAATTAGTTGACTTAACTAGCCAAGTAATATGACTTACATGGTCAAGTAATTATGATACGGGTTTAACACAAGGGTAATCCTAATGCCTCTTATCATGTAGTAAATCCTACTACACGAATGTAGTCTCACTAGCGGTCTCGGGATGCATCACTAACGCAAATTCTAGAATCTAAATGCTACCGGTACACTCACAAGCCCTAATAGTAAATGCTTTTCCTATCAAATCTAAAGGCGAACCTCACATATTTGGGTGGAAAATTTTTCTAAATATACGGTTATGTGCTAATCATACAATCTCCTATCCATGAGACGCTTGCTATGGCTAAAGTTTCACTCCTAAATGTTGTAAAAAAATTTTAAATTTGGCGCTAAAATTGCACTAACATGTATTTCTCATAGTTTTATTACACAAGTACTTTCAAACAAACAAACTCAAGCGAAAGTGTATTTGTAAGGTATCATCATTTTACCCTCCCCTTACACTTAGGATGAACATTGTCTCCAATGTTCAAGTAAAGAATGTAAAAGTGAAATAAGTAAAAAGAATGAAATCAAATACTCCCCTGATTCGCTCGATATGGATAATAAGGTGGCCAGGTTAGATCTTCCTCAAAGAAAATGAACAATCAAAGCTTCCCTTCCAGAATATAAATCATCTTCTTGTCATACATAACCTGTACATCCTGAGAAAACAAACAAAGCAACCTCGCATAAAATCGGCGGCAATCTATATATAAGTTACTAAATCCTAGAAAACAAAGTAAGATATAATGCTTGTGGAATGAAGTTTGCAGATTTCCTGGAGATTATAAAACTTAATGATTCAGCAAAAACTTTAAAACTCCGTTAGAAAAACAAAACTGGTAAAATTTCCAGGTTTTTACACGTGACGCCGTCAAGAGTAATCTCGTGACGCCGTCAGAAGTGATCTGCAGAAATTCTTATGTTAAGTTTCCGGAAAAACTTGGTCCTACTTCTTGGAAAATCCTGCAAAACTTCATTATGACTCGATACAAGCATTTGACTCTAACAAATACGAATATACATGTTCATTTAATATTGTGGAGAATCATGATCGGTTTGTTTCTTAAAAACATATTTGGGGTTTCCCCTTACACTTATCTTTTGCAAAAATACTTTTAGGTGGAGTTAAGACTAGGCCAAAACAACAAAGTAAAGTATTTCCACTTTTTAGTTTTAGAAACATGATTTACCAACAATAAAAATAAAGCATGCATACGGAAGTAAATAACAAACAAACAAAAATAAAATCACACAAAGCATGGGTTGCCTCCCAAGAAGCGCTTTTCTTTATTTACGAGTCTTGTAGCTAGACTCAAGGTCATAGGTTACTACGTGACCTCATCGTCCAACGTCACATCCTCCTCACTAATCATTTCATTGTTATTTTCTTGATAATGTTTTACACGTTGTATGTTGTCAGGGAATTCCCTACCTTCATCATCTAACAACACAACGGCTCCAGTTTTAGAGGAATTTTTCACCGTAAACGGTCCATACCATTTAGACTTTAGTTTTCCCGGAAATAATCTCAACCGAGAATTGTACAATAGGACTTTGTCTCCCTCTGAAAATTCTTTGGGTTTCTTAATTCTCTGGTCATGCCATCTTTTTGCTCTCTCTTTATATGTAACGGAAGATTCATAGGCTTCTAACCTAAGCTCATCAAGCTCGTGTAATTGCAAGAACCTATTAGTTCCGGCAATTGTATAATCTAAGTTACATGTCTTAAGCTCCCAATAGGCCTTATGTTCTAATTCTACTGGCAAGTGACACGCCTTACCATACACCATGCAAAACGGGGTCGTTCCAATAGGTGTCTTGTAGGCGGTTCGGAATGCCCACAAGGCTTTGTCGAGTTTAAATGACCAGCCTTTTCTATTTCGACTAACTGTCTTTTCAAGTATTCTTTTAATAGACCTATTGGTGTTTTCGACCTGGCCATTGGTTTGTGGATGATAGGCGGTGGAGAACCGATGGGATACTCCATACCTCTTCATAACCTTTTCCATTTGTGCATTGCAAAAGTGGGTCCCCCTATCACTGATGAGAGCTTTAGGAATCCCGAATCTAGCGAAAAGCTTTTTCAGGAAATGAATAACTACCCTGGCATCATTGGTCCTAAGGGCTTGTGCCTCAACCCATTTTGAAACATAATCTATGGCAACTAAAATATATTCGTTCCCCCTAAAGATGGAAAGGGTCCCATGAAGTCAATTCCCCAAACATCGAAGACCTTACATACTTGTATAAAATTCTGAGGTGCTTCATCCCTATGTGATATGTTCCCAGCCCGTTGACATGAATCGCATGCCTGTACCATTTCTTTGACGTCACGGAAAATTGTGGGCCAATAGAATCCCGCGTCGAAAATTTTTCGGGCGGTGGTGTTTATCCCATGATGCCTGCCAGTGGGACCAGAGTGACATTCCCTCATAATCTTTACGCCTCACGTTCTGAAACACAACGTCTTATAATTTGGTCAGGACACCTTCGGAATAAAAATGGTTCATCCCAAAAGTAGTATTTTAACTGAGAAAAGAACCTTTTTCTTTCGTATCTAGTCAGGTGTTCAGGAACGAGTCTGCTTGCAAGATAATTGGAAAAATCGGCGTACCAAGGCTCCGAATCAATCATTAACATGAGTTGTTCGTCAGGAAATGAATCCCTAATCTCACTTCTATCGTGCTTATCCAAGGGGTTTTTAAGACGAGATAGATGATCTATGGCCAGATTTTCTGCTCCCCTCTTATCACGAATCTCAACATCGAATTCTTGTAGCAACAAGATCCACCAAATTAGTCGTGGCTTAGCATCCTGCTTCGCAAAAAGATATCGAAGGGCCGAGTGATCAGTGAAAACGACTGTCTTTGAAAGGACAAGATATCGCCGGAATTTGTCGAATGCGAACACTACGGCTAATAATTTCTTTTCGGTGGTGGAGTAATTTTCTTGAGCGGGATTCATGGTTTTGCTAGCGTAGTAAATAGGTTGGAAAAGCTTGTCACGCCGTTGGCCCAATACAGCCCTGACAGTGAAATCGCTAGCGTCACACATGATTTCAAACGGTAACTCCCAGTTGGGTGTAATCATGATTGGAGCTTGTGTGAGCTCCTTTTTTAAGAGATCGAATGCATCCTTGCATTCTTGGGAAAAATCGAACGAAGCATCCTTCACAAGCAATTGAGTCATTGGCCGAGCTATTATGGAGAAGTCTTTGATGAATCTCCGATAAAACCCGGCGTGCCCCAAGAAGCTATGTATTGCTTTAACAGCCGTGGGATATGGTAACTTAGATATAGCTTCAACTTTAGCTTGGTCCACCTCTATTCCGTTCCCTGAGATTTTATGCCCTAACACAATCCCTTCTTTTACCATGAAATGACACTTTTCCCAGTTTAACACCAAGTTGGTTTCCTCACAACGTTTAAGCATCTTCTCTAGATTAGCAAGACAGCGGTCGAAGGAGTTCCCAAAGACCGAAAAGTCGTCCATGAACACTTCCATGCTATCTTCCATGAGTTCGTGAAAGATTTCGGTCATGCATCGTTGGAAAGTGGCGGGGGCATTACATAGCCCAAAAGGCATCCTTTTGTAGGCAAATGTTCCATAAGGGCAAGTAAACGTGGTCTTTTCTTGGTCCTCAGGTGCTATGGGAATTTGAAAATACCCTGAGAATCAATCCAAGAAGCAATAGTACTCGTGTCTAGACAATCTCTCTAACATTTGGTCAATGAATGGCAATGGAAAATGATCTTTCCTCGTGGCATCATTGAGTTTTCGATAGTCAATGCATACCCGCCATCCAGTGACCGTTCTCTGAGGCACCATCTCACCCTTGTGATTCTTAACTACAGTCACTCCACCCTTCTTAGGTACAACTTGTACAGGATTGACCCATGGGCTATCCGAGATTGGGTAGATCAATCCTGCATCCAGAAGTTTGATGACTTCTTTCTTTACTACTTCCTTAATGTTGGGATTCACCCGCCTCTGGGGTTGCACGGTAGGTTTATAATCTTCTTCCATGAGAATCTTATTTGTGCAAAAAGTTAAGTCAATCCCCTTAATGTTGGCTACACTCCATGCGAGCACTCCCTTATATTTCTTTAGGCCCTCTAAGAGTTTACCTTTTTGTTCATGTTCCAGGGAAGAGTTTATGATTACCGGTAGTTGGTCCTCTCCCTGAAGGAAGGCATACTCTAAATGGTTAGGAAGCTCCTTAAGATCTAACTCAAGAGGTTCGATAATAGAAGGCTTAAGCTTGTTTTCGGGCTTTCGAAGCTCGAGATGCTCCGTTGCCTCTTGTCTAGGGTAGAAGGAGACTGCACCAACATCCTTCATCCTTTCCACCTCTAGCAAAGGCAGAAAACTCTCGTCCCGTAGACAGCCTTCCTCGATTTGTTCATCGACACAGCTATCTATGACATCTGTGAGTTCATCGACCTCCCTAATGAAATAGAGCCGGTTAGCTGCTTCGAGAGAGAGTTCCATAGAGTCCTTAATGTCGAAGGTTGTGCTATCGGTTCGCACTCGCAAGGTTAACTTGCCGTCATAAACATCAATGACTGCATGAGCGGTAGCAAGAAATGGTCTCCCAAGGATTATGGGTACCAAGTCCTCCTCCTCCATATCCAGGATTACGAAGTCGACCGGGAATTTGAATTTCCCAACTTTAACTAGCACATTCTCGCATATCCCTACGGGGTACTTGACTGATCTATCGGCTAGTTGGATGTTCATACGGGTAGGCTTTAATCCAGAATATCCTAATTTAAGGAACATAGAATGAGGCATGAGATTGATACTCGCCCCCAAATCGGCAAGACGATTCTTTATTGATAGAGATCCTATGGAGCAAGGCAAGGTGAAGCTGCCTGGATCGTCTACCATTTTTGGTAGCCCTCGATGGGTCACCACTGAGCATTCTTCCCCCAGGGTCACAAGACCCTCGAGTTTCTTTCGGTTGGCTAGTAGTTTTTTAAAATATGTGCTATACTTCGGCATGTGATAGCAAGCATCAAGGAGGGGTATGGTGACTACCGAATCTTTTAGGTATGACAAGAATCTTTTATTATCATTCTCAGTTTTCTGGTTCTTTAATCGGGATGGGAATGGGATTCTCACAGGCTGGTTAGGTGGGGTTGATGGGGAAGGGGTCGTCAAGGGAGGTTGGTCGGGAGTCTCGTTGCCTAGATCCTCCTCCTCCTCGCGAGGCTTGTTTGGATCGGGAGTGATGGGGGACGAGCTTGGGTAAGGGGGGTCCTTGGTTGTTGTTCCAGCTCGAGTGGTTATTGCGAGCATGGGGTCTTTTTTGCTTACTGATGGCATTTCAAGGTTATCGAGGGCTGAGTTAAGCTTGTTGAAAAATTCTCCAATGTCATTCTGCTGCTTGTCAACAAGTTCATTAAGCCCTTTCAATTGTAAGCCTTTTTCTTGGGTGAAATGACCAAGGTCATCTTCAAAAGTGCTCCTGATTTTGAATTCAGGACCTGATGAGGCAAAAAATGATCCGTTTTTAGGGGGTCATTTAAGCCCGAATCCGAATTTATTTGATCAAATATTGCCCTAAATCGTTCCTTTTGTGATTTTAGGTACTTTGGGAGAGAAATCTGGAAAAGGAAGCAATTCGGACGTTTTTGGAGCATAAAAGTGAAGAAAACGCCAAAGTCTTAATTTTCCATGCTGGGAACAGTGGGTGACGGCGTCAAGAGCAAATCCTTGACGGCGTCAAGAGCAAATTTCATGAATTTCCATGACGACCCAGTAGAGTTTTAACGGCGTCACGTGAGAAGGGCTTCAAGAGTAAAAGAGTCATGACGGCCTGGAAGTGTCTAAGTCTTGACGGTGTCAGAAGTAGATCTAGGCAGTCCGAGGAGAGTTTTGGCGGCGAGGTGACGGCGTCACAAGATTATTCTTGACGCCGTCAGACCTGTTTTTCTATATATAGTATTCTTATTTTTCACATTCAAAAAAAGAGAGAAGTTTTGGGAGAAACCCTAAGTACGATTTTGGTGCAACTTTTACAGGTTTTTCAAGGGTTCCAAACCCTTGATACCTTGCATTGTAATTGAGGTAAGTGTTCTTCTAATTCAATCAATATGTTTATGTGTTGGTTGTCTATATCTTGTTCTTGTCTCAATTCCATTATGCTAGGCTAGATCTCTTTTGTGTTTGCTTAGATCTAATGAAACCTAGATATTGATTATGTGTTGATTGCTTGTTTATTCTTGTCTTGGATGAATGATTTATATGTTAGGCTTAAGAAAACTGGCAGATCTCCAAATGGTAACATGCTTGAACGTCTTAAGAAACATGAACCGAGGCGTACTAGGTATTTATTGGTTGTATTTAATGCATGAGCCACTGTTTACAATCCCTATAGTTGTGCTGGGCATGGTTTAGGGGGAGATAAGAGCTCATAGAATTGGGGAGTTATGTATGCCACCCCATGAATGGTATTAAGGAATACAATCCGTCATCCATGCAATTATAACAAGTAATTAACGTGTAAAAGATATCTAGGGAGTAGTGAAATCTAAGTAAACACATTTTCTCCAATTACTGCTCACAACCTTAGTATAATTTAGTTTATTTTCATTTTTAGTATTTTATTTTGATTGCATCTTAGTTTTGGGTTAGTTGAATAGCAACTAATTCCGCCCACTCTTCCAAAACCCCGAGATTTTTATTTGCTTTCTAAAAAATATAAAAATACAAAAATAATCATCCCTCACCTTTAGAACTAGTATTTAGGCTTTCTAATCCTAGCGACACTATTCCCAAGCTAAACGATCAATCCCCCGGTACTTGTCACTATACTATACTACAACGATCATGTACACTGCCTGGTGGGAGTTGTAAGCTTCTTGAGATCCCTCGAGAGGTAAAGCCTGTTGCGATTCCCACGCATCAAGTTTTTGGCGCCGCAGCCCGGGGAATAGTTATTGTCTAGGTTAGAATTTCTTTTTATTAGGTCTACTTGCTAGATTCCTTTCTAGTAAGATTTTATTTTTTATTTTTAGGTTTTCTTTAGTCTATCTTATTTCTTTGTGCCTTTGTTCATAACTCTTTACCATCCGACATCATGGAAGGTGGTAACATCTTTGAACCCGTCATCCCACCACAACAAAACCCACCATTAGAACCCCTTAGGCCCCGAACCTTAGGAGAGTACTCCCGACCTAGCCACCAAGGCTACCGAAACACCATTGAGCTCACCGGAGCCAATGTGACCCCCTTGCGATCCGACACCATCCGGTTGGTGCAAAGCGGATGTGCATTCCATGGACTTCATTCCGAAGATCCAAACCAACATCTTAAGGACTTTCTCAAAATCGTAGATTCCATAGACCTAGGTGTTGAAACTAGAGAGACGACCCGTTTACGCCTATTCCAATTCTCTCTACGGGATCAAGCTAGTCAATGGCTTGAGCGTTTACCCGCGGGATCCATCACCACATGGGATGATCTTACCACTCGTTTCCTTGCTCAATTTTTCCCACCGGGGAGAACTACTAAGCTTAGAAATGACATCTTGATGTTCCAACAACGTCAAAATGAAAACTTATAATGAGAAGGATGAGAAATAATTATAACCATATATTTGAGATGCGTCGATTTGAATTAGATGCATCTCTATTCATTTAGATGCATCCTAATTAGTTTTGAAAGTGATTTTGAAATGAAAACGATGCAAAGTAGTACTTGCAACAAATTTGACACGCTGAGGACGAAACATACATAGGATTTGCCTAACTTGAAAAAATGCATCTAATATATGTATATGCATCTAATTTTTAGCTAGAAAATATATTAGGGTGCATCTAAAAGATTAGGGATGCATCTAATTCAAGTCGACGCATCTCTAATGTGCATAATCAAGTCGAGCTTAACTCGAAAATTAATTCATTGAGCTTAAAAATTGACACTGAAATAAAGATTTAGTTGAGTTTTATTCCTTAGTATCAAAGACTGATTCAACCTCAAGCTGCTTGTAAATGTCTTTTAACTGGCTTGATTACACCAAGCGAGAGAGCCACTAAATAGACTCCTACTATGAAATGCTCTTGATTCGCCAAAACACCTATTGATTTGCTACTCTTTAAACCAAACACGTTCTGATTCAAAAAAGCAAATTTTCCTTCGGACACTATGACCACCATTGTGTTTATTCATATCAGGACCACATAGTCACCACATAGAACTTGAAAATGGAAAAAAGAGCCAACAACCTGATTTGTACATGTAAATTTTTAAGTTCCAACAAAACCAACCAAAAACACCTTTATACACAAACACACAATCCCAATCCCTAACCTCAAACACTACCATCTATTTCTATTCTTCTACTTGCACAACTCATCACCCAAACACTCTTTGCTGAAATTATACAAAGTCCTTTGTTTGTCCATCGCCGCTCCACATCTCGAAAACATCAACCTCTTGGCAGTCCCTACTCGACTCTGATGCTTATTTTAGGTCAAAAAGCTATTTTTCATGGTTGAAACCACTTACTTATTTTATTGTTCACTATTCGGTTATGAACCTTAACATGATGCCTTGAAATTTATTTGGCGAGCTTTTTCTCATAAAATTTAACAAAATGGTATTTGTTTTCGCAAACCTCTAAATAAATTATGACACTTTGATTGTAAGCTACTAAATAAAATCTTTAAACATCAATAGCGAACAAAAAACCTATCAATCACCGCAACGGGAAAAGTTGGCAAACTGGGAAAAGGCATTAGAGAAAATCCTATGATGCAAATAACCACCGACCAAGAAGGTCCCAACTTCAATAA
Source organism: Artemisia argyi (assembly GCA_030686995.1). Taxonomy (NCBI): domain Eukaryota; kingdom Viridiplantae; phylum Streptophyta; class Magnoliopsida; order Asterales; family Asteraceae; genus Artemisia; species Artemisia argyi. Next base: position 35,020,661 of record CM060695.1, read on the forward strand.
GAATCTATAAAACAATTTTCAACCAATAAGAGCGAATTAACTCCAAAACAACCATGGTCGGAGAAGCGAAAGTACAAACTATCAGTGTCCATAAACAGAGATATGACAACCAACTCTTCATCGTGTCAATACGACTAAACGTTCCTATCACAATAAGAACCATCGAAGTAAGTAAACCAAACACAAACACAACAATAGCAATCTTCACACCTAAACTACCTGTTAGCTTTTGAACCTTGGTGTGGGCGAGAAGCCAGCTATACGAAGTTGTAAGGATTGCCAACAGATAAGAAGAACATGTTGAAAAATGTATTATTTCTTGTAGGTGATTTCTCAACTTCTCTAAAAAAACACGAAACCACATATTTCAAAACATAAAATGATACTCTTTCACTAATGCTATACGAATTGTTGTTAAGTGAGTATTACTTTTCATATTGAATAAGTGTTTTATGTATTTTAGGTTTTGAAAGCTGTGGTTTCGTGTTTTTCAGGGAAGTTGAAAAATCACCTACAAGAAATAATGAACATTTTTCAACATGTGTTTCTCATCTGTTGGCCATCCTTACAACTTAGTATAGTTGGCTTCACCACGCACTCAGGTTCAAAAAACTAACAAGTAGTCTGGGTGTGAAGATTGCTTTTGATGTGTTTGTGTTGGGTCTACTTACTTCGATGGTTCTTAATGTGATGGGAACGTTTAGTCGTATTGACACAACGAAGAGTTGGTTGTCATATCTCTATTTATGGAGACTATCATGTACTTTCGCTTCTCTAGTCCTGGTTGCTGTGGAATTAATTCTCTCTTATTTGTTGCAAATTTGATTATGGATTCTTATTGGGGTTGAGGCCTTCTTGGGCGGTGGTTATTTGCTTCATAGGATTTTTCCTAATGCCTTTGGCCAGTTTGCAAACTTTTTCCACTACCGTGATTGATAGGGTTTTTTATTTGCTTTTGATGTTTAAAGATTTTATACAATAGCTTATAATCAAAGTGTCGTAATTTATTCATGAGGTTTGACAAAACAAATACCATATTGCTAAATTTTATTATCTATGATTGAAAATGCTCGCCATGCTACTAATCATAAAACCTGATGCTCCATGGAAGCCAAACTAAGAAGAGTATGACTGATACGCCTGGGCCCGAGCCCATGGCCTATTTAGGTCTTAGGGTTTTACCCTCTTTTGTCTTATAAATACTCTTGTAATCATTTATTTATAAGACAAAAGAGGGTAAAACCCTAAGACCTAAATAGGCCATGGGCTCGGGCCCAGGCGTATCAATGACCTCATGCTCCATGGAAACCATACATTCTTCATCCCCATGCTACTAATCATAAAACCATGGGTAGATGGAACGATACCATCAATAGATTCTAGTTTTAACCTTACCAACATTAAGAAACCTAAGAAGATAATGTTGCATCGAGTCCAGTGGTCAATACAATTTTATATGTGATCGATCTCATAGTTGTTTGATGATCAATATGGGATACTAAAATATGCTCATGATGGAATTCAAAACTGATATCACTTATATCAAAACAAAGAAAAAAATATGCCTAAACAAAACAAATCATCACCTGCTAATCATTACCACCACCTAAAATGGAGATCACAATCACTTGTGATAGTTTAGCTAGGACTGGACAAGTGAGTTCCTATTCTAGAGGTTTGGACCTCGTAACCCTTTCTCCATTGCTAATTTATATACACGTAACAGTCACCTAATGATGGCTGCAATGCCACGGGAGGTGACCTGGAACAACATTATATTAAAAAAAATTACATTACAATTATAATTATAAAGTAAGGTCTGTTTTTATTTAGACAATCCAGAGAACTCAATGATGCGGAATTGACAGCGTAATGACAGTTGCAACGGCTGACTTTCTCAAATTAGTGTGCACAACTGCAGCTCTAGCAACAAAGCCACCCATAGAGTGCCCAACCAATATGACAATATTAGGAAGACTACCAGATCCAACCGCACCTTTTTTAGCTCGAGCATCCCGAGATTATTTATATTGATTCAGGATCTACAAGCAGAAGCATAAGCTTAGCACTAATTTTGGAAAGAACAATGCAGCATATTTCTATATCTGCTTAAGAATACTAAAGTGATGTTGCTTCAATCCTGGCAGTAAACAAGATATTGAAGTTGATACCCTGTCAATGGCATATACAACATATTCTGTGTGTGTTCTTCGAGTATCTGGCCATCCATTGTAGGATGGGCCTAAGGACCTAACCTGTGAGAAATATTTCAAAGTAAAAAACCCGTATCAGATATGTTGAAAACTAGAATGGGAGGTTGAATAGTTTTACGTCCGTTTTAAAATTTATAAAAACAAGTTTGTTTTAAAAACTTCGATTCTCGTTTATGTGATCTCAATACTTGCACAATATGAACAATTATGTAGTTACTAACTAACTAAGCTAATATTGTATAAGTAAATAAGTAAGTAATGAAAAGAATTGGAAAGATCAAACCACAACACAAGAATTTATAGTGGTTCGGCTACAAGGTCACCTTCCTTGTTCCTAATCCACTCCCCGAGTCACCTACTCGAGAGTTTTCTTCACTATGTCAACAAACTCCCTTATGGCGGAGAAAACCTTACACACCACAACTTCGTCACACCTTGATCACAACTTCTTCACACCAATCTACTTCACACCAATCTTCTTCACAACTACACTACTTCACTACTAAACAACTTCTTCTCCCTAAACAACTTCTATTAATCCTAAACTACTTATTACAAGCACAACACAACTTCACAAATAATATACACAATATACACAACTACTCTTCAATACTTCTTGAACTTAGTTGTAGAAGGAGTATTCTTCTTTTGCACTTTGGATGAGGATGGATTAGAAGGGATTGAATCACTTGAAACAAGGATTGGTAATCTAATAATCAAAGGGTTTTGGAAGATGTTAAGAGAGTTTTAGATCTGAAATTTTCGTGCAAAAGGTAGGGGAAAAATTCTAGATTTAAGGTGGTATTTATAGGAGAAAAATTCTGACAGATTCTGACACAGGATCCTGGCCGGTCCCCTTAATTCATGGCCGGTCCCCTTAATTTTAAGGGGACCGCCCCTTATAATTAAGGGGGCCGCCCAGCTGTAACGGCCAGAAATTCTGTCTTTTAGTGGGGAAAGTTTATTTGGTGAAAAACTAACTGATTTTGGTTAAAAATTTGAATTCATATATTTAGTATGATTAAAACATTTTTCTTTATTACCAAAAGTGTTTTTCAAAAATATATAATATGTTTATATAATTAAATAAACTTTGTAATAATTAATTAAATACCACTTTGATCATGAGATGTATTAAACACTTGTTTATTCATACCTTAAGTGATTAAGTTGGATATAATGATATAAACTAGCTTAATACTTGTTTACGTAGTAATCTTACGTTTGATGATTTTACATTTCGTGATCGTCAAAACATAGAGATATCGAAAAATATAAATAACGTTTTTATGCATTATTTATGTCAACAATCTCCCCCTTTTTGATGATTACAAAATCTAAACTCATTAAGCGGAAAATTAGTATATATACAAGTATTATTGTGAGTTTATATCAATTCTCCCCCTTTTTGTTAGCATAAAAAAGGTTATCCCGATATAATTGGAGCTCCCCCTTGATGTATACTCCCCCTCGTTTTGAGGTCACAAAGGAATCGAGATATGGAATTCTTGTAAAAAATATTTAGTAGACAAGCAACACACATATATATAGCATGCAAGAATAGAAACTAAACATAACCATAATCATTGATAGAATTAAAAGGTTACAACAAGCATTACATCAACAAGTAGTGCAAATAATAAAAGCCTTGAAGGCTTACAATCATAACTAAAATAAACCAAAGCTCTAACATGAAGGTCCTCTCTAGAGCTTGCCATCCAAAATGGTTTAAGACAATTTTATTTGCAAAATACCAAGCATGTTTAATTGGGTGGAATAGATGGTGAACATGGAGATGGTGATGGTGGAGGAGTGTTTGTTGTTGGTGGTGGTGGAGTTGCAGTAGTGGTGGTTGGTAGTTGATGCAACAAGTTTTCAATGTGTGAAAACATGTATTGTATCTCATCTCTTAGACCAAACACAATTGTTCGGTTGTGGATGCAACAAAGGCAAGTGTCACCATGAGCTTCAAGTAAGCTCCACGGGACGGGGTTATAGGTTGGTGGATTTATAGGGGATGATGAGAAGTGTGCATCAAGAGGTGTTAATGGTGATAATGAGAGGGTTAATGCAAGAGTTGTGTTTTCAATGGTAGGTTGTGGTGGTTGAACTATTGGTGGAGGAGACAAGTGGGTGTTTACGTAGTCATTTATGGATGAAGTGGATGGTATGGAAGAAGTGGAGGTTCCATTTGTTGATGATGTTTTGGAAGGTGCATTTGGTGCACTAGGAGATGAGCATTGAGGTGGTGGTGATGGAGTGGTGTTGTCTTCATTGGTGAGATCAATGAAGAGTTGTTTTGGTCGAATAATGACAAGTTTTTGTTTCTTGGCATTGTTTGAATGGGTGGTTCTTGGTGATGACATGGTGAAAGGATGAGGTTTGATGAAGGTTGAGGATGATGGAATGTGAATTAAACATGCATGGGGATTATATAGTATGAAAACATGTTTAGAAATGGAATTAATTTGAAAATAGATGGTTAGATACCAAAAGCAGTTTAGATTTAAAGGGAAATTGTAGCTGAGACTAGCAAAAGAAGTCACAAGATGCAAAAGAAAACAGTAAAAAATACTGTATGGGTGGCCGGTCCCCTTAAATGCAGGCCGGTCCCCTTAAATTTAAGGGGGCCGCCCCTTATGAATTAAGGGGGCCGCCCATTTGACGACCCAAAAATCAAAAATTTTTTGGAAAAACGTTATATTCTGTTTTGTTTTTGCAGCAAGCTCTATTAGGACATTTCACATTTGTTTTGGTCTATTAGAAAGCATACATGTTTTATATATATATATATATATATATATATATATATATATATATATATATATATATATATATATATATATATATATATATATATATATATATATATATATATATATATATATATATATATATATATATATATATATATATATATACATAAACTAATCATGCAAGCATATATTTAACATAAATAAGCAAGTTATCATCCTAATCAAATATCCAAACAATTATCCAAGAGAATAACAAGTACTTCCGAATATAATTCGGACAAATAGCACATAAATATCCACGATCAAAAGTCATAAAAATAAATATTGTTCAACAATCATAAGCTAATCTCCATCATCTTCTTTTCTTCCCGAAGATGCCCTTCAACGTCTTCCCGATGGATTTGAAGCCACCTCTAACTTCTTCATGCAAACTCTTTTGTCGTCTAAGCACCTCGGTTGTTCGTTCATGAAGTACTTCGTCGGTTTGATTGCTAGGAGATGGGGTTGAATACTCGAGATAGTCGAGATCCTCTATATTATCAACGAACTCGGAGAACGAAGGGGTACTAGCACCATGGGTGTTTTCCTCCTCATCGTCATCATCTTATCGAGAAGATGAACCGTGAAAGCTATGACGACGACATTTTCCCTTGTCACTTCGAGTTCGTCGAGTTTGTTTTAGAGCGAGAGGACGTAAGGTGGGATAGATGGACTCGTAGATGCTATTTTCAAGATCGGGGTAGTACTCGATAACATGACGATAGAGACGAGTTAGAAACATTCCATATGGAAGATTGGCTTTGGGAGTTTTTCTAGCACACTCAATCCGTTTGACAAAGAAGTAGGCCAAATTGTATGGCTTTTCAACAGCGATACAATACAACATGTGAGCAAGGCACACCGGGAGATGGTCCTGGTGACCTCCAGTACCAAACGCATTCTCACGAATGAGTTCTTCCCAACACTTCATGTGGGGGCCTAATTCCTTGAGGAGAAGTTGGTATGAAGAGATTTGGACGTTTTTAGATTTTATTTTTCGGGTTGTAGTGGCACGCTCCACAGCAAGGACTTGACGAATTTCATTGGGATGAGGGATGTCGGAGAGATATGGACCAAAGGTTGGTCGACAACGATGTAGTGATTTGAGGTCCCACTCGTTTGTGAAAACGGCTTGACCTCTAAAAGGAATTTGAAGGATTTGACCGAATTGCTCTAGAGTTAAGGTGATAAATTCATTTTGGATCATGAAGGAGATGGTGATGGCACCAAGATCATTGGTTTGAACCGTGACTTGGCTATAGAAATCAACTATGAAACGAGGAACGATTGGTTCATTGATTTCAAAGAGGCAATTGAAGTTGATGCTTGTAAACAGGCGATCAATGTAGTCGGATTGAGCAAAAGCTAGATCTACTACACGTCCCTCATGAACGTTTCTATCTTCAATTTGACGATATATATGTCCAATAGAAGGAGATGTAGTAGGGATTTGAGAAACTTTAGGAATGTAGTTTTTAGTGTGGGAAAGATCTTCGGTAGTCACTTTTGGCATTTTCACCTAAACACAACAACAATACAAAAGACCAAATAAATATAAAGAAAAATAAAAATGTAAATATTGTTAAGACTTATGTTGGAACGTAAACATACTTCGACTCTAAGGCGATAATCCTAAGAAGTAGTTTACCATGTTCCTTATTTTTATTTTTAACTCGTTCTAGATATATTTTACGATGTTTAGCAAGTAGTTATGGACAAATCCAAACGCCCTTTTTAAACATCTTAATATATCATGAAATTTACTAGATTTACTTTAGGTTGTAAAACTAGTCATTTCTTACGCGTTTCTTATGCATGTGATTTGTTTTCAAAAAGGATGGTTTATGTTTTGACTCAAAAATGCTATTTTTCTTACTAAACCAAACGCTTCCTTAACTAGACACTTACACTACAAGTATGTCAATATATATATGAATTATATATCTTGACAAGTCTGAATTACAAGTTTTAGGTTTATAATCTTGACAACGTTTTATAAAAATTACAACGACTTAATTTCGACATTATTTAGACATAATCCAAACACCCTCTTATCATTTACACAAATATTTTCACTTAGTCAAAAAATATAGTTTAATGTTATACAAGTTATAAGAGCATAATGTGATTAGTTTTAACAAATTTTTATAGCATTATTCAACAATATGTTTACCAAAAATTTTGAAAAGGAGTGTATGAAATTTTTCAAAATTTTTTGACAAAAGGGTTTGTAATTATTAGTTTCTAGTGTTAATTAAGCATCCTAATCCTAAGAGAAGCATTTAGTTATGGAAATTTTAGACCCAATTCGAAAGAAATTATGAATTTGAAAAAATTATTAAAACATGCATAATCTTGAGTTTGACCAAATTAGATAGAATTAGATAAAATGTGTTATGAAAAACTTACAATATGTAATGGTGATCGTGTTAGATGAATTTTCCCTTTGCGAATTAACCCGAATTAAGTGAATTAGAGGTTGGTTTTTGAGTTTTTGGGGTTTAAGGTTCGTCACAGGAGCAGCAGATGGAAGGGGTGTTGAAAAAGTGGAGTATTTGGCAAAAGAAACAAGAGGAAAAACGATTTGGAACTATCAGATGGCCGGCCCCCTTAAACATTAAGGGGGCCGCCCTTTATTTGACTGCTGGTCCCCTTAAACATTAAGGGGGCCGCCCTCCAAAACTTGATATTTCGTGGTTTTAGTTTCTAGAAGGAACAAGAAAATATTTATATATTATATTAGATTTATATTTAATCAAAAATACGTTGGAGAGTATTCGCACGGAGGGAATTACTTGACATTTCGTCAATTAAAATTTCGTGATCATTTCGGATGAAATTTATCAAGTTGTCAAATGGACGAGAGAGTTGTGGAAGGTTTATATATATATATATATATATATATATATATATATGGGCTTATAAGACGAGAATATAGGAGACGTATGCAACGGAAGACGGGAGTTTGTATCATCCATAGATTTTTCGACTCATCTCTCTACATCAGCATGAGTGTCGTTTGAACATTGATGTTCAATAAGGCAAATGGGGGGAAAGAAAAGGTTCGTAAACGAACAATTTCTAGTTCTAGAAAGTCAACAAATGAATTTTCTAGGTTATAAGATCCTAGATATAGCTAAGTGTATATATATATATATATAATCTAGAGGAAACTATAAGCCAAACAAAATCACATAAAAACTAGAGACTAAGCTAAGCATGCATTTCTTGACAAGGAAATAAAAGGAAATGTGTACCTTTCGTCTTCAATGCGTTTTTCTTCAAAGTCTTCAAGGAATTGTACGAACAAGAATTGACAACTAAAATTTCCATGTTTGAATGGCGAATTTTCTACGTTGGTCCCCATTGTCTCATTTGACCAAAATTATTTGATCCGAACATGTTTTGTATTTGACTTGGGTCCATATATGGTGGAAACATTCCCCACGGATTGAAGTTCCACATTTGTTGATTATTGTTAAAGTTTCGTCTATTTTGGTTTGCTCTTGGTTGAGGTGTTTTAGATCTAGGGTAAGAATTATTTGGTTTCCTAGGTGGTGGAGTTTTAGATCTTGTTTTAGGTTTAGATGATCCTACATCGGTCTTTAAAGATGGTTTATAAAACGGTTTTATTTCTTCATCACTAGCAAGAGGTATTTTCTTATCATTTATGAGTATATACTTAGGATTAGATTTTATAGGTTTTAGTTCATTGAGTTCACTTTCAAATTTGACATTTTTAATTTCACTTGTTGAAGCTTCGGTTGAGTTAAATCCTAAACCGGTTTTATCTCCGGATACTCTTTGAATACTTATTATTTTACTAAGTGAATGACTACTATTTTCAAATTTATCAAGTTTGCAAATTTCTTCCCTGAGTTTTTCATTTTCACCTTTAAGCTCTTGACATGATTTACATTCTTCGAAAATTTCCTTACCTTTTTCAAGTTGATGTATTTTAATTTTTAGTTCTAGTACTTCATTTTCTAATTGGTTGTTTATGCATTTTAGTGATTTGTTTTTAGCCAATACTTGTTGTCCTAGCTTGCTTAATCTATTGTATTCACTATCTAAATCTTTTTCATCTAATAATAAATTTTCATTACTAAAGTATTCGGTTTCGAAACGTACCTCATTTGATGTTTTCGCCATGAGACACTTCTCTTCCTTTGTCGTTTCTTTCTCATCTTCATCACTATCACTCCAAGCTCCTCCAACAAATGCTCTTTGATCTTGATCTCTTGTCATCATTGGACATTTTTCAATGAGGTGATTCGGATCACCACATTTGAAACACTTTCTCTCATTCTTGCTATACTTGTCATCTTTATTCTTTTGAGATGCTCTCCTTTCATCGTGTGGTTGTCTAACGAATCTTCCTCGCCTTTTGAAGAATTTCTTGAAATCTCTTACGGCCATGGCATATTCTTCGTCATCACTTTCGGAAGATGAGCTATCTTCGTCGTTGGATTCCTTTCTAGCTTTCAAGGCGATTGACTTGCTTTGCTCTCGTTTTCCTTTGACCATTCCGGAGTCCTTCTTTATAATTGCTTCGTATACTTTCAAATTTCCAATTAATTCATCAAGTTGCAATGTTGACAAATTCTTTGATTCTTCAATAGCCGTCACTTTAGCTCGCCATTTTGGGTGAAGAGCTCTAAGATCCTAACAAAATTCTTACTAGAAAAATTCTCATCAAGTGCTTTTAAACTTGTGATGATAGTGTTAAATCTAGTGAAAGCATTATCAATTGATTCCTCTTCCGGAATTGTGGATTACTCATATTGTTGAACAAGTAGATCTATTTTATTATCTTTGACTTGATTATTACCTTGGTGAGTTATTAATAAAGAGTTTTAAATTTCTTTTGCGATTTCACACATAAAGATCATTTCGTACTCTTTACGTGGTAGCGCATTATAAATAACCATTTTTGCTTCATTATTTTTAGCAAGTTTTCTTTTTAAATCATCATTTTGTTTTTCAAAAGGCACGATTTCATCTTTCTTTGTTTCGGGGTTATTTTGAATAGGTAAAAAATCACCATTAGTAATAATATGCCAAAGATCTAGATCTTTTGATTTCACATAAGTTTCGAATCGATTTTTCCAATATAAAAATCCATCACTTTCAAATAGTGGTGGTCTTTGCATAGATTGCCCTTCTAAATATTTTTCAGATTCCATAGATCGTTACAAGTTTTAAAATATAATATATTTTAAAGATCTTGCAAGACGTGGCTCTTGATACAAATTGTGGAAAACTAGAAGGGGGAGCTGAATAGTTTTACGTCCGTTTAAAAATTTATAAAAACAAGTTTGTTTTAAAAACTTCGGTTCTTGTTTATGTGATCTCAATACTTTCACAATATGAACAATTATATAGTTACTAACTAACTAAGCTAATATTGTATAAGTAAATAAGTAAGTAATGAAAAGAGTTGGAAAGATCAAACCACAACACAAGAATTTATAGTGGTTCGGCTACAAGGTCACCTTCCTTGTTCCTACTCCACTCCCCGAGTCACCTACTCGAGAGTTTTCTTCACTATGTCAACAAACTCCCTTATGGCGGAGAAAACCTTACACACCACAACTTCGTCACACCTTGATCACAACTTCTACACAACTTCTTCACACCAATCTTCTTCACAACTACACTACTTCACTACTAAACAACTTCTTCTCCCTACACAACTTCTATTAATCCTAAACTACTTATTACAAGCACAACACAACTTCACAAATAATATACACAATATACACAACTACTCTTCAATACTTCTTGAACTTAGTTGTAGAAGGAGTATTCTTCTTTTGCACTTTGGATGAGGATGGATGAGAAGGGATTGAATCACTTGAAATAAGGATTAGTAATCTAATGATCAAAGGGTTTTGGAAGATGTTTAGAGAGTTTTAGATCTGAAATTTTCGTGCAAAAGGTAGGGGAAAAATTCTAGATTTAATGTGGTATTTATAGGAGAAAAATTCTGACAGATTCTGACACAGGAGTCTGGCCGGTCCCCTTAATTTTAAGGGGACCACCCCTTATAATTAAGGGGGCCGCCCAGCTGTAACGGCCAGAAATTCTGTCTTTTAGTGGAGAAAGTTTATTTAGTGAAAAACTAACTGATTTTGGTTAAAAATTTGAATTCATATATTTAGTATGATTAAAACATTTTTCTTTATTACCAAAAGTGTTTTTCAAAAATATATAATATGTTTACATAATTAAATAAACTTTGTAATAATTAATTAAATACCACTTTGATCATGAGATGTATTAAGCACTTGTTTATTCATACCTTAAGTGATTAAGTTGGATATAATGATATAAACTAGCTTAATACTTGTTTACGTAGTAATCTTACGTTTGATGATTTTACATTTTGTGATCGTCAAAACATAGAGATATCGAAAAATATAAATAACGTTTTTATGCATTATTTATGTCAACAATCTCCCCCTTTTTGATGATTACAAAATCTAAACTCATTAAGAGAAAAATTAGTATATATACAAGTATTATTGTGAGTTTATATCAATTCTCCCCTTTTTTGTTAGCTTGATTAGATTGTACTATGTGGTAAAATGATTGCCTTTTTCAGTAAAGGGGTGATTTAAGAAGAGTATTAATTGCATGTGTTTAATATACATGGTTGTGCATAAATTAATTATACATAAAGCTTTTATATGTGTATTTACCTAAAATCTATATTATAAAATCTTAAAAATTTAATAGGATAGAGAGTTTAATATGTATTATAAGTAGTATAGATAAACTGTTGTTAACAACAACCATTGAAGCTCTCATTACAATATCAAATTTTAAATTACGGATGGAACTTGAGGGTCCCGCGGTGTAATGGGACCTTGATAGAATTTTGTTTTGTAGTGTTAATTTTCGTAAAAAGCACCGAATTTTATAAAATGCACCCAGTCATGACGCATTGTGTTTTAGTTATTATTTAGTCCATTAATAGGTGAAAAATAAACTTAATTTTAACTAAACTCAATCATTTTAACTAAACTTAATCATTTTAAGTTGTACATGTTGGTCTTTTATGTTGCGTAGGTTATTATTATTTATTTATTTATTTATTTTTTTTTTTTTTGGTGTTTTAAGTGCTTTGGTTATTGGATTTAACAATAGATGATTAATAGTTGATTAGATTGTACTATGTGGTAAAATGCTTGCCTTTTTCAGTAAAGGGGTGATTTAAGAAGAGTATTAATTGCATGTGTTTAATATACATGGTTGTGCATAAATTAATTACACATAAAGCTTTTATATGTGTATTTACCTAAAATCTATATTATAAAATCTTAAAAATTTAATAGGATAGAGAGTTTAATATGTATTATAAGTAGTATAGATAAACTGTTGTTAACAACAACCATTGAAGCTTTCGTTACAATATCAAATTTTAAATTACGGATGGAACTTGAGGGTCCCGCGGTGTAATGGGAACTTGATAGAATTTTGTTTTGTAGTGTTAATTTTCGTAAAAAGCACCGAATTTTATAAAATGCACTCAGTCATGACACATTGTGTTTTAGTTACCATTTAGGCCATTAATAGGTGAAAAATAAACTTAATTTTAACTAAACTCAATCATTTTAAATAAATTCATACTTTTTTTTTTAATTTTTTTTTCATATATTATGTTAAAAAAATAATAAAAATAAAAAATTGTGCATCCAGTCACATTTAGCTCCGATGTTACAGGTTACAATTGATCGCAGGAAATGAACTCATCCAATCGCAATCGCAGTCAAGTATTGATTATGTATCCACTTATTTTCGGGACCGCATAAGTATTTTTAGGAGTTGTCATACACGGATGATTATTAGTGATGGAAGTATTTTTCTTAACCATCCTCCTCATTAACAAAATCTTTAAAAAAAAATGATTACAAAATTAAAATATGAGTGTGCACTAATTATAAAGATAGATCCAAGCCCATAATTTTAGTCGATTAAATAAAAGCACGTTAACAATATACAAAGTATCACACTCCCATTACAACACAAACTATTCACAACTCACATCTTTTATATTCTCCATGCAAACGCAAACACAAAACGTCACAACATCCTCAACAATGTCACCACAATTCCTCGCCACCTTCAAATACTCCAACAGCCTAACCATCGTCGCAACATCTTTCCTAACGGCAGTCGTCTGTGAAGCGATCTCATGGCTCTTGATCTATCGTTGCACGTCCTACAAATCCCTCAAATCCGCGATAGACAGAGCGTCCAAAAAACTAGAAACCATGAAAACAGGCAACATGGTAACCAACAAAAACAAAACAAAGAAAATAGACCGTGTTGAAACAAAGTTGAAAGAGTCTACTAGAGATTTGTCTTTGTTTAAATTTAAATCTGGCACAGTTGTTGCGTTAGTTTTGTTTATTGTGTTTGGTTTGATGAATAGTTTGTATGAAGGGAGAGTTGTTGCTAAGTTGCCGTTTGTTCCGTTGAAGATTGTTCAAAAGATGAGTCATAGAGGGTTGAGAGGAGACGATTATACGGATTGTACTATGGCGTTTTTGTATTTTTTGTGTTCGATTAGTATTAGGACGAATTTGCAAAAGTTTTTAGGGTTTTCGCCACCTCGTGGAGCTGCTGGTGATGGTTTGTTTAATGTTCCTGATGCATCCAAGACTAATTGATGAAGTGAGAACTAGGGTTCTATACACACATTGGTACTTTTTGTATAGATTTTATTTTTTTCTCCACTATTGTTTTGCCTATTTAGTTGTCATAAGTAATGTAATATCTAGTGCATTGTTTCGAATTATTTATTACATTGTTTTGATCTTTTCAGATTGGATTGTCTGTTTTTTTATTGATTTAACCTATGATTAGAAACCTTCATTCTATTTAGATTACAATGAAACCTTTAGATATATAATTATATCAAGCTGACCATAATGGATTCAGTCCTCGTCCAAAATAACCATGGTTTCACATTTTCAACCCGCTTAACTCTACAGGTTCTGGCGCAGGAGGGTGACCAAGGCAAGTCAATTTGCAAGCTACTCGGTACTCTCGCTTGAAAATTATATAAGTATAGTTTTGCAAAACTAGCGCCATAAAGGGCCTTATTGACCTCATGTTTCATATGGAGTCTTTCTAGTTGAGCTAGGTCTATTTGGGAAATTTTTCATATAATACTTGGCAAGTGCCGGTAAAGAATTTTTAATGTGCATAATCAAGTCGCGCCAAACTCGAAAAATAATACATTGAGCTTGAAAATTGACCCTGAATAAAGATCTAGTTGAGTTTTATTCCTTAATATCAAATACTGATTCAACCTCAAGCTGCTTGAAAATGTTTTCAACTCCACTTGGCTTGATTACACCACTAGCGACTTAGTGTAAGCCTGTAAATAGACTCATGTTATGAAATACCCTGGATTCGCCCAACACCTATTGATTTGCTACTCTTTAAACCAAACATGCCCTGATCCAAAAAAGCAAATTTTCCGTCAGACACTACAACCACCAATGTGCTTATTCATATCAGGGCCACATAGTCACCAAATTTGATTAAACGCAGGATTCAGTTGAAAATGAACCTGAAAATGGAAAAAAGAGCCAACAACCTGATTTGTACAATATACGAAACTCCTACAAAACCAACCAAAAACACCTTTATACAAACACACAATCCCAATCCCTAACCGCAGACGCTACCATCTATTTCTATTCTTTTACTTGCACAACTCATCACCCAAACATTCTTTGCTGAAATTATACAAAGTCCTTCGTTTGTCCATTGCCGTTCCACATCTCGAAAACATCAGCCCCTTGGTTGTCCTTACTCGACTCTGATGCCTCAGTTTTGGTTCCTTGCGACTTCCTTAACTTTGCTACAAGAACCCACATGTTAGCAAGCTCGTTTTCAAGATACGCCTCTCTTTGTTTGGATTCTTCAACGGTTCTTTGTAGGTCAGATTCTATTTGATCCTTTTCAGACAGCACGGCTTCATAAGACATTTCCCTTTCCCTACTCAAAGCGAGTTCTCTCCTTAATTCTGATTGTGTAGGACTTGCTTCTTTTTGTCTGAAATGAGTGTTGTCTTTACGTCCGTTCTTAGTAGGGCCCGAGAGTCTACGACTGGTAGGGGAATTCTTGTGTGACGCCAGTTCAGCCGAGAGTCTCTCGTTGTGGGTCATTAGTTTTGAAACTTCTTCAGATAGTGCTTTGAGCTCAACTGCAGCGGCTGAGGCTAATCCTTTGGCATATGAGCTTTCTTCTGCTAGTTTTTTGTTTTGAGCTTCTGAATGCTCTTTTGACTCGATTAGTTCAGCTACTTTTTGTTTGAGTTCTTTAACCTCGAGTGCCTGGTTTAATTGAATAGCATTAGTTCTCACATGCTGGTTAGATTACTAAAGGAAGAATGCCATTAGTTAACAACCAAGTTCACAAATTATCCGGTATGATTGCTAAACTTGTTTTTGTAAGCGTTTAGTCACTCAAGTTTGAAAGTGTCTCGATGTTGCAAAGTTCATTAAATTTTGAGAAATATGACCATAATGCCCTTAAACACTTGTTTTAGCCAGCATGGACAATTCTGTGTCAATAAGAAACTTAGATTGCATGAAACAATGGAGATTGCTGACAAATGATATCAAAGTGGTCGTATGAGTCATGCAACACAAATCTTGATGCAAAAAAAATTTAAGTAATTTTTAGTTGAATTACCAAGATTTGCTAATATACCCATGAGCTTTATAGGTGAATTTTTTTTTCAAGTATTGACCAAATTGAGACACAGGTTTCCACCGACCAATCATGCTAAAAAAGATTTACTGACCAAATTAGAACATTGGTAAACTTAGGTTGCTATCTAATAACATTGCCTCATTTATCAGCTCAGTCAGTTTTTCACAGCATAAATTTGTGCTAGTTAGTTCAATATTGGACATGAAAATGCAAGCGGTGTTACGGAAATGAACCTGAGCTTGACGAAGCGACATTATATGTGCATCTTTCTCTGCATCAAATTGACTCCGTGCATCAGCAAGTTGTTGTTTCAAGGAGTTGATCGTATCTTGTAGCGTTTCACATTCATTGATCTAGATAAAACATCAAGTTCACATATATTCATAAACAATAATAACTATAATGTTCTACGGGAAATATCAGCATCTGTTCCTACCTTTTGGTTGAGCTGCTCTTGAAGTACTCGATTATCCCCGGCTTTCACCTGGTAGAATATACGGTAGAACATTTCTCAAACTAGAGCAAACTTTTATTAAAAATAAACATGACAAAACTTCAACGTTCTTCTACTGTTTTGATCACTGATAGTTCAGATTAACTATATTAGCACAAAATAAGCTATATAACTTCAAAGAAATTATCAAATTACCCCTTGACAGTTATATGGTTATTTTGACAACTACTCGCTATCTGTGTGTGTGTTTTCCAAGACAAACATACCTCAAGCTCCAATAACTTCTCACTCAATTGTGCTTCAAGCTCAGAAACAGACTGCATACGATAGAAAATTCAGCTTAGGATGGAATGATTAGACTAAGAAGTGGAGACATGTTACAGGGGTGATCTAAATTATGTTTTGGAACTAAGGTCGCAATATTCAGTTTTTAGTATTAGGATAAACAGATTCTGCTTCTGAATACCTGACTATTTAGTTGTCAAGTAACTATTCTCATACTAGCCACAACATTGTAACTGACTATGTAAGGGTATAATCGTTTTCTTTTTACTTTTTATATTATGTCCATTACACAAGCATATTCTATTTTTTCCTATAAAAAATTGTCCATTTTGGTCAACTTATCAATTAAATTTATAAAATGACCAGGATTTGTCAAACTCTAGAAAAGCTGAATTTTGAAATAGAAATACATCCAAACACTAGTCTCTGACTCTCTGCAGCCCGGTTTGCTACAACTGATTATGTGGTTCTGAACTATTAATCAGTATCGCAAAACCATTTTCAAAACATACATCCAAATAAAGGTAGTTCCACTTACATGTGCTTGTTCAACTTCATCCGTCTTGTCACGAGATGATACAATGGAGTTATTAGCACTTTTGTCTTCCAAAAGTTGAATCTGATCATTCTTCAGTTTAATTTGTTCATTCAACTGGGTGATCTCCGCCTGTAGGATATCAAGTAATTCTCATCAGTATACAAACACCATTTAAAGCTGATGAAAGATTCAAGTTATTACATTTATAAATTCCCTCTCAGAGTCTCTTGATGGATCCTGTGATAATCGCTTTAGAGCACTTAAATGAATAGCCATCTCCTCTGACAAAACTTTTTGCTGTTCTCTAAGGAGGTCAATTTGGTCAATGGTCTTTATGCTAATCTGTCAATCATATATAAAGTTGGTCTATTAGATCTGAACTAAGAAGAAGATACTTTATCCTTGGAAAACAAAGTTGAAAGAAAAAACATACAAAAAAGGAATCCAGATATTAAGCAAGCAACCTTACATCTGTAAAGCCAGAAACCACCCAAGAAAAACAAAAAACATAGAAGTAGAACACATTCACCATAAATGGTAAGACAGATGGACAGGTTGTGATTAAACTCGGACGAGAAAAAAAGGTTGAATGGAAATCGAGATTGACCAAAAGCGCATTTCTCAATGATTTGAAGAAGAGGTCATCATTAGAAAATAACTTTTGTAATCATACGACACATTAGAATTTTCATAGAAAACTAGAACAAAAAGTGTTTTAAATCAGCCGGACCCGTGTGCATATACTCGTAACCCAACCTGCCCGTTTTGCCATCTCTACTTGTAAGCATTTTGTAGCTCTGTGAAAATTCCATAATACCTGTGAGTACCAGCAGTTCTAAAGTGGCTAGGTGTTCTGATAAAGAATATCAAAACAGAAACCAGATATTTAGACTTTCCACTTTTGAGCGTCGGTTATTACAAAATTCTACCCAATATTCCCTCGTGCAATAAATGTAAGGTTGAATTTATTTAAGTACATGTAGATGAAAACTGAAGGGAAAAGGCTTACAAGAGGACTCTCTTGTTGCAAAAAGGTGTCGTCATTGATTTCTAGATGCTGTCTTGCTCCAGGTGAAAATTCAGCAGATCTGCACTCCGATAGCAAAGATTGTGAATGTCTGGATTCAGTACGGTTATCTGCTGGGGGAGTTGAAGGTGTGCTGATAGATTTTGCACAACTTGATTTATCGCTAGTACTAGTCAAAGCCCCCGAGATACTGTCTCGTCTCTAATAAAAGCAATAATACAATTAATGAGAACTTAAAGCCGTAAACAATACATAAACACGGACATAGTGGACAGAAAAGTACAAAAACACATTGATTATTTAGCGAACTGTAATCTGCAATAATAATAATGGAGTATAACGACAATATCAATGTACCTTTTCATGTGTGGCATCCAATTATAGAATGTCTTTATATAATTTTATTGTAACAAAAAGGATACATTACCGAGATACATACAGGTAAAATATACGCTATCGCTTATTATGCGGTAAGTACTTATTCTCAGTAAAAATACGCTTATTGTAATGCCGTTACTTTACAAGGAAATCGTTTGTTAAGATATATGTTGTACTCATCCATTTAAGATTTTTTGAAACAAAATTAATAAGAACACTTTTCCGGGCAAAGATAAATAAAGTAAGAATAGATGGACCTAACCTAACTTGCAAATTGTTCTAGATATATTGAAGTAGCAAGTGTCACATGCTTCATTGCTTAAGAGTTAAGACGCACATACTGACCCTAATAAACAAAGCAAGAATTGCATAGGAGACTGACCCGTGGTTTCAACCAATTGAGTAATCCAGGCTTTTTGGTCTTTTTCTCCTCCTTCAGTGCATCATTATTATTTTCCACATTTCCATCAAGAGAGACATACAACTCTGCATTATCTTCATCCAAAATTAAGTCCCGCTTCCGGTGCGGGAGATATGCAAGCTGGTCATCGTAAGAGATCAATTATTTTACATAATTAGTGTTTAAATAAAATAATAAGTCAGCATAAGATGTTTCTGACATGTTGACCAGAATTCCATATCACTATATCAACGTATTTACATGTAAAAAATAAAATAAAATAAAAAATAAAATAAAATAAATAAATAAATAAATAAAAATAAAAAAAATAATAAAAAATCAATACCTCTTCTTCGCCAAAGGAATGTCTTCTTCTTATACCTGAGCGATGAGAAAGTCTTGATGCAGATGAGGACTTGGTGGAAACTAAAATTAATTTGGTCAGCCTCTGTATTCGGCTTAACAAAGCAGCTTTGGCTTCTTCTTCTTGCTCCAATCTAGATTGCAACTTCATTTGACCATCTTCCAGCTATAAACAACACATATACCCAAAACGTACTCGTTGAATTAGTAGCCAATCACTACTTCATGAAACATAAGGGGTGCAACTTTGTAAAGGAATACACAAGTGAATGAGTGATGCGATGTTTAGAATATTTTAAGCACAATGAACTGTCAATATTTGTGATTATCTGGGGAACAATTCCCTTAGTGATTCACAGTTTTCATCATTATAGATGTGAAAACATATATGGTTCTAGCAATTGGGCAAGAATTAAGTGGCACTAATCATTATGACATCAAGTTACACAAAAAAGAAGCAAAACATACAGTTCACCACAATATTCCAGTTAAAGAAATTACCTTTTGTTTAAGAAGAAAGATGTCATCTCCTCCAGTATCCTTAAACTGAGGAACTACTATGATGCCACTTTTCAGATGCTCTAGCTCCTCCTTTAATAATCGGATTTCATTTTGGTATTTCTTGATCAGGGATTTCTCATCAATAATCTGCAATATTATGAACTTACTTTAGAGCACTATCAAGAAGATTAGGTTGAAGCACCGAAGGTTTAATGTCCAGACCTTATTTTGTGCTGCCTGAATTTCAATGCATTTTGCACGGTGGGCAAACTTTAATGTATTATGCGTCTCCTCTGTATTGCTTGATGAGGGAGTAACGGTGCAAATAAGCTAAAAAAAACACAATTACGCACTATGTGAGCAGATAGTATTTGGGTTCAAAATAGAGGCGGCAAAATGGGCAGGTCAAACAAATTGGGTAACCATTCAAAAAAGGTTGGTGAACCCGGCACACTTTTTCTCCCAAACTTTAGATAATTTATAAACAATTAGTATGTCAAATATGATCACAGTATATAATTCCAATCATAATCCAAATATCTAATCTTTTTGAATAAAATAAATTGATTTTAGAGGTTTAATGTGTGACAGACACTCTTGATGACTTCCAGCCGTTCCTTTTAAGATGAATTTACCCATTTGACCCGTTAGAGATATTTAATAACCGCAATTCACTCACTAAAGTTATTTGGGCGAACTTGACACTCTTAGGTGAAAAGGACTGTCATGCATGGTCTTTCAACAGGTATTCATAAGATTTGGTTGATTTGAAATTAATGTGCAAGACTTACAGATACTCGTCCATGACCACTTAATGAAGACTGAAGGAGCCTAGTCAATTTCGAGTCCCTGTATGGTATATGAGCAGCTCTCGCTTCTGTCAATTTTGATATAACCTGAAACAGTTGCGAATTAGCGAACTCTGACAGCTATCTAATTAGCAAAATATTAAAGAGAGAACACGAAAAACCCACTCCTATGTGCACAAAATAATACACCTAGAGGGTTGAGTGTTGGAGTTCAGGTCACACAAGGCAGAGGGTGAAGAAAAGATGTTTCACTTATTCCAGTAGGAATATTTGTTGCTCTAAGACTTTCAGATATAATTGTACAGAACCTTAGGGCATAATAATTTGTAGTGGTACCTATTTTTTTTGTCCCTCAAACAAATAGTAGAGGACTGCTTTGTAGTAGAAGTTTAGTACTCCAAACATTAACATGACTAAAAGTAGACATGTGTAAGACAAACTATTACACTGAGAAAATAATGCCAATGATTGAGGCCTCACAGTTCCAAGGGTTAGCAGACTCTTATTTATATAAGATCCTTCTTTTCGACGAACACCCGTTGTTTCAGCTTTAGAGCTCTCAGAACCTGCCAGATCTATGAGGTTCTGCAATCGACGGTAAAATGAAGAATGATAATGAGTGATAAGAACAAAATAGAGATCATGTTGTTTCAGCAATAGTGCACAAAATGGTTTATTTCTAACAAATCTATGCATGTCATTTGTAACAGTAAGGTAGCAAAAAACTATCCAAAATAAAGTTTGAGCCAAATACAAACCCAACATTGAACAGAAATAAAAAAACTGAAGGTGAGGTTCAAATGCATACCAGCTGTGATAGGTTAACATCCCCGCCGTCAGCATATTCACCACAAGGGCTACTCTCTATTGTCTGTTGATAGGTAATAAAACATTAACAAAAAAGTTTAACCCAGTAAAAAACAATAAACACATATCAAGTAGCATCAATTAATACCAAAGAAAAAGAGGACATCACTGTAAAAACATGTGGAAAAATACCGCCATGTCATCTCAACTCTCAAGTATAGGTGTACCTAAAGCTACTATAATTTCCTGTCAAATTATATTAAAACTTTTTTTTAACTAATGCAACTTTTTGTACCCTTGATCATATATGGAGTTCGGGTGTTTCCCTTTTCCTCCGTATGATCCTGCCATTCGTATTCTAATTACTCCTATAACTGATGCACTTGCTTTTTCCTTGATCAAATGTATCATGTATGAAGTTCGGGTGTTTTCTCATTCTTGTTTTTGTGTGTGTGTTCAGCATATTTTGGGTCAGACATAGATGTTTTGAAGATTATGTGGTGCTTCTATCAGTAGCGAGTTCATTCTTAGCCATTCCTTGAAAAGTGATATCCTATAACCTGATTACATCAAAAGTGTGTATATGGTCTAACTAAAATCCACCATATAGCATGGGCAAATACTAAACAGGTGGTACATTTGTATATAAGAAATTCTTATTGCACAGCACCTGTGAAGCAGTCTAACCATATCAGTACAAGAATATTCTCCAGAATTCATACCTAGTATCTTTGCATCAAGTTGTGTTTAATGGATTGTTGTGTGCATAAATAACTATCTTTTTTCATAGCAAAAAATGCCGATACAAATCAAAATTAATTATTTAAGCGAAGTTAGATAGTTACCAGCGTAAAAATTGTATGACTTCTGCTGCTGAGCAAATTAAAATTTGTTGAACCAACATGTCTGTGCTCTGTGACAAACAAATGATATAAGAACCAAAGATCAGTACACTGACAAAATGAAATGATCAAATAGCAAAAATGTTATTAAATCACGTGTAGAAACTACGTCAATAACTGTATCTATATTGATAAGCAACATAAACAAACACATGTATGTAAAATGTATAGAAAATTAAGGACAAAATTAGCCCAGACAACATGTCCGCATCATATCATTATTATCAGAATAATTAGCCTTTCCAAAAGAGAAATGCTATATCCTCCTACACATCTTCCTACTTATCCTCCTACCACTTAGGTGTCAATCATCCATAAACTTATAAACATGACCCACTTTCTCTTTCACCATTAGATGATCGACACCTAAGCAGTAGGAGGATAAGTAGGAAGATGCGTAGGAGGATATAGTATTTCTGTTTCCAAAAACTACCTCGTTATAGGAAATTTCTA
The DNA here is from genome assembly GCA_030686995.1 of Artemisia argyi. Lineage (NCBI taxonomy): Eukaryota > Viridiplantae > Streptophyta > Magnoliopsida > Asterales > Asteraceae > Artemisia > Artemisia argyi. The sequence continues at coordinate 35,043,323 of CM060695.1, forward strand.
CTCTATGATTTGATGTAGGCATTATTTACCAGTTAATAAGCATGATCAAGAAGAATGGCCTTTAGAATAAACCATACAGGAATTCATCAGACAACAAAGACAATGCATCACTCAACTCAGTACATAACGATAATAACCTTGAATCCTTATTAGTGACCTAGAATTTCGGATGTAAAAACAATATATACATGTGAGTAAAGTATAAAGACAAACCTTCTCCAGCTGCAATAAGGGAAAGGGCATGGGCAGGAGATAACACAACTTCCTCCTTTATACCTTCAACAAAGGTTCCCTGCAGGCAATAAGCATTGTATATTTGTATTCAGAGTGGTAAGACCTCTACAGAACTACAGCATAAGGTTTTGAAGACAATGACATAAAAATTATATGAACTACTTGGGATAATAACATGAAAGGTGGTACATGCATGGCGAGTATATCATCAACATGCTTGATAAATTCATGATGTTTTATATCCACTTTACCTAAGCAAGTAGCCAATCTTGCAATCCCCTGAAATATTCATACAGAAAGGCTAGCGATGACATTATCCCCCCCCCCCCCCCCCCCCCCAACAAGTAACGTAGTTGCGAATTGAAGTGGCAAACAGGAAGAACACATACAGTATGCTACTTCCATCCCATAGTAAGTGTCAACTATGGGTGTGGCATACACTTTTATAAAAGGACACGGCAACCAAAAAGATGTCATCCTCACTTTTTAGAAACTCTGATTGGTTAAAACTTGGAAGTGGACATTTATATTGGGACAAACATAAATAGTAAGGTTGACACTTATTATGGGACGGATGGAGTAGCATATAGCTACTAATAGTTAGAATAATGGCGTGCTTGGAAAGTTGGAAACAACATGACAAAAGCAAGTATCAAAATGCAAGGGAGAAATTACCTGACTATCCTCCCTGATTCTTAAATTTTGCCCTGCTGGATTCAATAGGTCATTGACAACCTGAAAATAAACAGAACACTTAGAATTGCAACATTATATAAAAAGGAGACTCGCCTCAACAATACAAGACCAAGTGACACTATCAACAGGGTGGTTTCAAAGGCTACCTCATTATAAATTTCCAAATATGAGACACGAAGGAGAAATTCACGGCTCGGAGTCTGAAAATATAGCACTATTAGCAGATCTTTTTCTTAAAACATGTATAACTTGCATTCATGGAAAAGTTTAGCCAAGCATACCTCCTGAATAATACTGAAAGCATCCTTTACCGCCAATGGGATAATTCCGGGGGACCTCTGATCACCCTGCCTTGTGTATATGACAAAATAATTAAAACACATATGTTGGAATGAATCATGACAGCTTCATGGTCATATTAACTCTGAAGTTAATAGTAGGAAGCTATAGAACTATGAAAAAAAAAAAAAAAAAAAAAAAAAAAAAAAAAAAAAAAAAAAGTTCGCTTACATGCATAGTGTGAGTCTTTCCACTACTTGTGACACCATATGCAAATATAGTCCCTGATATTGAAATAGGTCACAAATGATTAATGTGAGGTATTGCAGACATACATTGAGAATTGATCGTAACTAATCTAAAAAAAACTGGTAGTTCTCAATGGAAATAACTAATATTAGGATGCTTTAGCCAGAGATACATGGCATACAAACATCTTATTGAATAGATCGAAAGGTGATGATTGTATTGATTAAATGATCACCATCTTCTTAGCGTAGAAGCTCCAAATATCTTCAACTTTGAATAGTATAATACGATGGTATATATGATCTTGTACTGTAAGATCTCACACATTGGAAGTTCTAATTGTTTTATCTTAATAGCCTTAGGGCTTTACTAGAATAAATAAGCCGCATAAAGTATGAACATTACATACCGTTAACGCCTTCCATAGCACCACCAACAACATGATGGGCTGCAATATCATATACATGACGTGTTGTTGTAGTAGGCCCAAATACCCGATCTGCGTACAAAAAAGATGAGATTCAGCATGTTAATCGAACCCGAGACTCGAATGTAACAGAAAGCTAGAAAGAATGTCTTCCTTATACAATTTTAATTACTAAACGTGATCCAACGATTTTAGCATAAATAACCGCTTATATTTTACGTCATTGTTCGGGTGCACCACACCTAGTTGCTACAAGTCTATTGACCATTTAACCTGATTTTCCTCATATTTATCCTGATCAACTGCAGATGAATATGCTCATTCTTGACTAGGAATAAAAAAAACACAGATACACAAAACTCAACCAATTGCCCTTTAGTTGAGCTTTAACAATAATTTTCAAAGAACCAGGAACGTTTTGATCAGTCCAATTCATATTTAACTACGTCTTTACTTTATTAACATAGAAACGTTATCAAGAGTTTAAGCATATAATCAATTTGGATGATCTTCATATGTTCACCACGTGTCAAGCTCTACAAATATACGGCCTTTGGTTTGAGGCTAACACTTAGAAGCAAGCATAATAATAGATTGGCCCACTTGTAATTCTCCCTCAGAAAATAAGGACTACATATCGTTCATGTTCTGAACCAAAGTTTTAGCCTATTCCCAAGCCAAGCCACCATCATAGCCTAAATAGTCCTAACAAAATTTACACGAGTAATCAAGCAGTCAGCTAGCTTCCATCATTGACATCTGCTGGTTACATTCGAGAGTGTAAGTTCCATTATAGCAACATACATTGCCTAGGTATGGTGAGGCAGGCTTATTAATGCAATCCTGTATGTATATCCTCTGCTTAAACGTTAAAAGTCAACAGTCAGTTTCAGCTCGTTACTTGCTTATATATTCCAACTCCTCAGTTACACTGGTCACTATTCGTTAATTCATTGTAACACAAGACTAAAATTTCATGGCATGGAATCTACGTTCTAGAACATGAATACACACTTAATCAGTATCATGTACCAAACTATCAACTACTTATAACTATAACTTCACGTTACTAAACAATACATTATACTACTACTATAGCTACGCCGGTTATCAACATTTTGCAAATACACGTTTAATCAGTCTCATTCACCAAACTATCAACAAAATGTAGCAGCATTATTACCATAAGCATAAGCGATAGACGGCGTATTCTCATTCCTAACAATCGTCTCTCCATCCGCATACCACGCTATCTCCTCCCCTTGCCGTATCTCCCTCGGACTACAAACAAACACACACATTTCATCCAAATCAATACCAAAACACATTTAAATCAATTAAACCTAACTTTTTACAGTCCTAATTAGTAATTCACCTTAACGGCCTAAACCGAACCGTAACCGTAACATTCTCCTTCGATTTCGAACTCTCCGAATAAGTAACAACAGCATTTTGTAACTTCTCTTCTTTCGACTTCGATATCGACTTTCTAGACTTTGTTCCTGATTTACTAGACGACATCGTTTCACTCAAACTCTAATTTTTTTAGGTTAATGCCTGAGATTTATAACAATAATAATAATAAGCAGTTAGTTAGTTAGCTAGTTGGGATTATTATGAACTGATTGATTAACAGCATCATCATTATGATTAGGTGAAATGTGTTATGTGTGTGTTTTTAGTGTGTGTTTGTGTGTGTTGTACTTTTTTGAGAGAGATTTTTCAGACCACCAGAAAATTGGTTGAATAATAAAATAATGGGATTATTTGTGTTAGATAGAATGATAAATGGATCATGAATTAAAAAATAAAGTGGTTTGGAGATACTTTTAGTTTTTTTATTGTTTTTATAGGGGTATGTTAGACTCCCAAAGAAACTCTTACAAAAATATTTAGAAGCTGATATGTCAGCATTTTATTGGTGTACTGTCTAATAGTTCCTCTCTCCTCTCTTTTATTGAATAAATCACTCTATGGCATAAAGTTTGTAAATTTTTTTGTGCTTTCTTTGTGGCCCTAACATTTCATAACATTTCTCTTTTCCATAAAGGTGAAGGAACTAGAGATTATTGGTTAAATAATGTAATTATTGGTAATGATTTGCTATTATGGGACATAATGAGTGTGTATGTTAGAAGAAAGATGGTTTGCTTTTGGTTAACTAAAATAAAGTAGTTCATCTTTTAGAGTCAACTGTGCGGTGTCTTTATCGTATCGTTGTTTCGTATGTTATAGGATTTTTTTTTGCACTCATGACATCGTTAAACTGCACCCGGTATACTATTCGTCCCATAGCCATCCACATCACATTGCGTTTTTTTTTTTCTTTCTTTCTTTTTTTTTTTTTAGTGAGTGAAGTTTTTTTTTTTTTTTTTTTTTTTTTTTTTGGTTGTGTGTTATAGAAATCTTATTAGAGATGGTATTTATGTTATAGAAGTGTTATATGGTACATGCTAACGTGGCGATACCTATAAAATTATAAGTGCCAACTGCACCCACTACTCTTACAAATCAAGAAAAGTGTATAAATATTTTTACTTTATTGTTAACTTTTGGTATAACCGAGTATTATTAGGTTTGGCCTCTACTTGATTACTAAAACTTGGACTCAACACTTGACTTTAGCTCGACCGAGATTTAAATTTCAAACTCAACTCAAGTTCTCATGAGCTTACTTTTCACGCTCGAACACAACAAGATGTACGTATTTAGCTCGACTCGACTTATTTCACATATACGTTACTTTATCCAGTAATGATAATTAACAAATTACATGTATAGATAAAAGTGTAATTTAGCTAGAAACCGATAAGGATCGTGAGTCTCACGATCCGAGTATTCTAAAACTCGAACTCAACTCGGGTTTCTACTTTAGTAGCTCGAACTCGATTCAGTTAGAGTTAAATCGATTCCTAGTTTTTTTTTTTTTTTTTTTTTTTTTTTTTTTTTTTTTTTCATATCAATTAGATTACAAGCTGTCTTGTTTACACCTCTTAAAAGGAGTATTAATGCTTTAAACAACTTTAAATTGGGTTTTAAATTACATGATACGTATATGATTTTTCTTGTTGGGACTACATGCATTATGTTTTATGTGCATGGCAAAATTTAGAATGACATATACACGACATAGTTCTTCTATATAGTAAGATGTGATTGCTTCCAATAAATAAATGTATTATCAACAGGAACAAATTATTTTTCTTGCAAACCGTTGATGATCGGTGCACACGCTCTGCTTCAAAGACAATACGTGAAATGAAATGTTCAAACTTACTCACTAACCCGTTTATGAGATTATTGAGTTGACCTTACATAGTAGCATCTATTATGTCTACAATTTGATCTATGTCTAATTCTAGAAAGTGCTCAAAAGCGTGATAATGTTGTGGAGATGCTTAAGACGGACCACCAATAACTAATGTGAGGCCACTACCAACGTGGTGGACACAAAATAACTTTTTAAGTTTGACATATTGCATGTTACGTAAACTCTTAATAGTTTTTTTTATTAAGACTTCACAAACATTTGTGAGAGAAAAATGGTACCACCAAGTTTAGCATTGATTATCAGATGACGTTTGAACTTTGAACACATCAATTCAAGCCTCGCTCTTTAACGACAAATGACGTTTGAACACATCAGTTCAAACCTCGTTCTTCAGCGATAATGACATTTGAACACAACAGTTCAAGCCTCGTTTTTCAGCGACAATGACGTTTGAACAAAACAGTTCAAGCCTCGTTCTTCAACAATTATGACGTCTTTCGTAATAACTTTCTAACAAATACAACGCAAAGTGTACTAATCTTTAACCCAATGTTTAATTAACTTTTGGACAAAAAATTTGTTGCCTTTCTTAAAAAAAAATAATAAATAAAAAATAACTTTTGGACAAAAAAATCTTTATCAAGACATACCCCTTTATCCAAGTAACAATATAAAAAGAATAAAATATGATAGACTTGCTATTTGGGGAATACGATAGCAAATAAAAAGTAATGGAAAATGCCAATTGCCAAATGGGCAGTTGATGACATGTATAATGTATTGTCATTTTCTAGTTGTGTTAATGGAGGGTTTTTAGTAAATTAATTAATTAATCGAGGAGTATATTTCAAAAAGTGTACCATCAGCAAATAAGACGGGATCACGTTTCGCAGGCATCTCGTGTGTACAACGTAGACAAAAAACAAAAAGCCAGCTCATTGTGGGCTTTAATGCCACGTCACTCGGTGACAAAAAGCATGTACATTACAATAATATTTTTAGACACTTTTAGAGCACCGTATGTAATAGGCTAATGATTTGCACACTCTTCTTTTTTATTTGCACACTCCATCCTGCGCTATAAATAGTTGTACATTTGTTTGATGCTGCTTTGCTAGTTTGTACATTAGAGTGTGCGGATAAAAATTGCGAGTGTGCCAATCAACTCCCTATGTAATAACACCGTTAACATTTAAAAGTGATCATATCATCATTGTTATTTTTAACACCTACACTTAAAACTTTCTTCTCACTAATAACATCATTAACACCACCTTTTTAAGACCCACGGTTTTATTATATTTTCTACTGTATTTTTTTAAACAAATAAAATTTCATTAATTCAAATAAAAATAAAAATAACATTTTTTTTTAAATTAAAATTTAAAAAAAAAAAAAAAAAAAAAAAAAAAAAAAAACACCCCACCCCTTTCATAAAAAAATAATAAAAATTCAACGGCCAACTACTTTTACTCCTTTCACTAGCTCACTTAAATTTTAAAAAATAATAATAAAAAAAAAAGCCAAAACTTCATCTTCTTTGTAAGTACCTGCACACACACCAACCAAATACATACTAAAAAAACACTAACTCAAATCCACTTTTTAATAGATTAAAAAATAAAAAATAAAAAGTCCAACGCGCGTTGGTGCATCAACGGCCAACCCTACGCCGTTGGATTTGTGGTGAGGCCAGTATGGTAATGACGACAATGTCGGTGCCATCTAGGCATAATGCTGAGCTCGACGTTATCATACCCAATGCTCTTAGACATTGTTTTACGTGGTACCTAAGTATAAAGATCAAGATTATCTCAAGTTAGTTTGAATTTTATAATAAAAAAATAGAAATTGAATCACTTAGTAGGCTCTATTGTTTTATGAAGAAAAAAACATGAAAGGTAATATTCATATCAACTTGAAAGGATTTCAATCCTATAATTGTACTAACAGTTTTTAAGTAAAAATCTAAATTACTTTTATTTTGCTAATGATACTCTAAGAATTATGGTTGAAATAATTGTACTAACTATTTTTTAGTGATATGTGAGTTGACCAACAATTTATAGATTTGAAGTTCAAGCCTTGTTGAAGATATATGTGAGATAAATTGTGAAATTAGTATAGGGAAATAATTGCGGTTCTTAAAAATAAAATAAAATAACTTTAAAGAAACGAAACATAACTACTATTTTTTTATGATATTATGATAAAGTATGAAAAGGGAATGTGATTAAATAATTCTTTACAAGTTTCTTTTGTGGGTTTTATATAATTGTTACCCTTGTATAAAGAAAAATAACATGTTAAACATAATGTTTAGAGCCATAATTAGTAAACAACTACTCTTGCTTAAATGAGAATCTCATTTGGTCACAGCATGTGAGCAAAATTAAGATTTTATATTCATAGGTGAACAAAAAAGTCTAGATTCGAATTTAAGTAACATAACTAAATTTCATTATTAGCCATAATTATAAGTAATTTATTTAGGCCCCAAACAATTCACAGAATAATATTATTATTTTTCTATTTGCCATTTTAAAACGAAAGTTCATATTTTTATTTCGAGAAGTTTCAAAATAAATGTTAACTTTATGCTTTAATCGATTAAAATAGAGCTTAGTGAGTAAGGATGATATTTGATTGATGGATAATGTAGTTAGTGGAATTTATTAAAATTTTGTACAATATAAAAGTGGACATTTGTTTTTAGACGAAAGTAGTATTAAACTTGACGTTTTGAGTCTACATCCATTACATAATTAAAAATTAGGAGCATCAAACTTTGTGTGAATCTGATTTACTAGATTGATCATTGAGTTTGTATTAATTTTGTGCTTCTTTGTTTTCTTTGAACAAAAGATTATCATATATGTTTCCAACTTTCCACAAGCATATAAATGGCTTGTATTTTGTTTGATTTAAATCAGATTTATTGCATATAAAGAGAAAACAAAATTGTTTAAAAACTATGAAAATGATTTTTTTTTTTTAATTATTATTATGCTTTACAACTTTTTCTAAAACTCAGTGGAACTTTTTTAATTTATGACAATTTGTATTAGTTACTAAATTATATAGGAATGTTTAATCATTCCATACACTTGACAATCTCTATTAGTTTCTATTAGAGCATTCGTCAATTGCATACACCATACGTCTATACATTATTCGACAATTTTGTCACATTATGAAAGAAAACGCAATAAATATGCATGCACATATATACACCGTCACTGCTATACGCGGATAGTCGTCTATTATTATATGATGCAAATTGTGAAAGACAATCGAAATAGTTAACATCATTAGTTCATTACTAGTCAATTTAGTCAAGTTAATAAGACTACTAATATAATTGTCATTATGTAGCGTTCAATTGCCTATAAACACATGACAATGTTATGAGCCCTAATAAACTATATTCATGACAAGTAAATGACCGGGTATAATTGCAAATCTTTTTCAACCTCGTAAAGAAATGCAAATGACACATGGATGTTTACACGTTATACGCCTACTTAATTCACTTATAAACGTCTTTCTAGTGTTCAAAGTTCAAACTATGTTGTAACATATCTGTTTTGATTTATTTATATTTATATTTATATATAATACATTCATGAATTATGAACGTGAGAGATTAGAAATACTAGTATATGTTGAAAAATTAAGCATCAAACGGTAATAAGCTTTAAAAAATAACTAATTTTTCAATATAAACGGATATAAATATGGATGAGTGATTAAGTAACTCGTGTGTAAACCTCTTGGCCAAAGTTAATATTTTTAATTATGAAGCAAAAATATCAATGGTTTAAAATTTTGAACAAGTCAAAGCTAAATGAGCTTTAATAAACTAGGTGCGTTCCCGTGCATAACAACAAATAATTATAATTGTGATATATTGATTAAGTGTTCTGTGTACGTTTATTTATACCACACAAAATTATCAAAATATAACGTTTATGAAAACACACAAATAATACTTGAAAAAGAATGAAAAGTACAAGATCAAATATATAGTTGAAGTTATTGATTTTATATAGTACGAGTATTTAATTAAGTGTGATTGTTAGCAATATTAAGAAAAAAAAGTAATTAGAAATTTAAAATTAAACGGTATTTTGTGTATAAAACATTACTCATTTGTAATGTTTTTAATTTTAGAAAAAAATTCTTTCTCTTATAATTATTTTTCCTTAAAAACATTTTCTATATCATAAAATCTACATTAGTTAAAAGTGTAAAAGGAATTTTCAAGGTTAACAAATAATAATTAAATGTTGCATGTGAAAGTTAAGTAAGAGGCTTCAAATTCCCGTTGAGCTTCCATAAAAAGATACCTCATCATCCAACAACAATACTATCTTCTTCTGTCTCTACGTCTCTTCGTAAAGAGAGTGACTTAACTTAGTTGGTAATTCATTTAATTTCATTTTTGTTAATCCTTTTAGTAATATTTTTTGTTATGCTTATGGTTTATGATTAACAAAAATAATCGTTGCTTAAAACATTGTTTGATAAAGTTATGAATCAAAACATTGTTTGATAGAGTTTTGAATGGCATAGAGTAAATAATGATGATATTTGATATTTGTATTATTAGACACAATGTGTTCAATAATTTAGCACATGATATGTTTAAAGTAAAATAAATATTATAGCTATGTACATCTTAATAAGATGAGTTTGTGTATATAAGAATTAGTTAAGAAAAATAATACGAAAAAGAAGGTGGAAAAGCTTTATTTGCAAATCAAAAAAAGAAAGAAAAAAAATTGAAGTACACTTAAAATTCTGTAAGTTAAAGGGATGTAAATAACACATTTAAAAAACCATGATCAAGTTAACCGTGAACATATGTTTGTGGTTTTTCTTCTCATAAACCCATTTTTAGAAAGGAAATAGAAAGCAACCCAGATTTGCAGCACATGCTCAAAACAAACCATATTTAATACTCCTTGTTAGCATGACCATCATGTGTGTATAAGTAAGTGAGTACAATAAGTTGATTCAAACATCCCCTACAATAGCCACTCTCACTTTCTCCCTAACTTTATCACCCCAGCCTAAAACCCTAAAAACACATGAACATACACTTCATTTCACAAGCAAAACCCTAATCCATGTCCCAAATCCTCCAAAGTTTCAATCTTTAACCTTTCTAACCAAACCCTACAAAAAAACTCTAATCAAATCTAAACTCTCAGAAATCCTAGAAACCACTCCAAACACCCCATAAACCCTAAAGTCAATACTAAAAATGGGGAAACTTTATATCGGCTTTTTCAATTGTTAAATTCACTAACACTTCTGAGATTGCTTGTCTTTCTGGTTATGATTACGTTGTTATGGATTTGGAACATGGTCCAGGTGGGATATCTGTTGCTTTGGCGTGTTTACGTACTCTTTCGACTACGCGAACGCCTGCCATTATCCGAACCTGATCCTGAACCAATGCGGCTTAAAAAATAACTTGATATGGGACCTCAGGGGATTATGTTTCCCATGATTGAGAGTCAGAAAATGATGAAAAAGGTGGTTTCGTATTGTAGATACCCCCCGAATGGAATATGGGGAGGTACTCATCATGTGGTTAGAGCTTCGAGTTATGGGATTGATAATGGTTATTTGAGTAACATTGATGATGAGCTTTTGATCATTTGTCAGGTGAAATCTGAAGAGGGGGTTAAGAAGATTGAGAAGATTGCGGCGGTTGATTGTGTTGACTATGTGCATATGGGAGCGACGGATTTGAACATGAATAAGTAAAATTTGATCAAACGTATTATCCTACCCCAAGTTTGTGATTCAGTAACTAAATAATTTTCATTTAGTAATTAAAAAAAGAGGACGTTTTCTATAAATGTACGCATGTCCATACATGCGAAAACGACAATGTGAAGAAAAACAACAAGAGTAGAGGTGAGCATCGGGCGGTTTTTAGCTAAAACCAAACCCTGAACCAAAAATTTGTTTTTAATTTTTTTAAAACCAAACCTGACACCAAAATTTCAATTTTTTTATTTCGGTTTTCGGATATCCGAAATCCTAGAAACCACTCCAAACACCCCACAAACCCTAAAGTCAATACTAAAAAACAGGGAAACTTTATATAGGCTTTTTCTATTGTCAAATTCACCAACACTTGCTGAGATTGATGGTCTTTCTGGTTATGACTGTGTTGTTGTGGATTTGGAACATGGTCCAGGTGGGATATCTGTTGCTTTGGCGTGTTTACACACCCTTTCGGCTAGGAGAACACCTGCCATTATCTGAATACCTAATCCTGAACTGATGAGGCAAAAAATGAACCACTTTTAGGGGGTCATTTAAGCCCGAAATTGAATTTATTTGATCAAATATTGCCCTAAATCGTACCTTTTGTGATTTTAGGTACTTTGGGAGTGAAATCTGGAAAAGAAGGCATCTTGGACGTTTTTGGAGCATAAAAGTGAAGAAAACGGCAAAGTCTCAATTTTCCAAGCTGGGAACAGTAGGTGACGGCGTCAAGAGTAGAATCTTGACGGCGTCAAGGGTGATTTGCATGACGGCCCAGTACAAACGTGACGGCGTCACAAGTAGAGCGTCAAGAGTAAAAGACGTGACGGCCTGGAAGACCATAACACATGACGGCGTCAGATGTAGATCAAGGCAGTCCGAGAAGTATTTTGGCGGCGAGGTGACGGCGTCACAAATTTGTTCTTGACGCCGTCAGCCCCTATTTCCTATATATAGTTTTCTAATTTTTACACATAAAAAAGGGGAAGTTTTGGAGAAACCCTAAGGCCGAACTTTATACGATTTTCACAGGTTTTTCAAGGGTTTGCAGCCCTTGAAACCTTACAAGTGTAATTGAGATAAGTATTCTTTTAATTCAATCAATATGTTTATGTGTTGGTTGTCTATATCTTGTTCTTGTCTTGATTCCACCATGCTAGGCTAGATCTATCTTGTGTTTGCTTAGATTTAATGAAACCTAGATGTTAATTATGTGTTGATTACTTGTTTATGGTTGTATTGGATGAATGATTTCGATGTTAGGCTTAAGAAAACTGGCAGATCTCCAATTGGTAACATGCTTGAACGTCTTAAGAAACATGAACCGATGTGCACTAGGTTTTATTGGTTGTATTTAATGCATGAGTAAATTCTAATGATCCCATGTTAGGAGCTTCTTAGCCGGCTCGACATAGGAGTGAAGTAGGCACTCATAGGATTGGGGAAGTAAGTGTGCCACCCCATGAATGGTATTAAGGAATACAATCCGTCATCCACGCAACTATAACAAGTAATTAACGTGTAAAAGATGTCTAGGGAGTAGTGAAATCTAAGTAAACACATTTTCTCCACATATTGCTCACAACCTTAGTATAATTTAGATTCATTTTCATTTCTAGTATTTTATTTTGATTGCATCTTTAGTATTGGGTTAGTTGACTAGCAACTAATTCCGCCCAAATCCTTCAAACCCGAGATTTTAATTTGCTTTCTAAAAAATATAAAAACACAAAAATAATCTTCCGTCATCTTTAGCACTAGTAATTAGGTTTTCTAATCCTAGCGATACTATTCCTAGCTGAACGATCAATCCCCCGGTACTTGTCACTATACTATACTACAACGATCAGGTACACTGCCTGGTGGGGGTTGTAAGCTTCTCAAGATCCCTTGAGAGGTAAAGCCTGGTGCGATTCCCACGTATCATGAACCAATGCAGCTTAAAAAATAACTTGATATTGGACCTTAGGGGATTATGTTTCCCATGATTGAGAGTCATAAAATTGTCAAAAAAAAAAAGTTTTCAAAACTATGCTCCACCTTATTCCCCACCCGAGGAGCTTAGCTCGGAGTTTGAAGCTAGGCTGAGAGAATACATGGCAGCTCATTCTGATCGGCTTGCTAGATTCGAGGAAGCAGTGTATAAGCAAAAAGAGGAGATTCAAGAGAAGATGAATGAGATGATGAGTCTATTGGAGGAGTATGCCAACCAGAAAACCCCCGAAAGAATGTTACTAAGGAAAGAAAGCGTCACCCCCACTACCCAATTTGTTAATTCCATCACAATTGTCCACAAGGATGACGAGAAAGAAGAAGCATCTACTAAACAGACCTTAGAAGAGCCACCAACATCCCAACCCTTGAGTCACTACCTAAAACATGATATAAATGAAAACACCATAACAAATTGGATAAAGGGTGACGGGCGTAACCAACCTTTCAAACAGGGTTCGGAGAACGAGGAAGGGGGAAAGGATGAGTATGATACGTTACCTGGGGGGCCAATATTCGAGAAACTATTAGTACAAAAGGTGGCTACTAAGCAGGTGGCGTGTGGGAACTTTGAGATACCAGCTAGCATCGGGGATTTGAAATATCTTAATGCTTTCGCCGACCAAGGATTGGAAGTAAATCTTATGCCCCTCACTATTTATATCCAACTAACATCAAAAATGCCGGCCCGCACTCGTGTTAGGTTGTCCCTCGCTGGACACTCATATGTATATCCCCTAGGAATCCCAGAAGATGTATTAGTTAATGTCGCAGGGTTTATGTACCCTGTTGATTTTATGATCATCGATGATAAGGGAGATGGATGCATGCCAATAATCCTCGGGGCATCATTCCTTGCCACCGCTAGAGCTATCATTAAGTATGAAGGGATGAAAATTGAGCTTAAATCTGGGAAAAGAAAGATTAGCTTCCCCATGACCCCACGGAATGGGCATGAGAATGTGAGTTGGAGAAAGCTCAAAAACAACATTGACACGACACCCATTCGCGTTCAGAATAAAATTCTTGCATGGGAGGCAAGAATCAAAAGCTACAAGGAGGCTAAGTATGAAAGAAGCATAAGCGATAAGGTTCAGGTCGAATTCGAACATACTCAACCAGCAGAAAATCATGTACCATTTGAGGAAGGTAACTTGGTACTCCTAAGACACTCGGAAATAACAATACCACCCGATAAACCAAGTCCTTGGTGGTATGGGCCTTTCACGATTGAAGGCGTGAGCCAAGATGGGATGGCTAACCTAAGAAGTAAAGTAGGTGGAGAGGTGATTGCAAGTGTCGACAGGTTACGGCACTACCACCACAATAGTAATGATCACAACTATATGGGGTACATCATCTCACGGGATGAAGTCATGTAGTAACCCATGACCTTGAGTCTAGCTACAAGACTCGTAAATAAAGAAAAGCGCTTCTTGGGAGGCAACCCATGTTTTGTGTGATTTTATTTGTTTGTTTGTTTGTTATTTGTTTCCGTATGCATGCTTTATTTTTATTGTTGGTAGATCATGTTTCTCAATTAAAATGTGGAAATACTTTACTTTGTTGTTTTGGCATAGTCTTACTCCACCTAAAGGTATTTTTGCAAAAGATAAGTGTAAGGGGAAACCCCAAATATGTTTTTAAGAAACAAACCGATCATGATTCTCCACAATATTATATGAACATGTATATTCGTATTTGTTAGAGTCAAATGCTTGTATTGAGTCATAATGAAGTTTTGCAGGATTTTCCCGGAAGTAGAACCAAGTTTTTTCAGAAATTTTCCGGAAACTTAACATAAGAATTTCTGCAGGTCAATCCTGACGGCGTCACGAGTTTACTCTTGACGGCGTCACGGGTAAAAATCTGGAAATTTTACCGGTTTTGTTTTTCTAACGGAGTCTTAAAGTTTTTGTGAATTATTAAGTTTTATAATCTCCAGGAAATCTGCAAACTTCATTCCACAAGCATTATATCTTACTTTGTTTTCTAGGATTTAGAAACTTATATAGGATGCCGCCGATTTTATGCGATGTTGTCTTGTCTATTTTCTCAGGATTTAACAGGTTATTTATGACACGAAGATGATTTATATTCTGGAAGGGAAGCTTTGATTGTTCATTTTCTTGGAGGAAGATTTAACCTAGCCACCTAATTATCCATACCGAGCGAATCAGGGGAGTATTTGATTTCATTCTTTTTACTTATTTCACTTTTACATTCTTTACTTGAACATTGGGGACAATGTTCATCTTAAGTGTAAGGGGAGGGTAAAATGATGATACCTTACAAATACACTTTCGCTTGAGTTTGCTTTGTTTAATGGTAGATGTGTAATAAAACTATGAGAAATACTTGTTAGTGCAATTTTAGCGCCAAATTTAAAATTTTTTACAACATTTAGGAGTGAAACTTTAGCCATAGCAAACGTCTCATGGATAGGAGATTGTATGACTAGCACATAACCGTACTATTCAGAAAAATTTTCCACCCAAATATGTGAGGTTCGCCTTTAGATTTGATAGGAAAAGCATTTACTATTAGTGCTTATGAGTGTACCAGTAGCATTTAGATTCTAGAACTTGCGTTAGTGATGCATCCCGAGACCTCTAGTGAGACTACATTCGTGTAGTAGGATTTACTACATGATACGAGGCATTAGGATCACCCTTGTGTTAAACCCGTATCATAATTACTTGACCATTTATGTCATATTACTTGGCTAGTTAAGTCAACTAATTTTCCCACACCTTAGCGTTGTACTCATTTTTAGTACACGAAACCCCTAGTACACCCCTCCAAGCCTATCTTTTCGTTTCTAACTTTAAGCATCTTACTTAAAGGAAGAATTTGTTACAACCCACTTAAATGTACAACCAAATCGCCTTAGCCTTCCGTGTATGCACTCATCTTTAGTGCATTATTGTTATTTGTTAAACCCTAAGTTAATTATCTAATTGATTACATGGTTGCTAAGTCGAGTTATATCCTTGTACATATTGTTTTGGGACGATTGGGACTCATGGGAAAGTACTTATATTATGGAGTAAAGGGGAAGAACATCATACATTACCCCCATACGTACGTTAATCTTAAAAGTGCTCCAAGTGTTTTGATTTTCTTAATTCGAGTCATTAGATTAGTTTATTGTAAAGTATGTAAAAATTCAAGTGTAAGGGAATTTTCATTCCCTATGATGTATTATTTTGGATGGTAGGGTAAGAGTGTATGCAAAAAAAAAAAAAAAAAAATACGGACTACCATCCCTTTTTATTCTATGTTCATTTTATGTTTTTTGTTCTTTTTGATTTATTAGCTTAAGTCGAGTCTAGTCTTGGCTTAGCAACGCCATATTGTACATGTAATTGACTAAAATTGTTAACTCGCCACCAGTAAAGACTGCCTTTATCCAACAAAATCGTGTATTTCATATCCCTACACCTAACGTTACAACCCTTTAAAAATACCTCTTTGATAGTTTATCCTAGGTGCTTACGCCATGTGGTGGAGGTTTGATCATTTCCCAAGCCTATGGTAATCTATTTTGCTATGACAGGTAGTGAGAGATATCCTCCGTTTCCCTATTGTAATTTATACTTTATTACACCCGAGAGATGTGAGTATCTAAACACTATTTGTGAGGTGCTAGTGTATGACCTCCGTGCTTGTCTATTGGTCTTTAGTGGAACGATTATTTGTTGTAATTACTTTTATATTAGTGTTAAATGACCTCTAACTTGTATTTTGAGTAGAATAAAAGTGCATTTGCTTGAGGACAAGCAAATCTCAAGTGAAAGGGTATATGATGAGGCGAAAAATGAACCACTTTTAGGGGGTCATTTAAGCCTAAAATTAAATTTATTTGATCAAATATTGCCCTAAATCGTTCCTTTTGTGATTTTAGGTACTTTGGGAGTGAAATCTGGAAAAGAAGGCATTTTGGACGTTTTTGGAGCATAAAAGTGTAGAAAACGGCAAAGTCTCAATTTTCCAAGCTGAGAATAGTAGGTGGCGGCGTCAAGAGTAGAATCTTGACGGCATCAAGAGTGATTTTCATGACGGCCCAGTACAAACGTGACGGCGTCAAAAGTAGAGCGTCAAGAGTAAAAGACGTGACGGCCTGGAAGACCATAACACATGACGGCGTCAGATGTAGATCAAGGCAGTCTGAGAAGTATTTTGGCGGCGAGGTGACGGCGTCACAAATTTGTTCTTGACGCCGTCAGCCCCTATTTCCTATATATAGTTTTCTAATTTTTACACATAAAAAAGGGGAAGTTTTGGAGAAACCTTAAGGCCGAACTTTATATGATTTTCACAGGTTTTTCAAGGGTTTTCAGCCCTTGAAACCTTACAAGTGTAATTGAGATAAGTATTCTTTTAATTCAATCAATATGTCTATGTGTTGGTTGTCTATATCTTGTTCTTGTCTTGATTCCACCATGCTAGGCTAGATCTATCTTGTGTTTGCTTAGATATAATGAAACCTAGATGTTAATTATGTGTTGATTACTTGTTTATGGTTGTATTGGATGAATGATTTCGATGTTAGACTTAAGAAAACTGGCAAATATCCAATTGGTAACATGCTTGAACGTCTTAAGAAATATGAACCGATGTGCACTAGGTTTTATTGGTTGTATTTAATGCATGAGTAAATTCTAATGATCCCATGTTAGGAGCTTCTTAGCCGGCTCGACATAGGAGTGAAGTAGGCACTCATAGGATTGGGGAAGTAAGTGCGCCACCCCATGAATGGTATTAAGGAATACAATCCATCATCCACGCAACTATAACAAGTAATTAACGTGTAAAAGATGTCTAGGGAGTAGTGAAATCTAAGTAAACACATTTTCTCCACGTATTGCTCACAACCTTAGTATAATTTAGATTCATTTTCATTTCTAGTATTTTATTTTGATTGCATCTTTAGTATTGGGTTAGTTGACTAGCAACTAATTCCGCCCAAATCCTTCAAACTCGAGATTTTAATTTGCTTTCTAAAAAATATAAAAACACAAAAATAATTTTCCGTCATCTTTAGCACTAGTAATTAGGTTTTCTAATCCTAGCGATACTATTCCTAGCTGAACGATCAATCCCCCGGTACTTGTCACTATACTATACTACAACGATCAGGTACACTGCCTGGTAGGGGTTGTAAGCTTCTCAAGATCCCTTGAGAGGTAAAGCCTGGTGCGATTCCCACGTATCATGAACCAATGCAGCTTAAAAAATAACTTGATATTGGACCTTAGGGGATTATGTTTCCCATGATTGAGAGTCATAAAATTGTCAAAAAAAAAAGTGGTTTCGTATTGTAGATACTCCCCGAATGGAATCTGAGGAGGTGCTCATCATGTGGTTAGAGCTTCAGGTTATGGGATTGATAATGGGTATTTGAGTAACATTTATGATGAGCTTTTGATCATTTGTCAGGTGGAATCTAAAGAGGGGGTTAAGAAGATTGAAGAGATTGCGGAAGTTGATGGTGTTGACTATGCGCATATGGGACTGACGGATTTGAACACGAATAAGTAAAATTTGATCACACTTATCATCCTACCCCAAGTTTTTGATTTAGTAATTAAATAATTGTCATTTGCTAATTAAATAAAAAGGACGTTAGCTGTAAATGTACATGCATGTCTGTACATGCGAAAACGACAATGTGAAGAAAAATAACAAGAGTAGAGGTGAGCATGGGGCGGTTTTTGGCTAAAACCAGACCCCGAACCAAAAATTCATTTTTAAGTTTTTTAAAACCAAACCCCGCACCAAAATTTTGATTTTTCGGTTCGGTTTTCAGTTTTTGGATGTCCGAAATCCTAGAAACCACTCCAAACACCCCACAAACCCTAAAGTTGATACTAAATAACAGGGAGACTTTATATGGGATTTTTCTATTTTCAAATTCACCAACACTTGCTGAGATTGCTGGTCTTTCTGGTTATGACCATGTTGTGGATTTGGAACATGGTCCAGGTGGGATATCTATTTACGCACTCTTTCGGCTACGTGAACGCCTGCCATTATTCAAGTATGTGGAAAACTAGAAGGGGGGGGGGGTTGAATAGTTTACCGATTAAAATCTTTTTAACTTGTTAAGTTATCTTTGAAACTTTCCGTTTAATCAAAGATATATACACAAACACAATATATAACATGCAAGTAAATGAAAGAAACGATCAAACCACAACACGAGTATTTATCGTGGTTCGGCTACAAGGACTCTTTTTCCTTGCCCTACGTCCACGCCCCGAGTATCCAACTCGAGAGTTACTTTCACTAGTCAACAAGCTCCTTTCACCGGCGGAGAAAACCTTACACGTCGCTTATACTTTTACTGACACAAAGCTAGATGTCGAGTTCTTTACCAAGGGTACAACCACTCCCGTTAGTTCTTTATAAGGGTACAACTACTCCCGATACACTTTGTATTTTGAGGACTAAAATACTAACCGATCACTACTGAAAATACACAATCAAATGAAGTGTAAACTACACAAGTCTACACAATGCTAAGCTAACAAGTCTTGCAACGTTGTGTTGAATACTTGTTACTTTTAGTAAGCTCGTGAATCTCTTTGCTACAAAAAGAAACTTCACATATGAAATGTTAAGAGGTTAGATGAAAGAATGAATGTGTGTGTAAAATATATTGTCAAGCGATGAGCCAAAATTCAACTTGTGGCTCAATATTTATAGCCAAACCTTCTGCAGGTCTGGCGGATCAGGCGGACCCCTCAAAAGGGTTCCGCCCGTGTACCTCCAGGGTACCTCCGGGCTTGCAGTTGGTTTTGCAATAAATCTTGCAAACCAAACAAAGTCACATCTCATTACTCTTGCAAACCAAACAATGTCACATCACATAATATCAAGTCAAACACTAAACTTGCAAGCAACATCTAAGTAAGTCAAACACATTTCTTTCCATAAATGTATAATGACAAAACTTGCCATAAATGTGATGTGACAATTCTATTTTTAGAAAATAAGAAGTGTTGTGTTTTATGAAATGTAAAATGTAGCAAAAGTCTAGTTTATGCAAGTCTTTAAAACTAAGATTATGTTTTACTTAGAAACTAAAGTTTACATTTGTCATTAACAAAACTTAGCGAAGATCGTAAAATATAAATAACGTTTTTAGGCGATATTTGTATTAACAATCTCCCCCTTTTTGTTGATGACAAAACATACACTTTGTTTTTAAGTAACTCACAAAATCTTGGTTTTTAAGACTTAAAAAAAATTATATTAAACTTGTTTTTCTTAAGTGATGAAAATCATATTAAGTTTTGAAGGTTTAATATATTTCTCCCCCTTTTTGTCGAAACAAAAAGTAGAGTAGCGAAGCGGAAAAAATGCACTTGCTCCCCCTTGCTTGTTACTCCCCCTAAAAGGAGTGCCAAGGTGGGAAACATGGATTTTGGATCCTACAAAAAAGATGGTTAGTTGGTGATATATATATATAGCCAAGTTTGTAGTTACCACACACATTGCAACCACAATACAAATGATCAACCAACAATGCACGAAAGTAAGTAGAAAGAAATAACATTCCAAGTAAAATTTTGACTTATAAAAGTCAAAGGACATGAAATAGTAATATTCTTCTACTTCTAAAAATTTAAAAATTAACCAAGAAAGAAAAATAAAAGCCTAGTTTCCTAAATTGGGGCAAACGGCCTCCAAATGGTTGTCTAGGATTTGTTTGGGTGGGAAAGGGCATCCAAACGTTCTATGACGTGTTGGAATGCAAACCGGGTTTCATCTTGGAGTTGGTGAAGCAACGTTTTGATGCTTGCACCCATTTGCTCACAATTTGAGCAAACATGGGGATGAGTGGGTGGAAATGGGTTGGTTTTGGTTTCTTGGTTTGAGGGTTGGTTGGTTTTTGGTTCTTGGGTGGATGATGGGTTTGGTATTGAATCAAGCAAGGTGGTTTGAAATTCCATTGCTTGATGGAGGTGGTTTTCAACCATGTTTTGTATATCCTCATATGAGGGAAAGAAAGACTCAAATGTTTGAGCTTGAGAGTGTGGTGGAGTTGGGTGATCATGGTTTTCAAAGTTTGGTTCTCCATAAAGAGGACCATGGATGTCATTGTAGATAGGGTGAAACAACAATGGTTTGGGTTGATGGTATACTTGTTGTGGTGGTTGGGTGTGGTTAAAATGCTCATTTTGGTCAAGAATTGACTTAGGTGAAAAAGGTGGTGGTTGTGAAGGTCTTGGTGGGAGATCATTAAGATCTTGGACAAAATGGTGTGGTGATGTGGGAGGAGACCCAAATAACTTCATAGGTTCCATTTTGGGTAATGGTGATGGTGATGAAGTTTTGGATGGTTGGGTTGGAGCACTTGGTGGACTTGGGTCAATGGGTGATTTAGTAGGTGGTGGAGTGAGCTCATTGGGTTCATTTGGTGATGGTGATGGAGATGCAAGGTTCAAAAAGTGTTCATTTTTTATAGGTGATGTGAATTCATCCGAAGATGAGGAGGTTAGGTTAATGGGTTAATTAGACCATAGTGGTTTAACACTTATCCGGGCGGTTTTTCGGATGGGTCTTGATGGTTGAGAGGTGATTGTTGACTTAGTCATGGTGAAAAATGGTTTAGAAGTTTCAGAAATTGTGGTGAAGAAGGTGTGATTTGATAGTGTTTAGGATGGCTTAATTTATAGTGTTGAAGGATTATGGAAAGGAGTGTTTGGATTTGATGTTAATCCATACAAAAATGGAGGTTTCTAATGATTTGGAAAACTAATTGTGGGTTGTCAAATCATGGAAGTCAATCCAATGAAAATGGTGAAGTGAGAAGACAAGTTTTGCACTAAATGCTTAGTGGTTTTGGTGGATTTTTGGTAGTATAAATTTCAGGGATTTCAAGGATCCCTTAAAAGGGTTCCTTCCCTTATGTGTGAGGGGTCCTTGAGGTTGTTATGGCAAATTTTGAATTTTGGCGGGAATTGGTTTGGGTTAAGTTTATGGAAGAAGGAGTACCCTATTATGCTAAACACATTGCAAGAAATGGGTTTCTACCTAAAAGGATTGAATTTTGGTGTTTGGATGTTGAATTGGTGAAAATGAAAACAAAAATTTTGCAGGCTGTTGCCGGCACCTTCAGAATACACAAGCGGAACCCATATGAGGGTGCCGCCTGGTCCGTTGGCCGATTTCTGGAATTCCCAGAAATTGCACTGGCGGAACCCAATTTTGGGTACCGCCAGATCCGCCAGTGCTTCAGAAAGTGGCAATCCGCGTTTTTGACCCGCGAGACGATTTTCAAATTTTTTTAAAACTCCTAAAATCAAAAATATAATGCATAACTGGTTAAGAAATGCAAAAATTGAACATGTAAATACTCATATCATATGACTTTGACCGGGGGCTAGCGATATTCACTAAACTTAGTGAAAATATTATAAGTTTGAAAATTTGACAACTTGCTAAAAGTTGTCTTCCTGCATCAAAGTTAGATGGAACATGTTCCAAATAGTATCAAACATTGTACCAAACTATAAATACATCATAAGCATTGTTTAGACAACCAAATTAGTTCAAATAGCACCTAGTGCCAAACACCCCTACACACCCGCTCTCATTGCCGGTCAATCTTGTTCTTGAGCTTTCTAAGGAATCGTCCAAGATTCTTAAACATCCCCTTTGTTTGCTTGAACTCCGCCGACTCGTTTGGAATATCCGGAAGTTGGGATAGGTGTTCGAGAGGTGGGAGCCTAGAGTTTGGCAAATTGTCATCTTCACTCATTGAGGAAGATGATGATGAGGTAGGAGGACGAGGACGTTTTCCTTAGGCTTTGTACACTCTTTTATCACTAAGTGGAACAAAGGTGTGTGGAATGAGAGTGTAGTCAAGACGAAGACCATTTGAAGTTGGTATAATGGGTGAGATGAACCTAAAGAGACGGGTCAAGAGCATTCCATACGGCATAGCCGTTGTGCCATGCACGGGAATGTCGGCCATTCTCTTGGCCATGTAGTAGGCAAGGTTGAAGGGTTGCCTAACGGACAAGGAGTAGAGCATGTAACAAAGGCAAAGGTTGATATGGTCACGGTTCCCTATTGTGCTAATGACATTGGCTCTAAGGACTTCCTCCCATTTCTTGAATTGGGGCTTGAGTTCGTTCATTTCCATTCCATATGGGTCCTTATCGGCCTCATTCCCTGAACGGGTTCTCCTAGTGGTGGTGGTCCTAACAAAGAGGTGGTCACAGAGTACGTCTTTTGAGATAAGGGGTGTGTCATAAGGGTGGATACAGTCTTGGAGGTTGTCAAGAGTTGAGAGGGAGTGCAAGTCGGAATAGAGGCAAGTACCACGGTTTGGGACACCTAGGATTTGAGCAAACTCCTCAAGAGTGAAGGAGTATTGATGACCGCTAACCCTAAAGTTGATAGACATATGACTATAATCATCCGTGGAGAGGACGGAGGATGCATAGAACTCTAGAATGAACCTAGGACATATAGGCTCGTCGATATTCAAAAGACACTCAAAGTTGATTGTGGCAAAATCGGCGTAAAGGTTTGTGCCTTCTAGGAAAGACGGGTCAATGGTTCTACCCTCATGGACATAGTGTTTTTCTAGGGCTTTGAAAACGTTTACTTGGTTTGGGGTAAGGCCCTTGGTTTTGTGGTGTTTTGGTAGGTACTTAATGGTGTCCTTGTGGTCGTAGTGGGTTAGAGGAGGCATGATGATTCCTAGAACAACAAAATTTCACATTTTAGTTTATGTAAACCACTATTATAATGTGGATGTTCTAGTGTGTGCCTATATGAAAAAAATGTGGAGGTGAGGTTATCTTGACTCATTTTGATGCTTCAAAATCGTTTTATGCAAGTTTTGTTATAAAACAAAAGATAACCCAAACGCTCCTAGTTTAATGTGGCTTCGTTTGAATGTACCCGAAAATACATATTGGTTATGTATTCCCTTTAGCATTCAAGAGACATTATGCAAGTGATGTTTTAAACATAACGTTTTGATTTTGTATTCTCAATGTGAGACGAAAAAAATATTTGTCCTACTTGTGAGAAATTTTTAGAAGGATTTGACATGGGGTGTTTTAGCAAACATGTTTATACTAATTAAAGATGCAATTCCTAACTATGAGAAACATGATTAGTTTTATTAAACACCTAATTCTTATGCATGAGTTTTTCAAGTTAATGCATAACCCCAAGTTTTTGTTTTTGTGCAAGAAATAGAATTCCTAGACTCAGATCAGGATTGTAATCATGTTTAGAATACTTACAATGATGATTGATTTGCAATGTAAATGATTGGAGGACCAAGAATTCGTAGGTGTGGATGGATGGTAAAGTGAATAGTAGCAGTTTGGAAGTGGTGGTATGAGATAATGGATGTTTGGTTTAATATAAACAAAGATTTTGGTTCTGCAGGTCGACGGATACGGCGGACCCCTGAAATGGGTTCCGCCCGTTGTGTCTGAGGGTTCCGCCGACCCTGCTGAGAAAAAGAGTTATGGATTGGTTTTGATTTTTGTGATTTTTGTCTAATGTCCAGAACTACAATGTAGGTTCCATGAGTCCTAATCCTAGCCTAAGAAGGTTAAAAGGTTCACGTTTAAGGGGTTTTGTGAGAATGTCGGCTATGTTGTCTTCGGAAGAAACTTTCTCAATTGAGATATTTCCTTTTTGAACGTTGTCACGAAGGAAATGATGACGGATTTCAATATGTTTGGTACGAGCATGTTGAACCGGGTTTTTGCTAAGATCAATGGCACCTTTGTTGTCACAAAGAATTGTGATGTCGTTGAGTTGAATTCCGTAGTCGACAAGAGCTTGCTTCATCCAAAGAGCTTGTTGACATGCCTTTCCGGCTGAAACGTACTCGGCTTCCGTTGTTGAGATAGCAAGAGATGTTTGCTTCTTAGAGAACCATGAGGTGAGACAATGTCCAACAAAAGTACAAATACCACTTGTGCTTTTTCTATCGACATAGTCACCGGCATGATCCGAGTCGGCATACACTATGGTGTCTATTCCCGTTCCTTTGGGATACCATAAACCTAAATGTGTAGTGCCCTTAATATACCTAAAAATCCTTTTAACGGCTTCGAGATGGGTAGTTTTAGGATCTTCTTGAAAACGAGCACATAGACAAAGACTAAACATAATGTCGGGTCTACTAGCCGTTAGGTAAAGTAGACTACCAATCATACCTCTATATTTAGTGCTATCTACGGATTCACTTTCCTCATCCTTGGTGAGTTTAGTTTCTGTGGACATGGGAGTTTTGATAGGTTTCGAATCTTCTAGTCCAAATTTCTTAAGCATGTCCTTAATATATTTAGATTGGTTAAAGAAGATACCATCTTCTAGTTGTTTGATTTGGAGTCCTAGGAAAAAGTTGAGTTCTCCTATCATACTCATTTCAAACTCATCATGCATGATTTTTGAGAAATCCACACATAATTCTTGACAAGTTGATCCGAATATAATGTCATCAACATAGATTTGGACTATGATAATATGTAAATCTTTCTTCTTAGTGAAGAGAGTATTATCAACTAAGCCCATGGTATACTTATGGTCAACTAGGAATGTTTTAAGTCGATCATACCATGCTTTTGGAGCTTGCTTAAGTCCGTAAAGAGCCTTTTTAAGTTTGTAAACATGATTTGGTTTTTCAAAATCGATGAAGCCCGGTGGTTGAGCAACATACACTTCTTCATTAATGACTCCGTTTAGAAATGCACTTTTGACGGCCATTTGAAAAAGTTTAAAATTGTGTGCACATGCATATGCAAGTAAGATTCTAATTAACTCGAGCCTAGCAACCAGAGCAAAAGTTTCATCGTAGTCAATGCCTTCTTGTTGGTTATATCCTTGTGCAACTAACCTAGCTTTGTTTCTAGACACAATTCCATTTTCATCCATTTTATTACGAAATACCAATTTTGTTCCAATTATAGTTTGACTCTTTGGTTGAGGAACTAATGTCTATACATCATTCCTAACAAATTGGTTTAACTCTTCTTGCATTGCAATTACCCAAGACTCATCTTTAATGGCTTCATTAATATTTTTAGGTTCAATGGTTGACACGAAACAAAAGTAGTTGCTTTCATTTTGAACTTTTGACCTTAGTGTTCTTTCGTTAATGTTGCCAATGACACCATCTAATGGATGACTTTTAGATTCTTTGACATTGACAAGTTCTTTGTTAAATAGTTCATCTTCTTTGTCATCACTTAAAATTTCTTGATTTTCTATTGCTTGGCTTTCAACTAAGTCATCATCTACCAAAGGTGATGTCTTAGAGGGAGGTGGACTCTCGTCAAATATTACGTTCAACGATTCCTCGACTCTTAAGGTTTCTTTGTTCAAAACAATGTATGCTTTACTATTTTGTGAATATCCAAGAAATACACCTTCATAAGACTTTGGGTCAAATTTGGTGAGATAATCCTTGGTGTTAAGAATGAAACATTTACTCCCAAACACTCTAAAGTATCCTAATGTAGGCTTTATACCTTTATATAGTTCATAAGGAGTTTTATTCAAAAATGGTCTAATTAAGACTCGATTTAAAATGTATGTTGATGTGTCAACGACATTACACCAAAAATTTTGTGGAATGTTTTGTTCATTAAGCATTGTTCTACTCATCTCTTGCAATGTCCGGTTTTTATATTCTACTACACCATTAGATTGAGGAGTACGTGGAACCGAAAAGTTATGAGTTATACCATTATTGTCACAAAAGTTTCCAAATTGAAATTCATTATCAAATTCACGACCGTGATCCGTTCTAATAGACACAATATTAGACCCTACTTGATTTTGAATTTTCTTACTTAGAATCTCAAATTTATCAAAAGCTTCATTTTTACTTTTCAAAAATTTTGTCCAAGTATATCTTGAGTAATCATCAACTATGACTAAAGTGTAGAAGTTACCTCCATAACTTTGTATAGCGGATGGACCAAATAAATCCATATGCAAAAGTTCTAGACACCTAGATGTAGAAACCAAGTTTTTAGCCTTATAGCTATTATGGACTTGTTTACCGACTTTGCAAGCATCACAAAAGTGTTGGTCATATTTCAACTTAGGTAGGTTTCGAACTAAGTCTTTGGAGGAGAGGTTTTGGATTAGTCTCATGTTAGCATGTCCTAAACGTCTATGCCATAAAGTTGAAGATTCATCTAATGAGGTAAGACAAAGTTTGTCTCTAGATGTTGGATCCATCTTCATGACATATACGTTGTTCTTAAGGACACCTTTGGCTATGGTTATACCATCTTTAAGTATTTTACTTCTGTTTTCACTAAAAAGAACATTATACTTATTACGACAAAGTTGACTAAGACTAAGAAGATTAAAACCTAAGTTATCAACATGAGCTACATCATCAATAAAAAGAGAGTCATGAGAGATTGTACCTTTTCCGATGATTTTGCTCTTAGCATTACTACCAAACGTACCATTACCTCTGTCACATTTGTGATAAGAAGTGAAGAGGCTTTTGTTACCCGTCATGTGCCTTGAACAACCGCTATCTTTAATCCATTCATCCGGTTCCAAACAAACTTTGAGGCACACCTATTTTATGAAAAACACTCAAACATTTGGTCCCCAATTTCTCATGGGTCCATTTTGGTTAAGCATGTCATTAATTTGTTCCAAGTATGAAAATAGAGCATAAGGGTTCCATGGCATGTGGTTTGGAGTTTGGTAATGTCTAGGAGTGTTTTGGTTCCTGATGAGTGTCCAAATACTCATCATTTTATACCAATCTGAACTGCCAAAACATCAAAAAACACTCAAATATGCATCAAAATACTGAAAATATCTTAGAAGTGTGTTTTATATGTTTCTAATGCAAAATAATCAAAAACAGATGAAAAACGTACAAAGTTTGCATAATTGGCAGTTTCAGTCCCTCAAGTTTTAAAAGTTGTCAAAACTAGTCCCTGGTTATTCAAAAAACTTGAAAAAGTCACCAAAGGTCCTTTTAAATCACAAAGTTACATATTTAGTCCTTTGGTGCAAAGTTTCACAAAATTACAAGTTTAGTCCCTGTACTTTGAAAAATTGACATAAATGGTCCCTGGGATGTAAAAAACTTTGAGAAAAATAAATTTTGGTCCTTGTGCTATTAATCTTTTGCAGGAATGGTCCTTGGTGTGAAATTTGGTGAAATGACATATTTAGTCCCTGAAGTTTGGTGAATTGGCAACTTTGGTCCTCAGGGTTTCAAAATTTGGATAATTACATTTATGGTCCTTGGTTTATCATATGTTGCAAGAATGGTCCTCATGAATACTATGGAAACAATACACAACAGGACCCTTCACTTTGCACAAATTACAATTTTGGTCCTTGTGTGAAATTAAACCAAACGGATCCCTTAGTATTATTATTAATACATTCCTAATCCAAATCCAATAAACTAACTCAACCAAGCCCACCTTTCCCCTGGCCCAACTCACTACCCCAGCCCACACCCTTTGCTAAGTTTGACCCCGGTCAAACTGCAATACCACTCCCCCTTTTACCACTTCCCTCCATACCACCACCACTGCTATAAAACCACCCCTCCAAAACCACCACCACCTGTCCACCCAGTCACTACCCTTATCCCTCCACCTCTCCACGCTTCCCAAAACCCATTATGTGTCCTTAAATCCCTCACACGTTACCCATCTGTCCCCTAGTACTTTTTGGCGCGAAAAAGCAATTTTGAACGGTGTGGATTCATTTGACCATTTCAAGGGCTCAGATGAAGTGGGATTGTCTCAGAGACTCACATGGAACCCTAAAAGTCTCTATAAGAAGAAAAGGAAGCCAAAAAGAAGATTATGAGGAGTAGTTTAGTTTTTAGTTAATCGAAGTTAGTAAAATTTCAATTGTAGTTGTAATCTTTAATCTTAAGAACTTATATCTTGTTCCTTTATTGTAATTTAAACTTTCTGCATAATCAAATTCAAGTTTCAGTTTCTATTTCAGTTGGTACAATTTTCAATTTTTACTCAAGAATCTCAAAGTTGTTAACAGTTGTTAGTAGTTGTAGTTTCAGACTCTTAAGCTAACATAAGCCTTTGACAAAGCCTATGCAAGCTTTTAGATCATCTCAAACTAGATTTAATCAAGAAAAACAAAATACAAAAAGAAACAAGAAAAATAGAAAAGAAAATAAAAATTTCCAAGGAAAAAGGATAACAAGCTGAGCAGGGGATTAATTTGGTTTGAAATATTCTGGTGGCCTAGTGACAAGCTATTGGAAGTACTTTGGGCCCTGGTCATTTGATTCTCAGCTTGAGTATTTGTAAGCTCCATTTCAGTTTTCTTATTATTGGTCATATCTTGTGATTTTTATTTATAATTGTTATTAGTTGTTAAATTCTGCTTATGTAAGTTTAAATTTGATTAGTGTATGTTTAGAATTCATATTCATAGGTTAGTTGTTTGATTTGGTTCACTAAATCACATAAACAGGTTTATAAGGGGTGTTTGGTTTAACACTGCCTAGGTAGTTTTGTGGTTCTATTGTGAGTTATTTCTGTCTCTGCATGTTACACTAGGTTAGTACAAGTCAAATAGAGTCCAAGAACCAAGCTTCATTTGAAAAAAGTAAAAATCACACTCCCAATCCTCCAACAGTTGACTGTTGAGGATTTGGGACCTCAAACCCTACACATTAGTTCATAATTCACAACTTTAGCTTAGGTTAGCTTTATTACAGCTTATCATAACTTCATAAGCTCACTAAAAAAGTAAAGTAAAGTAACTCCCAATACCGTCTTCCACGGTGTATGGGGGAGGTTGATATGTAGACAGCCTTACCCCTACTCAAGGTAGAGAGGCTGCTTCCGGTTCTACCTAAGGTAGAAAAGGACCACCAGCCTTTTCTAGGGAGTGAGGATCGAACCCTTGACCTCTTGGTTGAGAGGCAAGGGGTTTTCCAACTGATCCAACCCTACTTGTTTTTATCATAACTTCATACGCTCACTAGATTCATTGAAAGTTCATATAAGTCAAAGTTACAAGTTTTGATCAAAAGTCAAATTTGCACCTTTCATATTTTTCCAAAACTTTAAAGAATTTAATTGAATTTTGTATTTTCTTTCAAGCTGTGAAACTTGTTCCTAATGATAGCCCCCCAGCTCAACTTTTGAATCCCACAATTTTTATATTTTTAAGATTTTTTCTCTGGGCCCCACAACCCACCAAAGTAGGCTGCAGGGCACACACTTCCCCTGCATCAGCAGGTCACCACCCATCACCACCACTTTGGTGGTGATTTTTGGCCACTTCAGTGGGTCCCACTAATCCAATTTGGGTTCTACCAACCCCCCTCCTACCAGGCTTTAAGATTTGACCAATTGTTTGACCTAGAACTCAGTGGACCCCACCTGAATTAAGCAATCAAATCTGTCCCATTTTCAGTTGAGTAATAAGAAACCAAGTGCTTATTTTGAGCTTATTAGCTTATTCTGTGAACAATTATTTCTTTTTCTTGCTTAAACATATTTTCTTAACTCATTTGAATCAGAATAATCCATAATGGGTCCCACACAAGCTCATTTGAGCTTATTTGCTTCTTTGGTCAACCAAAGTCAACTGTGAAGCTAATAAGCTCTCACAGTGCTTATTATTAAGTTTTAAAATAGTTGTTTTTATAAAAGTTAGTTGTTTTTAGATATAAAATAGATTTGTAAAAGAAAAATCCAGAAAAGACAATTTTAAAATAAGTGATAGTTTCTATTTAATATAATTTAAATTTTAATTTTCATTTTTAGATTTTTATTAAGTAATCTACATTTTTATATTTTTATTAATTCCCTTTTATATTAAAGTATTTTTAATAATTTTCTCAGATTTTTATTTTGTAATTTACTATTTATTAGAATTAAAATTATTTTTATTAATAATTAATTAATAATTAAATTTTAAATAGCATAATTAGTTTTTATAAAGTAACACCTAGTTTTTATATTTTTCCTAGATTTTATATAACGTAATATAATTTTAGTAATTTTTCTAGAATTTTCATTGTTCATTTTCTATTTTTTATAATTAAATAGTTTAATTAGATATTAATTAATATTTAATATAATAATTAGTAAATTAGTTTAAAAATACATAAAATAAACTTTTTATAATTTTTTAGGATTCCTGTGATGGTTAATTAGATTTATAAAAATCTTCTTAATTATCTAAGTCTTTTTAGTATTTATAATAATTTAAATCAATATAATTAGTTAATTAATAATTAAATAATAATTAATTAATAATAATTAGATAAATAGTAAGAAAATTATAATTTTATTTTTAAAAATAAGTTTTATAATATTTTAGACTTTTAGAAATTTTAATTTTATATTTCTAGACTTATTTTACATTTTCTTATTTATTAGTGTATTATTAAATAATTAAATAGTTATTAAATAATAATAATTAATTAAATAATTAGTAATTATAAAATAAATATTTTATGTTTATTTAATTTGCATTTAAGCCCCTAAGGCATGCAAATTCCTACTTTAGTTAAAATCGTTTTGTTTCGTACGTTTACGTAGATTTAAATTAAACGTACGCGGTTTTTAAGTTTTAAACGTTTTTAGATATCTGGATTTTACGTAACCACTCTTATAGCTTATTTAAGTTATTTTGTTTTATAAAACTCTAGTGTAATCACTCACACTCACACTTATACCCTTTCCTGTTCATATTCACCAATCACATATTCGTTTTTAATACCATCCACACCTCGTCGGGACATAACGACCCTGGAAAACACTGTATTCCACGGAAGCATTGGCCTAAGCTGTTTGATTATTATAGTTGACCATTCACAAGTGGTTGACCAATAATCATCTGACCATTTCGGGCCAGTCAAAATTTGGTGCCGCTGCCGGGGAGGTTGTGCGCGTATTTTAAACGATTTTGCGTATTAGTGAATCTGAATACACGGTCATTGTATATTTATCCATCCTTGTTCATACTATTATCATATAAAAACAAAATAGTTCACGAAAACATTTTAAAATTAGTTTTTATCGAACACAAAAACCCAAAAATATTTTCCTTCTTATTAGTACTACAAAATTTTTCAAAAATACCAAAAATATTCACCTTTACCCTCCTACCCCTTTGATTCTTTCTATGTCTCATTCTCACCTTCTTGTTTGTCAATGGTGTGGTAGTCCTTATAATGGTGGTAATTGCCCCGATTGTGGCATGGTAGAGTCAGGAAACGGGGTCTGTCTATAACCAGAATCCCTATTCCTACCATGATACGACTGATTCTTACCATCAGCTTCCACACCATGAGACCCAACAGTTTTACTGTTGTGAGTATTGTGGAGGCCCTCACTACAGCTCTGATTGTCAAACTAGGAATCAGTTTTTCTATGAACAGGTTCCTTGTAACAATCATGAATTTGGTTTTAACTAGCCTTCACAGTACACAAACCCTCAACCACTTCCTCAGGACGAGTTAGCTAAAGCTGAATTGATTACTAAAATGATTATGGCTCAAAGTCAAGTCAACAAAACCATTCAAGAGGGAATAAACAGTCTTAAGGATCTGATTCTTAGGAAACAAAAACCTCTTGTTAACTCATTATATCTTGAGGATGAAAGTGATGAGGATGAACCAATTGAAGATAAAAACTCAAAGGACCCTTCAGATATCTTGATAATGGGGGGCAAGGAAGTCAAAGTAAATCCTCATGAGGAAATAAATGACCTTGTTCTAATCCCAAAGGTATCTGAGAAACCTTTTGATTCAACTTCAGTTGAAACTACTTCAGTAGAAATACAGGGAGAAAAGAATATAACTGAATCACTAGCAGTAGAAATAATGGAACTTGTAGAATCTATAACTGCTAGTCCTTCTCATCTCCCTCAGTCTACTGATATCATACCCGAGGTTCCCACTCACTCTCTGAGCATGGGGGACGAGTATCTTGACACAATTCCTGCAAAGGAATCGGACGAATTCATAAAGTCTAGTGTTGTGAACCTTGTCTCAATCCCAAGTGAGTCACAGGGAATTCTTGATCATGTGTGTGATATCCCTCCCCCTCTTGTCTTTCCAAATGATCATA
The DNA here is from genome assembly GCA_030686995.1 of Artemisia argyi. Lineage (NCBI taxonomy): Eukaryota > Viridiplantae > Streptophyta > Magnoliopsida > Asterales > Asteraceae > Artemisia > Artemisia argyi. The sequence continues at coordinate 35,076,363 of CM060695.1, forward strand.
TTGAGATGTTCTCTGATTCTGATGGGGACTATTCTTTATCTTGTGGAGACATAAGTTATGTGGGGGAATTACCTTCTGAGCTTGTCAACTCAGAAGAAGAGAATGATGAAGAAATAATCCAAGACGAAGCTCTTCGTCTTACATTATTAAATGTTAATCTTCTCATTTCTAGAATCGAGGCTTTTAATGAAAAGCTTATTTCATCTCCTATCCCCGTTGAGGATAGTGAGCTTTTGATCAATGATTCTATTCCGGAATTGCAAACGTTCTATTTTGATCAGACGGAAGAGAAGATAAGTGGTATTACCACTTCTCATTCTTATAACTCTCTTCCCGTATATGAATCATTTACTTTTGAGGAGCTCCCCAATGAACTCACTCAAATCAATCCCGAATATGAATCATTCACCTTTGAGGAGTTCTCCTGTGAACTCACTCATATCATGTCTCCACCAGAGTATGATAATTTCTATTTTGATCTAGACATACCCATAATATGTCTTGATCAAATGAGCTTAAAAGAGGAGATTCATGAAACAATGAATTCTCCTATTGAAGATGAGGAGTTAGTCATGATATTTATTATGATTTTCTTTCTTTTCTTAATATATCCCGTGGCTTCTCCTGTTCTTCACTATTTCGGGAGTGAGGACATTATCTTTGACCCCGACATTCTCATTTATAAATTATGAGCCAGGGTCTCTCTGTATATCTCATCGGTGTGGAACTTTTACGTGCTTCAAATGTTTATCCAAACATCTTGAATGAAAGTCCGATAGAGATTGTTTAGTCCACTTACTTCCCCATGAACCAATGAATTCGGGGTCGAGTCAAGCTAGCGACTCGGTTATCAAAAACAGTAGCTTCCTCATGAACAATTTAATTCGAGGTCGAGTCAAGCTAGCGACTCGGTAATCAAAAACAGTAGCATGCATTAGGGTTTTCACCCTAAGTGTGGAGGAGATACTAACCCACAAGATTGTATATATGTAAATATCCTCTTAAAAAAAATGTACATAATCTTAAATAAAGGCTATGGAGTATTTTCCTTCTTACGTTCTAAGTGTTGGTTTAACACCCGGTACTTTGAATATTGAGGACAATATTCAGTTCTAAGTGTGGGGGGAGATTCGTTATTCTAACGAATTTAAACACATGTTCCATCAAGAACCCCCATTTTAGCCCAAATTTTAAAATTTTTTCTCACTTAGAACGCAATAAATGGTTATCAGTCCACCATGTCTAACCCACATAAGGATTGGCTAATCCGAGAGCAAACGGCTCTTGGTAAAGATATCTCAAATCCGTTTATGGCTTGCAATTTGCCAAAAATTGTATGGTACCTCAACTCGCCATATCCTAAAAAGCGAATGAGTTGCCTAGCCCGCAAGATTATGGCTTGTGGTAAAGGCAGTGGAAAAACCATAATTGGTAATCAGCTCACCAAGATGTTGACTATTCCATCAAGAGTTGGCTAGTCAAGAAGCAAACGGCTTTTGGTAAAGACAAATCAAATCCGTTGACAGCTGGTGGTTTGCTCAAAATCACATGGTTATCAGGTGGACCATAGTTCTTACTTGAATTGATACATCTGGCTACTCCAGAAGTAATGGCTTTTGGTAAATAGTTTCAAATCCATTAAGTTTTTCTCAAAAGATTGCTAGGGACTAGCAATGTTTTAGTGTGGGGGATTGATGAGTGCTAAATACTCATCATTTTATACCAATCCGAACTGTCAAAACATCCAAAAACACTCAAATATGCATCAAAATACTGAAAATATCTTAGAAGTGTGTTTTATATGTTTCTAATGCAAAATAATCAAAAACAGATGAAAAACGTACAAAGTTTGCATAATTGGCAGTTTCAGTCCCTCAAGTTTCAAAAGTTGTCAAAACTAGTCCCTGGTTATTCTAAAAACTTGAAAAAGTCACCAAAGGTCCTTTTAAATCACAAAGTTACATATTTAGTCCTTTGGTGCAAAGTTTCACAAAATTACAAGTTTAGTCCCTGTACTTTGAAAAATTGATATAAATGGTCCCTGGGATGTAAAAAACTTTGAGAAAAATAAATTTTGGTCCTTGTGCTATTAATCTTTTGCAGGAATGGTCCTTGGTGTGAAATTTGGTGAAATGACATATTTAGTCCCTGAAGTTTGGTGAATTGGCAACTTTGGTCCTCGGGGTTTCAAATTTTGGATAATTACATTTATGGTCCTTGGTTTATCATATGTTGCAAGAATGGTCCTCATGAATACTATGGAAACAATACACAACAGGACCCTTCACTTTGCACAAATTACAATTTTGGTCCTTGTGTGAAATTAAACCAAACGGATCCCTTAGTATTATTATTAATACAATCCTAATCCAAATCCAATAAACTAACTCAACCAAGCCCACCTTTCCCCTGGCCCAACTCACTACCCCAGCCCACACCCTTTGCTAAGTTTGACCCCGGTCAAACTGCAATACCACTCCCCCTTTTACCACTTCCCTCCATATCACCACCACTGCTATAAAACCACCCCTCCAAAACCACCACCACCTGTCCACCCAGTCACTACCCTTATCCCTCCACCTCTCCACGCTTCCCAAAACCCATTATGTGTCCTTAAATCCCTCACACGTTACCCATCTGTCCCCTAGGACTTTTTGGCGCGAAAAAGCAATTTTAAACGGTGAGGATTCATTTGACCATTTCAAGGGCTCAGATGAAGTGGGATTGTCTCAGAGACTCACATGGAACCCTAAATGTCTCTATAAGAAGAAAAGGAAGCCAAAAAGAAGATTATGAGGAGTAGTTTAGTTTTTAGTTAATCAAAGTTAGTAAAATTTCAATTGTAGTTGTAATCTTTAATCTTAAGAACTTATATCTTGTTCCTTTAATGTAATTTAAACTTTCTGCATAATCAAATTCAAGTTTCAGTTTCTATTTCAGTTGGTACAATTTTCAATTTTTACTCAAGAATCTCAAAGTTGTTAACAGTTGTTAGTAGTTGTAGTTTCAGACTCTTAAGCTAACATAAGCCTTTGACAAAGCCTATGCAAGCTTTTAGATCATCTCAAACTAGATTTAATCAAGAAAAACAAAATACAAAAAGAAACAAGAAAAATAGAAAAGAAAATAAAAATTTCCAAGGAAGAAGGATAACAAGCTGAGTAGGGGATTAATTTGGTTTGAAATACTCTGGTGGCCTAGTGACAAGCTATTGGAAGTACTTTGGGCCCTGGTCATTTGATTCTCAGCTTGAGTATTTGTAAGCTCCATTTCAGTTTTCTTATTATTGGTCATATCTTGTGATTTTTATTTATAATTGTTATTAGTTGTTAAATTCTGCTTATGTAAGTTTAAATTTGATTAGTGTATGTTTAGAATTCATATTCATAGGTTAGTTGTTTGATTTGGTTCACTAAATCACATAAACAGGTTTATAAGGGGTGTTTGGTTTAACACTGCCTAGGTAGTTTTGTGGTTCTATTGTGAGTTATTTCTGTCTCTGCATGTTACACTAGGTTAGTACAAGTCAAATAGAGTCCAAGAACCAAGCTTCATTTGAAAAAAGTAAAAATCACACTCCCAAGCCTCCAACAGTTGACTGTTGAGGATTTGGGACCTCAAACCCTACACATTAGTTCATAATTCACAACTTTAGCTTAGGTTAGCTTTATTACAGCTTATCATAACTTCATAAGCTCACTAGATTAATTGAAAGTTCATAAAAGTCAAAGTTACAAGTTTTGATCAAAAGTCAAATTTGCACATTTCATATTTTTCCAAAACTTCAAAGAATTTAATTGAATTTTGTGTTTACTTTCAAGCTGTGAAACTTGTTCCTAGTGATAGCCCCCCAGCTCAACTTTTGAATCCCATAATTTTTATATTTTTAAGATTTTTTCTCTGGGCCCCACAACCCACCAAAGTAGGCTGCAGGGCACACACTTCCCCTGCATCAGCAGGTCACCACCCATCACCACCACTTTGGTGGTGATTTCTGGCCACTTCAGTCACTCAGTGGGTCCCACTAATCCAATTTGGGTTCTCCTAACCCCCCTCCTACCAGTCTTTAAGATTTGACCAATTGTTTAACCTAGGACTCAGTGGACCACACCTGAATTAAGCAATCAAATCTGTCCCATTTTCAGTTGAGTAATAAGAAACCAAGTGCTTATTTTGAGCTTATTAGCTTATTCTGTGAACACTTATTGCTTTTTCTTGCTTAAACATATTTGCTTAACTCATATGAATCAGAATAATCCATAGTGGGTCCCACACAAGCTCATTTGAGCTTATTTGCTTCTTTGGTCAACCAAAGTCAACTGTGAAGCTAATAAGCTCTCACAGTGCTTATTATTAAGTTCTAAAATAGTTGTTTTTATAAAAGTTAGTTGTTTTTAGATATAAAATAGATTTGTAAAAGAAAAATCCAGAAAAGACAAATTTAAAATAAGTGATAGTTTCTATTTAATATAATTTAAATTTTAATTTTCATTTTTAGATTTTTATTAAGTAATCTACATTTTTATATTTTTATTAATTCCCTTTTATATTAAAGTATTTTTAATAATTTTCTCAGATTTTTATTTTGTCATTTAGTATTTATTAGAATTAAAATTAGTTTTATTAATAATTAAGTTTTAAATAGCATAATTAGTTTTTATAAAGTAACACCTAGTTTTTATATTTTTCCTAGCTTTTATATAACGTAATATAATTTTAGTAATTTTTCTAGAATTTTGATTGTTCATTTTCTATTTTTTATAATTAAATAGTTTAATTAGATATTAATTAATATTTAATATAATAATTAGTAAATTAGTTTAAAAATACATAAAATAAACTTTTTATAATTTTTTAGGATTCCTGTGATGGTTAATTAGATTTATAAAAATCTTCTTAATTATCTAAGTCTTTTTAGTATTTATAATAATTTAAATCAATATAATTAGTTAATTAATAATTAAATAATAATTAATTAATAATAATTAGATAAATAGTAAGAAAATTATAATTTTATTTTTAAAATAAGTTTTATAATATTGTAGACTTTTAGAAATTTTAATTTTATATTTCTAGACTTATTTTACATTTTCTTATTTATTAGTGTATTATTAAATAATTAAATAGTTATTAAATAATAATAATTAATTAAATAATTAGTAATTATAAAATAAATATTTTAAGTTTATTTAATTTGCATTTAAGCCCCTAAGGCATGCAAATTCCTACTTTAGTTAAAATTGTTTTGTTTCGTACGTTTGCGTAGATTTAAATTAAACGTACGCGGTTTTTAAGTTTTAAACGTTTTTAGATATCTGGATTTTACGTAACCACTCTTATAGCTTATTTAAGTTATTTTGTTTTATAAAACCTTAGTGTAATCACTCACACTCACACTTATACCATTTCCTGTTTATATTCACCAATCACAGATTCGTTTTTAATACCATCCACACCTCGTCGGGACATAACGACCCGGGAAAACACTGTATTCCACGGAAGCATTGGCCTAAGCTGTTTGACTATTATAGTTGACCATTCACAAGTGGTTGACCAATAATCATCTGACCATTTCGGGCCAGTCAGTTCCAAACATATTGGTAGTTTGGTCGAGCGTTGAAGTTGCTCTTTGGAAAGGGGCGTTTGGGAATTGGAGTCTTAGGTATTGGTTGAGTAGTTTTAGCTCTAAATTCATTTTTATTAAATCCTACTCCAGTTTTAAACACAGGTTTTGTTCCATTTTTGTATGTAACTTTAACAAATTTTGAACGATCCGAAGTGGATGGAGTTACTGTTGCAGCAGACTTGGCGGAACCTTCGGGACCAACGGGCGGAACCCTAAATTGGGTTCCGCCTGATCCGTAGGCTGCTGTAGCAATTTTATTTATTTCTTGAGCAATCTTTTCTTGTTTCATTTGACCCTTTGAAGTTTCTATTTTCGTAAACCCTAGTCCTGTTTTATCAAAGGGTGACTTTTGAAGTTTCATAATTTCATCCGCACAAGAAATGCTCTTATCGAACTTCTTAAACTTTGTGGTTTGTTTTATTAGATCATTTTGAGTAATTTTGAGTTTCTCAACTTCTAGTTTAAGCTCTTCACATGATTTGCAAGGTGTGTCAATACCTTTACTCTTTTCTAATCTCTTAGCCTTTTCTTTTAACTCATAAACTTCATTTTCTAAAAACTCCTTTTTAGTTTTCAAAAATTTATTTTTGTTTATGATTTTTAAGCTCAATTCACAAAGTTTGTTATATTCTTTTTGTAAAGTGTCATCATCAATAGAGGAGTAAGATGAGTCGGATAATACCTCATTTGAGTTGTGAGCCATGAGAGCAATATTGTCATTCTTTGGCTCATCGTCATCTCCTTCATAGTCACTCCAAGCACCACCCACAAAAGCTTTTTGAGGTTTGCTCTTGGGTGGTTTTGGACATTCTCCTACAAGATGACTTGTGTCTCCACACCTATAGCATGTTCTTTCAACCTTTCCTTTCCTATCATCACGATCTTTTCGAAAAGTTTTCTTGTCATCTTTAGGTTGCCTTAAAAACTTTCCTCTTCTACGAAAGAACTTCTTGAAGTCTCTAACGGCCATAGCATATTCCTCATCATCACTATCCGAAGTAGATTCTTCATCATCACTTGATTGGACTCTAGCTTTCAAGGCAATGGACTTAACTTTTTCTTTCTTGCCTCTAACTAGTTCCGAATCTTTTTCCATTACCATTTCGTGAACTTTGAGGTTTCCAATTAGCTCATCAAGTGACATGCTTGAAAGATCTTTGGATTCTTCAATTGCCGTCACTTTTGCTCTCCACTTCGGATGGAGTGCTCTAAGAAATTTCCTGACAAAGTTCTTACTACAAAAAGATTTATCAAGTGCTTTAAGTGAAGTAATAATAGTATTAAACCTAGCAAAAGCATTATCAATAATCTCATCTTCGGAAATAACAAATTGTTCATATTGTTGAACAAGAAGATCAATTTTGTTATCTTTAACTTGTGAGTTTCCTTGATGAGTGACAATTAAAGATTGCCAAATATCTTTGGAGGTTTTACACAAAAAGACTCTTTCATATTCTTTCTTAGGCAAAGCGTTGTAAAGCATCATTTTAGCTTCATTATTTTTACCAATTAATTTCTTTTGATCATCATCTTTGATGTTAGTAACTACGTTATCACCATCAATAATTATATACTACAAATCTATATCTTTAGATTTCACGTAAGTTTCAAAACGGTTTTTCTAGTATATAAAACCATTTGCTTCAAAGAGTGGTGGTCTTTGCATAGATTGCCCTTCTTTGTAATTTTCAAAATCCATGGATCGTTTCAAGTTTTAAAACACAATATATTTTAAAAGCTTGAGTAACGTAGCTCTTGATGCCAATTGTGGAAAACTAGAAGGGGGGGGTTGAATAGTTTACCGATTAAAATCTTTTTAACTTGTTAAGTTAGCTTTGAAACTTTCCGTTTGATCAAAGATATATGCACAAACACAATATATAACATGCAAGTAAATGAAAGAAATGATCAAACCACAACACGAGTATTTATTGTGCTTTTTCTATCGACATAGTCACCGGCATGATCCGAGTCGGCATACACTATGGTGTCATAAATGTGATGTGACAATTCTATTTTTAGAAAATAAGAAGTGTTGTGTTTTATGAAATGTAAAATGTAGCAAAAGTCTAGTTTATGCAAGTCTTTAAAACTAAGATTATGTTTTACTTAGAAACTAAAGTTTACATTTGTCATTAACAAAACTTAGCGAAGATCGTAAAATATAAATAACGTTTTTAGGCGATATTTGTATTAACAATCTCCCCCTTTTTGTTGATGACAAAACATACACTTTGTTTTTAAGTAACTCACAAAATCTTGGTTTTTAAGACTTAAAAAAAAATTATATTAAACTTGTTTTTCTTAAGTGATGAAAATCATATTAAGTTTTGAAGGTTTAATATATTTCTCCCCTTTTTGTCGAAATAAAAAGTAGAGTAGCGAAGCGAAAAAAATGCACTTGCTCCCCCTTGCTTGTTACTCCCCCTAAAAGGAGTGCCAAGGTGGGAAACATGGATTTTGGATCCTACAAAAAAAATGGTTAGTTGGTGAGATATATATATATATATATATATATATATATATATATATATATATATATATATATAGCCAAGTTTGTAGTTATCACACACATTGCAACCACAATACAAATGATCAACCAACAATGCATGAAAGTAAGTAGAAAGAAATAACATTCCAAGTAAAATTTTGACTTATAAAAGTCAAAGGACATGAAATAGTAATATTCTTCTACTTCTAAAAACTTAAAAATTAACCAAGAAAGAAAAATAAAAGCCTAGTTTCCTAAATTGGGGCAAACGGCCTCCAAATGGTTGTCTAGGATTTATTTGGGTGGGAAAGGGCATCCAAACGTTCTATGACGTGTTGGAATGCAAACCGGGTTTCATCTTGGAGTTGGTGAAGCAACGTTTTGATGCTTGCACCCATTTGCTCACAATTTGAGCAAACATGGGGATGAGTGGGTGGAAATGGGTTGGTTTTGGTTTCTTGGTTTGAGGGTTGGTTGGTTTTTGGTTCTTGGGTGGATGATGGGTTTGGTATTGAATCAAGCAAGGTGGTTTGAAATTCCATTGCTTGATGGAGGTGGTTTTCAACCATGTTTTGTATATCCTCATATGAGGGAAAGAAAGACTCAAATGTTTGAGCTTGAGAGTGTGGTGGAGTTGGGTGATCATGGTTTTCAAAGTTTGGTTCTCCATAAAGAGGACCATGGATGTCATTGTAGATAGGGTGAAACAACAATGGTTTGGGTTGATGGTATACTTGTTGTGGTAGTTGAGTGTTGTTAAAATGCTCATTTTGGTCAAGAATTGACTTAGGTGAAAAAGGTGGTGGTTGTGAAGGTCTTGGTGGGAGATCATTAAGATCTTGGACAAAAGGGTGTGGTGATGTGGGAGGAGACCCAAATAACTCCATAGGTTCCATTTTGGGTAATGGTGATGGTGATGAAGTTTTGGATGGTTGGGTTGGAGCATTTGGTGGACTTGGGTCAATGGGTGATTTAGTAGGTGGTGGAGTGAGCTCATTGGGTTCATTTGGTGATGGTGATGGAGATGCAAGGTTCAAAAAGTGTTCATTTTTTATAGGTGATGTGAATTCATCCGAAGATGAGGAGGTTAGGTTAATGGGTTGATTAGACCATAGTGGTTTAACACTTATCCGGGCGGTTTTCCGGATGGGTCTTGATGGTTGAGAGGTGATTGTTGACTTAGTCATGGTGAAAAATTGTTTAGAAGTTTCAGAAATTGTGGTGAAGAAGGTGTGATTTGATAGTGTTTAGGATGGCTTAATTTATAGTGTTGAAGGATTATGGAAAGGAGTGTTTGGATTTGATGTTAGTCCATACAAAAATGGAGGTTTCTAATGATTTGGAAAACTAATTGTGGGTTGTCAAATCATGGAAGTCAATCCAATGAAAATGGTGAAGTGAGAAGACAAGTTTTGCACTAAATGCTTAGTGGTTTTGGTGGATTTGTGGTAGTATAAATTTCAGGGATTTCAAGGATCCCTTAAAAGAGTTCCTTCCTTTATGTGTGAGGGGTCCTTGAGGTTGTTATGGCAAATTTTGAATTTTGGCGGGAATTGGTTTGGGTTAAGTTTATGGAAGAAGGAGTACCCTATTATGCTAAACACATTGCAAGAAATGGGTTTCTACCTAAAAGGATTGGATTTTGGTGTTTGGATGTTGAATTGGTGAAAATGAAAACAAAAATTCTGCAGGCTGTTGGCGGCACCTTCAGAATACACAGGCGGAACCCATATGAGGGTGCCGCCTGGTCCGTTGGCCGATTTCTGGAATTCCCAGAAATTGCACTGGCGGAACCCAATTTTGGGTACCGCCAGATCCGCTAGTGCTTCAGAAAGTTGCAGTCCGCGTTTTTGACCCGCGAGACGATTTTCAAATTTTTTGAAAACTCCTAAAATCAAAAATATAATGCATAACTGGTTAGGAAATGCAAAAATTGAACATGTAAATACTCATATCATATGACTTTGACCGGGGGCTAGCGATATTCACTAAACTTAGTGAAAATATTATAAGTTTGAAAATTTGACAACTTGCTAAAAGTTGTTTTCCTGCATCAAAGTTAGATGGAACATGTTCCAAATAGTATCAAACATTTTACCAAACTACAAATACATCATAAGCTTTGTTTAGACAACCAAATTAGTTCAAATAGCACCTAGTGCCAAACACTCCTACACACCTGCTCTCATTGCCGGTCAATCTTGTTCTTGAGCTTTCAAAGGAATCGTCCAAGATTCTTAAACATCCCCTTTGTTTGCTTGAACTTCGCCGACTCGTTTGGAATATCCGGAAGTTGGGATAGGTATTCGAGAGGTGGGAGCCTAGAGTTTGGCAAATTGTCATCTTCACTCATTGAGGAAGATGATGATGAGGTAGGATGAGGACGTTTTCCTTGGGCTTTGTACACTCTCTTATCACTAAGTGGAACAAAGGTGTGTGGAATGAGAGTGTAGTCAAGACAAAGACCATTTGAAGTTGGTGGAATGGGTGAGATGAACCTAAAGAGACGGGTCAAGAGCATTCCATACGGCATAGCCGTTGTGCCATGCACGGGAATGTCGGCCATTCTCTTGGCCATGTAGTTGGCAAGGTTGAAGGGTTGCCTAACGGACAAAGAGTAGAGCATGTAGCAAAGGCAAAGGTTGATATGGTCACGGTTCCCTATTGTGCTAATGACATTGGCTCTAAGGACTTCTTCCCATTTCTTGAATTGGGGCTTGAGTTCGTTCATTTCCATTCCATATGGGTCCTTATCGACCTCATTCCCTGAACGGGTTCTCCTAGTGGTGGTGGTCCTAACAAAGATGTGGTTACGGAGTACGTCTTTTGAGACAAGGGGTGTGTCATAAGGGTGGATACGGTCTTGGAGGTTGTCAAGAGTTGAGCGGGAGTGCAAGTCGGAATAGAGGCAAGTACCACGGTTTGGGACACCTAGGATTTGAGCAAACTCCTCAAGAGTGAAGGAGTATTGATGACCGCTAACCCTAAAGTTGATAGACATATGACCATAATCATCCGTGGAGAGGACGGAGGATGCATAGAACTCTAGAATGAACCTAGGACAAATAGGTTCGTCGATATTCAAAAGACACTCAAAGTTGATTGTGACAAAATCGGCGTAAAGGTTTGTGCCTTCTAGGAAAGACGGGTCAATGGTTCTACCCTCATGGACATAGTGTTTTTCTAGGGCTTTGAAAACGTTTACTTGGTTTGGGGTAAGGCCCTTGGTTTTGTGGTGTTTTGGTAGGTACTTAATGGTGTCCTTGTGGTCGTAGTGGGTTAGAGGAGGCATGATGATTCCTAGAACAACAAAATTTCACATTTTAGTTTATGTAAACCACTATTATAATGTGGATGTTCTAGTGTGTGCCTATATGAAAACAATGTGGAGGTGCGGTTATCTTGACTCATTTTGATGCTTCAAAATCGTTTTATGCAAGTTTTGTTATAAAACAAAAGATAACCCAAACGCTCCTAGTTTAATGTAGCTTCGTTTGAATGTACCCGAAAATACATATTGGTTATGTATTCCCCTTTAGCATTCAAGAGACATTATGCAAGTGATGTTTTAAACATAACGTTTTGATTTTGTATTCTCAATGTGAGACGAAAAAAATATTTGTCCTACTTGTGAGAAATTTTTAGAAGGATTTGACATGGGGTGTTTTAGCAAACATGTTTATACTAATTAAAGATGCAATTCCTAACTATGAGAAACATGATTAGTTTTATTAAACACCTAATTCTTATGCATGAGTTTTTCAAGTTAATGCATAACCCCAAGTTTTTGTTTTTGTGCAAGAAATAGAATTCCTAGACTCAGATTAGGATTGTAATCATGTTTAGAATACTTACAATGATGATTGATTTTCAATGTAAATGATTGGAGGACCAAGAATTCGTAGGTGTGGATGGATGGTAAAGTGAATAGTAGCAGTTTGGAAGTGGTGGTATGAGATAATGGGTGTTTGGTTTAATATAAACAAAGATTTTGGTTCTGCAGGTCGACGGATACGGCGGACCCCTGAAATGGGTTCCGCCCGTTGTGTCTGAGGGTTCCGCCGACCCTGCTGAGAAAAAGAGTTATGGATTTGTTTTGATTTTTGTGCTTTTTGTCTAATGTCCAGAACTACAATGTAGGTTCCATGAGTCCTAATCCTAGCCTAAGAAGGTTAAAAGGTTCACGTTTAAGGGGTTTTGTGAGAATGTCGGCTATGTTGTCTTCGGAAGAAACTTTCTCAATTGAGATATTTCCTTTTTGAACGTTGTCACGAAGGAAATGATGACGGATTTCAATATGTTTGGTACGAGCATGTTGAACCGGGTTTTTGCTAAGATCAATGGCACCTTTGTTGTCACAAAGAATTGTGATGTCGTTGAGTTGATTTCCATAGTCGACAAGAGCTTGCTTCATCCAAAGAGCTTGTTGACATGCCTTTCCGGCCGAAACGTACTCGGCTTCCGTTGTTGAGATAGCAAGAGCCGTTTGCTTCTTAGAGAACCATGAGGTGAGACAATGTCCAACAAAAGTACAAATACCACTTGTGCTTTTTCTATCGACATAGTCACCGGCATGATCCGAGTCGGCATACACTATGGTGCCATAAATGTGATGTGACAATTCTATTTTTAGAAAATAAGAAGTGTTGTGTTTTATGAAATGTAAAATGTAGCAAAAGTCTAGTTTATGCAAGTCTTTAAAACTAAGATTATGTTTTACTTAGAAACTAAAGTTTACATTTGTCATTAACAAAACTTAGCGAAGATCGTAAAATATAAATAACGTTTTTAGGCGATATTTGTATTAACAAAGTACCTAATCCTGAACCAATGTGGCTTAAAAAATAACTTGATACTGGACCTTAGGGGATTATGTTTCCCATGATTAAGAGTCAGAAAATGGTGAAAAAGGTGGTTTCCTATTGTAGATACCCCCCGAATGGAATCTAGGGAGGTGATCCTCATGTGGTTAGGGCGTCGGGTTATGGGATTGATAATGGGTATTTGAGTAACATTGATGATGAGCTTTTGATCATTTGTCAGGTGGAATCTGAAGAAGGGGTTAAGAAGATTGAGGAGATTGCGGCGGTTGATGGTGTTGACTGTGTGCATATGGGACCGACGGATTTGAACACGAATAAGTAAAATTTGATCAAACGTATCATCCTACCCCAAGTTTGTGATATGGTAATTAAATAAAAAAGGACGTTAGCTATAAATGTACGCATGTCCATACATGCGAAAACGACAATGTGAAGAAAAACGACAAGAGTAGAGGTGAGCAATGGGCGGTTTTTGGCTAAAACTAAACCCCGAACCAAAAATTCGTTTTTAAGTTTTTTTAAAACCAAACCCCACACCAAAATTTTGATTTTTTCGGTTCGGTTTTAGGTTTTCGAATATCCGAAATTTGATTTGATGGTTTTATGTTAGACCCATTATTATAGCTAGGTTCTTTAAATTCAGATATCTGGAATTTCGGATAACAGTTTTATATATCCGAATATCCAAATATCTATAATTTTGTAAAACTTTTATATAAGTTCCAAAGCTGACATTTCATAAAACCCAACATTTAAATAAATTTTGATCGTTAGTTCATTACTAGTCAATTTAATCAAGTAATGAGACTACCAGTATAATTGTCAGTATGTAGCCTACAAGTGCCTATAAACACATGACAATGTTATGAGCCCTAATAAACCGTTTCATGACAAGCAAATAACCGGATATAATTGCAATTCATTTTCAACCTCGTAAAGAAATGCAAATGCACATGGATGTTTACACGTTACACGCCTACTTAATTCACTTATAAACGTCTTTTTGGTGTTCAAAGTTCAAACTATGTTGTAGCATATATGTTTTGATTTATTTATATTTATATTTAAATCAATTACCAAAACCTCCACTTTTCAAACCAAATTAGAAATACCGACACTATAAATCTTCTTTACCAAAATCAACATATCGAGCAAACCAAAATGCTTGCCCAAAAACTTTGCTCGCCACATTAAATAGCATTTACATATGAGTGTATTTTTGGTAAAAACTTGTCCACACATCTAGATTTCTAGAATATATGTCAATCAAACACAGGGTGAGCAACCAATTTGCTCGTCAAGTTCATTTCGGAAACCAATAAAGAAAATGGGTAGCTTTTATTAGGCTACGTAAATAAAATCTTTAAAGGGGAACATCACTTCTTCCTATAAGTTGCTTTGTCAAGTTAAAGCATCTAAACTTTTGTTATTTAATGTCAACATCACAATATTATTACCATTATTACCAATCCATAACAACTCACTTGGGTTACTTTTGGTATTGTATTTTGGATCATTTTGTAAAACAACAATCACTTGAGATGTTATTAATTAAATTTAGGTGTTTAATCGAAGTGTTATCATTTAAATTTACACAATCAACAGTTATACAAATAGTTCACCTCGCGTTTCCCATTATGTCATTTATTTAGCATGCTTCCCAAAGTTTAGGAATTCATGCATTTTCCATTCCATTATGTCATTTATAAGTACACAACAAAGTTCTCCAACAGTTGGAATTCATGCATTAATTCATGTGTTTTCCTTTCAAGAGGTCTCAACTTATGTCACATTCAAGAGGTACAGACAAAAAAGTAAGCGAGCAACTATCCTTTGCTCGCCCTGTTTGCTCGCTCGCACATTTCAATAGCTTGTATTGCTAAAAGACAATCAACAGAGCGAGCAAACCTTGCTCTCCTCTCACTTTGTTCGCTGATTGGGTGCTAAAAGACAATCAACAGAGCGAGCAAACCTTGCTCGCCCCTCACTTTGCTCGCTTAGTAGATTTCTGTAACACGATTTTTGATGGTCCATTTTCGTAAAATAGCTTCGTACAAGTTCATTTCAGAAATTCCCACTTTATATTTTTTATATATAATACATTCATGAATTATGAATGTGAGAGATTATAAATAGTATATATATATTGAAAAATTAAGCATCAAACGGTAATAAGCTTTAAAAAATAATTAATTTTTCATTATAAACGGATATAAATATGGATGAGTGATTAAGTAATTCGTGTGTAAACCTCTTGGCCAAAGTTAGTATTTTAATTATGAAGCAAAAAATATCAATGAGTAAAAAGTTTTGAACAAGTCAAAGCTAAATGAGCTTTAATAAAACTAGGTGCGTCCCCGTACATAACAACAAATAATTATAATTGTGATATATTGATTAAGTGTTTCATGTATGTTTATGTATACCACACAAAACTATCAAAATATAACGTTTATGAAAACACACAAATAAATACTTGAAATAGAATGAAAAGTACAAGATCAGATATATAGTTGAAGTATTGATTTTATATAGTACGAGTATTTAATTAAGTGTGGTAAAACCTTGCTTGACATGATCTTGAACGGAGTTTTTAGAGCTAAACTCGAAGTCGTGAGTATTATCTCGAAGATGAGAGAAGGAAGGTTGAGGTGGTTGGGTCATGTCAGGAGGAAGCCATAATCAGCGCCAGTTAAAAAAGTCGAAGCGCTTGTAGTAGATGGAGTGAGAAGAAGGGGTAGACCCAAACTCACGTGGGAGGATAGAGTTAAGCTCGACATGAAGGAGCTGCTCTTGTCCAAGGACATGACTTCAGATAGGAAGGCGTGAAGAGATAGAATTAGGATCTGTGCGTAGTCCCGGCTGGGGGCTTAGTGGGTTTAGGTGTTTTTGGGTGTTAGGCTATTTAGGCGTCCCTTTGGAGCCTTGCCCCTGCGTTGGTTTGGTTCCTTGTTTTTGCGTTGCCTTAGTTTTAGGCCCTGTGCGTTGCTTTGCCTTGCTCTGTGGTGCTCCTTTAGGTTTGCCTGCTTTTTCTTGCTTTTGCTTTGCCTTAGCTTTAGGCCCCGTGCGTTGCTTTGCTCTGCCATGTGTTGCTTCCTTTGGTTTGTCTGCTTTTCTTTGTGCCTTGGCTCTTTGCTTTGTTTGGTCTTTGCTTTCGCGCTCTTTTGCATGTGCTTTTGCCCGTGTTTCCTTGTCCCCTTGGCTCTTTGTTCATTTTTGCTTATATTGCCTGCTGTGTTTACTGTCGTTTTTTTCTCTCTTTGCTTTTCTCTATCATCCGCACACCTGCACTTGCCGGAGGTATCATTGGAAGCAGTCTCTCTACTCACAGGTGTATCCTGGGGTAGTAGGGGTAGGATCTGTCTACATTCTACTTCCCCATACCCTGCCCTGACAGGATTGGGTTTGTTGTTGTTGTTGTGTTAGCAATATTAAGGGGGAAAAAAATTAACTAATTAGAAACTTAAAATTAAAGGGTATTTTGTGTATAAAAGTAATGTTTTTAATTTAAGAAAAAAAAAAAATCTTTCTCTTAATAATTATTTTTCTGTTTTAACCTTAAAAATATTTTTTATATTATAAAATCTACATTAGTTAAAAGTATAGAAAGTATTTTTATGGTTAAAAAAATATATATAATAAATAATATGTTGCATGTGAAAGCGTTTTTTATACAAACTAATATTACCCGTATGGGACAAATAGATTATTATAAAATTATCTAAAAAAATATTCGCCTAAGCACATTCTACTTCCCCATACCCTGCCCTGACATGATTGAGTTTGTTGTTGTTGTGTTAGCAATATTAAGGGGGAAAAAATTAACTAATTAGAAACTTAAAATTAAAGGGTATTTTGTGTATAAAAGTAATGTTTTTAATTTAAGAAAAAAATCTCTCTTAATAATTATTTTTTCTGTTTTAACCTTAAAAATATTTTTTATATTATAAAATCTACATTAGTTAAAAGTATAGAAAGTATTTTTATGGTTAAAAAAATATATATAATAAATAATATGTTGCATGTGAAAGCGTTTTTTGTACAAACTAATATTACCCGTATGGGACAAATAGATTATTATAAAAGAGTCGAGTTATATTACAAACCAAACATTCTTCACATACAAAGGGACTCATCCTCACCATTCATCTCAAAAGAAAATCAATGGTTGAGATTAAAAGCATTTTATTATTTCACTCATTTTTTATAATTTAAATCTCTTAAACTGTTAATCGTTAAGCGAAAATAATTACACCATCGCGACGGGCATTTAATTATCTTTCTATAGACGGGCACTTTGATATACTTTTGAAAAAGAAAAAATCGTTTTTTTCACGTTTTTTTTTCGTGGCCGAAAAAAAATCATATATGATATTGCATATCATATATGATATGTAATATCATATATGATATTACATATCATATCATATATGATATTACATATCATATATGATATGTGATATGTAATATCATATATGATTTTTTCGGCCACGAAAAAAAAAGTGAAAAAAAAAAAAAAAAATTGTCGAAAATATATCAATTAGCCTATCTATAGAAAGATAATTAAATGCTCGTCGTAACGGTATATTTTTTTTCGCTTAACGATTGACGGTTTGAAAGATATTAATATTTGAAAAAAAAAAGATGAAAGTGTGTTTTTTAAATTGTTAGGATTAATCTCATCCATTAAGATCAAATAAAAAGTTTGGTCCTCAAATGATATTATATCTCATACTTATATGAAAATTTTATTCCATATTTCTAATTATTGCCATGTTAAGTTAGAGCATTAAATCGGCATGCTAATTGCCTCCCTTTAATTTTACAAGCCAGCCAATTATTAGATCATATTTTTTTGCCATGGTTAAATATTGTTTCATTGATATAGTTTTGTAAAGATTGGACTCCTTAACACAAAGTTAGAACAATGATAGCAAGTGTAAACAATAAGAAAAACCGAAAAAAGTGATTTACGTGATTTAACCTTTTAACTCAAAAATAGCTTCGGAAATACAAGAACTGAGAAATCAATCTCTCTACATTTCAGACTTTTATTCATTATTAGGCCACAACTTAAGTCTTTAACACGAATGCTACAGGAATTTCTGTGAGCTTCTATTTAGTGACGTATTGATATAAAGATAAAAAATAAAGAGATTCTACTACCAAAAAAAAAAAAAAAAAAAAAAAAACTATTTTGAAAGTCCGATTTATAGCTTTCAAGAAGCATAAGGATCAGACCTCACAGGCTCACACAGTAACGGATGAGGGCATATCAGCAAGAGCACGAATGTACGTACTGTGTTCCGAAGTGGTTCCAAAACCAGGTATGAAGTCACGAAAGAATCTGAGAACTGCAGCTAGGTGTTGGGGATCGTTTGATGCATAGGCTGCCTCTAGAAACAGTGATGGGCGCACAGTGGTAACCTGATTCACAAACGAAAACCTCAAAACTTATTAAAAAATAATACTCACTCATCCTGGAGAAATATACACCTCAAAACGGGTCAAAGGGAGTAACAGATTATGGTAAGATCCTACAGCATACAAAACAAAAAGAGTGTGCACAACAGGTGGGTCATAGTTAGAGGTGGCAAGATTGGTAATGGGTCATAACAGGTTATGGCTGAAGGGTCAAGTCAAGCAGGTTGTATTGACCCACAAATAACTAATGCCTTTATTATGATTTAGATTTAGATTTAGAAAATAATGTTATCACAACAATAATCAGGATCTTTAAAAAAAGGACTTAAAGGTTGTTTGTGTTAACAATAGGCTTTGGGTGACTTTCTGCTTATAATTCGTAAGACATGTTCCCCTTAAAAAAACATTTGTTTAATTGACCTGCTTGAGATCAAAGATGGTCCAAATCGACCCATTCACAAGTGAATGGGTCAAAATCGCCACCACTATTAGCATGTGAAGGTTTATATGATGGTGACTGAGGTGAAGAATATCACCTTATTCTTCCGTGCATAACGTAAAGCTTCAAGATAACATCCATCTTGTACAAGCAACACAACATAATCATGATGAAGCATGAGCTGTCTCAGCATATCCAGGCCCAACTTCCTTGTTTTAACGCTCTGACGTCCGCTCTCTAGTAGTTGGAGTGCAACCTCTTTCGAGGGTTCGATTATCTGTAAATAAAGCAATGCTGATTTTGAGATTCAATACAAACCAAATCCAACCACAACCATCTCAGACTACTACGAAAGTTTTACTCATTCCATCCATGACAACTGCATCATTTCATTTCTTTTTTAACATTCATGAATGTTGATCGGCGTTCTAAATAAGAGTAAAAATCAAACAAAGTACATACAAGTCCATACCTTATTCATAATAAGGAGTCCAAGTTCAGCATATCGTTCATTCCGGGCAAGCAGCCGCACAGCCAAAACGTAGATATTAGGGTGCAATTTTATTTTCTCCAAGTTGGCACTGCAAAAGAGACATAAGGACTATCAAATATATGGAGAAAACACTGAAGATCAAGAACGCATAATGTATAAAAAACAAAAGACGCGTAATCTTGACCACCTTCCAACTCACGAGTATCAATTTGTAACTATTTAAATTGATATCATATCACCAACTCATTCAATGAAAACTAAATTTATATCATTCTTTTCACCAAGTTAAGCTAAAGAACCAATTACCTTCTAATGAACTCGACAATGATGGCAAACAAATAAGAAGCATCAGCAATCATCTCTTCCTCCACAGAAGCAAATACAAAGCTGTACAGCTCATCAGGTGGAATGGCTGCTGAAGTAACTTGCGACTCTTGTGGTTCAGAAACATTAGCATTAAGTGGTTGTTGAGATTCTGAAGGCACCGAATGATCTACAGTTCTAGAAGCTTCAGCACCTGCTATACTTTCTCTGTCGACATTGCCACTAGAAGAATTGATGTCAAGAAATTTGTCCTTTGCCTTCTTAAAATTAGCATTATCTTCGGAGTCTGAAGTTGAATTGCCAGAATTGGGTACAGTTCTACTGTCGACACCAGTGGCAGGTTCACTTTTGACAGTTTTACCCTTTGAATAATTGCCTGTTTTGAGTGAATGTGCGAACGAGCTGACCAATACATCTATTGCCCGGAAAACCATTGGGAGAGATCTTCGCTCGATGATGAGAGAGCTAACTAGTTCCAAACATAACTCTTTAGCCTGAAATAAAATACACGAAGATAGTAATTACCATAAATCTCTTAAAGACGGAAATTGCAAAAAAGGAGCACTAAAACTGTATTTCTTATGTGTCGCAGGTTATATAAAGCATAAAAAATGCTAATTATTGGTACGAGTTAAAAGATGGTTGGGCTGAGACAGATTCTCCATTTATTATAAATTGCTAAATATATACTGTGTTAACTATGATCAGATTAATAAATTCTTTTAAGCAACAATTTAACTTTATAAATCTGATGATCTAAATACACTTTTGGGCGACTTTCAACCCATTTGATTACCCGTTGACCAGTTAAGATAAAACTGCAACCCCAATCAGAGGTTAATCGGTCATAAACGCCACCTCTGTATTTCTTAATTGAAACCATTAGATGCGTATTTACTTCATTCAACTTGAAGGCATTACTAGTTTGGTTATCGCTGATATATTTACCTTCTTTGCTTCTAATTTCCTCCGCTGCAAGAACTCTAAAACTGATGGCACTTCTGAGCTACTTGCAGAAATTGCCTGCAAGTATTTGAGATAAAATAGAAGCAGATTAAACTCAACACAACAACCTGCCATCACAATAGGGTGAACTGAACGAGAGTGCAATGCACTATTCAACTTTTACCAATAGACGCAACATACTTTTATCCATTTAACGTAATACACTTATCATCTTACCAAAATATGCAATTCGTAGCCATTAGCCCATTATCATTCCATATAATGCATGAATTGCATACTTCAGTAAAAAAGGGTAAGGAAGTTGCAACAAATGGTTAAAAAAAGTATGTTGCAAACATTGACAATAAGTGAATAGTACATTGCATTTTTCTTCAAGTTTACCTAACACAATATAATTTAATATAACAGTCATATCAGAACTTACCTCCAAATCCAAATGGACCTTCCACAAATATCCAGTGGCAACATCACATACAAGGTCAGGAACAAGAAACCTCCAGTCATCATTATATAAATTAGATGCTGTATCAGTTAACAATGTAGCTTCTGAACTTTCTGCATCCTTATTACTTGATTGAGATGATGAAATAGCGCGTGGTAAGCCCCTTATCAAGAGAGGAAGAGGAGCAGATACAGGTGTCCTTGAATCTGCAAATATATCATATAATATGATAACCTTTGCATCCACTTGATGAATGAGCAGAACATTGTCAACCACGCTCACGGCTATCTTGCTGGAATAAACAGGTAGAGAACCCTGATGGAACGAGAAAACAGAAGGAAATATGGATCATTTGGTTGGCTGGAATCAATTACAATAGACACAGATTAAAAGTAATGGGCCAAGGAAGAACGATGTTGTGCAAAAGGAAACCCAAAAGTCATTCCATCACAAATGTCATCTGATGCAATATCTAACAAATATTTTTAAAGAACAGACTGAATTTTGTGATCTGAAAAACGACATAAGTATATGGAAACCAGCTATGGTCAAATCACTCTTTTGAGCGAGAGTCAGGTTTTTTTCTGGGCAGAAAGAGTTAGTTACCTCAAGAAAGTTATTGCACCAAAGTTGGTTACGAGTACATAAAACTGGATCACATTTGGTTACCCTTTTAGGCAAGAATTTTTCTAACATGTGCCACCATGGCACTTGTTAATTACTATTAACGGAAAAACCCTTTATGCAAATTCTAACAAAAAATCATAGATGCTGAGCACTTGCTAATGAATGTCAATCCAAAAACACAATGGCCACTAGTTATGTCCTTTTAATGTTCTAAAAATGACAGAATAAATACCAACTCATCCCAACTCTCTATTAGAAGCAAAATATGTAAGTGTTGTTCTTTTTCCTTTTCTCTCTTATAAGGTGGGGTAGCATGTTTCAAACAAATAGCAAGATGAAAGAACTACAGTATCTGACAGGTGGCATGCATATTGCTATCATTTTCAAATGCTCTCAACATTGAACAAAAAAAATATAATTCACCTGCTGGATAACAGCATCACGATAAAACCTATATGAATGAAGTAGCATCGCAACTCTATCAACTTGTAAGCAGTATATCCTTCCATAACTGAAATGCAGCCACAGCGATTAGTAACTTATGTGTTGGATAAAGTCAAACAGTTAAAGAGTTCAAAACTAGTGTATTCAAATAAAGCTTACACAGTGACAATATGAACATCTTCAGCAGCAAGAACAGGCTTAGTATTAGCGTCCGCCTTTGCCATTGTCATCTCAAACCTTGGCAATCGAATTACACCCGCAGAAGAAAGCTGAACAAAAAAGAAGAAAAGTAAAGAATGATACTCATTATTTCTGTTTGTATAATTGGGTTTCTGGAGAGTCCTGAAGACAGTACCTCTAAATCTTCTATAATTGATTGTAGGACAGTTCGAAAAATTAACTTTAAAACACCTTAAAAAAAGTGGTTTTATGACTATACCTGATATCCAGTAAAGCTTTTGCATTGCATTCCTGAAGCAAGAAGGACCAAGCGGCTTTCATGTGTGTAGATGTACCAACTCACATTCATTTTCTTTGTCTCAATCAACTCAAGTGATTTCAACTCTGGTGCGTAAGTGTAAAGGTCCAGTCCACTGTAATTCAATTTTAATTAGTCATAATGAATTACAAGCTTGAATAAAACCGCAGTAGTTAACAGATGAAGCAAAACAATAAGAAAAATTATGATTATTAGAAGTGGTGTCTTAATACTTGGTAATGAAGTCTAGCAATTACCTGGTTTTGACAAACACGATATCACAAACTGCACAATCTGTCCAGAAGAACCCCAATATACTATCAGAGTCAGACTTTGACTTCTGACTAAAGGTTTCTCCTGTTTCTTTGATCCAAAACTGAACCTCACGGTTTGATCGTTGAACAGCTATAAGTTTTGAATCCAAAGAATAGCGGACAGAGAGTACTGGTCCCTCACTTATAGTATCGGTTGTTGCAGCAACATCAGAAGTAAAGGGGTTAGTTTTCCAAGAGACAACCTGACACATCACAACAAACTCAAATATTTAACGTGCACATATCTAAAGGATTATTAAAAATATGATTTGTAATATGGCCTAATTAATGGCCAAATAAATAACTAATGGAACTTACACGGTCAGAGGTTGCTGAGATTAATAGCCTATTTCCATCATCATAAAATAGACCTCTTGATCCATCAGTTTTGCATTTTAAGGGTGGATATTGAATGTACGCGTGTGACAACGCACCAGATCCACCAAACCCACCGGTGGACTGAGAACTTGATGTATTCCCAGACATTCGAGTGTGTCTTTTTTTCTTTATTTTTCTTTTTTATTTTTGAAATTTAAGGTTTGAACTCGACAATTACAGAGAATCCTCCTTTGAAGAAATAACACTGAAGAACAAAAACAAGGACGTGAATCAGTTTGATGGACAAAAAAAGGAATGTAACAACGAATTACAAGATTTTTAGGCGATGATTTTTAACCTTTACTAAAAGTACCAAAAATTAACGTGCCTCTGGTGTATCTATGAAGAAAAAGAAATGTAAACTTATGGCTTTCCCTTGAGCTGAAAGATAAACAATTTGACGGGGGTATTAGTTAACAGAAACGCAAAACAAGTGAAAAGAAGTTTCAAATTACGATATAGTTAAGCATTCAATACCACAGTCTGCATGCAATTCTTTAATGCAAGAAATTCTTTGACACACATATCACGTTCAATTTGAGGAACCTTTGCTGCAACACAACTCCCGTATACTTTTGCCTGCAATTGTTTGATAGAGATATTGACGTAACATCAAATTAAAGATTGCATGTTGGGTAGATTCAAACTTGATCAAAAAACAATCCACGATTTAATCAAAATCAATCTAACGAATGCCCCTATCCATCAAGTAAACTAACCAAACTAACTCAAACTACTGATGTAAGGTTTCTGTTTGAACTTAGATTTGGACAAATATAACCAATCAAAACCTAACTCGCCGCTAACAGAGAAATAAAATGTGTTCATTTTCTATCTATTTTACGACTTTTTGTGCCTTTTTAGGTTTAGCTAAAACATAAGTAAGTACTCATTCCTCTCTTAACGGTATTTCTAAAATCTAAACAAGGATTTCACATGATATAATTCCTACTAATGGCCAGCTCTTCTCAACCCAAGCCAACATTCTCCGTGTTGGAAAAGAGCTAGTGAATACTTAAAAATGAGCCATGGGAATGTTCTCAACCTATACTATCTTGCTATTATTAAAACAGCTTTTGTTTAATCTAACGCCACATCCTCCCTTCTAAGCATTGCACCCGAGAGTCCATGGTGGGTATGACAAGGTGCCCTATGACTCGTGAATACGCGAAATTCACCACAATTCCGTAAACAACTTAACATATGTTACCTGAGGTCCACAATTGGCCAGAATACGCGCAAGTGAGGATGACGTCTTCTTTTCTTTCATCATCAATCAACTACTACCTGATATATAACAATCATAAGAACTTTACCTATTTGCTCATCAATCATCCGATCATTGATAAACTCCAATTAAATAAATACTACTGTAATAAATAAACACTTGCAATAACAATTAATATAAAATATGAAAATAATTAGAGTGAGATCATCATCTTAATTATATAACAGTAAGTTATAGTAACTAAATTCAAAATTTGACATCCTAATTAAGACCTAATATTCGATAATTTCAATATAAAAAAAAAAGAAAATAATACCTTGATAAGGGGATTCACAAAACATGACGGAATAATAATCAGATTCAGTTGAATGGTTAGTTAGCTTTCACCAGAGGTCGGGTTCAAAAGGAGTTAAACCGGGTCTCTACGGTTCAAACGGGTCGGGTCTTTCTTTTATTCTAAAGGATCTAAGGAAAGAAAAGAAAATGAAAAAAAAAAAAAAAAAAGAATAGAAAAGATTAAAAGGAAAAGAAAATGAAAAAAAAAAAGTGAAAAATAGCGTAATTTGAGTAATTTTTAAAAGGAAAGTGTTTTCTTTGGCTGTGTTTGGTAAAAGTAGCTGTGAGCAGTAGCATTGAGCAGTGAGCAGTAGCTGTCAGCTGTGAGCAGTAGCCAAAAAAGCTCACAGCTTCATAAAGAAGTATTGGGAAAATGAGCTTTCCTAAAAAATAGCAAAGCCCACAACTCTCATGCCAAACAAACATCAAAAATAAAAAAACTCATTCTCACCGCTTATTACCCCAAAAAGCTTCAAAAAAGCTCCGCGCCAAACATAACCTTTAAAAAGTGGGGTGAAAATATTTACTTCATATTATTTTACATTTTTTTTTATTAAAAAACTCAAAACCACAGTGTAAGAGAATTGTTTAAGATAGATAAGTATCGGTAAGATTAAAATAAAAATACAAATATTGTGAAGAAAATTAGTAAAAAGAAGTTTTTAAGAAATTCCACAATTTGATGTATATAAAAAAAGTTGTGAATGAAGACTTTTCAAATGTGTATAGTTTTCATTAAAAAAAATTGTTAAAAAACGTTTGTGTATTAATATGATGTAAATCGATATTTTTTTTTTATCAAAAATTCATTTTTTTATCCAATTCTTTTTCAGTATATATATAAAAATTTTAGCTTGCATAGAAATATAATAAGCTAAATCTTCTGTGCATAA
The DNA here is from genome assembly GCA_030686995.1 of Artemisia argyi. Taxonomy (NCBI): domain Eukaryota; kingdom Viridiplantae; phylum Streptophyta; class Magnoliopsida; order Asterales; family Asteraceae; genus Artemisia; species Artemisia argyi. The sequence continues at coordinate 35,102,089 of CM060695.1, forward strand.
AACTTTCTTCACAATTTTTTAATGCATCATCATCCTTTATCTTCTAGGAGAATTTCAGATTTTTAATTTCCTTTTCAGAATTTTTACACTTCTTTATTTGATATCTTACTTTAAGTGTTAAAAAACAAAACACTTTATTTTCTAACAATTGAGATTGAAATCTAACAAAATGTTACTTTTACCTTTAAATGTGATTATTGACATTAAAAAATTTGAGATATTTAACAAGCATAAAACTGGAATTAAAAAAAAGAAAAAAAAAAAAAAAAAAAAAAAAAAAAAAAAAAAAAAAAGAAATCATAACAATGATGTGTACACTTAAAATGAGATGAATAAAACAATCAACTGTCTTGAATTTATTTTTTCTAAACCAAGTTCCACTAATTATGTTATTTTTTGCTTAAGCATGTTTTATGATTTATAACTTTCAAGAAAATAATAAGCTTAATTTTTGGCTTATTAAATTAGTAAGTTAAGCTTATAAACTTAATCTGATAAGTTTATAAACTAAGTTGTTTGATTTTATTATATTTATAAAAGTTATAAACTAAGTTGTTTGATTTTATTATATTTATAAAAGTTCAATTAGACAAAAAAATAAGCGAAGACATTATACTTTTGAAAAGATGGCTTGATATATATTTTTTTTTAAAAGCATAATAACTTTGCTTTTTCTAAAAGCAGTTTTGCAATGTGTAATATGTTACTGAAACATAGTTTCAAACTTTTCCATTAAAGACATTGTTAGTTGAAAAATGAACCTTGAATCATTTACCCAAAGTTTGAGTATTACGCTTCATTTTAAGAACTAACTAAATCAAACTCGACATTCTCATTTCTAAAAACATATACTGAAAGGAAAATGGTTGATATAACTAATTAACGTGACTAATTATATGCTTAAATATAAGATTGTGACACATGTAAAGATAAAGGTGTATACTGAAATCAGATAATGTTTTGTTTTTTAAAAAACCAAAGATATTATTAGCCGGCAAGAAAAGAACACAAACAAAAAAGACTCCAAGAAGAAGAACCAACGAGATATACAAAACACCAAAACACGAATCGTTAAAGACCTAGAAACTCATTAAAGCAAAGAATCTAATTGGCCCATGGAAAGCGATTCTTCGATGCCTTGTTCAAAGTCCATAAAAATGTACTCCTTTGAAGTTTGAACCACCGGAACAAAGAAACTTAACAATACATGAGGCAAAAATAGAATCGATTAGACATGTAAAATAAGCATGTCAATTCATAAAACTTGTTATTAGTGCCACCTTATTTAAACTTGTTTGATACAGGTTTTTAGTCGCAACTTATATCAAATCACTAGTTTTCAAACGATTTGATTAAGTTTTTTGGGGTTAACAAATGCAGAAAAAGAAAAATAATCCAACATACAATTTTTTGCATCATCCATAAAACTTGTCCATTAGATTTTTAGATGTATGGAAGTTATAAGTTGGACTACCCTTTACAACTTTGGGCATAGGCCCAAAACTAAAAGGCTACGCATGTATAATCTAGATCCAATTGAATGGTTTTTATTTCATGGGCAGAAATGTTATCTTTTTCACTATACAACACAATGAAAAAAGTTTAATTAAGTTACACCACTTATTATATGATTTGTTATAAACAAAAAGTTTAATTTCTAAAAAGTATTTAAGATGCTCCTATTTGTAAATTACTAGTAATAATTAGTCATGTACAAGGTGTGGAATAAACTTATGGAGTATGTAATATTTGCTTTTGGTTTCTTATTATCAAAACTTACCTATTATATGAGTCAATACCAGTGCAATGAATAGCTTTAAGCTTTTAACCAAGACCAAACTAGATACAAATTCCCTTTCTAATAAGGTTTCATAAATACAAAATGGACCCCTAATAAGTATAGCTTCCTCAAGTCTAGGCGAGACAATGCTATCATAATTAAATGATAAATATGTTGAAAAGGCCTCTTGATCTAAAATCTACTCGTATCTTTCTTGAAAAAGACACAACCAATTTAAATCGATATCAAGGACCCCATTAAACAATGATTTAAAACTAATAAACAATGACTCGCTAAATCTAATTAAATGATTGAGCCAAGTGGTAGGTTATTGAAAAGTATCATATATCATATATGGTATATCTTTATTCTTTAGTCAACATGGTTACTTAAGTCGTTATGGATTTTAACGTTGATGTTAACTTCGAATAGAAAATATTATATTATATTATATTATACATATATACATTTATTGGGATGCTTTTGACAAACCTCACATGGCAACCACTGTAGAAACCATTTTAAGCCGGGGCGGGTCGGAACTAACGGTCGTTAGTTAATAACTAACGGCTGTTAGCTAACGGTCGTTATCTTTAACATTTTCTTTAAAAATCCATACGAAATTGGTCCTTCATCTCAGAAGTTCGTTGCATATTTAGTTCTCTCATAATTTACATGATTGGTCCTTCATGTTATACGTCCATTGCAAAGTCAGTTCTTAGTCACTAAATTGACGTTAAGTAGCTACCGGCCGTTATTACACTTTCCCTATTCGGAAAACACCCCGTGGCAACGTGCGGTTTTCCAACTAGTATGGTACATTTAGAATTTATAGTGTATATTGTAGTGTTAATTGTAAGTCATTTGTGCGAGTTTGTTAGAGTGTTTGGTATCATGGCTCACGCTAGTTTGCCACATCAAATTTTAACACTCACATATCAAAATACTTCATCTTTCATGGCTTGAGCCAAAAAATCTCCAACCATCATTTTATTTTTATTTTTCTGTTTTTTCAAACAAACTAAATTTCATTAATTTACCAAATAAATATACAATACAAAACTTAAAAAATATACGAAAAATAAAAAAATACGAACATACGAAAAAAATAAATTAAAAACAATACGAAACTTTAAAAAATACAATAATAATTTTGTGATTATCTTGAAAATATTTTTTAATTATTTATTCTCTTTTCTTGTTGATGAGGAAGGCTTGGCGTTTCGGTAACCCGTCAGTATTAATCGTGAGAAATTCTAATTCTTTACACTAAATTATTGCCCGGTCTTTCTCCTTTTTCACCTCGTACGCTGATTCGACGAGAAAGTGAGGTTTAATTTTAGTTATATAAAAAAGACTGAATTAAAAAAAAAAATTGCGCGTTACATAGCGAAACAACAATCTTTTTATTTTATTTTATTTTATTATTATTTTTTCGTTCTCAAGCACGCCAGTAAACTGGCTCATTCGGGCGGGGGGGGGGGGGGGGGGGGGGGGGGGGGTTCGGTGTCGTGGCTTTGCTTTGGCGGCGCCAAAACACAGTCCACATCGGACTGGTGGGGCTCAAATGCCACAATACCCATGACTCTTAGTTCATATATGTTAAATTCATGTCTACGCACGTCTATATTATCTTGAGATCTCCATAAGATGATTGACATTTCTTTCTAGGAATAATATACCGGGAGGTCACACACTTTTTAAGTATTTATATCATAGGCCATTTATTTATTGAAAGGAACTTATAAGCCACTTAACTATGTATTTATCTTTGTTTACATCTTCGGCCAAATTTATCCGGATACTTATCAAGCGGCAAGAATTAACACACCACTAACATATTAAACGAATACGAATAAAAATCTAGTCGTGAAATTTCAGTTTTATCCCTCAAAATTACTTTTAATAATATAAATTCAAACTTAAATTAAGAGTATAATTGGTATATCACATCAAACTTTTCATTCGTATTTGTTAGATAAGCTACAGGTTGGTTCCTTATTTATATTGATAGTTTTCTAGCATAAATTTGGTTGAAATTGGTGTAAACAAAAATAAACATATAGTTAAACGATCTATAAATTCATTTTAATAAATTGATTGCCTATATGTTAAAGGGTGAAAACTTTGGTAGCCTCGGTATACATTATCTTTTCTTTTTATTATGGATTGACGTCTTAGTTATGTTTCATTATCATTTCTAATTAGTTTGTGACATAAAAGTTAAAAACATATATGGATTGACGTCTTAGTTATGTTTCATTATCATTTCTAATTAGTTTGACATAAAAGTTGAAAACATATATGTAGCTATCGACTGTAGAGCTTTTAATTCTAATTGTTATCTTTATTACAACTACCTTTTAATATAGGTAGCACATGTAGCTACGAGATATCGATTGCATATACATTTATGTATAGTTGTATTAGTACAAATAAATGGGTGACCCTTAAAATCGTACATCTTGATATATGTTTGTGACATTGAAGTTCACATGGGCATCTCTTATATGTTTTGGAAGATGCAATGCTTTCAACCAACAAGCTTCCATAAAAATGGTCCTACCTAGCTTATGGCAGAGCTTATAATCAAAAGAGTGGAGTAAAGAAGTTTATGTGGATGAACTAGTATAACAAGAAAAGTTCAAAGGAGACATATTTGTATGTGGAAATCTGAGTACTTTCTGATAAGGACCACAGCGATAATGCCAATACCAAAGATGATCATTATAAGGAGAGGCCAAGAACAATGGTCCACAATACATGTGTTGTATCAACTAAAAACCTCAACCCCTCTCATGTCATAGTAGAATAGTCAATCGTTGACAGCAACTTTAGTGATTTGTACATTGCTCGGTAAAAGATGTATAATCTTATCTTAAGTGCAGTTTCTTCCTTATTTGTATGATCGATCATGTAACACGACCCTACATCGTCTACAATATTGTCCGCTTGACCCACAGAGTCATCACCATTGTTTTTGAAGGCCAGAGTAAGACTTTCAAGCATAGTTTGTATAAGATCCGCCAACATTTAGCTCTAATACGTATTGTGCCATTGTAAGTCGATCAAAAGTTTACTTATGAACCTAACATCACTTCAGTCGTCCACTACTTATGGAATTCGCCTTGGTGTTACACATATCAAATCCTCAGCAACTAACAATGTATATAACTTATACATCAAAAGTAATGGCAATGGGGCAGGGCGGCCATCCCGATCCCCGAACCCACCCCGAACCCTGTTAGGGATCTTATCGGAGCTTCTCATTGGGGCGAGATGTTTCCCCAAACCCCCTTCGCTCCAATCCCCGTTGGGATTCTTATCGGGGCGTTTTTTTAGGCGCAATGCTCCACCAAATATACATTTCCCGTTTATTATCATTTCACACCATATTTTATCTATATGATTATATGTAATAAATTAAAAATCAAAACCCAATAAATAATATATTAGATGCTAGCCTTAATAAAGTTTCAGCAAATTAAACTTCATTTAAACACATGATACAAAAGAAGAGATTTTAATCACAATTTGCGATCTTGCAAAAATAAAAAACTACAAAATTTTGAGAATACTGTTTTTATTACGTAAATACCATAACAATATATAAATATAATATATCTATATGTTTCGGGGCGAGGCGGATTGGGTTGTTGTTCCCCGATCTCCTCCCCGAACCCAATAAAAATCCCGGCTAATTCCCCGAAACCCTCCACGTAACTCGATATGCATGCCTCGCCCCGCCCTAAAAACTTCTGGTTTCATGTTTCCCAATTGAGTTCTGTCTTTTTTCTCATCCCTATGTAGCACTTGACTTAAGCGGTGAAGCTAGCTTATCAAGAACAAAGACTTCCCCGAAAAACATATGGTGAAATTTGATGGTACATAATTTGCTGAATTACGGTATAGTTTTACTATTCTATTATTGGAAAATGCCAAACCCTATGTGGGACAATATTCACAGGCAAGTACTAATGAATAACAACTAGGAGTAGAAAACATGTGGACTTGTCAAGTCATCTATCACTCATGTTACATTACCAATGGAAAAAGAAGAAACAAATGACAAGTGCTACTTAGGAAACTAAAGTAGACGTGAATAATAATTCCTCTATAGTTGATTGATATTTATGCATATCTTCTTAGATTCGCATGAAATATGGCATGTTCTTGTGCTCCTTTTGTTGCTAGTTGAGTTTGTTTGATTCGCTTGAAGAATAATGCAAACTTTTTTCTTCTTTTTCTTTAAAATGACGATCTATACAAAACTAGCAAGACGTTAAAGATGCAAGTTACAAGGACGAAGATAGAATGCTACAAGGGTTGCTAAACCATTCTACCCAACTAAACGAGCATTTTATTTTCCTACTCGAAATCCAATTAAAAGACGATAGCTTAATATCGTTAAAAATAAGGTCTTTCGGGGTCGCTTGATTGATAACAACACATTGCTTCTGTAACTCCACAGAGACCATAAGGTTGCATTAACAAGAATTTCTTGAAAAAGACTTATCAGATAATCTCATCACAGAGAACTAACGGCATTCACAATGAACGTTTTAAGAAAAAAAGGTTTATCTTTTTATTTTAACCATAATGTTCTTGTATTTCGTTTCTATGTGCCATTAAGAGGTTAATAATCCTAAACTTGTTCATAACTTAACGCATGTGTTTCGATGAAACATTTTATAAATTTGTAAAACGTTTATTATTATGTAATAGTAGTATACATATTAGATCATATACTAGCTAAACAGGAATAGGATGGTTGGTTATCATACTTTCTAATGAAATTGGTTACAAGTTGTAATTACAAGTTTAAGTGGTTAAAATTAGTATTATACAACAGGTTGTCCAAAAAAATAGAATGTAGTGTAATAAATACGTCATGTTTGGAAATATCTATAAAATCAACTGTAAGTCCGTAAGAGTCGTTCCATTTATCATTTTAAAGAGAATTGAGTCGAATTTAATATAAAAATACTTCTTTCTAAATAATAATAAAAAAAAAAAATCTGATTTTGTGATTTATAGCAGTAACTCTTTCGGGTCATGCTGTTTGCACAAGTTTTTGGTAAAATTGAAAAAAGCCGCTTCAACTTTTAAACTTTAGGGTGCGTTAGGTTTATGGGAATGGGATGAAGGAATAGATTCCATTCTCAATAAATTGTTTGGTTGATGGGTTTAATTTTGAGGTATGGGTATGAAACCCATAAAACTAGGCATATCTCATACCCACCAAGCATGATGGGTTTACAAACCCATAGTGATTTCCATACTCATAGTAATTCCCCTTAATAAACCAAATACCCCCTTAATATATTTTCTTTCGAAACTAAAGGATTTTGTCATATTTAAAAATAGGAAAGAAACTAATCAAGCTTTGTATACTTTGTTATATTTAACACACAAAATGAAGAAAAGCAATTTAACATTCCTGGATAATCATTATGATGGGTGTTGGTTAGCGCTTGGTTCTTCTCGCTGGCTAAACCTTAATTTATTAGGGTTTCGTTATTTTTTGAGCCGTCTGTTTGTTTTTGTATCTGTTGTTAATTGATTGTAGGTTGGAGAGTATGTAGACTACTGGTTCATTATTGAGTAACTTGGCTGCTAGGGATAAGAATGTTGATGCTGCTACGTCTAATGGTAATGGCAGCAAGTCTTCATTTGCTTTCATAGTTAAGGATAATGTTCCAAAGAAATCGATTCAAGTTACGAAGTTGAGAAATGATGAGAGTATGGATGGTGTTGATGCTGCTATCCCATGGCAGGCAGTAGAGGAGGTTAGTATACGTTTTGTTAATACCCTATATGGGTACTTTATTGGTAAGCATCTTTGATGAGGCAAAAAATGATCAGTTTTTAGTGGGTCATTTAAACCCGGAATTGAATCTATTTGATCAAATATTGCCCTAAATCGTTCCTTTTGTGATTTTAGGTACTTTTGGAGTGAATTCTGGAAAATGAAGCATTTTGAACGTTTTTGGAGCATAAAAGTGAAGAAAACGGCAAAGTCTTAATTTTCCTTGCTGAGAACAGTACCTGACGGCGTCACAAACTTCTTCATGACGGCGTCAAGAGTAAAACAAGAGGTGAAGTGGGTAGAGTCCATGACGATCCAGAGAGTTTTTACAATAGGGGCATGACGGCGTCACCATAGGTCGTTATGGTCCCATTACACGTGACGACCTAGAGAAAGTTGCTCTTGACAGCGTTAGATCTGGATCTAAGTAATCCGATATTATTATGGGCGGCGAGTTGACGGCGTCAGATTTCTTTTCTTGATGTCGTCACGTTGGAAAATCTATATATAGTTTTGTAATTTTCATTCATTAAGAGAGGACAATTAGAGGGATAACTTGGAGAAACCTTAGCATGATTTTATCAGTATTTTCAAGGGTTTTTACCCTTTGAAATATTTCATGTTCAATTAAGATAAGTATCCTTTCAATTCATTCAATATGTCTATGTGTTGTTTGAATATATCTTACGCTTGTTTTGATTTTAACATGCTAGGCTAGACCTCTTGTGTGTTTGCTTAGATGCTGTGAAACCTAGATGTTGATTATGGGTTGATTGCTTGTTTATAGTTGTTACGGATGAATGATTTCGATGTTAGGCTTAAGAAAACTGGCAGACTTCCATAGGATAACTTGCTTGAATGTCTTAAGAAACATGAACCAATGCGTACTAGGTTTTTATGGTTGTATTTAATGCATGAGCGAATTCTAATGATCCCATGTTAGGAGCTTCTTGCAGGCTCGACATAGGAGTGAAGTAGGAGCTTATAGAGTTGGGGAAGTACGTACGTCACCCCACGATTGGTATTAAGGAATATAACCCGTCATCCACGCAATTGTAACAAACTATCAACCTGTAAAAGATATCTAGGGAGTAATGAAATCTAAGTAAACACAATTTTCTCATTTATTGTTCACACCACTAGTTTAATTAGCTTTATTTACATTTTTGTTATTTTATTTTGATTGCATCTTTAGTTATTGGGTTAGTTGATTAGCAACTAATTCCGCCCACTCTTTCAAAATCCGAGATTTTAATTGCTTTTATAAAAATATAAAAATACAAAAAGAATCATCCCTCACCTCTAGACTTAATTTTTAGGCTTTCTAATCCTAACGACACTATTCCTGAGTTGAACGATCAATCCCCCGGTACTTGTCACTATACTATACTACAACGATTAGGTACACTGCCTGGTGGGGGTTGTAAGCTTCTCGAGATCCCTTGAGAGGTAAAGCCTGGTGCAATTCCCACGCATCAAGTTTTTGGCGCCGCAGCCCGGGGAATAGTTATTGTCTAGGTTAGGATTTCTTTTTAATTAGGTCTACTTGCTAGATTCCTTTCTAGTAAGATTTTATTTTTATTTTTAGGTTTTCTTTAGTCTATCTTATTTCTTTGTTTCCTTTGTTCGTAAACTATCTCGATGGATAACAATAACATTGATCGTTTGATTCCTGTTATTCGTGTTTTTCGTCGTAGGATTTTCCAAATGCCCGCCCCAATCCCTTTAGTGGAAAATGAGAACCCACCTAACCTCTCGTCTAACCACCACTTTGACAATAATTCTGAAATGGAGGAGTCTGACCATGATGATGAGCATAGGGCTAGTCCTTTTTACTATTCAGACTTCGATGAGGATCTAGGTGATGGTGATGTGATTAATGAGGATAGGATGGAAGATGAAGTGAACCCTCTTAGGTATGTCGACCCTAGAACAAGGATTTAGAGTGATAGCTCATTCAGTATGCAATTTCCTTGTAAGATTGGATTTAGGAGCTTTGATGCCTACCTTAACTCATCTCTCCCAATGAATATAATCTCACGTAGTGAATATAATAAAATCATGGTAGATGAGTTAGAATACAAAGGAGATAATATTATTGCTAGGGCAATGTCATTGCATGTGTTTGTAGGAAGCTTTGTTTATCTTGTTGAGTTCATGTTTATGGAGAATCTAGGAGAATTTATTGATAGTAAGTTAACCCAAGTTGTGTTTGGGAAACCTTTCAAAAGGTTGACCAACCTTGATGAAAAACTTATGGAAGGGTTAATTACATTCTCGGATGGGGATGAAGATTTTGTTTACCAAATGCCCCGTGCACACCCTAGGTTCAAGGATTTTTCCATGGAGAAGTGTAGTAGGTATCCGCCCCTAGAAATGCTAAGCGAGAATGATAAAAGAAAATGGCTTAAATATCCTCATGAGAAAAATAAAAGGTATTATCGTAGATGTTTAGAGTTAAGTGATGACTATAAGAAAGATGAGGCGACTATTAGATGGCTCACCCTTGGTTATGTGAGCATAAGTGACACACGGTAGCCCATGACTTTGAGTCTAGCTACAAGACTCGTAAAATAAAGAAAAGCGCTTGTTGGGAGGCAACCCATGCTTTGTGTGATTTTTATTTGTTTGATTGTTATTTGTTTCCGTATGCATGCTTTATTTTTATTGTTGGTAGATCATGTTTTAAAAATAAAATGGTGAAAATACTTTATTTTGTCGTTTGACTTAGTCTTAACTTCATCTAAAGGTATTTCGCAAAAGATAAGTGTAAGGTGAAACCCCAAATTTGTTTTTAAGAAACAAAATCGATCATGATTCTCCACAATATTAAATAGATATGTATATTCGTATTTGTTTGAGTCAAATGCTTGTATCGAGTCATGATGATGTTTTGCAGGATTTTCCAGGAAGTAGGACATAAGTTTTCCAGAAATTTTCCGGAAACTTAACGTAAGAATTTCTACAGGTCACTTCTGACGGCGTCAGGAATTAATTTCTGACGGCGTCATGTGTAAAATTCTGGAAATTTTGCTAGTTTTGTTTTTCTAACGGAGTCTTAAAGTTTTTGTTAATTCTTTAGTTTTATAAACTCCAGGAAATCTGCAAACATTCATTCCACAAGCATTATATCTTACTCTGTTTTCTAGATTTATTAGTATATATAGATTACCGTCGATTTACGCGAGGTTGCCTTGTTTGTTTTCTCAGGTTTAACAGGTTATGTATGACAAGAAGATGATTTATTTTTCTGGAAGGGAAGCTTTGACTGTTCATTTTATTGGTGGAAGATCTAACCTTGTTACCGCACTATCCACACCACACGAATCAGGGGAGTATTTGCTTTCATTCTTTTACCTGTTTTACTTTTACGTTCTTTAATTGAACATTGGGGACAATGTTCATCCTAAGTGTAAGGGGAGGGTAAATGATGATACCTTATAGGATACAATTGCACTTGAGTTTGTTTGTTTGATGGAAGGTGTGTAATAAAACTATGAGAAATACTTGTTAGTGTAATTTTAGCGCCAAATTTAAAATTTTTTACAACATTTAGGAGTGAAACTTTAGCCTTAGCAAGCGTCTCATGGATAGGAGTTGTATGACTAGCACAAAACCGTACCATTCAGAAAAATTTTCCACCCAAATATGTGAGGTTCACCTTTAGATTTGATAGGAAAATCATTCACTATTAGTGCTTATGAGTGTACCGGTAGCATTTAGATTCTAGAACTTGCGTTAGTGATGCATCCCGAGATCGCTAGTGAGACTACATTCGTGTGACATGATTTACTACATGATAAGAGGCATTAGGATCACCCTTGTGTTAAACCCGTATCATAATTACTTGACCATTTAAGTCATATTACTTGGCTAGTAAAGTCAATTAATTTTTCCCACACCTTAGCGTTGTACTCATTTTTAGTACACGAAACCCCTAGTACACCCCTCCGAGCCTATCTTTTCGTTTCTAACTTTAAGCATCTTACTTAAAGGAAGAATTTTTTACAACCCACTTAAATGTACACCCAAATCGCCTTAGCCTTCCGTGTATGCACTCATCTTTAGTGCATTATTGTTACATGTTTAAACCCTTAGTTAATTATCTAATTGATTACATGGTTGCTAAGTCGAGTCATATCCTTGTACATATTGTTTTGGGACGATTGAGACTCATGGGTAAAGTACTTATGTTATGGAGTAATGGGGAAGAACATCTATTATTACCCCCATATGTGCATTAATCTTAAAAGTACTCCAAGTGTTTTGATTATCTTGATTTGAGTCAATAGATTAGTTTATTGTAAAGTATGTAAAAATTCAAGTGTAAGGGGAAAAAAAAATAAAAAAATACGGACTACCATCCCGTTTCATTCTATGTTTATTTTATGTTTTTGTTATTTTTCATTTATTAGCTTAAGTCGAGTCTAGTCTTGGCTTAGCAACGCCATATTGTATATGTAATTAACCAAGATTATTAACTCGCCACTAGTAAAGATTGCCTATATCCAACAAAACCGTGTATTTCATATCCCTACACCTAACATTATAACCCTTTGAAAGACCTCTTTGATAGTTTATCCTAGGTGCTTACGCCATGTGGTGGAGGTTTGATCCTTTTCCAAGCCTATGGTAATCTATTTTGCTATGACAAGTAGTGAGAGATTTTTTCCATTTCCATATTGTGGTATATACTTTATTACACCCGAGAGATGTGAGTATCTAAACACTATTTGTGAGGTGCTAGTGTATGACCTCCGTGCTTGTCTTTGGTCTTTAGTGGAACGATTATTTGTTGTAATTACTTTTATATTAGTGTTAAATGACATCTAACTTGTATTTTGACTAGAATAAAAGCGCATTTGCTTGAGGACAAGCAAATCTCAAGTGTAAGGGTATATGATGAGGCGAAAAATGATCCATTTTTAGGGGGTCATTTAAGCCCAGAATTGAATCTATTTGATCAAATATTGCCCTAAATCATTCCTTTTGTGATTTTAGGTACTTTTAGAGTGAATTCTGGAAAAGGAAGCATTTTGGACGTTTTTTGAGCATAAAAGTGAAGAAAACGGCAAAGTCTTAATTTTCCTTACTGGGAACAGTACCTGACGGTGTCACAAGCTTCTTCATGACGGCGTCAAGAGTAAAACAAGAGGTGAAGTGGGTAGAGTCCATGACGATCCAAAGATTTTTTACACTAGGGGCATGACGGCGTCACCATAGGCCGTCATGGTCCCATTACACGTGACGGTCTAGAGAAAGTTGCTCTTGACGGCGTTAGATCTGGATCTAGGCAATCCGATATTATTATGGGTAGCGAGTTGACGGTGTCAGATTTCTCTTCTTGACGTTGTCACGTTGGAAAATCTATATATAGTTTTGTAATTTTCATTCATTAAGAGAAGACAATTAGAGGGATAACTTGGAGAAACCCTAGCATGATTTTATCAGTATTTTCAAGGGTTTTTACCCTTTGAAACCTTTCATGTTCAATTAAGATAAGTATCCTTTCAAATCATTCAATATGTCTCTGTGTTGTTTGAATATATTTTACGCTTGTCTTGATTTTAACATGCTAGGCTAGATCTCTTGTGTGTTTGCTTAGATATAGTGAAACCTAGATGTTGATTATGGGTTGATTGCTTGTTTATAGTTGTTACGGATGAATGATTTCGATGTTAGACTTAAGAAAACTGGCAGACTTCCATAGGGTAACTTGCTTGAATGTCTTAAGAAACATGAACCAATGCGTACTAGGTTTTTATGGTTGTATTTAATTCATGAGCAAATTCTAATGATCCCATGTTAGGAGCTTCTTGCAGGCTCGACATAGGAGTGAAGTAGGAGCTTATAGAGTTGGGGAAGTACGTACACCACCCCACGATTGGTATTAAGGAATATAACCCGTCATCCACGCAATTGTAACAAACTATCGACCTGTAAAAGATATCTAGGGAGTAATGAAATCTAAGTAAACACAATTTTCTCATTTATTGTTCACACCACTAGTTTAATTAGCTTTATTTACATTTTTGTTATTTTATTTTGATTGCATCTTTAGTTATTGGGTTAGTTGATTAACAAATAATTCAGCTCAGTCTTCCAAAACCTGAGATTTTAATTGCTTTTATAAAAATATAAAAATACAAAAAGAATCATCCCTCACCTCTAGACTTAATTTTTAGGCTTTCTAATCCTAGCGACACTATTCCTGAGTTGAACGATCAATCCCCCGGTACTTGTCACTATACTATACTACAACGATCAGGTACACTGCCTGGTGGGGGTTGTAAGCTTCTCGAGATACCTTGAGAGGTAAAGCCTGGTGCAATTCCCACGCATCAATCTTGCGTTTCCGATTGTGGAAAATTATGTTAAAAATACTTTGGCTAAGTTTGGTGGAACGTGTTTTGCTTAGAAATGGTTTTTTTCTTTTTCCATTTCGCTAATAAAACAGGTATGGAACAAGTTCTAGAAAATGGTTTGTGGCTTATTAGGTTAGTGCCTATTGTCTTAAATGTTTGGACACCTAATACAAATTAAAAAATGGAGAAAATTACCATGGCTGGGTTAAACTACATAACATGCCTATTGTTGCGTATTCAGAAGTTGGTCTTAGTTTGATTACTGCTAGGTTGGGACACCACATAATGTTAGATGCCTACAGTAGTTCAATGTGCCTTCACTCTTGGGGTCGTAATACTTATATGTGTGCTCTCATTGAGGTTTTGTCCAAATCAGCTCTATTGGACACTTTGGTTGTGGCTATACCATTGCCTAACGGGATGGGACACTCTGTGGAAACTATTGAAGTAGAATATGAAAGGTAACCTCCTCGATGCGATATTTGTAAGATTTTTTACCATAGGGATGAGCAATGTCCTAAATGGGTTAAGGGTTCTACTCCTTCTCAGGTTATGGATGATGGTTTTTTCGAGGTTACTCGTAAGAATGGGAAAGGGAAGCAATCATCTAAGCTGCGACATATAGATGGGGTTTGTTTGAATAAACCTAAACCTGATTACTTCTATCATCCTATTGGTAAAATGAATGATAATCAAGTGGAACCTAATACTTCGATCCCTATCGACACTAATGAGGTTTCTTCATATCAGTCTAAGGATGCAAATCAGGCGTCTAAACCGAATGGTAAACAAGCTACCACAAGTAATGTTAGTTTAAATGTTCAGGCTACTAATAATATATCCTCTAAGAACCCCTTTGATGTTTTAAAGGACCAAGATGATGTGGTTGAAGTCGAAACCTCGGGTGTGCAAAAAAATAAAACAAAATTGTCTTCCCTTACATCTAAAATACCACCACACCCACCCTTAAATCGTCCTTGTGAGTTTGTTTTTGACGTGCACGCACGTCAAACCACCATCTCCATTTCCGCCTCTTTCTTTTGTTTCCTTTCTTGGTAAGCGTGAAAATAAGGTAAAAATGGCGGTAAGACACCGATTCATGTTCGGGTATGAATCGGTGTCGGTAAAACCTAGGGTTAAATGATTTGGTTTTAATGAAAACAAATGGGAAATGATTTTTAGTAGATAAAAAAGATTAGAAATAAGTGGTATCATTATTTTTGTTTCACGTCCTTGTTGGTTTTTGTGTTTGGGTTTACGTACCGAGAGCATAAGCTCTCGTACGAGTATGTTGTGAGGGCCATGAGCTTATTGTTAAGCTTACTTTGGAAGCTGCGAGCTTATTTGGTTGGGCTTATTCGATTTGTTTTGCGTACGGGTCAAAACCCACGAGTGGTTACAGTTTCGATTTGGTTGTCTTGGATTTAGGAGTAGTAAGTTGGTCCGTTTGGTTTGTTTGTGCTCGACATGGTTCAAGCCGAGACTCTGAGGTCACGGCGAGGTGATTAGTGTTTTGATTTGGTCCGAATGATACACGATTTTAGATTTGATTGTGGACTCGATCCATAGGTTAGATTCGGCCGAGTATTGCGGTGATATTTTTTATTCGGACTCGACTTGATTTGATATTTTAGTGATGTTTTGGCCGTAACAAGGTCTAGCTGAGATCTTGTGGTCTCGGGAGGTCCTCGGTTTGCCTATAATTTGTTGAAGTGGACTTGATTTGGACATGTTGACTTTTGGACCCGACCCTTATGACTGGGGGTTTATTTGGTTTTAATTGGGTTCGAGGTTACAAAATTATACCCGTGGGAATTGTTATCGGATTGTGACTCGAAACGGATAATAAACTTGTGACTTGAATATTATTCTGACTCGAAAAGGGATAAAAGAAAAGAAATAATAATAACTTTCATTAGATATATTAAGTGACAAATCTTAATTTGTTATTTAATAATATAATGACGAAAGTGGAAATTTAATAAAGGAAGTGTTAAATTTTGGATAAAAATGAAAAATACAAGGGTTATTAGACGTTTCGAGGAAAGTTTATTGGAAAATACTATATTTGAATTTGTTGGAATAACATTTGGATTATTGTGAAGTTTTGGATCGGTTTAACACTAATAGACCCGACCGACATGGTTATCAGATTTATTGGATTGACGAGCCCAATAAGAGCCCGGTAAGTGTGTTGGAGGAATTTATTAGTGTGTTACCTATCCTTATGACTTACCATTTATTTGTGACTGGTACGTTTGGCTTTGGATTAATAAGCGAGACAAAAGAATTGTTGGACTTATTAGGTTGACGAATTCAATAAGGATCTAATAATTCGTTCAGATACCTTATTAAGCTTTTAAGCTTAACCGTTTTGACCTTTGACCTTTACCTTATATGAGTTTGACTTGGTGATTGATTTGATAGTCGGATTATTTGGGATTTTGCATCACCAGATTTGAAACATATACTTGGAATTGGAATATCATTGGACTTTGGACATTTTGGACTATTAGAACACGAAACGACTATAGTATGTTAGACTCATAATGAATTTAATGTATCTGATCCGTAACGGATAAATAATGGAAATAATGTCTAACAAACAATAATATTTATAACACTTGTTAACACTAGTACAAATATTGCCTTTCGTCACACATGCTCGATTTTGAACTGTCACACTCTAACATATTTACGTGACTAAATGTACGAGAATAAAATAAACAGCCACACTTGATCCGACTTGTGTGACCATTTCGGAAAATATATGTCACACATTTGTGAATTTATGTGTCTAGAGGGTAACTGGTAAATATTTTTCGATTATTTAGTCACTTTTGATTCGGGACGTGTGATGTAAGGAATTATTGAAGATACTACTGACAGGTTCCTGCGGAAGGCATAGTGACTTTCTGCTGATGACTAGTTCCTGCGGACGTATAGAGATCCTACGGATAGTGCTTAACCGTGGATATATTTTATGTATTTTAGGACAAGATATGTAGAATATCTTTTATTGGTTTAGTATTATTCGTTTCTTGTAAGAAAGGTTAGGGTTTCCACTAGTATATAAGGAACCCTAAGTCATTGTAATAGATACAAGTTTCTAGTACGAGTTTTATTAGTAAAAGTTTATCGATCCATAGAGGATCAAGTTTTAGTATACGTTTGTTTTTATATTCCGCATAATTACAAATTCACAGAGATTATCTAACTTAGTCTAGCTAGTGATTACATTAGTTGGCTAACGATCCATTGGCTCGTGATCTATCAAGGCATAGATCCTTACAAGTTTTAAAAAAGGGGTGCGATCATACCAGCACTAATGCACCGGATCCCATCAGAACTCCGCAGTTAAGCGTGCTTGGGCGAGAGTAAGCCCTATCTAGGATATAGTAACAATGATTTGCACAGTGGAATAACAATAAGAACAATCAAAGTTACACAAGGTTTTTCTAATAAGAATGATCCTCTATGGATCTCTATTCTTCTTGATTGAAAGTGTTTCAAAAGATGTAATCAAAACAATAAAACTCTGTTCCTTTTATAGACAAGGAACCCTAATTAAATATAAAATCAACTAATTAAATATAAAATCAATGCATATCACTACCTAATATAGCTCATGCATATCCTAACAAACAAATACTAAAGATACGGATTAATAATATCCGTAGAAATAAGTCTTCAGCAGGAACACTGTGTCAGCAGAAACCATCTATAGCTTCAGCAGAATCCTGTCAGTAGAACTTCATCAGTAGGATCTTCCAAAATTCCTTACAATCCTCCCCTAATCTTGAATTTGACATGGTTAAGTTCAAGATTCCATGATAGATCGCCAATAGCACAAACCAGAGAATTGAGGATAAACATCAGCAGCAAAGAATCTTCATAAGCAAAATCTCTATGATCAGCAACCAATTTGAAAAGCACCATTCTTTGCAGCAACACAAGACTAAATGTACATCAAAACAAATAAGTTTCATACTATTCTCATCACATCCAGGTGTGTAAACTCCTGTGAGAGGTGAATCATTGAAAATAATGGATTTGATGTCTCTTTACCAATAGCCATCACTACTGGAGTAGCCAAGTGTTCAAAGGTACACTGATAACCACATGATTTTTAGCAAATCATCAGCTAGAGACGGATTTGATATGTCTTTACCTGTAGCCGTTTGCTCAGGACTAGCCAATTATTGATGAAAAATCATCTTGGTCAATTGAATACCAAATATGATTTTCCACTGCCTTTACCACAAGCCATACTCTTGTGGGCTAGTCAACTCTTGTGTCAGTAAGACATGGTGAGCTGAGAACCATATGTGTGGTAATTAACCACTACAAATACCTGCAAAGAAGATAAAACAAAAACTATACATTTTTTTTATTTTTTATTTTATTATTATTTTTTTTAACAAAAGAAAGAAAGAAATAGATTTTTTTTAATAATAAAAGAAAGAAAGAAATATGAAATATATAAAATATACCATCAATCAGCAGCAGGAACCAAAGAAACATGTAGTGTCAGTAGAAACACTAAGCCTCCCCTTAGGCGTATGAGGATCCAACAGCTGCAAAAATGGTTAGTATACATATAATACAACAATAAGCCTCCCCTCAATCAGTGCACCTGATAAGGACTATTGTTCTTGGGTACCCAGTATGAACTTTTCCTCTTTTGTGTCCAAGAACAACCTGTTGAGGGCTTAACACCATTATCCCATCTGGTCCCCCACCCCATATACATTGGGTCAAAATAACTAGGCCAAAAACCATTCTGAAAGTAAGAAGGAGCTTGATGAAATAGCTAAGAATCTTACTGCTGCACAATGGGAAAATTTGGCTGAACAGGCTGCTTCCAAGCCTAATTTGGGTGAATCTGTTCTTGGAGTGAATAAACCTGATTTTGCTCAAATGATGGTTGAAAGAGGAAAGATGTTGAAACAACAGGAGGCAGAGATTAGAGCAAAGTATCAGAAGGAGAGACCTTGGACAAAGAATGAAATCAAGAAATATATGAGGACTTTTGTGAAGAATCAGGGATGTTCTATGTTTGGGTCAGGCTGGACTAAACAGAAGGTCTGGGGATTCTCAGATAAGCAGTTGACCTACTACTATGACAAGATCATTTCCAATCATCATTCTTCTGGTATAATGGTTCAAGATGTGTTGGAGTTTAGAGGAAGAATTTTGGATGAGCCTCAAGCTAAGAAAGCTAAGCTTCAAGATTCTGCTGCTCATCCTACTGAGTCTATTGGGTCTGTTCATGTTGGTCAGGAGAATGTGCAATTTCCTTCAGTCTTATCTCAGAAGGATGATAATTCTGATGTTCCTATGAATGATACTCCTGCTGCTTTTCATCATGATGTTGCTGAATCTCATCATGATACTACTGAAGCTCCAAATGATGTTACCAATGATGTTTCAGAAGATGCACCTATTGAAGTATCTGATGATGATGATTTTACAAATGTTTCTGCTGATTTGTTCAATCAAGTGCCAAAAGAAGAACCTGCTGATGGTCCTTCTATTCCTGTTTCTACTGGCACCAGAAGACAGACTAAAGCTATCAAGAGGAAGGCTACAACATATATTCCTTTAGATGATAGTACTACCTTTCTTGATTATGCTTCTGATGATGGTCAAGATCCTGTTGTATGGGAGAAAATTGTAAAGTGGGAACTTGTTGATTCTGAGCTTGGTGGAGGAAAAGTGAATGTTATCACCAGACAAGATGGATCTACCAAGCAATTCTTATTTCTAAGCCAGATTTTACATATGGTGGATAAACAAGATCTTCTCTCACTTTATGATTGGGTTACCAAGTATTATCAAACTTATTCCCCTGATGACATTGGGATGTATTTGATGGGTGATTTGCAGATTCTATGTGATTCTTATAAAGGTAATTCTGGTATAAGGTTTCAAGCATGGAAAGGTCAAAGTACATGGGTGGTTGACTATTGGAAGTTCTTTCCTTTACCTAATGTTCACATGATTGTCACAACCACTGGGAAGACCTTATATTGCTGGGCTGATGTTCTCTACCCTATCACTAAAGAAGTTATGAATCTCATGCTGGAGACAAAGTTATCTGTTCCTTTGGATATGACTGCCAATGATCTTCATCTTGCTGAACAATTGGTAAGGTTCATCAGAAGAAGTATTTTGACTAAGAAGGAACTAGCAACCAAGCATGGCATTCAAATGGATTCATATCTGCAATGAGTTGATCTTGGTATTGTATTCTCTTGTATATTTGTTTTAGTTTTAGCAAAAAAAAAAAAAAAAAATCTAACTTTTTGTTGTATAGTTTTGTCTATATTGACTGCAGGTTTGGTTATCAACTTGCCCGATGTTGACTATTCCATCATAAAGTTGGCTAGTCCAAAGGGTACAGCTTTGGTAAAGACTCATCAAATCTGTTGATAGCTGTAATGGTTTGCTCAAAATCATAGGGTTTTCAACTCACCCATGCTTTGTTGCTGAGTAGTTTAAATGGTTGTCAATTGACCATGGATTTTTCCTTTATGGATTCCAAATAATTGGCTAGCCCACATGTATATGGCTTGTGGTAAAGGCTGTGGAACACCATATTTGGTATTCAATTGACCAAGATGATAATTCATCAATAATTGACTAGTCCTGAGCAAACGACTACAGGTAAAGACATATCAAATCCATTTATAGCTGATGATTTGCTAAAAATCATGTGGTTATCAGTGTACCTTTGAACACTTGGCTACTCCAGTAGTGATGGCTATTGGTAAAGAGACATCAAATCCATTATTTTCAATGATTCACCTCTCACAGGAGTTTACACACCTGGATGTGATGAGAATAGTATGAAACTTATATGTTTTGATGTACATTTAGTCTTGTGTTGCTGCAAAGAATGGTGCTTTTCAAATTGGTTGCTGATCATAGAGATTTTGCTTATGAAGATTCTTTGCTGCTGATGTTCACTTCAATCCTCGGTTTTATGTTATTGGAGATCTATCAAGAAATCTTGAACTTAACTGAGTCAAATTCAAGATTAGGGGAGGATTGTAAGGAATTATTGAAGATACTGCTGACAGATACTGCTGACAGGTTCCTGCGGAAGGCATAGTGACTTTCTGCTGATGACTAGTTCCTGCGGACGTATAGAGATCCTACGGATAGTGCTTAACCGTGGATATATTTGATGTATTTTAGGACAAGATATGTAGAATATCTTTTATTGGTTTAGTATTATTCGTTTCTTGTAAGAAAGGTTAGGGTTTCCACTAGTATATAAGGAACCCTAAGTCATTGTAATAGATACAAGTTTCTAGTACGAGTTTTATTACTAAGAGTTTATCGATCCATAGAGGGTCAAGTTTTAGTATACATTTGTTTTTATATTCCGCATAATTACAAATTCACATAGATTATCTAACTTAGTCTAGCTAGTGATTACATTAGTTGGCTAACGCTCCATTGGCTCGTGATCTATCAAGGCATAGATCCTTACATGTGACAGATACAATTAAGCTTGAAACATTAGTCACGCTATATATATATATATATATATATATATATATATATATATATATATATATATATATATATATATATATATATATATATATATATATATATATATATATATATACACACACACACACACACACACACACACACACACACACACATACATGCATATGTGACAAATATATGTCACACAATTGAAAAGTGTGACCAAAATAGATATATGGTCACGTGGTAATTGTGTATGTGGCTAAATTATATAGTCAAGTTTGTCACACATTATTTAAACGTGACTGCTATTCTTTGCTGAATACTTAGCCACATAGCGTTTGAAATGTGTGACAACTGAAAAGTAAGTTTGAAGCGTTAGTCACGATATGCATTTAATAGTGAAAAATATATGTCACAAACTTGACGAGTGTGACCAAATGTCATATATGGTCACACTAAACCATAGAAACATGATTAAGTGTAACGAAAATTCGATACATATGGTCACGTAAGTTAATTATGTGTGTCTAAAGTTTAGTGTGTGTTTGCTTGCCAGTCCTAATGTGTATAGTCACACTTAATTGAAGCACAATCATGTGACAATAGGCTTTACAATAGTCACACCATATCACAAATGTGTATCTAAACGATGTTTATGGCCACATTTTAAGGGTATTATATGTGACCAATACATTCAAAATAGTCACATTGTGAAATATTCATGTGACTATTATTTATAGCAAAGTGTGAAGTCATGAGTTATCATTAACCTTGATATTAGTCACATTGAGTTTTTGTGTGACTAAATCATAGTCATATTTTGTCACACATTACTTAAGCGTAATCACAATTCGATGCATATGGTCACACATTTCTGATAACTTATGTAACTTGATATTCACTTAATTGAGTTCAGTCTATTAGTCATGACTGCACATTGACTACTTTTTCAACCACTGTTTTTTCAACAAAGTGCCTGCAATTGAGAATCTTTCATACCAAACACTATTTTTTTGAACTCTGCACTATATAAAGGCATAACCACATACATGAAAACTGCATATACAAGACAACTGTAACAAAAATATGCAGGGTGTTTACTACTGCTGGTACATAGTTAATACTGCTAGTTCATAGTTTATGCTGCCAGAAGTTATAGTTTTGTATAATCTGGAATCCTTTAAAAGAGTATTCGCAAGTACGAACTAAACAATTAATACAACAACAACAACATAAATCCTTTAAAAGAGTATTTGCAGCAAAACAAAAGCTTAAATAGGTTCTGCAGACAAAAATGAATCCCTAAACAGAGTGTTACAGCTTGAGAATGGCATGTGCTTCACTTTGATTTTTGTATAACAATACCTTCACAGTCGGTTCAATAGTAGGCATCTTTTGCTTGTGGATTTACTCGCGGCAATATGTTATCATTTTTCTCGTGAATGACTGTACTAAATTCCTCATCGACATCGTCATACGTATCTTTGTAATTCTTGGTAGGTGTTTTAAAGACAATAGACAATTTTTTATTTGCCTGGTCTTTCACATAAAACACTTGTCGTGCTTGTGAGGCTAATATGAACGGATCATTCTTGTGGCATAAATTATTCAGGTCTACCAATGTGTAACCAAGAGTATCGCGTTTGACCCCACCATTTTTTGAATTAACCCAATCACATTTGAAAAGAGGAATTTTCTTGAAACGGTAATCTAGTACCCATATCTCTTGTAAAATCCCATAATAAAATGCTTTTCTTGTGGTTGCAACTTCTTTGGATATGTGAAGATCTGCTGCCTCAACACTAACCCCACTATTCTGGTAAACTATGCCATCATTACTTTTCGTATGAAATGTATACCCATTGATGTTATATGCCTCGTATTTTACTACGTCAGAGCGTGGTCCAAATGATATCCACCTCACAGTTTCTGATACACTATCTTTGGATATCGCTAAGTCTCTCTCAACCTGAATTTTATTACAAGTATATAGTACCTTTAAATTGCAGGAACAACTCACTTATATTTATCAACAAACAAACTAGTAGTATAAACAACATACTAGTAATTACCTCTTCGTGTAACCACTTAGCAAAAGATTTAGTGTGCTAATTCTCCAGCAATGCCATTTTTTTACCCGGGTATTTTGTTTTCAAAAATTGCTTGTGTCGCCTGAAACAAAACAATGTATTTGATTATTATATTTGATACAACATTTTAAGCAACGAAATAGACATGTGTTAGTAATACTTACTCGATATACGACACAATTTCATTTGTATTCTGTATTACATACAAATGTGCTTTCTGAAAGACATCTCTGGTAAGTACATTTGATTTGCCGGCCGAAAATGGTTTTCCATCCTCATTTTCATTGGTCATATGTTTATCAGGTGGGATACCAATAGTTTTCATGCTTTTATGATACTCGCTAAAAAACTCTATTGTCTCTTCCGCGATAGTCTCCTCAGCAATGCATTCCTCTGGTCTATTTCTATTTCACACATGTCCTTTAATAACCTTCATACATCTTTCGAAGGGATACATCCACCAAAAGCATACGGGACCACATAATTTTACCTCCCTAGTTAGGTGCACTGTCAAGTGTATCATAATATCAAAATATGACAGAGGAAAGAACTCGAGAAGGCGCAGTGTCACAACAAGTTCTTGTTGCATCTTATCTAGTTCTTGCAAGATGATTTCTTTCCTACATATAGCTTTAAAGAGAAAGCAAAACCTGATAATAGCAAATCGTGTGGGTGGGTGCATGATCGATGTATAGCAATGGGCAAAAACTCTTGCATTAGCATGTGATAGTCATGCGATTTAAGGCCAATGAGCATCTTATCATTTTGGCTGACCAAACTAGAGAAATTTGAACAATAGCCTTGTGGTACCCTGATGTTGCTTAACGTTTCACAAAAGATGTCTTTTTCAGCATTCGTTAATGTGTAACATGCTAGAGGTAGTGTTGTTTTGTCTGCTTCTTTCCTAGCAAAAAACTCTTCTTTTATCCCCAACTCTTCCAGATCCAATCGAGCCTTCATTCCATCTTTTGTATTTCAAGGAACATTCAGCAAAGTTCCGACTAGACTCTCAGCAACATTCTTTTCTACATGCATGAAGTCAATACAATGTGGAACAACATTATGCCTCCAATACTTTAGCTTTCGATACCAAATGTTGAATTTCTTCCAATATGGTTCATTTACTTGGCTTGCACTACCCTCTGCTTTTGTTGTTTTCCTTTTCTGCTTTGTAATCTTCCCACCACTGCCTCTCATATCTTCTTGGTTATTCGAGGTGTTATTGTTTGTTCGTTTTCCTTTTCCCCACTTATTTTCAATTAGTTGTACCTCGTTGTATATTTGTTCCCCAGTCAATGGAGTTGGAGCATTCTGAAATTCTTCTTGTCCATTAAACGCCGCTGTTTGCCTTCTGAACACATGGCTGTATGGTAGATATCGTTTGTGTCCAACATAACTTTGATTGGATGAGGCAGAAAGTCTAACACAATGTGCATCTTTCCTACATACTACACAACCTTTGAATCCACTGTATGGGCAGCCACATAATGTACCATGTGCAGGGTAATCATTTATCATCCATAACACAGCGGCATGCAGTTTAAACTTTTCTTTTGTTCAAGCATCATATGTATCAATCCCTTCCTCGAATAAGGTATGCAGATCATTTACCAACGGTTCTATAAATACATCGATATCATTTCCCGGGTATCCCGATATCAATACCGAAAGCATGATAAACTTTCTTTTCATACACAACCATGGAGGAAGGTTGTATATGATAGATAAAACTGGACATACATTGTGATGCCTAGTTCCTGAGTTGACGTCAACCCCATCAGCCGATATTACTTGCCGTAGATTTCTCGGATCTTCAGCAAAGTGGGGGAATTTTTCATCTATGGTACGCCGTGCCTGTGAATCTGCAGGGTGACGTAAAACACCATCTGTTACCCTCCTTGTTGCGTGCCATTTTAGATCTTCTGAAATACTCTCTAACTTAAAGAGTCATTGCAGTCTTGGTATAATTGGAAAGTACCACATTAACTTTGCCGGAACGTTTTCATACAATTTACGTGTCCTATTATCCACCTTCCATCTTGATATCCCAAAAGTTGGACAAACAGTCAACTCCTTGTTAGTCTTCCGGTAAAGAATGCAGTTGTTGCTACATACATGTATCTTTTAGTATCCTGATCCCATCATTCTCATTAGTTTTTTGGCCTGATAAGTTTTTTCAACCATTTCGTTACCAGCAGGTAGCATTTTTTTTTTATCAATCCTAGTACACTGGTACAAAAAGTTATATTGGTCACGCCAAAAATGTGTGACGATATGCATATAGTCACACACGTTTTTTTCGTTGTGTGTCACCATAGGTCCCGCCACCGCAGGTGGTATATGGTCACATTGTTGAGTTCGTGGTATTTTCCATCGAAAAAGAGTGACCAAAACCCCGAATATGTGTGACAAATTAGACACAAGTTTTGTTGGATTAGTCATTATCAGTGACCGTAAACACTTTATAGTCACGCAAATATTTTTTGAGAGTAACTATTTTTCAGCCTTTGGCCACATAAATATATAATATATGTGACATTTAAGATGATATATTCAAGTAAATGTGTATTTTGTGTGACTATTTCCCGTCCTGTGGCCACAGGAATATACAATAAATGTAATGTTTTTGATGATTTAGTCACACAATGGGTGTTTTTTTTTTGGAGTTAGTCACATACAATTTAACACAAAATGGCCAAAAGTGTTAATAAGTGTGACCATATGCTGTTTAAAGTGAAGAAATGTGTATTTTGTGTGACTATAGATCATCCAATAGCCACATAAATTTTATGTTTGTGTGGCCTTCTGTAATATTTAGTCACACAAAGCATGGTTGTTTTGGGTATTTAGTCACATACCATTAAGCAAACAGTGGCCAAAAGTGTTAATAAGTGTGACCATATGCTGTTTAAAGTGAAGAAATGTGTATTTTGTGTGACTATTGATCATCCAATGGCCACATGAATTTTATGTTTTTGTGGCCTTTTGTAATATTTAGTCACACAAAGCATGTTTGTTTTGGGTATTTAGTCACATACCATTAAGCAAACAGTGGCCAAAAGAGTTAATAAGTGTGACCATATGCTGTTTAAAGTGAAAAACTGTGTATTTTGTGTGACTATTGATCATCCAATGGCCACGTGAATTTTATGTTTGTGTGGCCTTTTGTAATATTTTGTCACACAAAGCATGTTTGTTTTGGGTATATAGACACATACAATTTAGGAAACATTGGCCAAAAGTGTTAATAAATGTGGCCATATGCTGTTTAAAGTGAAGAAATGTGTATTTTGTGTGACTATAGATCATCCTATGGCCACATGAAGTTTACGTTTGCGTGGCCTTTTGTAATATTTAGTCACTCAAAGCATGTTTGTTTTGGGTATTTAGTCACATACCATTAAGCAAACAGTGGCCAAAAGTGTTAATAAGTGTGACCATATGCTGTTTAAAGTGAAAAAATGTGTATTTTGTGTGACTATTGATCATCCAATGGCCACGTGAATTTTATGTTTGTGTGGCCTTTTGTAATATTTAGTCACACAAAGCATGTTTGTTTTGGGTATATAGACACATACAATTTAGGAAACATTGGCCAAAAGTGTTAATAAATGTGGCCATATGCTGTTTAAAGTGAAAAAATGTGTATTTTGTGTGACTATAGATCATCCTATGGCCACATGAAGTTTAAGTTTGCGTGGCCTTTTGTAATATTTAGTCACTCAAAGCATGTTTGTTTTGGGTATTTAGTCACATACCATTAAGCAAACAGTGGCTAAAAGTGTTAATAAGTGTGACCATATGCTGTTTAAAGTGAACAAATGTGTATTTTGTGTGACTATTGATCATCCAATGGTCACATGAATTTTATGTTTGTGTGGCATTTTGTAATATTTAGTCACACAACGAATTAAGAAAACAGTGACCAAAAGTGTGACTATATGCATCTTTTAGTCACATTTAAAAGATCAATATATATCAAAACAAATTCAAATACAATAAAATTGGAATGTATATAACTGAACCAAATATAAAATTGTCCATCCTTTTATACACCAAGGAGTCCTAATCGGCTTACAATAATTTTCTAATTAAGTATCAATAATCTTTTCCAGAAGCAACTAGCTAGCAACTTCGAGCCGTCTTGATCTCTGAGCAGTACCAACTGTCACTAGCAGTAGTAACTTTTGTACTAGCAGTAGTAAATACTTGGCACATTTTCTTTGAAGTTCATGAGCAGCACTAAATCCATCTAAGCAATATTAACACAAACATGAGCAGCAGTAATTCAAACAACATCATGAAAACTTTTAATCCAAAACAATGAACATAATAATAAAATTTGCAGTTAAACTTACAAGTTTTTCTCCCATTGATCTAATCTCATCATCTGGATATAAAAGCCTTGAAAATGTAGGCTGGTGCATATCAACAATAACCACATCATGATGAGTGCAGAACTAGAACATGTCAAAGCACACAACATGATAGAACTAGATGAGCATACCGGAATAAAGTTTTTGATTAGATGCTAGAAAACCTGCCTCTCTAAAAAGTATGTGGTTATATATATTGTTGACGGGTGCATCTATTTCTTGACATTTGACATAGAGACACTATTGCCTTGTCTTTTGTTATGTGCATCTACTTTGTCAGGCGCCACTAGTTCAACTATATGCTGTTTTGGTGGTTTTGAGTCGCTTGATTCGCCACTTATTCAACTATCTGCTTTGGTGGTTTTGAGTCACTTGATGCGCCACTGGTTCAACTATCTGCACAAACAAGGTCTATGGTATTTTCCTCGAATAAAGTGAAAGTAAAAGAGGGCAAAACCCATAAAAAAAGATCAATTACTTGTGCTCTTACTTTTTTCAGATCCAATGTATTTTCACCTGAAGTAGATTTTATATGGTATAAAACTTACTATATCTAATGTATATTTAAAGAGTTGTATATATTTGACATTAACTATTTAAAAACAAAATCACAAAGTTCGGAGTCTTTGGATGTATAATTGTATCACCATTGGGCCAATCCAACCTGACTCCCACCCTACCAAAATTTGAAGTTTTGAACTATTACCTAACTTGCCTAGCTATTTT
Source organism: Artemisia argyi (assembly GCA_030686995.1). NCBI lineage: Eukaryota > Viridiplantae > Streptophyta > Magnoliopsida > Asterales > Asteraceae > Artemisia > Artemisia argyi. The sequence continues at coordinate 35,130,744 of CM060695.1, forward strand.
GCCACCTCTAACTATGAGCATATGAAACAAAATCGTAAGGTGCTGTAAAGAATGCAGATGAATTAAGAATGGAAAAGATAAGCTGAAAAAATCAAATAGACCAACGTGACTACTTGATTACAAACAGGAACCCAAGCATATAATCACCGATGTACCCAGGAACCCAAGCATATAAATTATACTGACTCGGGCGGACCTTATTGATCTCAAAGTAACCTTTATTGTCGTTTTGAGTCCAAGGCTGATAGCCTTGATTATGTAAAATAAGGTGTAGATTAAACTCTAGGAATAGTTTACAAAGGTACAAGTAACTTTGTCCCAACAACCCAACTAAAAATGGAAAAGATAAGCTGAAAAAATCAAATAGACCAACGTGATTACTTGATTAGAAACAGATATATTTTTTGATACTCAGATCTTGGTCTTTTTCCGATTTTTGGCTTTCTTACAATCGATTCTGCACCTTTTATTTGTAATAGTGAGCTGAATACCGGCACCGCCATATATTATCAGCGCAACCATCACCGCCATTGTAATTGAGACCCCAAATCCAGGAATCGAAACATTTATGCTACATGAGAGAATTAAAAAGACATGGTAAGATTTTAGACATGAAATATCATAAGTTTACATTTAAAACCTTACCAGGTGACCCTTTAAATCTCTCGTATTGTTCATACGCCTGTCCTATTGTCACCAGACTTGTGCACACTGTGTGTATGTATGTGTTTTGAGAGAGACTGATGTTCTGGAAGATGCTATGTCGGTACGTATCACCGAGAAAAAAAAGTAAAATTTACCGATCGAGCCGGACTGGAGTACCGCCAAACATGTCATTGGATCGGGCCTTAGCGGTGGTCTTGGTGCGAGTGTTGTGGTGGTGTGAGCGGTGGCGTTGGTGAGGAGAGTGTTGAGGAGATAGAAGAAGACCAGATATAGTTTTGGTAGATATATATTTGGGATGGAGTATTGAAAAACATTGGCGGGTTCAATGAAATTAAGTAGAGGGGCAATTTAAATTTGGGGAAAAAATTTAGGCGGACTCTTTGGAAAAGTTAAAAGAGAAATTTTATTTTATGCAATTAAGTGAGGGGACATGTAAAATATTACATATAAATTTAACACATGAAGTATCTTAAATTTTTGCTTTTATAAGAAGCGGAAATGAGCCGAGCCGATCGTGAAAAGCTCAAGATCATATCAGTAAAATGATTTGAGCTTTTTTCGAGTAACTAGAGTTCGTTCGAGCTGATTCTTATCGAGCTTTGAGCTCAAGCTCAAGCCTATCAAATGAAGTTAAATGTTTAATGAGTTAACCTCAACCTTATAAAAGTTCGATTCGAGTTATTGTTTAGTTTTCGAGCTCAACCTTATATATATATATATATATATATATATATATATATATATAGTGTAAGGTTATTTTCAGAACCAAATAAATTGCGAGAACCAATCTAAACCTTTCATTTTTTGATCAATGGTTGTAAATAGTGGTGGCATTAATGTAATTAAATAAAAACTGAAGAACTATTTAGCAACGGAAGTAAGGGTATTATAGGAATTTCTATTTCCAATAACTGCCTCCATTAATTAAGGAATTACCATTTACAATTAGGTTAAAAAACTCGTTCCTCTCTCCCCAAACCTCAATTGTCGCCTCCACCCTGTAAGATAAACAACCGCCAGTTTAATCATCATAAAAGGTGTTTTTCGCCGGAAAAATGATCACCAAACAACTATCAGTCAATCGATTTTATGTTAGATCGCTTTTACGGTTAGCGGATTAACTAAATAAAATAGGTATATTTTTTAAATGCATATTAAAATCGTTTTTGTTTGATTCTTTAATTTGATTTTGAAATTGTTTATAGTTTTTATAATTGTTTACAGTCCATTACCGACATAAATTTTCTCAAGTCGTTTTGTTTTGTCGTTGGCGATGGTGGGATGCCTGTTGTTCGAGTTTTTATCAATGTGGCAAAATCAGTTGTTGCAAATAAGTTTTGATGCTGATGAGGTACGTGTATGTGTTTATGAAAAGCCATTAAAGAATGCATGTCAATGATCTGTTATATGCATCTGAAATTTCATTGCACATATGTATTACATGTAAATAGAAAAAAGTTTTTGCTCCATTTCAATTGATAATACATGTGCACATGTATCTCGAATTTGCAACATGTATGCTTATTTTGGATCTATTACTAAAAAATACATGTGCATTGTGTACATATAGCCTCAACTTACATGTAATACATATGTGCATGCTCCGAGATTGTAGGAGTTTGGCGCAAATGTGCTACAATTAAAGGGACATCAATCGTTCGTTCGTCAACAAAATTCGAAGTGATATAGGCAATGAAAATGACTTTTGTGTTTTACCTCGTTGATGATAACATTTGTTTGATGATAAAGTATGTAAATTTATCTTATTTTTAGTACCTGTATTTTTTTATTCATCCACATATTTCTTCATGAAAAGAGTAAATAATTATTTTCTATTTGTTTTATTCTTCAAAATGGAATGCTTGCATAATTGCAACCAGGCTTTGGGGAATTCAATGCATGGGAAGATATAATCATTCCTCAGAACGTTGATGATGGCATGACGAGTAACGAGGCTTTGTGGCTGTCAAACCAAGAGGGAAGAATCAAAAGGTAATATTGATTTATGTTAGTTAATTTTGTTCGTTTAAATGAAGCAACTTGTTTATGGTGAATTTGATAACGTTGTGATCATATAAATGAAAATGGTGCATATGTGTCTTGTGGTTTTGGGTGATATAAAATTAATTAAAGGAGTGCATATGTGTCTTATGACGGGTAATGGTGCATATGTGTTTATGACGGGTAAAAATTAATTAAAAAGGTGCATATGTGTTTTATGGCTGAAAAGTGTGTGCATATGTATATTTCATGGTTAACTTAAAATTAGTGTAATGATGCATATTTATTTCAAGGTTAATATAAAATTAGTGTGATGATGGATATGTGTTTTTATTGTTGGTATAAAATTTCTGAAAGAGTGTGCATATGTGTTTTATGGTTTCAGGTTACTTGACGTTGTGGCTGTTGGCACATACTTATATCAGTTAATATGAGCGAGACGATAAAGACACATGTGCACGAGGATTAAAAACACATGGGCAGATTTCATAGGTTCTTGAACGAGACGAGGAATACATGTGCACGCCTTAACATGAACCAACTATTAAAGACATTGTATTAAACACATGTGCACGCTTAATATATTTGTAATAAAATTGAATACAAGTGTAAATATAATAACGTTTGTGATAAAGTTGGATATCATACAACTACAAGACAATTTGTAAATGTTGAAATTGCATAAATCTAATAATAAAGTTTCGTTGTTTGTATTTATATTTATGTAATATTTTTTTAAAGATACAAGTGCATATACAAAACACTTATGCAGAAACGAAAATACAATTGTCATAATGTGGTTAGTAGTTAACCTTCTTATTTAAAAAACACATGTGCACATAATGTTTTTTTAACAGGTACAATGCAAAAAAAAAAAAAAAAAAAAAAAAAAAAAAAAAAATCCTTGAATTTAAGAACTAAAAAACGTTTTTTATAAAATAAATCAAAAATAAAATTAAAAAAAGTATTTTTACCATTATACCCTTTTGAATTAAATAAAAAATTTTAATATCCAAAAAAATCTGATTGGTTGTTTCTGGTTCTCGCAGTTCTCGCAATTCATTTGGTTCTGAAAATAACCTCACCCTAAATATATATATATATAGTGAAGCGTTCAGATGAGAACTCTAAATTTTGTGAGAACGCGAGAAGCAATCCTAACCACTCATTTTATCCTTCTTTAACTTTAATCTAATTACTAATATTAGTTAATCAACTTTTTGAAAATTTCTTAAAAAATTTAAAAAAAAAAATTCTAAAATTTTCAAAAGAATTTCGAAAAAATTTTTTTTTTGAAAAATTTTTTTCGAATTTAAAAAAATAAAATTTTTTTTCAAAAATTTTTTTTCGAAATTTTTTTTTTGATGAATTTTTTTTCGAAATTTTTTTTTTTGAAAATTTAAAAAAAAAAATTTTTTTTTTCGAAAATTTTTTTCCAAAAAAAAATTTCCGAAATTTTTTTCGGAAAATTTTTTTTTCGAAATTTCTTTTTCCGAAAAAAAAAATTTCCGAATTTTTTTCCCGAAAATTTTTTTTTCGAAATTTTTTTTTCAGAAAATTTTTTTCGTCACATGTGAAAAAAATTTTGAAAATTTTCACGAATTTTTTTTGTCACGTGTGAAAAAAAAATTTCGTCGCATGTAAATTTTTTTTTCGTCACATGTGAAAAAAAAATTCTGTCACATGTAAAAAAAAAATTTCGTCACATGTGAAAAAAAATTTGGAAATTTTCACGAAATTTTTTTGTCACGTGTGAAAAAAAAATTCGTCACGTGTGAAAAAAAAAATTCCGTCACATGTGAAAAAATTTTGAAATTTTCACGAAATTTTTTTTGTCACGTGTGAAAAAAAATTTCGTCGCATGTAAATTTTTTTTTCGTCACATGTGAAAAAAAATTCCGTCACATGTGAAAAAAAAATTTCGTCATATGTGAAAAAAAAAATCGAAAATTTTACGAAAAAATTTTCGAAAATTTTTCAAAAAAATTTCAAAAATTTTTTGAAAATTTTTCAAAAAATTTTTCGAAAATTTTTTGAAAATTTTTCAAAAAAATTTTCGAAATTTTTTTCAAAATTTTTTGAAAATTTTTATAAAAAATAGTTGGCTAATAATAGCCATTAGATCAAAGTTTAAGAAGGATAAAATGAGTGGCTAGGATTAGTTTTCGCGTTCTCACAAAAATTAGATTTCTCACATGAATGGGCCCATATATATATATATATATATATATATATATATATATATATATATATATATATATATATATATATATATATTGTATGTAAGCGTACTAAGTATAAATAGTTAATTAAAAATGTATCGAGCATGGTTGTCAAGATCCCGATCCTGATCTTAGGATCTTAAGATTTGATGATACTGCAAAGCAAAAACGAGTCGAATCTTATGTAGGATCTTTGAAAGCTTAAGATTGTATAGGAACCCGATCCTGACCATAGGATCTTAGGATCTAATCCGATCCGATCTTACTTTTCTCGAACTAGCAAACTAAAAAACTACAAATTTATGAATTGTGTTTTGTAAAATTGAAAAAACAACATGTTATAATCTTCTTATACATTTCATAACCATAATTTAGGACAACATTTTTATGAAACATTTATATAATTTTGTGTTTATGTATATAATAATTTATAAATTTGTATAATATTACAAAGGATACTTAAAAAATGCATTATGGTAGGATCTTAAGATCCCGATCTGATCTTACGATCTCGATCTTGCAAAGACAAAATCGATCCTAAGTAGGATATGATCCCGATCTTGAAAACCTTGGTATCGAGATTTTCGAGCCAAAGGTGAACCGAATTCGATTATTAGATTATATTTGAATTTTAATTTGTGTAAGACAACACACCTTAATTTACAAATAAACCGAGCTTTTCGAGTGATCAAGCTCAAACCGAGTTCATACTTTCTCGATCCTGGATAACATGATCGGGAGGTCCTTGCATAGTTGCTTCTTATTAGTGTCTGTGACAAATGGTATACACCTACCAAGCCGGTGTAACCCATGCATGAACGCCTTAAATAACTTCAAATATAATTTATATAACATTCAATTCACACTATATGTAACTATACTATACACCTACCAAGCCGGTGCAACCCATGCATGACCGGTGATAATGGCTATAATTCACATGGGTCATGTGTAACACCCCAAAAATTTGGTACAGCGGAAGACTCAACAAGCTTTCGGGGTGCTACGGGGATTGGTATCCAACACAAGACATAATAGAACGAGATAAGGTAAACATAATAAAAACACAACCAAAATGGGGTTTTAAAGTTTACATTTATCCCAACATCATTCAGAGTCAGGCCCAAAAGAAATAAAGTAGGTCCACAATTTAACATCAGAGTTTAGAAAAATAGATCCATAAACCAGGAGCCTTAGCCGAGCCTTCCAATTGTGCAAAACTATTTTGAATGGACCAAATGTGATTTTAGGACTTTGCTATGATTGCTATGCTACCTGGTTAAGGTTACTTGTTATATGAGCTACATCTGTCCAGAATTACTTGTTATATGAGTTACATCTGTGCAGGACTATTGATATATGAGTTGCAATTGTGTGGGGTTATTTTTGTATGTGCTGCAACTGTGCAAGTTGTTAATTCTATGTTTCGCATTTATGAGTGGTTATATTATTTGGTTTGGCACACTTTTTGTATGAGGAAGATATATTGGTTTCGTGACTTAGACCAGCATAGCAAATTTATATGTGATTTGGTCCAATGATTATGCCTTTTGATTAAACCTATGAACTCACCAGCGTTAGCTGACCCTTTTAACATGTTTTCTCAGGTAATTGATGAATCTGCTATTGAATATATGTGTTGGAGGCTTGGCAAGTGGAAAAGTTTATGGATCAATTTAGACTCTGATAACCTATTTGGGACCTACTTTTATGTTTGATTTTTGGCTTACTTTCGTACTTTTGGGATAAATGTAAATTTTGAATGTTTGCTTTTGAAATGTTTTAATTAAGACGGATGATGTATTTCCATTGTCTTATGCTTGTGTTGTGTACCAATCCTGTAGCACCCCAATGCTTGTTTCGTCTTTCGCTGAACCAAATTTTGGGGGTGTTACATATTGGTATTAGAGCTCAACTTATAGAGAACAGGGTACTTATCAAAAACCTGGACTATAATTATTTTTCAAAATAATTTGATCCCATGACCAATACATGCCTGCCAAGCCAAAGCCTCTTATGTGATAAGATTAAGTTGATGACTTGATAGGATGAGATTGAAATAGTTTGGGCAATCCATGATGAGATTTTCTGCAATAATGGTGTTGGGAAATATATTTGGAATAATGCGGTATCTATTATTACTATATTGGGAAAGTTTATGATATTTTGGATCTTGGGAAATGTTTTAATATGGTTTTTCAATACGTGTTTGATTATTTAGTGCAATTATACATACCCATTACCATTGTCACAGACCATGCCTTCACTAGCATTCGATGTATCTGACGAGATTCTTATGTCTGGATCCCGCCCAGCATGATCTCTGAAGACTCCAGCTCAGGACGATCCCAATGAGATTGTCCAACATTCAGCCTTAGCTTCATCACCAGTTCCATATAATTCATCCATTCCATTCATTACTCAGCCATCTTCATCATCATTCACTAGTCGCCCTAGTTCTTCACGACAGGTTACTCTTCATCAGGCATTAGTCCGTGCTCAGACTCCTAGACTCGCACACCGTGGCACAACACATATTTTTGTGCGGCCACCTACATCACCACCATGTCACTACTCAGCTCAATCTCCACTGTCATCACCACCTTCACCACCATCTCATGGAAGACCCCGATCACCTAATTCATCATCACATTCATCTCATGATTCACCATGCATTTGTAATTATTTGATCATCAACATTTGGATTGGAGGTTGCAGTGATATTATTTGGTGAAAGTTCTTGTTGAATCGAGATAATTGGAGGGGTATCTTGTACGGGATCAACATCTTCATATGTAGTTGTTGATGAACCGGATATGGGAAATTTCTTCTTGATGATTAACTTCGATTATCGGAGTTGCAACGAAAATTGTTGACATCTTCATCCTATTTCCTCTACAAGATTCATCGTAGAAATTTTCAAACAGACCATCTAACTCTTTCTTTTGAATATGTTTTGGTTTTGGTGTTGATGATTTTGGTTTTTGTCCGAGTCCTGAACTGCATGGTTAAGAAGTCTTGATTTTTGGCACGGGTTATGAACTTTGTTGATCAGAAGCATGATTAGTTGCGGGTTCTAATCTAACATGATTAGAAGCCATTTCTATTACTTCGTCAAAATGAACATGGATTGTCTCTTGTATCAACTTTGTTCTTCGATTGTAAATACGATACGCACTTGATTGTGTAGAATAACCAAAAAAATATGCCTATATCCCCTTTTTCTTTTAGTTTTCCAAGATCATCACGATCATTAAGAGGATAGCAATGGCAACCGAATGTGCGTAAGTATTTGACATAGGGTTTGCGTTTGTGAAGGATGTGATATGGAGGTTTTCTTAATCTTTTGTCTATGATTGATCGATTTTGAGTTAAACATTCGGTTGATACGGCTTCAGTCCATAGGTTTAGTGGAAGATTTGCGGAGGTGAGCATTGTTCTGAAAGCTTCTACTAAGGTACAGTTTTGTCGTTTGACTACACCATTATGTTGAGGAGTGTAAGCTACAGATCTCTGATGAGTAATGCCAAGTGAATCGAAGAAGCTCTATGGAGTCTGACTCATTGATTCGAGATTTGCAAGACCTAGAAAAGAAGTTTTACAATCCTCTAGGCAGTGTACCTAATCGATGTAGTGTAGCATAGGTAAGTCCGAGAGATTGATCGTTCTCTAGGGGAATAGTGTTGTTAGATTAAGATGTATGACAAGATAGGTTTAGAGGTGAGGGATGATTCTTTTTGTGTTTTTATATTTTATGAAAGAAATTAAAAATCTCGGGTTTTAAGAGAGTGGGCAGAATTAGTTACTAGTCAACTAACCCAAAGACTAATATAAAACTTAATTTAAACTAATTAATAAGAAAAAAAATACAATGGGTGATTTCTTATGATAGGGAAAAGCGTGTTCACTTAGATTAAATTACTCCCTAGTTATCTCCTACTAATATGTCGAATTGTCACGTCCTTGTTTTAATTAAAGTGTTGTATTCCTTAATATCGGTCGTTGGGAGGTGCCGAAGTCCCCAACTCTATGAATCTTAGTCTCCCCTAAAAACTTTAAAGTCTATTAAGTTTTCTAGGATCTACAAGCCGCAATTCATGCAATAAATACAACAAGAAAAACCAATAGTGTACTCTACGGTTGCATTTCTAAGACGTTTAAGCTAGTTACATATAAGAGGTCATCCAGTTTTCTTAGCCTAACGCGAAGCAATCAATTAAACATGAGACGACAAATCAATATTCAACAACTAGGTTTCATTAGATCTAAGCAAACAAAAACGAATCTAAGCTAGAATGTTAAAGAGAAGAGAAGATAAACAAGTAATCAAATAATGCATAGACATATTGAATGATTAAATGAATAACTTATCTTCAATAAAACATGAGTTTTGGGGGCTCTAGAACCCTTACAAAATTGCCAACTTCATCCACAAAACCCTAGCCCAAGATGTTACACGAATAATGAAAAACATACGAAAGTATATATAGATTTACAACTCCGATGGCGTCAGCTTATGGGTTCTGATATTGTCAGCTCGCCGTGATTGGGGTTTCTTCTTGTTCAAGTCGCTGTTATGACGACGTCACCTTGTAAACTCTGACGCCGTCACTTCATGTCTGACACCGTCCTCTATTAAGTGTCTAGGCCGTCTCTTGTTAGCTTAATACGCGACTCTCATCTTTATTTAACACCTGACGCCGTCATGATATAAGTCTTCAGAATTCATCTGAGGTGTCTCTTGTTAATCTTGAACCAAAAATTCAGCTTTAGCAATAAGTGACAGCGTCACGTTGTAGCGTGTGACACCGTCAGATATCCACGTCATACAGAATTTTGCAACTTCGTCATTTTCTTCACTTTTTCATCAAAATACGCCCTAAAAGTGCCGATTTCTAGATTTTACGTCTCAAGTACCTAAAATGCAAAAAGAAACAATTTGAGGCAATATTTAATCATATTAATACGATTTTGGGCTTAAATGTCCCCTTAAAAATGTACCAAATAAATCCTTATCATTCGTAAACTACGTTCCATTATCAGTACGCATAATTCGGACTGTTTCTTGTAGACCAACTTGTACATGTTTGATGAAATTGATGATTACATCGGGTGTTTCAGCTTTAGAGGCAAGAAAATGAAGCCAAGTGTAACGTGAGTAGTCATCCACAATAACCAATATATGTTTCTTCCCATTTCTATTGATGACGCGCATTGGACCACACAAATCCATATGCAATAAATGCAAAGGTGCAATGAAGCCTTTTTTTGGATTTGGATTTGAGTGTTACATGAGTTATTTTTCCCAATTCACATACAGGGCAAAGATTATATTTCTTGAGTGAAAATTTTGGCAATCCTTTGACTAGGTTGTTGTAAGCAAGGTCGTTTAAAGTCCAAAAAATCAGATGAGAAAATCGACGATGCCATGGCCAGGCTTGTGATGATGATGGTTTTGCAAGCAAACAAATTTGTTTTGGTGAGGTGATTTCTTTTAGAGCAATTTGGTATAGATTCGAATCCATGGAGCCTTTGAGAATATCAACGCCTTCAAGAATACAAACAATACACGAGTGTTTTCAAATGCCACCTTTAAACCTCTATCACAAAATTGGCCAATGCTAAAGAAATTATGACCTAGCCCTTCGACAAAATAGACTCATTGAATTGTGACTTTAACATGCATGAGATTCCCATAGCCGGTGATTTTAGCAATGTGATCATTCCCAAAACGCACTATACCCAAAATTTTAGCCACAAAATTCTTGAGCAGTGCTTTGTTCCCTGTCATATGTCGGGTGTACCTCGAATCGAGGTACCAGATGCACACTTGGACAAGCTGCACATCAAAGCAAGAAATAGAAAATTTGGAACCCATTGATAAAGTGGTTTCACGTAGTTAGATAAAATAGATTGCAGACCTAGTTGGTTGATTTTTTCTAATATAGTCGTACTAGCTAGGTTCGCGTTTTTTCTTAACTTGTTTCCATTTATAACCTACGATTTTGAACACTCTTCTAGTGGGTTTCCACCTAAGGCAGGATCTAGGGAATAATTCATGGTACTCAAAGATTCTACCCGTTGGGATCCACATCCATTTTTTTTTGCTTATGTGTTCTTAGATTTGTAGGAGCTTTCCTAGTAGTTTTGGAATTCACATTATAACAATTCAAATTATCATGCACACAATTTGCAGAAATAGAATTATAAGGAACAAAATCCAAAAACAAGCATAATTGTTTTTAGAAGCAGCAAATCCATGCAAATTTAAGTCATTACAGTCATCCTGTTTGCTTAGAGCATTTTTTATTGAAAGCTTTAAAAGTTCTAGATTTTTCTACGTCTGTAGTGGAAGTCTGAGAGGCACTAGTATTCAAAGCACTGATCTTAGATGGTCTCTCCTTGCTATAAGTAGTGTCTAAACCTGGATCAAAAAGCAAATATGCATTAGGAGATTGTGTAGCTTGATCTTGGTGTTCTAGTTTCTGTTTCTGTTTCTTAGGTTTCTTATTCATTTGTTTCTTAGAGTCTTTAGATTTTTTCTCTATAAGGGAAGGAGGCAAAGAACACGTTGGTGCATCTAGAGGTATATCCTGACTAAGTAACGCTTGTTTCCTAGCTATTGTTAATTCTGCATTATGAATCATATCATTTGAACCATATGGTTCTCTAACAGAAGTAGATCCAATTTTATACATTCTGGAAGCGATTACATTAGGATTAGATAAAACCTCTTTTTGTTTTGACTCAAGAATATGAGTTTTGTGCCTTTTGTTAGCCATAGAAATTGATTATTTTGAAAGATTTTCAAGATTTTGATTGTCCAATTGGCTTGATCTCACAAATTCATTATTCTTGGTTTTCATCGAATCAAACACTTTAGATTTGAGTTCTTCATTCTCTTTTAAGATTAATTTCAAAGAAATTTCATAACAAAGCTTGTCGTATTTGTTTTGTTCAATTTTTTGCTGCCAGTTTGCTTTAAGCGTTAAAGATTGTTTTTCAAGTTTAGTACAAATTTTCAAATCTGGCAGTACGACAAGATAATTCCTCATTCAACTCAATGTTCTTTTGCAAACATTCTTTTAAAATCTCTTTGAGTAAAAGGTTTTCAACTTCCAAAAATGTTTGTGCCTTTTCAAATTCTTCACTTTCGTCCTTAGTTACCGAGGATTGTGATTTGAATGATTCAAGTTGATTTACGAAATATTCTTTTTGAATGTCTGAGTTTTGGCTGAGAAAGTCATAATCATCTTCAATAGATATGACATAAGTTAAATCTGTTTCCATTTCAAAAGTTAAATCCTTTTCCAAAGCAATAAATGTATTGCTAACTCTAAGCATGGAAGGCTCGATAAAAGTTTTTAAAAGCTTTTTGACTTCACTTAAGATTTCCATTTGATAAGAATTGTATTTCAAAAGTTCAGCCATTTTAAATTCTTACTTTCCACGAATGACAACCAACGTACAATTTATTTGATGTTTGAGATTACAAAAACTTTTTCTCGCCAAACTCTCTTATTTTTGTGGATCATATGGACTTTCAAAAATCTTTTTCACAGGCTTTTCCACATTTGTTGGTTTTCGTGAAAGAATGTTTTCCTTTTGTTTAACTTTTAAACGTTTTTTAATTTCCTCTTTAAAGATATCATTAGGGACAAACATGTAATCTTTGAAGGTATCACGTCTCATGTAATCAGCATTATACAAACTAGGTGCAATAAGCTTAACCATATCAAGATAAGATGGTTTAGGACAACCAAGACCCAGTTTTAGATCCACAATTGAAGCTGGTTTGGGCATTAACATGTGTATAGTTTGAATAGTCTGACCGGTAGTGTGAAGTTTAGTTTCAACTTTTGTTAATCGTTGAATACAATTTATTTTTTCTTCATTAAGTTTTGAAACTTCGTTTCATAATTCTTGTTAATGTTATCAAAAGTCAAAATAATCGTTTTAATTGAAATATATCATTTTGTAACTCAAGAATTTAACGTTTAAGCACTAATGGTCGTTCAGACTGTTCATCATGGAACATGTCCTTGATTTTCTTTTCCAATGAAGCACTTTATCTTGTTCTTGTTTTATCAAGTTAGAATAATTTTGAATTTGAGACTAAATAGTGGCATAGTTATGAAGGATTTCATTTTGATCTTGATTTGTTGATTCATGAATGCATTCTTTACTAGTAGTAGATAATTGAAGATTACCACTTGTAGATGGTAAGCTACATGTGTTAAGTTCATTTAACTTTCTACTTGTTAGAATGTTTCCATGAATTAATTCATCAAGTTTTGTAATTTCACAAATATTTTATGAGTGTACCTTGTCAGATGAGTCATCTTCATCAGCATCAATGTCATAGCTTGTATTTGAGTCATCCTCTTGAGCTTCATAAACATCCACCTGCTCCAAAGAAGCCATAAACATCATGTTTGTTTCTAATACCTCGCCTTCTTCATCCGTGTCAACCATGAAGTCATTTTCATCAGCAGTGAGAGCATGAAATTTCTCTTCTATCTCAGCTAAAAGCATTTTCTGTCTATAGTAAGCCTCGTTACACAGTAACACCCCGGGTAAAATATAGGTTTTGCAGCGGAATAAAAGATAGTTTTGCAGCGGAAGGTTAATTTGTAGCGGGAATAAAGTTGGGGGTTACTTCATAACAAGATGACCACAACCATAGAAACGAACTCAAGCGAGTCGTTTAAAATACATGCCATTCAAATTATAGCAAAATACCATAGTCAAAAGGTTCCCAATAGTGCAAAGCACTCAAAAAGACATAAATAGTTTAAAGGTTTTTCGAATTGTAATTATTAAGGAAAAAGAAAATAGATAGCCATCAATAGTCTTCATGTCACTCCGAAGCCAGAAAAGCAACACTTCAAATACTTGAGATAAACATGCTAAAAAGTCAACACAAAGGTTGAGTGAAATTCATAGGTTTAAAAATAAATAGTTGAACACAAGATTTATAAAAATCTGGATGATATTAGTAACAAATACAAATATCGGGTAAGCGTCGTATAATTTGCTAAGCTCATGACACACAAAACGTTAACCGACATCAATAACATTGAAGTAATAAATAATAATATCTCAAACTTTACCCTCAAGTAGGTAGTTTGCCGTCTACCTAGGTAATTCGAATAGCACACACGTGTTGCCTATCCAGTCAATAGAGTGGGGTGCATCAGTCCTATAGGCCTATACACTATATTCGTGCTCACTTGCGAGTGATTAATGGTTCATGATAAAAGGACTTTATGGTGGAAATAACGGCACTTAGCATAAGCATCATAATCAGGAAAGTATACATTTAAACAATTGTGTTCATGAAAAGTAAGTATCTCCCCCATAGGTTTACAATTTAAAAGTAAAAGTGGAGCTATGAAACACACCTTAGTAGTAGAAGAGCAAGATATCAAAATATGATATGATAGTAGAGCACAACAGATAAGCCTCAACACAACCTAGTTATTTAGATAATATGTCTCAGAAAATGATACTTGAAAGGTAATATATAACAATACGTTTGTAGAATACTCATGTTGTTGAATAAAAGGTTTTGTTTCTCGTGTGGTTTTTAGAAAATATAGTTTCGAGATTAAATCACGTAAGACGATGGAAGTCGGCGGAAAAACAATCAAACACAGAAAAAAATCAAGAAACAAAAAGAAAATGACAACCGAATGAGAATAAGAGAAGAAAGAAATAAGAGATAAAAAGAGAAATAAGAAATAAAACGTCAACATGTTGTTTCGGTGTTTTACCCGGTAACCAAAATAATTGAGAAAATGTTATGGTTTAGAAAGGAATCGTGTTGACATAAATAATGCCTAAAAACATTATTAACATGTTATCAATATCTCTATGTTTTAATTATCACAAAATATAAACTCATAGAACTAAAACTTGTGACATAAACAAGTATTTAGTGGTTAATATTTCTCTTTACATCCAAATCACTTAAGGTATGAATAATCAAAGTGTTTAGTGTATTTTATGATTAAAGGAAAGTTTAATTAAGCATAACAAAGTTTATTTAATTATATAAACATATTATATATTTTTGAAAAATACTTTTGGTAATAAAGAAAAATGTTTTATTCATACTAAATATATGAATTCAAATTTTTAACCAAAATCAGTTAGTTTTTCACCAAATAAACTTTCCCCACTAAAAGACAAAGAATTTGGCCGTTTCAGCTGGGTGGCCCCCTTAATTACAAAGGGCGGTCCCCTTAATTTTAAAGGGGCCGGCCATGATTTATGGGGACCGGCCACGCTCCTCTGTCAGATTCTATTGCCTATAAATACCACCTTAAACCTGGATTTTTTCCTCACATTTTGCACTACTAAACTTTCTGATCTAGATCCAGATCTCCATTCTTTTATCCTTTGATCATAAGTATATAAATTCTTTGTTTCAAAGTGATCCAACCTTCATCCTCTCAAGTGCAAGAGAAGAATACTTCAATCCCTCAAGACAAGAAGTATTACAACTTGTTGTGATATCCACATCCAAGTTGTTGGTGTATCATCAAAGATCATTTACATTATTCTTTGTGAAGATTGTTGTGAATATTTGATTGTAGATAGTTGTGTTAGATATTGATTGTGTGATTAGTTAGTAGCTTGGTGTGAAGAAGATAAGCTAGGTACTAGATTGGTGTGAAGAAGATAGGTGTGGAGTAGTTAGTTGTGAAGTAGATAGATTTGAAGAAGTTGTGTAGAAGTTGTGACTTAGGTGTGACGAAGTTGTGTGAAAAGTGGTGTGTAGATTGGTGTGTATATTTGTGTGTACGGTTTTCTCCGCCATAAGGGAGCTTGTTGATATAGTGAAGAAAACTCTCGAGTTAGGTGCTCGGGGAGTGGAGTAGGGCAAGGAAGGTGTCCTTGTAGCCGAACCACTATAAATCTCTCATCTCGCGGTTTGATCTTTCCATCTCTTACTTATTTCATTACTTATCATTATAATATATTGTGTAGTATTAATTGTTTATATTGTACAAGACTTGAGATCACATATTATCGAATCTAAGTTTTTAAAAGCTAAGCAAAACTCTAAAACTAATTTTATAACGAAGTAAAAAGACGTAAAACTATTCAACCCCCCTTCTAGTTTTCCACAATTGGTATCAAGAGCCACGTCTAGCAAGATTTTTAAAATATATTGTATTTTAAAACTTGTAACGATCTATGGAATCTGAAAAATATTTAGAAGGGCAATCTATGCAAAGACCACCACTATTTGAAAGTGATGGATTTTTATATTGGAAAAATAGATTCGAAACGTATGTGAAATCAAAAGATCTTGATCTTTGGCATATTATTACTTTTGGTGATTTTCCTCCTATTCAATATAATGTTGAAACTAAAATGAATGAAATTGTATCTTTTGAAAAACAAAATGATGATTTGAAAAAGAAATTAGCAAAAAATAATGAGGCTAAAATGGTAATTTATAATGCGTTACCACGCAAAGAATATGAAAGAATTTTTATGTGTAAAACCGCCAAAGAAATTTGGGATTCTTTACTAATTACTCACCAAGGTAATAGCCAAGTCAAAGATAATAAAATAGATCTTCTTGTACAACAATATGAACAATTTACGATTCCGGAATAGGAATCAATTGATAATGCTTTTGCTAAGTTTAACACTATCATCACAAGTTTAAAAGCACTTGATGAGACATTTTCTAGTAAAAATTGTGTTAGGAAATTTCTTAGGGCATTGCATCCAAAATGGCGAGCTAAGGTCACGACAATCGAAGAATCAAAGAACTTGATGACGTTATCACTAGATGAACTAATTGGCAACTTGAAGGTTCATGAAGAAATCATAAGAAGAGATTCGGAAACGTTCAAAGTCAAGAAAGAACAAACCAAATCAATTGCTCTAAAAGCCAAAAAGGAACCTAGTGATGATGATGATTCAAGTGAAGAAAGTGAAGACGAAGAATATGCAATGGCCGTAAGAGAATTCAAGAAGTTCTTCAAGAGACGAGGAAGATTCACTAGATCATCACGAGACGAAAGAAAAGCATTCCAAAGGAATAGAAGTGACAACTACGGGAAGAGAAAGTGCTTTAGATGTGGAAGTCAAAATCATCTCATTGGCGAATGTCTAAAGCCACCGGGTTATGAAAGTCAAGGTGCTTTTGTTAGTGGAACATGGAGTGATAGTGACAAAGAAGAAGTTGAAAAGCCAAGAGACGAAAAGTGTTTTATGGCAAAAGAAACCGACGAAATATGTTTAGGAATTGACTTGGAACCTGATGAATGGATCAAAGATAGCGGATGTTCGAGGCACATGACGGGGAATCGCAATCTATTCTCTACATACAAGGCATACAATGAAGGTAACGTTATTTTCGGTAGTGACTTACGTGGAAAAATCATTGGCAAAGGTACGATCTCTCAAGACTCACTTACTATTGAAAATGTAGAGCATGTAGATAAATTAACATATAACTTGCTTAGTGTAGGACAAATATGTGATAATAAATGTAGAGTCACATTTACCGAAGATGATAGCGAAATAGTTAAGGATGGAAAAATTATAGGTAGAGGAATTAGAAAAGGTGGCATATATGTTATGAAACTAGGAAACAAACCTGAGGATAGGATATGCCTAACGACCCTAGATGAAAACTCCACACTATGGCATAGGAGATTAGGACATGCTAATATGCAACAAATACAATCCTTGGCCTCTAAGGAATTAGTTAGAAATTTGCCTAATCTAAAATATGACAAGCATTTTTGTGATGCATGTAAAATTGGAAAACAAGCTCATGCTAGTCACAAAGCCAAGAATATAGTATCCACTACTAGATGCCTAGAATTATTACATATGGATCTTTTTGGTCCATCCGCTGTGCGGAGCTATGGAGGAAACAAATATACCTTAGTGATAGTAGATGACTACTCACGATACACGTGGACTAGGTTTTTAAGTGACAAGACCCAAGCCTTTGAAAAATTCGAAATATTTAGTAGAATGATTCAAAATAAATTAGGATGCTCAATAGTTGCCATTAGGATGGACCATGGTAGGGAATTTGATAACGAAGTACAATTCGGAAAATATTGCGAGGTAAATGGAATATCTCACAATTTCTCCACTCCTCGTACTCCTCAATCAAATGGCGTAGTAGAAAGAAAAAATAGGTCACTACAAGAAATGAGTAGAACTATGTTAAATGAACAATCCATCCCACAAAAATTTTGGTGTCACGCCGTAGATACATCAACTTATATTTTAAATAGGGTATCAATTAGAAGAATTCTAGGAAAAACTCCTTATGAGTTATTAAGAGGTAGAAAACCAAACTTAAGCTACTTTAAGGTATTTGGAAGTAAATGCTATATTTTAAACACTAAGGACTATCTCACTAAGTTTGATCCAAAATCATAAGAAGGAATATTTTTAGGATACTCACAAAATAGCAAAGCATATATAATACTTAACAAACACTCCATGAAAGTAGAGGAATCACTAAATGTAACATTTGATGAAACACCACCACCTCCTAAAACATTACCTTTAGAAGATGGTGATTTAATCGAAGATGAAGCTATTGAGGTTAGTAAAACAAAACCCATAGGAAATGATAATGAAGACATTCACTTAGAAAATAACGAAACTGTTAATATTAAAGAATCTAGATCTCATCCATTAGATAATATAATAGGACATCTTAACCAAAGAACCCTTAGGTCACAAGCCCAAGATAAAAATAATTTCTTTTGTTTCCTCTCAGCAATAGAACCTAAGAATATTAGCGAAGCTTTAAAGGATGAAAGTTAGGTTATAGCTATACAAGAAGAATTAAATCAATTTAAGGCGAATGATGTTTGGGAATTAGTCCCAAATCCAAAGGATATGACCATCATAGGAACCAAATGGGTATATAGGAATCAGTTAGACGAGAATGGAATAGTTACTAGGAAGAAAGCCATGTTAGTTGCCCAAGGTTCTAATCAACAAGAAGGAATTGATTATGACGAAACTTATGCCCCTGTAGCTAGACTAGAATCGATTAGGATATTACTTGCCTATGCTTGCGCCCTAGATTTTAAGTTATTCCAAATGGATGTGAAAAGTGCATTCCTTAACGGTTTTATCAATGAGGAGGTATATGTGGCACAACCTCCAGGATTCATTGACTTTGCAAAACCTGATTATGTTTATAAGTTAAAGAAAGCTTTGTATGGACTCAAACAAGCTCCCAAAGCTTGGTATGATCGATTAAAATCTTTTCTTATTAAACATGATTATTCCATGTGAATGGTAGATAACACTCTTTTCACTAAAAGGAAAGACCCAAATCTCATCATTGTCCAAATATATGTTGATGACATTATATTTGGATCTACTTGTCAAGACATGTTTGATGAATTTGCCAAAGTCATACATGATGAGTTTGAGATGAGTATGATGGGTGAACTTAACTTCTTCCTAGGATTACAAATAAAACAATTAGAAGATGGAATATTTTTTAACCAATCTAAGTACATTAAGGAAATGCTTAAGAAGTTTGGCCTAGAAGACTCAAAACCCATGAAAACTCCCATGTCTACGGAGGTAAAGCTCACAAAGGATGATGAAGGTGAGTCCGTAGATAACACCAAGTATAGAGGAATGATAGGTAGTTTACTATACTTGACGACAAGTAGACCCGACATCATGTTTAGTGTCCGCCTTTGTGCCCGCTTTCAAGAGGATCCCAAAACCTCTCACCTAGAAGCGGTTAAGCGCATCTTTCGATACGTTAAAGGCACTATACACTTAGGATTATGGTATCCTAAGGAATCCGGCATAGAAACCATTGTCTATGCGGATTCGGATCATGCGGGAGACTACGTAGATAGAAAGAGCACTAGCGGTATTTGCACGTTTATGGGATGTTGTCTAACGTCTTGGTTTTCGAAGAAGCAAACCGCTCTTGCTATTTCTACCACCGAAGCCGAATATGTAAGCGCCGGAAAGGCATGTCAACAAGCACTATGGATGAAACAAGCTATCATAGACTATGACATTAGGTTAGAAAATGTCCCCATTATGTGCGATAACAAAGGTGCGATAGATTTAAGTAAAAATCCGGTGCAACACTCTAGGACTAAACACATAGAAATACGTCACCATTTTCTTAGGGATAATGTACAAAAAGGAAATATATCTATAGAAAAGGTTGCATCAGAAGACAACATTGCGGATATATTCACAAAACCCCTTAAGCATGAATTATTCAACCACTTGCGTTTAGGATTAGGAATGATGGAACAAGTTGACTAAATTATATTGAATTATTTCAAATTTATACTTGCATGAAATTCATTTTTCTTTCATTTCACCTATTCTGAGTCTAGGAATCTATTTTGCACAAAACTAAAGATTGAGAAAAGTTATTTTCTTTGCATAAACCGTTTTGTAAAACTCAATCAATTTTCTCTAAAAATTATTCTCACAATCTAGGAACCCCATGAAAATCATTTCCTTGCATTGTTGACTAATCCTAAAAACATTCTATTTCAAAATCATGCATAAATTCTCACATAAATTGTCAAGATATATAATCTAATATATGTCTTTGACATTCATGATCGAGCAAAAATTGAATCAAGGAGATTATTTGGATTGTTTCTTAGGATCGTTATTTCTTTTTGCTTCTAGGAGTCGAAACAATCACAACTCCACATTTGTTGCATACAGACACTCACTAGGACAAATTCATTAATAATGGTGTCATCTTGATCCATCATTAGTTATTCACTCACTAATTATCCTTGCCTTTAATCTAAGATAGATGCCTTAGGAAGCTTAATTGTGCTTACCTTTATTTGCTTTCTCTTGCTTGTTATATGTTGATTATTTGCTCTTGTGTTTATGTGTTTTTGCATGCATGCTATATCTTGATTAGATTAGACTCTATATTGCCTAAGAGAATTGAACTTGCTTGAATTCTAATCCAAACACATAACCTTTCTGCAAAATTTCTGCCAAAAACCCAATTCTGGCAACCTGGAAATCACCAGATGGGCGGCCCCCTTAATTCTGTAAGGCGGCCCCCTTAATCATTAAGGGGACCGCCCCCTAATTAAGGGGACTGGCCATCTGATGGTCAAGTTTACAGAATCTTTTCTGCTTTTTAGCCCATTTCAACCTACATTTCCCATTTTTCACCAACACATTTTGTCCTAATCCCCC
Source organism: Artemisia argyi (assembly GCA_030686995.1). NCBI lineage: Eukaryota > Viridiplantae > Streptophyta > Magnoliopsida > Asterales > Asteraceae > Artemisia > Artemisia argyi. Next base: position 35,151,854 of record CM060695.1, read on the forward strand.
TAACAAACCTTATCCATCCTTAAACACACAAATCTTACACTATAAATATCCTCAATTCTCAAAACTCTCCATCCATCCCATCATGAACTCTCCAAACAAACCAAAATCAAAAGCCTCAAGGCTAGCAAGGATGACGGAAAAACCCGTTTGGCGAAGAAAAAGCCCTCGAAACAAATCCATCATCATAAATGAAGTTGGAAATCATTCCTCACCACCAACTTCTTATTTCCCAAACTTTGAATCAAACCAACAAAGTCATTCATTTGATCCACTTTACAAACCATACAACATTGGCCAAACATCTTCCTTCAAGCCAAACTACACCTCTCAACCTCCAACAACTTATAATGATCCATGCAAGTTTGATCAACCATCAAACTACAATTCCAACTACACAAACCCAACTCATCCATACCAAACCTATGATCCCCTCCACATTGCCACGGAAAAACAAAAGTTCCGTGATGAAATAAACCAAATCCATGATCTTAGTGATCTCCTTGCTATGCATCTTGCACAACGCAACAAAGGGCAACCTCCATCATCACCCTATGCAAATTGCCTCCCCCACTCTCTCAACTTGGATCAAGTTACAAACCACACTCACTTTTGCCCTTGTTGCATATTCCTTCAAAAACAAATCCTCTACTTGAGTGAAGATATTTCTTGGATTGAATATCTTCTCACTCGCAATCACCCAATACCATCCTTAACACGATACAACATCGTGAGATCCATTTCTTCCGCTCCACACTCCACTCCATATCCCTCTCAATCAAACATCTAAGCTTTATGCTTATGTTTCTCTTCAAGCAAATAAAACAATCATGGGTTGCAAGCAAGTCCAAGTGCTCTCTTAGGCAAAATAGGACTATGTCTTTTCTTTTGTGTTATTTTTATCAATATGCTCCAAGCATATTGAATGTTGTAATGCTTATCATTCCTATAATGCTTGAATGAATCTATGTTTAGTTGCATAATTGTTGCTTTGCATATATGTGTATCTTGCTCTCTTCAAGTATTTTTGTAGCAAAGATCTCCATTGCTCGTTCCCTTGGTGCTCTCAAATGAGGGGGAGCATACATTAAGGGGGAGTTTTCTACCCGTTTAAACTTCCCTCGCGGAGCTTACTCGGATTAACCTTTTTAATTAATACAAAAAGGGGGAGAAGAGAAATGTAAACTATATAATACTTGTCTAAAAACAAGTTTTAGATATATTGAGTTTAAGGTTTTGTAATAATCAAAAAGGGGGAGATTGTTGACATAAATAATGCCTAAAAACATTATTAACATGTTATCAATATCTCTATGTTTTAATTATCACAAAATATAAACTCATAGAACTAAAACTTGTGACATAAACAAGTATTTAGTGATTAATATTTCTCTTTACATTCAAATCACTTAAGGTATGAATAAACAAAGTGTTTAGTGTATTTTATGATCAAAGGAAAGTTTAATTAAGCATAACAAAGTTTATTTAAAAATATAAACATATTATATATTTTTGAAAAACACTTTTGGTAATAAAGAAAAATGTTTTATTCATACTAAATATATGAATTCAAATTTTTAACCAAAATCAGTTAGTTTTTCACCAAATAAACTTTCCCCACTAAAAGACAAAGAATCTGGCCGTTTCAGCTGGGCGGCCCCCTTAATTACAAAGAGCGGTTCCCTTAATTTTAAGGGGGCCGGCCATGATTTAAGGGGACCGGCCACGCTCCTCTGTCAGATTCTGTTGCCTATAAATACCACCTTAAACCTGGATTTTTTCCTCACCTTTTGCACTACTAAACTTTCTAGATCCAAATCTCCATTCTTTTATCCTTTGATCATAAGTATATAAATTCTTTGTTTCAAAGTGATCCAACCTTCATCCTCTTAAGTGCAAGAGAAGAATACTTCAATCCCTCAAGACAAGAAGTATTACAACTTGTTGTGATCTCCACATCCAAGTTGTTGGTGTATCATCAAATATCATTTACATTATTCTTTGTGAAGATTGTTGTGAATATTTGATTGTAGATAGTTGTGTTAGATATTGGTTGTGTGATTAGTTAGTAGCTTGGTGTGAAGAAGATAAGCTAGGTACTTGATTGGTGTGAAGAAGATAGGTGTGGAGTAGTTAGTTGTGAAGTAGATAGATTTGAAGAAGTTGTGTAGAAGTTGTGACTTAGGTGTGACGAAGTTGTGGTGTGAAAAGTGGTGTGTAGATTGGTGTGTATATTGGTGTGTACGGTTTTCTCCGCCATAAGGGAGCTTGTTGATATAGTGAAGAAAACACTCGAGTTAGGTGCTCGGGGAGTGGAGTAGGGCAAGGAAGGTGTCCTTGTAGCCGAACCACTATAAATCTCTCGTCTCATGGTTCGATCTTTCCATCTCTTACTTATTTCATTACTTATCATTATAATATATTGTGTAGTATTAATTGTTTATATTGTACAAGACTTGAGATCACATATTATCGAATCTAAGTTTTTAAAAGCTAAGCAAAACTCTAAAACTAATTTTATAACGAAGTAAAAAGACGTAAAACTATTCAACCCCCCTTCTAGTTTTCCACAAATCGTTTAGTTGCAAAAGGTTTATTATGTTAACAATTTGATAAATAGAAATGTTTATATTATTTATAAATCATAATCGTTTAATTTAAAAAAAATAGCTTTTATACAATATTGAACATGATTTATCCGTTTATACCATATTTAGCAAGTCGTTACGACTTATTGAATAACAATTTAAAATTATTACAATTTACTAAATTATTATAAATTTATACAAATTAAATACAAATTACAAGTTTTACAAATTAAATACAATTATTACAAATTTTACGAATTAATACAGTTATTACAAATTTTACAAGTTTCATATAATTATTCGTCGTTATCTGCGTGGATATTAGTGTCGGGTTTATCGACTATTTTATGTCCAAAATCGTCCATAAGTCCTTCGACTAATACTGTAAATCCAATAACGAGCATCCATTTCATCTAAAACTTAGGTAAAACTAACAAATGTTCCAAATCCCATATCGGTATCCAAGTACTCCCCAAATAGCATCCGAAACATCAACGGCAAAACAAAAAAAATTAATAAATTAAGTCAATAAATGATAAATAAAACGACCAATGACAAGATATAAATATAAGTAACACACGCTATTGGGCTTTAGGTCCAATGTCGCCATATAACCCAAAATTTATTTTAAAGGGCTCCCTAGCCAATTAACCAAACCAAAATAATCCAACACTAAACTTTTAGTTTAAAACAATACTTTTCATGACAAATGTACACGACCAAATCTCGATATTACCTAAACCTCGTTAACTGTCACACCCCCAATTTACCTGACTTGCATCGGAATGGAATGCCTGGGGGTGTCTGTCATAGCATCACAGTTACGGTTACATTGAACGACCTAAAGTGTCGTTTGGAAAATACTTCGTTTGATCATTGAAATAATCAAGAGTTTACAATATGAGGTCCCCAAAAGGTGTTGCATGTTTATGAAAAACAAGTCATACTAGATCAAACATTTACATAAGTGCATGAAATAATGGTGAGACGCGTCGACTCCGCGACTCCATAAAGGTCCAAATGCATGTCACATGAGCTACCTTAATAACCTATACATTGCTAAAACGTCAACACGAATGTTGGTGAATTCCATAGGTTTATAAAATGTAATGTTGTACGGCCACCACAAGTATAAGTGCAAGATAAAAGTCAAGTAAAATAGTACAATAGACCTTAAGCTCATGACCCCGAAGCTAGACTGTTGAAATTATATGCCCCTCCTGAATGTTTTACCAGAACACTCCCAAAATATCAGACATGAAATGCATCCGCTTACTGTTGGTAATATCTACCACGGATGGAGGCGTCACCCTCAATAGATCTATCCACTCACTCTCGCTTAATAGGCAAATTAACGGTCCATGATAATAATTAAATAGGGGACTTTAACAGGTTGGTAAGGCAACTTAAGCAATGTACATATGTTTTGGTACTTGGGCTCGTACTAAAATAATTGATGCAATGTATTCCCCCGTGGGATTTGAAATCAAAATATTGTATTGAAAACGGGGCTATGAAAACTCACCTTAAACTAATGATACTGTGATGAAGTGAAATGAACAACAACAATGAACGGTTAGCTGCCTCAACCTAATATGAATGATGAACGATCTACTTTAGATCACAAAATGATGTTATGGATGTTCATGCACATGTTTTCTATACCACTCTACTTTTTGGAAAAATACTTGTTGTTATCAAAAATATACATTTTCCAAGACTTAGGAAAATATGGCTGCTAGAAAAATAAAACTAGTTGAAATGTATATATATATATATATATATATATATATATATATATATATATATATATATATATATATATATATATATATATATATATATATATATATATATATATATATATATATATATATATCGTATGTATCAATGTTAGTGTTGAAATCCTCGGTTTGAAATCCTTGAAATAACGCCTTGTAGTGATAAAAATATACTTGTAATCACTAATACTTCATTAGTTATGAATTTGGGTACTTGGTATTATTTCTAGAAATCTAGAGTTACTACGTAGTTTTAGTATTATTTTTGGTCTAAAAGCTGTCAAAACAATATGAGTTTTGCCGATATTGAAATGTGAATATCTTTATCGTTATAAGTCCGTTTTACTTGTTCTTTACATCCACGGTTACGTCTTAGTATGTTTAGACTCCTCCGGGTTACGTCTAAAGTCTCGTTTTGTCCGACGAAAAACGTCCAACAGCAACAATTTTACAGAAAATATACTTTTCGTCAATAAACTTGCAAAAATCATAACTTCTTCGTTATAAACTCTTTTTAATCCTTTCTTTCGCCTACGGATTCGTTTTTGAAAGTATTTTCTAAAAATTTTGCCAAAGTTTCCTTTATGTTTACTGATTTTCCTGGATTTACAAAAATGGGACAGAATGTATAAATACTTGTTACAAATCCATTTTTCATGTTTAAAACTAGTTTCTACTTCAACCAAATCTCTTGCAAACACCACAAAGCTATACTAATCCTACCATACACCTTCTTAGGGTGCCATGGGTTCCTAATCACTACTAATCATGTTAATTTAACAAAAAAATATCTAAATCAAAATCTAGGGTTTGTATGTTCAAAAAGTTAACAAAAATAATGTGGTATAGCTAACTTGTGCATGAAAACCATATGATACTAGTAAATATTAGATGAAATCATGAAAATAAATTTGATAACTTACTTTGAATGATTATGTGATTAGATGATGAAAAACCTTGTGATTCTTGAGTTTATATTTCAAAACTCTTAATTAGAATGATGAAATGAACAACTTTTATGCTTTGTTCTTCAAATATTAATGGATTTTGGTCTTGGATTGAATATGGGTCGTGGGTTTTGAGATGAGGAAGAGAAAGATGAGTTTTTGATTTTATGATCCAAGTATAAATGTGTAAAAGGTGTTTTTGCTAGATATTTAAGTAAAAATATAAAGTATTATATTATCAAATTAAGGCATAAGGTCAAGGGGGGTTCATGGCTGAATTTCAAAGGGTTCAAAAGCAATAATATGGACTTTGATTTATTTAGGATAGTTAGTGGATGATTTGTAGTATAAGTATAGGTTTTTAGGTGTTAAATTTAGGTAATCGTAGTTAGTTTTTAGTTATCATTGAGTACCGGGTTTGCGAGAAATGAATTTTAACAACTTAGTCGGGACTTAATAAAGTCATAAAAATGTTAAAAATACGTTGAGTACAAGTATTGAGTGTTCGGGTGATTATTGTTTAGTTTTCTCGAAAACCGTCGTAATATTTATAAACTTACGTTATAAATAAAAATAAATTTCCAAAATACTGGTTAAATGAATATTATAACTTTTATGATGATATAATGGATATAAAAATATGTCGGGACCATTGTGGGAATATTTAGATATATTCGTCGTGTTTATAAACCGGGTGTTAACGTTTATTTATAAATAATTATAAGGAAAACGTTAAATGTATCAAATATATAAATTTGAAAATCCTAAGAGTGGCATAACATGAAAATGCTGTTATAATGATATGCAGACTGTCTCTAGTCCGTATGCAATGTCCTTACTGATAATGAAATGAATTCGCACCTAAACCCATACGCTTACGCGAATTTTAATACCCGTAAACTAAATTTACGATGAAATGAGTAATGCAAGTGAATAGTGAAAACTTTTCTGGCAATGAATAGTGTGTTAGTGAATAGTAAATTTCTCAAATGTTTCTCAGAATATCAAATTGACGTCGAAAATGATGAATAGTAAAACGATGAATAGTGTTATGATGAATAGTGATTTATGAATAGTGTTTTTCCAAGTTTGGGAAATGACCTGAAATGGTGAGTTGTGACAATCTTCCTCTCTAAAAGGAGCTTCGTCCCGAAGTTCAGTTTGTGTTGGTTTCTGAGGACGTATTGGTGAAAAGGTGATGATATTCGAGAATTCCAGCGAACTCTAACGATAGGAATTCGACTCTGCTTCAACTGTTCGACCTAACTGTCCATGATTTCTAGTTGTTCTCCTACAAGGTTTATGTTTGACTTTGGGTTGGATTCCTTTCCAAATGGGATTATGAGTGACTAATCTGAAAAAATGATAATACATGGTTGTGTAATCCTGTTGTTCTCTAACAAGGCTCAAGTCTGACGGCCACTAGGCCTACTCTATCTGAAATATTACATGGTCCAATGTATATCGGGTTTAACTTTCCAAGTTTTCTGAATGATATCATGCCTTTCCTAGGCAGAACTTTCTACATAACTCTGCTTACCAACTTGAAGTTTTAATGGTTTACAACTTATTGAACTTGTAACTGATTTTTGACTTGTAGAAAATTCCTGGTTATTTCCTGAATGCCTAATAGACTAGTATGTTGGGCTTTTCCAAATTTCGATCCGTCAATGGATATTGGCACCTCGACCATAGAGTGCCTCAAATGGTATAGTCTCTATGCTCGCGCGATAACTATGATTGCAACTGAATTTGATTTATGTTAAATGATTAGTCCAACCATTTCTAGGGTCAATCACTCATGCTCTGAGCATACTTTCCTATGTTTGAATTGTCCTCTCGCTTTGACCATCGGTCTCAGGATGATAGTGATGTTTACATCTAAATGGGTTTCTGAAGGAAATCCTGAAATGATTGCTTGAAGTCCAAGGTGAATCGGTTTCCTTAACAGGAATAACTGAAATGGGTACAATAAACCTTTGTGACTAATTCCACAATGTTCAGTCCTTCGAACTTGGCGTTATCTGAAAGGGATAGAATATAGGTAACAATTTGATTCCTTGTGTTTTGTTCCAACGGATGATAAGACATATGTCCTTCTTTGTCTAGTGGGTTTGGTCTCCACTACTGAAGTTCGTGATTAATTTGTGATGTCCTTGCTAATTCCTTCATCACATATTCCAAATATTCTATATTGTCAAGTCACAAAATCCTAAATGCATAAGCGATGTAGCAGAGTGATTAGTTTTGGGAATTCGTCTTGCGATTGTGAGTTTTGGTTGAAATCTCTTCCTAAATAACGAAATAAAAAAATGGAGCAGATGATTTACTGAGTAATATTTTTCCTGATGATTCAAAATTTCAGTAGTTATGAAGTAGAAAATGTTTTCAAACATGTTGTGATTAAGACTGCTTACCAAAGTTTGATGTCTATGTATATTTCTCATTGTACAATATAGTTGCTAAAGATTGACCAAAAAGGATCGTACTTGTTCAAAATAGGAATTTCAGAAATCATTTTTCCACAAGGTATGTGATTTATGTAAACGCATCAACTTTATTTAAAAGTGATAACACTAACAAGGATAAAATGGTAGAATAGGAAATGTTCGCTTACATGCATAGATGTCTAACATTTAGTTCCTGAGGTTGAATAATGCCTATTGGTGGTTATCAGGTATAACTACAAGCATAGGTATTTAGACTAACTTAAGTCCTGAAATATTTTATCGTTGTAATTGGCAAGACGAAGGTATCACTTGATGTTGTGTCGATGAATGTCTATTCTGTTTTCCCATGTAGATAAGGAGATATGTTCTGGTTTGATCCCTTTCTTGGTATGAAGGTGAGGTTATCAGAAATTTCTAGTGACGTAATGCCTTAGGGGAATCTACATCGATATTCTTGATTCAAACAATTGTCCTTTGTGAAAAATTACTGCAGGAAAGTTTATGTATGGATGAGGCCATGTTTAAATGAAATGCTCTACAGTCTCAATTAGAAGCTTGGCTTATTTCTATTGTGTTGTCCTACGGACATTTATTGAGTTCAATCCTGTAGCTCAGTCTAGCTAGTACCTTTAAATGATAGAATTTAACAACTAAGTCAGAGATGATGATTCGGATGGTCTCGCAGTATCTTAGAATTTGTTGTTGAGTTATGAATTCTCTCACTATATACTTCTAGTTCTGGTTAGTAGTTCTTTAATCCTTTTATTGCTTTTATTGTATTGAGGAATCCTGCCTGTAATTGATATGGAAAGTCTCTCCTAGGGAAGTCAATGGGAAAATCCAACTTAATGGCTGAATGAGTGACTGGTGGGGTAAGTATCCAGGGATAGTTCGGCAAAAGGGATGTTTATGAAAGAGTTCCTTTGTTTACAAAACTTTTAAATGAAGATTGTTATTAACAATCCTTTGAAAAGGTAATTATTTCCTTCATGGCATAATCCTTCCTGAATTTTACATAGGTGATCAGGCTATGTACAATTGAGGACTAATGATGCGATGTTAGATTTTGTCAAAATATCATAACTTTTCTCAAAAGTTTTAGATGGTGTTCAACGCATTGTTATTAAAAATGGTATCCTGATGTTTTCTTTCAAATAACATGAAAATTGCTCGCGTAATAATAGTAATTACTTGGTGTAATGACATAAAATCAATTTATAGGATGGTAATAAAATAGATTACTTCAGAAATTTTTCTGTAAAACAATTTCCCCATATGATAGTAAAATAGCTTGAATGGTGTATTGGATACGTGGGTGAATCTTGTCGAATGGTAATACTCTACTAATTCATTAAAAACGAAATCAGCCTAATCCCTGATAAGACAAATGCTAAAATGTTGCGAAACGATTGAAGTTTGAGCAATTGGGATAGAAAATGGAGTAAACGATGGTTATGATTATCACAGAGGTAACAAAGGATAGATATTACATTGGATAGAAAAGTGCTTAATACAACTAGGTTATGTCATCGTACCTACGGTAAGTACAAAAGGAAAGATACAACCCTAAGGCTCGAACTACGGTTTATATATTGAAACAAGGCTCCTCCTGCTGAAGCATTTTTGTTATCCTTGATGTTGCTAATATCCTGACGGTTCTCTTTCAACAGCTCACGCTATTCCTCGAGCGATTCAGTGGAAGTCCTTCTTGAAATGCCCTAAGTCTCCAAATTTGAAGCAACTCCCTGGGATCTTCTGATTTGTGAGGTTCCTACAGTCCTTAGTCTGATGACCCTGCTTCTTGCACACTCCACACGGTTCACTGCAATGATCTCGGTGATGTTGATCACACAGGTTGCAGTAAGGTAATTTTCCAGTATACATTCTCTTTGTGTGCGGTCCTGCAGCAAAGGCCCTATTCAATTCTTGTCCTTTGGGTGATTGTAGAGCAGCATTGCAACCTAGATTGTTGTTTCACTTCCTTTTATTGTCACTATTGTTGCCTGATGTCTTGGCGTGAACTATGAGTTCCTTTGCTTCGATCGCCATTTTGATAGCTTTATACATGGTATCGGGTTCCCATGCGATGACCAACATACGAATTTCATGGGAGAGTCCCCCGATGTACCTTTCAAGTTTCTTGCTTTCCGGTTCATCCATTGCAGAACCTAGTCGTGTTAATTCATAAAAATGAGTAGTGTACACGTCAACATCATTTCCTACCATGGTAAAGTTTAGTATTTCCTGTTCTTTTGCTTGTAATTCATTTCCTACACAAAATGTTATACTCATCATCCTTCCTAGTTTCTCCCAAGAGTGTGAGTAAGCAGCATCAACTCCCACCATCTTAATATGTTTGGTCCACCATTCCTGGGCATGATCCTGAAAAGTGCATGTGGCAAACTTAACCTTGTCTTCCTTACGACAGTCGCCACATTGAAATATTGTTTCTATTTCTTCGAACCATTTGAGAAATTCCTTTGTGTCTCTAGTTCCGCTAAAGGAGGGAGGATTGCACCCCATAAATTCCACGTGAGTAAGTTCCTTAGTGAGGGCGGTGGCTATTTTCTTGGCAATGACTTGTCCAACAGCAGCTTGCGTCATGCTTGGAGTGGTTTGCTTAAATCTCTCTTCATCAAATCATAAGAGACCATGAGGATATAGTTAATAAAAGTCATCATATTCACAACACATGAATATAATACATGAAAATTTCGGTCTACGTGAACCGATATCACAAATAGCACAACCATTCCTTACATAGTAGAGTCACACTTGATATTTTTGTTTGTACAACAATCAAAAGACAACAAGTTCTTTAGACTATGTCCCACACTTTCTGTGGCTAGGATAATAGTAAAAGCTAGTGAGGATATAAGTCTGGTCTAGAGACTTCCTGGTGTCCCTCTGTGTTAAGTCAGGTTCGTGGCATCATAAGGACGAGATAGTCCTGAAGTGGTGTCTGAAGTTGTGCATCTATCAAATCTTAGATAATGTAGGTTTTGAACCATTCCTGAAGAATCTGTGGATGTTCCTGTTGAGTCCGTGGTATTTGTATTATCTACTAGGTGTTATCTAGTTCATGGCAAGTGGGAATGGAAAAGGAAAATGACAATGATGGTACTAGTGAATGGAATACTACCCTTTTTCGCGCTACCTCACGACATCTAAGAGGTAAAACTAAAGTACGCACTGTGGGACGACCAATAGTGTAATAAGTAACTGATGGTGGTGATAGTACCTGAGTAGTGAGTGCTCTACTAGTGATGGAAAGAAACATACTATCTTCCTTGCAATAAACATCCTAATAAGTCCATTAAGATTAAGTCTGAATACACTACCAAAAGGCATTCTATGTATGGGCTGAATGATAGGAAAACCCTGTTCCTATGGCAAATCAATAGTGCTAATGGAGGTGTAAGTGCAACTGATGGTATAATGGTAGTGGAAGATGACAAGGCATCTTCAATGTCGGAATCCGATAAAAGGATGTCAGGGTGAATATCTGAAGACATGTCACTTGTGAACCAGGTCAATAAAATGATATATATATATATATATATATATATATATATATATATATATATATATATATATATATATATATATATATATATATATATACACGAATATGAGTATAAATAACTCGCACAGGGTATGCATGAAACAACATGTATCATGATTATGCACTTATGATGAAATGATGAGATGCTATGATGATGCGGTTATAGTCTAGGGTCCAAGATACATCCTAGTTCGCTATAACCTTAGCTCTGATGCCAATCTGTCACACCCCCAATTTACCAGACTTGCAGCGTAATGGAATGCCTGGGGGTGTCTGTCATAGCATCACAGTTACGGTTACATTGAACGACCTAAAGTGTCGTTTGGAAAATACTTCATTTGATCATTGAAATAATCCAGAGTTTACAATATGAGGTCCCCAAAAGGTGTTGCATGTTTATGAAAAACAAGTCATACCAGATCAAACGTTTACATAAGTGCATGAAATAATGGTGAGACGCGTCGACTCCGCGACTCCATAAAGGTCCAAATGCATGTCACATGAGCTACCTTAATAACCTGAAATACATTGCTAAAACGTCAACATGAATGTTGGTGAATTCCAAAGGTTTATAAAATGTAATGTTGTACGGCCACCACAAGTATAAGTGCAAGATAAAAGTCAAGTAAAATAGTACAATAGACCTTAAGCTCATGACCCCGAAGCTAGACTGTTGAAATTATATGCCCCTCCTGAATGTTTTACCAGAACACTCCCAAAATATCAGACATGAAATGCATCCGCTTACTGTTGGTAATATCTACCACGGATGGAGGCGTCACCCTCAATAGGTCTATCCACTCACTCTCGCTTAATAGGCAAATTAACGGTCCATGATAATAATTAAATAGGGGACTTTAACAGGTTGGGAAGGCAACTTAAGCAATGTACATATGTTTTGGTACTTGGGCTCGTACTAAAATAATTGATGCAATGTATTCCCCCGTGGGATTTGAAATCAAAATATTGTATTGAAAACGGGGCTATGAAAACTCACCTTAAACTGATGATACTGTGATGAAGTGAAATGAACAACAACAATGAACGGTTACCTGCCTCAACCGAATATGAATGATGAACGATCTACTTTAGATCACAAAATGATGTTATGGATGTCCATGCACATGTTTTCTATACCACTCTACTCTTTGGAAAAATACTTGTTGTTATAAAAAATATACATTTTCCAAGACTTAGGAAAATATGGCTGCTAGAAAAATAAAACTAGTTGAAATATATATATATATATATATATATATATATATATATATATATATATATATATATATATATATATATATATATATATATATATCGTATGTATCAATGTTAGTGTTGAAATCCTCGGTTTGAAATCCTTGAAATAACGCCTTGTAGTGATAAAAATATACTTGTAATCACTAATACTTCATTAGTTATGAATTTGGGTACTTGGTATTATTTCTAGAAATCTAGAGTTACTACGTAGTTTTAGTATTATTTTTGGTCTAAAAGCTGTCAAAACAATATGAGTTTTGCCGATATTGAAACGTGAATATCTTTGTCGTTATAAGTCCGTTTTACTTGTTCTTTATATCCACGGTTACGTCTTAGTATGTAGTAATTTATTTTGGAAAGTTAGACTCCTCCGGGTTACGTCTAAAGTCTCGTTTTGTCCGACGAAAAACGTCCAACAGCAACAATTTTTCAGAAAATATACTTTTCGTCAATAAATTTGCAAAAATCATAACTTCTTCGTTATAAACTCTTTTTAATCCGTTCTTTCGCCTACGGATTCGTTTTTGAAAGTATTTTCTAAAAATTTTGCCAAAGTTTCCTTTATGTTTACTGATTATCCTGGATTTACAAAAATGGGACAAAATGTATAAATACTTGCAAATCCATTTTTCATGTTTAAAACTAGTTTCTACTTCAACCAAATCTCTTGCAAACACCACAAAGCTATACTAATCCTACCATACACCTTCTTAGGGTGCCATGGGTTCCTAATCACTACTAATCATGTTAATTTAACAAAAGAACATCTAAATCAAAATCTAGGGTTTGTATGTTCAAAAAGTTAACAAAAATAATGTGGTATAGCTAACTTGTGCATGAAATTAAGCATGAAAACCATATGATACTAGTAAATATTAGATGAAATCATGAAAATAAATTTGATAACTTACTTTGAATGATTATGTGATTAGATGATGAAAAACCTTGTGATTCTTGAGTTTATATTTCAAAACTCTTAATTAGAATGATGAAATGAACAACTTTTATGTTTTGTTCTTCAAATATTAATGGATTTTGGTCTTGGATTGAATATGGGTCATGGGTTTTGAGATGAGGAAGAGAAAGATGAGTTTTTGATTTTATGATCCAAGTATAAATGTGTAAAAGGTGTTTTTGCTAGATATTTAAGTAAAAATATAAAGTATTATATTATCACATTAAGGCATAAGGTCAAGGGGGGTTCATGGCTGAATTTCAAAGGGTTCAAAAGCAATAATATGGACTTTGATTTATTTAGGATAGTTAGTGGATGATTTGTAGTATAAGTATAGGTTTTTAGGTGTTAAATTTAGGTAATCGTAGTTAGTTTTTAGTTATCATTGAATACCGGGTTTGCGAGAAATGAATTTTAACAAGTTAGTAGGGACTTAATAAAGTCATAAAAATGTTAAAAATATGTTGAGTACAAGTATTGAGTGTTCGGGTGATTATTGTTTAGTTTTCACGAAAACCGTCGTAATATTTATAAACTTACGTTATAAATAAAAATAAATTTCCAAAATACTGGTTAAATGAATATTATAACTTTTATGATGATATAATGGATATAAAAATATGTCGGGACCATTGTGGGAATATTTAGATATATTCGTCGTGTTTATAAACCGGGTGTTAACGTTTATTTATAAATAATTATAAGGAAAACGTTAAATGTATCAAATATATAAATTTGAAAATCCTAAGAGTGGTATAACATGAAAATGTTGTTATGATGATATGCAGACTGTCTCTAGTCCGTATGCAATGTCCTTACTGATAATGAAATGAATTCGCACCTAAACCCATACGGTTACGCGAATTTTAATACCCGTAAACTAAATTTACGATGAAATGAGTAATGCAAGTGAATAGTGAAAACTTTTCTGGCAATGAATAGTGTTCAGTGAATAGTAAAATTCTCAAATGTTTCTCAGAATATCAAATTGACCTCGAAAATGATGAATAGTAAAATGATGAATAGTGTTTTGATGAATAGTGTTTTTCCAAGTTTGGGAAATGACCTGAAATGGTGAGTTGTGACATTAACGACTCAAAATATATATCGTTTAGACCAAAAATATATCCAAGTCCCCACGACACTTTATGTGTCGTGGTACACATAACGACATTTGCGTGAATGCTGTTTCAAATCAATATTTCACAAAAAATAACCACGGTCAAATATAATATTCCAACTACTAGAATTTTACCAAAAACCATTTCTACGACACCACGACATCGGCTATATGCCTCGATTACTAAAACTCATGGCCGCGACTCCCCGTAAGTCACGGCTCACACCAATGAGCCTAATAACATACCAAGGCCAAAAAATAATTACCACAACTCATTACTTTGACACCAAAATAATCAAACAAAGCCTTGGCTTAACAATAATCCAAACGAAACCCATGACTCAATGCATATCGACTACAAAACAATTACCATAAACCAAGGCTGCAACCAAAACTCGACCACGAAACAAATCATAGACTCGGTGATAAGGAATTATTTGTTACGCTTTTAGGGGGTCATTTAAGCTCAAATTGTTTATTTTCGTATTTTAGGTACTTGGGACGCAAATTTGGGAAATTGGAGCTTTTGGGACGTATTTGGGCGAAAAAGCGAAGAAAATGGCAAAGTCATGAAAATCATGTCAGAATATTACACCTGACGGCGTCACGTTATGATTTGTGGCCGTCGCATGTTATTTTAGAGCTAGATGAATTAACACACGTCAGTTCAGAAACAAAATCTGAGATTACACCTGACGGCGTCAGGTTATAAGGAAGAAGGGCGTCATGCTTTAAAGAATACAAGTGACGGCCCAAAAGATTAAAGACTGAAGGACTCAGCCTCGGGCCGACAACGTCAGGGTTCAAAGAGTGACAACGTCAGAGTGGTGACTTCCACAATACGAAACCTTAATGGCGGCGACCTGACGGCGTCAGGAGTGAAAAACTATATATAGAATTCAAATTTTCTTTTATTATGTCGAACTTTTTATCCACTTTTTGGGAGACACAAACCCTAGGGCGATTTTGTGCTTCATTTTATGGCTTCCAAATCCTTCTATCTTTCATGTGCAATTAAAGATAAGTAATTGTTTAATCATTCAATATATTTATGTATTGTTTGATTATTTTTTTCTTTCCTTTAACATGTTAGCTTAAGTTATCTAGTGTTTTCTTAGCTCTAATGAAACCTAGTTATTGATTGTTTAAGAGTTGTATATTGTTTAGTTGATTGATTCACGTTTAGGTTAAGAAAACTGGCTGATCTCCTTTTGGGTAACTAGCTTGAACGTCTTAAAGAACGTAATCGTATGTGCAATACGGTTTTTCTCGTTGTATTTAATGCATGAATTGATGTTAGTGATTCTATGATAGTGTACCTAATGTGCAGTAATAAGAGAAATTGATATTCATAGAGTTGGGGAAGGTAGCACACCCCCACGACTGGTATTAAGGAATACAGCGCTTCAACTAAAAACAACTGCACTGTGACATTCAACAAATCAACAAAAGATAGCTAGGGAGTAATTAAGTCTAAGTAAACACAGTTCTCCTATCATAGGAAGTACCAATTTTATTTTTTTTATTATTATTTTTTTAGTTTTCTGTTTACTAATTAGTTTTTGTGTTAGTTGACTAGCAACTAATTCCGCTCACTCCTTCAAAACCGAGATTTTTACCTGCTTTTATAAAATATAAAAATACAAAAAAAAAAAAATATCCCTCACCTTTAGGCTTATTCGACATACATTTCAACCTAACGACACTATTCTCCTATAGAACGACCAATCCCCCGGACAAACCTATACTACACTACAACAACCAGGTACACTGCCTGGAGGATTGCAAGCTTCTCAAGATCCTTGGAGAAGTAAAACCTTTTGAGTGGCCGCAATCCTCGCATCACTCGGCTAACTAACACTACACGAGTCGTGACTCACCTCAAGTCACGACTCACCCTACTCGACATATTCTACTCGGCTAACAATAAACCTAAACCAAATCCATATCAAACTAAAAAATAATCACCATATAAACAATTAATACTCGAAACAATCATGATAACAACAAATAAACAAAAATCGGGTCCGAGTCAGCTCAACTCGTGAGTTGACTCGGACGAGTCACGATGAGTTACGAGTCAAAAACGTAGATCCACACAAGTGGGTTTATAAAACATTAGTTTTAGTTTAGCTTTTATAATAAAATCATTTTTATTAATTTAATCCGTTTAGATTTTAACAAAGTGGAGAAATAATAAAAATGGGTGGTGCGTGGGCTTACCAAATGAGAGAGAGAGGTGAGAGAGGGCAGCGGCAAACGGTGATGGTGTGGTGGTGTCGCGGTGGTGTGGCTCCAAAAGCAACCAAACATGCTCTCTAAGTCTCCAAACGCTCCAGGATGGGGAAAAAGATCTATGCGACGGTGGTATTTTTAGGGTGGCCAGAATTTGGTCGGACGATGGGTGACGGCGCCAGAAAATGGATTCTAGTGAAGGTGTTGTTAGGGGTGATAAAATCCTAAATGGGTTTATATAGTTCAAGGGAGGGGGCGAATTCGGACAAAAGAAACAAGAGGGGGCGGCGGTGTAAATATAGGGTAGGGGTAGAAATTGTAATTTAGCGATTCTTTTATTTAAACTGATGTAAGCCCTATTTAGCTTATTAAACTTCTGTTTTAATTTACGGAACTTGCGCCATTGAGCCCGATATAGTTTTTTCGATAAATTTGAGTATTCATACGTAAAATTTTTCTGGGTTTAATTTAATTAACAAATCAATTTGTTTTGTGCATTTTAGGTTGTGACGGCTAAAATAACAAATAACGCTCACATTTAACAAGATATTCACTGTTTTTAAAACCCAAACAAGTTCAAAGAAATTAAAACTAAGGAAATTCAAAAATAGATATTTTAGCTAGTAAAATAAGTTTGGGAAAATTACCGAATGTTACATACGCACTTTGCCATTTGGACAATTTCTTACAAAGTGACCTTGGACGTTTATAGAAAGATTTCTGAACTTGTTTCCCAAGTAATGCTAGGTTTTGAACTATTTTTGTTAGTTCAATGTTTGCAGTGTCTTGTGTAGCGAGGTTACTTGAATCTTCCATTGGTGAGTAACTTATGTCATTGTTTGAGCTGAAGGATGGTGAGTGATTTGGTTAATATGATGAAACTAAGAAAAGAGGATTAAGCATTGGTATTTGAGTTGAAGAGTCCTTTTCCTTTTCTCTTCTTTTCTGTTTAATGATGTCATTGACCTCAACCTGATTGAGTTTCAAAAGATCAAACAGATTGTTGATGTCTTTCTTTGTGAGATCTTGATTTTGTCTGATTGTGATTGTGAAACATCTCCATTCAGGTTGTAGGTTTGTGAGAAATATGGTGTTGTGTTCTGATGCGTGGGAATCGCAACAGGCTTTACCTCTCGAGGGATCTCGAGAAGCTTACAACCCCCACCAGGCAGTGTACCTGATCGTTGTAGTATAGTATAGTGACAAGTACCGGGGGATTGATCGTTCAGCTTAGGAATAGTGTCGCTAGGATTAGAAAGCCTAAATACTAGTTCTAAAGGTGAGGGATGATTATTTTTGTGTTTTTATATTTTATGGAAAGCAAATTAAAATCTCGGGTTTTGGAAGAGTGGGCGGAATTAGTTGCTATTCAACTAACCCAATACTAAGATGCAATCAAAATAAAATAATAAAAATGAAAATAAACTAATTAAACTAAAGTTGTGAGCAGTAATTGGAGAAAATGTGTTTACTTAGATTTCACTACTCCCTAGATATCTTTTACACGTTAATTACTTGTTATAATTGCATGGATGACGGATCGTATTCCTTAATACCATTCATGGGGTGGCATACATAACTCCCCAATTCTATGAGCTCTTATCTCCTCCTACACCATGCCCAGCACAACTATAGGGATTGTAAACAGTGGCTCATGCATTAAATACAACCAATAAAGACCTAGTACGCCTCGGTTCATGTTTCTTAAGACGTTCAAGCATGTTACCATTTGGAGATCTGCCAGTTTTCTTAAGCCTAACATATAAATCATTCATCCAAGAACAAGAATAAACAAGTAATCAACACATAATCAATATCTAGGTTTCATTAGATCTAAGCAAACACAAAAGAGATCTAGCCTAGCATGACAGAATTAAGACAAGAACAAGATATAGACAACCAACACATAGACATATTGATTGAATTAGAAGAACACTTATCTTGATTAATCATGCAAGGTATCAAGGGGTTGGAACCCTTGAAAAACCTGTAAAGTTACACCAAAATCGTCTTTAGGGTTTCTCCCAAAACTCCTCTCCTTAAATGTGAAAAACTAGAAAACTATATATAGGAAAATCGGGATGACGGCGTCAAGAACAAAGGTGTGACGCCGTCATCTCGCCGCCAAATACTTCCTCGAACGGCCTTGATCTACTTCTGACGCCGTCAAGGCCTAGGCCGTCACACAAATTACTCTTGACGCCCTGTGTGTGACGCCGTCATCAACTACGGATTTTTATTCTTGGGGTTTTGACGCCGTCAGGAAAACTCTTGACGCCTTCATGAACTCTCGAATTTTATTATTGAGGTTTGACGCCGTCAGAGGTTTACTCTTGACGCCGTCACCTACTGTTCCCAGCATGGAAAATTGAGACTTTGCCGTTTTCTTCACTTTTATGCTCCAAAAACGTCCAAAATGGCTTCTTTTCCAGAATTCACTCTCCAAGTACCTAAAATCACAAAAGGAACGATTTAGGGCAATATTTGATCAAATAAATTCGGATTCGGGCTTAAATGACCCCCTAAAAACGGATCATTTTTCGCCTCATCATATACCCTTACACTTGAGATTTGCTTGTCCTCAAGCAAATGCGCTTTTATTCTACTCAAAAGACAAGTTAGGGGTCATTTAACACTAATATAAAAGTAATTACAACAAATAATCGTTCCACTAAAGACCAATAGACAAGCACGGAGGTCATACACAAGCACCTCACAAATAGTGTTTAGATACTCACATCTCTCGGGTTTAATAAAGTAATATAACATTATGGAAATGGAAGATATCTCTCACTACCTGTCATAGCAAAATAGATTACCATAGGCTTGGGAAAGGATCAAACCTCCACCACATGGCATAAGCACCTAGGATAAACTATCAAAGAGGTCTTTTAAAGGGTTGTAACGTTAGGTATAGGGATATGAATTACACGGTTTTGTTGGATAAAGGAAGTTATTACTGGTGGCGAGTTAACAATCTTGGTTAATTACATGTACAATATGGCGTTGCTAAGCCAAGACTAGACTCGACTTAAGCTAATAAATGAGAAATAACAAAAACATAAAATGAACATAGAATAAAAATGGATGATAGTCCGTATGTTTTTTCTCTTTTTCCTTTTTTTCTATTTTTTTTCTTTTTCTTAATTTTTTCCGATTTTTTTTTTTTTTTTTTTTTTTTTTTTTTTTTTTTTTTTTTTTTTTTTGCATACACTCTTACCCTACCATCCAAAATAATACATCATAGGGAATGAACATTTCCCTTACACTTGAACCTTTACATACTTTACAATTAACTAATCTAATGACTCGAATTAAGAAAATTAAAACACTTGGAGCACTTTTAAGATTAACGCACATATGGGGGTAATAAATGATGTTCTTCCCCATTACTCCATAAAATAAGTACTTCCCCATGAGTCCCAATCGTCCCAAAACAATATGTACAAGGATATGACTCGACTTAGCAACCACGTAATCAATTAGAAAGTTAACTTAGGGTTCAACAAATAACAATAATGCACTAAAGATGAGCACATACACGGAAGGCTAAGGCGATTTGGTTGTACATTTAAGTGGGGTGTAACAAATTCTTCCTTTAAGTAAAATGCTTAAAGTTAGAAACGAAAAGATAGGCTCGGAGGGGTGTACTAGGGGTTTCGTGTACTAAAAATGAGTACAACCCTAAGGGTGTGGGAAAAATTAGTTAACTTAACTAGCCAAGTAATATGACTTAAATGGTCAAGTAATTATAATACGGGTTTAACACAGGGGTGATCCTAATGCCTCTTATCATGTAGTAAATCCTACCACACGAATGTAGTCTCACTAGCGGTCTCGGGATGCATCACTAACGCAAGTTCTAGAATCTAAATGCTACCGGTACACTCATAAGCACTAATAATGAATACTTTTCCTATCAAATCTAAAGGCGAACCTCACATATTTGGGTGGAAAATTTTTCTGAATATACGGTTATGTGCTAGTCATACAATCTCCTATCCATGAGACACTTGCTATGGCTAAAGTTTCACTCCTAAATGTTGTAAAAAAATTTAAATTTGGCGCTAAAATTGCACTAACAAGTATTTCTCATAGTTTTATTACACATCTACCATCAAACAAAACAAACTCAAGCGAAGATGCATATGTAAGGTATCATCTTTTTACCCTCCCCTTACACTTAAGATGAACATTGTCCCCAATGTTCAAGTAAAGAATGTAAAAGTGAACAAGTAAAGAGAATGAAATCAAATACTCCCCTGATTCGCTCGGTATGGATTATAGGTTGGCCAGGTTAGATCTTCCTCCAAGAAAATGAACAATCAAAGCTTCCCTTCCAGAATATAAATCATCTCCTTGTCGAACATAACCTGTAAATCCTGACAAAATAGACAAGACAACCTCGCGTAAAATCGGTGGCATCCTATATAAGTTACTAAATCCTAGAAAACGAAGTAAGATATAATGCTTGTGGAATAAAGTTTGCAGATTTCCTGGAGATTATAAAACTTAATAATTTACAAAAAACCATAAGACTCCGTTAGAAAAACAAAACCGGTAAAATTTCCAGATTTTAACTCCTGACGCCGTCAAGAGTAATCCTTTGACGCCGTCAGAATGGACCTGCAGAAATTCTTATGTTAAGTTTCCGGAAAATTTCTGGAAAAACTTGGTCCTACTTCCTGGAAAATCCTGCAAAACTTCATTATGACTCAATACAAGCATTTGACTCTAACAAATACGAATATACATGTTCATTTAATATTGTGGAGAATCATGATCAGTTTGTTTCTTAAAAACATATTTGGGGTTTCTCCTTACACTTATCTTTTGCAAAAAATACTTTTAGGTGGAGTTAAGACTAGGCTAAACAACAAAGTAAAGTATTTCCACGTTTTAATTGAGAAACATGATCTACCAACAATAAAAACTAAACATGCATACGGAAGCAAATAACAATCAAACAAATAAAATCACACAAAACATGGGTTGCCTCCCAAGAAGCGCTTTTCTTTATTTACGAGTCTTGTAGCTAGACTCAAAGTCATGGGTTACTACGTGATACGGGTGAGTTCCTCATTGAGGACATCGTTAGGATCGAACTTAGGTTTCAACTTTCTATCGGTTTCCTTAGTATGGTACGACCTTTCAAACTTTTCTCCATCCGGATCATACAAGGTCATTATAATATGCCATGACCCGTCACCTTCTTTAGGTGGCTTGTCCCACCTCCATTTACACTTGTCTCCCTCTCTTTTCCATTTATTCCTTTCTATGTTGATGGGCATTACGCTTAATAACTCAATCATCTTCCTAAAGACTAACGGGTCCTCAAAGGGGTCTAGCTCTTCATCTCTAGCTATGAGTTGTTCTACCGAATGTGTCTTTTCAACAAAATCTTTTTCTAGATAAAATGGGCATTGAGGTCCTATAAAGTTCCTTTCTATCCAAGGCCCATATCTAGATGGCCTCCTATTCATCTCTACCCAATGCGGTGTTGGTTCATCATCACAATCATAACTATGCTTCTTAACATCATACACCGACCAAGTATCGCCTTCACCTACCGCTATCTTAGACTCCTTACAATCTATCATGGCGCTAGCGGTTGCTAAAAATCCTCTTCCTACCAATAATGGGCATGTAGTGTCACTAACCATGTCTAGGATGTGAAAATCCGCCAGTATAGTTAACTTTCCTACGTGAACAACTACATCCTTAATCATTCCAACCGGGTGGGCAATACTCCCATCCGCTAGCCCTATCAATACCTTCGTTTCTTCTATCTTTCCTAGCTTAAGAGCGGCGAATAAGGATAAGGGAATCAAGTTGAGGCTTGACCCTAAATCGGCTAGTGTGTCGAAAGCTTCGGATCTTCCTATCTTACAAGGCAAAACAAATATACCCGGATCATCAAGCTTTTTAGTCAACTTGTTTTGAACGAAGGCGGTCCCATTTTTACCTAGTTTAAACTTCTCATATTTTTCTAGGAGGGCACTATAGTAAGGAGCACGCGCTAAGACATCAATGACGGGGCGTTCAAGGTGAAGTTCCTTGAATTCACCATCAAGGTCTTGCGTAGGAGGTGTTTCAACTATACTTTTGACCGGTTCTATATTGGGTGTCTTGTTTGATTGGTCCTTTGGTAGAACTTGGTTTTGTTTGAAACACGTGCTCGTTGAATTGACCGAGTAGTATTGTGGACATGAAGTGGGTGACGAAACTGAAGATATGGAATTAACGTTTAGTTTCGGATTCTTGATTGTGTCGCTTGGGAGTGCTCCCATTTCTCGGTCATTGAGAACTTTCAACAATGCGTCAATTCTAGTGGTCATCTCGCTTTGCTTGTGTTTGAAATCGGCTTCAAACTTAGATATGCGAGCTTCTTGAGATGCCATAAACTTTGACATCAATCCTTCAAGATTGTTGGTACTACCATAGTTGTTAGAAGGATTGTTGTTGAAAGTACGGTTGGATGGTGGACCAGTTGGTTGGTAACGGTTAGGCGGATTGGAAGAATTGGGTTGATTTTGTTTCCACCTAAGGTTTGGGTGATTTTTCCATGAGGGGTTGTATGAATCACCGTATGTGTTTGGCTCGGGCTTGAAAGTGTACCACTTATCTCCCGCTTCGTCGGTACGCGTGGATGCGTAGTCCGCAAAAGCTGTTCCGGGGAGTTCCACACAATCACGAGTGTCGTGGGGACCACTACATAATTCGCATGAAGAAGTGATTTTGTTCACTTGGCTTGAAGACTTAGGAGCATCGTAAGATTTCATGAGAAACTTGACTTGGTCCTCAAGTTCCATGATCCTACGGTCGGGAGTTCTAGAATTATTCGAAGGCAAAGATATTGCCTTGACCGTTTTGTTCAAGTCACGGGGATCATTCCAACTTTCGTTGTCATAGAGAGCAAGATCTTCTATGAGTTCCCATGATTGTTCCGCACTAAGATCACGTAGCTTACCACCGGCCGATTGGTCAATGGCTCGCCTCGTGGAGATGTCGATATGGTCATAAAAAATTTGGACTTGGAGCCAAAGATCTATGCCATGATGAGGGACTTTTTGGAGTAAGTCCTTGAAACGAGTCCATGCTTTATAAAGAGATTCATTTTGACGTTGTTGGAACATCAAGATGTCATTCCTAGGCTTAGTAGTTCTCCCCGGTGGGAAAAATTGAGCAAGGAAACGAGTGGTGAGATCATCCCATGTGGTGATGGATCCTGCGGGTAAACGCTCAAGCCATTGACTAGCTTGATCCCGTAGAGAGAATTGGAATAGGCGTAAACGGGTGGTCTCTCTAGTTTCAACACCTAGGTCTATGGAATCTACGATTTTGAGAAAGTCCTTAAGATGTTGGTTTGGATCTTCGGAACGAAGTCCATGGAATGCACATCCGCTTTGCACCAACCGGATGGTGTCGGATCGCAAGGGGGTCACATTGGCTCCGGTGAGCTCAATGGTGTTTCGGTAGCCTTGGTGGCTAGGTCGGGAATACTCTCCTAAGGTTCGGGGCCTAAGGGGTTCAAGTGGTGGGTTTTGTTGTGGTGGGATGACGGGTTCAAAGATGTTACCACCTTCCATGATGTCGGATGGTAAAGATTACGAACAAAGACACGAAGAAATAAGATAGACTAAAGAAGACCTAAAAATAAAAAATAAAATCTTACTAGAAAGGAATCTAGCAAGTAGACCTAATAAAAAGAAATCCTAGCCTAGACAATAACTATTCCCCGGGCTGCGGCGCCAAAAACTTGATGCGTGGGAATTGCAACAGGCTTTACCTCTCGAGGGATCTCGAGAAGCTTACAACCCCCACTAGGCAGTGTACCTGATCGTTGTAGTATAGTATAGTGACAAGTACCGGGGGATTGATCGTTCAGCTTAGGAATAGTGTCGCTAGGATTAGAAAGCCTAAATACTAGTTCTAAAGGTGAGGGATGATTATTTTTGTGTTTTTATATTTTATGGAAAGCAAATTAAAATCTCGGGTTTTGGAAGAGTGGGCGGAATTAGTTGCTATTCAACTAACCCAATACTAAGATGCAATCAAAATAAAATAATAAAAATGAAAATAAACTAATTAAACTAAAGTTGTGAGCAGTAATTGGAGAAAATGTGTTTACTTAGATTTCACTACTCTCTAGATATCTTTTACACATTAATTACTTGTTATAATTGCATGGATGACGGATCGTATTCCTTAATACCATTCATGGGGTGGCATACATAACTCCCCAATTCTATGAGCTCTTATCTCCTCCTACACCATGCCCAGCACAACTATAGGGATTGTAAATAGTGGCCCATGCATTAAATACAACCAATAAAGACCTAGTACGCCTCGGTTCATGTTTCTTAAGACGTTCAAGCATGTTACCATTTGGAGATCTGCCAGTTTTCTTAAGCCTAACATATAAATCATTCATCCAAGAACAAGAATAAACAAGTAATCAACACATAATCAATATCTAGGTTTCATTAGATCTAAGCAAACACAAAAGAGATCTAGCCTAGCATGACAGAATTAAGACAAGAACAAGATATAGACAACCAACACATAGACATATTGATTGAATTAGAAGAACACTTATCTTGATTAATCATGCAAGGTATCAAGGGGTTGGAACCCTTGAAAAACCTGTAAAGTTACACCAAAATCGTCTTTAGGGTTTCTCCCAAAACTCCTCTCCTTAAATGTGAAAAACTAGAAAACTATATATTGGAAAATCGGGATGACGGCGTCAAGAACAAAGGTGTGACGCCGTCATCTCGCCGCCAAATACTTCTTCGGACGGCCTTGATCTACTTCTGACGCCGTCAAGGCCTAGGCCGTCACACAAATTACTCTTGATGCCCTGTGTGTGACGCCGTCATCAACTACGGATTTTTATTCTTGGGGTTTTGACGCCGTCAGGAAAACTCTTGACGCCTTCATGAACTCTCGGATTTTATTATTGAGGTTTGACGCCGTCAGAGGTTTACTCTTGACGCCCTCACCTACTGTTCCCAGCATGGAAAATTGAGACTTTGCCGTTTTCTTCACTTTTATGCTCCAAAAACGTCCAAAATGGCTTCTTTTCCAGAATTCACTCTCCAAGTACCTAAAATCACAAAAGGAAAGATTTAGGGTAATATTTGATCAAATAAATTCGGATTCGGGCTTAAATGACCCCCTAAAAACGAATCATTTTTCGCCTCATCATGTTCAATGTTTGATATTTTCAGGTTGTGACAATTCACTTCATTGATAAGCTTGTTGAAACGAATATATGCATCTTAAAGATTTTCTTTAGGGAGTTGCTTGAAAGACTGATAGTTCCGTAGTGCTAATGTTTGCTGAGTCTGTGTACCGACATCTGCACCTTGCATCAATCTTTCCAAAGCTTGCCAAAGACCATGAGCAATTAGATTACTATCAATGGCATTATAGATCTCATTGGTTAACCCAAACAAATCAGATTCTTAGCCCGAATTTTATCCTCAAATTAAGCAAGTTCAGTGGGACTTAGATCATCTTCATCTTGAAGTTTCTTTTGTCCGGGATTATTTGGTTCATCAATCTATTTCATAACATAGGGACCATTTCTGATAGAGGTAATCAACAACTTTCTTTCTTTGAATCCCATGAGAACATTCATAAACATTGAAGACCACTGAACATAGTTTCCTCGATACAACATGGGAGGCCTAGCATCACTCCTCGCAGCCAATGCATCTTGAGTTGTTGACATTGTGATGGTGGATCTTTGATATGAGATGTTGTTTTGTTTGTAAGTTGTATTTTAGCTAGTTGAGGTAGATGTTTATGGTGATGAGTTGATTAAAGTCTCTTAACAATTTTCATGCTTAGAAAGTTTGAATAAGTTAAAGTCTAATTAAAATGTAAAAAGTCAAGTATAACAATCCAATTATAGAAGGTTCTAAGTGCGTATGATGGAAATTGTGGGTAAAAAGTCTTGTAATCAAGGTCTTGCAAACAGTAACTGTCACAACTATTTCTTGGAAAATGGGCAGAGTTTTCTTTCGCAAACAGTGGGTAACAAGTTGTCTCGTAAAGTGATGTATCACAATATTCTTCTATCACAAGAATTGTTTAAGGCTATCGCAAGAAATTCTTGCGAGTTAGACAGAGTGTTCTTTTGTAAATAGTGGGCAACAAAAAGCTTCGCAAAGCTAGTATCACAAGAAATACTATCGTAACCCAATAACAAAGACTATTGCAACCCAAAACTTGCAACAGATAGCTATAGCAACCACTAACAGTTGTCGCAACAAATACTCAGCTAGCTATCGCAATAAAACCCTAGTTTTGCCAACAAATTTTGCAAGCAAAATCAAAACCCGATTTTTACGAGAAAACGTACACTTTTTCTAAACTCTTAAACCACATTTTTAAGCACAAATCTTCACCAAATTCATAAATTATTTGTATAGAATGTTAAGAAACATTTCCTTAATCTCTAATATACTTTTCTAACATAAGTTTAAAAGTTTAAACACGTTAATGATTAAACTTAATAAATTTGTTCGAGAAAAATATTCTAGAGAGAGAAAGTTGTTAACAATATATAAAAATGAAAACTTTACTACTAATGAAGATATAAACTAAGCTAAAACACTAGTAGATGAAACAACTAATCATATTTGACTCTTGATACCAATTGTTGTTCTAATAATATCACGTCTACTAACTAATCTTAAAGAGATAAAGTTGGTGTGAGCACTTTAGTTTAGAGAGAGAAATGAGAGGAAACACAGAAAGTCTTGCAAGACATTGTATTAGACACACCTCTCATAACCTATGAGGTAGGAGGTATTTATACCCATACAACCGTCAAGCATCCCCTAGCAACTATACAAGTGTTGCAAGGGTATATTGCTATCACAAGGTACTATAATATTACATAACATACCTTAGACTTATTCAAAATATAAATAGAAGTCCATGCACTAGTGATTTACACTTTTCGTGTTCCAACACAAGCAAATCGATCCCAAGTGTAGGGATATTTGATGAGGTGTAATTTTATATGTTTTTAAGGGTCATTTAACCTCTAAATCCGTACATATTTGATAATTATTACCCTAAATCATTTCTATTTGAGTTTCAGGTACTTGGGAAGCAAATAATGAAAAAGGAGACGTTTATGGTTTGATTGGACAAGAAAAAAAAAAAAAAAAAAAAAAAAACCGACAGAGTAAAGAAAATAGCTGGAAAAAGGAGCAGCGACGGTGTCACAATTCCTAAGTGACGCCATCACTTGCTATTAACGATGATCAAGTTTTCAGAATTTTCCATGCGACACTTCAGTATCTGGAGACGACTTTAAGCTGAGGGTGTCAGGACCAGAAAAGTGAAGAGCGACGTCGTCATGTCCCATAAGGTGACAACGTCACAACTTAGTCGGTGCAACAAACGAAACCCTAATGACGGCGATCTGTTGGTGTCACACTTGTAAAGTGACGCCATCACAAGTGTAATCATATCGTATTTTTCTCATTTCTTGTAAGAACTTGGAGAGACCACTTGGTGCACAAATTTCAGCAACTTTTGTAGGGTTTTTAGCCTCCTTAACGTCCATGTTTTATTGAAGATACGTTATTCACCCTTTAATCATTACAATATGTCTATGTATTGTATGATTGTTTGTTTATCTTCTCTCCTCTTTAACATGCTAGATTAAATTTATTAGTATTTACTTAGAGTTGAATGAAACATAGTTATTGATTATTGATTGTCGTATTTTGTTGAATTAGTTGTTGTTGCGTTAGGAGTAGGAAAACTAGCTTTATGTTAGCATACTAGCTTGAACGTCCGACTAAACGCCCAACTACATAGGATAGTTGGTTGTTACATGGTATTTAATGCGTGAATTGCATTTGCTAACTTGGTATAGATCCCGACGAGTACCAAATTCACAGGGTTAGGGATTGACGCCCCTAGTGATAGGTAATATGGAATACACGCGCTAATTAAAACAAGGATGTGACAATTCGACTAATAAATAGGATATAACTAGGGAGTAAAGAGATTCTAAGTAAATAATCTTTACCTATCATTCGAGTTCTTACCAATTTACTTCAATTTGATTTAGTTTAATTTATTTTCAGTTTAATTAGTTATAAAAACCAAACTCTTCAAACCCCGAGATTTTGCTTTGCTTTCTATAAAAAAAAAATAATAATAATCTTCTTTCAACCCTTAGACTTAATTTGTTATACACTTCGAACCTACCCAAACTATTCCCCTAGAGAACGGTCAATCCCCCGTGTCTTACCTATACTACACTACAACGGTTAGATACTCTGCCTAGGAGGATTGTAAAACTTAGTATGTTTATAATTATTCGCATCAGACCCAATCCTCAGGTATACCTACCTCCCTACCATCACTTTCCATACTATACATTGCTGCCACATCATGTTTACATATGTAACAACCGTGATTTTAGCAGGTTAGTTAGACTTTTAGCCTCGAGATAATCTAACTTTGTTTGGTATGGTTTGCGTAGTTATATGTGTGTTATTGTGTGTTATAGTATGGTTAGTATTTGAGTTAGCACTAAATCCCTTCACGTTGTGGTTGTTATTGTGATTTTTGATGATGTTGATATTGGGAAAGTTCATTTTGATCACCCATGTGGTGTAGAAATGACTTGTGTACATTTGGCGTTTTGAGGTTTTGCGTAACGAGTCTTTGTTCAAGTTATTGAGCGTTAGTAAGTTACCGGAATGTTGTTTTGTAAGGAAATGCTTATGGAGTGTGTAAAAATCAATTTTTGGAAACTTTATTTTGAAAATGAATATTTTCCGGTTTGTCGTAAAATTAAGGTTTATCGCGAAAGACGTTAGGTTTTGTTATGGGAATACATAAAATATGAAAAGTATGAGGTTTTGAGTGTAATAAATAAATTAATAAAAAAAAATATATATTAATTAGGGGGTGGGGCGGCCGATTATGGGATTAGAGGGGAAAAAAAGAAACCAAATTTGATACCAAATACAACTCTAAGCCTTAAGGGTTATCCAAAATAATTATAAATACAAAATCAAAACTCCTCTACCCCTTTTTCCTGCATATTGAGTCGATCACAAGGAGATCCAAGAAGAAAAATTAGGGTTTCATAATTGTTTAGCAATAATCAAGAATCAAGGTTAAATCTTTAACCCTTATGTGTAATTAATTAATTATTGTTATGATTCATGTAATAATTAATATGATGGGATCTAGGGTTTATATACTTCTGTAAATTATTGAAGTAAAACATGTTAGGATGATTAGATGTTAATAATATGGCTAATGGTTAAGGGAATTGGGTGTTAAACGCGTTAGATTATGTGTTAGGGTTTGGACAGAAATCTATGGCTGTAAAGATGTGAGTGTAAATAACAGATGGTGAAGAGTTAAGTCACGAATTTTTGGTCTAAATTGAAGTATAATGAAAGAGATTTCCAAAAAGTCCAGCCACGATTGATTTTAAGGTCGGGAAGTTGGTCTTTTGATTTTTCTTTGTTAAGGTGTCAAAGCTGTCAAACCGGGACAGATTTTGGGTAAAAGTTTGAGGGTGTCATGTGGTTGTAAAAGTGGTATTTTGACTTTACCTTCTAGAATAGTTAAGTTTTTGGTTATATTAGACTACCACGAAGAGGATTCGCGATAAAAACTTGTGGAAGTAATTATTGAAAATCAAAACTTTTTGGTGTGCGTTCAGATCCGAATTTGAGTAGTTGACAAGTTTGAATTTCTTATGAGTATTTGTGTGTGTTATTGGTCCATGGCCTTCAGGGATTAGCTTCTATGCTTATGAGAGACCATGGTAAATTTTTGGTGTGAGTTGTTGAGCTTTATTTGTCGTGATTTTATGTGAGTGAATGTACCCAAAAATTCTGCGTTTTCTGATTTTTAGTGTGCAAGGGATTTAGTGAGTATTAAGTTATGGTAGTGGTTGGTGTGGTGTCTAGGAGATCCATGGTGGGTCATATGTGTCTTAGACATCCATCATATGTGTATTACATGGGTTGTAGCTTTTATCTTGACCTTGTGTAATGTGGATTATTTTTGTGTGCTATAGATTGTGAATTGTTTTTGTGGAAGCTGCGGAGTTTAAGGTGAGTTCATAGTCCCATATTTTTACTTTGTTTTAAACTTGGGATGGGAATGATGCTTGTCTTAAATTGTTTAAGTTACTGTGATTATGTGTGTGTCAAAAGAGCTTGGACTTATAATATTATCGTATGCATGCTATGTGTGATTATTTGCTTGTGTGGTCCAATTGGGGGGGAGTATCCAATTGGAGAGTAATATTCCTACTCGTACCAGATTATGTGGATTGGATAATGTGATGATAATGTTGTGTGGTCCAATTGGGGGGGGGGAGTATCCAATTGGAGAGTAATACTCCTACTCGTTACTAGTTTATGTGTTCCAATTAGGAGGATGCTTATCCTGTTGCTCGCGCATGCGACCTAATTGTGGTTTATTGGGGTCGGAGGACACGAGCCGTCCTGTTGTAATTCATTGTGGGATCGGGGGACACGAGCCGTCCTGATGTTGCCTTATGTGTGTTGTTGCCTTTGTGTGTGATTATTGACTTGCAAATATATGTAGCTTACATGATAACTATAATTATTTGTCCAACTATATTTTGTAATCATAGTGATTTTGGTTGCCTTGTGTGTTGAGTCTCAAACCTATGAATCTCACCAACGTTATGTTGACATTTTAAGCATCAATTTCAGGTGAGCATTCTAAGGCCAAAGTTGAGGGCAGCAATTAGGCGAGACTTAGTTGCATGGAGACTTACTTATGTTTTGGGATTTAATTTTATTTGGATTTGGAAATGATCCATTTATATTTTCTGTTTTGTACTTTCAAATCTATTGAAGATACCTTTTGGATTTTGTTTTGGTTATTTATTTTTGGGTATTGTTACAACACTGTATGTTGGTACATTGCTCTATTTATGTGCATGTAGTTGTTCTCTATGTTGACACTAGGTGTTGTGATGATATCCATGAAGTTACACCCGCGCGTTTCCGCTGTGGATGGGTGTGACAACATAGAATACCGGTTAGCTCCCATCTCATACATGTATATGTCCTTAACCTCATATTCACCACACATTGGTCATTTTATGGTCCCTTGAACTAGTAACTGTTAGCCCCATTCCAAATAACCGAATAATCATTAGCTTCTCACTTAATAACCTTAAAAATGGCTATTGTAGTTGGGGTTAAGGGACCATTAGACTTTTCTATGACCTTTTGCATATTCACTATCCTCTTCATTAAATACTTCCTAATTTATTCCAAACACCCTATTATTTTTTATTTCTATCATCTACCAACTTACTATTGAGTGCTTCACAATTGTTGTTGACTAGAATTCCACACCTAGCTCTGCCTTTTTTATTTTTTTCTTTTTTTAGTTAATGATTAAGGATAAATTTATGTCCACTATGTACATACTTAAAGCACAAACATAAAAATTGTTATACCTGGAAAAAAAAGACCTTGATCATGAGGTTGCTGTTACACACTTCCACATATAATCCTTGTAAATGCTTCATTTGAAAATCTGCTTCATGTTGTCATAGATGTGTCTAACACAGTATGTGTGTTCAGTAGAAAGAAAAAGCTTTTGGATAGCTGGTAGAATACCCTGTCACAAGTATGACATAGTGTATTAAAACATTGCTTATGTAATGAATTTGACATAATCAATGTTAATGGAATTGATTATACCTTTTGTCTATCTGAAATGAAATTGTAGTTATAGTTTGGTTGTAAACCAAGGTCATCACCTAGATTTTGTAGGAACTATAGCCAAGAACTCTTACATTCATCCTTAACAACAGCATATGCAAGATGGTAAATACCATTTACCATCAATACCAACAACCTTACAAATTATCTTATATATGGTCTTTTTATGAAAGCATTATTCAACCCCAATATCTCTTTTTTTGTAGCTCTATACCCAGCTTTAAGTACACCAATACACACATAAATTCTTTTGAATACTCTTGAATTAAGAGTGAGATCTGTGTTGGTTTCCACCTGGATCTTGACTGTTGTGTATTGGGGTTTTTACTTTGAGCTCCATAGCATAATCATCGTTTTCGATTTGTGCTTTCTTTTAATTATTGCTTTACATGTATATTTGCATTTATCGCTTTACATTTATATTTGGATTGTGTTTATGTTTGTGTTATGGCTTGGTGTTTATATTATGTTTATGTTCGATGACTGCTTTTATTTATACTCTCTATTATTGTAGAAGTATTATTGCCACTTTTCATATTACGTCACACTTGATCAGTTATTTGATACGGTAAATATAAGTTTCTAAACAGAAACGTATTCACCCCTACTCTACGTATTCCAGATGGTTTTTTGGCTTGCTTGCTAGTATTAAGCAAGGTATGCTTGAACCGGGTAAGGTCAAGTGCATATTCCTGAGATATTGCAATCATGAATGGTTATCAGCTTTGGAGGTTAGATGACGTTTCTTCAAAATAAGTGCTTTACAAGAATATGGGTTTCAGTGAGAGTGGGAAATAAAAGGAAACTTTTATTGGTTCTGGTGTAGGTACGGGTTTAGTGCAGGTGTTGTAGGGAGTTGAGTTTAAGGTGGATCTGCTAGGGGGTCATACATTTAAAGTGGAACCTTAGGCAAATGTCATCAAGGTAGCTGCTTCACAGGAAGCACAAACCCAAGATTTAATAGACTATCATTCAATACGTTTTAGGGAGCAACACTCAGCATGGGAACTATTCATGTATGGAGAAGACAATAACGAGGCTACTTTTCAGTTGTTGTAGTGGAGAAGATATATTCACATGATTCATTGACGTTCAATGATACAGTTGCCTTTGAGGTAATTTCCAAGTGGAAGGCTGGACTGAAAGAATATATGGATGCTCGATCAGATGTGTTTGTGCTCAATAAAGGTTGCACAAAAATAAGTGACGATAACGATGGCTATTACTGGGAATAGACACCAAGTATGCTCCTTTATCTATTTCTCTATATAGATGTTATGGTTTTTTCTTGCAGATGCAGGCTAATATCTGGGTTACCAAAGGTTTGTTAGATGAAGCCAAGGAAAATATATACTTGGTATGGAGATCTTCGGGGATTATAGTGGGGATACTCTGAGGGTGTCATGGTCTTAGGTTTTCAGTTTGAAGTTGGTACAAACTTTGTTGGAGGGACACTCCGTACTGTCATTGAAAGATAGTCTATTAGGAGATTGTGATGTGGAAAAGAATGGTAAGTGGTCATATATAGGCTAATATGATACTAAGGTGAAAATTGTTATGTAGTTACAGGGTTCTAAAAGGCGCGTCATGGCGCAGTTAAGGCGCGAGACATGACCTTCACGTTACGAAGTAGATCAAGTCGTCGGCTCTAGGCGGTATGGCATCAGATGATTCATGGAAATGCGCGATAAGACGTAAGTTGTGCCGCCTATTTTGAATTCAATAAAAAAGTTTTTTTTTTTTTTTTTTTTTTTTTTTTTTTTAATGAAGAAGATAACATGAAAGAATAGTTTCTTAACTTTATTCATTATGTATAACACTTTTTGTAAAATCAATATATATATATATATATATATATATATATATATATATATATATATATATATATATATATATATATATATATATATATATATATATATATATATATGGGAAGGTTAATGTGAGAACTTTCTTAAAGTTATAAAAATGAGAACTATTCTAAAATACCATTAAAACATTGATACATAACTATTTTAGCAAAGATGCACAAAAATATTATATATTAATACAAGTTAACATTAAATCGACTAATAACAAACTCATACATGAGAAACAAATTACTGATACACAATTAAATTTTTGATACATTTACATTAAAATCTGAAAAAACTAATTTCTTATACATAAATTGATACACCTAATACACAACAACCACAAAAAACTTGATACACAATACTAAACTTTGATAGACATTACACGTTGAATCAAAGTATATCACTTAGTTTACGTCAATTTTCATAAGAAAATCCATCAAATCTTTAACAATTTTAGTTGTAATTAATTATGTTTTTATTTTCTTTTAAGTTGAGTGTCATTTGTGAGATTTTGGTTGGTTCTCATTTTTACAACTTTAAGAAAGTTTTCATCTGATCTCAATTCTATATATATATATATATATATATATATATATATATATATATATATATATATATATATATATATATATATATATATACTTTCATTTGTGTGCCGCTTTAAGTAAAGCCTTAAAAAATGTTACGGCTTCGCCATGGCTCCTAAGGCGTGAGGCTTGACTATTTCGCCACACCACGCCCACGCTATTTATAACGTTGTGTAATAGTATACATATTAGCTATTGATTAGGGGCAAAGTGAAAACTCAGATTATGTGCTAGCTAAATAGGAATATGATCCATATGTGTTTGTCAATTGCTTGTCTTAAGCAGTTGGTTTTCATCTTTTCTTCTTTATGTAGCAATCTTCTAGTTAATCTTCTAGTTAATGTAGGATTAAGATTACCTCCTCATTCTCTTTAAGTAGAGATGAGGAGGTGAGACAGTGTACACTCATTTTTTTAATACTAACGTTTGGTTAGGGATAATCTTGTGCAAAGTACTTTTCTGTCGACAATACAATCTGATTGTGTGTGTTTGTCTCGAGTTTCGTGTTATCCTTTTTAGTTCTTTGTTGGTTGGGCAATATTCCAATATTTATACATGGTCAAAAATAGACTTATAGGATCAAAAAGGTTTATAAGTTAATGAATTACATGACATGTAAGATTAATAAACCTGTAAAAGGCTTCACAATTATGGATGCTCCGAGCTTTAAGCTTTTAGATTTACGCATCAAATCTTAAAAACCCTTCTAGCTGGTATGAATGCTAAAATTTTGTTATCCATCAACAATAAAAGTCCGGATGCATGTCCTAAACTGATTTTGATCATTGTTTTATTAATTTTCTTATAAATATCACAGTAGCATTATTGTGTATGTATTTTACTCCATATCAAGTCAACATCTTAATTGATAAAGACGTGGACCATTTAGGTGGGTCAATGAAGTAAATTAGGTGTTACCCGTACATTTAAAACTTCTTACTTCGTTTTATACAATTCAACATTTCGACTAGTATGGAAATGTCATTTCATATCAATAATAATAATAATAATAATAATAATAATAATAATAATAATAATAATATTATATATATTTTATACATATTAGCTTTAGGGTTTAATTAGGTAATAATTATCCTAGGTACACGATATCGTTAACTTTCTAATCAGCGATCGAATCAGTTGAGTTGTCATGCTGCTTGTGGAATTCTAAACATCTTAAGCTTTTATTTTCATGTCTTTTTTTATAAACCTTATTGCAATCAATCAAACGCGATGGCTTACTTTCTAAAAGCTTTATTTAGGATAAAATGCTAGCTAATTTACAAGGTTGAGAAGAATACACGTGAATGTGAATCGACTTAGATTAGAAAAATATTTATAGAGTACATATATATTAAAATCAAGAAAGGGATCGATCGGACTATATGAAGAGGTAGCTATGACATAAACTTAAGGATTGGCTCCATTGAAAAGAGGTTGTGTTAATGCAACATCTGAAAAAGATGCCATTGGCGCTTGTGGTCCATAACTAGGAGTTCCAGACAACAATGATGCAGATACATCACACAATAAAGGAATGCACATATCTATACATGTGTACATCAAAGCTTTCACAAGACATGGTTCAAAATGGCTATATCTTAGATTCACACTTTTTGAGTGGAGATTTTGCATGTGTTTGTATGTTAAGTGACAGAATTACAATGATTTGAACCTTGAAGAAGATAATCATCAAATTGTGCGATGTGGGGTCGATGTCTTAAATAAAAATTTTGAAACTGTATATCAACTTCAGGATATAAAGTATATTCGATATGCATTATTTGAAACTGGTTATGTCGGGTTTTGCTATGTTAATTAAGCCAAATCTTTTTGTAGAACTTTAGGTCCTTTATTATATTAAGTGACAAAACCGTAAGCTCTTCTATTAAACATGGGTATAGTAATTTTGTCCCTTTTATCTCTAGCTTCTTGTTAGAGATCTTGATTAAGAAAATTTGTCCAAAAAAATTAGTAATATTGTAAAAGTGAAATAAGAGTATGCGATTATATATATATTAGATGATCTTACATAAATTAACAAATGAAATGGTTTTGATTTAGTTGCTAGACTCTTTGTTGCTTTAGGTATAATGTCGATCACGTACTTCAAACCTCACTTCATGTATATGATCAATAGCTTCTTCAACATTCTTTTAAAGGCGAAATTTTATTAAAATCAACAACAGCAAGCCAAGAAGCTATACTCAAAGATAACACATAACACAAAGTTATTACAGGGAGAGACTGGATTCTTGATCATTTATCAAAATATATTGCTTTCTAAATATTTCTTGTACTATTGCAACAAAATAATTAAATAGAATAGTCTAACTTGTGACTAATATTTGTACCTTTAAATGAGAAGTTATAGAGTGGGCGCACCCATGTCTCCAGTTATTATTGCATCGACAATCTTGGTACACAGCTAGATTGAGGGTTATCTTCCATGAGAGATATTTTGTTTCAAACATTAAATTTCTGCCTTTGCGTCCTCTAAGATTAAAGTCACACCAGGGGGCGGACCTAAGGGGTAGGTATTTACGGAAACCCAAATGATGTTACTGCCTATCGTAAATTTTTGTTAAAAATCTTTAAAATGAATCTGGTTTTAAAATTTTATATCAAGCAAATACATAACTTTTTAGTTAATCCACTAATATATAAAAAAAAAAATTGTTAGTGCAAATATGAGAATATTTAAACTCCTCTTATGTTTTAATAATATCAAACATGTAACTTGTAGTATATAACGTAAAATGTACAAGTTACTCGTAATCATAAATCGTCAAAACATACATTTATCAACATCTGTTGACATCTCGAGTCTCTCATTCTTCAAACAAAGGTTCAAACATGTTTGTTAATTGTTATTTTGCATTATGATCAAACATTTAACAAACCATTGAGAATGTGTAAATATATTTGGAAGTCATCATGTATTTACAATCTCAATAATTATCTTGTGAACTTCATTTCACATTTCATACAAGGTATAAACACGATTATACAAAGTAGAATAATGATCAAAGTTGCATTTATTTTTTATACATTGACCATTTAGAAGGCATCTTCTCAATTGGGAAATAAACCAAATGCAATCTTCAATTGATAAAAAGATTAGCGATTTATCATACAAAGAGGTAAGTATCAAAATTATTTTTGCATGGAAAACATAATTAGCATTTTAGGGTATTGTGTGTCTAACAATTCAAGTAACAATTCTGCTTTCTTCTTGCCTATTTAAGCAACCATTTTGTATAGGATTTGTTTTAACCCTTGCAAATAATTTTTCAAGCTTGTGGATTGTAACTTAATACATTCTCTAGTCTTCAAAACCATCTTTAACCTTTGATCAAAATGCTTCTAATTCTCATTTTCTTGAAAGCATATTATCACTTGATGATCCATCAAAACAAGCTTAGAGTTCTTGCCGTCCTCATTCCCCAAAGCACGCTTGCGTATGAAGATTCACCACAACAAGGTTAGAGCTCTTATCATCTTCATCCATTGAAGGCTTCTCATCAATAGAAATTCATCTATATCAAGCTTAGATTTCTTAATGTTAAGATTAGGCATCATATCCATTAGACACCATGTCTTGGATCATCATTATACAACACCATATATCACCATTATACGATACCTTGTATCACCCATTATATTCCATGTAGGTCATATTTTAGATCAAACACACAAATATATATATATATATATATATATATATATATATATATATATATATATATATATAGGGAGAGAGAGAGAGAGAGAGAGAGAGATACATGAGAATAGCAAGAGAGAGAGATGTGGTGAAAACAAATGTGATATTTCTCTTACTAACCAAACACACACTACACAATACTTCCACACCCTCAAATGAAAGCATTTGAGAGGTATTTATAGTTCCTTACATCATATGCCCTAATGGGCTTCGTGGGCTTTATATTTTGTTATGGATATGGGCTTGTACATTTACTTAACTAATGTAACATGTAACTTGTCATATTCTAACTTAGCCCATTCCATTTTAGCCTAATACTATCAACTAACTATTACAATGACTACTACAAATTACAATGTTCCTAAAGGGTGGCTATTCTTGAAGACACTCATTTTCTCCTTGAGTCTTGAGTCTTCTCTTTAGCTTTGAACCTTGTGTTGTTGCGATAGATTAATCTTGTTCCTTTGTTCTTTCATGCTTTGTGATCTTTGGATAAATCTCTTGACCTTTACTTGCCTTCAATCAACATCTTCAAGTATTTGTCTTGGTGTCTTCTCCAACATGCTCATACTTATGGTAAAGCTTTGAATTTCATATTCATGTAGTCCTCATTTCCTTCTTGAACTTGTTCTTTGACATCTTGATCTTTAACTTTGACGTAGAACTTTGTCTTGAACTTTATTAACATTATCTTTGAGGATGTTAGTACGAGCGTGCAGAGTTTGAAGCTTGTTGATGAATATGATAGTGGTATAAGGTCTTTCTCCAAGGGTACTTTCGATGATTATGGATCTTTTCTTAGAGAATAGTTCCACTACGATTGTTTTACTGATGAATGTCTTGACTCCATTCACCTTGGTCGAGCACATCAGCCATCTGAATCCCGTTAAAGACAGTTATCAATACATTGGATAAATCCGAATAAAGAAACACGTCTTTAGGAATCGATTCATGAAAGGAATCTCCTTGATGGGATTTCTAGCACTTACAACTTTGGATTTCGACAGTTTTGTAACATAGTGTGCTAACACTTTTCGAATCCTCACAAGGATTGTTCCTAAATTGGATGATTAAAATGTGATCAAAGATGTTTAAAGTTTGTGACGGAATCTCTAAAGAGCTCGACTCAGAAAGTACCAATGAATTGACGAAGCTTAAATGTCAGTAATCGAAAAGACTTGTCCTGGATGGGTAATAATTTCAAGCTAGTCTAACTAGTGATGTAAGCGTGTCTCGAATAGGACTTGTCTGAGTAGAGTGTACCGTATCGAGAGACTTTCTTTGGACTTGACCAGGACGGGTAATAATTTCAAGCTAGTCTAACTAGTGATGTAAGCGTGTCTCGAATCGGTCATGTTCACTGAAAGTGGATAAATTCAAAAAGTGCAAACTCCTCACGCATGTGCAAATTTATAAAATATTCATGAGCACATGTGAAGGGGGAGTCCTTCAAAAGAAATGCAAAACTCTCGAAGTGTCAACAAAATGTGTTTTATTATCATAAACACTTTGAGAGATTTTCACAAAAGGTTTTATGGCATGTGATCAATGATAGGATAGTCATGGAGTTATAAGGTGACTAAGGTTAGGAAAAACCGTCCTATGATCCGCCAGAGCCGGAGGGATCTACCCAAGGACAATTCCAATAGATTAGAATTAGAAGTCCTTAGGTATGATTGAAAAAAGGAGAAAGTGAGAAAGGAGAAAGAAGGGGTTGAAGAATTAAAAAGAAAAGTTATGAAAAAGGGTGAAAAGAAATAGCCCTCCATATGTTTAACCTTAGGGCAGACACTGGGTTCAACTCATATGCTACTGGTTGTTACTAAGGTGACTCCGGTATTGAAGACAAAGACGTCATGGACCCAGTGACGCACTGCACTAAACCTTCTTAACCACTCAAGTTCTCTTAAAAGAGCTTGTTTCATTCTCACGGGGAACCGGCATAATCTATCGACCTGTCTCTTAGAGATGGTTGATATTGAAGCAGGAGACCTCTCCCTAATCTCCGCATAGGAAACCAAATGTGCACTTATAGAGTCTAGAGCCTCGAGATTCATCAAAAGATCTCATAGGAACACATGATATTTCTACACTGGTTGTTCACCTTTAAGGACGCCAGATGTAAACTTTAGAGTCCTACGCAGATCTTAGCAATTTGCCAGAACATTTATGAGAGGATTCACACTTGTGATTCTCAATGATTGAATGGAAATTCCTGCCAGGGTCAAACATCAAACAGCCCTGACAGCAGGTCACTTCGGTAATTCTTTATGTGTTACGCTTAGTGTTCGCGGTGGTTTCAAACGGTCTACAGTCGTGGAGTGATCCCCAGCGACTCACCCAGTCATTGAGCTACTTAGTAGGTCTCGTAAGCTCTCTCGAGAGTATCTGACGTGGGAACGGCCTTGGTAAGGGTTAGAAGGAGTCTTCACACTATGCTGTAGACAATCTCTAATTCTTATCTGTAAGTACCGGATGTTTTATTGCTAACTGTTTATATGCAGGGACACTTCATCTCCATGGCAACAGATTCCACGTGCTCATACATACATCTGGAAGTTAAAGAAAGCTCCCTCAAAGATCTATACAACACAAAGTTCGAAGAAAGATTCTACGCCAAAAAGAAGAATCTACAAAGTATAAAGACTAAAGATCAAAGTGACAGAAAGGGAACTACGTGCATATGAATATCAAAGTCCAAAGATGTATGAGCATGTTGGAATGGCAAACAACCACCACAGATGCAGAAGTGACGAATGGCAGATAACTCCACATCGCAAAGGAACAAAGAACGATGAAAAATCAGTTATCAAAGATCACAAAGCATGAAGGAACAAAGACTAAAGACTACTCTACAACGACACACAAAGTTAAAGACAAAGAACATGGAAGACCCACTCACGTGGAGCATCATTCGAATGACCACCCCTTAGGGGGAGATTGTTAGCATTAAAAATATGTATTATGAAGTGATGGTCATTCTCATATTGTAACTTTGTGTCGTTTGTTAAGTTTAGTAATTGTTTAGTCATTGGGCTTTGGACTTGGCAAACTAATATGTTATATGCTATGTTTCATAAGCCTAGTTGTCCTATCAAGTAACCAAGTCCAAGCCCAAGCCCATAGAAAGCCCATAGGGCATCTCATGTATCTTACTATTTAAACACCTCAAAGGCTCATTTGAGGTGTGTGCTTGTGTGTGTATTTGTGTGTGTTTTCTCTAATAAAAGCTCTCATCTTTTCCATCTCTCTCACTATACATACGAAATACATATACTCTCACCAAGTCACCATCTTTCTTCTTATAATCTTCTATATTTGTGATAAAGTTGTGTTATTTATGGTCCTACATTGGATACCCTCAAGAAGGCTAACAATAAGACAGATAAGCCGCTAGAGTACACCGAAGTATCACTCCAGGAATGTAGACTATTTGAGACAAAGTAACCACCATGAACACTAAGCTTAACCCATAAAGGATTAACGAAGTGGCCTACTATCTGTATTGTTTGATTTGACAATG
This sequence comes from Artemisia argyi, assembly GCA_030686995.1. Taxonomy (NCBI): domain Eukaryota; kingdom Viridiplantae; phylum Streptophyta; class Magnoliopsida; order Asterales; family Asteraceae; genus Artemisia; species Artemisia argyi. The sequence goes on from CM060695.1 coordinate 35,194,212, forward strand.
GCATAGTATCTATTCAATCATTAAGTATCACACATATGACTCCACTCATAAATGTTCTGGCAAGATTACAAAGATCTGCGAAGGACTCTCAAGCATAACTTGCATTCTTTACTGTTAGAACAACAAGTGTATATTGAAATGTGTCCTACGAGATTTTATTGATGAATCTTACTTACCTCTAGACTCAATAAGTTTAATTTTGTTTTAGTGAGCGGGGATAGAGCAGACTGCCACCTTTTTAATACCAACATATCTCGGTGTGAGAGGTCAATAGATTATACGTTTAGTCTCCATGAGAAATGAAACAATGATTTTTTTAGAGGAACTTGAGTAGCTAGGGAAGGTTTGTGTAGCGCGTCACTAGGTCCATGACGTCTTGTCTTCAGTACCAGTATCATCTTTGTGATAACCGATAGCAGATGTATTGACCCGGTTTTTTTTCCTAAGTTTATGGAGGGCTCATTTTTTCACTTCATAACTCATTTCTTTTTCATTCTTCAATCCCTTCATTCCCTTTTTCTTATTTACTCATTTTATCATACCTAAGGACTTCTAATTTTATCTATTTGGAATGTCTTTGAGTAGATCCATCCGGCTCTGGCTGGATAATAGGATAATACCAAATTCATAACCACCTTATATCTTCTTTTGGATTGGTTGGTTGAGTATGGTGATCATTGCCATAAAACCATTGAAAATGCAATCAAAGTGTTCATTTGATAGCGATTTTGTTAACAATTTAAAGTTTTTCATTTTTGATAATTCTCCCCTACACATGTGCTTATCTTTTGAAAGAACCTTGTACATAAGGATAAGAGTTCACACTTTTGAAATGATAGACCCTAAATAAACAAGTCCTTTGCGAGACATGTTTACGTCGCTAGTTTAAGAGATACATCATCAGTTTTTAGGTGACGATTAGCTCTAATAACCAACTTGAAATTATTATACGTCTAGGTACAAGTCTATAGAGAATTTCTCGAGATGTTTCATCCAACACTTGGTCTATCTTCACATTGAGCCATTTTAGAGATATAAGCAATCACTTTTAATCACATTTCTCCTCCTCAAAATAGCATATTTTATGATATTTTTGAAATTAATGATGATTAAAAGATACGTTTTTCACCAAACATCTGGAGAGAAACAAATTGAGCATGAATTTGGAACAAAATTTTCTACTGCCCCTCAAAAATTGAGTATATCAAAATTTTTATGAGGGAGTTATCTTGAACACACCTCGTGAAAGATTTTGAAAAATCTTTTAAATTTTTTTTGAATACAAGGTGCTTAAGATCATTCAGTGTTGTTTTTCTTCTTTTTGTAAAAATCTTTTAGGATACGTGAAATAATAAGAGTTTTGCATATCACTTTCTTTTATTTTGAAAAATGAGTTGTACACTCATATGTATGCATAAGTCTGGGCAATGAAGTCCGAGTCCTAAGTTGAAATACTTAGAAGTCGTTCAAGATAATTTTAAGAAATGACATGTTTTGAAAACATTTATTGAAACTCTCGCTCACGCATCTTTACATGTCTGTATCATTTGTTGAAAGATATTTCTAGACACGTTAATTAAGAATATCAATTATACAGCAGACATGTCGTGAGAAGAATATTTTTTGTTTCTGAAATTTCTAATGTTTTTTTTATGAAAATTTCTAATTTGTATTTTGTTTTGAAAGTTTTATACTTTTGTATTTTGCTTTTGTAGGTTTTTTAAATTTGTATTTTGTTTTGCAATAAATATTTACAAAGTGAGATGCTTAAAGTTTTCAAGAAGATTCATTTTTCAAATATACGCTTGAAGTCATTTGGAGTTAAGCATCTCATACCAAGGCATCGGACAAGATATTCAAATCGTTCTCTTGAAAGTTCTTTAGTGAAAATGTTCGCCAACTGGTATTATGTCTTGAAAAATATAATTCAACCGTACCATTTTCAACATGTTCGTTTATGAAGTGATATCAAATGGCTATGTGCTTTATTTTTGAATGTTGTATTGGATTGCACGAGATGACTATGACACTTTTAGAATCGCTATACACAGGTATGTGATCATAAAATAAACCATAATCCTGCAACTGTGTTTGCATCCAAATAACTTAAGCACAACATGCAGATAAAGACACATACTCGGCTTCTGCTGTTGACATCGCATTACAGTCTTGCATCTTGGACGACTAACTAACGAGCTTATCACCAAGGAATTGAATTCCACCAGATTTTGCATGTATCAAGGAAACCTCTCATCTTAATATTTCATTAATATTTCGTGATGCTAACATTCCAAACTCTAATCTTTGCTCGAACCGATTGAGAAGTATTCAAACTGTCATGGCCTATTGTATACTTATTATCATCATTAAAAACCATGGCCGGGTTTAATGCTAAAATTGGAAAGCACCCAAAAACTAAACATTCAATAAGTTTATAGACAATATGTAGCAACAATTGGCTACGATCAAAACAAAGGACATTCACATAAATGACAGCTTCATAAAAATAATGAGTCGTCATACTGTTCCAAATCCACCGTTAGGAGAGGGTGACTGGGAAATAATTGTCATCTCTTTTTCTCATCACATATCAACTGACCAATATTAGGTAAGAAATAGAGGCTCAAATCTGTAAGAATGTATCAGAAGAATGGGAAGAAACCGCCATGGCTGCATTAATGTAAATGTCCCGCCAAGATATGGATACTCTCTAATAGAATTATCGATGCACCAATAAATCAAAACTTGCAAGTGACAAAACATCAAACAGTTGGGCTAAATTACATAGTTACTCCTTCCAAAACGTATCTACATTGTTGAAGAAACATAAAAACAATTGTTTATTCATACATGTAACTTAAAACCCCTCCAAGCGTAAGAAACTGAATAATGCAATGGTTTTGGAAAAGTATAGATAATGCAATAGTTCTAGAAATATCCCACTTAACCTTAATAGTCAAATATATTTTGTTAATTATTTTGGTAATAGAAAACATGTGTTCGATATGCAATTAACCCAAAAAGTTTAATGAAAATTTGGTGGAAAAATACGCCGAAAAAAGAACGAGAATTGTGAAGCAGTTTTTGTTTCAATTTTTGAACCAACGGCTTGACTTATAAATAGTGCGACTCAAGCCTTCGGATCCATAGTACACGCGGCAATCTTCTTCCTTCCAGTCACTATCTCCTTAATTATGAGGTTAAGATATGCAAAGAATCAAAGAAAGAGGACACATCCGCCATGGCTGTAAACTTAGTAAGCTTGCCTCGCCACGATGTAACAGATAATCTCACCTTTGTTCGAATTAACTCAGAAGCATTCAAACTCCTTCATTACATCCTCTTACATTCTCATTCCTATCTTTCACGCGCAATAAACTGTTTGAAAGCGGTGTAAGATAAGCGAAGCAAGTAATGTTCATTAGCAAAAAAAAAAAAAAAAAAAAAAATCGCCACTGCCAAGATATTGGTAAAAAAAATAAAGGCTCGGATCTCTAATAATGTATCATAAGAAAGAGGAAAAAACTACCATGACTGCTTTAATATAAATGCCTAGCCAAGATGCAATTATTCTCAAAATTTCATCGATTTCACTCAGACAACAGACACATAACAAAACTATCGTCACTGCTTCTAATAGTCTTGTTTATTTAATTGTGTTTCGTTATTGCTATGAGCTAAATAAAGAAAGCAACCAAATGAAAATAACATTCTGCAATTCTGAGACTATATCCACCATGTTTGCAAACTTAGTAAGGCTACCTCGACACGATACAAATAAAACTCATACGTTTATGTGTTGCTTTCATTGTATATGTAAACACAATCCAACACAATGTTCAGCTCTTTATCTCATCACATATCAGTCGACCAATATCAGTAAAAAAAAATAAAGGCTCAGATTTGTAAGAATGTATTAGACAACAGATGTATAACATAATTATCATCACTGACTCTAATAGCCTTAGGCTTTTGGTAGTGAAAGGTTATTGCTATTAGCTGAATAAAAACAGCAACCAAAAGCAACTATGTTGACATAAATAATGCATAAAAACGTTATTTATATTCTTCGATATCTCTATGTTTTGACGATCACAAAATGTAAAATCATCAAACGTAAGATTACTACGTAAACAAGTATTAAGCTAGTTTATATCATTATATCCAACTTAATCACTAAGGTATGAATAAACAAGTGCTTAATACATCTCATGATCAAAGGGGTATTTAATTAATTATTACAAAGTTTATTTAAATTATATAAACATATTATATATTTTTGAAAAAACACATTTGGTAATAAAGAAAAATGTTTTAATCATACTAAATATATGAATTCAAATTTTTAACCAAAATCAGTTAGTTTTTCACCAAATAAACTTTCCCCACTAAATGACAGATTTTCTGGCCGTTACAGCTGGGCGGCCCCCTTAATTATAAGGAGCGGTCCCCTTAAAATTAAGGGGACCGGCCAGGCTCCTGTGTCAGAATCTGTCAGAATTTTTCTCCTATAAATACCACCTTAAATCTGGTATTTTACCCACCTTTTGCACGAAAATTTCAGATCTAAAACTCTCTAAACATCTTCCAAAACCCTTTGATCATTAGATTACTAATCTTTGTTTCAAGTGATTCAATCCCTTCTCATCCATCCTCATCCAAAGTGCAAAAGAAGAATACTCCTTCTACAACTAAGTTCAAGAAGTATTGAAGAATAGTTGTGTATATTGTGTATATTATTTGTGAAGTCGTGTTGTGCTTGTAATAAGTAGTTTAGGAGAAATAGAAGTTGTGTAGGGAGAAGAAGTTCTTTAGTAGTGAAGTAGTGTAGTTGTGAAGAAGATTGGTGTGAAGAAGATTGATGTGAAGTAGATAGGTGTGAAGTAGTAAGTGGTGAAGTAGATTGGTATGAAGAGGTTGTGTAGAAGTTGTGATTAAGTTGTGACGAAGTTGTGGTGTGTACATTGGTGTGTAAGGTTTTCTCCGCCATAAGGGAGTTTGTTGACATAGTAAAGAAAACTCTCGAGTAGGTGACTCGGGGAGTGGAGTAGGAACAAGGAAGGTGACCTTGTAGCCGAACCACTATAAATCCTTGTGTTGTGCTTTGATCTTTCTAACTCTTCTCATTATTTACTTATTTACTTATACAATATTAGCTTAGTTAAATAGTAACTATATAATTGTTCATATAGTGCTAGTATTGAAATCACATAAACTAGAATCAAAGTTTTTAAAACAAACTTGTTTTTAGAAATTTTTGAAAAAATGGACGTAAAACTATTCAACCCCTCCCCCTTCTAGTTTTCAACAATTGGTATCAGGAGCCACGTCTTGCAAGATCTTTAAAATATATTATATTTTAAAACTTGTTACGATCTATGGAATCTGAAAAATATTTAGAAGGGCAATCTATGCAAAGACCACCACTATTTGAAAGTGATGGATTTTAATATTGGAAAAATCGATTCGAAACTTATCTGAAATCAAAAGATCTAGATCTTTGGCATGTTATTACTAATGGTGATTTCTTACCTATTCAAAATAATCCCGAAACAAAGAAAGATGAAATCGTACCTTTTGAAAAACAAAATGATGATTTAAAAAGAAAACTTGCTAAAAATAATGAAGCAAAAATGGTTATTTATAATGCGCTACCACGTAAAGAGTACGAAAGGATCTTTATGTGTGAAACCGCAAAAGAAATTTGGAACTCTTTACTAATAACTCACCAAGGTAATAGTCAAGTCAAAGATAATAAGACAGATCTACTTGTTCAACAATATGAGCAATTCACGATTCCGGAAGAGGAATCAATTGATAATGCTTTTGTTAGATTTAACACTATCATCACAAGTTTAAAAGCACTTGATGAGAATTTTTCTAGTAAGAATTTTGTTAGGAAGTTTCTTAAGGCTCTTCACCCGAAATGGAGAGCTAAAGTGACGGCCATTGAAGAATCAAAGAACCTATCAACGTTACAACTTGATGAATTAATTGGAAACTTGAAAGTCAACGAAGTTATTATTAAGAAGGACTCTGAAATGGTCAAAGGAAAACGAGAGCAAAGCAAGTCAATCGCCTTGAAAGCTAGAAAGGAATCCAACAACGAAGATAGCTCATCTTCCGAAAGTGATGACGAAGAATATGCCATGGCCATAAGATATTTCAAGAAATTCTTTAAAAGGCGAGGAAGATTCGTAAGGCAACCACATGATGAAAGGAAAGCATTTCAAAAGAGTAAGGATGACAAGAACAACAAGAATGAAAGGAAATGTTTCAAGTGTGGTGATCCAAATCATTTCATTGGAAAATGTCCAATGATGACAAGAGATTAAAATCAAAGAGCATTTGTTGGAGGAGCTTGGAGTGATAGCGATGAAGATGAGAAAGAAACGACAATGGAAGAAAAGTGTCTCATGGCTAAGACATCAAGTGAGGTACGTTCTGAAACCGAATACTTTAGTGATGAAAATTTATCATTAGATGAAAAAGATTTAGATAGTGAATATAATAGATTATCCAAACTAGGACAACAAGTAATGGCTAAAAACAAATCACTAAAATACATAAACAACCAATTGGAAAATGAAGTACTAGAACTAAAAACTAAAATACATCAACTTGAAAAAGGTAAGGAGATTTTTGAAGAATGTAAATCATGTCAAGAGCTTAAAGGTGAAAACAAAACACTCAGGGAAAAAATTCGCAAACTTGATAAATTTGAAAATAGTAGTCAATCACTTAGTAAAATAATAAGTATTCAAAGAGTATCCGGAGATAAAACCGGTTTAGGATTTGACTCAACCGAAGCTTCAACAAGCGAAATCAAAAATGTCAAATTTGAAAGTGAACTTAAATAACTAAAACCTATAAAATCTAATCCTAAGTATATACTTATTAATGATAGAAAAATACCTCTTGCAAACAATGAAGAAGTAAAAGATTTTTACAAACCGTCTTTAAAAACCGAAGAAGGATCCTCTAAACCTAAGACACGATCTAAAACTCCACCACCTAGAAAACCAAATAACTTTCATCCTAGGTATAAAACACCTCAACTAAGAAGAAACCAAAATAGGCAAAACTACAATAACACTAGTAATCTAATGTGGAATTATCATCAAAGATACAATCCTTGGGGAATACTACCACCCTTCATGCATTATAGCCAAATTTTAAACATGTTCGCATCAAATAACTTTGGTCAAATGAGACAATGGGGACCAACAAAGAATATTCGCCATTCAAACTTGGAAATTTTAGTTGTCACCTCTACTTCGTACAATTCCTCGAAGACTTTGAAGAAAAACGCATTGAAGACGAAAGGTACACATTTCCTTTTATTTCCTTGTCAAGATATGCATGCTTAGTTTAGTCTCTAGTATTTATGTGATTTTGTTTGGCTTATAGTTTCCTCTAGATTTTATATCTATACATATATATACTTATCTACTTACGTTATATCTATATATATATACATATATATGTACTTAGCTATATCTATGATCTTATAACCTAGAAAATTCATTTGTTGACTTTCTAGAACTAGAAATTGTTCGTTTACGAACCTTTTCTTTCCCCCCATTTGCCTTCTTGAACTTCAATGTTCAACGACACTCATGTTGATGTAGAGAAATGAGTCGAAAAATCTATGGATTAAACAAACTCCCGTCTTCCGCTGCATACGTCTTCCTCTTATATTCTCGTCTAATAAGCCCATACTATATACGTATATATATATATATATATATATATATATATATATATATATATATATATATATATATATATATATATATATATATATATATATATAAACCTTCCACAACTCTCTCGTCCACTTGACAGCTTGATAAATTTCATCCGAAATAATCAAGAAATTTTAATTGACGAAATGTCAAGTAAAAGTGTCAAGTAATTCCTTCCGTGCGAACACTCTCCAACGTATTTTTGATTAAATATAAATCTAATATATATATAAATATTTTCTTGTTCTTTCCAGAAACCACAACCACGAAATATCAAGTTTTGGAGGGCGGATCCCTTAATGTTTAAGGGGACCGGCAACCAAATAAAGGCCGGCCCCCTTAATGTTTAAGGGGGCCGGCCATCTGATAGTCCCAAATCGTTTTCCATCTTATTTCTTTTGCCAAACACTCCTCTTTCTCATTACTCCCATTCTCTGCTACTGCTGTGACGAAAATTCAAACCCCAAAACATCTAAAACCACTTACAAATCACATAATTCAGGTTATTTCGCAAAGGGCAAATTCATCTAACACGATCACCATTACATATTGTAAGTTTTTCATAACACATTTCATCTAATTCCATCTAATTTGGTCAAACTCAAGATTATGCATGTTCTAATAATTTTTTCAAATTCATAATTTCTTTCAAATTTCAAATTGGGTATAAAATCTCCATAACTAAATGTTTCCCTTAGGATTAGGATGCTAAATTGACACTAAAAACTAATAATTACAAACCCTCTTGTCGAAAATTTTTGAAAAATTTTATACACTCCTTTTCAAAATTTTTTGTAAACACATTGATGAATAATGCTATAAAAACTTGTTAAAACTAATCATATTATGTTTTTATAACTTGTAAAACATGAAACTATATTTTTCGACTAAGTAAAAATATTTTTGTACACGATAAGAGGGTGTTTGGATTATGTCCAAATAATGTCGAAATTAAGTCGTTGTAATTTTTTTTAAAAAAATATTGTCAAGATTATAAACCTAAAACTTGTAATTCGGACTTGTGAAGATATATAATTCATATATATATATATATTGACATACTTATAGTGTAAGTGTCTAGTTAAGGAAGCGTTTGGGTTAATACAAAAAATGACATTTTTGAGTCAAAACATAAACCATCTTTTTCGAAAACTAATCACATGCGTAAGAAACTCGTAAGAAATGACTAGTTTTACAACCTAAAGTAAATCTAGTAAATTTCATGATATATTAAGATGTTTAAAAGGGCGTTTGGATTTCTCCATAACTACTTGCTAAACATCGCAAAATATATCTAGAACGAGTTAAAAATAAAATTAAGGAACATGGTAAACTACTTCTTAGGATTATCGTCTTAGAGTCGAAGTATGTTTACATTCCAACATAAGTCTTAACAATATATACATTTTTATTCTTCTTTATATTTATTTTGGTCTTTTGTATTGTTGTGTTTAGGTGAAAATGCCAAAAGCGACTACCGAAGATCTTTCCCTCACTAAAAACTACATTACTAAAGTTTCCCAACTCCCTACTACATCTCCTTCCATTGGACGTATATATCGTCAAATTGAAGATAGAAACGTTCATGAGGGACGTGTAGTAGATCTAGCTTATGCTCAATCCGACTACATTGATCGCTTGTTTACAAGCATCAACTTCAATTGCCTCTTTGAAATCAATAAACCCATCGTTCCTCGTTTCATAGTTGATTTCTATAGCCAAGTCACGGTTCAGACCAATGATCTTGGTGCCATCACCATCTCCTTCATGATCCAAAATGAATTTATCACCTTAACTCTCGACCAATTCGGTCAAATCCTCCAAATTCCTTTTAGAGGTCAAGCCGTCTTCACAAACGAGTGGGACCTCGAATCTCTACATCGTTGTCGACCAACCTTTGGTCCATATCTCTCCGACATCTCTCATCCCGATAAAATTCGTCAAGTCCTTGGTGTGTAACGTGCCACTACAACCCGAAAAATAAAATCCAAAAATGTCCAAATCTCTTCATACCAAATTCTCCTCAAGGAATTAGGCCCCCACATGAAGCGTTGGGAAGAACTCATTCATAAGAATGCGTTCGGTACCGGAGGTCACCGGGACCATCTCCCGGCGTGCCTTGCTCACATGTTGTATTGTATCGCTATTGAAAAGCCATACAATTTGGCCTACTTCTTTATCAAACAGATTGAGTGTGCTAGAAAAACTCCCAAAGCCAATCTTCCATGTGGAATGTTTCTAACTCGTCTCTATCGTCATGTTATCGAGTACTACCCCGATCTTGACAATAGCATCTACGAGTCCATCTATCCCACCTTACGTCCCCTCGCTCTAAAACAAACTCGACGAACTCGAAGTGACAAGGGAAAATCTCGTCGTCATAGCTTTCACGGTTCATCTTCTCGACAAGACGATGACGATGAGGAGGAAAACACCCATGGTGCTAGTACCCCTTCGTTCTCCGAGTTCGTTGATAATCTAGAGGATCTCGACTATCCCGAGTATACAACCCCATCTCCTAGCGATCAAACCGACGAAGGACTTCATGAACGAACAACCGAGATGCTTAGACGACAAAAGAGTTTGCATGAAGAAGTTAGAGGTGGCTTCAAATCCATCGGGAAGACGTTGAAGGGTATCTTCGGGAAGAAAAGGAGATGATGGAGATTAGCTTATGATTGTTGAACAATATTTAATTTTATGACTTTTGATCATGGATATCTATATGCTATTTGTCCGAATTATATTCGGAAGTACTTGTAGTTCTCTTGGATAATTGTTTGGATACTTGATTAGGTTGATAACTTGCTTTATTATGTTTAATATATGTTTATGATTGCATGTTTTTATCACTTAATCCATATATTTGCTTGCATGCTTAGCTTATGTATGTATATATATATATATATATATATATATATATATATATATATATATATATATATATATATATATATATATATATATATATATATATCATGTATGCTTTCTAATAGACCAAAACAAATGTGAAATGTCCAAACAGAGCTTGCTGCAAAAACAAAACAGAATATAACGTTTTTCTAGAAAAATTTTGATTTCTGGGTCGTCAGATGGGCGGCCCCCTTAATTTATAAGGGGTGGCCCCCTTAAATTTAAGGGGACCGGCCTGCATTTAAGGGGACCGGCCACCCATACAGTAATTTTTACTGTTTTCTTTTGCATCTTGTGACCTCTTTTGCTAGTCTCAGCTACCATTTCCCTTTAAATCTAAACTGCTTTTAGTATCTAACCATCTATTTTCAAATTAATTCCATTTCTAAACATGTTTTCATACTATATAATCCCCATGCATGTTTAATTCACATTCCATCATCCTCAACCTTCATCAAACCTCATCCTTTCATCATCTCATCACCAAGAACCACCTACTCAAACAATGCCAAGAAACAAAACTTGTCATTATTCCACCAAAACAACTCTTCATTGATCTCACCAATGAAGACAACACCACTCCATCACCACCATCTCAATGCTCATCTCCTAATGCACCAAATGCACCTTCCAAAACACCATCAACAAATGGAACCTCCACTTCTTCCATACCATCCACTTCATCCATAAATGACTACATAAACACCCACTTGTCTCTTCCACCAATAGTTCAACCACCACAACCTACCATTGAAAACACAACTCTTGCATTAACCCTCTCATTATCACCATTAACACGTCTTGATGCACACTTCTCATCATCCCCTATCAATCCACCAACCTATAACCCCGTCCCATGGAGCTTACTTGAAGCTCATGGTGACACTTGCCTTTGTTGCATCCACAACCGAACAATTGTGTTCGGACTAAGAGATGAGATACAATACATGTTTTCACACATTGAAAACTTGTTGCATCAACTACCAACCACCACTACTACAACTCCACCACCACCAACAACAAACACATCTCCTCCACCACCATCAACAAACACTCCTCCAGCATTACCATCTCCATGTTCACCATCAATTCCACCAAATTAAACATGCTTGGTATTTTGCAAATAAAATTGTCTTAAACCATTTTGGATGGCAAGCTCTAGAGAGGACCTTCATGTTAGAGCTTTGGTTTATTTTAGCTATGATTGTAAGACTTCAAGACTTTTATTATTTGCACTACTTTTTTAATCATTTAGTTTGTTGATGTAATGCTTGTTGTAACCTTTTAATTCTATCAATGATTATGGTTATGTTTAGTTTCTATTCTTGCATGCTATATATATATATATATATATATATATATATATATATATATATATATATATATATATATATATATATATATATGTTGCTTGTCCACTAAATATTTTTTGCAAGAATTCCATATCTCGATTCCTTTATGACCTAAAAACGAGAGGGAGTATACATCAAGGGGGAGCTCCAATTTAATCGGGATAACCTTTTTGATGCTAACAAAAAGGGGGAGAATTGATATAAACTCACAATAATACTTGTATTATACTAATTTTTGCTTAATGAGTTTAGATTTTGTAATCATCAAAAAGGGGGAGATTGTTGACATAAATAATGCATAAAAACGTTATTTATATTCTTCGATATCTCTATGTTTTGACGATCACAAAATATAAAATCATCAAACGTAAGATTACTACGTAAAAAAGTATTAAGCTAGTTTATATCATTATATCCAACTTAATCACTAAGGTATGAATAAACAAGTGCTTAATAAATCTCATGATTAAAGGGGTATTTAATTAATTATTACAAAGTTAATTTAAATTATATAAACATATTATATATTTTTGAAAAACACTTTTGGTAATAAAGAAAAATGTTTTAATCATACTAAATATATGAATTCAAATTTTTAACCAAAATCAGTTAGTTTTTCACCAAATAAACTTTCTCCACTAAATGACAGATTTTCTAGCCGTTACAGCTGGGTGGCCCCCTTAATTATAAGGGGCGGTCCCCTTAAAATTAAGGGGATCGGCCATGAATTAAGGGGACCGGCCAGGCTCCTGCGTCAAAATCTGTCAGAAATTTTTTCCTATAAATACCACCTTAAATCTGGTATTTTACCCACCTTTTGCACGAAAATTTCAGATCTAAAACTCTCTAAACATCTTCCAAAACCCTTTGATCATTAAATTACTAATCCTTGTTTCAAGTGATTCAATCCCTTCTCATCCATCCTCATCCAAAGTGCAAAAGAAGAATACTCCTTCTACAACTAAGTTCAAGAAGTATTGAAGAATAGTTGTGTATATTGTGTATATTGTGTATATTATTTGTGAAGTCGTGTTGTGCTTGTAATAAGTAGTTTAGGAGAAATAGAAGTTGTGTAGGGAGAAGAAGTTCTTTAGTAGTGAAGTAGTGTAGTTGTGAAGAAGATTGGTGTGAAGAAGATTGATGTGAAGTAGATAGGTGTGAAGTAGTAAGTGGTGAAGTAGATTGGTATGAAGAGGTTGTGTAGAAGTTGTGATTAAGTTGTGACGAAGTTGTGGTGTGTACATTGGTGTGTAAGGTTTTCTCCGCCATAAGGGAGTTTGTTGACATAGTAAAGAAAACTCTCGAGTAGGTGACTCGGGGAGTGGAGTAGGAACAAGGAAGGTGACCTTGTAGCCGAACCACTATAAATACTTGTGTTGTGGTTTGATCTTTCTAACTCTTCTCATTATTTACTTATTTACTTATACAATATTAGCTTAGTTAGATAGTAACTATATAATTGTTCATATAGTGCAAGTATTGAAAACACATAAATTAGAATCGAAGTTTTTAAAACAAACTTGTTTTTATAAATTTTTGAAAAACGGACGTAAAACTATTCACCCCCCCCCCCCCTTCTTGTTTTCCACAAACTATACACCCTTTAATATAACAATGAACAAAAATTTGTGTGAAAAAAATACGCAAGCCACCTCGGTGACTCATCCAACCCATTTTATACAGTCACACCTTTAGGAGGATTATAGAAATCAATATAAATGTTCTTTATGATGTCTACAATGAAAAGTCCGGTATCTTCAGCATGAAAATAATATTTGGCATTTCTGAGCCTATATCCGCTATGGCTGCAAACTTAGTTAGGCTGCCTTGCCACTATGCAAATTATCTCATATATGCTTTGAATCATCCAAAAGGATTTCGTTCTAATGATATCAAACTTCTTGTACGCACGATAGAAAACCTTTAAATCAATTTATGACGTCCTCCTCACCCCAATATTAATATGTCCACTTGACCTATCTTCAATGCCTAAATACAAAATGAACAATCTTTTAGGTAGTTTTTTTTAACAATATGACGCAAGAAATGATAGATGACAATGATGAAACGCTAAAAAATCTGAAGGTAGAATAAGGAACTGGCATTTACAATGCAGTGATTGCTGCTTTTAAAGAACTGAATTAAGAAACAATCCAAAAGCCACATTGAAAGAAGTTATTAGCTACATCTTAAAGAATATTGGTCTAAACAGACTGTGACCCTACACGACATATCTATACGCGATGAGCAGCAAGGTGATTAGCAAACAAAGAAAGAAACCATAATTAACATTTATCAGAACATTCAAACCATACTTTTTTCTCAAATTGATCCAGGATTTTAATAAAGCATCAATTTTTTAACAAATATGAAACTAAACGCAAAAACCATATGCATAATCTCACTAAAGAAGTACCCACAAAAGTGATTTCTATATACGTAATAAATAGATTTATCAAAACATTTTTTTGAACTTTATCAAACCATTTATAGAACATTAAAAGATGGAACATCAAGAGTGTTACATGGAAAACATAAATTATGTAAAATTTAATCTTTGCCTTACGCATATTAAGGGTAGATCTTACCTAAAATTGCAAATAACTGAAACTGCCGGTTCACACCATCGGATTCTGTGTGTTTAATTGCATGTGTATGAAAGAGAAATAAAAGTAAAAAAAAATTAGGGTTTGATGCTAGAAGTGATGAGAAAAAGATATAGGAGCTGGGTTTGGATTGTATTTAGTGTGATGAACGGTGTATCCAAAAAACATGTGCCCCTCACGAACAATATCAGATTGGTTCGGTGTGTGAACAGTGCAACTCAAGCTTCCGACTCCCTCGTACATGCAACTGATCCTCCTCCTTCCAGCCGCCCTCTCCCACCGACGGCTTCAGAATAGTACGATACATCATTTTTGTTTGCCAAATGTATATTATATAAATTATGTTAGGTTAATAGATAAAGAATATTTATTGCATTACATAATTTTGTTATATGGAAATGCATGAATATTAAATTATATAGACATATGCAATATTTTTTGTGCAAATTAACCAAATTAATTAAACGATTTTTAAGTGAATATGTCATACAAGTTTTATGAAATATTACACCGTCGCAACGCACGAGTATTTTTATTTCCCGTTGAAATGCAAATAACATAGTAAAGAGGTATTATAACCTGGAACGAGAAAATACTATGTCGGTAAATTATATATGAGATAGCACACATGAACATGCATGGATGATATATAAACAAAATATAATCAGATGCTATACATGTGGTATGCATATATTAGTATATACATATGTCATATTCAAGACACCTAATTTTGAAACTGATATGAGGGAACATCCCCGATGGTGACTATTTAATCTTAATTTTACAACTCCTCTCTTAAAAACAAATAAAAAGAGGGAGACCAAAGACTTCTCTAAATTTGTTAAAGAAAGAAGTTAGTGTTTCATAAGATTGTGACCTTTTTCTTGTCCCCTACCCATACATATCCATCACACTTCTTCAATTCTAAATTTTCATCCTTCAACTTCTTTTGCATTTGCTTACTATGCCTTCCAACTTTCAAATAACCAATACGATATCTACTAATTTCGATATCATGAGAGATATTTCGGCCACAATGATCACCACCTCAAGCATAGTTCGCAATATTATGGGCAATCAAAGAGACAAATCTATACGTACGTGGATAAATGAATGTTAGGGATAACACATCAACAACGTGCTTATTGGTTTCAAAGACATACAACCGTTCAATCCTAAGCTGTTTTGATTATATTACAAATGCTGGTTTTCATGGTGGTGGGCACATTTATGAGAAATTTCGGACTCGTTAAATTGATTATGTTTGTTGTTGATGGTAATTTATTTATACAACTGCATCTTTATTGAGACAAATATATAAATAGCGCTAGTAAGATGCTAGAAATTACAGCGACACTAAATGGTATTGATTAAAACAACTAGCAAAACTACAACGACCCTAAAACTTAATGCTGATTAAAACAACGTACCTTAAGAAACTACAACAACTTATATAGGGAAGATCCAACAATCAAAAGAGGTACCCCGGTCTGTTATCAAAACCTAACACAACGACACATAACCTTTTATTGGAAATCACTTGTTAGAAAGCATAAAACGAATTCAACCATGACACTCACAACTAAGTATATCACTTATTTTGCGACAAACTAAAATACGTGACTCAAGCTCCCCTCAAAGAATCTCATCGTCAGCGATATCAAGTTAGCCTCCTTAAATTGGATCTCTTGTAGGGCAAAGAAATCTAGTCTAAATTAAAGTTGATATGATTGATTGGTTAGACGAATTGAACCACACAACTGTCTTTGTAATTAAACCTTGTGTACTTATTTGCCCATAACTCCTTGTTAATATTTAGTTGTTCATGAAAAATATGTGATTCGAGTGGACGATGTGTATTTTATATTTTATGTATGTCCCCAGATTGGAAATTATCTGGAGGTTTTCAAATGCATGCATGTTCATTGTGACAACATCCCATTCTTTGTATGGTGACTCTTTGGGATAGGGTTTCCCACTTGGGCTTCGGGTTTGTTTTTTTTTGGCTTTCGTGTATCATTTTGTTCACAAGTGGTACACCACATTCTCAATTACGTAGCTAGATCCAGGCATGTATACATACACTCACACACACATTCTTTTTGTAGGCAGCAACAATACAAAAAAACCCAACTCAATATTAGACAAACATGGATTTGAAATTACTCAACTGGACCCTAGGGTATAGTAATTATGATATATTTTTTTAGCAACAAGATTTCCGACATTTAAGCAAACTAATCCATAGGTTTGAATCCACAGTCACACAAACTTAAATATCTTTAGCTTGTTATAATAATAATAATAATAATAATAATAATAATAATAATAATAATAATAATAAATTAAAAGAGCCCCTGAAAACACTGCCTAAGGGGTTAAATTTCAACATCAAATTTTTAAAGGCATCATTAGGTTTAAATCGGTGGAATTTTTGAGATGGTATTTTTGGTGGTCATTTCTTGGTGGTCGTCGCTTTAATGTGGTAGTTTTTCGGCACGTGTTTTTCGATGGTTAGATTGTGGTGATCAATGGTCTCAAGTCATGACCTTGACATTTCTATTCCGTTAGTCTCAAGTCAAAAATCGATCACGATCTTGACAACAAAGTGATTAGAATTTTCGCTCGTCCATCTACATAGAAATTGGAAAATGGAAATCATTTTCGAATTAGATTGATTGGCTTTTCAATCCTAAGATATAGGTGTACAAAGATTCTCTTTCTGCTTTTTAGTACAATCAATCACAAAATTTGGATCCATTGATTGTACATTTAAAAATACAAGGATGTATAAACTTGACATTTACCTACTTATAGTATATGGGTGGAGTTGATGTTAAAAAAAATACAAGGGTAAACATGACATTTACCTACTAGAGAGATTGAAGACTTGATGTTGTGCTATATATTTCACACAGAAACATATTTTTTACTCAATTACTATTGAAAAAGATGGAAAATACATAGGTTATTTTATACACAATCTAAGTTATAAAAGATTTAGTCATTTGAAAAAAAAAAAAAAAAAAAAAAAAAAAAAAGTTCTAAATGAAATTTTGAATCTCCTGCAAAACAAAAAGGAAAGGAAGGGAGAGTAGTATTTTTATTATCCTTACATAATAGTGTGTGTGGATGAGAACAAGTGCGCCAAAAGTGGTTTTATTGACATGAAGATAAATTTGCCACTATAAATGTGTATATGTAAATGCAAGTGGTAGCAGTTTATTTTGGTCCCCCTTTTCTATCTTTTTCACACTCAACAACTGACCATCACTTTTAATGGCAAAAGAGGGGAAGAGCTTTGATGAACACATTTTCATCTCCTTCTTTTCATATAAAACACCAACAAAAATCAAATTCAACTTTTGAAATTTTAACACTTTTCCTAACTTCAAACCACATAAAAACATGCAACATTCTTTGGATCAATCTCTTTATTTTAGAAAAGGATTAAATCTACGAATTGGTCATAAACTTTTTAAAAATTTTAATTGTAGGTAATGAACTTTTAAAAATACCATTATCACTATTCAAACTTTTTTTATATTTTTTTTTACTAAAAAATATTACCTGTATGAGAACCGAGATAAAAAGTAATTACTAATATGAGAACCGAGATAAAAGTACATTACTCATATGAGAACCGAGATAAAAAATATATTACCAATATGAGGACCGAGATAAAAATTTGGATGGTGATAATGGTATTTTTCTAAAGTTCATTACCTACAATTAAAATTTTTGAAAAGATCATGGTCAATCCGTGGACTTAACCTTTTAGAAAAATAGAATGAAAGGAAATGTTAAACAAAATTTTTGCTCTCGACAAAAAAATATGTTGTTACATCTTCCTACATTTTATATCTACTAATCTTTTGTGTCTCTTTTCCTTTTGTATTATCCATTTTTTCACATGTCAAATCTCTACTACTCTTTTTCAAAATAAATAAATAAAAAATAAAAATCTCTACTACTCATAAAGCAAATTTGCTTATTCTTGAAACTTAAAATTATTTTAAAAATATTGATTATTCTTGAAACTTACAATTATTTAAAAAATAGTAAAGTGATTTGCCTAATCTATCATTTGATACCCTTTTATACTTGTTAAACTTTTATCTTAAATGACAACTTTAAAATTGTCAACTAATAAAAACAATGTCAACTAAAAAAATAAAAACTTATAAAACATGGTTTAACAATGACAGAGAATTAAAAATTGAAATTTATAAAAACACGATTTTACAAATATTTGTTACATGCTTCTTTCTAATTTATAACTATGCATACACAGTTCTAATTTTTTATTATTATTTAAGGTATTAGTTAAAATAAAAAGGGTCTTATAATAAAAAGTGTAGCAAGGATTGTGAGGGCGACATGTGTCACCCCTATGCCACATCATATGACACATGTCACCCCCCCCCCCCCCCCCCCGCAAAAAAAAAATAAAAAAAAATAAATAAAAAAATAAATAAAAATCCCGCAAAAAAAACTGTTTTTTTTAGGGCAATTTTTTTTTCCGCCAAATTTTTTAGTGCATCACAGTTATAAAGTTATTGCATCACAATTATAAAAGTTACTGCATCACAGTTTTAAATTTTAGTGCATTAAGGTTATAAGTTACTGCAACATAGTTGATGCACTAAACTATTAACTATGATGCAGTAACTTATAATAAAGATGCACCAAAACTTAAAAAAGAATCGTATTTTAATTGTGATGCAGTTACATACATATATGATGCAAAAAACTTATGATAATGCAGTTTCTTTATAACCATGATGCAATAACTTTATAACCATGATGCAGTAACATTAAAACCATGAATGCAGTAACCGTGATGCAGTAAAATCATAATCGTGATGCAGTAAACGTGATGCAGTAACTTTATAACCGTGATGCAGTAAATTTATAACAGTGACGCAGTAAAATTTTTTGGCGGGAAAAAAAAAATTTTTGCGGGAATTTTTTTTTCCGGGGGGTGGGGTGACACGTGTCATATGATGTGGCATGGGGGTGACACATGTTACTCCCACAATCCTTCCTACACTTTTTATTATAAGATCCTTTTTAGAATAACCCCACCCATTATTTAAAACCATAACATTTTTCTTGCTTTTATAGTAATTCATAGTTAAGTTGAGGAAATGAATAATAAAAAAAAATAAAAAATAAAAAATAAATAAAAAAATAAAAATTGATGTTGGTGTTAAGGTTAGTAAATTGTGATCTTTTATTTATCGTTTGTTGTTTCACTACTTTAGTTCATGGTCATTTATATAAGTACTACTTGTGCACTGCTTTTGTTTCTTTATATACAACTTCATCCACTCCCAATCCCGCTCTCAGTCCCAATCCATTTTTTAGTCTCAATTTGTTAAAGTGGAACTCGGATGATGTTATTGTCATATCGGATATTGATGAAATTAATGAAGACATGCCAACACCAATTATTGAAAATCAAGCTTTGGTATTTGGACGGAAAAGAATTTACAGTCTAATTGATTAAAATGAAAGTGATGAAGATTAATAGTGGAGTATATTGATAATTATATTTTTCTTCTCAAGTTCACGTTACATGAAATATTTAACCACAATATAACAACTATAGTTGTTTGCCGCTAGAAAATCTCGTTTGTATACACAGTTAATATAAATAGTATCACATATACATAGAAAATATTAAATCAATTTGTATGTATCGCCATATTCATAGATTTGGTTTTGACACTTACACCCCAACTTATTACTCATTGATTGCATTTTGACTTGGTGTTGGTGTTTTGGAAATCTAATTAGTAATATGATGGTCGTGATTTTTAGCATGGTATTAATCATGGCATGTAATTATATGATTGAAGAATCTTATGTTTAAGATCACAACTATAACTAGAATGATATTTAATATTAGCTACTTGTAATCGTGCATTGGGGTCCATACATACAGAAGGTACAATTACGATCTATGATTTAAAGGGCTTGTGGGGGTTACTTCAATTAAACCAAAAGCTACATATCACACTCGTCTTCCCTACCTTCTAGAGCCTCAAGAAAATGACATCTCATGTAATGAAAACTATATTTTAAATGACACTATTAAATACAATATATAACATGTTTGAATTCATCCCTATAAAAATCTTAAAAGATTTGAACATGATATCATTAAATTAAGTACCATTACTGAATATGAGAAGAGGAATAATGTGCAAAGAGGTACAAGAAAGAGGATGTTATTGGAAAGAGAGATGTGAAACAACATTAATTTAGCTATTTATGATAATACTTTCAAGAAAACCCCACATGTATACGTATGGACACATTTCAGACTACCCCTTTTTTTGAATCATATCATCATTGCCTTATATGTATTTTACTCAATGAGTAAAAACAAAATGCATATGTAGTTTGTTACTCTTACCATGTATGGAATTGTTTTCCATACATACATTGCTCAAATTGCATTGGCAAGTATTAAAAGATATCTAAATTGGTACTAGTATTTATTTCTATCATTATATCTGCGACACTTGATGTGAGTAAAATAGATTCTATTGCTGGTACTATTCCATTTATAGTAATGCAAAGCTGTAGTCATGATGTTCATACACTTCAACCAAATTCTTTTGTTATAAAGTTACAAAAATATTCTATATTTAGTAAGAGACATGCCGGCTAATGCAACAGGGTATATGACCAATAAAAGAATGCTATCATCGATCTACTCACATGATGATGAGTCAGAAGTAACTTAGTGGTAAAAGACTTATCACTATTATCATTAAATTATGAGACATGCCAAATTGAATTCTTGCTTGCTACAAACAATCATAATGTGTCTACACCAATTTTCGAAAAAGGGGATCGCGCCTCATCTGGTTTGTGTATGTGTGATGATGTGCTCTCACCCCCGTAGATTAGTCTGTCAAAAGATATGAAGCTATTTTACATAAAGAAATAAAACTAAAACGGACAATGAACACATTAACTTTAAATCGATACACTTTGAAAATAGTCATCATTTTTACTTTGCAAATGTCAACTGTAATTGTGTTTTTAATACATTATGCCTAAGGGCATGTTTGGTACAAAGAATTGGAGGTGGGGAAATGAAACTTAATTCATTTATTGTGTTTGGTACATCATAGAAATAAAAAAGTGGAGAGTTATAACTCCTAGGAATTGGCTCCTTTGTAATTTATAGGGAGTTGGTTTCCCATCCATATACTAAAGAAATGAACTCTTTCTTCCTCAAAAAAGGGAAATGAAATAATAATAATAATAATAATAATAATAATAATAATAATAATAAATAAATAAATAAATAAAAATAATAAATAATAATAATAATAATGATAATAATAATAAATAATAAATAATAAATAATAAAATAATAATAATAATAATAATAATAATAGTAATAAATAATAATAATAATAATAATAATAATAATAAATAATAATAAATAATAATAAATAAATAACAATAATCATAATAATAATAATAAATAAAAATAAATAATAATAATAATAATAATAATAATAATAATAATAATAGTAATAATAATAAATAATAATAATAAATAAAATAATAAATAATAATAATAAATAATAAAATAATAATAATAATAATAATAATAAATAATAATAATAATAATAATAATAATAATAAAATAATGATATAATAATAATAATAATAATAATAATGATGATGATGATGATGATTTTTTTTTACTGATTTCTTAAGTCAATTCTCTGGTGTTACCAAACACTAGAATTTTTACTGAATTCCCGTGGAATTCATTTATGTGAATTTGATTTCTAAGCTTCATTTCATTTCTCTGAATTTCACCCTACCAAACATGCCCTAAGGGTAATAATTTAACACATAAACTATTGTTAGTTTTCAAACTTGCTCCTATAATGGGACTCTATGAAATCAGTAGTTACATTACATGGTCGTATTTTGCTATTTGTTATTCTCAAATCTTGTTAAATTCATATGACTCGACACAGTCGACTCTCTAAAATATCACCAACAGGGTTTATGGAATGCAGAAATTGTGTTTTGCATACCTACTTTTCACTTCACATCAAATTATTTATACGATCTTAACACGTGGTCTTTCAGTGATAATAAAATCAGCTTACTAGCTAGTTTAGCCATAGCCATTGAAGGTTTCACAATGGACCACATTGGCAGGGATCGAGAGGGATGGGTGGAGTCATCCAATATGAATTTAAACCAAAACAACCAACAAAGCTATAAAGAACCATCACCAACTTATGGTACCAATGTTGGTCCTCAAAGTGTCATTATATCTTTTAGACATTTTTGTCATATACTTAGAAACTAATTGCATTGCTCTTGCATACGTTACATGGACCACAATGTAAAGTATTTTGCAAACAATGGTAGTTAAAACCAGGGTTCTAAAAGGCGTGCCATGGCGGCGCTAAGACATGAGGCATGACCTCCACGTTATGCAATAGACCAAGGCGTCGAATCTAAGTGTGACGTGAGATAAGGCGTGATAAGGCGCGCTAAGTCATCAAATATGAATCCAATAAAAAAGGCTTTTTTGAAAGAATGGTTTAGTAATGCAATATGTGCTTGTAATGTTATTTTATTATTTTATTTTTTTCAAGGCTAAAGACCTTATAAAACTTGAACTAACCAAAGGTTAGAACAAAAAGAAAAGTATCACAATGAATAGAAACATAAAGCCGATCCATGATCCTACGGTCCTGCCATACCAACTTATACATACTTTTTTTGAAAGGCTTGTAATGTTATCTTGTAATTTTTTTTCTCAAGCTCATTGCTAGGAGTTAGTAATAAATTTCTGCTATTCAAAACAAATGAGAATAAGTACCATCTAATAGGGGAAATTCGGGTCGGGTTCACGTTCACGGGTCAGAGAACATCAACCTGATTGAACATCACTATACAATCGGGTTAGCCTTATCAACCTTAATTCACTTATACATAACCTAGACACTACCTCATTAACTTGTTTATCTAAACATGTTGGCATGTTACATGGGTTAAATACGTTGTTAAAATGTGTGTTATATTACAATCTTATGGCTCAAATAAAGTGCAGGGACTTATCCTGCACTATTTGTAACACTTTAGTATAGTTTGTCTTGTTTTGTCAAGTGTTATTTTGCAGGGACTGAAGTGTAATTTGTTGATATATAAGCTCATAACCTATAGTCTAGTACAGATTATCATTTTGATCTAAACTCATAGTCTTGTATTTGAGTTTTGTTGTAAAGATCTTTGTAGAGTGATTGTTGTATTTTTATGTATTACACTCGTTTGAGGATGAAACCTTTATTTTGTATGTAGTATTGCACCCGTTTGGGGATGATACACTGATTCTATTAGTATACAAAATAAGCACGTGGAGAGGTTGGCTGAGTGAAAATCTGTGTGTTTGGTTGATTGATTCATTAGTTTTTACATGGTATTAGAGCCTACAATCATCTTGATTGTGTTTTCTTGCTCTCTTGGTGAAGAATTAGTGGTTTCTCGTTTTTAAGGGTTTCGCTAAATTTGGGGTTTTTTGTTCTAGATTTCTGGTTGTTGGTTTGAGGTTGTTGTGGCTGGATCTTGAATCTTGATGGTTGAATTGGCTTTCTGGGTAGGTTAATTGTTCAACCCTGAAAAATTAAGGTTTAATTTTGAAACCCAAATATTTTGATTTTGGGGGTTTTTTTGGTTTGAAGGTTCTTGGTTGATTTTGGATATTTTATTGGGTTGTTACTAGTCCTCTTGACTAAGTGAATCAAGAGGGTGGTAGGATTCGTCTTTCTCTTTGGTTTTTTAGTTGTTGCGTGTGCTCAGTACCACCTCTTACGCTATTCTTTATATTTATGTCTTTTATTTTTCTGTTTAGACTACTGGAGGATAGATTGATCAGGTATTTGAGAAGTTGATGTAGTTGAATTGTTGGTGGTTAACTGTGATTGAAGGAGTTTAAAAATTGCTTGACCCTGCTTTACAAATTTTTTGGTTGTCAGATCTTATAACCTGATGATTCTTGATTATACTTGTCCTACTTCCTCTGAGAAGTAATGAATCCTATCCCTGATCGTTAATTGGCATAAGTGGTTCACTACTTTGTTACTGGGTCTACCTAATTTCCATGTGGTGGACTATCTATTTATTTTTGTTTTCTGTTTGTGTCTTTTGTCTATTATCATAACTAGGGGTGTAGGTGGTAGTGCTAGTAGTAATAATGATGTTCTGATTAACAATTTTTATGGTGGTAATCTTTTGTTTTTGCATGCTAATGATAATTCTAGTGTCTCTATTGCCAATTTCAAGCTGGTCGGATCTGAAAACTATAAAACGTAGGCTACTGCTATGAAAATTACTTTAAAAGGTAAAAATGAAATGAGATTTATTGATGGTACTTGTATTTAACAAGAGACTAGTGTTGTTTTGTCCTAGCAATGGGAAAGATTTAATGCAATTGTTCTGTGGTTAATTCTTGGCTCTTTGTCTCAAGAATTATATGTTGGTCAAGTTTACTATGAAATTGCTTCTGAAGTTTGAAAAGAATTGCAAGAAATGATAAAATTGATGGTTCTAATTATCTTTAATCTAATGCATAAATAAATAGTCTTAAACAAGGTGATATGTCTGTTCCTAATTATTATCATAAACTGAGTTCTTTGCGGAGAGAATTTGATATTTTGACTTTGTTTCCTGCTTGTACTTGTGAGGCTAGGAATGCTTGTATGATGCTAAAACTGCTAGTGTTTAACAAAATCAATTAATCAGACTTATGCAGTTTTTAATGGGCTTAAATGATGCTTATCAACCTATTAAAGTACTATTATTGCTAAATATTATTTCCAAAATGTGTCTAGGGAGTAATCCCGTAGGGGTCTTCACCCTGGTGTTTCATCATGGTAGTAAGGTTCAACCAGTTTTGTGTTTTTGTTGTTAATACCAATAATAATAATTCTAATAACTGCAATAGAAGGGTCCATAATAACAACAACAATAATAGATGTCCTAATCCTGTGTGTAAGACTTGTGGTTTAATTAGGCATACTATTAAAAGATGTTTTAGGTTAATTGGTTATCCTATTGGTTTTAAATGAAATCATAATCTTTCTAAGCAATCTAGTAAGGCCAAAAAGTTTCATGGTAATGCAGAAGTTAATCAAACTGCTTCTACTTCTTCTGTATTCTTTGAAAAATGAGTATATGATGAAACCTCTCAGTATTATTAATGAAAGACTCTCTGCAAGTGTTTCTGCTAAAATGTCTTGTATAAGACCTAGTTTTTATAATAACAATGTATTTTTCAACTTACATTTTGAAAACAATTTAGTTGCTAAAACTGGTTCTATTAATTTTAATGTCACTTTGGGGTGGATCATTGATTATAGTGCTAATAAACACATGTGATACGCGGGATTGCGCCCTCGCAACAGGTTTTACCTCTCAATGGATCTTGAGAAGCTTGCAATCCCCGCCAGGTAGTGTACCTGATCGTTGTAGTATTGTATAGTGACAAGTACCGGGGGATTGATCGTTCAACTCAGAAATAGTGTTCGGTAGGATTAGAAAGCCTACTAAACTAGGTCTAGAGGTGAGGGATGATTCTTTTTGTATTTTTATATTTTATGAAAGCAAGTAAAATCTCGGGTTTTGAAGGAGTGGGCGGAATTAGTTGCTAGTCAACAAACCCAAATAACTAAAGATGCAATCAAAATAAAATAGAAATAAATGAAATAAACTAATGTGGTGGAAACAATAATGAGAAAAGGTGTGTTTACTTAGATTTCATTACTCCCTAGATATCTTTTACCGGTTGATCAGCTTGTTACAATTGCATGGATGACGGCTTATATTCCTTAATACTAGTCCTAGGGCCGTGTACATTATTCCCTAACTCTATAAGCTCCTACTTCACTCCTATGTCGAGCCGACTAAAAGCTCTTAACATGTGATCACTAGAATTCACTTATGCATTAAATACAACCAAAAATCATAGTACACCTCCGATCATGTTTCTTAAGACGTTCAAGCAAGTTACCAATGGAAGTCTGCCAGTTTTCTTAAGCCTAACATCGAATACAATCATCCACAACAATTATAAACAAACCATCAACCAATAATCAACATCTAGGTTTCACTACATCTAAGCAAACACAATAAAAACCTAGCCTAACATGTTAAAAGAAAGACAAGCATAAGATAGAATCACAAAACACATAGACATATCGTATGATTATTGGAAAACTTATCTTCAATTAAGCATGGATGGAACAAGGGTCGAAACCCTTATTTTTACAGAAAATTCATCTAGGGTTTAAGCTCTCCAAAGTTCTCCTAATGTTCCACACTTTACAATGAAAAATTGGAAAAATATATATAGAAAATACATCCTGACGGCGTCACGTTGTAGTTTCTGACGTCGTCAACTCGACGCCAAATTAAGGATCGTATTGCCTAGATCCAATCTTGACGCCGTCAATAAGCAATTAAGCTCTGGGCCGTCACATACATTTTGACCCTAACGGCCTTGGTGACGCCGTCAGGTCAATTTCACTAAAAATGTTCTGGGCCGTCATGTGTATTTTTCACTTCCACCTCTTTTGCCAAGCTTGACACCGTCATGTGTGAAGTTTTGATGTCGTCAAGTACTGTTCCCAGCAAGGATTTTGAGACTTTGCCGTTTTCTTCACTTTTATGCTCCAAAAACGTCCAAAATGCTTCCTTTTCCAGATTTCTTCTCAAAAGTACCTAAAATGACAAAAGAAACGATTTAGGGCAGTAATTGATCAAATAATCACGAATTCGGGCTTAAATGACCCCTTAAAAGTGGTACACTTTTTGCCTTATCAAATACCCTTACACTTGAGATTTGCTTGTCCTTAAGCAAATGCGCTTTTATTCTAATCAAAATACAAGTTAGGGGTTATTTAACACTAATATAAAAGTAATTACAACAAATAATCGTTCCACTAAAAACCAAAAACAAGCACGGAGGTCATACACTAGCACCTCACAAATAGTGTTTAGATACTCACATCTCTCGGGTGTAATAAAGTATATATCACAATATGGAAATGGAAAGCATTTCTCACTACCTGTCATAGCAAATAGATTACCATAGGCTTGGGAAAGGATTAAACCTCCACCACTTGGCGTAAGCACCTAGGATAAACTATCAAAGAGGTCTTTTAAAGGGTTATAACGTTCGGTGTATGGATATGAAAAACACAGTTTTGTTGGATAAATGCAATATTTATTGGTGGCTAGTTAATCATCTTGGTTAATTGCATGTACAATATGGCGTTGCTAAGCCAAGACTCGACTCGACTTAAGCTAATCAAAATCTAACAAACAATGAAACAAACATAAAATGAAACGGGATGGTAGTCCGTATATATATATATATATATATATATATATATATATATATATATATATATATATATATATATATATATATATATATATATATATATATATATATATATATATTTTCATACACTCTTGCCCTACCATCCAAAATAATACATCATAGGGATTTTGCATTCCTCTTACACTTGAATTTTTACATATTTTACAATAAACTACTCTAATGACTCGAATCAAGATAATCAAAACACTTGGAGTACTTTTTAAATATTAACGCACATATGGGGGGGGGGGGGGGTACTAAATTGATGTCTTCCCCATTACTCCATATTACTAGTACTTTACCCATGAGTCCCAATCGTCCCAAAACAATATGTACAAGATATGACTCGACTTAGCAACCATATAATCAATTAGATAATTAACTAAGGGTTTAAACATGTAACAATAATGCACTAAAGATGAGTGCATACAAGGAAGGCTAAGGCGATTTGGTTGCACATTTGGGTGGATTGTAAACAAATTCTTCCTTTAAGTAAGATGCTTAAACTTAGAAACGAAAAGATAGGCTGGGAGGGGTATACTAGGGGTATCGTGTACTAAAAATGAGTACAACGCTAAGGTGTGGGAAAATTAATTGACTTCGCTAGTCAAGTAATATGACTTAAATGGTCAAGTAATTATGATACGGGTTTAAATACAAGGGTGATCCTAATGCCTCTTATCATGTAGTAAATCCTAACCACACGAATGTAGTCTCACTAGCGGTCTCGGGATGTATCACTAACGCAAGTTCTAGAATCTAAATACTACCGGTACACTCATAAGCACTAATAATGAATGCTTTTCCTATCTAATCTAAAGGTGAACCTCACATATTTAGGTGGAAAAGTTTTTAAGTGGTATGGTTTTGTGCTAGTCATACAACTCCTATCCATGAGACGCTTGTTAAGGCTAAAGTTTCACTCCTAAATGTTGTAAAAAATTTTAAATTTGGCGCTAAAATTTCCCTAGCAAGTATTTCTCTTAGTTTTATTACACACCTGCTATCGAACAAACAAACTCAAGTGCAATTGTATCATATAAGGTATCATCATTTACCCTCCCCTTACACTTAGGATGAACATTGTCCCCAATGTTCAATTAAATGATGTTAAAGTAAAGCAGGTAAAAGAATGAAAACAAATACTCCCCTGATTCGTTCGATGTGGACAGTGTGTCAACAAGGTTAGATCTTCCTCTAAGAAAATGAACTTTGAAAGCTTCCCTCCAGAAATATAAATCATCTTCTTGTCATATATAACCTGTTAAACCTGAGAAAACAATCAAGGCAAACCTCGTGTAAAATCGGCGGCAATCTATATATACTAAAAAAAATCCTAGAAAACAAATTAAGATATAATGCTTGTGGAATGAATGAATTCAGATTTCCTGGAGTTTATAAAACTAAAGAATAAACAAAAACTTTAAGACTCCGGTTTAAACAAAACTCGCAAAATTTTTCAGAATTTTAGTACCTGACGCCGTCAGGTTGTAACTCCTGACGCCATCATGTTGTAACTCCTGACGCCGTCAGAATGTTCCTGGAAAAATCTTATGTTAAGTTTCCGGAAAATTTGTGAAAAAACTTATGCCTTATTTCCTGGAAAATCCTGTAAAACATCATCATGACTCGATACAAGCATTTGACTCTAACAAATACTAATACACATGCTCATTTAATATTGTAGTGAATCATGCTCATTTTCGTTCTTATAAACAAGTTTGGATTTCCCTTACACTTAGATTTTGTAAAATACCTTTATATGTAATTAAGTCGAAGTTAAAAACAAAATAAAGCATTTTCACAATTTACTTTGAAACATGGTTTACCAACAATAAAAATAAAACACGCATACGGAAACAAATAAAATCAAACAAACAAAACAAATAAAACATATAAAACTAATAAAACAACCACAATAATGAGAATCCTAAATGCATAGAAGGAAACGGTAATAAATATTCAATGGCCAACAGAGGCCAAATCCTACACTATTACAGACCGAATTGTTCAAATCATACAACCAAAGATAAATTGTTTAGAAATCATGACACTACTATAAAAACATCACTGGGGAGGGGGACTAAAGCGGT
Organism: Artemisia argyi; assembly: GCA_030686995.1. Classification (NCBI taxonomy): domain Eukaryota; kingdom Viridiplantae; phylum Streptophyta; class Magnoliopsida; order Asterales; family Asteraceae; genus Artemisia; species Artemisia argyi. The sequence goes on from CM060695.1 coordinate 35,224,362, forward strand.
AATCATAACCAGGAGGGAGATGTCCGGTGTACCCATAGGGTGGATAATCCTGCTCACGACCGGGGAATGGGTCAATCTGCAAGTGAGGCTCGATGTGATCACGGGTCGATAGATGCTGCATCTGGCGGATTTTGTGATGGTACATCCAATCAAACCTCTGGTCAGTAGTGGCCCTCCAGGTGTCCATCTGACCCATCCAGGCCCCCTGATGAGCCTGCCAATCCCCCCGACCCATGTGCCGGTAGTAGTCCGCAGAGCCAACCTCATAATCCCCATACTGCTGCTGCTGGGGTACACCCTCATCATCATCATCAGCAGCAGCAGCCGCTCCCCCTACAACATACCAAGCATAAGACCCATCCCCCAACTCCATCACAATACTCATTTGCTTGAGGGACTTGGCCTTCACCACCCTGCATGCACCACAATCACTTAAGTATCCCATGATCTCTGGTACAAGGATCCCATAAGAACGAGCTAGGCGGGTCACAAACATCCCCTCATAGATCTTATCACCATCCCTCTCCCCTACACTCGTCTTCAGATAACTCGCCACCCAGAATGGGATGTTACAGTACACATCCTCTAAGAAAATGGTGTACAGGTAGAAGAGGTCAGAAGCAGTGACGCGGTGAGTGGAGCTATGACATCCTGCTAAACTGTAGGTGATGCATCTGTGGGCTAACCTGACCCTAGGATCCCTAATGGAGGTCGCCCCAGTGGTCGAGGTATACACCCCATTCCCTATACACGACCAAAACATAGCACACCTCAAGTCATTCCTCATCGTCTCACCACCCAACAATCTCTGCATAAACCCACCCTGAATTGCCTCATGCTGACTATACAATCCCAATCTCCAACCAAACTATGTAACCGAGCAAGTCCTAAGCTCTCCCTCCAGGCTAAAGTAAATGGTAGTACCACCCATATCAGCTCTAGCCTCAGCCAAATCAAAATGAAAAGTAGCAAAGAATTCTCGCACCAACTCACTATAAACTGGTTCCCACACCCTGAACAACCTTTCCCATTGAGGACCGGTAAATGCATTAGTTTGGAACCTTTCAAGAAAAGCATTCTCGAGGCCCTGGGCCCTCAAGAAGTCCCAATCAATCATTGCCCCTGTCAATCTGGTGGTAGAGCAATTCAGCATATTTGGACGTAGAGGCATTATCCTCAAACACACCCCAACTATGAACCGTGTCACCCAAGTTCACGCATTGAGATCTTGAAGAACTCCCTCGGTGTTGTCGGGTACGCTTGCTCATTTTCCTGGAAAAAGATGGAACGGAATGGAAGTGATTAGAATAAGAGTTCAATGAAGTCAAGCTCTCAGACCCTTCTGACGCCGTTAGACCATAAAGACTGACGCCGTCAGACCCAGCAGATGTTTAGACATGTAATTACGAGGGAAAAATCAATTTTCAAACTCTAAATCCACGAGCCAAACACCCCTTTTGACAGAAAACATGGGTGGGGGATCAAAAAAATTCGTGGTGTGAATTTTTTTTTCGCAATTGACACATGTAGGGCATTACGAGTTCTTGGAATGAATCAATGTTAGGGTTTCGGATAATGGGGGTTTTCGAAATTGGTGGGTTCTAAGGATAATTGAACGAATAAGGATGAAGAAAAGTTACTTACCACGTGGAGATCGGCTACGGAAGATGTTGGATTTGATCTTAAAAGCTCGGTGGTGTAGTATCAATTGGATATGGTTTGTGGGGTATGTGTTGAAAATGATAGATATGAGGTTAATATTGCTGAGAATGCGAGGTGACGGCGTCATGAGTGAATTCTGATGTCGTCAGATGCCCGGATTATGGATACTTTGTGACAATTTCAAGTTTAGTCTCTGCACTTTTGTTAATAGCTAATCAAGGGTATAAACTATGAATAGCCATTCCCGTTAGTGGAGTCCACCAGGGTCAAACGTTTTGTTACTGTCACGAAGTGAGGTGTGGTTATGAATAGGGCTGGTCACAATCCCACTTAGGTCGTAATCTTCATATTGGTAAATAGTGGGTAAGGGAAGGAGTTGTTCCATAGAGGTTTCTGAAGCTGAAGTGTTTTTGAGGTGCACCCTTTTCACACCAGGTTTAAAACCAAAGGAACGTTTCTTATGCAAATTAGGCAGCGTGACTTGCAAACTTCCAACGAAGATGTTGTGAAATTGCAAGTTCTTTTCTTCTTGAGGAAGCTCATGGAAGTAAGGGGTAATTGAAGGTGAATCACTTGGAGAAGTTTTTCCATTTTCCCCTCCGTCACACACCAAAGGGGTTGGGAGTTCAAAGATTTTTTCGATGTTCCTCGGTGTGGATTTTTCCCTAATCTTCTCCTTAATTCTTGATATAAACTTATCAGCTAAGTCCATAAAAGCATTCCTAGTGCTTTCCATGTGAGTTTCTAAGTGCTGAATCTGTTTCTCCTGATTATTCATGAAAGTTATCATTATCCCTTCGAACTCCTCTTGTCGTGAACGTTCAGGAAAAGTGTATTTTCTAATTGCACTCATATGTCTATCAGGACTCACATCGGCTTCAGCTGCAGGCATTTCAGCCCTCATTAATTCCTTAACCTGCTTCTCGATGTTCTCCAATAACTGTTCTTGGGTTGCGTTTACGTTATTTAGACTCCCTTCTTTCAAGAACATCGGATCCTCCCATCCTTCTTCTTCGTATTGTGCTAAACCCTCAATAACTTCTCAGCACTTATCAACGCTAAGTCTGTTTAGTCTACCATTGGCAGCGTAATCTATGGCCCTTCTCGTTTGATAATTAACTTTATCGTAAAAGATTTGAATTTGGAGTCAAGGTTCTATGCCATGATGAGGGACTTTTTGGAGTAAGGGGTTGTTTCTTTTGTTAGCTAAGAGGATGTGTGGAGCCCATACCTATATGAACATCTTATTGGGGAGGGGCTTAAATTTTTTGCCTTGGGGATATAGACCCATTAGTGGAAAAAGTGGATCCCTTTTAACAAAATAATAATATTAAATTGGAGGGTTCCACTATCTTTCCCCATAAAGTAAAAAAGAAACACCCCCTAAGTCCTTAAAACGAGTCCATGCTTCATAGAGAGTTTCACCTTGATGTTGTTGAAACATCAAGATGTCATTTCTAAGCTTGGTAGTTCTCCCCGGTGGGAAAAATTGAGCAAGGAAACGAGAAGTGAGATCATCCCAAGAGGTGATGGATCCCGCGGGTAAACGTTCAAGCCATTGACTAGCTTGGTCACGTAGAGAGAATTGGAATAGACGTAATCGGGTTGTCTCTCTAGTTGCAACATCAAGGTCTATGGAATCTACGATTTTTAGGAAATCCTTGAGATGTTGATTAGGATCTTCGGAACGAAGTCCATGGAATGCACATCCGCTTTGCACCAACCGGATGGTGTCGGATCGCAAGGGAGACACATTGGCTCCTTGAGTGAGCTCAATGGTGTTCCGATAGCCTTGGTGGCTAGGACGAGAATACTCTCCTAAAGTTGTGGTAGGTTTTGTGGGTGGTTTTGTTGTGGCAGGTTGATGGGTTCAAAGATATTACCACCTTCCATGATGTCGGATGGTAATGGTTACGAACAAAGTAACAAAGAAATGAGATGGACTAAAGAAACCTAAAAATAAAAATAAAAATCAAAATCTTACTAGAAAGGAATCTAGAAAGTAGACCTAATAAAAAAAATCTAACCTAGAAAATAACTATTCCCCGGGCTTCGGCGCCAAAAACTTGATACGCGGGATTGCGCCCTCGCAACAGGTTTTACCTCTCAAGGGATCTTGAGAAGCTTGCAATCCCCGCCAGGAAGTGTACCTGATCGTTGTAGTATAGTATAGTGACAAGTACCGGGGGATTGATCGTTCAACTCAGGAATAGTGTTCGCTAGGATTAAAAAGCCTACTAAACTAGGTCTAGAGGTGAGGGATGATTCTTTTTGTATTTTTATATTTTATGAAAGCAAGTAAAATCTCGGGTTTTGAAGGAGTGGGCGGAATTAGTTGCTAGTCAACTAACCCAAATAACTAAAGATGCAGTCAAAATAAAATAAAAATAAATGAAATAAACTAATGTGGTGGAAACAATAATGAGAAAAGATGTGTTTACTTAGATTTCATTACTCTCTAGATATCTTTTACCGGTTGATCAACTTGTTACATTTGCATGGATGACGGGTTATATTCCTTAATACTTGTCGTAGGGCCGTGTACAATATTCCCTAACTCTATAAGCTCCTACTTCACTCCTATGTCGAGCCGACTAAAAGCTCCTAACATGGGATCACTAGAATTCACTTATGCATTAAATACAACCAAAAATCGTAGTACACCTCCGATCATGTTTCTTAAGACGTTCAAGCAAGTTACCAATGGAAGTCTGCCAGTTTGCTTAAGCCTAACATCGAATACAATCATCAACAACAATTATAAACAAACCATCAACCAATAATCAACATCTAGGTTTTACTACATTTAAGCAAACACAATAAAAACCTAGCCTAACATGTTAAAAGAAAGACAAGCATAAGATAGAATCACTCAACACATAGACATATCGTATGATTATTGGAAAACTTATCTTCAATTAAGCATGGATGGAACAAGGGTTGAAACCCTTATTTTTACAGAAAATTCGTCTAGGGTTTAAGCTCTCCAAAGCTCTCGTAATGTTCCACACTTTACAATGAAAAATTGGAAAAATATATATATATAAAATACATCCTGACGGCGTCACGTTGTAGTTTCTGACACCGTCAACTCGTCGCCAAATTAACAATCGTATTGCCTAGATCCAATCTTGACGCCGTCAAGAAGGAATTAAGCTCTGGGCCGTCACATACATTTTGAACCTGACGACCTTGGTGACGCCGTCAGGTCAATTGCACTAAAAATGTTCTGGGCCGTCATGTGTATTTTCCACTTCCACCTCTTTTGCCAAGCTTGACGCCGTCATGTGTGAAGTTTTGACGTCGTCAGGTACTGTTCCAAGCAAGGATTTTGAGACTTTGCCGTTTTCTTCACTTTTATGCTCCAAAAACGTCCAAAATGCTTTCTTTTCCAGATTTCTTCTCAAAAGTACCTAAAATGACAAAAGAAACGATTTAGGGCAGTAATTGATCAAATAATCAGGAATTCGGGCTTAAATAACCCCTTAAAAGAGGTACACTTTTCGCCTTATCAACATGATTGATTCTAATAAAAATATGTTCAATGTGGTTGATATTTCAAATTTTATGTTAACTATTGGCCATCCTAATGGTAACCTGGCTAAAGTAACTGATATTGGTAGTCTTAGGTTGACTAATGATGTTGTCTTATTTGATGTTCTTGTTATGCCTGAGTATAATATTAGTCTGCTCTCTGTGAGTAAAATGATTAAAGACAACAAATATTTTGTTGGTTTTGATGAACATAAGTGTTATATTCAGGATTTGAAATAGGCAAGTTAGTGGGGACTGGTAGTAAAACTGGTGGCCTTTAGTCGTTTGATGTTGATAAAAAATGGTATGTCTAATGTTGGTGTCTACATTTTGCTTTTGTTTGTCATGTTTCTAAAGAATTGTGGCATTGTAGACTTGGTCATCTTACTGACCAAGTACTGTCTGCTTTGGGTGATAAAATTGGTTTAAAAAGTGATGGTCATATTTCTCCTTGTGACATCTGTCATAAGGCCAAGCAGAAGGGAACCTTTTCCCTCATGTGATCATAAGTCTTCTTGTGTTAGTGATTTGATTCATTGTGATGCCTGGGTTCTTACAAAGTTGTAAGTAAGGATGGGTACAAGTATTTTCTTACTGTGGTAGATGATTTTAGTAGAGTTGTTTGGTGATTACATTGAAAGTTTTAACTTACATTTGCTCAGGTTGGAAAAAAAGTCAAAGTGGGATTGCTGAGAGAAAACATAGACACCTTTTGAATGTTTCTAGGAGTCTTATATTTTAGGCGGGGATTCCTATGTCTATGTCGCTTGAATGTGTGTTAACTATTGTCTATCTTATTAATAGTTTATCCTCCTTAGTGTTGTCTAGTGCTTCTCCCTATTTTATAGTATATGGTAAGGATCATAGTCTCTCTCACATCAGGCCCTTTGGGTATTTGTGTTAATCCAGTGTTTTAAATAATAATGACAAGTTTAGTTTCAGGTCTGAAAAGTGTGTCTAGATTGGTTTTTCTAGTGTCAAAAAAGGTTACAAGTTATATGGTCTTAATAGTAAAACTGTTTTTTATTCAAGAGATGTCAAGTTATATTAAACTATATTTCTTTTTAAAATGTAGTCCTCAATCTCTAAACTTTTTGTTGTAAATTTTTTGTTTTGCCATTACTCTTAATAAGTCTGTTGAACCAAATTAATATTATGAAGCTTCTTAGAATCTTAATTGGATTGAAGCTATGAACTTAGAAATAGAGGCTTTGTACAAAAATAACACTTGGATTTTATCTGATCTTCCTAAAGGCAGAAAAGCTATTCGTTCTATATGCATATACAAAATTAAGTATAAGTCTACTAGTGAGATTGACAGATATAAATCCAGGATTATTGTTAAAGGCTATAGTCAAAGAGAAGGTTTAGGTTATAAGGAAACATTTAGTCCAGTTGTTAAAATGGTCACTGTTAAATGTTCAATTGGTCTATCTGTTTATAATAATTGGCCATTATATCAATTTGATGTGAATAATGTTTTCTTGTATAGTGATTATATAAAGAGGTTTATATGGAATTACCTCTTGGATTTTATGATAAAAATGAAACCAATGTATGCAGGTTGGTTAAATCTCTATATGGGTTAAAACAGGCTCCAAGGCAGTGGAATGAGAAACTTACCACTGCTTTGGTAGAAAACGGTTTTGTTAAAAGCAAAAATTACTATTCTCTTTATATTAAAAGTAAAAATGGGTTGTTTATTGATTTGCTTGTGTATGATGATGACATTGTCATCACTTGTAATAATGTCAATGAAATTGATAAGTTCAAAAAGTTTTAAGTTCCAAATTCATGATCAAAGATCCTGGTCTTCTAAAATATTTTTTGAGAATTGAGGTTTTGAAAAATAAAAGTGGTATTTGTCTTTCTCAAAGAAAGTATTATCTTGAACTTCTGTGTGACTATGGGTTAATGGCTTGTAAGCCTGCTACTACTCCAATGCAGCAAAATGTTGTTCTTAGTTATAAAGAGTCTGAAAAAGATAAGTATTTCCCAAGTATGACAAAATATCAAAAATTGGTGGGTAAACTTATATACATGTATGTTACTAGATCTGATATTTCATATGAAGTTCATTATTTAAGCCAACATATGCACGGTCATCTTCAATTTCATTTCATTGTTGCATTAAGGGTGCTAAGGTATTTGAAACAAGCCTTAGGAATAAGCATTCAGTTTAACAAATGTGATAATTTCAGTTTGTATACTTTTTTAGATGCAAACTAGGCTGAGTGTCCTGTTTTCAGGAAATCTGTATCAGGTTTCTGTGTCTATTTTTGTAACAATTTGATTTCATGTTAAAAAAAAATAAAAAAAAAAGCCAATATTTCTAGGTCTTCAGCTGAGGCTGAGTATAGATGCTTAGCAAGATGCTTAGCATCTACAACATATGAACTTATTTGGATTACAAAAATTCTAAAAGACTTAGAAGTTGATTGTTTGTTGCTTGCAACTCTATATTGTGATTGCAGTTCTGCTATTCAAGTTGCAGCAATCTAGTTTTATTTTGAATTGATTTTCATTTAGTAAGAGAAAAAGTTTCTTGAAGGGTTATAAAAACTTTAAAAATTGGTTATGTAAATAACATTGCAGATGTGTTTGGTAAGGGGATGAGTATAGCTCAGCACAAGTTATTTTGTGATAAGTTGGGCTTGATTGACATGTTTAAGCCATAAGCTTGAGAGGGGGTGTTAAAAATATGTATTATATTACAATCTTATGGCTCAAATAAAGTGCAAGGACTTATCCTGCACTATTTCTAACAGTTTAGTATAGTTTGACTTGTTTTGTCAAGTTGTATATTGCATGGACTGAAGTGTAAGTTGATGATATATAAGCTCATAACTCATCCATAAATCATACATCTCTCTCTCTCTCTCTTCAAAATTTGTACAGTTTAGATCATCTTGATCTAAACTCATAGTTTGATATTTGAGTGTTGTAGTGAGGATCTTTGTAGAGAGATTATTGTACTTTTCTCTGTTACACTCGTTTGAGAATAATACCTTTCTTTTGTATGTAGTATTGCACTCGTTTGGAGACGATACAACTGATTCTATTAGTATATAAAATAAGCACGTGAGAGATTGGCTGAGTGCAAATATGTGTGTTTGGTTGCTTGATTAATTAGTTTTTACACATGTTCAACGGGTTAATGGGTCGACCCGTTTAACAGGTATAACCTAGTATTTTGAAAACAAAAAAGGATCTTAAACGAGTGGGTTGGTCGTCCTGTTAACACATTATAAACCCGAACATGGCATGTTTAATAAACCAGTTAAATGGGTTGACTAAAATACGACCAGTAACATGTTTAGACCAAACCATAACCTACTTATTTTCATGTATGGTTTGAGTCGTATTTCATGTCATGTCTAAAATCGTCGCTCCAACCGTTTAGGTGGTGATGCATTATGTTCATACGTAAGACTGAGTTTCATTTATCTTGGGGATAAAATAAAAAAACCCTAGTACGCTCTCTCTCTCTCTAGGGGCGATTTTCTGCCACCTCCTCTTCACCTTTTTCCGGACATAAACCACCTCTAAAACCGCCTCTCTGCTTCTAAATAATCCTCGGATCTGTTTAGTTAGTATGCAATCGGTGTTAGGGTTGTGGTATATCAAAGAGGAGGCTGGTTGAAACCCTTAATTGCCTTTATCGGTTCTACATCTTTTCTGCTTAACGAAACCCTAATATTTTCGTTATTATCTTTATTGGGCGATTGGTTCTCATTCAAGTCGGTTTGGTTTATCTGATTCGACTCTTTACATATAATCGTTTCTGGTGGGTGGTCGTTATCCAGTTTGGTTTTCACTATGTCGGTTTGATTTCTCAAATCGACCATATATTGGTGCGATCGTGCTATGGGCAATCAAAACCTTCCTCTATCAGCCTTCTATGCGAATGGTTATTGGGGATGCTATCATGAACGAAACCCTATTTTAGTGTTTCGTTTTTTAATGGGTTTGATTGCGTGGTGATTGTTGTTGCTGCGCGTTAATGTATATACCTTGGATTGTAGTTGGATGCTGTCCATTCATGTTATGAATGTCGATCTGCTAATCGTGGTTATCTTTCTTGAAGGTTAACTTTGTTATGATTGTCGATGCATGTGCTACTGCTGATTCAGTTTGTTAGTGGGTTTTTGAGAGAGTGGAAGTCAAGTCTTGGAAGTTAGGGTTCTTATTCAAGAATCCTATGATGTTAGGGTTTTTAATACCCTATTGTTTGGATTGTTTGAGTGCTACTGATTTGATTTTGTTCTTCAAAGAGTAGCTGCTCGATTATGGATGTTATGTTTGAAGGTTTTGTGGTGGTTGCTGGATTCGTGTGTTTCTCTCGGATCATGGCATGATGGTTACTGGTTCGCTCTATGTGGATTTGTTCACATGGAAGATCGTATGGTATGTTAAGTTTTCAAGGTTTCTTATTCAAAAAACTCTTTCCGTGTTCTTAATGGGTATTCGGTTCTGCATCTAAACACACACCTTTGGAGCATGATTGCTGCTCTATCCGTGGTTTTAGAGTCCCCCCACCAACCGATGTGTGGAATTTGTGAACTGATTCTTATTGGATGTCTACTGAGGTGAGGGATTTCACCCTCATCCTTTGTACTTCAACGTTTCGTGCTGCTGGGTGGATGTGGGATGCTCGCGTCTCATGTTTGTCTTGTTAGTATACCTAGTTTGATACTTTGTAATTAGCTAGGTTTGGTTTGTGTTTATGGCCTGTCATAAACACTTGTTTATCAAGCGCCTGTGCTTGAGGTTAATGTGGTACTTCAGCCACATTCCATTTGTACTTAAACATTTTTTGGATAATATATTTACCGGGTCGTTGACCTTTTACCCAAAAAAAGACTGAGTTACATTTGTGCATTTTAACTTATAAACAACAATGCACGGTGCATGTTGTTTTTAACAAATGTAGACTTTCTAATGTCCAAGTTAATTAAAACCAGTTAAAAGATAGTTTCGAAAAATGCATGCAGAAACTGAATTTACACAAGTGTGCATTCTTAGGTTTTACAAGAGCACAAGTTTCTTAAAAGGTAAATACTTATAGACCAATGTTTGTGTGTATGCATACAACCTTAAGAAAATTAACAAACCGAAAAGAGCGAAATAAACATTTTTATTCAGTTTAGGAACCAAACATTTGTTCGTATCAGTTCATATGGTTAAAAGGACGAAAACTCGTTCATGTTTACAAAACACATCACTACTTATGATTCGCTAGAATTCAAACATTATTTGTCCATTACAATATGACATGTTCACAATTTATTATAACTAAACATTCTTTGAACTATTAATTCACATCATCATTATTAGAACCAAAGCTCCTCAATTAGTGATGAGGGTACATTTTATATGTGGCAACCGTGGGGGTTGTTTGTTTGATTTAATGATTAATTTACATGAATTACTTTCTATAAACGTGCACATCAATAATGAAACAACTTCTAATTCCCCTTACCATACTTTAACCACTTTCATTTCTTCTTTATAGGTCCCCTTGCCTCCCACACACATGTAAAACATATAATCCACTTTTCGATCTTGTTCTCCCCCTCCTCCTAGTCTCCTACTCCTCCTTCGCCATTAGCCGCCCTCGAGCTCGGCCGCATGGAGAAAACCGACCGAGAGACTCATGACTTCATGAACGTCGAATCGTTCTCTCAACTTCCTTTTATCCGTCCCTCACCCCTCAAAGAAAAAGGCATTAGATTATTTGGTAAAGAATTTGGTGTAGGTGGTGGTAATGGTGATTCCTCAATGATAACCGATGAATTCGATACTAATGACACTACACAACCTACCCATGATCAAGAAACCAAAGAAACCACAAATAATGAAAGTAGCCGAAAATTTGAGTGCCAATATTGTTGCAGAAACTTTCCTACATCACAAGCTTTAGGTGGTCATCAGAACGCGCATAAACGCGAAAGACAACATGCTAAAAGAGCTCATCTACAATCTACCATGGTCCATGGTACCTTCTCTGAGGCACAAATGTATGGCCTTATGAACTACCATCGTTTCGCAACCAACACCCCACCACCTTATTACCACAACACAAACACTTCAACTCTCACAAACTATAATCATAGGTTTTATGGTGGGAACACTTCTTATACTGCTCATCAAACACCTATTACTGGTAGTCCATTGGGTTTATGGAGATACCCAAGTGCCCAAAATGCAACATTCAACCGTGACAATATGATCAACACGTCGGCGTTGGTGTCATCAAATGACGCGTTACGAGCATCAAGAATCCCGATGAGTTCAGGTTTTATGTATGATTCAAAGCCGAGTGTTCAAGTTCAAGTCCAAGATCCAGTTAGTCTTGATTTGCATTTGTAATGTTTTCGTTTACAAGTTTTCTTTAGAGGTAATATTATATAAAACTACTACCCAATTAATTTTTATTATTTAGTACAATATGATTATGTTGCTAAAGTACCTTAAATAATTAGTCATGAAATCTAACAATAATATTTCTTAATAAATAAATGTGCATGTTTGTAGATAAAGTTTTCGAATGTAACATAATCTTGATTAACTAATTTGGGACCAAATGAAAGTACTTCAATATAGTACTAGCTATCTCGAACTTGAAAATAGAGCTAAACGATTTGAATCAGTCATTTTCTTGATCCTTTTCATTCAGCTCATATTTCAAGAAGCGAGCTTATTTTGAACGTGTTCTATTGTTATTAACTATATTAGTATAATTGCAAACTTGATTTCGTTACAAACTCGAACTACCTGTTGTTCATATTTCGACGTTGATCAGTTCGGTTGGTTTGAGAATCCGAATGCCTAAACTGGTGATGGATTTGAAAAAATGTAGTTCAATAATAAATTTAGTATTGATAGTTTTTCATTTTTACTTCTGAGCTTTTTCGGCGTTTGTTTTCGTGGCAGTGATGACAGTAGTAACGTGATATAGTTCAGTTTATAGTTTCAATTGGTTAGCTAGTGTGGTTTAAGTGATCAAATCTTAGCCATATTGTAGACATTCACTTCAGTGAAAAATTTTAGCAGTTCGAAAAAAAAATTGAATGAAATTTAATCATGTAAGAGTATAATGGTAGTAATAAATTTTGGGGTGAAAAAGGATATGAAGAATTGAAAATGAAGAACATAAGAACCAGAGTTTTAATACTAAGACATTAAATTCTGAAAAGAAGATGAGAAAAAAATGAGTAAAAAGTTATGTAGAGTCAACATCTGCCTGCAATCAGTGATTGTACCCACAGAAGCAAATGAAACTGAGTTCATGAAGGATGAAAAAAGTGTTCACCAACAACTGAAGCCTTTAACTACTTCCCAAGGGTATACTCCCACTTACCATGCTATCTATATTTGTGTCAAAGTACAACTGTCAGCTGCTTGCAGTGTGCTTTCCATGCTTGTACATTATTTTACCACTTTTCTTTCATCTTTCTCTTTTTTGCTTTTCATAAAAAAACAATACTTAATCAACACATACATGCATTTTTAGTGTAGAAACATGATAATCGACAATGTTAATATACATGTTTAAAATGTACATATACACATACATGTGGACGTACACATATATAGGGAGATTAGGAGGCTTTGTTTGTATTGGTCTTAGCTTGTTTGGTATCTATCATATATTTATACTGTCACTTGAACTATTATACAATTATGAGAAATAATTCAGTCTTACAGTTTCAGCTAACAATAAGCTAGCTAGAACGAAAAAGAAACAATTACAAAGTAACAAACAAGGATGAATTTAGGTTACAAGTTTAACCTATCTATTTCTATGATACATTATTCAACATATGTGATATTCATCTCCTAGATTGCGCTTCTCCCGGATTTATTCTGATCGAGCTTAACTTGATGTTGTTCTTATATCTCCAAACTAAACGTGCAAAAATGAAATACATGTATGAGACATTGAGATTGTCTTTCAAATGTGATCTGGTCTTGAAAGGTCATTAACTTGTGTAAATTAACATGACCATATCACATTTAATGATCATGCATGTTACCTTTCTAGTTCTTATTTTTATTTGATCATCAACTTACATTTGCATACTGGATACATGTATTTCTATCGATATTTATGCTTGTAGAGTTTATATGATAAGTAATGAAATATCATCATTAGTTTTTAAGTATATTAATATTTAAGTATATTACTGTAGTTTTTAAGTATGACTTTTCGGGCAAAATACACTATTTGTTTTCGTCATCTTCCACTGTGGACAAAAAAGGGTTTTCTCATGTTTTACACAAGTATAGATGAGACATAAAAATACAAATACGTGTATATAAGAAAAAGAATATGCAATGATTTTTATACTGTATCAAAAAAAACAAATACATGATTGTGAGTTATCTTCAAAGTGTTGACACATGTGTCATGCATGTCGTCATGTGTGATTGAAACTAGTAATCACATTAAGCAATTTATTAGTTCTAAGCAATTAAGCTTTTCTGCTCTAATTAGGCATTTAAGAATTGGGTCCATATATTCCTATCTAGCTAGCGCAAACACGATGTGAACTGGTAAAAGAGGGTCATGTCGAGAAAACAGTATATATGGGTTCAATCTCAATCTGTGTTAAATAGTCAATTTGACAACTGGATATTGTATAGGACCGTGTCTTGGAAAAAAGGCATCAGATGTTGGAAGTCAGAGTTTTACCCTTTTAATTTTGAGTTTATTGGTATAACAAAATGCACTAACAAACTCAAAATTAAGTATCAAAAATGAAAACATGAGATGAGGGTGACCACAACCATTACAAGAAAATAGATATTTTAGTGACAGAGATTTTGATGACACAAAGAAATGTCACTGATCCAAACCTTTTAGTGACGCTTTTTAGAAAATGTGGGCAAAAAATCTAAATTTTTTGAATTTAATGACATTTTCTATAAACAAAATGTGTCACGAAGGCAAAAAATACGTACTCGCATTTTTTGTGTCACTATAAATAGACTTTTACATACGATAGTTCTATCTACACCTTTTTAAGTGCGGGAGAAACACATAAAATTTTAATGACACTTCTTTTATATTTTTGAGGACATTTTAGTGACTCTTTTTTATTAGTGACACTTACGTTGTGTTTGTTTTTTATTTTTGCCTCTTAACAGCTTCTAAATGGGCACTGTGTCTGAATCGGTCAGACATTTTGACGTTCAGACCGTTTTTTTTTTTTTTTTTTTTTTTTTTTTTTTTTTTTCGTTTAGACGCGTTCAGATGCAGTAAAATCTTAATGGTTTAGACTTGAGAGGGGTGTCTGAATGCGTCTTGTTGCCTCTTGCTGACACAAATAAAAACCAAAAAAAAAAAATTAGTACGAGCAAGCAAATGTGCGGTTCAAACGTGAGTTTTTTTTCCCGTTCAGATGCGGTCGGATTCAGACATTTACGCATCAGATTCAGATTTAGATGTGCGGTTCAGATTCAGATTCAGACCCTCTTAACAAACAAACACCACCTTATTTGGTGACACTTTTTCTATGTGTCACTAGAAGTCAACTTTTTTGTAGTGAACTATCATTATCCATGATTATATCATATGCGTGTGTTTGTTATGAAGCTTATATGGAAACAATCAAAGGAACCTAAATTGCCAAAAGCAATCAAAACAGTATATGGACCCTATGAATTGCTTGACACTTTGTGTATGTATGTACTATGTAGCTAGTGAGTATTCATGTGAATTAGCAAAAGTTTACCACTTATAGACAAACATTCTAAAGAAAGAAATGTAAGGGATACTATTCATAGTAAAACACAAAATCCATTTATGAATCCTATAAACCTTTAAAAAAGATTAAAGTAATTAAAAAAGCTCTTGTAGATTGTGACACTACACTTGACCTAAGGAGACAAACTTCACTATCAATTGCTTGGACACTTTGTTCCGTAACCAAGTTAGGAATCTCTTCTTCCTCTTCTTTTCGAATACATGCATCTCAATAAAAATTCAAAGAATTGAAGATCATATATATATATATATATATATATATATATATATATATATATATATATATATATACACACACTCCTAATGAAATTACGTCATTCTCTTGCATAGCCTTAATACCGGCAACGCTGACCAACCCGCACATTCTGATCCAAGAACAATATGTGCCATTCATTAGCTAGTTACTACGAACACTCGAGCAAGCCAAACTTTTTATATGTTGCAAATGATGTTAGATTATTATGTTTCAAAATTATTCTCTTCATGTTTAGGGGAGGAAAAAAAAACTCCATGGATTACTACTCCATCTTATTATATGAACTTCAAGAAGAACATGACAAGCATCCCTTTAAAACATGTGGAAACGTATATCTCTTAAATAATGTTCTTATCTTATTTAAGATGGTATGTATTATTATAACTTTTTATAATCTCTAACAATTGAATAAGCTTTATGTTGCTTTTTGAGTTACTAGATGAGCCCAAAAGCTGATAAACTCATAAAAGAATAAGAATGTGTAGTCAAAGAATTATTCTTTGTGAAACAAAAGGAGAAAAAGGAAGAGGCCAGGGTACTACAAATCACCCCTTTAGAAAAAGGGTAGAATTGGAAATATACTATAATGGGGAAGAATATCAAAGGCAGAGTTAGGTCAGCTTATTGATTGGTGGGTGATTGAGGCATGAAAAGAGTAAATACAAGGAGATGGCATTGGCTGAATTCTAGGATACCATAGAGTTAAAGTTGTGCTTTTTTTGGAGCTACTTGCGACTTTTCTATGTGCTAAATTGCTTCATTAAAATCGATTCTTAATTATTATACATACTCGTGGTTTGTCACATTGTCAGGATCGGGATCTTATTTAGGATCATTTTCGTCTTTACAAGATCGTAATTGTAAGATCGGATCAGGATCGTAAGATTCTATGAAAATGTATATATTTTTGTATAGGGGTTGTAGTTTTATATTTGTATATAATATTTCATATGATAAACGAATTTAAAAAGATTATAACAGAAAAAGTTATATTTTCAAGTATTATATTAGTAGAATATTAGATACTTCCTCTGTCTCATAATTATAGTCCAATGTTAACTTTTGATTTTTTTAGTTTTCAACTTTGACTCTAAATATTCTTATTTGTGATTACTTGATGCAAAATATATGAATGGATTGAGTTTTAAATGTATTTTTCATTGGTATAATTATTATCAAATATTATACAATACAAATAAAAATATATAAGGTCAAAGTTGAAAAACAAAGACTTAAAAGGTCAACAGTGGACTATAATTATAGGACTGATGGAGTATATTTCAATGCATACTTGCACAAAGTTATTAAATACGTGACCCCAATTTCTTGTTTCAATGTTTTTTATTATAAGTTTTTCGTGGTAACATTTAAATTAATGCAAAAAGATAATGTTAATTTATTGGTACGTGATTCAGCGACTTTTTTGTTGTAATATATAGATAAATGGATTGTATCTGAAAATGAAGCGACATAATTTATAATAGAGGGAAAAATAATAATTTTTTTCTTTATGGCCAAATAAATTAGATTATGATATTCTTATAATTTTACTGAAATTTTTAACATATAGTTCATGTTTTTATAACATAAAATAAAGAGTTAACTACATAAATGGTCCCGGTCATTTGTTAGAAATTACAGATTCAGTTTATTTTTTATTTTTGTATCAGATCTGTTCCCTGTTATTTCAAAATGTCTCATATTCATTCCAATTTGTCTAATAAGTTGTGTGAAATGACCAAAATACCCCTACCTTCAACATTATATTTATATTTTAGGCGGGGGTATTTTGGTCATTTCATGTCAAAATAAACTGAATCCGAGACATTTTAAACCACAGGGATCGGATCTGATACAAAAATGAAAAATGAATTGAATCCGTAATTTCCAACAAACCACAGGAACAATTTATGTAGTTAACTCTAAAATAAATTGTAAACAAAATTGGGTCAAGTATCTAGATGGTTTACTTCAAAAACAAGCTTCTGACATGTTATAAAGCACGAAATCGTTTTTCATAATTAGCCCAAGAAGACACATCTAAAGTATTTCTAAATAGTTCATAAAAGCATAATGATTTGACACTCATTAATCTTGCAAAAGACAATCAATTAGCAATACCAAAATAATAGCTTTCATGAAGAATTCTTAGTCATTAGGCTTTAAGAAATGGGCTTATGCTTAATAAGTTAATATTGCCAAAAATAATAAAAATAATAATATGCGATCCTAAGCAATCCTACGATCCGATCTTACGTGTGATCCTACGATCATGATACGATCCTACTTGAATTACAATTTTGTTGAGATCCTGATTATTTTGTGTGTGTAAGATCGTAAGATTAAACATCCATGTCAAAAAAATTTAGCAATAATCATCCTGTAAAAGTTACACACCTTAGGAAATTACGTTGTAATTTTTTCTCCATTATCCAATAATAGTCAAACACGCTTCTTGATAAAATTACTCCCAAACACCCTTTTATTAATTTCATCTTCTTCTCACCAGCATCATTACCCATCATCATCTTTTCTCAGAAAATTTCTAGTGACGGATGGTAGAGAATAGTGGTGGAGGTAGCGAATGGTGGTGGTCACGAATCCTACCACTAGAAATTTGTTGATGGTTGGGAGTGATTTTATGACATAGGTATAGGCATTTTGTATGGGTGTAAGTATTTTATGGCAACTAAAAGTGATTTTAGGGTGAGTGATTTATGTATTGATAAGAAGATGATGATGATCATGGGTAGTGGATGTTATGAGAAAGAAAATAAAATGATTAAAAGGGTATTTTGGAGTAATTTTATCAAGATGTATATTTGACTTTTGGTGGATAACGAATATAATGGAAAAAATTACATCATTAGCCTTAGAAATGTATTGTGTTAACTTTTAGTAACAGAGGGATGATTAGTGCCAAAAGTTTCTGACAGAGATGTTTAGTATAAAAACTGACAAACCACAAAGATGTATTTTGCAGATTACTCTTATTATTTACAACTCATATTTCCAATTATCATATAAGGCCCGACGTAGTGGTAGCCACAACCATGTGTGACATGTTATGCAGCACCACCTCTTTACACGCGACACAATCATGCGTGGTATGTAATATTTTGAGGTTAAGGGTGGTGCATACCACCAGTAGAAGTAAAATGTGTGATTATGTGCACGCACGTGTACGTGTATTTAATCAAAAGATATGTGTATTTAAGTGAGATGTAAGTAAAATGTGAGAAAGGTGACTACTGTTGAGAATAATGGGGGTTGGAAAGTAAGAGGAAAGAAGATGATGTAACGTTAAATTAGAGATTTTAAAACCGTCACCATTAATACTAATCTAATAACAACAGTTGGTCACCTAATAGAAAACAATTTGAGTTACTTCTCTAGTTCTGGTAAAATATAAAATGTAGGACTTCATCGCAGCCTTGTAGGAAAGCAAAAATCATAAGAGGTTATTTTGGCATTTTAGTCTAGCGTATTTTCCTTTGGGGAATCTTTGATATTAGTGGAGTAGTAGTGCTATTTAAGTTTACAACACATGCTTAAATACATGCTTAATGCATAAAGTCATGAAATACTGTCAAATAAAGTAATTTCCAACAAAAATTCTTAAGTCATAGTCTCTTTATTTATGGTTTTTGCACAATCAAATAATGAGCAAATTCCTTAAATTGTCCAAAAGTTAAAGCATAGTCTAACATCTAGTCAAAATTACAAAATAAAATTTGTAGAACTGTAGAGGGGGGTGAATACAGCTTCTTCGGCTTTTCAGATGTTTAAAAACTTTAAGCCAAAGAGAACATCAAGTGGTTGTACAATAATCCAACAACCACTAACGCAACCAAAGTATATAAAGCAAGTAAGAACACAACGATATATACTGGTTCGGGATGGGGGGTTTATACCATCCGTACGTCTAGTTGCGAATCTGTGACTCCGATAATATTCACTAGTATAATCCTTTTGGTGGACTATAAACCGTTACCATTTACTCCACCGATATTCACCAATATCGATGCTTACAAAGAAGGAGTTACTCCCCAACGGTATTACGTCATCGGAAACCACCCAAAAGAATCTCGCAATTCGACTTCACCTAACGGTCACCAAGACCACTACCAAGACTTCCCACCGGAAGTATCAAACGCCAACTAGATCCCCAATGATCTAGGCTTGGTCACCAAGACACAAGACTTCCCTTACAAACAATTAAATGAATAAGAGATTTTTTGTTCAATCAAGCCCTAACCTAACCTAGAGACTGGATTCTAGTAGAAAAGGTATAGATAAGAAGACTCTCGACACAATCACAAGAGTGGATTAGGTTCTTGCGATTCTTCCCTTGCAAGTAGATGTATTCTTTCAAAGATGTAATGGTGAGAATCAAGAACACAAGATTAGAGATAGAGAGATTTGAGAGTGTTTAGAGAGAAAGAATAATTGCAAGAGGTGAGGAATACAAGAGGCAAGGGTGGTATTTATAGGCCAAGAACCCAAACTTGAGAAGTTTTACCGAGGCCGGGGCGTCACCCGCGCGTCAGCGCGCGGGCAGCGTGCCAGGCTTCTGTAAACTTTTCCCGAGTGTTGGGTGTTTGGATCTTATAAATATCTATCCTTGCTAAACCCCCAATTGTACTTCATACTAAACCTTAACATTAATCATTCTAAGGTTTACCAACTCAAATAGCCAATTAGAAAATGTTTTGTGAAGTGTTTATAAGAAAACCAAATACCAAAGCTAGAAAGTGTAAATAGGGTAATTTGGAAGGGGTAGAAGTGTTATTCCTCACATGGCATAGAAAAGAGAGAAATAATATGCCAAGGTATATTCCATTGCTTGGGGGGAAGAATGAGATGGAGGGTTGAGATGAGATGGTTTGAATTGGATGGTGGAGATCAAAGGGAGCCTCCTTTGGTATTCAAATTATTTGGCATGTGTTGAATATGGATGGTTGAGGTGTGTTGATTTGAAATGGATAGCTAGGATCAAAGGAGCCTTATTTTTGGATTAAGAAGGGATATTCCAAAGGAATATGCTTTGCTTAGGGGGGAAAGGGTGAATCAATGGTTGAGATAGTTTTGGTTTGAAATGGATGGCTTGGATTAAACACATGTGATGGAATGGAGAGGAGAGTAGATGGATGGTTGAGATGTGTTCTAGTTTGAATTGGATGGCTTGGATTAGATGGAGCCTCTTTTGAAATTCAAATAATTCCCATGTGTTAAATATGGAGGGTTGAGATGCGTTGTAAGGGAATGAATGGTTGAGATGTAGAGTATGTAAGGAATAAGTTGGAATGTGTAAGGGAATATGTAAGAGAATATATGATTTGGATATGGTGGTATTGGTCTTTTGTAGAAATGAGATTAAGAAGAGGATTAAGACATAATCTAATTGTCATTAAGAAGAAAGTTTTTAGACAATTAGGATTATGAGTTGAGAAATTCATAAGTTACTTATAAGTTCAAGTAACACAACGTCGAGAATCCATAGTTTCATATCTCGTGACTTTCCACGACTCGACGTTCTCAACTAATACCTTGGTTCAAACAAGTTAAGTGCTTTGCCTTGATTGTAAAGCATAACCCAAGTGGGAAATGATGCGTTTACGTAAAGTGACCTTTGACTTAGTTTGACAAATAAGGGAGTAAACCCGTTACGTGATTAGGGAAGACATAAGCACGGGATATGAGCTATGGATGCTTCCACATGATGTTACGTGAAGTATATAAGCTCCCTAAGTTTAGAAAAGCCATGGCTAGAGGCTATAGTTAGAAAACATGAGTTGGCGTTTTCCCGTAAATGGGTGTTTTAAAAGTAGGATCTCTCAAGTCTCAAAACTTGTTTCGAGTGTTCTCAATTAAGCACATAACATATTCATACCTGTATTGAAAGATTCACATTTGTCAGGCAAGGGGAAAGCCGACTTTCAAAATTCGCCTGGAACCATACAGTGTCCTGGCGCGTCACTCGCGCGTTGACGCGCGGGCAGCGCACCAGGAGCATATATGGGCTCCGGCGATTTTAAGCTAACGTTTGTTATTTTATGTGTTTCGATGGTTTATTTTTCATCATTAAAATATGAAGAGATCTTGATCATATTGCCTCAACAATCTCCCCCTTTTTGATGATGACAAATAAAAACCGAAAGCAAATAAAATTACATAATTTAGCGAAGACAAAGCACGCCTTTGGTGTAGCTTGCATCTTGACCTTTGCCTTGTAATTTGGTGAAGCCTTTAACATTTCTTGAATGGCCTTCACGCTCTTGCTTTCTTTCTCCCCCTTTTGTCGAACCAAAAATGTGGGACTACCAATCAATCCAGGTTTCGAACTTAGGCCTGTGGGATAAATGAGCTAGCTTGTATGTGCACCCGAATGTGCTCCTCCTTGAACATAGCTCCCCCTAGATCGTTGCTCCCCCTTGTTTTAAGGCGGGGATCCATGGGTCACGAGCCTCACCTTTGCAGTGGCCTAGCTACACATAGAAATCACAACATGCAACAAACAAGAAATCCTCACATGTGAAAGTTCCAAAAATGGGTTAGATTACCATTTGGATTCTTGCAACATGGGTTAGTCGACAATAATATGACAAATTATATAAGTTCCAAAAGATTGCATTTCATTCCAAGCATACATGAACAAAATATGCTACACATTTTATTACACAAGAACTATCCTAGTACTTTATCTAAAAGCAGTATACTAGTACTTGATGGCAACATAAAAGTGTGATGTCTAGATTCCTAGGTTTATGCCCAGGTTGAACTCTTCTTTCACCATCTTCCCTTTCCCTTTCACCTTATCATCTTCCAACTTCCTATTCATCTTGTACATAGCGGTTAGCAATTCCATGATTCCTTCATGGATGGATAAGAGCATCACCCTAAACTCCATCCTTGATTCTTTGAGAGCATTGACCATGTGTGCAGTGTTTTCACAACAAATGGAATACTCATCTTCACAAAACCTTGGACTTAATGGTTCCTTAATTAAGTCCCACACTTCACTACCCGCAAATGTCCTTAACTCATACTCAAACTTAATCCTATCATCACCTTCCTTTTTCATCATATCTATGAATGACCTTTTCAATCTCTTAGAGCTCTCCGGGTTTTGATTTCCTTGATTATTGTTAACGGACCCTTCCGAAAAAGACATGATTCCTATTGTGAGAGTTATTTTCTAAGGTATGGTGGAGGATGTTATGTGTTTTATGAAATATCTTTGGAGATTTTAAAGAGGATGAATGGAAGGTTATAAGGTTAATATCCAAAGGTTAATATAAAAGGTTGTATGGTTATTGGTGACAAGTATGAGTTGGTGGATCATTATAAAAGATTTGTACTTAAGATTCTTCCACTATTTCCTATTTACCATTTACATCCTCATCATCTTCTAGTAATCTCATTCCTAATCCTAATCTTAAATAATTGAATTGATCTTTATCTAAGGGTTTTGCTAGGATCTTAGAGATGTTGTCATCACAAGGAATTTTCTCTATGGTGATATGGTTCTTAGTGATGTTGTCTTTTAGAAAGTGATGTCTAATTTCAATGTGTTTCGTGTGAGGGTAATCAATTGGGCTTGAATTTAGATTGATAGAGCATGTATCGTCACATAGTATAGGTACTTCATTTAACATGACGTCATAATCAACAAACGCTTGCTTCATCCATAACGCTTGTTGGCAAGCCCTTCCGGCCGCAACGTAATCGGATTCCGTTATGGAGTTGGCGAAGGAAGTTTGTTTCTTAGAGAACCATGATGTTAAACAAGCTCCTACAAATGTGCATATTCCACTAGTGCTTTTCATATCAACTATATCTCCCGCATGATCCGAGTTGGCATAAACCAATACTTTTACCCCCGAGTCCTTTGGATACCAAAGACCTAGATTTTGAGTTCCCTTAATATATCTAAATATTATTTTAACGGCCTCTAAGTGGGAAATTTTAGGATTTTCTTGAAACCTAGCGCAAAGGCAAACACTGAACATTATATCAGGCCTACTTGCCGTTAGGTAGAGCAAACTTCCTATCATGCCCCTATACTTAGTACTATCAATGGATTTGTTGTCTTTGTCTAGGGTGAGAACTCTTTTTCTAGAGATAGGGGTTTTTGTAGCCTTAGAATTTTCCAAGCCAAACTTCTTAAGCATTTCACCAATATACTTCGATTGATTGAAAAATATCCCATCACTTAATTGCTTGATTTGTAATCCTAGAAAGAAACTAAGTTCACCCATCATGCTCATTTCGAATTAATTATGCATTAAGTTTGCAAATTCATCGCAAAGCGATTGGCATGTTGAACCAAAAATGATATCATCTACATAGATTTTAATAATAATAAGATGTTTTTCTTTTGTTGTAGTGAACAAAGTATTATCTACCATTCCCATTTTATACTCATTAAGCAAGAGAAAAGATTGCAACCTATCATACCAAGCTTTAGGAGCTTGTTTAAGTCCATACAAGGCCTTTTTGAGCTTATAAACGTGATTGGGTTTTTGAAAATCAATAAAACCGAGAGGTTGTGCAACATACACTTCCTTTTCGATGACTCCATTTAAAAATGCACTTTTTACATCCATTTGAAAAGTTTAAAATTATGACTACAAGCATAAGCAAGCAAAATTCTTATAGATTCTAATCGTGCAACGGGTACGTATGTTTCATCATAATCAATACCTTCTTGTTGGTTATAACCTTGTGCTACTAACCTAGCCTTGTTCCTACATACTACACCATTTTCATCAAGTTTATTTTTAAAGACCCACTTCGTTCCTATAATAGTGTAACCACTAGGATATGGAACTGAAATCCATACATCATTTCTTAAAAATTGATCTAGTTCTTCTTGCATTGCCATGACCCAATTTTCATCTTTTATGGCCTCCTTAATATTTTTAGGTTCTATGGTTGATACAAATGCAAATTCATTGCTTTTGTCTTGGGCGTGTGACCTAAGGGCTCTTTCATCTAATTCTCCTATGACTTGATCTATGGGGTGATCTCTAACTTCCTTAATATTTTCCACTCTAGGTAGTACTTCCTCTAGATCATTATTAGACAATTCTATCTGATTTTGACATGCATCTTCTTCTATGATGTCAACATCAAGTAAAGGCAATGTTCTAGATTTTGGAAGAGTTTCGTCAAAGGTTACATTATACGATTCTTCAACTTTTAAAGTTTCCTTGTTAAGCACAATGTAAGCCTTTGATGTTAGTGAATATCCTAGAAACATCCCATTGTAATTACTAGTATTGTTAGAGTTTTCTAATGAGTTGGAGATTAAGCATTTACAACCAAACACTCTAAAGTATTCTAGGGATGGTCTTTTACCTCTAAGAATCTCATAAGGTATTTTATTAATGATTTTTGTAATCAAGACCCTATTAAGTATGTAGGATGCGGTTTGTACAGCATGACACCAAAACTTTTGCGGTATAGATTGTTCATTTAACATAGTGCGACTCATCTCTTGTAACATCCGGTTCTTCCTTTCAACTACCCCGTTAGATTGAGGAGTGCGAGGAGCCAAAACGTTATGAGATATTCCATGTTTATCACAAAAGACTCCAAATTGAATTTCATTATCAAATTCTCTACCATGATCTGTTCGAATTGAGACAATTGAACATCCAAGTAGGTTTTTTTCCCTAAGACTTTGAATTTATTAAATGCTTCATTTTTAGTTTTTAGAAATAGTGTCCAAGTGAATCTTGAGTAGTCATCCACTATTACTAAAGTGTAGAAGTTTCCACCATAGCTTTGAATAGCGGATGGTCCAAACAAGTCCATATGTAATAGTTCTAAAACTCTTGATGTAGAAATCATGTTTATAAGCTTATGACTTGCATGGACTTGCTTACCTACTTTACATGCATCACAAAAATGATTATCAAATTTTTCTTTAGGTAATTTCCTAACTAATTCCTTACATGCAATGTTGTGAATTAATCGCATGTTAGCATGACCTAATCTCCTATGCCAAACATTGGAATTATCTACAATGGATGCAAGATTAACATTGAGGTTGCAAGACACATTACCTAGTTTTGTATCCTTTTCCTTAGAGATGATTTCAAGTATGGTATGCTTAACGTCAACATCTTTACTAGGTTGAGATCTTGAAAGTGGCTTCTCCTTAGAGCATACCTAACATTTGAAGTGCATCTCAAACTTTTGGTACCCATTTTTTCTTGGGTCCGACATGGTTTGCACATAAAAAGCCCAAGTTGAAAACTCTTGGGTCTTGAAGGAATAAATACAATTGTTCAATTCCATATTTTGAGAGGGTAGACTAAGGATTGTTTTGAAAATATGTTTTGTTTTGAAAGTAGGGTCTTACATGTCTTTGATCTATAGAATATGGTCTCATGTTTGGGGTAGGTAAGAGAGGTCTTTGGTCAACTCTAGCGTGAGTATATTTAAGACCATTGTATGAAACCGGGTTGTAATATGGTTTTGCGGTTTCACTCCATACAATGGGTCTTTGATTATGTCGAGTGTTTGCAAGAGGAACTTGAGTATTGATAGGCTTGATAAAACTTTTAGTTTGAACTCCTCTTTTTCTCAAAGTCCTGTCACGCTTCTGGCGCGTTGACGCGTCAACCAATGCGTCAGATTCGGAGGATTTGAGAGTTTTATTTCCGTTTACATTCTCAAAATTTAGAGAGCTATACTTTTGAAAGTGGTTTTCACGTTGTTTGCAAGTCCAAGACCTTCCTTATCTTGGGACACTTTTTGATGATTCAACATCTCATTCAAATCATTACCACTCTTTTTGAGTTTTGTAACATTTAATGACTTTTGTTGAAGTTTTGAGATTTCTTCACTCAAAGAGACAACCTTAAGTGTGAGGTTTTCACAATCTTTACATGGTTCAACATTCTCATGTAGAGTGACAAGTCTCTTTATTTAAATTTCAAGTTCATTATTTTTGTGAAGTGCTTTAGAAAGTTCCTTTTGAAAAGAGAGTTTTTCTTTCACAGTTAATTTTAATTTTCTAAATACTTCCTCATAGTTATTAAGTAATTCCTCATTTTCCTCTTGCAATTCATTTATAAAAGAAGTTTTGCTAGTAGTAGAGTTATGTTGTACCTCATGAGACTCAATCACCATAAGGCATGTTGCTTCCTTGTTTGCTTGATTGCCATCTTCATCGTCACTCCATACATCACCAAAAAACTCTTTGCAATGTAGAGGATTTTGACAGTCACTAATGAAGTGATCCTTTTCACCACAACTAAAGCATCCATCATCACGCCTTGAGCCTTGACCATCCTTGTTTCTATGATCATTAGTACGGTTACCAAGCCAATTCCTTCGTTGAAACTTTCCACCTCTTCTAAACAACTTTCTAAAGTTCTTAGCCATGAGGTTGAATTCTTCATTGTTCATCTCTTCTTCATCACTTTCTTCAAAGCTACCACCAACTTCACTTGTATGACTTTTAATGACTTTTGCTTTAAGTGCCAAAGACTTTCTATTTTACTTATTGTTTTTGGTCATAACTTTGTCACTTTCAAGAATCATTTCATAAACTTTGAGATTCCCGATAAGCTCATCTAGAGGAAGCTCCGCCAAGTTCTTTGCTTCTTCAATAGTCGTAACCTTAGGTCGCCACTTCACTGGAAGAGCACGAAGAAATTTTCTACCATGATTCTTGTTGTAAAAGCTAGGATCCAATGCCGTGAGGCTTGTGATAATAGCATTGAATCGTGTATAACCAGTGTCAATGGTTTCTTCTTCCAAGATTACAAACTTCTCATATTTTTGAATGAGTAAGTCAATCTTGCAATCCTTAACTTGTGAGTTGCCTTGATGAGTGATGATGAGAGAATGCCAAATCTCCTTAGCAGTTTTGCACACATGGACTCTCTCGAACTCCCTTTGAGGTAGAGCATTGTAGATCATCATCTTAGCCTCTTGATTTTTGACAATCTTCTTCTTCTCATCTTCTTTGAATTCCGAATATGGCTTCTCAACCATCAACTTGGTTTCCGGATCAAGCATCATGAAAACAAAGTCTCCGTTTTGAATGACCTCCCACAAGTCAAGGTCCTTGGACCTAACTTAGGTCTCAAACCGGGTTTTCCAAAAACAAAACCCTTCGGTTTCTAGCAAAGGTGGTCTTTGCATAGAACATCCCTCTACATAGTTCTCTTGAGCCATGGATCTATACTCTACTTTACCAAAAATCTTAGTTAGGATTTTAGATTTTTGGGAAAGAAGTTTTTAACTTAAAACGATTTCTCGGGAAGGCTTTAACGCTCAAAAACTTGAGTATTCTGCTCTGATACCAATTGTAGAACCGTAGAGGGGGGTTGAATACAGCTTCTTCAGCTTTTTAGATGTTTAAAAACTTTAAGCCAAAGAGAACATCAAGTGATTGTACAATAATCCAACAACCACTAACACAACCAAAGTATATAAAGTAAGTAAGAACACAATGATATATACTGGTTCGGGATGGGGGGTTTATACCATCTGTACGTCCAGTTGCGAATCCGCGACTCGGATAATATTCACTAGTATAATCCTTTCGGTGGACTATAAACCGTTACAATTCACTCCACCAATATTCACCAATATCGATGCTCACAAAGAAAGAGTTACTCCCCAATGGTATTTCGGCCTCGGAAACCACCCAAAAGAATCTCGCGATTCGACTTCACCTAAGGGTCACCAAGACCACTACCAAGACTTCCCACCGGAAGTATCAAACCCCAACAAGATCCCCAATGATCTAGGCTTGGTCACCAAGACACAAGACATCCCTTACAAACAATTAAATGAATAAGAGATTGTTTGTTCAATCAAGCCTAACCTAACCTAGAGACTCGATTCTAGTAGAAAGGGTATTTATAAGAAGACCCTCGACACAATCACAAGAGTAGATTAGGTTCTTGTGATTCTTCCCTTGCAAGTATATGTGTTCTTTCAAAGATGTTATAGTGAGAATCAAGAACACAAGATTAGAGATAGAGAGATTTGAGAGTGTTTAGAGAGAAAGAATAATTGCAAGAGGTGAGGAATATAAGAGGCAAGGGTGGTATTTATAGGCCAAGAACCCAAACTTGGGAAATTTTATCGAGGCCGGCGCGTCAGTGCGCGGGCAGCGTGCCAGGCTTCTGTAAACTTTTCCCAAGTGTTGGGTGTTTGGATCTTATAAATACCAATCCTTACTAAACCCCCAATTGTACTTCACACTAAACCTTAACATTAATCATTCTAAGGTTTACCAACTCAAATAGCCAATTAGAAAATGTTTTGTGAAGTATTTATAAGAAAACCAAATACCAAAGCTAGAAAGTGTAGATAGGGTAATTTGGAAGGGGTAGAAGTGTTATTCCTCACATGGAATAGAAAAGAGAGAAAGAATATGCCA
The DNA here is from genome assembly GCA_030686995.1 of Artemisia argyi. Classification (NCBI taxonomy): domain Eukaryota; kingdom Viridiplantae; phylum Streptophyta; class Magnoliopsida; order Asterales; family Asteraceae; genus Artemisia; species Artemisia argyi. The sequence goes on from CM060695.1 coordinate 35,253,000, forward strand.
AGTCATATTCCATTGCTCGGGGGAAGAATAAGATGGAGGATTGAGATGAGATGGTTTGAATTGGATGGTGGAGATCAAAGGGAGCCTCCTTTGGTTTTCAAATTATTTGGCATATGTTGAATATGGATGGTTGAGATGTGTTGATTTGAAATGGATAGCTAGGATCAAAGGAGCCTTATGTTTGGATTAAAAAGGATGCTCCAAAAGAATATGCTTTGCTTGGGGGGAAAGGGTGAATCAATGGTTGAGATGGTTTTGGTTTGAAATGGATGGCTTGGATTAAAGACGTGTGATGGAATGGAGAGGAGAGTAGATGGATGTTTGAGATGTGTTCTAGTTTGAATTGGATGGCTTGGATTAGAAGGAGCCTCTTTTGAAATTCAAATAATTCCCATGTGTTGAATATGGAGGGTTGAGATGTGTTGTAAGGGAATGAATGGTTGAGATGTAGAGTATGTAAGGAATGAGTTGGATTGTGTAAGGGAATATGTAAGAGTGTAAGAGATTGTGTAAGAGAATATATGATTTGGATATGGTGGTATTTGTCCTTTGTAGAAATGATATTAAGAAGAGGATTAAGACATAATCTAATTGTCATTAAGAAGAAAGTGTTTAGACAATTAGGATTATGAGTTGAGAAATTCATAAGTTACTTATAAGTTCAAGTAACACAACGTCGAGAATCTATAGTTTCATATCTCGTGACTTTCCACGACTCGACGTTCTCAACTAATAGCTTGGTTCAAACAAGTTAAGTGCTTTGCCTTGATTGTAAAGCATAACCCAAGTGGGAAATGATGCGTTTACACAAAGTGACCTTTGACTTAGTTTGACAAATAAGGGAGTAAACCTGTTACGTGATTAGAGAAGACGTAAGCGCTGGATATGAGCTATGGATGCTTCCACGTGATGTGACGTAAAGTATATAAGCTCCCTAAGTTTAGAAAAGCCATGGCTAGAGGCTATAGTTAGAAAACATGAGTTTGCGTTTTCCCGTAAATGGGTGTTTTAAAAGTAGGATCTCTCAAGTCTCAAAACTTGTTTCTAGTGTTCTCAATTAAGCACATAACATATTCATACCTGTATTGAAAGATCCACATTTGTCGGGTAAGGGGAAAGCCTACTTTAAAATTCTCCCGTAACCATACAGTGTCCTGGCGCTTCATCCGTGCGTTGACGCGCGGGCAGCGCGCCAAGAGCAGATATGAGCTCCGGCGATTTTAAGCTAGCGTTTGTTATTTTATGTGTTTCGATAGTTTATTTTTCATCGTTAAAACATGAAGAGGTCTTAATCATGTTGCCTCAACAAAATTAATAAAATAATAATAAGAAAAAGAAAAAAATATCACCTTCCTAAAATACACAAAAGTGACTTGGGTGACTCCACTATTTTGAGAAGTTTTTTTTGGGCTAGATGTTGGACTACCCAAATATGTAGAGTCGTCTAGTTGCACTGATCTATTTTGAGAAATTTTTTTTTTTTCTTTTTAGTAGATGTTAGACCACGCTTCAACTTTGTGGCTATTTAAAGAATTTTCTCCTAAATAAATGGTAGCAACATTTTTGTTCATTATTAATTACTAATTTAAAATTAAACTTATTGGTCAATAAAGATAAGATTATCTATTATACTAAAAGATTGAATCTTTTTATAAATGTGGAGGCTTCATGTGTAAATACATCTTATCTTATCTCATCTTATATCTTATATTATATAAAGTTTAAGTAGCCTTATAAATGTAAAGGGGTGATAATAAATGTCCCAAGAATTAATTCTATCATATAAAGCCTTCAACATTGATTCCAAGCAACTCCAAAATCGCAATTAGTATGTGTACATTAATTTCAAGCAACTCAAACATCTCAATTAATAGTGGTTAGTCTTTTTACATTCCCGTCCTATATAATGTATCAAAAACCACACACAACAAACCACAACTTCCTACACACCGCGTGCACATTGGGCTACAACTTATTATGGTGGTAAAGTAAGCATCATATCATCTTACTTATTTAGCATATTGATTTATATTGTTTTATGTAAATTTCACGTGTGTTTTGTGTATGTAACAATGTAGGACATAAAGATGGTGCTTAGGAGGTATGGTAGTAACACCATCTTCTCTAATGGTTTAAGATATCCTACACGTCGTTGTCTTATCAATTAAGTGGAACATGCACCGATCAATATATTGATTAACTGTATTTAAGTTACAAACGATCAACTATATCTAATTATTTTTTGCAGCGCGTCAAGAAGCATTAAAGAAAGAGATCGAGAAATCACAAAATTTGTATCAAGAACAAAACATGCAAAAGGCCAATGAACAACAACGACAAAGACAAGAAAAACAACAACAAGAAGAACAACGCCACGGCCACCAGTGGAATGAATACTTAGCATTCATATTAATAGTACGTTAAAAATTAAGTATGCAATATTTTACTTCATATAATACCGGTAAATGGGCTAATACAATTGATTTGTTAATAAGTAAAAGTAAGTTTATTGAAAATAATGTGACGAGCATTCAATTTTTAGTCAATAATTATTACTACACTTTGTTGGTGCATTTTAATATTTTTGTTTTTAATGTAGTTTTTTTGTCTTGTGGTGTGTTAATGTCACTTTCTTAATTAAACATCTTGGAATATTGCGTACCTTTGATATTTGATACGACTGTGTAAATTATGTCGATGTTACATATTAAAAATGGAAGTATATAATAAAAACATATTCACACTATCATCTTAACAATGAGAATCTTCTAAAATCGAAGAAGTATATAAATGAGAAGAAAATTGTGTTTAGTTAAATGTCGAGTCTATTGATTGATTGGAGCGGGTTTATGATTCGGACTTGGGTCATTGGATCTGATTTTTTATTATACGAGTTATAATTTATACTCTTGAGTACACTAATTACTTTAATGTTTTATGTTTTTATAGTTTTGTTAAAAAGGAAATTTGTTTTATAGTTCGCTTTTAATAATTTCATTTATTTGAATAACGAAGTCCGTCTTTCACAAAAAATGAGAGTTTCAGACATGAACCGAAAATTAGTCCCGAACATTATGAAAAAAAACAATTAGATCCAACATGTGTGCATTGCATGGGTCTTGAGGCAGTCCAAACCTGTGTGCATCGCACGGGGATGAATATAAAAGGTCTTCAACATTAATGTCATCGATTTATATTTAAAATAATTTATGTAACTCATACATATTAAAAAATTACATGTGAAGAGACTCTTTCCAATGTAACATCTTGAAAAAAGTCTCTTCACATAAACTCTTTTAATGTCAATAAACTATTGTTGTATATTTGGGCCTCACCATCATATTAATAACCCGACAATTTACACAATCATTTTTGCACGGGTCCTGAGGCAGCCCAAATTGTTTATGACGAAAATTAGTGGCAAACATAGTTTTTGACTCGACCACAATTAAAACTGACAGAAATACAAGCACCAACATTTTTCATGTAATGCTAACAAAAGTTGTGGTAACATCACAATGTAGGAACTTATTGACCAACAGAAGTTGTGGTAACATCATAACTTAGGAACTTATTGTCAATAAACTATTTTAAATGTGTGTCATGCTTAGAAAATGTGTGATAGCATCACAATTTAAATATATAATGATGAAAATAAGTGTCAAAGCTTACATGTCAATAAACTATTTTAAATGTGTGTCATGCTTAGAAAAGGTATGATAAGATTACATATTAGTTTTATATCAAAATATAGGGATGTTACAATTTTGAGAATAAATACAAAATCTAAACTTTATAAATAACTACTAATATGTCATAAAAAGTTTAAATATAAAATTTACTGATCAACTAAGGCCATACTTACAAAAGTCTAATAACAAAAAAAATTACTGCACATTACAATATGACCAGTTAGATCATGAAAAAATTTATAAGTTAGCTTTAGTTTTATATCAAAATATAGGGATGTTACAATTTTGAGAATAAATACAAAATCTAAACTTTATAAATAACTATTAATATGTCATAAAAAGTTTAAATATAATGTTACAATTTTGAGAATAGATACAAAATATAAACTTTATAAATAACTACTAATATGTCATAAAAAGTTTAAATATAAAATTTACCGATCAACTAAGTCTATACTTACAAAAGTCTAATAACGAAAAAAATTACTGCACATTACACTATTACCAACTAGATAGAGCCCGTGTGCAACGCACGGGTCTGAATTACTCGTATACTAAAAGCCTAAGTTGTGTTATAAATGCAAAGTGCTCACAATAAATGTTTCATAAATTGATTGTGCCATATAGAGCCTTCGAATGTGATTTCCGCACAAAAGTTTGTACAGTACAATATGTTTTGCATGAGGAATCGTGCACAAAAGTTTGTACGGTACAACATGTTTCAAACCATCTCTAAACCTCAAAGAATACAAACAAAAAATGCCATGAATGCATAAATTAAACACATCAATTAATGGTTAGTCTTTTTACCTTCCCGTCCATGAGTTACAAATATTTTATCAACTATATAATGTGTCAAAAATCACACACAACAAACCACAACTTCCTCCACACTGCGTGCACATTGGGCTACAACTTATTATGGTGGTAAAGTAAGCATCATATCGTCTTACTTATTTAGCATATTGATTTATATTGTTTTTTGTAAATTTCACGTGTGTTTTGTATATATAACAATGTAGGACATAAAGATAGTGCTTAGGAGGTTTTGTAGTAACATTATCTTCTCTAATGGTTTAAGAGATCCTACACATTGTTGTCTTATCAATTAAGTGGAACATGCATGAACATTTTTACTTTGATTGAAAATGCAATATATTGATTAACTGTATTTAAGTTACTAACGATCAACTATATCTAAATGTTTTTTTCAGCGCGTCAAGAAGCATTAAAGAAAGAGATCGAGAAGTCACGAAAATTGTATGAAGAACAAAACATTCAAAAGGCCAATGAACAACAACAACAACAACAACAACAACAACAACAACGCCACGGCCACCAGTGAGATAAATACTTAGCATTCATAGTAATAGTACGTTACAAATTAAACATGCAATATTTTACTTTACGTAATACTGATAAACGGGCTAATACTATTGATTCGTTAGCAAGTAAGTTTATTGAAAATAATGTGATAGCTTTCAATGGATAGGTATCGTAATGTGTGTAATTAAAAAACTAAAATGAACTACAAACATGTTACTAGAGAAAATTGCTTCATGTCCTTATTGTATCATATCTTATCCTTATTTTTATGTATATGAAGATATTTTTGTTTTCTTTTTGTGTGTATTTTTTTTTTTTTTTTTTTTTTTTTTATTTATTTCAAGTTTGTCTCATCATTCAGAAATAAAATTTAACTAAGAGATCATGAGACTATTCATGTCTCATGCATGCGTTGTGTAACCATCTTAAATGTGGAGTTAATAAACTTTTTGCATATATTAATTTACTTAGACCGTCTATTGAAATAATGATGAAGTTCATAAGACGATAAATATATTTGGTTCTAGCAATTAACTTAACGTAACAAAAGTACCTTATAAAATTTCAAAGACATTTCATGTTCGCAAGTGTATTCAAATAATGAAATGACATGAACCCGCAATGAATACATGACATTTTATTACCATTAAACTTTGTAGTTAAAATAGTTGAACAAGCTGTTAAATTGCAAAAGAAACAAAAATTTGATGTTATTGCATGTGGAATAAAAGGACATATTTCTAACAAAGACCTAACATTACACAATAAACAATTAGATACATTAGATACAGCCTGTGTGCATCGCATGGGTCTGAATGACTTGTATACTAAAAGACTAAGTAGTCTTATAAATGCAACGGGTGTTAATAAATGCTTCTTGAATTGATTTTGCTTTGGGGAGGCTTCATGTGTAAGTACCTTGGTTTAAGTTTCATGCTTAAGTGGTAAGTACATATGACCTATACATTTAGTAATCTAAACTTCAAAGAATACAAACCAAAAATGCTATGAATGCATAAATTAAACACACCAATTAGTGGTTAGTCTTTTTACCTTCCCGTCCATGAGTTACAAATATTTTATCAACTATATAATGTGTCAAAAATCACACACAACAAACCACAACTTCCTCCACACCGCGTGCACATTGGGCTATAACTTATTATGGTGGTAAAGTAAGCATCATATCGTCTTACTTATTTAGCATATTGATTTATGTTGTTTGATGTAAATTTCACGTGTGTTTTGTGTGTGTAACAATCTAGGACATAAAGATGGTGCTTAGGAGGTTTGGTAGTAATATCATCTTCTCTAATGGTTTAAGAGATCTTACACATCGTTGTCTTATCAATTGGGTGGAACATGCACGAACATTTTCACTTTGATCGAAAATGCAATATATCGATTAATTGTATTTAAGTTACTAACGATCAACTGTATCTAATTGTTTTTTGCAGCGCATCAAGAAGCAATAAAGAAAGAGATCGAAAAGTCACAAAAATTATATCAAGAACAACACATGCAAAAGGCCAATAAACAACAATGACAAAGACAACAACAACAACAACAACAACAACAACAACAACAACAACAACAACAACAACAACAACAACAACGCCACGGGCACCGGTTGATTAAATACTTAGCATTCATATTAATAGTACGTTACAAATTAAACATGCTATATTTTACTTCATGTAATACTGATAAACGGGCTAATACTATTGATTCATTAGCAAGTAAGTTAATTTATCGAAAATAATGTGACGAACATTCAATTTTTAGTCAATAATTATAACTACAATTTGTTGGTGCATTTTAATATTTTTGCTCTTAATGTAGTTTTTTGTCTTGCGGTGTGTTAATGTCACTTTCTTAATTAAACATCTTGGAATATTGCGTGACTTTGATATTTGATATGACCGTGTAAATTATGTCGATGTTACATATTGAAAAGGGAAAATTACCAAAATGGCCCGTTGCCCTGCGGTCTAGGCATTTATAGTCCGTTTTTGAAAAATTCCCGTTGTAGCCCAGATTGCCCTGGGCAACTATCGTATAGCCAACTGCATGATGACAAGTGTCCTCAAGTTGCCTAGAACACAAAAAAGTTGCCCAAAAAATACAAAAGTTGCCCCGACGTGGCACTCTGTAGTTGGCTATGCACTAGTTGCCGGGCTAAAACGGGAATTTTTCAAAAACGGGCTAAATATGCCTAGACACAGGGCAACCGGGCTATTTTACTAATTATCCCTATTGAAAATGGTAGTATATAATAAAAATATCTTTACACTATCATCTTAACAATGAGAATCTTCTAAATCAAAGAAATATATAAAGGAGAAGAAAATTGTGTTTAGTTAAATGTCGGGTCTATTGATTGATTGGATCGGGTTTATGATTCAGACTTGGGTCATTGGATCTGATTTTTTATTATACGATTTATAATTTATACTCTTGAATATACTAATTACTTTAGTGTTTTATATTTTTATAGTTTTGTTAAAAAGGAAATTTGTTTTATAGTTCGCTTTTAATAATGTAATTTATTTGAACAACTAAGTCCGCCTTTCACAAAAAAATGAGATTTTCAAACATGAACTGAAAATTAGTCCCGAACATTACAAAAAAAAACAATTAGATCCAACATGTGTGCATTGCATGGGTCCTGAGGCAGTCCAAACCTGTGTGCATCGCACAGTTATGAATATAAAAGGTTTCAACATTAATGTCATCGCTTCATATTTAAAATAGTTTATGTAACTTATACATATTAAAAAATTACATGTGAAGAGACTATTTTCAATGTAACATCTTGAAAAAAGTCTCTTCACATATACTTTTTTAATGTAAATAAACTATTTTAACTGTGTGTCATGCTTAGAAATGTGATACCATCACAACTTAGATATATAATGATGAAAATAAGTGCTGAAGATTACGCTATAAAACTTATATACAGCCCATGTGCAACTCAATAAAGTATTTTAAATACGTATAAAGCTTAGCAAATGTGTGACACCATGACAACTTAAATATAAAATGACTAAAATAAATGCCGCATATTAAGCTATAAAAACTTCTATATAGCCCATGCGCATCGCACGTATTTTAAATCTATGAAAACTTCTATACAGCCCATGTGCATCATTCAAAGAAAAATTTTCAAATATAACAAAATAAAACCTTGCACTTTACGTTTTAGGTAAAAAAAAAAAAAAAAAAAGCCCATGACATACACAAGTTCAAAGTATCAAATAAAAGAGCCTAAATAAGTACCCAATATAACACGTCAAAAAACTATTTTAGAAAAGTTGTGCTACTATAACAACTTATATAATAGTAAAAATAAGGGCCGAAGAATACACTATGAACACTTAAATACAGCCTGGTGTAACGCACGGGTGTTCATGACTATTACTTTAATATTCTTGCTTAAGGGTAAGTACATATGGCCTGAAATTAGTGCTTCGAATGTAATTCATGCATTTATGTGGAGGCTTACTTCACTTTCATGTTAAAGACTAACGAAGTTGTGTGATAAATGCATTGAGTTTATATATTAAACTTACACTCATTAAGCACCTAACCAACCAAAAGTTTCACCCCATAATAACTCATTAAATTTACTTCAATATTTTCATGTAACTCCACATCATATAGTGTACATAATTAACCTAATTAAAACGTACCTTGTTAGCTTCCTTATGCAATTAGGGTTTGATCAAGAACACAATAAAATCCCCAAATTAATCAAGAACCATATTTAGGGTTATAGTAGATCGATTACTATGAAACACAAGTATCAAAGGATTTGATTCCTCTATGTTATCACACACACATTATATTAGTGATTCAATTAGAATGCTAGTTCTCGATCACGTAACAAACCAAACATTAATATTCAAGAACCAAATCCGAAAACCTTAGCCTACTTAGGGTGGTGATCGATCGGCTAAGAAGGGGGGAATAAGAAAAGAAGATTGGTTTGCTAGGTTTCACAAGAGATGAATCAAATAATGAATAAAGGGTTCCTTATATAATACAATAACTTGGAGCCCAAGAAACAACCCCACCTCCTTATCGGAAGGTGTTCTGCCGCTTATAGAGAGGGGAGGAGGATTATAGATCCTTCTCTCCTTCTATTTACAATGGGGTCCTTATCCTTTGTCGAAGGACCGTTAGCTGACGTTCATTAAGTAACATTTAATATAACGACCGTTAAGCGGTTTATTTTAGTGAAATAAGTAATATAATACTTTATAATATTAGTTATATAAATAGATCTTCAAATGTAGCGTGTACGATCACATAGGCTCGAGCACGTTCCGGATATACGTTTACAAAATGTGTTCATAATCCAACAGCTCCCACATGGACATATTTCAATTAAACGTAATGACATTGATAGGCGTCTAGCAACATGCCAATGCCCCGTAAATGCTAGAGTGTGGTTTCAGAAAGTCACAATAAATGATTTTTCATTTTACTATCCTTTTTTTCCAATACTATGTTAAATATGGGTACAGATCTAAGTCATTCCATAATTTAACGGTTCTGTTTCTCGTTTCATTGATTGATCAAGATTACCAAAGTCATCCGGACATATCCAGATCTCTTTTTGGTATGGCTATACAAACATCTAATCAACCCTACGAGGGGCCCAGGAATATTATACTTCAAAATAATTTGAAGGAACAAATTCTGTTTTGACTACAAACATAATCCGTGAATTTCACAACACTCTGAAAATTACCCTTATAACTACCAGTTACGGATATCGGTAAACTAGATTCTACAAATGGGATCCACCTACACCATTCCATCTTACGTCTCAAGTCTAAGGATAAATAATGTAATAATTTACAAGATTTACTTAATGACAAAGATCCATAAAGTAAAATCGTGTTAGTTAGGATAGTCCGATATCCAATCTTTTGAATATCATGTGAGTTTGCTGGGACTCCTCCTTAATATTCAAAGAATATTACCAATCTCTCAGATTTGTCTTAGTTCAACTATATTCCCATGTAGTTGATTGACAATGGACAGTTTTAAAATGATATAAATCACTCATGGATTTAAACATGCAAATATAGGACACAACTTTTTATTGAATGAAATCAAACATACCACGTGCTTTGATTCATTACGTAAATAATAATTGTATAATGTCCTTTATCCAAATATTAAATAGATCAATGCATGGTAATTCCAGTTGATGAATTATGCCTCAAGACATAATAATCATACTTGTTGGCAAGGCATAAAATTCAACTAGTTTTGATCTATCAAAATTTAGAGAATACTTATTTCAAGAATTCAACTAGTGAAGTTCTTGTATGTGTGTATACAAATATCTTGATATTTATACAAAATATTCCATAAGGTGTGTGTGACAACATCAAACACCAATTGACAATCATCTCTCAAACTTCTAAATGGTCATCATCAATGGTCAACATCTATGACATAAAGTTTTAAATTATTCTTATTCTTTAACATATAATGCAACTATGCCCTTAGTTGAGCACAGCTAGTCCATATGGTCATCATCAATGATGAAATTTTACCATGACTAGTATTAAGTGTCATCTTAATTAAACTATCATTATTTTATTCAAACAGATAATGCTCTTCTAAAAATCCGTAAACTATGAACATTCCTTTGGTAATGTTTGGTGCCTTCCTAAACTCCAAGTTTGTTGGCTATGACAATTACGCAGCAATTGTCGTATTATACATCCATAGAATTTAATTAGTGGGAATGGCTCTAAGCTCATGAAGGAATTTCTAAATCCAAACATATTCAATATTTATAACACTAGTTATCTAATAACTTTCTATTAGATATCAATGCTGTCAAAACATCTTTCATTCATGCATGATACAACAATTCCTCTACACAACATGATGTACATGATAAATTCTTGAGTCAGACTTAATATCTCATTCGTGTTTTATCTTATCAAAAGATAGGTATCCATTGAGACTTTTTAAATAGTACGTCATGTTGTATTAGACCAATTTACCGCATACGTTTATAACAACAAACATACATTCCAAGGTTATATGTTTTATTTTCTAAATCTATCAAGTGAAGATCATTCCAAGCTAAGGATTAACATTTAGCTTAGATGGAATATTATTGTCCATACAACATATATGATTTAAGTAAATAAAAAAAATACTCCCACTAGCTTTTAGGAATATTCCGGAGTTATCTTAGTTCTAATTAAAATCAAAATATGCATTTAATAATTAAATATAATATTTATCTCCTAGATACATGCATTGATCCTTACTAGGATTCTTGTAGTTTGTACACTTCAAAATATTATATGAATGCATAAAACTCCTACCGTCCTCGAAAAAGTAATCATCAAGAAAGAAGTTTTGATATTCTATTGTCACAATTCAAATAATAAAAATAAATATGACAATTAATCATCTTTGTTAATACAAATAAATCGTTAAAATATTTATTTATATCTTACATTCTTTTCATGTTTTGTTGATAACAATCGTAAAATCATTTTAACAAGATAAATAAAATATGTAAGTTTTCAAGCCAATAGTTTCCTAACTCATTTCACTAAAACAAATAAACCATCAAAAATATCTAGTTTACATAAAGTCAAAACCATTTTTATAAATGCTTATAAGTAACATTTGTTACTTACATTTTGTAAAATACATAGTTAACTAGTTAAATATGTAAGTAAATGTAATGTGTATTCTTAACCCATGACCCATGAACCCTGACGCAAAACCCATGGCTCATAGTCTTTGCATCACGCATGTCATCAGGTTGGGTACCCATGACCCAAAGTCCATGATCCAATATATGCATTACATCATGTTAGGTACCCATGACCCATGACCTAAAACCCAGAATTGTAAACCAAAATTTGGACTAGACTCACCCAGTTGCCAGATCCCTTGGATTACATTGGCTGGATCCCTCTAGGAAGGGATCCGCCAGAACTGGGTGTGCAGTGGTCTGTTTTGCCTATAAATAGTGAGTCATTTCTTCATTTCTCTTTACCTCTTTTAGATGCATATTCTCTCTACTCTTACCTCTCTAACCTCAAATCTAAGGATCGTCTATGTAGTTTTTCTGTAGTGATTCTCTAGGTTCCTATTAAAGGTGAGATCACGACATTTTGCATAGAAGACTTGCAAGCTCGAAGAGATGGGTTGTCAGGCTTCGCCATCATCACAAGATCATTGAAGTGTTTCTTGTAGTTGGTTCAACTTAAGTATGTCATAGATGTGTTGTGTTAGTTGTTATCGTTGGGTTGTGGTTCCTCAATAATAAAGGAACTCGGTATTTAGCTTTGTTTCAAAAAAAGTGTAAGCGACGATGGGTTGGTTCTACCGGTGTTAGAACTCGGTATTTAGTTTTGTACCGGATAAAGTGTAAGCAACGTTGTGAATGCTTATCCACCAAGATAAGGAGCTTGTGGGTGTAGTGATTACAAACTCTCGAGTTGGGTACTCGAGGACTGGAATAGGACAAAGAAGGTGACCTTGTAGCTGAACCATTATAAATACTTGTCTCAATGGTTTTATCTTTCTTTAACCATACTTCGTACTTAATATTATCATATATCTATACTTCAAAATGGATTGAAAGTCAATCTAACTATTTTAAAATGAAGTTTTGATTGGTAAAACTATTCAAGCCACCCTTCTAATTTTCTACAATCTTTATATATTTAATGTGCATAGAAAAGAATATTCAATCATAGTCAACTATATAGTGACTCATATTTATTCTATAGTCTAACTGTTTTGTTTAAGATAAATCAAGTTTTCAAAAATTGATTATCTTTATAAGCAATATCTTAACATTCATAGTATGATTAATTTACTAAATTCAAAATTCAACATTGCATCTTTATGATTAACAGGTTCACCATTATCATGTGACTCATATTCCTTTGCATTGGTATAAGATATATCATTCAAGTGTTTAAGGTATCCTTGCGGATCTATGAATGAGAATTCTTTCATCCCGAGCTTTAACATTTACACGTTTAACCTTATCATGACATTCACTAGTATAATTTAGAAGGTTATGTATTTTGTAATTGTATCTTTCCAAGATCTAAAATGCTCTCACTTGTCTTTTGTAATTAGAGACTATCTATAAATACTTCGCATGTAGAGTAACAATAAATTGTTCTCTTTTGGGACATCACAAAATTCATTGACTATTCCTGACTCTAGTTTGTTAAAAATCATTCTTCATAAGAAGTTTAACATAGTCAGAACTTCAATTTTAAGACTCAATGTGTTTCATTACATTCCATAACATAAAGGTGTTTTATCCACCTTCTAGTTTGAAGTCTTATTAAGTATATACAAGCCATACTCAAATTTCTAACCTTGATAACTTTTAAAGGAAAAAAGGAGTTATAGTTATCTTAAATCAAACAATACCAATAGAGTTTGATTTTCCTAATCGAACATACCATAAAATTGTGGTATTTCATAAGGATTGATATTATGAGACAATCTAATAATATGTAAGATAAACTTTTACTCTTTGGCTTACCTATTTTCCATCTAAGTCAAACTGAATGGTGTAATAGAATTTACAAGCCAACTGCATTCTTTATAATACAAGTCTTTCACCAAGTCAACGACGTCATGTCCATGTCTCGACTAGAAAACATAAACATTTATTATCTCACTATACGTTATAAGTCATTGATCATCTCAATGACTTCATGTATATGCCTTAACAAGAAGATATAACAATTTAACGTCTTACTTTATATTATAAGTGTTAGAACTATTAAAAGACATCCTGTTAGTGACTTTACAAGAAACATAAATATGTTTAACTAAAGTAATTATAAAAACCTACTCTTAGTTTCAATAGTAATTGCAAGTTAATTGATTACTCCATTTATTTATGATATTCCAAGAACACATAAACATTTAACTTGAAGCAGTCTTTATTCTTATCTTGACACATGTTCCAAATAAGGCAATCATACATTTTATGTGTATAAGTCCTAGTAAACATTTGTCTCTTTATACCTTGCAATAAAGAGAAACCTTTAATCATATTGTTATATGTTGTACCTTGCACAAAATAAATATTTCTCCCACTTGTGCATGAAACAACATCATGTATGCAAACAAATAACACGACACGCATTTGTTTATATAAACAATATGATAGTGTCATGGATATTATCATTACAAGTAGATGTAGAACCACATTGTTTAGTAGGGAATCGAGAATGACTATCCTTAAAAATATGAGTGTCTACAGTTGGAAAGTAATGTATTATCTCGAGACAATCTAGAAATAATCTGGGTTGCTAACAAGATAATAAAGCTTGTAGCTCCCACTGAATTAGACAACACTACAATAATGTCTTTTTTCAGTAATAAAATGCAATACTCCCATTGGATTTGATAACATTACTAGCGCTACATAACCAGTGAAAACAAATAGCGATCTATTTACTTTCCTACTCACTTTGAATGCCTATAAGTAACAATTACTTAGATATTGAAAAAAGTGTATGAATTTCTACTATGTAGATGAGGGGCTGCCCGTCAATGTTATTGATTAACTTGAAAATTGGGCATGCAATTTTCTCCTTATTACGCCTACCATTCCACAAGAGACCTTTATTGGTTTAAAGGAAAACAACTAAATAGATCATGCTAGTTTGCCTTTACCAATTTTGCGGTAATTACTATGGTTTCAAATTTAATAACTCTAAAGATATCATACATCAAGATGTATTCATTTTTTAGCTATCAGAACATATTATCTAGTCAACCAAATGTCACATTTGTTTTAAAAGAATTCAACACCGAATAAGAGTGATGAAATCTCTATGAAAAATAAAATGTGCAATCTTATTAACTATGTAAGTTTGCTATGAGTTATATTAGAATTAAGACAATTTTAATATTCCTATTATAGCTTTATCGAACACGAAAAAGAATAGGATTGAGTCTCACTCTTTCTAACATGGAAAGGAGGCTCAGTTTGTCTTTTAGTAAAATCGATTCGAGCAAAAAAAAACCCTTGTAGGTGTGGATCGATTTACCAATAAAAGAACAAAATCATGTTTACGGTTTTAATTTTGCATTAATACTATCAAAAGAATTTTCAAACTTCAATTTTAGTATTTTCGATAATTCTCCTTTAAAGAAAATTAAATAGATAAACTAATTAATTTTCTTAAAGTTAGGACCCTAATTGACATAGCACCATCACATCAGTTGATCTACTAGTAATGGTGTTATTCAAGAAGGTAAGTGTCGAACAATAATTGCAAATCATGTGCAATTCCTAGATCATTATGAGACTTACTAATGGAACTAGGGATAATCATATAGTGCCATATAAGCATGTTTCATCCCATCTTATGCCTAGGGTTAAAGGGTCTCACCATGTAACTCGATTAAGTTGCCCAACAAAGAGCTGTAAATATTCCATCACCCTCTCACGATGAGTGGTAATTTATGTTGGGTTGCAATTTATCTATGTCTCACGTAAAGTAAAAGGCAATTGCAAGTGTTCTTACAATTGGATGGCATAAATTTAAGTTTTCAAACAGTATATAAAATTTGATGTGTAATCAAATATGTACGCAGAAGCATGCATACATCTTCGTATCATAGGTTTTAATAAAAAAAAAAAACTTTTACTCAATTTTGTTATTTTATTACGGTGTATGTCCCTTAAATTTATGTGCAAATCTTGTGAACATAAAAATAATGACGTGACACCTAAAATTGATGATTCAACATGTTTTCAAAGCTAAAGTAATATTATTTTTATCGCGGCATTTGTAAACCAGTTAAAGAAAGACAAACCACTATATCGTACTACTCCGTGAGTCAAAGACCCAAGTTCTTTCGATAATTCCCTTATATGCCAAGGCATGTAATGGTGTAACACCCCCAATTCATGGATGCAGCGGAATTCAAACTGGGTGTTACTCGACGGCACAATAGTCACAATGATAGAAAACGAACTCCAATTGAGTCGTTCTGAAAAGGTTTATCATTCAAATTATATAAATATCAGAGATTACAAAATGAGGTCCCAATTGGTTCCATGTTTACAATGTATAATAAATGAGTTTTGAATGATAATAAAATTTATAGCCCTCTTGAGTATCCGTGCCATCCTTGATCGTCATGAACCTGAAATACATGCTTGAGAGGTCAACACAAAGGTTGAGTGATATTCATAGAGTTTGTTTAATGTTTAAACACAATGTGTTGGTAGTGTGAGTTATAGGCTCACACCAATGTTTGGATAACAAAACAGGTAGGCTACGTTATTATACGCCCATAACATGTATTATACACTAAGCTTATGACACCAAAACGTTAACGTGTACCAATATCGATCGGCAGATTTATCCCGGTAGGTACTTTGCTAACATACCTAAATCTCAAATATTAGTGCATTTGTTTGAACTTAGTCAATACAAATGGGATTCGTCAATCCCAATAGGCCTATTCACAATATTTGCGCTCACTAGTGCTAGTGATTAAATGGTTCATAATAAGGGATCTCGGTTTAGCAAGGCTGGTACTTAGTGATAATAAAACAATCAGGCAAGCATACAATTTAAAAACATTGTGCTCAGTTAAAAATAGCATGTATTCCTCCCAAGGGTTTGTAAAACATTGAAGTAATGTAAAGTGGGGCTATGAACTCACCTTAAGTAAGATAGCAAGTAATGAATGTAATGGTTGAATCGTGAAGGTTTCTATGAGCAACCTATAATAGAATGTTGTGACTTAGGATCGGAGTAAAGAATATAACGGAGTGCCTATATATATATCTTGCATTATAGTCCATGATGTGGTATGATGTATATTGTAAGTCTTTGAAAGAAAAGATTCATGAACATGTATGTTTTGTATATCGTTTACTACCGTTCGGGCCGACATAATTCAGAAGTCATGTTAGTAAACGTTCGAGGAGCCAGGACACTTTAATTCGAAAAATCCACAACTCAACTCGACGGCTTACATAATGAACTCCTCACATGAGGCTCCCTACTATTGTAGTAGTTGATGAAATATATAGATATAAGTTTTGATCCGAAAAGTTACATGTCCGATATTTGAATAAACTTAGGAAAGTTTATTTGTACATGAAGATTGTTATTAGAGGTAGTTTCATAAGTCTTGTATGACCATTTTCTCTTTGTAATATCTCATGGTTCCTTTTAGGTGAAGTAGATCCAAATTGCTTGTTCAAGTTGTCGCCAATTCCTTGTTTCATGTTTACGCCTATGTAAGTTGGTATGGTCATTTCGTCATGGCCTAGCCATGACCTTTGGTCCTTGTTCCAAAGTCATGAGACACAACCTTGGCTCTAGCCATGGTTGTGGTCTTGATTATAGGTCATAGGACCTCTTGTTCCTTTCAAAGTATAACCATAATCTAGTGACTTTCGCTTAAAAATGGGCTGTTTAAGAATTTGAAGAATTTATCACTCGGAAAGCGTTTTCAGGGCTCGAGCTTCTTTGTTCCTGAACGAAAACGTCGTTCCGGACAACTTTTGTGTTTTAACTTTTTGATGAATCGGACCAGAAGTGGGACTTTCAAAATCAAAATTTGATCTGAATGCTATTTAGGCAGTTTTGCCGGAAATCTTTGGTAACTTCAAATGGGCGTAACTTTTGACTCGTATACTCGTTTTGGGTGGTTCAAATTGCTACGGTTTTCTTGTTAAGTCCTATACTGTAATATGTAATGATCAAATATCATATTTTTACCATTTTGATCAGGTCTTACCAAGAAAGTCACTAGTTTGCTTGTTATAGTAACTTGTCTTAACAATCAATTACAATAACTTGTTTTGTTCATTTTTATACATCATGGACATGCATACAAGACATAATATAGCATGAATAATAGGTAAATAACATGAACATGATTATTTAACAAGAAGCAAGTTAGGGTTTGCTTACAACTTGTGAAGAAACTAACTAGAACCAAGATCAAGACCAAGAACCACTACTTAATCTTCCAAAAACCTTTCCAACCATAGCCATGCTTCCATATCAAAAACCCTATCTTATAATCCCTTGATAAACACTAATCTATCACAAAAACAAGCCTTAGTAAAAATCTTCACTAAGAACACTTGGAAATTTGATGAGTTTTTGTGGTGTTTTATGGTGATTTTATAGAGTTTTATGGTTGAAAGGTGTTAAGGATCAACTAGGAACTATGACTTGAACTTGTGATGGATTGAATGAGCAAGATCAATGATCAAAATGGTGCATTTTGATGGTTTAGGGTCGTTGGTATTGCAAGAGAAAGGAAGAGAATGAGTCTCTTTTATACTAAAAATGAGGAGGTTACTTGTGTTGACTTGTCAACCCTTGGAGACCAAGTTGTAATTAAGTGATGAACTATGGGTAAATTCATGAGATGAAGCCACATGGGTGGTGAATCCCCCCTCCTAGGGCGGTTCACAAAGCTTGGGGCGGAAGGTTTGGCTTTTTGGTGATATTATCCAAGATATGGTGTTAGTTTTGGCTCCGTAAAATGCTAACCGTAAATGGTTAAGCCACGAAACGTAAAACCGGGTGTCGTAAAATTATGGAATTCGAAAGTATTGTTAAACATGTCCATATGTTCCATAATAAAATATAAAATGAGCGGTAGGTTCCATTTGGGTGGTAAAACCCTGCTAAAAACTGGAAACACGGGTCTAAAACGCGTAATACGTAAAACGTACGAATATTGCATAAAATTGAGAAAAGTAAAATGTTACTTTTCTAATAGGATAATATTGATTTAAAATGACTTATAATGTCTAGACTGGGCTCAGTCTAGTGTCGGTTGGTATTAAATGTCTTTTAGACATCAAACCGTAAGCCTAAAAATCAAGGAATGACTTATAAAATCAAGGGATGATTTGTGGTCAATGGAGGGGGGAAAATATGTTGACTTTTTCTAATAAGTTGAAAACTCAAATCGTATTAGAAACGCGGTGCAGGTATAGGCTAAGGTTACGGCTGAGTAAAAATGCTTAAAAACTGAAAATTCCAATTTTTCACGGCCGAGGCTTATTTTTGGTCATGTTTTTCTCAGTCACAATTAATTCTCAAATAAATCATGAGTGTGTCAAACATTTTTCTGATGCGGGGTCACTTAACGCGGTCGAGTTTCGTTGTGCGTAGAATTTCTGAATGACGTTTTACCCTAAAACGTGTAATTCCTTAATAACTTTCACGAAAATGAGCTTATGAAAGTTAAACTTTTAATTTGCCATGGAAATGATTTATCACTCGAGGCCAAGAAACAAAAATCAAGTTTCGGGAAAATTTCGGGAAAAATGAATAGTAATAGTGAATAGTTAAATTTTCCGGGAATGGTAATTAACCTGAAAATGCGAATTGTTACAGTCTCTACCCCTTACGGGGAACTTCGTCCCGAAGTTCTGTGCGTATCATATGTTGGAGTGGTGTTGATGAAAAGGTGTGGTTACTTATGAGGACTAAAGTCCGAGATTACCGGTGATGTAATTTGATTTGTCATTTCAGTGTATGGTGTAGGATGAGGCTTACTTTTATATAGGAAAGGTATGGTAATAGTCGAATATCAAAGGAAATTGATATAGCAGTCGAATATTAATAGGAATTGATATAGTAGTTGAATATCAAAATAGAACTTGATATAGTTGTCAAGTATCAATAGCAATTGATATAAGAATCGAATCATGGAATAAGCGTTGAACATGTGGTTGGACC
This sequence comes from Artemisia argyi, assembly GCA_030686995.1. Taxonomy (NCBI): domain Eukaryota; kingdom Viridiplantae; phylum Streptophyta; class Magnoliopsida; order Asterales; family Asteraceae; genus Artemisia; species Artemisia argyi. The sequence continues at coordinate 35,272,786 of CM060695.1, forward strand.
AAGTCCTGTTTGAATTGTACGGCTGCCCATGCATATGGCTACATGGCTTCACAATGAGTTCGGTATGACTGCCCATGCATATGGTTACATGGCCTCGCAATGAGTTTGTTTGTTATTGCACTATCATTATGAAAACCAAAATGTAAATCTCGTACTAATGGAAATTGGGATAGTTGTTGCAATCATAGCCTAGTAGGTAATCTGTTGTTGTATCTAGTGTTTATTGACTTCATACTTATGTTATTTCGGATATAAATAAGCCCACTTGTTTATAATTCTTTATTTACATAGAGAGGCATCCCAAACAATGTAACTAAAGGAATATAAACGTATGGTTCGATGATTTATAATTTCTTTATTTAAATGAAAAGGCATCCCAATCCATTCAAATAAGGACATTATAAATCATCCTACTCAAGAATTCCCGACACAACATTCATACTTAGCCAGTGAGTTACAAGGTAGTGTATTACGAGATGATACTGGTGTTCCAAAAGTACAAGATGAATATTCAATCTTGTAAAGCTGATGAGGGTGCTTGCGGTGTAACTAAGGATGATTTGAGCTTTAAAAGTGCATCAAGATCTGTTAATGAGTTTGTGTTTGTAACGACTGTGAAGGTAAAGTTGTGATATGTTGATGAACAAAAGTGCTTAGTGTATGCTTAATGTTAATATTGGTAGAGATGTCAAGTTTGCTTTAAAATTTTAAGAAATTTTAAAGGTTTATGACGGGATGGTATCCTTAGGACCTAAACAGGATAGTACTTCTACAGGATGAAGAGAATAATTGATAACTATCCCAAGATAGTAGTTCGGATTATCTCATAATGAAAACTTTCAAGAATGAAATTAAGGTGTTAAGATCTCGCTGAGTGGTAAGGCACTATCGTGTCTCTAGATTGTTTTAATGTATTCTGGTGGTTTATCGTGTTCATGTAGGAAATCATTCTAAACATAACTCTAGTACAACTATTCTCAGTATTTGAAAATTTTAAGTCGAATATAGTTAGTCAGACTATATTCCACTGTCCCTAGGTTAAATATAGGTGACTAGTCTATATTTAGCCAAGGTTCGATAAGATTTTCAAATACCTAAATTAGGTATATTTTTGATATGTCCGTTGCTTTCGGGAAACTGTCCACTAAACAAAGGCGATGTCAAACCCTTCAGTTGCAAGTCCCGCCCATACAAGACTTGTAACGTATGTTTTCATATTCCATTGCATAGAAGATAGTAAGGGTAGGTACGTATGGAAAGGAAGTTTTAAGTAGTTCTAAAATAGAACATACTTGGCCAGGATCACGAACTTTTAACAGTGAAGGTTTCAGAAGAAAACTTTGATGAATGTAGGGCTGAACTTCAGCTTTTGTAGGTGATGGATTTGTTTGTCCTTTAAAAATCTCATATTTCTATTTAGAAATCGATAGGTTGTGACGGGTTTTTGATATCATATGAAATGATATTGATGATGTGATGGAATAATTCTAGAGACCATTGCGCAAAACACAACGTCTCGGAAGTAGGTTAGACCATTGTGCAATTCACAATGTCTAGGAAGTAGGTTAGACCATTGTGTGACTCAAAACATTTGAGAAATGGTTAAGACCATTGTATAATACAATGTCTTGGAAAATGAATGAGACCATTGTATCTCACAATGTCTTGGAAAATGAATGAGACCATTGTATCTCACAATGTCTTGAAAAGTGAATGAGACCATTGTATCTCACAATGTCTTGGAAAATGAATGAGACCATTGTATCTCACAATGTCTTGGAAATGAATGAGACCATTGTATCTCACAATGTCTTGGAAATGAATGAGACCATTGTATCTCACAATGTCTTGGAAAATGAATGAGACCATTGTATCTCACAATGTCTTGGAAATGAATGAGACCATTGTATCTCACAATGTCTTGGAAATGAATGAGACCATTGTATCTTACAATGTCTTGGAAAATGAATGAGACCATTGTATCTCACAATGTCTTGGAAATGAATGAGACCATTGTATCTCACAATGTCTTGGAAAATGAATGAGACCATTGTATCTCACAATGTCTTGGAAATGAATGAGACCATTGTATCTCACAATGTCTTGGAAAATGAATGAGACCATTGTATCTCACAATGTCTTGGAAATGAATGAGACCATTGTATCTCACAATGTCTTGGAAAATGAATGAGACCATTGTATCTCACAATGTCTTGGAAATGAATGTTAGAGTAGGAACATGATTGGGAGAGTGTGGCTGTGCCGAAATGCCTTAGAATAGGCATACACAGATATGTTTAGTCCATTGCATAGATAAATGATTGAAAATAAACCGAGTTTATATATCAATATACTAATATGTTCATGTAGTATAGAATGCCTAGTGTGTATATATCAATATACGTATGTTCACGTAGCATAAAATGCTTATGGGGAAATGCTCAATTATGTTTAGGGTACATATATCAATATGCAATTATGTTTGTGTAGCATAAAAATGTCTACGGGAAAATGCTCAATAATGTTAAGGGTACATATATCAATATGCAATTATGTTTGTGTAGCATAAAAATGTCTACGGGGAAATGCTCAAAATGGGTATATATGAATATACTAATATGTTTGTGTAGCATAACATGCTTACTAGGTCCATAATCGTCTGGAGGATGGAAGACACGGAGAGCAGAAGGCTATAAAATGCTTTTGTTTGTGAGTGTAGTTATAGTTTAGGTCTCAGTTAGACCCGTTTCTCTATAACCATGGCTCTGGTACCAATCTGTAACATCCCCAATTCATGGATGCAGCGGAATTCAAACTGGGTGTTACTCGACGGCACAATAGTCACAATGATAGAAAACGAACTCCAATTGAGTCGTTTTGAAAAGGTTTATCATTCAAATTATATAAATATCAGAGATTACAAAATGAGGTCCCAATTGGTTCCATGTTTACAATGTATAATAAATGAGTTTTGAATGATAATAAAATTTATAGCCCTCTTGAGTATCCGTGCCCTTCCGTGCCATCCTTGATCGTCATGAACCTGAAATACATGCTTGAGAGGTCAACACAAAGGTTGAGTGATATTCATAGAGTTTGTTTAATGTTTGAACACAATGTGTTGGTAGTGTGAGTTATAGGCTCACACCAATGTTTGGATAACAAAACAGGTAGGCTACGTTATTATACGCCCATAACATGTATTATACACTAAGCTTATGACACCAAAACGTTAACGTGTACCAATATCGATCGGCAGATTTATCCCGGTAGGTACTTTGCTAACATACCTAAATCTCAAATATTAGTGCATTTGTTTGAACTTAGTCAATACAAATGGGATTCGTCAATCCCAATAGGCCTATTCACAATATTTGCGCTCACTAGTGCTAGTGATTAAATGGTTCATAATAAGGGATCTCGGTTTAGCAAGGCTGGTACTTAGTGATAATAAAACAATCAGGCAAGCATACAATTTAAAAACATTGTGCTCGGTTAAAAATAGCATGTATTCCCCCCAAGGGTTTGTAAAACATTGAAGTAATGTAAAGTGGGGCTATGAACTCACCTTAAGTAAGATAGCAAGTAATGAATGTAATGGTTGAATCGTGAAGGTTTCTATGAGCAACCTATAATAGAATGTTGTGACTTAGGATCGGAGTAAAGAATATAACGGAGTGCCTATATATATATCTTGCATTATAGTCCATGATGTGGTATGATGTATATTGTAAGTCTTTGAAAGAAAAGATTCATGAACATGTATGTTTTGTATATCGTTTACTACCGTTCGGGCCGACATAATTCAGAAGTCATGTTAGTAAACGTTCGAGGAGCCAGGACACTTTAATTCGTAAATCCACAACTCAACTCGACGGCTTACATAATGAACTCCTCACATGAGGCTCCCTACTATTGTAGTAGTTGATGAAATATATAGATATAAGTTTTGATCCGAAAAGTTACATGTCCGATATTTGAATAAACTTAGGAAAGTTTATTTGTACATGAAGATTGTTATTAGAGGTAGTTTCATAAGTCTTGTATGACCATTTTCTCTTTGTAATATCTCATGGTTCCTTTTAGGTGAAGTAGATCCAAATTGCTTGTTCAAGTTGTCGCCAATTCCTTGTTTCATGTTTACGCCTATGTAAGTTGGTATGGTCATTTCGTCATGGCCTAGCCATGACCTTTGGTCCTTGTTCCAAAGTCATGAGACACAACCTTGGCTCTAGCCATGGTTGTGGTCTTGATTATAGGTCATAGGACCTCTTGTTCCTTTCAAAGTATAACCATAATCTAGTGACTTTCGCCTAAAAATGGGCTGTTTAAGAATTTGAAGAATTTATCACTCGGAAAGCGTTTTCAGGGCTCGAGCTTCTTTGTTCCTGAACGAAAACGTCGTTCCGGACAACTTTTGTGTTTTAACTTTTTGATGAATCGGACCAGAAGTGGGACTTTCAAAATCAAAATTTGATCTGAATGCTATTTAGGCAGTTTTGCCGGAAATCTTTGGTAACTTCAAATGGGCGTAACTTTTGACTCGTATACTCGTTTTGGGTGGTTCAAATTGCTACGGTTTCCTTGTTAAGTCCTCTACTGTAATATGTAATGATCAAATATCATATTTTTACCATTTTGATCAGGTCTTACCAAGAAAGTCACTAGTTTGCTTGTTATAGTAACTTGTCTTAACAATCAATTACAATAACTTGTTTTGTTCATTTTTATACATCATGGACATGCATACAAGACATAATATAGCATGAATAATAGGTAAATAACATGAACATGATTATTTAACAAGAAGCAAGTTAGGGTTTGCTTACAACTTGTGAAGAAACTAACTAGAACCAAGATCAAGACCAAGAACCACTACTTAATCTTCCAAAAACCTTTCCAACCATAGCCATGCTTCCATATCAAAAACCCTATCTTATAATCCCTTGATAAACACTAATCTATCACAAAAACAAGCCTTAGTAAAAATCTTCACTAAGAACACTTGGAAATTTGATGAGTTTTTGTGGTGTTTTATGGTGATTTTATAGAGTTTTATGGTTGAAAGGTGTTAAGGATCAACTAGGAACTATGACTTGAACTTGTGATGGATTGAATGAGCAAGATCAATGATCAAAATGGTGCATTTTGATGGTTTAAGGTCATTGGTATTTCAAGAGAAAGGAAGAGAATGAGTCTCTTTTATACTAAAAATGAGGAGGTTACTTGTGTTGACTTGTCAACCCTTGGAGACCAAGTTGTAATTAAGTGATGAACTATGGGTAAATTCATGAGATGAAGCCACATGGGTGGTGAATCCCCCCTCCTAGGGCAGTTCACAAAGCTTGGGGAGGAAGGTTTGGCTTTTTGGTAATATTATCCAAGATATGGTGTTAGTTTTGGCTCCGTAAAATGCTAACCGTAAATGGTTAAGCCACGAAACGTAAAACCGGGTGTCGTAAAATTATGGAATTCGAAAGTATTGTTAAACATGTCCATATGTTCCATAATAAAATATAAAATGAGCAGTGCTAAAAACTGGAAACACGGGTCTAAAACGCGTAATACGTAAAACGTACGAATATTGCGTAAAATTGAGAAAAGTAAAATGTTACTTTTCTAATAGGATAATATTGATTTAAAATGACTTATAATGTCTAGACTGGGCTCTGTCTAGTGTCGGTTGGTATTAAATGTCTTTTAGACATCAAACCGTAAGCCTAAAAATCAAGGAATGACTTATAAAATCAAGGGATGATTTGTGGTCAATGGAGGGGGAAAAATATGTTGACTTTTTCTAATAAGTTGAAAACTCAAATCGTATTAGAAACGCGGTGCAGGTATAGGCTAAGGTTACGGCTGAGTAAAAATGCTTAAAAACTGAAAATTCCAGTTTTTCACGGCCGAGGCTTATTTTTGGTCATGTTTTTCTCAGTCACGATTAATTCTCAAATAAATCATGAGTGTGTCAAACATTTTTCTGATGCGGGGTCACTTAACGCGGTCGAGTTTCGTTGTGCGTAGAATTTCTGAATGACGTTTTACCCTAAAACGTGTAATTCCTTAATAACTTTCACGAAAATGAGCTTATGAAAGTTAAACTTTTAATTTGCCATGGAAATGATTTATCACTCGAGGCCAAGAAATAAAAATCAAGTTTCGGGAAAATTTTGAGAAAAATGAATAGTAACAGTGAATAGTTAAATTTTCCAGGAATGGTAATTAACCTGAAAATGTGAATTGTTACAAATGGGGTGTGGAATCATTACAGTCAATCAACCTGAAAACTATTTTGACAATAACGATACACTTTATCTTGCTAGTCTCGTCTGGGATCGAATTACCATGCGAAGCGAACCACTATCGACACATAAGACTTTGCAAGATAGAAGCCATTGGTTGATTGCAAATATAGTTATCAATAAAATTAATAAAACTTTAAGTTAGAAAACATATTATAAACTAAATATCTTGCTAGTCTCGTGTGGGAGCGAATTACCGTGCGAAGCGAACCACTATCGACATATAAGACTTTGCAAGAAAATAGTTTATAATAAATCAAATTTCATAATTATTAGTCCAATTTATTTATTTTTTTCCAAAACACCATTTGCTTTGATCATGAGTCATAACGAATAATAAAACAAATTAAATAAACAAAATAGTTTATTTAATTTGTTTATAATAAATTATTATTCGTCATGAGTCATAACGAAGAATAAAACAAAATAGTTTATAATAAATCAAATTTCATAATTATTAGTCCAATTTATTTATTTTTTCAAAAACACCATTTGCTTTGATCATGAGTCATAACGAATAATAAAACAAATTAAATAAACAACTAATACAATTAACAATTAATAACATGCATAATTGAAATCAACTAATAACATAACTAAGGCTCCCACTTGTTTTCGAGCTAGGCACCAAGTGCACCATATACATCAATTAAAATCGACAGCGTAAGCCCTACATTAAATATATACAATAAACACATAAAGTTGATTAAAGAACGATAAAGATGGAGTCTTCCCTAATTTTAGAATTCAGTAATTACGTGTCATACAATTAATTGACTAACATATCTTAATGCATTAACACATCGTCAAATTAAGCATGTTTAATCAATTAACAATTAATTTAACAAACAATATCCAATATCAAGATTCAAGATCCATGACAAACCATACATGTTTTTATCATGGATAACATATTATCAATTAATACAACACATATTAACAATTAATACAAAGGGCAATAAAAAATAAAAAGAACACTAATTATCATACAACAATTGATCAAGATACAATTTTTATGTGTTTTAGGTAATATACTACACTATATAACGGCTCGTGATGTCACTGTTGGAATATATTAACTATCATCACATAATATAAACATATAATTATCACAAGTACGCAGTGGAATAGAATCATATAGTGTACATAATTAACCTAATTAAAACATACCTTGTTAGCTTCCTTATGCAATTAGGGTTTGATCAAGAACATAATAAAATTTCCAAATCGATCAAGAACCCTAATTAGGGTTATAGTAGATCGATTACTATAAAACACAAGTATCAAAAGATTTGATTCCTCTATGTTCTCACACACACGTTTTATTAATTCAATTAGAATGGTAGTTCTCGATCACGTAACAAACCAAACACTAGTATTCAATAACCAAAATCGAAAACTCTAGCCTACTTACGGTGGTGATAGATTGGCCAAGAAGGGAGGAAGAAAAAAAGAAGATTAGTTTGCTAGGTTTCACAAGAGATTAATCAAATAATGAATAAAGGGTTTATTATATAGATACGATAACTTGGAGCCCAAGAAACAACCCCACCTCCTCATTGAAAGGTGTTCGGCCGTCTATAGGGAGGGGATGAGGATTCTAGATCCTTCTCTCCTTTTATTTACAACGGGGTCCTTATCTTTTGTCGAACGACCGTTAGTTGACGTTCATTAAGTAACATTTAATATCTTAGTTCAAATGTAGATGACAGTAAACTAATATATCGTGAACTTACGAAGTGTTTGGATTAGCTTATCTTATTGGCTTTAATTACTAAATTTTTTCAGACTTGGTGGGTGTTTCTTTTCCACTTAATAAGTGGATCTAAACCTTTATTTATTTTTATTGGGGTGATCCACAAAAACTTCTCTCTCAACTAAGTGGATAAACTAGATATCTCTTCAAACCACTTAATTTCGTAAACAACCCTTTATAATCTTATCAAATGAAGCTTATGGACTAAATAAACTATACGCTCAAGTTGGTTAACTTAGGGGTGTTCACGGATCGGGTAATATCCACAATAACCGAAAACCGAAACTGAACCGAACCGAAAAAATCAAACCGAATTCGTAACCGAACCGAATTGGTCAAAACCGAACTGAACCGAACTAAATATTCGATTATCGGTTTGGATATGAGTTTGGCATGAAAACTGAAAACCGAAAACCGAAAATATATAAATATATATATTTTTTGATGTATTTATATATAAAAATAATCATTAAAAATCTTTTTTAGTATAAATATAACATTATTTAAGCTTGAAAAAAAATTGTTCTAAAAATATATATTATTAAATGTAAAAATAATTAAAATTATATAATTCGGGTTATTCAGTTCAGTTTTTGGTTATAAGGGTTCGGTTTTCAGTTATTCAGTTCGGTTTTCAGTTATTCGGTTCGGTTTTCAGTTCAGTTGAAACAAATTTAAATTCGGTTCGGTTCGGTTTTGTTTTCGGTTTAACCCAGAAGAAAAAATTAACCGAATAAACTGAATAACTTGATAACCGAACCGATGACCACCCGGTTTAACTGACAAATTCATAAATCAAAGATAAATCTTCTACAAATTCAAAAAGCCGACAAAACAAACTAATTAAACTTTGAAAGAAGGTCCACAAGTACAATGAATTATAATGAGGTGGGGTCAACTGATTGCATGCAGAGAGAGGGAGAGTACAACCAAAGGAGGGAACCATAGAAACAGATGAAGAGTACACGCAGAACACACACATTGCAATTTGGACCACTTTCTTTTTTCACTAGAATTTAAGGAACCTTGCCCCCACTACTTCCATACCACCTCTGCCTTTTCTCATTCAATTCTCTTTTCATAATTATTATTTCTAAATATATAACAAGAAATATAACAGCATAGCAAATTTAGGAGTATAGAACATATATATCAATCTTGTACCAATAGTTCAACCATCTTTGAACTTGAACCATTTGTAGTATAAGGTGGAAATGGAAAGTTCGGTTGCTTGTATATTGGGAGTGATTGTGTAAATTTGAACCATTTGTAGTATAAGCATTTGTATATTTGAACCATCTTGTACCAATAGTTCAACCAACATAGATTCTTACCTATATGGAATTTACACAATCACTCCCAATATACAAGCAATCGAGTCTGCGATAGGTGGAAATGGAAAGTTCGGTTAAGCATAAATCAAGATTAATCTTCGAGTTTATGTTCGGAGCCAAGCTGGAGCTTTCTCGACTCCAGTGCATCACTTTTACAAGGGCAAATTGGTCCAGAACAACTAATGGGTAAAAATGACCAGAATATAAAGTACGACAGTGAATACTATAAATTCTAGAAAAGGCCATGTGAATAATTTCCATACTTGAATTGCACAAAAGATAGGGCTGAATAAATTTCTATCTCCCCATTTCAGTGACTAGGCAAGGTTTCCTAATTGGTGAATGAAAAACATTTGGTCTAAAAGATATAGAATTAAGTCATTCTCAAGATAATTCAATCAATTAACAGGAATATGTGGTACACACACCCAAAAAAAAAAAAAAAAAAAAAAAAAAAAAACAACTTTTCGCACTTTAGAGGATGAGTAATAACGCGATTCCGGCGTTATTCCTATATGGCAAGATTTCAACGCTGATTCCGGCATTAACACCATTTCCTCCCTCGCTGCGTTACAAAACCGTTGAGTCCCACGTTGTTCTAGCAACTTGCGTTGCAACGCAAGCCAAATAAAATAAATAAATAAAATTAAGTTTGGGTACAAACGGTCATGTTTTTTAATTAAAAAAAATCATTTTACCCCCTTTGGTGTTAACGGTAAGTTTTTTTTTTTTTTTTTTTTTTTTTTTTTTTTTTTTTTTTTATGATTTTTGTAATTAAGCTTTTACTTTCCTATAAATACAACACATCATTTACAAATATTTTCACACTTATCATTCTCACACTTACATATTTACACATAATTATGGCTTGTAAACTTCCATATTCCGTCAAAGAACTGCAATGATATATCAAAAAAAAAAAAAAAAAAAAAAAAAAAAGAACGAGAACGACGACACAGTTCGCGAAAATGCTATTTTGGAAGTCATCAAGAAGTTTGAGCTTGCGAAACAACTAAAACGACGACTTAGAGAACGCTACGCAGCGTGCTCAGACATCTCAGATGATAGGAAATATGTGATCGACCAGTTCTTGTACGATAAATATCGTAAAGACGCTGTTGTTGTTGAATCGCTGTGAGTTTGTGTCAACTAGATACAGTCTCAAATGTCCAACAAAATCCGTTGGAGTTTTGAAGAAAATGTGGAAGCTGCTATGGTTGAACAACAACAACAACAACAACAACAACAACAACAATTTGTGCAAGGTGCATCAAGTTCATCTGCACCAAGAGTTGTTGAGCAACAACAACAGCTGCCTCATCTGGATCACTTTCAGCTAAGTTTTGAGGTAAATGTGGCAGCTGATGATGGTGGTTAGAACTCTAACAAGGAGCGGGAACTGAGCAAGTTGGAAGCTCAGTTAGAAGCAGAGAAGTTTATGAACTACTCTGTGTATGACAATGGTTATAACTCCAACAACTCTGAAACCTGGGATCATTCGGATTACAATTGAAGTTTAAGAGTTGTCGTTTATGTGATGTTTTAATTTAGTATCATTTTTATTTTATGTTTATGTAACGTTTAAGTAGTTCTGTTAAGTATGTTTCTTTTAAATAAATTTTGTGGAAAACTAGAAGGGGGGTTGGATAGTTTACTAGTTTTTCGTTTAATTATCTTTGAAACTTTTACGTGTAATCGATAATTGAAACTAATAGACAATAAATAATATGCAAGATAAAGAAAGAAACGATTAAACCACAACACGGATGTTTATAGTGGTTCGGCTACAAAGACTCTTTTTCCTTGCCATACTCCACTCCCCGTCACTAGTCAACAAGCTCCTTTCACCGGCGGAGAAAACCTTACACACGTCGCTTACACTTTTTCCGGTACAAAGCTAAATACCGGGTTCTAGTTTGAGGTAGAACCAACCTAACGTCGCCTATACAATATTTCTGACACTAAGCTAGATGTCGAGTTCTTTCATACGGGTACAACCACTCCCTTCACTCTAAGTATTTTAAGGACTAAAATACTAACCACAAACTACTGAATGAATACAATCAAGAGATGTATAAACTATACAAGTTTACACAATGCTAATGCTAACAAGTCTTACAACGTTGTGTTGAAACTTGTAGACTTTTGTATGAGTTTGTGATCTTCTTGCTACAAAAGAATCTCACACAAATGAAATATTACTGAGTTAGATGAATGAAATGAGAGTGTATATGCAAAATATGATTGTAAGTTGTGAATGATTTCTTGGATGAGGCTTGCTATTTATAGGGGAGAACCTCAGTCATGTCTGACAGAAAATCCTTCTAGAAATCTTTCCAGATCTAACTCAAATCTAACCAAAAAATTCTCAAGATCTTCCAAAGTCAACTACAAGATTGTAGTGTGTAAATCTACTCAAAATATATGATGTGACAAATCATTTAAGAGAATATTTGATGATGCAATGCATGATGTATATATATTTCTACTTTTAGAATATTATGTAAATAAAAATAAACTTTGTAAAATAAAAGTAAATTTGTAAAAAGTTTGTGTAGATACTTAGAATGTATGTATGAGATGTTTTAAAATGTTTGAAAGCTTATGACTTAGTATGACACATTATTTAGTAAAACTTACTAAAAATGTTTTCGACACTTAACGTGTTACTAACATTATGAAATATTATCAAATGTATTTTTAACTTTGAAATAAAGTTTATGTATGTGTCACAAACCACTAACTTCCCCTTAGGTTAGAATGCCTTACTAACTTATATTAGGCCCTCACTAGCACCCTAGGATTAGAAATGTCTTACTAACTTAACTTAGGCCCTTATTAGAGTACACTAGGATTAGAAATGCCTATAGGATTTTCCCGAGTTAAATTTTTGCTTTTATATATCATTATAACCTAACTAACCCCCACACAAGCTCACGTATCCACCTATGCCAACCACTACTATGTTTACTTGATGTAAAGATCCAGGTATGTCAAGTCTAGGTAATAAACATAATTTCACTAAGAAAACTAGTACTGTACTACCCTATACTTGCTAAAAAACCCTAAATGCACCTATGTGTTTACAATTAGCTTTAACACCCTAACTGCCTATCTGAACTTACATGCAAAGTGCTTAGGACTTAGATATAAGTTACAATAGATACCTTAGGATATATTAGAACCCTTAGGATATATTACAACCCATAGAAACTTAGGTACAAGTCATATAAGCATAAATCCTTAATTAGGTCATAACTTCTCGAAACTAGGTCAAAACTTTACCATAAGCTACTATCATTTAGTATAAGCTAATAATAGTTACTAAACATCATTAGGACCTTAATTAAGAAACTAAAACATAGATAAAACCCTAAACACTATTAAAACAAAACTAGATTAAAACTTGACCTAAACACCTAAACTATACTACTTAAACACCATAATATGAACAAGCTACCACCCTATCACCTTAATATATCTAAGCTAGTACCCTAGCACCTCTAAGCACCCAAGCAAGTAGGTGATGCACCTCCTTGTCATCACTCTTGCTCGAACCGCCTTTCATGGCTTCTCACCACCACAACTGGCCTACTCCAGCCCCCTAGCTACTCCATAGCTCTTCCTTGTCACCCTTAGACCTGCCACAACCCCCTCGCCTTTCTTGCTCAGCCCTCCCCTTGCTCGACACCTATGAACCCGTTTCTACTAAAACTGCCTATACGAGACCTATAAATACCCTCCCCTCCCCTCATTTCTTCTCCACACCTATCCCCCTCCTCTCTACCTTATATTTCTGTGTTACTAAGTCTTTAGAAGCAATTGGAAGCGAGTAGCTAGGCATTGGTTTGGTTGTGTTGTGTTTTGAAGTCGTGCGAGCCCTAGAAACCCTAGAAAACCTTCGTAGCCCTCCCCTAACCTAGGTAACCTTTACTTTACATCTAGTATTCTTAGAATAGAACTTAGATAGTCTTTACATGCCTTAGATAGTCACTAGATTTCCATGCATGCATGTTTCCTTTCGTAGCCTTAGTTTTAGGTCGAATTGCATGTTTATTTGTTACATTGCTTTCCTACTTGATATAACTTGCATTATGTGACTTATTTCAACTTACATGAGTTAGATTTAAGCTTAGAAACTAGATTGCCATGCTAGAAATAGAATTACATGCATTTAGGACTAGTTTTGCAAATTATTACATGCATAGGGGTATATATTCTAAATTCCTGAAACTATAAAGTCTACGGACTGTTTTTGACATTTCCTAGAAGATATTAGTGTAAGGACTAAGTTTTCAATATATTAAACCTTAGAATAAAACTAATAAAACAAATATAAAACTAAAAGGACTAAAACTGCAAATAGTATAAACATAAGGGTAAAAAGGGTAATAATAAAAATTAGTATAACCTAGGAACTATATGTGTTATTTCTTTAAATATGATAGTTTAGGGACTAAATATGATAGTTTAGGGTCTAAATATGCAATAGTTAGAAAGTTATATGCCTATTTGTTATAAGTTTAGGGTAGAAAACGTAAATATATATATATATATATATATATATATATATATATATATATATATATATATATATATATATATATATATATATATATATATATATATATATATATATATATATATATATATATATAAAGGGTAAAAATGGACTATTTTCATAAAACATAAAAACCTATTTAACTTAGAAGCATAACACAATACTAGGGAGCTTCATGCGAGGAGTACTATGTGGATATTTCATTTTGACGAGTTTGTTGGGTTTACGAATTAAAGTGTCCTGACTCCTCAAACGATTATTGCATATACTTCTGAGATATGATGGCCTGAACGGTGTTATGATATAACTAAACCCTAATAAAAACAGAACTCATTAATAGGGAACTTTGTGTGAGGAGTATTAACTTCTGAATTATGATGGCCCAAACAGTATTATGCTGATCACATAATACAATAGTAGGGAGCTTCATGTGAGAAGTCATATACTTCTGAATTACAATGGCCCGAACAGTGTTATGTTATATATAAAAACCTAAATAGTAATTAGTTAAGAAAACATAGACTAAGACTTGACATACACACACCCACACTACCCTAGGATACGTGAGTAAGTTGTCTAAACCCCTACTTAAACTAGCTAGAGACTCAGGTGAGTTTTCATAGCCTCACACCCTTTTAAATGCTTTTTAAATGTTTTACAAACCCTGTGAGGGGGATACATGCTTTAAAACAGAATACAAGTCTTTTCTCTGGTTATTGCACGAGTAAACTAACAGCCATCATTACATAACCCCAAATTCACGAATCTAATCGTTTGGAAGGTTTTATCCAAACGAACGCGAATATAGTTGATAGATCTATTGGAGTTTGACAACTCCCGTTGGTATTAACACCCCACTAGGTGGTACCAATAAGTACTATATTTGAACCCACTGAAGGTTTAACTTTGGTAAGTTATCCTTCACATCCCCTCATGGTTTGGTCTGCAGACCCCATGACCCGGATCGTTAACATGTGGTTCATGAGCTTAGTGCAATATTCCTTATCTCTAAAACTAACCCTTTTCCACTCATAGAGTTTAAGCTGAACTCTGTGGAACTTGTATTTACTCTTTACTTTTTAAACCTATGACTCTCACTCAACATACATGTTGACTTTTAAGCATGTTATCTTAGGTAATTAGGCACTATAGGAACCCTGGCACGGAGAACCACTGGACATGAGGACGTCTAGAATAGTTATCATTCATCAATTTTGTGTCATAAACCGTATTTTAGGGACCTCTCTTTTGGTAAAAGTATATCTTTTTCTGTAAAAACTCTGATGAATAAATGAATGATAACAACCTTTTTCAAAAACGTTTCTTTTCGAGTCGTTTTCTATTATCTTGTCTTTGTTTCCATGAGTAATACCCCAAACACTTTATCCGGTTCGATCAATGAAAAAATGGGGGTGTTACAGATTGGCATCAGAGCCTTGGTTATAGAGAACAAAAGGATTTTCCTAAAACTATAACCGCTTTTTCAAAAAGGTCCTCCGTGCCAGAAGAATCCCCAACTGCCTTTAGATTAGAATCCCTAATTTCCTTTAGTTTAGAATCCCCAACTGCCTTTAGATTAGAATCCCAACTGCCTTTAGGTTAGAATCCCCAACTGCCTTTAGTTTAGAATCCCCAACTACCATTAGGTTAGAACCCCTAACTTGCCTTAGACTAACTTGCCTTTAGATTAGAACCCCCGAATTGCCTTTAGGATTAGATATCTCACTATTGCCCTTAGGATAGCATCCCACTATTAGAATTGCCTTTAAAATGCTTATTTAGGTTAGAATTATTCTAAGAGATTCCTTTGGGAATTACAGTTAGATATGTCATCCTTTAATAATCCTATCATCGTGTTGGATACCGATGAGACGGATTCTTCATCCGATGGTGATGAGTATGCTCCAGCTACTCCTACTCACTCATCTACTGGTTCTAATTCTCTGGAAGAATTAGCCCAGAATATCTTAACTAACTTTAGATTAGAACTTTCCTCGAATGACCCCTATATGCAAGCATATAATGGGTATATGTAAGCATATGGTGGAAACATTCCCACTGTACCTACTATAACCCCTACCCCACCTAAACCCCACAATACTAGTCAAGATCGTCATGTTCCCGAAATAGATTCACCTCCCCTTAAGAAAATACGTTTTATACCACCATCACCTCCCCTAGGTTCCATATAGGTACTAGTTCGTATAAAACACCCTTAGAAAGGCATGATGAACAAATAGATGAATTACTTAGTCATCTAGATAAACTCTCTTTAGAAAGAATGGAGGAAGTAGAAATTAGGATTAGGGAATTAGGAATAGGTAGAAATAGGTTAGAAAATGAACTAGAGAAAACTCGTAATCAAGTCTTTAGGTTACAAACAAAGTATGAAGGACACTCTGACGAAGTAAGCACCGCACATGTTAGACTTTCCACTATCGAAATGATTATCGAGGATCTTAGGGATAATCATAGTTCTGACATAGACGAACTCTTGGAGGCCATTCAAGATCTCAAGAGTAACCTAGAGCAAAAATAAGGTTATAGGGTTAGATAGCATAGGTACATAACTTAGTTAAACGGGTACTTGCTAGGTTTTTATAAAATAAAATAAAATAAAATAAAAATCATAAAACTTGTATCCCGTATTATGATTCCCCAATTGCCTTAGAACACACTAGATTGCCTTAGGAACTTAAAAACTAAAACGACTAGGAAAAATTAAAACAAGTTGACATACCTAGGAATTGTAAAAACTTAGAATCACTTAGAATCACTATGCCGTTAGACGGAGGGGGAAACTATTTTCGGTGAACCACGGCGATTCTTGCTAGGAACTTGTTCTTTTTAAAACCCATCCGGTATCAGAAAAGTGTTTTCAGCACTTAAAACATAAATCATAACAAAATTATTACCATATCTTACCTTTAGAATGGCACGTACAAGAACTACTCCACCTGTCACTCCTACTACTCCCGCTATGACTCAAGAAGATTTCCAACGACTAGTGACTGATAGTGTAACTGCAACACTAGGAGCTAGGGATGCAAATATGGCTAGAAACCCTTAAATCCCTGTAGTGAAGAAGAGTAACTACAAGGAATTTATAAGCTGTCAGCCCTTCAATTTCAAGGGGACAGAAGGGGCCATAGGGTTAATTCATTGGTTTGAGAGATGTGAATCGGCATTTTCTCGAAGAAATTGTACAGAGGATTGTAGGGTTAAGTTTGCAACGGGAACGCTTACTGAGGAAGTGTTATCTTGGTGGAACTCATATGCCCAACCAATAGGAATAGAAGAGGCATATAAGCTATCTTGGGTTGAATTTAAGAGACTTATGATTAAGAAATACTGCCCTCGGACAGAAGTCAAGAAAATGGAGGATGAATTTTATAACTTGACTGTGAAGGGGAACGATGTTAGAACTTATATTAGGAGATTTCAAGAGTTGGCTACTTTGTGCCCTACAATGGTACCAACTGTTGAAAAGACGATAGAAGTTTTCATCTGAGGTTTGCCCTGGAGTATCGAAGGGAATGTTACAGCCTCTAAACCTTAAACGCTAGAGGAGGCCATTAATATAACCTTAAGGCTAATGGACCAAGTAACAAAGCACAACCATGTGCCAGTGCCCTACGATAATAAGCGAAAGCTCCACAATGGGAGAGCTTTCGGTAGTAACTGTAATAACACCGGAGGTAATCATACGAATCCCTATCCTCAACCAAGGCAAGATAATGTAAGAGCTTATGCCACCACTTTAAATGAGAAAAGTGGGTATGCTGGAAGTGCCCCTCTGTGTAGGAGGTGCAACTGGCATCACACAGGGCCTTGTGTCATTAAATGTAACATATGCAACAAGGTGGGCCATTAATCAAAGGATTGCAAGAACAAAAGACCAGTTGCTGGAGGAAATCCACCACCAGCAACAATCATTTGTCATACTTGCGGGGAAAAGGGTCATTACATGAATAAATGCCCAAAAAGGAATACTGATGGTGCCCAGGGTAGAGCATACATGTTGAGGGATAGGAATGATCCACAAGATCCCAGCGTAGTCACGGGTAAGTTTCTTTTAAATTATCATTTAGTTAAAATATTATTTGATTCTGGAGCAGATAGAAGTTTCGTATCTATACCCTTAGCCTGTAGACTTAGGATAAAACCCATAGCTTTAGATAATTATTATGAGATAGAAATGGCCGATGGAAACTTAGTGTAGGATACTCTCAAACTTAAACATGTATGGTCCTTGTGATTTGTATGGATTGAATAGCTAGAAATGTAGAGAGAGAGAGTAGAGGGAAGTGGGAGCCTTTAGTGAGAGAAACTAGAGAATATTAGATTGAAAGTATGAAAGGTCCAACCCTCTCCACATGTGGAGAGGGGTATTTATAGTTCCTAACAAAGAAAGATAAAAACGCCCACACCCTGGCTGTGGATTAGGCATACAGTGGGTAAAGACCCGTCCTTCTTCCACGATGTTACTAAATCTAATTCTAACTAATAACTAATAACTAAACTAACTACGAGCTAACTTAATGCTATTACAATGATTAGGTGACCGAGAATTTTACAGGAATATTTGTATTCCTAACAATCTCCCCCTAAGCGAGGTCACCTTGGAAATTAAGCTCTTTATTCTTTAATCATTCTTAAGATCATGTAGCTCGTAGGTTCTGATTCTTCACTTTTCAACACACTTTGTACATAGCAATGAACTTGTGATTTGGAGTTCCTTTGGGATGAGTGATCTTTGAGCTTCTTTGAGATCATCAGCCACAGTAAATCTCCAATCTCATCCATAGTATTATCGCCTTCATGTGATGTAGTGACTTTAGGACCGTCATGCTCACACCCTTCTGGATCAGGAGACTTTACATCAGACTTTGCGGATCAGGAGACTTTTCATAAGAGTTGTGGAAACATTGTTGGTAGTCTCTCAACATTCGTTGTAGTAAGTCTCTCTTCATCATTGATTAGTGAGGATGATGTGTGAGCATGAGGTATGGATTGACCCGATTCAGCTGGTAATAGGAGCCATCAACGCCATCTTTATATGTGTCCCTGAAATAAAACAGTTAGCAATAAAGATAGAGAACGAATATGGCTTTGTCATTCTTTCTGCGAGGACAGACTACCCACTAGTTTTGTGAGAACAAACCTGTGATCAGGTAGAGTCTCTTTTAAAGAATACTCTCCTTGACAGGAATTTCCAGCTTGTAGTAATGAATTTTCCAAAGAATCCACTTTGGAATCTTCATACTAAGCATGTTCTCATACCGGAACGTCTCAAAGCAGACAGCACAATAGAGTGAATCGGTGAATTGATATTCACGGATTGATGAGAAATTGATTTATAGAAATCACTGGCGTGTCATATGATAAACATTTTTGAGACACGACAAGAGTTTTATACTTTGAATCACATTTCCATCAAAAATACTTTTGTTTGAAAGATTATACACAATAAATGTGCTCGAAAAATTAGTTTGTGAGCACATTGAAAGGTTTTAGCAAAAGTATCCGTCAATCCATATCCTGGAACAAGTTTGATTCAATTTTGAATCGCACCATTGTTGCTTTCCAGTTGTCACTTGATCATTGATCCATGATGGATCTCACATGTCACCTACCAAGAGCTTGAAAGATGTTTGCTCTAGAAGGATTTCCATCTTCATTGTGAATATTTTTATATCACTCGGATGTTCTGGCAATACCACAAGGATAATGCGTAGGACTCTAAATATTTTATCTTATTTTCCACTTTGTGTGAAACAATAAGCATATTTGGAATGTGTCCTAACGAGATTTATGGATGATCTCATGGCTCTAGACTCAATAGTGCGTTTTGATCCGCTCCTGGAGACTGGGGAGGCGTCTCCTATTTTAGGTATCAAGATAGCTCGCAATGAGCGGTCGATACATTGCATAGGATTCCCCGTGAGAATGAAACAAGCTCTTTTAAGATAACTTGAGTGGTTGGGAAGTTTAGTGCAGTGCGTCACTGGGTCCATGACGTCTTGTCTTTAATACTGGTGTTACCTTAGTAACCGCCAGTAGATTATGAATTGAACCCGGTTTCTGCCCTAAGGTTGAATATATGGAGGGCTATTTCTTTTCACCCTTTCTCATTTCATTTCTTTTTCATTCTTCAACCCCTTCAGTGCTTACCGAGACTTCACCACTAGAACCTTGTTGGGTTTGTTCCAGTCCTAGCTCTATCTCAGTCCGCACTCTTCCCTTTCTCACTTTACTCCTTTTTTCAGTCATTCCTAAGGACTTCTAATCTATCTATGGTTTGTCCCTGGGAAGATCCTTCTGGTTCTGGTGGATCATGGGAACTCATACCTAACCTTAACCATCCTTATAACTTCGTGCATAAAGATAAATGGTTGGTCTTTCGTATTACTTCCACAAACACCTTTGCGCCCCCTCAATATGTGCATCAATATACGAAAGAGTTTAGCACATATGTGGGAGCCTATTATTGAGTCCAAAAGATCACATTTGATATCAGATTTCATATTTAAATCACATTCTCTTCCCCAATCAAAAATTTCAAATCTTTGAGATTTTGGATCCCAATTGATTTAAATAAGTTAGAAAACGTTTGGGGACAGAAATGTGGTTAATTTTTAATATTTTCTGATAAAATGAACCTTTTTCGTGCTCCCCCTCAATCTGTGAGGGAGGTTGTTATGTGTCAGGTTTGATGAGTTTACAAAAAATATTTGAAGTTTTAATGAAAACTCTTTGAAAATGTTCTCATTCTGACACATAACCATCACAAATCGTTTTGTTGCGAGGTTTTTGTACAAAGTGTGGAGAGTTTTGATGATACATAAAATTTTGAGAAATCACTCTCCCCCTCAATCAATGATGGATGTTAAAATTGAAAAAATTTCATAAAATATTGAAGTCATTGATTGAGTGAAACAGTTTATCAAAATTTAGATTCAATTTGATTTTCAATAAAAATCTCATGGTACTACCAAGTTTTGTAGAAATACTTTCCGGAAAAATCATAGAAGGAAAAGTATTTGGCGATAAAAAGAAGATTTCTCTTCTTTATCAAGAAATAATGCACTGAAGTGTACATTAGATCGAGGGTGCACGGATGTAAAGTAATCCATGCCCGGGTGAACTTGACCCGGTAAAAGGAACAACCGTCTTTTTGGCAATGAGTTTTTCCCATTTTGAAAAACGGGTTGCTATCTGAAGTAATAGCAAACCATATTTTTGAAGTCCGGGTTACAGCCTGAAATGACTGTAAACCATATTTTGAAGAATATTTTTAGATACGACATGTTTTAGAAAAAACTTTATTTGAAACCGAAAAACTCTTGCTCAAGCATATGTATGATTCCGTGTCATTATTGAATGACATTTCTAGAAACGTACATAATATTGATTAGACAAGAGACATGTCGTGAGAAGAATATTTTTGTATTTTTCATGATTTTTCAGATTTTTATGGTTTTTATAGGTTTTATATTTTGCTATTTTCTTTTTGATAAATCTTATGTACAAAAATCAAAAAGAACTGTGAGGATATGAGAAAGAGTCAGTCAGAAAGTTTATAGAGAACAAGTTACAAAACATCAGTGCACCCAAAATACAATATATAACAAAACACCACTTCCACATAGGATATCATTCAGTGCATTGTAGAAGGCGGTAGTCACCAGCTCGAACTCTGCCACCCATGTAGCATTCCAAGCTATGAAAGATTCTCCTCAACTTCAATCTTTTACGAATACCAGCCAGGAATTTCTTGTTCAGTGTCAGGTCGAGATCTGTCCAGTGGTTGGTATACCTTCTTGATCCAGAGTTATACACATGGTCTTCTTTCACTCTGAAGTCCAAAGCCTCTTCGACCATTTGTAATGTACCATCACTAAACTTGTGTATTTCTGTGAAGCGCAAGACCATAGGAACGTTGTATCTGTCTCGAAATATCACTGCAAGTGGAGATTCCATGACCGTAAAATCAGCAACCGGTTCCATGTTAGTAACATCCCAAAGAGGTCGCGTGAGATTGAGCTGGGATTGATAGCTTTCGATGCCTAGCTGGAAGTTTTCGACTCATTTTCTGATGACAATACCCCGGACCCAATGAAGTACAGCGAACACAAGAGTCTTCTTCTCACGAGATGGCAGGTGATGCAATTTTCCTTGAAGGTGTAGCAAGTACAAATCTTTAAAGTCATTTGGGCGAAGATGTTTGAAGTCGCCTTCAGATATGGTGTATTCTTTGAAGTCAGCTCGACGGAGAACTATGCTCTTGAGGTAGTCATATCCGTGGATAGGGTGTATCTGTATCTTGACTACACTGATGATTTGAAGTGGTGATCGAACAGACTTGCGGTCACTTTGAGCTTGAAATCGATCTATGTAAAATTGCTGCTTCTTGAGCCACCAGTGGGAAATTCTAAGAGATGCGGAGATATCGTAATCACATTCTTGAGCTATCCACATGCCATCAGGGACAAGCTGTTCCAACCCAATATCTGAATAATATGCAGCTTTCATTTTGCTAATGGACAAAGCCAATTTGCATTGTCTGCTGCCAAGTCTGAGATATTCAAGATCCTTGTTGAAGAAGAACTCTGCTTGGATTGTGACATGACCGGGAGAACCACCCAGAGGGAGTGGATTGCTGTAATTATACTTCATGATTCCTTCATCCAAAATATCATTAAACATCTTGTGGCATTCTTCCATTTGGTATTGTAGATGATTTACGTCCTGATGAAAGACTTTAACAATGTCGAAAGCAGGTCCTTCAAGATCCTTTTGAGTAAGCGTAGATAATCCACGCTTCTTACAAAACCATATAATAAACGTCCCCATATCACCCGTTTGTAATAGTAGAGAGTCTTCAGAAGGAGGAACGAAGCCGGTAGTGATGACATTGACCCAGTTGTTGTCATTAGCTGGCAGATCAGAGGAGGGAACAGTCCAGTTAGGCTCTGGTGAAAGTGACTGCTCATCATCAGGTTTCCACCACGACTCTTTATCTTCTTTAGTTAAGAGAACTGGTGGTGGATCAGTAGGGTCACTTCTGGTGAACAATTTCCACCACTGCTTTTGCGAGATATGAGTCGTGGAAGCATCATCTTCATCATCATCAGAAGAAGCAGTAAGCTGAAGAATGAAGGATTCTTCATTAAAGACAACATCGTCATTGACTGGAGATGCAATAGAGGTCGTGCCAGTGTCAACGGAGGTCCATGCAGCATACGTGACCTGTTTGGCATGTTTGGATGGTGCTGGCTTAGAAGATTTGTCAGTTTGTTGTTCCTTGGATGATGAGGTGGGTTGTGATGGCATAGTACGAGATTGAGAACCTCCAGGTAGAGCAGAAGTACCCGATGGTCCTGATGCCCCAGCAGGTGGAGGAGGTGGTGGAGGTTATGGAGGTGATCCCGATGGAGGCCTGGGATGACCCTGACGCTTGTTTTTCCTCTTCCTCTCTATTTCCATGTCTCTGGCGTGCTCCTCGGCATCATCTTGTCTTATAGAGGCACCTAATGCTTCTGATGAGGCGAAAAATGAATCGTTTTTAGGGGGTCATTTTAGCCGAATTCGAATTTATTTGATCAAATATTGCCCTAAATCGTTCCTTTTGTCATTTTAGGTACTTTTGGAGTGAATTCTGGAAAAGGAAGCATTTTGGACGTTTTTGGAGCATTAAAATGAAGAAAATGGCAAAGTCTTAATTTTCCTTGCTGGGAACAGTACCTAATGGCGTCAAGAATTTCCAAGTGACGGCGTCAAGAGCAATACAAGAGGTGGAAGTGGATAAAGTCTGTGACGGTCCAGAGAGTTTTGTACTATGGACATGACGGCGTCGCCATAGGCCGTCATGGTCCAAATGTGAGTGACGGCCCAGAACAAATTAACACATGACGGCGTCAAAAGTGGATTCAGGCAATCCGATTTCATTATGGGCGGCGAGTTGATGGCGTCAGAATTTTCTTCTTGACGCCGTCACCCTGTAAAATCTATATATAGTTTTGCAATTTTCATTCATTAGTGTGTAACTTTTAGGGTATAACTTTGGAGATAAACCCTAGTCCGAATTTCACAGCTTTTTCATGGGTTTTTGCCCTTTGAAACCTTTCATGTTCAATTGAGATTGTTGGGAATTATACTAACAGTTACCACGGCTAGTGAAGATATTACAACTGCTGAAGAATGCACTTGCAGTTGAAACTCATTACCACTGCAAGTACATATATTACCACTGCTGTTTAGATAATTGTTAGGATACGTGTAAAGATAAATATAGAATAGATCTTGTGTATATCTTATTCTATTACAGTTATACTTATCTTGTAGAAGAGGACTCCTTGTGCTATAAAAGGAGATCCTAGGTTAAAGGTTAGATATAAGTTTTCTAGAGCTTCAAGGTGTAACCCTAGTGATACAAAGATCACTCGTATTATTATCATTAATAATATTGAAGCTAATCGTTTGTTACATATATTATTTTCATTCATAAACAACTGTTTCATTCACAATCAAACTTCTAAGTATTACTAAGTAGATTCCGCATACTTACTAATATAACTCAAATTATCAATCTAACACAGTTCAAGGTGTTTAGATCCATCAAGTGGTATCAGAGCCAGGCTTTGATACTTTGATTTAGAAGACCCCAAGGTCACTCAGAAGAATCAATGGAGACAGAAACCAGTCAATCAAACATTGCTGCTAAGCTTCCCAAGCGTAAGTTGAATGACTATGAGATGTGGAGGCTGATGATCGAACAATTCTTTATGGTGCAAGACTATACTCTATGGGAGATCATTATGGTTGGAAATTCCTTCAAACCTGGTACTACTTCAGAGATGGTTGGTGGCAAGGAAGTAGTAAAGGTTAACAATGGACCTGTTACTAATGATGAAAGACTTCAGATGAAGAATGATCTAAAGGCCAGAGGTTTGTTGCTGATGACCCTACCCAGAGATCAAATTCTAGCATTCAACAAGTACAAGACTGCAAAGACTCTGTTTGAGAAGATCTGTAATGTTTTTGGTGGTAATGATTCCACTAAGAAGACTCAGAAGACCCTGCTGAAACAGACTTATGAAAACTTTGGTTCAACAAGTAATGAATCTATTGATAGCATCTTCACAAGGCTACAAAAGATTGTTACTCAACTCACTGTTTTTGGAATTGAGGTGGAAAGGGAAGACCTCAATCTAAAGTTCTTAAGAAGTTTACCCTCTGAGTTTAGAACCAATGTTGCAGTGTGGGAAGATAAGCCAGATTTGGAGACTATGAAACTTAATGATTTATACAATAACTTCAAGGTTATTGAACAAAGATTGAAGAAAGCTAGCAAACTAAGCACAGGTTCAGGGAGTGTAGCACTCATATCATCATCTGTTGATGATAGTTCAGATGGAGAAAGTTATAGTGATGATGATGCTAACATTGTTGTTTCCACTGGTAGTGGAGGTGTTTCCACTGCTAGTTTAAAAAGGCAGATTGCAGGACTTAGTGATTCTACCTTTTATGCCTTTATTTCAAGTCAGATGGGTGGTTCAATTCTCAATCATGAGGATTTGGATCAAATTGATGAGGATGATATGGAGGAGATGGACATTAAATGGCAGGTGGCATTACTAAGCTTAAAGGCAAAGAAGTTTTGGAAGAAGACTGGAAGGAAGATTACCATTAATGGTAATGAGACAATAGGTTTTGACAAAAAGAAGGTGGAGTGCTATAATTGTCATAAGAAGGGGCACTTTGCCAGGGAATGCAGGAAACCAAGGAAACCTGACAACAGGTCAACTTGGTATAAGCAGGACAAGAAGAAAGAACCTACAACCGAAGATCCAAAGGGACTATTGGCTATTGATGGAGTGAGCTTTGATTGGAGCTTTATGGCTGAGGATGAAGAATATGATTCAAAGTCTGCAATGGTTGCTACTGAGCTTGCACTATTGGCTTTTTCTGACTCTGAGGTACAAATTAATAATGCTTGCTCTAAAACTTATAAGGCCTTAAAAGAGTATGAGAAAATTAAAGCACAATATGATGAATAATTGCTAGAGTTAAATCATACTAATTATAACTTAGCAAATCATAAAAGAGGTCTAGGTGTTTTAGAAACTCAATTAGAGCATTATAGGGCAAATGAATCTAAGTACAATGATGATATTGTTGTGTTAAAAAGAGACTTAGATTATCAGGTTGTTGTAAACAAGGTTCTTAGGGAAGAACTTGAAAAGGTTAAAAGGGCTAGTGAGAATATAAAGATAACTTGTAATACACTGGATCACCAATCCAAGTGTATTGACAAAATTTGGGAAGCCCAAGTTGTGAACAAAGCCAAATCAGGAGTTGGATACAAATCAGTTCCACCACCTCTAAGAGGTATTCCATCACCTCCTGGCATTGACTTAGCTCACACTGGATTAGAAGAATTCCAGGAACCACCTATGACCTATGGACCAAAATTTGTTAAAGAAACTGTTATTGAAAAGGTTCAGGTTAAGGTTGATACATTTGATAGTGCTAGTGACTCATCTCATAAAGATGAAAGTTTGAATGTTGAGTCTAAACCTTGTGTTCCTGAGAATGTAAATGTGGATGTTAAAAGGAGTATTCCTGATGTTGTCAAAGAAAAGCCTAGGTCACAACCTAATTTTACTAGGCCCACTACTTGATATGCAGAGATGTACAGAAGTAGGTCAACAACTCCTAGGGGAAATATGAGGAGTTGGAATCATGTTAAATCTAGGCAATTTAGTAGTGACTTTGTGTTCAACAACAAACCCTGTCATATATGTGGTAGCTTTGATCATCTCTCTTATCATTGTAACTATCACATGGGTAGAAGGGAAGTGTTTGGGAATACTAGGGTGAATGTCCATAATGCTAATAACTTAACTCACCCAAATCCACTTAGCAAGATGATTCCCAGGTCTGTTTTGCTTATCTCTGGCATAAAACCAATTTCCACTGCTAGACCAGCAGTTGCCACTGCCAGAAATAAAAATAGAGTTTACCCTAAGTCCCCTGTTACTACTGTTGCTAAATCTACTCAAACAGGGAAAAAGACCAATTTTGAAAAGAAAGTTTACAATAATCATAAGTGGGTACCCAAAATTTCAAAACCAACAGTTTCCACTGCTAAGCCAGCAGTTACCACTGCAAGGCCAAAGGTTTCCACTGGTGGGTCTGTGAACAAAAATAGGGTAAATGTGGGAAATGCTGTTAAAGCCTCAGCACATTGGGAATGGAAACCAAAAGGAACCATCACCTCGAACAATCCTAATGGTGTATCAATGACCTTTGACAGATATAATTATATTGATACACGAGGCAGATCCAAGTCATTTGTGGCTTGGGTCCCCAAAAGGAACTAATTCCTTTATTTTGTGTGCAGGAACATTCAAAACCAAAAGATGATCAAGGATACTCAGACAATGGATGTTCCAGGAACATGACTGGCAATAAGTCCTATCTTTCAGATTTCAAACCTTATGATGGACAATTTGTCAGCTTTGGAGGAGGAATTGGTGGCAAAGTTTCTGGCAAAGGAACAATCAAGGCTGGAAACTTGGACTTTGAGAATGTGCATTATGTGAAAGAACTCAAGTACAACCTTTTCAGTGTGTCACAGATGTGTGACAAGAAACATAGAGTTCTATTCATAGAAGATGAATGCTATATCTTATCTAAGGATTATAAGCTTCCTGATGAAAGTGAAATTTTGCTTACAATTCCTAGAAAAGGCAATCTATATAGCATTGACATGAAGAACATAGTGGCTAATAATGATGTTACTTGCTTGCTTGCAAAAGCCACTTTGGATGAATCCATGCTTTGGCACAGAAGACTTAGTCATGTTAATTTCAAGACCATTAACAAGATTGTGAAATATGGTCTAGTCAGAGGTTTACCAGAGAAAAGATTTCAAAATGACCAAACATGTGTTGCCTGTCTCAAAGGAAAGCAACACAGAGCTTCATGCAAGACCAAGGCATACAATTCTATTGATCATCCACTTTTCATGCTGCATATGGACTTGTTTGGTCCTACATCTGTGAGCAGCATCAATTTGAAGAAGTATTGTCTTGTTGTGACTGATGAGTTTAGTAGATTCACATGGGTTTTCTTTTTAAAAACCAAGGATGAGACCACTGGCATCCTTAAGACATTCATTACTGAAGTTGAAAATCAAGTTGAAAAGAAGATCAAGATCATCAGGTGTGACAATGGGACAGAGTTCAAAAACAAAGTTATGGATGATTTCTGCAGAGACAAAGGTATTAAGAGAGAATTTAGTGTTGCAAGAACTCCTCAACAAAATGGAGTTGCTGAAAGGAGAAACAGAACACTAATTGAGGCTGCTAGAACCATGTTAGCTGATTCAAAGCTACCAGTGATTTTTTGGGCTGAAGCAGTTAACACTGCTTGTTACATTCAGAACAGGATTTTAGTGGTTAAAACAAAGAACAAGACACCTTATGAGCTATTCAGAGGAAGACCCCCTACTTTGGAATTTATGAGGCCATTTGGATGTCATGTTACTATTCTCAATACCATTGATCATCTGGGTAAATTGAAGAAAAGTCTGATGAAGGCTTCTTTGTTGGATATTCTATGGTTAGCAAGTCTTTCAGAGTCTATAACTTAAGAACAAAGAAGATTGAAGAGAATTTGCATGTTGAGTTTCTTGAAAATAAAGCTAACATGGCAGGTTCAGGACCAGAATGGCTATTTGATCTTGAAACATTATCCAATACAATGAATTATGTACCTCTTACTTCAAGTACTGGAGACAAAGAACTTGAAGATTCTGAAGAATTCATTGATGAAGATGAAGCTTGCAAAGATGATGAAGATGATAAAGATCAAATTGTTATGCCACTTTGTGACTTTGTTGAAAATTCTGAAAAGAAAAGTGATGCAGATGGTGTGAATTTTGATGTTCTGAATAAAGAAATTCCTGCTAGCAGTGGTAACTCAATTCCCACTGCTACACCAGAAGTTTCCACTGACAGTCCAAATGTGGAAAGTTCATCTCAGGAATCACCCAGTGATGATGTAGAGATCTCAAACATGCCTACAATATATGATATTCCTAGCACATCACAGACTTCAATTCACAAAGTGCATCCACTTGATAATGTTATTGGTGAACTTCAATCAGGTGTGAAGACTAGAAGACAGACAAAGAAAGATGATATTCATGGGTTCATTAGTGAAGTTTATGAGTCCAAGAAGCATAGGAGAAAGAAAGAATGTTTGTTTTTCTGTTTTCTCTCACAAGTGGAGCCTAAAAATGTTTATATGGCTTTAGAAGAATCTAGCTGGGTTGAAGCAATGCAAGAGGAGTTGTTGCAGTTTAAACTTCAAAAGGTTTGGGTTCTTTGTGATTTGCCTAATGGTATGAAGGTCATTGGTACTAAATGGGTTTTCAGAAACAAGAAAGACGAAAGAGGTATAGTAATAAGGAACAAAGCTAGATTGGTTGCTCAAGGATACACTCAAGAGGAGGGTATTGACTATGAGGAAGTTTTTTCTCCTGTTGTAAGGATTGAGGCTTTTAGATTTTTTCTAGCCTATGCATCCTTTATGGGCTTTACTGTCTATCAAATGGATGTTAAGAGTGTCTTCCTGTATGGTACAATTGATGAGGAGGTCTATGTCTCTCAACCTCCAGGCTTTGAAGATCCTCAACACCCAAACAAAGTGTATAAAGTGGTTAAGGCTCTTTATGGTTTACATCAGGCTCCAAGGAAGTGGTATGAAACCTTAGCTACTTATTTGTTGAATAATGGGTTTCATAGAGGCAAGATTGATCAAACTTTGTTCATCAAGAAAGACAAGGGTGATATTCTACTTGTTCAAGTATATGTTGATGATATTATCTTTGGGTCTACTAAACAAGAGATGTGCAAAGAGTTTGAAAAGCTGATGAAAGATGAATTTCAAATGAGTTCTATGGGAGAACTTACATTCTTTTTGGGGCTGCAAGTACAACAAAGTAAAGAAGACATTTTTATCAGTCAAGAAAAATATGTGACTGAGATCATAAGGAAGTTCAAGTTTACTGATGTAAAACCTTCAAATACCTCTGCTGATAAAACCACTCATCTGTTGTTGAAGAATGCTAGTGGTGCTAATGTTGATGTGCATACCTACAGGTCTACGATTGGTTCTTTGATGTATCTTACTTCATCAAGGCTAGAAATTATGTTTGATGTATGTGCTTGTGCAAAATTTCAAGTGACTCCAAAGACATCACATATGACAGCAGTAGAGAAGATTTTTAGGTATTTGAAGACATATCCTAATCTAGGATTATGGTATCCAAGAAAATCCCCTATGGAATTGATCACATACTCAGATAGTGACTATGCTGGTGCAAGTTTGGATAGAAGGTCAACTACAGGAGGATGTCAATTTCTTGGATGTAGATTGGTGTCATGGCAGTGCAAGAAGCAAACTATGGTTGCTACTTCAACCACTGAAGCAGAATATGTAGCTGCTGCTAGTTATTGTGCTCAGATCTTATGGCTTCAGAATCAATTATTGGATTATGGGTACAATTTCATGAACACTATTATATATATAGACAATAGTAGTACCATATGCATTATTAAAAATCCTGTGCAACACACTAAAACTAAACATATTGAAATTAGACATCATTTTATCAGAGATTGTTTTGAGAAAAAGCTTATTAATGTTGTCAAAATCCATACTAATGACAATTATGCTGATTTATTAATAAAAGGGCTTTATGTGGGTAGGTTTCAATACTTGGTAACAGGTATTGGAATGCTAAATCCATAAATCTTTGATGTCTAATACTTTTCAATGTTGCAGGATAGTTTTTAGGTACTAATATTGTTTGTATATGTGTGTATGGTTTTCTACTAACTTGTATGCAGAGATATTAAAGCACAGTGGAAATAGTCATACAACAGTGGAAAGATTGGTGATAAAAGAAAAAGGAACAAGTACTTTTATTTGATGCCAAGGAAAGTACATTACAATTATTTGATGCCAAGAAATAGTCATACAACAGTGGAAAGATTGGTGATAAAAGAAAAAGGAACAAGTACTTTTATTTGATGCCAAGGAAAGTACATTACAATCATTCAGATAACAAGTCACCAGAAAAACATCACAAAACATAAACCAACAACCTAACATCTAAACCTTCAGCACACCTACTCCATCAGTTTCTTTCCCTTTCCCTCATAATCATGCTTGCCCTTGGAAGCTCTCTTTCTCTTGTCATCAAAAGAAAGTTGCTTCCTTGGACAAGCAAGGCCCAGAACTTGCTTGGGAGGCTTTGGTGCTTATGCAGGCTTCTCAACAGCAGGCCACTTCATGTTGCTTATGGCAGTCTCTAATGCTGTCGTGAGGGCTTTTGGATGTTCTTTGGGAAGATTGAAGGTTGGGTCATCATCATCATCAGAGGAAGAACTGGAATAGAATCCAGGGATGGAACAGAAGAAGCTGCAGTCTTTTTGGATTTCATGTTGGATGATATATATGTGGCAGCACTTGGAGGAAAGTAATCACTCCACCCTGTAGAAGGTTCCTCTGAATTTGTGCAATAGCTAATCTCCTCATCAGATGAATCATCTGAGGATATGTAGAAAATTGGAAACCAGCTCATTGTGTTATTGAAGATATGTGTTGATGAAAGATAAAGGTTAATGAGCCCCCTTTTATAAGCAAAGTCAAGGTCGAATTCTAATTAATGAAGAATATTTACTCTTATCTGTTTTGGTAGGTTGGAGGAGTAAATTTGGTTATTATCGGGTTGACTTTTGGAAGATATTTTTGCGAATAGTAACTTGGTCAAAAAGTTACTTTGGGTTAATTTCTATGGGTTAAGTTAGGTTTCACTTTATTGGAGAGCAAATAAACCCATATTGTTGGAGTCATTGGAGTTATAAGGTGTGTATCAAAGACACACAACAAATGGTTATTGATTCACCATGTCTAATCAACATAAGAATCAACTAGTCTAGAGCAAACGGCTCCTGGTAAAGACTTAACAAATCCGTTTATGGTTGATAGTTTACCAAAAACTATATGGTTATCAACTCACCATACTCCAAGTGATGAAGAGTTGGCTAGTCCATAGCAAACGGCTCATGGTAAAGACATATCAAATCCGTTGATAGCTGATAGTTTGCTAAAAACTATAACAAGAGCAGCAAATTTACATGTTTTACTTACCACTGCTCTTTGATATTTTGTGAAAATTTTACCACTGCTAGTTCATTAGTTCCCACTACAAGAGTCATTTTTCCACTGGTGAACTAGCCATTACAACTGTTGTGTCAGTAATCTATTTTTTTACTAGCCGTTGTAAATATAACCTTCTTTCCTTATTAATAGGGTAAATCTTTTGTGAATTATCTTCTTACCTATTATAATTTATTCTTTTCCAAAGATAAATCTTTCTAAAGCTAATTCACATAACACAATCTCCTCAAACCCTATTAGTATAAATTAATCATCATACGGCTTGCTTTTTATCTTGATTACTAACACTTTTATCTTCTTTTCACAAATATTATGGTGATTCTAAAATTTGTCGAGGAGCACAACCAAGTGGCCTACCTACAAAAGTCAAACGAGAAGAGTGGCCTTGTTTTTCATCAGATTGTGGATTTTCTAAATACAACCCATATAAGGTATGCTTTAACTGTTAATCCCACAATCTATGTCTCTCATATCAAACAGTTCTGCAACACTGTGGAGTCCATAACTCTTGAACAGGGAGACACACATGAAATTGTGGAAGCTCTAAGAGCCACAGTGGATGGGGTAACCATTGATGTTACTGAGTCATCCTTGAGGAGAGTTCTCCAATTGGATGATATCAATGGTATCATCACATTACCCAATTCAGATATTTTTAAAAATATTGCTTCCATGGGGTATGATACATCTGAACAAAAAGTAACTTTCAGAAAAGGATGTTTTTGTCCCCATTGGAGATTTTTAATTCACACTCTTTTACATTGCCTAAGTCCTAAGAAAACATCTTATGAACAATTTGCATCTACCATGGCTTATCCTTTGGTTTGTTTGGCTACTGATAGGACTTTCAATTTTTCAAAGTTTATTTTCAATAATATGAAAGGCAATGTAAAGAGTTGTGCAAGCAGTGTTAAATGAATTTCAACTGCAACCTCACAATAGAATTTATGAAACCTCTTGTCTTAGGCCAAAAGTTTTTCAAAACATGAGTAAGGCTTCAGAACTTTGGAATGGGGAGGTTCATCCACTTTTTCCTCAAATGCTTACAAATATTTCACAGGTACATGGTGAAAATGCAACTATCCCAGTTGTATCCCATCACACACCCACTATTGTTGTTCCACCAATTTACCATACCCCTGCAGTAACTCACACTTATGGGAGAAGGCATAAACAGCCAACTTCTCTCATCTCAACATTGCATGTTGCTGAACCTTTTGGTTTAGGAACAAGCAGTGGTGGTTCAAGGCTTAATCCTAGTCCAACTAGAGAAGAGCCTGAATCAATGCCCCATGATTCACCTCTCCCAACAGGTAACACAGTTGGAAGTGTTGAGGGTAGTGTGCAACTCACTGAATTGATGGGATTATGTAGAAAATTAGTCAAGCAGGTTCAAGCTCTGGAGAAAGATCTGGCACAGACTAAACTACAACATGCCATAGAGCTGAATCAAATGAAGGCAGAGATTCAAAGGTTACAGAATGAAGTTGAGAATCTCAAGAAGAACAAATTTGCCAAAGTTGTGTTTTCTTCTTCTTCTTCACCTAAGGATGAGTTCTCTGCAGGTTCTAGTAAAGATTTGTGAGATTCTTCCAAACAGTGGAGGAAATCAGATGCAGAGTTTAAGGGAAGGAGACTTAATTTTGATCAGGAATTTGCTGAGTTAATTGATTATGATAATGCTCAAGCAAAGGAAGATGATGCTGAGACTAAGGGGAGGAAGATAGATTTGGAGAAAATTATGGTTTGGATGCTGATGCTGATTTTGATTTTGATGATACAGCTGGAACTACTCAACCAATTTTCACTGCTGCAGAACAAGTTCCCACTGCTAGTCAAGATGTTACTACTGCAGAGGAAGAAGCTGCCATAATAAGAACAGTCAAAGGCAAAGCAATTTTTACTGGTACAGAACAAGAGCAAACAACAAAGATTTCGAAGAAAGATCAAGCTCAGATTGATTTTGATGCAAGATTGGCAGAGCAATTAACATAAGCTGAGATTGAAAAGAAGAAAAAGCTAGAGGAAGATGAAATTGCTAGTTTTATGGAAGCAAAGAGGTTGGACAAATTGGAAGCAGTAATGGCAGAACCACTTTCAGTTGTTCCACCAACTGTATTACATGAGAAACCTCCTATGTTCACTTATGTGCCTACAGAGCAAGAAATTAAGTTCATGATTATTCATGATCCAGTGATCAAAAAGAAATCTATTGAACTCATTGCAAATACAACCTTAAATGAAGATCAAAGGTCTGCTCAATTGAAAGATTTCGTTCAAATGAAGAATCAGCAGGCTCTTGATGACATTATTGGAGACGTAAGAAAAGGTCAAAAGAAGCCAAGGCAACTTCCAAAGGCACAGATCATTGCTGAGATGAAGACTTTTTGTTGTCATGTTGGCAATATGAAGATGACACAGTTCAAAGGAATGTCACATGATCAGATTGAAGGTATTTCCTACAGGATTAAAAGACAAGATAGTAATTTTATCCCTATGGATAAAGAACCTGTAGTGATGAAGTCAAAAAGGTCAGGAGTGAGTCTTGGATCCAAAGATGCAAAGAAATTGAAGACTCAGGAGTTATCTCAAGCAGAATAAGGTCCTAGCAAGTTGACAGAAGAACAAGTTACAAATATGATGTTCATAGAGACTGATGTGCTTAATATTGAACCTTTACAAACAAAATATCCAGTAGTTGGTTGGGAGATCTGTTTTGATGATTTTGGAGTTGCTTGGAAGATTAACAAAACTGGAAGTGTCAGAAGTATTTGCAGAGACTTTGAAGATATTGTTAGATCTTGTGATAGAGAAGACTTGGATACTTTGTGGAGGATTGTTCAAGATCAGTTCAAGAAGGATGAACTTGTTGATGTCAAGGCTAAAGAGTTGTGGGTTCACTTCAGAAGATTATATGAACCTGACCCAAGTGACAGACATTTGATATTTAAAGCTCACAACATGAATACTTTGTGGAAATTTTATGACTCAAGTGTTGTACATCATCTTTCTACTCAAGATGGAGTTGATGTGTTTATGCTTGCTGAGAAAGAATATCCATTGAGAGCTGGAGTCTTAACTGTGATGATGTCAATAAAGCTTAGATGTTGGGAAAGAAGTGAAGTCATAGAAGATTTGCTGCAAAGGATCTATAATCAAAGTGTGAGAGCTGATAAGGAATTAAGAAGAAGAAGATAAGTGTTTGGAAGAATTCCCATATTATCATGTTTACTGATTACTTGAAGAAACTTATTGATTTACATATTAATCATAAGTTTAGGGGAGGATTGTTGAGAATTATACTAACAGTTACCACGGCTAGTGAAGATATTACAACTGCTGAAGAATGCACTTGCAGTGGAAACTCATTACCACTGCAAGTACATATATTACCACTGTTTTTTAGATAATTGTTAGGATACGTGTAAAGATAAATATAGAATAGATCTTGTGTATATCTTATTCTATTAGAGTTATACTTATCTTTTAGAAAAGGACTCCTTGTGCTATAAAAGGAGATCCTAGGTTAAAGGTTAGATATACGTTTTCTAGAGCTTCAAGGTGTAACCCTAGTGATACAAAGATCACTCGTATTATTATCATTAATAATATTGGAGCTAATCGTTTGTTACATACATTATTCTCATTCATAAACAACTGTTTCATTCACAATCAAACTTCTAAGTATTACTAAGTAGATTCCGCATACTTAGTGATATAACTCAAAGTATCAATCTAACACAGTTCAAGGTGTTTAGATCCATCATAGATAAGTAATCTTTCAATTCAATCAATATGTTTATGTGTTGCTTGAATATATCTTACACTCGTCTTGAATTTAACATGATTGGCTAGATCTCTTGTGTGTTTGCTTAGATATAGTGAAACCTAGATGTTAATTATGGGTTGATTGTTTGTTTATAGTTGTTACGGATGATTGTATTCGATGTTAGGCTTAAGAAAACTGGCAGACTTCCATTGGTAACATGCTTGAACATCTTAAGAAACATGATCAGAGGTGTACTATGATTTTTGGTTGTATTTAATGCGTAGGAGAATTCTAATGATCCCATGTTAGGAGCTTCTAACGGCTCGACATAGGAGTGAAGTAGGATCCTATAGAGTTAGGGAATATTGTACACGGCCCTACGACTAGTATTAAGGAATACGACCCGTCATCCATGCAATTGTAACAAATTTGTTGATATAAATAAATGACTAAAAACGTTATCCATATTTTTCGATATCTCTATGTTTTGATAATCACAAAACGAAAACTCATCAAACCAAAGATCATGACATAAATAAGTATTTAGTATTAAATACTCATCTTTACCATCTAATCATTTAAGGTATGAATAAACAAAGTGTCTAAATGCATTATAAGATCAAAGGAACACTTTTGTTAATCACTAGATATTTATAAAATGTCACAAAACATTTTATATCTTTTATAAAACATTTTTGGCGTTAAAAGAATATGTTTAATTCATTACAAATTTATGAATTCAAATTTTCAACCAAAAATGGCAAATCTAATCCAGAAAAATTTCCCTCACAAAAGGACAAGAAAATCCAACGTTCAGGAGGGCGGCCCCTTTAATTATACTAGGCGGCCCCCTTAATCATTAAGGGGACCGCCCCCTAATTAAGGGGACCGGCACGCTCCAGAACAGTATTTTCTGGCCCTTTAAATACTAGATCATTCCACATATTTTTCTCACCTTTTTGTACTAAAAACTTTTTTATCTAAACATCCATTTCCATCCTCTAAAAATCCTTTGATCATATATACATTAATCTTTGTTTCAAAGTGATTCAAGCCTCAACACTCAAGTACAAAGAGAAGAATACTTCTATTAGAAGTATTACAACTTAGTATCATCTTGCTATCTAAGTTGCTTGTTTATCTCTTCTTGTAAATCCTTCATATTTTGGTGAATAAGGTGTATGCATTAATTAGCTAGATTTAGTTATAAAAACTAGAATTGTTGTAAGTGTGAAGTGGAGTTTGAAGTGAAGAAGTAGTGTTGGATAGTAGTGGTAATAGGAGATAGTAGCAATAGTGACTAGTAGTGAGGAAATTGAAGCTTCCAAGTGAAGAAGACTAGAAGACATTAGTGGCTTGAAGTTGTGAAGACATTAGTGGCTTGAAGTTGTGAAGACGTTAGTGCCTTGAAGTTGTAAAGTTGTGAGACATTGAAGTTGTGAAGTATTTGTGAAGGCGTGAAGATATTTGTGGTGTGAAGAAGTATAGAAGAAGTGAAAAGGTGTGAAGAAGGTGTGGTGTGATATTTGTTGTGAGATTGGTTCTAGCTACGATTAGAACTCGACATTTTGCTTTGTGTTGTAAATAGGTGTAAGCTTTTGGTGTGTACGGTTTTCTCCGCCATAAGGGAGGTTATTGACTTAGTGAAGAAAACTCTCAAGTTTGGTGCTCGGGGAGTGGAGTAGGGCAAGGAAGGTGTCCTTGTAGCCGAACCACTATAAATCATTTGTCTCTCGGTTTGATCTTTCCATCTCTCACTCTTTGCTTGCTTACTTATTAGCTTTTCGTACATTGTTATAATTGTATGTTGTGTATATATTGATTTCACATAAAGATCAAACTAGGTTCCATTTACAACGTTAATTGTACATTAGTAAAATATAAGTATATACAATTATTAAAACACATATACATATATAAATACAAACTTATATTTAAGTGAGATATATGAAATTATAATTTCTATTCAATACTTTAAATAAGTAGTGTCTATGTGATGTATGTGAATTAATTTGTATCTATACTTTAGCTTCAAAGGTTTTTACAATTAGCATCAATTCTTTAAAAGCAAACTTTTATTAAACGAAAAAGACGCAAAACTATTCAACCCCCCCCCCTTCTAGTTTTCCACAATTGGTATCAGGAGCCACGTCTAGCAAGATTTTTAAAATAGATTGTATTTTAAAACTTGTAACGATCTATGGAATTTGAAAAATATTTAGAAGGGGAATTGACGCAACAACTATCATTATTTGAAAATGATCATTTTCTTAAATGGAAAAATAAATTTGAAAATTATGTGAAATCAATAGATCTTGATCTTTGGCATATCATTTCAATTGGTGATATTAAACCAACCAAAATGGATTTTGAAAATCAATATAATAATCTTCAAACCAAAATTGATAAAAATACTAAAGCCAAATTACTTATCTTCAAAACTCTACCATGAAGTGAATATGAAAGATTATTTCTTTGTAAAACGGCAAATGATATTTGGAAATGTCTTTTAAAGTTTCACCAGGAGAAATGTAAAACCAAAGATGATAAACTTGATATTGCACAAGAAATAGTTACTCTAGAAAATTTAATAGATAAATATTTAGTTGAAATAAATACATGTATTACTAGTTCAAATGTGATCATTGAAGGTATCAATGACGAAGAATACATGAGCCAAATCCGAAGAAAGAGTGTTAATAAATCATGGTGCAACAAGTACGAATAAGACGATGATAATACGGCTTGTGAGAATATTCAAACAAATGGGAATACAAGTATTGATGGCAAGGACTACATACCTCTCGATCTAAGCGAAACTACAAGTAAAACATGGAGCGACATAGACGATGGAATTGAGCAACATATAGCATGTGAAGATTACACAACTACTAATAAGGTACAATCCGAAATCGAACATTTTTGCTATGATCAATTTATATTAGAATTTTCAAAATTGGAAAACAACTTCAAACATTTTTGCAACATTGACTCAAAAATGATTCCTAAAAATAAATCTTCAATATTCATTGTAAACAATTTTGAAAAGGAAATAATTTTAGAAGATAAAATGTCTAGACTTGAAAGCAATATTGAAATTGATCTTAAATGTAAATATTGTCAAGACTATAAACATGAAATTAAAATAGAAAATGAAGAAGCAAAAACATTTGCAAAATTTGAAAATATCTCTAGATCTTTAAAATATTTACTTAACATTCAAAAGTCATTTTATGATAAAACCGGCTTAGGATTTACCGTAAATGATCCTTCAACAAATGCATCAAAACAAATAAAATTTATTAAACCTATTGGAGAAATTTAGAACTAATATTACTTAAGCTCACTATTTATCTCTCTAGTCAAGAAAGTCATTGTTTGTTGATTAAAACAAACTATTGATGAATTCTTGTACTTCTCGACGACATCCTTATCATGTGCATTTAAATGCAAAGGATGTTCTCAACTAACCAATTCGGACCCATGAGAATCTGGGTACCAAGCTCTTTATCATGTTTAGGTAATTAACAAATGAATAGACTTTTAAGTTGTGGATTGCTCACATTGCTCACTTACTTTTGACGACTATTGGTTCATATCACTATGGTTCACATTCTGCACATGTTTTGCTTATGACGCTGTTGCGGTCATTTTTTTTTTGTCTCGGCATTTTGTTCTTCACTTTTGGAGTATTGGTTTTATGGTGTGTCCGTTACTATTTCAAGACGAAGGCTTCAAAGCACTACTCTTCTTAGTTTTCACGACGTGTGATGATTGGTGTGATTGATTAAGCATTTCGGATCAAGCTCCCTTGATTTCTATTGCGATGGAATGTTACTTTGCTACTTCGACATGCTTTAGGCTTACTTTAAGATGTCTTCCATTTCTCTCATGCCCACTTTTAAAGAAAAGCTGGACCTGAGGTAAGTTTTCTTTTCAAAAACTTGCCAATATTACATTATATTAAAGTAGGCTTTAATTAGTATATGAATATGATTTAATTTGTAAGTTGTCATGTTTTTAGATCATTAATACTAATACATGCATATATGATATTAGGATAATTAATCCTCTTGTTGTTAAAACTATTATCATTTTTCTTAGTCTTCATTTATATTGAAGATCTTCTATGATCTATAGTAGAATACTTACCATTTAAGCCATATGATCTTGCTAGTTGCATTAATAGATGAATTATAATTAAGACTTGTTAGTAACTTAATATTATGATGCTCTTTGTGTGTGTGTGTATATATATATATATATATATATATATATATATATATATATATATATATATATGTCTATCTTGTATTCATAGATGATTCTCTTTGTCCATCTCTATCTCATTGTATTTAGATCATAAATTTCTACCATCGTTTTTCCATACCTTTAGTTGTCATTAGAGATGATTATATGTGACAATGGGCTTAATTGATTCTCTTGAGTATGATAAGTTTTCATATCAGATCCTTTACTTGCAATTTCTTGATTATCAATATCAAAACATCTTGTTTAAAACCCCTCTCTTTGAATAAAATTCTTTCAAATATCTATATTATTTATTTTAAACAACATGTTTAACTATAAGCTACCATAACTTTATTTTAATCAAAATCAGGATTGAAAATTTTTTTTTCTCATGATATGAAACAAAATTCAATGTATTCTATTGTAATACACACTTGAATTTATTTCAAAACATTGTTGAATAAAAATAAAAATGTTTTGCTTAAAACATATTTGATTATCTCACATGTGTCATACACTTCTGTAGAAATGACATTCACAATTTAATCAACTCGTTTCATGAGAATCATAGTTTGCCCATATGAATCTTATTTGTAACAAGTCTTGAAGTCCATATTATCATATCTTCCCACTTTTTACTTGTAAGCAACTCTCAATATGTTTGCACTAGCCTACATGTTATCATCTTCAAATAGTTGCATATTTAACTAATTTGCTCTACTGCTTCCTTAGTTGCATATCTTAATTGATAAATTAGTAGATAGCATGTTTATTAAAAATTAATTGTCTAATTTAATTATTTCTATATCACTCTCTACATTCATGAATAGAATGCCCTATGTTGCCTCAAAGAGTTGAACTTACTTGAATCCAAATCCAAAAACACAACCTTTTTTGAAAATTTTCTGCTAAAAACCCATTTCAAGCATTCTGGGAATCACCAGATGGGCGGCCCCCTTAATTATATAAGGCGGCCCCCTTAATTTTAAGGGGACCGGCTCCTAATTAAGGGGACCGATCATCTGATGGTCGGGGTTACTTTTTCTTTATCACTTTTTGACCATTTTCACCCTATACTTCCCAAAATTCATAAACATATTTTGTCCCATACTATCCCTCAAAATTTACCTTCCTAAACCACATTTCTCATACACTATAAATACCCTCTTCCTATCATTAATGCCATCACACCCAAACATGTCATCTCCCAACAACCAAAAACCAAAGATTTCAAGAACCGCAAGGATCTCTGTCAAACCCGTTTGGAGGAGGAAACTTGATTCTTGTCATAACTCGAGTGATGTAGTTCCAAGTCAACCAACAACTAAACCTCAAACCCACACTAATGAGTCATCTCACAACCTATCATCCACTCATGCCCTCATTAATGCTTCTTCTTATGATGAGCATGCTCAATCCCAAAACAACAATCCCAACCTCTCAATCAATATTTCACATGTTGCTCATTCAACAAAAACACCACTCACTCATGAAGAACCTCTTCCACCCTTTTCATGTTTTCATGAATACCCAAGCTCTACCATGTCTCCACCACCAAGAGTACCACCACCACATCCTACAACTTCACATGACATTCCTATGTTGCATGTTCAAACCTTCACCCAAGACAACTATCATGTTCCACCACCAACACCTTCCTCCGAACACTTGAAGTTCGTTGAGGAGCTAAAAGAGGCTCATGAGCTTAGTGCTCTTTTAGCATTACATCTTGCTCAACGCAATTTGGATCCACCCCAATCAAGCTCACCATCATCACCACACAACATCAACCAAATTGAGAAGCATGTTAACAATTGCCCTTGTTGCATCTTCCTTCAACAACAAACCATTGCTTTGAATGAGCACTTCACTTGGATTGAGTATCTTCTCACAAGATCTCAACAAACACCATCACTTGAACAACATCAAAACCCTCAATTAACAAACTTCAAATCCACCACCTACAATTTCCACATCTCCAAACTCACCAACATCCATGCAACCAAAAGTTTATCTCCACTAAACCACCAAGCATTTTATATGCTTATGTTTCTCATTTTCAAATAAAACTCTTCAACCATTTTGGGATTCAAGAAAGTTTGGTGACACTCCTTGTTGGCACATTAGGATGCTCTACTTAGTTTAGTATTCTATATTTATATCCTTTGTAACAATGATTATGGGTTGACATAATCATGACTTAATATGTGTTTCTAATTATCTTTTGCCATGCTTATTTGTTGGTATTATGATATATGTGTTTGCTTGTGCCATGCTTGTGCTTCTAATATTTTTCTTGCAAGAATTCCAATACTCGAACCCTTGTTGCCCTCAAACGAGGGGGAGCATACATCAAGGGGGAGCTTCCTTCTTATTGGCTTAAACCTTTTTGATTCTACAAAAAGGGTAGAAGTGACTATAAACTCACTAAATACTTGTCTAAAAATAAATTTTTGGATTTAATGAGTTTAGGTTTTGTAATCATCAAAAAGGGGGAGATTGTTGATATAAATAAATGACTGAAAATGTTATTCATATCTTTCGATATCTCTATGTTTTGATAATCACAAAACGAAAACTCATCAAACCAAAGATCATGATATAAACAAGTATTTAGTAGTAAATACTCATCTTTACCATCTAATCACTTAAGGTATGAATAAACAAAGTGTCTAAATGCATTATAAGATCAAAGGAACACTTTTGTTAATCACTATATATTTATAAAATGTCACAAAACATTTTATATCTTTTATAAAACATTTTTGGCATTAAAAGAATACGTTTAATTCATTACAAATTTATAAATTCAAATTTTCAACCAAAAATGGCAAATCTAATCCAGAAAAATTTCCCTCACAAAAGGACAAGAAAATCCAACGTTCAGGAGGGCGGCCCCCTTAATTATACTAGGCGGCCCCCTTAATCATTAAGGGGACCGCCCCCTAATTAAGGGGACCGGCACGCTCCACAACAGTATTTTCTGGCCCTTTAAATACTGGATCATTCCACATATTTTTCTCACCTTTTTGCACTAAAAACTTTCTGATCTAAACATCCATTTCCATCCTCTAAAAATCCTTTGATCATATATACATTAATCATTGTTTCAAAGTGATTCAAGCCTCAACACTCAAGTGCAAAGAGAAGAATACTTCTATTAGATGTATTACAACTTAGTATTATCTTGCTATCTAAGTTGTTTGTTTATCTCTTCTTGTAAATCCTTCATATTTTGGTGAATAAGGTGTATGTATTAATTAGCTAGATTTAGTTATAAAATCTAGAATTGTTGTAAGTGTGAATTGGAATTTGAAGTGAAGAAGTAGTGTTGGATAGTAGTGGTAATAGGAGATAGTAGCAATAGTGACTAGTAGTGAAGAAATTGAAGCTTCCAAGTAGAGAAGACTAGAAGACATTAGTGGCTTGAAGTTGTGAAGACATTAGTGGCTTGAAGTTGTGGAGACATTAGTGGCTTGAAGTTGTGAAGACGTTAGTGCCTTGAAGTTGTGAAGTTGCAAGACATTGAAGTTGTGAAGTATTTGTGAAGGCGTGAAGATATTTGTGGTGTGAAGAAGT
This sequence comes from Artemisia argyi, assembly GCA_030686995.1. NCBI lineage: Eukaryota > Viridiplantae > Streptophyta > Magnoliopsida > Asterales > Asteraceae > Artemisia > Artemisia argyi. Next base: position 35,316,599 of record CM060695.1, read on the forward strand.
ATAGAAGAAGTGAAAAGGTGTGAAGAAGGTGTGGTGTGATATTTGTTGTAAGATTGGTTCTAGCTACGATTAGAACTCGAAATTTTGCTTTGTGTCGTAAATAGGTGTAAGCTTTTGGTGTGTACGGTTGTCTCCACCATAAGGGAGGTTATTGACTTAGTGAAGAAAACTCTCGAGTTCGGTGCTCAGGGAGTGGAGTAGGGCAAGGAAGGTGTCCTTGTAGCCAAACCACTATAAATCCTTTGTCTCTCGGTTTGATCTTTCCATCTCTCACTCTTTGCTTGCTTACTTATTAGCTTTTCGTACATTATTATAATTGTGTGTTGTGCATATATTGATTTCACATAAAGATCAAACTAGGTTCCATTTACAACATTAATTGTACATTAGTAAAATATAAGTATATACAATTATTAAAACACATATACATATATAAATACAAACTTATATTTAAGTGAGATATATGAAATTATAATTTCTATTCAACACTTTAAATAAGTAGTGTCTATGTGATGTATGTGAATTAATTTGTATCTATACTTTAGCTTCAAAGGTGTTTATAATTAGCATCAATTCTTTAAAAGCAAACTTTTATTAAACGAAAAAGACGCAAAACTATTCAACCCCCCCCCCCCCCTTCTAGTTTTCCACAAAATTATCAACCTGTAAAAGATATCTAGGGAGTAATGAAACCTAAGTAAACACAACTTTCCCTATTATTGTTTACACCACACTAGTTTAATTAGATTTCATTTCATTTTTTTTTTTATTGCATCTTAGTTGATTTGGGTTAGTTGGCTAGCAACTAATTCCGCCCACTCTTCCAAAAACCGAGATTTTAATTGCTTTATTTAAAAATATAAAAATACAAAAAGAATTATCCCTCATCTCTAGACCTAGTTTTTAGGCTTTCTAATCTTAGCGACACTATTCCTGAGTTGAATGATCAATCCCCCGGTACTTGTCACTATATTATACTACAACGATCAGGTAAACTGCCTGGTGGGGGTTGTAAGCTTCTCGAGATCCCTTCAGAGGTAAAGCCTGGTGCGATTCCCACGTATCAGCTTCATATAATTTGACGTGTGCCTCATGTCCTTTGTGTTGATCTTTCTCGTACATACTACGCTGCAGAATTACTTTCATGTCATTGATGGGTAAGTCTTTGAATCTGGATCTGAGGGGAGCTTCAAGAGCGATGCTGACAGCTTCAGCGACTTGTTCATTGATGGCCTGAGACACTTGTTGCTCGAGATCAAGATGTTCTAACTTGTATAATCTGCTGCCGTGATTCTTAATTGTTTGAGGCAAATCGAGATTCACAATTGTTCTTAACACTGAAGCATGCTTTTCCAACGTCTCATGAATAGTGAGCTTATCTTGAACAACGCCAGCAGTAATACTAGCTAAATCATCCAGTCCATGATCCAATTTCTTCTCAGTGGTGGGAGGAGTTGTGATCTTAGCGGAATCATTGGATTTCTCTTGAGTGGCAGCGGCTTGAGTGGTGTTAGTATTGTCAGTTGCAGCAGTTGGAGTTGGTGTAGACCTGGTAGAATTAGTAGAAGTGTCCTGCTGTATAATGACATCAACCATTGAGACAACTTCTTCTCGCTCATCACTAGATTTGTCACCTTCTACATCATCAGGCTTATCGACTAAGAATTGATCTCCAAAGGTGTCAAGGTTCTTAAACGAAGCCAGAGTTCCTGTTGAGCTGTCAGGTTCCACTGCGAGCTTAGGATCATCGGTCTTGAGTTTGAGATTCCCTTGTAAGTCGGGGTAAGTAGTGGACACAAACTCGTCATGAAGTGGGTCAAGAGGTGTTTCAGTCTCAACAACTTTATCCTGCACGGGTTTGTTACTGGTGACGTCTTGGGTAGCTACGTTGGAGTCATCACCTTTGAATGTTGAGCTGGTATTAGTTTCAGAGCCACTTGAGTTAGCAGGTTGCCCTAGACTAGGTGACGCTGTTTTGTCAGGAGACACTTTGGCAGATGATGATGACGGAGAACGTCTTTTGAAGATATACTTGGTGCTGGTTGATTTGGAGGCAGGAGATGAGATTTTCAACAATGTATGTGCAGCCAGCTCTTCCTTGGCGACATCCTTACCTTTACCTTCTACATGCTGGAGCTATTGACCTTTGTCCAATTCAGGTTCTTTGATGCTGAAACCACTGACTGGAGGTACCGGTGGCATGTACACATCCTTCAAACTTCCAGCAGTTGCAATTTGAACCATTTCTTCTTCTGAAAGAGGCAATTGAATGGTGCTTGGTGCATCTTCAGGGTCATTTTCTTTAGGCAGGGTTTTCTTGGAGCTGGGATTTTTGCTCCCAGTGGTGCGTTTCACCCTTTTTGTACCTTCAGAAGAGGTAGCTGAGGTAGTCAAACCCTTGCGTTTCTTTGATGAAGTTCTTTCAGACTTGGTGGACAGAGAAGGCTCACTAGCAGATGCATCCCGACTAGCTTTCAGAAGTTTAATGTACTCCCCATAATATGATGCAGTGAGAATATCACGAGTGAGTAGGGCATTGGGAATATCCATGCCAAAGATTATTTCGCAAGTACCTTTAGCATCATACTTGAGATATCCTACTGGATGTTCATCAGAGGTTTGATGGAGAGCTGATTTCTCTCTTGGATGAAATTTAAGAGATCGTTGGAGACTTAATATAATGAGCTTTGTGAATCGAATGCTTGGAATGAGTAGCTTGGCGGATCTCTTCTTTCCATCTTTGTTCGCCTCAAGATTCGCTTTATCTATAAGAAACGAGTGAATGGACTGAGTGAATTCCTCCCAGATTCTTTCAACAAAATTGACATCCTTCCCATTGACAATACCCCAGAGGATTTGTGGTGATGGAGCTCTAAGTCTTTCGTAGCCAGAGGTTTTGCCCGTCAGACACAAGTTAATGAGACTTGCGATGGCTCTCCATGGTTGGTACAAGTCGTGAGTGATGATAGTAGATAGTGTTGAGACATGAGTAGGATACCCAAGTTAATTGACAAAGCTAAGTAAGGTAGTTGGATTAGGCGGGGGAGTGTACTCCACATTATCACCAGTTGGCAATATTTGAAGTGCACTGCCAAGAGTTTCCTTTGTGATGTTCACCCAGTGTTCGTCCAGCTGACATTTGTATATGTTGGTAGCTCTGTCAAAGCAGATGGTATTCCAGAACTGTTGTATGTAAATGGATGGAATTGTAGAAGATGCAGTGAAAGCATTGAAGAATGTAGTGTGCTTAAGTAAATCCAGAGCCATTCGGAATATGGGATGATTCTGAGGTTTGTCAGTCTTCACATAACAGTTACTCTTCCCAATAGATACCCATTTGCTGAACGGAAGGATATCGTTGTCAGAACGGATCCTTCGATATTGGATTCTGCCATATTATCTGCACTTAACACCAATCACCACGGAAAACAAACACACGGGATTGTATATGTTAGTAACAAGCGAATCCATAACATCACTTCACAAGATGATATCATCAGATCTATCAGGGAACCGTGGTAGACGGTGACAAGACGATTTGCACTTATGATCACATAGAGAGGACAGAGTCATCTAACACATAAGTCAATGATAGATATCATATACCACAGAAGATCAACTGCGTAAAGCAACCACTTAGCATAACACATACATGTTCCATGAGATATGAACAAAAGATCACAAGAAAAACAAGGTTGCAACTAATAGAGATAAACCCTCACTAAACAATATGCCATACATGGATAACCGCAAGATAGGACAAATCACACTCAGGGATAAACGCAAATAGGTAACAACAAAAAAATTAGAAACTCGTAATGAGACTAATTGCAAAACCACAACACGCAAGGATGTATAAACCTCAGTCCAAGTAACCACAGAGCGAGATAACCGCAAAGTGAGTTAACCGCAATACACGTCACCCGCAGATTAAGGTAACCGCAAGGCGAGTTAATCACAATTGACCGCAGCACGAATTAACCGCAAGGCAATTTAACCGCAGAGCCAGATAACCGCAGAGCGAGTTATCTGCAAGACACGTCACCCGATAGTTGAGGTAATCGCAAGGCGAGTTAATCGCAAGATGAATTAAACACAGAACTAGCTAGATGCAAACAAAGTTAATCGTTATAGATGGTAACCATAGACCAAGTTAATCGCAAGCACAGTTAACCGCAATACACATTAATCGCAGTCATGAAAATAAGAGAAAACTGCAATCAAGAATGAACGCTAACCGCAATTAAGAATGGGTGCTAATCGCAATCAAGAATATCACTCACAGGAAGCCACCTAATGCCAGATCCTATTAAAACTAAATTGAACAAATACAAGACCAACAAGGAAAGGAATAAAAGCAACCATGATCTAGTCCTAGTCCTAACGCAACACCCCAAAACACTTCAATATGACTACTCTAATCGCAACAATTCATAAGTAATTATTCACTATCAAATCAAGGCACGATAAAATGACAGTAACTAGGAACCAACGAACACAATTATAAACGGTCATAATCTAACCTATTGGTGATAAGAAAACAATCGAGACTCGTATGAACAATTCCACCACCTAAATGATAAAGATGACGAAACGAGTGAGCATATAACACAAATATAGATTGAGAAACAAACAGAGAGAAATCAAACTCACCAAGGATATTGACAATAGAAGCAAATAAGTACAGTTGCGATTAGTTTGAGAGGTTAGGGAATAGTGGAAAGGAGTTATGCAATAGTTGTGACCAAACCGCAAGTGAAAGGAAAAAAACTATATATATATATATATGGGAAACATTTAAGAAAAATGGCAGAACTAGTCCTTGTACTACCATACCACTTAGTTGAAAAAAGTCCACAAATACGAAACAGACCCTAGAGTTATAAATGTGACAAAAATCATAAAATAATTTACAGGGAGCGCGCATTAAGACATGGGACCAGATAAAATCGAGAAGCAACATACCAACTAAAGCAGCATATAATCAAGGAAAAACACACAAAAATATACCAAGACAAGTAGTACCAATACATGGGAGGAGGAATAGAACAACAAAGAAAAATGAATGCAAAATAGGCAAATTATATACAAGAACAATGAACAAGATAAACATTGGGTATAAGTCAATTAGTGACAGGTGAAGAACGAGTCCTGACAAGAATCAACCAGGAGTCCAGAAGATCATACATCACTTGAGGGTAAACGTGTCTCCAACCGTGGGAGAAATCAGTGTCTTTGGTTGCCACACATGGACTTTCTTAAAACAGTTATGTAAGCCTTTTGAAACTTCTATGTCATTCGTATTAATAGATGAAAGCTTACACACATGTGAACATTTGTTACCATTCATCATGAATATCCTTCCAGTTGGTACCCATATAAAAGAGGATCTAAGCCTGTATGGTATTTCATGCATTGTGACACTCTTATGGGGAATGGTTCTGTTATCTGAATTCCTTAGTCTATGTCTTAAAGTCATTTCAAATTTGTGGCCATTTGCTTTATGATTCTGAACCTTAACATGAGTGTTGACCAATTGATTATGAGTTATAAGTTTTGAGTCCACAGACTTAATCAAACCTCGTTTCTCATCTACTTGGGAGACAAACCGAGCTTTCGAGGATTTTAGTCTTTCAGAAATAAAAGCATTTGGTTGTCTAATGGTAGAATGATTACCACCTATTTTTAAAACTGGTTTTCCCAAGATAGATGGTTTTGAAAGATTAGGGTTCATTTGACTCTTTGTAACGTAACTTGGTACAATTTGTACACCAAAAATCGTGGGACATGTAGTCAGACTTTGAGCAACGAGATTATTGTGTTTAGTGAACTGAGAGGTTGTCAGATTGATATTCTCAGCTTTTATTTCTTTGATTGAGTCACACAGTTCTTTACATTGCACTTTTAGTGTCTCATTTTCCATACGTAATTTAGCCATTTTGCATTCAATTTCATGTTTCCATTTGGCTTCATTACTTTGCTCATTCATCTTAATTCGATTTTTTAGGCTGTTGATCGTTAAATCCTTGTCTTGCAGCTGAGTTTTCAAATTGTTTATCACAAAATATTCATTAAGTCCAGGAAATTCCGGATTCAAACAAGGTTTGCTATTTTGAAGACATTCTTCTTTTTGTTGTATTTCAATTTCAAGTGAAATACAATGTTTTTCAAGTTGTGAAAACTTTTTTAGAAGTTGATTAAATGTTTCTTTTTCAAGCATGTTCTGATCCATTGTCTTGGAAAACTCAGCCTTAAGCCAAGAACTTTCATCATACAGATCACTTTCTCCCTCTTTATGACACATATTTGTTGAAGTAGAGGAGGTTAAACTGTCAGTCTTTTCCAACATATTTGTGTCATAACAAGGTTTAATTTGATCTGCATGCTGACATTCATTAGAGAGGATATTATGTTGATCAATTGAAGATACCTCATCACTTGAATCAAGTACTTGTACAGGTCTGAGCTTATCATCAATAGCACGCGTCACTAACTTGCCAGATGTGTCAATCTTATCAGCTTCTGAATCCATGCATTTAGTGATGACTGACTCAGCATCCGATGAAATATCCAAATAATCAATACCATCACTTGATTGTACCCCGTGTATCTTTACCCTGTCTTCATACACCAGTTCGTGCTTTGCCTTTTCCTCAATGTACTCCTTAACCTTACCCAAGCGTTGGAGTAGCATGTCTCTGAATGTGTCAACATCAATTTCCGTGTGGTCAGCAAAACACTTCATAGTCATTTGACTATCATGGCAGATTTTGAGTTTATGAAGTGTTGCAATTGTTTGCTGAGCACACAGAGGGCAGCTAAGGATCCAGCCTTGGTAGATTCTTCTTGGTCCAGTTGTTGTTGTAATTGATCCAAATTAAGAATCATAATATCTGTGAATGTTTGAATATCTTGACCGAAAAGAATTGTAAATGCACGTTCGAGCCCCATTTTAAATCCATCACCCTTTAACAGTACAGAAAGATGTGACTGAAGCATTCGAAAGCATTCAATGTGGCATTCCCTTGCATATTCAAGCAATTTACTTGACTGATGTATCACATTCTCTGGAGAATCCAAGCACGATTGTACCATTGAGTCATTATCAGGTACGAGTCCGTTCATTTGTAGATAAAGATTAGAAGCCAACGGTACATCAACCATGTCGTATAACTTGAGAATTTCGGGTATTACTAAATCAGGAGATGTTGTCATGATGAAGCAGGTTGGTTACAGTTTGCATTAGGTGTTAAGTTGTGACAAGTCAAGTTACGATATATCCAATTGAGATTAGTCAAATCGTAAGGATTAATCCACAACGTCAGATCACAATTAGATTAACCGACACGACTTAAGTTACAACCATTCACTAATTGAAAAATGATTCACCACTCACACGAATCTCACCACTTAATAGATTGCCAATACTTAGGAGATAATCTGTAAAAACCAAGCAAACCGCTAAGTACAGGTAATCGCACAACTGAGATTAACACAGATGAGAGCAAAATGCACGATCAGGAGAGTTAGTCGCAATCCAGGAGCAAACCGCAAGGTGAGTAGTCACAGGATGAGATAAACATAAGGAGGTAAACGCAGAGAGACGCAAACCGCAAGAGCAAATCTCAGATGCTTAACCACAAACCACCAAACCGCAAGCACTAGTCGCAAGTCACAATAGTCCAAATCTGTCACTATCCTTGCGTTTTGTCTGTTAACTCAAAATAGTAATCGCAGACAACTAACCACAGAAATCTAGTAGCAAACCGTAGACAAGCAATGGAACAGTAGAGGTAACCGCAACTAAGAAAGCCGACCCAAACTCAATCCAATCTTCAAAAATACGTGTGATATGGCAAAACCAACTGAGAAATAATGTAACACTAACTCAAATGATCATAAAAGTACACATCTAACATGTCAACTAACACTAGATAAATCAAACCAAGATGTTTTCAAGAAAAACACTACTAACTCACAAAACCACACAAACCACACTAAATCCGAATATGCAAGGCCCTAAGATGAAACCATGGCTCTTGATACCAATTGTAGGATACTCTCAAACTTAAACACGTATGGTCCTTGTGATTTGTATGGATTGAATAGCTAGAAATGTAGAGAGAGAGAGAGTAGAGGGAAGTGGGAGCCTTTAGTGAGAGAAACTAGAGAATATTAGATTGAAAGTATGAAAGGTCCAACCCTCTCCACATGTGGAGAGAGGTATTTATAGTTCCTAATAAAGAAAGATAAAAACGCCCACACCCGGGCTGTGGATCAGGCATACAGTGGGTAAAGACCCATCCTTCTTCCACGGTGTTACTTAATCTAATTCTAACTAATAACTAAACTAACTACGAGTTAACTTAATGCTATTACAATGATTAGGTGACCGAGACTTTTACAGGAATATTTGTATTCCTAACACCTAGTTAGTACTAACACGGTCATTAAGGGTTGTACCATAACATTACTTAACCACCACTTTGAGATCGATCTCATACCTATTAGGCTCGGTAGTTTTGACGTTGTTGTGGGAATGGATTGGTTGTCCAAGAATCAAGCAAAGATTCTTTGTGACGAGAAAATCATCCATTTACCAATCAACGGTGAGACTTTAACTATCCGAGGAGATCAAAGTAGAACTAGACTTAACTTCATTCCATGTAACAAAGCAAAACGATGCATGTCACGAGGTTGTCAAGTTTTTATGGTTCAAGTAACGGAGACTAAGCCAGACGAAAAACGACTGGAGGAGATCCCTGTAGTCAGGGAATACCCAGAAGTTTTTCCCAAGGATTTACCTGGCTTACCTCCGATTCGTCAAATTGAATTTCAAATCGACTTAATTCCCGGAGCAACACCTATAGCCCAAGCCCCCTATAAGTTAGCCCCTTCAGAGATGAAGGAACTCTCTGAACAACTCCAGGAATTAACCGATCGAGGTTTTATATGTCCAAGTACATCACCCTGGGGAGCTCCTGTCCTATTCGTAAAGAAGAAAGACGGATCTATGACGATGTGTATCGACTATCGTGGATTAAACAAACTTACAATCAAAAATCAATACCCATTACCCCGGATTGATGACCTATTTGATCAACTACAAGGTTTGAGTGTATACTCAAAAATTGACTTACGATCAGGCTATCATCAACTGAGAGTGAGGGAAGAAGATATCCCTAAGACCACTTTCAGAACGAGATATGGGCACTATGAATTTCAAGTTATGCCATTTGGTTTGACAAACGCACCAGTGGTTTTCATGGATCTCATGAATCGGGTGTGTACACCATACTTGGATAAATTTGTTATAGTATTCATAGATGATATCCTTATCTATTCACGTAATGAGGAAGAGCATGCTAAACACTTGAGAATAATCCTAGAACTGCTTAAGACGGAGAAACTTTATGCAAAGTTCTCTAAGTGTGAATTCTGGATTAGTGTTGTGCAATTTCTCGGACACATGATAGATAAACAAGGACTTTGTGTCGATCCAACAAAAATCAAAGCCGTTAAGGATTGGTCGCAACCTAAGAATCCTACAGAGATACGACAATTCTTAGGACTTGCGGGCTACTATCGAAGGTTTATTGAAGGATTTTCAAAAATAGCTAAACCTTTGACAAAGCTAACCCAGAAAAACAGGAAGTTTGACTGGGGAAAATATCAAGAGATAGCTTTCCAACTTTTGAAGAGAAAGTTGTGTGAAGCTCCGATCTTAACATTACCAGAGGGAAACGATAATTTTGTCGTCTACTGTAATGCTTCTCGAAGAGGTCTTGGAGCCGTATTAATGCAAAAAGATAAAGTAATCACTTATGCATCACGATAACTCACGAAACATGAAGAAAACTACACTACACATGATCTAGAATTAGGAGCAGCGGTGTTCGCTCTAAGAATATGGACACATTATCTGTATGGCACTAAGTGTACGGTTTTCACTGATCACAAAAGCCTACAACATATTCTTGATCAAAAAGAGTTGAACATGAGACAATGTCGATGGGTAGAATTGCTTCCTGATTACAATTGTGAGATTCGTTATCATCCTAGCAAAGCTAACGTAGTAGCAGATGCTTTGAGCTGAAAGGAACGAATCAAACCACTTAGAGATAGATCGTTAGTAATGACTCTTCATTCGAATCTACCTTCTCAAATACTAAAAGCCCATAATGAAGCCCTCGATATGAAGGATCGTAAACTTGAGAATTTACAAGGGATGGATAAGGCTTTCGAGATAAGTTCAGACGGAGCTCGTTGTATTAAGGGTCAAAAATGGTTACCTTATCATGGTAACTTAAGGAACGTAATAATGCACGAGTCCCATGAATCTAAGTACTCCATTCACCCGGGATCTGACAAGATGTATCAAGATTTGAAGAAACACTATTGGTGGCCCGACATGAAGGCATCCATTGCCAGATATGTGGGCAGGTGTTTAACATGTTCTAGAGTAAAGGTTGAATGCCAAAAGCCATCCGGTTTATTGGAACAGCCTGAGATTCCCATTTGGAAGTGGGAAAGAATTACGATGGATTTTATCACTAAACTACCTAGAACATTCAACGAGCATAATGCTATTTGGGTAATAGTTGATCACCTTACAAAATCAGCACACTTCATTCCTATACGAGAAACAGATGATATGGAAACCCTTGCTAGGTTGTACCTCAAGGAAATAGTTTCCCGATATAGAGTGCCAATATCTATTATATCGGATCGTGACTCTCGCTTCACGTCCAGATTTTGGCAATCTATGCAAAAGGCCTTAGGTACTCAGATAGACATGAGTACGGCATATCATCCGCAAACCGATGGTCAAAGTGAAAGAACTATCCAAACACTTGAGGATATGATTCGAGCGTGTGTGATAGATTTTGGAAAAGGATGGGAGAAACACTTGCCATTAGTAGAATTCTCGTATAACAATAGCTATCACGCTAGCATAAAAGCAGCACCGTATTAGGCACTTTATGGGAGAAAGTGTAGGTCTCCGGTCTGCTGGGCTGAAGTTGGAGAAGTGCAACTCACGGGTCCGGAAATAATCCATGAGACAAATGAGAAAATAGTTCAAATCTGACAACGCTTACAAGCTGCAAGGGATCGGCAAAAGAGTTATGCCGATATAAGACGTAAACCTTTAGAATTTCAAGTCGAAGATAGGGTTATGTTGAAAGTTTCACCTAGGAAAGGTGTCTTTCATTTTGGAAAGCAAGGAAAGCATAGTCCGAGATACATTGGACCTTTTAAGGTTTTAGAACGAATTGGTCCAGTGGCATACCGACTTGAATTACCGGATGAACTAAGTAATATACACGACACGTTTCACGTATCAAATCTTCAGAAGTGTTTATCGGACGAATCACTAGTTGTGCCTATTAACGAGCTTCAATTGGATGATAAGCTCAATTTCACTCTGGAACCAGTGGAAATTATGGACCGAGAGGTCAAAAATCTAAAACATCACAGGATTCCTATCGTTAAGGTACGCTGGGACTCCCAAAGAGGACCAGAGTATACTTGGGAACGAGAGGATCAAATCCATGCTAAATATCCCCATCTATTAACACCATCACATACTAACCATAGTTAAATCTCGGGACGAGATTTTCTTTCAGGATGGGAGACTGTCACAAACCACTAACTTCCCCTTAGGTTAGAATGCCTTACTAACTTAGATTAGGCCCTCACTAGCACCCTAGGATTAGAAATGCCTTACTAACTTAACTTAGGCCCTTATTAGAGCACACTAGGATTAGAAATGCCTATAGGATTTTCCCGAGTTAAATTTTTGCTTTTATATATCATTATAACCTAACTAACCCCCAGACAAGCTCACGTATCCACCTATGCTAACCACTACTATGTTTACTTGATGTAAACATCCAGGTATGTCAAGTCTAGGTAATAAACATAATTTCACTAAGAAAACTAGTACTATACTACCCTATACTTGCTAGAAAACCCTAAATGCACCTATGTGTTTACAATTAGCTTTAAAACCCTAACTGCCTATCTGAACTTAGATATAAGTTAGAATAGATACCTTAGGATATATTAGAACCCTTAGGATATAGTACAACCCCTAGAAACTTAGGTACAAGTCATATAAGCATAAAACCTTAATTATGCCATAACTTCCCGAAACTAGGTTAAAACTTTACCATAAGCTACTATCACTTAGTATAAGCTACTAATAGTTACTAAATATCATTAGGACCTTAATTAAGATACTAAAACAGAGATAAAACCAGTGTTGCAAAAATCGGCCGATCGGCGATTAATCGGTAATCGGCCCAGGACCTTGGAGAGAATTCCATGGAAATCGGCCGATTAATCGGCCGAATCAAGAAAATCAGCCGATTAATTGGTAAAAAATCGCTAATCAGCCCCGGACCGGCTCAGTACCGATTCACGATTTTTGCAACATTGGATAAAACCATAAACACTATTAAAACAAAACTAGATTAAAACTTGACCTAAAAACCTAAACTATACTACTTAAACACCTTAATATGAACAAGCTACCACCCTAGCACCTTAATATATCTAAGCTAGTACCCTAGCACCTCTAAGCACCCAAGCAAGTAGGTGATGCACCTCTTTGCCATCACTCTTGCTCGAACCACCTTTCATGGCTTCTCACCACCACAACCGGCCTACTCCAGCCCCCTAGCTACTCCATAGCTCTTCCTTGTCACCCTTAGACCTACCACAACCCCCTAGCCTTGCTTGCTCAGCCCTCCCCTTGCTCGAAACCTATGAACCCATTTCTACTCAAACCGCCTATACGAGCCCTATACATACCCTCCCCTCCCCTTATTTATTATCCACACCTCTCCCCCTCCTTTCTACCCATTTATGTGTTACTAAGTCCTTAAAAGCAATTGGAAGCAAGTAGCTATGCCTTGGTTTGGTTGTGTTGCGTTTTGAATTCGTGCGAGCCCTAGAACCCTAGAAAACCTTCGTAATCCCACACCTAACCTAGGCAACCTTTAATTTACGTCTAGTATTCTTAGAATAGAACTTAGATAGTCTTTACATGCCTTAGATAGTCACTAGATTTCCATGCATGCATGTTTCCTTTCGTAGCCTTAGTTTTAGGTCGAATTGCATGTTTATCTGTTACATTGCTTTCCTACTTGATATAACTTGCATTATGTGACTTATTTCAACTTACATGAGTTAGATTTAAGCTTAGAAACTAGATTGCCATGCTAGAAATAGAATTACATGCATTTAGGACTAGTTTTGCAAATTATTACATGCATAGGGGTATATATTGTAAATTCCTGAAACTATAAAGTCTACGGACTGTTTTTGACATTTCCTAGAAGATATTAGTGTAAGGACTAAGTTTGCAATATATTAAACCTTCAAATAAAACTAATAAAACAAATATAAAACTAAAAGGACTAAAACTGCAAATAGTATAAACATAAGGGTAAAAAGGGTAAATAATAGAAATTAGTATAACCTAGGAACTATATGTGTTATTTCTTTAAATATGATAGTTTAGGGACTAAATATGCAATAGTTAGAAAGTTATATGCCTATTTGTTATAAATTTATAAGTTTAGGGTAGAAAACATAAATATATATATATATATATATATATATATATATATATATATATATATATATATATATAAAGGGTAAAAATGGACTATTTTCATAAAACATAAAAACCTATTTAAGTTAGAAGCATAACACAATACTAGGGAGCTTCATGCGAGGAGTACTATGTGGATATTTCATTTTGACGAGTTTGTTTGGTTTACGAATTAAAGTGCCCTAACTACTCGAACGATTATTGCATATACTTCTGAGATATGTTGGCCTGAACGGTGTTATGTTATAACTAAACCCTAATAACAATGATTCGTGATAAAATCAAGTTATATATATAGTATAAGTATTACTCAAGAGATCCGCAAAGAAATACGGATAACCCGAGGTCGTAGTCCGCGTGAAGGATGAATGGAATTTCAAATTCTCGATTCGTGAAACGTGTCGTGAAAGTGGTAAAAAGTGATTTGAGGAGATTATACTAATGAAATAATAAATGAAGCACAAATAATCAACTAAGCAATTAATTCAAAAAAGGCAACTAGAAACGTAACGCAAAATTGAAAACGTAAGCTAAAACGTAAACGTACGAAATAAAACGCGACTTTTAAGCTACACGACTCCTACGGACATGGAAATAATTTTCAAAAGTTAAAAATGATAAAAGCAAATTTTGAGAAAAAGAAAAATATTTTTTTGACTTTTTATTTAATTTTTATGAATTAAAAACTAATTAAACTAATTAATAATTAAAAGAAAATGCAAATAAGGTGAGAAAAATGAAAAATAAAATTCTAAAATTTTAAAATAACTGAAAATAAATTTCTAAAATATTTTTGGATTTTTCTTGGCTTTTTCTGATTTTTTTGGATTTTTTAGTAATTAAAAAGTGAATAAAAGAGAAAATTAAATAAGAAAAATAGCAAATCAACTCAGAAAAATATGAAAATTTCAGGGAAAATCTAAAATAATATTCTAAACTTGAGAAAAATATAAAAAGTGAAAAATAAGCACTGGAAGTGCTTAATGGCTTAAAATCAGCTTATATAAGTGCTTATTTATAAGCACTGTTGACCCAGAGTTGACCAAAGTTTATCCAAATGTATTTAAGACTCAAATAAGCTCAAGTGAACAGAACTCAGACAAAAAGTCACACAGAAACATAGGATGGACCAAACAGGTTCAATAAGCACTAGGGAGATAAGCAAATAAGCAAACAGTTTGAGTATAGCGTAAAAGCTCAAATGAAACAGTAACAATAGGTGCAAAAGAACTCAGAAGAATAACAAAACTTAGCTAATGATCAATCAAACACAATTGAAGTCCTAGAACACAAGACAGATCCTAGGTTTAATGTAACCAACTTGATAAGCAAATAAGTAGTAGCAAAGAAGCTCAGAGAGGTAAACTTATGGGGGCAATTATCCTACTAACCAGCTGAGATAACAAATCCACCAAGAGAAATGAATTAAGATCCAATTTGCTACCCTAAAGCTGCCTAGAAACTTGGTCAAAAACTGGTGTGCAGGGCACTATTTGGCTCAAGCAGTCAACTTCAAAGCCCTATTCCAATAAGCAAATCAAATTCAAATCAACTTTTTCTTTTTGATATTAATTTACTGACTACTAATCTCTACAAAACAGCCAACAAAATGTTTTTCCAATCAAAATTGAGTCCTAGAAAGGCTTCCAAAATTCTGTCCAAAAACTGAGTGAGCAAATTGATTTTGACTTTTTATATTAAAGAAACTTTGACTAAATTGATTTTAAACTTTTCCGAGATGATTACTTGTGTAATGTTAAGCTAACATTCAACTAATTAAGGCAAGATGAACAAGATATGTGACTGAAGACTTGATTATGCACTAAAAACTACTAAATACTAACTGATATGAAGAAATAAAAAGTGGAATTGACTTTAATGGAATAACAACTGATTTTGAGTTTTACCTAGCCTAAATGCAGCCTTAATGAAATGCCTAAACCAAAGAACACCCCTGAATAAATGACTAAACCAGCAAACCAGTTGAATCCAAACACCCCTATATGACTGTCTCACTTAAGCTATAGAGAGCTATTTTGAGAGATTTTGAATTTTGGTGCCAAACAAAGCTTCACACAAGCTATAGAGAGCTATTATGAAACTGATGAAACAAAACTCAAGCTTATTGAAGCTTGTTTTTATAACTACTTTGTATTTTTTTTAAGGTATTTTCTGATTTTTTTTATTTTTATGTAAACTTAAAATAACAATAAGTAGATAAAGCTGATAAGTAAGACTGAATTAAAAAGCAATAATGAAAGAGAAACAATAAGCTTAAACAACTTATCTAAATAAGCAGTAAATAAAAGTAACTAGAATTAAGACAAGTAATTAAAAAACTAAAGTAAACTTTTCATTAATAAAAAGAAATTCAATACAAAATTTAAAATGACAGCATAACATTACAAAAATAAGGCACACTATTACATGAGATTTGAGGGGGTATATATAGCCGAGAGGATGAGGTAGCTAGGGTTTGAGGAGCCTTCTAGATGTGTGCTTCTTTCCTCTCATCTTGTCCCTTGATTCCCAGCTTATTATGTAAGCAACAATATGGTCCCTTGGATTGCGTGCCCTCAATTGGTGATCCTCCGTGTGTCTCCTCATTGGTACACGTGTTGTTCTGACATTCCTGACATGTGCAGCTTCTAGAAACTTATATGATTGGGTAATTATTACCCAATCAAGGTAATTGAGGGTAATTTGATGGGAGGGTGTTTTAGGGTTCGTGGAACAGTAACAATTTTTGGGTAAAGGTTATTTTGGGGGGCGGGAATGGGAATTGGGTATTTTATTAGTTGGATGGTTTGACCGGGTTTTTGAGTGGGTTGACCGGGTATTAAGGGAATCCGGGTAATATTATTATTAGTGGTGGGCTGGGTAGTGGGTAAGGGTGGTGGGCTTATGAAAGGTTTGGGCTTGGGGTGTAAGGATAAAGGGTGTTTATTGGATCCGGTTTAAATTTTTTAGTTTAGGATTAATAGAAATTTCAAGGACTAAAGTTGTAACTCTGAATTTTTCAGGGACCTTTTCTGTATATTATCCAAAAGTCAATCCAAGGGTATTTATTGACTTTTCTGAATTCTTGGAGGAACATGTTTGACTTTTCTTGAAATATTCTTTAAAGGACCACTTTTGCCAATATGTGAAACTTGGAGGACTGAAATCGCCAATCTTTCAAACTTTCACCAGGAATCAAATATGTAACTTTGACGAATCTCTGAGGACTTCTAATGATGAAATGAGCTTTTCTTTAATCATTTTGCTTCCCCGGCTCCGGCTTCTGACACTTTCCATTCTCGTGCTCGTTTTTGTCGATTTTGTCTTGTTTTTGTTCATTTTTCACATATCCGTACCTGCACATATACAAATACAAAAACATACATTCTCTTGGCATATTTGGTTAGTATTTGGTATTTTTGGTCTGATTTTTTGTCTAAAAAGGATGTGTGATTAAACACTCATCAAACAACATAACTCATTAATAGGGAACTTTGTGTGAGGAGTATTAACTTCTGAATTATGATGGCCCGAACACTATTATGCTGATCACATAATACAATAGTAGGGAGCTTCATGCGAGGAGTCATATACTTCTGAATTACAATGGCTCGAACAGTGTTATGTTATATATAAAAACCTAAATAATAATTAGTTAATAAAACATAGACTAAGACTTGACATACACACACCCACACTACCCCAGGATACGTGAGTAAGTTGTCTAAATCCCTACTTAAACTAGCTAGAGACTCAGGTGAGTTTTCATAGCCTCACACCCTTTTAAATGCTTTTTAAATGTTTTACAAACCCTATGAGGGGGATACATGCTTTAAAACCAAATACAAGTCTTTGCTCTGGTTATTGCACAAGTAAACTAACAGCCATCATTACATAACCCCAAATTCATGAATCTAATCGTTTTGAAGGTTTTATCTAAACGAACGCGAATATAGTTGATAGATCTATTGGAGTTTGACAACTCCCGTTGGTATTAACACCCTACTAGGTGGTACCAGTAAGTACTATATTTGAACCCACTGAAGGTTTAACTTTGGCAAGTTATCCTTCCCATCCCCTCATGGTTTGGTCTGCAGACCCCATGACCCGGATTGCTAACGTGTGGTTCATGAGCTTAGTGCAATATTCCTTATCTCCAAAACTACCCTTTTCCACTCATAGAGTTTAAGCTGAACTTTGTGGAACTTGTATTTACTCTTTACTTTTTAAACCTATGACTCTTACTCAACATACGTGTTGACTTTTAAGCATGTTATCTTAGGTAATTAGGCACTATAGGAACCCTGGCACGGAGAACCACTGGACATGAGGACGTCAAGAATAGTTATCATTCATCAATTTTGTGTCATAAAACGTATCTTAGGGACCTCTTTTTTGGTAAAAGTATATTTTTTGCTGTAAAAACTCTGATGAATAAATGAATGATAACAACCTTTTTCAAAAACGTCTCTTTTCGAGTCGTTTTCTATTATCTTGTCTTTGTTTTCATGAGTAATACCTCAAACACTTTATCCGCTGCGATCAGTGCAAAAATGGGGGTGTTACAGTATGAAAGACTTATGCTATATTTATGTTTTGCTAAAAATAAATTTTACACTTTGTCGTTAACAAAGTTTAGCAAATATCGTAAAATATAAATAACCTTTTTAGACGATATTTGTATTAACAAATTCATTTCCTTAAAAAAAAACATTACAATACGATACGAAAACAAATCATACAACACCGTTAAGTATCTCAAAACCTCCCACACGTGAACATATTTGAAGTTTTTCCCACCATAGCATTCTTTGGTGTTAATGAATGAAATTGTTGAGGATAGAATTTGCAAATTGTTATTTAAAAAAAACGTAAGTTCTTGAAATTGGTGTTATTTGGTGTTATAATTCCCGGTGGTTTTTTATGTTATGTTATTTGATGTGGAGATGATGTGGCGCTGATGTAGCGCTGAGTTATGTGATAACTTGAGTTATCACTCCCCATGCTCTTAACAATGAATGTGTACCTCAATCCTGGTTGTAATGCATGTCCATAGATATAGTACATAAACGATGACTGTATATGTACACATAATTGAGGTAAAAATGGCCCTCTAAAGTAAGCAGAGCAGGATATAGTGTGCACGAAGACTGCAAATGGAATAATGGTGAACCCTCGTTTTATGGGAAATTACCAAGCTGCATGCCCTTGGATTGTGGAGAGTGTACAACGCTTTTCAAGAGACTAGCCAAAATCCAAGCATCATAGAGTAAAATACGGTTCACTTACAAATCTAAACTGTGTAGGCAGAGACGGAGACAGTGGGGGAGCCAGGGGGTGCTCGGCCCCCTCCAACACGCACAATCGCTTTGCTATTTACCTTATAAAATTTAAGCATATGACGCAAATATAGGCAAATGACCCCCCTAAGATTTAGTTAAATTACTTTGTTAGCTTGAGAAAAAAATTTCGGCCCCCCTTATTCCTAATTCCTGGCTCCGTCTCTGTGTGTAGGGATGAGCACGGTACTAGATTGGTACCGAACCTGTATCGAATTAGTAGTACTGTTTTTTTCCCGAGCATGAAAAGAGGGTATCGGTACCTATCCGGTTCTCCCGGTTTTTGATAAACTATGTTAAATTGTGTTGAACTTTATACTGATTTGTTGGTTCTGTTTTCTTTTGTTCATTGTAGACTTGTGGTTTTGTTTCAGTTTAGCACAATCTTCGTTTCAAATTTCCTACGAAAGCCATTAGTTGCTAAATAATAAGAATTCTTCAAGTACTTGTTCTATATTACTGTTTTGAACATAAATGGGTCTCTCTCGCGTAGTTTGCTAAATAATAAGGATTTTTAAAATATAACAAATTTATAACTATTCTTAATGAATTTTTAGCAAAGAAAAAGAATATATTCTTAAGAGTACTGCAATTACAACACTTGTATTTTAAAATCAAAGCATCAGTGTTTTTTATATGTAGTCTACTGTTAGTCAGTTACTACTACACTTGTATTTTAAAATCAAAGCATCAGTGTTTCTTATATGTAGTATACTGTTAGTCAGTTACTACTACATTTGTATTTTAAACTCAAGATTAATAACAAAGCATCAGTGTTGTTACTAAAACACTATACCTATTAACCTTATTAGTTTAAAACATTAGTCTAAAAAGTTATTTGTCTAAAGCATCAGTGTTGTTACTACAACAATATACATATCAATCTTTTTCCTTTGTAACAAAACGTACTACGGAGTACTTCACTAGATTGACTAAAAAAAAAAAAAAAAAAAAAAAAAAAAAAAAACCTTTTCTATTCCGGTACCAAACTGGGATTTCCCGAATAATTCCGGTACCTTTTGAAAGGTACCGGGTTTTTTTTCACCTTATTTTGTAGTCCCGGTGCCGTACCGTTTACCGGGAATCGGTACCGTTTTGGTACGGTTCCGGGATTCGGGTCTAAATGCTCATCCCTAATCACAGTGCAATGTCAAAACGAGTCTGATGAACAAATAAGTGCAGTAATTTTGAAACGAGATATTTCTTCAAGAACAATTGTTGCAATTCTCATGCAAGATCGAGGAAAGGAAAGCATGCACTTGCATCCTATGTGTAATTTGCCCCTAGAGGCGACAAGATAATTTGCTACGGGATTATCCCAAATTTGAGTTGCAAGGAAATTCTAAAATTCACTACCACAGTCCCAAAAACATGCGACACTTGACGTTGATATTTAGTTAAACAAACATGTTGGCATGTATAAAGTAATGAGAACTCTTGACCAAAATGGATCAATAACGGGTATTTTTTTTATTGATGGTCATTCTCAGTTATGTTGGATCCATTGCAATTACCATAGCATCTGAAGCATCATTTAACAGATTTTTAAAATGTTGAATGTAAACATAAAAGCATCTTAACTCTTAATAAATCAAATAGAGACCAAACTAATGGCAAACAGGGAAACAAGCTTAAAGCATTTGAGAATTAATTAGCATCAGAACGGAACTGACCTGCCAGTAACCAAGATGCTAAAACTTTCAGATCTGTATCATTCTGTCATTAAAAAAATTAACTATTCACTGAATAATTCAAAAGAAATAGTGAGATGCAGGCAAAAAAAAACTAGCATGTACTAACATTATATTAAAGGGTGGGATAACCGGACCCTCCTTAGGGAGGGTTTGTTGACTTGATCCAGCTGCCGTCGTCTGTACTGTCTGCTTTAAAACTTGTACATTCTGGTAAAAGTAGGTGGACCCCCATGGCAGGGAGGGTCCGGTTAAGACATCCCTTATATTAATGTTCATATACTAAGAAGTAGTGTACATGAATCACTATTTTCCCGACATATGCAAACTATTTAGACAGATTTTCACGTTACATGAATTCATCATTCAAGCACGAATCCAACTGGCTGAAGACATCAAACATCATTTCACATATGATTAAGTACGAGAAGCCTATATCACAGATCATGTGATAACTGATAATTGCCAGTTAAACATGGATGCAGTTCCCTAGTTTATGGTACAAGGGCCCACTCAACTACTCTTCTATGACAATCTATTAACACAAGGAAAATTTTATGATTGGTCGAGTTTCCAAACACATACGTCGATCCAGCAGTGTTTTGGTCAGTTGTAGCATTATTGACGCTGCAAGTAAATGTGCTCAGCCCCCACATAGTACTGGTACTTCTTAGCATGTGTGAATTTATACATTTAAAGGAAGGGATAGATCTGAAAGAAGCCAATAAACTACACATCTCAAGTCTCAACTACATACATGTATGTTAGCATACGGCCCCTACATCTCAGTTGTGTTACTATCCAAGAAGATCTAGAAAGGAAAAACGATAGTTTAGACACCCTGCATGCCCTGCAACAAGTGTCGCAGATCAGGATTTCACATTTTCATCGTTTTTGAATTGACCAATTCAGCATCTACACAAATATATAAGTTTTTGTGGTTACAAAATGCTCTCAGAAAGATTTTTAAAAAATCTGGTATTAGAGACATTGGAGGTGGACCACATAATAAGCGATAGGATTACAATTTGGGGTGACACCCACTGCCGAGAAGCTAAAGGAAGACCACTTGAGATGGTTTGTGAGACACCGTACTTTGTTCATTCACATGGGACATGTATACCAACCATTTAATATCTTATCTACTAAAATTTAATCTATCTAGTCCTTAAGGTCACATTTGTCTAGTATATATTTTACAGCAGATGCAACCTTCAATCTTTTTACTTGATTATCAGTGAGACTCACTTAAATTCACTTTCTATTATTACGGTTCCACTTTTCATGGGCTTTATAATACTTGGAGATAATCCTTTTATACAATGCTATATTAGTGAAAAAAATATAATGGATGATCATGAGCTGCTAATAAATGTTACCTGTGGCAAAACTAGGGTAGTTGAAGTTTGTTGACCGTAGTTTTGCCAATCTTGTTTAGGAACCATAGGAGGCAGCTTTTCTTGTTTCCTATTCAGTCTCACAGCTTTTCAGCCTATTATCTAGTTCGGATATAGGCTTGTATTTTCCATATATGCAAAACCATTCTAAGTAAGGCTTCTATCGATTGAAGGCATTTTCACATAAAACGATTACCGAACCAGCATCGTTAAGAGGTGCGCGCTATATAACTTCTGCAGTGATGTAATTGATATAGAAATAAATAAAAAATGATTAGCATTAAAGCTTCATAATCTTCACAGGACCCTCGATAGATAGACTACTGTAGAGTAAAGTCAAACCACGGGACCAAAATACATAATATATACTAAATATCAATATTAATTAGCATCCTGCTTACTAAGAGGACTTTCAAAATCTCAGGTTTGACGACGCACCATGGTATTGTGAACTATTGCAGAAATGCTCAAAAAAAGGGTACATAGATAAACCAAATTCGATATGTAATCAGCAATGCAAGGGGGAAATAAAAGCAATAAGGTTTAACGAATATAGATCTTGGTTGTGCACCTTCAACTGATCATCGCAACCTGTATTGCTGAGAACGAGAACTGTAAGTGTCTTCAATGTATCGAGTTATTAATGAAATACCATAATGCGAGGCACTTGAAGCAGCATAGTAAGATGTCACACTAAGCTGGGTGAAGTTTGGAAGCGCATAACCTATGATAATGTAATCAGTCCATATAGAAGTCCAAGAAAAAGTCAGTAACATGTCCATAGAATCCATGCATCATCTCTCAAACTTATCAATTTGGATTACTCCCGTGGCTGTTGAGTTGAACCTGTGTGCTATTACTCCAAAGTTATAATGCATAAATGAATTTCGCATCATTATCTAACAGAAAGCTTTATCAAGCCGTTCCACAATACAAACACCTTAAAAGTTCTTAGTTAAATCCCCTTCGTAGTTACTACAAAATGTACATGGTAACTGCATTCCACAAAAACAGCACTTTTTTATTGAACGTCCACAATAAGAGCACTTAATCCATGTGTTGAGCATATCTTATTTCGTAGTAGAAGATTCAAATCTTTGTCTATATAAAACGGCCATTATGAAGAGATAAATGTTTTGCAGCTTCTCAAGGGGTGAATTACACAAATGCGAGCAAACCTCATTTATACAACACCTACTTGGAGCTCATAAGCTAATCATAAATACATTAACAGATCGACTGGCTAGACTTGGAATTTGACTAGTTTGTCTCAACTAATATGATACAATTAACATGTTAATTACCTAAGAATCTATAAACCAAAAAATCAAAAATTAGTCATCACAAAGAATCCGCAAAAGGTTTAGACATTCAAATATAAACAACCAAGGATACCAGTTGTAGACCAGATAATGCTTCAAACATCAAGAAGACCATTTGCAGTTTATTATTATTAGTATTAAACTTTAGTTTATGTAATTACTAGTTAAGTTTGGGTAGAATATTATTGTATGTATGGGTCAAGTGTTATAGACGGTTAAGTTAGTTATAGACAGTTATTTGCCAAACGTTGTGTCTGTTGGAAATAACTGTCATTAGAATAGTTGTGTCGTTTAAGGAAGGGTTATGACTCTTAATCATGTATATATATGTTTTCTAACTGAAAACATATGTTAACTCTTCGATATAATAAAAGTCCTTATTATAGAAACCTGTTTGTTCTTGCTTTACTTTCTTTGCACAAAATCTGCACAAACGAAATTCACACAGATACCATGGTTAATTACAAACACATAATGAAATCCAAACAAGTTGGCAACCATCCTGTGAAACAATGGTATCAGAGCTATGGCTCTCGATCATGGGATTTGCCAACTTCACCCATTGATGGAGGATTCTACACTGGTAGATATCTCCTAAGAGAAACACCCAAAAGACTTTATCAATGGAACACAAGGAAGACTAGTATTTCTCCCAAAGGCAAAGAGATGCTTTTAAAAGAAGTGTTAGAGAACAAAGCGTATAATGAAGGCAGAATTGAGAAGGATCAGAGGGCTGCAAAGAAGAAGACAAGGAGAGAAAAGAATTCGAAATGCTACATATGCAAAGAGAAGGGACATGCTTTCTGGGCATGTGAAAGTAGGAAACGAATTGCTGTTGCAGAATTAAATCAAGAAGCATCTACTACATCAAATGTTATTGATGAAGAAGCAAAGTATCCAGAGACTGTACACGTTATTGGAGACTACATGGTAGAAGGGACGAATTTGAAAACATGGGACGAAATTTGGTACGTGAGTAACAAGTATAATTTCCACCTATGCCCAAGAAGGAAACTCTTCAAGAAGATCAAATATAAGTTCAAAATGATAGGAAAAGAAGAGACAGAGAAAAAGTTCATATTTTCATATGGGATTGGGCATGTATCGATTGAAACTGGAAATGGAATACTTGTGGTACCAAATGTGCAATACACACCAGAGGTTTCATTGAATATTCTTAGTCTTGATTTGTTGAAAGAACAAGGATATGTGGTGGACATGGAAGATAACAAGTGCAGTATCAAATATCTATTTGATGAAGAATGGACAGAAGAGGAAAAGAAAGAAGGGACAAAACCAGATGATTTGGATAAGATTTGGGGACCAAAACATGTCATAGCAGATCATAATAGATACTTGGAAGGCTATTTCGACTCATTGGATCCCAAGGAAGAGTGTTCCCTGATTAGAGGCTTGGACGAATTGAATGTGGATAGAAATGATGAGCACGACTACATAGATGATGATTACATCAGTTGGAATGGTACTCTTTATGCATTAAAAGTTAATTCATTTACTAGATTTTTATCTTTCATGAATTTGCTCAAAAAGGATACCATAGTGTTTAAGAATTGGGAAGTGCTTAGTAAGAAGTTCGTTGATATGTTAAAATGGTTTTACTTGGTGTATCTTAATTACAATTCACTGGATGAGATACCACCAATGATTGGAGTGATGAAAATTGATTTGCTGGCTTTATTGAAACAAGTAGATAGCCTTGGAGGCTATGTGGCAGTCACATTAAGTAACAAGTGGGGGGTGATTGCACAAATGCATGGATTGACAACCAAGGATGGTGAAGCAATTAAAGATTGTTTTACTAAGTTCATTGACATGGTTTTGGTATACCGAGACACTGCTCAAGTATAATGGACAGAGAAAGCATTAGAAAAGAAGGGTGATAGCAGTATGAATGCAGAAGAAATCAACCCAGACAGCTTTGAAAGTACACATGAAGGGACAGTTAGGGACGGGTACACAGAACAACATGAGAACCGTATTGGTGTTGGAAATGCAAGTACAGATGAAGAAGGGTCAAGCAATGCAAGTAGCAATGACTTTGATGTCATTGTGTGAAGAAATGATGAAGCACTCACAAGTTGAAACCTTGATATTTCAAGCATTAAGAGGGAGATGTAGACCAGATAATGCTTCAAACATCAAGAAGACCATTTGCAGTTTATTATTATTAGTATTAAACTTTAGTTTATGTAATTACTAGTTAAGTTTGGGTCGAATATTATTGTATGTATGGGTCAAGTGTTATAGACGGTTAAGTTAGTTATAGACAGTTATTTGCCAAACGTTGTGTCTGTTGGAAATAACTGTCATTAGAATAGTTGTGTCGTTTAAGGAAGGGTTATGACTCTTAATCATGTATATATATGTTTTCTAACTGAAAACATATGTTAACTCTTCGATATAATAAAAGTCCTTATTATAGAAACTTGATTGTTCTTGCTTTACTTTCTTTGCACAAAATCTGCACAAACGAAATTCACACAGATACCATGGTTAATTACAAACACATAATGAAATCCAAACAAGTTGGCAACCATCCTGTGAAACACCAGTTATACTAAAATAGCAACTAAATCAATTTATTCAACATTTGATAGCATACCTCCAAATGCAGCACTGCCAGCAGAAAACAAAAGCAGTGAAGGAATCTGCCAAAACAACTGAATCATGCAAGTGGTCGTGATAACATTCAAACACAAGACAAGAGAGTTCTAATGAAAAAAGCAAAAAACTGATGGTGATAAAAAATAAATAGTTTAGAAGTACCCCAATGACAAACAGAAGCCACTTTGGTCCCTTGACATGCTTCTGTATGTATATATGGTATTCCTGAAATAAATTATTTAATACAGGTTAAATTATGTAGTATCTTAAATAATCCCCACCATGGCCTAGACTAATTATAAAACATACCCGTGTTTAGACCATAAAAGGCACTTAGCATGCCACCTAAACCACATCCTGCCTATTGAATACACAAAACTAATGAGATTAGTAGTTCAGACAAAATTGCAAGGCATGCTTCGAGTACATGGTTATATGGTTGTAATATTTTTTTTCATGTGTGTCCTTCAAACTTATACTCTCATATTCTTGATTGCATTGTTTTTGTCCAATATAATCAAATGAACTAGAACAAATAATCACCTCAGCCATTATTGATAATTACTGGAAAACAATTTCACTGATCTTTGGGCAGTGATTGATAACTCCTTTTTTTTAGTGTGTAACTACATGAAGTATGGAAGTACAATGACATTTTTTTTTTATTTTGCCTCTTTGGATGCAAGAAATAAGATCTTTCTAGTTTGGTAGACAGGAAGCATACTAAAGGCAAAGAGTAACAATTAAGACTAGCTAGCCAACCACCAGCAGATCATCATGACCAGAAACAAGGTCTTCATGAAGAATATTTTTTGGCACAAGGATCAGAACAATGACATGTGTACATGTAACAACAATCCCTTTAATACAAATTAGCTAAAGCAGGAATGTTACTTATCACTGCTAAAAAACTGGAAAATGACGATTTTCTTTCTTCAAGAAGAAGCAAACATCAAAGTAAGGATGTTTATTAACGATTATGATGACTTTTAACTTTTTATTATGGTGGTTTCTTTTTTAGATTAAGGGATACCACAAAAACACATGTACTCCATTATCATAAGATGTTACTCCAACAGTTGGATAGGAAACAAGACAATTTCCGTTTTTGGTTGACCCATAACAAAATACACCTTTTGAGAGTTAAATTGCCACTAAATTTCTATTTCGTAGATATTTGACCGTTAGTTGAAATCTGCATTTGTTACCTGTGGGGATGGAGTAAATAGTTAACCACTGCATTTTGTTTAAGAGTACGGCTGCTTCCAGAGTTCATGTTCACGAGGTAAAACAATCCTAAAATTTATCACCGTTCAGTTCGACGTAATTAAGATTCCAACATTTCTCTAAGCCTACTTTAACAACCTTGCCAGTTATTAGTTTTAAGGAAAGTGTAAACACAATGTTAACCTTTGAGAACCGATGAGAATGGAAGAATAAGCGATAGAAAATCTAAACCCCTGTTAGAATATAGTATAATACTCACTACAGCAAGTACAAAAAATGTTTAATGGATTAATCTTTACAAATTTGATGGTGTGATTAGTGGTTGATCCAGGAATTCGGTTTGTGTATGGACTATCTAGTCAACAACAACAATAACAACAACAATACCCGATCCCGCCGGAACCATGTATATGGGAGGTAGAATGTAGACAAATCATAACCCTACCCGAGGCTAAACTCAGAGTAGGGAAACTGCTTCCAGGAAGACCTCCGGCAAGTGTATATGTGAGTGTGAATGTGCTTAAATATATGTGAAATGTGAAATGTGATTTTGTGAAATTAAATGGCAAGGGAAGAGAAGATATGTAAGCTTATGACACATGACAAGAGAAGCTATGTAAGCATATAACACAATAAGATTAAATACTAGGCAAGAGACAAATATCATCATAAATTGTTAGAAACGAAATAGACATATAGGCATATGGACTATCTAGTAATGATCATTATAAACAGGTAAACGGGTGTGGTTTTCCCTGTTAAGGTTACGCGAGGAGGGCGAGCCTTTTGACTCATATGTACGAGGCCTCACCGAGTTAATCCCGGTACCGTTTCCGGCCTTTCCCTGGCCACCCCCAAATGTACACACCTAACGAGTTTTGAACCTTTAATCTCTTGTTTGAAAGCAAGGACCTTACCACTGGTAATGATAAAAGCTATTCAATTTTTTCAGGTTCAGGTTATTCAGTTTAGGTTGCTTTTGAGGATACATTCATTCGAGCCTTATTTGGTCATTAAGGTTTACTTTACATAAAACTCAATTTGGTGGTGGATGCTTGCTAAACCTTCACCATGAAACCGATTCCCTCTAAAGTAAACCTTAATGACGAAACAAAACTCTAATAACCTGAACTTCAAAAACGAACCAAATCCAAATAACCCCAAAACCGAGAAAGTAAAAAGCTATTAGATCAGCATTTGATGTTCAAATCATGTAGCTATCAAATCTATATGAATCATTGAATCACACAAATACCTAAATGTTGACCAGACCAGTTGAGTCAAAGATAAGCCATACGATAGTTTCCAACCATTCACTCGCTACCCCCAAATGTACACAGCCAGCGAGGTTTGAACCCTTGACCTTCTGTTTAAAAGCAAAATGACCTTACCACTAGGCCATTTGGTGGTGGTTTTTCTAAAAAAAATAAAATACAAATCCTCTAAAAAAAACTTTTGCCTAGTCCACAATCTACAAAACTAACGTCCCAATAATATGATAAGCTCTCCGTATAAACCAGTCAACCTCTTTCTATAGCAACAAAATCTCCATCTTTCGAATTTAAACAAATAGACATAAACATCAAATCCTAAATTCGAACCTTATTCTAATGCTTTTCAATTCAGCTCGTACCTAATAACCTAATAACGATATATTATTCCATTATCACTCAAACACATATGCAACCACGTAACTACAGAAAGAATAGTAGTACTAAAAAGTAAAAAAGATATATTGTTGGAAAGTGACTTAAACTCTAGGGTTTGTTTTTGTAAATTTTGTTTTGATTAGATATTAGTTTTTGGTATGCTTCGTGATTTGAGTTGGTTTAAGATTTCATTGTTTTTAGCCGTTTAGGTCATTGTTTGCTTATAAATAGAGTAAATAGAGGCCAACTATATTAGAACTCTTTATACCTTTAAATTATAATTTTGTAATTGGTACCTTTAAATTTTGTTTTGTATTTGGTTTGATAATTTTGAATAAAGATTTCACTTCCTTTGTTTGATTTGTTATTTATTTAGTCATTTGATTACCAACAGATATAGAAAAAAAAATACTAAATAAACAAGAGATGATATGTTACCACAGCAGTAGCATGATGCAAAACAGGAGTTATAGTCCATTCTTTATTATCCTACATTCAATAAAAGTAAAAATAATATTGTACCAACATATTAAAAAATGTACTACATAATAAAAATGAAATAGTACCGAAGTTGGTTTTATGGGAGAGAGACACCTAGGACAACGAGGTGTACCAACACCAGGTTTAAATGGTTGGTTCATGGTATAAGTTTCTTGTTCTTAGTTTCTCTTCATATACCTCTCGAGTGCCCAATATTACACACTTTTGATGTGCAAATTTTGGTACTGCTGAGTTTGTTGGTTGAACCGGGGTCTACTGCTTGTTGGCCTTTTGTTTGGGCTACTAGGTTATAATTCAATAAGTTTAACTTTAGGGTCCTTCTGGTTTGTAAACGGATTCATGATTAGAATTTAGATTTTGATTTAAATTTGGTTTAAGATTTCGATTTAGATTTATTGAAGGATAGAGAAAATAGTATTTAAAAATATATTATATATTTAAATATAAATTAAAAATTATTTATATTGATATTGATAGGATAAAAAGAAAAAAATAAGTATAAGAAAATACATAGACCCACATTTATCAAAAAACCCATAAAATCCTCATCTTTAACACACACTCTAATATTTGATTTATGTATCTAAACCCAAATCTTAAAATTGCAAACAAACAAGTAAATTTAACTTTTTAATCCCAAACCTAAGAAAAGCCCCCCAACCAAACGGGTCCTTAGAACATATTTTCCTTTTCGTTCATCTTTTGTTGCAATAGTTTCTGCACGGCGATAACTTATACACCCTTTGTTATAGCATTTTTGTTGTTATGGTATCGTTATAACTGCACCACGACATTGCGATATAGATCCCGCACGATTGTGGTTACAGGTGTTTCTGCACGGCGATAACTTATACACCCTTTGTTATAGCATTTTTGTTGTTATGGTATCGTTATAACTGCACCACGACATTGCGATATAGATCCCGCACGATTGTGGTTACAGGTGTCATTCAGATTTCTTTTTTTATATATACAAAATAAATAAGATTGTGGGTCACAGAAAACCAAGGGCGACTCAAGTCTTGTGGATGCCTAAAGGAAATGAACCAAACGTTCAATGAATATTTCATTAACTGGGTAGTAAAATACTCATTTATGGGAGTTTATTTATTAAATGAACGAATATGAACAAAAGTCTTGCTCGTTCATTTATGTTCGTAAACGTTCGATTATACATTCGTTCATTTATGCTCGTAAGTGTACCAATTTTTATTGTATATCTTTAAAATTTGGTACATTGAAACAGATGAACACACATAAAACACAATATTTTGTATATTCTTTTGTTTGTTTTCATACGTTCATTATGTTCGTTCATTTAAGTTCTTTTAATCTCTTAATAAACAAACATAAACGAACACGAACAACAACATTTCTTAGTGAACGAACAAGAACTAGAAAATTCGTCCGTCTAAGTGTTCTTGTCCTTTTACTATTTGTCTAGTCAAAACTAAATGAATGAACATAAGCAATGACATGTTGGTGTTTGTCCGGTTCATTTACAGCTATAGCTAGAACCAAACCAACATGAACGAGGCTTGTCTGTGTTCGTTAGCTTTAGTTAACTGAACAAACAAACTAATATGAACACTTAAATAAATGGACATTGTTGTCCATGTTTGTTCGTTGAAAAATAAGTTATACTTATTCGTTTATTAAAACACTATTCATAGGTGATTCTTGAAACGTTTAATTTGTTTACAATACCGACTAAAAGTCATTAGAATTTGTAGCATTAAATCAGCACAATGCATCTTTTTGTAATAATAAAAAGATAGACTAGCATGGATTTAAAATATAAGCAAAGATCCTTTATAATTTTAGCAGTTTTAGTAATAGGGGCCTTTTATATATTTAGATCTCAAGATGATGCACAAGTAAATATGTAACCGACTATATATATTCCTAATGGGCGTTAAAAAATTGGTGGCCTAAATATTCGAAGGCCTAAAGTGATGACTTTATTAGCTTTATCTTTGAGCCATCACTGTAGAAACCTATATGACTCGTGTTATGCTAGGGGCTGTGTTTTATTAGTTTTGTGTTATAAGAATGTTATATAGGTTAAAAGCTAACGTAATTGTGCCTGTAATACAACTTATAATCAAATTGCATCTCGCACCTTAAAAGAGATGGATTGATCATTGATCATTGAGTACTATACTTGATTCTCGATTTTCATTCCCACATGAATCACAACAGGGCAGTTTTATATATATATATATATATATATATATATATATATATATATATATATATATATATATATATATATATATATATATATATGTGTGTGTGTGTGTGTGTGTGTGTGTGTGTGTTGCAACCACTAGAATATTAGTCCAAGGAGCTCTCGTGCTTGAGTCAATTAACTCCGGTTCGAGTCTCATACTTGTCATTTGCTTCAGATAGATACCCGTCTCCGCAAAACTTATAGGCACACTGCAGAGACTTTGTGGAATAAGAGATCGAAGGTCGAATATCGGTTCGTCTCACTCCAGGTGGTGCTCCTCTAAGCCAGGAGAGTTGTCGCATGTATTCCTTGTGAGGCCGATCGACAATGGTTGATGCCAAAAAACATCCGGGGTAAATGTGTTTCCGTCAATCTACATCTTTTTATCTGTGGAATATATACGTGTTGCACCATTTCAAAGTTTATAACCCGCCACTGATCGGGAAATATAGATAGTTTTTAACTCTGCGACGTGGCAAGCTGATAGTTGTGGCATATGTGATTAAAAATCCTGGAGCCACCACTCTTTATCTATCTTATTTCTTTGATTGGGAAAGTTAAAATATAGTTGACTCGATTTAATGCCTGGATTCACAAACGAAAAATCAATGATGGCGGCCTTACGTACTTTCCACTCGGGTGAGGTGTGAAGAGATGTTTTGGGGGTCATGTTGACTCCTTATTAGCATAGAAAATACGACTACACCATTATCTTTTGCAATTTTAATTTGTTTTCATCTAAACCACTACGGTGGACGATTTATTTAGTCAATGAAAAGAAAACTTAATAAATAAATGAATAACGGATATATTTGAAAATAACATAACTATAAAGTTTATAATTCGTGGAAATTTTTATTCAACCATATAACTGTTTGTAAATGTACAATCTATTTTATTAATCAATCTGTCACGCATGTTGTTGGTAGAACTAGGCAATCCCTTGTCAATATGCTTCAGTCATTGTGTTTAGACTTTAGACTAATACTCCGTACATGTAGTACTAATTAAACGCTGAAACACAACTTTCATAACATCGTAACTTCATAAGCGTATCTTGATAGCATATACATGCAATAGTTTTTTGAGTCTTATATTAAGCTAACAATATCAATGAAACGAAATTGATGATCAGATCTTATTATATAATCTCGTATACAAAATCACAACTTTAACAAAATGAAAACAAAACAAATTTTTTAAAGAATACATACACATAATCACGTAATCAGTAATGGAGAACATAGAGATTAAACTCGACAACAGCATCGCCATTGTTCATGTTAAAAGTATGAGTTCTAGCCTCAGCGTAACCACGAGCAAATCGAAATAGCCCACTTCCTCCAACGATCGGCATCTCTCTCACAGTCGACATCACTGCATTTCGGCCCAAAATACTCAAAGAGCTACCATTGTATTTCCCTTCAACAAACACATAGTTCATAGCCATCAACAAGCCCATTTCGTTAATGCTAGCAGAAGTATATATCCCTTGCGCTCTACCCACAAGCTTGGAAGTTCGTTCTGGACCCATTGTCAATGGATTATCGATCATAGTGATGTCACCAAAACCGGTAGCTGCAGTGCGGTTG
This sequence comes from Artemisia argyi, assembly GCA_030686995.1. NCBI lineage: Eukaryota > Viridiplantae > Streptophyta > Magnoliopsida > Asterales > Asteraceae > Artemisia > Artemisia argyi. The sequence continues at coordinate 35,349,796 of CM060695.1, forward strand.
GTTCTGGTGGCTTCAACAATCCTAATAGCAGTAGCGTTAGGGCCAGCGACTATGTCATGGAAATAGATTCGAAAATGACTTAGTTTTTCTTTTCTTAGTCCTAAAGAGCGTTGCGACAACCTTCTTCCAAATTCTTGGGATTCGACACTAACGAGAAACGATACAAGAAGAACACTCAATATAACAATAGCAGTTCTTGACATAGCCATTTTGTGTAATGGTGCAATGAAATATATGTGAAAGAATGAGAAGAGTTGATGATATATGCTTCGTGAGGAACTTGTTTATATAGAGTGTCACAAGCCAAAAGTTTCTGGATGGTTATGCTTTTTGGTCCAAAATCAACGTTGGAGAACTTGGCATTCAAATATTTCCGCGTTTACAGGGCTGAGTCCTTTATTTTTGTTTAAACTTAGCAGACTTTATAAATTACTAGAAAGGTGTCCACGCGATGCGGGGACGGATTATTGGGGTGAAGAGGAGGGAGGTGGGGTGATGGAAAGTGGTTGCTGGGGTGGTTGTTGAGGTTGTTATAAATTGTTGGGGGTGGTTGTTGAGGTGGTTATAAATTGTTGGGGTGATTGTTAAGGGTGATTGTTTTCATAATTAGTAAGTAAAAGTCTGAATTTTTAAGTCTGTCTAATTATAGAATAGTCCCAAATACATTATATAGTAGTATAGATTGCTTTTACAATAATAGTAAAGTTAGTATACTTCAAATTACAAGCATGGTTGTATAAGTTGGAAACCCCTCTCCTTTAGACATAGATGTTAAAGGTTTGATCTTCATTCCCTACAAAAAGGCCGAAGGTAGGGGTAAGGCCGTCTACATCTCACTCTCACCTCCTTCATATCTCGTGGAAGACGGGATTGAATTAACGTTGATATACTTGAAATTATATATTGTTCCCTAAAGAGTGAGTATAACTTTAAGTTAAGTAAGTTAGATTACTCTTTATGTTTTTTTAACAACGGCAATTTTATTGAAAAATATGAAGCTAGAAAAAATAAAGGATTACAATGTTTTAATACAAGCATATGAACTAGATTAGTTAACCAGGCTAGTTAAGTAAGATTTAAACTCTTATTCTAGCGACAAATCCATGAATGAGATAAGATCTTTATCTCTTCCATTAGAGTGTCATTGCGAGGCGGCTTCAGATCAAAACAAACTCTATTACGATATCTTCAAATAGTCCAAGTGCTTGAGCAAACGACGTCAAAACAGACCTTTGTCAATGTTTCAAGGGGACCGGAATGGCTCCATGACATAAGATCATGAAGTTGTCTTGGGTATTCGCCTATGCCCCACCACTTATAATCATTATCCATATATCCTTCGCAACCATACATTCTACAAAAAGATGTTGCGCTATTTCGAGGACTTCATCGCATAAAGGACATCGGGGTCGAATGTAGGTCTATACTGTGAGTATCAAGGTTGCTGTTGGATCGTAAACTTGATTTAATCCAATAAAGATTTGACTATCCATAAAAGCCCAAGCCCGTGATCAAGGAGCTTCTAGAATGACGAAGAATAGTATGGAAGCTTCTAGAAAGTCGTAGAATGGTATGGAAGCTTCTAGAAAGTCGTAAAGCTTCTAGAATGACGAAGAATGGGATGGAAGTTTCAAGAAAGTCGTAGAATGATATGAAAGCTTCTAGAATGTTGTAGTAGATGATATCTACTAGAAGTATGTAGCAACTGCGATAGAAATATCTAGTGGTAGTTATCTAAAATTAGATAAGGATGATGATGTAATAAGAATTATCTAGATTATGTTAGAATATCCATGGAAGTATCTCGGTTCTAGAATCTTCCATGGAGTAGTATAAATAGGTTTAGGGTGAAGCATTTGTATGTACCTAAGCAAAGCTTAAGTAATAAAGTTACATTGTGAAAGTGCTCTAAAGTATTCCTCTCTTCATCAAGTGTAAGCCTAAAAGGCCCTCGTGTTTTCCAACAAAGTGGTATCAGAGATAGAAGATCGAGATGTCAGGTGCAATGAACTTGTTCCAGTTTCCTCGTCTTACCAAAGATAACTATGGTAGTTGGTGCATTCGTATGAAGGCGTTACTTAGTTCACATGATGTGTGGGAGATAGTAGAGAAAGGTGTTGAGAAAGTTGATGATGAAAGTTCGTTGAATGCCGCCCAAAGGGTGGAATTGCAAAAGGCAAGAAAGAATGATCAAAGTGCTCTTACACTCATCTATCAATGTCTTGATGATGTGATGCTTGAGAAAGTTGCAAATGCAACCACTTCTAAGGAAGCGTGGGAGATCCTTCAAAATGCTTTCAAAGGAATTGACAAGGTGAAAAAGGTACGCCTTCAAACTCTTAGAGGAGAGTTCAAAAAGCTCCAAATGGAGGAATCCGAAACCATTTCGGATTATTTCACTCGTGTCTTGACCATTTCAAATGAAATGAAGAGAAATGGTGAAAGCTTGAGTGACACAAGGGTGATAGAAAAGATTCTTCGCTCTTTGCCACCAAGCTTTAATTACATTGTCATGGCCATAGAGGAGTCAAAAGACATAGACTTTATGACCACTGATCAACTCATGGGATCTTTACAAGCCCATGAAGAGATGTTGAAGAAAAGAAGGGGGAAAGAACCCTTGGAGCAAGCTTTATATTCAAAGGTCTCTTTCAAAGAAAGAGAAAAGAGCTTTCTACATGGAAAGGAGCAAGGAAGAGGACGCGGTATTTTTAGAGGTCGTGGTGGTTTCCAAGGCCGAGGACGAGGAAGAGGAAGAGAAGATGTCAACAAAGAAGATGAAAACCAAATGTTTTCATATCGAAGAGGTCGTGGGAGAGGTTTTCAATCTCAAAGAGGAGGTAATCCCCAAATAAAATATTATAATTGTCGCAAATATGGTCATTATGCCAGTGAGTGTAGTAGCTCAAGACAAGTGGAAGAAAAAGCTAATATTTTGGAGGTAGAAGACAAAGATGAGCTTACCTTGCTAATGGCAAGACATGACGCACAAGAAGAGAGAATAGAGCAATGGCATATAGATTCCGCTGCAAGTAACCATATGACGGGTGAAGAAGACCTGTTCGTGGAGATGGAGGAAAGTAAAGGTAATGTCACCTTTGGAGATGAATCAAAGGCACCGGTGAAAGGAAAAGGTAAGATACTTATCCGAGCTAAAGATGGAAGTCACCAATATATTTCGGACGTATACAATGTGCCCAACCTTAAAAGTAACATTTTAAGTGTGGGACAACTTTTAGAGAAAAACTACGATATTCATTTCAAAGATCGTAGTGCTACAATAAGAAATCCCGAAGGAAAGCTCATAGCTAAAGTCCCTATGACTAAAAACCGAATGTTCCTTCTAAACATTCAGCATGATGAAGCTAAGTGCTTAAAGAGTTGTTTGAAGGATCATTCGTGGCTTTGGCATATGAGGTACGGACACTTAAACTTTGGTGACTTAAAGTTATTATCCTCAAAGGGAATGGTGAAAGGGTTAGATCAAATTGATCATCCCAATCAAGTGTGTGAAGGATGTCTTCTTGGGAAGCATGCTAGAAGTTCGTTTCTGAAAGAAGCAACATCAAGAGCTAAGGAGCCTCTACAACTAATTCACACGGATTTGTGCGGTTCATTACTCCGCCCTCTCATGGTAAAAATCTTTACTTTATGCTTTTTATTGATGACTTTTCAAGAAAGACTTGGGTATATTTTCTAAAAGAAAAATCCCAAGCTTTTGAAGCTTTTAAGACATTTAAAGCTATATGGTAGAAAAAGAGAAAGGTTTAAAAATTAAATCTATGAGATCTGATAGAGGTGGAGAATTTTTATCAAAAGAATTTAACAAATTTTGTGAGGATAATAGGATCCGGAGATTTCTAACGGCTCCTTACTCCCCACAACAAAATGGAGTGGTGGAGAGAAAGAATAGAACCATTCTCAATATGGTCCGAAGCATGTTGAAAAGTAAGAAGATGCCAAAGGAGTTTTGGGCCGAAGCGGTTAACTGTGCGGTATATCTATTGAACCGGTGTCCATCAAAAAGTTTAGATAACAAGACTCCACAAGAAGCATGGAATGGGATGAAGCCTACCGTCTCTCACCTAAGAGTATTTGGAAGCATAGCGTATGTTCAAGTTCCGAGCCAAAGGCGATTAAAGCTTGACGATAGAAGTGAGAAGCATGTATTCATTGGCTATGACAAGCAGTCGAAAGGTTATAAGCTCTATAATCCAATCACAAGGAAGGTAGTAGTGAGTAGAGACGTGGATTTCGATGAAGAAGAAGCATGGGATTGGAGCATCAAAGAAAATGAAAGGTATGACTTTCTTCCTATCATTGAAGAAGAAGAGACATGTGAATCAAGTGAAGAAGTCCAACAACCTCAAAGTCTAACTCCAACCCAAGACTCACCTTCAAGTTCAAGTGAAGGAAAACCAAAGACAAGAAGTTTGCAGGAGCTCTACGAGGCAACTGACGAGATACCCCTTCTTTGTTTATACGCTGATTGTGAACCTTTAGCTTTTGAGGAAGCTATGAAAAGCAAGAAATGGAGACAAGCCATGGACGAGGAGATAAAGTCAATAGAAAAGAATGATACGTGGGAGTTGATGACCCTTCCGAAATGCCAAAAGGCTATTGGAGTTAAGTGAGTATACAAGGCCAAGAAAAACGCCAAAGGCGAAGTGAAGAAGTATAAGGCAAGGCTTGTGGCTAAAAGGTACAAGAAAAAGCATGGTATCGACTATGAAGAGGAAGGATGTACGAGTGATACATGCGAGATCCGAAAACCAAGTTGCAGATATCCACACCAAGTCGTTCAACGAGCGAGATTTCTCAAGACTAAGGATGATGCTTGGAGTTGGGAAATCAAGTTTAAAGGGGGGTGTTGGATCGTAAACTTGATTTAATCCAATAAAGATTGGACTATCCATAAAAGCCCAAGCCCGTGATCAAGGAGCTTCTAGAATGACGAAGAATAGCATGGAAGCTTCTAGAAAATCGTAGAATGGTATGGAAGCTTCTAGAAAGTCGTAAAGCTTCTAGAATGACGAAAAATGTGATGGAAGCTTCAAGAAAGTCGTAGAATGGTATAGAAGCTTCTAGAATGTTGTAGTAGATGATATCTACTAGAAGTATGTAGCAAATACGATAGAAATATCTAGTGGCAGTTATCTAAAATTAGATAAGGATGATGATGTAATAAGAATTATCTAGATTATGTTAGAATATCCATGGAAGTATCTCGGTTCTAGAATCTTCCATGGAGTAGTATAAATAGGTTTAGGGTGAAGCATTTGCATGTACCTAAGCAAAGCTTAAGTAATAAAGTTACAATGTGAAAGTGCTCTAAAGTATTCCTCTCTTCATCAAGTGTAAGCCTAAAAGGCCCTCGTGTTTTCCAACAGTTGCAACGTGTTGGAAGACGATTCAATCTAAGGCGCGAATTATGAATATTAACCTTGATTGGAACATACTTATTCCAGTAAACACTTTCTAGTTGGGATCCAAACATGGAACTTTCAATTTTGCACCTCGACAAAGCAACTGTAAACTTGTTGGAATCGTTAAGCGAATAAGTCCAAGAATCAGGAAGGGAGTCAGAGGGTACAAAATTATTTAGCACAGTAAGTTGTATTGCTCAAGCTCTTGACCAGCTCTTATGGGCCGTCTCCAAGACCAAACACGATTTATGGACAAGTAACATCGATCCGTTATCAAGCAATCTTTGAAATTTTCCAAATAATGCATTCTGGGAAAAATGGATTTCAGATTTGTATAATCAATCTGTTATGCATGTTGTTGGTAGAACTAGGCAATTGTCAATGGGCTTCTGTCATTGTTGTGTTACATGTAGTACTAATCAAACACTGAAACACAACCTTTGTAACATCATAAGCGAAACAATATCACAACTTATTATATATGAAGCAACAATATCAATGAAACGAAATTGATAATCAAAGGAGTAATCTCTTAAGTACAAAATCACAACTTTAACAATATGAAAAACAAAACAAAATTTTAAAAGAATACACATAATCACGTAATCAGTAATGGAGAACATAGAGATTAAACTCGACAACAGCATCGCCATTGTTCATGTTAAAAGTATGAGTCCTAGCTTCAGCGTAACCACGAGCAAATCGAAATAGCCCACTTCCTCCAACGATCGGCATCTCTCTCACGGTCGACATTACTGCATTTCGGCCCAAAATACTCAAAGAGCTACCATTATATTTCCCTTCAACAAACACATAGTTCATAGCCATCAACAAGCCCATTTCGTTAATGCTAGCAGAAGTATATATCCCTTGTGCTCTACCCACAAGCTTGGAAGTTCGTTCTGGGCCCATTGTCAATGGATTATCGATCATAGTGATGTCACCAAAACCAGTCGCTGCAGTGCGGTTGGTTCTGGTGGCTTCAACGATCCTAATAGCAGTAGCGTTAGGACCAGCAACTATGTCATGGAAATAGATTCGAAAATGACTTAGTTTTTCTTTTCTTAGTCCTAAAGAGCGTTGCGACAACCTTCTTCCAAATTGTTGGGATTCGACACTAACAAGAAACGATACAAGAAGAACACTCAATATAACAATAGCAGTTCTCGACATAGCCATTTTGTGTATTAAGATGCAATGGAAGATATATGAAAGAATGAGAAGAGTTGATGATATATGCTTGGTTAGGCACTTGTTTATATAGTGTCAAAAACCAAAAGTTTCTAGATGGTTATGCTTTTGGGTCCAGAATCAACGTTGGAGAACATGGCATTCAAATATTTCCGTGTTTTCAGGGCCAAGTCCTTTATTTGATCGTATAAAAATGCATATTTGTCACATAAGATTATGAAAAGAATATATTTATTTTTTGAAAAAATACGTTAATGAAAATATAAGCTTTGTTTTGTACTCATTACACTATATGCTTGAATTTTTGTTATTAAAATATTAGTAGCAGGGTACCCGCGCGATGCAGCGGCGGGTACCATGTGACTAAATTTTTCAGCAAATAATTGTTATTTTATTTTGAGCTGCAGGATTTCAGATTTATGTTTCAAAAGCTTAATTAGATTGTACTTTGTGGATAAATAGTTGTATATTTTGGTAAATGGGTGAATTAAATTATATATTAATTGTATGTGTTGAATAGTGTTTTGTTTTATTTGTACATTGTGCTTAGCTAGTTGTATATATATGGTAATGGGGGTTTCATATATCACCCTCTTTTCATCAATAATTTCATATATACCCATAATACAACCATTGAATGCATTATGTACAATGATTTTAAAGCATCATTTGGGTATATATGAAATTTTCATGTTTTGGGAGGGGAGATATGAAATTGTCCCTTTAAATTATGTATTAATTGTATGTAAAAAATGATATTTGCTTAAAATCAATTGTGCTTTACATAGTTGTACATTATATTTTATAAGTAGTATTTTACTTAAAATCTAATTTAAAAAATCTTAAAATAATAAATATGAGAGAAGGTCTTATATGCTTTATAAATAGTATAGATTACTATGGTTATACTATTAGCCCAAACCCCATACATGTACGGGTTATAAAACTGTTACAACATGTAGCTTTTTTTTTGAGCAAAACATGTAGCTAAATGTACCAAATCCTATCTTATTCCTTTGATCATAAAACTTAAAATACAGTTGACTCGGTTTAATGCTTATAATCACAAACGAAAAATCAATGATGGCGGCCTTACGTACTTTAATTTCTACTCGGATGAGGTGTGAATAGATGTTTTGGGGGTCATGCTGACTCCTTATTAGCATAGAAAATACGACTTTTTAAAAATATACATCATTATCTTTTGCAATTTTTGTTTACATTAGTCCATGAAAAGAAAACTGAAAAAATAAATGTACAATGACAAATTTGAAAATAACATTTTTTTTTTGAATGGCGGTATACTAAAAACTAGCGAGAAGCTAGGCACAAACAATTACAAACGATAGGATAGAGCGTTACAATAATTAAAAAGTCACTCTATCCAATTAATAGACACAATACGAATTCTATTAGAGATCCAAGTGTAAGTGAATTGCTTTATATCATTTAGAATAAGACTTTTGTTTGGTCTTTTAGCCGCAAAGGTTGACTCATTCTAAAACACCATAGGATCCAAAGCGTGGATTGCATGACGGCTTCAAAAACGGTTGTGAGAGTGGGAGAAAAGGTTAAACAACTTGAGAGGGACAATACGTCATTGAGGTTGTTTGGTTGCTTATTACGGATATTCAACCAATTGAAGACATCTTTCCACACCGAGATTGCAACAATGCAATTCACCAGAATATAGTCTTTGGTCTCAACATTATCATCACAAACTGGGCATCTTACCGAGTCAAGGTCAATTCTTTTATTATCTAAGTTTACTCTTGTTGGGATTCTTTTATTTTCCATTCTCCATGTAGAAATGTGACTTTAATAGGTATTAGCTTATTCCATCTAGTTGGAGTAGATTGGATTTGAGTAGAAGAATTCGTAATAAGAGACCGCATACCTTTCACCGAGAATAACATTGAGTTATCAATCAAGCAGTCACAACGATCTTGATCAGTAGAGAGGTTGTGGAAATTTGAAAGGAGGCTTTGAAGTTCTTCTAACTCTATGACATCTTAATACCTTAATGGTCTACGCCATTACCAATGGAATTGCAAGCCTTATGGATTTATTTGGCCAACATGGCCTACTTCATTTGAATCCAAACTTTGCCCAGGTCAATTAAGAGCAGGCCCATTTGATGAGTGAAAAATGCCATTAGATGAAGTACTAGTATCAGTTGTCATAGACGTGTCAACACTTAGCGGAACAGTAAATGGGACTCGATCACACACTCTACAATTTGGATTTGTTTCGATACGAAATAACCTTGGAAAATAATCACTAAGAGGAGAGTTACCAACCCAAGTGTCGCTCCAAATCCGTGTTGATTGACCATTACCAATCTTCACCTTAAAGAGGGAGTGAAGATTAATGCCAATATCATTTAACTCCCCATTAAGTTTAGCAATCTCGTACCAAGGACCAGCTTTACAACGGATTGACGAAGCGTCATGGAGCCCACCATGCGGACCGTGAATAGATTTGATTACGTTGCACCATAGGCAATTGTTTTCTGCAGTGAATCTCCACCACCATTTAGCAAGCATACTTTGGTTACTGACCTTCAAACTTTCAATGTTAAGTCCACCATTATTTAACGAAGCAATGACCTTGTCCTATGCTATCCAAGGGATTTTATTGATATCTCAAGTTCCCTCCCCTCGCCAAAAAAAAAAAAGAAAAAAAAAAGAAAAAAAAAAAAAAAAAAAAAAAAAAAAAAAAACTTTCTCCTAATACTTTCGAGCTTGTTGATTATTACTTTTGGAGCTTTGAAGATGGAAAAGGAATAGACCCGAATGCTACCAAGGACGGCTTTGATGAGTGTTAGTCTACCTCCAAAAGAAAGTGACTTTGCTTTCCACATAGATAGCCTTTTGTGAAATCTATCAATAACAGGGGACCAACTAGAACTTCTTGACTTATTTGCACCAATGGGAAGCCCAAGAGATGTAAAAGGGAATTGGGATGGTTGACAACTTATCGACGAGGCGAGGGAGAGAAGTTCACTATTAGAAATACCAATACCAAATAACTTGCTCTTATTAAAGTTGACTTTGAGACCCGAGGCAAGGTGGAAACAAGTGAATATTCGTGACAAGTTCCTAACATTAGTTAGAGACCATTCCCCAAATATAATAGCGTCGTCCGCGAATTGAAGATGAGATATATGAATCTTATTTCTCCCGACTTCAATACCCAGAAAAAGGTGTCTAGATTTTGCTTCCTCAAGAGCCACATTTAAAGCTTCTATTGCAATAATAAATAGAAACGGGGAAAGAGGGTCACCTTGTCGAAAACCTTTTTCAACTTTGAATTCCGGGGTGGGAGATCCATTGACCAATACCGAGGCATATGCCGAATTAAGGCAAGCGTTTATCCAATTTCTCCACTTTGCACTAAAACTCATTTGAGTCATGATAGATTTCAAAAATGATCAATTTAGCGAGTCGAATGCTTTTTCAAAGTCAACTTTTGTGAAGAACATCTTTCTTTTTACACCTTTCGCCCAAGAAAGTTTGTAATTCGTGGAAGTTTTTATTCAACCATATAATTGTTTGTATATTTACAATCTATTTTATTAATCAATCTGTCATGCATGTTGTTGGTAGAACTAGGCAATTGTCAATAGGGAAAATTCCATAAATACCCCAAAAGTACAAGGGTCTCCACCCTAAATAACCCACAAAATCTTGTTTTCTCCAAATACCCCAACGGGAGAAGGTCGCCCCTAAATCTTGGGCGGATATCATAATATGGTGACAAGTGTCTCTATACATGGCCCCACCATATACCTTCATGGTACAACTCATAATGTGTACTTCTTGGGCGACTGGGACCCATACTTCTTAGGCGACTTGTATTTTTTGTCTTTTTGTAATATTACATTTTAGATCCTTATGGTTTGATTGTTATTTATTTTTTGTCACACTTTTTGTTTCTCTTTTATCACCAACAAAAACCCACCAACATAAACCCAGATCTAATAAATCTTATCACCAACCAAAACCCAGATCTAATAAATCTTATCCTAGCACATTTGTTGGAGCAGATCATGCATCCACACACAATCATTAAAATTGATAGTTATGAGAAACTTCTTCTTAAGATCAGTGATTCCACACTCAGCGTACAATCCAATATTCGTTAGTATATCTTTAACCAAATCCACGTTTGTCCCTTCCAAGAAACAAGCAATAAACATGAAGGTCTCCTGCTGATTACGATCAAGTCTAGCAAAAACTACTTCAAGTCTTCCAAGAACATCCTCAGGTGGATATTCTCGAAGTTTCTTCAACATCTCTTTCCAATATTTCTCCTCCTTCCCGTATTGGATTGTACGCTGAGGGTGTGTATCGACGGTGGTGTTTGGATGAGGGTGCGTTTTGTTGGCGGATCTGTGGTGTTTGGATGGTGGTGGTGTTTGGATGAGGGTGGTGTTTGGATGGTGGTGGTGTTTGGATGAGGGTGGTGTTTGGATGGTGGTGACGTTTGGATGGGAAGGTCCGATGGTTTTAGCCTAATTAGATTGTTGGGTTATGGTCGGAATCTTGTATACAACCTTCGTCAATCATCTAATCAAACCCACAAAAACGTTTTAAAATGATTCATTGATTTAGGGTTTATACTTATGAATTGGGGATTTTTTATTTTGGGTGTATTGATTAAATTAACTGTGTGGGAAAGTGTTAGAATAGGATTAGAAACACTTGTGAATCATTGTCGTTAACCAGATTTGTGTTTCTCAGATTTGTGTGTTGTGTATATGTTTGTGTTTGTATTTGTGGTTTTATTTATAAAAGAGACTGAAAAAGTGAAATACCAATCAAACCACAAAATCAAACCACAAGGACCTAAAATGTTTATCAACTTTATTATTAAGTTTTTTACAAAAATACAAAAAATACAAGTCGCCCAAGAAATGTGGGCCTAGTCGCCCAAGAAAGTACATGTATAAAGTAGTACTATGTTAGTACACACATAGGGACACTTGTCACCATATTATGATATCCGCCCAAGATTTAGGGGCGACCTTCTCCCGTTAGGGTATTTTGAGAAAACAAGATTTTGTGGGTTATTGAGGGTGGAGACCCTTGTACTTTTGGGGTATTTATGGAATTTTCCCTTGTCAATATGCTTCTGTCACTGTGTTAGACTAATACCCGTACATGTAGTACTAATCAAACGTACACAATTTTCATAACATATGAATTAATCTGTCTAAAAACAAGTATTCATTTTGATAGTGACACCCATGTATAAGAAAGCGCAAAATCGTTCTAACTCGCCAAAACGAACATACCTGCCAGCATTGCTTGATAAGCAGTTACGTAGTGTGCCAACTCTCACTTCTTACTTCAAAATAAGTGTTCATTTTGATAATGTCACTCATTTTTAACAAGTTATAAAAACTCTACTGTTAAAAAATCAAATGAAAGTTAGTACAATTATTTTACGACGGAAAGACTAGTTAGTTAATGAAAAGTTGCTTTCTTTTATGACACTACTTCCAAACAATGTTTCTCCATACATGTTATCGCGTAGTATTCTTTTAGCACTATCATATGAAGATCAACGCTCGTATGAATTCCATATTTGAGTATGTTTAAAGGATAACTGATGATAAAAACATATTTTGATAGCATGTACACTAATTTTCGAAACAAAATTGGTAATCAAAACTTATTATATAATCTAGTATATAAAATCATAACTTGTACAACATGAACACAAAACAAAATTTTATAAAAATACATCATGTAAGTATGTAACTAGTAATGGAGAACATATAGATTGAACTCGACAACAGCATCGCCATTATTCATATTAAAAGTATGAGTTCTAGCTTCAGCGTAACCACGAGCAAATCGAAATAGCCCACTTCCTCCAACGATCGGCATCTCTCTCACAGTCGACATCACTGCATTTCGGCCCAAAATACTCAATGAGCTACCATTATATTTCCCTTCAACAAACACATAGTTCATAGCCATCAACAAGCCCATTTGGTTAATGCTAGCAGAAGTATATATCCCTTGTGCTCTACCAACGAGCTTGGAAGTTCGTTCTGGGCCCATGGTCAATGGATTATCGATCATGGTGATGTCACCAAAACCAGTCGCTGCAGTGCGGTTAGTTCTGGTGGCTTCAACGATCCTAATAGCAGTAGCATTAGGGCCAGCAACTATGTCATGGAAGTAGATTCGAAAATGACTTAGTTTTTCTTTTCTTAGTCCTAAAGATCGTTGCGACAACCTTCTTCCAAATTGTTGGGATTCGACACTAACGAGAAACGATACAAGAAGAACACTCAATATAACAATAGCAGTTCTCGACATAGCCATTTTGTGTAATGGTGCAATGAAATATATTTGAAAGAATGAGAAGAGTTGATGATATATGCTTGGTGAGGCACTTGTTTATATAGAGTATCAAAAGCCAAAAGTTTCTAGATGGTTATGTTTTTGGGTCCAAAATCAACGTTGGATAATATTGTATTCAAATGTTTCCGCGTTTTAAGGGCTGAGTCCTTTTTTTTTTAAACTTAATTACTACTAGTACGTAGTTTAGTAGACTTAAGAAATTATTGCTGTTACAAACTTACAATAATGGTAAAGTTAGTATACCTGAAATAAAATATGTAAAACTGATCATGTTGTCAAAATCAAAAAAATAAACTGTCCGAGAGAATAGGCGTAAGATATACGTAAATAATAGAGCAAATTCCCAAATGATGCCAAAAACTTATAGCTTTTCCAAAATCATGCCAAAAATAAGTGCCTTTCCCAAAAGAGTCATGTGCGATTGTGCGAATGTGCGATTCCACCAGAAACTTGACACGTGTCCATCCCAAAGGTACATAACCAATCATTTGCAGGCCCACACGATTTTAAATATACCACACGTGCTGTTTGACTTCTTATTTCAGATGTGCGATTTTTAATGTGCGATTTTCGGCTAATGTGCGAAAGTTATACAAAAAGTAACATTGGAAAAGAAACAATATCTTACCTTTTCAGAATCAAAATCTTTTTCGTGTATGATTTTTCAAACATTTTCAGTTTTTATTTTGCATATTTCTCTTTATTTTTGATTCATAAACATGAACAAATCCACACACACTAACATAAAAACCGGAATCCTTTCAATTATTTTGTTATATGCTAATCAGTTGTTCTCTCGTATGAAATGGTATCTTTTTTCTTTAATTTTTTGTTTACGATTTAATTATTTTTGTTGTTGTTTACGATTTAATTGTTGTTTATTGTTGTTTTTTTTTTTTTTTTGCCGAATAGGTTTTGTATAAGCTTTTAGTCTAAGCTGAGAAGCTGAAAAAAATGAAATAAGCTGAGAAGCTAAGAAGTAAAAAATGAGCTTAAATAAGGTATCTGATTATGTGTTTTATTGTAAGCATTTATCTACATTCTTGTAGAGTTTATTTAAGGCAAAATGAATGGATGTCAAAATGAGTTTGGGTCAAAACGGGTACAAAATCTATTACCGGGTTTTAAATAAGGCAAAATGAATGGATGTCAAAATGAGTTTGGGTCAAAACGGGTACAAAAACTATTACCGTGTTTTTATGTTATATGGAGTTTATTAAGATATGAAATAAAGTATGCAGTTAGCTTCTGGAGATATGAAATAACATCATGGAAAATTGCACGTACCTCATTAGGATTGGTACATGTATAAAACTTTGTAATTTTTAGTCTTGGACAAAGTGGCGGATTGGGCAACGGGTCAAATGTGTAATTTTTAGTATATGCTCTGTTGATAGACTTGGACCAATATGCTCTGTAATTTTTAACCCGTTTGGTCCCTGTTCTTGGTTAATGTGTATGTGAGTTATATGCTTGAATCTTTGTAGTTTTATGTTCCTGTGATATTGCTAAGTAGAATTAGTGTTTAAAATCAATTGCTCGTTCTTTGGAATTCATAGTATTGTTGATGCTTCATGTCCAGTATTTAAGTTGTGAAATTGATTAAAGCAATTCTTCACATTGATCATTACGGCCTTACCACAATTGGGGTTTGCTGGATGGTAAATCCATTTTTGCAACCAGAAAGTTGTTCATCACCAAAAAATGAATTCTAGCGTCTAAGATCTTCTGCGCCCACTCCAAAAACTGGAGTTCCTAGCTTTTTTCTGTTTTAATGAAACTTTTTTACAATTAACAGTAGGACAGAGTCAATGTTCCTAAGTTATCAATCATATATTAATCATTTGGTAACTAGCCATTTTCAGTGTATACTTGATCAAGAATGAAATCGTTCCAAGAAACTATCTTATATTTCTTCCTAGGATTTTAAGTGAGCTTTTTTTCTGGGATGAAATTGTATAACATATAATATGTTAAAACTTTATAGCATTTTGTGTATGTGAGAGGGAAATTTGATAAGTGCTTCATTGCTAGAGCATTTGGGTGACAGAAAAGTAGAAGAATGAGCTGTCTTAGATATATGTTTCTAGGGAAGTTTCTTCTTGCAGTTTAATGCATCTGTAGGAGTAGATCAAGTAAGTTACCTGTAATATGATTAACTTGTTCTGTATTATGTCAATCACTGGTCTGTTAATACAAATTGCTGCCCTATGAGCCAATGCGCACATGCACTTCTTTTTCACTGTCCATCTGGAGACTCTCATTTATAGCTGCTCTGAGAAATGCTAGAATTTTATGAACAACAAATTGACACTGGTCTTATTGCATTGAAAATCAAGTTTGAGTAATTATAAAGGGGTGTTTGGTTCAGTGTAACCCACTGAGCCATAGTGAGTTTCTTTGGTTGTTTGTTGTTATTACATGTTGCATTTGGTAATACTAGGTTAAGAGAGTCATAAAATCCATAGCTTGTTTAAAGAAAAGTCAAAATCAACCTTTGATCCATTTCATTTGCTCACTGTTAAGAATTTTAGTGCCACAATCATACATACAGTTCAATAGTGGTTAAAATTGCTTTAGATCATCTCATATTAGCTTAACTTAACATAATCAATCACTTAGGATCTGCAGAAGTTCAATAAAGTCAACTTTTCATGTTTTCATAAAAAGTCAAAGAAGTTTTTGAATTAAATTGTTAATTTTCTATAGGTTTTAATACTAGGTTTCAGGTCTTGTGCTTTTAGGACATTAATCATTTGCTGCTTATCTTCATTAGAGTATTTTTAGTTATTTTTGTTAAGACATTTTAACTGCTTATTTGATAGCTTCTTTTTACTACTTTTTCCTGAATTTGCCCTGTTCACAGGTTTATAGCTTGTGTATATTGTTGTTTTGTAAAACCCTTCTGGCTAGCTTGCCCTTTAAAGTGCTTATTGTCCTTCTGCCTAACATTTTCATCAAAACCACTCACTACACTATCTGTAACTTTACCAATTTCTTAACCCCATTAGAAGCAAATTGAATTATGAAAATGTCTCTTGTACTGGTATTATGAAAATGACATTCGAAGCAAATTGAATTATGGGCAGGGGCCTAGCAACATTTGCTATACATTGCATTATAAAAATGACAATAGTGTTCTTACAATTTTGTTTACTAATACAGGCATCTGGTGTCAAGGTTCACATTCGAAGCAAATTGAATTACTTTCAATTGATTAAAGACAGATTATCTGACGATCGTCGTACACTGTTTCGGTCAACATGCTTTGGTCCATGGTTGGATTTAACTTACCTTGAGAACGAAGAGAGTCTTATACATTACATGCTTGAAAAACAAATTAAGTCTGATGATAAACACTATGATTTGCCACTGATTTATCTTGTCAATGGACATCATCTTCATTTTGGACGCCGTCAATTTCACCTCATAACTGGTTTTAAATTTGGTTTGCCTAGTTTCCGTAAGTTTAGAACTGGTGATATCATTTTTCGTGACCGTGTATTTCCTGAGAAGCTAGGTCATGATGTAAAAACCATAGATCTTCTATGTTTGATTGAGGATGAAGAGCTTTTTTCAAAACTATCTGATCAAGATGCGGTTCGAGTTTGTCTTTTGTTATCAGTTCAGGTCATATTTATGGGGCGTGAAATGTCTTCTGTGGTGGATGATGTATATCTTAGGATGGTTGAGAATTTTGAAAACTGGAATGACTTTAATTGGGGGGAACACATTTGGAGACAGTTGTATGATGCCATTCGAAATACCTACTCAAAACAGAAGTTGGAATATTCTTTAGCCGGGTTTGTTTTAGGTTTCAAGGTCAGAATAATTACATAAATTCTTTTAATGGATTGTTTTTTTAATTTTAATTCTTTTAGTAAATGGTTGTTTTTTGCAGATATGGATTTTAGAGGTTTCTACCCAGAGTTTGCGTTGGTGGAGTAAGGACCTCGATCTTATCCCAAGAGCACTTTCATGGTCTAAGGTTGTGCCTTTTCAAAGATCGGAGGATTTTGGGCAGCTTTTTCCTGAGGCAAGTGTTCATTTTGTTCATTTTATAAGTTATCCCTGGCTGAAAGACACTTTAGTATAATAGTCCCTATAAAAGTAGAATTTTCCTGCCTATAGGTAGCAATAATTGTAAGTTTCTTGTGATATTTTAGGGTTGTTAATGTATGTGAGTTTTATATTTTTGTTAGGTGAAAGAAATAAACCATGATCTATATCCTAAGAGAGCTGAGGCTGAATCAGAATGGTACACCAAAGGCATTAGGTTTTTTAACTGGTATGCACCGAGACCCGCTCCTGTTGTTAGCCGTGGAGGG